>OY728150.1:686410989-691410989 GCA_963277665.1 Viscum album
CACCTAGAAATAACATTCAAACATAATGTAAACAAATAAATTACAAAAATATTTTTAACTAAGGTGAAATAAGTTTTCCATTACAATAGAATTCAACATTAGGGACATTTTTTTATTTTTTTCAATGTATGGTCTAGGAGTTTCTAAATGTAAATTAACTATACTTCAATTTTATAAACATTGAAAACCTAAAATGTTTTTTGAAAAATAAACCCCTTCTATAATAAAATTTAGGATCATCACATTATTTGTTAATAAAATTATGCATTTAGTATATATCAATGTTTGGAAAATCAAAATTCATTTTTTTCATTCTAGGAAAAAATTCATACAAGACTGAGCAATTCAAAAAAAAATTAAATTAATAGAATGTGATGATAATTGATTGAAATATTCTATGTTTCGATTTAAATTAAGTTAAGGTACAATTAAAAGGAGTGTGGTGATAAATATTCATGTGCAATTTCGAATATTAATTATGGTAACATGATGTATGAACTTGCACTAATGATAAGTCTTTTGGGAAATAGAACACCACACGGAGTCCACTAAATATAGACTAATATATACCCTCTTTAATTGGAGAAATATTTAAAATTGGGATCACACAATGGATCTATATAACAATAGACATGAGCTGTTTTTGTGAAAAAAACATCCATTGAAAAAATTAATATGATAATTTCACATACATTCCTATGAAATAAAATGTATGTTATTTTTTGTGAAAATGAATTCATTCGGGTGAGGAGAGTTTTGAACCGAGTTGAATAAGGGTAAATTGATAAGTATAAATTGTATACTGATTTGTATCAATGAAGAGGGTGTGGGAAATTATTTTATAGGACCCTATGGAGAGTGAAAAATAAATATAATTATTATATAAATAATTAATCCCCTTAAATATTAGTTGTATACAGTAATAAAATTGGTACTCATGTTTTGGTTTATGGGTGAAAATGATTTGAAATCACATAGGTGGAATTAAATCTTTTAGTAATAGAATATTTTATTATTTTATTATTTTTATATATGTTTATTTTCTCATTGGAATGACAGTCAGTTTGTGTTTAAGATACTTTTTAAATAAATAAAATTTACGGTATTTCCTAGGATATCAATTACTTAAATGTGTGGGAAATATATGTGGGAAATATTTGATATATTTTGACACATATTAGTTGATAATTTTTTGTCTTCCATGAATTAATAATGAATTTATAGAATGTTTTATTAAATCTTTGTGAAATTATCTATTTATTAAATACTATTTAAAAACCATATTTTAATGGTTTTTTTATCAAGTTTTCTTGATGATACATCCAATTTTTTAAATAACATTATTTTCTCTAAGTATTACTTAATAATTTATCTTTCTCAGTATTATTTTAATGAAATTTTTTATTTAGGTGAGTTCAAAAAACTGGATTCCCATGAAAAATAATTAGCATTCAACATATCTACATAGAGAAATTAAACTTGAAATAACTGAATTTACACGGAACCTAATTTATACATAAGATGTTTTTAGGTAACCAAACACATAGATATTAACATCCAAATAAGTTAAATAAACATACCTTGTTGGTGAAATCTCTAAATATAGATGTTTTCCATGTAGCTGAATTTTATATTCTGCTGAATTATAACATAGAACCACTTTTAGGAATTTTCAAGATTAAGTGACATAGAAAAACATTATCAGACATAGTTTATTTCTTTGATTCTAATTATTTCATTTTATTCAGAGAATATTTTGGGTTCCCCAAAATATTATGATAGTGTGAAAACACATTTTAAATTTATATTATCTCATTTCAATGTTAGCATGCCTCCCTTTCCTACGGTTTAGATGAAATGGAAAACAAGAAGATCCCAAGAAATTCCCATCCACATGGTGATCATTTGGAGACATGTTCATGATTTCTGTTAATTATCTAATTTAGATGGTAAAGTCATATAATTTGAGGTAATTCTCTCAAATAAACATAGGAAAAAAGATTTTTTGTGACAATATTTTCCATATAGTCCATTCAGGAGAAGAATGAATTTAATTTCTATCATATTCTATTAATGTAGGAACATCCTCACTATTTAATGATAAACATTCGAAAAAAATAGGATATGTTATCATTAATATCCAAATGAAAACCTTGAGGATTCAAAATATTATATTATAATTTTATTTGATTGTTCATAAACACATATGTAATATAACAAATAGGATAGAGACGGAAGACTATAACACACTTGGAATAAGAGAATATAAGAGGTCTGAGTTAGAGGAAGATCCATATCCAATAGAATGATCTATTTCTCCCTTTCTTATTCCCAATTATCTAATAAGAAGATGTTGTATCAAAAATATCTTACTATATCATGTATGAGTAGATGTTTAGATTTTTGGGATTAGTTTAGAAAAAATGATTATCATTTTTTCTAATCTAGCTTTGGATTTTATCATAGAGATCAATTGATATTTATATAGAGATATAACATTCTATCCTACATGATAATCTATTTTACTATACATAATGAATATAAAGGTGAATAATATATATCATTTTTCCTCACTAACCAAAAGAAATTCACTTTCTATAATTGTTTTCATATTCTCGTATCCATAAATAACCATTTTTCATGATCCCTTTTTGGAAATAGATGTTTGTTAAAGTGTATTTTAGAGTGGCTGATTATTTAATAATAGTTATGTATCCCATACATATTCACATATAATTAGTACATATATTGTTGATTCCAAACTATAGATGTAATAAATTCTATCAATTCTACATAGTCTAGTTTCCCATTACTCAATAAAGTGTCTAATATTCCATTTTTTTGTTTTCAATAATTTCAACATTTTCCACACTCCAAATATTTCCAAAATTTTACCTTCACTCCACCACTAGATTCATTAATTTTATGTTTTTAATTTTCATATTGTTGTTGACTAAATTTTCCATCTCCATGGATAAACCTATCATGACACAATATTATAAGTATATCAGTGTATAGATAAGTAATTTGACTGAGGGACACTTAATGACATGGAATCTTCCTATCAAATTTGATGTGGCGATTATTGGGATATATTTTCCAATATCATGTATTATTAAATTATGTTTTTTCCTATATTAATTATGATTTCTTTTATTTTTTAAAAATATTTGTAAAATCATTATATTTTTAAAATTTATGTTGTATGTTTAATGTATGATAATTACTCGTATATAAAATCAAAATATATTCTAATTTTTTTATAATGGTTAGTAGGAATTATTTTCCATGTCAATGATAATTTTTTAAATAGGTATAATTATTATAAAACACTTAGTATGGATATTTCATATATTTGGTGGGAATTAAAGTATAATGTGGGCTAGTTATCCTCCAAAAGAGTATATAAGGAAGTGTTGATCATCATCTCAAGTGTTGGTTCCCTTCCAAGGAACTGTATGGACTTTTTGTATTATTTTTCTAATTGAATACACTATTTCCATCTCATATAATGTTTTTTCTCCCTTATATCTACAATTTATACAAATAATAATGTTTTTAGAAAAATAATTGACTAGTGTTTTTTATTCATCCCAAAATAACCGTTTTATAAAAAAAATAAAAAAACAAACAAATCTTATAATATTTTTGACAGGATGATTTAAAAAATTATATCCACATAATAAAATTAAAAATTAAAATATTTATGAAATTTAAAATATTATCCTCTTGTACAATGATAAAAACCAATTCTAAACAAAATTTATTTTTATATTATAAAATAAATTATACTTATTCCATATCTATTAACCCATTTATATTAATGTTAATTTGTTATATTAAATGTATTATCACTAAATTACATTAAAATGTTATGGTGAAGTGAGAAGTATAATTCACATTGATAAAACAAATTTCATTCATAAATCAGTTTTCAAAAAAATATCTCGTTCAGTCTTATATGAATTAATTTTTATAATTAAAACCATAGTTTGAAGGCATTATTCAATACATTATTATTGTTAGATAATTTCATATATGTATTTCATTATTCTATTACCTTTTTTCTTACCCACCAATTTAAAAACTATGCTATATTTATTATATTTATATAATAATATTTAAATAGTATATCTCTATAGTGACCCAAACATTTCCTACATAAATATTACATCTTATTAGAAAAATATTCATTATATATCAACACAATACAAACTTTAATGATAAAAGTTTAATGTCTTTGGAAACTATTATACATAAACAAATGTTATATAGGAGTATCTACATCTCCATTCACTTAGTTCTACATATTGTTCACCCTTCATATATATACAAAATTTAAAACAATTATCTATGACCTGGGGAAAAAGAACATAATGAAGGGTGAGCTTAGATTTCCTATTTTTTTAAACAAAAGGGATATCAATCTATGATCATAAATGAGAATAGTTTTATCATAATGGTATTATGAAATGATCAAAATATTTTAATTTTTTTCCTAGTAAATTGATAATCCTTAATCATAAATCATGGTTTAAGGCATGGTTATAATATAATATATATACTATAAGAGTGAAAAATCATCATTAGTCAATCATTATCCTTGGTAATATATCATAATAATTAGGAATTAGTTTCTAAAATATAAATATATGTTGAGAAGAATTCCCTTAGTCAATGATCACTCCCAAGACCATGATAATGGAATGGGTTTTAACCTTAGTTCATCATTTCCTTAGTTAGGGTTCACTCCCAAGACTACAATATTGGGAAAGCAATCTTACTGGTCAATGTTTTTATCCCATTAAAATCCTTATTATCTACTAAAATATCCATCTTTAGTGATTTTTTTATAGGGAAATTGAATTTTGATCCCACCCATCACGTAAAAAAACCATACAAATGTGTGCCACAATATCAAAAGAAATCATCGTATCGTCATATTATCATATCACAGAACATTGAAAGGGTGTTGGTTTTATATGAAAAATTTCATCATATTCATAAATTATTGAGGGAGGTAATAAAAATGAAACCATTGGAACATATCACTAGTAAATCATATGAATACTCAATGGATGTTTTTATATATGAAAATAGCAACAAAATAATAATAGAACATATCTTTATGAAAATACCTTATTCATTTTGAAACAAATTTTTAAGAAAATAAAAAAAAAATAAGGAAACAGTTTTCCTAAAAACAACTTCGTAAACATACAATGGAAGATTCCATGAAACATCTATTCATGGTGGTGGGGGAAGTCATTTATCCGATGTATGTTAATATTAAAAATCATTTCAAATTTTTGATAAAATGTCTCAAGTACGACATTCAGAAAATGAAACTAATATTCCACTAAAATAATTAAATATAAATTTATAAATTCATAAAAATAAAATTTATTAATACTTTAAAATGGAATTATATTTTTTGAAAAAGTTTAATTAAGGCTAGGGACACGGGGTAAATGATTTCCAGCTGAAGAGAGAAGTAAACTCCATTTAAAAAATATTATATTAGACTCTTAACTAAATAATGAGAGTAAAATTAATTTAAAATATATCCCCTTTAGATTAAAAAAATAAGAGAAAAGATTTCCTAATATTTGGTAATGATATATCATATAATTTAATCATCATAAATTTGAGCATAAAAAATCCTAGAAAATATGATATTTTATTTTAAAACCATAACCCAATATTTTTCTTGCCATATAGGTTCTCTAAAAACCTATTTAATAATATTAAAATTATAATAATTCTGTACTAATGCCATATTCATATCCATAATACCATAAATTTTTTAATTATATAGTTTTATAATAATTTCATTAACAATCATTAATCATATTCATCATTTCAAAAGTAATTGATTCATTTTTGATGTATATATTCTCCAACCTTTGTAATGTCCTAAACTAGGATCCACATACTGGTTCCCCAATCTGGTTCACTATGTGTCCCTGTCTACTACTCCCCATATGGTTGAGGATAACTACTAGTAGTTTTGTTCTAATAATGATCATGAGCAGACTATACCATCTTTATTAATATAGCACAACTGTGGAAAAAACAATAATTAACAGATATAATCACAAATAGAATAATACTGATATCACATGATGACAAAAATTGAAAATACAATATTCAAAACTTCACCTATGATATTTCATGACAATATTTTTCAGGTTTAAAGATGAAAACCGAAAATAAATAAATAAAACAACAACTCCCAAGAGAACCTTGAACCATGTTTGATTCCCTCATGTATTCCCCCATCTGGAATTAGCAATCTATCCAATGGTCATTTCCCATAACCTATCCTACAACCCTAAAATATATTCATGTGCCGATCAGTTATCCCATGTAGGGTGTGATTATAACTTTTTATACAAAAACCATTGATGTCTAAATCATTATCCAGTCAAAATAGGTCATGTTGTTGTATAAAGAATAAATAAAAAATAAAATAAACATTTTACGTTTATTCAATTACTAATTAGATTACAATAGAACTCTCTCTCATTAACAAGGTCTCCAAAACCAACCAATAAAAATTTCATCCCATGATGGAGTCTGAATCATTTCACATATTCATTTCCCAATTCATTTTAACACATAGACCTTCATTATCCATTTAACTTCAGTTCATAGCATGTCCACATAGAGGCATAATCCAATGCCAAACTCATTGAAGTATAATATCATGTCTAGAACCCCATGGGTATTTAGAGAATCATTTCATATCCCACACATCCTGGGTCTTTAGAGAATTAGTCTCTATGATATACAAATATTCACTTACATGAATTTGGTCCTATAATTCCTTATCTAGGACCCCCCCCCCCATGTGTATTTTGAGCATCAATCCATGCACCACACTCCATTTCTAAATCAATAACATATATCAAATATATCACATCATTCAAGGTTAAACAACATTAACCTTTTTATCACATTCCACAATAAAAACACCCATTAATTAATTCAATAATTAATTAATACACTTTAGTCATTTAAAATATCTCAAAAACATCAAATTAATAAATTCATAAATTAATTAATAAAATTAAAAAATATATTACTCTAATAAATTCAAAAAACTCAATATCTCATTAATTAAATCAAAAACCAAATAGACAAATATAATTCATAATCTGAATATATCATTAATTAATTCAACAATAAATCAAATGAATTTCACAATCACATTATCTGATTAATTAATTCGACAAATAATTAACCAAATAAACTTCACAATCTCAATATCTCATTAATTAATTAAAAAATCAATTAAAAAACCAATTTCATACTATCAACATCTCATTAATTAATTAAAAACATAGTTGATAAAATTTCATAACCTTTTAATTAATAAATCTCAGAGAAAATTTATTCAATAAAAGAAATTAATTTTCAAAACATTTTATAGATCATTTACAATAAAATAAACATAATTGAAATCAAGACTTTGTGATTTGAATAATAGGCCTCTACCTCAATTACATGATGAGAAATAACCAGACAGATATCTCTAATTTGATATAAATAGGTCAAACCCATTAGGAAAAACATGATCTAGATGAAAAACCTGGATCCATGATCAAATTAATCAAGATTTAACAAAGAAAGATATTGATCCTCAACCAACAGTGGAAGAACATCCATCTTTTATTCAGGAAGTGGATCCAGGGAGAGGTATAGATCTAGATAGGGAGAAAATAAATACGTCAAAAGGTGTAGATTTGAAAATCTGGCATTTGAATAGTGAAGAATAGTGGTATAGGGGGCTTCTAATCTATTATTGTGCCTCTAAAATTTATAGGAATTGGTTTGGGTTCAATTATGTGTTATTAAGAATTAATACTTGGGGGGTTACGATTTTAAAAATAATTTTCATGGGATGTAATTTTGGTGTTCATAGTTTCCTCAGTAGTGGCGAATGGTTTTTCAAAACATTCATGTTAACATTGACCATATTCTAAGGGTTTCACACAGTTTCTTTTAATGAGGTTCATATTCTGAAAAATAGTGGATCAACCATGCAATTACCCGATATCATGGATTTTGTGGTTTATTTGGGCTGGGCACATGGTTGGGCAAAAACATACACCAACCACGCACAACACAAAACATCTCCAAAAATATCAAAATGTAACCCAAACACTCCCAAGATAAAAAAACAAAAAATTGCTCAAAACAAAGAAAAAGAGTACCCATAATCAATCTTCAGACATCCCCATGAAAATTTAAATATCATTGTACATTAATGGACATTATGAATTGATAATGGTTTATTCATATCCTAAAAACCAATTATATTATAAATATCATATATAATCATTATATTAATATTTTTAACCATCATGTAATTAAATGATAAAAATGTTATTTTCATATCAACATGGACTCAGAGGTATGAATGTACACATGAATAACATTTCCATTTTTTATTAGAATGAATGAAAGAAAGGTAAAGAATAATTTAAATTTACAAGATCATTAGTATATAATAATTATCATAAAAAGGTATATAATCTATTATACTAATAATACATGAATAATGGTGTTGGAAAATTAATCACATCACTTTGTGGAGGCGGTATCCCACTTGTATGCATGGGGGATACATTCATCTCTCATTTGATGAAGAAATGGTCGGTAATGAATGAGAAATTATCATAATAACATCTATATATATTTATGAAAATAGTTTTATATTTGTTTTATGGTTTAATTATGTTTATATAATGTAGTATAGAAAAAAATATAATAGTATTTTAGATAATATTTATACCACTTCTTTGAGATATCTCCATTAGATTAGACCATTATCAATTATTATCTAGAAAATGGAGAAGAACATAAGATCTTCAATAATGGGAATGAATCTAGGAAATATTTTGTGAATCTAATATATGATACAGAAACAAAAAATCAAATAAGGGAGGATAAGTGGTTCATTTACGTGAGGGGGACACACATGGAATTTATTCAATGATTTCAAAGATATATTGTCACTTTTATGGAATAGTTGATACTAATAGAAAAGGATTTGGTTTTATAAAAATAAATGTTTAAATTATCTTTATATAATAGTAATTATAATTTTTGTGGTGTTAATAATATCTTTACCAATTAGTTTGATCCCCGATAAACCAAATTTAACAACAATTATAATCAAAATTCATTATTATTTTTACTAATAATTAATATAAAAACTAAGATGAACTAATGATTTTTTTTAAAATATTGAAACAGACAATATGGAATCCATTTAATAAGAATAATTTTTCGTATTTGGTAGAATTTATTTTTAATTTAGTATGAAAACTGTAATGAATTTTTTTAGAAAAATGTATCTTTAAGAATAAAATTTAATTTACATTAAATTGTTGTTAAACTTCTTGTTTTTATGTATTTTTTTCAAATAAATTAAATTTTCATTTGTGTCATGAAATGAATTAAGTCAAAAATTCCTTTTAGATGGAAAAACATCAGTGTATGTTACATGCAACATAGACTTTTCATACATTATATGCAGCCCTGCCAAGGCATATGTTATATGAAACACTAACTTGGTGTACGTTACACGCAACCCTAACATAGCATACCTCATAGAAAATAAAGAGTTTCTATGAAACATCATTTTAATGATATAATTATTTAAATAAGATAATTATAACTTAACCATTAAAATTAGCAATATTTTCAGTTTTAACTACTTTTCAAATATTTTATATAATTTTTTTTATATAAATAAAATATGTTGACAATGAAATATGTGATTTTTTGAAAAGTCCTATAATGTTTTAAAATAATGTTCTCTTGAATGTACCTATTTTAATAATAATATTAATTATTGAAACAGTTGAAAATTTAATTTGGTGAAATAAACATAATTTGTGGATTCATAATTTAGAAATTATCTGAAAGTGGATTTTTCGGATTTTTTTGAGAAACTTCATTTTTTGATGAATAGTGAACAATTCACCTTTTTAGTTAAAACTATATTTATTAAAATAATTTTTAATTTTAAAACATATTATACATTTTTATAAAGTAATAATAGATAAATATTACATCTGTTAATATAATTTAATTAATTATAATCAATTTACCTTTGAAATTGAATATAAAATCATAACAAACTTTTGATCATTTTTCTTCTTCAAAAATCATTATTTCATCTTATCAATAGGATTGGTATTAATTTTAATTTTTATGCTTCCATTATTTGAATTTTGAAAAGGTGAACAACACCATTCTATTGAGTATAAGTTTTAGATTCTAATAATACCGTGTTAATTTTTTACTAAAGGTATTAGTAACAGTGATTGAAATTAATCACAGTGATTAAGGCCAAATTAATCTAAATTATGGACTAAAACATAAAATCAAGGCCCCAAATGAAGTATATTTTTTTACAACACCCATTTTATATCCATATTTAGTCTATACAACATGTTTTTTTGATATTTTGGTTTGTTATGACTTTTATTAGTTTAGAACATTTGTACACCAGACGTGATTGTAAAAATTCCATGTGAGTCCTTTTCCTTACCTATAAAAATCCACTACATCCCCAACTTCCTCACACCTATAAAACCTTTTATGATTGTCCAATACCTTTAAAATAAAAATCCCCTAATATCCCTATTTTTTTACTACAATCATTACCTTGTGAATAATGAACTCCATGAAATACTTTTGGCACAAACCAAAAGGAGTTACCTAATCAAAAGGTAATGCCTTCTCTCAAATCCTTTCTTTTATTTTCTTTATCCACCCCATATAATTTAATTTATCCTTGATTTTATAAAAACAGCAGTATCATAAATATACATGTATTTGTTTATTATAATTATTCAACCAACACTTACAAAACCCTCCATCAAATGGATAACGATCATACTATTTATGTGTATAGAGAACTACCGCCTCACTAAACGATGATTGTTAAATTTTCCTTACCAACTCTCATGGTTTCCATTATGATGGAAACTATATTTATAAAAGATATATATTATATTTATAATTCCTTTACACTTCTGTAATATTTATTTAGAACATACCATTAAGATTTATATCATATGTAAATATGATAAATTTGATTGAGTAATTGTAGGCTACCACCCCCTCAAAGTGATATGATTCATTCATAAATTACATGGATTTTATTAAGGATGATTTTAATAAATACATGTAATATATATATATATTATATCATAGAGATAATGTAATAATGTGATATATATGTATACATATATTTATTTAACTTTATTTCTCTCAACATGACAATTAAAAAGAAATAGTGTTTATGCGTACATTAAACCTACTATCCCCATGAAAGGTTTTTTTGTTTAGTACAGATATATTCTATAGATTATTTGAATAAAAATATAATATATATATATATATATACTTTTTATATCATTTTTTACATTATGTAATCATTATATAAGTATAAGGACCACTGATAAAAAAAATTAAGACACATGTGCAGTATAGTGCGAATATGACCCGAAGTGAAACCTTAAACTAGGATCGTTAAAAAACATGTAATATAAGGTCATAATAAAAAATATATGGTATTTTATATAATGATAAGATTTGGTTAAATATTTATAATAAATTTATATTTATTATACAGGTGTTTTGAGTGAGTACGATTATAGTCAAGACACAAGGTAATGGGATTTTATCTCACATTTTATTCGTGTGTGATACATATTATATTTGCCACTATTTATTTTTTTATAGTGTATGTACTTTACATGATTATATTTTATGAATATTATAAAATTTTTTGGTATTATCATATTTATTTTATAAACAATAATTCACGGTTTTTATCTATCAAAATTTACCACACTGATTAAAATGTTTTGTATCAATTTTCCTTCATTGATACTCATGTTTTGTTATGCACCTAAAAACATTTTCGAGGTGTATGTACTTAAATTTTACTTGTTATATCATGAATCTCCATATTTTCGTGTTATTTTTGGCTTAATTTATTTTTCTTTTCTTATATGAGGAGTATGATCCCATGTTACCATGTTATAAATATTTATTGAAACAATCACATCTCTTTTCAAGATTGATTGCATTTATTTTTCCTTTGATGAATTATTTTGATCCTTATCTATAGAATACTCATGAGTGTCCTCATAATCTATTTATTTAGGATATAATCATGTGTTAGTACTACATTTTTCACTATTTTGTTCCTAATATAGAATTTTTATGTAAAATTTGATTGTCTCTCTCCCTTTGGTCAAAATTCTATTGTATTCAAAAACCTTGTTTTCAAAAATTTTCTCAAAAAAATGTTCTTATATGATCAATGAAGACCGTTTTCTCAGAAAAGGATTTTAATAATATTTTATGGGTTTTTATGCTTCCACTATGAATTTTCAACTCTATTTTCAAATAAATAGCTTTTGAAAAATGTTTTATCTTTTAAAAAGAGATTTTAGTGTTTTTAATATATTTTATTCATGAAATATTTAAAGAAGATCATTCAAAATTATTTCTCATCTACATTAACACCTATTGGTGTTACTCATTTCATTATGGAAAAATTACTCAATCTTTCCATTCATAATTTTTCTCTAAATGGATTATGTTTTGATGGAACGATGTTTATAGAACATGTTTCACATTCACGGGTTATATGCTTTTGAAACATGCTTCTTTTCATGGGTTATGTTTATAATGAAATGATTATAAAACCTATCTCTTTCCATAGGTTATGATATTATTACATGTTTATAATACCTATTTCATTTCATTGTTTAAGATATAATTATTTATGATCCTATGGAATATGTATGTATAATTTCAATTTTACATGTCTGGGACCTATATAGCCCTCCAATAAATTGGATGAAGATATATATCTCACGAGATATACTATTATAGTCTTGGTAATGAACCTTTACTACTATTATTGCAATAGGAGTGAACCATGTCTACCAAAATGGTATGAGTATTGAACTCATTCTTCCAAGATGGCGATGGGAGTGAAACATGACTACCAAAATAGTATGGGGAGTAAAAATATACTACCCCGATTTTCATGGTAGCATTGCCTTGGCTACTATGGAAATAATATTATATTCTTACGTATCTTCAAAAATTGCATGTTTCATTCCTGTGTTATGTTTTAATTGAATATGTTCATTATTTTCTTATTATACATGTCTTATGAACTACCACGCTTTACGACATGATTTATGTGTACGATATTTGATATGTAGGGTATGATATTAACTTTTAATTATCATATTCTTATACCCTTATACTCATGATTGGGCTTAAATGTCTCCCTTTTTTACCCTTATTACGCATTTGGGCTCGCCCATTTCTTATGTTTCCATTCACATGTTATGAAGATACGTATTATGTTTGATGTGTCTGGGAAGGGTTCATATTAAGAAGAACCAACTGGTAGATAATGTATCTCACTTATATACTAGGGGATATGTTTCCATATTTTGAAAGGCACTATAATATCATGGTCTTATGGTGTCTATTTGTATCGTGTTTTTTGTATTCTAATTAGTTAAGTGATTTTAATTTATGCCAATACTGGGTCATTATAGTTGGTATAAGAGAAAATTTGAAATAATATATGGAAAATATGACGGGAAAACCTTAGTGAGAAATCTAAGGACATGTCTTAGGAAAAGTATAAGGCTGAGTCAAAGTTTAGGAAAATTTCTTTGAATTATGGTAAAGGATAGAGTAAGTGGTTTCCTAGAAATACATCATTGTCTTCCGAATACAAGTGGGTGTTGCTTTGGAAAAATGTAACTAGGCGTAAAAATTCCAAAAATATATGACGTGATGGACTCGTCGTAATCTGGTACATGACAACAGACCTTCCTACACACCTATTTTGACACTCTAATGGGATATGTTTTAGAAATTTACAATCTCCTCATGACGTATCTTGAAAGATTTAAATATTAGTTTGTTGATGAATATCCTAGGATAAACCTTAGTTGTCATTTATTAAAAAAGATTTTATGATGATGACATTTTATAATTGACATTTCATGATTATGTGGTTCATCAATAGAATAAATATTTCTTAAATTATGATTTTGGTTTTAGTCCATGGTTGGAACAAAAAGGAACCGCATTAATGGTGATTTTCATGGAAAATGAAATGATTTTCCTCCTGAGAAACATAATGTTATGGGATCTAGAATGAAAAATAGTTTTGTATGCTAAAAAATATTTTTCAAGATATTAATCACAGTGTAATTCCAAATGGGAAAATGTGGGAACCAAATTATATTGAGTCTTTAAGGAGGCAACAACCACCTTATTTCAAAGGGTCTTTCAATCCACTTGTTGCTGAACAATGCATCTGTACCACTGAAAAAATATTCTTCATTATTCAGTGTTTGGAGCATGATAAAGTTATACAAGATTTTTATCTATTAAAAGAAGAACCAGATCGATCGAGGACTCTAATACTGAATACAAGGAACCAATATGAGATTGAATCCATGGATTGGGATGAGTTCAAGTACATATTTTTCAATAAGTAGTTTCCTAGGATTACTCACGCCATTATTGAGAAAGAGTTAATTGAGTTGATGGATTGGGATGATAAATCTATTGGAACCTATGATTCTAATTTCATGAAACATGCGAGGTATGTTTCATGAATTATTATCCCACTATAATTTAAATTTGACAAGTTCCTAAGTGTCTTAAAGCCAAGTCTCGTAAGGAAGTTGTCCATAAGATACTTCAATAGCTTTGAATAGATTTTGTGTTTTGCAATCAAGGTTGAAATTGACGTTGGATTCACATATAAATATCATATTTTTTATGAGAAGATAATGATTGAGTTTAAAGGAAAATTTAAAACCATAAATAAAAGAAGATGATATTTACTTTATGCTCTAAATATGGGAAGAATCATTAAGTAAATGGTATTAAGGGGTCCAATAAATGTTTTAGGTGTATATGGTAAATCCATAAGTAATTTGATTTCCTATGTGATGGAATGAGGTTAGATAACGTTTTGAATGGGGAAAATAATCACATAATGCACCTCTCACGATTCATTGCTACATGTATAAAGAGAATGGGATTTTTGATAACCACTTCCCGAACACAAGGGATGGTGATGATGATCGATGTCAACAACCTCTTAAGCTAAGGGATAATGGAAAATCTCATGAAATCTCTATTTCAAATGAGGGTCCTTAAAATTACAGGATCAAAGTTACACATATCATCCACTCTAGAACTACTGATGTCATGTTTGATTCTAGATCTACCCACTCCTTCATATCTAAATAATTTGTTAAGGATTTTAAGATTCCAACAAAAAAATTGGATGGGGAATTAGCAGTTCAAACACATAATGTAATGATGATTTAAACTCAATTCTATGATTCCTCTCTAGTTTATGTTTATAGGAATATTTTTCCTACAAATCTTTTTATTCTTCTTTGGGTATAATATGATATCATCTAAGGCATGAATTGGATTTCATTTCATAAATCACACATCAATTTTTCAGGAAGGGAAGTTATGATTGACATTTAAAACCCTCCTATGACCATCTATCCATGTGATGATAAGTATGCACTTACTATGGAGATTACATATAGTTTATGAGTTTTAATTCCCATTCATATGTTTTGTTTATCTAAAATGGTTGGTGAGGTAATCAACATCAATGATATGTCAATTGTTTGGTATTTTATGAATGTATTTCCAAAATATTTTCCTGTTATTCCATAAAAAATTGAATTTGGGTTCTCAATAGAACTCATAATTGGTTCCACACCAATTTCAAAGAATCCTTATAGAATTCCCTTGATTGAGTTTCTTGAATTGAAGATTCAACCCCAAGATAATCTTGATAAGGGTTTCATTAAGCCAAGTGTGTCACCTTAGGGTTCACTAGTTCTTGTTATTTTTAAAACAAAACATGGTTTATTGAGACTCTATATTGATTAATGAGAGTTTAATAATATCACAATCAAGAACAAGTATATTCTTTCCCATATTGATTACTTGTTTGCTCAACTTTGCACAGATCAGTACTTTTCAATGTTTGACCTTCGTTCTAGATATCATTAATTGAGTGTCATGAAAGATGGTATACCCAAGATGGAATTCTATATAGCTTATAGACACTATGAATATATATTTACTCCTTTTTTTCTTACTGACTCCCCTACTATATGTAGGGATTTAATGAATAGAATCTATTTAGATTACCTAGATATGTTTGAGGTAGTCTTTATAGATGACATTATAATCTATTTAAATAAAAATTAAGTGCATGATGATCACTTGATGCTTTTAATAAAGACCACAAGGAAAGAAAAACTATATAAAATATTTACCATGTATACATTTTGGATGTAAAAGGACTCATTTTTGGGTCACATAATCTCAAAAGATGGTATAGTAGTAGATTTATCAATGACAGAAGCTATTGAATGTTGTATGAGACCAAACATGGTGATTGAGATCCATAGATTTCTTGGTTTGGATGGATATTATTGTTTATTTTTTTATAATTTCACTATAATATCTAATCCTTGAACTAAATATAGATATAATGGTTTCATGTTTCTCTGGACAGATTAATTTGAAGAAAATTTCAAGGAACTAAAGATAAGGTTAGTCAATGCACCTGTGATTACATTTTCCCATAGTGGATAAGGGTTTTTAATCTATAGTGATACATCCAAAAAGGTATTTGGATGTGTTATTATACATAATAACATTTTTATAGCCTATTCCTCATGATAGTTGAAGATTCATGAGAATAATTACCCAATTGATGATTCAGAGTTATCAGTGGAAACCATTCCATTAATGATATGGAGAGATTGTCTATATGGAGAAAAGTGTGATATTTATAAAAATCATAAATGTATATAATATATATTCACACTTAAGAATCTAAAAATGAACTAGATAATATGGATAGACTTGATAAATGATAATACTGCTCAATATATTACCACACTGGTTACGTGAACTAGATGGCCGATTATTTGAGTCGGACAGATCATGCCAGCTTATCCCTAATATGGATCACAAATGATCAACAATTTTTTTATTTTGAAAGTATGGATATATAAATACTGAAGGACGGGTAAAATCATATCATTTTCAAATGAATGTTCAACCATATATCCAAGTCATGATTAAAGATGTAAAGAATGATGTTGTTGATATGAAAAATAATATCAGAAACATTCCTGAGTTTAACCTTGATCATATTGAAATGATAAGGATTAGAAACCATGTATGTGTTACTACCATACCGGATATGATGAAGGTGCAGTAATAGGAATCTAAAATTTCTTGATTCTTTATTCATCCTAGAAGTATATTGATGTGTACGAATTTAAAGAATACTTCAGCTAGGATGGTATAAAAAGAGATTTCACAAAGTTTGTATCTTGGAGGTTGGTATCCTAAAAAGTAAAGGCTTGGAAATAAAATTAAAGGGGGATATTTCATCCATTACCCATACAAAAATGGAACTGGGAGAACATCACTAGGTATTTTTTCATTTGACTACCAAAAACCTCAAATGGTTTTAATGTAATATGGGTGGTAGACGATCACATTACTATGTCATCACACTTCATCACTATCAGAGAAGAATTATTTCTCGATCATCTTTCTAGGATAAACATTATAAAAGTGGTAAGTTGTTATGGGGTACCACATTCCATTGTTTGAGATCAGGATCTGATGATTACCTCAATGTTCATGAAATTTCTTCATCAAACACCTAATTCAAAATTGAGTGTTATCCCTGCTTATCATCCTCAGATAAATGGTCAGTTTAAAAGTATAATTCAAACCCTAGAGAATAAGATGAAATCTTTTTCTCTGGATTTCAAGGGTTCTTGGGATCAACACCTTCATATAGTTTATTTTTCATATAATAATAGATTTTAGGAAATAATTCAGATTGAACCATATGAAGCACTTTAAGGTAAGATGTGTAGAGCTACAATGTGTTTGGTTACAGTTGGAGAAAGAAAACTATTGGGAACTGATATTGGTGATAAAATGGTTGAGAAGTTTAGAACCGTTCAGTAGTATATCAAGTCAGCTCAAAGTTGGAATAAAATTTATTCTGATATCCATCTGTGTGATCTGGAATTTTATGTTGGTGAAAAGGTGTTTCTAAAAATCTCACCCATGAAGAATGTCAAGAGATTCTAGAATAAAGGGAAACTAAGCCCTAGGTATATTGGCCCCATTGAGATTATTAATCGTATTGGGAAAGTAGACTATTATGTGGGACTTCCTCTAAGTCTCTCTTATGTCCATGATGTGTTTAATGTATCCCTATTTAAGAAGAAAAAACCTGACCACTCACATGTACTGAACTCAAAGTTCATACCACTAAAGCGTGATATGTTTTATAATGAATAACCAATTATTATTCTAGACTTATCATTGAATGTCATATCAAAAAAACCACTTACATGGTCAAATTTGGGTTGATAAATCACTAATTAGAAGAATACAATTAGGAACTAGAGGATATGTTGAAGTATAAGTGTCCTCATTTTTTTACCTGACTGATTAATTTTTTGGGTGAAATTTATTTTGAGGGTGGTATAATGTAAAACCCTTGATATTTTATGGTCCTTTCTTTAATAAATTAATTATTCACTTATTCCATTCAATTAATTATATAAAACAATCCTTTCAAATGACAGTAAATTATGTTACATTACACGCAACACTAACATGGCATATGTTACATGCAACACTACCTTGTCATACGTTACATACAACACCAACTTCGCATATGATACATGAAACACTGACATATCGTACATCACATGAATCACAGAGTTTATACAAAACACCATTTTAATGATATAATTATATAAATTAGATAATTTTATCTTTTTCATCTAGCATAGAAATATGAACCGAATTAAATACTTTTCAAATATTTTTTATAATTTTCTTATATAAAAAATCATATTGATAATAAAAGATATGATTTATTGTTAATTTTATTTATGTTTTAAAATAACATATTCTCAAATGAACCAATTTTAATAATTAAATTAATTTTAAAGGACATTTATAAATTTAATTTGATAAAATGATAATTGTAATGTCCCCGACCCAGAATCCACAAAACCGGTGCTCCGAGCCGGGTGGTTACATGACCTTAAGCGCGCCTCCCCGTATGCCAAAGGCTACGACTAGCAGCAGGGGTCTATGTAGTCATGTGGGAGACTATACCCCCTTTCTATCAGAGTAAGACACAAAGGAATCAACCAAATAGAAGAAAAAATAAACTATAAACAAGGAAACAAGTACAACAACCATTTCCAACAAATAAATATGCCATGTCATACTACAGTGCGAGAGTGAAAAAAATCCCAAAATAAACACAAAGTCCAAATTCCCAAAATTGTCCCGACTCAATGTCTGGATCCTCCACCAAGTGCTACCCATGTACACTCAGCTAAATAGCAAGTAACCTTGCCCTTGTCCTGACCAGCAGACATGAAGTCTGCTCGGGTACCCAACAGCGGCCCGAGCATGGTGTGAGTAAAACTCAGTAGGCCACCACCAATGGTGTCAAAAAAATATCTAGTATAAGTAGTTGTGCATGAAAAAGTAAAATGAATGGTAAATTCCACGTAATTATTTATGGTTCCATTGACCAGTTTAGAGCCCAAAGCCAATAAAATTTCCATTACCATTAATTTCACACCAATTACCATCATTATCTATTTCATCACATTCTCATGGGTTAACAACATACATTATGTTACATGGGTCTAAGGACAAAAATCACATGCAAGAGGATAAAAACATAATTATCCTATCTCATTGGGACTAACTCCCTCATAGCAACCATATCCTCACCTCGAAGCCTCAGTCTGGGTGGATGAAACCGTTATGAGAAAAGACCCTCAGTCCCCTTTCCTAACCCGTTCATTTAGGGGGGAGTTTAGAGCCTCAGTCTTCACTTGACCCATGGGCATAGATCCTCATGTCATACCCCACTCTAAAAATCCATGTGCACATGCTTATATATTAGTAACCATCAACCATCCAAACCATTTCCCTTCGTCAAACATTATTCAGAACAACCCACATGGGAAACCACATCATGCCTTAACCCATTAACACATTACCATTTCACATCATTTAACAATTCACCCAATTCCCATGTGTTATTCTTATCTCACTAAGAATTCAATATCAAACCCATAATCTATCCAATTATGGTCTCTAATCGGTTTATACATTAACCCATTTAACTCGTTCATCATTCTCATGGATCAACATTTAACCCATTCCACTTTAAGACATAGGTTATTGCCAAGTCTAGGTGCATAACCTAACATCTATTCAAAGTTCAACCAATCATCCCAACATAGTTATCAAGGGCTCTACAATTCATTAGAACAAGGCCACTTGTTTAATATCAAACCCTAATTCAGGAAAAGCCGGCACATCCCATGGATGGCCCTAAATATGGTCAAGTCAATCCCAACACATCCCACGGGGATCATGAGGGTTCCCATTTACCATTTTAAGCACCAACATTCATAGGTTATTCAAAACAAAACCTAGGGAAAACAATAACACAAGTAAACATGCACAAAACCATAAATATCCATTGGATATAACTTGTAGACCACCAACCTCGAAGCTGTGGTTGAACACACTCTCAATCGAGTCCTTAGACCTTGATCTGACCAACCATTGGAGCTTCAACCTAAAACTCACCCAAAAGATAGGGTTTTAGGGCTTCGGAAGGAGATGGAGAGAATATTCAAACCCTAAACCAAAAAAGAGAACCATGGATGAGATTAGCCTTACCCATAGATTCGATCCGCAACCAATGACACAAAAAACGCCATAGAATCTAAGGAGTTTGATCTCTTGAAGTCCATGGGAGGTTTGGTTCAAGCCTAAGGTGAAGAGAGGAGGAATAGGGGAAAATCTCGAGTGCGGTTTAAAAAGCCGAGAGTGGAAATTTTGTAAATTTTCTCAACTTTATGTGGCCGCACGGTTTGGCACAATGTGCCCAAACCGTGCGCATGCCACTGCTCGGAGGAGGATGAGTCGAATGGTTTAGCCACACGGTTTGGCAAACCGTGCGCAAACCCTGTGGTTGCTTCTGTCTAGAGGTGGGACGGTCGAACAGTTTTTCCTGGGCAGGCTGCACAGTTTGGCTGATCGTGCGCAGGCCGTGCGCCTTGGTCTGCTTTGCCCAGACTTCCCTTCTTCCATGCCCCGAGCCCCCGGAACACCCCCAAGGCCTCTCACACTTTCAAGAAACCTTTTAAATCCACCAAAACAGAAGGTTCAACCCAAAACACAACAAAACATACCATTCCAAAAACCAGTATCTTACAACCTCCCCACCTTATAATGGCTCATCCTCGAGCTGAGTTTCCAACCCTCATTGATCCACCGAAGAGACGAGTTCGGGCCACCGAGACCACATATCTGATTCCCAATCCCAAGATTCTTCTTGAAATTTCCCATGTTGCCATAGTACTCGCACTAATGGCACAACCATGCCTTGCAAGACCTTTTCACTACGATTGACCACACGAACCGGATGCTCTTCAAAGGACGCATCATCCTCAAGCTCCACATCCTCAACATCAACCACATGAGATGGGTCAGGGAGATACCGTCAATGTATAGACACATGAAACACATCATGCATCCCTCCATACCACTGTGGAAGATCCAATCAGTAAGCCACTGGTCCGATCCTCCCCACAATCTCAAAAGGTCCCATATACCTGGGTTCCATCTTACCCAGCTTTCGAATCCATTGGTGACCCAACCTTGGCGACACCCGAAGGACCACTTTATCACCCACCCCAAACTCAAGAGGTCTACGCCGCCAATATTCATACGACCTCGGCCTACTCTGAGCCATAGCCATCCACATCCTGATCAACTTAACTCTCTCTGAAGTCTCTTTCACGAGACTTGGCTTCAATAACTTAGATTCACTGGCCTCTAGCCAGCACAATGGAGATCTACATGGTCTCTCATAAAGTGCCTGAAATGGTGCCATTCGAATTGTATCCTAAAAACTATTATTTTAGGAAAACTCAACCAAAGATAGGTGCCTCTCCCAAGAACCACCAAAGTCTAGGACACATGCTCTCAACATGTCTTCCAACACTTGGATCGTACGTTCCAAGTGCTCGCCCGTCTGTGGGTGGAAAGTTGTAGTCAAAAATACCTACGTACAAAGCGCCTTCTGAAACCCTTTCTAGAAACGTGATGTGAAACGTGGATCTGAGCCCAAAAATATGGTTTGCGTCACCCCATGAAACCGCACTATTTCTCGAACATACAGTTCACCCAACTGGTCAACTGTATGGGTCTCCTGAATCAGTAAGAAATGATCCACTTTCGTTAACCGATCCACTACTACCCAGATTGCATCATTCATTCGTGGCATCCTCATAAGACCTATGACAAAATCGATCGTTACATCATCCCACTTCCATTCCGTAATGGGCAATGGATGCAACAAACCACCTGGGCGTTGATGCTCGACCTTCACCTGCTGACAGGTTAGACACCATGCCACAAAGCCCGCAACTTCCTTCTTCATTCCAGGCCACCAAAACTGACTTCAGTGATCATGGTACATCTTGGTCAAACCAGGATTCATTGCCCACTTTGATGCATGGAACCCACGCATCAACTCTTCCTGCTTACATTCTAGCACAACCACATGATCACAAATGCAAACAACATCGTCCTCACCGACGGCCCAGCCAGTAGGTAGCTCCCCACCTTTAAGCTTTTCCTTCATGATAAAACACTCAGGATCATCAAGAAAACTTCCCTTAACTCGACTCAAGATCATTGAATCCATATTTAAGGAATCAAGAGTGACCTGACTATTCTTTTCCTACACCTCTAGGTGTATTTCTGAAAACAAAGCCATCACCTTCCACTCGGTGCTGGACTCCTGAACCACCTGATTCTGAATCTTCCTGCTCAGAGCATCAGCGACACTATATCCCTTTCGCGGCGTGTAAACCATCTGAAGGTCAAAATACATGAGATATTTAGCCCATCTTCAATACCAAAGATTTAAATCCCGCTGTGAGAAGATGTACTTTTAACTCTTATGGTCAATAAACATAGTAAACTGATCTCCAAAAATATAATGCCTCCAGCACCTCAAGGAGTACAGTACTATAGCCAACTCAAGGTCATGAGTGGGATAATTCCACTCATGGGGTCTCAACTGCCTTGAACCATAAGCCACAACCCGCTCATCCTGCATCAACACAGCCCCAAGTCCACCTCCGGACGCATCACAAAACATGATGTGCTTATTACTCGGATCAGGTAAGATCAAGATAGGTGCGGTCGTCAACAGCTTCTTCAACATTTAAAGAGCATTATCACAATCCTCAGACCACTCAAACCTGATTCCATTTTTGGTCAAGCCCGAGAGTGGTGATACCAAGGGAGAGAAATCCTGAATGAACCTTCGGTAATACTCGGCCAAACACAGAAAACTACGAAAGTCAGAAACACTCTTCGGCTACTCCCAAGATACAACTGCTTTCACTTTCCCTGGATCCACAAATACACCTTCCTCTGAGATGATGTCACCAATAAAATGAACCTCACCTATCCATAATTGACACTTTGATAGCTTGGCGTATAACCGGTTCTCTCTTTACATACCCAAGATGATGTCAAGATGTTGGGCATGATAGTCGTGATTTTTTTAGTACAATAAGATATCATCAATGAAGACAACTAAAAACCGATCTAGATAGGGATGAAATTTCTGTTTCATCAAAGCCATAAACACAGCCAGTGCATTGGTCAAGCTGAAAGGCATTACCACAAACTCAAACAACCCATACCGACTCCAGATAGCTGTCTGCGATATGTCTGAAGTCCTCGCCCTCAACTGGTGATATCCCGACCTCAGATCAATCTTAGAAAACACTAATTCACCCTTTAACTGATCAAACAAGTCATCAATTCTAGGAAAAGGTTACCCAGTTTTCACTGTCATCTGATTCAACTTTCGATCACCAACACACAACCTTAACGACCCATCGACCTTTTTTGCAAAAAGCACGGGAGACCCCCATGGAGACGTACTAGGATGGATAAACCCCTTACGCTCCAACTCCTCAAGCTTTACCTCTAGTTCCTGGAGTTCTGCTGGTTCCATTTGGTATGGCGGAATAGAAACTGGCTCCGCTCCTGGAAACAAATCGATTGTGAACTCAACATCCCTATCGGGTGGTAACCCAAAGAAATGATCAGGAAACACGTCCTGAAACTGATCCACCACATGAGGGAAAATATACTTCTTCCCTCTTTCATCATCATCAAGCCTGAGACATGTCACTTGAGTTGTGAGTCCACTTTTATGTCGAAAAAATGGCCCTGCATGCCCTGCTCGAACATCACATTCGCCACGGTGGACATAAGAGTCACCCTCATGTGACCTGAACAATACTCTGCGACAATAACAGTCTATGTGTGCCTAATACAACACCAACCAATCTATTCCCAAGATTAGTTCAAACCCTGACATCTCAAGAATGAACAAGTCCCATAGAAAATGATACCCACCAACTTCCAAGGTGTATTCCTTACAGTGCTTAATATCCTCAACCCACACTCCTAACGGGGTATCAATTGAAATCACTCCACACAATCCCTCTACAGGTAAACCCAGCACTACCACAAGTTGAGAAGAGATAAAAGAGTGTGTGGAACCCGTGTCAAAAAAAACACTAGCAATCATAGAAGCTACAAGGATCGTACATCGAAGAGTTGGAGGTCCGGCTTCGCCATTACCAGGCGCAAACTGAACTTCCTGAAGCTGACCTTCCCCTTTACCCTGGGCTCCAGCCTAAGTACTCTTTTCTACACTGCCCTACTAGCATGAGCGATCTTGCCCTGGAGTTCCACGTCCACCTCCTCTGCCAGTATGGCCTGTGGAGCTCCAACTGCATGCCTGATACGGGGCAATTGAACCCCTTCCCGTATTCGGTACCTGCCTTCCACAATCATGCTCACCTACCTACCGAGGATTCCTGCAGAACCTCTGCACATGTGCTATCCTGCAACACGAATGACACTCGACTGGAGGTCGAGGACACTGACCACACATATTCCCTGACCTACCTCAATGATTGCAGAACACCTAATCCCCACTCTGAGAGGGGGACCCTCTCTTCCATCCACTTCGCACAATTCTGCCATGCTGTCATCTCTAATGGCATCGCTTCCAACCCTCGGTAGCTGCACTACTCTTCTCCCCCACTGGCACCACAAGCCCACTACCTGAATCTCCTTTTAGGTTTCCTTCCGAGATCAATGAATCGTCAACTACCTCTATGAACTTGTTCATGTGGAAGATATTTACTTGAGACCTGATCTCATGTCTCAACCCATCCTAGAAACGTCTTTCTACCATTGCCTCATCTCCTGCTAACACTGGGACAATGCATCTCAAATCAGTGAAGCAACTAGCGTAGTCCATCACCGACAGCGATCCATGAGTCAGGCTCATAAACTCCGTAGCCTGATCCTACCTCAAAGTCATTGGGTAGAAATTATCTAGAAACATTTCTTGAAAAACCTTCCATGACATTCCCTCAGCCTACTAGATTTGAGCCTGAATGTCGCTCCAACGCCTAGCCTGGCCCTGCAATATATAAGCGTCCAGCTTCACTCTCTTTTCAACCAGAGTCTCTAGATGATCATGTATCGTCTGGACAGACTCTCACCAGAACTCTGCTACGTCTGGCCCACCCTCTCCGGTGAAAGTCCGACGGTGCTGCAGCTGGAATTCCCTGGTCAGCTCAAACATACTTGGTGCAACCCGCCCTGGGTCCTGATTCATCATCTGCATCAGGTGAGCCACATTCTCTCGGAACTGGTCTTATCTACCTTCATTGATCACCACATTTTCTTTCTCCTCTACTGGAGGAGTGTTTTTAGAAATATCCTCCCAATTCCCAACTAGAAATTGACGTCGTGGTGGCATCTCTCTACAATTCCACGCACGAGATTTAGAACGCATACCATAAAATTTCACAACTGCAACAAAATCTCTTCACTAGATACAACAGCCCCAACCATCCCTACTACGGGCCATGGTCTATATGGTGTAGACAACCATACACTACCACCAATCTCAAAAAACGTTTTACACAACATTTTCCACTTCATTTCAAACCCTTAAATTTCATTTTCTCATTATTTCTTGGTTTCATTAAATGTATGATTCATCCTACCTTCCTGCCTCACACTCCCACCCCATGAGTGTGCCTAACACAATGAATGTCACCTATCTCCATAGGTGACTAAAATGATGCATGAAAAAAAATCATCTTGTCGTTAAGTCCACGATCCAAATATCACAAAACAGTCACATCAAACCACGTGTGCATCAACCAATGGTGAAATATCATCAACTGTAACAACACACAACCAAGAACAACAATCCCCACCCAGGGTGTCTTGGATTTTCCATCTTATATGCGTTAGCTACTCCCAAGAACGAGCTCATTTCCAAGGCTCGACACATCCTAACCCTTGCCTACCAATCCTAAATAACAAGACCTCAGAGAAGGGGAAGAAAGTCCTCCTATGATACCACTTTGTAACATCCCCAAATCGGAAGCCACATAACAGATGCTCTGAGTCGGGTGGTTACATGACCTTAAGCGTGCCTCCCCATACGCCAAAGGCTGCCGAATAGAAACGGGGGTCTATGTAGTCATGTGGGGAGACTATAACCCCTTTCTATCAGAGTAATCCACAACCGAATCAACCATATAGTGGAAACAATAAACAATAGACAAGGAAACAAGTACAAAAACCATTTCCAACAATAAATATGCCATGTCATACTACAGTGTGAGAGTGAAAAAATGTAACGCCCTGACCCCAGTTACCTAGAGTCGATGCATTATTACATATCATTGGCATGATAAAAAAAGTTCAAGTCTCGAAAAAACGATTAGTTTAGTAGCCTTGGAAACACTAGATATATTTATGAAGTCTTACATGACATCATAAGGTAAAAAAAACTACAACAACATCTTGTCTTCATATACTCTCATATTATCCCTGCAGGTCATTCATAAATAACTTCTTCATATCCTGGGAAAAATAAAACATTGAAAGGGGTGAGCTCAGATGCTCAGTAAGGATAACAATATAGCAGAATATTTCACAGATAAGCATAAACACTTAAGGGAATGTATAACTAAATCAAGAGCCTTTTAAACTTCATCTTCAGCATAATATGGAAAAGATAAAATGAAATAATGTCATTTACTTATTCACATGGATATTCTACTAGTTGAATAATCACATTCAATATAAATAACTACTTTCATAATGATGGAATGCATAATGACAGACTATCATAACCATGTAGCCAAGGCCTCATGCCAAGACCACAAATAAGATTTTGTCAAGGCCTCATGCCAAGACACTAGTTTGTCTCATGAGACCTTCCAATGCATTGAGGAGCTATAGCGGGATCCACCCAACACATACTAAGTCCAATTTATTCCTCATATGAAATGTTTGAAATATAACATAAACATTTGTATTAAAATGAGCATAAGAAATGTCAATACTTGATCCAAAATCCATGAATGGTATAAAAATAGCACATCCACAGTCAAAGATAACTCATTCAATACAATATGGAAGATTTTATTGTAACATATTAACCTCAATCAGTAATAATGAAGGATATTGACATAGATGAAAATAATCATCAAAACTATTTGAGAGGAATATCCCCCTTTTTCGGGAAAACATTTAAAAGTCACACTATTTATAAAGA
Organism: Viscum album; assembly: GCA_963277665.1. Lineage (NCBI taxonomy): Eukaryota > Viridiplantae > Streptophyta > Magnoliopsida > Santalales > Viscaceae > Viscum > Viscum album. Next base: position 686,438,882 of record OY728150.1, read on the forward strand.
AACCATTTAATTGTAGATTTTTTAATCAAAGTTTCCCATACCACTTTGAAACATTTGAAAAGAAATATCATTTCAAAATATTCATGTCCATATAAATAAATGCGTAAAAGCATTTTTAAAACATGTACATTAATGAGAAAGATTTAGAATAATAAGTCTTTAAAACATATAAACATGATATTTTAGTTAGAGTTTCTAACCAAAAGAGAGACACTTGAATACAAATAATTAAGTTAATAAAAACATTATAATATCATGAGAATAAAGGGATTCTTGATATACTATGTCAAAGTACATTATATACACCACATAAAAGTGATTTGTTGTATAACAACAAAGAAGTCTCAATGGAATGTAAATTGAGATGAAATCTCTCATAAAGGTTGTATCCATAGGTTGAGGATAAATCAACGACTTAATTATGTTTGAAAAATATAAATACACTCAATATGATTGGATATTCACGTTAAAACAATCAATGTATATTCAAACATATTCTTGTAAAAACAACACCAATGAATTGGATGTTTAACTCAACAAATCGAGATTGAGTAAAAAATACTCTTATCAAGTTCATACTGATGACTTGAGAATTTATAAATGGAGTGATTATGTGTATAAAAAGTATATCCACATAATGGGGAGTGGAAATTATGACATAATCAAATGAATAGTGATTCCACCCATAATCATGGAGTAAAATAATCAATGAAGTATGCGTAAAGCCGAATGAATGGAAATTGAAATTTCAAATTCCCTATCGATTCGGTATCTTATGAAACATACACCCATGAAAGAAGGATAATACAATGATGATGTAAATATCCATAAATTAATTTATATTACACAATGAGTACAATCATGGGAAATACACACACCACATGTAATAAATAAGTGGTGAACAATGGAAATATCATGAAATTAAAAGTGAGATAAGAAACCCCTTACTTTGTAGTTTTTCTTGGTCGATGGTAGGTTAACCTCCTATATATTTGTGAAATAATTGTTATTGAATTATACAAGTATCATTTACATTAACATGATATCATATATGATATTTTAACATTGATTTGTTCATAATATCTTAGTGTTATCGTCATTTCGGGTGTTAATATAATCATTTTCCTTTATATTCTTTGTTACGTAAGCCATGTTTGTTATGGATAGGTTTTATCTTATTCGTATAAAAAATTATATCAATTCCTTAAACATTATTTTTAATCATCAAATGATAATTATACTTGAATGGATACGATGGATAATGAATCTCATCGCGTTCGTGGAGACGGTAGTCCGTACGTACGCACGAGCGACAATATCATTCTTTTGATGTTAAAATAATATATAATTGGATGGTATATAATATAGACAGAATAATTATAATTTTATATTTATTATTTACATGAATTCAACATCATTAATATACCCATCCAAATAATAATTTATTGAATGACAATTACACCACGACGTGGAGACTGTAAGCCATACGTACGCACGTATGGTGACATGCCATTGAAAGGATGGTTAGAATAATGAATATAGTTGTACCATATTTATAATAACATCATATTATATAGAATATACTGTAGTTATTATTTTATAATAGAAATAACAAAGAAAGAATAAGTAGAAGAAGAAAGGAACTTGAAAGAGGGTGGTGAAAACATTACCACTTCTTCGGGTTATTCCTTTTGATTTGATCAAAATGTCTCCTTAGGATGGATTTCTGATCAAAATAAGGCCTCTAGGGTGTAGTGAGGGAAGTTTCAAGTGTATTTGGTCAGGTTTTGTCCGATCCAAATGGCTTTGAATGTGGGAATTAGTGAGAAGGGGGAGTTCCATTTTATCAGAGGGGTGAGGGGAACCTTTGGAAAAACCAAAAATATTATTTTATAATAAATTCATATTCGGTTTCTAATTTCTCCAAAGTGGATTACCTAAAGGCTATGGTTGGTATGGGTCGAAAACCACTCATAAAATAGAATTTAGACAGGTTTGGGTTATTATATTAACCTTATCATTAAGTATTAACTCTTAGTTAATTAGTTTCACTTTTACAATGTCTCTTTGTATTTTTATATTATATGGTCAATAAACTTACTATATACATCCAAGAGGCCACCAAGTGGTCCATCAATGATACACCTATCGTGATATAAGTCTCTTGGACGAACCTTATATTTTTATGAATTTAACATCAATTAATAATATAATACTTGTTTTAAAAACACTTTTATGTCAATTTTGACATTATTGGGTATTTTGTTTTTGATAAATTCATAAAAGCATTATTACTTCGAAAACAATTTATATAATCAATAATAATATGCCATATTAACCTAGAAAATTAGTGGAATTCATAAAAAGTCTCAAATTACATTTATTTTGATATTTATAATTTCAATTATTTTAATATTTCTTTAATTAGCTAATTACTGCATCACCATTGTGTCCTAAATAAATTAAATTATTTAATGTCTAAAAATTATAAATAAAATAAATTATGTATGAAATATTTTTATCTTTCTAATGAATATTTAAAATGGAATTTATATTATGTATAACCCTATATTGAAAATGTATTAGTAAATAAACTTTGATTTTAACTCTTTTAACTCTTCTTTGAATTAAATAATAATAAATGTCCAAATCTAATACAAGTGGACCTAAATGATAATATTTTACTCCTAAGGTTGTTTTGGTCGATATACACTTTTCTGATAGAATTAGGACATGTTTTAGGTTAATATTAATATCATTTTTACCCATAATTTCCATATTTACTTTTAACCGTGGTAAATAAAAATAAAAAGTTACTATTCACCAAAAATTATTTTCATCTCATTGAACCACATTTTAATCCTTGATACTAACCGTGTCTCTAGGAGTTTCGAAATTCCACTCAATGAAGCGGTTAAATTATGTTTTATGAAAAATGAATTTTTTTTAACTATCACTTAGTGGTTTCACTATTCATCAAAAAATGAATGTTTTTTTTGAAAAATACCAAAAATTAGGTGTAAGCTATATTTGATATTATGAATTCAAAAATGATGTCTATTTTACCAAATTCAAAACATTTTAGTTGCATTAATTAATTTAAAAATCAATTCCCGTCGTCAAAACAAATAGAGTGTTTTTAAGAGATAATAAATATCAAAAAATTGACAGTTGTTTATGTCTGGTTTAAATGTGAAATTAAATCCAATGACCAAAATTATGTTAAATGGTAAAAATATATTCAAAATATAATATAAATCAACTCAAATTAATAATTTATCAATATTAATTATTTCTATTAAAAAAGGTTTTTTTAATTAAAATTTAGTAATTTTCACTATTCATCAAAAAAACCAAAGTTATCTGAAAAGTACCAAAATTTTACCCTAAGATAATTTCGATATTAAGAATCCAAAAATGAAGTCCATTTAAAAAGATAAAATTTATAAAATTTCAAAAAGTATGTATTACTATTCATAACGGCTCGTTTGATTGGTTGTGGTGTGTTAGAATCTCGAAGTTGTGTACAATGCACGCCATTGAATTATTCAAAGGGAAACATATCGTGGAAGCTTGGGGTGTTACATTCTCCCCTCCTTCAAGAAATTGCGTCCTCACAATTTTTTTAAAATTGGGCTTGAAAATATAATGGAAAGTCCCACATCGGAAAAAGAGTCAATAAAACGATCACTTTAAAAGAAAGGAAGAGAGGTATAAAGGTAATCCAAGAGAACCCATACTAGGATTCCATGTAGGAAAACATGGATATGGATGATAAACTAACTGTCAAGTTCTAATGGAGAAGGATAGAAAACATGATCAGGAGAAAGTTAACAACAATAAAACCACAAACTTATGATGGGACAAACGGTCATTAGTTTCCCAGTAGGAAAAGTAAACGGACAACATTATTATTATTATTTTTAAGTTACATTACATAAATATGAGGAATTAATTTATTATATTGACTAAGATCATAAAGAGATATACTTACTATTTAAGTATAGTTTCATTCTTTAATAAATTTTTACCACTAACTCATTTTTTTTTACAATGAGTATTCAAGATGACTTGGTCACAATGGAAGAGCTAGAATAAACTTATATAGAAATACATAATCCACGTAGGATAAACTATATATTTACCTTATCTTTAGAGATTAATCAAAACCAAAATGGTTAGTATAATATATGATGATCCCCCAAATGGATATTCCATTAGAGAAAAAAACAATAATCTTAATTTCTAAAATAAAACCATCAATACTCTAAAGTTAAATAAATACCATTCAATAATAAATTGTCCTTAAAATCCTTCAATATAGTCCAAACTAATATTGAAACCCAAAACTTATAAGAATGTAGTCTTCCACGTTAAATTGTATCTCCAAATGACATTAATTACTCTTAAAGTCACATAATTAAAATTAATTAACCTAATCATTTCCATAAATAACCCAAATCACTATAAATCCACAATAAAAACATATATAAAAATCCAACATTACTCCTCAAATGAAATCTCATACTATTCTATTTTCCTTGGGCATATAGTGTTCACAACAAAGCGAACAACTTATAAAATAACATTTATCACTTAATCACCAAATCATTTTCCTATACTAAGGGTATTCATTTGATAAGTCATAAGATCACAAATAAAATTATTATTGATCAATAAAATCATTTAATAAAAAATAATAGTCACACTAATCAGGGACTTCACGTAGTCCAGTGGTAGGTGATAAATCCCAATCACACTCTGGTTGTGGGTTCGATTCCCACAGCTTTGTCTGATGCGACGGGTTGTCACACGGTCTGCATATTGTCCTTTTTCAAAAACTATATTTTATAACATTACCAAAATGAGATAAATTCCTCAAAATTACCATAACATAATTTAACCACAAATATTATCTCATACCTTTCATTTTCATCCCAAATTATAATAACTTATAATTGCCTCAAACCCAACGATCACATAAAACCAAATGGTTATTTATAACTATATCCACAAGAGAAAAGATAATTCTTCCTTAAATATAATTCTCACATGGAAAACTGCAGGGTTAAAAATACAGGAGAAAATTATTCCAAAGTAAACCCATCAACAAGGATCACTAATACTTTTTAAACATTTATCCAACCATTTATTTCCACATAGCTTCTTCTTTGACCATGAAAATATCCTATATATTAGGTCATTCACTCGGGTAATGGCCAGGTCCCCTACATTTACGAAAAATGAATGTAAATGGATTCTTGGGACCATTTTTATCTTATTCCATAGTACTCGTCATTTTTCATTGGAAATTGTTCACTTTATTTTTGTCCTACCCGCACGTAAATCATTTCATTGTCCCATTAAGACACTTTCGTGTGTGTCTCCTTCCACATTTCCTCCATGATGGAAATTGAGGATTCCTTTCTCCATGGTCTCCACTACTGGAGATCTTATAATTCATCACCTTTCTCTTCTTTGTTGAGGCTGGGAATTGGTTAATATATATATTGTTGATCATATTTTTGTAAAATTGATTTGGCATAAATACGATATCTTTTACTCCTATCAACATTCCATTTTGTTTCTCATTGCCACCACTATTCCCACCTTGTAAATTATTCTCAAAGTCACTATGACTTCCTTGGAATCCATCCATTGACTAAAACCAGAACGCATTGTGTGAGTAACAGTAGTCATAAAATCATTTAGAGATTAACATGTCGCCATATTCCCAATTTGAAACACATTAGTATTAACCAATGTCACTTACTCTCATCTTATATATATAATACATAAAATAGGATTGTAAAAAAATGTAAATTATCCTAAGAATATCCCCTGGGAGTGTCATAACCAATAGTGCATGAAGGCCCATTGTCCTGCACCAGTTCTCATTCGAGTCTAGCTCAAAGCGGTGTTTTCGGGTTTTACCCGTAGGTACATGTGTGCCAGAGCCGCCTCTACCTACTCGTATCCAGATAGGTAAGTATTGCTTGGAAAACTCACAAAATCTCAACAATAACAAAATTCTAGGAATTTGTTCTATACTAATCTTCAAAGTTCATATTAGGTCTATGTGCTCTAATCAGAGTTTATCTAAATCTAGCTTTTGAGGTTTATACTAAACATCCTATAATACCAACAGTAACACCCTGACCCCAGTTACCTAGAGTCGATGCATTATTATATATCATTGGAATGATCACAAAAGATCAAGTCTCGAAATACCAATTAGTTTAGTTGCCTTGGAAACACTAGATATATTAATGAAGTCTTACAAAACATTATAAGGTAAAAAGAACTACAACAACATATTTTCTTCATATCCTCTCATACAATCCCTACAGATCATTCATAAAAAAATTATTCACATCCTGGGAAAAATAAAACATTGAAAGGGGTGATCTCAGATTCTCAGTAAGGATAACAATATAGAAGAAGCTTTCATAGATAATCATAAACACTTAAGGGAATGTATAACTAAAACAAGAGCCTTTTAAACTTGAAATTCAGCATAATATGACAAAGATAAAATGAAATAATTCCATTTACATATTCACATGGATATTCTACTGGTCGAATAATCACATTCAATATCAATAACCACTTTCATAATTATGGAATTCATAATGCTAGACTATTATAACCATGTAGCCAAGTCCTCGTTCCAAGACCACAAATAAGATTTTGTCAAGGCCTCGTGCCAAGAAACTAGTTTATCTCATGAGACCTACTAATGAATCGAGGAGCTATAGTGAGCTCCACCCATCACATACAATGTCCAATGCATTCCACATATAAAAAGTTTTAAATATAACATAAACATTCATATTAAAACTAGCATACAAAATGTCAATAATTGATCCAAAAACCATGAATGGTATAAAAATAGCACATCCACAGTCAAACATAACTCATTCAATACAATATAGAAGATTGTATTGGAACATATTAACCTTAGTCAAGAATAATGAAGCGTATTGACATAGTTGAAAATAATCATCAAAACTATTTGAGAGGAATATTCGCCTTTTTCTTGAAAACATTTAAAAGTCACACAATTTGTCAAGAAGCCATTTAAAATTAGATTTTTGAATCAAAGTGTCTCAAACTATATTGAAACATTTGAAAAGAAATATCATTTCAAAATATTAATGTCCATATAAATAAATCCTTAGAACCATTTTTAAAACATGGACATTAATGAAAAAGATTTAGAATAATAAGTCTTTGAAACATTTAAAAATGATATTTTAGTTAGAGTTTCTAACCAAAAGAGAGATGCTTGAATACAAATAATTGAGGTAATCAAAACATTGTAATATCATGAGAATAAATGGATTCATGATATACTATCTCAAATTACATTATATACCCCACATAAAAGTGATTTGGTGTATAACAACAAAGAAGTTTCAAAGGAATGTAAATTGAGATGAAATCTCTCATAAAGGTTGTATCCTTAGGTTAAGGATAAATCAATGACATAATTATGTGTGACAAATATAAATAAACTCAATATTATTGGATATTCAGTGTAAAACAATCAATGTACATTCACACATATTCTTCTAAAAACAACACCAATGAATTGGATGTTTAACTCAACAAATCGAGATTGAGTAAAAATTACTCTTATCAAGTTCATACAGATGACTTGAGAATTTATCAATGGAGTGATTATGTGTATCAAAAGTATATCCACAGAAAGGGGAGTGAAAATTATAACATAATCAAATGAACAGTGATTCCACACATAATCATGGAGTAAAATAATCAATGAAGTATGCGTAAAGCCGAATGAATGGAAATTGAAATTTCAAATTCCATATCGATTTGGTTACTTATGAAAAATACACCCATGAAAGAAGGATAATACAATGATGATGTAAATATCCATAAATAAAAGTATATTACACAATTAATACAATCATTGTCAATACACACACCACATGCAATAAATAAGTAGTGAACGATGGAAATCTCACGAAATTAAAAATGAGATAAGAAACCCCTTACTTTGTACTTTTTCTGTGGTCGACGGTAGGTTAACCTCCTGTATAATGGTGAAATAATTTTTATTTAATTATACAAGAATAATTTACATTAATATGATATCATATATGATCTTTTAACATTTATTTGTTAACAATATCATAGTATTATCGTCATTTCGGGTGTTAACTTACTCGTTTTCCTTTATATTCTTTGTTACGTAAGCTGTGTTTGTTATGGATAGGTTGTATCTTATTCATATCAAAAATTATATCATGTCTTTAAACATTATTTTTAATCATCAAATGATAATTATACTTGAATGGATACGATGGAGAATGAATCTCATCGCGTTCGTGGAGACAGTAGTCCGTACGTACGCACGAGCGACAATATCATTCTTTTGATGTTAAAATAATATATAATTAAATGGTATATCATATAGAAAAAATAATTATCATGTTATATTTATTATTTACATGATTTACACATCATTATTATACCCATCCAAATAATAATTTATTTAATGACAATTACACCAGGACGTGGAGACGGTAAGCCATACGTACACACGTATGGTGACATGCCATTCAAAAGATGGTTAGAATACTGAATATAGTTGTACGATATTTATAATAACATCATAGTATATATAAGATACTGGAATTATTATTTTAGAATAGAAATAAAAAAAGAAAGAAGAAGTTGAAGAAGAAAGGAACTTGAAAGAGGGTGGTGAAAACATTACCTCTTCTTCGGGTTCTTCATTTTGATTTGATCAAAAGGGCTACATAGGTTTTCTTTCTGATCAAACTATGTCCTATAGGTTGTAGTGAGGGAAGTTTAGAGAGTATTTGGGCAGGATTTGGCAGAGCTAAAAGGCTTTGAATGTGTGAATTAGTGAGAAGGGGGAGTGCCCTTTTATAAGAGGGGTGAGGGGAACCTTTGGAAAAACTAAAAATATTATTTTATAATAAATTAATATTCAGGTTCTAATGGCTCCAAAGTGGATTATTTAAAGGTTAAGGTAGGGATGGGTCGAAAACCACTCAACCAATAGAATTATACTGGTTTGGGTCATTATATTAACCATATCTTTAAGTATGAACTCTTAGTTAATTAGTTTCATTTTTACAATGTATCTTTGTATTTTTAAATTATATGGTTAATAAACGTACCATATACATAAAAGAGACCCCCAAGTGGGACATAAATGATACACCTATAATGATATAAGTCTCTTGGCCAAACCATAGATTTTTAGGAATTTAATATCAATTAATAATATAATATTTGTTTTAAAAACTCTTTTATGTCAATTTAGACATTATCGGGTATTTTGTTTTTTATAAATTCATAACAGCATTTTTACTTCGAAAAAAATTTATATAATCAATCCTAATATGTCATATTAAACTATAAAATTTGTTTAATTCATAAAAAGTCTCAAATTACATTTATTTTTATATTTATAATATCAATTATTTTAATATTTCATTAATTAGGTAATTACTGCATCACCATTGTGTCATAAATAAATTAGATTATTTAATGTATAAAAATTATAAATAAAATACCATTGTGTAGGAAATCCTTTTATAGTTCTAATGAATATTCACAATAGAATTTATCTTATCTATAACACTATATTCAAAATGTTTTAGTAAATAAACATTGATTTTAACTCTTTTAACTCTTCTTTGAATTAAATAATAATAAATGTCCAAATCTAATAAAAGTGGACCTAAATGATAATATTTTACTCCTAAGGTTGTTTTTAGTCGAGATACAGTTGTACAATAGAATTAGGACATATGCTAGGGTAATATTAATATCATTTTTACCCTTAATTAACCTATTTACTTTTTACCGTGGTAAATAAAAGTAAAAAGTTACTATTCACAAGAAATTAATTTCACCTCATTGAACCACATTTTTCCTCCTTGATATTAATCGTGTCTCTTTGATTTTCAAAATTCCACTCACAGTAGTGGTAAAATTACGTTTTATGAAAAATTCAGTTTTTTTAACTACCACTTAGATTTTTTAAAAAAAAGTGGGCGAAGGCCCCAAGTAATATTATTAAAAGAAAAAGATCAGAGAGACATCAAGCATGCCAAACTCAAAATCAAACAAAACAGAACGAAATTTTCAAGAACCCATTTCTGGGGGACCAATCTTCTTTCTAATTTTCTCTACAATGATCTTCTCCTTGCTCCGCATCTAATTCCAGAGATCTATATTGACGTGCCCACGCCCATGCCCTCTCCCTCGCACTCCATTGTATTTATCTTCTATTTCCGCTGCTTGTTGTAGCAAAGTTTCTAAGTCCTCATCAGAGCTATCCTCTTGAGACATATCTCTTCTTTTCATTTCATCAATTCTTTTATCATTCTTCTTTTGGCTTCTTGTTCTAACCTTCTGCCATGAATCCTCTTGTACCTCCTCATTGACATATTTTCCATGCTTTGACCACCTCACTTGCGTAGATGGAGAGCTCAGTCCCTCCATACTAACCACAGCATGTTGATCATATGGAACTTCCAAGGATGTACTCACCTTCTTGTCAAACGAAGGAGAGGTCTGAGAGTCCAGCTCCTGAATTTCTGTTTGGTCAGCCTCCACTTCTGGTAAATCATAATGTGTATGAGAGACCTTTCCTGAATTTCTATCCACTAATAGTGGTTCTGAAATTAAAGAATGCAGCTCAGTTTTTCCAGAAGAACCAGGTGTAGCAGGCTGGGTGGTCATCTTTGAGGGAGTGACCGAGGCAGAGACCTGATGTATAACAATTCCTGCCTCATTTTGAGTCTCAGCTTGAATAGAAACCAAATCAACACCAGGAGGGACTTGGTCTGCATCCTTGTTCCCAGAACAAGCTTGAAATGCAGCTTGGTCATCTCGATGTACATCAGTGATAATCCGTGCAGTATAAGCAGTGTTAGACTCAAAAAATTAAAGTTTCCAGAAAATACCAAACATTATGCCTAAGCTATATTTGATATTACGAATTCAAAAATAATTTCTATATTACAAAATATAAAACATATCAGTTGCATTAATTAATTTAAAAATCAAATCTCGTCGTCAAAACAAATAGTGTATTTTTATGAGATAATAACTATCAAAAGATTGACACTTGTTTATGTCTGGTTTAAATGTGAAATTACATCCAATGACCAAAATTGTATTAAATGGTAAAAATATATTCTAAATATAATTTAAAACCACTCAAATTAATAATTTATCCCTAATAATTATTTTGATTAAAAAATTTGTTTTTAATTAAAATTTAGTAATTTTCACTATTCATCAAAATATGAAAGTTATCCGAAAAGTACCAAAATTTCACCCTAAGATAATTTTGATATTATTAATCCAAAAATGAAATCCATTTAGAAATATAAAATTAATAAAATTTCAAAAAGTTGGTATTACTATTCATAACGGCTCGTTTGATTGGTTGTGGTGTGTTAGAAGCTCGAAGTTGCGTACAATGCATGCCATTGCATTATACAAAGGGAAACGTACCGTGGAAGCATGGGGTGTTACAAAAAAATCCCAAAATAAATACAACAACAAAAATCCAAAAATGGTCCCGACTCCAAGTCTGGATCCTCCACCAAGTGCTACCAATGTCCACTCAGCTAACTAGCAAGGACTCTTTCCCTTGTCCTATCCTGCAAACCTGAAGTCTGCTCGGGTACCCAACAGCGGCCCAAGCAGGGTGTGAGTACAACTCAGTTGGCCACCACCAACAGTGTCTACAAAATATCCATTATAAGAAGTTGTGCATGCAAAAGGAGAATGATTGTAAAATTCCAAGTAATTATTTAAGGTTCCATTAACTAGTTTAGAGCCCAAAGCCAATACCATTTCCATTACCATTCATTTCACACCAATTACAATCATTAACTATTTCATCACATTCCCACGAGTTAACCACATACATTATGTCACATGGGTATAAGGCCAACAATCAGATGAAAGAGGGTAAACACATCATTATTTTATCTCACAAGGACTAACTTCCTCATAGCAACCATATCCTCACCTCGAACACTTAGTCTGGGTGGATTAAACCGTTATGAGAATAGACCCTGAGTCCCCTTTCCTAACCTATGCATTTAGGGTGGAGATTAGAGCCTCAGCCTTCACTCGACTCGTGGGCGTAGATCCTCATGTCATACCCCACTCTACGAAGCCATGTGCACATGCTTATATATAAGTAACCATCAATAATGAAAACCATTTCCCTTTGGAAAAAATTATTCACAAAATCCCACATGGGAAGCCACATCATGCCTTAACCCATTAACACATTACCATTTCACATCATTTAACCATTAACTCAACTCCCATGTGTTATTCCTATCTCACTAAGCATTCAACATTAAACCCATAATCTATCCCATTATGGTCTTTAATCGGTTTACAAATTAACCCATTTAAATCATTCATCATTCCCATAAATCAACATTTAACCCATTCCACTTTAACACTCGGGTTATTTACATGTATAGGTGCATCACCTAACTTCTATTCCAAGTTTAACCAATCATTCCGATAATGTTATCAAGGGCTCTACAATTCATTACAACATGGTCACCTGTTTAATATCAAACCCTAATCCAGAAAAAGCTGGCACATCCCATAGATGGCCCTAAATTTGGTCAAGTCAATCCCAACACATCCCACGGGGATCGTGAGGGTTCCCATTTATCATTTTAAGCACCAACATGCCAAGGTTATTCAAAACATAACCTAGGGAAAACAAGAACACAGGTAAACATGCACAAAACCCTAAATAAACATGGGATATAACTTATAGACCACCTAACTCGAAACTGTGGTTGAATGCACTCTCACTAGAGTCCTTAGAACTCGATCCGACCAACCTTTGGAAATTCAATCTAAAATTCAACCAAATGATAGGGTTTTAGAGATTCATAATGAGAGGGAGAGAAGATGCAAACCCAAAACCAAAAAGAGAACCAAGGATGAGATTAGCCTTACCCGGAGCTTTGGTCTGCAACCAACAACACCAAAAATGCCTTAGAATCGAAGGAGTGTGATCTCTTGAAGTCCTTTGGAGGTTTGGTCCGAATATAAGGTGAAGAGTGGAGGAAGAGAGGAAAATAAAGAGTGGGGTTTAAAATTCCTGGAGTGGCAACTTTGTAAATTTTCTCAACTCTAAGTGGTCGCACGGTTTTTCGGCACGCATTAGAAAACCGTGCGCAAACCGTGTGCTCGCTTTTTTCCAGAGGAGGGAGGGTCACACAGTTTCACCTAGGTAGGCCGCACGGTTTGGCTGATCATGCACAGGTCATGTGCCTTGGTCTTCTTTGGCCAGAGCTCCATTATTCTATGCCTCGAGCCCCCAAAACACCCCCAAGGCCTCTCACACTTTTTGAAACCTTTTAAAGTCCCCAAAACAAAGGGTTCAACCCAAAACACAACAAAACATTCCTTTCCAAAAACCGGGATCATAAAAAAATAATTTTCAAATTGATAATGTTGAAATTATGTTAAGCTCTTGTTTTATTATTTTCTTGAGAAAAATCATTTTTTATGAATAGTGAAATTTACTGTTTTCTAATTAAAACTACATTATTATTTAATTAATTAATAATTTAAAATGATAAAATAATTTTCTTAAGGTCATATTAGATAATTATTACATCTATTAATAAAATATAATTCCCTAGAATCAATTTAACTTTGAAATTTAATATAAAATATTAAAAAAATTATCATTTTTCGACTTTAAAAACTCTTTATTTCATCCAGTCTGTGAGATTAACATTAATCCTATTTTTTTCTGTGATTTGAATTTTGAAAAAGAAACAAAAAAATATATATTAAGTATAATATTTTGAGTCTAATAATCCCAAGATAATTTCGAACAAAAATTATTAGTAAAAGTTATTAAAACTAATCATAGTGATTAAGGCCAAATTAAGCTTAATTATGAACTAGACCTTAAAATTAAGAGCTCAAATGACCTATACACATGTCCAATTCAACTTTTATATACATATATCTTCTATGAACCTTAAATATTGAGTTATGTTTTGTTTTTTATGATTTTCTTTATTTTTAACATGTGTACACCTTACTTGTTTCTAGAAATTCCTAGTGAGTCCTTTTCTTTCCCTATAAAAAGCCACCACCTCTACACTTCCACACATCACTCAAACATATTATGTTTGGAAAATTAATAACCAATAAACATACCAAAATTCCTCTTTTACTACTAGAATACTTATCTTGGGTATAATTAAATCCCTACAATCCTTTTGGAACAACCAAAAAAGTGTTACCTAATAAAGAGGTAACTTCTTCTCTCAAATCCTTTATTTTATTTTCTTTCTCTACCCCCTCCAATTTATTTTTTCCATTATTGTATAACACCACCTGTATTTGCAATATACTAGTATGTTGTTGTGATAAGTATTCAACCAACACTAATATGAACCTCTATGTAATGGGCAATGAAAATATTTTTTACCTATATGGAGAATAATCGTCTCACTAAACGATGATTGTTCAATTTTCTATACCGCACCTCATATTGGAAATTATGATAAAAAATATTCTTATATATGATATATATTATATTAATAATGTCATTAAAATTATGTAAATTTTATTTAGAACATAATTTTATTCTTTCCATCTTATGTAAATACAATAATTCCATTTGAGAAAGTGTTCACTACTGCCCCCTCAAAGTGATATGATTTGTTCATACACTATGTGGACTGTATTGAGAATTGTTTTAGTGAATATATGTGATTGATATTATATCATAAATATAATATTATAATGGTATATATTTATATATACATTTATTTTTTTTATTTTTTTTCACTCAACCAGAAAATTAATCAAAAATATAGTCATGTTTACGTACGGCCTACCGTCTCTAAGAATGATGTTTTCTATTTCATAATTATATATTATATAGATTATTATAAAATAAATATAATGTATATACCTGATGTTTTTATATTTTTTAAAATTATAGAATAATTATATATGTATAAGGCTGAATAATATAACAAATTTTGACACATGTAAAGAACAAAGTGAATATTACCTGAAGTGAAGCCTTAACATAGTATCTTTAAAAAATGGGTAATATATGGAAATAATAAAATCATATAGTATTATATATAATTAAATGTTTTTATAAAATATTATTAAAAAAATTATATTTACTATACAGTAGGTTTGAGTGAGTATGACGAGAGCCAACACACAATGTTGGGGGATTTTGACTAACTTTATATTCTCATGGGATACATAATATGTTTTCCACTCTTTCCTTTTGTGTATTGTATGTATAGACCATGATTATATTTTTTGTATTTTATAAATATATTTATGGGTATTAACATATCCTTTTTATGTACATTCATTCATGGGGTTTATGGTTCAATAGTTTCTAAATCGGTAAAAATGTTGTCCCTCAATTTTCCATCTTTGAGACTCATGTTTTGTTATGCACCTAAACTATTTTTCAATAAGTATATACATAAATTTTAAATTTTATATCCTAAATCTCATAATTTTCATGAGAATTTAATATTATTTAATTTTCTTTTCTTATATGGAGATTATGATCCCAGGATACCAAGTTATAAGAGTTTATCAAGACAATCTCATCGCTTTTCGCAATTTGTTTCCCTTTATGCTTCTTTTAATGTAATATTTTGATCCATATCCCAATAATACTGAATATTTTCCTTCTTCTCTGTTTATTTAGGATACAATGATGTTTTAGTACTTCTTGTTCCACTCTTTGGTACTTAATATATGTTTTTTATAATATATGACCATCTCTCTCTCTCTTTGATCAGAATTATATTATCTCCGAAAATCATGTTTTGAAAAATGTTTTCAATTTTTTTTCAAAATATCCTCGAAATAGATTTTCATAGAAAATGTATTTTAAATACTTTTAATATTTTTAATTCTTTCTTTATTTGTTTTCAAATATATTTTCAAATAAAAATGTTTTAAAAACGTTTTATATTTTAAAAAGTTATTTAAATCAAGAATGTATATTTTATTCAGGAAATGTTTCTAAAAATATCATTCAAAATTATTTCCAATATAAGATAACATATGTTGAAATTAATCATTCCTTTATGGGGAAATTAATCAATGTTTCCAATCATATTTATTCTCTTAATGGATTATGTTTTGATGAAATGATGTTTATAAAACCATTCCACATTCATGAGTTATATGATTTTGAAACCTTCTTCTTTTTCATGGGTGATGTTTATGATGAAGTGATTATAAATCCTCTATTTTTTCATAAGTTAGGATATGATAAAATGTTTATAATACCCATTTAATTTCATTAGTTATGATATGATTATTTATGATATTATTGAACATGTGTGGATGATTTCATTATGAGAATGGTGGGATATATATCTCCCTCCAATGAGTTGGGTAAATATTTTTATCTTATGAAATAGACTAAGATTATCTTGGGAATGAAATGTTACTACTTAGATGTCCATTAAAGTGAGCCTTAATTATGAATATGGTATGATAAGTGAACTCATGTTACCAATATGGTCATGGGGTGAACATTGAGAACTAATATGGTATGGGGAGTTATCATATACTACCACAATGGTCCTGGAAGTGATAACTTGTCTACTATGTAAATAATATTATATTCTTGTGTGTCTTCCACAATTTTATTTTTCGTTCATAATATATTCATTAATTTATTATTTTCATTATTTCCTTATTATTAATGTCTTATGAACTACAAATAATTACTTCATGATTCATCTATATCATCAATGATATGTAGGGTATGATCTTCACTTTTCATGATCATGTTCTCACCCCCTTATGCTAATTATTATGATTATATGTCTCCCTTGTGTACCCTTTTTGATCTTTTGATCTCACCCCTTTTTATATTTCCTTCCCAAGGTTATAAATATATGTATTATGTTTGATGGTTATATGAATGGTTCTGGTCAAGAAGCACATAGTGGGAGATAAGGTAGCTCTCTTATATACCAGTGTTAATGTTTACATGTTTCCAAAGGCACTATACTAGTACAGTCTTCAGGAATCTGTTTGTAAAATATTTTATTTAGTATTTAAAAGTTATGTAATGTTAAATTATGTTATTATTGATTTATTATATTTTTTTAAATTATAGATATTATAAAATGAATGTTAAAATATATTATTGAACATATATTCCAAAAATTTACTTAAACCTATATATATTAGGTGATCAATTTAATTTATTAAAATAAAAAAATATTACATATATAACTTTTTTTTGAAAAATGTGTTATTAAGAACAAAAATTGTCTTATAACTAAGTCATGTATAATTGAGATTTATATTTTATTATGTATTTTTTATATAATGAGTTATTATGTTAATTTATGGTAAAATTAATAACAAAATACATTGTTAACTTGAAAAGAAATTGCTATTTTCACTGTAATTGATACACACTATTCATTGAAGCATAAATATTTTAAAAAATATCCTAATTGAATAATGATATGGTAATATTGTCATGATAATTTGAAAAAAAATTAAATTTATTAATGTATAAGTTTAATAAAAGGTATTAATTAATTATAATATTCATTTACAAAATTCAATAAAACTCATTGTTGATGAAAATTTATCTATGATTAATAAAATTACATTAACAAAAATTGAGAACATTTTTATTATGAATTAATAAAAAAATATTCATGATTTAAAACCATTAAACATATTTTTAATTGTTTAGTTATTTCTAATCATACATCTTATTTAATGTCAAGGTTATAAAGGATCACTTTATAATGGTTCATTTAGGATCATGGTGTCGTACCAGCCAATCGATTATATACTTCATGTTTATTTCAAAGGAAATAGATATAAAATATAATGGTGATATGTTATAACCCATTTAAAATCATTTTTACTTCAAGATTTTATCACATTGATGTAAATAAATGAAGATATCCATGGTTCATCACATCCTTGGGTTCCCATTTAGCGTCATAAAATTTTCTATTCATGAAAATAACATTAAACTTGTGATATGACTTATTCTTTAAAAAATATATCAATAATCCACGATTTTTACTAGTTTATCTTTATAAAAATTATCATACAAAAATAGTACATGTAAAAGATTCTATTTTTACTTCCTATAAATAAATATATGGAATATATGATGAACATGGTAGAGGTTTCAAGGAAGAACCTGATAATAAGGTAGAGTTCCTAAAAATCAAGAATATTCATGGGACTAATGTAACTTGGGTTAACAATTACCTTATTTATCAATATCATTACATTAATGCATTAAGATATTTTGGGAAAACCATTTAACCATCATTCAATTCAAGATATTTCTGATTATTTTCAATATAACACTTCTATATACACTGAGTTACAATGATTTTCTATTAAATGTATGTGACGTTTTCTATCATTCAAAAGGCTTGTCTATTCTCAATAACATTATTTCTCCAACATCATATAAATATGACAGAGTTCTGTAGTTATTCTCATAGATGTAATAATAATGATCCAAGTAAATGATCCATTGAATGATTTTATTGTAATAAAACATGATTAAGTAAAAATGTTGATACCAACCTCTGATGAAATCCTGATAACATGATCTCAACATATACTCTAGGGTTTTAATGGTTCCCCTGGCATTAATATGTTTCTAAATAATGGAACAAAAATCCATACCCATAGCATGTGAAATAAATTTTTTAAACATCATTACAAACATCAAATATCCATCAAATATAATAGAATTTATTACTCCAAACATCTATAGAACTTCTATAATGTATATCTAGTTATTTTGATAAAGGGAGAAATATTTTTTGGATAGAAATGATGTCTGATAAAATCATAAGAAGATCGAATAAATCCAAAATTATATCATATCCTTATGGATTTGGGAGAGTTTGATAAAGAAATCCTTGATGATGTTTTAATATTTCATGTCTTGTGTGGGTAATTATATTAAAATTTACCTAGATTTATATCTCTCATAATTAACATGCAAACATGTCATGAACTAAGTTACATTATCTGTATTATATCTCTTAATGTGTTCCACCAAATATACTCAGTTATATCTCTATACATCTTCATATTCCCATTTTGAAAATAGAATGGTGTGCTTTGGGATTATTTCAATAACTCATTATTCTTGTCTATTATTGATGGGATAGATACCTAACACAAAAAACATATAATTCCATCAGAATCATGGTTGAAGTCATGAACATTTCTCACATTTATTTATAGATTTATATCCTTCTAATACACCTCTATAATACTTACATAAAAAGATAGTTGAATAATAATTTAAAAAAATACAATATTACTCTAATTCATTCAATATTTCATGGTACTAAATTTTAAGATCAATAAATATTGGATCTCTTGTGGTCCACATCAAATATAATCTAGCATGATACTTTTAATTCAAATAATCATCCACCGTGTTCACATTCCCAGGGTGGAAATATTTTGGGGAATCGTAATCACTAATCAACTCTGACCATCTTCTATGGGGAATATTCAACTATTTCTAAGTGAATATATAGTATGAACATTAATGATTAGAATATATTGTACACCATCATATGAAATGTTAAGGAACAAAAATTTTTATTTCAAATATTACATACGATTACCCCAAATCAAGAGTCATATAAATTATCTCATGACGCAATATTTTTTATAGGGAACATGCTATCACCAGATCATTCTAAAAAAATAATACATAATATTTCTATTAGTGATGAATTAATAAAAATCACAACTCCATTACTAATTTCGGAATGTGTGATAGCATGATAATTAAATTTCCTTCTATACAATTCATTTTTATTTCCTTCATATTAATTGTTATAATTGAACAATAATCACTTTCGAGTTTAAGTGGAATGTAGATTAGTTATCCTGGAGAAATCATTAACTAATCATTGATAATATATGGTCATTCCACGAACAATATGAATATCACTCATTATGGTTGGAATGGTCCACAAATCAATGACTTAATTCTTTGATGGATTCACTATTATACCGTATCTCTAGATTATATGATCTAAGAATAAATTATTATATTGAAAAAGTTTACTATTGTCATGTATTTCATACAACTTGTACATCTCCTTAGGATCTATAGTACAATCCTAAATTGATCTTATTGCTCTTACTTTCTCTTAGAATATATTATTATATAATATATAAATTCTAAAACAATATGATCAAGTTAATTAATAAAAAATATATTTATTAAATTCATAAATATAATATGGTAATTAGTAAGACCAAATAGTATAACTATATATTCATAGTTCACAAACCTCAAATAAAAGGTTGTATTGGTTGTTTCTTCACTTTTAACCATCAACTTATAATATCTATATTGAAAATAAATGTTGGAAAAATATGGATCACCTCAAAATAGATCAGAAATATCATGTATATATGGTGTACGATACTTTTACAGTATAGTCATACGATTATGTTCCTAATAATCATGTAAAATATGCAATAACCCATCATTCTTTCAATCTAGAAGAACATGTTCACCCTATTGTGATGAACTATGATGAAGGAATACATTATGAAAATTATATTAGGGATTTTATTTTAATATAATCAACTCATAGAAAGCCATTTTAAATGAAATATTTGAAATTGTATTAGCATTAGGTACGAGTTTAATTTTAAATAACTTCACAATTAAATATATTACTTCGAAACTCTTTTGGAATAATATTATAAAACTCTCATACAATAGAAATATATTCAATTTTGAGTTTCTAGAGAACCATATAATTCAAAAAACATCATTAAATAAGAATAAAGTCTCATGGAATGGATCTAGTTTATATATGGAGAGACCATTTGTCCTTACACCTATAAATAATCATAATTTTTTTAGAACATAAAAACTTACTTTTTTTCCTCAAAAATTTTTATGTGCATTATATAAATAAATCCAATCATTTTTAAATATCACATTAAAATAAATTGGAGTGAGAAAATAATATTTTGCATGAGTGAATCAAGTGTACTTCAATCATACAATAATCAATGACTTGAGATTTGATCATCATACCATCTAGAGTTTTTTTGTTTAATTTTATATTTACTCATTGAGGGAATGATTTAATATTCCTTTAGACAACAAATGATATTCAAAAAGTAAAATGTGTAATATTAAATAGGATAAATCAATATTATATCATATATGTTAGAACATAAACATTAACATTATATCATCAATCACAGACTATGATAATATTAGTTATTGTGAGAATTAAATATTATTTAATGGTGTGATAAAGCCTTTAATAAAGAATGTCATTTATATTATGTATATGTCTTGACACCTTATTTTAAATCTATGAATCCTTAGGTTTATACTAGTACATAAATGGTAAAGTTTTAATAAAATCATTTATGATGGTCTATAAAGAAAATATTAGTTACCATAATAATATACTTTGAGAGGGTTAATGCATGTTCATTATAAGGGGACCTTCACCATTCAATATAATGATAGTTAGGATATAATTGACCTCAAATTTTTAGTTTTATTAGACATATATGTATCTATGAAAAAGTCATTATAATTTACTACATAGACATAGATATATTTTTAAATAACCCTCATAATCTCTTCCTTACCAATACATTATGATTTTATACTACGCATTGCATTTTCCTATGTTCTCTAATAAAAGTTTCATCAAAATTATATGAGAATGTACCTAAAACATCCTATAATTACAACTATAACAACCAAACATTATCATACATAAATATTATATCTTATTAGATGAATTTATCTTAAATATTAAAAATATTTCTTCTAGAACCATAATGGATTAGACTATTTTTAAATGAGGATACATAATACATAGGTACATATAACGATCCAAATAATCACCCACATTTTCTATGTATCTATCATACTTCTTAGAAATATATATCATAAAATTATTATTTACAACATAGGTAAGGGAAATATAAGAAATGTTGTGCTCATGTGATTAGAATGTTCAAGAAAAATTTAAGATATTCAATAATCAAAAATGAGAATAGGATAAGAATAAGGGTATGATAACATATTCATAAGTTTCAAGACTCATACCCATTAAAATAATGATATTTAATCTTATATCATGTAATATGTCTTTTCCATAACAATATACATAATCCATTTGTGTTGATAATAAAATTAACCAATCACAATCCATGAGAACTAACATAAAAATCATGAATAAGTTTTTTTTTCATAATCATAAACCAATAAAATCATCTCCATTGTAGTGTATATCATCAAAGACTATCATAGTGGATTGTTTTCACTCCCTATTCTATTATTTCCTTATTTAATGTTAACTTGTAAGACTATATCATTATAGAATGTCCGTTAAAAAACTCAGTTCACTTCATATTCTAGTATATATTGTCTATTAAGATATCGATCAATACCAAAAGTAATATATGCCAATATATTTTTAGGCTCAATAGTATTTTAATGGAAACCATTGATATGTGTTCCATAAAATCATAAAACATACATCATATCATCATATCAGAAACCATGTAAATGATATTATTTTAAAAAATGATTACTGTATTCAATCAAATTCAATAGATCGAATAATGATGTAAAAATTGGTTTACATACCCATAAATCATAATAAACATCAAACTAAATAATTATAGATTAATATACCCTTTCAAGATCCCTAAAACATTCCTTTAGAAAAACAACATTTTTATTTCAAAATAACTTATTTAGAGCATATATTATTGTAACATCCCAGGTAAATAAAGAATAATACATTTTCATATTTTTTAATATTTGAGAATTGAATATTAATTTTACTTTAAAGGTATTTCTATGTTCGATTTCGTACCCGATATGCAACAAAGAGTTTCTTTGAAATCTTATGTTGCACACTATTAATAAAATAATATTATTTTAAATGGTAGTTAACACGTAGCTGTTGTATTGGCGGGAATGAATATAAATAACTAAAATATGATTATATATGTTTTTTTATTGTTTTTTATTGTGTTTACATATATCCAATAAAAGATAAAGGCATAAAATAAGAAAAGATTTCAATTATAGGCATATATACTCTAATATTCACAAAATGTCCACTTATCGCCTTTTCCGGGCGAACCTTCATTAAATATAGTTTTGGTCACTCTTATACTTTATATTTTTACCAAATAAAATTCTTCTTTAGAATCGGGACATCAAAATTTACTTTGTGTGAATTTTTGGTATTTTTTTGATAAAGTTCATTTTTTAATGAATAGTGAAAACTGTTGTATTTTAATTCAAAACCTCTTTTTAATCTAGTTTTATTATATGATTAGATTATCTTTTTAATTGGTTTTAAACTGAAATTAGAATATATTTTTACCATTACATCCAATAGTGGTCATTGGAATTAATTTCACTTTGAAATCGGACTTAAACTAGTGTCAATGTTTTGATACTTATTGTTTCATAAAAACACGCTATTTGCTCTGACAGTGGGAATTAATTATTAAATTAATTAATGAAACTTATATGTTTTGAATTTTGTAAAATGGACTTCATTTTTGAATTCAGAATATCAAATATAGCTTAGGGTGAAGTTTTGGTATTTTTCTGAAAAACTTCAATTTTTGATGAATAGTGAAACCACTAAGTGGTACTTAAAAAACTGATTTTTCGTCTAAATGAAATTTTACCACCTTTGTGTTTTGAATTTCAAAAATATGACATACATGATTGTCATTAGTAAATAAAATTTCGTTGAATGGGATTAAAATAATTTTTTGGTGAATATTAACTTTTAAGATTTTAATCGCGATTAGAGGTAATTAGTGTAGTTTAAGGTAAAAATAATGTTTTAATAATATGATATGAGCTTGACACATGTCCTACTGTTATTGGATGTGTCATGGACGACCATGAAAATACATTGGTCAACTTGGGGACCCCATGGAGCCACTTTGGAAGGAAAATGACATTAATATCTTTTTATTTAATGTAAAAGTAAAAATGACACAAACATGAGTTGTTTTACTAAAACAATTAAATGGGGTAATACAAGTCAGATTTTAGAAAATATATAGTCATTGGGAAGATAAAACGATTTCCTACATCATATTTTTTTGTTTATAATTTTTATACATTAAATAAATTAAATTATTTATGACATCATGATGATGCAGCGATTACCTCATTATTTAACGATTTATATAAAATAAAATGATAATGTATAATCTAAGACCTAAACTTGTAAAAAACCTATTGTATGGGTATATTTAGAACCCTTATCACCTTATCCTATAATTATATCAATGTGGGACCTTTTAAATCCGAAACTCATTTTAAAATAATGTAACATTTCTTTAATTTCCAAGAGTGCCCCTCCTCTCCTCTTATAAAAGGCCCCCACCACTATCACCTTACCCACACCTCTCAAGCCTTTGGTTCGGCCTAGATCTGACCATTTTGTCTCTACATATCCCTATCTTACTCCTAGAAGACTCAATTTTTCCAGAAGTATTCCCAAGGAAGCCTTTGAGCTGAAATAAAAAAGAGTTACCCGTTTCAAAGGCACTGTTTTCTCTTGTGTTCTTTTGTTTTATTTTTCTTCTCAAAACCCCTAAAATCTATTTATTCATTTCTTTTGTAACAACTCCAGTATATTAAATATTCTAGGATGTTGTTATAAGAATAATTCTAGCTACACTTACACACACCTACATCTAATGATTAAAGAACATACTGTTTCTGTGGTTGGGGAATTTCTGCCTCACGAAACAATGATTGTTCAATATTCTTTTAACACCTTTAATGGTGTCCATTAAGATGTCACTCTATTTATATATAATATATATTATGTTTATGTTTTCCTTATTCTTATATATTTTTTCATCTGTGGTATACCTTTATGGATTCCATTATGGGTATACGCGATATCTTCATTTTAGGAAGTGCAGACTACCGCCCCTTCAATGTGATTTGATTCGTTAATGCCATATGTGGGACGTATAAAGTATGGATTTAAAGTTATTATATATTATTTATTTTACATCTAAATGATGAATATATTTCTAGAATTAAAATATACATACCTCTCATTTGGTTCTAATTCCATTAATATGACATAGAAATGAAAGTAGCGTTCATGCGTACGTACAGCTTACCATCTCCATGAATGGTGCATTTCATTTCTTACCTCTAAATGATTATGTAATATTATAAATACATGTATATTCTGGATATATTTATATGATATATATGATATCCAAATCATTAATGTCATTCTATATATAATAAACATTTGACCACACGAACAACATGTAATTATAAGAAGTCCACTTTCGACTTAAGAACCAAGTATCGACAAAACAAACATGATTAACTTAAATGATTACATAATGTTTATAAAATGGAAATAAGTGATATAAATTAAATAATTAACTTGAAAAGGGTTCTTAATCAAGTATAAATTAACTCACGTTTATTATTCAGGACGTTAAAGAACAATCGAGTCATGTCAGACCCTAGGTAAGGGACTTCGTCTCAATCTCCATTCATTGAGGCATATTTCGTTTTATAAACAACTTTCTTTTATACGGTGTATAAACCCCTTTGAATTTTACTTTTATACAAAAGGAATGTTTTTCTATGAAGTGTTTTACTAAATGATAAAAATGAATTTTTCTTTTAACGTACGCGGTGACAACGACCTTTTCTGCCACCGCGAGTATTATTTGGTCTCTGGCTTCCTCAACAAGCCGTAATGTTTTTTTTAAATGAAATAAATACCATATACTCATTTATGTATTTTGGTATTGAAAATGGTTTTTATAATGGATTTGTTATGTCAATATATTTAAGTGATATATTGTGATCAAAGTGTGGAAATGTTTTCTTTCCATTATATTTGTTTTATTTCCTATGATCTTATAATGGTACATGGACATTTAACGGGTGGTTACATGATAAACCATATGATGGGTGGTGCCTTGAATACCAGGATGGGTGGTTACGTTATAACCTCCAATTCATTGGGTATGGAAGTCGGCCGTATGGCTATTCCATTAAGTGATATGTGTGGAAGTCGACCGTATAGTTATTCCATTTAAGTATGTTTGTGTCCCAAGTTACCCTTATATGTTATGTGATCTTTGTATGGGTTTTATGGTAATCTTGTGGTTACAAAAGGGTATGTAATGATCTTTTATTCAGTGAAGAGTTTTTACTACTTCATAAAGGTGAAAAGTATTACTTTGTTAATGTATACATGGTTTACTTTTTGTTTTGATAAACTAACAGTTTTCATTCTTTGTGTATACCTTACTGAGCTTTTTATGCTCACCCCAAGTTTTTTTGAAATGTTTTTCATAGGACTTAATGTGGAATAGGTTCAAGGATAGGATCAAGGGAAAGTCATGCTATATAAAACATGGAAGTAGACATGTTTATTTTTCAGAGTTTTTTTCTATGGAAACTTAGTAGAAGTGTCTACTTTTTAATATTTTGAGATGTAATAGTTATGTCCTAATTCTCTAAAACACTAAACCTAAAAAGATCCTCAATGTTAACTATTCATTTAATTCAATATTAAGTAAGGTTTAAGGCCGGGGCCTTATAGTTGGTATCAAAGGTCGGTTTAGAAAACGTTAGGAGTTAGAAAATTGTAAAATTATAAATTAATTTATGGTATTATTGAAATGATATAGCATTTAAAGATTACCTTGTTGCTTCAAATATGATATTTCTGTGTTCAGAATGGGTTTCCACAGAGGAAACAAAGAAGCTATGTTGGGATGACATCAGGAGGAAGACAACCTTCCAAATCAGTAACCTGAGATGGTCAGAATCGGAACTGAACAGTTTGTTGTAGTGATGGCACAGTTGACTCATGCTATAAATGGTGGTGGAATCCATGCATGAGATCAGCTAGATCAACCACAGAGGAACATGTCCGTGGTGGAACATTTCAGGAGGCAACATCCCCCATCATTCAGAGGATCATCTGACCATGTTCAAGCTGAAGGGTGGATTAAAGCACTGGAGAATATTTTTGATTTCATGGGGTGTTTAGAACATCAAAAGGTTAGTCTTTTTGTTTACCGTTTTGAAGGTGAAGCTGGTCAATGGTGGTTGATGGTGAAAAATATTACGGATAGTGATTAGATTGAGGATCTTCACTTGGACGAATTCAAAGGTATGTTTCTTGGGAAATATTTTCCTAAGGTGGTTCATCTTAGGATGGAAAATCAATTTCTAGAATTGAGGCAGGAGGATGACTCAGTGGCTGGTTATGAAGCAACGTTCACTCGACTGGCAAGGTATGCTCCAAACTTCATACGAGATCTTGATAGTAAAATCAACCATTTTTACTAAGGATTAAAGCCAAGTTATCGAAGGGCATTAGCTTCTTGTTAGTTCAAAAGTTATGAAAAGCTTGTTCGATGTGCAAAGAAGGTGGAAATGG
This sequence comes from Viscum album, assembly GCA_963277665.1. Classification (NCBI taxonomy): domain Eukaryota; kingdom Viridiplantae; phylum Streptophyta; class Magnoliopsida; order Santalales; family Viscaceae; genus Viscum; species Viscum album. Next base: position 686,466,451 of record OY728150.1, read on the forward strand.
AGTTTTCCGATGATCAGTTGTTCTTTGACAAACAACAGAATAAGCATTCCAGTTGGAAGGAAAAGGGGAGGAATTAATCAAAGAAACAAGGAGGTAAGAAAACCAAATATCAATCCTATGAGAAGTGTGGTAAAATGCATCCAGGAGAATTTTTATCCAAGTTTGGTAAGTGCTTTCGGTGTGGTAAGTCTTGTCATATTGCTCATAACTGTAATGATGATGATCAATCAGGCAATAAAAAGTCAGTGGTAAGATGTTTTAAGTGTAATTAAATGGGTCATTATGAAAATGAGTGCCTAACAAAGAACTCAACTGGGGAAACCAGCCAGAATACAAGCAGAAAGGGGTGGTGAAATCCTTTACAACTACTTCAGCAGATGTTGGGCCATCAAATGAAGTAGTATCAAGTACACTGTTTGTTTGTTCAGATTATGCCAATGTGTTATTTGATTCAGGGTCTACACATTCCTTTATTTCTGAGAAGTTTTCTAGTAAATTGGAAATTCCATCTCAATATATGAATCATGAACTTATGGTAAAAACACCCGGAGGAAACATTGAGACAAAAAGAAATTATAAGAACCTTCATATCCTTGTGTGTGGAAATAATCTTCCAGCAAAACTTATTGTTTTGCCTCTAGTAGAGTTTGATGTTATTTTGGGCATGGATTGGATTTCTATTTATCATGCTAAGATTGACTGCAGAGATAAAATGGTTTCTTTATAGAAAGATTTTCAGTTTGTGTACAATAATGAACCCTTGATTTTGATAACATACCAGGAAGTTGATAAACTAGTAAAAGATGGAAGTGAATGTTACCTTTCACATATTGTTAAAAATAAAGGAACTGTTCAGATTAATGATGTGCCAGTGGTAAATGAGTATCTTGATGCTTTTCCTGATGAGTTTCCTGGTATTATTCATGATCAGGAAGTTGAATTTACTGTTGAATTAGTTCATAATTCTTAGCCAATTTCAAACACCCCTTATCGAATGGCTCAAGTTGAAATTTTAGAGTTAAATAAGCAATTACAGGTGTTATTAGATAATGGTTTCATTCGAACTAGCACATCACCATGGGATTCTCCTATCTTGTTAGTTAAAAAAGAAAGATTGATCAATGAGACTTTATATTTATTATATAGCCTTGAATAATATTATTGTTAAGAACAAGTATCCTTTGCCTCATATCTATGATTTGTTTGATCAGCTCCAGGGAGCATAGTATTTTTCAAAGATTGACTTGAGGTCGGGGTACCATTAGCTGAAAGTAAAAGTAGAATACATTTTGAAGACCGTGTTCCGTACTATATATGGCTATTATGAATTTGTAGTTATTCCTTTTGGGTTAACCAATGCACCTGCTGTATTCATGGACCTTATAAATAGAATTTTCCATGAGTTCTTGGTTAAGTTTGTGGTTGTTTTCATTGATGATATTTTGGTGTTTTCTAAAAGTAAAGAGGACCATGAAAGTCATTTAAGGGTTATCTTGAAAACCTTAAAAGAAAAAAAACTATATGGAAAATTCAGCAAGTGTGAGTTTTGGTTACAAAAAATTTCTTTCCTTGGTCATATTGATTCAAAAAATGGCATATGTGTTGATCCTACTAAAACAAAAGTTGTTGAAGAATGGCCAAGACCGAAAAATGTAACCGAGATCCGTAGTTTTCTTGGTTTGGCGGGTTACTACCAAAGGTTTGTTGAAAAGTTTTCACAATTATCTAGTCCAATGACTAAGCTAACTCTAAAGGGTGTTAAGTATATCTGGACAAAAGAATGTGATGATTGTTTTTAGGATTTGAAAAGAAGATTGGTGAATGCTCAAATTTTGGAACTTCCTTCCAGGAATGGTGAGTTTGTTATCTACAGTGATGCTTCATTGAAAGGACTTGGTTGTGTCCTTATGCAGAATGATCAGGTAATTGATTATGCATCACGTCAGTTGAAAACTCATGAGGTAAGTTACCCTACACATGATTTGGAATTAGTTGCTGTTTTTTTTTGCTTTAAAAATTTGGAGGCATCATTTGTATGCAGTAAAGTGTGAAATATATACTGATCACAAAAGATTAAAGTATATATTAACTCAAAAAAAGTTGAACATGAGACAGAGGAGATGGCTATAATTAATCAAGGATTATTATTGTACAATTCATTACCATCCAGGAAAATCAAATAAAGTGGTTGATGCTTTGAGTCGAAAAAGTAATGCTCCATTAACCATGCAACGTTTGGAACGAGATCCTTTGGTTTTTGATTTGATGAACTTTTTCATAGAAGTTGTTGGTGCAGGAAGTTCTTCTGTTTTGTTTCAGGTATCAGTGAGATCATCCCTATCAGACAGAATTAAGCAAGCACATAGGGAAGACAGTTAGTTGAAGAAAAAGGTAGAGCTGGTTCAGAAGGGTAGGTTTCCTAAATTCAACAATGATAATGATTGTGTTTTGAGGTTTGGGAAGAGATTATGTGTGCCTAGTGATTAACAATTGAAGAATGAGTTGTTATGTGAGTCTCATAGTTCCCCGTTTTCAGTTCATCCTGGATGTACTAAGATGTACAGAGATCTACGAGAGTATTACTGGTGGGATGGAATGAAAAGTGATATTGATGATTTTACTATGAAGTGTTTGACTTGTCAGTAGGTTAAAATAGAGCCACAGTTACCGAAAGGGATGTTTCAACCATTACCAGTGACAGAGTGGAAATGGGAAAATATAACCATGGACTTTGTTGTGGGATTACAAAAGACATATCGAGGTAATAATGCAATTTGGGTTATTGTTGATCACTTGACTAAATCTGCTCATTTCCTTCCTATTCGAGATACTTTCTCTCTAGATCAACTTTCTCGACTGTATCTTAATCATATAGTCAGGTTACAATGAGTTCCCCTCTCCATTGTATCTGATCATGATCCCAGATTTACTTCTATCTTTTGGAAGGGCCTTCAGAAGTCGTTGGGTACAAAATTAAATTTTAGTACAGCTTCTCATCTACAATCAGATGGGCAGTCAGAATGAACAATTCAGTCCTTGGAGGATATGCTATGAGCTTGCTCTATGGATTATCATGGAAGTTGGGACCAATATCTTTCTTTGGTTGAGTTTTCTTATAATAACAGTTTTCATTACAGTATACAGATGGCACCATTTGAGGCATTATATGGGAAGCAGTGTCGAACTCCATCTTTTTGGGATAAAGTGGGTGAAAGGAAGCTGATGGGACCAGAATTGGCAGAAGAGTTGGTATAAAAAGTTCAGTTGATTCAGAAACACATGAGAATAGCTCAGAGCAGATAGAAATGTTATGCGGATAACCGGAGGAAGGATCTATCTTTCGAGGTAGGTGATCATGTTTTTCTCAAGGTTTCTCCATGGAAAATTGTGATGCAATTTGGTAAGAAAGGAAAGCTAAGTCCAAGGTTCATTGGACCATATGAAATTCCAGAGAAAGTTGGATCAGTTTTTTATGGAGTGGCTTTACCTCCGAGTTTATCTCAGGTACACAATGTTTTTCATGTTTCGATGTTGAGAAATTATATTCCAGATTCATCTCAGGTTTTGAGCCCAGAGGTAGTTCAGTTGGAAGAGAATCTCTCTTACGAAGAACAACCAGTCCAGATTCTTGACCAAAGAGAGAAAGTGTTGCAAAATAAGGTAATTCACCAGGTAAAGGTTTTGTGGAAAAACCATATGGTTGAAGAGGAAACATGGGAATCTGAAAATTATATGAGGGATAAATACCCCCACTTATTTTGATAAGTGAATAAAATTGCGAGGATGCAATTCCCAAAAGGGGGGAAGGATGTAACATCCCGTATAAATAAAGAATAATACATTTTCATATTTATTAATATTTGAGAATTGAATATTAATTTTACTTTAAATGGGTTGCTATGTTCGATAGCGTACCCGATACGCAACAAAGAGTTTCTTTGAAATCTTACGTTGCACACTAGTAATAAAATAATATTATTTTAAATAGTAGTTAACACGTAGCCACTGTATTGGAGGGAATGAATATAAATAACTAAAATATCATTATATATGTTTTTTAGTTATTTTTACATTTATCCAATAAAAGATAAAGGCTTAAAATAATAAAAGAATTCAATTTTAGGCATAGATACTCTAATATTCACTAAAGGTCCACTTATCACCTTTTCATGGAGAACCTTCTTTAAATATAGTTTTGGTCACTCTTATACATTCTATTTGGACCAAATAAAATTTTTCTTTAGAATCGGGACATCAAAATTTACTTTGTGTAAATTTTTGGTATTTTTTGGATAAAGTTCATTTTTTAATGAATAGTTAAAAATGTTGTATTTTAATTCAAAACCTCTTTTTAATGTAAATTATTTATATGATTAGATTATCATTTGAATTGGTTTTAATGTGAAATTAGAATATATTTTTACCATTAAACACAATATTGGTCATTGGAATTAATTTCACTTTGAAATCGGACATAAACTAGTGTCAATATTTTGATACTTATTGTTTGATAAAAACACGCTATTTGCTCTAGCTGTGGGAATTAATTTTTTAATTAATTAATGCAACTTATATTTTTCTAATTTTGTAAAATGGACTTCATTTTTGAATTCGGAATATCAAATATAGCTTAGGGTGATGTTTTTGGTATTTTTTCTGAAAAACATCAATTTTTGATGAATGGTGAAACCACTAAGTGGTACTTAAAAAACTGATTTTTCGTTTAAATGAAATTTTACCACCTCTGTGTTTTGAATTTGAAAAATCTGTCATACATGGTTGTCATTAATATGTAAAACGTGGTTCAATGGGATTAAAATAATTTTTTGGTGAATAGTAACGTTTATGTTTTTAATCGCGATTAGAGGTAATTAGTGTAGTTTAAGGTAAAAATAATGTTTTAATAATATGAGATGAGATTGACACATGTCCTACCCTTATTGGATGTGTCATGGCCGACCAAGAAAATACATGGGTCAACATGGGGACCCCATGGATCCACTTTGTAAGGAAAATGAAATTAATATCTTTTTATTTAATGTAAAAGTAAAAATGACACAAACATGAGTTATTTTACTAAAACAAATTTTAAATGGTATTATAAAAGTCATATTTTTTACTATAAATATTCATTGGAAAGATAAAAGGAATTCCAACATCATAGTATTTTTTTATAATTTTTAGACATTAATTAAATTAAATTATGTATGACATCATGATGATGATGCAGCGATTACCTCATTATTTAACGATTTAAATAAAATGAAAAGATAGTGTAAAATCTAAGACCTAAACTTGTCAAAACCATATTTTATGGGTATATTTCGAACCCTTATCACCTTATACTCGAATTATATCAATGTGAGACATTTTAAATCCTAAAATCATTTTAAAATAATGTAACATTTCATTACTTTCCAAGAGTTCCCCTCTTCTCCTCTTATAAAAGGCCCCCACCACAATCGCCTTACCCACACCTCTCAAGCCTTTGGTTAAGCCAATCTCTGCCCATATTGTCTCTCCACATCCCTCTATTACTCCTATAAGCCTCACTTTGGTCAGAAGTCTACCCAAGTAATCCTTTGAGCTCAAATCAAAAAGAGTTACCCGTTTTAATGGTAGTGTTTTCTCTTGTGTTCTTTTTTTTATTTTGCTTCTAAAACCCCCTAAACTCTTTTTATTAATTTCTTTTGTAACAACACCAGTATCTTAAATATACTAGGACGTTTTTATAAGAAGAATTAGAGCTTCAATTACACACACCTACATCTAATGGTTAAAGAACATACTGTTTCTGTGGCTGGCGAACTTATGCCTCACGAAACGATGATTGTGCAATCTTCTTTTAACACCTTTAATGGTGTCCATTAAGATGTCACTATATTAATATATGATATATATTATGTTTATTGTTTCTTTATGATTCTTTATTTTTTTCATTTGTGGTATACGTTTATTAATTCCATTATGGGTATACGCGATATCTTCATTTTAGGAAGTGCGGACTACCGCCCCCTCAAAGTGATTTGATTCGTTAATGCCATATGTGGGACGTATAAAGGATGGATTTAAAGTTATTATATATGATGTATGTTACATATAAATGATGAATATTATTCTTTAATTGAAATATACATACCTATCATTTGGTTTTAATTCCATTAATATGGCATAGAAATGAAAGTAGTGTTCATGTATACGTACGGATTACCGTCTCCATGAACGGTGCATTTCATTTCTTACCTCTAAATGATTATGTAATATTATATATACATGTATATTCTGGATATATATGATATATATGATATCCAAATCATGAATATCATTCTGTATATGATGTACCTTTGACCACACGAACTACATGTAATTATAAGATGTCCACTTTTGACTTAAGAACCAAGTATCGACAAAACAAACATTATTAACTTAAATGAATACCTAATGTTTATAACATGGAAATAAGTGATATAAATTGAATAATGAAATTGAAAAAGGTTCTTAAGAAAGTAGAAATTAACTCAAGTTTATTATTCAGGACGTTAAGGAACGATCGAGTCAAGTCGGACCCGAGGTAAGGGACTTCGTCTCAATCTCCTTTCATTGAGACATATTTCGTTTTATACACAACATTTTTTGTACGGTGTATAAACCCCTTTGACTTTTAATTTTATACAAAAGGAATCTTTTTCTATAATGCTTTTTACTAAATGACAAAAAGGAATGTTTCTTTTAACGTACGTGGTGACAACGTCCTTTTCCGTCGCCGCGAGTATTATTTGGTCTTTGGCTTTCTCAACAAGCCGTAATGTTTTTTTAAATGAATTAAATACCATATACTCTTTTATTTATTTTGGTATTGAAAATGCTTTTTATAATGTATTTTTTATCTCAATATATTTAAGTGATATATTGGGATCAAAGTGTTGAAATGTTTTCATTCCATTATATTTGTTTTATGTCTTATGATCTTATAATGGTACTTGGAAATTTGACGGGTAGTTACGTGATAAACCATATAACGGGTGGTGTCGTGAATACCAGGACAGGTGGTTACGTTATAACCTCCAATGCATTGGGTATGGAAGTTGGCCGTATGGCTATTCCATTAAGTGATATGTGTGGAAGTCGACCGTATTGTTATTCAATTTAAGTATGTTTATGTCCCAAGTTACCTTTATATATTATGTGATCTTTATATGGGTTTTATGGTAATATTTTGGTTACAAAGGGGTAAGTAATGATCTTTTATTAATAGAAGAGTTTTTACTACTTCATAAAGGTGAAAAGTATTACTTTGTTAATGTATACATGGTTTACTTGTTGTTTTGATAAACTAACAGTTTTCATTCTTTGTGTATCCCTTACTAAGATTTTTATGCTCACCCCAAGTTTTTTTGAAATGTTTTTCATAGGACTTAATGTGGAATAGGGTCAAGGATGGGATCAAGGGAAAGTCAAGCTATATAAAACATGGAACTAGACATATTTCTTTTTAAGAGTTTTTTTATATGGAAAATTAGTAGAAGTGTCTACATTGTAATCTTTTGAGATGTAATAGTTTTTTCATAATTATCTAAAACTCTAAACCCGAAAAGATCCCCAATGTGAATTATTCATTTAATTCAATATTAAGTAAGGTTTAAGGCCGGGGCCTTATAATGATTCAAAAATATTAAGGAAAAATCATCCTGAATAAAAAACATAGGAAACATATAATGGTAAATTCATGGAAATTTTTATTATAGATGGTGCATAAATCTATTAAAGGGGTAATATTGAAAAAAAATCGCATTTCTATAATGAGTTTGAAGTAACTCATTTGAAGAAATAAAAAAATATCACCGTAACACAATTATTGAAAATATAACATTCATAAAGAAACTAAAGGAGTATTTTATAATATGAAAAACATTCTTTAAATAATTTTAATTATAATATTTTCATTGAAGAAAAGATTCATGATGGAGTAATAACTTATGATTATTTTCCTTAAAAACATTATTTCATTCTATTAAGTAGTTATAGAGTGAAAAATAAATGAAAAAAATTAATCTCAAAAAATAAACATTTCATAATTAATGATATATTTTTTTGGAGTTATATATTATATATCTTCATCATAATAAATTTAATCATAAACAATCATAGTAAAAAATTATTATAATATAGTATCTTTACCTAATGTTTATCACGCTTCATTAGTGCTCTAACATCTGATATAATATTAAAATTTATTGTACATCTAAATTTGATCTATATTTATACCTATAATATATTATGTTGTTTACTTATATCATTTTATCAACCATTATTAACAACCATTCATTATCGTTATCATTTTGGGTGTTAATTGATTTGTTAATCATTAATGTTTTGGATTAGTATTTATGGTCCTTGAAATTTTATCATGGTTTATTTTTCTCTAAATTAATAGTAATTATATATATATATATATTAATTATATGTTTTTAACCATTTACATGATGAAATTATGAAAAATAGTTAAATAACTATACAGAGATGATAGCATATTCCAATGCATGACTGGCATTTCCATTTTTCAATTGATAGGGAAAACAAAACATAAATAATAATTAAACACACAGTAATAACTATAATTAAATAAATATCATATATATATACAAATTAAATCTATCATAATAACCATCCAGTAATGATGGTGGTGTAAAATGAATCATGTCACTATGTGATTGAGGTAGTGAAATTGTATGCATGAGCGATACTTTCACATCACATTTGATATACAAGAGAATAGAAATGGTAATGATATCATAAAAATAACATCCAAATATATTAATGATATTTGATTTATATTTTTTTATAACATAAAACATGATTATAGGGAGTATATATGAAATTAAATTTAAATACAGTATAAAACATTTCTAATACGTTTTTTCAATAGCTCCTACGGATTGAACCTTATGAACAGAATTATGTGTCTTGGGATGATGAAAAATGATCTATTATTAAGGGATGAAATCTTAGAATGCTCTTTATTATGTCTTGGATGATCTAGATTGATAAAATATTGTAATTAGTTGAGGATAAGGGGTTTACATTTATATGTGAGCGGAGGGACATACTTGGAATTTTTTAATCGATTTAAATTATATAACGTTATGTTCATGGTCATGTTGATAAACGTGGAAAAAACATAAAAATTAGGATAATATACGGTTGAAATATATTATATGGATAATAATAAGGAATTTTTAGGTTGAAATTCAACCCTTATCTCTTGGTTAAACCCCTTGAAAATTGTTTTAACCATATCCATTATTGTAAAATTTTGTTGTTTTTTCATTTCATTATGACCAAAAATTATGTTAAACAATTAAATTATATTAACAGTCACTATTAATAATTTATAAAAAAATTAAATATAATAAATTTCTATAATTTTAAGAAATAAATTTTAAATAATCACACAAACCATAATGGAAACATATTTTATAAAAATGTATTTAAAAGAATAATAACTAAATTTACATTAATTAGATTCCATATAATTACATTAAAAGAATATTAAAAAATTAATTAATACATAATATCTAAATTTTATTAAAACCATTTTTTAATGTTTATTTATTTAATTTGTTAATATATTCGAACATTGCATAGAATGAAACGTCTTTTTATAAAAATATGTTTTAAGGGTAATTTTTAAATTACACATAAATAATGTATAATAATGATTATAATAATAATAATTTTAGTATTTATAATTAAAGTATATTAATTTTAATTTTTTTGAAATTAAAAACATAATGTGACATTTCGATTAAAATTAATAACATTTTGTTTCCAAATAACAGTATTTTCACTATTCAATGAAAAACAAATCTTTTTAGAAAAAACAATAACAATTATCCCTAAGAAAATATTGAAATAAGGTTTTCATAAATAATTTTATTTTATTAAAATATAATCTATATAAAATTTTGTATTTATTTTTAATGTTTCTGTACAAAAATCAATAAAAATAATTTAAAAAATATATCTTTTTGATTTAGAAAATTATATTACTAAATATTGAGTACTTATTTGTAATTAATTAAAAAACACATTTTCAATATTTACAAATATTATACATATTTTTTATCATATTTTTTATTATTATTCATAATAACATGTTTACTAGAATGGTTCAAAAATATTACTTTATTATAATTTATTAGGACTTTTGATTGGGCATAGGGAAATGTTTCAAATAATTCATGTTTATCTCAATGGAGATAAATAAAAAATTATAGAATGTTTAAAACTAAGAACACTTGATATTAGTGTTTCATGTCATAAAAATTATTTAATATATTATTATTTCAAGTGAAATATGTTCTAAAATCTAATGGTGTTATATTCAACCGGCCTAATGAAATTGTATCCTCATAATTTTATCATGTGTCATATAAAAAGTATTTCTAGAATTATTTTAATAAATTCAAAATGGTTGAATATAAATATAAATAGGTGACCAGAAACTCCTCTTAATACAAAGATAAAAGATTTTATGTTGAATTAATATTTTATTGGTATATTTAGGCTAGTAAAACTATCACATCCAATATATTTTCAAAATAATTCTTTTGGTTTTATTGGGATTGTACATTTTAAGAGTATAAATATAATAAAATTATAGTTGGGTGTTATTTTACACATAATACACAAAATAAATATATTTCTATTAAATCAATTTATGATTTATTTGACTATCAAGATAGATAATACAACAAAATAACATAGAAAATTTACTTCTATTAAATAATAACAATTTCACCCTTCAATTATTCATCAAACATCTTTGCATCTCTATTTATTCTCAAATGAAAATGATTAAGTTTTCTTGAATATAGCACTAAATTTCTTATTAAATTGACCAGAAGTTCAATGAATGTGAATAAAAGTTATTCTTAATATTTATATACATTTAATAAAGTGTAAAATGGTTAAAATATGAAAACATAATACCTAATGTTCAATATAAAAAATCCATTACACCACTAACATAAAAACTCTTCCAAACAAACCATAAATAATTTGAAGCCAAAAAATAATAAGTATTTTATTATATTAAAATAAAATATTTCTATAAACATCATTAATTAATTATGAATTCATATACCAAAAAATTATTTTACCTAATCATATATTCCCTAATATATTCAAATCTTGTCTTAAATCACAACAAAGACAAAATAATAAAATATATGCTTCCCTAATATAACTTAATATGTATTCCATATTTAATAGTAATAAAATTTTTGTAAAATATCAAAATAGGAAAAAAATTCTCATTTATCTATATTTTTATAATATTATAATATAATATAGTGATTTTCCTCCAAAATAACTTTATGCACCTAATCACCCAATACAATTTTTTATTATGTTTTTATCTACAAGATATTTTTTCCAATAATAAAAAAATAAAACATTATAAAAATAAAAAATATTTAACTCGACATAAAATATAATATTAATCTGAAATGTTATCTATACTTAAAGAATTCAATTTCCATAAACCCAATAAAAGTATAAAAAATAACATTATTCACATTTTATTGAAATCATATAAGACCTCAAAGTGATGATTTAATTTTAAAATATTAATTTTTTTAATAGTATAAAGTCTTAAATAATATACAAGTATATCTTTTCTAACAAAACCTCATTTTTACATTCTTTAACTTATTAACTTTCATCGTTATCTTTATCACTCTAACTTCTGAGAAGATCACTTTTATACTATTTAGTGAGTTAGTAAACACACCTCGATTCATATTGTTAATCATATCTCAAGATATCTAGTTAGTTATAACCAGAGTAGTTTTCACTCCATATCTTATCCCGTTTGGTTTTATATTTGGAAAACAATAACATTTTCCTTCATATAAATTGTTAACATGGTTTTTTATGGATCCATTCATTTATTATAACATATAATTTTTACTATGAATATATAAAATATATTAATAATAAATAATCTTATGAATATTATAAATAATGAGATATACATAATAATATGAAAAAATTTCAATACTTTTTTTTATAATTTATTTTCCCAAAAAACATATTTTACTTTAATATAATAACCAATAGTATTGTATATGGATTCTAACTTATGATTACATAACATCTTGACCTCTCAAATTTTCTAAACCATGCACTAAAACTGATTATAGGAGGTCATAAAATAATCCAAAAAAATTACATTATTTATTTCAGGGGTAGAATGTTCATACATTTCATAGACCGGTTAGTTTTAGAGTTTTAGATAATTAGGAAAACCAACACATGATAGATATAAATTTTCACAAAGTTTAAATTTTTTCTAGATAAAATATTATTATTATTACTCTCAAATTTCATTAATGAATTTATTTATTTATTTATAATATATAACCACTAACCTCTATAAATTCCATACAGACCCATAATACATGTAAAATAATTGAAAAAAATTAGATAAAGAAAACATTTCTTTTTAATAAATATTAATATAATGGGAACCCATTAATCCATTCGGGAATTCTGAATATCCCATTATAATTTCATTTTAATATATAATAATATTTTTCAAAAAAATAATTTAAATACTCATGAAATAAATATTTGTGAATAATTTTTCACAATACATATTTTAAGAAATCATAAAATAAATTTAAAAATTCAGCATGGTGTCTCAGAAAATAGGAAAATGTCATAAAATTCCTAAACAATTTATATTATTTTATTACATTGTAAAATAAAATAATTTAAATAAAAATTAAATTTAAATAATAAAATTAAATATATAGGTACCTTAGAACAATATCTCTTTGTCACACTTATAATAACTCTTACAAAGGACTAACCTATATCGTTAATTCCATTTACATTATAGAATTTTCATAAAAAACTATCTTTGTACCCTTTATATGAGTAGATTAAACATAGTTAACTCAATCAACATTAAAATAAAAACTAATTAAGAGTTAGCACAAAACACTTCATAGGAGTAAAGTATTAATAGACAATTACATACACTTCATACGAGTTTCATATAATCAGTTATCTCCAACCACATTTAATAATTCATTATAGGGATATATCATACCCAACCATAGAATTAAAAATTATCCAAGAACCATCATAGTAATGAACAAATAAAATTTTATTCATTCATCATATCACTCATAATAATTATAATTTAATCCCATAAGAAAAAACACTTTATCTTCCCTCATAAAAATGTAGAGTCATATTCTATATTTTCCAACTCAATTTTAAAAAACTAATAATTTTTACAACAATTGGAATATGATCTTAATTGAGAAACCATACAATATTTAATATGATTATTAAAAAAGAATATATGACATTACATGAAGTATGTATGTCTATTTCTTATATGATGAAGAGAAAATTCCAGGCAGACTATTGGAATGAATGAAAATAATTTCCGTTTTTAAGTATGTTTAGGAGATTCATTTTAAGAAATTGTAATGAAATTAAAAATTGGTTAAAAATGAATTTTAAAAAATATTTGAAATTAAAATAATAAAACTATTTACTGATTTTAAAAAATAATTACATTATGGAAAAAATGATTGGAACAATTAAAAGATCTTTTTAATGAAAAATATCTTACCTCATATCCTGATTAATCAGAAATATATTCTACATTCCCAAATAATTAAACTTTATACATGATCATCTTGATCGAACACCATTTTCATGTTCATTCCATTGATATTTTTTATTTTATTACCATGAATAATTTAGTTACTAATTTTTTCAAATTTACATTAGACATTTTGATATCGTTTTGTACATACTCTCAAAATATAACCTCAATGTGTCTATCATGTCTTATGGGTTGATGGTTCTGTTATCTAAAAAACTATAAAAAATAGTTTTTATTCTTATACAATTAGTATTCATTTAGGACAATCCATGTATGGTGGACATTAATTATAAAGAATAATTTTTCGTTTATAATGTTATTCATACCTACTCATGAACTATATTTCTATTTTTATAATTAATAAAATATAAATATAGTTAAAAGGTATTATAATTATAGAATATAAATCATATTAAAATATCATATTTATTCATTGAATTTAATTTTATTACCTTACATGTTATGAAAAAATGAAAAATTAGTCACATCGCTTGGTGGAGGTGGGAGTCCACATGTTGGAATGAGTGATGTTATCATTTTACAATAGATTGTAAGGAAAGAAAGTGAGAAATATCTGATCATTATAGATTCATAATTATTTTATGACTGTTATATATATTTATCTTCTTAATCATTTAATTATAAATTTGATATGGTGATGAAAAAATAAACATATCACATCCTAGAGATGGTAATCTATAAGGACCCATGAGAAATGTGTTTTTTATCAGATACAAAAGATTAAAAAATACATTTTACCATCAACATAATAATATTAATATGTATTTTTTATAATGATTTTTCTATACCAACATTTATATGATATATTTCATAGAGTTATAAGATTAATCAAACATTATGTAAACCACTTATGAGGTATCCTTCATTATATAGATATTATGACTTATGATGGAATGATTATTGAGGTGATCAAACCCATACTCTAAGGTGTGGTTTAGAAAAGGAATTCTATAAACACAATCCATGTTAAATGAAAACATTTACAATGATAAAAAACATTATTTTCATTTTTTGAACCTTACATTTCATACATAAAATAATCATCATATTAATGGTTGGTTTAGTGTCTTTAAGGGTCAACTAAATAAGAAAAAATATTTTAGAAACCTGTAATGTTTTATCTATAAGTAAGGTAGGTTAGATAATTCATAGTATTGAATAGACTCATCAACATGTCATCATGTTTAAGAGAATAATATTGTGTGAAAACATGATTTGGTGGAAAATATTTTAATAAAAATATCGTGTAACAATATATTATTTTTATTATGCAAGATATAAGTAAATATAAGATCAAATGATAAACCATGTACCATATAATAATTAAATAATATAATAAATATGGTCCATGGATCCTAATCATACAAATATGACACAAAAATGAATAATTAATGCATTAAATTATAAAATAATGAATAATGAAAAAATAGATCATGTTCATTAAGGATCTTGTGAAAAAATCTATGAATTATAATGACCATGAACCATGAATTTAAAAAATTATATCTGACCGTGTCAACATAAAAACTTGTGAAAAATACATATGATATTATATCCAAGAGAAATCTGGTGTAAAGGATATACATTATCATTTTAATTCACAGTTATTTGAAAAAATCTATATTTGAACATATCCATAAACGGTCATAGGAAGGAAGTTATACATAATCATGTCCATACAAAAAAATATAAACAATGATTAACAATGTCATATCCATAAACAAAATCATTATATAAAAAGGATTTATAAAATAACCACTGTATTGGATATAGATATTAGAATCCACCCCCACAAAAAATCTATACATTTGTGTGTAAATATAAAACACTTATTCATCACAAAATAAAGGAAAAAATATAATGAACAATATTTATATAATGAATGATATAAGAATACACTCATTCAGTGCATATGTTCATTTTCAAGAATTAAGCTTATATTCAATCTAGTGTTAGTGAACTATATAAAATATCTTTTGTTTTTACTACTTTCAATGTCCATTGAGGGGAATGGGTGAGATTATTCAAAGTGTTCCTCGGTATGAGAGAACACGATTTTCATCCAAGAAAAAATTCATTGTAAAATGATTCACCAACCTCTCAAAGTGTTATAATCTATAGTATGGAAATGTAATTATAATATTTATTAAAAATTTAAACTCTTGTAACCATTCAAATTATTTGGTTAGTAAGGAATAATTACTTCACAGCATGGAAATGATGGGTCGTACATACATATGAGTAATGGTGTCATTTTCCAAACAATGGAATGAAATAATTATAAAAAATATATAATTCCAAATCCATAATAATACCATTAAAATATTATATATATATATATATATATATTAAATCAATCCTCATTACCTTCCATGTATGTAATTATAAAAAATAGAAATAGTAATACATCATGTAGATGGTGGTCCACACATACACATAAATAACATTTCCATTTCATATAGGTTGTAAAAGAGGTAGAAAATGGTATTATCATTCACATAACATCCCCTAAATATAGTAAAAATACTAATTTAGTAATTTTAATATGTGTATATAAATTTATATGTTATTTCATAATAACTAAAATTGGAATAGATCTATAAATAAATCCCCACTTCTTTGGGAAACATTTATTGACAAAAACGATTATCCTCATAAGGATAGTCTTTGGGAAGAATAAAATCTTACTTTCTTATAGAGAAATGTTATAAATATTTTTGGGAAGTTATTTTTCATGATATAATAAAAATATTTTGAGAATATTTGAAGAGAGAATGTTTGGTTTTATAACTGAGGTCGGTGGAAAACAAGAAAATAATTAAAACCTTAATGTATAATAAATAATATTTATGCAAATATGGAACCAATACAACCTAAATTCATGTATTTCGTATGTGTGGGTGGATATCACTTTTAAAAATCACATTTATCCAAGTTATACAAATATTTTATGGCTTAGCACTATGTTTAACTCCCATTAATACTTTTAATCTATACCATGGTAAAAAAGATCTTTTATTTAAACTTTTAATTCGGACAAAAAAATGTAATTGAAAATATTTTCAAATTTGAACCCCTTAATTCAAAATATGAAATCAATTTTACAATATAAAATTTATATTATTAAATATAGTTAATTCAAAATAACCATAGAAAATGAAATTATTTTTTTGAGAAAAAAATTTGTTGTAACCCTAAATTTATTCTATTCTCTTTCATAGTATCAATAGTGAAATTAATTATAAATTATTTTGTTGAATATATTTTCTTCTCATATCATTAACTTCATATTTTTGATAGTGATTAATTTAATTTATTATGATAATGAATAAAATAGTTTCCCAGTAAAACATTATTTTTTCCATAAAAGTTTTTGATTTTCATTTTAATTAATTGATATCCTATGAATTAATTTCCAAAATGTGTTAAAGAAAATTTTCCTAATTTAAATACTATTAATAATATTTTTAATTTGAAAATGTGAAACAAATTATTCTCTAAAAAATTATATTTCCAAATAGTTCATTAGTATCATTTTATTTATTATGTGAATTTGAAATTAGTTTTGAAAATTATGCTTTATGAAAATACCATGTATTATACTCCATTTTATGATGAATAATTTATATTCATGTAATTTCTAGGGAAAATATTGAGAAATATATAAATTACATTGAATTTATTATAAAACCATTACCTAACATCTTAATTTATTCCATGATACCACCATTATATGAATTTATAACAAACAATTTATATCACTCCAACATAAAAAACGGAGGATATCTCAACCAAATCATATCCTCATTTCCCAAAAATGATTCATTTCAATTCTGATTATGCTATAGTTTTATTATAAGGAGAGTTGTCTATTTTGTATCACATTGTATCTATAATCCAATCTCTCTATTGGCTTTTATCCATAAGAATGATCATTCCCTAATGGTATGAGCTCTGAATTTAGTAAATGTGAAGGATTTCATATGTAATTTATCTGAATAGATACAAAAATAACATCATAAACCTAATATGTGTTTATAGGATGCACCAATAGTTAATAAAAAAATTTTATACTACCATTATTCTTATATAGATCGATATATAAGGATAACCTTTCCATTACTTCAATATATCAAAACTTTATTCTAAAGAGAAATCCATCAGAACACCTTATCTTAGATGATGAACTCCAAATACTAATTATTGTTATTTTTATCAATCATGTATCAAAACTAAGCTCCACTGATATGATTTTAAATAGATCTAAATTTTCTTACCATAATCTCAACTATCTTAGGTACCATAAGATTTTGTACCCCAAATTCATCGCATAATGTTATAGTAATATATTTATTTCTATTGAGGGATTTCTAAGGGGATACTTGAATGATCGAGTGAAATAAATTGTAGTAAGAGAGTATAAATAGAGTAATGAGTTTATCCCAATATATTTATAAATCTATAGATAGTGATCACAACATATATTTAAGGATTTGAATGGTCCACTTAGACTGACTATTTTAATGAGCATGATATATAGTTCTAAATCTCAACTCCTTATTCCAGGATTCCTATAGACTTTGATAGAACATTAATGTAAAACCCCATATATTAATCAGATATAATTGAGATTGGAAATCCACACAAAATTACCACTTCCATATTTTATAACTAAGGGATCAGATCTAGATATAAATATTTTATAATATAAGTTAAATGTAATGGTTTTATTAGGTGATCAACTATAAAGTAAATTAAATTATTCCATTTATATGTCTTGGGGAAACCCATGACGAACATCGTGTTTATGTTTTCCCTTTTTCAATCAAGTATGTTTATTGGTTCAAACATCCCCATAGAATTTTTTCTCTCAGCCTTAACTTTTTGGTATACTAACCACTAAGATACATACTACGTAATATATATCTTTATTTCAATACACTTAAAGTTTTCTTCAAAATCTATATACATATTCTTACTTCGATTATCGAAAATCAATGATGACCTATGTTCTTCATAAAGAATCTCCATCAATAATGCTTTTAGTATGATTCATACCATTTTCATGAAGCTTGTCTTTCAATTAATTTCATTAATGAAGAGAGGATAATTCCTTCCATAATATTGTAGCTTCATATCGTCATTTTGGGCCTCTTAAATCGTCAAATTAATAGATTTATTAAAATTTCTTTTGGAATGATATATTAGTTATCATTTCCTTATGTTTGAAATGTTTACAAATTTAAATTCTTATATAGTAGATCTATTTCCATAATTATTTTGTGACAATTGGCTTGGTCCTTCTGACTCATAGAGTTGGACAAATTGTTCACTATCTTGGGGTGGAAATGTATTATGAACACATATTATTTAATTACTAACAAAAATATTCATTGGAAAATATTCAACTCTTTAAATTTGAATATAGAATTAAAGATTTTATTATTTGAATAAATTTCATATTTTTCATCATATTGACAATTCCTCCATATCATCATGGATAACATTATATTTACCAGTTCCAAAGCAGTATTTGGGTAAATTTTATTAGAAGACATTATATGAAAAGAGGAAGAAGATACTACCCTATAATTATACATGAGAATAAATCCCAATTCATTCATTTATGAATAATAATAGATCACAATCCCATCTACTCTCTAGGTTAATGTGACTAGTGGTTCACTAGAAAACCTTATTTTATGTTCTCTGAAATTTTCATCATAACCATCCATCTAAAAAATATTTTCTCCTTCTAGTTTCAACATGGTTAGTATATTGGATATTCATGGGAAAATATATATCGAATCATCAGTTAAATATAAACAGTAAAACAAAAAATTAAATTTTAGTAACCGTAGTTGTTTTTTGACATTGTTCTATGACATTTATCTTTAAGGGATCCACTAATATCTCCTTTATTGTGATTACATTACCTTATAGTAATAATTTTTGTATCCAGAATGGATACATGATAAATTTTTAAAACAAATACCCCTATCACAAGATCATTAAATGCATCCTTTAATTATCATAGCTTTCTACCATTCAATTGAAATATATCAGAATCTCATCCATTTTGACAATCAAATTATGATATCAATATAAGTGGTAAATCATTGAAATGTATTTTTATCCTCACAGTTGATCAATCAAATCATCACTATTTGGTAAAGTGTATAATTATATGGAATTGCTATATTTAATTCTCAATAATCAATTCAAATATAAAATGATCCATCTTTTTTTCATAAATTTTTTTTAGCGAACCACATGGTGCTGCAATTAATATAATGAATCCCTTATGAAGATTATCCCTCCCATTCTTCTTCATTTCCTAGAACATAATTCTAGATATTATCTAAGGGGCATTTGAAATCAACATATATGTAGGATTGAGTTTGAAAAAAAATCATTTCATGATTTGGAGGAAGTTAAGGAAACTATTATTGAAATAAAACACATTACCGAAAAATATAATTATCTTCAATGTTTAGTTTCTACATAACAATTTGATCGAATGGCCCATTGTGAATAAGTAATAAGATATATAAAATGTAACTAATTCCCATTGGCTATTTATATTCATCAACAAACAAATAATGAATCATGGGAACATTTAGAATATGAAATCTTACTTCCCTTATTCATAAATTGACATTTTATTTATACAATGAAATCCTATCTAGGACAAAAATCGCCAAAAATTCATCTTGAAATAGAATAACTAGAATTAGAATAAAATTATTCTGACAAACATTTGTTGGAGATTGTTGGTCGGAGTCGTTTACTCAAGAGGGGGGCTGAATTGAGTACCAATTAAAATTTCTGTATTTAAAAACACTGTCTTAAAGTCCCCCAAATAAAATAATAAATTAAACTATAGTGAATTTATATTAAAGTAGAGGTTCTGTTAGATTCTCAAGGGATTGATTAATTCCCAGTTAATCAACACAGAAGTGTGTGATTATCTTTTGAAACTAACTTACTAATCTACACTTAACATAAACACTTGCTAATTTAATTATCAAAGTGACTTTAAAAACAGTATTGGTTTTAAAGTGATTAGCAGCGGAATAAAACTTTGAAAGAGATGGCACAACAAATGTAACCAAGAGGTTCAGTCTCAAGCTGAGAATTAGTCCTCTCAAAAGTTTATATAAAAATGATCCACACCCTGGATCGGGGTTTAACAGTTTACAACTGTCCAGGTCCAAGACCTCTACCACTGTTCTTCGTGGGAAACAGTACAACAGCAACCAGCTGTCCAGGTCACACACGACCTCTACCACTGTTATTCGTGGGAAACAGTACAACAACAACCAGCTGTCCAGGTCACACACGACATCTACCACTATTATTCGTGGGAAAGAAATAAATGCAAGAATTTGGTAAGGATTTACAAATCCTCCAGTTTAAGTACAGGATACATTGTATGTGTTAGATACAGCAGATAACACACACTCCACAAAAAGTATAATAATAAATCACAGAACAAGAGATGTAGAGTTTAGAAATGGTTCTCGTGATTTCAGTGTAGCTCTGGACTCCTTTGGATTCGATCAGAAGTGAATCTGAGTCCTCTTCTCATTTCTGTTTGAGAAACAGAGTGTCGTATGCTCCAGGTTCATAGACAGTGAAAATGTAGTGGTTGAAGTTCTTCAGTGTTCTTCTTATATGCACAGAACACTTCTCGAGTATGCTTGATTGTCTATGATCTTCTTGATTCTTCTCGTTCTTGTGTTTCTGGTATATTCCATCCACCACACTCTTCTAGTTGGGCAGCGTAGTCTTCTCGTATTTATCTCACGAGAAACAGGAGACAGAAAAGATTTCCTTTCTGCAGGTACGAGGTATGGGTTCCTGACATCTGACAACCTTTATCAGATATTTGACAAATCATTAAAATGTACATGATATGACTGTTGGATAGATTAAATAAAGATAGGAAATAAAGAAATTCAAACAGTGAGTCGAGTGATCGGTAGATAATCAGCATCGGTAGCTTGGACATCGGTAGCTCAATTTCATTAGTTTCTTTGACTCTATCGGTGGCTCTATGCGTCGGTTGGTATATGCTTGTATCAGTGACTTTGTTTATCGGTAGCTCCATGCGTCGGTAGCTCTATGCGTCGGTATCGGTAGTTGTGAGTCTGTCAGTAGCTTCGTCCATCGGTGACTCTTATTCCATTGGTAGCTATTTATACTTACACCGGTAGCTCTATGTTTGTATCGGTAGCTGTCTGTAAGTCAGTAGCTTACATTTGTAAGCACATCGGTAGCTATGTGTTAAGTATATCGGTGACTCTGTCTGTCGGTAGACTACGTTTATCGGTAGACTGGGTACCGGTAGCTCTTTATCAGTAGCTATAGGTAGATTACTTATCTTTTTTATGGAGAACACATCCGATTGTGTTAGAATAAATTTATAACTTGTATGAACATGGATAAATGAGGATTAACATATTCCAAAGACTATTTTAAAAATTATTATTGGTTTGATCACAGATTTGAAAGAATTAAAGTATAGATCAATGATACTTAACAATATCATAGAGAATGAAAACAAAATTGGGATTTTCAACACATATGAATACATGATTGAGATTATCAAAACAGGTGAGGTCAACAATCTCCCCCTTTTTGATAATCACAATTTATGATATGGGCATTTAACATAGTGAAAATATAATAGTAAAGAGTATAATATTGAAAACAATTTTCTCAGAGAAAACAGCATCAGAGATAATAGAAATAGTATGATATAGACATAAGTTATCAGAGGTAACAATCATAAGGTACCGAAGGTAAAAAGAAACACAATAATATCAGAGATAAAATTGAAAAGAAGGTAAAGTGTCTCCCCTTATTCCTTATTTTTCTCCATTGAAAAATATTTCTCATTCTCTCATTTTCCGCTTATTGTTCTCCCCCTTTGTGATAATCAAAAAGTGGGAAATCATGTATAGGAGACAAATAAAACATGAGAAGTAAAATGAGTTCTTCTGTATTAGAGTAGTCAGAAAGTACAGAAATAGAATACAAATGAATTCCTATCAAAAAATCCTGGCCACTGGATCAAGCCACATCATCAACGTGAGATTTTCCTTTGGGATCTGAAGAAGGTTCGGGTGGTGAGGATGCAGGTGAGGGTTTTGGAATGCCAGAAATGATCAAAGGAGGCTGGGCCACTGACACAGAGTCAGGCCTGTAGGTTGAAGATCTTTGGGTGATCATTGGTGTGAGGCTTCGAATAGCTTGAGCAGGAGTCAGTTGGACTGTGGAAACAGCTGAGGCAGAAGCAGGCAACGTAGGAGGTACGATGACTGGTCTGGCATCAACATGCAAGAAGGGTAGCAACAGATTTCTAAAATCCATAATAATTCCTCCTCCTCTTTCCATAGCAGAGATGAAATCATCTTTGTTCTCCATGAATTTCTCCAAGGCAGGAGTTAATTGTCTTAGTTGGCTCACTTGTTCTCTAAAAGCTTGAGTTACTGGAGGTAGCTTCATGTTTTCCAACATCAGCTTGAAGTGGTGATCAAGTTGATGCTTGGTGAAAATTCTGGTGAAGTAGTAGTCCACTTTGCTCTTTATGGCTTCCTGAGAGGCAGAGGCTTCTCTCATATAATCTTGAACAATCTTCATTATTTCTCTAGCAGAATCTCTTGTAGAAAGCACCACTCGGCTCAACTCTGATGAGTCCATAGAGCCACTGGTTGAAATAGAACCAATCTCCTCCTTCATCATTGCTCGAACTAGATTCAGGTCAACTAATAGTTTGGATGTGAGAGGGCCAAGAGAGAAGGAAACAGTTTCTTTGAAACTCTTAGACAAACCACTGATTAGGCTTTGAACTTGAGAGTCCTGTAATTGAATGTGATCCTTCACGAAGATTTTGAATCTTTCAAACACCGAGACAAACTGGCTTACTACACTCTTCACATAAGCTAGGTCCTTGTCAGCTTGAGACTTGGAGCTCATATAAGAATCCCAAGCAGCAACTGACTTCTGTAAAGCTTCATGATCTGCTTCGATTCTATAAGACTGATTCTGGGACTCTTTCACTTCTTCCATAAGCTCAGACACAAAAGAAGATAAATTATAAGCCAGAGAGAGCTCGAAGGATTTCTCTAACATTTTCATATCTTCATCAAAGCTTTGCTTCATCTCAGCAACTGATACACTGAATGATTCATTCAGCTCATTCTTCATGGATTCAAGATTAGATTTAGAGGCAAAATCATTAGGGACAACTGCAGCAGTTCCCTTAACTGAGGCCAAACTAACTACAGAATCAGTCATTATTGATTAAATTGAGGATGAAAGGGAGGTTTCCATTAACTTCACTTATTCAACAAAACTGGATTTGAGTTCCTCTTTCAGCTTATTCAGATCATGAAATCTGAGCACATTATCGGGCAACAACTCAGAAGCAAGATCATAATTGGTCTTCGGTCTATTCACAGACATCTCATTATCAGAATCCGGATAATCAAATCCACATACTATAAACCCTGGATCTTCTACCCAGTCTCCAAACTCAACAGCTACTGTAACATTTCCAAGAATAGATTGATGATCCCCCTCAATGGGTGAATTCTCATGTATCACAACAGCATTCAGTGCGGGATTCTCTTCATCAGAATCTTCTACTACAAGTTCTATCGGTGCAGCATCTAGAAGATCTTCTGATACAGGTACAGCTTCTTCTGTATCTCTTTCTACTTCAGTAGTCGGCATAGCTGAGCTTCCAATCAAAGGACTCATACTTAAACTACCAGAAACAAACGATTCAGATACATTTTCCTCTTCCTCTTCTTCTTGGTGAGGCACAGACTGGTCTTCCTCATATGTAGACAAAATTTCCTCTACCTTTCCTTTCCTAGAATAAACCAATTCTGCAACAGGACTTGGGGGCAAGTCTGGATCTCCTCCAACATCCATGAGAGTTTCTTCTTCTTCTTCTATTTCATTACTATAAACAGGTTCCTCTTCATCAGGTCTCAGACTCGGATCTATCTTATCCTTTGGTCTTGAGGGATGATCCACAGGATTAAACCTATCATATATCTTCTGATCATCACTGACCCATTCTCCCTTCCATGGGTTCCAGTTAATTTTCATGTACTTACAAATAGTCGAGGTGATGCAGAAATTATTCCTGACTACAACTGTCCCATCCTGAGACTCAGCTATTCCTTTCACTTTTATCATTACTGAAATCATCTTGGCAAAGAATAAAGCATTAGTCTTTGACTTTGGTCTAATCATGTCTTCCATTTGAAGCATTAACAATCTGCACAGATTGATTTTCACACCATGTCTTAGCAGATGAAGAAGATAGATATCTTGATATCTCATATTTGCAAAATCTCCTCGCCTCGGTATCAACACATGCTGAACAAACTTGAAGAGCAGTCGATTCTCTCCATCCATTTCAGTAGTAACCACTTGCCTTTGATTCCCACTACCGGTCAGCTCTTTTAAGGCAGTTTCATAATCAATGATGTCACTGCTAGGTGGAATTGCTCTTGATACGTACCCAGAGACACCTTCATGTGGTACTTTTAAACACTCATCCCACTCTACTGAAGAAAAAGACATCTCTTTTCCATTTAGAAAAGAGCTTACCCGATTCTCATTTTCAGACTTCTCGAAGCTTACAAACTCATAGAACTGTTTTACCAACTTCAGGTAGTATGGGCCATTGTTATTCGAGAAACAATCCACCCATTTCTGGTCCTCCAGAATCTCGAGTACTAATGATTTTCTAGGCAGTATCCATTCCACGCACAGTTCCTTCTCGATTACTATGTCTCTATTCTGCAAGTGAGGATTCACTGATCGCTTTCCCGATCTAGTTATGACTTCACTAACACTGGCTTTATGTTGTGTCTTCTGCTTGTTAGCTTTTGGTTCTACACTTTCTTCTCTGACGATAGGAAGCTTAGTTTTTTCCATCGCGGGTTTAGGGTTCTTGGCCGATTTGGGAGCAAAGGTTCGAAGGTGAGAGATTTTGAGCTCGGTGAGGTAGGAAGTGGCTTAGGCTTAGTTTTATCATTTAGTAATTCCAAATAAACGACTAAAATAGAGTAAGATAAAATATAATAAAGTGATTCGTATTCTTGGCGGCAGACAGAAGTTTTAAAATATGGCATCAGTGAGAATTTCAACATCGGGGAGAATTTCACATCGGTGAGAATTTCACATCGGTGAGAATTTCACATCGGTGAGAATATTCACATCGGTGAGAATTTTCACATCGGTGAGGATTTCACATCGGTGAGGATTTCACATCGGTGAGAATTGCACATCGGTGAGAAATTTACATCGGTGAGAATTTCACATCGGTGAGGATTTCACATCGGTGAGAATTTCACATCGGTGAGAATTTTACATCGGTGAGAATTTCACATCGGCAAGAATTTTACATCGGTTGTGATTAAACATTCCCAATTCGTGTCTTATGTAACTTAGCCTATCTGAACTTAAAGGTTTAGTGAAAATATCAGCCAATTGATGTTCAGTGCCAATAAATTCAAGAGAAATATCACCTTTTTGATAGTGATCTCTTAGGAAATGGTGTCTTACATCTATGTGTTTGGTTCTAGAGTGAGATACATGATTCTTAGAGATGTTTATTGCACTGGTGTTATCACAGTTGATTGAAACATGTTTAAAAACATATCCATAGTCCAAAAGAGTGTGTTTCATCCACAGAATTTGTGCACAACAACTACCAGCAGCTATGTATTCTGCTTCGGCAGTAGATAATGCAACTGAGTTCTGTTTCTTACTACACCAAGAAACTAAATATTTTCCAAGTAAATGACATGTTCCTGATGTGCTTTTTCTATCTAACTTACAACCAGCAAAGTCAGCATCTGAATAACTCATTAACTCAATGGATTTTCCTTTTGGGTAAAACAAACCTAAGTTAGTCGTGTGTTTGAGATATTTAAAAATTCTTTTAACAGCAAGCAAATGAGATTCTTTTGGATTAGCTTGAAATCTAGCACACATACACACACTAAACATAATATCAGGTCGACTAGAAGTAAGATAAAGTAAACTACCAATCATACCTCTGTAATTTGTTTGATCAACTGGTTTCCCAGTTTCATCTGCGTCCAATTTACAGGTAGTACTCATAGGAGTTTCACTCTCTTTGATACTATCCAGACCAAAACGTTTTGAAAGATCTTTGTACATTTACTTTGATTCAAAATAATACCATTTTCATTTTGAAATACTTGAAATCCAAGAAAGTACTTAAGTTCTCCCATTAAGCTCATTTCAAATTCATTTTGCATACTTTTTGAAAAATCAATACATAAAGAGTGTTTAGAAGATCCAAAAATAATATCATCAACATATATTTGTACAACTAAAACATCTTTAGAAATTATTTTAATGAAAAGAGTTGGATCAGCAATCCCTTTAGTAAAACCATTTGAGATAAGGAAATTGCTAAGTCTATCATACCAAGCTCTTGGAGCTTGTTTTAAACCATACAAAGCTTTAGAAAGTTTAAAAACTTGATTTGGAAAATGGGGGTTAGTAAATCCAGGTGGTTGTTCTACAAAAACATCTTCAATTATAAAACCATTTAGAAATGCACTTTTCACATCCATTTGATATAACTTGAAATCCAGATGTGCAGCATATGCAAGTAAGATCCTAATGGCTTCTAGTTTAGCTACAGGTGCAAAAGTTTCCTCATAGTTTATACCTTCTTCTTGACTATATCCTTGTGCAACTAGTCTAGCTATGTTTCTAACTATATTTCCAAATTCATCTACTTTATTTCTGAAAACCCATTTTGTGCCTATTGTCAAAGTGTCCTTAGGTCTGTCAACTAATTCCCAGACTTTGTTTCTTTCAAACTGATTTAATTCTTCCTGCATATCTATTACCCAGAATTCATCATTGATAGCATCATTGATATTTTTGGGTTCTAGCTGTGAAAGAAAAGCTTGGTGTTCAACCTGGTTTCTTAGAGAGGCTCTAGTTTGTGTTCCTCTATCAAGATTACCAACAACAGCTTCTAAAGGATGATTCTTTAGAATCCTCGTTGATCTGGTAAAGGTTGGACTAGAAATTTCAGGTTCATCTATAGGTTCGGGTTCAACAGAAGCAGATTCTGGAAAAAGTCCAGAACTGGATGTTTTGATAAAAGGTTCTTTAGATTTATCATTAATGGCCAGGACAGATAAGTCTTCTTCAATATTTTCAAGAGAGGTTTTAGACTCATGTGGATCAGTTTCATCAAACTTGATGTGAACAGATTCTTCCACACATTTAGTTTTCTTATTAAATACTCTACAGGATTTACTTGAAATAGAGTAACCCAGAAAAATTCCTTCATCACTTTTGGAAGCAAACTTATCCAGATTATCTGTAGTATTCAGAATAAATACTTTGCAACCAAAAACTTTAAAGTAATTAACCTTAGGCTTTCTATTATTCCACAGTTCATAAGGGGTTTTCTTAAGAACAGGTCTAATTAAGACTCTATTAATAACATAGCAAGCTGTATTAACAGCTTCATCCCAAAAATAAATAGGCAGGTCATATTCATTGAGCATGGTTCTAGCAATTTCTTGAAGGGTTCGGTTTCTTCTTTCTACTAAACCATTCTGTTGTGGTGTTCTAGGTGCAGAAAAGTTATGAGTATAGCCATTGTGTGAGAAATAAGATTCAAAATCTTGATTTTCAAACTCACGACCATGATCACTTCTCAAAGTTTTAATCTTAAGTCCACTAAGGTTCTCTACAGATTTAGAGTATTTAACAAAAGAAGAACAGGCTTCACTTTTGTGAGCTAGAAAATATACCCAAGTATATCTAGAAAAATCATCTACAAGAACATAAATATAGAGATTCCCATTTAAACTAGAAACTCTTGATGGTCCAAACAAATCCATGTGAACCAATTCAAGTGGTTGAGAAGTTGAAACTTCTTTCTTTTATTTAAAATAAACTTTGTGTTGTTTTCCCTTTTGACAGGGGTTACACACTCTATCATTTGGGAATTCTAATTTGGGTAGGTCTCTAACTATGTTTTTTCTAGAGAGTTTTCTATGTGAGTGAATGTTGCAATGTCCCAATCTTCTGTGCCATAGCCAAGATTCTTTATGAAAAGCATTCAATCAAGTAATATTCAGCTTAGCTAAAGAATTCAGATTAACAGCATAAACATTTTCATTTCTTAAGGCAGAAAATACCAAAACATTCTTAGAATTAAAAACTTTGAAAGAATCATTTTCAAATTTAACATGAAAACCATCATCACATAACTGAGAAATACTTAATAAATTTTATTTAAGGCCATCAACAAATAAAACTTTAGAAATCAAAATTGAATCAGTGTTACCAATCTGGCCTAGGCCGATGATTTTTCCTTTAGAGTTGTCACCAAAGGTGACAAAGCCTCCATCAACTTTTATTATACTCTTGAAACAAGAATAATCTCCAGTCATGTTCCTTGAGCACCCACTGTCTAAATACTATATCTTCTTGTGACAGCTCTTCAAGCAGGTCTCCTACAAAACAGATTTAAACAGGAAATGACTTTGGTACCCAGATTTTCTTGGGTCCAGATAGGTTAGACAATAACAATTTAGGTACCCATATTTGTCTAATGGGTCTCATATAATTTGTAGAATTGACATGCTTTGAAAGATAAACTTTATTAGATCCATAGCTATGTATATAACTGGTTGAAGCATATGAAGTTCCAGAATTATCTTCATTCTATCCATATATAGAAATGAATCTAGTTTTGGAAATTTTCCTTTGTCCAGGTTGGTATCCTATACCAGTAGTATATTTAGGTGCTATTTGCTTTCCTAGCATCTGTGTTAGTGTATTTTTTCCATTGGTGAACTTCTCTAAGTCTTTCTTGTGTTGCTCATTAGATAGTTTCAGTTCAGTGTTTTCTTTTAACAGTTGAGCATTTTTCTCTTTTTCAATAGTGAGTTCAGTTTTAACTGTAGTGGTGAGAGAATGTTGTTTCTTTAATGACTTGTATTTATCCTTAAGTTAATTACATGTCTCTTCCAGTATATCACAGTACTCAAAAAATTCATTTTTAGACATTGTTCCAGAATCAGAGTCAGATTCTGCATTATCTCTAGAGTAATAATAATTTAAAGCAGGAGTTTCAGCAGTTACCTGGGAAGTGTTTGTCATAAAGCACACGTTTGCCTTATTTTTGTGTTCAGTTTCAGAGCTTTCAGATTCAGTAGAGCTATCCTCAGAAGCACTCCAAGTAGCCTTCATGGCTTTCTTAAACTTATTGTCCTTATATTCATATTTCTTTTTATACTTCAGCTTTGGACAGTCGGCTTTAATGTGTCCTTTTATCTTGCACTCATAGCAGACAACATCATCTGATTTGTCATTCTTCTTCCAATCCTTTTTCCATTTACCTTGGTGATCATACTTACCCTTATAATTTGTTTTTCTGAAGAACTTCTTTTTCCTATAAAATTTCTTAAATCTTCTAGCAATGTGAGCCATCTCAGCATCACTGTCAGAATCACTTTCACTGTCTTCACAACTTGAACTTTCAACTACAGCTTGAAGCTTTTCTTTGTCCTTATTCTTTGAAGTTGAAGATTTGAAAGCGACAGACTTTCTTGGAGGTTCATTTTCTTCCTCTTTATTCACTTTAAGCTCTTCTTCATACATAATCAGCTTGCCAATTAGTTCCTTGATAGGTAGAGCAGCAATGTCACATGATTCTCTGATTGAGACAGATGTGCCTCTCCATCTATCAGGTAGACATCTCAAAATTCTCATAATTTGTTCCTTCGATGAGACATCCTTTCCCAGGGAGATCATTTTATTGAAAATTTCATTGAACCTGAGATACATGTCAGAAATAGGTTCATCAGGCTTCATTTTAAAATTATCATACTTGATATTATAAGTGTTCAATCTCATTTCTTTAACATTCGTTGTTCCTTCATGAGAAACAGCTAAGGTATCCCAAATTTCATATGCAGTTTTATAAGAAGAAATTCAATTAAACTCTTCATCTCCTAGAGCACAGTACAAGGCATTCATAGATTTACAGTTTTTATTATAAGCGGTCTTTATAGGTTCATCCCAAGTAGATCTAGCAGTAGTGGGAATTTTGTATTCTGATTTAATAGCAGTCCAAATATCAAAACATATGCTTTCAAGATGAATTTTCATTTTCAGTTTCCACTGAGCATAATTAGTTCCATTGAAGAAAGGTGGCCGGTTAGTAGCAGCACTCTCAAGTCTATTGTCCATGATGAGAAAATTTTATAGAGATAAAAATTTAGATATAACAGAAATTTTAAGAACTTTAAAATAAAACTAAAATCACAGTTCAAAAGCAGAGTACTTTTAGAGAGTATTTTTGATCCTTTGATACCAAGTGTTGGTCGGAGTGGTTTACTCAAGAGGGGGGGTGAATTGAGTACCAATTAAAATTTCTGTATTTAAAAACACTATCTTAAAGATCCCCAAATAAAATAATAAATTAAACTGTAGTGAATTTATATTAAAGTAGAGGTTCTGTTAGATTCTCAAGGGATTGATTAATTCTCAGTTAATCAACACAGGAGTGTGTGATTATCTTTTGAAACTAACTTACTAATCTATACATAACATAAACACTTGCTAATTTAATTATCAAAGTGACTTTAAAAACAGTATTGGTTTTAAAGTGATTAGCAGCGGAATAAAACTTTGAAAGAGATGGCACAACAAATGTAACCAAGAGGTTCAGTCTCAAGCTGAGACATAGTCCTCTCAAAAGTTTATATAAAAATGATCCACACTCTGGATCGGGGTTCAACAGTTTACAACTGTCCAGGTCCAAGACCTCTACCACTGTTCTTCGTGGGAAACATTACAACAGCAACCAGCTGTCCAGGTCACACACGACCTCTACCACTGTTATTCGTGGGAAACAGTACAACAGCAACCAGATGTCCAGGTCACACACGACCTCTACCACTGTTATTCGTGGGAAATAAATAAATGTAAGAATTTGGTAAGGATTTACAAATCCTCCAGTTTAAGTACAGGAGACAGTGTATGTGTTAGATACAGCAGATAACACACACTGCACGAAAAGTATAATAATAAATCACAGAACAAGAGATATAGAGTTTAGAAATGGTTCTGGTGATTTCAGTGTAGCTCTGGACTCCTTTGGATTCGATCAGAAGTGAATTTGAGTCCTCTTCTCGTTTCTGTTTGAGAAACAGAGTGTCGTATGCTCCAGGTTCATAGACAGTGAAAATGTAGTGGTTGAAGTTCTTCAGTGTTCTTCTTATATGCACAGAACACTTCTCGAGTATGCTTGATTGTCTATGAGCTTCTTGATTCTTCTCGTTCTTGTGTTTCTGGTATATTCCATCCACCACACTCTTCTAGTTGGGCAGCATAGTCTTCTCGTATTTATCTCAAGGGCAACAGGAGACAGAAAAGATTTCCTTTCTTCAGGTACAAGGTACGGGTTCCTGACATCCGACATCCTTTATCAAATATTTGACAAATCATTAAAATGTACATTATATGACTGTTGGATAGATTAAAGAAAGATAAGAAATAAAGAAATTCAAACAGTGAGTCGAGTGATCAGTAGATAATCAGCATCGGAAGCTTGGACATCGGTAGCTCAATTTCATTGGTTTCTTTGACTCTATCGGTGGCTCTATGCGTCGGTTGGTATATGCTTGTATCGGTGACTTTGTTTATCGGTAGCTCCATGTGTCGGTAGCTCCATGCATCGGTAGCTCCATGCATCGGTAGCTCCAGGCGTCGGTAGCTCCATGCGTCGGTATCGGTAGCTGTGAGTCTGTCAGTAGCTTCGTCCATCAGTGACTCTTATTCCATCGGTAGCTATTTATACTTACACTGGTAGCTCTATGTTTGTATCGGTAGCTGTCTATAAGTCAGTAGCTTACATTTATAAGCACATCGGTAGCTCTGTGTTAAGTATATCGGTGACTCTATCTGTCGGTAGACTAAGTCTATCGGTAGACTGGGTACTGGTATCTCTTTATCAGTAGCTATAGGCAGATTACTTATCTGTTTTATGCAGAACACATCCGATTGTGTTAGTATCAATTTATAACTTGTATGAACATGGATAAATGAGGATTAACATATTCCAAAGACTATTTTAAAAATTATTATTGGTTTGATCACAGATTTGAAAGAATTAAAGTATAGATCAATGATACTTAAAAATATCATAGAGAATGAAAACATAATTGGGATTTTCAACACATATGAATACATGATTGAGATTATCAAAACAGGTGAGGTCAACAGAGATGATTTAAGGAAATCATATGAAATAATTATAATATTATGAGATTTCAATGATATTTTAAAACCTAATCATTGAGGTGGTGATGGGATATTCATATAAATTCATTGATATATAATAGAGTGGGTTAAATTTGAATATAATAATAAATTTTAATATCTTTATTTGATGATAAAAATCTATTTTTCAACTTCTATCTAATTACACACATCAGTAGAAATGATCTCATGAGCTCTCCCATTATCTCCTACCATAAGTGGTTATTGAAACTGATTTTCAATATTAATCCTTAGATACATGAACTAGATAAAATAATTCCCATACTTCTTATAGTTGTATCAGTCAAGTGTGGGTCTTTTATTCAGTTGATCTCTATATATTTTAATTTCATTAGCATTTATCTTTATAACCCATCAAAATTATCATTCTAGATGGACTTATTTTCCACAGTTAAAACATTTACTAATTATACTAATGGAATTTCTTATATTCTTCTTTCAACACTTATGGCATAAAGAATGATTCATTTTAATTCTTGAATACGTTTTATTATTAAAATTTCCTTTACACTCCATCAACCTATTCATGTCATAACCACTTAAATATTAGGAAAATAAACTCTATATTTCTACCTAAAGATAATATTGAAAGATTCCTTCAAAGCTACAAACTTCTCCGATGGATATCACCTTTTAGAGACATGGATTGAAGAAATTAAGGAATCGATCACTATTTATTTCATGGATATTGATAAAAATAGAAATGTACCTCACATATCATGTAAAATTTTCCTCATAAATTATAATCGATTAATCATTATTCTACTTAATCTTGAGGAAATTTCATTCTATTTTCATGGGCTGACTTTTGAGAAAGTACTACCCAAAAAATTTACTTCTTAAAATCATCTAATTCCAAGAAATTAAATTAATTCCTCTTAAAATATTTGGTTTATATAATCCCACTATTGTCCAATATCTCCTACCATAATATAAATCTCTTGGGGAAATTATTCTTGTTCTGAGCACTAGAGAATAAAATATAACTTTTAAGTGGTACCAATCCATTTCTCAATAACTTGAGGATCAGAGGACCCATTGAATGATTATGTATATTCATTAATAAAAACTCAATGGATCGGGGATCCTAATTTTTTCATCTGTAATCTTAATATGATTTATGGATTCATAAAGTGTCATGGGAAAAACAAGATTTTCCATTCCAAAACCAATTGGGTTTAGTGTATCAATATGAAAATAATTTAATTATATGATACATTCATTGATAACATAATTATTCCTAGTTATAGAAATTTATTAAACACAAAAATACCAGTGTAAGAACTATGATAATGTAATTAGGTTGGGAATCATCTAATCACAAAAATCATTCGTGATATTTTATTAATTATGAGATATTCTCATCAATGGATGATACTTTTATTTTATTCTTTTATGAATATCAATCCATTATAGTTTATCATAAGATATAACCTAATTTTCATAAAAACCTAATCTCTAAAAAAACTAAACCCTTCTCTAATAATAGTGGAGGTGAACCAAGAATTTCCTATATAAAAATTTCACCAACTTAGATGATGATTCAATACTTTTCAGAATATTATATTCGTAAAAACATTAATGTATTAATATCATTATAGAAAACATATATAAACAAATTATTTCCAAATTTATTAACAAAATATCCCAGAAAATTCTTCTCTAATAATATCCTTATTAAAAGTACACTATATGTTATCATTTTTCATATCCTTTTGAACTGGAAACCCAATTAATGGATAAATCAGTTTCTCACTAAGGGTAAACATTGTATGTATCATTGAATGATCATAAGAGATTATAAGATCATACTAATTGTATGATAATAAGATAGTAACTTTTTAAAGTCGTAGCCAATCACTAAAAAATCATTAATATTTTTTCAGGGTATAAGTTATTATAATAGAAATTTTATATATGTCATATGATTTTGGAATCATTATTAACGAATCATGTTGCTTAAGAACGTATAATAATTATTGGATATATTTTTTTTCCAAAACATAATGATTAAATATAGATTATTTTACAAGGATCAATGTAAGGACTTTCATAGTGGATAGATTCCCATAGTTGATTGGGTTCACTCCCTACTCAATCAATTTTTTATTTGAGTGTAACATCCAAGACTATCGTAGCGTATAGATTCTCTTACTAATCTACATTCACTCACAATTATAGTTCATATTATTTTATAATATATCAACAATTAAAAAATTATATGGAGAGCTATATAATTTATCGAACACCCATCACATAATTAATGCCATATATAATTGTTCTAAAATATAATGAAAACTTTTATTATAGAATAAATAGTAGAAATTAAATGATTTTTATAAATAATTCATTACATCATAATTAACTCTTCTGAAGGTAGAGGGTTTTAAAGAATCATCCCAAAAATATCATCATCAACTGTCATATTTTGATAAGCATTTATGTTATCCTAAGCTCCCATCCTCATTAAATAATTAAAAACCTTAACATATGTTGATATAGATGTAAGAGACTTTTAAAGAAGTATTTGGGTAATTATTTCAAAACGTGGAAAATATCCTCTCATTTAAGTATGTTCAAAAACAAAAATCCATAGATTTTTAAGAAAATTTTTTTTATTGAATATAAAAATTGAATATTAAAATAAATTATTGGTAAATATTCACAGAAAATCTATTCATGATGTATATATTACATGTCAACATTCCTTTCACAAATTTGTAAAATTTCAAAAATATATTATTTAAAATAAATTTTAAAAAATATTCTTCTAAAAACGTTGTAACTAAAGTTAAATTTCTTCAAACGTATATTTTTTATAAATTTCATGCTCATTTGAAAATACCCAAAATAATTTTATGAAAAAGTATATGAACGACAATGATTTCGATCCCAAATATATAAAATAAGGTTGACTTTTTATAAAAATATTTTTTTAATAATTTTAATTAAAAATTGCTGAAAAATGAAATTAAAACATGAAAAAAGTAGACATATATATTTCATTTGATAATATATTAGTATTAAATGATATAGATCATATAATTATAGTTATTTAATATTTAACAATGATATTCCTGAAAATTAATTATATTACAAAGGAAACGCTTACCACATGCCCTTACATTATTCATAATAAGTTTTAAACTTGAGTATAATATGTTTATATTTATTATATTTATATTCAATAATAATATTCATACTTATCATAAAATATATCATTCTATTATACTATCCATTAGCATATTAATTAACAAATATTCAATCAAATTAATTTAACTATTACAATTAGGTTTCCCATAAATGTTTTAGTTTGGATCTTCTAATACATGCACCTAGCCCATGGATTCATCATATTTTAAATATTAGTTGTTTTACAATTGTAATATTAATTCATTATAAATTTTTTTATTAAAATTCATATAATTGTTTTGGGAAAATATTGTTTCATCATATCATGGATACAGTAGTTTGAATCTATACAAGTGTAATTTTTTGATTTTCCTAAAAACTGAATGAAATAAATATAAATACAAATATATCGGTATAGAAAAATAATATTATTATTAATTTCATACATATTTATTAAATAAATTCATATTACTATCCATGTATAGTGTACATGATAAAAAATCATTACTTTGTGGAGGTGGTATCCCATACATATGTAGAAATAACATTTTCAATTCATAGAATATGGAAAGAAGGTAGTGAAAGATATAAAATTAACAACAAAAACCATATTTTAATACTAATTACAATGGTTTAAACATGTTAATATGGTTACACAATGTATATAATAGGTTACTAGAGAATGAAACTCAAAATAGATCATTGAAGACAATTACCTATTCACTGGGAAACCCCTTCTTAATAAACCATAAAACATTATAGGACAGTATTTTGGGATTAGAATAAGCATTTGGATGTGTGTAGGGATGTTATAATGATATTTGGATAAGTATTAGAAGTGATATTATGGTCATTTGTTTGAATAAGTGAAGATATTTGGTGGCATTTTATAAGTCCAGTGTTGGAAAAAATATAAGTCATTTAAAAAAGAAAATATAATAAAATCATTACCAAATGATTATAGAACCATAGAAATGAAAATAAAATAAGATATATGTGGGTTGAAATCCATCCAACCAATCAAATTTATCAATCTTTGAGAGATATTGTATTCCTTTTATCATTATTATACCCCATTATTAAATCTTTTAACCCTTTCTGTCGTAAAAATCATTCATCATGGTTACTACTTATTATCACCAAAAATGAAATTTAGAATAAATCCATTTTTAACATCCTAATTATATATATGTAAAATACTTTATGATATAAAATAATATTTATGTGGTAGAAATCAATCCAAAAATAAGTCTACAAAACATAAGATAACCTATTTCTAGAAAATATTATTTCTAACCACAATAATGAAATTATTAATTTGCATATACTAGTAACAAACATTAAATATTTTTTATAATATTTTATTTAAATTATAATTATAATCAATAAAATTATTCATAATATTTTATCAAATAAATTTTATGAGATAATAAAACATTATGGTCATTTAAGAAATAATTTAAAAAATATGAGTTTTACATTCAATTATATTAATTTTAATTTTAAGAAAATTGATAAAAATGACTTATTTTTATATATGTGAAAAAATAAATGTTCATATGTTTATGATTTTTAATTTTTTTAAATAAAACATATATATAAGTAAACAATCCAGATAAACAATATATTTGAAAATAGTTCCTTAGGAATTAGAGTATATCATTTTAAAATTAGAAATTATGTAGGAAAATTATATTTCTTTTAAATAAAATATAATTTTAAAAATTTTCTTTAAAAAATTAATTATAGTTGACATAAATTCAGGGTTTTATTTTTCAAATGATATTAAATAAAGTTAATTTATTAAATATAATATTTTCAAAAATATGGGGATGGTGTAAATTCTTTGGAGGGAGATATAGGACTGCATATATTAATTACACATATATATGTGTTCCTATTAGAATAATCCATTCAAAAACTCATAATTAATCAATAGAATAAAAATTAGTTCTATAACATACTATATAGTTTCAAAAAAATTAACTCAACAAAATAAACAGTTAACAAAAAAATCAAACACCCAAAAAAGTATATTATACGAACATTGAGAGGGTGTTTCATATAAAATAATTTCACTCTAAATAAAATTGATTACCTAATTCTAAAACATAATTGAATCTTAAAATATTTTTTCGAAATTTTTCTTATCTTTGGAATAAATGTTGAAGTTATAGTTACTTTGAAAAGTAATTTTTTAATAGGTGAAGAAAAATATTAAATCGTTTTTATTGAATAATAAAATCCAAAAGTGGAGAATTGATAATTATTTAAAGATACCAAAATGGTGAAGTGGTAAATTTATAAAAACATTTATTTCTAAACAGAATGTTACATTATTTATATAATAAAGTACATAAATTATTTCTAAGGATAATGTGGATTATAAGAAATAATAATTTATTATTAATCAATACAAAACCTTTTTAAAATTTTGAAATACATTTTTTGAACATGGATCAAAAAAGTAGTTAGTGAAATTTACCATTAAAAAGAATAAATAGATAATAGTTTTCTCACATGACTAATAAATATATTTTTATTTCATAATAATAACTTTAAATATTTTTTTTTGAATAATGAACATTGAAAACAATGAAACCATTAATTAAAGGTTACTATATTTTTTATTAATATTTTTTCACTTTAATAAGGTATAATTTAGTAGATATAGAATATTTTAGTTAAAATGATATTTTACCTAGAGTGATGATGTCAAATATCATAATAAATAATAATTCAATGATTTTATCTAACATAGAAGATTTATTCTCATGGAATATCACATTAACTTAACTAAAAGAAAATTGATTTAACAAAATACCTTCTAGATATCATAATTCATGATGAGAGGAGATTTTTATGTGGTTTATGTGGTAGATATGAATTTACCATGAAAAATGTGATAAAATACCGCATTAAATATTTAAAGAGAGTAATATTACCAACTATGTATGAAATAAGCTGAAGAAGTACAAAAATAACTCAATAAATAACAATTAAGCTTCAAAAAAACATTAAATCATCAATAACATTCTAATTGAAAGCCCAAGAAAGATAAAAATTTAATGGATTTTTAAGTCAATTATATTTCATGAAAAAATTTGATTAAATAACTCCATGGACAATATACAGGCCAAAAGAATTAAAAAATAGATAATACATATCATATCCTAATGAATAAATTTTTAGGTGATAAACTATTACCATAAATAGATCTTTGTTTAATGTTATCTAATATCCTGTATAAGAAAATAAATTCCACAATCACCTCTTTAGTAATACTATTCTTACTACATCATTTATTAATATTCATTTTTAATCATTCATTGTATACATATTAGATTGTTGTATTTTATTTTTATCCTAGAATATTATCTCCTTTAGTGACTATTTTAATATTGGGTGTATTAACTCATAATTATATATATATATATATTAATTATAATATTATTATATGTATTTTAATATATGTATCATAATTTTTTATATTGTTCTATATTTATTTCATAGTTATTTAAGTTAGGATTCATGTTGACAAAGTGTGTGATGAGCTTGTTTTGTTAATTTTTATGAATGAGGGGTTGTATCTTAATAATATGCTAGATATTACTATTACCACCAATGAAAAAATAATAATTATCTACATATTATTTTCCAATATCATGAGATTTTTTCTTCATGATTTTCACATTATATAATATTATGTCATTGTTCATTTTGGTGATTAACTGAGCCGAACTTGAAAAAGCTATACTCTATGCATGTGTATGTTTATGAAGGTGATACCCTTGGAATAATGTTATTATTTTAGTACAATAGTGGTATAGTTAGATGTTTTTAACGATTTCAATATTATTATTAGAGATGTAGATACATAATAAATAAATATATTGAAAAATTATATGTGTCACTATTGTGGATGTGGTAGTCTACACGTTCGCATGATCATTTATTCCATTTTCCATACATCTTGAGAAATATGGGGAATACTTTTAGAATTTTATATTCTAAGTAATTATTTAAATATCATATTAATCATTTTAAATTTCATTTATAATGATCCATTTTATGTGGTGATAAAAAATAAAGATCACCGTTATTGGTGGAGGTAGTTCACAGATACGCATGATAACATCTTTATTTATTGAATGGTTTTAGAAGGAGGTAGTGTTCTAAAACAAACTTGGAAACCCCACCATTGGATATCAAATATGG
The DNA here is from genome assembly GCA_963277665.1 of Viscum album. Lineage (NCBI taxonomy): Eukaryota > Viridiplantae > Streptophyta > Magnoliopsida > Santalales > Viscaceae > Viscum > Viscum album. Next base: position 686,506,895 of record OY728150.1, read on the forward strand.
ACTATGATAACACCTAAGATGAATTTTTTATCACCACAAGAATGTAATTTTCCATCGAATCAATGACACGCTACTTTTGAATGATATATCATAATAAACAAGAAAATCAAAATATAAACATAATTAAATTTTATTTGTGCCTCATAATTATATCATTCATAAAATCCATAAATGAAAAATTATTATAAACAATAAAAAGAAAACATAATATAAAATAAATATATTTAAAAAAATTCCCTTATACCTGATCTCCCTATATTTTAATGAAATGACACCCAAAAATATGCCTCTAGATTCCTTAGCATTAGCCACCGGCCATTATAGTAACCCTATATCTAAAAAAGTAAAAAAGGACAATTTGAATAATTTGATAAAAGAAAAAAAATAAATCTAATACACAAATATACCTCCTTTTACTATACATTTCACCATACAATAAGTAGAAAATCAATCCCCCATGGGAGGTAATAAAAAAGAGGAAAGCTGAATACGAAAATGAAAATGATATGAATCAGAAATAAGATCAGTAGGCATGACTGGTAAACGCTCCCCATATTAATTAATTTAAATTAGTAACCATAATATTATAGTTTTAAATAAAAAAATAATAACAATTATTTAATTTCATCATAGAAAATTGATTTTCATTAATATTTTATAAACATTGCTTATTCCTTCCATAAATGTGGGGAATCGTTAAGAAATCATTCTTTTGATAACAACCCTATTTATCAAAACTACCAATATAAAATTCCATTTTCATTTTATTTATGACCATTTGTTTCAATTAACTGTAAAACCAAAATTTCTATTAAATAAGCATGTGGATTAAAAATTAAGGTAAGATAAATGAAAACACATTCCATCGAGTATAAAATAACATGGAGTTCTGATCACTTGAAAATAAAATAAATCATGTAATTTAACCAAAATTTTAATTTTTATAGAACCATGTGATGTTCTATTAATGCATTATTTCTCTATATCTAACTTGACTACTCTAAACTATCCCAACCAATGGAAAAAACCCACCATGATCTATCCATACCATGGGGGATATAGTCTTTTTAATTGTGACTAAATAGTAACTATCGCTCAATCCATGATAATATTCCTTGCATCCCATGATAATAATAAAGTGTTGGTGAGGAATCTAGTACACATAAAACATCTCAATAAGGAATTATCCTAAATTAATAGAATTTCTCATCCCACCCCTGAATCTAATACTATCTATGATGATACCATATCCAAACATGAGGACATCAAAAGAGGTATTCACCATAATAAAATATTTTAATGATCCAATCGAGCCTTCTAAATATATTTTGAAAAATAAAATCCATTAGATTCTAATTTGAATCCATATTTGTGTTCCCCATTTAAATCCCCAATATTCCCATTTCACTGTTATAATCATATAAACATTTATATATTTATACAAATGTCATCCATTTTATAAATTCATATATTTACATATCAATTTTGGTATACACACACACATATATATATATCCATGTTAATGGTTATAACCATATAGAAGGTCAAAATATTTTTTTGAGCCCCACACTTTTAATTTAGAACTAGACTTGAAATAACTTATTGATATATGGGAATTAAATAATTTCATAAAATTTGATGTAAATTGAAATGGATAATTTATATCTAACATTAATTATGAGATGTGATTTTTAGTAAAAATTCATCTTACATTTTTAACGTCAATTCATGCATTCTTGAAATGTACCCTAAAGAAATTTACCAAAAAAGTATTTTTAGCACAAATAAAATAAGGGTAAAACTTCTAAATTGAAATAAAAATAAATTAATTCATGATTATACATTCAATTAAAATTTGATAAACTTATCGATTTTAATTTTAATAAAATCAAGATTTTAAAAATGTGTGGAATTACGGTTCTATAACTGTACACCCAAAAATAAGGTGAAACCTACCTAAACAACACCGTCCTTGAGAAAAACATATTATTACACATCAATAGTTCTTAAAACAATCATAAAAAATAAACCCAAAAATTACAAAATAAAACTTCAATATGGGGATAAAGAATATGAATAGAGGAAACCCTACATGAAAATAATTGAGTAGTCATTGTCTTCCATAACAGTTTATAGAATATGACTAAATTTAGGCTAAAACCCATGGATATCATGAACTGACAAAAAAATTATTAAATATAAATATTATTTGGCCATGGTGTGTGAATAGTAAATTATAAGAGTGAAATCTCTGGAAACTCTCATCATGATCACCCATGAACACACTGAAACATCCACTTTCGGGCTCCTCAAAACAAGATCACATAGCCAGGATAGAATCACATCAAACCCTAGATATAATATCAATCTTTGAGAAAATATACCAACAATGTAATCATTATTTAAGTGATTTAATTTAAATAACAACCCTAAAATACCAAAGCAATAAAGTATCTCCCAAAAACCATGACAGATAAGAACAACTATGAAGACTATATCTACTTTAGAATCAAATAAAAAATTTAAAAATATATAACATTCTAAAATATGGAATTTTATTATATTTATATAAAAGGAGAAATTAATCATAGAGATAAAACAATAACCTAATTCATTAGTATCATCTTGGCAGGATAAACATTGACAACCAAGAACATAGGCCCAAATCATAACACAATATATTAAAACAAACATCTATTTTATATTTTAAAAATTTTACAAAATTAAACATCATTAGTTAAAAAACATAAGAATATTAAAAATTATAACCCCCATAAAATTTAAAAAAATAATATTTATATCTCATTGGATTAAAACCCTTCCTTGTAATCATTTTAAAATTCAACAGCTCATTTATTGAAATTTACATTAAATTCCAAAATGTTACCATTATTGAAATATATTTCAAAATCCTTATTATTAGTATTATAATATATCTTCAGTTCTCAAAATGTTGTTTTCATTTCAAAAAACCCAAAGTACATCTATAAAGACACATTAATAAGGGTTACAAAAACACTAATTTTGTAGTTTTAAATCTGATTCCACCCATATAAAGTTACATCATTTTTTATTTTTGATGATAATTATTTTCATATAAAAAATAGAATTTCTCCTTTGAATAATTTAATAAAAATTATTATGTGAATAAATAAATAAAATATAATTATTTTCAAACAAACAATTTAAAAATTATAACATTCATTATTTAAAAAATCATTCCATAGAAACAATATTAAGGCATAATTCAATGAGGGGAATACTATCAGTCTATATCATGGTTACAAGGTTTTAATATAATATTCCAATGGTAAAACTTTCATTGATAGTAATCATGAAACATGTACATGGTCATTATATAGAATTCAAGGCCCTCAGATCTCACCATGTACCACTAGTTAACATCTATTATTATGTGAAAATCATGTAACAATTAAAAAAATACAAAAATACAAGACACAAACATGACTTCCTATAGAATATGGACGTTCAATGCATAAAATATCTTCGTGGAATATTCCCTTACATACCTTTCGAGTCCTGAAAGTCTTATATCAATCTACGATAAATCCATATTGAAAAATTGTTGTCACAAAACATATCCCCCCTTAAAAACCTAGGATCATATCCCATTTTTGTTATAATGAAAACTATTTTAACCCTATATTGGATGACTGATCCCACTTATGGAAAGACTGAAAGGTACTTCTTGATTTCCATTGTCTATTATAAGTTCCTGATAATTAAAGAAGAACCACTTGGGAATTATTTCATTCAATAAATAAAAAATAAAAACAAAAAATTAAATATTTTTTTTCCAAGTCCCATCCAAAAAATGATCATCCAAGTTAAAAGAAAAAATTGTGGAAATTATAAACAAACAATAGAATATAAAATTTGTTGAAATAAAATTTTCAAAACACCCCCTCTCCACAAGGATCACTCCGATGTAATCAGAAACACCAGAAAAATTCGTCACTAGAGGTCTTTACTGATTTCTACAAAATTAGGGTAACAATTACCCCTATTTGATGAAGAAAAGTAATCTAATGGTGTATTTTTTTGAATAAATTTATTACAATGGAAAGATATTGCTGGTGATGATGTTTTTTATTTATTTAATGCATACTAATTTTATATCATTATTTTTTTTATTTAGTATATTTATTCTTTTTACTTGGATGTTTGATATATAGAAGAGTCCTGGTATAATTTTATTAAAGTTACACTACCTCTTTTCATAAATTTTTTTAGTTGAAACTATTCTAGTTTTGTACTTCTTTGATTCCCATTCAATTTCAATAGCTCATGCGAATCAGGAATTATATTCAGGCCATATCATTGGCCAGCTCACCTGCCTAATTGAGGGAAGAATCGAGTTAGTTTGTCAAATGTTTAAAATAGATATTAAGTTAGTATAATAAAATTTCAGCAGATCTAAAATTTTAACTTTATCAAGAAATTATTTATAGAATAGTTTTTAGTTTGATTAAGAAGAATAGAATTATGAATTCTCAGTTGATAACATTAATCCTACCATTTAATGTTCAAATTTGGGTATTACCATATAGATCCTTTGCATGGGCTCTTGTAAGGAAATGATTTCTTAGATATTGGGGGTATTTCAGGAATAAATATGGTGTACTTTTTATTATGATACAATATTGTAATGGATGGGAAAAATGTGGAGGAATTGTTCTCTTTTATAATTGAACAATTTTTTTAAAATAAAAATTTATTTTCCAATGATAGTATGCCATTATTAAATTTAAAATGAATCCAAAAGTGTTAAATAGTTATGTCTTTGAGGATATATAGTTGATCAAGCCTCTTTCATTAAATTTCAAAGATATTTTAAAAATGTTTCTAATCATTTACTAAATGATTTTTATATTGTACCTTTTTTATTTTTCCCTTTATCATAAGTTTCAACCCAAGTAATTATTATTGTATTAAAAAATATAATTTAACACTTATTACAAATTTTTATGTTCTGAAAATAAATTTATAATAGAAATAATCTTATTAAATTTATAAATAATATAATATTTATTTCTCAATTAAATCATATAATATATTGAAGAACTATTTTGTAGAAACATTTTCCTTCAAAATTAATTATTCTTAATCATATATATGTGTAATTAAAAATTAAATGAGTGATAATGTATATATATATATCCAATCAAATCCACTAAATGAATTTTATCAATTTAATTTATTCGATACAAATTAATAAACTATACTAAAAAATTCATAAAAAACAACCTTTTTACCATTGTCATATTTATTAAACTAAATATTAGTTATTATAATTTTTTGTATAAAAATGAAATGTACTTTGTAACATAATATGAAAAAATATATATATATAATATGAATTTAATTTTCTTAAATTTAATTTCTCCGTGTGATAAAACATTTTTAATTTTGTGAAAAAATAATATTTTTTGTGTTAAATATTTACTAAGATTCTGGTCTGCTAAAAGTGTTATTTATAAATACAACATACAATTTTTAATTGAGTAATTTTACATTAATAACATTTAATTTACTGGGAACATGTTTCCTAAAAAATGTAATTCATTATTATATTATTATAATGTCATAAAGGTGTTAGAAAAAAATCATTTTTCAATATTCAACAAAAAACAAATAATTTTATACTAATATCAAAAATTCATTAAAACCTAATTTTGACATGAATAATTGAAAAAAATTATTTATGTTTGAAAATTTATAATTAAAAAATTAAAAAATATATCTTTTCAATTAAAATAATATATATAATGAAATACTACTTTAATTGAAAATTTAAACATAAAAATATATGTGTTATTTATCAAGTTATTTATTAATGTGTAAACTATTAATTTTATTCATATACATGGGGTTTTAAAATGTTAAATTTATCATAATAGTACTAATCTAATATTTCATGACTAATTGTGGTTCGATGATGTATGTCAAACAATCTATCCAACAAAATACTAATTTAATTGGAATAAAAATTCCAAATATGAGGGTGTAACATTTATGGTCACTATAAGGCCTTATAGATATTAGAATTTCTATTTATTTGGATTTGGGTAGTGGATTGAGTGTAAATCATATAGTATTTTTGTTTTATAAAGTATTAACGGAGACCCATTTTATAGGTAAAAATAAATGATATTTTCAAATAATTTAAATCATTAGGATTTATAAAATGAAATTTTATTATTTTTAATTTGAACATAAATGAACCACAAAATATATTCTCATACTTATTCAATCATAATGATTAAAAATATAATTTTTGAAGTTTTATAATGATTTAAAAATAATATTTAAATAATAAAATAAAAATTAAAGTCATCATCATGACTATTCGCATATTTTGATTTTAAGGGAACCAAAATAACAAAGGAAATAAAATTAAAACGCATAAATCTTCAATTATCAATAATAATTATTTATAAAATTGATTTAATACCATAAACAATCAATATATTTTCATTTTTTAGTTTATTAAGATAAATTACATCATTTTTTGTTAGTTTGTCTACACACTTCATTAACATAGTGTATGTGTTTTATACAATTATACTATTTATTAAAACTAAATATAATTTTTTAAAAATAATATTTTATTTAACATCATTATAGTGATATATTTTTATTTATTATATATATTTTCCAATATACATGCCCTCATTACATATTTTAGATATTAAATTAGACAATGTGTCCCTTTTGTAAGTATAATTTTATGAACACAAAATGGGATTTCATAATAATGTAATGCTAATTTAAAATGGGTGGAAATTTAGAAGGTATAATGGAATTGTAGACAAACACTAGCCTTCCAAATTTTATATTTGATTTTTTTATCTTACCACACAATTTGGATCATAACTAACTAATTTACCCATTACCTTAGCCATCTGTGTTTACCAAGGAAAATTATTTATATTTGTAAAAGTAAAAGATACCTTATTTCCTTATACAACACTTATAATATGAAATATTTAATAAATTTTAAAATATTCAATATCCACATGTGTTAAAAAATTTACATTAATATATTACTGAAAAATACAATGAAAATCCTTATTTAGAATAAAAAAATAAGTTTTAATCATAAAAGGGTTTGGAAATAATATCAAGAATAATATTTACACAAATTTTCTAAATTGGATTATTTACAATAAAATTAAATTTTTATGTATCAAAAAAACTAGTTAAAACATTAAACTACATTAATTAAAATTAATAATTTATAGTTTTTGAAAAAATATTTATTTTAACTTTTCACCAAATAAAAATTCAAGAAATATCATAAAAACTTATCATATAAGAATATTGGAAGGATGATTATAAAATTTTTATAAATTTATTAAAATAAAATTTCTATAAGTTTAATAAATTAATAATAATATCCACCCAATAAATAAAACAAAACCATTTTAGGAGAAAATTTTTTTATAGGTATAAAATGAATTTATGCTCATACATTTTACACTAACCTCTGTTAGAGTAATGTTAATTTAATTTTTTAAAATTATTATCTATTAATTTCAATTAAATAATTCATGTGTATTGATTAAATTAATTAAAATTTATAAAAAATAATTTTCAAATAGAAATTATTTAGTGTAAATTTTATGGTTTTTATTATAAGATGTTTTAAAATTGAGATTTTTTTCACGAGAAATAATCCATATATTCGTTTTATAGAAAAAGTTTCTATATATGTTTTATAAATTGGTTAATCCAATTGATACCCACAAATATAATGGAAATTTTATATTTTTCATGTTTATAAAAAACATTTCAATAGTATATGATGGTTTATTAAAGATAAATGTTGTGTGTGGTACAAAATATCAAAAATAGAATCATTTAAAAGAAAATATATACTAAAATATTATGGAATTAGTTATTATTAGAAAAACATAATATCATATCTAAAATGAATGATATTTCATTTAGTTATTTTCATAAAAGTTATTCCCTCTTGGATCTGCATTCAAGTGACGTTGAGTCAATTTCACCTTTTCAACTATCCCATTCAATAATTGATGAGTCAAAAATTCATTTTCCAAACATAAACATTGTATTGTAAAGTTGAAAAATTAATTTCATATAGTCTATTGAAAAATTATATATGATACTTGATTGAAAACTATTATTATAGTAAATGTTAACCATTTTATATCTCTTCGTTATAGAATCGAGATAGAAACTCCAGAGATATGTTATCTCTATCAGAAGAAAATGTTTTGATTTGGTCAAATTGTAAAATACTACACATAGTTTACATCAATATGTATTCTTTATTACCAAAAAAATATTTCTACATATGCTTTAAATTACATTACATAATTAGAAACAACTGATGTACTAATTCATAAGTTTATTTTTTTCTATAACATTTATAAAAGGAAATCAAATCTAGGTAAAGCCCTCAATGTCATTATTCATTAATTCAAAAAAAGTTATTCTTGATGTTAACGAGATATATTAGTAAATCTTGTATGGATAGAACATGGTTATTTGTGATCTGGTCTCAGTAATTTTCATTACAAATGAGATTCACCAGGTACACATAACCTCTTTCCCAATCATATAACACCATTTTCATAAACATTAGTGTGATGAAAATTTTATTAAATTATTATTATAAATTTTCCATGTAATCTATTATATTCCTTCTCATAATACGTTATCATTTATAGAAATGATGATAGTCCTATTACATAATCTAAATGTTAAGTTGTTTTGACGATAACAATTTCTGTAAAAATATTTACTAAATCATTAAAAAATGGATCATACTGAAAAGTACAATGGATATTGATACAATATCATTTTAAATCAAATATTCTAGTACCATGATTCTCATACCTAGGTGATAATGAATTATTCAGTTTGAATCTTTTATTAATCCTCATAAAAAAAATAGTTTTAAATGTGTGTTCCCAAGACCTAGAGTGAATAGTAAATTTTAATTACCATGCCATGTATACTAAAATATGTGTGTGATATTATATTACCAATTTGGTGTTTATAATTTTTCATCCACTATTTACCTAGTAATGTACTTATCTTATTTATTGTATCAATATTTTTTTTCATTCATGCATTAATGTGATCCTTGATATACAATCAAAATAATCCTAAATTTAAACCATATAGTATAGATACATAATAATAACAGTGTATAGATGATGTCAAGCTATCAGGTGATGGGGGAAAAAATGTCTTGAGACCTTTTCCCATAAAATTTTCACTTGGTGATCTTTATTAGAAGAGATTATGATAACTAACTAGCCAATGGAAACACCATATGTTTTTATTTTCATTGGATGTTCCTGTTTAAGAGCATGTGATTTGATTTTTTTTCATTATATTAAATATCACTTTTGATCAATTCATTGTGCGATGTGATATAAGACGATAACTACAAAATGTATGTTATGGTAATGAATAATTCATTGTTTGTGTCATTGGCAATAATAAATTTATTGAATAAGTAACATAAAAATTCCCACTCACAAAAGGAATAGATATCACAATCTCAATTGAATATGGTGAAGTACCATTATTATTTCTATTAGTAGGTACATCTAGATTGGAAGTTAAAATAGATCATAAATATTGTAAGGATAATAACACAACATGTTTCTCCCTCATGATGAGATATCGTAAGACAATGATATTATAATACAAGACATATGTATGTAAGAGATTGTCATAGTTATAAATTATCCTTATCTATTATGGGTCCATGAGATGTTTCAAGATACATTTCATGGTGTATTAGTATGAGTCACAATTATCAATATATATATTCAGAGGTCAATAAACAATGTATATCAATAGTTTCCATCAATTCAGATAAATATAATAACTGAACAAAGTAGTACCCATTATATGTGGATAGTGAAAGTATGAGTGTCCACATATGAAATAAAAAAATTAAAACATATTATTTTCACATTACAATAACATTTATTGAATTAATTTCACAAGGTATTAATATATAATGAAATTATAAAAGTAAAAATGAGAAAAATATTATTATTTGAATGAATGTTATATGAAACATGATTGATTATTAAAATCAAGATGAATAACCTGATTTAATGGATAGAAATACATATTGGGATATTTAATTATGACATAATAAAATTTTGTAATATTCTATTTATTTATAACACCTAAACTATGTATTTCATATCATTTTTGGCTAGTATAAGAGGATAACTATTTGTTGGGCCTTAATTATAATTTTGGAATGTTTAATCTTTTAATTAAGATGATTTTATCCCTATAATATATCCATAACAATTTTCAAAAAAATAGAGATTATATCTCCCCTCCACCTTTATCCAATTTTATAGTTAAAAATAAAATAAGAACAATAAAAAAATTGATAATGCATTTTCAGATTCAGTCCCCATTGTTCATGAAATCGAAAGAATGCTGCAATGTGCTTCATTTTCCTAGGATAACACATGAGTAATGAATATTGATGACCCATGAGTTTTCATGAACATGTTAATGATCAAGAGGACACATTTCCAATAACCTTTTAGTTATTTCATGAAAATAATCAGTGGATTAAATACAAATTTATGGATGTAAAATAAATCATTTATGATTTAATTCTATTTTTTATTTTTGTATAAATTTAATAAAAAAACATCAGTTGGTGAATCTAGAAAATAGTATACAATTTTAGATTTTAAAACACTAAACTATTTTAATTTTTTCAACCATTCTAGTATTCCATACATCTATAGTTCCTGAGTTTCATCACTAATTCTCCAAACATTCAAAAAAAATTAAGTTAATATATATTCGAAACATTTATAAAAATTATATATATCAGTTCTCTTCATAAAAAATGATATCATAAAATCTATAAAAAATTTCTAGTCTATCATATGTTTTTTGTGTAGGATAAAATTTCTCATTGGATTTCAACTATCATGATATATAAAAAATTACCATATAATTATGTATCAAAACATAACCAATAATCATCTATGAAGAATCGATAAAAACCAAAAATTCCCCATATCACGATATAAAATGTTATATATGATCAGTTATAAATATTATTTTTAATTTCTGTAATCATTCATCACAATCCATATTCCAACTGCATATGAAACCCTTTAGAGTTATGTGGTTTTATGGGAAATATAATTGAGAAAATTTTTCAAAAACCCATTGGTAACAACCCACTATTCCCAAAAAAACTATGAAACGTTTTTATAGTTTTTTCCCAAATACATTCTCCCACAACATTAGTTTTATTAGGATCCACTGTTACTCAATATTTAATTACTATATACCCAATAGATGAAATTTCCAATAATCCAAATTATCATATTCTAAATTTTTAATATTACTTATATTATATAAATGTTTGTAAAAAAATCCCTAAATATTTTTCATTATCCACATAAATTTTAGAATATAAAATAATAACCCCAACATATATCACAAAAAAATATCCAAATGTTTTCAAAATACTCTATTTATAAAATCTATAAAATCATGGGTATTTTATTAACTGAAATAGAACAAATAAAAAATAAATAGAGAAAGTAAAATTTTGGATATTCTATATTAGGAATGTCTTCTTTTTTTAATTAAACTAATGGTATCCATAACTAAGGTTAATAATTCAAACATATTCTGCTCCCTATAGCATATCAAACATAAAAAAAATATGATACAAAGGATTATTTTTCACAATAAATATATTATTTAGTCTTTTATAATCAATTTAAAGCCTTATAAAACTATATTTCACCCTAAAAAAATAATATCACTCAACGTTCATATTTATAGACTTCTGAAATAATTTTCAACAATTTGTTATAATTTACTAATCATTTCCAATATCTCTACAACATGAAATTGATAAGGGGGTTTTTAAATTATTTATCATCATAAAATAAGTCAATAGTAAATTTAACCTATAAATGTGGAATTGAACTATATAATTATCCTCAAATACATAAAAATATTCATTTAATAATATAACATCACCGTGTTAGACAATTTCATTATTTTTAATTATTTAAGAAAGATGATATTCACTTGCATCATTTATTAATTTCTCATCATATTGATAAGAAATCAAATGTTTGAACTAATTTTTATATAAACCTGAAAAATGTTTTTAAAAATAAATATAATATCACTTTCTCTATAATCTACATTTGGATTACAACTAAAAATTCATCTCAAATACGAAAATAAAATCAAATTCAAGTCTAGTTAAGAGAAAAATATTTACAAGAAAAAAAATTCCATATAGAACTCTAGAGGATCTTCATAAATACTTTATTAATACCTATATTGGGAAATTTTACAAAAAAGTTAAATATATTTTTCATTAAATGATATTTCCAAATTACTAGTATGTTCTATAGAAATAAATGAATGTGTATATAGAGTGTTAAATAAGACATTATAAATATTTTAGTAAACAAATATATTACCCAACATTACATAATTTGATGGACTGATATCTTATATAGAAGTACCAAATTACATATCTACACCTTTATACATATTATATTTATGATTTCAAAAACTTATATATGCCATGGAAACACATTTTCATGACATCAAATTTCATTAAAATTATGAAAAAATCAATTAAAGGTGACCATTATTGGTATTATTATTTCTCAATTATTTTCTATCAAAATCCATTTGTTGAAATTTTATGACATTCAATAAAAATTTAAACCACATAATAAGATCCTCATGGTTTTTTATTCTGTATTTCTATAAGGGAAACTAAATTTTAATAAATCTATATTTCATTTTTGATTCTTACAAAATCTCATTCCACCATGATATATTTTCATCATGGATGTAATAAGATCCATATGATTCAATGTAATCCATATAAACCTTTTCTATAATGGAAAAAAGAATTATTCATAACATCCAAATTTAGGAAAAAATCAATATTTTCGTAGAATTATCATCAAACATTAGTTAAATATACTAATTTTACATTCTGGGTTCCAAACTAAATTTAGATTAAAAATTTACATTCTTGTTAAATATTCTTCACAAATATAACTAATTTTATTGTTTTTTAAGTTTCAATAACATTCATTCCAATATATATATAATAATGTTAAGAAAATATTTTTTTTGAAATATATTATCATTACCAGACCCAAGTCGGGGCTCAAGCCATGACGAACCCAAGCCAGCCTCCATAGGATAGGGGGTGACAATTTGTGCCGAAGGAATAACTACTAAGGGAGGGATTTTCCTAGAAACCTATGGACATTCACATAGCCAAATCAATGTACAATTGAAGACTAGAAGGAAATAAAATATGAAACACTTATTTAAATAAACAAAATATTTATGCGTCTCTAAATAGTATACGCATAAACTAGTCTAATGCTCAACTACACCTAACGTCTCTCAGTCTCTCGGATGCCACTGCTAAGACTATATATCCTATAAGAAAATAACCATTTATAGAGATACATTAAGTTATTTTATCGCTTTTTATCAATTTCACTTGGTGTTAATTAATTATTTAACCATTAATTAACCATTAATAAGTCCCACAATGAATTACATTATCATCACAACAATATTCCATGATCTCTTGGATAATCCAAACCGAGTCCATGGTTTCTCAGAATCATAAGCTTGACACTACACTCCAGCAAACTCCAATACCAATGGTTAAGAATTTATTCATTTATTAATGACTTTAAAACATTCCATATTTCAAAATTTTCATGTATTATTGGAAAATATTCAAAGCTACCAAACACACTGGGATCAATACGGTGAGTATATGAACTACTCGTCGAGTAAGTTCCACCTATAGTAGGTGTGTAGACCCATCCATCCTTGAGAAGCTACACATGAGAATCTTGTGGAATAACCCATGTGTCTTTGCATATTTTTGAATGAGGGTTAACAATACTATCTTCCTCAATAAGTAGGGACAGTAATGAGGATAATCAAACAATATATTTTACAAGAATCCAACTTTCACATTACTATGTAAGCCTAGCTTCAACCTGTTTCATGATCTCTAGTGTGCTCCCTGACACCCACATGCATAAACTGATGCATCTATCCTTTCCAGGAATAAATTTCTACCACAATAATGAGGCCTCCCAACCCCATGTACCACAACATCCCTCCAAGATTTATTATCTCAGGCTCACATAACATCACAAGCACAAAGAAACAGACCAAGAAGCTAGGCTCTTTGCCTTTAACTAAGGAATTCGTCTGTTATACACAATGATCTCTCACAACTCCAAAGCATAAGGAATTTTTCTTTTAGAAGAAAATGGGTAACTCAAACCCCAGAGGGCATTACATTTATCACCCAATCAGTTATTTATTCTATCATGAATTAACTGATTTATTATTGACAAGTTCTAACTACAGGCTACCAATGAAGTAAGAAATCACGAGATATCATAATTAATTAACCAATAAATTTTACGTGCCTTTAATTATTTTATCATAAGAATAATCATGTATCTAGTTCATCAAACAATTCAGTTAAACATGCATATCTGCATCAATTTTATTATCATAAAACTACAATAGCAACTGAATTCTTTAACATGCCTCTATAGAAATTTTGAAAATTAATTTTTAATTAATTTTGGTTTTATGTTCTTTACCAATTTCTATCAATAAAAAAAATTTAAAGCATAAAAAGAAAAGATATCACCCTATATATTAAATAAAGAGGCAAACCATTATCATAGTACAAAGAAGCATCCTTGTTATCAGATAGATGCTAATTCTTTAATCCAGTTCAAATATTTATTATACCAATTTCCTTACGACCCAAGTGGATAAATAATTATAGATCTAACATGTCACTTAAATAACTATAGTATCAACGAATCCCCTACATCAAAAGGCCTTTAACATTCTTCACTCAAGAATGAACTATGCAACAGATCTATGTCACCTCTCCTGCAATGACAGCATCCCCTCGAGGCTATCGTGACACCACCACACCAACCAAAAACTATGAAATATACTTTTAAAACATGAAGATAAGATTAAATCATCTTAAAAGGATAAATGAGAGGAAATAGATCAAAGAACCCAGAGAATGGAGGGAGATCATACATTTGAAGAGAAGACAAATGGGAATTCCTGGTTGCACTAAAATACATGGTGTACAGGCATTTGGAAAAAAACTTTATGGAAACCAGATCATGGTATTAAAGTTCAATCACATGACTCCATGTTTTGGGTCAACATGAAAGAAGTTAAACAAGAAGAATGACCTAGGGTGGAAGGAATCTTGAACGTTTGAAAACATAAATGGACCCGTGGTTTAGATATGGTTTAGACATTCCATTAAAGGCAGATCTGGTCATGATTACAAGTATTGATTGAGTAAGGCACCCAAAGCATTAAGAAAATTTATATATGAGTTATGGGATTTGAATTGTCCTTAAATCCTTTAAAAAGGCCTCGAATTATTTTTATGAAAAATATAACGTCAAAGTGGAGAACTGTAGGAACCCTGAAAAACTGTTGACAACCCACCATTGGATGACTCACCAGTCCAGGAAAACGGCTCTGACTCACTGGTCCAGGGAACACTATTCACAACTAACCATTGGACAACTCATCAGTCCTGACCCACCGATCCAAGAAACACTTTTCACAACCTACCATTGGGTGACTCGCTGATCATGACTCACCGGTCCTGGAAAAACTGTTTACAACCTACCATTAGACGACTCACTGGTCCTAACTCACCGGTCCTCGAAACACTATTCATAACCTACCATTAGATGTATCATAGATCCTAACACACCGAAACTAGAAACACTATTCACCACATACAATCAAAGGACTCACTGGTCCTCAATCACTGGTCCTCGCAACACTATTTCACAATCTATTGTTGGAGGAATCGCCGGTCCAGACTCATCAATCCTAGAAACACTATTCACAGCCCTGTAAATTTTCAAAGTGTTCCAATAAGTCTCTTTGACCTCCCAGAACACATCTTACACCATATTTTCACAAAGTAATGGATTGGAGAGGTTTGGGCCATTACTGCCTTGGATAATGCCTTGAAACAAACTGAAAACTTCGCATTTGGATGAATCTCACACACACCAACCTTCGTTCATTAGAAAACGACTCTGATCATCATCAAAGGTTTCATTGGATGTTCCACACACATTAATTTATTCATCACTTGGTAATATAGAACCAAAAAAAAGGATCAAACATCCTTTTATCTCATCAAATCCAAATCTATTCTCCATTCATGGAACCATCACTATTTCATCAATCCACCAATAATCCAAGAACTTGATCGAGCTCTGGTCACCCAAAAATTGTCTAACATGGAAACAAGGGGTTTCAATGGTGAAGAATGCGAAGAAAGGGGGAGAAGATTCACTAAGAACAAAGGGTTTAATGATCATTGGACATGAATTCTTCTCTAACAATCAAAAAAATTAAATCCTGATTAAAAACAATTGAAAAAATAAATTTGAAATACTCAGGATCATGAAATGGTTTGAAAATAAGGGATGAGATCTAATAATTTTATAATTTATTCAAAAAAATTATCAAAAGGGAAAAAATACCAATTGGTGATTTCTACATCTTATTTAGATCATTAATTATTGAAGAATGTGATTACCAATGGATTTGGGAGTACCCGATACATTTGATCTTCCTTTTAACAAGATGTTTTTTTTGGATGAATAAATTTTCTAATGGAGGAGTTGTAAGACAGCTTCATAGGGGGTGAGATAATTAGGAGCCATCCCAAGAAAATTCTCCTTAAACACATATTTATATGCTCTTCTTTTGTCAAAATTAAATTTAATCAGTCAATTAATTAATTAATTAAATTACATAAATGTGTCACCAATGAGAAAAGGGTTCAAACTTCCCGCACCCACTCATTTCAGGTCTCTCCTAGGGAAAACACCATTTTCTGGACCCAATCATGGTCTCATATTCTCTATCCAATCAACTCTCGCAGTGTTATCAGATTTTATTTAATTAACCATGCATGTGAAAAACTAAATACATATAATAATTTTATAAAATTAATTTTGAACACCCTAGGAATCAGAATCTCGCATCATATCTAATCCTATCTCTAGAAATATATATAAAAATATTTAAAAATATTACAAAAAATAGGTCTCTACATCATTCCATCCTTTCATATTTTCAGCTCTAGGCTATTTTCATCCATTCAAAGATGACCTTCACTTTATCTATTGTTACCTACACTGACTTTGGTCCCATAAGAGATAACTCTCCAATCTCCATACAACATAAGGGATTCCTACTTGGTATCCCATTTAGGTTCTTAGAAGGTTTCATGCTTATGGTATAGTGGTAGATGTTTTTGTACACAAGCTCTACAATTGGAAGGTGATCCTCCATACTCCGTCCAAAATCAAACATGCATGAACATAGCATATCCTATATCACTAGGATAATTTTATCACTCTTACCACCAGTCTTGGGGTTAAAGGAAATACTCCTCCAAAATTGGGACATGAATTCATTCTTAAGGCCTCTCCACAATTATGACATAAACCACATGTCACTGTTATATGCAATCATTGAGTGTTCCCCTTGAAGGGGGATAATCTCCCATACATAAAACCACCCAAAAATCTCCACCAAACACTAATCCTTGATATAAAGGAAGTGCACCGAATTCATTAGTTGGTCCATTATCGCCCAGATGGCATCATGGCCCTTCGTTGTTCTCAGTAGCCCTTTGATGAAGTCCATGGATTTGAAAAACCTTTTCTACTCTATGATCTCAAGGGGATGTAACAAACCTACCATAAAATGGTTCTCAACTCTGACCTGCTAATAGGTGAGGTACAATTAGTAGAACTCAACTATTCTTTTCTCATAGCGAACCACCAAAATTACTACCAAATATCTATGTACATCTTCCCCTCATAGGGATGTATAATAATGGGATAAGGATGGAACTCCCGCATCACCTCTTCCAGCCAAGTGACTGCAAACATGGTTCACCCCTTGAATAAGATCTCATGATTCCCTCCTTTATAATTTCTATATAGTAAATCACTTGTGGTTATCAAAATTGGAAAAATATAACACCCAAATGTTTTAATGAAATGTTTTCTCTAAATAATTTTTCATTAATAGCTTGCACTGCATGAAATAGTTAGTTTAAAAAAACTACAAGATTAACTTCATATAAAATGACCATTATAACTTATCTATTTTGTTATCATGAATTAATATAAATAATTTATGAAAATATATGGTGAATTCTTTGGGTACTAATTATTTATGAGAAATATAAACCAACAAAATGTAAACGAAATATTTGTATTTTTAATTACTAAATTAAGTGAATTAAAATTAGAAAATTAAATTAATGAAATATATATGTTTTACATTTAATAAAATATATTTGTTATTCATCAAAAATCTATTTTTGGTAGGGTATGAATAAACCCTATTTTATATATCAAAACACATATTTTTCAAAAGCGTAATTTTCCACCTCTTAATGGAGATCCCTGTTTAAATTTAGATATTGAAATACTAATAATTTTTATACGACAACATAAAAATATTCCTAGTATGAAGGATATAAAAATTTACTTTTGATTATTTTTTGAAATTTTTCGTATATCTTTCATGTTTTGATGAAGATTAAAAATATACTAAATTTTAATTAAATAAAATTTCATGAAAATAATTTTTATGGTTAAATTATGTTATTAAATGGTTTTAAAGTATAAATATAATATATTTAAATCATTTAATATAATTTGGTCCATTGGTATTAATTACACATTAAATTTGATGTAAAGAAATTTCATTATTTAGCAATGTTTCAATTTTTAAAACTCGTTCTCTCATTCCAAAAATAGGATTAATTATAAATTAATTAATGAAAATTATATTTATTGAATTTTAAAAAATGAATTCAATATTTTGAATCAGTAGGTTTTAATTATTTAAATAATTTTCTTTTATTTTTGGGCATTATGAAAAGTAACTTCAGTAATTTTTATTAATATGGTAAATGGTAAATCAAATATTTATGGGTAAACAAATATTATAAGATTACCCTAAAACTTGTCCTAATAGAATTAGAAGGTTTTTTTATACCTAAATCATCCATGGTTCTAAATATTATTCTTTTGATGCCCCTTGGAAAAGATTAAGATAATTAATTTATTTTATTTTCTGAAAAGATAAATATGTCTCACTCAAATTTTAATAACTACATCATTTTTAATATAAGGTTATATAGAAAGAAAATTATATTCTAAATACTCACTTGAAATCTATTTTTTTGTAATTTATTTTTAATTTTTAGTAAATAAATAATTACCTTATAGGTTAATATATTGATTATACAGAAATTATTTAATTGAGGAAAATTCAATATATTAATTTCTGTTAAAATGATAATAACCATTAAAAGACACAAAAACCGGAACAAATCTTATTGGTATAGTATATATCGACCATAATAATACAAGGGTTGATTTATTGACCATGTAAATTCATAAGGCAATGATGGTGACACTTGTAATATTTTATTTAAAGTGATGTTAAAGGTATCACATTCCTATTTTAATTAATATAAAATTTTTAATGTAGGATTCAATAGAAGCTATATTCAATTAAAAATATAATTATAAAATTCAGAATATTTATCTTTTTCATAGTATTTTATTTAAAATGTTTATTCAATACATAATCATATGAAATTATTACACAAATTAGTTGTTGTAATTATTTTATTAAGGGAAATATAAAATAAAAAATATTAAAAAATTAAAATAAATATAATATCGACTAATTCATATTTCCAATGATTTTTATAGATTACCTTGACCTCTTAGGAATATAATAAAATATTTTTTTGAAGTTAACTTGTTATCTTCATACTTTTAAAAATTAATAAATTGAATTGTGTCAAAATTGATACTATTTATTGTTTATCAAAATGATGTTTTATTAAATTATTTAAACATCATAAAACATTTCTAAAAATATAGAATAATAATGATATAGTCTAAAATATTAGAATTTATTTATTTATTGTCTAATTTAAATTAAATAAGTAGATATTTCACACTTTTAATATTGAAATATTTGTTATCCTTGTTAAAATTTAAATATAATAACTTGGTGTTAATTAAAATTTAAGATTTAAATTGATAGAAAATAATATCTAAATTTTATTGGTTCAGGTGATTAAAACCATGTCTCATTTCATATTTGAAATCGGGACATTTTAGGGGTTTTTATGTGGTTTTATTTTATTAATATTTCTTGGAGTTTCTTAAAGTACCCCTCACCTCAGTTATAAAAGGGGATATCCTCCCTCATTCCTTCACAACTAATTGAGAATTAAATATTTTATATCCCCTCCCATTTTATATTAAAATATTCCCTAATAACATTCTAGAGGTTCTCGTCTTGCCCAAAGACCAACTCTAGTGCATTAAGAGAAGATTTAGAGGGAGCACATCGAAGAAGAGGTAATATTTTCTACTGATTCATTCATACATCATTCTTCATATACTTCCTCTTAGTTATTTGTTTCATTATAAAGTAATAACTCTTGTATCACTTAGATACTGATATTTTATTATTATTTTGAAACAACCACATTCCACCTTCTATCCATCCTATGAAAAAAGAAATCACCTCGTGTATGTTCGTACGACTTACCGTTTCCACGTCGTTGTGTTATCGATATTTCATCACCTCATTACATAGATGGGTATAATGATTGAAATAAAAAAATTATAATTTTTATGACATAATATTTATTAATAAATATTATACACCATCCACTTCAATAATATTATATATTTATGAGAATGATATCATCGGCCGTGCGTACGTACGACCTACCATCTACAAAACGCGATGCAATTCATTCTTTGTGATCTTCATTAATTTTTTATTATAAAAATTAATTGAATGAATAAATGTGATATATATTATACTAATATCATTTTTTAAATTATATTACAATAACCTAAGAAAAGAAAACAGAACTTATCTGAAAAAACATGCGTATAAAAATGAAGAAGTTATTATACTATAGACGAGTAAGAATGTTAATAAAAACATATAATAATATGATCATATATGATATCATAAAAATTAATATTATTCTAAAATAATTAAATGACAATATTTAAATCATTATACATGAGGTTAGGATACATAAAAAAATATTTTTCCAAAGGTAAAGGGTATTTTCATAATCTCATTATTATCAAAGATTATTTATACGTAAGTATATATTGGGGTATATATAAAATCCATGTCCATAATTCCTAATTATGAATTCAAAAATATTATTTCTAACCTTCTACAATTATTTATATTTATTTTTACCCAATTGGTGAATTTTTATTAAATGTTATAAAATGAATATTTTTTTATTTTTTCTCATTACGAGGTAATTTTTGACATATCTGACAAAAATTTGTGAAGAATGCTTTATTTTGACTTATACGACATGATGGGTTTTTATTTTTTCATGACACCATATTTACATGAAATATATTTTAAAATATTTAGTGGTTATTTTTAAAGAGATTGTTTTCTTTTAATTTTATTGGAATTTTTTGAAAAAAAAAATTTCGAAAAGAAATGAAATTTTCCTCAAGATTTAGTTCCACGTGTTCAGTCATAATTATTTTCAGTATAATATGTAATTATTTAAGGGGGTTATCTTTTAAGTAAATTATACCTATTATTATTACGTTTTTATTATGATTTTTATGGAATGTTATTTATGAATTCAATTTGGGTAATGTCTCAGATGTTTCTCCAGTTGTTTTATAAATAAATTGGGAACATTATTGAGACTAGGTTCTGGGATGGAACGAGGTTCTGAGGCCTGATGTGCATTGAAAAAATCTTTAATAAATGTTCATATTTTATTTAAAAATTTAAGGGAGGATAATTTTTAACATTAATAACATCTGAACGGGTGCTCAGATCAGAAACTTGGGGGCACTATCATGTTTAGAACAATGACTTTACCTAAGTCGGGGCCAAACATTGACCGGCATGGTTCAACAATGAAAGTTAAATTTAGGTCATTTTAATGGAGAATAAAATAAACATAAAAAGTTTATTTTATTTATTTTTATATTTTGTAGAATCGCAAAAATTTTGTGATGCCATGATGGTGTAACCCATTTTCTTTCATAAATGAAATAGCATTGCGACACAGCAACACAATGATACGACAATGCTGAATTTTGACTTCTTAATTTAACAACATGATAAGGATACAGAATTATATTCACAATCCTAGAGATAATACCTGGAAGCTCATGAGATGAAATGTATGGGCGAAACCTCTCGGGAGAAAATGACAAACAATGACGAGATGACAGATCGAGATCGCTCGTGGACAAATTTTCGACGATGATGAGTCTTCTTCAAAAATCAATCCTATACCAGGTATGGTGTGACATTTCATTGATGTTTACTCCCCATTCATTATTCCAATAATGAGTGATTATTAGTTAATGAACAGTATAATCCACGGATCATTTGTTTTTCGGGTAAAGTTTATTTTTCTATTACGATGATTTTCATCAAGTTTAATCATGCTAGAATTGTTTCCTATTTCCCCCATTCTTAAAATAAATCATGAATGAATCAAGGAAGATCCAAACAAGGCTAAGATCCATTCATCTGGTGTTTTAATATTCTCTTCATCTTCCACTAAAATTTCTTCTCGTTCTTCGTTGGACACATCGATCTGAAATAAGATCAGAGACCACAATGGTGCATGTTGGTGGCAGCATTAGGTGGTGGTAAGAGGAAGAGGCTCTATCCATTAAAGTTGTGCATGGTGAGGATATGACACATGAAATGCACGGCCGATTTTTGCCTATCTACCGGTCAAGGTTCCGGTGCTCTGCTAATGTATATAGTAGCACTCGGGTCGAATCCTCGGTGATGATACTTTGAAATAGTCGTCTGTTTTTAGTTAATTGTATTATAATTGGGGGTTTGTTTTTAGAGATTAATTGAAATGACTAATTGATTATTATTTGTTTAACAAATTGATAATTATTGGGGTGATTTCATCATTAGGTTAGTTATTCTGTGATATCCTTGAGCTTTGCTTTATATTGCATTTAAATTAACACCCATGTGATAAGTTGACGTTGATTTGAATTCCCAAGTGTTAAGGCTTTAATACAAGCCTTAACATAACTTAGGGTTCTAATATTGATCATATCTTGTTTATGTTAGTGTATTTATGGTTCCATTAATCCATGGAAACCATATGTTAAACAAAACAAGTCATTAATCCATGACATGCTAATCCCAACATACACAATGTTAATTCAACGAATACTCATCGAGCGAAAGATCTCAATTGCTTAACATAACTAAATTAAAACTCACCCCAATGAGGGATTTACTCAAGAATTATGATGGTTATTAATCTGGTAATATATTTTTATGGTGATGAATTATAAAGAAAATAAAAAGAAAGGGACAAGATAAGAGTAGTGCGCCGAACACACACACAAACGATGAAGAAAATTAAAGATGGATTTTCGATTGAATGAGGAAGAAAAAGAAGGGAAGGGGATTCAACTGAATTTAAACTATTTTAAGAAAATTAATATTAAACTATAGAAGTTGTATGAGAATAATAAATTAAGAAGAATAATATTGCGTTAAAACAGAATTACAATGACAAACACTTGCAAAATTACAACGAAGAAAAATGAAAAAGTAAATGAAAACAAAGAGAGAAGGAAAGGTCTCTCAAGATAAAACATTAGTATGGAAGATCCTACCAAGCCTTTGGAAAGGCTTTGGTCATGCCAATATGTTCTCCTCTCTTCTGAAATTCCAACCCCTATCAAGGAGAGAAGGGGAAAGTATTTATAGCCCAAGTAGTGGACTGTTTTCATTCCCAATCTGTCCCTCCACTTTCATCACCATGTTGGATATTCAGATAGCCGAGTATCGAGAAATATCCTTCTTCAAAGTTTTAGATAATATAGTTGGTCGACTACTCTCAATATTTGGCATCATTTGTACATAAGGATAAAATGTTATGGCCGGTTGATTAAACAAAGTTAAACAATCCATTTCAATCCAGTATTTTTAAAGTCAAATATTTAAATCGGTTTTTGAATAAGAATATGCCTTCAAATCTAAATGATTTCTTCAACAATGTTGGCCGCCTATATCGTGTCTTTCACACTGAAAAATCTCAGCTCTATTGGATTCTTATATCCTGGGATGTGTCTTGAATACTATACCGATTTTAATTCTCTGCCAGAATGGTGGGCTTGACCTAAAAGCTTTATTTGGGCCCATTGTTCTTAGATTTGGGCTCAGAAGTTTTTATACAAGACTCCTTACATTTTCCCCAAATCTATGGTGGAGAATAATAGAATTTTGACTTCTTCATGTAGCCCAGTAAATCAATCTTCATGAATAGTCCAGTTTCTTCACATATTCATTGGTCTTTTTTGTGAGGAACATATAACCCTTTAAATGGAAGAATTGGCTCATGGTACCTTATAATGAAATGTTGAAGATTTATAGGAGAATCCTGGAAAACAAGAACCACAAAATTTGGATCCGTATAGTGATATTTATTATCAAAAAATAAACTGACTCAATTGGACTACTTCTAAAAATGCTCAAAAATTATACTTAATATTTAAACATTAATATTTCTCACAAATTATGAAAATTTCATATAAAATAAGAAAATGAAGTATATAATAAGTAATGAAAATATTAATAACATCAACTCCCCAACACTTAGTTTGGTGCATGTCCTCATGTGCAAAAAATATAAAAACATGACAAAATCATTTTCACTCACCAACAAATATTAAAATTTTGTTTTCTCCAATCAGTGGAGGTTTTGACTATTTCACTCATCCATTTTGAATTCCACCACAAGTTGTTACAGAAACAATGTTCCAAAACTAATTCATTTTTTCATTCTCAAATTTAGAAATAGAAAATATGGACACTCAATACTCACACCTCTCAAGATGATAAAATTCATTTGTGGATGTTAACTCTTTCACCAACCAAAAGTGAAAATCATAGAGTTTGAAAAGAGCACTCAGCTTCCGATCCCTATCCAAAGTGAACAAGAATCAAGAGGTCTTTTAAATGGGGTTTTCTATGGCTATGTGATAGTAGGGATATAATTTCCAAGAGAGAGAAGAAGAGGGTTAAAATACCAACATAGAAAAAGCAATGCACATTTTTTGAAATAAAACATTGAAGGAAATGAAAACACATATTTATGAGGGAATTATTATGTGAAGAAATACCCAACAGAGGAAGAAAATATGAACTAAATGAGAAGATGAAATAATTACAAAACACATAACATCTCCCATTAAGAATATAATGCAAGTGTTCTTTTTTTCTTCTCTTTTTTTTCTTTGTTTTTTTCAAAAGTTGAACTTGGATGGATCTCACACTCATATCCCCGCCCATGTTTGATCTCCTCATGACACTAATTGTAATAGTTATAACAAGATCAAAGGTTGAGAAAGAGTTATTTTTTACCTACCCAAGACACAACCCATTTTTGAAAAAACAAATTTGATTTTTTTCATCATTTTTTATTTTTTTTGAACACTTGTCAAAAACATTTAAAAAATTACATAAATGGAAGTACATTACATTCCCCAAAACACACTGAATGAAAACCACTCCCCCACATTTAAATGGATGCTTTCCCTCAAGCAGATGATAACTTGTTGAAAATCAATAATAGGGTACCCAAACATTGAAATCCATTCCCCCCACACATAAATTTCAAAAAAAATATACAATGAAAATCCATGTTGATATTGGGTGGGAAAAGGTATTGGGATTGTAATGTGGCTATCAAAGAAAATTTTTTCATAGGCTCGAAGGGGCTTTCAAAAGAAGGATTAATGGAAGGGATATTGGAGGCTATTTGGCTATTGTGATTCTCATGTTGTTCAGAAAATGCCTCTATAATATTAATGCACACTAAGGAAGGAAATTCAGCTTGAAGGTCCACAAACTCAATACTCACAAATGGAGGTGAAAACACACATTTTGAAAAGATGGCCATAGGTGGCCTTAGCATGAAAGCAAATGTTGTACCTCACGGTTTGGGAAAAGCATTTTCTAAATCAAAAATTGAGCATTCAAAATGTGTTTGTTTTGACAAAAAAAAATTTATCCAAAGTCATAATGAAAATAAAAAATTTTTGAGATGAAAACATGTCTGTTAACTCCCCAAAATGGTTGGACAAAACTTCAAAACTCGATGGTGAGAAAGCATGACTCTTTAAATTTTTTTATTTTTTTAAGTGATTGTTTTCTTGGTTTTTTTAGTTTTTTAGTTTTTATATTTTCTTGTTTTTTTATAGAGATACACCCACACAAAATATAAAGTGAAAAAGAAAGGGATTTATATATAAAGTGGTAAAAAAATTAAAGAGAGAGGAAAAAGAAGACAGAGGTAGAGAGAGGAATAAATAGAGAGAGTTAAAGGGAAAGAGGTGCCCCTAGTTTAGATTTGGTGGGTCGTCGTCTCCATCAGGTGGTGGGTTGACTGGAGATGTTGGGTAGCCAATGGAAGTAGATGATGATCCAGGATTGTGTTTCCTCTCATATTGATGCTTTAACCGATGTCCATTAACCGTGAATGTCCTTTTGGAAGAGGGGTCTTGGACTTGCACTACACCAAATGGGTAAACATTAGTAATAAAAAAAGGACCTTCCCAACAAGAATTAAGCATACCTGGGTGAAGTCAGAATCGATAATTGAAGAGAATTTCCATTTCAACATCATGAAATACCTTTCTCAGGATGTTTCTGTCATGGATTACCTTAGCCTTCTCTTTGTACAGATTGGAATTCTCATAGGATTCAAGTCGAAGCTCCTCCAGTTCAGCCAATTGCAACAATCTTTCTTCACCAGATTTTTCACAATCAAAATTACAGGTTTTTACAGCCCAAAAAGACTTATGTTGGATTTAAACTGGTAACTGACACGCTTTACCAAAAACTAGCCTAAAAGGAGACATCCCAATGGGTGTTTTATAGGTAGTTCGATAAGCCCAAAGGGCTTCACCAACTCTCTCAGGCCAGTCATTTCTGTTGGGCTTAACAATTCTCTCAAGTACCCTTTTCACTTCTCAATTAGGGAGTTCAGCCATTCCATTTATTTGAGGGTGATGTGCAGTTGAAGTTTTATGTACAACCCCATTCTTCTTCAGAAGATATTCTATGATTCTATTACAAAAATGGGTTCCTAAGTCACTCATCAAGGCACGTGGTGTGCCAAATCTTTAGAAGATGTGGGTTTTGAGGAACTCGGTAACAGTATAAGCATCATCCTTCCTAGTGGGTTTGGCCTCAACACACCTTAAAACACAATCGACTGCAAGAAGAATGTATGAGAATCCATTGGAAGGGGGAAATAGTCCCAGGAAATAGATACCCCAAACATCGAAGATTTCACAAAGGATTAAGGGAGTTTGGGGAATTTCATTTTTTTTGCAGATTGTTCCGAACTTTTGGAAAGTGGGACATGATTGAATGAACTCATGTGAGTCCTTGAAGAGTGAAGTCCATAAGAATCTAGAGTCTAGGACCTTTCGGGAGGTCCTTTTTGGTCCAAAGTGGCCACCATTGGGAAGTGAGTGACAGAATTCTAAGATGGAAGAATGCTCATTTTCATCGACACATATCCTTATTACGATGTTAGGCCCAGTTTTCGAAAGTTTATTTTCTTCCCAAAAATAGTATTTTGAATCACTTTTCAACTTCATATTTTGTTCTTTTGAAAATGTTTTAGGAAAAACACCAGAAAACAAGTAATTTACAATTGGGGCATACCATGGTATTTTTGGAGTGAGAGAAGAAAGGTGCTCAGTGGGGAATTCAGGATCGATGATTTCAGATTAAGAAGAATTAGAAATTCTACTCAAGTGATCAGCAACAGGGTTTTCTTTTTTTGGTCTATCTTTGATTTCAAGGTTAAACACTTGGAGCATTAGGATCCATCTTATTATCCTCAGTTTAGAATCACTTTTTGTGTAATAACATTATAGTATAATAGTCTGTGAAGATTATGATTTTGGCTCCTAAGAGATAGGGCCAGAATTTATCTAAGGAAAAAACCACTGCTAAAAGTTCCTTTTCAGTGACATTGTAGTGATATTGAGTTTCATCCAATGTTTTTGAGGCATAATATATGACATGAGGAATTATTTCTCTTCTTTGACCAAGAACAGCCCCAACATCTCTATCAGAAGCATCGCACATCAACTCAAAGGGTGATGACCAATCTGGGGGTTGGATTATCGGGTCAGATGTAAGAGCAGTTTTGAGTTCAATTAAGGCTCTCTTGCAAACCTCATCAAAATGGAAAGTGACATCATTTTGGAGAAAATGAGTGAGTGGGAGGGAAATTTTACTGAAGTTATGGATGAATCTTCGATAGAAACCAGCATGACCGAGGAATGAATGGATGTCTCGAATAGAGTTGGGTTCAGGAAGTGATTGGATCACTTCAATTTTGGATGGATCGACTTCAATACCATATTTTGAAACAATGTTCCCTAGAACAATCCCATTTTCTACCATGAAGTGACATTTTTCAAAATTTATCACAAGGTTACACTTGACACACTTTTGAAGGACTAGAGAGAGTGAATTCAAACAATAATCAAATGACTCAACATAAATGGTGAAGCCATCCATGAATAATTCCATGCAGTTTTCAATGAATTCTGAAAAGATACTCATCATACACCTCTGGAATGTTGCAGGAGCATTAAAAAGGAAAAAAGGCATTCTTCTATATGCATATGTTCCAAAGGGGCATCTGAAAGTTGTCTTTTCATAGTCCTGAGTTGAGATTGGGATTTCAAAATAGCCGGTGTATCCATCAAGAAATCAATAGTGTGAATTTCGGTCTAATATTTATAGCATTTTATTACGGAATGGAAGAGGGTAGTGATCTTTTCGTGTTTCATCATTTAATTTTCGATAATCGATTCACACACGCTATTTGTTTTTCACTCGAGTTGTGACTACCTCTCTATGTTCATTTGTGACAACAGTTATCCCACCCTTCTTTGGTACCACTTGAATTGGACTAACCCATTCACTATAAAAAATTGGGTAGATAATACCATCTTGAAGAATCTTGGTGATCTCTTCCCTAACTACCTCAAGTATGAGTGGATTGAGTCTTCTTTGTGGTTGTCTAATTGGTTTGGATGACTCCTCTAGATGTATGTAATGCATGCAAAGAAGAGGTTTGGTTCCTGTTATGTCATCTAGGGTCCAACCTAAGGCCTTTTTGTTTTCCTCTGAAACTTGAACAAGTTTGGACTCCTCAGTTTTAGTAAGTGTGGCACAGATAATGACAGGATATGAGTGATTATGGAAGATGAATTCATATTTAAGGTGTGCGGGAAGGGGTTTCAGATTAGTCTCGTCATTCATTTTTGGGTTAGGAAACTCAGAAAAGGAGGATGAGACTTCAGTTGCTTCAGATTCATTTTTCCCAATACTGTCCAAGGTGGAGCAGTTTTGATCAGAGTTGAGATGGGATTCAAGAGAGTTTTCAAGATCCTCTAAATTGATGGAGTCTATGAAAGAAGGGTCCACATCAACTTCACCATTTATGACTTGGTTAATCCTAGTGTAGATTTTTCAAGATCCTATCTCTTCAGAACATGATGAACATGATGGAATGGGGTTCAATTGACTCTTAGAATTGTCCTCAGATGCATGGATTGAGAATGCAGAGTGATCCTCAGATGGGTATCGAATGTCTTGGAAAATGATGAATTTGACCAGTTGGTCACCAAATTCTATGGGAAAGATTCTTGAATGGACATCAATCATAGTTCTCACAGTCATGAAGAATGGTCCTCCTAGAATTAGGGGAGATCGAGAAGAGTTCATCTCACCTTCCATGTCAAGGACATATAAATCAGCAGGGAAGATAATATCATTGACTCGGAAAAGGACATCCTCAATTATTCCCTCAATACTGGTTGTGCTTCGATTGGCTAAATGAATGACAACACCTATTTGATGTAAGGGACCTAGACCAAGGTTGGAGAAGATAGATTTGGGTATGACATTAAATGAGGCCCCTAGGTCTATGAGTGCATCATCAAAGTTCGAACATCCAATTTGGCATGAAACCGTAAAGGTCCATAGATCTTTGCACTTTATGGAAATAGACTGCTAGGTGGAAACATTTTCAAGGGTCCTAAGTTGCCTCTTGTGGGTACACAACTCCTTTAGAAACATGGCATACTTAGGAATTTGTTTTATGGAATCTAATAGAGGAATATTGACTTCAACACATCTAAACATGTCGAGCATTTCAGGATCGGGTTCAAAGGACTTCCTTGGTTTAGAAACAACTTGAGGAAATGGAATTGGGTTCCTATGTAGAATAGATGGAGGTGAGGGAATGGATTCATGTCCCTTTTCAAGTTTATTTTTATTTTTATTTTCTAGGTCAACATTCAAAGGAAGGTTTGAGGATTTATCTTGAGGCATAGCAAGTCTCTTTTCTAATCTATGTGAAATTTCACTTACATTACCCTTGGGGTTAGGTAATAGTTGAGCTACAAGTTGGGAATAATTAGATTGTTGTTTCTGGCTCAGGTGGGATGCAATTTGACCTATTTGAGTTTCAATTTTTTTGAGGCTTGAACGGGTGAAGGAGGAAAGATCTTCCACTGCACATTCCCATGGTTTCTTAGAAGAAGAGGCTTGTCCCGGATTGGGATTACCTTGATTTGGGTTCTTGGGAAAGTGATTGTATTGGTTTTGGAATTGGGAAGGCTCACTAGGATAATGGAATCCAGGAGGAGGATTGTTCCTTTGAGGTTGAGGAACAAAAGGATAAGGTTGATGGAAGTTACCACCACCTTGACCATATTTGAATTGGTTTGGGTTTTGAGGAGTGAATTAAGGGGGATGAGAGACGGGATTACCATATCTCAGGCCTTGGTTATAGGAAGAAGCGAAGGGCTCGGAGTGAGGTTGGTTGAAGATTCTAACAAATTGACCTGATAGTTGAGGGTTGGTGTTCCGCTGAGCATATGCTGCATTGAGATCCATTAGTCCATATGAATCGGATTGATCCTCTTGAAGTTGAGGACATGTGTCAGTTGGATGAGATAGAGAGTTGCAGATTCCACAATTTTTGACAGGTCCAGGAAACATTGATTGTGGAGAAGTCGAGGTTGGGGATTTGTTAGCCAAAGCTAGAAGTCGCACAAGACCTGTAAGTTCACTCATCCACTCGGTCATTTTTTTGTCTCAATTGATTGATTATCTTGGGCTTGTTTGACTTGAGCATGTTCTCGAGTATGGAATTTTTGTGTGTTTGCAGGCATGTTGCTTATTAGAACTCTTGCAGTTGCAGGAGTTTTATCAACAAGAGCACCCCCACTTGCGGTATCAATGAGAGTTCTCTCCATAGAAAACAATTCATTAGAGTAGTATTGGATCAAGATTTGGTCAGGAATTTGGTGGTGTGGGCATGTTGCAACAAGCTTTTTGAACCTCCCCCAGTACTCATGGAGTGATTCACTTCGGAACTGACGGATACCACTTATTTCTTTTTGGATAGAAGCAGTACGAGAAGCAGGAAAGAATTTCTCTAAGAAGAGTCGCTTCATGTAATTCCATGTGGTTATGGAACCAGGAGGAAGGTATTGGATCCATGACTTAGCAATTTCAGCTACGAAGAAAGGTAATACTCGAAGATTGATTTGTTCTTAAGAAACCACTTGAGGCTTCATGGTAGAGCACACCACTTGGAACTCTTTAAGGTGGAGATGTGGATCCTCACCGGCTACCCCGTGGACATGAGGAAGAAGATGAATCAAACCCGATTTGAGTTCTAAGTCAGCCTCTATGTTTGGATATTGAATACCAAGTGGTTGGTATTTCATATCAGTGGCAGAAAGTTCTTTAAGTGTTCGTTCCCTAGGATTGACCATATCTAATTCAACTGGTTGGACAAGGACTAGTTCTTGAATTATTTGATTATCTCTTATGTTCCTCCTAAGTTGGCGAAGTGTTCACTCAATTTTAGGTTAAAAAAATCCAAAGGATTGTTTGGAAGGAGATGGGGCATTCAGAGAGATTTTGGAAGAAAGAGGAAGATGGGTTTTTCTTTGTATTTTTTCAGTTTATGATTTTTAAGAGGAAGACGAGTTTTTCTTTGTGTTTTTTTCATTTTTTTAAATTTTTTTGGATTTATTTTTATAATAACCAGAAACTAATGACTACTTAAAGCACCATCCCCAGAAACGGAACCATTTTAAACGCACGTACTATTGTCACCTATCGACCAGTTAAGGTTCTGGTGCTCTGCTGATGTGTATAGCAGCACTCGGGTTCAATCCTCGGTGATGATACCTTGAAATAGTCATTTGTTTTTAGTTGATTGTATTCTGATTGGGGGTTTTGTTTGTAGAGCTTAATTGAAATGACTAATTAATAATGATTGATTTAACAAATTGATAATGATTGGGGAGAGTTCATCATTAGGTTATTTAATCTTGTGATATCCTTGAGCTTTACTTTATATTGCATTTAAATTAACACCCATGTCACAAGTTGACGTTGATTTGAATTACCAAGTGTTAAGGCTTTAATCCAAGCCTTAACATATCTTAGGGTTCTAATCTTGATCATATATTTTTTATGTTAGTGTATTTATGGTTCCATTAATCCATTTAAACTACACGTTAAACCAAATAAGTCATTAATCCATGACATGCTAAGCCCAACATACACATTTTTAATTCAACGAATACTCATCGATCGAAAGCTCTCAATCTCTTAACATACCTAAATTAAATCTCACCCCAATTAGAGATTTACTCATCCATTAAAATTATTATTAATCTGGTAATATATGTTTATGGTGATGAATTATAAAGAGAATAAAAATAATGGGAAAAGATAAGAGTAGTGTGCCGAACAAACACACAAATGATGAATAAAATTAAAAATTGATTTTCGATTGAATGAGGAAGAAAAATAAGGGAAGGGGATTCAACTGAATTTAAACTAATTTAATAACATTAATATTAATCTACCGAAGGTGGATGAGAATAAGGAATTAATAAGAATAAAATTGCATTAAAACAAAATTACAAAGACAAACACTTGAAAAATTACAACGAAGAAAAATGAAAAAGTAATTGAAAACAAAGAGAGGGGGAAAGGTATCTAAAGTGAAAACGTGAGTATGGAAGATCCTCCCAATAATTTTTAAAGTCTCTTTTCGTGACAATATTTTCTCCACTCTTCTGAAATGCCAACCCCTCTCAAGGAGAATAGGGGAGAGTATTTATAGCCCAAGGAGTGGACTGTTTTCATTCCCAATCTGTACCTCCATTTGCATTGCCATGTTGGCTATTCAGATAGCTGAATCATGAGATATTGCCTATTCAAAGTTGTAGATAATAATTTTGGCCGACTACTCTAAATATTTGGAGTCATTTGGAATTAAGTATCAAATGTTCTGGCCGGTTGATTAAACAAAGTTAAACTGTCCATTTCAATCCATTATTTTTAAAGTCAAAAATGTGAAAGGGTTTTCGAATAAGAATATGCCTTCAAATAAGAATGATTTCTTCAACAAAGTCGGTCACCTATATCTCCTCATTCATAATGAAAAATCTCAGCTTGATTGGATGCATACATCATTAAATATGTCATGCATACTATACAACTTTTAATTCTCGTCCAGAATGGTGGGCTTGACTTCAAAGGTTCATTTGGGCCCCTTTTTCTTAGAATTGGGATTTGAAATTTTTATAAAAGACTCCTCTCATTGTCCTATGAACTATGTTGGAGAATAATAGAATTTTTACTTATTCATGTAGCCCAGTAAATCAATCTTTAGGAACAGTTCAGTTTCTTCACAGATTCATTGGTCTTGTTTGTGAGGACCATATGACCCTTGAAATGGAAGAATTGGCTCATGGTACCTTCTAATAAAATGTTTTATGATTAAAGGAGAATCAGAAAAACCAGAAACCACAAAATATTGATCATTATAGTGATATTTACTATCAAAACAGTAAACTGACTCAATTGGACTACTTATAAAAATGCTCAAAAATTATACTTAATATTTAAACATTAATATTTCAAAAAAATTATGAAAATTTCATATAAAATAAGTAAATAGAGTATATAATAAATCATTAAAATATTAATAAAATCACCACTTGTGATGCGGCCGGTGGTAGAAGAGGCACCATCCCAATGAGGCGGTTGGGCTAGGCGGACCTGGAAGAACAACCGTTGGATTGATGGTCGGTGGCGGTGCCATCCTACAGTCCATGTGGGATCTCATGGTGGGATATCCTGATTCTGGGAAAGCATTAGGTGGTGACATTAAGTCTGTCTGCTCAATTATCGATGATGGGATCCCACGGTGGTAGGGGCCATGGGCCATGATTGGGAGCCGCATAAAGGTGCGACATGGTGGAGGTGAGGTGGGAACGCGACGGTCACCACGTCAGTTGGGTGGAGGTACGTGGTCCAGGACCACATGTGAGGGAGTGGACCAGCCATGTAAATTCATACCAGCACTACATGACCTTAAGAGACCATGTGGTGATGCGATTGGTGACCGCGTCAGTCGGACATGGCATGGCCAGGGCAGGCCGCAAATAGAGGGTTGAATCCTGCTATTACGCATGGGCTAGGATAGAGGAATCAGGACGCTCCAGTGGCCTAGTGTGTTAGACTGCCTTTCCCAATGGGCCGGTTTGGACAATAACATATTGAACCTGTTCGCTTCGGGTCAGGAAAACGGGGTATGGTCAGACATGGACCCAACGAGGCCTTTTTTCAAAAAGGGTAATATCTTTCAAAATAAAAGGTCTCTTTGAAGAGTTGTTTACATCATTGGGACCCTTGAAGATATATTTTTCAATTGATATTACTTGGTAGGTTTTCATTATCAATCACTATAGGGGCATAGTGTCCCATATTTCCTTCCTTGAGGGTTCATTGTGACATTATGTTCACATCATTGGTGGACAACAATCCCCTCTAGAGGCCATGTCCCGGATAGAGTTTTAATATCCCTCCTCGGGATTAGATTGATCATATATCCCCCATGATATACATTTAATGGAATTTATGTGACCTACGAGTGTATTTCGTTAATCCTTCATTTAGTGGACCGCACTGTTAGGGTTATCAGTATTCTCGGTGTAGAATCCCTTATATTATGTACCGCATTGGTAGGGTTGTCGATATTCTCGAAGAATAATACCCTACATTATGGATTAAAATAGATTGGGTTGTTAGTGTTATTTGGGAATAATCCCCTCTAATTATAGCATGAACTTGACCTGAGTATTCTCTTTGGGAAAGGCTGAAATTAGTGGTACCTCTTTGTACGATTCCCCAATGATATCAAGGATCGAGGAGTGAGTTCTCCCAAAATGAGCATGACTTGAGTATAATCCAATGGCTGATGATTGGATGTAACTTTCCTTGTATTAATTTTGTCTGATAATGATTATATGTTGATATTCATGTTATATGTTTTATAGGAATATACTTATGTAGAGTTGATTGTGCATTTCGTTATGGATTTTTCCATTGTGGTTTCAAGGTGTCCTATTGAGTATTGTTTTACTCACCCATGCACGGGCTTTTCCAATGCATGTTTTGTCTTTTGTAGATGATCAATTCTTTGATAGAGTCCTGGGTGGACTAGGACTGGGTTCCCTGGTGAGATCAAACCGGTGAGGCGTACTCCTACGGATTCAGGCAGTTGTCATTCACCTACTGTTCAGGTAGGTTTTTATATGGATGCCTTTCAGGATCATGTGCTTTCACATGTTTTTAGTCTTCCTTTTGGTGGGCTTTTATTCTTTCCCAATTCACCTCACTTGTCTTTGATTTCCTGTTACACTCTGGTTTGGGTTTATATCTAGTAGTTTTAATGCATGGTTTACTTATCATTTTTTACATTTCCGCATTTGTGGGCTTGCAGATTTGTTCACGCATAAATGTACATTAGAAAATGCATCCCATTTTTTGGATATTCCTTCTCAGTACTAGTTATCATCCCCTGTCCTATCAAATGCATGATTGGGTAGTTATGGAATGGACCCGACTAGGATGGGTTGTGAAATAGTGGTATCAAAGGGGGTCGGTTCCACATTCGGACTGGGAGTCTGTGATATTGGTTTGGGGAAACATTGTTATGTGTTTCGAGTACATCTTATAGGTTAGGGACTCCATTGTTGGTGTTGTGGCTGATGTATCCATACACTATGACCCTGGGAACTAGTTTCCCTACACAATACAAGAAAATTCTATTTGTAGGGAATTGAATGGTACATGCATCATATAAGAATATTTTTTGTTTTCCATGTCCTTCTTTAGTCAGCTCTCCAGATATTCTCTATTGATCATGGTTCATCTTGATTTGATTCAGGATACCTCCATGCTAATTTCCATCCATGATATTGCTGGATGACCATGAAGATGGTATGCCTAGTTATGAGGCATTGGTAGAGGGACTTGAAATAGTGATACTCCCTGTACAGGAGGTAGCACCTTCAGGTGGTGCATCGGTGATACCAACACCCTTCAAGTTGAAGTACCTACCAGCGCAAATGGTATAGGATGAACATAATTTGAGTTTATTAAATGAGTTTTAGAGGCATATAAATCCCCATTTCTAGGGTGATACAGATCCCTGGGTATCTGAGTATTAGGTGGAGGTAGTCACTCGTGTCTTCTATCTAGTGAGGACACCTAGTGACCAGATGATGTTCCTAGTCGCGAGCCTTCTTTAGGTCTCAGTGGGCAGATGGTGGAGCTTAGTGAC
Source organism: Viscum album (assembly GCA_963277665.1). Taxonomy (NCBI): domain Eukaryota; kingdom Viridiplantae; phylum Streptophyta; class Magnoliopsida; order Santalales; family Viscaceae; genus Viscum; species Viscum album. Next base: position 686,543,859 of record OY728150.1, read on the forward strand.
CTAGATACATGATGTGGAAAATCTCTCAATAGAATACTTTGACATACTCTATAAGGAGGAGTTAGTTTTATCTACATTACAATCGGTGTGTATCCAGGACCTCCTGCATCTACAGCATGGCAGTCAGACGGTAGCGGAGTACTCGACAAGATTCAATGACCTATATTGTTACTCAACGGATGTGGTGCAGGACCCGTTATCTAGTTCTAATAATTTTGATAAGGGGTAACTATCGGAGATCAGGGTATCTATGATATCCCATAGTATTCTGACTTATGTTGTGGTATTAGAGTGAGCTATTCTATTAGAGAGCATTCTGGTGTAGCAAGCTACAGTAGTGGGAGCTACCAGCATGTACTAGGATGCAGAGTATTTAGTAGTGGGTAGTCGAAAGTAGTTTAATAGACCCAAGAAGGCTAGTAACTTCAGGAGATGACCCTAGGATACCAGGTCAGGGTGTAGGGCTCCCATTGTGGATCGATTCATCTAAGAGATAGAATGTTTTACGCATGCGATGTCTAGGGGAATCTAGTGCGGGATTTCCCAACCCGAAGTTTAGTGGATCGGGGGATAGTTGAGGGACCACCAAGGTAGTGTCATAAGCTTGAGTAGGGTGGTCCATAGGGTAGTGGGTTTGGAAGGTGAGCAAGTAGAGTAGTAGGTGGTGGGGCGGTGGTTCAAGGTACTACCACCACCACCCCCAAGTTCTCCACTATGGTCTTAGGGAGCTGGTGGATAGGGACAAGGTTAGCTTGGGGAAATGGAGGCTTAGGACCACGATGCAACAAAGATGATTATATGTAAGTTCTATGAACTTTCCACTCTAGTTACAGTTCTGATAGACAAAAGTGTCAGTCACTCTTTTCTCACCACATAACTTGTTTGGGGTTCAGAGATTCAGATGGAGTAGTCTGATCAACCCTTACATTTAGAGACTCCCAAACGAGGTGATTTGATGATCACAAACTGGTTAAGATAGTGTGAGATTACTCATGGAGGTGATATCTTCATCAGGGATCTCTTAGTAGCGTCATCGAGGTCTTATGATGTCATTCTCGGTATGGACTGGTTATCCACAGTCCATGCATAGATTGATTGTTTTATGTAAAGAGTGAGGTGTGTCTGTGGATATTGGACCAATTTTTCCATTTTTGGAGAAAGGAAATGCACACAATGTAGGATGGAATTTTTCATAGGAGGGTACACCTATTTACTAACTAGGTTTCTATCCTCACCCTTGGTGTAGTTGATAATGATAGCCCTCAGTTTCTTATAGTGGTGGAGGAGTATGAGGATGTCTTTATCAATGATGTCCTGAAACACCTCCCCATATGGAGTTTGAATTTTTAATTTATTTTTAACCTGGTGAAACACCGATATCTACACCTATATATCAGATGGCTCCCAGAGAGATTCATTAGTTGAGGGTACAGCGGGAGGACATGCAGAAGAAGGGAATGGGGTGTTGGATAGGTTTCTCTCAAGCTAGGAACCCTTCGCATCCAAGAATGGGATCGTAATTTTGATCCATTCAATGTTTCCAACACCCATGTGCAGGTATGGGTTAGAATTTACAAACTCAACTGGCTATATTGGAATCCATAGATTTTATGGGATATTGCTTCCTCTGTGGGAAACCCGATCAGATTGGATCGTCAAACTGACAATCCTATATTTGGTCATTTTACTCATGTGTTGGTTGAAATTGATATGGAAATTATGCTTGTTGAAGAGGTGTTTCTTACAAACAGGGATGACAGCATGACTCCGGAAATCTTTTATGAAAGGAATCTGAAGTTTTTCAATCAGTGTAATCTCTTTGGTCATATATCTGAGGAATGCAGAAGGGCGTCCTTTTGTGTTTTCTACAAGTCTAAAGGTCAGGACGAAATGGGATTTATAAAATTCATGTATTTGAGGAAAATACAGGCTTGTTCCTCCTCTGAATAGGAGGTTCTGTAGGATGATCTTGTGCATCTTGCTGATACTATGAATATTGAGCATAGGGCTAAGGAAATTCATTCTCATGATGATTGCAATTTAATAGGATCATCTATGGCATTAATTGATGATAATGAGTTCCTACAAGGGGTGGTATTTTCCTCTCCTTCTTTGAGTATGACTAATGTTGGTGAGATACATGATAAGGGGCATCAGGATGGAGGTGTCTCTGCTGTTGCTGTCCAAGGCCCTTCGGTTAATGGATAGTCTACTATGATTGGGGTTGTTTCATAGTTAATCCCCACTAACAAGGATAAGTTTCATGTGCCTTTGTAGTTCACTTTTATGAGTGACGCTATTGTACTCCCTTCAGAGAAGGTGGAGCATGCAGTTGTGGTGCCTGTCATGCCTGCTGTTGGCGAGGTTGTGACACAGGTTCCCAATCAGAGTCATGATGATGCTGGTTCTGTTGAAATCACTAAATCACAACATCATTCTTTTGTTCCTATGCCTACTGGTTCTCCGGCTCTTGACAGAGCTGCCCAAGACACTCAGTGTTTGATTCCAGGGAATACCCCAGAGTAAACTGGGTGTGAGCGAGGCATTAACTTGCTTCCCTCCACTGAACATATTGATGTTAGGTCAATGGAAATGAGCATGGATACTAGAGCTGAATCGCAGGATGAGTCTTTCACTCAAGTCACTGGCAGTAAGATTTCCACAAGGAAGTTTGAGAATGAAGCAGTGGTGGAACTTAAATCCTCTAATAAATTCAGTCCACTTTCTGGTGTTTTTTGGTCAGATGATGCTGGGGATGATCAATATGTTGATGGGTCTAATGAATTCCCTGATGTTGATGTTGAAATTAACAAATCATAACCTCTCCAAAAAGGAAACTACAAGAAAGGTAAGGGAATGTTCACAGGAGATTCTGTTAGGGGTGGATCCCAAACAAGGGCCAAGAAAGCCCTTCACAAATGAAGATCCTATTCTGGAATTGTCAAGGGCTTGTGAATGCTCCCACGGTCAAGGCCCTTGGACATATTATCATGACCAACAAGCCATTGATCATTGGTACTTTTGAGCCAAGAATGATTTTTTCCAATTGGAAAGCTTTCAATTGGGAATCCCTTGGATATTATTTTTTAATCATAATTTGAATGAAGACAATGTTGAGAGTCTTTGGTTCCTTAAACATGACTCGATCAAGTTGCTCTCTTGTATTCAAGGAAAGAAAATGGGTTCTGCCTCTGTTGAGATGAGTGGGAGCTTCTTTATGGTTTCATGTGTTTATACTGTGAACAATTATTTGAAAAAGAGGGAATTATGGAGTGATATTGTTTCCATATCCTCTCAATTGCCTCTTAATTGGATAATCCTTGGTGATTTCAACACAGTTCTGCGACCTAATGAGAAAACTTGACTCAATTTTAACCGGGTTGTCGCCAAATATTTCTCTCCATGTATTGATACTTGTAACATCATTGAAGTGTCAACAGTTGGTGAAGATTTTATATGGGGAAGGTACACTCTTAATGGGAGGAATGATAGTAAATTGGATAGATTCCTCTTTCATGTTAATGAAAAAAGTTATTCTCTCAGTGCCTCTGGACTTCTGTTTCCCTAAATTCACTCTGACCACAATCCTTTGGTGGTGGATATATCCACTAGTGGTCCTCAAACGGCCCCCATTCCTTTTAAATTCAATAATTCCAGGCTTGTATCTAAAGGGTGCTGGGAGAATGTTAATGCTGTTTGGAGCTCTAGGGCCTTGGGATCTGCTTCTCATATTCTGTTCTCAAAGCTGAAAATTACTAAGGAAAAGTTGAGGGAATGAGTAAGCTTTATTTCTCTAAACTAGATGAAGACACCAAGGTAGCTGAAAGTCACCTTTATGGTTGCAAAAAGTTAATTCAATTAAATTCAATGCCTTCATGTGATGAAATACATGTTTTGTCAAAGCTGGATTAATTGCTTAATACAAAGGAAAATCTATCCAGATCGGTTTACAATGTCATGTGGCTAAGGGAAGGTGATAAGAACTCTAGTTTCTTCCATCACCTTCACAAGGAAATAAATCTAAGAAGGGGCGTTACTACCTTAAACATTAATGGGGTAACTCTTTCTTAGGAGGATGATATTGCAAATGCAGTTGTTAGTTATTTTTCTGACCTCTATTCTGAAACTGGGATTGATAGATCAAATATGATTATGCAAAATATTATTCTATGTATTGATAATCAGGAAAATGACAAACTTATGGAGGTGCCTAGGAGGAAAGAGGTTCGAGAGGCCCTGTTCTCTCTGAACATTGATAGTGTTGCTGGGATGAATGGTTTTACAAACATGTTTTTTATGTTTAACTGGGAAATTTTTCATGATGAGGATATCAATGTAGTCAGAGAATTCTCTGTTACTACTTCCATGAGTTATGGTGCTAGATCTAACTTCATTGCTCTATTACCCAAGATGGAAAATTCAATGGATATTAAAGACTTCAGGCTAGTTTCTATTGTAAATACTATCCCTCAGATCATCAATAAGATTCTTTCCATGAGCATGGGCAATGTGGTCAAGGGGCTCATCACCCCGAATAAATTTGGGTTTGTTCCAGGAAGGATCATTCAAACGTGCATCTTTACTGCCTCTGAATGCATTAATTCACTAAGAAGGAAGGTGAAACAAGGTAGTTTAGCGGTGAGAATTGATATCTCTAAGTCCTTTGATACATTGAAATAGAGCTTTCTTCTATCTATTCTTAGGATGCATGGTTTTTCTACAAGGCTGATCAATCTGATTCACTCCATTCTTAAGAGTGTTAGGCTCTCTATTCTAGTTAATGGCTCACCAAGAGGTTTTTTTCAGTGCTCCAGGGGTTTTCGACAAGGGGATCCTATCTTGGGACTTTTGTTTGCTCTTGCTGAGGATTATCTGATCTTATACCTTAATAACCTTGTGCAAGCTGGTCTATATAATCCGATTAAAGTTGGTAGGGATCTCTTTTCCCCCAATCACCTTCTCTATGCTGATGATATCCTTTTATTTGGTAATGATAACACAAAGATGGTGTCTTCAATCAAGAGCTTCTTCAACCACTCTCAGGATGTGGCTGGGCAGGCCATTAGTTTTCAGAAATCTTTTGTGGTTTTTGGGGAGGGAATTCCCATCAGAAGGAAACAAAAAATCACAAGATCTCTTGGGGTTAAAAAGGGATCATTTCCCTTTACTTATCTTTGTGTTCCTCTTTTCTGGGGATGTGTGAAAAGGTTCCATCTCGAGTCCACCTTTTCCCATATTATTGCTCAGATGGAAACATGGAAAGGGAATGTTATGTCTCAAGCTGGAAGAATCTGTCTTGTCAACTCAGTGACTTCCTCAATGTTTGTTTATATGTTTTCCATTTACAGGTGGCCAAAGAGTCTTATCAAGGAACTCTAGAGGCTTATCAGAAACTTTATATTGACCGGTTCTATCTATTAAATGAATCTGGTTGTTGTGGCATGGAAAGACTGCATTAAATTAGTTGATATGGGGGGACATAGCATTAAATAATTGATCCATTTTAATGATGCTTTACTCAGTAAATTCACCTGGATCCTTATCACCTCCAAAGACAATTCTATGGAATTCATTTCAGCCCGGATCACAACAAGGCTTTCGGATGGTTATTCACATTAACATTATTCTTCTATATGGCCTCCATTGAAATATTCTTTCAATGGGATTATGTCCTGCTCAAAGTGTCTTGTTTGCAGGGAGTCCATTACGAATGCTTGGATAACTCCTTGGTTGTCTAGACCGATTCTTGAGGATGTTGTCATTCCACAAGATTGGATGCAGCGATCGATTGGTTCACTACAGGATGAAATTCCAGGCATATGTGAGTTCATCCCCTCTCATATTTTAACTAAAATTCACAGGTACAGCTTCATGGATAAGGATACCCTTGTATAGACACCAATTTTTGATGGTACTCTTACTGCTCGGGCAGCCTATCACATGATGTGCAATGGGCAGTGTCCAGATCCTCGGTGGATTTCTGCGTTTTGGATTTTCTTCATTTCCCCTACTGAGTTCTTGATCCTATAGAGGATATGGAAGAGAAGTCTCCCGGTTCAATGCCTTCTTCAATGTACTGGAATCCAGCTTGCCTCGACGTGCCCAATCTGTCTTGCTGATGTGGAATCTATTGAACACATTTTTATGCATTGTACTCTCACTTGCAGGCTCTGGGAATACATTCAGGACATGGTGGGGTGTCATTTGGAGAATGAATCGCTGGAGGGACTTTTCTCCTCTACTATTGTTGTATGATGCAGCGAACAAATAAATAACATCCTCCTGGTTGATATTGCAGCATCCATCGGTTTTATCTGGAGGGCTCGCAATGCTCAGGTCTTTGAGGGTAGAAAGCATGTCTTCTGGTCTGGATTTATGGAGATTCACAGGGAATTCTATACAGCCTCCAGGGTACAGGTTGGTTGTATGAACAATGACTTCAACGATCTTGTTATTTTGAGGAATTTTGGAGTTGCTGGCAGGACAAAGAAACCGTTTGTGATGAAATCAATAAGATAGATTCCTCTGATCCCTTCTTGGCTGAAGGTCAATGTTGATGGGGCGGCCTCAGGTTCTCCTAGACCAGCTGGATGTGGTGGTGTTTTCCGTACATATCGGGGATTTGTTAAAGGGTGTTTTTATCACTACATTGGGAAAGGCTCTTCCACTGATGCTGAGTTGTGGGCCATGATTAAGGCTATCATATATGCAGTCTTCTTTGGTTGACGTTTTTTGTGGATGGAGTCAGAATCAATGGTTGCAGTTGATATTCTTTGAATACGGTCACAGAATGTGCCATGTAGGATGTTACCCTACTGGATTGGGTGTCTATGACTTCTTGATGATGTAACTCTTGATGTAACACATGCTTATAGAGAGGATAATCAAGTTCCTGATGCGTTATCAAAGAAGGATATTGTGGAGTCCATCTTGGAATGGTCTTTTCTGTATGTTGATTGTTGTTTTCCCTTTGTTGAGGCTGATGCATGCGAAAAGTCTTTCACTAGGATTTTTAAACCTCCCTTTTTATTTTCTGTTTTTTCATTTACTTTTCTAATAGAATTTGGTAGGAGTGAGTCGGACTCGCTTCTAGGCCTTTTTAGTTATGGTTTGAGGATGTACTAGAGATGCCTTCAGATGTTAGTATGGCCACTATGAGCACTTGGTGATGTCTTTTTCCATGACCAATGCCCCAACAATGTTCATGGGACTCATGAACATTATCTTAAATCCTTATGTAGACTCATTCATCGTGGTCTTCATTGAAGACATCTTGGTGCACTCGGTGTATGAGGAGGAGCATGTGATACACTTGTGGATGGATATGGATACACTCTATTAGAATGATATTTATGGTAATCTATCAAAGAGTTAGTTCTAGATTAGAAAGGTCCTCTTTCTTGGACATGTCATTTCAGAGGCTGGAGTTGTGGTGGATCCAACAATGATAGAGGTGGTGCTTTAATGGGTGCCACCCAATATTGTAACCTAGGTAAAGAGTTTATCTAGTTTGGTTCGGTATTATCATAGGTATTTTGCTAAATTTTCTAGGGTATCATCACCATTGATGGATTTGACATGGAAGGGATAACCCTTCATGTGGATGGAGATGTTCCAACAGTGTTTTCAGGAGATGAGAAAGAGGATGTTGAGTTCCCCCATATTGAGACTCCCATAGGAGGGTGTTGGGTATGTAGTGTTTTGTGATGCGTCAAGGAATTGACTAGGTTGTGTCCTGATGCAGAGGAAAGTTGTTATTACCTAAGGTTTGTGAAAGTTGAGACAACATGAGTATAACTACATCACATATGATCTTGAGATAGTAGTAGTGGTCTTTGCAATGAACATGTGGTGAAATTACTTAATAGGGGAGTGGTTTTACTTCAACTCTGACCACAATAGCCTCAAGTATAAATTTTCATAGAGGGATCTGAACTTGAGACAGAGGTAGTGGATAGAGTTCTTCAAGGACTATGGCAACGAAATTTTCTATACTCATGGGAAGGGGGATGTGGTTGTGGACTCACTTAATAGGAGATCCAGCTTACAATTATTGAGTGAGGTGCCATAGTATTTGTTTGTACTATCAATATCCTTTGTGGATAGGGATAGAGTATCTGACCTTTTGTTGATGGTTTTCACCCCTATACTGTTGCAGTGAGTAGTAGAGGCACGTCTTCTCGACATTGACTGCAACACATGATATAATTATTAGTCATAAATAAGGCCCCTGATGAATATTAGATATGTGGGGAACATTTCATTCTCATTAGAGGGTGCATAGTTGTTCTAGTTGTGTTGTGAGAGGAGATCCTAACGAAGTTTCCGAAATCCAATTTTTGGTACATCCGTGTGTGGATAAGATGTACCAATATCTCTGATTCAAATTCCTGTGGATGGGTATGAAGAATTTGGTGATATAGTTCGTTTCTAATTGCCTCACTTGTCAGTATGTTATGGTAGTACATCAAGTTCTAACATGCCTGACTAAGCCACTTGAGGTGCCCGAGTGGAAGTGGGATGGGATATTATTGGACTTCATGACTATTTTATCACTCATGTCCATGGGACACTATACTACCTAGGTGATCATTGACCAACTCAACAAGTCATCCCACTTCTTACCCATGCAGGGGTAGAGTTCAGTGGAGATCTTCGGATGCATCTATGTGCAGAAGATAGTTTATCCTCACTGAGTTCCTCCAATGATTTTTTCATACTGTGATTCTCATTACACATCCCGGCTATGGAGGGGATTTCATGAGTAGTTCAGGAATCAGTTTCAATTGAGCATGACGTTTCACCCCCAAAAGAATGGTCAGATGGAGAGAACCATCATGGTATTGAAGGAAATGATACATTCTTACATCATGGACATTGGTCATAGTTGGGAGGATCACCTACATTTGGGAGATTTTGTATACTACAAAAGGTATCACTCCACCATTGGTATGGAACTGTATAAGGCACTATACAAGAGACATTGAATATCAGAACTATGTGGGATTGGACAAGGGGATTTACAAATCATTGGGGCAGAGTTGTTATAGACTATCAGATAGAAGGTGGAGATCATCCAGGAGTGGATGAAGCTTTAACATAGAAAAAAATCGTATGATGATAGGATTCAGAGACCCATGGAGTTAGAGGATGGAGACTATGTGTTCCTTTGGGTCTCACCTCGATGGGGACTATGGAGATTTGATCGGGGTGGTAAGTTATCTTTGAGATACATTGGCCCATTTCAGATTATTCATAGTGTTGGTGAGGTAGAGTACCTCATATCTCTACCCCCACAGATGCATTGGGTTCATGATGTCTTCCATGCGTCATAGCTAAGGAGGTACATTCATGATCTGTCATATGTTATCGAATAGGGAGAGATAAAAATTGACGATGGGGTGATGTTTTCAGAGTAACCAGTGCAGATAGAGGATCGACATGAGAATATCCTTCATGGTTGGTCGATTATTCTAGTGCATGTCCAGTGGTAGCATGAGAATATACTGGATAGAATTTGGGATTGGGAGACTCAAATTCATTCTTAGTGCCCTCATATTTTTGTTGATTATCCCTTGTTTTTTATTTTGCGGATGTAAATCCCTAAGGTGGAAATAATATATTGAATCTAATTTGTAATCAGTTTATTTTTATAAATTAATTAGGAAACTTCTTAGATGAGGACCAAAGATTGAACAATGTTTTGAGGCCTAGTATTCCTAGAAACAATATTTGAATAATGTTCAGTTCTTAATTAAAAATTCCCAGGTAGATAATTTTAAACTTTAATATCATCTAAATTATTTCCTGGATCAAAAATATGAGGGCACCATTGTATTCATAATAGTGACTTTACCTTAGGTGGGGCCTAAAATTGACCGACACTGGTCAAAAAATGAAATATAATTTTTTTATGTTTTAAATGAAGAATAAAAAAGATTATTTTATTTCGTTTGATGATTTGCAACATTGTAGAAACATTACAATTCCACGATGGGGAAGCATTTTTTGTTTGATAAATGAAATAGCATAGAGATACTACAACACAATGATGTGACAATATTGAAACATGATTTCATCATTTAATTGGTTTATATGAATAAAAGAGTAGATTCTGAATCGTGGATAAATTCCCTAGAATCTCTAGAGAGTAATAACAATTGGAAAACCTCATATGAGAGAACGATGAACGACGATGACATGGTGGATTGAGATCTCTCATGGATGGATTTTCGATGATAATAGACATTATTCAGAAATCGATCAAATCCTAGGTATGGTGTGTGTTTTTTTATATTACATCCTCAACCATTATTACAAGGATGAATGTGGATTGTCCTATGAATAGGATAATCCGTAGATTATGTGTTTTGATGGTAGAGTTTATTTTTACATTGAGGGGATTTGTATTGGATTTAATCATGCAATAATTGTTTACAATTTCCCCCATTATTAAATTCTAAGATGAAAGGATCAATGTCGATCCAAACAAGGCCAAGATCCATTCATATTGGTAATTTGTGTGTTGCACCTCCTTCCCCCAAATTTCTTCTCATTCTTTGTTGGACACATCAAACTGGAATGGGATACGAGACCACATCAGTGAAAGGTGGAAGCATAGTGAGGTGACGATCAGAGGCAAAGGCTCCTTCCATTTAGGTGTTTCATAGTGAGTCAAGGCCACTGGTGAGGTGGCCGATGGCGGAAGCAGCAATGGCCTAGAGAGGCTACCGGGCCAGGTGGAACCAAAAATATAGTCGACAACTCAATGGGTGGCGGGGGTAGCATCCCTCAGTCAAGGTGGAACCGGGATGGTAGGATATCATGTGGAATATCAGGCTGCAGACAATGATAGAAAGACCACCAGCTTGATAGCCGGTGGTGGGAGCTTGGGCAGTAGTTACTGCAGATAGAAATGAGGACTTGCGGGCATGTGGGCCGCGACGACGGTGAGTGGGCGACTCGGCGGGCGCTGCATCATCGAGGTGGATGCACACGATACAAAACTACATGCGCGGGGGGGGGGGGGGTGCGGACCGGCCGTGTGGATGTGTACTGACACATTTTAATACATGGAAACTATGTGGTGATGTGGTTGGTGATCGGGTGGTGATTCGGCCAGTGACAACGTTGACTGGACGAGGTGTTTTCCGGGCGGGCCGTGCCTGGCAGGAAGAATCCGGTCCGCACACATAGGCCAATATGGAGGAATAGGGCCCCTCCAGTGGCCCAATGGGGTGGAAATTGTAGCCTAAAGGTCCACAGCATAGTGTACCCAATGTTCTAGTATGTACCGGCCCAGACCGAACCAGGTTGGGTCAGGTCTCCCAAATTAGACCCGGTCAGGTTGGACCCAGACCCAACTGAGCTATTGTTAAAAAAGGGTTGTATATTTCAAATGAAAAGTTCATTTAACAATCCATATACATCATTTGCACCCTATAAAAGAGGTAGTCCTTTTGAGGTGGCATATTGTGTTTTTAGTATGGACCATTGTAGTTGTGGAGTTTCCCTTGGTTCTTTCATTGAGGGTTCTTTGTGGCATTGTGTCCACATCATAGGACAAAAACCCCCACTAGAGGCCATATCCAAGATAATGTTGCGGAATCACTCCTTGGGACTAGGGAAATCCTCTATCACCTCTGATATATTTTTTTGGGAATTTATGTGACCTCTCCAATTGGGAAGTTAATCCTACATCCATTTTCCAGCATCTATTGGGTTATCGATATTCACGGTGGAGAATCACCTATGTAACAAGTTGCATAAGTAGGGTTGTTGGTATTCTCTAAGAAAAATCCCTATGTTGTGGATTAATACATATTGGGTTGTTTGTGTTCTCTGAGAAGAATCCTCTCTTTGTTTAGCATGATCTTGATTAGTGTATTCTCTTTGGGAATGGCCCAAATTAGCGAGACCTCTTTGTAAGATTCGCCGATGACATCATGGCTCGAGGAGTGAGTTCTCCCGTAACAATCATGCCTCAAGAAGAATCCTATGGATGATTATTACTCGTATCGTTAATTATTTACCTTGTGGATAATAATTAGTATATCTTTATACTCTTACTATATGTGTTATGGGAATATACTAGTGTAGAGATAATTTTGCATGACATTGTGGTTTTTTCCTTTCTGGTTTCCGGGTGTCCTACTGAGTATTGTTTTACTCAGCCCTGAATGGGCTTTCTCACACATTTTGTGTCTTGTAAAAATAGAGAGTTCTTTGAAAGAGTCCAGGGTGGACCAAGGCTAAATGGTTCCTCGTGAGATCAGACAGACAAGTCATACTCCTACGACTTCCTGTAGTTATCCTTCACCTACCCTTTAGGTAGGGTTTTTTGTACATGAGTTTTATGATCTTGTTCTTTCACTTGTTTTCTATCCTAATTTCAGTGTTCTTGTATTCTGAATCAGTTCAACTCATTATAAATTATGTTACAATTTCACTCTTGTTTGGGTTTATAACTATTAGTTTTCATATATAGTTTACATAGAATTTTTACATTTAATCTTTTGTGGGCTTAGAGATGTGTGTGTGTGTGTGTGTGTGTGTGTGTGTATAGGTACTTAGGAAAATGCGTATCATTTTTGGGATATGCCTTCTCGATACTAGTCTCCATCCCCTAGCCTATCAGAGGTGGGATTGGGGAAGTTAAGGAATGGGCCCCACTGGGATGAGTCATGACAATTTGTTTTACATGGATTATGTTATGATTGAATGATGTTAAAGAAAAACCATTTTATTCTGTGGGTTATGATATGATGAATGATTTATTTTTTTGTGGAACATGTAAAAATTATTTCATTACATGATGGATGGGACCTATATATCCCTCCAATTCATTGGGTACAAATTTATATCTCATGAGATAGATATGGCTGGAATAGGAAATGATATCGGTTCAGTAATACAGTGCTGGAACAAAGAGTTTTCTCAGCTCAGTAATAGACATTATCCACTATGATGGTCTTAGTAATAATCTGTGACTAATATGAAATGATTTTATATAATCATGTTTATTCCATAGAATTTCATGTCTTATGTTATTCCTTTTGGGATTACGTTCATTTTTTGGATAATTTTTTTTGATTTACTCCATGTCATGATATCACAATATTTTATATACAGGATAATATTTTCAATTGTTATGTTCTTATGTGTTATAATGATGATATGATTGAGATAACCTTGTTTTCCCTTACTGATCATTTGATCTCCCCATTTCTTATGATTATTTTCCTCAGGTCAAAAAGAAGGGTATTAAGTAACATATGTCAAAAAGGGTTCATGTTATAAAGGAATAAGCGGGAGACATTATAGATGTCTTGTGAACAAATTGTTTATGTTTCCTAGTTTCTAAATACACTATACCTATATAGTCATATCAACACTTTGTTATATTTTTCAATGAATATTATTTAATTTTTATGTAATATCTATATATATAATGTATGGGTTTCTATACAGAACCACGTAGTTTATGTATCCAAAATATAAATCTCTAACACTCTTGAGAAGAGTAAACACCATCAACTAAGAAAATAATTACCCTCCTCCACCACCAGGGATAACTAAATGGAAACTTATTTCTCTAAATCTTCCAGCACTTTACAATCCTAATACTTTATTCTATGTGAATATTCTACCACATTTCCCTTTCAAGGCGTATAGACTATCGTGAAGTTTTAGTCCTACATGAACACCAACCAGCATCGTTGTCTCTTGTTCAAGTCTCTCTAAGTGAAGATATACTTAAGACTCTGGCGGTATGAGCATACCATAAATCATTCTCCCATAAGATAGTACATCTGCATCCTTAGAGAGAAGACTACCACTACTAACTCTAAGTTAGGAATTGCATATTTCTTCTCATGTGGTCTCAACTTCCTCTACCCATAATTGATTATTTCCTATCATTTCATCAACAAGTAATTGTTCCCTGCTCATGAGGCATCACAGTACACTATGAACGCAAGTACTTCAGCTGGTATCCTCAACACTGGATAACATTTCAGCCTCTGTCTCAACTCCTCAAAGGCCATCTGGAACTGGTTGGACCAAGTAAATGGATGTCCCTTATGCATTAGGTTGGTCAAAGGGTATAAAATTTCCTAGAAGTCTTCCTCAAATCTCTAGTATTACCCTACCATAAAAATAAAACTATGCTCCTCTAAAAAATTCTTGGGTGGCTCCCAAGCAAGTACTGCTTCAACCTGTTCATAATCTATGCCTAAACCCTATTCATAAATGGCTTGCCCCAAAAATTGAACATCCTAAAGTGTTCTATACAATCACCCTCTGTATTGAAGAGTAAACAAGTTTTTTTTTTTGATAAATACAACAACAAACTAGTCCAAGTATGGATGTAAGATATAGTTCATTAGAGCCATAAAGATGGTGGGGGAAGATTTCACACTAATGGGCGTCACTCAAAAACATTTAATGTCTGTAACGACATAAGAAACCCAAATATATTATATTATCCTCACGAACCTAAAAATAGTGGTATAAATACCTAAGAATGATCTTTTAGAACCATATTACACCTTGCAACTGATCAAATAGGTCATCGATTATAAAAAATGAATACTTTTTCTTTGTCGTGGCCTGGTTTAGGCAATGATAATCTATGAAAATACACAAGCTATCATCTAACATCTTCATAAATAGAACTAGAGCTCCCTAGTGGGACACACTAGGTCTGATGAATCCATTCTCCTGAAGGTCCTCCAATATCAACCATAGATCCCAAATCTTTATAGGTTCCATCCTATATTCCACAAAAGATATTGGGGTAGTCCTAGGATGCAACTCTATACAAAACTTTATCTTCCAACTAAGATTTTCTCCCAGAACATTTTCAGGGAAGATTTCTATGTAGTCCATCACCACTAAAGGAACCCATATTCCTACAGAGTATACTACACAAATGGTTACACTCACTAACTTATGGTTAATGGGATGCAATATTCTTCTCATAACACCCGCATATCCTTCTACATGGTCTCTCTCCCAAATAAAAGAGAACCTCTTACCATCATCAAATAGGCATATGAATAGTATTTAGTGATAGTTGATTTGGGATAAAATCATGGAAAGATAATCAATTCTAAATTAAGTCATAGTTTTCTATTTTGAGGACAAATAGGTCCCATGAGAACCTCTCTCCACCAAGAGATACCTCACACTGTCAGCAGATGAAATACATAGAAAAAGCATTCCCTATAAGAACCTCAAGAAAAAACTACTATGATAGAATCTATATGGGGAGTGCCAACTCCCACACCATGATTAAAGAGATAAATGATTGGATGGAACATGTGTCTACTAATATTGATGCAGATTAGAATAAACACAGGTCATACCTCATATCATCTCATGTGTCGTTGAATCATAAATGTCCAAATATTTTAGTTTTTCATAGCCCTGGACACCATCTCCCTGAGCCTGATGTGGTCCACCTAATGGTGGTGGTGAGAGGACCTCATTGAATATCCACCATCTAAAACTCCTCATGTTCCTATTCATTATCCACCTCCCTGGTGACCACCCTATCCCCACCTAGGAGATCCTTGATCATAGTGTTGTCTCTGCCATGGAGGTCCATCAGCTACCTTCCTAGGATACCCAGTATGTCTGGTCAGGCAGTCTAATGCCATGTAACCACACCCATCAATAGTATATCACCATCCCTCCCCTAGCTTCCCTGGTACTCTGCACTACCCCTGCACTATAAGACCATGTCCCTCAGCTTGCTCACAGAAGGGCCTCCTGTTCCTAGATCTCTGGAACCTACCTTCTTCTATAGATGAATCAACCCTATCGTTCCCACTACCCTATCCCACTGTATATTTTCCTTATAACATATATCTCTATATAAAAAGTTCTTAATCGATCACCGTAGCATAGGTGGTGATGCACAAGGGCACAACACTGGCTTGGATATCTCTGTGGAGTCCCTACACAAACGTCCTTGGTCGGAAGTATCCAAATATGATCATGTTGACAGAGTAGATTGTAATGTCTGTGATCCTAGCCACATCCTCTTATAGTATCATCCCTACCTATTTAGGCTCCAAAAGCTCTTTAATCTGAATAGAGAATAACAAGGAGGGGTAGTACTCCTAACGAAATAGCTAATGGAAGTCCTCAAACAAGAATGTTGACTCATGATGCATCTGGGTAATCAGGCTCCACCAACACCTAGCTACTCAGCTAAAATTCTTGGCTACCAAATCCAACATCTGATCTATCAGTGTTTGGATAATCCTATAGATATGAACCATAAAATCTAGACAATCCTTGACGGCCTGGGGATATGGATTGTTGCAGAACATCAATGGTCTCTGTCATTAAAACTCGCAGAGTGCGCTCAACCTATACACATCCTCATTCTTCTCTACTAGAACTATCTTCTACTAAATTGGTGGAGGTAAAAATACATCCCCTTATAAAGGGTATCATGGTATGGACCATGAATTGAGGCCTCGTAGATCATAGGGTCTCCCTCATGATTCATACCTGGTATCCAAGGTAGTTGTTGTCATGGAGGAATCCTGAAATTGATCAATGATTATCCCAGTCATATAAGAATATATATATATATATATATATATATATATATATATATATATAAAGGGGAGGTGAATCAAGAATGATAGTCAAAGACTCAATATTTTATGATGCATATACATTGATCCCTACAACAAATGTATTAACAAGATAAGTCTACAAGTAGGTAGTGAGGGTCCTAGTGAATGGATGTGTCAGTTGTCGCACCATCACTAGACCCCCTTATCCAAAGATATGTAGTCTAGACACATTGAAACTATTTCCCTAAACCCAAAAAACCCTTTTAGGGGGAAAACATCTTAACAACATCCCAAGGAATGAACTTTCTATAATACCATTCTACCAAAATCTGACCCATTCTGAGACTCAAGTCATGACTATCCAAATACTAGATCCATAAGCTAGGGGGTGGTGAAAAGTTTCAATGGAATAAAAAACCCAGGGATTTAATTACCTAGAAATTTGTATGCATGCACAGATCCAACTCAATAAAGTAGTGCAGAGGGAAAAGAAATAAAAGTCGAAAAAATACTATAAATAAACTAAATATGCATGGACATCTAAACAGTACGATGTACAGTAGTGTAAACTAAATGGAAAAGGTAAAAATACACACCCACCTAGAAATATGTCCCAACTAAAAAAACTAGAAAAGATTTAAAAACTAATAGTGCATCTCATATATCTCATTTTATAACCACCATACATGGTCCAAGAAGTCTGTATACCTAAGCTCCTCTAAAGTTATGATAAGCCTGTATATCATATAAAAAATATATGGCTTGTGTTGGGAAAATACCATGCGTGGTTGAGTATATACCTACCAAGGAGAATGGCACAAAGTGTGTGGGGAGAAGTGGGAGATACAATTGAAGAGGAAAGATGTTTATAGAATAATCCATAGTAAATGTGTACATCTCAACCCAATAACAAAGTGAAATTAAGATCATCTAAAAATAAGGAGATCGAAAAGGTGAGAAGATGAACTTATCATTGAGTATTTGATACCTATAGTAGGATATTAGACACATCTAACCACTAGAATTGAGACATAGAATATTCATGACATACCCTGCGTGTATTTGGATTTTGTGGAAGGAGAGTAACAAAATCCCAGGGAGTGGGTACTGAAAGAGGATATATATACATGCTCAGTCATAGAATCCCAAATGATAGAGTAATGGTATTTCCATCTCACAGCTAAACCCAAGAATACAATTCACCCACAGTTCAAAGGGAGGTCCATATATGATTCAAAACACCAGATGCATCTTCCCTGGACACACATGTATAATATACTCAATGACCACACTTTGATACTATCTACCTTAGGTGACATTGACATTCCCTTATAGTTTTAGGTAGTGTCACAAGAACATGTCTTAGTGTGGAAATCGTCCCACTTTCTCATGAGCCCAAAGGTACGTCCAACCATTTCTATTCAATATTGAATATAGTAAAGTGTTAACCAATTTTAGGAAAGCATCATGAGCCATGTTACATCAGGAGGGACCTAAATTGGTAGTATCTGATGAGGGACACTGCCCAGTCCTACTAGAGGGTACCACATGGGAAGGTCATCGAGGAATATCATTTCCCAGTCCTACTAGTGGGTAATCCTGATGAGTTGTTTGGGAAATGATTCTACCCAGTCCTAGTAGTGTTTTATGCTTGGAAGATGACATTGGGGAGGGCCACTACCCTTCCAAGCCTGAGGGTATGCTCAAAACATCGAGGAACTTCATTATCTAGTACTACAATAGGAAAAATCATAAGTACCTTCAGGGAATGCCACTACCCAACCCAGTAGGAGGGTAATCTCAGAACTTCCATTGTGAAATCCCACTACCCATCCTAGATGGGGGTACACCTGGTACTACTCTGATGATTCTATATTATTGATTCCTCTATCGAGTGTCAGCTCGGGACATGAAAAACCCATAACATTTCACATTATACCTCAAAAACTGATTTTGTGGGAACTAATGTATTCTATGTTGATGAACACTCTAGATAAGAATCTCATGAGAAAAAATATGAGTTCATGTGTTAGAGATATGGATCCTCAAAGATCATTCAGAAGAGATCCAGTAGTAAATGTTGTGTGAGGGGACCCACATGGCATGTGGTCCCTCTTCACTATCTATCCATGTCTCTGGTCGGTACACGAGTCCCGTCTGTGTTGGGGTATATGCCATGTACGTGGACTACATGGCATGTCCCAACTACCCTAGATCCAGTTTGTGTCTACTAGTCTTGTCCATGTACTCAAACCCCCTATCCATGTACAATCGTACACAACATGTAGGCCCACATGGAACACTGTATGTGTGTGCAACCTGTGTCTGCGTACTTATGCATAGACTCCCCATCTGTGTGTCCCATCACATAGATTTTCCAACTATGGAAGGGGTACATGGAATGTGAGGGAGTGCTACATGTTTTTTTACGATTAAATTATAAAAACCCATAGTTCCATCACTGATGGGGATAAAATATATGTTTTCTTCATCCTACATGGTGTGTAGTAATGATTTTTAAAGAATCCTTGAATTTCACCCAGTCATAATCCATTCTTAGAGTCATGTAACTGTGCCATAGATAATTCCTTGAAATAATCTAAAAACTCTATATTATGTTAAATCTTATTATCATCAGTTGTAGTTCATTGGAAAATTGATTCTATCATGAACAAGGGGTTTGTTGAATATTTTTCACACCACTATTTGTTCATCACTTGGTAATCTTACTCCAAACCACCTGATAAAACTTCTTTTCAATGAAATGAATCATGATATATGATCCTCTCATAGAACCATATCTATTACATCAATCCACAAAAAATCCAGGCACATGATCGAGCTCGAGTATCCTAGAAACTATTGAACTGGGAACCATGGGGTTTCAATAGTGAATAATTCAAAGAACCGGGAAATAAATGAACCAATAAAAGATGATTTCATGATATTTGGACAAGTTTTCTATATAATGATCAATAATATGGAATTCATATTAGAAAAAATTGATAAAATAAAGTTTCATTAATCATTCTCATGGAAAGGTTTTAAAATAGGGATGCATATCAAAAAAATGATGTTTAATTTATTAAAATATTTAATCAAAAAGGAGAAGACACCAATTGATGAGTCATTAAACATTTTTGGATCATTATTTTTTGAAGAATGTGATCACCAATGAATCTGGGAGGATTCATTGTGTTTGATTCGTCTTGATCCAGAGTTATGTTGTTGGTCAAGTAAATTTTATGATAGAGGAGGTAAATGACAACTACATTAGTGGTGGGAGAATTATGATCCAACCCAGGTGAATTCTACCTAAATAAATACTTATAGTATCTTATTAAGACAAAGATAAATTTAATCAATTAATTAATTAATTAAACTACAAAAACACACGTCTAATGAGAAAGGTATCCCAATGTCCTTCACCAAGTTATTTAATGTTTTTCCTATAGTAAAAATCTTGTTACAAACCCAACCACGGTCATCAATTTTCAATCTGATTAAACATTTGATAGTTATTCAGTTTTCTTTAATTAACCATTTTCACACAATATAAAGTATATTTAATATTTTAAAAAAATTAATTCTGAGTACCTCTAGTCTCTGTATCCCATGTTGTCTCAACACCTAGTTCTAGAAATATATCTTAAAATATTTCAATGCCTTACAAGGAAAAAATAAGGCGTCTACAAATATATTATTTAAATACACTATACTATAGGGTTAAACCTCATACTTATCATTAAAAGTTTTTATTAGAATCAATAAATGGTAGAAATAACATTCAATATTATAAACTATAAGACAAGAATAATATTATGTCAAAAATAAAAAACAAAAAATATTTTATCTAATTATTTTCTCCAAGCTTCAGCTATCATCAGGTTAGATTCCCCACCAATGATGGATTATTTTATCACATAAACAACTCCACTATTAATACTTTCCACAATAGAGATGTATTCCACTCCCTTTCTTATGTACCACCATTTATATTATGCATTAATTTAAATATCTCCACTACAAAATGGTTTTGTCCCACTCTATCCATTTTATGTTTTTTATTTTTAAAATATTTTTCATCTCAATTCCCTCTCACCCAGTTCACCCTTTTACCTCTAAATAAAACCATTCTTAAAGTGACATAGATTAGTTGAAGTAACATATAAATTCTTTGAAATATCAAAAAATTTCTCATGGTCAAATAAAAAATATTAATGTATTATCCCGACATAAAATTCATTATGAATCTCTAATTTTTTTTCATTTTATTCCATAGTAACATTAATACACTTAATTTTATTAAAATCATGCTCTAATACCAACTAGAATAACCCAAAACTATCCAATTATTAAATGCATTCTTTATAAAAATATTTCATTACACAAATTCCAATAACAATTAATGTTAACAGTATTAGATGATAAAGAAACCCAAATATATTTACAAAACCACAGTTACATTGGTCGTATGTTTTTTCAACCAAAAAAGTTATAAAATGATACACATTCTTCAATCTAGTGAAATATTAAAAACTAGATAATGTAATTTTTATACTCATCCTTAAACCCAATTAAATCCATGTAAATCATTAGATGAAAAAATAAATCTGTTTAATTAGTATAAGAATAATAAAAACACATTTGGATGTAGAAATAATTTAAAAAACAAGAAAAAAATTCCCAATAAAACCAAGAACATTTATCTTTTAATGAACATAAAATTACAATAAAAACTAATATCAAATTATATGATTGAATTGTTTTATAAAGTAGTTCCTTTTCATGAATAATGAAAATATAGAAATTATGAAGTTTAATTGGGACATTAATTCCATATTTACCCTTATAAACACACTTATATTGTAAAAACCAACTCATTTATCTCTAACATCATTTCCAGAAAATAAATCATTCTATAATCCATTAATAGTCTATATTATACCTTACCATCATCATATATAAATTCCAGGAATCATGACATGATTAAGACACATGGGATCTTGAATTTCACTATAATACTTATAAAATCATACTTTAATCCCAAAACAAAAAATAATCTATTATTAACCCATAAAATTTGGATTATTAAAAAAATGGGACAAACAATTCCCTAAAGGGTGGAATATAAAATATAATCCTAAAGTATTATATGATAATTATGATTTATCTTTTTAAAATAAAAAAAAATAACCATTTCGTTTAATAATATTAATAACAAAAAACTCGAAAATTAGTTTGAATAGAAATTACTTTTGGAAATCCATGAAAATATGAAAAATAATATTCATAATGTGGAATGGATAAAGATTAAAGAAAATTATTTCATGAAGAATTTTTTAAAATGGGGGGTTATTTCAAAAAAAATTAAAATAATATCATAAGTTACACATGTAGAAAAAATTAGCAATGTTTATTTTAAATTTTCAAACATATTCCATGTAAATAGAAAATAGCCAAAAAACATGTTATTATATATAATAATATTAATAAATAATAATAATGATTATGTATATTGAATTTAAAAATATTATAGGAAAACATCAAAACATTTCAAATAATTTTTAAAATGAAAAGACCCATTTCCTTAAGTCTCGACTCACCTCGTGCATCCTCTACCCCTTGGAATAACAACTTTATATTAAAATTCAAATTTTATTAGATAATTTTTCGTTTTCATTATTTTATTATTAATGTTTTACTTCATTCATTTTTATGTTTTATTTTTTTAATAAATTGATATTTTTTACATGAGTTATCTTGTTATATTTATGTTCATAGCATCGAAAACTTCCATAGAATAAAGTTAATGCCCAAATTTCATTTTGAATGGATTCCATAAGTTCTATATTTTTCAAGGTATTTTTTTCATAACCTTAATGATTTGTGGGAGCTCAATTGGTAATGATATTGTCTATATTATGATAATATTACTTAAGAAATTTTTTTAAATGGATAAAAATGACTATTATTGTTTAACATTTAATTTATTATTATAATGGAGAACGTACAATTAAATAATAAAAAATTGAATAATTTTCATACACTTTCATGTTATATTCAATAATAATATATATTTTTCACAATATATATGGATAATATTTTTCTATAAAATCCTAATCATTCAGTATCATAGTGTAAGACCACTACGGTGAATGGTTTCATAAAATGTGTTTATAAGAATTGTTGAAAAATAATTAAAATTTATTCAAAAACAATTCCTATAAGAAAATAGTAGTTTCAGGTTACCATTAACTATTAATTTCATTATTTAATATAGTATAAGTAGAATTGAAATTTGAATATATATTTTTAGAAAAAAACATGTATTTTAACCGAAAAACATCTTATTGAAATATATTTTTGAGTTGTAATGGATCTTATTTCATCATTGATGCACAAACAATAATCGAATTCATTATGACTATAACCTTTTAAAAAATGATTAAAAAATTTAAATTAGTTTTAAGGAAATGAATCATAAAAAAGAAAATAGAAAGAGGCTCTGAATTAATTACCTCAGTTATTAGACAAACACATTAGGATTGATTCAAACTCATTTTTAGAAAGGTATTTTGGAAATGGTTGATGATTTTAAATAAGGAAAGGGAATCCAACAGATTGATTTAGTTTGATATGGGATAGAAAAAACATTGAGTTTGGTTTTCAAATCTGATAATGAGTCCCCTTTATTGGGAAAGTGTAATGTCATTTTAAAAAAAAATCTTCATCTAAGGGACATGAATGTAATTTTAATTGGGGGCTTGATCCAAAAATTAAAATAGATGAAATTCTTAACCCGTCATTAATCCACATTCCTTAAGATATATTGTCATATTATATTTTAAATTAATAAATTTTTATTTATCAAAGAATACCCTTTAAAATGAATTTTTGAGTTATTATCATTATTTAAATTTTATTTATATCTAGATAAAAATTTAATTATAATTTAATTATTTAACTCATTGCTTAAATATCATTTTTATCCTGAAAATTTATGAATGACCCTACTTCATTCAAATAATACTAAAATTAATATTTCATATTTTTTATGAATTTTCACCTGCTTTTACAAGCACTACATTGACACTATGTTAAAAATATTATACATATATTATTATTTCATATTATAAATAGATAAATGATGTAAATATATTTTATTTAAAATAAATATTATCATCTAAAACCATCAATATTGTATTTTTTTCATAACTATTTTGATAGTATATTTAAATTATTATTTTCACTTTTCTGATCTTATCTTATTAATATGTAGGCATTCAGAAATATAACATGTTATATGATAGTAAAATTACTAACTATAGAGAAATATACATTATTAATTCATGATATTCATGATTAATGATGATTTTATATATATCCATAAAAATATAAATCTAATGGACCCTTTTTACTTATTTATGGATGTGCATTCATTTCATCAACACTAATAAATATTTTCATATTTCCTATGACATAATATTTAATTTATAATAATTTATTAATATTTTGAGTATAATATCATGATATTTTTGGTAGAATATAATATTTACAATTATATTCTAAGGACCTTAAAAAAATCTGAATCCAAATACAAAATATGTTTTTACATGTATATGGTTATGATAATTTTAGATATGGAATGTGGGATAGTGATATGAATAAAATAATTAGAAGAAATTATGAAATCTAAATTGATAAATTTCTATGGAATGATGAAAAAATATGTATGATATAGATTTAGTATCAATTAAATATAAAATTAAACTTTTACATGACTACTAATAACATTTATAAACATGATAACCCATATATGAGTGCTCGAGGAACTGAATGTTAACATTTAAGACCATCATAAAGACTAAAAAGTTCAAGTGTGGATTAATCATTATTGAGAGGAACAAATACATGTTGATAATTAGTAAAATTTATCTATTTTTATGTAATAATAAAATATAAAGATATATGATGCTAAGAACCATTGATACAGTTGAAATGATCACCCAAAATTAGATGTCTGATGTAGAAATTCGGGCATGATTTTAAAATTTTACTCTTAAAGAATAATCATGAAAATGGAAATTATGAAGTGGAATATTTCATTGTGAATATACATTTTTCTATTCATCTATTAACTAATAGATGGGTTCATTTATTTTTTGTAGGAAATTCAATATAGCCATAGTTATGAAGAGTAAAAGTCACTTGAGAATAATTGGGTATACCATATAAAGGAAAAGGATGATGGAAATTAAAGATATAAGGCATGGATGTTAGTGAAATGGTTTATATTGAAAGATAGTGTATATTTTTTATAAATATTCTCACTAGTAGTTAAATATTATATTATACTAATAGTTATATGTATATGAAGAATTAGGAAATCTATATATAGAGTTGATGGATGTTAAGGTAGCATCCATTCTGGTTGAGTTGGTGGAGGATATCTTTATAATGTTTCCAATAGAGGAACCAAAATTGGGGAAACATACTTTTCTTATATTGATAATAATATTTTACGGTATGATGAATGAATCATGACAATGGAACCCAAAGTTCAATTAATTTTATAGAGTAAAAAGGATTTAATAAGTTTAACACTAGTTGTTTCTATTATAGGGAGTAGTGGGATGATGGAGAATTCCTTATTTTTCTACTATAAATAAAAAAATATTACATAACAAAAAAAGTTAAAATCTTTCAAACATTTCAATTTTTTTCCAAAACATTTGAGACAAATTATCTCGTTAAAAAAATAAAGATATTAGGGATGATGATTAAAATATATAAGAATACATGATATTTTTTTTATCTCAAAATTATTATATTTAGAAAACCACATAAATGTTTTGCATGGATGACTAAAATGTAGTTTATACCACTCTTTCTAAAAAAATTATATAATATTGAAAATAATTTCCAATAGTGAAAGAGGGTCATCGATTGATAGATAATGTTCCATAAGATATTTCTATCAGAAATATATTGTTTGTAACAATTTATTCTCAACCAAATATATCATTTTCAATTAGAGTTGTAAGATTATTTACATCAAAAATATATAATTATTCATTAGTAAAAAATTAATCAGATATATTTGTGTTTTAAAATATTGGAATAACAAATTCATTATTTAGGATAGGAGGATATATTACATGGTTTTTTTGATGTTGTCTGTTTTGGTGACTTAGAAAATTATAATAGAAAAATGAGTTTCATTTTTTACACAAAGTGGAACCTAAATTAGATAGATTAAATATATAAAGAAGATAGACACAATAAGTACAATGTAAGTAGAGTTTGTAGAGGAAAAGAAATATATAATGTTTATGGTTTGGTTAAATAAAGAACTGATTGAATTAGGAAGAAATAAACATGGAGGGATTCATTTCTACAACAACTAAAGTTAAATTAAATTGGAAAAATATGGTTTTCCAAGCATGGACTAATAATATTATCCGGTTGAATTTCTATATCTGAAGTATATGGGAGGAGAAATTATTATATCTATGGAAGATACTCGGTGTCCAAATCTAGTGGCTATTCTTGAAATTACTTTATACCAAGAAAGCTTATGCTTGAATCATTCCTCAATGGGGCACGGTTTAATGGATCAAAAAAAGTGTTAGTTCACTAATAGTGTTGATGAAGGAAGCAATTTTTATAAGGATTGAAACATATTTTTTCTCTAAAAAAATAATTCAATCAGAAGATTTTTGTTACTTAAAACATTTTATAGAGCATCTGATATTTTAAGAACCAAATACTTTAAATTTGTTATGTCAACCATATTTTTGATACTTTTAATATGTCTTGCACATATTTAATGGTAGATTTTATTCTAATATTTAGTGGAAATAAGTTATTTAAATGATTTTATCTTTCGATTACATCATGTATAGTCTATAATATTAGAAAACTCTCTATAATGAATTTTATATAAATAATAGTCTTGAAGTGTTTACTGGGGGAAGAAATTGATTTCATTATTGTTACATGATATCAACTATTACATATTATTTAGTGTCTTCTACCTAAATATGGGATGTTGGTGCATTTATAATAATAAAAAAATATTCCTATAAAAGACAATGGGGACTAATGATGAATAGTGTATCGATGTGTCGAAGAGTGTATCATACCCAACAAAAGTGTACTTGTAGATTTTTAAAATATAACATTATTTTATAGAATGTTAATAATTAAATTATTAACTATTAAAAATGGTGATTTCCAAATTAATATACTCATTGTACATTTGGTAATATAATAATGTTTTAGTGGTTCTTCCTGCATAGGGAAAATTCAAGACCACGTTAATATCCTATGTTCATTTACCTCTTTATGTACTTATATTTAATGTATTACTATTTATCAAATTTCTATACATTTTATGATTCTATATTGGTTTGTTCAAGTTCAATATAGTGTGGTGAGTATGGTATTGTGACTTTCTTATTCTAATACACATTGTCAATGAGATGTGATATTATGGAGGTTTTGTTTTCTAATATATGGATATATATAATAACATTTGGTTTTATATAAATCATACTTCATTTTGAATAATCAACAGTACAGGAAATATGATTTTCATTTTTTCCATACTCCAATATTAAAAACCTTATATTTGAGGAATTAGGTTTGTGAAACATTTTTTCATGTGTGGTAAGTTATTAAATTCACTATAGTCAATGAATTTGTCTAGTATAGTAGTTGATAGTGCGAAATATATTTTGGTGCTCTTTGGTCATCAAATTTCATTATTTGAAACATGGAATGTGATGGTGCATCAAGGTATTCCCTTCAGATATTTTGTGAGATCATAAAGATGACAACATATAAATACAATAATCCTATAATGATTGTGCCTTAAGGAAAAGTCTATTTTTAATTGAATAAGTAACTAAGAAAATCATTTTTGGATTGGTTAACCATTATATTTATATCACTCCCTTTATACCCTATGATTTTGAGTAACTGTGGGCCTTCTTTTTACAGGTTGATAGTCCCTTGGATATAAAGAAAATGCATTAGATTTCTCATTGATTTAGAGGATGGTTTATAAATTGATCCCTTAAGTGGTCATATTTCCTATTCCATTTTTCAATTATATATTTATGATGTATTCTTTGATAACATCCCAGTAATGATAATAGTTATATATATAGAAGTGATCAATCAAAATTATTCATTGATGTGAAAATATTCATATATTAGATTTTTTATATTTTTAGCTCTATAGTATGTCATAATTTGGTTTAAACACACCCAACTTGATACACAATAATTTATCACAATCTAGGAAGGTGGTAAGTGTTGTGGATTTACGATTGGGAACATTATTGGGGTAACTTATGTATCCCCAATAATGTTATTCATTCCCTCATAGTTCATTTCAATGTATTGGGACACATTTTTCATTTTAATGTTGTGAAAAAATTTCTATATTCATTAATTTAAAGGTCCTACACGCATAAATATTTAAATTAATTTTTAATTTAATATCTCCAAGTCCAATTCCATGTTATTTATCATTTGGAAGAATATAATATATGCTACGCCATTTGAAGTCTTATAGTTATGACCATTTGGGGAAAGGGTCATTGAAATACTTTTTTGTGGGGTTTATACCAAAGAATCCACTCTATTTTATCCTACCTATTAGAAACAAGCTATGAAAGTGTATGGTTTCAATTGAAAACATCGATGGATAGAAAAATCATTTCATCTCATTTATGAGTCATTAGGATGAGATCACAAATGGGTATATAATTGGGCATTGAACATGGTAGAAGGCTCACAAGTGATTGAACTCCTCTTACTAGTTTATGAATATACGAGGAATGGAAAATAAACTCACGAGAAGATGGTTTTATGTGTATGTATTGAGGCTTATATGAATTAGTAGGCCCATATAAGCATTTTTAGGTAATATATTGAAAAGTTTATAAGGGTGACTAGACTAAAAGGTGATATAGACCAATGGTATTTGGGCTTTTTATAACGTCACTAAAAATGTGAGACATCAATGAAAAATGTCAATTCCCATTTCAACAAGGTGCACCATTATTTTAGGGAGAGTACAATATTACAACTCTATAACTAAATATGCATGGCTTAGAGTAGTGTCAGGATAAGTTACCTAAAAATATGTTTCTAAAGGTGTGTGTGAGTGAGGAAAAATAACAATAAAATATTTGTTTTGGTCTATTGGAATATTCATTAGTTTGAGGGGTGTCCCTAGTTGGAAATATCATATGTTTTATTGTAATGGAAACCAAGGTATTATAGAATAATAATTGAAATATTGTTGGAAAATTTAGACATAAAATTCTAAATGATACTACCCATGTCATCAAGGTGTTACTTTATTTTTGGGATCATAACATATTAAAACTCCAATGTTATGAATTATTTTCATGAAGTATTGGTGAGGATGGGTGACCTCATGAGAAATTTACCTGGGTGTGTGTGAGTGAGTAAAAACACACTGGGAGAACATGTCTTTGCATGTCGGAATAGTCATTAGCTACATACACAACCCCACAAGGTAATATACTATGTAATTCTAAGAAATAAACCAAGTTATTATACAATACCAATGTGGTTATATGATTAGGTTCATGTATTAAGGAGTTCATGTCATTAAAAATGGTATCTGAGAAAATACCCTACATGATGTGCCTAGGAACTTCCTAGGGTTGATATTTGGGGTCCAAAACAAGGGAGTTGTTCATTTATATGGTGGGTAGTGTAACATGGGTAAAAAAGTGATATTTAAAGTAATAAGTGATACTAAATAACTCAAAAAGTTGCACCTTTGTTTTCATGATCCTATATGATTAAAATTATACATTTAATCATGTTTATACTAGATTATTTTTTAGGATGGGTGGCTTCCCGTTATGTTTCCTAAGGTGTGTGTGAGTGAGTAGAAGACACATTGAAAGACCATGCATTTTCTTGTTGGTATATTCATTCGTTAGATATTTTTTTCGTGGTGATTAATAGTTTGTTGTGTATTTACAATTCAACCATGGTATTATAAGAAACCCATGGAGTTAGATGATCATGTTTGTGGCCCAAGATGGCCATGTCATGAAAAATAAATGTTTTTTATTATTTAGGTAATGGGAGGGTATTATGTAGCATTTTAGCTTCACTTAATTTCATAGTCTTTATAGTGGGATTGTTTGGATGTGACTATTGGCCACATGGAGGCTTAGTTGTCTTATTGTATCATTATTTATGGTTTATCCAGTTTGGATTAGGCTGTATGGATCTTATATTTATCTCATTATTTCTCAATACACTACAATTGTTTGTCTATTTTTTATACTCAATACTCGTTTCTACTATCTATGTTGGACCTCACCACTGTGATGGACTAGTTTAGGTGTCTTATGATGTTTACTCATGTTGTATTGTTATATAATGGTATCAGAAGATGCTCAACCAGAAGTGTGTTAAAACTTCTTGAGTTTGGTTTTGTTTATATGGTATAAAAGGGTTAGGACTACAAGAATTCAGGTTGTATATGCAGTACAGTTCTTGTTTAGCTCACTTACATTTTATAAAAAGTGTTACCATGGGTGGTTGATGAAATTATACAATGATTGAGATATTGTGATTGAGGTCATTTGAATAAACTGAAAGAGATGTATATTTAAATGTATACATTTCTTCTTAAAGAATTATATTTAATTATTATAATTCATAATCACTTAAAATTATTTATTTTTTAATTTATGGATGTGAATTAAAGAATATTACCTTAATAGTGAGGAAAATACTAAAAATATGATTGGATATTGAATTTTGAATAATTAAAAATACCTCCTAGAAGATTAATTCTAAATTCTAGAGAAGAATTTCCGAGATAGGATCTTTAGTTGAATACCCCTATTGGACCATGTTTAGATCAATAATTAATCTATAAATTTTAGGATCTAGGTAAAGATGTTGTTTGGAACACAGTAAGTGAAATTGATCATTGCTTGGAAGTCACTAAGAAGCATCTGCCTATCTTCTATCGTGATAAGGTACCCCATGAATTTGTAGAGTTTCTTGTGACTATTATGAGGGTCTTCAACTTTTTGAAGAATCTTGGAGAATCTACAATGGTTTACCCCTTGTATATGTTAAATTGAAATGTATGGAGATGTTGGTACATTATTGTGAAAGCTATGTTACATAGGGATTATCCAAGACTTATTTTAAGAAAATAATCAATAAACAGTTTTATACTAAGATGTTTCATCCAATGATGAATAAAGAGTTTCTTACCTTATAATAATGGTTGAAAACCATTCTTGGGTATTCACGAAATTTTTATGAGTTGGTGAATTTGAACCAGATCTAGTCACTAAAGAGCATAAAAAGTCTTAGAGGTTTGAACTGGTCTTGGGGTCAGAAATTCAATTTATATTGATTCTCATTTGTCGTTAAAAATTATAGAGGTTATGAAAAATGATGCTTGGATGAGGTAGACATGTCTTGAATGATAGGTTTGGATAGTTATTTGGTTGGTGTTGTTGTTAGTCAATGTGTATCTTATATCCAAAAAAGAAAGTGAAAGGGTGGATGATTTTATTAAGGACCTATTTCAAGGGATTAATCCTGATAGAACAGGTCTTTAACTTCAGTGTGGAAGGCATGGTCATGCCATTCCTAACTAGGAATAATATTCTAGGACATTCCATCATTTTGGATAGTCCAACCATCTAAAGATAGTTTTGAAAGGATGTCACATGGTATTAAGGCCAGATCCACACTGACTAATGGATTGTAGTTTTAGGAAAATCCATTCAAGGTTGGTGAGTCTAATCTATTGGACATGGGGTATTATCGTTTATATATGAATAAATGGTTTTATTTGAATGATTATTTACTATAAGAATTTGATGTAGGGTTAGATAATATTCTAGTTTATATGTTAATTTCTTCTTCTATAGTTCTACATTTGTTTGATATTGGTTTTAAACATTTTTTATAGTAAATTTAATTAACATGTTGGGTTTAAATAAAAAACATATAAATTTATTATTGGATCATTCCATGTCCTTGGAAAATGGATATGAAACAGGTTTGAAGTGTCCCATGTGTCGGGAGGTGATATCAGACTGTGAGGTGTCATAAGAATTATTAGTTTTTTTTATTTACATCATTGACATGATACATGGTAAGGATTGAATGATATTTGTTATGTTCTAGATAGACCATTATCATCATTGGCTTTAGTTTTTAATTTCTGATGGGTTAACTTATGTTTTTTGTGGTGAGTGGGACTATAGATGAGGAATGGTATGGCATATTGTTCATTATGGTGGGGTAATATTATTTTAGTTGATAGATATTTTTCTTGATGTTATTGATCCTTGTTAGTTTTTTCTACATCCTACAGTTGTGTGTGCTTACCGTACGGTCTTTAACAATTATTTCTATGGTTTTACACCATAGAGAGAGGTCTAGTTTATTATTGACCTTCCCCTAGTATGATGCCCATTTCAATTTCATATTATCAAATGGATCATGTTGGGTTAGTAAAACATAATGTTTGTGTTAATGACTTAGAGGATAATGTATTGATTAGTCATTTGGGTGTCATTTTGGGCCTTCACCTATCCTCTTTTCAAAGAAGGAATACAAGATTCACTGACATAGCAAGGATTATAGTAAGTTGAATTGGGTGACCGTTAAGAAAAAATATCCATTCCTATGGTTGTTTGTCTTTTTGACCAGAATATATGGAAAATTGGTTTCTAGTGATTGACCTTTGGTCAAGATTACACCTATTGAGATTCCATGAAAATGATATACCTAATTTACTATTTAGAAGCCAATATGGGAATTTTGAGTATCTTGTTATTTTATTTTTTTTTCTAATGATCATGTGGTATTTATGGATATAATTAATGGAATATATCCTCATTTAATAGACTCATGTTTTGTTCATTGATGATATTATGTTGTAATCCAAGTCAAATGAGGAGTATATGGACCATATGGAAGCCATTCCTTGAACATTGAAAGAACGTCGACTATATGGTAATATTTCCATATAGGGGATTTAGATTTGGGAATTGAAATTTTTGGGGAATTTTATAGATTAGTGGGGAGTATTAGTAGATCCCAATAATGTATATATTTTATTATTCTTGGATCATACTAAAAATGTGTTTTATATAAAGTGATTATTTTGTTGGGATAAATAAAAAAGGTAGTGTGTTTTGGATTTCTCTATGATCACATATTTTATGATATCATTAAACTATAAGGGGTTAAATTTAGATTTTAGTTAAAATTTATAAGATTTATTTTGAGTAGCTATTGGTGATGTTGGATTCAAAACCATTTTTTATTCTTCCGGAAATTTTTTTTTCTTGTGATGATCTCTACGATGATTATGGTACAGGTTTAGGATGTGTCTTGATATAGGGGAAATATTTTGTAACCAATGGATCTTGCCAATTTTTTCCTCATGAGAAGAACTAACCTACCAGTGATCTTGATTTGGTTGTAGTTATTCATTTACTCAAAATCAGGAATCACTATCTCTATTAGTATAAGTTTTCATAGTATTTCAATCATAATATCCTCAAATAAATTTTTACACAGAGGGATATGAACTTCTGAAAGAGACACTGGGTGGAGTATCATAAGACTTTTGATTTTCATAATTCATACACTCATGGGAATGGGAATGTGGATAATGATGTATTTTGAATTAAATTTACAACACAGACTATGAAGGAATCATCAAAGGTGGGGTGTCTGATGATTTAATTTATTGAGATGAAAATGGAAGTGGGAGATAATGTTGGAAAAATGTTCTTAAATGTCGTAAAAGATGGATCAACCATTAATTTGTGAGTTTAGATTGAAATAGTGTCATAAACCAAGTTTCTATGATTTAGTAAAATACTATATGGTGGGGAGTCCTAGGGTGAGTGTACTTTTTCTCCCAGTGGAGCATTGTGCTTCCATAACATGTTGATTTTTATTTTTTCTCTTGGGGGGTTAATGGATAATGGAAACCAGTAATATTTATCCATACACCTTACATATACAATGATATATAATGAATTGAGATATCCATATTTTTTTCAAGGGATGAAGTGGTTATTTGAAATATTTTCATTATGTTGTCTCACTGGTTAGAATATTAAAGGGGAGTATGAGAAACCCAATGGGTTATTGAAACAATTCCCCATTCCAATATTTATGTGGGATTAGATTTTCATTTATATAATCATTGGTTTTCCAAGGAATAATAGTGGTAATGATGTGATTTGGGTGATCATTGATTCACATATGAAATCATCTCATTTTATACATATCATGGATGTAATGAAACTAGAATATCTTATACATTTTTATATTGGATACATTATGAGACATCATGGGGTTCCCTCTATAATCATTTCTAACATAGACCCAAGATTCACATATAGTTTATCCAATGGTTTGAAATAGTTTTTGGGTTCCCATATGAAATTGAGTGCATATTATCATCTTAATATGGATGCACATGTATAGATAGATATCTAGTTCTTATAGGATATGCTCCAATCTTGCATGCTTGATAATGATGGGACCTATGAAAAAGAAGTTTCCTATAGTCTAATTTTACTACAAAAAATAGTTATCAGGAATTGATAAAGACTATTCTATTTGAATCATGGTCTGGGTGGCCGTGTAAATCAACCTTGTGTTAGGGATAGTTGGTAGAGTTCTCTTTTTTTGTGCCATGTCTCATTACATATAACACAAAAATGGTGAAGCTAATCTGGAAGAGGTTGGTCAGAACACAAAGCCCATATAAATATTATAAAAAACATCTTAATCATCCAGAAGATATTTAAGATGGTGATTGGGTGTTTCTCCTAGTTTCACCTCACATGGGACATCAGTGATAGAGTAAGCAAAGTAAGCTGGCGAAACACTAATATTTTTATAAAAATATTTTTGAATTTTTAATTATTTTATATAAATTTTATTTTAAATGCCCACATAATTCATTATTTTATTCAAAAATGATTATTTTTAAATTAATAATTAGAATTTATAATGATGGATACAAATTGATGAATTTATAACTTTAGGATGTTGGTATGAATTACTATATCTTTTTACTAATACATTTTCATATTTCGGGAAATTTTTCATTTAAAATATAATCCAATCCAATCATGACCTCAGATGAAAACCCACAACCACATATACAACCCCGTGAAGGATGATTTCATACTATTAAGGACATAGAAGATCCCATATGGGTTGGTGATGGTGTATACCAAACATTAAGAACCACATTCACAGTGTAGTCCTACGTCATTTTGGGTCATACAGATGTGGTGTGGCCCATGTAGAGAGTGTGAGTATGTTTCCAGGTTCCCAACCAAGTTCTGACTTACGATAAATGTATTAAATTCCTTGTTTTTTATACAATACCATCCAAAGTCACCCTTCTGATGTTGGCTGCATTCCATGTGGTTACTCATCAACTTAAAAAATGTTATTGTTTCTTCCAATGGCTCAAGTGTCGTACTTTTTACATAAGTGCTCCTCCATCTTCACAAATCAACACCACTACTTAACTATACACCACTATATGAAAATTTCATGAATCTCCAAATATAACACCAAGGGAGCTCGATCTTGAGATAGACCACAAATTTTATGGTCCCAAATCACTCAGGAACACATCTGGACCATCAAATGAGAACCTCCAACTCCTTTTCAAGGAGATAAAACCATATACATTGATGAGAGTATCATATACACATTGTGAATGATAGGGGGCTTGGA
Organism: Viscum album; assembly: GCA_963277665.1. Taxonomy (NCBI): domain Eukaryota; kingdom Viridiplantae; phylum Streptophyta; class Magnoliopsida; order Santalales; family Viscaceae; genus Viscum; species Viscum album. Next base: position 686,579,273 of record OY728150.1, read on the forward strand.
AATACTTACGTCCACCCCTATCTTGGCCTTAAACCATGCCCGATTTCCTCCTTAACCCCAGACAATCACCATAAATCCCTATTTGAAGTAGAAGATGCACCATATGAAAAATAAGCCCCCTCTATCTTCCATTATGGATAAATGGCTCAGTGAAGTGTAATTATACATCTTCTATTAATCATTAACTACCATATAAACCCTATCCACTTCCAATCCCTCTAGACACGACCATGATCGTATGCTTCCACGCAATCAACACATGTTTCCCACATGTATTTCTTCCACACATTAAAATATTTGAATCGCATATTTCATTTGGGTGTTTCCAAAATATATCCTAAGTGCCTTGGGTATATTCTAAGGAATATAATAGTGTTATATTATATATATCATATGAATACTGAGGGGTAATCTCTTATTATATGAGAATAGATTTTCTGTACTGAGGGTGGATTTTGAAACCCATTAAATGGACGAGGGAACTATTGAGCTTTAATTATTTTTCATCTGTGTTTATTTATTTATTATTTATATTTATGTAATTTCCATTTAATTAAAGTTACATATGAATCATTATATTTTCTTTTTATTTTTATTCTTCCTCTCAACTTATTCTTATTTATGTCTTATTTTTTTCTTCTTCATCCCCTTGTTGTTCTTCTTACTTTCTTCTTTATCTATTTCATTTTCTAAATCAAAATCTATTTTGTTTTGTTTTTGTTGTTTTTATTTTCTTCTCTATTATCTTTTATTATTCAATTTCTTTATTATATCTGTTTTTTTATTATTCATGTCGCATCCTCATTAAATTTTTATTTTATTCTTTTCTGTTCATTAAATTTATTTTATCTTCTTCTCTACATTTTATCCATCATATCCTCTTATCTTCGATAACGTGAATCTTACCTGAGGTTTTGAACAGGGGAGGTAAGTGGGGATTCCATTAATCATATGAATCAATTCGTATTTTTTATTTACATATATTGTGAGAAATATTGAAGTGAATGAGTGTAGAGTTTTCAAACAATGACATTGAACTCAAAATAATTTATATTTCATTATTTTAACAATTTACATTCCTTTATTTGAATTCCAACCCTTAAAATTTTTTATTGTATCCATTCAAGGGATTAAAGGAAATATTATGGATTCATTACTTGGAAGGTTTCAGACTCTCGATTGAGGTGTTCCCTCAACCTTGATTATAGGTGGTTGTGTAATGTTTTTTACTTAGGCATTCACGTTTTCAAAATAATTAAATAAATAAATTATGTCTTTAGATTGAAATTTCATGGTGAATCTATGAAAATAAATTTTAAAAATGACAATATTAGTGTTGTAACCCATTAACCAAACCATAAATTCCATTTCCATTATTCATTTTATTTCTCATTTCATGGTATGGTATAATTTCTTGTCTTTTCATTATTTCAAAAAATTCACAAAACCCAAATTTACCATTACAATCATATAATAATAAAAAGAAAAGAAACATTTATTTATTAGGTATAAAAGATATATTTAGATTATGGTTGTAGTGCTCCTCAAGTGATATGAACCTATTCAATTATTGTTCTTCAGTATGAAAAATTTAGAAATCTTTTTTTCCACACCATGAAAAAGGTGTCAAGTAAAAAATGGTTCCACATTCGATGATTTGATCTGTGTTTATTTTATTTGACCTATTCAAATAGTATATATTGTTTGTTTCATTAAAAATTCCATAAAAATTCTTTGTTCCATAATTTTTTCAAATGATCATTTTTTCAATTCAGGAACACTTACTCGGTGGTAAAGGATCAAAAGAAAGTACTATAGAATGCTATGAAAGATCTCCTACAAAGGTTCAATTAACTAAATAACCTAGAAAAAAATATGTTAAATGGGAATGAAAAAAGAGTTTATTTTTAAGATATGGTATATATTATTGATGAATTCAAAATCTATTAGAAAATATTAAAGAACAAAGAGGAAGTTCCTTTGGAACTTCCCAATTGAACTGAAGAAACACATGATATTGAGGCCATGACTTTGTGTATCCTCGGGCATACCATATGAAGGATCTGGTAAAGTCTTACCATGAAAATCTAGAGTGGATTTATTATGAGGAATGATTTTATTCATATCAATATTTGGGAGATTTACGAGATATGGATGAATTCTGGAAGAAAAGTGAGGTAAATTTTGAACTCCCAATTCTATAAAAATTAAATGTTTCAGAACCATTTTTTATCATGATATAAATTGTGTAAGACACCATAAATGTGGTGTGATTGGAGAAAATATATAGGATCTGTTCTACCTACCTCCATAGTTTACCATCAGAATCCAATAAGAACTTACTCCTGACAATAAGATTGAAGGTGAACCAAGAAAGAGAGTTGATCAATTTTTAAACTCTATTTCATTTTATTTTATTCAATATTATTTAAGAATTAATTATATTTTTTTAATTTTCATATTTAGACATTTATCATTGGGCCTCATAGTAAATTGAAGAATAAGTACATACACATTCTATGAAACTCATGGGGCACCCTGATTTTGATTGTCATGAATTTGAATAATCCCATGAATAAGTCCAAGTGGTTGAGCCTAAAGAAAATATGTCAAATGATACTAACATTAAAATGGATAATTTAATTTCCAATTTGAATTCTTTTCATGTAAAATTACTTTCTAACATTCCCAATAATCATTCAATTCATAAAGCCCATATTGAGCCATTACTGGAAAATAAAGAGGAGGTTTCACTTGTAGTAACCATGAAGGTGGATAATCCATACTTCATCCAACCTCATCCCAAAAATATATACCTAATTTTTAAAGTTATGTATCGTTTATATTTTATAAAGGGATAAATCCTCACCCGAAAAAAAAATATTTCAAGGATGGGAAACACTACATGTTCTTGTTCAAGTGTAACTAGATCCACCCACCATCAAAATATGGATAACAGTTGGTACTTCTCTTATATAGGTAGAAAAAACCTATGGACTACTTGGGTTATTATACCACTATTTATCTTTACATGATTTATAAAAATTTAAAATGTATTTTTATGAGTAGTTTATTATGTAACCCACACCATCTATCTATTTGAGCTTCAATGATATGGATCCAATGTTTTTATGATTTATTATCATTTGTAGGACCATGATGGAATTAAGAAACCCCAAAATAATGGTGGAATATTAAAATTTAGTCATTTGAATGGGAGTTAACTATTAATATTATTTATTAAACTCTATACTTTTTTGTCTAAAAAAAGTTTCAAGATTTAAAATTAAAACTTGTAAACCAATACATAAATTTATGTTTTAGTTGAATTATACACCAGACAAGATATTCATAAAAATACAATGATTAAATGTATTATATATCCACATTAATGATAGTGAATGATTAAAATGAAGAATTGAATTATTTAATTAATTCATGGAATTTATAATAAAGTCTCATAATTTCAAGAAGTTAGTTGATTGAGGTAAATGAAATTTCCCTTTTATTTTCAAGGCATTGAATTTTTTAATTTAATTTAAATAAATTTTTTATTATTATTAATTACATGAGTGACATTACAATGTTATATTTCTCATTCCTGAGATGATTTCAAGACCATGTACTTCCTATTTTATCATAATAAAATTTCATTGATGATCTTGGGACATGTCACCTACTAGAACCTGCATTGAAAATTGTAGAAGTATGCCTATAAAAAACCAAATTTAAAATAATTGACTCATATTTTGAAAAATACTTTTTCTTTTTGACAACCATTTTTATCCATTGTTACAATTCCTTTACTATTATCATGATATTTTAATGTAGGCGTTTGTGGCTAGTAGAATTATTGGTTAATGGAAGAAATATGTTTTAAGTAAAAAGTATATGGGTTTGAATGGGGGTATTAAGAAATGTATTTTATTCATATATTGAACATTTATTATTTTCCATACTTGAAATAAATAGGAAAATGAAAAAAAATGAATATATATATATATAGAAAAGGGTTGTGACTTTGAAGAATAAAAAATCACCATTAGTTGATGGAGGTTTTTTTTCATCTGTGTTTAGGTAGTAGGTGTGAGATTCATTTTAAGAAAAACATTAAAAAAATATATAATTATAGAGAAAATTTAATTTGATTCACGTCATTCAGTAAAATTTCATTTTAATCATAACCAATACTTTTGTCTTAAGAAGTATGAGTTTTCATTTTGGAGGGGATAATTTCATTGATATTTTACTTTCGATGTCATACTTTATACATTAATAGATAAAACTCATCCTTGAGGATTAATTTTTAAAACATTAATTCCAACCATCATTATTCCATAGAGCCATATGTACCTTGATTTAAATGTATAAGGCCCTGGCCATAAGCATTACGTAATCTTGAGTTTTAGCCAAGAAATATCATTCTTTCACATTAAGTATCATTTCTAGTTTATAGATTTAGAAATTTAGTCCATAACTCACAAATAAAAAACCCTACAATACAAATCAGACATATCCAATTAGCATCCATTTTTTCACCATATAAATTTTTTAAAAATAAATCATGATCTATTTTATGAAAAATACTCATGAAATTCAACATTAATTATTCAAATTCCTTAATTGTAATGCCCCGACCCCAAAAGCATGGAGGCAGTGAATTATTCCGTTACATTGGAATGATTACAAATAATCAAATCTCGAAGGATCAATCATTTTATCAGTCTTATAAAGCTATATTATATACATTATATCCATAAAAAATTGGTAAATATATAATAAAATATGATACATAATAAAATGAAGTAAATTATGCCATTTAAATCTTATTCAATGATTCCATATTCATAACATGGGAAAAGGAAATATAATAAGGGGGAGATAAAATACTTATTACATGTATGTGAAGTTGATATAATAATGAATCAATAGAAATAAACTATCATGGAAAGATAAATAATTTATAACACATGAAATTCAAATAACTATATAAGGAAAAATTAATGTGGAATGGTAAGAAACTAAAACAAATTCCATTAATCAGTAAACTGACAAGGAAGTGAATCTATATATATTTAAACAAACAATATCTAGGATGAATAATTATAATAACTAAATTATCCCCTAATGGAAATTCTTATTCGTTGGAATACATGTTTCATCGGTATAGGGAACCATTACCGTCGTTACCTTTCACATGATGGTTTAAGACATATTATTCACAAACAAATTTGGTTTGTCCAACCATAAATATATTATCAAGACCTTTAACAAGATAGTTTATATAATAATTATTATAATATCTAAGGGTTTTCAACCTAATTTTATCCCATGAGACTACCGATACATCAAAGGGATTTCATTAACTGGTCCCCAACCCATAGAGATTACCTTAAATCGTCCCCTACCCGTGTCTTACCTATCCAAATAATTATTATAATCGAATAATAGATTCAATTAATAAAAAATATTCCTTATCAAATATCCATATTTTATAAATAATTCTTATTTATCAATAATACTTCCTAGGATGATAAGTAACAATAAGGGTTGTTGACATTAAAACATTCTCCAAGAAAGACAATCTCTAAACTTTATGATGTTTCTCATACCACTTTGAAAAATTTGAATAATTGTTCCCAATAAATTAAAATAAATTTATAATATCATGAGAATAATTATATTCAAGATATAACATTCCAAAGATAATTATATATATAATATAAATGTTAATTGGTGCCTAAAAAATAAATCTCAATGGAATGTAAATGGAAACAAAATCCCTTGCTATAACCTTACTTTTGTTATGTGGTATTTTCCCTTATGTATAGTTATTTAAATTATGTTAATAACTTATACTAGAACCGTACACATTCTTAAGATATCATATATTAACTTATTGCAATATTTTATTACATGTTTGTTTACACTCATTCATTATTTTAAAATATCAAAAAATGGAATTAAAATATATTAATTTTAATTACATGAAATACTATATATTAATATAAAAAATCAATAATTACAATAATTAAATCAACTCACTTAACTTTTAATATTTATACTATCATTTATTTTAGTTAATTATTAACTAAATAATCACTACATTAGATTTTCTAAACCATTTTAAGTAACTAAAATTTCTCCAAAAATTATTTATAAATTATTATGATAATAACATATAATTTATATTTCAAAAGTATTGGTATGACCTAAAATATGATGTTTTTTACATATGTCAATGTTTTATAATTGTTAAATGTAAGAAAAGTTCTTTTTTTTTGTCTTTTTTACTTCACCTTTAATATTGGACAATTCCATTAAAAAATTTCCCAATAACCCATAAAATTAAACCCATGTGGGGATATGGTCAATTTATTGGTATAAAATGGATATTGGACACGTTTATAGGTAATTTTGGTCCTTAATATTAAGGTTTTGTCCCTTTTTAAGATTACTCATACTTTAATCACCGTAATAAATTTTAATCACATTAATGAATCTTTTTGGTCCAACAATTATGTCTAACATATTAGACAAAAAATATTGTACTTATTACAATTTGATAAGTCTATTTTTCAATATTATAATCACATAATTTTCAAAATTCAGATTAACAATAATCTCACAGATGTGGCAAGAAAGTGAGTTTTTGAAGTAGAAATATTCAAAATATCAATAAGTTTTTATATTCATTTTCAAAATAGAAATGATAAACATGAACTAAATTATGTTAATATATGTATAATTAACCTATTTTTACTTCAATAACAATTTATAATATAATTGTTCATTAATAATTATTTAAAAGAAATGGTAAATTTTAACAAATATGTTGTCCAAAAATATGCCTTATCAGAAAAATACCAAAAAAATCATCCTAATATAATTTTGAAATTATTGATTCAAAAATGAATTCTATTTTTAAAAATAAATTTAATAGAATTTCCAAAAAAAAATTTAAAATATGTATGCCACTAAAAGAAAGTAAAACCTAGTATTTCTTGTAATGCAAGCTAGCGCAATGTTGTGTGTAGAAAAATCTTAACATGTTGTTGTGAATAAATAGAGACAAAATAATATTTATTCTAACAGGAAAATATTATAATTTAATGTGTTGTTACATTCTTCCCACTATAATTAAATTACATTATCACAATTTTAACATGATCTTAATAATAAAGGGATTGATATTTTGAAATACTATTGTTGAAAAACCCACATATTGGATAGGTTTAATAAAAAAATATTCTTAAAAAGAGATAAAGGAATGTTGAATGGCCATGTAACTAGGTTCCCTAGTAGAATAAAAAAGGTGGTAAATGGAACCCTAGATACAAAGGAAGAATCTAATACTCATGTTCTAATGGTGAGTGCTTGAGAGGAAGGTTAGGAGAAATTAAACAATCAAAATCCCTAAATCCATGATGATCTAAGGGGACATTAGATTCCTCAAAAACAAGGGTACTAAAACAAAAGTTTTGGATTGAAGATCAATTTTCCTCAAGTTTAGTAATTCTTTCACTCCTTAGTAATATAAGTAAACATACTTACTTGGAATGTTTCAATAGAAAAATAGTATCTATTGGTCATTCCTTGAACTACTTCTACTTCATACCTTAGCACGTGATGCATTATATAGTGATGTAATACAATTACTTCTAAAATATCATCCAATGATCAACTAAAACTATTTTATAACCAATTAACTTTTCCAATAGATTATGATCCAATAAATTAGAAGAATGATAACCGAATTTCCAAAATTAAATTATTAGATACCATGAATTGGCTTTTAATTAATACTCACCGAACACATTATGTTATTAACATGAATTACCATAAAATTTTTTTTAAAACAATCATGATTCTCATTCATTAAATAGAACATTGATTACTGGATATATTCTGTAAATCCAAAAATGATGTAAAAACCATTAATGATAGCATATATTACTTATCGAAAAGTCATTAACCAATTAAGGGTACTGAAAACATATCTGAATCAAGCATTTATTCATCATAATCTCAAAAATAAGAATATTTTATGGGTTTTATTTCCATAAATAATTTGTTTTATTAAAAAATTATCCTTCTATTGAATATATTTTCTTGGTACCATTCATCATTTGATCTCAAAACCTTAATTAGAAAATCCTATATTATAGTACTTATATATTTCATAACTCTAATAACTATTAAATAACTGATAAAATAATTTTACAGAATTACTAAAAGATCCATATAAATAGGCACATTAATCATTCAACATCATTTGTCTCGATTACATAAGCATTACCTTGACCCTTGGGAATATTATGAGGTATTTTCCCTTAATTTTTTGGGTATAAAATTCCATAGTGACCAATATTCATATAGTGTAATCATTTATAATTGTAATTTTATTTCATTCTCTTACAATCACGAACATGGTGAAATTTTTCTCCACACTTACAAAAAACTCTTATTCCCTCCATGAATATACTAGGGTGTTTATTTCCACAATTATCACATGAATGAAAATACATCACTCCCTTATTCTCCTTATCCAATTTTTTATCCATTTTCCTCATCTTCATTGGGTTCTATTAAAAGTAATAGTATATAAAGATTTATTTCTTTTTCTTGATTGCACATAAAACGATTTCATTGTATGAAGAAAATGTTTTAGGAACTAGTTCCCTTCAGAATTTTTCTTAAGAACATTAAAAAGTAATTGATATTTCCATAAATGTTGCGCATATAATCTATAGAATACTTAGCTAAACTATTAAATGTAGAATCGTAATCTATAACACTTTCTACATCATTTTTTGTTATGCTAAGAAATTCCTCTTCATCTCTGTTTTTTGATCAAGAGTGAAGTATTTATCAAATAATGTCTCCTTAAAATTCATCAAATTCATGAGTTTAATTTATTCTCCCTCCATATTATTTTGTTTGAACAAGCACCATTTATAGGTATAATATTTTAGAAAATACACTAAATGTGTAAAATATTCCTTTTCACCACATCCCAAATTCATAAGTATCTTTTCTAGAGACTTAATTTATTGCTTAGTTACAATTCGATTACATGTCCCACTAAACGAGGGGGGATAATACCGTATAATGAGATCTAATATAAAATATTCTTATTGTGGAAAAGGTTTCTCCATTTGAGTGAGGTTATTTACCATAACCTATTTAAGTTTCACTAGTACCACTACAATTTATTCAGTTCAAATACAAGACATATTTTTTCCTCTAGAGGGAAAACTCAGCATTTTCTATCCGTATTGATATTGTTCTTCCTTCCAGGTGCCATTTCTAAAAAATGGAATGCATTGGATTAGCTCAAAATTTATAATTCCAAATATGGTATAGTTCAAAACATAAATTTATGCATCATAAATCAGAGAATCAAAAACATATTTTACTTTAGGTAAAATATTAATTTTAAATCCTCTATAATATTATATAAGGAAATTTGATATTTATCCTAAGAATTTACCTTGGTATTTTAAAACAAGGTGCACAATAAGACCCATTGTCATTTATCGGGTTATCGTGAGTCCATACCAGAGCACCTTAGCCTAGTTATTACTCCAAGGTACATCTATTCTAGAATGATGTCTACTTGTATTATCCACACAGGGATGTATTGCTAGGAATACCCAAATAATCTCTACCTTACCAAAATTATAGGATTCCCCTCTATACTTATCCTCAATTTTAATATTATAGTTATTTTCCCTAATCAATTTTTTATAAATCTAGTTTCCATGTTTGTTTCTAAACATAATTTTTACCAAGTGTAACACCACAACACCAGAAGAATGAATCTGGTACATTATTTTATTACATTGGAATTATTATAAGGAATAAAATCCCAAATGACCATTCTATTTAGTATTCATAGAAATCTAGATTAAATACATGATACACCTAATACATTAGGTAATATATTATAAAACATGATACATAATAAAATGAAATAAACCATTTCCTTGAATATTTATTTATTATTTCTTTATTCATAACTTGGGGAAAAGAAATATAAAATGTTGATGTAAAATTCTTAGTACGGGTAAGTAAAGTGGAAGAAATAATGAATCAATAGAAATAAACAAACATGGATTGGTTAATAACTAAAAAATTAAGTCATTCAAATAACTATTTAATGAAAAATGAATATGGAAATGAATGAAAATGAAACACATTCTATGAATCAATAAACTATGAAAGAAGTGAAGCCATAGATATTTTGATCAAAAATCACATGGATAAATAATGATAATAACAGAATTCTCAATTATAGAAATTATTATTTGTTGGAAGCTGTGTTTCCTAGGTACATGAAACCATTACCGTCAAGAACTTTCATAAGACGGTTTAAAACATACTAGTTACAAACCAATTTGGTTGGTCCAACCATAACACTACTATTAATACCTTTCACCAGATAGTTTATATCATATTTATTAAAAATATAAAAGTTTTCTCCAACCTAATTTCATCCCTTGAAACTACTAATGCATTAAGGTGAATTCATTAATCCATACCCAATCCGTAGGACATACCATAACCGGTCCCCAACCAATGTATTACCTGTCCAAATAATTCCTAAAATTGAGTAATAGACATAATTAATAAATAAATTTACCTTATCATATATCTATATAGAATAAATAATATTTATTTATCAACAATACCTCATAATAGAATAACTAACAACATGGGTTGTTGGCATTGAATCATTCTTGATTAAAAATAATCTTTAATCATTTCAAAGTGTCCCATACCACTTTGAAACATTTAAATAATATGTATCCGTAAATTAAAGGAAACTTATAATATCATGAGAATAATTACATTCATGATATAAATTTTTAAAGTGAAATACATAGATAATATAAAATTGAATTGGTGCATAACAAAAATAAGTCTCAATGGAATGAAAATTGAGACAAAATCCATTGCTTTAACCTTCTTTTTGATGTGTCATATTTTTACTTCTGTATATTTATTTAAAATATGTTAATAAATTATTAAAAACCATAATAATTCATATAATATCATATATTAACTTCTTACAATATTGTATTACCCATTTGTTATCACTCTTTCATTATTTTAACTATTTTGGATCTTAATTGTCTAGTTTTTTCAAGTATGTTTTAACTTGTTACATGTAATTTCTATTACATAGATCATGATTTCATCATATATATAATGTTAAACATGTATTAATTATCTTATATATTAATTAAATATGTATTTATAATAATCCATAAATTGTTTATAAAATAAATGCAGTGCATCGTTCATAGAGACGGTAGGTTGTACAAACGCATATACGCTACTTTCATTTATTTATCATACTAAAAGATTGAAAAAAATGATACATATTTATATTAAAATTACAGTATCATATATATGTTATATATGTTATATATTTATTTAAAATCATACATAATATGTTCCATATAATGCGTGAATGAATCACGTCACTTTGAGGGGAGGTAGTCAACACTTCCTCAAATGATGTTATTATATTAACAAAAACTGGGAAGTATTAAAGGTATGTGTTATAAAAGGATTAAAAAGTGTAAATATGTAATAAATATCATATATACCATATATTAATTGAGTTTCCATCATAATGGAAACTATGAGATGTGGTAATGGAAAATTAAACAATCATCATTTCGTGAGGCAGTAGTATGGCGTACACAAATTCAGTATTCTTGTTACCCATTTAATGGAAGTGTGTGTAATTTGACTTCAATACCTTATCATAAAAAAATACTATTATATTTAGCATAATTTTATTATTATACAATCTTTACATAATAATATATTGGGTATTTTACAATTAAAATAAAACAAAAAAAACTTAAGTATGTTTTTAACTCTTAATCAAGAAAATCCTTTTTTCCACTAATGGGATTCCACGGATGGATTTTTGGCCAATGAGAGGAATATATGATTATGGGGGGGATTTTGTGGAACTATTTTGGTAGATCTTGTATTAACTAAATTGGCTTGATTGGTGTGAGTAATGGGTAGAGTGGTTTCCTTTTTATAGTGGTGGGGGAGTGGCACTCTTGTCAATACCAAGAGATATTCCTTGATGGGGGGTATACGTTACCTAATGTGACTAAAAAATGAAAAAATAATGTATTAAATATTATATATTGTCTAATAAAAGATAAAAACAAAATTATATGAGAATTTTAATAATTTGGTTCCTTAACTTCCAATATTCCCAAATTTTATCATTTTTATTTTTATTAAAGCATTTAGTTTTTCAACATAAGTAATTTATCCATTAGGAATAAAATAAAGTGAGATTTATTAGACAATATATATCCTCCATATTATTAATATGATATATAATTTATAAAATAATAACACCAGGTTTTTTATATTAATCTTAAAATAAGCATGACCTGTTAAAACGTTGCTTAAACCCAATCCATGTTAAGAACATTATTGAAATATATGGGTTAATATATTAATTATAAAATATTAATTAGACCCTTAATATAAATTATTTAATATTTATTAACACTTTAAAATAACTTGGTTTTTTATAGGATTTTTATTAATATTAAATCATTTAATAAAATGTCAATTATTGTAAAATAAAAAAAATGTCAATTTAGACATTATTTATTTTATTTTAATTTTAAAATATAACAACAATATTTGAATTAAAATAAATTAATTTTATAGCTATGTAACATGATATATTCATATAAAAAATAAATAAGGACAATAATTCAATCAATTCACTTAATTTTTAATATTTATAGTATTATTTATTTTAGTAAGTTATTAACTAAATAATCACCTCATTGTCATTTATTAATCATTTTATGTAACTAATATTTCTATAAAAATTATTGATAAATTATTATAATAAAAATTTCACATTTATATTTTAAAAATATATGTATATATGAAAATATTATTATTTTTATATATCTCAAGGTTTTATAATTGTTAGCTGTAAAACAAGTTCCCCCTTTGTCGTTTTTCCTTACATAACATTTTATATAATGAAATTACATTTCAAAATACCCTAATAACACATAAAATTAAACATAAGTGGGTATATTGTCGAATTATTGGCATAAAAGTTTTTTTGGACAAGTTTCTAGGTCATTTTGTTCCACAATATTAAGGTTTAGTCCCTCATTAACATTTTTCATACCTTAATATCCATAATTAAATTTAATCACATTCACTAATATTTTTGGTCAAAAAATTATTTTGATCTTATTAGACCATTAATATTTTACTTATTACAACCATTTATGTCCATTTTTTCAAAATAAAAATCATAGAAGTTTGATAATTGATATTAAGGTTTATCTCGCAAACATGGTGAGAAAGTCCATTTTTAAAGTAGAAACGTTCAAAATTTAAATAATTTTTTATATCCAATTTTAATATAAATATGATTCTAATATACTAAATTAGATTAATATGTGTATAATTGAACTTTTTTTCATTAAAACCAATTTAAAATATAATTCATATTTAATAATTATTTAAACGAAAAGGCAGTTTTTAACTAAAATAAAGTACTTTTCACTAGTCAAAAAATTGAAATTTCTTTGAAAAATACCAATAAAATAGCATATTTTATTTTTGAAGTTCTAAATTCAAGAATGATTTATATTATGTCAATTAATATTTATAAAATTTCCAAAATTTAGTTCTAAATTAGGTGCACCATAAAATGGGGGGAAAACCTAGTTTTGCGTGTAACAGAAACTAAATCGGTGTAGTGTGTACCGTACGAATAACATGGAATTTCATATAAAGGGAGACAAAATAATATTCATTATAACATTAAAATATTGTAAAGTCTTTTTTTGTTACATTACTCACCATTAAATCCTATAAAAACATTTAAAAATGTGGGGTGAGAATAAAAATCCCAATAAGGGGTATAAAAAGAATGAAACCATTAGTCTATTCATTAACATTAAAACACCCCAAAACATCTCTCATGAAAACATAAAATTTTACCAATAAAGGGAAATATAATTCGTTAATAAATATCATTTATATTTCCTTTTTAAGGAAAATTATTTCCCTAAAAATCATTAAAAACATTGAAAATTCATATAAGTACCTTGGGACATCATCATATTGAACCCTTATTAGGACCATAAATAACCCTTAAAATGGGTATATCTATATGGCCAACTTAAAATATAATTCTCTAGAGAATATAATCGTTACGCAATTCATTGGAGCGCAATCTTGTCACACCCATTATTTAAACTATAATGGGCTCACCCAACGTTATCTGGGCATACCAATCATTTATAGTTTCTAATAAACACAACTTGAAATAACACATTTCATCATTTGAAATGTTATTTTAAACTCATATAAAAATCACTTTTAGATATTAAAATAACATTTTCATTCAAAAATCCTATTTTCAAAACAAAATACACCTTTCTTTTGTAAGACCATTTCCATTTAAAAATACCCAAAAAAGTAAAAAAAATATTCCATTTATGAAAACATGAAATCTTTTAGCGGAAGTCAAAAATAAAATAATGGCCATGATTGTGGAAAATGCATTGATGTTGGATACATTAAGAACCGAACAGTCCTTTTCCATTTTCCAAAATGATCTGTATAAAACATGTAAAATATTCCTTTTAAACCTATTTTAATGAAATTAAAAATAGAAAACAATTTCTCTTAAAATCCCATTATAAAAATAAAAATATAAAATAATATCAAGAATATTTACATGGAGAAAAATATTAAAAACAATTTATCATTAAGCATTCAATGTGTCATATGCCACTTTGAAAATTTAAATCATAATCCCCAAGAAAGAATAGAATTTTAAAAAACATTAAATTACATTTGAAAAGATAAAATATGGATATATAATGCCAAAGTGTCTGTATATGCACATTATAATTTATAAAGGTTCATATCATCAAGAAATGCCTCAATGAAATGAGATTGAAACAAAATCTATTATCTTTAGTCTGACACGTCATCTTTGTATTTATCTTCCTAAATAAAATACTTATGTTAATTATTTACATTCATTATATCCTTTTTAAATGTTATCATTACATTAATTTAAATTAGTACAATAGTTCTAACAACTACTTAAAAAATTAAGTTTATATTGGGTCTTTTGACCATATTCACTTTATGTGTCAAAAACAAATTTTGTATGTCAGCAATGGTCAATGGGGTAATTATATAAACCTATAAATAATAATAATCATTAAATATTTGTCATATTTATATAACATATTATAATTTATATATGAATCATGACTGATGGTAATGGAAAATGATCCAACTTTTCAATCATGGAGAGAGTTGGCCATACGTACGCATGAGTAACGTTCCAACCTTTCAACGATCATTATGGAAAGATGTTATGTAACATTAATCACTATATAATGATAAATAAATCATAAATTACTTTTTATTTAATCTTATATACTTTTATATATTTTTATTTTGATCTAAAATGTATCACATTATCTTGAGAATACGGTATTCAAGAGGTCCATGAACGATGTTATCACCTTTTTAGTGTGTCAAAAGGTAATAATGAAAATGCTATATTATATTTCCATAGAGTTAATTATTTCATTAATTTCATAAATATTGTATTTAATTCAAATATTTTTAATTATTACTATCTTTAATAAATTCTATGTAATATATGAATGTATCGCATCACTTTGAGGAGGCATTGGTAAATATGTCAACAAACGATGTTATCATATTTACACAAAATCGAAAGCATAAAGGTATGTGTTATATAAAAAATTTATAAGAATGAAGACAAAATAAATATCATATGTATATATATTATAAAAATATTGAGTTCATCATTATTTCAAAACGTGATAGGTTATAAAGGAAAAATGAAGTACATCGTTTTGCAAGATGGTAGTTCCCCATATACGAATGATAATTTTGATACACATTTGATGGAGGTGTGGGATGGTGTTGGTAAAAACCATAACATAAAACATATATATATATTTTTTATACTTATAGTATTATAAAATAATATAATAATAAAAAATATAGCAGTTTAGAAATAAATAAAATACAAATTCACAGTGAAGAATGTTACCTATTTTTTCATGTAACGCCTTTCAGTTTGCACTAAAGGGATTCCTCAGTTGGATTTCATCCAAAATTTAGGACTATTTAGTAAAGGTATTGTTTTTGGGTTATTATTTTGGTAAAATGTGGATGATACAATAGTTATTTACAAGTTTTAATACGTTTGGAGGTTGATTTCTTTTTTATTATGGAGGGGGAGTGCCATTCTTATAAATATTAAAAGGTAAACACTATTGGGAGGTCTCCCTTATATCATGTGACTCCAGTAATGGACCCATTTTAATAAAATTGGTGATATGTTCGAATAATGACTTGATAATGTGGTTTTATAAATTTAATAGGTCATTTATACTCTTAAGATTAAAGTTAAACCACTATGTAACCACATTATAACAATAATCACAGTAATTAATTTAAATTAATTTCAATAATAATTCCTGTTAAAAACTAACTAGAACTTATTTGAAATCATAAATTTTTCTGATTCCAAATATAGAATCCATTATTTCAAATTTCAATAATATAAGTGGTATAAATTAGTTTAAAATTTATCCCATAGATAAGACGACAAAAAGGGTTTTAAATGTAAAAGCGTTCAATTGTTTTAAAAGTTTTTTATGTCTAATTTCAATGTGAAATTATTTATAATGACCTAAATCGGTTTAGAAGATATAAATTTGATCTAATTATTATTTAAGAGAATTTGGAAATAAAATTTAACTATATAAATAAATTGGATGAAAATGAAGTTTTGAACAACAAGTCATTATTATTCACTATTAGTCACAATGTGAATGTTCTCAGATAAATACTAAAAATTTAAAAATAATTGATATTTATATTTCATGAAATATTTTTATTTTGATATATTAAATTTAGAAATGTTTCAAAAAATTAAATATAGGATCTACATTGAATCATAGAAAAATAATCATATTATATAATAAATTAACTGAATATTATTGTTCGTTGTAACTTAGTCTTGTGTACAATGAATGAATTTATAGAAACTCGTTGTTTTTATTTTTTTTATTATATGGTAAATATGATAACTTTTGAGGTAAAATTACTATTTAATTCATAAAAATTAATATATATGAAAATACTAATTATATCCTTACATCGGAAGTTATATCCCCCACCCCACCCCCCCCCCAACCCACTTTTTAGAAATTGTGTCCTTGAAATTATTCACGTATCAAATAAGTGGGGAAATTTTTCCCAAATATAATTTTTATATCCCCATTTTTCCTCCTCAAACATATGGTCTTTCAATAAAACCATAACTTTATGAATCAACTTATTCCTCAATTCTTTCTCTTTATGGACAAGAACTAAAACTGGTTGTTCCTCATAAGAATGATTATCTTCCCACTAAACTAACTTAGGTCAAAACTAAGATGAATCCAATACATATTTATTTAAAACTAATAAAAGGAAGTATATTGAGTACGTAGGTAAAACTCAGAGGTAAATCCACTCTGTAGTAAATTGATCCAACATTCTACACGATGTCATATGGTCCAATGAACCATAGACTTAGCTTCCCCTTCTTACCAAAATGTATCACACCTTTAACAGATATACTTTTAAAAAGAAATTATCACCTACCTCAAAGGAGTGATCATTAATTTTCTTATCTGCATAACTCTTATACCTGCTCTAATCTACCCTCATGTGCCACTGAATCAACTAAAATTTCTCTATCATTTCCTCTACCCACTCTGCTCCCCTTAGCATTCATTCTTTTACATCATGCCAAAAATTCAATTTCTGGAAACTCTTTCCATAAAATTCATCAAATTGTTCCCTCTTTAAATGGGATTGAAAACTATTATTTTAATAAAACTCAACTAATTAATGATTTAAATCCCAAATTCACCAAGAATCCGTTGAGAAATAATGATTCTTATATTACAATTTCCAAATCATCTACTTAGACTATACATTAGATTGAGGATGAAAAGACGTACTGAAATTTAATTTAGTTGCCAATGACTTCAAAATTAATTTACAAATACTTGATGTAAACCTTGTATCATGTTTTGATATAATATATTGAAGCACTCCATAAATACCTGATAATCTCTTTTAGATAAATGTTTGAAAGATTCTATAAAGTCATTATATCTCTAAATGAAAGAAAATTGGAAGATTTAGTAAATTAATCAATAATAAATGAAATCACATTATACCCTTGAGATGTATTTTGAAATACTACCACAAATTCCATTGATACATTTTCTCTTTTATAATCTGTTACTGGGAAAGGTTTAATCACCCCCTTTGGTAATTGTTTCTCTTCTTTAACCTACTGAAAAGTCATACACATCATGTAAAATTCAGAAATATCTATTTTCATTCCATCCCACAAGCAATACTCTTGAAGGTATATCTACTTCCTACTACTACCCAGTTGAATGGAAAATGGATAACTATTAGCTTCATTCTACAAGAATTTCCCCAATTTTGAATCACAAGTAATGCATAATATTTCTTAAAATCATAAAACAATTTCTTCATTAATATTAAAATCAAGGAACTTACTATTCTCAACATATTGGATTGTTCTTTGTAATGATTGATCCCCCTTTTGGGCCCTCTTAATTATTTTTGACAAATTTTACTTCACTAAAACTAGAAAAAAAATTGGATATCTCAACATCAACAATTTCTAGGCCTAAATTCATTAAATCAGTAACCAAATGGACACGTTCTAAATGTAACAAAGTTAACATATAATTATTTTTTCGACTCAATAAATCAGTCACCATATATTCTTTTCTAGGATGATAATAAATCATAAAGTCATAATATTTTATTATTTCATGCCATATTCTCTATCTCATGTTCAGTTCTTTGTGAGTGTATATATTCTTCAAAATTTTGTGATCAATAAATATTTCACAGTTTACTCCAAACTAATGAAGACTCTAATTTTCCAAATCAAAAACAATAGAAGATAATTCTAAATCATGTGTAAGTTAATTTAACTCAGTAGGATTCAAATAATGTAAAACATAACAAATTACCTTATAATTCTTAATTAAGACACAACCCAGTCATTTAAATGAAGCATCACTATAGATGGTTATTTCACCATTTCGGGAAGGCAAGTCCAAAAAATAAAAAATCACCAATCTTTATTTCAGTTCCATAAAATATTCATCACATTATTTTTTCCATATGAACTTAACTCAAGTTCAAGTTATACTTTTTTGTGGGATATAAAACCTAATAATATTTTCAATAAACCACTATTAGTAACCAACTAATCAAATAAATCTATGAATTTTTGTGATATTTTTGGGTCTTCCCCAATTTCGAACAACTTTTATTTCAAACGGATCAAGTGTTATGTCATATTTAGAAACAATGTAACTAATAAATAAAATTTACTGCAACCAAAATTCAAACATTATTTTTTTACCATATATTTTATTTTTATTCATGGTTTTTAAAACAACCCTTAGATGCATTTAATATTCCACTAGACTTTTTGAAAATACTAAAATTTCATCAATAAATACTACCAAAAACCTTCCATGAACTCATGGAAAATCTATTCATAAGATCCATCAATATAGAAGGTGAATAAAAGAACCAAAATGGCATAAATAAAATTTAATAAAGGCTATATCTGGTTTGAAATGAAATCTACATAATTTCATCTTCTATCACTTCCAACTAATGGTACCCTAACCTCATGTTAGCCTTTGAGAAATACTATTCTTGCTAGAGATGATCAAATAAATCAACAATATAAATAAAAATATACTTGATATTAGTAGTAATGTCTTTTAATGTTATATAATCATTGAAAATTTTCACCGATATATCATTATTTTTTATAAATAAGATAGGAGAACTCTATAGTGAACTTCTAGATTGGATGAAACCATAATCTAATAACTCATGCAATTTCTTTTTCGACTCTAAAAGTTCCACATTACCCATTCTATAATGAGTTTTATAAATATGCTATGAATCAGGTACTAAGTTAATATTAAATTGAACCTCTTTATGTGGACTTTCACTAATAAAATCATTCAAAAATATCAATGTATTAATTTACTACTGGCATATTAATAATTTAAAAATTCTATTTATTTTCAACAATATGATCTAGGTAGCTTTAATTTTCATCTCTAATAAATTTCATAGCTTCTTTGTAAGTTATTAGTGGCATGAAATCGTTGAACAAAACATTCTTAGAAATTTATTATATCTTAACATCATAATCTAGAATCTAACAAATACCAAGGATAATATAAAACTCTACTATGGAGAGATCAATAGTATTTTCTAGAAAGGGTTTCCTCATCTCAATTTTACTTTATTGAGATATGATTTATATAATCCATGTTTTTTATTTTTTGTGATGTATATACATTCAATGAATGTATGTATGATAAATTTAAATAAATATTTTTGGATTTACTAATCTATTTATGATTTTGACTTTCATGTGGTTTTATTTTGACAGTTACAAAATCTAAAAGGGTTTATGTAAAAATATATATTTTACTAGGATTATTTACGTTTCAATTCAAAATGTGCAAAACATAATATTATTAAACTCCTAAACCCAAAATATTTTATTTTCATCTATTTATTTCTATTTTTTCATTTCATATTGTTATTTTTACAGCTATTGGTACATAAACAATTGAAATAATATTTTTAATATAATATATCTTATGACTCATTTCATGGTATAAAATAAGTCTCCTCTATATTTACCTTTTTCAAAAAAATATGAATTTTATAATAAATATTTCAATGATTCATAAAGATATATTTATATTTTCTTTTGAAATTATTTAGTAATGATTATAATGATTATTTTGAAACCTTATGTTTATAACTCTCTTTTAAATTTTTATAAAAGTATGAAAAATTTTACATTTATAGCTCTATGTTATTATCATACCATCATTTACATTAATCATTATCATGATTCATTTAAATTTTTATATTAATTACAAAATAAAATCATATTCTAATTAGTCTACGAATTGTTTTTTAATAGATACCAAAATAAAATTATTTTTCCATTATTTTTTGAATCTTAATTCAAATTCTATTAAAAGAAATTTATTCTATGTCAACATCCTTTAAGGATTATTATACATCAATATGGATATAATATTTTAATACTATATTTTTCCCCCTCATAGATTATGATGATTTTATTTTAATGATTTTTTATGAAAACCACTTCTTTCCCATGGGTTAATCATGATATGATGAATTGATTAATGATTTCATGATCATATAGCCCACATATGTGTAATGTTTTCTATTTGATGCATGGGTCTATAATTATATATCCCTCAAATGAATTGGTTAACTTTTTTATCCCATGAGATAATGAATTTTGTGTGTGAAAATTATTGAGGGTAGTTATGTATACATGAATGTTAATAAACATGTATATTGGTATCTATGTTCATAAGTTTGTGGGTGGGAAAAATAGTAGGTAGCTATGATCATATAATTGAGGGTTGGGATGAATGTGGATATTTATGTTCACAATTTCACAATTTTCTATGTTTTAATTTTCTCCAAAACACTTTGACATATGATTATTATATTTTGTCATGGATCATTATTAATTAATGATTACTCCATAATAGTATGACTCTTATATATATTTTTTGATAAGCCTATATTACATGGCTCGTTATTTATGGTCTATAAATTATTAGTTATTTTTTTCTGTTATAATCATTATATAGTTGGATTATTATCATATACTCACTTAGGACCATCAAATGATATTTTTTATATTTACCATTATTGAAAATATGATCTTCCACAATTATATATTCTAATTTCACTATTATATAAAGGATGTTATTATATAGGATATGGAGAAATAATAAATATTGTGTGATTATTTTTTGGTATATTTTTAATACGTATTTTTATATAATAAGAATTTTCTCTAATGTGAAAATTTCTCTTTTCACGAGAAATGATTTTGTTTTGTTACATAGTGAATTTATCATATTTTATTAAATATAAAAACGAAAAAAGAACTTATGTATGTAATTGGCTCAATATTTGTTACTGACATTGCAAATATATAATTTTATTTTTGGGTCACTGGTGTTGGTATCAAATACAAAACGTATAGATTATGTTTTTAGCAGTAGATACAGGTGTAATGGTTGTGGTTTTTATCAATTGGTATTGAAGAGTGGTTTTATACAAATTTATAGCTTATAAAATTATCATATGAGTATATATTATGAATTTTGGATTCTATAAATAGGTAATAATTTTATAGTTGATATAAATATTATGGAAATTGATACCCTTTAATGTTTTATATGATAGGATTTTATGTTGATTAATGATGTTTCTCATGTTTTTTTATATATGATTAAGGTATACATATATGTTAGGTTAAAATGATATTATATAGGAAGGTTATTTCGGAATAATGTTATTATTTACATATGTTAAAAGTTAAATATAATAATTATGGTTGATATATTATTTAATTTTGATTTATTTTTTTTAATTGGGATAAAGTGTCATCATATTATAGTAAATGATAAATTATTTAATTGTATAAGAATTGTTATGAAACATAATTTGATCTTAAATGAGTTATAAATATTGAGATAAATTTTAGAATCATATATTATTATTATTTTGAGATAAATTTTATTTTTAGAAAAGATTAATAAATATTGTAGAACATATGATTTGGGCATATAAATTTTTTACATTTTACTCAATGAGTGATTAATGTTGTTTGCGATAATCGTTATACACACTTTGAAAAAATATATAATCACATCTATTTTATTTCTTGAGTATTGAATTATGAAGGACATCATTTTTTTATTATTTATTTTCAGTATGAATTTTTTTATATTTGTATATTATTTTTTGTGGTTTTGGATATTAATTTATTTTTTCAACATATGAAGGTTTATTCATCATGTTGACTTATGATAATAATTTCTTTTTTTAGTAAATTTATTCATATAAAAAATATAAACATATCATATCTATTTTAGGGCTTGTTATATTCCAAAATTTAATTTTCGGTATTTAAGAATGAAAATTATCATGAGTACTCATAATTCATAATATGAAATGAATTATAGGTGGTAAAGTACTCAAAAAAATTTAATAAATTATTCCTATATAATGTAAATAAATCACATACCTATTTTTTATAACATTCCATATCTCAATTGTAAAATAAATCCTCAAACTCAAGATAATGTAATATAAATATATTAATTGTTATATGAAAAATAACTCTTAACTATCCAGGTATAATTATTAAAACTAATTGACAAGTAAAAGAATTGTAATTTAATAGGATTTTTTTACAAATATTTAAGAAATGATAAACTTACTAGTTATAACATAGAAATCAAAGTTATTTTATAAAGGAAGTTTAATTAATGTTGATTAATGGTATGTATTTACAAATATGTATATTTATAATCTCCTCTATAATTCATATCATTTATAATTTTATGAGGATTAATTATTAATGATACCTTTTAAATTAATGATAATAAAATACCTCTTCAACTCCTTGGAATTGTTTTTTAATACTTTTAAAACATATTTCCATCAAAAAGGGAAAATTTAAGAGGAAACACTTTCCTTAATGGGGAGAATATAAAAACATAATATTTTAGTATGTATTAATTTCAGTAACTATATAATTTGATGACATGTAATACACTATAAATCCATATAATGTAATACATTAAAAATGAAATATAAAAATTAATGCATTAATAATATTCTATTTTCAATAAAATAAAACTCATTGATAGATTCTGTTATTTAATGTTAAGAACATGTAATATATAAAATGTTGATTGTTCAATAAAAACTGCTTTCCAAAAAAATTATTTATTTTAATTTAAAATTTATTATTATGAATTTTAGTTTTTTTTAATAACTAAACATCATTATTCAATTCATCATGTCAACATTATAATAATGTTAATGTTTCATATTTTCTAAAATGGTTATCTTTTGGGTGAATTGTAAATAAATATCTAAAATAAAAATATTATCCTTTTTATTATATTATCCTGATATAATAATGACAAAAAAGTTTCTGAAATATTTATTCATAAAATTTCAATTATTTAATAAGTAATTTTATGAATTTTAAATTATATTTATTAATATATATATATATGATTGAAATTTTGGAAAATAAGGTATTATTTTTATTCATATAAATTTCATTCCCATCATCTAATTGTAATCATGTTTTCAAAATGTCACTATAGGTTTTGGTTTTATAGGAAAGTCAAATATGTCTCCCCTAACATCAGATAATGATAATAATTCCATGATAATCAACAATATACTAGATTTAGGAATAAAAATTATTTTTATTCTTAAAATGTATTTTTCTAGAATCAATTTTTTCGTGTATTGAGATATTAAATCAAATGTATTTAATAACAATTATATAAATTTATTCATAGAAAAATGA
Source organism: Viscum album (assembly GCA_963277665.1). Taxonomy (NCBI): domain Eukaryota; kingdom Viridiplantae; phylum Streptophyta; class Magnoliopsida; order Santalales; family Viscaceae; genus Viscum; species Viscum album. The sequence continues at coordinate 686,603,892 of OY728150.1, forward strand.
AACTAATTTTCATAACAAGATTTTATAATTTTCTAAATAAGTCAATTTCATTTTTATTCAAAAAAATTAGATACAATGATAAATTTTTGAGATGATGGAAAAGGTTATGATGGTTAACAAGGGGAAGAAATTGAGAAATGAGGCCTAAAATATCTAAAAACTATTTAAAAATATGATTATATTAGAGTAGTTAAACTATATGTTATCCTATATTATAAATTTGAATAAATTAAAGCCACTTTTTGTATAAAATAATTTCATAACATTTTAATTTTTTTAATATTTACCTAGGTTACCCTCCTTACACTAACACAATAGAAACACATTTTCAGCCTTAATCACTCACATTTTATTATAACCCAAACTATTATAAGAAAAATTCTATTTTTAATGAATAAATTATTTATTAAGTGATGTACATATTAAAAACACATTAACTAAATTGTTTATTTTGGACTGTTATAAAATATATCACTTCAGATATAAAATTACATTAATCATAATAACCATTGACAATATAGTAAGTCTACAGTGAATGTTAATATTAGTAAATATTAAGGGTTTTGATAATTTCAAATTGAAACTAATAGAAGAATTAGTGATCTCATCTAATAGGATCGCACACTATGAAACCCATTTATTAGAACATCCATGGGATATGGAAATACTGGGAGATTTCCTTGATCAATCCCAATTTGAGATTCAAAAAAAGTGAAACTCAATTGAAACACTTTATAATACTTCTTCACTTTTATTTAGATCATGTTGCAAACCATATTCACTAAACTACCCATTTCACTCACCAGTGTCGCACACCATACCCTTATATTCTACACTAGAGTATTAAGGGGTTATGTATCTTGATCCTAGTAGTAATAATTTTTTAATAAAGTAATTATTATATGTATCCATTTTTTATTACATATGTATATATGTGTGTTAGTCTGTGTGTGTGATTATGTAATAAGTTTAATTAGAATCAATTTTTTATGTAATGAAATTAAAATTGTATTATTGGAAATTATATTGTTTCAATTAGAACTATCTTTTTGTTTAATTAAATAATTATTTAAATAAATATATTTTCATGAAATATTTTTATTATATAGTATTTTGAAAATAAAAAGATAAAATAATTTAATAATGTCCAAAATAGTTTTTATATTGGACAAAAAGTGGATACTATCGTAAAAACTATTGCTATCCAGTAAATAATGATTGTTATTTGAATGTTTAAATTATCATATTTGGAAAATTATTTTAACAAAAAATATTATTTTTCGAATCATCATGTTGAAATTATCCAATTGTTAATTATTAATAAATTTTTTTGATTGTTAAATTTTTTGTTAAAAATTAAATTTGATATAAAAACTTTTTATTTATTTAGACATCAAAAAATATCAAAAGTGATGTAATAAATACTAATAATGGTATCTATGCAAAAAATAGATTTCATATTTTCAATAATGTTATTCTAAATGAATTTTATTAATTTTACTAACCTACAAATAATCATCCAAATACTATACTATATTTATTGTTTAAAAATTAATGCTTTCTATAATTGACTCATTAACACATAATAAAAAAAATTATATTAATGATTATTTTTCTTAGCCTCAAAAAATATTTATTGCCACTCTCCTTTGGTATAAACTCTAGAAAAAACTCATGGGAGGGATTTTGGTTTTAATTACTTTATAACATTGAGAACATGAAAAATGTTTACAAATTAAAAATAATTACCATATATTTTTTTATAAACACACACCTAACCTTTCGATTTTTTCACTCGAAAAACATTTTGTGTATATTTCCTCTATATTGCTCTCTCCCTTAATAAATTCTTCCTAATTTGACCTTAAGATCTTAAAAATGTCATCCCATCTTTTAAATGCACCCTCTCAAGGTAAAGGATTCTCTCCTTCACTATTTTAGTCAATTACTTTCTTTTTACTAATCATATTTGTATCAAATTCCTCATTCTGAAAGGTATTTCTAAACCTCCCTTAACATTTCTTATTATTCCCATGCAATGGGATACCACCTTTTACACTCATTAAACCATTAATTAAACATTTATATACACCTCATATTCATCCAAATTTATCCCCTAATTTTTTATGCCAATATTTTGTGTTTTGAATACCCATACTCATTTCCAATGAATGGATTCACATAGATTTAACTATCCTTCGTTTATTTGGCACATCCATGCATGTAACCCACCCTCCTCTGACTTGGGATTAAATTTAATGAAATACATTCTTATATTTCAAGATATTTTTAGAACATAAGTTCATATAAATAAAATTAATATGAATGTTGGGATTGTAATTATACAAACCTTTAATGAATTTCAACATCCTTTTATATCATGAGGTAACATAGTTGGAGTTGCAGGGATTAGATTAAGTAGCTTATGTAATAATTTTTTAGTGGTTATCTTTGACTTATTATTAAGGTTTTATGTTTTATGTTGTTCTAACATTCCTATGTTAACTTGATTTCATCATCTTATATCATACGTTGAAGTTCATGTTTTTGATTCTCACCCTTTTATGACACATTTATATTCTTAGTTACTAACATGTATTAATTTTTTCATGTTATGATCTTATTATTCACATATAGGATTTATAGATCACCTCTTTATTTTTTATATCCACATGATATTTTATGCAATTTCATAAGATCAATGGAATTATAAGGGAATGTTATTGAGTTTTAGTTAATATTGTTTTATCCATGTTTTACGTTTTTATGAAATGTGTATAATTACCAATAGTCCATAGGCCTCATGATATTTTTGGATTGTTTTATGTATATAATTATATAGTAAATCATTAAATAAAGTGTATTGAATAATATGAGTTTTCATAGTTTCTATCGGTTCAATATCAAGTTATTTTTTGGAATTGGGATTAGAAAACATTATTTAAATCCTTATGTATAAGACTAAACATAGGAAAAAATATACATATTTTTAGAAATTTATATAGCGTGTGGTTTCCTGTAATAAAATCCTACTCTGGTTTGTAAAAGATTATACCTAGGGGTTATTACTCTAAAAAGGGTTTTATTTTTTATTATATTGATCATCATCGGGTGAATGACCTACAAGCCTTATAACACACCTATTTTGACACTCCTATGGGATATCCTTGGGTAAATCCACAATACCTTTATGAATCATTATGAAAGGAACAAAAAATCATATAAAATAAAATTTTGGGAAATAGAGCATGAGTACCTTAGATTGAAACTTATAAATTCATCGTCTAATGAATAAATGTTGTTTATGGGTGGTCCTTCAATGTTCAGTATTTACCTTTGATTATTTTAATAGTATGAAAATTATCAACCTAAAGACTATTTTGGACTTTTTAAATGATTAAAACTAAAATAAAATCGTGAAATTTTGTATTATCATTCATTCATTAACATCAAATATAATATGGGACTATAGTTCTACCCATTATTGTTTTCATGAAAGTTATAATAATAATTCCTAAAACACCATAAAATATTGAAGTCTAGTTATTCGTGAAAATAGAAAATAAGGAAATTATTTAATACTATGAATATAAAATATCCCCTTTCAATATTTGTGGGAGAATATTACAGTAAACCATGTTATTATCCCTTTATTATAAGTCAATATTATTCTATATGTTTGTTTTCTTTTCTTTTATAGAGCCAATTTAAATGGCCCGGATAAAGAACTTGGTATTTATATAATGAATCACCCTATGATTTTATAGAATATTAAAGGGAGGATGAATCATATTTGTAACAATAATCCCAATCATGTATTTTATTTCCATATAATTAAATATATCAAGATCATGTATTGTGACTACAGAGAAGATTATCCTTGACGACATGATCAATGTTAAATAATTTATTGATGTATTTCCTTAGGAATTTTCTATTCTTCTTCATAGAAAATCGGTTTATTTATCAGTATCACTTATACTTAATATTTTATTATATCCAATTCCACATTTTGAATGGACACTAGATAACATAAAAACCTAAATAATAAAATACAATAAAATATTGATAAATGGTTTCAATGGAGAAGTGGTTCACCATGGGATGCTTCAGTCTAGTTCATTAAGAAGAAGGTTGGGTGAATGGGCCTTTATATTTATTATAATGAAATCAATGTGAACCTTATATTGTATCCTCTTCTAATGAGTGATGAATTATTCTGTCTACAATGTCGATCCCAGTACATATCTATGATGCATATTTAGTCTCGATATTATCATGAATATTGGAAGAAGGATGGTATCCCAAAACTAGTTGGAATGCCTTTTATTTTTCCCTTGAATCGGCCTCGCTAGCTTTTGATTTGTCTCAGATGGGGATTTTTTCCTTGTTCCTTCTTAGAGGTGGTCACTCTATGTAGGGTAACTATCAATTTTCTGGTCCTATGGTTTTTCATTCTTGATATTTGTCAACAAATTCAGCATTGTTAATTCTCTAATGGTTCTGTTGCAGGTCACGCTTTCCAATTTTGGACACATCATAGAATTATTTTTTTAATATATGTTGTCTTTGTGACTATAGTATACTATTATCTTATCACCTCTACCATTTCTCCAAGAAACTTACAACAAGACTCTTATCAGTTTGGTACGAAGGCCCCCTTAGTGATTTGGGTTTTGTGGGTGTCTTCTATAATGGTGATCCATTTTGGGTTTCTTTGTTTTTTTTGTTTATGGTTTGGGTTTGTGAATGGTGTTGGTGGTTCTGGCACATCCTCATCTTTCCAATACTTGTGTGTGGTTCACATCAGTTCCACCTTCCAATCGATTTTAATGTTTCCGGAAGGCTTCAGTGGTCGGCGATGGTGTGTTGGATGTGATGCCACACTTGGTGGATTGGTTTTTCTGGATGTCAGTCATGATAAATATTTTCCCCTAGTTTTTTAGGCTATTTAATTTTGGTAACTATGATTTTGGTGGAAAGGGTACACTATCCTCGATATATATAGTGTTGTGGGAGTGCTCTATATTGTTGGTGTCTTTGGTATCGGTGTTTCATGCGGCCTCAGCGGTAGTGTAAGGTGTTATAGGGACATTGATTGAGTTTGATGGCATTGAGTGTATACATTGGATCATACTACATATTGATGGGTGATACAGGCAGGGCGATATTGGTTGGGTGTGGATCTTGACATGTTCCCTCTGTTTTCGGGTGGGCCTGGCCTTGCGTTGGATTCCTGGGTCGGTTTGTTTTTTTTTCCTTCATTTGAATTGGGTCTAGTCTTGGATTGGGCTCCTAGAAAGGCTCACTTATGCTTTTTTTTATCGGTATTTTTGGCCTGGTTGATGGTACAGTTCTCACTAAACACAAATATTATTTATTTTAAAATTAATAAACATTTTGTTGTAAGGGCACTGTGACTTCATAGTGATACCACATAGACTCATAAATGATCAATAAATATTCATGGATGTAATGAATAATATATTTAACACTTACCTAAAAATTATTGGTAGTATATATAGAAGATATTTCTGTCTACCATAGATAAAATAGGAAATGGGATACATTTTAAAATTGTATTTAATTCCATATGGAAAGAAATTTTATATGAAAATTAATGTAAATTAGAATTTTTATTGAAGATAGTAACATTATATGTCTTGTTATCAATACAAATGGATATGTTTTGGTTCCTTAAATGGTATAGGTAATTGAAGGATGGAACATACTAATATATCTAATGGAGATCCATAGTTTTTTGGGATTTTTTGGGTAATATCATTGATTTTTGAGAAAATACTCATGATTTTATATATTACTAAACAATATAACTCTAAAGTGAGTTTAATATTTTTAGAATTATGAAACCGAGTAGATATTTAAAGAGTTAAAAAAAGATTTTAATCGTAGTATCTTCACTCACATTAACAACCAGTGGGTAAGGATTTTTAATATACATAAACTCATCAAAAAAGGACTCAGGTTATGCACACATGAAAAATGTTAATTTAATATGATTTCCCTCCTAAAAAATAATTATAAATGAGAACAAAAACTGAACTCGTGATATCTAATTAGATGTAGTGACATTTACATTTACAATTGTGTTTCATTATCTCTATAGGGAGAAGTGTGACATATATATAGATCATAAAACCCACAAATATATATTCACACAAAAGGATCTCATTATGAACATAGTAAGGTTCTTAAAAAGCATTAATTATTATAATTATTCAACCCATTACCATCCCGGTATAGAGAAAAACATGACAGATACTCTAATTAAAAAGGATCTCGCAGCACTATCCTTAATGAGGATTGAGAGGGATCGAATATTATTTTACATGAAGACGATGACCATGAGAATAATAAAATAAACTACATCCTGCCTTTTACAAATAACTCCTCGATGGCGAATTATTGATTTGATCAAGGAGGTTTAAAAGTTTTTAAGGAGGTATAGAGAAAGTAATAAAGTATTTTAGAATTAAACTTCTCTAAGATAGAGTGATATGATCTAGAACTTAGATATGTGTCCCATAAAAACAAAAATAGATGATAAAACTTCTGGATGATCCATATATAAAATCTAACTCTAATTAACCAGGAATCATTATGATGTATGATTATCTAAGGAAAAAAGATTTATTGGGTTAAAATAAAGAGTGAGATTATTAAATTTGTATCCCAGTGCTTGGTGTGCCAATAATTGAATGCTGATGGTGAATCACATTACAATTGTAGTGTATTTTCTTCTTATCATGGAAGGTTTCTCCCATTACTAACTTGATATGTTATAAATAATATGTGTGGTAATAAATCAAGGATTTTCACACACTATTTTATCAAATAAATATATAAGGTCTAACTCAAGGTTCTAGAAAAACATTCAGTATTCACCAGATACATATCTAAGCTTCATCAGTGCTTATCACCCTCAGATGGATGGTCAGTATAGAAACCCATAAAAAATATAGATTATATGTTGAGATCTTTTTTAATGTGTTTAAAATTATATTTGGATCATTAAATTCACCAGGTGCAGGTCTCATATTTCAATATTTTTGATACTAGCATTGAAATGGAAAATTATGTAGCTCTATATAGGAAAATTTCTGAGACTCAAACATATTGTGATGAATTTACGAAGTGGAAGATGATGAGGCCTTCTCTTGTCAAAGAGATTAAAATGTGGTTCAAACCATTTATATTTACAAGAAATCCACAAATACTCATCCAAAAATATTTAGAGACAATCTTCGATGATACTTAGATTTTGATGTTTGAGATAAGGTGGTCATTCATATATAATTGTGAAATATATAATGATATTTGGTTAGAATGGGAATATTAATCCTTGACACATAATTCAATTTTATTTTCTTAAATACTCTTTAGGTACGTCTTATAAACTAAAACTCCCACCTAGCTTATGTCAGGTACATGATGTGTTCCATGTATCTCTCATAATGAAGTACATACCAAAACACTCACATGTAATGAATTAATAGTTGGCACCATTGAAGGATGATCATTAATATAATAATAATTTTGAGATGATCTTATATTATAGATAAATTGTAGTATAAAACAATAAATCTCTCCTCGTCAAAGTATTATGGTGGAACCATATGTTTTAGGAGGAAATATGAGAATCAGAATAGGTGATGAAATAGAAGTACCCTAATCTATTTAAGCATATGAAATGAAATTTCAAGGGAAAAATATGAAGTATCGATGAATTTAAAGACCCAAACATTTATAAATTAGTTCCTTTTTGAAATAATAAATTCCTTATAAATTAATATAGATATATAAATTACATGTGCTATATTTTCCACTTTATACGAATATAAAATTGATCCCATAATATATAAAAGAACATTAAACATCATAACCATTCATAATATAGTTATTATGAAAATGAAATTATGATTATTATACAATATGGATTAGGATAAAGTATTTTTTTCATAAATGGGTGGAGTGATGTCCTAGAACTGTAGGATCGTACTATATAAAGCCCATTTATCAGGGCTTCTGAGGGAGATGTAATCAATGGACTTTTCATTGACCCCTCTGAAGCCAAGATTCAATTACTAAAACTCAATTAAAACCGTTTATGAGATAAGTTTAATATTATCAATCTCATATACCAAAATATGTTCAAAAAACAACCCCAAATAAGTAAAATTTCCACACACCTTACCCCGAAGACATACACCACTTTAGAAAGGTGTTATGTTTCTAGAACCTAGTAGAATGAATTTATAAACCATATATTTAATAAAATAAGTATTATATTTATCCATTTTTCATTATTACACCATATATATATATAAGACAACATAATTAGTTTAATAAAAATTAGATATCTATTTGAATAAATTATATTTTTATTTCATTGAAAAGTATATTTTTAATTAATACACACATTTTGATAAATTTATGATTCTTTTAATAAATATTATTCTCATAAAATGTTCTTATTGAATAATATTTGTTTATATATAAATTATAATTTAATAAAAATACGTCCAACGTAATTTTTATAAGGGGAGAACAATTTTTAGTGTCGTAAAAAATTATTTTCATTTGAATAAGGATTATTATTTAAATGTTTAAAATATCATATTAAGTAAATTAATTTTTTTAATTGAAATCAATATGTCTAAATAATCCAATGGTGAATATTTATTATTTTTCATAATATATTTCAAATTTTTGGAAAAAATTAAATATTGTATATATATGAGGTATTTATTATGACATCATAACAAAAAAAGTGCTTTAATAAATAATACAAGGACATTCATGGACCAATATATATTTCACCATTAATATAATGTGTTTTTTATAGAAAATTAATTAATTTTAAAAAAAACTATTAATAATTCCTCAAAGACCTATAATATATTTTATAGTTTAAAAAATAATAATATTTGTGCATAAATCTCTTTCACATTGTCAATGGTATTATTTCAAATATTTCAAGTCATATCCTAACAAAATATTGATAAAAACTCATATTTGGTAGAATCCATGGGTAATAAAAATGGTAAGGTTTTTTTAATTATGTTATAAAATAGATTTCAAAACCTATGATTAATAATTAATAAATAATTGCCATATCTTTTTCTATAAATATGCACCAAACCTCCCATTATTCTTCACTCAAAACCCATTGAGTATGATTTTTTACTCCCTCTCCCTCTCTAAAATCCTCTCAAGGTGTTCCCAAGCTCATAAAAAGTTACAACCAATATTTTAAAATAACCCCATAGAGGAAATGGATAATATCATCTTCGTTTTTATAAATAAAACATCCATTTTACTTGTCCTTATGATTTCCAAATTCTCCTATTTCATTTTTTTACACATACCTTTACATTTTTTATGATTCTTAACTAATGAGAGACCATATTTCACTTTATTTATTTTTTTTCATGAAAATTTAGGTGTATCCATTATGATGATGAAATTATACCACGATTTTACATAACTATTTTTTTTGTTTTTAATAATCATTTCCATTTCCACTAAAGGGTATTCCCATAGATGTATATATACATCATTTATTTGGGACTTTCATTTATGTAACCCACACTGTTTAATTATGTGATTAAAATTTATGAAATATTTTTGTTTGTTCAATGATTTATATGGAACAAAAATTCATAAAATAATATGAATGTGAAGTATTTTTTCGTAAAATTTGTAACCCTATAATCCAATGGGTATTGTTTTTGTCCTCTGAGATACCATGTATGGTATATGAGAAATTATGTTATGTACACTCTATTATGACGTGTCAGTTGCTAAACTTGACTTATGCTTATGGTTTCAGGTTTTAATATTATTTCAAAATTCATATATTCTCATGATGACATCATCATATATCATAATTGAATCATCATGTTTATGATTCACACAATTTTATGTCATATTAATATACCTCTACCCTCACATTCATTACATTCATCTTGTTAAGGTTGGATTATTCTCATACTAGGCTTTATAGAACACCATTTACAATATGCATCCCCATGTTATCAAAAAATACAAGATCAAGGTAATTAAATGCTCGTGTAATTTATTTTTTTTAATTAATTGTTTCTGTATTCATGTTTTTTTAAATGTATCTAATTACAAAAAAATACATTATGTCTCCCTACCTTTTTGGATTGTATTATGTGAATCTATATGTAATAAATCAGGAAATAAAGTGATTAAAATAATATACATTGTAATTCATTAATCTCCCTAGATATAAAAACAAATACCAAAATAACATCCCAAATTTCCTTCTTTTGTTCTAGAAGTCCTTGTCTCACCAATAGGAAAACTCAATAATTTATAAGGTGTATGATGATTTAAAATATTCAAGGATAAGTTATAAGTCATAAATGAATTAATTGATGATTATTTCTTCTTCTACCTCTATCAAATATATTATAACCATCAAAATTTATTGAATAAATAATAATTACTATATATAAATTTTATTATACAAGTGCAATCAATATTTTATACATCAATTCTATTCAATGGAAAATTAAAATCTCAATAATTAGTATATGTGAAATAGTGCCTCCATGAACGATGTGTTTCATTTTTCATCACCACCTCAAATAACATGTACCAATGAAAGATTTAATTTGTATACATTATGATTATAAAATTTATTTTATTCATTAGAGATAAAATATTATATAACATATTACCCTTCCCTTCGGTGGAAAATGGAAAACTTGATATACAAGAATCTGCATACTGTCTCTTCTATGAAGAAATGTAATTCATTTTTCATTACCACAACACATGAAAATTCATACAGATGAATTTAATTAATATATTTGATAAAAATAACATAAATATTATTCATGGAAGATAAATTATTATTTACCTACCATTCATTCAACACATTAAAATTTTCTAAAATCACAATTAGGTACATGTATACACCACCACCTTGAAGTGACGTGATCCACTTCTCATCACCACCTAACACGAATGGTTAAAAATCAACATAATTAAAATAGAATAACTATAACATAGTTATGGTTCAATTTATGATCAATCCTTGAATAAGGGTCAAGGAATTCAATAACTGAACAGAAACATGAATTGAAAACATTTTATTAAACACCAGAATAATAATTTAGACAAATAATTATTAATAAACAAGTTGTTGGAAATTGTTATGGAATGACATATAGTAATATAAGATTTAATATGGATCTATAATATATTTATAATATGTAATAATTTTTTATACAATATTTTAGATTGTATATGATGTAATTTAGGACTTGTGTTAAGGATTTACTCTTCTCAATTTCCCATAATTGAGATATATTATATATTCACTTAATTATTTATTTTTGTGTGTTGTTAATAATATAAATTCATGTATTACATGATATTCATCATGAAATATTTTGTAATTTTATTATTCATCTATAGTCGTCTCTTTCATAAGTTTGTAACTAAAAATTTTCCAAAGTTTTAAAGGTTTATTTTTCAATCTAAATATTTAGACATTTTTTAATATTAAATTTATTTAATGGGAAATTCTATGGTATTGATATCTGAATCCAAAACTATTTTACCTCTAAATTTTGGGTTGTTTGAATGAATTATTCCCAATTTTATCCATTATGATACTATAAAAATAATTTTATTAAAAAATATAAACTTATTTCTACTTTTTTGGTCAAGATTATATCTTGTCATCATCCATGATTTCACACCCCAAACCTGTTTAGCCATTATTTTTATTTATTCTTTCGTGCTTTATCTTTTGGATGGCGTTTAGGTTGACTTTATGGTGAGAATTTTTTATTTTGGGAGGTTTTGGGTTGATTTCCAACATATACCCGGTTAATATTCATGGTTTTGGGAGACACCATGTGGCTGGTAAAGGTAAATGTTGTTTTTAATACATTTTATTCTTGCACAATTTTTCTTGAATGGATTGTGCATGGTTTAGCCCAAATCATGCAAGGCATAAGAGGAACTCTGAAGTATTTTGGTAGTGTATGTGGTAAGGTTCATGGATTTCACGTGGTTAATAGAAATAGAAAATAAAACATATGATATAATCTATAGTTTTGATAGATATTATTTTCATGAATAGTATAGAGTTTCCCAAACCATGTAACTAGCCTGTATGGGTTCCCCTTCCTTCTAGTAGGGTACTCAAAGTTGGTGTGAGGTTTAGATAACCATATGACATTCCCATATTCCTAAAATCTATAGCTTCCAATTTTAACCCAATGTTTTAACACCAATTTCATGTTCCCCTCCCCATTTCATCAAGGAACACGATGGGGCTCCCAAACCCTTCCTCCCATGCATATCCTTCAACCGTTGAAGCCCCTTAAATGTTACAAGGTATGTCTATTTGTATTTTTGGCCTATTTTATCATGTTATTCTCTTCCCCTCTCAATTCCTTGTTTTTTATTTCTTTGGTTCCTTCTTTTCTGAACCCTAGGGAGAGAGTTGGATTGTGTGGGTGGATTTATTTGATAATAGGGTGTCTCGTTTGCTTCATGGGAATAGTTCTTCTCTCTAATGTATTTTCATCATATTTTCACATCCTTAAGATATTTATTTCCATCCATTTCCTTTATGAATCATGTGATTTTATGCTTGATCCTTATAAAATAATTTTTAAAGGTTCTATTCATACAATTTATGTGATATTTTGATTTATTTTGGCACTTATATATTAGAAATTTGGTGATAATGGGTTTTTAAAAAGTTTTCCTCGGTTATACCTTTATATATTTTTATACAATGTGTCTCATAAAATTCCAATTGGTATTTTAAAAGTAAATTTAGTATTGTGGGATTGTGTTTGGTCTTGGTTGGGTATTTTGTATTTGGTTTTCATGTGTAATTGATCTTTGTGTGTGGGTTTTTATAATTTTTCTTTGGCTTGATTCTGGTGTGTAGATCCTAATTTTTTATTTTTAAACTCCATGAAATCCATTAAATTTGACTTTAAGTATTTTTATGGACATAAATATATTTTATAGTGAATATTGGAATATCTATATGAGTATTGGCTAGAAATACAAATAGCCACACACATCTAAATGGTGAATCCATAAAAACGACCTTCTTAAAACCTCATTTTTCAAAACACCCTTTCCATGTTTTCCTTTTATCTTGTTTCTTACAAATGGTATTCTAAAAACATACAATATTTTCTAAATGGATACCTGGTTTCCAAATGAATTCAAATTTGGTCTTCAAGTGTGCTATCTAACACTTGGGAGTTTTTGAACATTGAAATATTTTTGGTAACTCTCTAACTTTAAAGGGCTATTCAAATCATTCATAGTATGAATTATGTTTTCAATATGATTATGTAATTGGTTTTGAGAAGAAATGAATTATTATTTGAAATACTTTTATAATTTTAAATATAAAGGCTCAGTTGGTACTTTGTAATGTTTTGGAATTTTTTATGTTCATATCACATATAGGCCTAGTTGTCACTTTCTAATGGTTCTATTTGTGATGGTAATCCTTATAGTGGTCCTTCCTATGAGAGGGCATTTATATAGTTGGTTTCAAGGATTGGGTATGGCATTCATAGTGGTATCTAGTAGTTATGTTTAATTCTAAGGAAGTGATGAACTCCTTATTCCCCTTTATACGATTACCATGGGATTTCTAGATTTCATCTATATGATTTAGTAAGGATTTATTTCTAGCCCATATTATAGGGATTAGAACCCCCAAGATAGAGGATATTCATTATGGGATTTTCCACTAGTGATGCTTATTAAACTCGACAGGTTGATTATTGATGATATTGGTGCACTATATACTATCATGTGTGTCTAAACGTAGCATGTCCAATGATTAATTTTATTCATGTTTTGTAAATTCCCATGATTACATATATGTATGTTCCTATCTTAATTTTTAGCACTTTTTGTTTTTTTTTCAGTATTTTCTACTAGAACATCTATTGTTCATTTATTCTATATTTACTCACTTTACCCTAGTTTTTTATATTTAGTTTATTTTCTTTTTCTCTTGTATTCTCTTCAGGTTGTGTTTGAAATTTTCTTTTTGGTTTTCAGATTGTATTTTATATTGAAAAGGTGTATCTAGATCATTTAACATTAAAATCTATATTTACACTAAATTTATTTTTAAACTAGTGTATATGAACTAATTTTTTGAAATCAAATGTATGTATTCTATAGTGCTGACCTAAAGAGATATTTTATTCTCAAACCCTACTTCTGTCACTCGATGTAGGTAGACTTGAGTTATTTTTTAGTTTCAAATTTTTTATGGTTTTCTTACAGATAATGTTGATATTATTAATGGTGGTGACCAAGAGGTCACATAGATATCATGTCATATTCTAGTTTGAGTTTAGTTTTTTTAGTTTTTTATTCCATTATTTTGTAGTTATATTTGGATTTTTTTGTTTATTTCATTCCGCGATTCATGGATTCATATTATTATTTTTCCATAATAATTTTGTTTAATTTTTAGCTATTTATTATGGTCTAAATCATTCCTTAGTGTATTATCATTGATTTATCACACTAGATTTCTACCCGAGAGGATTGGGAATTCCTATCAGGCCTCACGAGCTAGCTTGATTAATTGGTTTAGGGTTTACCTCTGTTGCTTCATGAAAAAATTGTACCAAAGTAGACCTTTGTTATTTGGGGTGTCAAGAAGACCAAACATAGGATAGTTGGGACATGGGAGGTAGGTATGGGAAGAGCATCTTGAACTCCTTTTCATCCTAAGAATTTAGTTTCCATGGGTAGTTAGGGGCTTGAATATTCTATTTTGAATTTTGGGTTTATACTATTGGTGCTTATATTCATTGTCTGGTTGGGGAATAAAAATGGATTTTAATTGGTGTTATAAAATGGTCTTAGATGGATTATAAACCCCTGTGGAGCTCGAGTTAATGGTTTAAGACACATCTATTTGTTTTTTATTTCTTGGGGCATGGTCTACAAAACCATGTCAGTGGGTCATCTGTGGCCACTATTTTCTTATTCCCAGAGTTTCAATGTGAGTTTTATTTTGTTTTGATTTTGGTTTTCATGAGTGGATTTCTAATTAAAAATGTATTTTGAAAAAGGGTTTTCAAAAGTAAAATTAAATCAGAACCTCGTTTTATTTTAATATTTAAATTTTGTGTCTAAATAATATTTGGAAATGAATTGTTGTATTTTTGGAATGTGATCATGGAGGGAAGTAGTTATGAAATTGGGATGGAAATAGTCATTTTTTAAAGGACCAAGATATTCTTTATGTTTTGTTTATGGGTTGTTGTTTTGGATTGGAATTTTAATTTTTGGTTCAGTTCGGGTTTGATGTTGATTTGATTTTTTTTTTAATTATGTAATAATAGTATGCCAGGCTGACAGATCCCAAAGGATTTTAGGGAGTCTCTTCCAGTTGTTTTATTTTCCCAGTCTCCTAGTAGAGTAGTGGAGTAAAGTTATTCTTAGATGTAGCTAATTTTATATGGTGGTAGAGACCTTTTAATGGGTTTTTAATGTCTTTAGAATGTCTATGGTGTTCTTAGATCTTTACGAGCACCCAAAACCGTGAAGGTGCAAGATGTATTTCTTTTTTAAGTGTCCTGGATTGGATCAATGGAAGGTGATCATCCCATAATCGTTATAATATGAGATATCTTGGATTGTTTCTAAGCATATTTATCAAATAGTTTAAACCTAGAGGTAAATTTTAGGAAATCGGCATAGCTCTTGGGTGTTCAGTAAGGTCAATAGATGATGAAGTCCTTGGTCAATCACTTTAGAAAGTTGGTTTAATTTTCTCCAAAAATAGAATTAAAATATCTGATGAAATCTCCCCTCCTTTTCTGGGGTTTTTTCTATATATTAAGTATCGATACTTATTTTCCATGTGTTTTTTTTATAAATTTAGTGGATGAGGCATTTCTAGCTAGGATAATTCATAGAGAGCAGTCTGTAGTAGTTAGAAATCTAGTTTCTCATGAATTTAATGACGGCTCCCCATTTGGTGAAGAGTGTATACCAGAGGAACCCAGAGTCTCCCATGATTGTTATTTTTTCTCATTCATTAAACCTCTCACTCATGTTTTTACAATGTGTTTTGTTTAGGCATTCAATTTCATCTTTTTTTGATCATCCAAAGTCTTGGCAATGATGTAGCCATTTGTGTCACTTGGAGAAGCTTTCCAAAAATCATTTCTAGAGGTTTAACTCTCAATTACAGGGTTCTTGCTCATAACTATGGGTAAAAATATGCTTCAAGGAAACATGAAACCATCCAAAGGCCCTAAATTGATTCTCAACACACAGTTATAAATTTTTAGGTTTGGGGAGTGTTGACCCATCTCCTGCTCAAACTATTATAGTAGGGGGAACATAAGTTTCCTTTTTGTAGTTTTCATTATTTTGTATGGTTGATTTTTATTATATATGTCTTGTTGTCCCCATTTCCTTGTAGAATATTTGTTGCACTTTATGTTATGAAACATGTGTATTTAGACATATGTGGAATAGTTTTGGTTTGGGTTATGATCGTTTTGGAGATGTTCATGTCGTGTGGAAATGTTGAATTGTGATTTTTTTGATGTTTGGTTAATCTTATTTCAGTAGGGTTCCCCTTTGTGTCGGTGATTTTGGAGTTGGATATATTGTGATAGTCTATTTATAAATGGTGTGGAGACCTACCATCTCTCTTATTATGGATTTATAAAGAGTTGGATGGGTGTTATTTTAGGAGATGAAATGGCACACTAGGGTTTTTGGTTTCATTTGGATTTATTTAGTTTCTAGTTTGATTTCTATTCCTCATTTAGTTGGGCGACTATATGGGGGTATAATTTTTTCTAGATGGGAGAATTGTCACAACCACCCTCAATTTTCTTTAATTTATTTTATTTTTATTTATTCCTTTGTGTTTGATATTTTTTTGACGTTCGGGTTGAGTTTCCAGTGATAATGTTTTACATTTGGAGGTTTTTTATTGTTTTTTGAACTATATATGGTTAGTGTGAATGGTCTGGGGAGAAACAGTATAGATGGTAAAGGTAATGGGTGTTTTTTTTCAATTTTTTCTTTCATGGTTTTTCTTTCATACCATGTGCATGGTTTGTCCAAAATTTTGTATAGAAAAAGTGGAACCAAGTGGCCAATTGGTGGTGTCATAGGTAAGGCACAATGATTATTCATGATTAGTAGAAACTATGAATAATGCATGTGGGAGTCTCTATATTCATTAAAAGTATTATTTCTATGGTTGATGCATGGTTTTACAAACAATGCAGTGAGCTAAGGTGGGTGTCCCTTCCTTCCAGTAGGCTGTGCATGATTGGTTCATAGTTTGGAAAACTATGTGGCCAAACCCTACAACTTTCCCAAATTCTGAAAATATTTAATTTCCATGTTTTTCTCTATTTTTTCATCCCAAATTTAGTTTTCCCCTCCCCCATTCAACATAAAAAAACCATGGGGCTCCAAAACCCCTCCCCCCATTGCTCTATTTCCCTGCTTGAAGCTTGATCAACATTCCTAGGTAAGTCTCTTTGGATTGTTTTGTCAATTTTATCCTATTATTATATTACAAACTTGGTTTATTGGTTATTAATTCCTTTATTACTTATTAGATGAAACATAGGTTTTTGGTTGGCTTATGTGTGTGGATTTCATTGATATTAGGGTGTATGGTTTTCTTCTTGGGATTGGTTCTACCTTCTCTTGGTGTTTCGTTTCATTCTTGCACCATTGAGGTAGGTGTCTCCGTCAATTTAATTTATGAATGATTCTATTTTTTGATTGAAACTTTTTAAATAAAATTTAATGTTTTTATTAATTCTTTTTATGTGATATTTTGATTTATTGTGGCATTTTTATGTTTCTAAATTGGTGAGAATGGTTCTTTTAATGGTTTTCTATTGTTATAATAATATAGTTATGTATAAAAGGTGTTCGATAAAATAGAAATTAGTCATTAAAAATAAAATTTAGTATTTTGGGATTGTTTTTTTCCTTTTTTGGGTCTTGGTAACATGGTTTTCGTTTGTAATTGATATTTTTGGATTGTTTTTGGTACTTTTATATGGTTTTTTTACTAGTATGTGGATCATTGTGTTTGATTGTGAAGCTCCATTAAATCCTTTAAAAATGGAAATTGATCATTTTTATAGACATTTATATGGTAATATCTATATGTGCATGGGGTTCACATATAGATAGTAACACACATATAAATGGTGACTCCATAAAAAATCCATCTTGAAAACATAGTTTTCAAAACACCCTTCCACTATGTTCCCTTTCACTTCATTCATCCAAACAGTTTTCTAAAAACATCTAATGTTTTCTAAATGGATACATGGTTTCAATATAACATCAAATGTTGTCTTTAAGTTTGTTCTATTAGAGTTATCCATTTTGGAACTTTGAAACATGATTTGTAACCCTATGTCTTCAAAGGCCCTTTTGGAACCTTTCATGTATTAATATAGTGTTCACAATAGTTTTGGAAATATCTTTTTTAAAAGGAAGTAAATATCATTGGAAATTATTTTATAATTGGAAATGTAAAGTCCTGGTTGGTACATTATAATAATTTGAAAATTGGTTTTATGTTAAAATGAAGTGTAATCCTAGTTGGCACTTTTTAATAGTTCTATGTATGATGGACACACCTTTTCTCATTATTCAAATGAGAGGGAGACCTCATATTTGGTGTCAGGGTTTTCAGAAGGCTTGAACTATTGTATCTGTGAGTTATATCTAATTATTAGCATGTGATGAACTCCTTATTCTCCTTTATACTATTATCATGGAATTTCTAGAAATCATCTAGAGGTTTGAGTGATTACTATTTTATTATCCTGATTATTTGTATTAGAACCCCCTAGATCAGGTAGTTTCCTTCTATGATTTTCCACTAGTGGTGATATTTTAGAGATTTTGGGTCAGTAATTTACATTGGAGTTTCACCATATGTTTGTGAGAGGGTCCAAATTGAGTACATCTGGGGATTTATTCTATGTATTTTTATGAAATTAATATGATTGCATATTTAGATGTTCTTGTATTATTTTACATCACTTTTTGGATTTTTTGTTATATTATTTTCTATATATACTATTATTTTTACTTTATTCTAGATTTATTCTGTTAATCCTATTTGTTTTGTTTAGTGCATTTTCCTTTTTCTCTTGTATTTTCTTTAGTTTGAGTTTCCATATAGCAACCCCACTTTTTCATAAATATCTAATTATATGATTTTGAAGATAAAAAAGGTAAAATCATTACACAATGAGGATTCAAAAAGTTTAGTGTCTTGGGAAAATTAGGACGATTCAAAACATTTACAAAATAAAACAAAAAACATTTATTTAATTCCTTCTTCTCCAGATTCTTAGAGGCCTTCTCATTATCCTTAGTATAAGTTAACACCTCAGGATATACATTAAAATGGGTGATCTAAAAGACCAGTAAGAGGATAGAGAAAGACATGAAACAATATAACATGGGGTGAGTATAATAATTATTATCATAACATAAGAATGAGATCATAATCATGATCGGAAGCATTAAAAAAGGCTTAGAATTTAAAAATGCACAAAAATAAAGCATAATGCCTTAGTTTTCAACTACCACACATAGTTGTGAACAAATATAGTATCATTATCATGCATATTTCACTTTATCTCATGAGATTCATCACATTACACAATGCATTTAAGTGCAATATCCTTCTAGGTGCACACGTCACATCACAACATTTACATTATCATGCATGCCACATAGAATATATATCAATCATGAACATAAAATAACACAAGTAATAAAATTATTTTCATTTCACACAGAATAAATTAATAAAATTTTTGTTCTATAATTCAATATAGAATAACATACTTGAATCATCAACCTTGAGTGAAGTATAAACAATCTCTAACAGTAAAAGGTGTCTTATTTTTAAATGAGAGGTATTTTGGAGAAGATTGTGTTTTTAATAAGATAAATTAGAAAACATTTATATCAAATAAAAGGTAGTATAATGATTAATAAATGATATTTAAGGAATATAAACACTGAAAGTGGGGTGAAAAAAGGAAACCCCAAAGAAAGTGAGTTGGGTGTGAGAATTCCCCTTACCTTATATATAAATGATTCCTTCACTTTAATATCATGTATAAGAACATTCAGTTAATTAATTAATAATATAATACCTTTTATACAATAATTTAGTTTATTTTTAGTTTTATTAAGTTCTTTTACGGGCCATTTTATGAGTTATATAGTTTAATTTCATTTTTCCATAGCATTCATTTTCACAGTTTTAATGATTGGTTCACTAGTATACATGAAAAAAAGTTCATGTAGAATGTGGATAAATAAATAGAATTGTTATTATTTGTTATTAATGTTATTATAGAAGTTTAAATGATCTTATAAATAATTTGGTAATGTGTAATGAGGATGAATCATTAGATAAATTTTTGTGATGATTGTTTTAGGTTAATTTTGGTTGTTTTTCAACCTCGCCAAACTCATTTTGTTTTATCATTTAGTATTATGTATAAATGCTAGATACAAACCATATACAGGTTAGTATCATAAACATTAAAATAAGTTTTAAACCATTTAATGGTTTAATTAACAAAATTTAATTCCATTATGGAAAATGAAAGTGCATCGCCCATGATGTCGGTAAATGGACACATCACAGGAAATGAATTCATTTTTACAACAAAATAGTGAGAGGGATGAGTTCAATGATGGATAATTAATTAAAATTATATAATTATAGTATATTTAAGGTAATGGAATTATCAGGTCATTTGGTTTATGGTACATGATGATATAATAAGAAATGAAATGAAATTGAAAGGAAATTAAAATAAAAAGAGGATTTACCTCTTGAATTCTCCTTTTGATATCCTCATTAAGGAACCTAGGCATGTTCTTTTGATGATGCGCAATGATCCAAAACATCTGATAGGGGCTAGGTAATTTTATTGGGTATAATTTAGGCAAGTCTTAAAGTTATATAAGTGTGATCAGAAGTGGGGGTGATGGGTGGTATTTATAGTGGAGGAGAGGGGTGTTCTCTCACTATTATATTCATTATTTTATTATTTTGGATCAGGACTGTGAATAATTTGAAAATTATCACTATATATTAAAATAATGAATGATAGTTCAATATTATTGTTTTACATCATTCTTACATCCTCTATGACTCCATAATTCATTAATTTAGCATTTATCGATAATTATCGTCTATTATAATTCATCAAAAAATATTGTATTTCAAAAAAAATCCCAAAAAATAAACCTAACCGTTTTTTGGATTTGTAGAATTAAAAAAATAAATCAATCCTATGAAAATAAGTTTTTAAATATGATTAATTTAACACTTATTTAAAACCATCATTTACTTTGAAAATAACTCTTTTTTAAATAATAAATATTTTTTAAACGCATTGAAAATTTACTTAAGGTATGAAAAAATTATCAAAAAATCATAAGACATAAAAATATTAATTTATGAATAAATTTTTTGAAAATAAATTTTCTTTTAAATTATTAAATAAATCAGAAATTTTTAATTTAATTTTTTATGACTTATAAAAATGCCAACACAGAAATACTAATTTTTAAAAAATTTATTTATTTCAACTATGATATAATTATACCATTATTTCATTCATAAGATGCCTAAATTTTATTTTCACTTTCATTGGTGATTATACTATTCATTTGACCAGTTTACTTTTCATAATGGTCATATTACTATTCCTAAGTTCAGGTTACTATTTCATCAGTATCGGTTCCTAAACTTCTAGAAATACTTCTTATTGTCTTTTTTGATCATTTATAAATATTTTATTATCATTTATAAGTAATTTTTATTTCATTTATAATAAATAAATTTACTATAAGGAGTGAAAATCTCCATTGATAAAAGTTTGGGTTGATACATTCAACTTTCAATTTTAGTTTTGAAATTATGTTTTATAAAGAATGGGTGTGTTTAGATCCTTAAAATTTAAAAACACTATTTTCCATAAATTTATTTTCAAACTATAATATATAGACTAATTCAATAAAGTGAAAGTATGTGTTTTAGTTTGACTACCTACTAATATGATTTTTTCTCACACCCTACTCATGCCACATAGTGTTAGTAGACCAGAGCTATTTTTTTGTTCATCTTTTTTTTTATGTTTTTCTATATAGAAGGTCGGTCTTATGGATGGTGGTGACCAAGAGTTCACATGGAGTTCATGTTGGTTATGATTTGAATTTAGTTTTGTTTTAGAATTCTGTTTTGTTTTATTGTAGCTTTGTCTGGATCTGTTTTTGTAATGTTTCATTTAATGATTTCTGGACTCTACTTTTTATATCGCATGATCAATTTTTTATCTATTGTAGATTATTTAGGGTTAAATCCATCTTGGGCATATTATATTTTATGCCCAACACTATTTTCCATCCAAGATGGATTGATAACACCTCTCAGGACTTTTCATAGACTGGATAGTGTAACATGTTGGAGGTTTTCTTTCGTTGGTTCATGAAAAACTAGTATCAGAGAAGCCCTTTGTTTTTTGGTTCATTAGGTAGATGGAAGATAAGACTACTGGGACTTGGGAGGTAGGTACGTGTAGAGTTTCACAAACTCTTACTCATCCTAAGCCTTATGTTTTTAGGGCTCTAATGGGACTTGAGTCTTTTATTTTGAATTATGGGATCATGACATTGGTGATTGTTTTTTTTTTGAGGTTGGAGAATGAAAAAAAATATAGTCAGTGTTATATGGTGGGCATACATAGATTAGAAACCCATGTGGATCCTGAGTTTGTGGTTCAAGACACTTCCATTGGTAGTTTTATTTCTCTATGAATGGTTTTCTAAAACATGTGGTTGAGTCATTCATGTCCACTAGTTCCATATTCTATGTTTTTTAGTTTGAGTTATGTTTTGGTTGGATTTTGGTTGGCATGATTGTATTTCATTTTAAAAATGGTTTTTCAATAAGGTTTTTCAAAGGGGAAATAATTTCATAATATGGATTTATTTTAAAAGTGGGCATGGGTGTTTAAATTGGATCTATAAATGATTTGATGTATTTTGGGAAAGTTGCCATGGAGTGAAATTATTTTAAAATTATAAAAGGAATATGGATTTTCAAAGAGGACCCCAAAATTTTTTTGTGATGTTTTTGTTTATGATTTTCTATTTTGGTTTAGAATTTTCTTTTTAGTTTAAATTATTGTTTTTATTTTTATTTGATTTTTTTTGTTTATTCTATTGTTAGAATATTCCACCCAAAATGATCCCAAAGGTTTCTAGTGAGTCTCTTCCAGCCCTTGGCACTCCCCAAACTCCCTGTGGAGTGGTCAAGTCGATTTCTTCTTAGTTATTTCTAGTTTTCTATTGTTTTTGAGTTCCATTGGAATCATTGGAGAGGATTGATAAAGTTTATAGTGTTTTCAAATCTTTGGGGACTCCAAAATCCTTGAGGGTGAGGGGTTTTCTAGGTTCATTTAAGGGTCCTAGATTTAATTAGTGGAAGGTGATTGTCCCATCATCATGAAAGATGATATGTCTTAAGAAGTGTTTAAGAAAACTTTTATCCAATTTTTTATACCTAAGGAGTTGAAGATGAAGATTTTTTCAGATCACTTGGGTGTTTTGTAAGGACAATGAATGCTAAAGTACTATATTAATTACTTTAAAGAGTTGGTTTAATTTTCTTTATAAACAGAATAGAAATATCTTTTAATGATCCCCTCTATTTCTAAGGTCATCATTGATATATTAATGATGTATTCCTCTCATCAAAGAAAGTATAGATCAAAAAAATAGTGGATGATACATTTCTAGTTGAGCTGGTACCTAGAGTACAGTCTATAATAGTTAGAAATATATATTCTATTGGAACCTGTAACGGTTATCCATCTGGTGAAGATTGTGTACTAGAGGAACCTAATCTTGAAGAGTCTACAATTCCGGTTATTTATTCTCATTCGTCAAACCATTCGCTCCTCTGATTTTAGTGTGGTTGTATTTGGAATTCTAAGTCATTCATTAACAATACTCCAAAATATTGTCAATGATGCTGTCATTTGGGTCATATAGAGAAGTTTTTTGAGATGTTTTTCTAGAGGATGAAGTCTTAGTTAGAGGGTTACAACTCCTGAATGTAGGGTAGGAAATGAATTATTGTACTAGGACTCTATCTATAATCCCTAAATTGAATATCTTTACATAGTAATGAATTTTACGGTATAGAGAGTGTTGGCTGGGCTCTTCTCCCTAATATTGGAGTTAGTATGGTTTGTGTTTCCTTTTGGTTGTTTTATTTGTTTTTGAAGGTTTCTTTTTTTATTGGATTGGTTTCATTGTTCCCTTATAATTTTGTGGCTTTTATTTATCTTATTAAGTAAATTGGTTATCCTTATCTGTAATAGTTTTAGTTTGGGTTGTTCTTGTTTTGGAGATGTTCAAATCTTATGGAAATGAAGAATAATGATTTGGTTTGATGTTTAGTTAAGATTCTTTCCATACTATTCAACTCTATGTTGGGAGTACTATTGTTGGATTTAATATACTAGTTGGTTTCTAAATATTGGGGAGACCCACCATGGATCTTCATGTGGTTTTATCTCGATTTGGTCTAGTGTGAATTTTTGCTCTTCAAGGTCACACTATGGATCATGGTTTTATTTGGTCTCATTTAGTTTTAGGTTCAATTTCTATTCCTCATTTAATAAGGTGAATTTCTGGGAGGAGAAAGTTTTTGTGCTGAGTATAGTTTCCATACCCCAACCCATTTCTATTTTAATTATTTTATTTTTAATTATTCCTTGGTGTGTGAACTTTTTTTATGTTCCTTTTGAGTTTTTAGTTTTAATTTTTGAGTTTTGTAGGTTTCATGTTATTTTTTTCCCTGTAAATGGTCAGGGTACATGATTTGGGGAGAAACTATGTGGATTGTGAACAAAGATGGTTTTTTAGTTCCATTTATTATTACATGGTTTTTCTTTCATATAATACATTTTTTTTCCAAAACCATACAAGGAAAGGGTGGAACTGTGCATCTTATTTGTTGTTTCTGAGGCAAGGTGCATAGATTGTGTGAAGTTGGTAGAAACTATGTGGAAAGGTGTCAGAGGCTTTGTAGTTTTGAAAGGGACTATTTTCATGGTTGGAGCATGGTTTCCAAAACTGTTCATCTATCCCTTATGAGTTTCCCTTCCTTCTAGTAGGGTTTTCATGCTTGGAGCATGTTTTAACAAATTGTACAGAAAAATTGTGTGACTTACCCAGATTCATTTCTTGAGTATCAAATTTTTCTCATTTATTTTTTTAACCCCAATTTTGATTTCTCCACCACCAGTTGACCTAGTAACATCATGGGGCTCCCAAAACCCTCCTCTGTTTTCTCTCCTTCCACTATTAAAGCTCCTTCAAGGTTCATATGTAAGTCTCTTCGTATTTTTTTTTCAATATTCAACTATTATTCTCTTCCCATCTTGGTTTCTTGGTACTTATTTCCTTGGTTGCTTCTTAGATGAACCCTAGGGTGGGGATGGATTATGTGGGTGGATTTATTTAATGTTAGGGTGTGAATTTTTCTTCTTGTTCTTGGTCTTTCCCTCTCATTGATTTTTTTCTCATTCACACATAATTGCAATAGCTATTTTCATCCATTTTCTTTAAATAACATTCTATTTGTTGATTAATACTTGTTAGATTATTTTTAAAATTTATATTCATTCATTTTATGTGATATATTTAATTACTGTGGCATTTCAATGATGGATACATGGTGACAATAGGTTATTTAAATGTTATCCTGGGTTGAACCTGTATATTTATGCATAAAAGGTGTTTTATAAAATTCCAGTTGGTTAATAAAAAGTAAAATGAGGATTTTTATAATGTTTTAGTATTGGTTTGGTGTTTTTTTTCATGTGTAATGTCTTTTTTTGTGTAGTTTTGGGTACTTTTGCTATGGTTTGGTGATTTTGTATGGATCCCTGTGTTTGACTGAGAACCTCCTTGAAATCATTTAAATTGGACTTATAGTATTTTTATGGACATACATATATGTTCTAGTGAATATTTGTCATAGATGTTTGTACGTGGTATGGAAATTTAGATAAAAACACACATATCCAGGATGACTCCATAAAAAATTCCATCTTTAAAACATGGCTTTTGAAATTCCCTTCCCCCACTTTCCCGTTGTAATGCCCCGACCCCAGTTACCCAGAGTCGGTGCATTATTTTAATACATTGGCACAATTATGAGGAATCAAGTCCCGAAATACCGATCAGTTTAGCAGTCTTGGAAAATAGATTGCATACATGAACATTACATTACACTTTCTAACTTTCAATACAAAAAAATAGTTCTTCGAGAATTCCATTATTCCCTTTATCTTAACACTTCATATCAATCATAATACACTTATTTGAATCCTTGTAAAATAAAACATAAGAAAGGGGTGAGCTCAGATGCCCAGTTAGGGTAAATAATTTAGCGGAAGCTATAAAATTTTAAGGAAAGGTGTGTGATAAAAACAAAAACCTTTTTAAAAATAAACTTGAACATAATATGTAAAAAACACATCAAACATTACCATATAAATATGCACATGGATATTCTACTAGTTGAATAGTCACATGTAATAACTAATTTCATAATGAGGGAATTCCCAATGCCGGACATCATTACCCCATAGTCAAGGCCTCGTGCCAGGACTACAAATAATTTTTTTTCAAGGCCTTCTGCCAAGACACTAGTTTGCCTAATGAGACATACCGATGCATCGAGGAGCTATAGCGGGCTCCACCTGTCACTTACTAAGTCCACTTCATTCCTCATATGAATAGTTGAAACATAACATAAAAATTCCTATTAAAACTATCATACAAATATCAATACATTAACCATAAACCATGAATGGTATAAAAATAGAACATCCACAGTCAAACATATCATAACGCATTCAATACCATATGGAATATTTTATTATAATAAATCAACCTGAATAAAAAATAATATCCAGTAAAGGATGCTGACATAGTTGAAAATGATGAGTAAAACTTTTTGAGAAAAATATCTTTTTTGTAAAATCATTTAAAATTCACACATTTATAAAGAAAGTAATTTAAAAGATATTTTTTAATTAAAGTTTCCCATACCACTTTGAAAATTTTGAAAATAATTATCATTTCAAAACATTTATGTCCACATAAAAAATCCTTCAAATCATTTTGAAAACATGGAAATTAATTAAAAGGATTTAGAAATATAAATCTGTAAAAAATTTAAAATTATGATCTTGATAAAGAGTAACTTTCCTAAATCCTTATAATATTCATTTTGAAATCATTTTTATGAAAAATGGTCATGGATGATAAAAATTTCCTAGTAAATACTTACACATAAACAATCTCGGATAATAAATAGATTAAGGAATTAACCCTTACCTTGAACATTCTTTTAGCTGAGGGTATGTTTAACCTCTTATATGAAGATCGTAGCATGTTATTAAATTATACCAGAATCATATAAATATTAATGATATCATACATGATTCATTTATGACTTTATACTACCCATTTCATAATAATTTACATGTTAAACTAACATTTCTTGTAATAGTCCCTTTCTTTATCGTACGTGTTTTAACTTGTTACTATTGATTGTATCACTTAGATCACAATTTAAATACATACAGAATATAAAAAATTATTTATATATATCATATGTATTTATAATATAAATATGTATAATAAACATATATATGAAATAAAAAACACTGTTTATGGAGATAGTAGTCCATACGTATGCATAAACGCTGTTTCCGTTTTCTTATCGTGTTGAACGGAACTAATTGAATAAGATATATGTAAGTAAATATATATATATATATATATATATATATCTAGTAGAATTATTATTTCATATATTACATACATATTATTAATATTTTTTTATAATTGTTGATGAATGGTGAACGTTGAAATAAATCTTATCGCGTCGTGGAGACGGTAATCCGTATGTACGCACAAGAGACAATAGAATTTACTTAAAGTTGTGGAATTGGATGGTATATTAATTTTACAGAGACATTAGCATGTTTATTTTTTACTTATAAACATATTACTCATCATTATATCCATCCAAATAACATAGTGTTGAATAAGAAATTACATCACGGCGTGGACACGGTAAGTCGTACGTACGCACGCTTGGTGACATTATCATTAATAAGATAGATAGAATAATGAATAAAGTTGTTCCATATTTATAATAACATCAAATTATATAGAAGATACTAGATTTATTATTTTATAATGTAAATAACAAATAAAGAAGAAGTGGAAGAAGAAAAGAACTTGTAAGAGGGTGGTGAAATTATTACATCTTCTCCGGGTCCTTCTTTTTGATTTGTTCAAAAGGGCTCCTTAAGTTGACTTTATGACTAATGGAGGGAATCTAGGATAAAGTTAGTATAGTTGAGAGAGTATTTGGGCAGAGTTTGGCCAAGACAAATGGCTTTGGAGGTGTGAATTTGAGAGAAGGGGAAGTTCCCTTTTATAAGAGGGGTGAGGGGCACCTTTGAAAAAACATAAAATATTATTTTATAATAAATTCATATTCCATTTATAATGGCTCCAAAAAGTATTATTTAATTTCTAAGGTGGGTATTGGTATAACACCAATCAACTTATAGGTTTTAGACAAGTTTAGGTTACCATTTTAACCTTATCATTTAGATTTAACTCTAAAGTAAATAATTTAACTTTTACCGTGTCTTATTGTATAATTAATATATATGGTCACTAAACATACAATATACTTCAAATAGAACCCAAATTGGTTTATTAATGTCATATATATTATTATATATGTCTTTTGGACTGACCATAGATTTTTAGGACAATTATATAAATTAATAAAATAATATTTGTTTTAAAAACTATTTTATGTCAATTTTGACACTATTTGGTATTTGTTTTTTGTTAAAATAATAACAGTATGATTACATAAAAAATAAATTGAATCAATACTAACATGTCATATTCACCATGAAAAATCTTTTATGTCATAAAAACGTTGAATTTATATTTATTTTAATATTTATAATACCATTTATTTGATTCATTCATTAATAAGATAATTATTGCATCATCATTGTGTCATTAATAAATTTAATTATATAATCTATAAAAATTATAAATAAAATAAAATTATGTAGAAAATCATTTTATCTTTCTAATTAATATTTATAGTTTAATTTATCTTATGTATAACCCTATATTAAAAATGGTTTAGTCATTAAACATTCATTTTAACTCTTTTAACTCTTTTTTTTATAAAATAATAATAAATGTATTAATCTAATCCAAGTGGACCTAAAGGGTCATATTTTATTCCTAAGGTTTATTTTGGTCGAATTACACTTATCCAAAAGATTTACGACATGTGTTAGGGCAATAATAATATCATTTTTACCGTTAATTACCCAATTTACTTTTAACTGTGGTAAATAAAAGTAAAAAGTTATTATTCATAAAAAAATATTCTTATCTTATGGAACTACATTTTACTCCTTGATATTAAACGTGTCTCTATGATTTTTAAAATTCAACTCACAGAAGTGGTAAAATTATGTTTTATGTAAATTTTCAAATGCTCCTAGGAGGTAGGTAATAGACGGTGAAAAGTTCAATAAAATTTTTGTATATCTAAAATTATTATAAACTGACTCCAATGAATTAAATTGAACTTATATAGGTATTATTTATTTATTTTGACCTAAAATACATTTAATTAAAATAAATAATTATTTAAATAAAAATTCGGTTTTAAACTATAAGTAAGTGTTTTTCACTATTCGTCAAAAATTAAAGGTTTTCAGAAAAATACCAAAAAATCACCCTAAGCTACTTTTGATATTCAAAATTCAATAATGAATTCTATTTTACCAAATTCAAAACATAAAAGTTGGATTTATTAATTTAAAATTAATTCCCGCTGTCAAAACCAAAAGGCGTATTTTTTAGAAATACTAACTATCCAAAGTTTGACACTTGTATATGTCAAATTGCAAAGTAAAATTACTTACAATGACTAGAATTGGATTAAATGGTAAAAATATAATCTATTTATACTTCCAAACCATTAAAATTTATAATTTTACACTATTATTTATTTTGATTAAAAAATTTGTTTTCAGTTAAAATATAGTATTTTTCACTATTGGACAAAATATGAATGTTATCGAAAAAACTCCAAAAATTTATTGAATCTAAATTCTTATGTCCCGAATCGAAAGAAAAATTTTATTTTTTCAAATTGAATATATAAATGTTTCAAACATTTGATTGAAAAAGGGTTTACCATTAAAAGGAGGTAAAAGTATATTTTTTGAAAAATACTTCTTTTATCTGAAAAAAATGAATTAGTTCTTACATTATGTCTAAGAAACACATAATATGGATTCTAAAATTATAAGGATTATATATAGTTCAAAATTTAGTTAACACTATTCATAACAACTTTTGAACGTCTATTTTGGTAAGTCATGGTGCGCTTGTACTTGATGTTGCGTAAAGTGTAAGTTATTGAATTACTTTGAAGAACTAACATAATATAAAATCTTGGGGTGTTACATTCATCCCTCCTTCAATAAATTGCGTCCTCGGAATTTGAAATTTTTCTTTGAAAATAAAAGGTCGAAAATAGAAAATACCTTTGTGGGAAAACCCACATCAGAAATTGGTTTAATAAAATTTAGTCTTAATAAGAGGCAAAAAAATTATATTTATATATATACATGACAATTAGAGTTTCATCGTTCAAATAATTCCTACCACAAACTCATATTTCACTCCAAAAGATTTCAAAAAAAAATATTTATTTTAATTGTATAGGGTTCCAAAAATAATGAATTTATAATTCATTTATCATACTATTTAAAAAAAAGATAAATTATACAAACTAGTACATCACGTAGTCCAGTCATAGGTGATTCACCCTTGTCTCTCTTCGGTTGCGGGTTCAAGTCTCACAGCCTTGCCGGATGCGACTAGTAGTCGGCTGACCTTTAGGTTGTCCATTTTATAATAATCCAAAAATAACTAAAACAACAGCATCCAATTTCAAACTTAATCCATTCCATCCTTTATAATTATCCAAAATACGTATATCCAAACTCTCTATCCAAAATTTATAAGGCAATTAAACACAATGAGGATTCCTTTTTCCAACTGATAACATGTAAACTCCTTCATCATGTATTCTTTTAAAACACCGCAACATCCTGAATTACCATAAAACCTTATTGATTATATTCATACTCCCTTATTCTTTATAGAATACTGTATATACTCATTCTATCCAAAAATTTTGTAAACTCCTACAATGAAAAATCATTCATTAGTTTCAAGGTAGTCGAGAATATCCAATATTATTTATTCAAATCGACCATCTCTTATTCCAAAATCACTACCTCATTATTAAGACCATATTAAGGATTACCTTTCCTTCAACCATGTATTTTAACAAAAGTGTAGCTCACTATTAATTCACATTTCTTAAAACCATATAATCTCTAATCCTCAATAAAATAGTACTGCAATACAATCCTTATTTATCTCCATAATTCATATAACTAGTATCTTTTTGATACAACACTCAAATGAAATAATCCTATAATAATAACATAAGAACAATAGACATTATTCTTCATTTGAGGTAGTATCATAACTTGATTATTATCCAATAACTTCATTTGGGGCATACTCTGATAATTTGGACAATGGTTCGCGTAGTGTCCCAACTCCTTACAGATGAAGCATTGTACATTTGAAAAAAAAATTTACCCTTGCAATCACATACTTTGTTTCCTTTTTCTCCACACTTATAACAAACTCCCATTCCCTTCAAGCATTTACCAAGGTAATTATTTCCACATTTATCACATATGGGAAAATCATTCATTCCCTTATTCCCTTTTTGCATCTTTCGTTCTACCATCCTTTTCTTCTTTGGCTTCCCTTAAAATCCATGAGACTCAATGAATTATTTACTTATCTTATTATCACATGATATTATTTCTTCATATGATGATAATACGTGGGAGAATATTTCCTTTTTAAATTTTGTCTTAATACAATGAAATATATTATCCTTCTCACTCTTTGGATCATGCGTATTGTTGTAGGTCTCATTCCTTATACTAGACACCATTTATAAATAATGTCATACACTATGTTATTTTATGAATCGTAATACATAATTCCAAACTTGTAAAATACCTAACATAAATTGAAAATATTGTGCATATAATCTCTAATCGTAAAATGTATTCTTTGAGAAATTATTTAGTCCTAAATCCTTCATAATGGATTGTAATTAAAATATGAATTATCCAAAGTATATCCCACGAGAGTGTCGTAACCAATAGTGATGCAAGGCCTGTTTTCGTGCACCAGTTCCCGTTCAAGTCTAGATCAAAGTGGTGTTTTCAAGTTTTACCCCTAGGCACATCAGTTCCTGAGCTGTCTCTACCTTCTCATATCCAGACATGGATGTATTTTCTTGTAAAACTCACAAAAGATCTACATTAAGAAAATTCTAGGAAGTTATTCTATACAAATCCTCAAAGTCTATCTTAGGGTAATGTTCTCTAATCATAATTTATCTAAATCTAGTTTCCAAGGTTATTGCTAAGCTTCCTCTAATACCAACTGTAACGCCCCGACACCAGTTACCCAAAGTTGGTGCATTATTTTAATACATTTTTATGATTATGAGGAATCAAGTCTCGAAAGATCGATCAATTTAGCAGTCTTGGAAAATATATTGCATACATGAACATTACATTACACTTTCTAACATACAATAAAAAAAAATATTTCTTTGAGAATGCCATTATTCCCTTTATCTTAACCCTATATATCAATCATAATACACTTCTTGAATCCTAGGAAAATAAAACATAAGAAAGGGGTGAGCTCAAATGCCCAGTAAGGGTAAATAATTTAGCAGAAACTATAAACTTTTAAGGAAATATGTGTGATAAAAACAACAATGTTTTTAAAAATAAACTTGAACATAATATGGAAATAAATACATCAAATAGTACCATATAAATATACAAATGTATATTCTACTATTTGAAAAATCACATGTAATAACTAATTTCTTAATAAGGGAATGCCTAATGCCGAATATCATTTCCACATAGTCAAGGCCTCATTCCAAGACTAAAAATAAATTTTTTTTAAAGGCCTTATAGCAAGACACTATTTTATCTCATGAGACTTACCGATGCATCAAGGAGCTATATCAGGCTCCACCCGTCACTTACTAAGTCCACTGCATTCCTCATATGAATAGTTGAAACATAACATAAACATTCGTATTAAAACTAGCATAAGAAATTTCAATACATTAACCATAAACCATGAAGGGTATAAAAATAGAACATCCATAGTCAAACATATCATAACCCATTAAATACCATATGTAATATTGTATTATAATAAATCAACTAGAATGAAAAATAATATCCACCAAAGGATGCTGATATAGTTGAAAATGATGAGTAAAACTTTTTGAGAGAAATAACAATTTTCTAAAATCATTTAAAATTCACACATTTATAAAGGAAGTAATTTAAAATAGATTTTTGAATCAAAGTGTCTCATAACACTTTGAACCTTTTGAAAAGAATTATCATTTCAAAACATTCATGTCTATATAAATAAATCCTTAAAATCATTTTGAAAACATGGACATTAATTAAAAATATTTAGAAATATAAATCTTTAAAACATTTAAAATTATGATCTTTATAAAGATTAACTTTCATAAATCCTTAAAATATCCATTTTGAAATCATTTTTATGAAAAATGGACATGGATGATAAACATTTCCCAATAAATACGTACACATAAACAATCTCAAATAATAATGAGATTGAGGAATTAACCCTTACCTTGAAAATTCCTTCAGTCGAGGGTACGTTTAACCTCCTGTATGAAGATTCTAGTATGTTATTAAATTATACCAGAACCATATTAATGTTTATGATATCATACATGATTCATTTATGACTTCATAATATCCATTTAATATTTATTTCCATTTTAAATTAACATGTTGGGTAGTAGTATCTTTCTTTATCGTGCGTGTTTTAACTTGTTACTCTTGATTATATCACTTAGATAAAGATTTAAATACTTACAGAATATAAAACATTACTTAGATATTTCATATAAATTTATAATATAAATATTTATAATAGACATATATATGAAATGAAAAACACCGTTTATGGAGATGGTAGTCCGTACGTACGCATAAACGTTGTTTCCGTTTTCATATCGTGTTGAGCGGAACTAAGTGAATAAGATATATGTAAGTACATATATATATATATATGTATGTATATATATCTAGTATAATTATTATGTCATATATTACATACTTATTAGTAATATATTTTTTTTATAGTTCTTGTTGATTGGTGAACGTTGAAATAAATCTCATCGCGCTATGGATACGGTAATCCGTATGTACGCACAAGAGACAGTATAATTTCCTTAAAGGTGTGAAATTGGATGGTATATTAATTTTATAGAGACATTATCATGTTATATGAATTATTTATATTCATATTACTAATCATTATATCCATCCAAATAACATAGTGTTGAATAAGAAATTACACCACGGCGTGGAGACGGTAAGTCGTATGTACGCACGCTTGGAGACATTATCATTAATAAGATGGATAGAATAGTGAATAAAGTTGTGCCATATTTATAATAACATCACAGTATAAAGAAGATACTGTATTTATTATTTTATAATGGAAATAAAAAAGAAAGAAGAAGTGGAAGAAGAAATGAACTTGAAAGAGGGTGGTGAAATTATTAACTCTTCTTCGGGTTCTTCCTTTTGATTTGATCAAAAGGGATCCTTAAGTTGGCTTTATGACTAAATGAGGGCCTCTAGAATGATGATTGTATATTTGAGAGAGTATTTGGGCAGATTTTGGCCGAGCCAAATGGCATTGGAGGTGTGAATTTGAGAGAAGGGGAAGTTCCCTTTTATAAGAGGGTTGAAGGGAACCTTTGGAAAAACATAAAATATTATTTTATAATAAATTCATATTCAGTTTATAATGGCTTTGGAAAGTATTATTTAAAGTCTAAGGTTGGGATGGGTCTAAAACCACTCAACCTATAGGTTTTAGACAAGTTTAGCTTACCATTTTAACCTTGTCATTTATATTTAACTCTAGGTTAAATAATTTAACTTTTAATGTGTATGATTACGTCAAAAAAAACATTTAATCAATCCTAACATGT
This sequence comes from Viscum album, assembly GCA_963277665.1. Lineage (NCBI taxonomy): Eukaryota > Viridiplantae > Streptophyta > Magnoliopsida > Santalales > Viscaceae > Viscum > Viscum album. The sequence continues at coordinate 686,639,323 of OY728150.1, forward strand.
CATATTCGCCTAGGAAATTCGTGGATGTCATAAAAACTTTGAAATTATATTTATTTTAATTTTTATATTACCATTTCTTTGATTCATTCATTAATAAGGTAATTATTGCATCATCATTGTGTCATTAATAAATTTAATTATTTAATCTCTAAAAATTATAAATAAATTACCATTATGTAGAAATACTTTTATCTTTATAATGAATATTTATAGTCGAATTTATCTTATGTATAACACTATAATAAAAATTGTTTAGTCATTAAACTTTGATTTTAACTCTTTTAACTCTTTTCTAAATAAAATAATAATAAATGTCTTAATCTAATCCAAGTGGACCTAAAGGGTCATATTTTATTCCAAATGTTGTTTTTCGTCGAATTACACTTATCCAATAGAATTACGACATGTGTTAGGGTAATAATAATATAATTTTTACCCTTAATTACTCAATTTACTTTTAATTGTGGTAAATAAACGTAAAAAGTTACTATTCACTAAAAATTATTTTTATTATATTGAACCACATTGTTCTCCTTGATATTAATATTTTTTCTCAGATTTTCTAAATTCAACTCACAGAAGTGGTAAAAGTAAGTTTTTGTAAATTTGTAAATTCTCCTAGGATGTGGGTAAAAGACGGGGAAAAGTTCAATAACATTTTAATTTATTTAAAATTATTATAAACTAACTACAATTAATTACATTGAATTTATATAGGTATTATGTATCTATTTTGACCTAAAGTAAATTTAAATAAAATAAATAATTATTTAAATAATAATTCGGTTTTAAACTATATGTCAGTGTTTTTCACTATTCATCAAAAATTAGAAGTTTTCAGAAAAATACCAAAAATTCACCCTAAGATACTTTTGATATTCCAAATTCAATAATGAAGTCTATTTTACCAAATTAAAAACATACAAGTTGAATTTATTAATTTAAAATTAATTCCCCCTATCAAAACCAAAAGGCGTATTTTTAAGAAATAATAACTATCAAAAGTTTGACAATTGTTTATGTCCAATTCCAAAGTAAAATTACTGACAATGACCATAATTGGATTAAATGGTAAAAATATAATCTATTTATACTTCCATACCATTAAAATTTATAATTTAACATTATAATTTATTTTGATTAAAAAGGTATTATCAGTTAAAATATAGTATTTTTCACTAATCAATGAAATATGAATGTTATCAGAAAAACACCAAAAATTTATTGAAACTAAATTATTATGTCCTGATTCTAAATAAAAAATTTATTTTGTCAAATTGAATATATATAGGTTTCAAATATTGGATTTAAAAAGGGTTCACCATTAAAAGGCGGTAAAAGTATATTTTTTGAAAAATACTTCTTTTATCTGAAAAAATGAATTAGTTATTACATTATGTCTAAAAAACACATAATATGGATTATAAAATTATATGGATTATATATAGTTCAAAATTTAGTTAATACTATTCATATCCACTTTTGAACAACTAGTTTGGTTAGTCATGGTGTCCTTGTACTCGATGTTGCGTGAAGTGTAAGTTATTGAATTACATTGAATAACTAACATAATATAAAATCTTGGGGTGTTACACCCATTATCCTCTCCCTTTCAAATGGTTTTATAAAAAAATACAATGATTTTAAAAAGGATACATGGTTTCCTAATAACTCAAGTTTATTCTATAATACTTGGCACTTATGGAACATTTAAACATGTTGGGAAACCCTATGCCTTCATTGCCCTGCTTGGAACCTTCTAAGTATGAGTAATTTTTTCACTATGGTTTTAGAAATGGTTTGGAGAATAAAGTCATTCTCATTGGAAATGGTTTTATAATTATAAATGTAATGGATGAGTTGGTAGTTTATAATGTTTTGGAGTTTTTTATTTTCATATGACATGAAGGATCTTCTGACACTTTAGAATGGTTCAATTTATTATCAGAACCCATATGGTAATCCATATGAAGAGAGTACCATCGTATTGTTGATTTTAGGTATTTCTATATGTAATATAATTGGTCGTGTGATGATTTTTTTATAGTATTGAATGGATGGATTAGAACTCCCATGATAGGGGATAGTCTATAAGGGCATTTCCATTAGTGAGGCTAGTTTAGAGAATCCTGGTTGGTTATTGACTATAGAGGTACACCATATACTAGAAGGTGGGTCAGAATGCAGTACATCCATTGATTAATTCTAGATATTTTTAGGAAATAACTATGATTATATATCTATATATTCATGCCTAATTTTACAGTACTTTGGTAATTTATCTCTAATTACTATCTACCTACACATGTATTATTCCTTTATTCTGGATTTATTTTCATTGACTTTTTGATTTTGTTTAGTTAGTTTTCCGTTTATTTGGTATTCTTCATATGTTTTTTTTTCAATTGACTTTTTGGTTTTCAAATTGGGATTTTTAAAGAAAATATGTTTTTAGAAGTTTAAATGTTAAAAACACCAATTATCCCTAAATGTATTTTTAATCTTGGATTTATTGGTTTCTTTGATAAAGAACATATATTTATTTTTTTGTTCTTATATGCTAAGATGTTTTATTCTCATACCCTACACGTGCCACTTTGTGTTGTTAGACATGATATTTTTTGTAGTTTTGACTTTTATTCAGAATTTCATATGGAGCGGGATGGTCTAATGTATGGTGGTGACAAAGGGGTCACATGGATATCATGTTAGATTTTGTTTTGAGTTTATTTTTTTTCAGTTTTCTATTTTATTCCACTACAGTTGTATACAGATCTGTTTATGTATTTATTTCATTCACTGAATTATAGATTCCCATTTTTTTGTTCACTCAGTTGTATTTTATCTATAGATTTTTATTATGGTCTAAATCATTCCCATGTGTATTATCTTTTATTCTCGACACTAACTTCCAGATCAAGAGGATCTGGAAGAACTCTCGAGCCTTATCTAAAGTCGGCTTGGTTAATCGGTTCATGGTTGACCTAGGATGGTTTATGACATGTGTTGTTCAAAAATTGAATAATTAATGTTCATATATAATTATAAAAGATTGATAAAGTAATTTTTATAAAAATTTTAGCTTCACTATATGGGATTAGAATTAATATTTTCAAATGTTTCTAGTATGAATAAATTATTAATCTTTGTAAAATTATAAAAATAATTTTATTTTATTTATAGGATGAAAAAATATCAATCACCATTACTATTATTCAATTTCAAGTTTAATTAATATGATTCTATAGTTATTCTATGAAAAACATATTACCATTATAAATATAATTTAAACTTTTAAAAATTTACCAACACAAAGGGATATTTTAAATTATTATTAAAAACATGATTCTAAAAAAATTATAAACGTTTTTTTATATAAGTAATCACAACGTATAGATTTCCATGCTTCATTTGGTTTATGATCATAAGATTACATACACATTATTTCTATCGATGGGTTATGATGAAGATATTTTAGAGATGTTTTTATGAAACCTCGTCATTCCAATATGTTAATCAAGTTACCATGAAATGATGAATGTTAGTATACTATTTTGGCACAAGTATATATAGTTTATGTCATGTACAAATGGTCCTACAAGTATATAAAGCTCCAATGAATTAGACCATGTTTTATATCTCATTAAATAATGATGTCTATATATGGACATGATTGGACATAGCTATGTTCCCATGGTTATTCGTAGAAATTATTGTGGGTATCTATGTTCATAAGTTAGTTGGTTTATATTATAATGATTGTCTATGTTTATAAATTTTTGGGTTGGAAATATTTTTTTATCCATATTGTAAATTTCAAGATTTTATATATTTTAATTTATTCCACAAACATATCATTTATCCTTATGATATGATATCATGTAAAATTATTGATTATTTTTGTCTCCAAAATTTAATCACCCTTTCATTTTATTGTGATAAATTCTTATGAAATATCTCATCATTTATAGTCTTTGAATTAGTGGGAATCATGACATCTCCAACCCAGTTCACTCCTATGTAACTGATCTGAGTTGGTCACATGGCCCCAAGAACACCTCCCCATAAACCTATGGATAAAAACTAGTATTGGAGGTTTGTGGAAGTATATTGGATATTTTATACCCTCATGATCAGAGCACCACAAAACTAAATAATAAAATAATAAAAAGTAGTAACAAATATGATCTTATAGTATAGGAATAAGAAATAATCTAGGTACAATAGTTAGGCAGATATAAATAAATTAAAAACCATATATAATATCATATATATAAATGATGATCATGTTCTTATTATGTGAAAAAGTGAAAGTGTATGGGAAACAGAAAAATAGTTATATACAACACGTTATACAAAAAATGAACAAAATACCTATGATATCTCTAATAACATCACAATCATAAGCTCAGTCCTATGGTCTTACAATATATCCTAGAAAAATATTCAAACATACATAGAATGCCTATTTCCCTTGTCCCTATATCAATCCATGAAGTCTACTTGGGTACCACATAGTTTCCTTAATAGGGTGTGACATATACTTACTAGGACAACACTAACAATGTCTATAATAAATCCAGTTTGTGCATATAAGTTGTAACTCTGTGAAGGTATAAAATGAGTAATTTGGTAAATGATAAAGTGGTATTACCAAATATAGTAGAACGTGTTATTATATGTAGTTTATAAATGACGAAAACATGTAAACAAGGGTAAAACATCAGCTACGACATATGTAACGGTATCGAGTGTCAAGCTAATAAGGTCCAGGACCCATCTCCATTGACCAAGGGGTCCTCTTAAATCCCATGGATATCATCCAAATAAAGCTAAAAATAATATAGACCAAAATGGTCTAGTAACCATTTCATATGACCAGGGAACCCTCTTAGTGTCCATAGATCCCATCCATAGAATAATCCATATATTATAAACCTATATGGGCTCGTACCCAAGTCCAGTTACTAGGGTCTCATCTTTGATTCCATAGTGCTCATCCAAAGCAAACTCGACTTAAACACGGATGGAGACTAAGTAGTAATTTTTATGTATTCCCTGAAATGTAAAATTAAATTAATAATCTGAGGCATCCAATATAAATGAATTGTTAGGTTCCATACCATGATGATGGGGGAATACCAATGTATCCATCTCTGAAAATTTTATATAATGGATCATTGGGGAATGTTATTATCCATTACCTTATCAGTTATTTCATCACATTCATAATATTAATCAATTCACTCACAAGTGATATAAATAATGGCCATGTTAGTTTACATGCCTTTATCAATTTAATTCAAAATATTAACCATAATCAAAGAGTTCATAAATCTCAAATATAATTAATTTATTTTCATTTACCTAATAAGGAAACATGTTATAAGTGGTACCGAACTTTAATATTCCAATTAAATTCATATATGGAATCAACTCAAGGGTAGAAATATCAACACACCCAAAGGGGTGGCATAGTCATAGGCAATCAGTGAACCCACCTCAATATGTGGTTTGGAGTTAGGTCGGAACCCTCTAACCATGTCCAAGGGGATGTAGAGTCATAAAAACATGTTTGAAAACATTTATATTAATGTATTACTAATTTTATAAGAAACACAATGAGGTTCTGGTTTGAAGAAATATGGTGCGAGCTATAAACATCAAGACAATAAGTGTAAAGGTATAGACCACCAAACTTACACAATTAGTATACTCTTTGTCTATTATCAGCCTCTAACTAAGGCTCAAATGGAATAAATTAGATAAATATATTAATTGCCTAAAATATGAAATAATATTTTACAAGAATTTAGAATTTCATATGGTGAGATAAATAAGGTAGAGATGTAAGAATATTAAAGAGATTACTAGTACCTATCTAACATGATGTAAGGTGAGAGAAACAAATATCAGATAGATGAGGTAGCTTAAATCCAACCCTAATGGCCAAGAAAGAGCTCAAACAAGAAGGTTTTTATTATGGAGGATAATAATAAGAATGAGTTAGGGTAAAAACATTTAGGGGAAAAACTAATTCCACATCTATTTTAAGCTATGTGCCATATTTACTGTGTAAATAGTTGATTTATTGCATAAAACTCCACATTATTTGGTGAACCTTACTTACGGGTTAACCAATAAACAGCTTTTGGAATTAATTATTTATTTATGTCATAAGATATATATTTATGGAATAAAGTTTCTATAGATTGACTAAAACTCATATATTTGATAATACTCATAGGTATAACCCAAAAAAGACTACTAGAATCATTCCAAAAGATCCAAATTAACAAAAATTAATGCTAAAAATAAATAATGACATGCCTAAAAATATAGGATATTATAGCCTCCACTTCATAAAATAACGCATCATCTAGTTTCCCTTTTGAGTGTGGTTGATCAGCATATAATAAAAACTCTGGTCACTAAGAATTCATATTGTCCTCTCACTCCCTAGTCTCATCATGTACATGTTCAAGCTTCCAAATAACCTTGAATAGAGTAATAGACCTAACTAAAAGATATTCAGTGAATTGATCAAATATATATACTAGATACTCTATTAAAGAAGCATCGTCCTCTAACCTAATTTCATCTGGATTAAAATAATGAGATAGTTCAGAATGATAATGGTGAACTTGGGATATATGGAATACATCGAGAATATCCTAGTACCTCTAAGGTAAAACTAACTAATGGTATAAAATCCAACCTTTCTCCATGATCTCTAATGTCCTAAATAATATATGGGATAACTACCTTTTTCCTCTGAATCCATCGATGACCCAGTCTTGGAAAAAAAGTGATAAGACCTGATCTCCCACCTTAAAATAAATGGGTCATTAAGGTTAATCTGCATAAGACTAATACCTAGGTTGAGTTGTACTCATACACTTTCTAATAAGTTGTTCCAACTTATAATTATCCTAAACTATATGAGTCCCTATTAGCATAACCTCACATTCCTATATCTTTCATAGGGGTTACTAGAATGGCCTACCGTATAAGACCTCATAAGGAGACAACTATATAGTCACATATAAGCTATTATTTTATATAAACTTAGTAAGAGGTAAGTGTTTCACCTAAGAACCTCCAAAATCATAGATTTATTCGTGAATCATATCCTCTAACACCTATATCATATTCTCATACGTGATCATCAGTATGTGGGAGATAGGTAGTACTCAGTAGTACATGTGATCTTAGAGACGTCAGCAAACACTACTAGAACTATGACATAAAATGATTATCTTTATAAGATATGATAGTACATTGAGATCAGGGAAGCTGTATGACCTCCGTGATATGAATGTTTCTTATATCATCCATTGAAAATGTCTCCCAAATAGGTTGGAAGTTAGAGAACTTTGTTAACCTACAATGATTACCCATATTATGTTATAGTCTATAGGATACCTAGGTAATACCATCACAAAATCCATTGTGATAACATCCCATTCCCACCCTGGAACAGAAAATGGATGTTAAGTCCCTACTTGCCATAGGTGTTCTTCTATCTCTTGATGATAGATGGAACCTCGAGTAACAAATCTAGCTATCTCCCTTTTCATAATAGGGCAACAATACTTGATGCATAAGTTATGGTACGTCTTGGTATTGAAAAGATGTACTAAACAAGTATAAGAATGAGACCCTCACATCAATTCCTATCAGATGTCTACAGAAACTAACACATGCCCATGAATTTACAAGACCTCATCCCTATCAATGACCCATATAGGTAGTGCATCCTCAATTGAAAAACACTTCCATAGGACCAATACCTTAGGATCAGAAATTTGTGTCATCTTAACACTATCTGTAACTGAAGATTTCACTATTGAATCAATAAGTATAGACTTCTAGTGATTCTTCAGTACCTGTAATTGTGTCTTAGAAAATAATCTCATCAACTACCTCTCACTATTGGCCTCATAGACTTCATGTATACGATATTTATGGTGTAGGGAATCAACAAAAACATTTCATTTTCTATACATATAATCAATATCAAATTCAAAATACTCTAGGTATTTAATCCACCGTCATTTATTGAGATTTATGCCACATTGGGTTAATATGTATTTGAGGATTATTTGGTATTTAAAAACCAAAAAATACTCTCCCAACAAATAGTACCAATAACAACAGAAGGTTTGAACCATAGCTGGTATCTTGAGATCATGAGTCGAATAATTTTTCTCATGAGGCCTAAACTGATGAAACCCAAACTCCAGGTAATTATCACCATGAATCAAAAAAAACTGATCCTAATGCATGTTTCACTACAATAAACTATATAACTTCTTCCATGGTCTTGAATAATCATGGTCATCACTAAATTTAGTCTTCCTTTCAACTCATGTTATCCATTTTTACATGATTTAGACCATAAAAAGTTGATTCACCTCTTAGTAAATCGCATAATAAGTGCTTATAGATGTCAAAATTCCTGAATAAAGTTCGTATTATGTCTATTTATCCCCAAGAAACTCTATATTTCAATGAATTTATTAGGATACACCCAAGAAATTATGACTCTCACATTCTCATGATCCATATATACTCTTGTATTTGAGATGATATGACCTATGAAATTGACCTTATGGATCCAAATGTTTCATTTGTTAATCTTATCATAAAGCTGATGATCTTTCTATTTATTTAGTGGGATATCTAGATGTTTGGAATGGTAATTCCAATTATGACAGTACACTGAGATATCTTCCATGAATACTACTAGAAATTAATCAAAAAAATGGTTGGAAACCCCAATTCGTCAGGGACATGAAAAGAATTAGTACCTTCATAGTAATGAACTGTCTAAGAAAATACCCATATAATCTGTATTGACTGTGGAATTGTTTATGTGATATATATGATGGATTTTCCCATATGTGATTGAATCCCAACCTCAGATCGTCTTTGAGAACACCTGATCTACTTGAAGATGGTCCAAGAGGTCATCTATATGAGGAAATGGATATCCGTTCTTAATGGTTATCTGGATAAATCGATAGTAATCCATGCAATGCCTAGGGGGACATTCCTCCTTCTTAGTGAAAATAATGGGCGAATAACATAGTGAAGTATTTTGTAATATAAATCTCTTTGATTTTTAGACTTCTAGTTTCTTATTGAGATCCTATAAGTTAGTAGTAACCATCCTCTAAGTTAGAATGGATAATGGTGATTCTCCAGGAACTAACTCATTTGTAAACTCTACCTCTATGTCAAGAAGTAATCCAAAACAATCTTCAAGAAATATGTCCTTGAATTGATATACTACATGAGGTAAATCTATATGTATTTTTCCCTGATCATAGAGATAAATGATATAAATTTGGATAGTCATTCAACCCATCCCACAATACAAGGGTGTATCTCGATAGTCCTAGATGTCACATTTACCCTTGGGCATTTAATTTCCACCCTTTAGTGACAAAAATGACACCCTTTTGTGATATCAATCGATATAGGCATGGTGAATAACTCACTAGTGGATACTATGAATTATTTCAAACTCTATCATATCAAGAATTAAGATGTACCATAAGAAACAATAGTAACCTACCTCAAGGTGGAATTCCATGCACTAGTGTACTCTCTTTAATTTCACTCTCAGTGGAGTATATAGGGTCATTACCCAAAAAGAATAATAAATATTTATCACAATACATTCCATAATTTCAATTGATATAAAGGAGTCTGAATCTCTTATGTTAGATTAGATATAGACACCAATGTAGAGGAATCTAAAATAATACCATGCACATTTGAAGGTCTTGTTCTCTACTCCTTGGGTATCAGTTGCACTACATAAATATAGCTCAGTCTATGGACCAATGATACATATTGGCTTCCCTAGGTAGTCCCACTCTTCTATCACTATATGTTTGATGTATGGATCCATCATCCATGACCACATCCTCAACCTATATGGAATGTGGTGCTCCAACTCCCACCCTGGTAGTGAGATACAGATCTGGCTACTAAAAGGGGATCCAGTGTGGATTTTCTCCCACTAGACATAGGTGGGAAGTTCTAAAAAATCTATAAATATGAGTCATATTACCAATGCCTCTGCACTCAAATGGGGAAATATCTCATGTGGTTTCGTTTGACCCTACATACCACACATGTAGTAGATCAAATTGATATCTAGGGCAATAATTTGTCTACTACCACAACCTCGTGAAAGATCAAAATAATTCTTCCCATTTCTAAATAAACTACTAATCTATTGAGAGACTAAACTGCACTCATAAAGGGGCAAAAAATACATTCCCCACATCCCACTACTACGGTTGGTTCAAAGGTGAGTTCTCAATTTCATTTCAAGGGTTATGATATATGGTGTTTGAATAGAATGTTATTGAGGAAAACACTATATATGTGGTAACTATCATCCCCATTGAGTATCAACTGCATCATTTAATTTAAATAGAATTATCAAGTTTATATGTACATTATATATATATATATATATATCATGATCCAGTTAGATGAGTTTCCATTACTAAGTTGTAATGTCAAATATTTATAAGATAAAAATGGAATTTCATATAATTGTGATCAATATCCAATGATTCTTCAATTAAATGGATCTCCATTACTAATTATAGATGCACAAAAACTCATTAAATTTCAATTCTCATCCATGTACTATAAACCAATTAATGATTTTTATAATGTTACCAATTGTCCATATCTCAAACATATGGTAATTAGTAATTTAGGTTTTCATCATTAAGATATATAATACAAAATTAGTTATGTTGATGTTTCTATATAAATTAAATAATTATTTCTTTCCTTATATGAAATGTTAGCACATTTAAAAATATAAAAAAAAAGGAACTTATGGTATGCTGCTGGAAATTTACACAGTAAAGTATATATGTTGTGGCATATTCATTGTATGTATGTCCTAAATGGAAAATAATGATGCATGAGACCATACCACCATGAAATAATGGGAAAATGATAAAATATAAATAGTCACAATGTTAAAAAAACACCACAAATCATGTGTGTCACCAATCAGTGAAATCAGTACAATTGTAATCAGTAAAATCAGGAATAATAATTCCCATCCCTTGAAATTTGGATTTTTTCTTATATGTGGGTTGTCTACTCCCAATCATAGGATCATTAATAAATGTGGACATATTCTTAGTCTCTTTGTTAATAACCCAAAGAGAAATACTAAATAAAAAAATATTAATACCTCTTTTTGACGTCTTGGACCGAGTTCTCTAATAATGAACTAAAACAGATTGGCTATATAGCCACAATAGAACCTCCCTATATTCTAAAGGCTGTCGACAAATAATGAGGGTCTATTATGGTGTGGTTGGGATAATATACCCTCATTATTATAGCATAAATCATTGGAATAATAAAAGAATAAGAAAAAAACATATATGATCATACAGTAACAAAATAAGTAAATCATATTTATATAGTAGTTAGATAGATATAAACAATGTAAGATCGATATTTAATATCATATAAAAAATTATGATAATTTCATGGTGATTTAAAAAAATTTAAAGTTCATGGGGAACATAGAAATAGTCCTATACAACCTACTATAAAAATTAATAAAAGACATAAGCTATTTCCTGTAGTATCACGAGAATAAGCTCAGTTCTATACTCACATAATCCATTATATAAAAAGATTCAAACATCCATAGATGGTTGATTATCATTCCCCTTACCTACATCTGTTAAGTCTTCCTAGGTAACAATTGGAGGCATGAACAGGAAGTGTTATATACTCAGTAGGTCACCACTAATAGTGTCTATAACAAAACCTGTTAGTGAATATAATCTATAATAGTGTGTAGGTATAATAGGAGTAATTTTGTAAATGATAAAACAATACAATAAAGACTACAGGTAAATGTTATGAAAATATTTCTATAAATGAAGAAAATTGATTTCAATGGTAAAGCATCAACTATGAAATATGTATGTCTATCGAGAAACTGACCTACATGGGATAGGACCCAGGGATATTGACCAAGGTTTTCTATTTGAGTCCAAGTATTTCATCCATAGTAAACATAATAAAAATTTAGGTCTATAGGGGAAAGGACCCATTGTCAATGACTAGGGAATCCTCTTCAACTCCTCAAATTTTATCCATTGAAAACTTAGTATAATGTAGACCTACATAGTCCTAGATCCAAGGTCAGTGACCAAGGAATCCTATTTGAGTCCACAGATCTCATCACATTAAACATGGTATAGACTTTAGTGGATCCCAAAGAGAAAGTATATGTTCATCCAATAAATCCATATTCATGTTAATAATCTAAAGCATCTAATATAAATGAAACTTATGTTACATACTGTGATGTAAGTTCCATACAGAACTATTAGTCACTGAAAATATTATAATATTCAACAAGGATAATTCCATTGTTAATGCATCAATTAATTCCACACATTAATTATATTAATCAATTATCTCAGAAGTGATAGAAATAGGGCTATATTTGTGGGCATTCCATTATTAATTTAATTCACAATATTAACCATAAGCAAATTGATAATACATCTTATTTATAATTTTATTAATTTTTATTTTATGAATATAGAATCATGGTATGAGAGGTAATCTACCATTAATATAAGAATTAATTTTATATATTTCAATGAATCAAGGGTGGGAATCTCAACACACCCAAAGGGGTTTCATATTCAAAGGCATTCAATGAACCTATCTCATGGGGTGGTTTGGGATGATGTTAGTGACCTCCAACCATGTTTAAGGGTTAATAGAGTCAACAAAAAATGTTTTAAAACATTTTATTTTATATATTACATATATTATAAGAGACTCTTGGAGGGTCTGGTGTGAAACACTGCAATATAACCTATAAACATCAATACATTAAGGTAAAATGTATATACCACCTACCTTAGATGTGTGGAAGACACATTGTCAATTGATGTCCTCTAACTCAGTCTCAAATATAATAAATTGGACAAATATATGAATATCTTGAAAATTGGGAATAATATCCCACATAGATTTAACATTTAACGCGGCCAGATAAAGGAGGTAAATATGTAAGAGGATATAATAGCTTACCAGTGGATATCTAACATGATTGACGGAAGGAGAAGTAGAGTCCAGATGGAAGACTAAGCTCAAATCCTACTATAATGGCCAAAGGAGGGATCCAATGAGAAGGAGGATTCTATGTTCTAGAAGAAGAATAATGAGTTTAGTTTAAAATAGTTGAGTGGAAAAAAAGAACTCCCACATTATTTTAAGAAGCGCAAAATTTATTTCATAAATAGTGGATTTATGTCATAAATCATCTCTTTATGGGGTCAAACAAGCTTAAGGGGTAATCTCTAAACAACTTACATTATAAATTCCTTATTTATATCATATGATATATATTTATGGTTTAAATTCATTGCAGATAGACTGAAAATTTTCCACCTGCTTCTACTCATAGGTATAACCCAAAAAGACCACTAGAACCATCCCATAATGTCCAAATTAAAACAACAAAATCCAAAAACTAAAAAATAATATACCTCGAAAAATGAAGGGTCATATAGGTATGTTTTCATATGTTATGACCATGAAATCATACCCTTATTATTATCTTATTCTACCTTGTTATCATCAACTAATATTTGATAGGTTTACCCTTAACGTGTTCCTGTGTACAACCTTTCTTATACTTCCAATTAATGGGGTTATAAAAAATATATTTAGTAGGATATAGCTATGATTGATATCATTTATTGATATTATTGTGGTAAATGTAAATGATTTATTTTTAAATAATAATTTAATGGTATATTGGGTAAAATACCCACTTTATGACAATGACATGGTTGTTATTATGAAAAGGGTTTTCCTTATTTCTATAAATATATATTACAAGAAACCTATTTCATATGTATGTGAAATAATATTTTTTATTAAAATTATAAATATATATGTGTATGTATGGGTATCCTTTGTTGGTATAAAATCTAGTATGTAATCATTATTATTTTTAAATAGATCAAGATGTATTAGACTATGGTATTATAAAATGGCCTCCTTTAAGGTGGAAGAGATATGGTTGATTGTCTCTTGGTAGTATACATATAACTATTTAACAAAGGTTGTTTGAGATACCACCGTAAAGTAATATTAGGGGAACGAGGATCCACTACATACCAAGGAAACTCCAAAAAATGATATATTATTTCAAGAAAATGTTAGAATTTTTAGTAATCATACATATCATGGGTTTTAAATTTAATAAACCAACATATCTAAAAGTTTTACACATATTCCATGTCAACACTATCCTTGCACAAAATTAATTGAAACCTCACCAAGGACTACAATAGTTCTCTACACCATTCCCCTTGAGTAAATTTTCATTCATAAGAACAGATTGATGGTCCAAAGTCTATATTTCATAACATCACTCATTGGTGAATTTTCTATCAATAAAAAATGGTCCCAATTCACACCTCAATTAGTCCACATACTGACTATGGTTTTTGATGCATACCATAGTGATTAAAGGAACCAATTTTAATATAATTTAAATTATAATATAACAATGTCTCATTTCCCATATTTCATACAATGCATGATAACTATGAAAAATCTATCATTAAAGAAAAGGATAACCTACATGGGAATAGTTGGTTCCTTCTAATCAAAAAAAGTATTGATTCAAACTCAAATACTAAGAGTACTAAAATTTTATAAAATCCCTATATGAGGGCACAACAAATGATATATGGAATAAAGTGAGAGAAACAGATGAATTATTGATGGGGATGTTATCATTAATTAAGGCTACCCCATTTGATAAATCAGTATAAATTTCAATTATTTACGATGAAAATATTAATTTTCAAATTGGATAACCCATGAAGAAGAGGTATGTTCATGACTATTGTGAAAATTATGGAATAAATAATTTCATTTATTTTTAATGTTTAAAAAAATTAATTAAATTAATTTAAAAAAGCTACACATAAAAAGATTTAAATCCTAAAAATTATGTCTACAGCAAAATACCACTACTTGCGTCACATTTTATAAGGTCATGTATGTCCATGGAATACCTCTCTACTCATAAACAAAACTAATATTTAGATTTCATGCCTTCAAGTCACATCCAATAACCTTCATAGGATAGTATACCTTCACTTGTTATCTTTTTGATGTAGGGCTCGGGCATCCAAGCAGGGAACATCCCCATGAAACATACAATCCTAACAAAATTAACTAATGGAATGACATAAAAAACCAATTGAGCATGTTATTAATCATACACTGTCCAATCACCATGGTACACACTATATATTGTGCTATGGTATTCATTGCATAGAATAAATTAATGTTACAAAATTCAAAAATTGAACCTATTTTTTCTTCACTATGAAACAACATATATCATTATCCCATGGATATCTCCTACCCATCCTATTACAAGGAACAACACCCCCTAATGTATTTTAGTATAACGAGACTCTATATAATATTATGAAGTAAAATCCATGGACTTATAAAAAAACCTTGATTTTCATACTAACGCCTCTAACAACTCAAAAACATTGAAAATATAAGCTTAGTAATATATGGAAATGAACTCATACATCTTATGGAATATTATTGTCACAAAATTCTCACAATATAGAATATTATCCTTATGATGAAAAATTGGTAATCACTAATCCCTATCAATATAATGATATTGAAACTATACCTATAAATTAGACTCATTTTCTAAAGTTTCATCCTAAATACACTCATGCTACTATTACACCAATTGTAGCGGTAATTTTTTGTATACAATTCCTCCCCACATTGATCTACATATGAACATGTCACTCCTTTAATGTGACATCAAATATATGTTCAACCTCATTGGTTATAATCACATAATAAGGGTAGGTATGGTAAATCTAAATAATGGAAACAAGGAAAGTTATAGTCATATCACATTATAAATGAGGAGGGTCTATTATTTACACAATGATATTTTACCTCTAAATAATTTCAAACAACGCCACGAACAAAGGTGTCTACTTTTCCAACCTTCAAATATATATATATCCCATCCTCTATGATACATGATTAAATACACAGTATGTGTCCAAAAAGTAAAATGGATAGAATTAGTGATCATTTTATCAACTCCTCGTACTCTTAGTGGTAAAAACCACTTCCTTCTTAGATGGATATATTTATATTTCGTAAATAGGGCTTATAAAAAAGATTTTGGACTCTTTGGTTCTTACACATCACATAGGTGATAAACACCATTTACCATATAAATCCTCCAAATGATATATTTAAATTCTTGTATGATAATTATTATTGAATTAAAACACCATATTTTTCATGTACTTATCCTTGAAAGAAAATAAATATATGACACATGCATTCATAATGTCCCCATATAGCTGAATTTTATGAATAAACTACATGTTAGTTTGTAAGTGATATACATTGATAATGTTCACCAATATATGAATCACCTTTTTCATCCCTTAATAGATGAATTGAATGAGATGATAGTCATGATGATAAATTACTCTCTATTGGACAAAATTAAATTACACTATGTGTTGGATCAAGATATAGCTTAAATCATTAATATAATAGTTCATTGGTATCAATTAAAAATTTGTGACCTTGTTCAATAAGAAAAAAATACACATGCTACATAATAACAAAAATTAAACTACGAATAATACTTGGTGATATATACAACAATGTATTTATATTTCCTTTTGGGATTGTGGAATGTAAAAATAAAAACTATATGCTATTAATTTTCATCCTTCACAGGTTATCACATATTGCATCATGAGATGATCACCGTATTTTTTTCCATTAATTGAGGACACTAGTAATCTATCTAGTAATAATGATGAATTTTCAAAATATTTTGTTATGAAAACCCATATCAATGAATTTTAGTCCATCATCAAATCCATAATAATTCTTTTTGGTAATATCATAAAACACCATGCATAAAAAACACCATTATAATCATAGGAAAAATAAGGTGTAGGATTAGTATTATATACATTATCCCTTATCAAAAATAATTTTGAACTGTATATATAACTGAAATTAAATCATCCAATGATTGTGGATACAATATATAATGGTTACAAGTTAAATCTGTCTATATACTTTTGATTGTCATGATATATCTCAATAAATATCCCAATCATATGACACGCACAATTAGCAATATTAATAAATTTGATTGAGAATTCCAAATCAACTCTTCTGTAATAATGTTCTTATTTATGAGGTTACATGACATATCAAAATAAAAAGGATATAGGTACGTATACTACCACCTATATTAAATTATAGAGTTTCTTTTAAAGAATATAAACCTGAGTTTTATATTTTTAGTATACAACATAGACCTCTCAAATAAAATATATTCATTTATTAGTTTATAGTGACCCTATCCTTTTACACATAACATTATATTATTCTAAGAATAATAAACCATAATATTATTATCCAAGGATCATAAAGTCTAGTGTCTTGGAAGACTATGAAAATAAAACATAAAATGTGGGACTAGATATAAAATTTCATTATTTAGAACTCATAAAGAGATCCTAACATTCATTGGTCTCATACATCATCATAGGGTAACCTGTGGATAACATGACCAAATGGATGATCTAAAAATCCCAGCAAGGGAATAAACTTGAGAAATAAAGCTTTACCACATGGGTTAGAAGGCATAACATAATGATAAAAATGACATGGAATATATGGAATCGTAACATATAAACAAGGGTTTATATAAAAATGAATTCATAGTAATGAGGCATTAATATAAAACATGAATTTCTCAGGAGTCAGGACTTGTTTCACATAGAGGAGAACAAGTCATGGTTAACCACCCAGACCGTTTCACAAGCTAGCATGAGTCAAGGCTAACCGTTAAGACCATTACAAATAACGTCTCATGAAAATAAACTTTACCTATTGCATTGGAGTGCTATATGGGTTTACCAACATGTTCATAAATATGTTGTCTACATAATTAATGATATATAATCAATCATACATAAGCATAAGGGTACCCATAGAAAGAAATGGGTATCATAATCTTGTCACAAAGCATAATGAATAGTCATATCGTACTAGTGTCCATGAAATAATGGAATTAAAACATACATGGACATTCATAAGGTATAATTATAATATATCAAGGTAATTGATGTCAAATATAATCTACAACATGTATGAAGAGTATTTAATAAATTTTAGCATGAATACATTTTTCTGTGGTTTTTTGGAAAATACTAATGTGAATTTAAAATAGAAAAGGGAATTGTATTTTATATAAAACGATAAGTGAACCAAAAATGGTTTCAATATAAAAAACTAATTTTATAAAAACAATGGTGTCTTAAAATAGATTATATAGTCTTCATGAATTTGTTTGTGAATTTGGGAAGTTTCCTTAAATGGGTTTACTTATTGGGATGTATTGAGGAGGGAACCACTTAAATACATGCATATCAAGGAAATTGAAATATAAATGGGCCTTGTTACATGATTTTGGAGTATATAAACATAATTTATAAGAGTTACATAAAAAAATTTTGGGTAAAAATAATGATAGAGTAACTTGGAGGAATGAAGGAGGATGGGGTAGAATCCCTTACCTTTTTTCAGAAGGTGTTCTCAACTTGATATTAATGACCTCTATAATCTAATTAGGTTCATTACATAAAAATTTGATAACCTCTTTTACATTGAATTGATTTACTATTACCATTTTGTGTTCATTCAAGGCCTTTTTGACGGGTTAAGAGATTCAATTTCATTGGTCGAGTCTTCTTGTTTCATGATCAATTTACTTATATACATGAATGGATAATCAAGTAAAATGAGGATGGTTGTATAGAATTGGAGTTATATTTTATTATTGAACATACATATGGTTTCATTGTTGTAAATTTAATTTTGTTACATCGAGTGAGGTTGAATCATTATATAAAAATATAGTGATAACCTTTTTGGTTAATTGGTTGTTTTTTATCACAATGAAAACATTTAGTTTTATAAATCGAAAACACAAGTAAAAAAAGATTATATAACCATATATGAGACACAATAAATATATTATCGTATATTTAAACCATAAAAATGGTTTTAGGACTATAATTGAAGATTTTAAAAGAAATTTAATACCCTTCATCCTTGAATGGGATGAATTAACACAACTCGGATGGTGTTTTCATTTCTACTATAAAAAGGGTAAAGGAGAGATGATAATAAATTATTCCATTATCATAAAAATTCTCCGGTACATGTAAGGTAGTTTATTTTTTATAAAATTTGGATGAAGATAGGTAAGTATAGAAAATAAAACAAAGGAACTTGAAAAGAAAGGATAAGAATTGAAAAGAGGAATTTACCTCTTGAATTAATCTTCCCTGAGTGCCTCTTAAGGGGAGTGGATTGGGTTTCTTGAGGAGAAAAAGGGATGATAGATGTGGGGTAGGATCATGGGGTGATATTTGAGTATAATGTACACAAGTAACAAGTCTTGGGGTGATTTAAGACAAGAAGAGAGTGTGGTGGTTTTTATAGTGGAGGGGAGGAGGGTTTTTTTAATTTTTTAATCATTAGTTTTTTATCTTTTCTTAGGATAAGAAATAATGGGTATTAACTAACCAAGAATAGTAATATGTTCATGTGAGTTCTAACCAAGGGTTATTAACTCAGTGATGATGCTTGAAATAATTCATTTAACTTATAATGTATATTAATGGTAAATTACCGTATTTTACTGTTCTTAAAAAATTCAATTATTTTAGAAAAATCACAAAAATTCAGCCTAACCATTCTTTGACATGTAGACTGCTAAAATGAAATCAATTTTTAAAAAATAATTTTATAAATATGATTAATCTAATTTTTAAAAAAATCATCATTTACTTGAAAAATATAGATATTAAAACTATAACACATTTTATAATGTTTTCAAAAATTACATAAGGTCTTGAAAAATTATATTAAAACAAGAAGTCCAAAATTTGTTAATTTTTGAATAGATTTTTAGAAAATAAATTATCGTTTAAATTAACTAATTAATTTTAATTATTTATTTATTTCTTACAAAAATTCTAATACGTTTACAATGGTCATATTATCATTTATGAGAGCCCAACATTTTAGTTATAAATTCATAAGTGAGGTTACAATTATTTTAGACGATTTATAATCCATAAGGGTCAAATTACTATACATAATTGTAGGTTACTATTCATAAGTGTAGGTTACTATTTACCAAAAATTTCATTTGTTCCATCACACACCAAAAATCTCCCTGAACACAATCGTGTATGTCATATTTTAAAAATTCAAGACACAGAAGTAGAAAAATTATGTTTAATGGTCACATAGTATTTATTATCATGATATTCCATTGTGTTTCGTAATGTGATTATACTATAATAAATGAATACAAGAAGGTAATTCCATTGATAAAACATTGTTTTTTACATTTTTCACGCATTATGAAATTTCTCCATCAAAATTTCATTTTACATTCTCATCAAAAAACTAGTTTGGGTACTTTTCCTTCATTGATTCCTCCAATTCCCATGTTGCCTCTTCATACTTGTGGTTCAATGATAGTACCTTGACTATGTGAGTAGTCTTGTTGTGTATAAATTTATCTCTACAATCCAATATCTACACTAGTTACTCCTCATAAGAAAGATAATCCTCCAATTATAGCACCTCTGAAGAGAGTACATGTGATGGATCTGGTTTGTACTTCCTTAAAAGGGATACGTGGAAGGCATCGAGTACTTTAAAAATGGTAGGTGGAAGTTCTAGTACATAGGTGACAACTCCAACATAATAAATAATATCGAAGGGGTTAACATACCTCGGACATAGCTTTCCTTTCTTCCCAAATCTCATACCCTTCTTCTATAGAGATATGTAGAGAAGTACCATGTCTCCATCTTTGAACTCCAGTTCTAATCGATTATTGTTTGCATAACTCAACTTTTGAATTTTGGATTTATTGATGTGATGTTGAATGGTTTTAACCTTCTCCACAATTTCTTCAACCATTTCAGTTACTAGAAGCTTAGGCCCACCGACTTCATCCAAACACGCTGGTGTTCTTTAACTTTTCCTATAATGGGATTCATATGGTTTCATTCAGATGCTGGAGTTGAAACTGTTGTTGTAGAAGAATTAAACCAGTGGAATATGTCGGTCCCACCCTCTTTTTAATTCCATAGAACATGCTCTCATCATGTATTCCAGTTTCTAAATAGTTTTCTTAGATTGGCCATCAGTATGATGATGATAGGCCATATTGAAGTTCAGTTCAGTTCTTAGATCTTGTTGGTGACTTTCCCAGAACTTCTAGGTGAATCTTGGATCTCAACTAGAAACAATATATGTTGGTACTCCATGAATACATACCACCTATTTGATATATATCTATGAAATTTGATCTAAATATAAGTCCTCTTTAATTGAAATAAAGTGAGTTTTCTTTGTCATATAATCTAAAATGACACATATAGAATTGTTTCATATGGATGTCCTTGGAAATCTAATGAAAAAGTTCATGGTCATTTTCTCCCACTTAAATGTTGGTATGGGTAATGGTTCCATCCTCACATTAAACTTTTTCCTCTCAGACTTCACTTACCGACATACCTAGCACATTGATGTATATTCAAGGATATCCTTCTTCATATTGTCCCTCCAAAAGTTATTTCGTAGATCTTGATACATCTTTTTTATATCTGGGTGAATAGAGAAGGTTGATATATGTACATCATTCAAAATATCATTCTTTATATTGGGATTGGATATTACACATAATCATAAACCAAATTTTACAACTCCTTCCTCATCGATCTTGATCTATGAATATTTCACATCTCCGATAGCTTCCACCCTTTTCTTGAACATCAACATATTTTCATTAATCATACTTTATTTTCTCAATAAGGTATGGTTGAGAAATAATTTGATAAAGGATTCATTATGTTCCTCCAATAATGATTCACATGTCCATCATATGAAAATATATGAAGATTGGATCCTTTTCAATTCTCATCATTGATAAAGATCCAAGATCCTTTCTGCTTAGGGAATCTGCCACCTTATTTTACTTACCAACGTGGTAGTTGATTGAGAAGTCATAATCCTTGATGAGTTCTGACCATATTCACTAGTTCATATTAATATATTTATTTGTGAATATATATTTGAGACTCTTTTGGTTAGTGTATATCTCACACATCTCCCCATAGAGAAAATGCCTCCAAATTTTCAATGTAAAGATCACAACTGCCAACTCCAGATCATGTGTAAGATAGTTATTATCATGAATATTCAGCTTCCTTGAGGAATATGATATCACTATATAATTTTTCATTATCACACATCCTAAGACCTTATTTAAAGCATCACTGTACACCAAAAATAGTTCTCTACTTGTTCAGAGTGTGAGTATTGGAACAGTGATAAGATTCTTTTTTCAACTCCTTAAAGTAGTCTTCACATTTTAATGTCCATAAAAAAATCACCCCATTATGTATCATCTTGGTCATTAGTATTTCTATTGTGAAAATTTCACCACAAGTCATTGGTAATACCCAGTAGGACAAAGGAATCTACAGATCTCTATTACAGATGTTTTCAGGGGCCACTCTTCAATTACCATTACCTTGGAAGGGTCTACAGATATCCCTTTTCTGGTGATAACATGCCCCAATAATGACACTTATTCCATACATAACTCACATTTAATATAATTTCCATACATATTATCCCTTCACAAAGTCTTTATTATAGTATTAAAATGATCCTTGTGTTCCTCCTTGCTCTTGGAGTATATCATAATATCATCAATAAAGACTACCACAAATGTTTCAAGGTATTCTCTAAATAATATATTCATTAAATCCACTAAAACGGTTGGATAATTAGTGTGTCTGAAGGGAATCACTATCAACTCATAGTTTCCATTCAATATTTGAAAGGAAGTCTTGTGAATATCTTCCTTCCTCACCTTTAATTGGAGATATCCTAACCAAAGGTCCACCTTAGAAAACTAATTGGCCCCATAAAGCTAATCAACCAAGTCATATATTTGAGGAAGGGGATACATGATCTTTATCATTATTTTATTGAGATCACAATAATCAATGCAGAGGCACATTGATCCATCCTTCTTCTCGAATAAGAGGACTAGTGCACCCCATGGTGAATCACTCAGGTATATAAAACCCTTCTACAAATTCCCATGTAACTGCTTCTTCAGCTCTTCCATCTCAATATTGGTCATTCAATAAGGTGTATTTGATAAATTTAGGGTTCCAATAATAAGTTCAATTGAAAAATTTACCTCTAAATTAGGAGGAAGACCATGAAATTCTCTAGGGAAAACATCAGTTCAATATCTCATGATGGGAATATCTTTGAGAAGTGTCATATCCTTTATCACAATCATTTGAGATAGGCATTCTTCCTTATAAGGATGTAATATCCATACTTGAGACAATTATTCTAAAGGATTTTCATATTCCTCCTTGAACGTGTTATGAATTGGAGGATGCTTCAGGTTGTGAAGAGTGAGATCCCTTTCCCAATATTTGATGTTCTCTTTGTATAAAGATAACCAATCCATTCCCAATATAACAGAAAAATCTAATAAAGGAAGTATGACAAGATTTTATAGTAGGTTTAGTCCAAAAACATATACCATGGAGGAGTTATAAACCATGGATGCAATAATTCCCCCATTCTTTGTTCTTATAGATAACTTATCCTCCAAATTTTAAGGGGTTTTTAAATAGTTATACTAAACATTAAAGATATGAAAGAATTCATAGAACTAGAATCAAATAGTATATTCTCTATTATTTAATGAATAACTAGAATAACTATCACCACCTCATTTTCCAGATCCACCCTAGTAGTAGTGATTGAAACATTCTTTCTTTGATTCCTTGGGGGGGGGGTTGTTGATTTCCTCTAACAGCTCTTGTCTTAGGGAAATTGTTCTCATAATACTCATGATCCTCGTAGTTATAACACTATACTATTGGCAGAGCATTGATATGAACCTTACTTTATTCTTCTACATTAGTGGATTCTTCATATCCCTTCATCAGTTCTTTACTTGATGTCCCAACATTCCACATTTGAATCAATTCCGGGTTCTCTATAAATAGTACCCAGGATGCTTCATCCCATAAGTTTGACACGTGGGATGTTTTATCTTATTTCCATCATGGGATTTATTTACTGAACCACCCATATTGGACTCCATATTATGATTTTTTTTTCACCAGGCCCACGTGGACTTTGAGATTATCAGATCTCCTTTTCAACCTTGATGAAAAAATGGACAATATCCTCATAACATTCAATGTCCCAAATCACCAACACTTTTCATAGACTCATCTTTATTTTGCTAAAAAATTGATCCACCATTATTTTAGTGTTTTTGACAAAGCCACGTGTATACCTTGTAAGACTTATAATGTTTTATTCATATTATCGATAGACTCCTATTCAATATTCTTATGTCCAAGGAACTCCCTTTTTATCTTTAGACAGAGGGTTTGAGGAAAATATTTATTATAAAATATTCTCTTGAATTCCACCCAATCCATGGAATTAATTTTCACTTTGTACTTCGTATTTTTTATCAGTTTTACCACTGATCAGCTTGTCCATAAAAATGATAGACTTTCAGTGCAACATTCTCTTCTTCTAAGCACTGGATTATATATAATATCTTTTCAATGTAGTCAATCCACTGTTCCATGTGGAGGGAATCAGAATATTTACTAAACAAGGGAGGAATATTCCTCGTGAAGGATTTTATGGAAGTATTCTATTTCCTTGGAGGATGATGGAGTTACAAATGATTCAAGTTATTATTCATAACGTGAGGAAGATGAGAAAGTACATTCATGAATTTTCAGAACATTTTCCCATCGTATCTGGCATATCATTTGGAAAATAACCACATTTCCTACCAAATTTATTGTTGGAATGAGTTCTTCCATTTCCCTCCATTAGCTAATATAATGAAATTAAAATTATGGGGCTTGAATAATTATGTAATAATCATAAAAAAGAAACATTAAACATATAAGGATAAACTCATACTATAAAGTTATATCCTAGATTTTGATTTCATATGATTAAATCAAGGTTATCATTGATTTTTTTCATAACTTATATTTTTATGGGTTCTTTTTTTATTTCATTAATAATGGTTCATTATGAGCTTATGAATTTACCAAATTATATCCCCTCGGAGTGTCAAACCAAGAGTGAAACAAGCACCTTTTTCATGCACTAGTTCTCGTTCAAGTCTATCTCAATGTAGTGTTTTTCGGTTTTACCCCTAAATACATCTATACCGGATCCACCTCTACCTATTTTTATCTGGACAGGTATGTATTTTTTATCAACCATATACTCTATACTTACTAAAATTTAGGGATTCTATCATATTCTTAGTATTATCCCTATGGTTCTCACTAATGTTTTCTATTGAAAATATCCAAAAAATACTAGACCATCCTCTGATACCAACTATAGATACCCTATCCTTTTACGAATAAAATTACATGATTTTAAGCATAATAAAAAATCATAGAACAAGCCAATGATCATAAAGTCTAGTGTCAAGGAAGACTATGTACAAAAAACATAAAACATGGGACTAAATATAACAATTATTTATTTAGTCTTCAATAAGATCTCTTAACATCCATTGTGTTCATAAATCATCCTAGGATAAAATAGGGATAACATGAAGAAAGGGATGAGCTAAAAATCCCAGAAAGGGAATAAATATGAGAAATAAAGATTCAGCACATAAGTTAGAAGGCATGACATAATGACATAAAGAGGTATGGAACATATGGAATCATAACATATAAACATAGGTTCATATAAAAATGAATTCATAGTAATGTGGAAGAAACATAAAACATAACATTATCATGATTTATGGCTCATTTCACATATAGTAGCATAAGTCAAGGCTGACCAACAAGACCATGGCACATAGTAGCACGAGCCAAGGCTAACCTCGAATATCGTTGCACATAATGTATCATAATACTCAATTTTACACAATGTACTAGATCACTATCTAGGGAAACCCATCTTAACATGTTCATGAATATTTTTTCCACATAATGAATCATACATAATCAATCAAACATAAACATATGGGTTGGCATGGAAAGAAATGGGTATCATAATTACATCATAAACCAAAATGAATTTTCATATCATACAAATGTCTACAAAAGAAAGGAATTAAAATATACATGGAAATTCAAAAGGGAAAATAATAATATATCATGGTAAGTGATTTCAAATAGAAGTGACAACATTTAAGAAGATTATTAAATAAATTTTATCAATAAAACATTTTATTGTGGTTTATGGAAAATACTAAAGATAATTTAAAATGTAAAGGGGAATAGTATTTTATATAAAACCATAAGTGAACCAAAATGGCTTGATAATAAAAATAATAATTATATAAAAACAATGGTGGATTAATATAGATGATATAGTGCACTTGATATTGGGTAAGATTTTAGGAAGTTCCCTTAAATGGGTTTACTTATCGAGAAG
The DNA here is from genome assembly GCA_963277665.1 of Viscum album. Classification (NCBI taxonomy): domain Eukaryota; kingdom Viridiplantae; phylum Streptophyta; class Magnoliopsida; order Santalales; family Viscaceae; genus Viscum; species Viscum album. The sequence continues at coordinate 686,666,026 of OY728150.1, forward strand.
TACTGAGGAGGGAACCACATAAGAACATATAGATCCATAAATTTCAAATATGAATGGACCCTAATAAATGATTTTGAATCATATAAAATAAATTTAGAAGAGGTAAATAAAAAATAAATTTTTTGGGTAAAAATGATTAGAGAGAAACCCGAAGGAATAAAGGAGGTTCAGGTAGAATCCCTTACCTTTAGTCCAAAGTTGTTATCCACTTGATATTTATAACTTGGATAATAAAATTAGGTTCTTTAATTAATATTTCATGAACTTTTTTTACATTTAATTGATTTAGTATAACATTTTTAAATTCATTCACTACCTTTTTTATGGGTTAAGAGTTTCAATTTCATTGTTCTAGTTCGTTTGTTTCTTTATCAGTTTACTTATACAAATTAAATGATAATCACGTGAAATGAGAATGGTTGTCCAGAATTTGAGTTATATTTTGTTATTAAACTTCCATAATGTTACAAGTTTGTATATATAATTTTTCTATATTGAGTGAAGTTCAATCATTATATAAAGCTATAGTGATAACCTTTTGGGTTAATTGGTGGGTTTTTATCACAACAAACACATTTTGTTTTGTAAATAAAAAAACATGTACTATAAGATTATAGAACCATTTATGAGACATAATAAATATATTATATTTTGGTTATACCATAAAAATGGTATCATGACTGTAATTGGAGATGATAAAAGAAATTGAAAACTCACCATCCTTGAATGTGATGAATTAACACATCTCGAATTGTGTTATCATTTCTATTATAAAATAAGGGTAAAGGGGAGACGATAATAAATTATTCCACTAGTATAAATACATTATAGTATACATAAGGTATTGTAGTTTTCATAATATTAGGATGAAGAGAGGTAATGATCTAATTGAAAACAAATAAACTTTAAAATAAAGTAAAACAATTGAAAATGGGAATTTATCTCTTGAATTATTCTTCCTTGAGATCCCCTTAAGGAGAAATAATTTGGTCTTTTGAGGAGAACAAGGGATAATAGTCATGGGTCGAATCGTGGGGGGTATTTTTTTTTTGAATATAGGCAATTCAGAAGGCTTTAGGGGAGTGGAGAGAATACGAGAGTGTGGGAGACTTTTATAGTGGAGAGGAGGAGGGTTTTCTTAATATTTTAATCATTAGATTATTATTTTTCTTTAATTCAAGATATAGTGATGATTAAATGAAAAAAAATAGAAATTTGTGCATGTGATTTCTAACAAGGTTTCTTACCTCAGAAATGATTCCAGTAATAGTTCATTTAACTTAAAATGTATATATATGGTAAATTTCCGCATTTTACTATTCATAAAAAATTCATGTATTTTAGAAAAATCAGAAAAAATTACCCTAACCATTTTTCAAAATGTAGAATCCAAAATTGAAATTAATGTTTCAAAAATAATTTTTTAACTATGATTAATTTAATTTTCAATTAAAATCATAATTTACTTGAAAAATGCATATTTTTGAACTATAACTGATTTTATAATGTTTTCAAAAATTATATAATGTCTTATAAAATTATCATAAAACAAGAGGACCTAAAATTTTTAATTTATGAACACATTTTAGTAAAATAAATTTTATTTTAAATTAAATAATTATTTTTAATTAAATATTTTTTACTTACAAAAATACCAAAACTTTTATTATGGTCATATTATTACTTACAAGATGCCTAAATTTTATTTTTACATTAAAGGGTGAGGTTACTATTATTTTGGATTATTTACTATTAAAAATGTTCGTATTAATATTTATAAGGGTAGGTTAATATTCAAAAGTGTAGGTTACTATTCAAAAAAATATGTTTTTTCTATCAGACCCCAAAAATCACCATGAACGCAATCGTGTATGTCATATTATTGAAATTCAAGACACAGAAGTGGAAAAATTATGTTTAATGGTCACATATTATTTATTTTAAAGATATTACTTTTGGTTTATTAATGTGATTATACTATAAGGAATAATTATAATAGGGTAATTCCATTGATAAAACATTGGGTCATTACATTGTTCTTCTAAAATGGAATTAGAATGTGTGTCCCAAAAGAAACAAATTACTGAACCAGTATTAAAAATATTATAAACCCAACTCTTATAGAATCACAATATGAATTAAATTCCTTAAATGGATTAGGTATTTTAATTATCCAGGTAGACATTAATAATAGTTTAAGACACTAAATTTATATCCTATAAGAATTTGATCAATTTAACTTCAAGACATTCTTGGTTTGGGATGACATTTTCATTTCAAAAAAATATATTTCCATAAAAATTATTTGTACTAATCTATCATCCCTAGAAAAATCATATCATAAAGACATTTATTGGTTTCACACTATAAACAAGAAACTCCACCTTCCCAAGAACCCAAAAAATATATACCCACTTATGATATCAAATTCCCCCTGAATCACACCTCACTTATCTTTATCATGCACCTTGAGATCCTAAAATACAATAAATTATCCCACATTGCACACAGAACAATTTCTAAATAGAGATAAATGTCCTCCATCAACTAGGATAACATTGGTATTTCATCACATTGCTTAACCATGAATGAATCCATGTATTAAAGACACGTATTACCAGAGTCATGAACATTATTGAAATTTTGAAATTTTTATACGGTATCACAACATACTCACATGGGTTGCAACTACTTGTAAATGTAGTATAAATAATTTTGGAAGTCCTCACCCTTGCAGGGGTTTATACTGACTCAAATCAGTCTTCGAGAAAAATATGGATCCTCTAAGAAAATTGAACATGTCATCTATATAAGGAAGATGATATTGGTTATATACCATCACTGCTTTATTCTTTTTATAATCCTCACATAGACACAACTATCCATTTACATTTTAGAAAACAATATTGGATCACCACGAGTGGAAATGTTTTGGAAAAAAATTTATACGCCTATAAATCTTCATGGTATGCCATCAATACTTGAATATCTACATGGTTCATCCTATAAGTAATAATGGATATAGTACATATACCTTGTATAAGTTATATAACAATTCAAATCTAATTATTTGGTGGATACACAAAAATATCTACGTGAAATACATCCTAGTACAAGTCAATGATATAGGGAAAGTGGCAGTGTGTGTCTTCTCATATCTCATTACAACAATGCCTATATATCCAATAATTTATCATGGATACTAGTAGACTATTAATAAATATAAATTAAACCCATTGGCATTAGTTTTCAATTATTTCCAAATAATTTTTTGTATTATCCATTAATATGATAAAATTGTAAATTTGTATCTCTAATTTGAAGAAATCCATGAAAATGCTACATCATATGATCATTATTTCTCAAAATGTAAGTCTTTGTATTCTCTTTTTACACACATATAGTTGTTTTTAAATATGATATTATCAATATATGTTCTATAAAATAATTCCTTCATCATTTACTACCTTAGAAAATATTAATTAATATGATACATCTATATCAAACATAACAAATTCTAAGATTGAAAAAAAAATAATCCCACCTCAAACTATTGATATCTCCTAAACCAGAATGATAAGTTTTTTCTCAATGTTATGAATATATCATTATCTTTATCCTTGAGAGTCTATTTTGTAACTCAGTTGAGGGATTGTTTCACGTTTTCACTATTTCCCTAAATCAACAAAGGTTAAATACTTTTATAAACAGACCAGATTAATCATCCCCAACTAGTCAACCAAGATCATGCACTCTAATCTTACAATGAACTACATTTTTGTTTGACCTTACACCCAATCATGGCACTGTGTAATGACACAAAACCTATGATGAAGGTACAACTCTAAGTAGAATCATCACTCTAGTAGATTATCAAAATTTGTATGGATATAGCCCTACTGCATATAATGATAAAACTAAGAGTAGGATATCCTTCTTAGAGGAAGTGATGAACCCCTTCATGGATACTCTAACAGTAATTACCATCCTAAAAATTCTGAAATTTATTCTTCTTTCTAAAAATCCACACATTCCTATCAATTATAGAATAATTTAGCTGCCTAGATGATCTAATATTTAAATATTTTTACTCATTAATAAAATATTAATTCATGACCTATTGTACATATTTCAAGTGAAAAATATTGTATTATAAGCATATATATAAATTCCTTATGGTATAAGAACAAGTCAATATTTTTAAAATCCATCCTTGAGGATTATAAATCCAAGGTAGAGAATGTTCAGAGAAGAATGAGTTTTTTTAGGGGAAAAATCAAAATCTAAGAGTGATTTTTTCGAAAAAAATGGTGAGATTATTGATAAGAAGAACCAAGAAATTATGTCCAAATCCAGAGAATTATAAAAATATGATAATTTTTGGGACTCCAACATGAATTTAAAAATAATTATAATTATTGTATCAAAAGTGGATGAAAATTATCTTATATATTAAAAGAATTTTTTGGGATTCTATAATAATTATTTTCACCAAAATGATCCAAGATTATTGTTTGAATGAAGGATATAAAGAAAACATCAAATTATGGATTTCATGTTGGTTATAAATTAAAGTATAATTTTAATGGATTTTTTTGTAATTTTTTGGATCTATAATCAATATGTAAAATATGTTTTGGATTAATAAAAAATATAAAAATGATTCTAATAGGTTTTTAGGAAATTATTTAATGATATTCCACCCTTTTAATGGATAAATCATCAAAAAATGGGCTAAAAATTCTTAATAGTAAACAAAAAATATATTTTATATTCTTGATGATTATTATGTTTTATGTGACCAACATTGTCACTATGAAAATCAATTCCTAATCCTTCTAACAACTGATAAAAATATTATTTATAATACAAAATATCATCATAATATCAATTTAATGGTGCGAAGATGTCATTGATCATGAAATTATAGCATAAATCATCAATATGGTATACTCTAAGAATTCAAGATAATGGATCTTCCTCATACATGGTTGGATATTGAAAAGTAATCAGGGAAATTGAAAAGTGAATGGATGTCACAATGGCCACTAGTAGTGATTTTTCACACAAAATAAAATTTATTGAATCATCTATATTTGGTAATGATTAAATAAAATTTAATAATAAATTATCCTTTGTATCAAACCCCTCTATGTGTGTTCAAATTAGGAGATAATGGAAATTAATTGATAATTCTAAAGGATTTTTTTTGTGATGAGGAAAAATTATGAGTGTATTTTTGAAATATTTCATTGAATAAGGGGAAATTCATTTCATGTTGGTTATTTTATAAATTAATGTTATGTAATCATGAATGTTGAAAACAATTGTGGCATTAAAGGATTTTTCAACTATTCTAAAGTATCATGATTATGCACACATGGGGATATGATGATCATTATTGTAGGTCGGAGTGGATACTCAAGAGGGGGGTGAATTGTGTTCCAATTAAAATTTCTGTTAAAAATAATTTTTTAAAATACCCCAAATTAAAAACAATATTAAATTTTAGTGAATATATACAGAGTGTAAAGATTCAATCAATTTCTCAAATATTAATTAGGTCTCAGGTAACTTAATTTGAAGATTAAATTAACTTTTGAAACTAACTTACTGATTTACAATAAGAATAAGCACTTGCTAATTTAACTATCAAAGTAGCTTTAAAATAGTTTTGTATTTCAAAGTAATAGAAGCAGTATAAATATATAGTTTTCTTATAGAATTAAATTAAAATGCACAGTAGAGTGAACTAAGAGGTTCAGTCTCAAGCCAAGACTTAGTCCTCTCAATAATTTAAATAAATTAATCCACACCCTCGATCAGGGTTAACAACAGTGAACAACTGTCCAGGCCACACAGGGACCTCTACCACAGTTCTTTGTGGGAAAATCAAACTATAGAACACGAGCTGTTCAGGTCTTACTCGACCTCTACCACTATCCACAGTGGGAAACAAAGAGTTATGAAGTTCGTGTGAGGATTTAAGAATCCTCCAGTTTAGTTTAGGAGACAGTGTGTGTGTAAAATAAACAGGGTACACACACTGCTCAAAATGTAAAGATAGAATCACTAAAGGAAGAATGTATCAGAGTCTAGAAAGCTCTAGTGCTTTGTATTGCAGCTCTAGACTCATTGAATTTAGCAGAGATGCTTCTGAGTCCTTCTGTGGTTTTTCTGTTAAAAATAGAGTATTGTGATTCATCTTGGTGTCCTTCATAGGAAAGTGAGTTCTCTGGTTTCCAGTGTTCTTCGTATGTTCTTCAGTAGTGCTGGATTGCATGCATAAGAGTTTTCTTTAGATATTGCAAATTAACCTTCTTTTACTTTTTCGTGTGTTCTTCAGTCTCTCATGCATATTCATGGAAGAATTATCTCTTTATGCCTTTTCACGCATCCATGCTTTTACTGCAACTCGATCTTCATTTTTATTCCATGAGCTCCGGCAATGGGAATGATTAAATTTCCATAGGTATGAGGTATGGTCTCCTGACATGCCAAATACTAACATTAAATATCATTAATTGCATTAAAAACATCAATTATGGACGTTAGAATTAAATACGAATTTATAGAGATTCAAAAAAAATTCCTGACTATCGGTGAGTCCTGAGATCGGTGAGACATTTTGAATCTTCATCAGTTTCGGTTACATCAGCATCAGTATCTTAGCATCAGTTTCTTTTCATAGGTAGATTAGCATCGGTATATTATCATCGGTAGCTTATCATCAGTAGATTAGCATCGTTATCTTAGCATCGTTGTCACTTTGGACCTTTCATAGTTATTGGTGTGATCGTTCATAATCGGTGCGACCATTCATCATCAGTGCAACCGTTCATCATCGGTGCGACCGTTCATCATCGGTGAACCGTTCATCATCGGTGCAACCATTTATCATCGGTGCAACCGTTCATCATCGGTGACTTAGGAAAATGACTATCGGTGAGTCAAGACATGGAATTATTACAAAGTGTCTGCTCAATCTAGAATACTTCTAGGATAACCATAATAATACATTGATCATTGATAAACATTTGTATATATGATTTAAATACATTTAGAACAAGTTGATCAAAAGACTAAAAGGAAATAAATGAAACTAAGATTTATGATTATTAAAATAACCATTCCACAAAGAGTTCAACAATCTCCCCCTTTTTGATAATCACAATTCAATGGCATAAATGAAGGGAGAATATAGTATGTAATTTATTATGCTACCCCTGTAAAAAATAATATATGCCAAAAGATAAAACATGGTTAGAATAGCAACCAGAACATATATATATAACTGAGGCATTCTCCTCTTTCAACATTTATCCCCCTGTGTATACATGCATGTGATAAATAGCCAGCATGGGCTCGTATGGACATTCAGTTCACCCATCCAGACATGATTCATCCAGAGTTTGAATATGCATGCATGATTCACCTGTTTTCTCTCCATGATTTCTCTCCCACTATGGGATTATCAAAAGGAAGAGATAAATAAATATAAGCAAGAATATTTCATACCAACAAAGAGTACACATATTACAAACAAAAGGCAATAGTTCAGGAAAACAAACACGCTATCAAAAATTGACTATAACAGCTATTTCATGGGGTGAAAGGGAGCATTCCCTTTAGAAGTAGGAGGAATTGAAGGTCCAGAAGGTTGTTCGGTGGAAGGTGGAATTGGACTTATGGAGAAAGGAGGTAGGATGACCCGACCTGAACGAACTGTGGGTTCCAAGGTCACTTTCTGCAAAGAAGGTCGTTCTGAAGGTTTCTGTTGAAAGACTGGACTAATACTGGAAAGAGATTGAGAAACAGACATCTGGCTGGGAGCAACATCTGATGATTGCAGAGTCTCAGCTGTGGGAAAAACAATGGCTTTTGCTTGCACATGAAGGTAGGGGTTTAGCAAGTTGATGAAGTCCTGAATGACTTCTCCACCATACTTCATGGCTTTTTCAAAATCATCCTTATTTTTCATTAAATTTTATGAAGTGGGGGTAAAATCATTTAACTGCTGAACTTGAGCTTTAAAAGCATGAGTCACTGGAGGGAGTCTCAAATTATCAGCCAGTACTTTAAAATAATGATTCAACTCATTCTTTGGGTAGATCTTAGAGAAATAATGATCTACTTTCTCATTAATATCCTTTTGATCTTTTGTAGCATCAGCCGAATATAAATGTACCATTTTATGCACCTGATCACTATGCTCTTTCATTTTCTTCAATGAATATAAATCTAAAATCTTCCCAAAAGCTACCAGCTCTTCTTTAACAACATCTCTTAAGGTATCTAATTCACGACTGATGATCTTGGTCACCTTGGTATTTCCAGCCTTAGCAATAACCTGAGTAATCTCAGCTTTTAACTTCCTCAAATCTGCTTTCTTCAAATGTTCTATCATATTTCATAAAAAATCCATCATACCAGAGATGGTTGTTCTGAACTCATCTGACAGAGAAACAAGATTGTTGCCTAACTCCGTAAGTGTTTGATTCAAAGAGGTAATATGTCTTCTAATCGATTCACTGTAATTTCAGATATCTGGTTTGATAAAGCTTCCCACTCTTTGAGCCAAATCATTCATAGCAGCATCAGATAATGTCAAAGGAGTAGGAGAAGGAATATGAGATAACTCACTTTTAAAAGTCCCCTAAACATCTTGAATCAATTCAACCTTGAAATTATCAAAATCTGACTGAGGAACTGCCGGATCAGGTCTACCTTGAGATACTGAAGGATCAGGTCTGGCCTCTGTTCTTTGAAAAAACTCAGCAACTAGTTGAGCCTCAATGGAATCACTTATGCATGCAAGATCCACTTCTACACCTTCCTCTTCCTCTGGGTATTATAATCCTAGAACAGCAAGACCTGGATGCTCTTCCCATGCCACTTTGCATCAAGGATATACAAGTTTCACAAACTGAGATCGTCCAAAATTTTCAAGAAGGACATCTCCATCCTCATCACTCTCCAACTGTTCTGTCCTCTTAGCCTCAGGGACATTTTCTTTCTCAATGGGTTGGGGTTGGGGATCATCTAGAATCACATTCTGACCTTCAATAGGTCGAGCATCGACATATTCATCATCAGCATCATCACCATTACTTTCACTGTCACCACTACCACCATCACCATCAGCATCACCCTTATCAACATCACCCCCTTCATCATCATCATCATCATTAATTGGTCTCTCACATGAACTATCTATACTTCTGGATTCATACTCCTCAGAAGTTGATTCAGTAGACTCTCCTTCTTCTTCATCATCTAAAAGTGGTTCAATTTCTTGTAAATTGAGAGGAGGACTTGCTAAACCAAATTCCATCCTTCTTCTCTTTGGGCTAACAGTATCAGGACAAATCCTTTCATCAGGAGATGATTCAGCCTCATATTCAGTATTTATATTCTCATCAAATTCTTCTTCTTCTTCTTCTTCTTCTGTTCCTTTATTACTGGATTCAGCAGTTTCTTTAGGAACAACCACTTCATCTTCTTCGTCCAAATAGATCACTTCCTCACCAGGTTTTATGATAGGATCTCTTACTTCCCTTGGTCTCCTTGGATGATTAGTAGGATTGAAAGACTCATATAACTTTTCTTCATCAGAAACCCAAGATTTATTCCATGGGTTCCAATTTATTTTCATTCTCTTACAAATAACATTGTTGAAACAAAAGCTAACAGATGAGATACACTAATCTCCATCATCCACACAACCTAAGAATTTCAGCATGGAAGAAATCTTTTTAGAATAAAACAGAGTAATAGCTTTCTTTGAAGGTTTTATCATCGCAACAATATGCTTGGAAAAATATCTTCATAGATTGATCTTTTCACCATTCAGCAAAAGAAATAGCATAAAAACATCTTGATACATTACTGTAGTAAAATAACCTTTTTTTGGACATACCTGATGTTGAATAAATTTGAACAGAATTCGTTTCTCACCATCCAACTCAGTACCAATTATCCTTCATGATTCAGACTTCCTAGTCAAAAATTCCAGGGCTAGCTCATAAGAAAAGTAATCAATTGTGGGAGGAATATTACCAGAATAGTCATCGTATCTTCCATTGTGAGGTACTCCTAGACATTCAGCCCATTGTTTTGATGAAAATGTAATCTTTTTCCCTTTTACTATAGAAGACAGCCTCGTAGCCTCTACTCCGTTAAAATCTATATCAAGGTTCAAATAGAACTTGTGCACCATCTTCAGGTAAATGAATATATCATTATTACAAAACCACTCCTTCCAGCCTTGAGTTTCCAACACTTTCAAGAGAACGGACTTGCTAGATAAAAACCATTCCGAACAAATTTCCTTTTCTGCTATAACTTATCATTTTTCTAGCTCCAGGTTCGCAGACCTCTGTGTCGTACTGCTCGACTCACCTCGAGCACGCTTGACAGGTGAATTTCCTTCAAATTCCTTACTATGTCTCTTTTTCTTGGCCATTTTGAGTTTTTGAGACAATCGAGAGGCTTGGAAAGATTCAAACAGCTCGAGTTACAGAGAAGAGAGGAGAGAGTTCGGTGGGAAATGAAAGGTCAACAATCTTTAGAGAATGGAATAGTCATGTGTCATTATTTGTATCATTTAGGGTTATAAATAATAAAATATCGATTAAGTAAAACATCATCATTTTAAACAGAATTTTTTTTTTGAAAAACAGTACGACCCAATCGGTAGCACTAATCGACAAGACCGGTCGGTTTGATAGATCGGTTTCACAGATCGGTTTCAAAGATCGGTTTCACAGATCAGTTTGATAGATCGGTTTCACAGATCTATCATACCTAACTCGTTTTTAATCGAGTTTAACCTTTCCTAATTTAAGGTATTGGTGAGAATATTGTCTAATTGATATTCAGTACCTATAAACTCAAGAGTAATATCATCTTTTTGGTAGTGATCTCTCAAAAAGTGATGTCTGACATCAATGTTTTTGGTTCTAGAGTGAGACATAGGGTTTTTGTTTAATTTTAATTGTACTAGTGTTATCACAGTTAATTGGAATATGTTTAAAATCATATCCATAGTCCAAAAGAGTGTGTTTCGCCCACAGAAATTATACATAACAACTTCCAGCAGCAATGTATTCTACTTCCGTAGTAGATAATGCAACAGAGTTCAGTTTCTTACTACACTAAGTTACTAATGATTTCCCCAATAAATTACATGTTTCAAATGTGCTCTTCCTATATAACTTTCAACCAGCAAAGTCAGCATATGAATAACTGATTAGCTCGAAAGATTGGCTTTTTGGATAAAACAAGCCTAAGTTTACAGTGTTTTTAAAATTCTTAAAAATTCTTTTAACAGCAAGTAAATGAGATTATTTCGGGTTAGCTTGAAATATTACACACATACACACACTAAACATAATATCTGGTCGACTAGCAGTAAGGTACAGTAAGCTTCCAATCATACCTCTCTAATTGTCTTGATCCACTAGTTTCCCAGTTTCATCTGCATCCAATTTACAGACTGTACTCATAGGAGTATCACATTCCATAATACTATCCAAACCAAAACGTTTTAGAATATCCTTTGTGTATTTACTTTGATTCAAAATAATACCATTTTCATTTTGAAAAACTTAAAAACCAAGAAAATATTTATGTTCTCCCATTAAACTCATTTCAAATTAATTTTGCATACTCTTTGAAAATTTAGTAAATAAAGAAAGTTTATAAGATCCAAAAATAATATCATCAACATAGATTTATACTATTAAAAAATCTTTTGAAATTATTTTAATAAAATGAATTGGATCAGCAATCCCTTCAGTAAAACCATTTTAAATAAGAACATTACTAAGTCTATTATACCAAGATCTTGGAGCTTGTTTTAAGCCATAAAAATCTATAGAATGTTTAAAAACTCGATTTGGAAAATGAGGATTAATAAATCTAGGTGGTTGTTCAAAAAAACATCTTCAAAAATAAAACCATTTAGAAAAGAACTTTTTACATCCATTTGATATAACATAAAATTAAAATGAGTAGCATTTTCAAGTAAGATCCTAATGGATTCTAATCTGGCTACAGGTGCAAAGGTTTCCACATAGTTTATACCTTCTTCTTGACAATATCCTTGTGCAACTAGCCTATATTTTTTTCTAACTATGTTTCCAGACTCATCAAATTTGTTTCTAAAAACCCATTTTGTGCCTATTGTTAAAGTGTCCTTAGGTTTGTCAACTAATTCCCAAAATTTGTTTCATTAAAATTGATTTAACTATTCTTGCATAGCCATTACCCAAAATTCATCATTGATAGCATCATTGACATTTTTAGGTTCTAGCTATGACAGAAAGGCATGATGTTCAACCTGATTTCTTAGAGAAGCTCTAGTATGTGTCCCTCTATCAGGATTACTAACAATAGCATCCAAAAGATGATTCTTTAGAATCCTTGTTGATCTAGTAAAGGTGGGACTATAAATTTCAGGTTCATCTATAGGTTTGGGTTCAATAGAATCAGATTCTAGAATATGTCCAGAACTGGATGTTTTTATAGCAGGTTCCTTAGATTTGTCATTAAGGTCCAGAACAGATAAATCTTCTTTAATATTTTCAAGAGAGGTTTTAAGGTCATGTGGATCAGATTCATCAAACATGATGTGAACAGATTCTTCCACACATTTGGTTCTCCTATTAAAGACTCTATAGTCTTTTATAGTAAAAGAATAACCAAGAAAGATTCCCTCATCACTTTTAAAGGCAAACTTTTCCAGATTATCCTTTGTATTAAGAATAAAAACTTTTCAGCCAAAGTCTCTAAAGTAACTAACTTTAGGTTTTCTATTATTCCACAACTCATATGAGGTCTTCTTAAGAACTGGTCTAATTAATACTCTATTAATGATATAATAAGCTATATTTATAGATTCATCCCAAAAGTAAATATGCAGGTCATACTCATTAAGCATGGTTCTAGCTATTTCTTGAAGGGTTCTATTTCTTCTTTCTACTACACCATTCTGCTGAGGTGTTCTAGAAGCAGAAAAGTTGTGACTATAGCCATTGTGTGAGAAATAATATTCAAAGTCTTGAATTTCAAACTCATAGCCATGATCACTTCTCAGGGATTTAATCTTAAGTCCACTAATGTTTTCTATATATTTGGAATATTTAACAAAGTAAGAACAAGCTTCACTTTTGTGAACTAAGAATTATACCCAAGTATATCTAGAAATTTCATCTACTAGAACATAGACATAGTGCTTCAAATTTAAACTAGAAACTCTTGATAGTCCAAACAAGTCCATGTGAACCAACTGGAGAGGTTGAGAAGTAGAAACTTCTTTCTTTGATTTAAAAGAAACTTTATGTTGTTTTCCCTTTTGACAGGGATTACAAACTTTTTCATTTGGAAATTCAAGTTTAGGTAGGTCTCTATCCAAGTTCATCCTAGATAGTTTTATAAGTGAATGGATGTTGCAGTTTCCTAATATTCTATGCAAAATCCAAGACTCTTTATGAAAATCATTTAGTCATGTAACATTTTTCTTAGCTAAATAATTTAAATAAATAGCATAAAAATTTTCATTTCTTAAGGCAGAAAAGACTAAAACATTTTTCTAATTAAAAACATTACAAATATAATTTTCAAATTTGACATTAAAACCATCATCACACAATTTATAAATACTTAATAGATTATATTTCAATATATTAACAAATAAAACTTTGGAAATTAGAACTGAATTAGTGTTACCAATTTGGCCTAGGTCAATGCTTTTTCCTTTAGAATTATCCCCAAAGGTGACATAGCCTCCATAAATCTTGATTAGACTTTTAAAGCATGAGTAATCTCCAGAAATGTGTCTTGAACATCCACTGTCCAAGTACCATACCATCTTGTGAGAACTCTTCGGGAAGGTTTCCTACAAAACAGTTTTAAATAGAAAATGATTTTGGTACCCAGATCTTCTTGGGTCCAGACAGGTTAGCAATCAATGATTTTGGTACCCACGTTTGTCTTATGGATTTTAAATAAATTATAGAATAAAAATATTTTGAAAGATACAATATATTTGATCTATAACTATGTGAATCACTAGTTGAGGAATATGAATATCCATAACTAGAACTACTAGTATTCTGCCCATATTTAGGAATAAATCTATTCGTAGTAATCTGTCTCTATCCAGGTTTATAGCCTATTCCAGTAGTGTATTTAGGTACCACTTGCTTTCATATCATTCAAGTTAGTGTATCATTTCCATTTGTAAACTTCCTTAAGTCTCTTCTAAGTTTCTCATTAGACAATTTCAGTTCATTGTTTTCCTTTAACAGTTGAGCATTCTTCTCTTTTTCAATAGTAAGTTCGGTTTTAACAGTATTAGTGAGAGAATGATGTTTCTTAAATGATTTTTATTTATCTTTAAGTTCATTTCATGTCTCTTCCAGAATATTACAGTATTCAAATAATTCCTTACTAGTCATGTTTTCAGAATCATAATCAGATTCTGTATTATCTCCAGAATAATAAGAATTTAAAATAGGAGTATCTAAGGTTACCTCGGATGTGTTGGTCATGAAATACAAGTTGAAATGATTATTCTTATAATTAGACATTTTAGATTCACTTGTACTGTCTTCAAATGCACTCCAAGTAGCCTTCATAGCTTTCTTGTACTTACTGTCCTTGTAATAATATTTCTTCTTGAATTTTAGCTTTGGGCAGTCAGCCTTGATGTGTCCTTTTATTTTGCACTCATAGAAAACAACTTCATCACTTTTATCTGGATTTTTTCAGTCCTTCTTCCAATTTCCTTTATTGTCATACTTTCCTTTGTAATTTTATTTTCTGAAAAATTTATTCTACCTATAAAATTTCTTAAACCTTATGGCTATCTGAGACATTTCAGCATCACTGTATGAATCTGAACTTTCACTTATTGGACTATCAGGTTGTATTTGTTATTTTTCTTTGTCCTTTCTCTTTGAAATAGTAGTCTTGAAGCCACTGATTTCCTTTTAGGTTCATCATCTTCCTCATTATTTACCCTAATTTCTTCCTCATACATCATTAGTTTTCCAATAAATTCTTTGACACGCAGAGCTCTAATGTCACATAATTCTCTGATTGAAACAGATGTGCCTCTCCATCGTTCTGGTAGACATCTCAATATCCTCATGATTTGTTGCTTTGCTGGAATAGCTTTACCAAGTGAATTCATTGTATTAACTATCTCATTGAACATGAGATACATATTAGAAATGGGTTCATCAGTTTTCATTTTAAAATTATCATATTTAATAGTATAAGTATTCAATCGCATTTCTTTAACATTGGTTGTTCCGTCATGAGAAACACCCAAAGTATCCCATATTTCATAAGCAGTTTTGCAAGCAGATATTCTATTAAATTCATCATCTCCTATAGCACAGTACAGAGCATTCATGGATTTACAATTATTATTGTAAGCAGTATTTGTAAGTTCATCCTAAGTTGTTCTTTCAGTTTCTGAAATTTTATATTGAGACTCTATAGCAGTCCAGATATCAAAACCCATACTCTCTAAATGAATTTTCATTTTCATTTTCCACTGACCATAGTTCGTACCATTAATAAAAGGTGGTCTGTCAGTAGCAGCACCCTCTAGCCTATTATCTATAACTAGATTTTAGAGAATAAATTTTAAAGAGATAAAATTTAGAACTAAAAGAAATTTAAGATCTTTGAAGATGAAACTAAAATCATAGTTGGAAACAGTGTATTTCAAAAATCCTTTAACAAAAACACAACCTCGGATACCAAATGTTGGTCCGAGTGGATACTCAAGAGGGGGGGTGAATTGAGTTCCAATTAAAAATTCTATTAAAAATATTTCTTTTAAAATCCCCCTAATTAAAAAAAAGTTAAATTGTAGTGAATCTATACAGAGTGTAAAAGTTCAATCAGTTTCTCAAAGATTTATTAGGTCTCAGATAACATAATATGAAGATTAAATTAACTTTTTAAACTGACTTACTGATTTACAATAAGTATAAATACTTGCTAATTTAACTATCAAAGTAGCTTTAAAATAGTTTTTTATTTCAAAGTAATAGTAGCGGAATAAATATATAATTTTCTTATAGACTTAAATTAAAATGCATAGCAAAAGTACCAAGAGGATCAGTCTCAATCCAAGACTTAGTCCTCTTAATAATTTAAATAAATTGATCCCCACCCTGGATCAGGGTTAACAAAAGTTAACAACTATCTAGGACACACAGGGACCTCTACCACATTTCTTTGTGGGAAAATAAAACAACATAACATAGGTTGTTCAGGTCTTACTCGAACTCTACCACTCTCCACAGTGGGAAATAAAGAGTTATGAAGTTCAGGTGAGGATTTCTGAATCCTGAAATTTATCTTAGGAGACAGTGTGTGTGTAAAATAAACAAGGTACACACACTGCTCAAAATGTAAAGATAGAATCACTGAAGGAAGAATGTATCAGAGTTTAGAAAGCTCTAGTGATTATTAGTGCAGCTCTGGACTCATTGAATTTAGCAGAGATGCTTCTGAGTCCTTTTGTGGTTTTGCTGTTAAACACAGAGTATCATGAATCAGCTTGATGTCCTTTACATGCATGTGAGTTCTCTGATTTCCAGTGTTTTATGTATATTCTTCAGTAGTGCTGGATCACGTGCATAATAGTTTTCTTTAGAACTTTTAATTTCCCCTTCTTCCACTTTTTCGCATGTTCTTCAGTCTCTCATGTATATTCATGGAAGAATTATCTGTTTATGCCTTTTCATGCATCCATGCTTTTACTGCCGCTCGATCTGATTTTTTATTCCACGAGTTTCGGTAATGGGAATTATTACCTTTCTATAGCTATGAGTTACGGTCTCCTAACATGCCAAAAACTAACATTAAATATCATTAATTTAATTAAAAACATCAATTATGACCGTTATAATTAAATTCAAATTTATAGAGATTCAACCAGTTTTCATGACTATTAGTGAGTCATGAGATCGGTGAGAAATTTTGAATCTGCATTAGTTTCGGTTGCATCAGCATCGGTATCTTAGCATTTGTAGCTTAGCATCGGTAGATTAGCATCAGTAGATTCGCATCATTAGATTAGCATTGGTAGCTTAGCATTGGAAGATTAGAATCGATTGATTAGCATCATTAGAATAGCATCGGTAGGTTAGCATCGGTAGCTTAGCATCGGTGTCACTTTGGACCTTTGATAGTTATTGGTGTGACTGTTCATCATTGGCCCGATCGTTCATCATCGGTGCAACTGTTCATCATCGGTGACTCAGGAAAATGACTATCGGTGAGTCAAGACATGGAATTCTTACAAAGTGTGTTTTCAATCCATAATACTTCCAGGTCAACCCTAACCATACATTGATCATTGATAAACATTTGTAGATATGATTTAAACACATTTAGAACAATTTGATAAAATGACTAAAAGGAAATAAATGAAACTAAGATTTGTGATTATTAACATAACCATTCCACAGATAGTTCACAAATTATATTACCATACCAAAAATATATAATTATTTTATGGTATCAATATTCCAAATATGAAATATTATTAATTTTCTAAAAAATAAGTTATAAATTCAATCTTTTCATCCACTTGAGTGTATATATTAAGTCATTTGTAGGCCCATTTAGAGACATACAATAAATGGTGATAAGTAATTTTTTAATTTATTGAAAAATATAAATTGATTACTTAAAATAATATAATGAAATAATAGTTATATACTCAAATAATGATTAATAACTTATGAATAAGTTTAGAAAAATAATTATCTTTTCCAACAAAAAAGGTTCATACATATAATGGTTCTAAATAAAAATGTGTAAGGTTTGAGGATAATCATGAGAATCATGGTATTAACCTGAAAATAATTTCCCTACACACATAAAAATATAATTATATAGATTATTGGAGAAATATTTTTTTTAAGTTATGTCAAATTATGTTAATAGAGAAAGATGTGTCTCTATATTTTTGATGAACAAACACTGGTGTGATGATTCATATTAAAAATTAGTTGTTATAAGAATAAATTTAGATATGTCTCAATATGAGATGTATTGAAATAATTCTCTATATTCTATGTATATAAGCATTTATCCCAACCCTTATGTTATTAGTGATAGAGGAGGAAATCATTTTATGTTTGGGATGAAAATTGTTTTTGAGATATTCCATGTTAGCCTATAAATTGAAGATTTTTTTAAAGTTTCAAAAATTGGTAGGTAATATTATTTACAATGAAAATGTGATTGTTCTAGAATATACAATGAAATAATTTAGACATGATTAAGTTGGTTTTATAAATTATTGTGAAAATTTTTTTATATCCAATATGGAGAAATTATAGAATATTTAAATGTGTTAAATATTATTTTGATAATAAAGTTTATTAATATTGTTCTAGTGATGAATAATGACTTAATACATTTTATTCAAGGTTGAGAAGGTAATTATAAGACTAAAACATCCTTATATATTGTGAATAACATGTTTAATGGAAAAAATTAAGTAATATATCACATACCTCAGTGTTTTCATATGTCTAAACATGATATTTTAATGATTCAATCAAGAATCCTTAGAGTTTTTATTCCATTAATATAAAAATAGACAAAATAGAGAGGAACAACACATTGGAATTGGTCTATAAGCCTAATTATAAGAATTCTATTTAGGATATTATAACTCTTGAACCAAGTTAAATGAAAAAAGGGAGGATTAAAATAACAACGCATTCCTTTTACGTAATTATAATTCTTTGGTAGATGAGATTAATTTGGATGACACATTTTCAAGATTTCTTAGTCTAGAAACTATTATAATTATTGTTAATAATATAGAAAAATGGAAATATAAGATATTCTAAGTTGATGTAAAGTCTTATTTATCCATTAGTAACATGAATAAGGAGATTTATATGGAATAACCATATTTATTATTTCATGGTGTAGAAGAGAATTATGTTTTCATATTAATTATGGATTTATATGGGTCGGAATAAGCCCCATGATCATTGTGTTCCATGATACATTTTTTTTGAATATTTTTTTAAATATTTGTCGTCGAATCCTAAATTTATTATTTAAATCAAATACATATTTAATACTGGGTAGAGGGAGACCCATTATATAGCATGAAGGCCCAAGGCTAAGTGGCCTGAATACAATGATTAAAAGCCCATTATTTGGCCCAAAGGACCCCTTAGTGAACAGTACTGGTACAATACCCGCATTGTTGTTGTCCCTGCTACAGTATCACTACCGCTAAAGTGCCTGCTGCAGTGCCTCCACCACTATAGTATCATCGCTGATATAGCTCCATCGTTGATTCACTACTTCTATAGTACTTGTAAATTCTTCCCTACCTGAATTTGATCCTCAGTGTTTTGGATGACAAGAAGGAGCTTATACCACTTGAATATATTTAAGTATAAAATATAAATAAAAGATTAAATTATATAAAACCTATATGAAAAATACCTATTTATAATTTTTAAAATTTATATAGAAGATATTATTATTAAATAAATAAAGGGTTTCTCATGAATTTTATCTACTTTAAATGAAGTTATTTCAAATATACATGTATGGTGAGGGGAATTATTTTTTAGGATTACAAGTCTCTTAAGTTAAAGGTCATATTTTTCAATTTTTTGATATATATAACCAAGATATTGTTAAATAAAATTCCATAGAGGATGAAATCCCTCTTTCAACACCCATTTTTTATAAACAATGCTTCATAATGATAAGGAAGAAAAATTAATGAATATCGGAAAATTTTGAAATATTATTGCATATTTCTTATACTTGACCTATTCAAGGAATGAATTTTTCTATGTTATTACACATATTTAATGATATAAATTTATACCAATATAGTTCCATATAATGGTAATAAAAGTAATTATAAGGAACATAAAAGAAAGAATTTACTTTGGGTTGATATATGAAACCAAATGATAACATCATCAATTTCTATTTTCATATGAATATTAAGAATACAGTTTCTATTAAAGGTAGACTACATCAAATGGACTTTTATTCCCATGATATTGTTGTGTATGATAGCGCAATAAGATGCATACATTATTTACTCAATGTTCTACTAGGGTAGAGTATCTTCTTTCTACTCAACCTAAAACTCAATATTTATGGATAGAAACACAATTGATTGGACTTAATGTTGAGGCGAAGTGTCCACTACACATAGGAGGTAATAATAATTGTTTTATTAATTATTCAAGAAATTTTGTTCAATGATAAACATTATAAAATAGATATTGAGTATCAATACATAAAGAAATTATTTGAAAAAATGAGTTAATGGGAAAATATTTTCCTACAATGGAGAATGTGGATGATATTTCCACTAATCAATTGAATAAAATATTAATTGTAGAACCTAAGGATGATGTTTGTTTTATTTATCAACCATATATATTAAAATTTTGTGTGATACAGTCCACAATTTCATCAAATTATATGGATTATTCATTTGAAAGAGGGAGAAAAATTATAACCACAAATCACATTTTGTTTTTGTATATTAATTTATATAAAAAGGGGTTTAAAACTATATATGGTGGGTAATCCATTGACATATTTTTAGGATATTGGGGGTTAAATCTATTCGGGTAGAATCTATTCTTAGGATTTATAAAAATTCGTGTGTTTTGAATTCAGTACTATACATCTATAAACTAATAAAACCATTTTTTGATGTTTGTGAATTAATTTTTGTGTTATAAATTTCAAAAATATATTTTTCGTTTTGATAAAAATAATATTGTGATTACAATAATTAGTTTATTTCCGATTCCATGAAATGATGGTTTATGAATATG
Source organism: Viscum album (assembly GCA_963277665.1). Taxonomy (NCBI): domain Eukaryota; kingdom Viridiplantae; phylum Streptophyta; class Magnoliopsida; order Santalales; family Viscaceae; genus Viscum; species Viscum album. The sequence continues at coordinate 686,686,902 of OY728150.1, forward strand.
GTGGAATCAATATTTGTTAATGAATAATTGATAAATTCCCATAATAATTTCTATGCATAATCATTTCATTATATTTAATCATGAAGATAATTTATTATGATGTTAAATAAAAATATCTATTTTTATAAAAAAAACATGATTTTATTATTAAAAAATATTTCTTCCTATGAAATTTTCACCCATGTAGGATTAGAATTATCAAATCATGATTCATTTAAAATTGAATTGTGGATAATTTTGATTTATGTTCCATGGATTCCAATAAAATATTTAGGGGTATATTGCTGGTCTGAGGAACATTTTGGAAGATGTATAATACATAGGTAGTTTGTTGGGGCATAAAGTCAGCTCAAGATATTGTTATTTTTTTGGGAGTTGAATAATATGATATGTTCATTCTGATGGGTTCTATTATGTTGGATTTAATTTTCAATTAATAAATCATATTAAAACTCAAATTATATAATGTTTATTTTTTTTAGATGATGGATTTTTGAAATCCTAAAGTAAGTATTGTAGTTTTTACAAAAAAATTGTAATATTTATATAGTTTATAGGATTCAAACTAAAATTTTAAAATAGTTATAATACTCTACAAGTAGAGTATGAGCCTTTTAGTATTCATAAGAGTTAGTAAATACCTATATATGTGTCATTTATTTTGAAAATGGGCTTATCTATGAGTCATTCGTCTTTGTATATAAATATTTGGAGCATATGTCTCAGTCCTTCAACACTATGGTTGAAGCATTTCCCTAAGTATATGGGTCAATTCATATTGTGTATGTGAAATTCTAATGTTGAAAATGTATTATTATGATTTCTATAAGATTTGGAAACTAAGTTAAATTTATGGAATTATATAAAATTAAAATTTTAGATTCAATTATTTTTATATGAAAATAATATTCGGTGATGATCAACGGGATAGATCATAGTTAAAAAATAAAAAAAATGGATATTTTGATTAAATCTGGGGGAAATGATTGAAATTCAATGAAAGAGTTAAAGTGAAGTGATGATTAGTTATATGGTATATGTTAGCCATCCTATATCCATTGATTCAATCTAGCAGTGACCTATAATATATGAAAGTAATAATAGAATATTCATTAAGAAAAATAAGAAGTTTTGAAATAGTTGATAATAGGTTACTCAATTGAATATGCATTTGAATTTGAATTTCAAATTCATATGAGATCTATCGTCAGTAAAAATATTATATATTGTTCATTCAAGGAATAAATGGACTGTCTCTCTCTACATCCATTATCAAAAATAAATTTTAAATGATGAAGAATACGTTTCTATATTTTTTTCACATAGAGGAGAATGATTTGTATTTGTGGTAGATGAGGAATAAGAGGATAAATCAGCATTGTAATAACATAGAGGGATGTCCATTTTACTATGAAACATTCTATTCATTATAAATCTAAATCATTTAACCTTCTAATAAGAATAAAATTATTCAAACATGGTCATATTAATTATTGTAAGAATATTATAAGAATAATCCCTACTTGTTTCACCTATAAGTTGATACTAGTGGGTCATATAGCCATAGATATATCCAAATCATAATAAGGATTATCATATATTTTTGAAAGATAATACTTTTCAATATTCATACCCCATAACGTGTACTTGAATGAAGAGATCAAAATTAACAATAAAACTATAAGTGGGTTCCTTGAAAATAGAAACAAAAAATTCATTTAAATAATTGATTCACCCCCCCACCCCCCAATGGTTTATTTTAATTTTTTAGAGAATATTAAATTTTATAACATCTCTAAAAGGGGAACTGGTTATTGGTGATCAATGATTCGAAGAGACTCCACACATGAGATTTTCATGGTATATTAGGTTCCCCTTCCACCATATGAATTTAAGTAAACTATTTTATTTTAGTTTTAGGGCATAGTCAATAATTAAAATTTTCCAATAATTTATTTCATCCATGTAAATGGAGTAATTATTTTTTCAGTATTTCCTCGTAACACCTTCTAGGGATATGTAGGGTCCTTGTAACAACCCCTAATTTATCAATGGAATTTCTTTTCTAATTTACACATGACTCATATTTAGTAATTTTTTATTATATAAAGTACTTGAAATAAAATATATAACCAAAACAAATTTATTAATTTTATTGAAAAAAAATCTAGAATTAATATATCCTTCATAAAAAAATTATATACTGGGAAAAAATAACAATATAAGATAACATTTTATATAAATTTGGATAAGATTGATCCCTTAGAATGATTTCACGAATGAACAATAATGTAGAAGACAATTTTGAATAATATAAATGAAACATCCACATTGAGAATAAATATAGATATAATCGATAGGTAATAAATGTAAATGAATAAGGAATTCGATATAAGGTGCTTATGAAATGTAGTGAACTGATATTTTATTTATATATAAATATTGGAATAGTATACTGACCATTCAAATAATAGACTGACCATTAGAAATAGAAAATGGCTTTTAAAAAAGCATCTACCACTATTTAATTGTAAAATAAGACTTATTTATCTTATAAATATAATATATATTAAATTTATATTGTAACACCTAGAAATTATTGAGTAAGAACCTTATATTCGGTAGTGTACATGACATGTGACACCAAGCACGTAAGGGGGTATAATTACATGATACTTTAAAATACAATTAAAATTTTAAATATATTTTATTTTTTTTTCAATTCACTCAACGCAATGTTAGTGTGTGTTACACTAAAGAGCAACCTTCTTCGATGGCTTTCGTTAAATTCAAGACCGACTTTTACAGAACAATAATATATTATTAAAATATTACTATATAAAATAATAAGACATAAACTAATTCTTATCAATGTTATTAAATAACTTAAGAAAATATATTTTATAAATAAATATAAAAGTAATTCTTGAGTTACAAATTAATTAGAAATTAAAATAAGAACCAAATAAATATAAAAATGAAATATTTTTTATGCTTTCAATGTAGTTTTATATTAATAAAAAAATTAATTACAATTAATTAATCATTTTTAAGAAATATATTTATTTTATATGTTCAATAAAATATTTCTTATATTCATCTATTATGTTAGATATTCATAAGATAATAAAAAACCTAATTTTACACATTAAATACATATATTTTTATACAGAGTTTTTTACCACCTTTTAATGAAGAACCCATTTTAAATTTAAATTTTTACACATTAATTGATTTAATATGTCCAAATAAATTATATCTTTGAACTATAATAATAATTATTAGGTTAGGTTAAATTTTTGATGTTTTTTTGAAATATTGTTTTTTAATGAGTAGTTAAAAATAATGAATTTTAGTTCAAAACTTCTTTTTCATCCAATTTATTTATAAGGGTAAATAATGATTTATATATGTTTTAAAGTTTAATTAGGTCATATTTTTACAAATTAATTCAATATATCTTATTGGGATCAATTTTACTTTGAAAATTACAATAAAAACATAGGGTATTTTTTGACGTTTTTACTTTAATAATATGTGTTGTCGTCCTGCCTGCGGGAATAATTTTAAATTTATTTCTACCACTTATTTGATTTATATTTGGATAAATGGACATAATATTAAAAATAATAAGAATCTAAAATTTATAATAATTCCAATTTATTTGACCAAAATGATTGTTAAAAGTAATTAAAATTAATTTCAATTTTTAAAGAAACATTAAGCTTAATAAAGAACTAAACGTTTAACTTAAGTGGCCCAAATGACCTATCCACTTTTCCAACACCAAATTTATGGACATATATTGTACATAAAACTTAAATTATTGAGTTTTTTTTGGTTTGGTATTATTTTTGTTTTTTTCCTAAGAACACGTGTACACCTAACTTCTTTACAAAAATCCATGTGATTCCCTTTCCTTCCATTTAAAAGACCCCAACGTATCCAACATCTTCCCACATAAAAATCCTATTATATTAGGACATAATCTGATAAAATATCTTACCAACCTCCATAAATTTGATTTTGGATCCTCAAATTGGAAAAAAATCCTTCCAAAGAATAATTTAAGTATAAACCAAAAGAAGTTACCTAATTAAGAGGTAATGTCTTCTCTCAAGATTTTAAGTTTCATTTACATTATCCAATACCTATAAATTTTTCATTATATTATTTAATTACAAAAACAATATCCAAAAAAAATTTATGTTTTTATGTTAATTTTTCTACCTACAATTACACACACCTCCATCTAATGGGTAATTAACATATCGTTTTAATGTACGGTGAACTATTGCCTCACAAATGATGTTTGTTTTTTATTTACCACCAATCATGGTGGAAATTTTGATGGAAAATATTATTATATACGATATATATGATATTTATTAGATCTTTATGATTCATTAATTATTTTATAACATATAACTCTATACATTTCATTTTGTATAAATATGATAACATCGCTTCTGGAAGTGTGGACTACCACCCTCGCAATACAATGTGGTTCATTCATTTTATAAATGAACATATGATGGATGATATTAATAAACATATATGAAATATATTACAAAGATATGATACTTGAATTATAATATATATATATATATATCATTTATGTTCCATTCTATTAATACGAGATAGAAATGAATGTAGTGTTCATACGTTCGTACGGTCTACCATCTCCATGAATGGTGCATTTAATTTCTTATGTAAAAACATTATATTTTATAATAAATAAATATTTAATGAATATATATATGGTAATTAAATCATGGTATAAATTCTAGATATATTAAAACTCAGATATAAATAATAAGAACAACCAAAAACAGGTCAAAACTTACATGAGAAAATAAGGAAATTAACACCCAAAATAATCAAATAATAAAAGGTTGTAAAACCATTTTTAATAATATATTATAATAAATTAATATATGTTATTATGAATATTATTATGGTAATGGTATAAGTTAGTTAAATCTTTTAAACCACTGTATAGGTTGATAAATACCACACAGCATGCATAATGTTAATATAAGATAATTTGATCTGAATTTATATTACATTGATACTTATTTGTTATTATGCACAAATTAAAATTTATTGAGTTTATATACTTCATTTTCCATGTTATATCATGAATTATCTTATTCTCATCATATTATACAGTTTCATTAATGTCATAATTTTCTATAGATTATGATTCAAATGATTCATAGTGGTATGAGACACTTTATAAATTTTAAAGATTATTCTCCTAGATAATGTTCTTAAGGATTATATTTTATATCTCATGTACTTTTGTTATTTTTAACCTTCTATTGATACAATAAATATATTACAATCATTTTTTATTGCAAATTTACTTGAATATCCATATTCTCAAACAATGGATATTAGTATTTCTTAATCTATATACCATTTTACATAAGGTTTCTACTTTTACAGTTATTAGATTAATTTGTAGAAATATTGATAATTTTATATTATTTATTTAATATAGATATTTTTTAAGGAATATTTTTTGTTTTGATTATCCAATATGAGGAATGATTTTGACTGGAAATGAAGGGTGGATCTTAGAAATTATATAGCTCCTAGATGCATCGATAGGTTCACATGAGACAAATAAGTTGTTCAAATAAAATAGGTTTCAATCAATAGTTTTAAATCGTATTTTGAAAGGTCTAGACGATATAGGTTTTCATGTGACTAAGACATGATTTCCATTAATAAATCATTTCCCTCATTTAGTACCAGTTATTATTCATCCATGAGATTTTTAGTTGACAAATCTATGGATTCATTTCATTTAAATTCATTTATTAAATGGCATGAGTTTTAGTTTCTTACCTTAAAATATTGATTTTTCCATATCTAAATATTTTAATGGCATGGGTTATCAGTTATTTACCTTTTAAAAAATAACTAATTCCTATTTATTCATTAATGATTCACATTACATACCCTTACATATCATTTTATTTCACCCTTATTATATTTTTACCTAGGTTATGAATAAGAGATCTTTGAATAAGCGTTCAGGTATACATTTTATTTCATTTTATTCTGTTTTATTTTATTTTAAAAATTTATTATGTGTATCTTGTATGTAATCTATCTTTCAAATACTACTGAACTAAATGGTCATTCAATATTTTATTCCTTGTAATACTATCAATGTAATAAAATAATGCACTGGTTATGGCCACTTAGGTTAGTGTGTTATAGTTGGAATTAAAAGAAGTTTAACAGTATACTTAGAAACTAGATTTACAAATTTTAGATTAGGGAGTACAACCCTATAATAGAAATTGGGGCTATGTATACCAAAAAATCATAAAATTTTGGTAAGGTTGTGATTATGTGATTATTCCTAATAATATATCCACATCTGGATACTACAAGTTGATGTGGTTCTAGAAGAGATGTACCTAGGAGTAATAAATCTGAAAATGTGTTCTGATCCTGACTCAGGGTAACCCAGTACATGAAAACAAACCATACTTTGTACCTATTTTGACACTCCCTAGGGATACACGTAGGATTTAACATGTTTTCTTTACCTACCATTACTAAGGATTTGAAATTAATTATTTCCCCAACTTATCCAACATTTGTGATTTTAATATTCATGATGTATAAATTTAGGTTATCTAATATATTGTATTTATAATTATACATTGTTCACAACTTTATGAAATAATACAGTAAATTCCATTGTTGATAAATGGAAACTAGAAGGAAGAATGTTATTAGTACTCATGGAAAAAGTAGATATTCTCTAGCTAAGGAAAAAATATAGTAGGTTTTGGAGAAGATTAATTTTTGGATATATTAGGGAATCATAGTTAGGTTAAGAAAAAAAACTTTCCCAAAGGGAGAATCCTATTCAATGGAGAGAATCATCTATGTGGGATCTCTTTATATGACAAAATCCCCTATCATTTAGTGGTACAACTAATATAACTATAGTTGGGGAATGGTTTTTTTATCTAGAAAAGTTATTTACTACCATGGAATGTGTAGAAAAGGAAATGGTTGCACTTCTGGTATATACTCTCCAAGGTGACGCTGACTAGTGGTGGTCTATGATCTAGAATAAAAGTGAGGAAGAAGAAATTAAACACATGGAATAAATAACTTTTAAGGATACATTCTTGAATAAATACGTCCCTCATGATCAAAAAATTGAGATGAATTGGAAACTACATAGCTTAAGGAATAAGGAAAAATAATGTTTTGTAGATTATGAAGTTACGTTTACAAGGTTTTCTAGGTATTCATAATATTTTATATGCAACATGGTGTACAAGTTAGAAATATTATTTGAAGGTATTGTGCCAAATAATCAAAGCCCATTGGATTCAAATAATTTCTCATCATAGGAAGTGATATTTTTATATTCCATGAATACAGAGAATGAATTATAGATATCTTATGTATTCAAGGGAATCCAAGAGAATAAGTTGTCTTATAAACACAATGAAAAATTTAATGAGTCAAAGAAGCTAAATTAAAAGAAGTATTATCCAACATGAGATAATTGTGGAATGAAACACCCTAGTAAATGCTTGAAAGGATTTGGAGTTTTTTATATGTGTCAGGAAAAAGGTCACCAAGAAAAAGAATGAAAAGGAAAGAAGTCAAACACTGATATTAGGTGTTACAACTATAATGATATGGGGAACTATTAAAATTAATACCCCAAACTTCAAGAGAATATACCATAGAAGAATCCAAGAGATCAATGTCAAGAATATGTTATTTTCATAACTAAAGTGTAATGATTAATGTACTTCTGTATTTTGATATAATAAATATGTTATAAAATTATTTTCTTTATTATTTTTTCATCATATTATTTATGAAATATGTAAGTATTATATCAAAGTACATTTTTTTGTAAGGAATTGAGATCACATAATGAATGGTACCAAGAAATTTTCTTTAGAAGAAAGATAAAAGTTTCATAAAACACAAGATTGAGAGAAATATAACCATTAATATGTTCCTGATGTTGGGATAATGATGAAGTAATTATTGATTTGTAAAAATACTGACTACCTTGGAGTTGAATAATGACTTGTCGACAAATCATTTCTTCCATCACTGAGGGAGTTTTCAACACATTTAGTTTTAAATAGTATATACAATAACAAGGGTCTTAATTAAGGAATAAGTATGAATGTGTATTTCCAAAAAGTTTATATAGTGATTCCAGTTATTACCATATTTTTAGAGTGTATATGAAGAATTTATTCACATTTTTAGAATATGAAAATTTAATGAAGATTCATATTGAAAAAAGTATAATGATAATTTCATAGTGTAATTTCAGTGACACTCCTTCAGAAGTGATTGGATCATTCTCTATTAGAAAATTTGACATTTTATGAAATGGTTTAAGATGGTCATTAGATGTGATTTTAGAGGTCAATGTATTACTTCACATTATGATGCATCATGTGCTAAGAGATGAAGTAGAAATATTTCAAGGCATAATAAAAGAAAAATATTGTGTTTATAGAAACATATATTTACTTATATTCTTATGTAGTGAAATACTCTTTAACTATAAGAAAAATGGTTTTAAAAAACAATTTCCAATTTTTATCATTTTAGATGATATCAGTGACCTTTATTTACACCTATGGTTTATGGTTTTGTGGTAACGAACTTTCATCTGAACATGTTCTCTAGCACTATCCATCAGAAATTTATTATTTGACTTTTTCTTCCATTTCATGGTTTTCATTTCCCACTTATAATATCCTACTAGGGAACCTAGTTATGTAATAGTTGTGATTTCCATTGTCTCTTATTAATAATATTTTATATTAACCTTTTTTATTATGTGGGTCTTTCAAAAATAGTTTATTTTCAATACCTCTATCACTGAGATCTTGTTTAAATTTTTGAGGATTCAATTTAATTAAGTTGTAGAGAATGTGGCACCCTAAAATTATAAGGTAATAAACTTATATTTGATAGCATATATGTAACGCACCACTAAGAATGTAAGGGGATACAATACCACGCTACTTTAAAATATAAATAATATTATAAATAGATTTGATATTTTTTATTTTTTTTATTTAGAAAACAGCATGTTTTTGTTTGTTACACTTAAGAGAGACATTCTTATATAAATATAAATTTAACTCATGGGTTACTAATTAATGAGAAATGAATATAAGAACCAATTTGATATAAAAAGAAATATTATTATTTTTATGCTTCCAAACATGTTTTATATTAACAAAAAAATAATTACAATTAATTTATGATTTTAATGAAATATATATGTTATATATTCAATAAAACATTTTTTTTATACATCCATTTGGTTTTACATGCATTATATTAAAACAAACCCTATTTTACATATTAAAAACCTATATTTTTATAAAACAAATTTCACCGCCTTTTAATGGAGAACTCAATTTAAATATGAATTTTGAAACATTAATTATTTTAATATTTAAAAATTAACATAATATTTGAAATGAAATAATAATAATTAGGTTAGGGTGAATTTTTTATTTTTTTCTAAAACATTTCATTTAATAATGAAAAGGTAAAATACAAAATTTTAGTTCAAAACTACTTTTCATCTAATATTTTTATAAGGTTGAATTATTATTTAGATTGGTTTAAAAGGTTAATTAGGTAATATTTTTATCAATAAATTTAATTGGAATCAATTTCACATTTAAAATGACTTTAAAAACATATAAAACATTTGGACTTTTTTACTTTTAAAACATGTATTTTTATCCCACCTGGAAAATTAATTTTAAATTAATATATGAAATTTATATGATTATAATTTGGATAAATGGATTCTATATTTCAAATAATAATAATTTATATTATCTAATAATACCATTTTTTACCAAAATCATTAGTGATAGTAATTAAGATTAATAACAATTATTAAGGTAAAAATAAGATTAAAAAAAGGATAAACCTTTAGAAAGATTGGTTGGGGTGTGCGGGATCCTAGTGAGGATGGTGTTTGGGTTTTCTAAGATTTTTGATGTTGGTGCCCCATTTTCTCAGAATCGTGCTTGTGGCTGGCGTCATAGGATCTATCAAGAATAAAGGTCCGCAGTGGCCTGAAGGTTATGCATCTATGGTCATTTTGCTGAAGTCTAGGTCTGATGTTGTTCGGGATGTTGTTGCCTGATATTTTTCCCAGAGTGACGGTGTACTGAGTGCTAGAGGTTTAACGCCCTCGGTGGATGTATCATAGTAGGTCCACGATGTCCACGGTCGGCTAGTTGAAGGTGTCTTGTGGGATTGTGATGTCGCCCAGGAGGTTTTTAGTGTTAATTTTAGACCTATGACCTTGGATGCTGGTAATGGTATTTTGGGAGATGCAAGCACACGGGGTTAGGTTGAGGAGTCCAATCCAAGACCTCTGCTGTAGAAGGGATTGAGTATGGATGTTTGTGAAGGGTCTGGTAAATTGTTTGATTCAATGTTACCTTCTAATTGTTTTTTTTCCTGCTTCATGGAGGATAAATCTGAATGAATTTTTGAATCCTGTGTTTGCTTCTTACACTGGCAAGTGCTCTGAAAGAATTCTTAGTAAGGGGTCTTTAACACATTTTGTGGCCAATCCTACTGTCTTTACTGAAAGTATTTCCATCTGGAAGACCTCCCTGATTACATGTCTTGTTTTACCCAGGGGTCAGAAATCATGGATGTTTGAGGATTTAGTCTGACGGATTTCATGTTTGGGGGGTTTCTCGGACAAGAGGTGTATATATCTTGGATGTGGTTTCTTTCATTGCATTTTTCCTTCATATGCTTCTAAAATTTGTGCTTGGAGCACTGGATCACTTTCCTTGAATCCTTGATGGATTCAGCTTCATGAATGGTCTTTTTACATTAATGTTTCACGTGCAAGGACTGTTTTTCCAAGGTATGGGTTCGTCTTCATGGTCTTAATTGGGTCCTTTGGCTCCCAAATATTCGTGTGTGATATTGGCATGGAAATTGGGACTCCCATACATCTTGACAAGGAGACTGAGAATGTACAGTTTGGAAATTTCACAAGGATGTTAGTTTATATTGATCTTAGCTCCCCACTGATTTTCAAGGTAACTATTTCCACTCCAATGGATGACATTTAAATTGATTTTTAGTATGAAGGAGAGCCACTTTTTTGTAATGAATGTATGTCTGTTGGGAATTTGGTGGAATTATGTCGGAGGGTAATTTCCTGTGAAAACTATGGGATAATGGGTTATCCATCTAACCACTGTAGAATAAGATCAAAGAGGAATGATATGTATTTGTCACAACCCCTTGATTTTAACATCAATCCATCTTCCAATAAGGCTGATGTATTAGTTTCTCAGAATGAACGTCAGCTACCTTTGAAAGGGAAGGGGTTGATGGCGGATTTATCACCATTGAGATCCAATAGTGGTCTATCTAATATTCAGGATATCTCTACATCCCCGATGGGTGGTCCCTCCACTACTCAGGTTGACTTTTATAAAGGCATTACACCTACGAATGGTCATTCAGTTACTCCCACAGGCATAGTTGGGATTGTAAAAAATGCCCCTCTCTCTGTTGCAGGATATCCTATTTGCACTGAACCGACAAATATATGCCTGAATAATAGTCCTGGTGCAATATTTCAATGTGCAGAGACTGTTGAGATGACTTTAACCATTGTGGCTTCTTTATAGGTTGATTTCCATCTGGATATCCAGAGGCTCTTGAACTCTTCCAGGATATCTGGGAAGTGGGGTGACATCTCGGAGGCAGAAGGGACTATATCGGGTAGTTGTGGACCTACTTCGTTTAAATATGCACTCATTTCTGGAAAATGGGAATTTGACTACACCCCTATCCCCTCAAAGTAAAGTCCAAGGAATTAATACTCTAATACACCTCACATTGTGTGTACTCACTCTTCTAAGCTAACAGGTAGTTTTAATTTTAATTTTCTTAATAACCTTAATCACGGTAAGTCCCACTATGAATGGGAAACTGTGGATGATTGTGATTATGAGAATTAAATGTCTTGTTTTGATCTTTAAAATTATGTTTCTATGGATGAGGTAAATCCCCTTTGTTTGACCTCTCTTGTCTTCTCTGTACTCTATTCATTTTTTTAACAAATAGTCAGAAGCATCGCTTCTAGCTGGACTTGCTGGTTAAAGGGATAAACCTTTAACTTAGGGGCCCCAATAACCTGTACACTTGTCCAAAAAAACATTCGGGCCATATCTCAACCATAAACCGTATATTATTAACCTTTTTTTTTATTTTTATTACTTTGTTTAGGTAAAAACATGTGTACACCTAACTTATTTCCAAAAATTCTAACTGAGTCCTTTTCCTTCCCTGTAAAAGGCCACCACCTATCCCACATCATTGCACCTATAAATCCTATTAGGTTTGGACATAATATTCCCATATATCTTCCCAAAATCTATCCCTTATACATTGAATCCTCCCTTTTTTCAGAAATCCTTCTGAGGAATCATTTTGGTATAAACCAAAAGAAGTTACCTGATTAAGAGCTAATGTCTTCTCTCATGCTTTTTAGTTTCATTTCCATTATCCACTCCCTATAATCTTATTATTATATTATTTTATAATAAAATAGTTTCCATAATATACATAGATTTTTTTGTGATAAGTTTTCTACCTGCACTTATACACACCTCCATCTAATGGGTAACAAACATATTGTTTCAGTGTACGGTGAACTACTACCTCAAGAAAGGATGATTGTTAATTTTTTCCTTACCACCTATCAGGGTGGCCATTATGATGGAAAATCTTCTAATATTTTATATATATGATACTTATTATATATTTATTCTACATTATTTATTTTATAACACATACCTCTATGCATTCCATTTTGAGTAAATACAACAACATTGCTAGTCGATGTGTGGACTATCAACCCCTCAATGCAATGTTATTTGTTCATGTTATACATGGAACATGTTAAGGGTGATATTAATAAACATATATTACATAAATATGACATTGGAATTATAAAATACATATGTATCATTTATGTTCCATTCTATTATTATGATAAATAAATGAAAGTAGTGTCCATGCGTACGTACGACCTACTGTCTCCATTAATGGTACATTTCATTTCATATCTCCAAACATTATATATTATTCTAAATACATATTTACTGAATATATATGAAAAATAAATCATGGTCTAAAATTTTTAAATGATGAAACCATGATACAAATATAAAAACAATAAAAAAATCAAAACATACTTGAGAAACTAGGAAATTAACACTCAAAATAATCAAAATAATGAAATATTATTAACAAATTGGTAATAAGATATTATAAGAAGTTAGCATATGATATGATGAATATGATTATTGTTCTGGTATAATTTATTAACATATTTGGAACCAATATATAGGAGGATAAATACCATAGAATAAATGTAATGTTAAGGTAAGGGAATTTTATCTCCATTTACATTTCATTAAGACATATTTGTAATTATTCACTAATTCACTTATATTCAATTTATATACGTTATTTCTTATTTTTTATCATGAATTCCCTTATTCTTGTGATATTGAAAATTTTCATTTAATGTCACACATTTCTTGATATTATGATTCAAATGTTTGAAAGTGGTATGGGACCCTTTGGAATGTTTAAAGATTATTCTCTTCAAGATTCATCATAATTATTATATTTTAAATCTAATGTTATTTTATGATTGTTAACCTTCTCTTGAAAATAACACTATATTATAATCATTTATCATTTTAAATTTACATGAATATCCATATTCTAATAAAATAGATATTAATATTTTCTATACCATATACCATTTTACATACGGTGTCAACATTGACAGTTATTTGATTAATTTTGGAAAAAATTATAATTCTATATTCAATATTTAATACAGATAATTGATAAGGTGTATAATTTATTTTTATTATTTAGTATGAGTAATTATTTTTCATATCAATACCGGTGTATCCATGAATTTATATATCTCCTTAATGTATCGACAGTTTCTTTTGAGACAAATAAGTTTTCCAATTTAAACAAGTTTCTATTAGTAGTTTTAAATCATCTTGTGAATGGTATTGATGTTGTAGGTTTTCATGTACCTCAGACATGAGGTATATTACTAAACAATTTCCCTCATTTGGTTATATTTATTATTCATCCATGATATTTTTTATCAAAATATATATGGATACATTTCATTTTCATTTCATTGATTAAATGGCTTGAGTTTCAATTTCTTATCTTTACATAATTATTTTTTCTCATTTAGATATTTTAATGGCATGTATTATCAGTTATTTACCTTTCCATGTTAATTTATTCATATTGATTCATTAATGATTCCTCTTTATATACCTTTAAAAATAATTTGATCTCACCCTTATTATGTTTATTTCCTCATGTTATGAAGAACAGATCTCTGAATAAGGGTTCAGGGATGCTGTTTATTTCCGTTTATTTTATTGCATGCTTGATTTTGTTTTCCCAATGTATTATGGGTATCATATATTTAATCTATCCTTCCAATAATTCTAAACTAAATGGTCCTTATAGATTTTATTCCTTATAATCATGATAATGTAATAAAATAATGCACTGGCTCTAGGCCCGGGGGTTAGGGCATTACAAATATCATGATATTAATAAATTATTTTTCAGAATTAATAAAATATATTTTTCCTTGTCTGTATATAACAGATATTTTTTATAAATTTTTTTTATAAATATAATAATTTAAAAGATATATTATTTTTAGGAAAAAAAATAATAACCTATTATATTTAATTATAATAATAATTTAATTTTTTGAGATAATGAATAATTTTCTTACTGGACGAAACAATGTTCAAAAGATAAAAATTGATGATTTATAAAAATAAATAAGGGTTTTATTAAATATATAATTTTTTATTTTATAAAAATATTATCAAAATATGGATTTCATTTTTCAATCTATATTTCGAAAATTTATCTACGTGAGAGCTTCTAACTTTAGGAAAATAATTGATTTTTTAATGAATAGTGATATAGTCGAAATAAACTATTTGAGATTAAAATATTAGTACATGATTAACTAAGTAATGGGTGATGTATGTAATGGTTATATGAAACTCACATGAATAAATTAATATATATTGTGACAGGTTTTATCATTATTGGAAGTCTTCATCCCAAATAATAAACTAATGAATATAATATTCAACAACTCCCCTTTCATTCCCTTAATAATAATACACATCCCCCTAACTCTTTATTGATTGGATCTATTAAAATTAATGTTTGTTTTGATTATTGAATCAAGATTTATTTTAAATATTAATTTAATTTACCTAGTGTGATATTAAATAGTTAGTGGATTATTATTTATATGGTTATTATTCTTCAATTATTATTCTATCTAATGTTTATATTGAGGAGTTTCTTACTTTATTGAATCATTATTTTTTTTCATGATTTAAAATACTAAAATTTTCACAAATATTATGGTATAATTACATTATAATTAACTATATTATTTTATTTATAATGAAATCTAAATTATTCATTTGATTATAAAATTTTCACATGATGTTTCTAAAAGATTAATGTTATAAAACCATTATTATATTATAGTAACCTTATTTTTTCAATGATTAATGAACATAATAATATTGGGAATGAATAAAAATTGGTATAATAGATAACATATAATTTTATCTTATTTTATTTAGTTTACATGGAAGGATGAAATATTCAATTTTATGCTCTAAAAATAACCTAATTTTTTCAATAATTCTACAGTTTTTAGATTTTTTTTTTCTATAGTATTTCGATGATATATCAAGTTTCCTATGTCATTTTGAGAATGAATATATTGACATGATACTAAAAATCTAAAATACAATGGACCCCTCTTAACCTTATCATCCTCCAAAGGACATTTGACCTCTTTACCCCCCCCCCCCCACAAAGACCCTAGATGGACATATTGAAATAATATATGCCATATATGGGATTCATGGATCACAAAAACAAACCTATTTGATAACTATTAGCATCTTAATCAATTAGTGATGCTATATTTCAAGTATTCTCCAAGATCTAGAAATTATAAAAAAAAGAATATCAAGTTTCAATGACTTCAATCCATTCTTATTCCCCTTTTTCATTTTGATCCAATTTGTTTTGTGTGTTAATTTCAATAAGTATCCTCTTATTATATCATTCTCTATATCTATATAATATTTATTTTAAATCCACTATAGATATAATTTCATTTTAATAAATATATTACAAAAATATTTTTCTCTTATTATGATTCTTCTTTAGGTTATCACCACTATTAATGTAAGGGGTATTAGTTATTAGCTTATGTTAAACCCAAGGGACTTAATTTGGGTTATATTTTCTATTAAATTTAAGGGTTTAATTCACTCTATTTTGTTATTGGTTTCAATTAAAGCCAATTTAAAAATATTACCATGTTATTCTATTATGATTTGAGGAGATGTTCAACCCTATTATTAAACTATTATCGAAATATTTTATCATAGTGATCCTTTTTAATTTATGAAATTTATTTTCTATTATTATTAATGTATACATTTATGCTACAGTGGATTTAAATTAATTATTATATGCATAAATCAAATTCATGCATGATAAAAAGCTTAATTTTATATCCTCCTTTTAAAAAATTTATTAAATTCTACTCACCCTCTTACTTCCCATTTTATCTCCAATATATATTTATTTACAAAGGAGATCTTTGTGTATTATCAAAAAATCTTTATTTAAAATATTAGTTTTAAAAATAAAAAATTAAACTGGTTACAGTGATCGATATTTTTAAATCGAATATTTTTCAAACTTTTTTTCCGAACAGACACTCTAAGTGTCTTTCACCTTTTGGGAATGGTTTGGAATATCATTTTTAGAAAATTTATATGGCCTATTTTCATGGTAATATATGGTACCATATTTGAAAAAAAATTTGCATGGATTTATATATTTTAAAGAATATGTGGTTAAATAGAATTTTTATGACATAACTACTTTTGAACTTACTAAAAAATCTATGAATTTTTATGTTTTTGTTTGGTAAGTAATTATTTTAATCACATTTTGACAAGAAAAACTACTTATAAACATTAGTAATTTCAAAAATTAACATTTTAAGGAATTAAAAGTTATTTATATACTTGTATTTACATGTTTCAAGACTATTTTTGATTTCTTTAGTATCCATCTATACTAATAAATTACATTAATGTATACCTACTATAATGAAATTTTCATTGGTTAAATGCCTCATTATGGTGGTTTTTAATATATTATTTTTTTATTGAAACTCCATTGGGTTTTTCTACCTCTTGGGATACTGATGTGATAGTGATACAAGAACACATGTATACAAAGAATATAACAATCGACCAGAGAATCAGATATTTCATGACATATGAGATAATAATAAAACAAAAGGTCAATATGAAATCCAAATAATTCAATGAGAAGCATATGGTTTAAAATAAATTAAAGAAAACTCTTACTATACTGATGAAATGGATCACATATCCAAGAATATATGAAAATTATTCTTTTGGAATACACCCTACTAACAAACCAAAAAGGATGAAGACCAAATTGAACAAGAATTGATGTGCATCAAATGAAAAAAATAGGTATATAAATTCATAATTTCCCATGATAAAAATGAAAAATGAGAAGATAAATAAAATAAAAAATCATTCAAGGGTTCATCCTAGAGTAAATGAGATGTTTTTATCTCCTCAAATAAGTCATGTGAAAAAATTAATATGTTTATCATGATTGGATTCCATGTCAAAATGAAGTAAATTCTATCTTCTCTTAATATTACTCATAAATATCCTTTATATTCTCTTCTTCTTCCAACCATTTATGCCACTATGATCTAGAATATTCCCAAGATCAACATGAATAATTTTTTGAGATCTAATTTCAATATATAATGACCTTAAAAATAATTCTAATCATGTAATTAATGAATGATATATACTCTTACTTGAAAAATATAAATTATTGAAAAAATTAAAGGATTAACAAAATATGTATAATTTAAAATTTACTATTATTGAAATGACATAATATTTCATAAAATAATACCAAGGATAAAACATATAAATAAATTTTAGGGCTTATAATCCATAAATAAATTTTTTTGGGTTTTTCAAATAATCCTAGTTCATCCAAATATACAACTATTATAAATTGGATTTCCAAAAATATTTTTTTTATTATAATCATAAAATTGAGCATTTATTTCCAAAATTTTATTTCTAAACCAATAGATATTATAGAAAAAACATATCAATATTGTATCACATATCTCATATCAAAAATAAATTTAAAAATTAATATGGATGCCCTAATCCCTCTTAGATAACTCTTCCTATACAAAAATAATATGTGTATCAAAATGAACTCATATCAGATATTTTTGTAGTAATATTCCCCATGAAAAAAATTAATTACATTTTGTGGATACTCAATATAAATTATTACTAATTTAAATTAAATATATTTTTATTTTTTTGTAATTCATGAAGAAATATTTAAAAGGAAAGATCCATGATGTTGAATGGGATTAATTTACAAGTATATTTATTTTATTTTTTAATAATAGGATCATTTTTTATATGTGGGAATTATATTTTAAATTGTTTACCATTTACTCTTTTACATATATCCATGAATTATAAATATATTTAATCATTGTAAACTAGTTGACTGATTTAAATTCTAAACTCAATGATTTATAGCCATCGTGACTGAGTTTCAAGATCATTATCAATTGTAATAATGAGATATTCTGGTTTCGTGGATTATATATTACAGAGAAGAATGTTTTTTTATGATTTATAATTTCACTTACATAATAGTGACCAAAATAAATTTAATTTCATTTTTAAAACTTTTTTATGTTTATCTATTTTTTATCCAATGTTAATCCATAAATAGATTATTGAAATATTTTAATATTTTTATTAATCATGTATTACATGTATTACCTTATGGAATGAATGATAATTTTTTTGAAATACTTAAATATTTTCCAAATATGTTTTTAATACTTGAAAATACGTTAACTTTCTTCCTCTCTCATTAAATATAAATATTATTATATTTTAAAATAGGAAACTTATTCTATGGGGGTTTTTTAGTAAGTGTTTTAAATTTATTGAAATTATTATTTTATTAGTTAATATATGTGTTATAATTTTATTTAATTCAATTTATTACCAAATAAAGGGGAGAATACATTAAAAAACATTGATTATTTTTGAATTAATATTTAAAAAATTATTATTAAAGGAGGTAAATGTTTGTAGATCACATTTTATCAATATGTTTCGGTTATTTATTATTTTTTTCATACCATCATTACCTTAATTATTTTGAACATTTCAAAAAGGGTAAAATTTTATTTGATATGATCAGTTTTCATAAATATAAAAATTGTTATATTATTGAGTATCTCTATTCTATTTAAGTTTTTTATAATTACATCAATCCTTAATTTAAATCATAATTTAATGTTCATGTTGGGATAATTTTTAGTTTCTATTTTATTAATAAATTATTTGTTACTATTGAATTTTTAATCTATATATTTATTTTTTTGGATGTATCTACATTATTAGATCACTTTATTATTATTGCGTCTAGATAAAAAGTAGTCAAAGTTTCAAACCTCCTATTTTGGTAGAAAAATAATAATAATATCCATATTTTATTTATATATGATGAAGGCCCAATATGTAATCTTATATTTTAATTTGTGTTTTAATATTTGTAACAAACCATGTAATGATAAAATAAATCATTTTCAAATTTATTAGTATTCAAAAATTAGTTACTTATATTCATTAAATATATATTAACTAATTTCTAAAAATCAAAAAAAGAAAATAGGTTTATTAAAACCTTTTCATTGAAAATTTTAATTAAATATTTACTTTTCAATTTTTATTATTTTTATGAGGAAACATAATTTAATTTTTTAATTCATCATGTCAAATTTATCTTCAGATGAATTTTTGAGGTTTTTCTAAAAAGTTTGAATTTTTAATGAATAGTGAAAATACTAATTTTTACTGAAAATTGTATTTTCTTTTTCAGTACATACAAATTCAAATATTGTTTTTTGTTTTTTAGTTAAATTTTATTTAAAATTATATAATTATGGTTTCTGAAATTAATTATAAACCGGAATTTATTATAAATTAGTTTTATTCTTAAAAATGCATTTTTATGAAAAATTAGTTTTTTGAACGCATTTTTTATGTTTAATTTCTATTTAAATTCTATTGCTTCAATGAATTTAATTTTCAAAAATGGATTCCATATTAGTAATCAATCTTTCCAAATTTGGTGAATAGTGAACTTTTATTTTTATACATTATATATAGTAACCATGGTAATTTTTTACTATCGTAAAGGGTAAAATGGGTAATTGAGGTTAAAAACAAAATGATAATGACTAAAAATTACCCTAATAATTATCTTCATTTAATGTGATGAGTATATATCATCCATAATAATTAAAAAGTCAAATATGTGGCCTTTTTCATTTAGAAATGTTTGTAAACTTTATATTATTTTAAATAATGAAAAGTAAAAAATGACCTTCTCTACATTTTATTATCTCAAAATTTCTTACATTATGATAAAAAGGAGATATATTCAGTTATGAATAGTAATTTTAAGATAAATTGATTTGTTATCATTGTAATTTATTACTAATTTTTAGGAATTCAATAATTATAATAAGTACTTATGAAACAATGACAGAGTGCTTTTGCAAGTTGTAATAAAATCAATAAAATGATTTTAAAAAATCAAAAATAATATTATTTTAGTGTATTTTTGTGTTATATGATTTGTTTGAGATAAAAATAAATATTATAGAGTTTTTAATGTATTATATTTTAATTCCACTGATTTCTTGTAGTTTTAAAGTTTAAATTATATTAATATAGTCAAAATTTATATTAATGATATTTTTTAAGAAATATTGTTTTATTAAATGACTTATATTTAATAAAAATCATATATTCATCCAAGTGAATTTTATATGGATTATAATGTCAACCATGGTACATTTATGAGTTTTTTTTTCATTTTGAGTATCTATATTGACGTTTATATAGTAAAACATTTTGTTTCATGATAATCATCTAAAGGGTAAATAGTGGGTTTAAAAACTATAAGGTTGAAAATTCACCTTAGCATGTCAAAAAAAATTGGATGAGATTATTTTGAACCATATATTCATATATTATAAATAAATCAGTTTTTTTCTATTTTGGATATGAAAATTAATTTATATTAATTTACTATTTTATGTATTTCTAAGAGTCTCCTCCCCTCAATTATAAAAGTGAATCTCATATCCTCTTTTCTTAACACCTAAAAATAATTTTGGATCAGAAAATACATGACCAAATCCTTTCCTAGAATCCATACCATCCTTATAAGAGTCATGTTTTAGGAATAATACCTTATTTAGAAGGATTAGGATGTACATCAAAAGAGATTTTCCATAGCGGATGTATTGTTTTTTACTGAATGTTTTTGTTTTATTTCATATTTAGCCTCATTAAGATCATATTATAACATGATGATATAATAAAATAATTATCTAATATATATTTATATTTTATTATCTTTCTTTAATAACCTACATCCATCCCCACTTCCGTTAAATGGTAAAGAAATCCATCGTTTGTGTGTACGACAGACTGCTGCCTCACAAACCAATGTAATTAGTATTCTATCACCAAATCTCATGGGTAGTTGTAATGATTGATTTAATGTCAATATTTTATATTCATGACATATTTATCATTCTTAAAATATAATATATCAATTACTTTATTACAATTCCATTCACTAAAAAATGATAACGTCGTTTGTGTGTACGTGAGGACTACGACCTTCGTTAAGTGATGTGATTCATTTTTCACCACCACATCACATATAAAATATATATATAATTATACTTAAATAAATTATATGTTATTTATGATATCATGATATTTTTTTAAAGTTAAAATAATAATTACTTTCTTTCATAATGATCATTGAAAAATGGAATTTTTGTCAATGCATACGTAGGGCCAACCATCTAAATGATTGTAACATAGTTCATTTTTCATAAAAATCATTATTCATTTGTTTTAAAAGTATAATTGAAGTATAAAAATATTAATTATGTCATAATTATGGTTCATGTGATGATTAAATTATTGTATTATTTAACATATTCAACATATCAAATCCATTTTAGATATATGATCCAAATATCATTAGAACACCCTATGTGGGTTTAGTTGATAAGGTAATTGATTATAACATAAAATTTTGAGGAATAATAAACCTAAAAAGGATCCCAATATAGTAAAAAATTAACCTAGGTTTAATATTTATGATTATAAAGAACATATATATAGTGACCCAGACTTTTCATACATAGATATCATATCTTTTCATATCAATATTCATTATATAACAAAATGATACACTCTAGAATCATATATGAATTGTTCCGTTAGAAACATGTACATATAAAAAACTAATTCATAAAATTTCTACATTGTATCACACTAAATTCATTATAATTAGCATCATTGTTAGATATATCATACTTAGTACTTATATACATATCCTGGGGAAAGGAAACATAAAAGGGTGAGCTAAATTTCTTAGTAAGTGTAAGCGTGGGATATATCAAAGTTAAAATGACAATAACATGAACATAAGGGTATAATAACATGATAGAAAAATTTTAACATTATACCCTATGTATCATAGATAATAATCTTTTTTCATTTCATAAATCTTAGAAGTTAAAAATACATGAATCATAAAGGAATCAAAGAACATGATCCACGAGAGAATAACACATGAATAATACAAAACATTTTGGTATAAATGTAATTATATAATATTATTTATTTTTTAATCAAGGATAATTTCCATGACTATCATAGTTGAATAGATACACTCTATAAACCATCTTAGTAATCAAGGTTCACTCTTATGACTGTCATATTAGACAAAGTTCCTTAATGAACTGGTTTCACTTCCCATTATAGTCATATTCATCACAAGAGTTATCAACATTTACCTAATAAATTTTAGGGAGATATATTTCTCAACCATCCTTGGTATTAATGTGACCATTGTCCTTGGTTATAACATAAATTTCATCCTTGATTGTAATATAACCACCATCACTAGTTAAAAACATACCATTGTCCTTGGTTATAATGTAACCACCTTCACAAAATTAAAATCAAACATATGTTTTCCACAAGAACATAAAAAATTCATCATATCAGAAACCATGAGATGAAATCAGTTTCATAAACATCTCATCATTTCATAACCCATAGAAAATAAATAGGTTTCATAATCATTTCATAATTTTGTTATAGCATAACCCATAGAAAAGAATGAATTTAATAAAAATATTATCATAACCATAAACCGTATATATAAATAATAATAGTTGTATCCTTGGATCATATACCCTATTAATCATAATTTAAATCGAGGTTTTTTGTCTTTTATGAATATAAATATATTTAAAAGGTTATTAAAACATTATTGTAGAGAATATACTTTCCATTTTTAAATCAATTAATTAAAATATAAAAATTTAGAAAATGTTATGAAAAAAAAAATCTTTTCCAATTACGATTTAAAATTATAAGTTAATCATAAAATCATTGAGTGGTCATGACTGAAGGAAATTTCATTGATTCCATATAAGTCAAAAAACATTCCTTTTACACTTTTGTAAAAAAATGAAAAAACACCTCATTCTAAAAAAGACTATAAGATTTCATTTGACACATTTTATAAAAATGATAACTTGTGTAAAAAAACATCAAACAATTGTTTTATAATATTTAAAACCTTCTTTAAAATATTTTTAGAAAACATTGATGTCGTGAAAAATGATTTTGACCGAAGAGAGTAATAGTGTCGAGTTAAGATAAAGAAAATGAAATGAAAACTATATTTTCAACAAATAAACACAGGATAAGAAAAAATACAAGTTTCTTGATATATTAATCATATTATTTCATCATTATAAAATTAATCATAAACAATCTAAATAAAAATGAGATTTTAACAAAAAAAACACTTACTAATTTGATAGCATCTGAGTCATTAGTCCCATGAAATAAATAACTATAGATGAACATTTATACCCCTATAACATTCATAATAGTTTTTATAAATTATAGTCTTGGGCATTATATACACCACATAAAATAAATAAGTGGTGAATATGTCATGTGCCGTACAGAAATAAAAGTGAGACAAAAATCCCTTACCAACGGTCGGACGTCCTTCGTACACATTGGAAACTTATGTATAATAAATATATATTTATTATAAATATATTAAATATTAATATTAAAATATATTATACCATATTTTATTTACTTATAACCTATTATCATTAGCCATTTAATACTTATTTTTTAAAATCAATGTTCCAAGTGATATCTGCTTCGTTTTCATGTTTGTTCTTATTCATTGGTTTTTGTAATTCTATTTTGATCATGGTTTTATCATATCAATAATATTAATAATTATATAAATATAATATATATTTATTATATACATGTATATATTCATTTTTAAAATATAGAGATAGAAAATGAATTACACCATTCCTTGATATGGTAGGAAATATATATGCATGAATTTTGATTCAATTTTTTGAAGTATGGAATGAAAGAAATGTGATTGACAAATGACATTTAAAAAATTATTATTAAATCTTATCTATCATATATATTTATTAAATCCATCCTTATTACCATCCATGTAAAACATAGTTGAAAAATAAATCGTATCCCTTCATGAAGGTAGTAGTCCACATGTTCTCACTATTTATGATACCGTTTTCTAATGGTTTATAAGGAATGAAGGATGATATGATATTATAATTACAGAATTATAATTATGTTATAATTATTTTATATAAACATTAAACACATCATAATACCCATCAATAAAAATTGGTATTGGGAAATGAATGGTATCTCTATGTAAATATGGTAATCCATATATAAGCACGAGCAATATTTTCACCTTTTATTTGATGAAAAAAGGAGAATAAATGTTGTTTATTAATAATAATAAAATATTGTCATTTTTTGGATATTTAATTTATAATTTTACAAATAATGTATAATATTTAAAGGAGATAAAATAATATTTACAGATAAAGTGATCAGTTAAGGAAATTACATCTTCATTAAAATAACATATTTAGATATCCAATAAAGGCTCTAGGGGTGGTCTTTTGGAAATACAAAAACCTCAATAATGTTTCCATATGAGTTTATAAGATAAATTGGTAGAGTATCATTGAGATATAATTCTTAAGGTGGTGTGAAGAAGAAAAAAGAGGGGTTCTCTTTTATAATTGCATAGAGGGGATTCTTGCAATTTCAGAAAACATTAAATAAATATAAATTATTTTTGGTCTATAAATGGATCAAAATTGATATGATTCAAATATAATATGATTATGAGTTTAAATAATCTAATACTATAAAATTTGGAAATGTTTATATCATGTACCCTTATCTTTTTTTAACCCTTCGTTAACCCTTTTGACAATTCTAATAATATTAAAGTTGTATACCCTTTATGGGTTAATAATGTTACTATAAAATGAAAAAAAGACCCATAGAGGAAAAACTGTTTATTTTTATAACCATATTTTATTAATTTTACGAAAACTAATATTTTTCTGAATTTTATATCATTTAATATATATTTATTTATTAAAAAATTTCATTAATGTAATTTTTAACACTATTAAATTAATTAGACATTAACTACATAAAATGTGTATTTATGATATAATGATTTCACACAACCCTAATATTTCATATATTTCAATTAAATTCATGGTAAATGTTAAATAATTCAAATTATATCTCATTAAATATTTTTAAAATAAATTATATTATTTTTCATTTAATTAAATAATTATTGTATTAGTGTTACATAAGAATTTAAGTTAATTATATAGTTTATGAAAATTATAAATTAATTTATAATATGACGATAATTTTATTAATATCAAATTAGACATTTATATTCATTTATAACTTTCTTCCACCAATTTGGACATATAAATGATATTTTAAACTAAGAGGGTGACATTTTGTAACTTTATTCACTTTTAATATTATATTGATAATTTTCATGGAAACATTACCATTAGAAATTAAATTTTGAGACTAATTAAACAAGGTTATAATTCCAATTACTCAATAATAATTGGGATAAAAATTCATTTCCTTATCAATTATGTTTTAACCTAGATTATTCTGATTTATCCTTTACCGAGGTGATAAAGATTACTATATTTACTATTTATATTGACCAAACATAAATTATAGATATTTAAAAATTTTCATCCTTATGATTCAAATTATTTAATTTATTTCATCATATTCAACACATATATATTTAAGAAATCAATTTTCATATATGTTTGCAAAAATGCGTTGAAAACTCCTTTTAGAAAAATACAGTTTTTAAGCATAACGTTTTATTTATTCTTATCCCATCCCTAGAAAAATATTATATGAATTTCAAAAAATAGGTATGTGATATATATATATAATTAAAATCATTCCCCAATAGTGATTAGTTTAATTTATTAATATAAAAACCCATTTTATGCATAAATATAGTTTTTCAAGAAAATGCCTTTTTACGTATACAAATGTTTTTAAAATAAATTAAAACATAAAATTGGTTCCAATGAACTTAATTGTATTTTAAAAATAGAACATAACTATTATTACTTTGAATACATTTTTAAAAAATGGAACTTTTTACATGCCTGAAACAAAAATATATATTTCAATAGAAATATGTATTTTTCAATATTCACTGGAAAATAAGTCTTTTCATAAAATTCTCAAAAACTCATCCTAGGAGAATTTTAATATTATAATTTTAAAAATAATGATAATTTCATAAATTTTTTAAATTTTCTGTAAATTATTCATAATATTATCTCACAAAATCAATTAAAACTGTTTTTGAATAAAAAAAATCTGTAAAGAATAAAATGACTTTATTAGAGACTAAGTAATTATTTAATAAGGATTTATCAATGAAATTATATATATTTCATAAATTAGTTAATCCTATTCACTCCCTCCAATCTAATATCTAAGATATAATAATCACATTATGTAATATATTAATAGTATATTATGTTTCATTTAACTCAGTGTTATGAGTAATACAAGCTATCAAAGAAATTATATCTATTTAAAAATATATATTTCATAAATTATCACGGTGTTACATTATACAACCCTTAATGTGAATTTTATCCACAAAATTCACCACTTGGATAAAAAAAATGACATTAAATTTGTTTCATTAATTCCTCGAGTTCCAATGTATCTTCTTTGAATTTTTGATTTCTCTAAATAACTTTCATCGGTTTAGTAGTCTTATTAAATAGAACTTTATCTCTATGATACATCATCAGTACTGTTTTTTCTTTTTTATTGATAGGGGATTTCATGTCTAAAAGTAAAAGATAAATTTATTGGGAAAAAAAGAGAAATATGGAATGAGTCTAAAAGAGATAATCTTAATAAAATCATTCTCATAAAGAGGGATCCGGTCTGAAGGAAGATTATTAAACCAATTGAGATCCCTATTTATTCCTTTATTAGTGAGACCATATTCAATGGAGTTATCTTCTTGGTATACGAGTGATGATGTAGTTGAAATTGAAGAGGGAGGACACACATTTGTTCTATTTGGAAGTGAGTTTCTAAGACATATGAATCACAACATTTCATAAATTTTATGGATCAGGTATGGACTTCCTCAAGAAACAAACATGTAATATATATTGAACTTGAGAGAGGTTCGGTGTAAGTACTAAGTGTTAAGCTACCATCCATAATAAATCAAGAATCTTGAAATTTCCAATATACCTTGGGCTCAAATATCCCTTATTTTTTAGTCTTATGGCCTATTTTCATATAGAAATTCATATAAAAACACTTCTCATCCACTTAAAATTCCATGTCACACTGAGGATTATTAGCATAAAATTTCATTCAAAATTAGTAAGCCTTGATGTTCTACTGAATGAATCTGACTTAGACTATCACTTCCTCAGCTATATAAAATCCCAATAACTTTATTTCTATAATAAAATCTTATAATTATACTTTTTTTAATTTTTAATTCATCTATTTCTCTATGAAATGAATATATAAATTTAATTTTTTTATGAATCATTAAAATTAACTTTTAATGAATCATAAGATCCAAATTTCATTCCTTCTACCTATAAATATTTACCAAAACCAAAATATATTCTACATGTTTTCTAATAATCTCCAAGGGTCAACTAAATCCATTTTATAAATAGTTAAACTTATTGTTCTTTCAAAATATTATTAATAAAAAATGAATCTAAGATATATGAATTAGGTAATATTATATCCTTCACTATTCAACTCAACAATTATCTTAAACTAATTTTAGTCACTCTTAAAGTCTCATACCAAAATGTATATACCCTAATAATTTTCCAAAACTAAATCACAATAAAATTATATTTTATTCCAAAAGATTATTCAACTTTTATTCCCTAAATAAGCTTAATTCCTAACCAAAAATATTTTATTTATAAATCTAGGATTATCTTTTCAATAATCGATGAACAAAAGTTTTCTTTAATATAAAAATGTTATTTTTTTAGAATCTATGTAAACAGGGATAATCAGTGCTAGTAATGAAATCAAATTCCACTAAAGGATAAACAATAATATTTTCATAGGGTGCATTCATATAAAATTAAACATGAAATCCCTAACCTTGGAGTAGAGAATAAATTTTTCCTGATTATCAAGATTCAATTAAACTATTGTTATTGTATAAGTATTCCATTTTTCATTTTACATCGAATAGTTTTTGTGTATTGATATCCTCGTTAGCCCTTGTATTGGATATTTTATTTTCATAATTTCCAAACTCCTTAAATTTATTTCATTGGAGATTTCTATCTATTCACATATGTAGATTACTTCTTACAATAAATTCAACATTCTATTTCTTGATGAACATACCTTCCAAACTTGAATCATTTATCATTTCACTTAATATAATTTCCTATGTGATTCATTCCATATTTTGAGTATAAATCAACTATTGTCTTCTTTACTCCATGGTTTTTATATTTCACTTCAAATTTTATGTTTATTTTCTTATCAAAACCATGATATTGATCAATAAATACAATTACTATCACCATCATGATGTCACATAAAATGATTTATTTATTGCTGCTGAAATCCCTTTTGGATAACACCATTTGAATACTTGGTTTTAATCCACTGATGAATCAATAAATCTTAGATTTGGGTTGGATGATAATACTAGAATTGTACCTCACATCTCTTGTAAGAGTTTATTTATAGGTGTCAATATATCAATTATTATTCTTTATCATAAGTAATTCTCACTCAATTTTCATGAAAAGAATTTTAGAACGGTACATATTGAAAAATAAACTCTTAAACATATCCCTCTTAGAGAAGTCTATTAATTATTATTGCATCATGTTCTTAATAAGATTCTTCTAATGTTCTACCTAACCTTCTAATAGATAAACAGATAGATTAATTTTTTATGTACTAATCTCTAAAAAACATAAAATATATTTTTAGTGGTACAAATCCATTTCTAAAAAACTACCAGATCAGCTAAACTACTAAAATAAGCTGGATGTTTCTCCATGAAGTAATCAACATGATATTGTTCATTCCTTTTCTCATTTATATAGTGTCCTTGATTCATAGCCAGAGAAATTTTTTTGATCATAGCTATGAGATTATTCATCCTAGATCCCATAACATTTGGTTACATCAGAATAAAATCATTTCATTGTTCATCACATTTAGAATTTAGAAAATTTCTTTAGATTATATCCATAGACTAAAACTAAAATACATAGTATTAAAAACAATAATAATATTGTAAAACCACATAAAACTGGAAAAACATTTATAGTATGTCTTAATTGTGAAACCTTCATTTATGAAAACATAATTGTTACCTATGTAATTCATGATTGTTACCAAAAAAATTGGATTTTATCCTATAATTTGACTTATCCCTAGAGTCCTCACTAAATTTGTATAATCCAAATTTCAATTTTTTAGTTAAACCTTACTATGATATCAACTATAGATACCCAGACTTTCCATACACATATATCACATATTTTTATGTAAATATCCATTAAATAACAAAATGATATTCACCAAAATCATTAAGGTCTAGTGATTTTGGAATCATGGACAAATAAAAAACTAGTTTATACAAAATATATTTCATCTTGAAATACATTATCCATAACATTCACCATATATATATATATCATACTTAGTACATAAATTCATATAATAGTTAAATGAAACATAAGGGTGAGTTCATATGCATAGTATGGGTAAACAAGAGAGATATAAATGTTTACTTCATAATAACCTAGAAAAAGGGTATTATAACATGATCATAACATTTTAACATCGTAATATGAATATCATAGATCATGATTTTGAGTCCTAGAATAAATATTGGCAGCTCATGATAAATGAATCAAAAATGAAATAAAATAATGTGATCTTTGTGATCATAACATTGGTATAATATATTAGATTTTGGAATACACATAAGTGTAGAAAATAATTTCCTGAGTAATCAAGGATCATTTACAAGACTATTATAGTGGAATGGGTTCACTCCCCAAACCATCATAGTACTCATGGTGTACTCCCATGATTATCATATTGAAAAGGTCCCCTACTGGGCGGGGATTATTTTCCATTCCAATACATCTCATGATATTTCCATATTTACCCAATGCATTGGAGGGGGTTATAGGTCTCACCCATCCTTGGTTATATTGTTACCACCATTTTTTGTTATAACATAACCACCATCCTAGGTTATAATGTAACCATCATCCTGGGTAATAATGTAACCAATGTCTTTGGTTATAATGTAACCAGTATCACCTAATTAAAACCTTATATGTTTGTGCCACAAGATCATAATATATTAATCATATTATAACCCATGAAAATAAAAGGGTTTCATAATAATTTCTTTATATCATAACTTGTAGAAATGGAATGAGTTTCATAAACATTTCTTCCTTTCATCATAGCATAACCTATATAAAAGAAATGGGTTTCATAAACAACTTATCTTAAACATAAACAAAATAGAAAAATAATAAAGATGGTATTAATGGATCATATCCCTATTAAATCATAGGTGAAATAAATGGTTTTTATTTGATTAATAGAAATATCATTAAAATATCATTAAACCACTCTTCAGGAAAATATCATTTCAATTTTGAAACAAATTATTCAAAATATATATTTTTTGAAAATATTATATAAAATATTTTCCTTCAAAATAATGATGGAGTATTGTAAAGCTATATTCAATTCATTGTTTGTCCATGATGGCTAGAAATTTGTTTCATATTTTATTAGTTAAAATAAAACAATCATTTTACACTTCTTTAAAAAAATCAAAAATTATCTCATTAGTAAAATAAAAATAAGACACATATTGATCCATTTTAAAAAAAATAAAAACATTATTAAAAATTAATTTATATAATCATAGTATAATAGTGAAAACATTCTTTAATTTTTTTAGAAAACTTGGATATGAGAGAAAATGATTTCTTGACTGAAGAGAAACATATAGTTAATTTTCCTTAAAACATTATTTATGGTTTTTTGAGAAATTGTGTTCAATAAAATAAAATTAAATACTTATTTTTATTAAATAAAAATAGGATAATAAAATTCATAATTTTCTTTAGAGATAAATCATAAGATTTTAACATCAAAAACTAAATCATATTAAATCCTGATAAACAATTACATTATAACATATAACCCTTACTGTTTTGGTAATATTTGATTCATAATACCCATAAAATAAATAACCTTAGATGGAAATTTAAATCCACATAATTTTCATAATATTTATCCGATAATAAATTCATGGGTATTATATATTCCATATAAAAAATAAGTGGTGAATATAGAATGTTTCCCAGGGAAATAAAAGTGACATAAAAATCCTTTACATTAGGTATGACTCTTTTTGTATTCATTGGAACCTCCTATATAATAAATATTTATTTATTATACATATATTATATAACCATACTCTTATATATCATACTATATATTATTTAATTATATCATCCATATTTTAACACTTCTTTATTAAAATCACTATTCTAGGTGATATCTACTTCATTTTTCATGTATGTTCTAGATCAGTAGTTTTGGTCCTTTTATTTTGATCATGGATCCATAATTTTAATATAGTTAATTAATATATACATTTTTATATTCATTCTTAAAATATAGTTATTGAAATTTGAATTACACCATTCATAGAGATGGTATATCGTGCGTATGAATGAGAATTGCTTCCATTTTTTGATGTATGGAAATAAATAAAGTAAAATAATAAATAAACATTATATAATTTTTATTATATCACATATATAAATTAAATCCATCCTTATTACCATCCTCATTACCATCCATGAAAAACTGAGATGAAAAACTAATCGCATCGCTTTGTGGTGGTGGTGGTCCACACATAAGCACAATTGATGTTATCATTTTCGAACACTTTAGATGGTAATAAAGTAGATATGATATTATAATTAAATAGTTATAATTATGTCATAATTATCATATATAAATATTAAACCCATTATAATACCCCTCCATAAAATATTATGAAAAAATGAATTGTATCGATACGTGGAGATGGTAAGTCACATGTATACACGTGTGACATTTTCCCAACCCATTTGATGGAGATAGGGTGAATAAAGGTTGTTCCATAACCAAAATAAAATTTATAAATATTTTTAATACTGACTTTTTCATTTTATGAATAATATAATAGATTTAGAGGAGGTAAATAAATAATTAAAAAGAAAGTGATTGGTTTAGGCAATTACCTATTCTTTGAAATAACTCATTTTGATCTCCACTTAAGGGATCTAGGGTTGGTCTTATAGAAATTGAATAATCTATTAAAATTATCCTGGGTTTTAATAATAAAACATAGTATATTTACATTGATATATAATGTTCAATGTCATATGAGGCAGTGAAAGGAGGGGTGCCCTTTTATAATTGAATGTATAAGGCCCCAGCCTTAAAACATTACATATTCATGAATTTAGTTAATAATTCAAATTGAGGATCATTTCAGGTTTATAGTTTTATATAATTAGGTAGTAACTATGACATTACATCTCAAAAATAAAAAAGTAGACACTTCAACTCTATCCAAACTTTTCACGATAATAAAACACCTTAAATAAAACTAGAGTTCATTTCTTGATATAAATCTTCTTGAATTATTCCTTTATATAACCCATCATTATAAACTATAAAAAACCTTTCAAAAACATGGGATGATCATAAAAATCTTAGTAAGGGTTTCAAAACAAGGAAATAAAACATTAGTCCATCAATACGTACAAATCAATGAAATTATACATTTTAATCTTTAATATTCCACACAATATCTTATTATTTATGAATAACACATGGAAATCATAAATAATAAAGGAACCTTATGTCATATATATCATTCTTCCATTGTTGCTTTTACAGCTATTTAGGGATGTACATTTGGAATACCCATCACGGTATATTCCTTAAATCCCATTGGAGAAACATTAACGTTTACATCTATCACATTACCCAATGCATTGGAGAACTATCTCAGTCTCACATTCCCTAGTTTTATCATGGAACCACACATATATGTAAACAATTCCCAATAACCATAACATAATCATAAAACATAAAACAAGAATAAATGAAAGATAACATTTCCACATTCCAATCACAATATAACATTTCAAGATATTTACATATCCAATCAATTTCTAAAACCATTTAAAACATTTAATAAAGAGATTTTTTTATTCAAATTTTCCCATACCACTTTGAAACATTTAAAGGAATTAACATTTTAAAACATTAAGGTCCATATAAATAAATCCTTAAAACCATTTTGAAAACATGGACATTGAGGAAAGTATTTATAAAATCATTCAAAATAATGTTTTAGATAGAGTTTCTTATAACATTTTGAGAAAATAAAAATAATTATAGAATAAAATTAAAAAAAGCTTAGAATATCATGATAATAAGGTGATTCAAGATATAATATGTCAAATGTAATTTTATACACCATATAAAATTGAGAGCTGTATAATAACAAATAAGTCTCAGTAGAATGTAAAATGAGACAAAATCCCTTACCAAGATCATATAAATGATTTAAGAATTTATCAATGGGATGAATTTATGTTTAAAAAGTTTATCTACACAGATGGAATTGTAAATTACAACATAAATAAATAAATAGTTATTACAAACATAGTCTTGACATATCATAATCAATTAATTATGCATAAAACCCAAAGAGTGGAAATTGAGTTTAGAAATTCCCTTACGAAAATTTTACAGCCTAACGACATCACTTAAAAATTTAGAAAATTTATTTATGAGAGAGAAAAGGGTCTCTCATAACATGGAAATAAAATTTATAGAAATAAGGATATATAAGAACATATCCCAATATAATAAAATGGAAATTAAAAAGACATAACATGAAATAATACTTTGACTAAATGATGAAGGTGGAAGGTTCCCTTACAAAGATCATTTTGTAAATAAAATAGGCTGATTATGTGTATTAACTATAATTACACAAAAATAAAGTATAAATATATGATACAATATCAAAATTTATATCTCACATAACCATATCATGACATAATCAGGAT
Source organism: Viscum album (assembly GCA_963277665.1). Classification (NCBI taxonomy): domain Eukaryota; kingdom Viridiplantae; phylum Streptophyta; class Magnoliopsida; order Santalales; family Viscaceae; genus Viscum; species Viscum album. The sequence continues at coordinate 686,721,919 of OY728150.1, forward strand.
GTAGATGTTTAACCCGAAGAATGGAAATTGAGTTAAGAAGCTCCCTTACCTAGTGCCCGACTTGAATCATTCAGTCATTAATCTCCTGAATCATAAACTAAAGTTAATTTATACTTGCTTTATAAACTTTTTCAATTACATTATTCCTTTTATATCACTTATTACCATGTCATAAACATTTCATAATCATTTGAGTTAATAATGGTCCTTTTTTCAATATTTGGTACTTGAGTCAAAAATGAACATCTTATAATTACAAGTTGTTCATGTTGTCAAAATTATGTTATCTATAGAATTATATTCATGATTTAGATATCATATATATCATATATTTCTATTATATATATGTATTTATAATATTACATAACAATTGGGGATAAGAAATGAAATGCACCATTCATGGATACTGTAAGTCGTATGTACGCATGAATGATACTTTCATTTCTACTTTGTACTTAATAGAATGAAAAATTACTGATACATAGGTATATTATAATTCCAGTATAATATCACATATAATTTCATTAACATTATCCTTTATAAGTTCCATGTATGGCATGAATGAGTCATATCACTTTGAGGGGGCGGTAGTCCGCACTTCCTCAAATAAAATTGTCGTATTTACCCATTATGGAAACCATAAAGGTATTATTTAAATGAAAAATAACAAAGCATAAAGACAATATAAATATATTATATATAACATATAAATACAGTTCCATCATAATGGACACCGTGAGAGGTGGTAGAAGATAATTGAACAATCATCGTTTCGTGAGAAAGTAGTTCGTCACCCATAGAAACAGTATGTTCATATCCGTTAGATAGAGGTTTGTGGAAGTGTAGTTTGAAGAATTATCATAACAAAAACCAAGTATATTTAGTAAATTGTTGTTGTTATGTAATAATATAATAATAATATCATATGGAGTGGATAAGGAAAAGAAAAGAAAAGAACTTGAGATTAGACGTTACATATAAATCGGGTATCTCCCTTTAGTTTAAACCAAAAGGATTTATTGAATTTCTTTATGCCCAAAGTAAGGCACCTAAGTGGAATAGAGGGATTTTGGGAGATTATTTAAGCATATTTTGGATTAAACAAGGTGCTTGATATGTGTGAGTAATGGGGTAGAGTTGATTGCCTTTTATGAGGGGGAGGAGGGGCTCTTTAAGAAAGTTTGAAAATATTATTTTATTATAAACTGAATTTATCTTTTAAAAGATCCCTAACTCATTTAGTTCAAATATAAGGTCATTATTTTTATAAATAATCTCATCCAATGGGTTTTATAAAAGTTTAGGTAATAAAAGTAACCACATCATTTAGCTCGAAACTGTAGTTAACTAATTCAACTTTTACAATGTTCTCTTGTATATTCATACTATATGGTTAATATATTTTCTATAAAATGATTATCGACCCAAAAATGGATTATTAATTACATTAGTAACATTATATATACAATTTTGACTAATCTTATATTTTTATAAATATTTTATCTTTTAATAAAATAGTATCCATTTTAAAACTCATTTGTGTCAATTTATAAACTATTCATATCAAGAATTTTTAAAAAGTCTATAACAACTTGATTCTTTCAAAAAACCAAAATTAATTAAAATATAATAAGATATAAGAATCCATAAAATTATTTTATTGCATAAAAAGTTTCAAAATAATTTTATTTTAATATTTATAACCTCATTTATTTAAAACATTCATTAATTAGTTAGTCATTACATCATAATTGTTTCATGAATAAATTTATTTATTTAATGTATAAAAATTATAAATAAAAAAACATTACATAGGAAATAATTTTAGATTTTTAATTAATATATATAGTCTAAAATATCACTTATATTACCCACTATAAAAAAAATTTACTATGAGATATATGTTTATGATACATTTTCCTTCACTTATAATTAATTTTTATGAAGTGTCATTTTCACTTACAAGTGGGTCCCTGGGGTCCCAAAATCAACCCAAGGATTCCAATGGTTATAAATATATAATGAAATATATTTTTACATGTGTTATGATAATTTAATATTATTATAATATTATTTTTTACCCTTATTTACCAGATTTACTCTTTAACAATGTTAAATAAAATATTTACTGAAGTTTCGATTCATAATGTCTAAAAATAAAAAGTTACCTATTTACACAATTTTTACATCATGATTCCATATAAGGAATTAATTTTTCCAAATTAAAAACAAATAATTTTTATAAATTAATTTAAAATTAATTCTCGTTGTCAAAAGAAAAAAGCATGTTTTTACGAAATAATTACTATTAAAAGATTGAGATTGTTTTATGTCCAATTTCAAGGTGAAATTACTTACAATGACCAAAATTGTATTAAATGGTAAAAATATAATCTAATTACACTTTAAAACCAATTAAAAAGATAATATATCCATATAAATAATTATATTCAAAGACAATTTTGAATATAAATGCAGTTTTTTTCACTATTCATTAAAAAATGAATATTATCAGAAATATACCAAAATTTTACCCAAAGTAAATTTTGTGTACCTCTACTAAAGAAGAAGTTTTTTCGACAAACATAACATATAATAGTGGTAAAAACTATATTTAAAAATTTTTCTCCATCAAAAGGTGGTAAATCGACCTTTTATAGAATATTAGAGTATTTTATGCTTCAAATCAGATTCATTCTTATTTTAAGCCTCTAACATTTATTGGATAAAATTAAAAACATTTAACAAACATGTGTAATAATGTTTTATTTAATTATGTTCATCCCCTCTAATACAATGGCTATGTGTTAGCTACCATTCTAATAGTAATAGTAATATATTATTTTTTAGTATAACTCAAAGTTGTGTGCAACGTAAGATTTCAAAGAATCCCATTATTATGTGTTGAGTATGCTATCATACATAGTATCCCCGTGAAAGTAAAATTAATATTTAATTTACAAACATTAATAAATATAAAATTTTCATATTCTTTATTTACCTGAGATGTTACATCATTCCCCCTTTTAGAAATTGTGTCCTCACAATTTTAAAATTGGGCTCAGAAACTTCATTAAAAGTACCACATCAGAAAAAGAGTCAATAAAAATATCACTTTTAAATAAATAAAGAGAAGTAAAATGGTCACACGAGATACCCCATACTAGGATTCCATGTAGAAAAACATGGATATGTTGGAGAAACTAAGTGTCAAGTTCTGATGGAGAGAGATAAAAAACATGATCAAGAGAAAGTTAACACCCAGAAAATCATAAACTTGTGAAAGGTTAAACGGTCTTTGATTCCCCAATAAGAAAAGTAAATATACAATACATTTTTGTTTTATGTTTCTTTTCATAATGTTGGAGAATTTATTTATGATATTGACTATGTATATAAGGAAAAATACTTAATTTTCAAGTTGACTTTCATCCTCTATTAAGTTTCAACCAGAAACTCATCTTTTCTCCAAACGATGAGTATTCAAGATGACTTGTTCACTCCTAAAGCACTATAATTAACTTCTATAGAATAGAATAATCAAAAAAATATGAAGAATATATTTCCCTTTTCATTAGAAATTAACCAAAATAAAAAATCTTAGTACAAGATCAGGTAATCTCCAAAAAAGGATAATAATTCATGAAAACAAATACTACTCATAATCTCCAAAATTTGACAAACAAAACCCAAAGTTCAAAAAAGACCATTCCAAAAATAATTGTCCATAAAATTTCTCAAAGTAATTCAAACTAATATTTAAACCCAAAACTCAAAAGGATTTAATCACATAGTCTTCCACAGTAAATATTAATATTTATCTCAAAAAACAATGACTAATCTTGAAGTCTCATACTGAACTTTAATTAACCTAATCACACATTCTCTATAATAGGTTAATCATTTCCATAAATTATCCAAATCACCATATATTCACAATTAAAACATATATTCTTCAAAAATAAAATTTTAAACATTACTCGACAAATGAGATACAATAGTATTCTATTTTCCTTAAGCATATAGTGTTCCCAAAAGAGAGAGTTTATTCCAAAATAACCTTTATCACCTAATCACCAAATCATTTTCCTATACTAAGGATATATATTTTATAAAACATAAGATCGCAAAACAACTTATTATTTATCAATAAAATCATTTAACTAAAAATAATAATTCATACTATCCAAGGACTTTATTTAGTCTAGTGGTACGTGATAAATCCCAATCCCATGTTGGTTGTGGGTTTGATTCCCACAGCTTTTTCTGATGCATTGGGTTGTCACACAATGTGTGTGTTGTCCTTTTTCAAAACTTATATAATTTTATAACATTCCAAAAATGGGATAAATTCATAAAAACTAACCATAACAAATTTTAACCACAAAGTTTATCCCATACCATGAATTTTCATCCCAAAAAGTAATAACTAGTAATTGTCTCAAATTCAAGGATAATATAAACCCAAATGTTTCTCTATAAATATATCTACAAAAGAAAAGATAATTTTTCCATGAATAACATTTTCACATATCAAATATCAGGGTTAAACATACTAGAAAAAATATTCTAAAGTTATCTCATCATCAAAAGAGCCTTAATACTTTTAAGCATTTCATCATCCTAAAATCTGCCATGACACTTGAATTCATTAAATTTATACTTCTGACTCATTCAACATTATTCATGAAAAATTAAAAATTATTTTACAACTTATTTTGTGATACTTGTTTTCAACAAACTAAATCATGAATCATATCCTAAGATTCAATAATTTCAAAAAATTAGCTAAGAAATAATCCATACCTTTCATTGATCATTGACAGATTCCTCATCCTCAATTGGAATGGCATTAGGTATTCGTAAACCTATATTTTTACTGTATTGCTGATCCCATTCCTGAACCTTCTTCATAGGACATAAATTTTTATAATGACTGATCACACTACATTAAAAACATTAAATTGATCCTTCAGAAAGAACTTCATTCCCTTTCCTAGAGTCAACTGGATGCTTCCTTTTTCCATGGCATGTTATTGCCTTATGACCTTCATTACCACATCTGAAACATCTTTACATCCCTTTGAATCATTTTCCTAGGTTTTTATTTCCACATCCTTGAAACATAGGTTTTTTAATATCCTTACCTTTATGGTTATTACCTGAACTCTTATTGGGATTCATTTCTCGCATGTACGATGCCTTATAAAAATCACTGAGGTTTATGTGGTCAATTACGACTCAAGATAGTTGGTTGAGAATAACCAAAAGAGTTCTCAGTGCATCTCCTGCATCATTCAGTTTCTTATTCAGAAAACCTTCACAGTTTTCTCCACATCCATTTTTACTTGGGTGCCTTCTAGATCAATCCATTTACTAAAACTGATAGGTTAGTGTCAGTTTTTCAGTAAAATAATTATATAAAATCTTATGAGGAGGTTAAACACTATGATATACTAATACATGTTAACTTAAACTCATTCTATTTATCTAAAATAATTATGAGTCTTTATAATATGCTAACCATTATGGTTATATCACTTATTCATAAATAACACCCTAACCTCTAAAGTTATCTAAAGTGACCTCTGATACCAACTATAAGGCCCCATCCTTGAAACATTACATATTCTTGAATTTAGTTAATAATTCACATTGAGGATCTTTTAGGGTTTATATTTTTAGGGAATTAAGCTGTAATTATTACATTACATCTCAAAAATAACTAGGTTGACACTTCTACTCTATCCAAATTTTTCACGATAATAAAAATCCTTAAATAAAACAAGAATTATTTTCTTGATATAAATAATCTTGAATTATTAATTCCTCTTACTCTTCTTTATACCCTATGAAAAAAATTTAAAGCACATGGGATGAGTATAAAAATCTCATTAAGGGTTATAAAACAAGGAAATAAAACATTAGTCTATCAATACATACAAATCAATGAAATAATACTTTTTAATATTTAACACTCAACACAAGATCATATGATTTATGAATAACACATGGAAATCATAAATCATAATGGTAACTTTTGGCCTCCATATCAAACATGCATTTTATATTCCACAGCTACATAGGGAGTTACGTTTGGAATACCCATCAGATTGTATTCCCTAAATCTCTTAGGAGAAACATTAACATTTACCTTTGTCACATTACCCAATGCATTGGAGAGCTATCTCGGGCTTAACCACCCTAGGTTTATCATAGAACCACTCGTATATGTAAAAAATTCCTAAGAACCATAACATAATCATAACACATAAAACAAATATAAAATAATGAAAACATTTCCACATTCTAATCACAATATAACATTTCAAGATATTAACATATCCAATCAATTTCGAAAACCATTTAAAACAGTTAATAAAGATATTTTTGGAGTCAAAGTGTTTTATTCCACTTTGAAACTTTAAAATAAATTAACATTTTATGACATTAATTTCCATATAAATAAATCCTTAAAACCATTTTGAAAACATGGACCTCAATGATAAATATTTATAAAAAACATTCTAAATGATGTTTTAGTTAAAGAGTCTCGTAATACTTTGAGAAAATAAATATAATTATTGAATAAAATTTAAATAATATTATAATATCATAACAATAATGATATTAATTATATAATATGTAAAATTTCAGTATATACATCATATTAAAGTGAAATGGTGTATAGTAACAAATAAGTCTCAATGGAATGTAAAATGAGACAAAATCCATTATAAAGATCATATAAATGATGTAAAATTTATCAATGCGGTAATTATATGATGGAAAATTATATCCACACAATGGTAAGTGGAAATTACAACAAAAATAAATAAACTGTTATTATATATAAAATATTTACCTAACATAATCGACGATGTATGCATACAACCCAAAGAGTGGAAATTGAGTTTTGAAATTCCCTTACAAAAATTCGAGAGCCTAACGACATCACTTCAAAATTAAGAAAATGAATTGATGAGATAAAAAAGTTTCTCTCAACACATTGAAATAAGATTTACATAAATAAGGATATATAAGAACATATCCCAAAATAATAAAATGGAAATTCAAAAGACAAAACATAAAATATGACTTTGACTAAAAGAGGAAGGTGAAAGGTTCCCTTAAAAAGAACATTTTGTAAATAAAACAGATCAATTATGTGTATTAACTATAAGTACACATAAATAAAGTATAAATAGAATATTATATATCAAATTTTATTTCTCACATAATCATTGCACGATATAATCAAGAAGTAGAAGTGTAACCTGAAGAATAGAAATTGGGTTATGAAGTTCCCTTACCTCATGTCTGATTTGACATGTTCGTTCTTTAATGTCTTGAATAAAAAACTAATGTTAATTTATACTTTCTTCAGAACCTTTTATATGTCCATTATTCATTTTATATCACTTATTATCATGTTATAAACATTACATAATTATTTGAGTTAATGACTGTCATTTTGTTGATATTTGGTACTTGAGTCAAAAATGAACTTCTTATAATTACAAGTTATCCATCTGGTAAAAATTAAATCATCTCCAGAATTATATTCATGATTTAGATATCATATATATCATATATATCAATTATATATATGTATTTATAACATTTAATAACATGTGGAGATAAGAAATGTAATGCACCGTTCACGGAGACGATAAGTCGTACGTACGCATTAACGGTACATTCATTTCTATTTCATATTTAATGGAATGAAAAATTAATAATAAATAGGTATAATATAATTCTAGTATAATATAATATATATTTTTATTAACACTATCCTTTATACATTCCAGGTATGGTAAGAATGATTCATATCACTTTGAGGGGGCGTTAGTCATCACTTCCTCATATGAAATTATCACATTTACCCGTTATGAAAACCATAAAGATATGATATAATTGAAAATTAATTAAGCATAGAGACAATATAAATATAATATATATCACATATTAATACATTTCCATCATAATGGCCACCATGAGAGGCGGTAGAAGATAATTGAACAATTATCATTTTGTGAGACAATAGTTCGTTGTCCACAGAAACAGTATGTTTGTATCATTCTGATGGAGTTTTGTGGAAGTGTAGTCAGAATAATTCTCATAAAAAACCTATTTTATTTATTATACTGGTGTTGTTAAGTAGTCAAATAATAAAAATATCATAGGTAGTGGAGATGAAAAATAAAAGAAAATAACTTGAAAGAAGATGTTGCCTTTAAATCGGGTAACTCTGTTTGGTTTGAACCAAAAGAATTTACTGAATTTCCTTCTACCCAAAGTAAGGCTTATAGGTGGAATAGAGGGATTTTTGGATCTTATTGGAGTAGAGGTTGGATGATACAAGGTGCTTTATTGGTGTGAGTAATGGGCTAGAGTTTATGACCTTTTATAGGGGGGAGGAGGGGCTCTTTAAGAATGCTTAAAAATATTATTTTATTATAAATTTAATTTCGATTTGAAAAGTTCTAAAATTCATTTAATTCAAAGATAAGGTGATTATTTTATGAAATAATCTTATAAAAAAGGTTTTAGACATGTTTAGGGGATAAAACTAACCTTATCATTTAGCTTTAACCTTTTGTTAACTAATTTAACTTTTACCATGTCCTCTTGTATATTCGTACTATATTGTTAATATATTTACATTAAAATTCCAAGAGATCCAAAAAATGGATAATTAATGATATTAGTAACATCATATATGTCATTTGGACTAATATTATATTTGTATTATTATTTGATCATTTAATAAAATAGTATTCATTTTAAAACTCATTTATGTCAATTTATAAACTATTCATATCAAGACATCTTAAAAAATCTCTAACAACTTGATTCTTTCGAAAAACCTATATTAATTCAAATATAACAATTTAAAACCATCCCTAAAATTAATTTATTTCATAAAAAGTTTCAAAATAAATTTATTTTAATATTTATAACCTCGTTTATTTAAAACATTCATTAATGAGGTAATGATTACGTCGTCATTGTGTCATAAATAAATTTATTTATCTGAGGTAAAAAAATTAAAAATAAAATACCATTATATAGGAAATCATTTTAGATTTCTAATTACTATTTATAGTCTAAAATATGACTTATGTAACCCATTATAAAAAAAATTTACTAAGAGATATATGTTTATGTTACATTTTCTTTAACATTAAATTAATTTTTATAAAGTGTCATTTCCACTTACAAGTGGATCTATATGGTCCCAAAATCAACCCAAGGATTCCCATGGTAGGTAATGTATCATCCAATAGTATTAGGACATGTGTTAGGGTAATTTAAAATTATTATGGTATTATTTTTAACCCTTATTTACTAGATTTACCTTTTAACCATGGTAAATAAAATATTTTCTGAAGTTACTATTCATAATGTCCCAAAATAAAAGTTACCTATTTAAAAACTTTGGACCTATTGATTAAAAATATTGAATCCATTTTGGATAATTCAAAACACATAATTTTCATAAATTAAATTAAAATTATTTCTCATTGTCAAAACCAAAAAGCGTATTTTTATGAAATAATAACTATCAAAAGATTAACATTTGTTTATGTCTAATTTCAAAGTGAAATTACTTCAAATTACCAACATTGGATTAAATTTTAAATATATAATCTAATTAAACATTAAATCCAATTTATAATATAATCTATCCATATAAATAAAATAGATTAAATGGAAGTTTTGAATTAAAATGCATTATTTTTCACTATTCATTAAAAAATGAACATTATCTGAAAAATACTAAAATTTTACCCAAAGTAAATTTTGATATACCACTTAAAAATAAAAAGTTTATTTTGTCAAATGGAACATATAATATTTAGAAAAACTATATTTAAAAAGGGTTCTCCATCAAAAGGCAATAAATTGACCTTTTAAAGAATATTAGAGTATTTCCTGATTAAAATCAGATTCATTCATATTTTTAGCCTCTAAAATTTATTAGATAAAATTAAAAACATTTAAAAACATTTAAAAAACATTTATAATCATATTTTAGTTATTTATCTTCATTACCACCAATACAATGGCTAGGAATTAACTACAATTTAAAGAATAATAGTATTATAATATTTTTTGGTATAACTCAAAGTTGTGTGAAATGTAAGATTTCAAAGAAACGCGTCGTTGTGTGTTGAGTATGATATCCAACATAGAATACCCTTTGATTTAAAATTAATATTTAATTCAAATATATTAATAAATATCAATATTTTATATTCTTTATTTACCTAGGATGTTTCAGAGTGGCACAGTACTATTCAAATTTATTAAGATATTAAATTAATATAAATTAATTTTTAAGTCCAAAAGGATAATAAATGATAAAATGATATTTTAACATTAGGATGAGACTAAATATTCTCATTAAATAAATTTTTTACAATTATAGATCACTTTTTTACCCTTACCATTATTTAATCACTTTATTAACCCTTTTGAAAATTATTGTAATATTAATTTTTTCTACACATTAAGGTGTAACAATGTCACTATATAATAAAAAACGTCTGATAAATAGAAAATTGTTGATATTTAAAACCATATACCATTAATTTTACTAAATATAATATTCTAATGAACTTTATATCATTCTATACAATATTATATATTATAATACATCATTAATTTTATTTTATGACTATTAAATTACTTTGACTTCAAATACATAGAGATAGGATATTTCAAATATAATTATATAAAACCTCTATAATATGTCATATATATAATTAAAATTAATTCTAAATATTAAATAATTAAAATTATAATACTTTTAATATTTTTAATATCATTTATTTAATTTTTCATTAAACTGAGTAAATATTATATTAACGTTGGATAATAATTTAAGGTAACTATATAATTTATAAAAACAATAAATAACTTTTATAAGGGAAAAAATTGAATAAGATCACAATATAAATTTATGATCATCCATGAGTTTATTTTTTAACCATGTTAAAATATACGAGATATTTAAAACTAAGAGAGTTCCATTTGGTAACATTGTTTGTTTTAAGTATTATATAGGTAATTCTAATGGAAAAGTGTCAGTTAAACAACTCAATTTATAGATTAAGGTCATAAGGGTAAAATAATATTATTAAAATAGGAATTATGTTGATAAATTATTGCCTTATAAATTATTTTTGACCTAGATTAACGTGTTTTCTCTTTACCGAGGTGATAAATTTTACCACCGTAACAATTTTTATTAACCAAAAAAAAGGGAAATATTTAAAAAAATTATTAAAAATAATTAAAAATATGTAATAACATTTATCAAATTACACAAATATAAGTGGTAAAAATGAATTTTCAAATAAGTGTACAAAATGATACTATAACAGCTTTTATAATAATATTTGTTTTAAGAATAAAACTGAATTGATACTTATCACATGCCTAGAAAAATATTTTATGAATGTTAAAAAAATTTATTGAGTATATAATATATAAATTTCTTTAAAATTCATCACCAACAGACACCAATTTAATTTTCCAAGATAAAAACACAATATGTACATAAAAACAATTTTTTAGGAAAATACAGTTTTATATTGAAAATATTATTATACTAAATTAAAACATAAAATTGATTTTAATGATATTAATTAGATTTTGAAAATATTATATAACTAATATTACTTCGAAATATTATTAAATAAATATAACTCTATACATTCCTGAAACAAAAATTAAATTTTCAATAAACACAATATTTTGCAACACTCATTTTAAAATTAATCTTTTCAGAAAATAATTAAAAACCTATCCTAAGAATATTTTAATATGAAGATTCAAAAAATAATTGTCATTTTATATAATTTTTAAAATTTAGGAAATTAATCATGATATTGGATAACAAAATCAATAAAATCCATTTTGAAAAAAAAAACATTTTTTGAATAAGAAAATAAATTTAATAAAAATTAATTAATTATTTACTAAGAGTTTATCAATACATTTATATATGTTTAATAAATTATTTAATCCTATTAATACCCTAAAATTTAATAAAGAGGTTATTACTTTCATATTAAATAATATTTTAATAGTATATTTTGGTTCTTTAAAACTTATTGTTGTGTGTAATGCAAGCTATAGAATAAAATAAATCTATTTGAAAAATATATATGTTATAAAATCATGAGTTATTACATTACGTGACAAGTCAAAATCAAGGTATGATACATTATTTTAAAAATATAATTTTAAATTCTCCCTTAAAACACTTTTTTTCAATATTCATATTCTTAAAATTGTTTTAAGAATGTATATATATAGTCATAAAAAAATTATAAATTACATTATATGTCACTTTTTACTTTCATTCAAAGGTTTTAAAAAGGAATTTGTTTTATAAAATTTAATTTATTTATTTCCAAAATACAAAAGGATTGTTATATTTTAACATATAAAAAAATAATTACTTTTCCATCCATTATAACCGTTATTTTATTTTTAGCTTCCATTATAATCAACCATTTTTGCATCAAAGAAAAAAAAATCTCTTTTTTGTATTTTGATATAGATAATGGGTTTTAAAAAAGAAAAGGGTATTTCAATATCCAAAATATTTTTATACGAGTTTAAATGAGTTTTTCAATTTTTTTATGGTGAAAAGGTGATGGTATAATTTTTTTATTAGTTATATGGTACTTAAGAATTATATATGAGAAACGGGTGAGCCCAATATATCTTATATGATGGGTTGATCCCCATTATTTTTCATACTGAATGGATGATCTTGATGTATCTTATACAAAGGGTGATCCTCATTATAGGTCTCTAATGCATTTGGTAATGTTCCTTTTCATCAAAGGAAGAAGGTGGGATTTGGTTGGTGGGGTTTCTCTTATGGATTTGACTAGGCTCTAGTTAGTTATAACATGGGTTTAAAATAGGTTATTACAATAATTCTCTATGTTGCTTAAATTTGGTGATGAATATGATTCCCTCAGTTTCCTAAAACATGTTTATATTTTATTTCTATGATTTTTAATTTTTTCATTTATATTTTCATGTAGAAATAATCTAATTCATATTTCCAAAGAATAACATGATAAGGGTAATTATTTTATGGGTTTTCAGGTTCTTTACTCGACTAATGGATTTCCATATTTTTTAGGTCCCTTGATGAGAAATTTGTGATCATCCCAAGTTTTAATATGATATTCACAATGATTCATAATGGTTAAGGTAAAATAATAAGTAAATTTAAAATTCATGAATATTTATCATGAAATGAAAATATATTTTATTTTAAAAGATTTATTTTTTATAAAAAATTGATGGTTAGTATAACTATCCAATTTTTTATATATGGGGGTTCTATGTAATAGTTATGACATAGTTCTTTAAAACTATAAACCTAAAATATATTTATTAATGAATGAAAATTAATTATAGTCTAAAGAATTTAGATTATGTAATTTTTAATGTTGGTTTTTTGTAGATGGAATTTGAAAACATGGAAAAATTATTTTATTGGTCTATATAATATAAGTCTATTCTATTAAGAAATTATATTTTATAGTTATCACAATATAGATTTTTAATATTAATATACTTTTTTTTCTAAATTATAACCATTTAAAATGGGTTTCTATAGATGAAATGGGGAATCCATAGTCGAAAGTTATCAAGTACAAATATCCTTCCAAATTAACACCATATGATGGTTAGAGTTGGAACAATATAGTTTTTTGTAGTGATAACTAGATTTAAATAGGATATAAATGTTGGTCAAATCAATGCTAAAGGGTAGTTATATCTATCATTAAAGAATATGATGATACTTGATCATTTTATTAGACAATACCCTCAAACATTCAGTGTAACCTTATATATGGTTATATATGAAGGATGGATCAATGCTTTCGAAATATATTTGACATCATAGAAAATTCAGAATTTCAAATGGTAACTCCCACGATTTATTATTTTTAAGATGATGATAATATATGATGGTATTTGGTTAAGAATACCAAAGTGATATATGAGATTGATTACATGTAATATGAAGCATTTAAGCATCATATTTAGATAAATATTTATATAAGATTGTTTTACTTAGGATGAAGAAGAACCAATTTGCTTAATTTAGGAAAAAAATAATGATTTTGTTGTTAAGTTTCTAAAAAAATTTAAAATACTATCTATGTAAATAGGATGTTTTATTACGGAAGTTGAATTTAATATTAATAAAAAATTCAGGATTGAATCCAATTTTATGAAGATATTTGGCCACTTAATAATTTAAATTTTATAATAAATGTTTTCACTATTTTAAGATAGTTGAGAATGATTTTTCTAAATCTCATGTGCCTTGAAATGACAAGAGAATGAAATGATCAATATATAACACACCCAAGAAGAATCCAACTAATAATATAGTAGGTAATCCTCTAAAAATGTTACAAGTGTGGTGAAAGAAATTTCATGGAATGTCTGACAGGATCTGAAAAGTATTATCTATGTGTTATGTTAGGTCACAAGGCTCGAAACTATAATGAAAAGAGTCCTAACCAATCTAAGAATGGGGTAATAGATACCTAGTTAATAGGGATATGTTTTAGTTTTAATGATTTTTTATATTATGATAATTTGTGACAAAAGTTGGTAATTTGTGTTTTAAATTATCAAGATGGTAAATTGAAAGGTATTGCAATGTTATTTTCTACTAATATAGTTGATTTTAGGCCATCTAATAAAGTGGCGTTAGTAAAGTTACTTACTTATTCAAATTATTCCAAAACCCTATTTGATTATATATCTTTTAATTCATTCAATTCTGAAAAAAGGTCATGTTAAATGGGAATATCTCCTCATATAAAGAAGATATAACCCTTGGTAAAACTCTTGGTGGATATATAAATGAAAAAATATATTTACATGAATAATAAAATTTTTATTAGTGGGATAGTATTTCAAATAAATATTATTAAACATACCATGTTTTGTAATTATGTTTAGTATGTATTATATTTCTATTTATCATGCTATGATATATTACAGTGCTAATAAAGTTTTATTCAATAATTTTATAGCATTGATAACATTTCAAGAAGGTAAGAAATTTATTAGAGATCGTAGTGAAAGTTACCAAACATGTATTGTTAAAAAGAAAGAAATTGTTCAAATTTTTTATATGCCAGTAGTAAATGAATATGTTGGTGTTTTCCTTGATAATGGTTTAGGTATTATTCCAAATTAATAGGTTGAAGTTTCTATTTATTTAGTGCGTGATGCTAAGACTATTTCAAAATACCCCTACCAAAATGGCCATGTATAACTTTTAGAATTAAAAAATATATATTCAATAGAATCTAGATAAAGGTTTCATTCATCCAATAAATTCACCTTATGGTGGTCCTGGTTTTTTCATCAAAATTATGATGGTTCAATGATTATTTTCATTGATTATAGAGCCTAAAATAAGATAACTATTATGAAAAATTATCATTCGACTCATATTGAAGATTTTTTTATCATCTAGAGGGAGAAAAATATTTTTTAAAGATTGATATCAGGATAGGGAACCATTATTTTAAGGTGAATAAAGGAGATATTTTAAATTATATGGTTCATACTAGATATGGAAATTATGACTTTTTAGTTACTTCCTTTTATTTGTATAATGTACCATATGTATTCATAAATTTTATTAATATATTTTTTTAGTACTATTTAGATAGGTTTGTGGTGGTGTTTATTGATGAAATATTTTTTATATTTTAAAATTCATTAGTATTATAAAATACACTTGATAATTTTTTGATAATACATAAAATAAAATAAATATACATAAAATTCACAGAGTGTGAATTTTTTTGAATAAAATCTCATTCCTTGGGAATATTGTATCTAAAGAAGTAAAAACTTTTAACCCTTCTAAAAAATGTTTTTTTAGAATGGACTGGAACTAAAATGTCACCTAGATTTATAGTTTTATTGGTTTAGTAGATTGATTTAAGAGTTTTGTTGAAAACATGTCTCTATTCTCTATATTGTTGAATAAGATAAAATGAAATGGAGTTAGATGGATCTTTATGAAAGAATGTGATGATTTTTTAGGAACAAAAATGAAGAATGTTGAGTGATCTAGTTTTTCATTTTATCTCTAGAAATAGGTAATTTTTCTTCTTCATCGATCCTTCATTGAAGGGGTTTAGTTGTGTGTTGAAGACAAAAGATCATTTAATTTCTTATGAATCATTTCAATTAAATAATCATGAGTTAAATTACCATTCACGTGATCTGGAATTAGATACTATGTTTTTTATTTTGGAATTTTGAGACATAATTTATATAGTATAAATTTTGAAATATATACTAATCATAAATGATTAAATTATATATTTACTCAAAAATAGTTGAACATGAGTCATATAATATGGCTGGAACTAATCAAGGATTATGATTTCAGGATTCATTATCATCGTAAAAAAGATAAAAAATAATTTAGGATTTGATTTGAAAAAATAATGCTACATTAACCATGTTACATTTATAACATAACCATTTATTTAATGATTTTAAAAATTTTGGATTAGAAATTATGCATGCTGGAATATACTCTATTTTTTTGGGTGTCAGTATAATCATCTCTATAATAAATAATTAATCACGCTCAGAAAAAAAGACCATGAGTTACAATAAAATGTACATTTTTTAAATAATAGTATTTTCTTGAATTTAATGTTGAGAAATAATAAGTTTTCAGAATTTTGAAAGAGGTTATGAGTGTTGTGTAACTCCCAATTCGAATAGAGAATTTATTTTTTGAATCATATAGTGCCCCGTTTTAGTTAATCCAGTTAGTACTAAGATATAAAATACCTTAGGGATAATTACTTGAAGGATGGAATAAAAAGATATATTTCAAAAATTAATATGAAATGCTTGAATTATAATAAAGATAAAGAATAATAATAATTTATGAATGGGGTTCTTTATACTTTTTTCATACCTGAGTAGAAATGGGAAAATATATCCATGGTTTTCATAGTGGGATTTCCAAGGACATCATAGGTAATAATATAGTTTGGGTAATTTTTTATTGACTAACTAAATATACAAATTTCCTTCCCATTAAAGATACTATGTATTTATATCAACATTATAAACATTGTATCTAGGACATAGTCAGGTTATATAGATTTCCTCTCTCCATTGTATTTAATTGTGATCACGGATTCAATTCTAATATTTGGAAAGTTCATTAGAAGTTGTTGGGTACTTGATTAAATTTTAGTAAATCTTTTTTACCTAAATCTTGTGGATTGTTTGAGTGAATGATTAAAACCTTTAAAGACAAGATTTATTCTTGTTCAATGGATTACTGGGAATTTTGGTATCAACACCTTTCATTAGTCAATATTTCTTATAATAACAGTTTTCATTCAAGTATTCAGATGGAACCATTTAAGGAATTATATGGAATATGGTGCTAGACTCTAGCTTTTTATAATTTTGTAAGATAACAGAAGTTGATGGGACTAGATTTGTATGAGTAAATGGTTGATAAAGTGGAAATAATTCAACAATATATGAGGATTTCTCAAAAATGGTTGAAGTGTTATGAAGATAACATAAGGAAAGATCTCTATTTTGAGGAATATGATAATGATTTTATTAATGTATCTCCCTAGAAAAATGTTATTCATTTTGGTAAAAAGAGAAAGATAATTCCACTATTTAGTAGAGCATATGAAATCTTGGAGAAAGTTGTATCAATTTATATTGAGTGTTATTTCCTTTTATTTTTTCTGAGGTACACAACATATATAATGTTTCAATGTTAAGAAAATATGTTATGGATTCATATGAAGTTGTTAACCCTAAAGTATTTTAGTCAGAAGATAACCTTTATTATAAGGAATTTCTAATTAAATTCCTAAAAATACAGAGTAAGTGTTGTGAAATAAGGTGATTCATCAGGTTATGGTTTTATTAAAATACTATAATGTTGAATAACCAACAAGGGAAACTTAAATTGTTATGAGAAAAATATACCCTCACTTGTTTAATAAATGAATAAAATTAGGAGGAAACAATTTCAGAAATGTGGAATAATGTAAAAACCTATTTAATTATAGAATAAATCATTTTTCATATTTATTATTATTCGTAACTTAGATAGTTATATTCATTATAAATATATTAATTAATTTTAAAAACAATAAAATAGTTTTATTAAAAAAATAATATAAGGTTTTTTTAAAATTTTAATTTTCATATTATAGTAATAGAATTTAAAAAGATTAATTTCAATTTTTTATTCATCGTGTCAAAATTATCATTGGATGATTTTTTTAGAAATTTTAGAAAAACTTTATTTTTCAATAAATAGTTAAATATACTGATTTATATTGAAAATTTTAATTTATTAAGTTTATTTGAAAAATAAATTTTTATTTTTATTTTAATTAGATTCATTTGATTTAATATAATCCAATTATTATTTTTTAAGTTAATTTTCTACTGGAATAATGTATAAAAATATTTTATACATAAAAAACATTTCTTTGAATAACTAAATTGTCGCATTTTATAAGTTTAATTTTAAATTAAATTCTACCACTTATGTGAATTTAATTTTTAAAATTATATTGCATATTTTTAATCATTGGGTAATTTTTTTTAAATATCTACCTTTTATTTTTTGAAAATATAAATATAACCTTAGTAATTTTTGTTACCCTAATACAGGTTAAATATGGTAATTTTTGTCAAAAACAAAATGATAAGGATGTAAAGATGACCCTAACACATGATTTAATTTTGTTGAATGATTATATTCAATCCATAGTCATAAAAAATATAATTTACATGTTTTTTTCCTTTTTACCTTGATTTTGACCTTTATATTACTTTTTAAGAAGAAAAGTTAAAATATCAATCTCTTTGTTTTATTATATCTAAATTATTTACGAAGACATTAATAGAATATATGTTCATTTATAAATTATAAATATAAATATAAATTATTTTTTTAACATGGTAGTTTTTTTCTAATTTTTAGATATGAAAGGATTATCTTAAATTCATATACGCCAGTAACACAGTGCCTTTGCAAGCAATAAAAACAATAAAATCATTCTAAAAAATATAAAAAATATATATTATTTGAGTGATTTTTTGTGTTCTAATATAATTTCATATAAAATTTAAATATTATATACATTTTGATTCATTATATTCTAATTTTATTATTTTATTTATGTTTTAAAATTTAAATTAAATGAATTGTGTCAAAATTGATATTAATGATATTTTATAATAAATAGTGTATTATTAAATAATATAAAATTACTAAAAATGTTTTATTTAGTCATTTTAATTTTATATGGCTTATTATATCTACCATTTTCTATTTATGAGTATTTTATTCATTTATAATAAATATTATGGCCTTCAAATTTTAAAAAACTTTGTTTCACGATAATCATCAAAAGGGTTAATGACTTTTAAAACACAACTATAAGGGTGAAAACATCACCTAAAAATGTACAAATTTTATTTTATAAGTTTATTTTGCCCCATAATCATCCTAAATCCAAAATAAATTAGTTTTTAATAATAGTTACGTGAAAATTAATTTATATTAATTTAATGTTTGTAGTAATTCCAATAGTTCTCCTCCCCTCATTTATAAAAGTACGCATACAATCTTCAATTATTCAAAATTAAAAATCATTTTTAATCATCTATTACTACCCAAATACATTCATAGTATCACTATTCTCATTATATAGGTATTTTTGTAGCATAATACCAACTATAGATAGCTTATGGTGTAATGTTAGGGATAATTTCAAAAATAAGTGGTATAGTTTTTTACAGCATGTTTTAGTTTAATATCTTCTTTCACCTCCATAAAATCATATTAAACCATGATTATATTATAAAATAAGTATATTCCCTATAATTATATGTTATTATGTTACTATAATAACCTATATTCATCTTATTTTACATCAAATGGGAAAGTAATACATAGTTCTAATGTGCAGCGAACTACCGCCTCACAAACCAATGTAATCTATTTTCCATCACCTCCACTCATGAATTATTGTAATGATAAATTTAATTTAAATATTTTAAATTCATTACATATTTATCATTGTAAAAATATAATATATCAATTAATTCCTTATATTTCCATTCATTAAAATATGATAAATTTTCTCATGTGTACGTGTGGATTACCACTTCCACAATGTGTTGTGATTCATTTTCCATCCCCATATCAAATGGATGATATATATAATCATATTTAATGAAATAATGTAGTATTTATGATATTATTATCATTATATATAGATAAAATACTACGTACCAAATTTTCATAATAGTCATTGAAAAATGAAAAAAAAAATCATGTTTACGTACGGCCCACAACCTCCAAGATTATAACGCAGTTCATTTTTTTCCTAACTAAAATTCATGATTGGTTTTCAAATTATAATTGATGTATAAATATGGTAATTATTTAATTTTTATTATTATTTATATGATTAAATATTGACCACTTTTACTATTCAACCAACCCAAGTCATTTTGGTCATATGAGATGAATATCATCCAAACACCAAATGTGGACATAATTGATTACGTATTGGATTATAACATATAAATATTTAGAATAATAAACATTAAAAGCATTTTAATTATAAAAAACGAACCATTATCAACTAAACAGGTGCCCTGAGATGGGTCTCCATAAGACCTCAAGCACATCTTCCCATATGCTAGAGGTTTTTGACTATCAACGAGGGTCTAATAGAACACATTGGGAGATTGAAACCTCTTTATCAAAGTAATCCACATTTGATAATATGAAGTAAATGAGAAAATTAAACCAAAAAACATTTTTCATATATCAACTACTCAATAATGTGTACAATCCCACAACCAAACAATAAATATGGTATGTCATGTCCTAGAGGTCCATGTGTAAAGTAATTCCAAAATAATAACAAAGTTATGAATGCACAAAATAGGTCCCAATTCTATGTCTAGATCCCTTATTCATAAACATCCTGATCCCAAATCAACCATCTAGAATAAGGCCTTTTCCCTTATCTTGACTGGTAGCCATGAAGTATTCTTGGGTACCCAATGGATGACTGAGCTGGGTGTGAGTACAACTCAGTAGAGAACTACCAAAAATTTGTACAAAATATCCAATATAACAATGGTTTCTGAAATGGTTCAAAAATATAAAGGAAAACAACTAAATAAACAAGTTCATCAATTTAATTAATATTTAAATTTTCAAATTTTACTATTTTTTATAAATATTTTCCATATTCATCAAATCCAGTTTGTTCTATGTCAGTTGATAAACAATATATAATATTCATGTTCACTATCTCACAAGGAAAACCATTTCACAAATCAATTTCATTAACTTACATTAGAGCATTAGTCCACATACATTACCTCGCATTAGAACCATAGTCAAGATGCATACCACTTGTATCCCTTAGGGACCTAGAGCCTCATTATAGCACCCTAACCCTTGAAAAACATCAGTGGTCCTAGAGCATCATTCTAGTCGACCCAGAGGAGGAGCCTCAATCCAATACCTCACACTATCATTAAGCCTTATGCACATGCTTATTTAACCATAACACATTTACCATACACAAAAACAGGTCATTTTAAAATATAGCATTAAAATTTCATAGATCATAAACACATATTTTATTCACAATTCATAACCCATTTATCACATATCCCATTTACAAGCCATATCCCGCTACCCCATATAGTATTACCAACCCGATATCCTTTAACATGTGTTCCACTTATATGTATTAACCAATTTACATGTTCACATTATACTAGAACCCCCTTATAACATTCAAACCACTATAAACAATCATCACTAATCCCATTTCATAGTTCATTTCAACATTCCAACAAAATCATTATGATCTCTACCTTAATAACTCGTTAATTCCTTATTTCACACCCCGATTTTCATCTTCAAAGGAGTGACACACCCCATGGGTGTTTCTTAGTATGGTATATTCGACCTAAATTAATCTTACAGGGATAATTATTCATTTAATTCATTAGTTAAGTAATAAATTTAACATTCATAACACAGAAACCCAAACAGACAGCACAACAACATAAACTCACAACCACATACACATAATCATAGGGTGTCAAGACATTAACATAAACTTATAGACCACCTACCTTGATTATATATAATAATGATATCTTACCATTGGCCTTTGATTTATGATGAATTCTCATTTAATTACACAACCTAGAAACTACTGGAAAATAGTTTTATAGAGCTTCAATAGATAAAGAATTATTTCATTAGAACTAACATAAAAAAAGGAAGGAAGAGGAGTGTTAGACTCGCCCGGAGATTCAATCCACACCCAATGACACTCAAAGTTTCATAGAAACATGGAAGATAAATACTTGGGATGTTCAGGATGGCATAGATCATTACCAAGGTTTCCTAATGAATAATGGAGGAGAAACTAATTTAGAACACTTAGGACTCAAGGGGGGAAAATGGGAATATCCCCAATTTTAATGGGGTGCATGGTTTGGCCACATGGTTGACCAAACCATGTGCTAAACATGTTCCAAACTCTATATAAGAGGGGAACATTTTATAGGGTCTCCTAGGGAGGTTTCACATTTTGAAAAACCATGCAGTGACCATACGGGATTGCTCTATCCAACCATACAGAGTTTAGCCTCCCACCTGGTATGTTTCCATGAACTGTGCATCATAGCTCTAAAAAAACATGGTTGGGTTTCACGGTTACTAATAATTGTGTTCCAAGTATATAACATGCCCTAGATGGCCCCTTGTTTCCTTATTTCATATCCCAACCCCCTCAGGACACCTCTCATCCCCTATATTAACATGGGAAACATTTTGTTAACCAACATTAAAGGATTTTAAAAAAACAAGAACATACCTACAAGAAGATTAGGATCTTATATTTATCTATTTAAAGGTTAAAATAAGTTTATTATTAATGAAAATAAATAATTTAAGTGATCATTCAAGCACAAGGTAAGAGTCTGACTTTTAAAAATCCTCTTTTAAGTCTCCCTTCCAAATCTTTCTCTTTCATGTCCTTATTCAAAACAAATTATCGATTTATTTATATCGGCGTAAACTAATTATAGAGGAAATTTTATGTCACTTTTTACTTTCTTTCAAAGGTTTTTAAAAAAAAATGGAATGTTTTGACTTTTTTTATAAAATAAAAAAATAATGTTTTATATTAACATATACGGCGACAACGAATTTTCCTACTACCATAATCGTTATTTGATTTTTTGATTTATTTACAATTATCCATGTTTTCTTAAAATAAAATCTTATTTGTTCTTTTGGAGGTATTTTGGGATTGAAAATGGTTTTCTAAAAGTAAATGGTAATTTAATTTATAAAAGTGTTTCTCATATGTGTTTAAAAGGGGGTTTTCGAAGGTTTCATGATGAAAAGGTTTTGGAATAAATTTTTTTGTTCATGATATGATACTTGAGAATTGTTTATGAGAAAAATATGAGATTGATATAGCTTATATGATGGGATTAATTACATTATATCTCAATATGGATGTGTGAGACTGATATATCACATATTAAGGGTGAGCCTCATTATATCTCTCCAATGAATTGGGTGATGTTCCTTATCATCAAAGGAAATATTTGTGGGATTTAACCGGTGTGTTTTATTTTTTGGATTTAAGCAGGGTCTAGTTATTTCTGAAACTTTTTTAAAATGTATTATCAATCTGATGCTCTATATTTCCTGCAAAGGGAAATGAATATGATTTTATAAGTTTCCTAAAATCTTATTCCATTTTTTAGCAATCAATTTTAATGTTTTATTGGATAAATAAGTTTGTTTTTTTCATGTGGAAATTATTTACTTCATATGATCAATGAATATTATGTTAAAAGTAAGTATTTTTTTGGTTTTAATTTTTTCACTAAACTAATGGATTTCTTTATTTTCATGTCCCTTACTGGGTTTTTTGGGCTCTTACAACATTTTGGAATATTATTCATGGTGTTTAAGGATGGTAAATAAAAAATAAGAAGTCATGTTCAATGTTGTGATGATTTTTCATAAAATAAATATTGTTTTATTTTAAATTGTTATTTTGGGGGAAAATATATTCTAAGTAGATTTGTCAACATTATAATATATTTTATTTTTATTTAAGAGTAATTACCTAATTATCTAAAATTATAAACAATGAATATCATTGAAAATGAAATAAAATGAATTCTAGTCTAATGAAACTATATTATGCAATGATTATGGCGGGTTCCTTATATTTGTTATGAATGTTGAATATTGTAAAATACTTATTAGTTGGTATTAGGATTTAGTTTTTTAAAGATTACATGAGCTATAGATTTCTAAATTTCATGCAACATGGTTTGATGGATGTCCAAGACTTTTATCAAATTTTTATTGATTTACATGTACAGATAAACTGGTCACTTTTATAAGGACATAGCCTTAAACAAAATAGAATGTTAAGATAAGTCAATAATTTTACTTTCTCTCACATTGAGGTTCTTTTTTGGTTTAGAGTATTATAGAATTTTGTCATAACTCATACATAAAAAACCCAAAAAAACAAAAAGTTGAAACATTTGAACAGTATCAATTTTTTCCATAATCTAAAACTAATACAAATTAAAGCATGATCACTTTTATGTTACTCTACAACACATTAAATAAAAATTATTCCAAACACTTACCCATCCTTAAGTCCTATGAAAAACATCAAAAACCATGGGAAGGGAATAAAAATCCTAGTAAAAGATATAAAAATAATAAAACTATTAGTTCATTGATAGACATTAAAACCCATAAAAATTGTATCCTAAAATAATAATTTACACCCTTAATAAGTATTAAATAATTTCCTTTAAAATGAGCTCATTTATTACCTTTTTGTAATCACAAAATGTATCATACTACATCAAACAGTTAAATTATAATTCACATAAATGAATAAAATTTTAATAAATATTAAACAATATAAGAATATGTATAATATTTATATTTAATTTCAATGGATATATATATAAACCTTATAAAATAATAATTTTTCATATCATCAAGAAATTCCTCGATGAAAGGAGATTGAGACGAAATCCCTTACCCTGAGTATGACTTGTCTTGTCTGTCTTTATCTTCAAAAATAATAAACTAATATTAATTATTAACTTTATTTAGAACCTTTTTCAGGTTTATTATTACTTTAATTTCACTTATTAAAATGTTTTAAATAACTACTTAAACACATATGTTTACATCATGTGTTTTGACCATATTTGGTTGATGGGCCAAAAATAGCTTTGTTAGGTCAACTATGGTCAATGGGATCATTAAATAAATATATAAAGAATAATAATAATGAAATAATTATCATATTTATACATTAATTAAAATTTTAAAAAAAATCATGAAATATGGTATTGAATAGTTAACCAATGTTACAATCATAGAGATATTAGTTCGTATATATGAATGGGTAACGTTCCCATTTTTCAATGATTATAATGGACAGATGGTATGTAACATTTATCTTTCCAAAATATTAATTATATCATATATAACATATTATTTAGTCATATATAATTATATATATAATTTTTTTCATGTCAAATGGAATCACTTCCCGTTGAGGAGGCGGTAGTACACATGTCCACAAATGATGTTATAACTTTTTTAGTGCTTGAAAGGGTAATAAAGAAAACAATATATTATATTTACAAAAATGTAATTATTTAACGAATATAATATATGTTTAATTTAGGTTATAAATTTTTAATTAAACCTATCCTTAATACATTCCATGTAATGTGTGATTGTATCTCGTCTCTTTGAGGAGGTGGTACTCTAAATGCCCACAAACGACGTTATCGTATTTACAGAAAATGGAAAGCAAGAAGTTATATGTATTTAAAAATAATATAAGTTTGAATAAATAATAAATTTAACAAATATATATATATTACATAATTGTTAACAACCATGAAAGGTGGTAAAGGAAAAAATGAACGACACAGTTACGTGAGGTGGTAGTTTTCCATACACGAATGGTAATTTCATTACCCATTTCATAGAAGTGTGTGTAGGTGTAGGTTTAACCCTTACCATAAAAAATCTCAGAATATTTATTATAAATTTGTTATAATATAATCATTTAATAATAAATAGTTAAGGGAGTAGAGAAGGAAACAATGTAAAAATGCATGCTGATGAAAGTTACATCTTCTTCGGGTAACTCCATTTAGTTTGCACCAAAGGACTTCGAGGATTAATATCTTCCTAAAGTGATGCCTCTAGGGTGAGGGGAGGGATGTTTTCCAATTAAATAGGTAGGTTTTTTCTGAGCTAAGAGTTCTTGAGTGTTGTAAAGAGAGGTGGAATAGAGGATGCCTTTTATAAGAGGGGAAAAGGACACATTGGGTATTCTTCAAATAAATTGTGTGCTCCCCATGATTTACTTGTCCCAAAATGGTACCAAATTTAATATTAAATATACATATAGGTTTGATGGTATAAATATTTCCAAAAAAATTGAAATGTTTAATGTCATTTTTACACCTTATTTTCCAAGTTTAGTCATTAATTAAGCTCATTCCTCTCTAATCACTATAATTAATTTTAATTAATTTTACTAATATTTTTGGTAAAAACTAAGTTATCCTTATTATAAATTATAAATTATTATTATCCCAAATATATAATCCAATTTCTTGAAATTTAAAACACTTAAGTAGAAGAAAATAATTGAACATTAATCCTGCAAATGAGATGTGACACTGGGTGTTTAAAGTGAAAATGTTAAAAGGTTTGGTAAGTTTTTATATCTAAATTCAATGATAAATTGATTCCATTGAACAAAATTATTTTAAATTATATAAAATTGATCAAATTATATATTAAAACCAATCCAGAACATAATTTTACTATGTAAATAAATTGGAATAAAAATTAATTTTGAAATAAAATTCTGTATTATTCCCTATTCATCAAAATATGAATGTTTTAATAAAAATACCAAAAATTCACCCATTATAAATTTTTATATTTATATTTCAAAAATTATTTCTATTTTTTATATAAAACTTATAAATTTTTCAAGAATATTATTTAAAATATTTTCTCCATTAAAAGTTGAAAAATTACCTTTTAAAAATATATAGTTTTTATACCTAAAATTAGATTTATTATTATTTTAATCCTATCAAATTTATCATATTAAAATAAAAATATTTCATTAAAATTTGAAAATTTTAATAGTTATTTATATTTATTCTCTATGATAAAATATCTAGGAAATAACTACCACTTAAAATAATAATATTAACAATATATTATTTTTAGTATAATTCAGTCTTACATGCAATGTAAGATTTTAGAGAAACTCATTGTTGTGGGTCATGTGTAATATCAGACATAGAATCCCTTTTAATGGAAATATTACTATATAATTAATAAATATTAATAAATATTTAAAATTATTATTCTATCATTACCTAGTATGTTATATCCTTCATCTTTTTTGGAAACTGTGTCCTCGCAATTTTATTCACCTATCAAATAAGAGGGTATATTTTTCCCACATTGCATTTTTAGATTCCCATATTTCCAATTAAACCATATTTTTTTTCCATAAAACCATAACCTAATGAGTTAACTTAATCTAAAAACCTACTCTATATCATCCCACCTTTCTATTGTATTACTTTGCATAGAACTTTACAAACATTGGATATTTTAAGGGTTAATGTCTTGGAAAAAAGGTACATAAATTATAAAAACATAACAAATGCTTGTATTCCACATTAAAGGATTCTTAAAATTTCATCATATGTAAATTTATTTCATCTCATAACCTAGGGACATAGATCAAAGGAAAGGGTGATATTAAGGCCCAATAAGGGGTAACAAGGGAAATAGTTTACTTGTGATCTTGAGGAATATTAATAATAACTTGAAGAATATCAAAAGTAAATCATAAAGAGGAATAACATAAATAAAATAAGATGAATAATAACTTTTAAATGAGGCTAAAAATTTTAATTTAGATATTCATAATCATATAACCAAGATTTATCCCAAGGTTTCATAAAAATTACCAAGGTTATTCACCAAGGTATCATAAAACTTGTCATCGCAAGAGATAAAATTATTTACCCAATGAATTGGAGAACTATCAGGGTGCACCCTTAATATGTATTTATTTTCATGTAAGAAATATATATCATCATAAAAAATTTCACAAATAACCCATTTAAAACAAAATATATTATTTTCATATAAAAATCTTGGTATTTTAAAAAGTTCTTAAAGACAAGATCCTTTTTTCATTTTAAACCCACAGAAATGGAAGCTGGGTTTCATGTATACTAATCCCAGAATTAAAATATATGAATTTTTAATATATGTTAATACACCTAGAGAATATAAATTTTTGGTTATTCACAAATAAAATAAAATAATTTCTTGATAAAAAGAGAGAAATTTTCAGACAAAAATTCGGCAGCATCACGGGTAGGAAACATAGTTTTGGAAAACATTAAAAAGAGAGGGGAAAAAGTATACCATTCCTAAATGATTATTAATATAGTAAAGGGATAGAATAAAATGGACATAAAAGACATGATATAGAAATTTTAAAGATGTACAACAAAAAAAGAACATGAAAGGTGAAGCGAAGTTGAGATTTCGCTTATGAAATTTCGACAACCTAACAGTGTCACATAAAAATTCATAAAATGAGTTTATTGAGAGAAAAAGGTTTCTATAATTATTTCTACATAATATTAATAGTAAGAGAGATATGTAATTACAAATCCCAAAATAAGAAAATAAAAATTATGAAGACATAACATAAAAGGAGTGCTTGAGAAGAGAAGGGTGGCAGATTCCCATATCTTGAAGAGTGACTTCTAAAACTCAAAGATTTGGACCTTGGGGACAGGAAGGCACCTTGGGAGGACTCCTTGGAATGTAATACTATCATATATTTCAGGATAGTGAATTAATAATGTAATATAATGGATTAATGGGTGGATTTTTATCACAAAGTGAAGGAGTTTTTCATTAATTTCTAAGGACACCTCAATAGTCATATTTGCAAAACCATGGGTTTTCCCATGGTATTTTCCAATGGTTTTGGAAACTTAGAACACATAATATCTAATTTTAATGAAAAATAGTGGACCAAAATTTTAAATTACATATTACATTATTATGATTTCATTAAAGACACCAAAAACTCAAAACTGTATTTTTACTATTCATCAAAAAACAAAGTAATTTGTAAAAATATCATAAATTCCAGGTAACCTAATATCGATCTTCTGAATTAAAAAATAAAATTTAATTTGTCATAATAATTTTATAAATTTGATAAACATATCTTTTAACTCTAACATTACTCAACCATTAAAAATAATAGTGGATAGAAAATGCATAGTATACTGCATAGTAAAATTTTCGACAAATGAAAAAAATAATATTATTTTATTATATGTAATTAAAATTGTGTTTTTTATAACATATTTTCATTATAATAAACATTATAAACAAAACCATTGTTTAATATTATAATTTATAACTCTCTAAAAAGAACAATTTTTACCCGAAAAATCAATTTATCAAATTCCATCTCATTTTTTATGAAAAATTATTCTTAAAATGGAAATAATGAAATAAATATTTTATTTAAAAAAAGGGATTACATTTTAAGTAACTAGTGAATTGAAAAATAACCCCTTGAAACACCCTCATATGACCAAAGGGTAAGGTGTTTGATGGTGATGGACCCTTGGGGATGCTCGGATAACATCGCCGGAGTGGTAATCTCTACTAACGTGAACTTCTCTCATAGGTGATTTCATTCATTCTTAACATGTTGAATATTGGATTGGGATTGGTCAAGAGTGAAGCCTAGTGACGCTACCTCCTTCCCAAACTCCAGCAAATGGTCTTCGTATATTCTAATTCTATAGGATGATTCCATCAACTCTTCTTTATATATTCATTATGCATTATCATTTCTATTTATAAATAATAATAATAATGTTAAGAGTATATTTTCCATTGTTCATATTAAACAACAGTCGTAATTGGCCAATAGTCATATAATGACTGAAACTCGATGGTCATAATAAAATATACCAACTTCATTATTAATGAGATATAGTTATATTGTGTAATAATATAACACACATTTTTAAGAAACAATTATCATGACAAAATTTCAGGTTGTTATATTCTTCCCACTTTAGTAATTTCATCCCCAAAATTTCAACTTGTTCTCATATTGGAAAAGGTATGGGTAATTCTGCCTCATTTTTTCCTTAGGATACCATGTTTATTTTTCATATTTTTCGTACCTCCACAACACCCTAACAAGGCGGGTAGTCTTATTGCAAAAAAACCTTATCTTTGCGGTATAATATCTTCATTGGATGTTCCCCATAAGTGAGGTCATGTTTTGGTTGTACAACCTCCAGATTCAGTACATGTGAAGGGTTAGGTATGTACTTTCTCAAGATATATACATGGAAAACATCATGGAAATTTTATATATTTGGAGGATGTGAAATTCAATAGGCCACTACTCCTATGCGATCAGGGATTTCATAGGGGCCAATGTACATGGTGTTGTGATTTCCTTTCTTCCAAAACCACATGACTCTCTTCCATGGATAATTTCAAAAGAATAATTTATCACCAACATCAAAATACAAGTCCCTTTGATGGTTTTCAGCATATATTTTCTACTTACTCTCAGCAACCTTTATGTGTTATTGGATGGAATGAACTTTTTCTGTCATCTCTTACACAAGATCGGGCCTAAGAAGCGTTCTATCACCAGCTTCATCCCAACAAGTAGGTGTTTTACATTTCTTTCCATATATAGATTCATAGGGTTCTATTTGAATAATTTAATGTAATACTTTTTTGTATGAGAACTCAACTAATGGGAGATATTAATTCCATCCACCTTTAAATTCCATTGACAATGTTCTAAGCATGTCCTCGAGTGTCTGAATAGTCTTTTCAGATTGGCTATTAGTTTGGGAGTGATAGGCCATACTAAAATTCAATTCAATACCTAGATAATGTTGAATACTTATATATAATTGTGATGTGAACCATATAACATGATTACATATGATAGAAATTGGAATTCCATGTAGCCTTACCACTGCCTTCACGTATATCTTGGTGAGTTGGTCAAGAGAGAAATATTACCGAATAGAGATAAAATGGGTAGTCTTTAAGATATAGTATACTATAATCCTTATTTAATTGTTACCTTTGGAGGTATATAATATACTAGTGATTAATTCCATAGTGATATTATCCCACTTCCATGCTGGTATGGGTAGTGGTTGTAATACCCCTTTAGGAAGTTGTCTCTTTACCTTCACTTATTGACACACCATGCACCTTGTAATATAGTCAGTAATCTCCCTTTTCATGTTATCCCACCAATAATGATGATGATGGTCCCTATACATTTTCAAGCTTCCATGATGTATAGAGAAAGTATTGATCTGAGCTTCATCCACCAACTCCTTCTTTGTTTTGGAAATAGATGGAACACATATCCTTGTATGAAATTTTAGTAAACCTTCTTAATAAATATTGAACTTTGGAAGCTTCCCATTCATCATATCCTCTAACTTCTTATGTAATAAGGGATCATATCCTTGATATTTCTTAATATTCTCTAGTAATTGTGGTTTATAAATCATTTGGGATAGAGTTTAAGATGTATATTCCCTTAAATTTCCCATGTATAGTATTACTAGTTCTTTGATCAAATGATCTCTTTGAATCCTCATCATTTCGAGAATAATATGTCATATCATACTAAATGCATCAGTTTAATTCTTTGATCTACTGATATGATAATAAATTGAAAAATAATAGTCTTTAATAAGTTACAACCATCCCATATGTCTCATGTTCAATTATTTTTGTTGGAAAATATACTTCAAAATTTGGTGGTATGTGTATATATCAAATTTCTCCCAATAAAGACTGTGCCTACATATCTTCGAACCAAAAACAACTACAACATGCTCCATGTAATGTGTAGTATAGTTTTTCTCATGAGGCTTTAACTGTCGAGATGCATAAGAAATCACCTTGTCATTTTTTATGAGGATACACCCAATCCCTTTCAGATATGTATATTTTAAAATAATTAATCATTCTATGATGAAGTATAGAGTTAAAAAATGTGTAGTAACCAATCTCTTCTTTAGATCTTGGAAACTAACCTCACACTACATTATCTATATGAACTTAATCCCCGTTAGAGTTAACTTGGTTAGTGGATTATAAATCCATGAATTTTTTTTCACAAACCTCCTATAATATTCTTCTAAATAAAGGTAACTATGAATCTCATTTACTACTGTAGGATGAGGCAACTCATCCACAACCATTATATCTGAATGGTCAACTGAGATTCTTTCACTGGTGACAATGTTCCCTAGGAAAAAAACATTTTTGTAACAAAAACTCTCAAATGATGAACTTTAAAAATAACATATCCTTCTTCATAGTTTTTAATATCACACTTAGATGATCCTTATACTCCTAAAAAAATTTGGAATATATCATAATATCATCAATAAAAACTACCAAAAAGTTAACAAGGTAGTCCTTAAAGGAACTATTCATAAAATCCATAAAAATATAAGGATCGTTAGTCAAGATAGATGTCATAATAAGAATATCATAATTTCCATATCTTGATCGGAAGGTGGTCTTTGGAATGTGGTTTTTCTTCACCCTCAATTGATGATAACTAGATCGAAGATCAATCTTGTAGAATAATTGGGCCCTATGAATTTGGTAAAATATGTCATCAATTCTTGGAATAGGGTACTTGTTTTTCAATGTGATCTCATTATGTTCTCTTTAATAAATGCATAGCCGCATTGATCCATCCATATTATTCACAAAGAGAAAAGGTACTCACTAATGAGGCACACATGGACAGATAAACCCCTTCTCCAAAAGATCATGGTGTTGCTTCTTTAATTCCTCCAGATCAAAATTCATCATTCTATATGGAGTTTTTGAAATTTTATTGGATTCAGGAATAAGTTCAATGGAAAACTCTACCTCTCTTATTAGGGGAGGTCCATAAAACACCTCAGGAAATATTTCAATATATTTTTGAAAGATGGGGAAATTTTCTATTCGTATACTTTCATTTATTTCTTCATCTTCACCGATCAAATCCATAAAAAATGATATAGGTGTTACTTCTATAAAAATCTCAAGTCAATATATTTATCCTTTAAATATAGTTTTAGGATTTCCATTCAAGACTATTGATATTTCCTTTCTTCTATATTTGATCTTAGAATTACACTTTGCGATTCATTTCATCCCTAGTATAATGTTGAATTCCATCATGGGAATGACTACTATATTTATGATAAGATTTTTATTAATAATGTAAATACTAGAGTTTTAAAGAATTATTAATGATTTTATAATCCCATTGGGAGTCCTAATAGATAACTATACTTTTGGAAATTCATGGGTTGATTCTAAATTCTTTGAAAACATGAAGGAATTAAAGGAATTTGTAGAACCAGAATCAAATAAATCACTTTTCTATCTTTGAGAGAGTAATAAGAGTACCTTGCAACACATCTTTTAGAGATTCAACTTCAGTTATCATGATATAAAAGTCATAAACTTTCTCCCATGTCCTATGAGGATATTGATAGTGATTACCCTCCACTGCCCTCAGGTTTTGACAGTAATTAGAAAAATTCCCTAGTTATCCACACATAAAGCATCAGACTTCAGGTAGGGCCTACACCATCTTCCCTCTGTCATTAGTGATGAGAATTTGAGGCTTCACCTCACTATGATAGTTCAGACTAATATGGTCATCTCTTCCACACTTGTTTCATTTACCACTCCTGATCAATAATTTTCCCAAATTGTTCTTCCCACATTTATTAAATGTGTAATGTTTCATTTTTTCCCTCCTCTTCCCTGATCAAAGATCCTACCCATGCTTGGATCCATTATTATTTTCTTTTCATTTAATCTGTGAGACCATTACATCTCATCAAACTCCATGTTGACATTCATAACACTCAGTATGATTTTCTCATAACTATCATAGTCTTGGTTAGCTAAATTAATAGTAAATGTGGTCTTAGTCCACAAGAAAAATCTATCAAACTTCTCATTAGGATCCATAATAAAACTAAACATGTAATGGGAATGTCTTGTGAAGTTCATCTTATATTTTCCAACAGATTCATTCTCCTTATGGTTCATCTCAACGAATTTCATCTCTATTTTCGTTTTAATCGAACAAAGGAAATAATTATTGAATAATATTCCCTTGAAATCTTCCTACTCTATAGATTCAATATCCCCTCTTGGCCTCATGTTTTTAATTATTACCCACCAGTGATCAACTTACCCCTTTAAAGGGTACATAGCCAGAGTGAATTTATCTTGTTCTGATCAATGAAGTACAGAAAAGACTATTTCCCTAGAGTTTATCCAATGTTCCGAAATCAATGGGTAAATATATCCACTGAACATTGGTAGTTGTTTACGCATAAAGACTTAAAATGAATGTTTTTCTCTTCAAGGTGAAATCTGTATCTCATCTTGATTAATGTTATTTACCGTAACTTGAGTTAGTTGATTCATTATTGTCATGAAGCTTTGCATTTCATCTTCTATCTAAGGGTTATTAGCGCATGGTCCATTGCTCTAACCATTTACATGGTTCCTCCTATTTACCACAATTTTTCTAAAAGAATAAAACCTTAGTGTGAAAAAATTTTCATTATATTCTAATTACAAAGGAAATTTTATTTCATATAACAACATGCTTAAACATTTTATTCAATAAAAACAATTAAACTTTCTATAAATCCTTTATAATGATTCGTAAAATTGTACTTAACCAAACATATCCCCTGAGAGTGTCAAAATAAGAGTGAAACAAGGTCAATTATCATGCCCCAGTTCTTTTTCATGTTTAGCTCAAATTTTTGTTCTCGATTTTTAGCTTTAGATACATCTATACTATATCATCATCCACTTATTTGTATCTAGATAGGGATTTATTTGTTTGGAAAACACTTACTTAATATTCCAAAAAAATACCTGGAATTTTTCCTATATTTAAACTATTCTTTGAGGTTTATTTCTAATGCTTTAAAATCCTAATTTTCAAAAATAACTAAACTTTACTCTAATATCAACTATAACATCCTTCATTTTTGTTACATAATTTTACATATCATTTTACACACATAGGATCTTTTAAGACCTACTCTCTTGTAAAAAACAGGTATATAATAAATGAAAAATAAAATATTATTCTATTCCATATGAAAGGATATTCAAGGTTTATATTAAGTAAATTTATTTCATCTCTTATCCTAGGGACATACATCAACAAAAAAGTTGAGCTTAAGTACCACTGATGGATAACAATTGAAACGGTTTACTTATGATCTTGAGGAATATAAATAAAAACATGAGGAATATCAAAAGGGCATGATAAAGAGGCATATAATAAACAAACTAACATGAATAATAACTTTTGAATGTGGATAAAACATTTATTTTATATATTCATAAGCATATCACCTATTTTTTCCCCAAGGTGTCATAAAAATTACTAGAGATACTCACCAAGGGTTTATAAAATTGTTATCTCTGGAGATAAATTTCCTTACCCAATTTATTGAAGATATATCAGGGCACACCCTTAATATGTCTTTATTTTTATTTGATCCACCTATATCATTATTAAAAATTTCAAAAATAACCCATGGATAATAAATGAAATGTGTTTCATATAAAAACCATGTAATTTTAAGAGATACATAAAAACAAGATCCTTTTGTCATTTTAAGCACAGGGAAAAGGAAAGAGGGTTTCACGTATGTTAATCCCAGAATTAAAATGGGTTATTCAATCATACATGTGAATACCCTAGGAGAAGATTGAGTTGTTGATATTCACAAATAAAGTAAAATAATTTCTTGATAAATATAGAGAAATTTTGAGATGAAAATCGAGCAGCATAACGGGTATGAAACATGGTTTTAGAAAATAATAAAAAGAGAGGGGAAAAGGGTATCCTATTAATAAATGAATATTAATATAGTAAATAGATATAATAAAATGTTTATAAGAACATGACATGGAAATTTTAAATACATACCACATAAAAAAAACTTGAAAGGAAAAAAGCGAAGTTGAGATTTCCCTTATAAAATTTCAAAAGCCTAACGTCAACACTTAAAAATTCATAAAATGAGTTTATTGAGAGAAAATGGGGTATCTAATAATTTTTAAATTATATGGAAACTAATGGAGATATATAATGACATATCCCAACATAAGAAAATATAAATTAATAAGGAAAACATAAAATAAGTTCTTGAAAAGAGAAGGGTGGTAGATTCCCTTACCTTCAACAGTGACTTCTAAAACTCGATGATAGGGACCTTGGGGGCCTGAGGGAAACTTTTGAGGAAACCATGGGAGGTAATAATATTATATATTATATTATATGGAATTGGTAATGAAACCTAATGGTGTAATTGGTGGTTATTTATAGAAAAAGTGAAGGAGTTTTGTATTAATTTCTAAGGACGCCTCAGTAGTGGTATTGGAAAAAGCATGGTCTTGACCATGGTATTTTCCCATGGTTTTAGACACATTGGAAACCTAATATAATATTTTAATTAAGAATAGTATATCAGAATTTTAAGTTACATATTACAATATTATTATTTCCTTAAATACATCTAAAACTCAAAACTGTATTTTTACAATTCACCAAAAAACAAAATATTTTATAAAAAACTCATAAATTCACTATAAACAAATATTGGAATTATTAATTAAGAAATGAAATTTTTTTATCATAATAATTTTATAAATTCTATAAATTTAACTTTTAACTCTATAAATACTAAATTATTAAAAATAATAGCAGACATAAAATGCATAGTAAACAGCATAGTAAAATTTTCAACACTTACAAAATTAAAATTATTTAGACATTTGTACCTAAAAAATGTGTTTTTATAAAACTATTTTATTATAATAAATACTATTAATAAAAAAAAATTTAATATAAAAATTTATATCTCTCTGGAAAGTAAAATGTTAACCCAAAAAATCAATTTAAAAAAGTTCATCTCAATTTTTAAGAAAAACTATTCTTAAAAAGGAAATGATGAAATAAAACTTTTATTCCAACAAAGGTATTACATTTTAAGTAACTAGGTAGATGAAACATAACCCCTTAAAACATCCATGTACGACCTAAGGGTAAGGTGTGGGATGGTTATGGACTCTTAGGGTGACTTGGATAACATCGTCTGAGTTGTAATCTCCACTAACATGAACTTCTCTCATAGGTAATTTCATTCAAACATGAAATGTTGAGTTTCGTCTTGGGATTCGTCAAATGATTAGAATAGTGATGCTTTCTCCTACCCAATCTTCGACAAATGGGCTTCGTATAACTTGATTCTATTGGATGTTTTCATCGCCTCTTCTTTCTTCACTAACTATCCATTATCATTTCTATTTATAAAAAATAATCATAATATTATGATTATAGTTTCCAATGGTAATATTGACCAATGATAATATAAAGATTGAAACCTGGTGGACACATTAAAATATACTCACTTCATTATTAATGATATGTAATTCTATTGTGTAATAATATAACACAAATTTTTTGGATAAAATTATCATTCAAAAAGTTCAGGTTATTACATTATCTATATGGTCAAGAACCTCAATAGGTTGTTGCTAATAAGAAACATTCTCTTCCATGTAAACTAATTCAGCACTCAAAACATGAGATGAATCCAATACATACATCCTTAACATTGAAACATAAAATACATTGTGTACTAGGGATAAAATTAGAGGTAAATCCAATTGGTAGGAAACTAATCCAAACTTCTCCAGTATTTTATACAGTCCAATGAACCATGCACTCGGATTCCCCTTTTAAAAAACACATCACACTTTTCATAGAAAAACTTTTTATGAAGTCATGATTGTCTAACTCTAAAAAAATATCATTACTCTAGATATCCACATAACTTTTATATCTACACTAAGCTTCCCTCATGTGCCACTCAATCAAATTAGCATTCTCTTTTGTTTCCTCCACCAACTATGTTCCCATCATCTTCATT
The DNA here is from genome assembly GCA_963277665.1 of Viscum album. Taxonomy (NCBI): domain Eukaryota; kingdom Viridiplantae; phylum Streptophyta; class Magnoliopsida; order Santalales; family Viscaceae; genus Viscum; species Viscum album. The sequence continues at coordinate 686,760,262 of OY728150.1, forward strand.
TTACCTACATCATCCCAAGATGATGGTGTTCAACACCACATTCCAAATAATTCATTAAAAGGTTCCATATATATACTAGAATGAAAAAAAAATATTATAAGAAAACTCAACCAAAGAAATATATTGATCCAAAATTCCCTAGTAATCCATTGACCAAGAACAAAGCATATCTTCCATGATCTGAATGGTCCACTCAGAATGTCTATCATATTTAAGAGGAAATGTTGTACTGAAATTTAATTTAGTAAAAAAAAGGATTCGGAATTCTATTCTAAAAATTTTATGTCACCCTAGGATCACAATATAATATAATGGATAGAGGAAAACCATGTAACCAGATAATATCTTTTTGGGATAGTCTATAAAGATTCTCTAAAGACATCTTATCTCAAATGGGTTTAAAATGTAACGATTAAGTAAATCGATCAACAATAATCTAAAATTCATTATTACCTTGATAATTCTTGGGAAATCCTACCATTAAATCCATAGATATATTTTCTCATTTCTACTCTCATACTAACAATGGTTGAAGAACCCCCTTTAGTAACAATTTCTATTCTTTAACTAGTTGAAAATTCAAAGACTTCACTACAAATTCAGTAATATCACTTTTCATTCCATCCTACCAGCAATACTTCTCAAGGTCTTTATACATCTTAGTGATACCTGGATGAATGGAAAACGGAGATCCATGAGCTTCAACCAAAAACTTTTTCCTCAAATGTGAATAACAAGGCACACCCAATATTTTTCCAAATCGTAAAATCCCTTCTTAAATAATATTCGAATCTAGAGACTTACCATTCCAAATGGATTCAACATTTTTTTTCAAACATTGATCTACATTTTGTGCTCTCTTAATTCTTTCTGACAAATTCAACTATACTTAAACCTGAAATAAAGAAGAGGAATCCCATATAACCACACTTTATATGTCAAAATTCATCTAATTATTATACCAAATGGTCACATTCTAATTATAAAAAGGTTAACAAATCACTATTTATTTTACTCAATGTATCAGATACCTTATTTAATTTTATAGGTTGATATTGAATTTTACAATCATAATCCTTGATTAGATTCCTCCATATTATCTATGAAATGTTCAATTCCATCTAACTGAATATATACTTCAAACTTTTGTGATCAGTATATATCTCATACTTTACTCCATAAAAATGATTCCCCTAAATTTTTAATGAAAAAACAACAATAGATAATTCTTAATCATGTGTAGGGGAATTTAACTCATGATTTTTAAAATGGGAAGAAGCATAAACAATTACCGTATCATTATACATCATAACAAAACCAAGTACTTTTAAGGAAGAATAATTGTAGATGACAAAATAACAATTTCAAGAAGGAATATCCAAAACATGAACATTGACCAATCCTATTTTCATTTCATGAATAAAAACAAAGTCATCTATTTAGATAAACCTAGATCCCTTTTGTGTTAATTTAGTTAGTGGCCTAGATAACCAAGACATGTTTTCAACAAACTATTAGTAATAACCCTTTAATCTAAGAAAACTATGAACCTAAATGATTTTGGTAGGTATTTGACACTTTCAACAAATTTTATTTTTGTAAGGTCAATAGTTATTCCATCTTTCGAAACAATATGACCAAGGAATTAATTTTTTTGAAACCAATATTCACTCTTACTAAACATTAAATATAGTTTCTTTTATTTTAAGGTTTGAAAAAAAATTATTTACCTTTCATGTACCTCAAGGATTTTATAATATACCAAAATATTATCTATAAACACAGCCATAAACTAATCCAAAAACTGATGGTAGGCTCTATTCATAATACTTATAAATAGCATAGGTTAATTAGATAACCCAAATTGAATAACTAGAAACTCATAATATTAATATATCTTTTCTAAAATGTTGTCATAAAATTTTCATCATCCTTTTCCTTTATCTGATGGTACCCATACCTCAAATAAATCATCAAAAAACACTTATCTCCATATAGTTGATCAAAAAACATCAATATGAGTAATATGATAAATGGTCTTAATAGTTATGTTATAAAGGCATTATAATCAATGAAAATTCTCATGGAAGCATCTTTATTTTTAACAAATGAAATATGAGCACCCCATGTTGATGTGCTAGGTCTAATGAAACCTTTATCAAGTAGTACTTGAAACTTGTTTTTCAAATCCAAAATTTATAATTGATCCATTAAATATGGTGGTTTAGAAAAAGGTTTTTCATTATTCCATAAATCATTAGTAAATTTAACTTATCATATATTAAAAACACTAGAAAATCATTATGGAAAACATCTGTAATTTTATTTACAATGAGGATGTAACTAATCAGAATGATTTGATTCTTCTTAACAACATGATCTAGATAACTTTAACTACCTTATTTAATCAATTTCATAGATTCATGGTATGTTATCCAAGGTATAAAATCATTGAATAAAACGTTCTTGGAATTGAAATCTATTTTAAGAAAATAAATAGAAAGCCAGTCTGTACCTAAAATAATATTAAACTTCACTATGGACAGTTTACAAGAATTGTAAGAAATAAAATCCCACTAATAGAAATATTATAATTTCTATAAATGTGGTTGCTTTAATACTTCTACCTGGAGTTTTTTCCAAAGTTCTATCTTACATTCATTTTGTGATATTCCCAATTTTCTAGAAAATTTCAGAGAAATGAAAGAATGTGATGATCTATAGTCAAACAGACTATTGTAATAATTTTAATAAACTAGTATCATACCTGTAACCACTTCATTTGATAGACCAACATCAATCACAGTAGTAGAAAAATATTTTGGTACACCCTTTTTCTTTTGATCTTGATGTTTTCCACCCTATGTAATCGACATTGGACACATATTGGAAAAATGACATAACTCATTGAAAATAAAACATCTTAATACTAGCTTTTCACTACGTTATCCATTATATTATTTATAGTCACGATCCATATGACCAAACAACCACATCAGAAGCACTTCTCAGATTTTGGAAGTCATTATCCAAGATTATTTTACCACACTTTTCAAAAGATGGGAATTTGGTTTTTTGACCTCTAAACTTCTTCAATGAATTATTTCAGATTTCCTTCTAACTTGACCTATTCTTTTTCCTATTGTCATGGGACTCATGATCATTAGAAAACTCCATTTATACCTTCTCAACAAATAGAAAATGTTTTTTATAGCTCTTGAAATCATGAGTATCAAATTACCTTTAATATATTTTATTTAATCTGGATTAAAATCAATTTATCTTAATATAAATATGATGGATAAAACATGGGATGTGACTCTCTAATCAAGTGATGTTTTCTTTGTATGAATATGCCAAATATTCCTCCTTTTTTTCTCAATTCTAAAAAATGTTTTCTCTTCTATGTGTAATAGCCTTAGATAAATATTTCTCAAGGAATATATTCTTAAAATTATCCCATTACACAATATCAATCTATTCACTTTACCTGATATTCAAAACCATTGACCACCCCTAGTAGGATTCACCTTCAAAATTAAAAATTAAAAGATTTACCTTTTAACTTTAACATAAGGTAAAATATTTCAAGGGAATGTTATTAAAATTACCCTAACCTATAAAGTTATCTAAATTGTTCGTTGATAGAAACTATAAGGACCCAGCCTTAAACATAACATAATCTTGATCTATGTAAAAAATTTACATTCTCTCACATCGAGGATCTTTTCAGATATAGATTTTTGAAGAGTTATTCCATAAATCATAGATAACAAAAATAAAAATATAGAGCACGCACTTCTAAACAGTATCCATTTTCTATCATCTAAAACATTAATAATGTATAGAATGATCTCTTTTATGATACACTTCACTAAATTCAAAAACAATATTTATAATTCCTTACTCATTCTTAAGTCATGTGAAAAACAGTAAAAATTATGGGATGGTCATAAAAATCTTAGTAAGGGAGATACAAATACATAAAATTTTATTCCATTGATAAAAATTAAAACCCATAAAAACATTATCATAATGTAATACTTTCCAACCTCAATAAGATGTAATTAATTTCCTTTGGAAATAATATCATTTCATACCTTTTTTATAATCATGATATTACCTTAAATCTCATATCAAGCATTGAAAAATATATAAAGTTGTCTTGGGACATCACAATACTTACCACTCTTATAAATTGAATAATCATGTGGCTCACTTCCTAACATATCTCACTTACAAATGAAATATACATATGGGTGTCTTCTATACCCAATGCATTAGAGGGATATAATAGACCTACCATTCATTGATTTATCACAGAACCACCCATCATTGGTTTATCAAGGAACCACCTGTAAAATTTTCAAGTACCATTATATAATTATAACACATAAAATATTAAATTTTTCAATATATCAATCAAAAAATATCATTTTAAAATACAATAAAACATTTTAAGAGATTAAAATAATCAATCCATATTCAAAACCCATATTCAATAACAAAATACCTTGAAAAAAAAAGACTAGTTTCTTGTCTTTTAAAAATATGAGGTTATATAGTTGAAACCAAATACCAAAATAGAAAGATAATTTCCTTTAAAATCCTTTTTATATGAATATAAATAAATTTGTAAAATAATAACAAGAATATTAAAATGGATGAAAAGTTATGAAAACTAAATCTATAAACATTCAAAGCATCCCAGACCACTTTGGACATTAAAGTCATAAGCCAAATGAATGAATAAAATTTTAAAAAATAATAAATAACATTAAAATAGATATAATATGGATATTTAATGTCGAATAGGTTATATAGACACCTTATAAAATAATAAATGTTCATATCATCAAGAAATTACTCAATGAAATGATATTGAGATGAAATATCATAAATTGGGTCTGACCTGTCATGTTTCTCTTTATCATCATGAAAAATAAACTTATTTTAATTATTTACATGCTTAAAAAATGTGATTATTATATCTTTTTTTTCACTTATTACAATGATGTAAACGACTACATAAATAAGTAAGTTTATGTTGGTTGTTTTGACCATATACGATTTATGTGTGAAAAAAGACATTGGTAGGTCAACTATGGTCAAAGGACTCATTACTTAAACATATATAGAATAAAAATAATCAAATAATTATCATATTTATAAATAAATTACACTTTTAAAAACAATCATGAAATTTGGTTATGAAAAATCAACCAACGTTACAATCATGGAGATGGTAGGTCATACCTATGCATGAGTAACATTTCTATTTTTCAATGACCATTATAGAAAAAAATTAAGTGACATTTATCTTTATATAATAATAATTATATCATATATATACCATATTTTTATTAATCATTTATTCTTATATATATATAATTCATGTCATGTAAAAAAGGAATCATATCGCGTCGAGTAGGCGGTAGTCCACACGTCCACGAACAACGTTGTTACTTTTTTAGTGTGTGAAAGGTTAATACAGAAAATATATATAATATATTTCAATAAAAGTAATTATTTAATTAGTATCATATAGATTTCATATATGTAAGATATGTTTAATTAAACTCATACTAAATACATTCCATATAATGTGTGATTGTATCACATTGCTTGGAGGAGGCGGTAGTCCACACGTCCACATACAACGTTATTGTATTTACACAAAATGAAAAGCATAAAGGTATGTGTACATTAAAATTAAATAAGTTTGAATACATAATAAATATTATATATATATATATATTATAATACCCAACCATTAAAGGTGGTAAATGAAAAAATAAAGGACATCTTTACATGAGGTGGTAGTTTCCCATACACGAAAAATAATTTATTTACCCATTTTATGGAAGTGTGTATAGGTGCAGGTGAAACCCTTATAATAAAAAAAATTATATTGGTTATACTGATGTTATTATTTAATCATGGAATAATAAGAAATGAAGGGGGAGGATACGAGGCCTTTTATAATTGGGGAAAAGGACAAATTGGGTATTCTTGAACATAATTGTTTGTTCCCTACATTTTACTTGTAATCAGAGCATTAAAAATCAACCAGTATATATAATAATAGGTTTGATGGTATAGATATGTCTATAAAATAATTTTTAGACAAGTTTAAGGTCAGTTTTACACCTTATTTTACAATTTTAGTTATTAATTATGCTTGTTTTTCCTTGATCGCTATAATTATTTAAAATTAATTTTAATAATAATTTTTGTAATAAACTAATTTGAACTTTTTCAAAACTATAAATTATTTTTAATACATACATGAAATACATTTTCCAAAATTAATAACACAAAATTGGCAGAAAATAATTTCAAATTATTCTGCAAAGGGGACGCAACATTTGGTTTTTAAAGTGAAAATGTTTAAAAGTTTGGTAAGTTTTTATATCTAAATTTAGTGTAAAATTATTTTCAATGATTGAAGTTATTTTTAATGATATAAAATTTATATAATTATACATTAAAACTATTTTATAACATAATTTAATGATGTAAATAAATTGGAAGAAAAAGTAGTTTTGAACTAAAATTCAGTATTATTAACTTTGGTTAAAATATCAATGTTCATCAGAAAAATACCAAAAATTCACCGAAATTTTTTTCATATTTATAATTAAAAAAATAATTTTAAATTTTTATATAAAAATTATAAGTGTAAAAATTTTGATTTTAACTTTTTTCTCCATTAAAACACAGCAAAACTACCTTTAAAAATCTAGTTCTTTTTACGCGTAAAATTTTATTTATTATTATTTTAAACTTATAAAATTTATAAGAATAATGTAAAAACATTTAATAAAAAATTTAATAATAATATAGTTCGTCGTATTCATTTATGTTTATACAATGGCTATTCAATAATTACAACTTAAAATAATAATATTAACAATATATTATTTTTTGGTATAACTTAGTCTTGTGTGCGATGTAAGATTTCAGAGAAACTCATTCTTGTGTGTCAAGTATGATATTAGACATAAAATACCTTTTTAAGGTAAAATTTAATTACAATTCATAAATATTAATAAATATTTAAAATTCTTATATTGTCATTACCTGGGATGTTACAATTTGGATGTTATAAAGTTCAACCAATTTCACTACCTCATTCTGAAGTTTCGAGATTTTTTTGAATATATATTTTTTATGATATATTAATCTATATGAGGATATTTGAGACTTATCATTATTATTCAACGGTGAAAAGTAAAAATATAGTAGACTCCACTGACTCATATCAACCTCCAATGACTACTTTGAAAACATTATACCTCAAGGGACATGGAGAGACATATGGAGGCGTTAAATACCACTCGTGAGAGGCTTGGATATAAACAAAAAACCTCTATGATAACTAATTTCTTCTGAATAAATAAATAACGTGATTTTTCTATAATTCAAAACCTTCATGAAATACTCTAAAGGAAAATTAGGCTTTGACAAATGCAATCCAATATTTTTTAACTCCTTCATTTTGAGTCGAACTCTCATTTGTTGTAATTTCATAAATGCTTAAATACTTACATCATTTTATCCCTATCTCTCTCCTAATATCTATTTTTCTTTTCCATACTCAATATATTTAGTGGATATTTTTTTAAGGGATTGTGAAATCAAATCCCATCTTTATTCATCTTTATTTTTATATCCTCACACCAATTAATGTTAGGGATCTTGGTTCATGGTATCCAATAAATCAAAAAGGTTTCATTTAGTTCTTATTTTATATTAAAATAAAGTGTTTAATTCTTCTTCTATAGTTCATTGTTTCCATAAATACCAGAAGATATATATAACCATCTCGACCATCTAAAATGGAGGATATGTAGGGGCACATTATTGATATATTAATGAACTCCTTTATCCAAATGTATCATTTTAATTTCAATTATTTAATTTTTTACCTTAATGTTTAAATTTACCCAACACTACCTTTTTATTGATTATTATATGATTAAATCAAAATATTTCATGATTAATGACTTTATTTTATATTCTTGTTTTTTTATTTTTTTTAATGGAAATTTTCATGACCTCATACAATTATATCTCTTACCTAAACTTATTATCATCGGAGTTTTCCAGTTTTATACCCAAATATATTTCCAATCCTCTCCCCCACATCCTATTATTATTGGTAACCAAAATATCATCCTAACATTCTTGAATGTTTTTTCTATGACAGGACGTCTAGGGATGAAATATTCTCAACATATCTCATTAAATACTTTTCATCTTATACATAACCCACATCTCTTCCATCCAACATGAAATAATAAAATCTATATAATAAATAAAATATCATTTTTATTTATTAATTTAATATAAATTTTCATGAATCCCTGAAATTTAATCTTAATAAAAAAATCAAAATACTTTTGGATCACCGCCCCGATGAAAAAAGAATTACATTATTCCCCAATGATTTCACAAGTAATTTATTATTACTTATTATAGTTTATAATTATTTAAATAATATTAATAATATATTTTCATTCATATTTTGGAATTTATAGATAGCTATAATATTAAATGAAATCCAATAAGTTAATCATGGTTTGAAAACCTTTCTAACTAAAACAATCATTTAAAAATATGAATATACCAAATTAATGATTTATATTTATAAATACTATTAAATACTAAGTTTTTTTTATCTTTTAGAATGCCATTAAATATATAAAATTAGTCTTTTTTATTTTTAAATCCTTTAAATAAGGAACTTCCATAAATATCCACAATAGATGAATCCTTATAACCATGAAATGAATGACCATGGGATAGTAAAAATTGAAAAAAATTATAAAAAAAATATAAATTTACATAAAATATTAATAATAAATAATATATGCATTAATATGGGTTTAAACCATGTTTTTAATAATTATAAATTTATTATTCAAGACCTCTAGTGAGATTGAAGATAGAATTTCAACCTGAAGTAAGTGAACTCTATGAACTACTTTATTTCCATTTTTTATGACTTATCTTTATATCACTTTCTCTACTTAATATTATGATTAAAAACATTTATATTATTTATATATATTCCATTAATATATACATTTTTTTATCCTTATTTTCTTTGATATGGACATACAATCCATTGATGACTTCATCCTAAATCGTTCCTTTTTGTAAGCCTGATTTAATTTATGTTCATGTTACTTATTTATTAACATGAAAAAATGCAGGAAATTTTTTTAATCATCAGAGTATTTCAAAAAATACAAATTTGTGTCTGAAGAACCATTCTAGTTTAATTATAAATTTAATGAAAATTCTGATGTACCTATAGAATTTAATTACTTTTTACCTCTTTATTAAAACCTCATTAAGGAATTCCCATTCCAAAATGACTTCTCCATCCATTATCAACAAATTTTATTCAAATTAACTATATATTTAAGAACATTTCTTATTAATCCAAAAATGAGCACTCAAAATATTTAATTCATTATTATATTGTGAATACTTATTATATATCCATTGATTTTGATTTGAGGTATGATTATAAAACCATGTTTATTATATGGGTGTTTCTCATGCTTATTCCTTATGATTGATTTCAATATGTGGAACATATATTCATGTACATGTTATAATTAGTGCACCCAAATATTGATCCAATTCATAAGGTAATGTTTATATCTCATAATATGATATATAAATATATATATATATATATATGGTAATGGGTAGTAAATTTAATTCATTATGGGACTCTATTAACCATGTTATTATTTCTCATAAGTGATAAATAAATTATATTTAAAATTTCGTGTATTATGATGTGGAAACATTCCTATTATTTCATGATTATAAGAAGAAATCATAATTATTTCATTATTCTATATGATTATTCATGAGCCTTTCATTTTATGATATCACATTATGTCATTTAAATCATATGTTATTATTTGTTATCATGATCATTCCTTTATTGGGATTTAGATATCACACATTTTCTTTATGTATTGATCATGTTATCATATGCAGTTTTAGGTTCCTGAAGTGATATAAGAGAACAATATCAGGAATAAAATATTTATTCAGTTTTTTTGTTCTGTATTTTTTTATTATAGTCATTGTCTCCTAACTAAACTTTGCATATCAATCCTTGGGTTTTTTTTATTGGATATTCATGTTAAAAATCAAGGAATAATATATTTAATAAGATTGTTTTACTTTAATACTTATCATAGAAAGTTCTAGTTATGTTTTTGGATTAGGAAAAGATTACATTAGTATGAACCTTATGTTTAATTATATGTATAAGAAACCATCTTATAGTATTGATCTATTATATAGAGACTGGATTCAATGAAATGAAATCCTTGTTGGGATACTATAAGTGGATATAGCTCTAGTAAAGATGCACATAGGGGAAATAACACCAAAGGTCACATTGATTATTAACTCAACCAATACCCAACGTAGGATAAATAGTCCTTATTTCACACCTGGTTTGAAACTACCATGGGTAATGCTTTGGTAATTTCATAAAAAAATCGAACCATTTTAAAGGACTTGAATAGATTGTTATGATAAAAACAAAAATGAAATATTACATAATTATAAATTAGGATATGTATTTTTGTTATATTTTAATAAATATATGTTAATAAATTTATATTTATATTATTATTAAGTTAAGGTTCCTCATCCCAAATTTTTTTTATATTTTTAAAATGATGGAAATATAAAACAATCATGATAATAACCATTGTGATGGGTAATGTAATCATTACATTAATGTGATTCCAAACCAAATGGTAATGAGAGATAAGAAATTTATTTTAATATTGGATAAATTAATTTGAGTTATGAATAATAACATGAATCCTATGTAATTTCATCCTTCTAATAAAAAATGACATTTTTTGAGTTTTTTATGTGAAAATGGACACCTACATTTAGTTGATCATTTAGTCCCCTAATAAGGGAATGTAGAATTTACTCTATTGAGAATATATTATTTTTTCTCTAATGACCTAAAAAAGATGGAGATTTACTAGTAGTATATCACTCTGAGGGAGAATCCAATTAATGGAAGACATTGGTAAAGAAAAGGAATATAAATAAAGAAATCAATATATATGGAATCATAGGAATTGAATAAAACAATTTTCTGTAAATATTTTCACTAAACACATCATATTGAAATATAGATGTGGTTCATTTGAATAAATGAAAAGGTATATGTGTCTATCAGGGATTATAAGGAAAATATTTTATAGATTTCTGGATATGACTTTTTTCTATCATAAACACTGAATGTGGGGTTCATAACGTGTCATGTAATGTCTAGTCAATGAAAATAATTGGTGATTCAAGACATTGATGGTTATGAAGATATTTTTTGTTGATCCCTTATGGTTAAGATGGATATTGGTGATTTATATTTATCTTGAGGGGATAGAGATAAAAAAATGTAAAATATAGTTTCATTAAGGTTGATCAAGGGATATTTATCATATTTGATAGAACACCTGACCACCCAAGTGTCAAATGTTTGGCAAAAATAATCCTAGAAAGTTTCTCAACTATATGGGGAGATGATTATCAATGAAAAAATAGGGGTTTTAACCTATTTGATGTTATATGGAAATAAATATCCCTATTATGAGATGGAAGAACATATGTTTCTTATCAACACTCAGTAGATATTCTATTATATACTCATTAAAGAACATGTAAATTGTGAATTATAATTCCCTAGGCCATGTGTTTCTAGAGATAATAAGTTACAAAAACCTCTAATGTTATTGTAACATAAAAGGTATTTTGATATCACTACTTTTAATGTGGTACCGAATAATTATGTATTGATAGGTACACATGGTATTCATTTAAAAATAAAGAGTTCGTTATTTAATTATTTTTTATACATTATTTTATATCAGGAATGTTTAGTCGATGTATTCGAACACCACATAATGACTTATATTTTTCACTATTAGAATAATAAATTGTTAAATGTTTCCATCCCATGTATATAACTCCTATATTATCAATGTCTTCGGATTTGACATCCCAAAAAAAATTCACATAAATTTTCTAGTGTAATTTTATGAAATATTGGGAATGTATTTGTTATCCCTATATAAATAAAAAATAAACAAATATAAGAGGGAAATAACAGTCTGTATATTAAATCAACCACCTAATTTATACAAATATAAGTAGGGGATTGATTTCCCTTACAATAAACTTTTAAAGAGTAGTTATCACTTCCTTATGAGATATAATATCAAGATCATACGATTAACACTAAGGAGAGGGTAATTATTGATGATAAGACCATTGTGATGAACTATTATAATGTATTCCCTATATATTTTTTGGTTATTCTACTTAATACTGAAGTTTAGTTCTCAATTATACTTATTCGTAGATCTCTGCATATGTCCAAGACACCCCATAAAATATCCATAATAAAATTTTATGAACTGAGGATGCAGTTACAAGTTAATATAGAAAATGGATTTATACAAAAACGTTCTTCATCATGTGGTGTACTAGTCATATTCATCCATAAAGAGTATGTTTCATTAAACCCATGCATTGAAAATAGTGAACATAAAAAAATCGTGATAAATAACTTGAAATTTATTTAATATATTGATGACTTGTTTGATATTCTAAATGTGTCGTAGTAATTTTACTATGGGGAACATCAATTGGGATATCACTAAGTAATGGTAAGGAAGGAAGAAATTTCCAAAACTTCATTTCAATTTACATTCAAACAATTTAATTTCATAATGATGAACTTCAGACGTGATAATTTTCCATTAATCTTTATTGATATAAAGAATAGCATCTTTACTTATTGCATAGAAAACTTTGTGGTAATATTTAAGGATGATATTCTCATATAATCCAAAATTATTTTGAAACTTGAATAAGATTTGAATAATTTTAGAAAAGAATTATAAAATGAGAAGTTATATCTATTGTACATTAAATTCAAGTTTCTAATAGAGTAAGTATAATTATTTAGGAATGATTTCACTATAAAATGGATATTTTATTATCCTTTTATGGAAAAAGGTGACTGAGGATTAGCCCAAACCAACTTTCATAATACAGGCCTATAGTTTTATTATACTAGTAGTGTATTATCGATTGTTTTTTAGGAACATCTCATGATTTTAAAACATATGTATAATTCCAGGTTATAATGGTTTGATGTTTGTTTAGACCAATATATGCCAAGATAGGTTAATGTAATTGAAAGACTGTCTTATCACTAAACTCTTTCTCATAGTACTCACAAGTGTAGAACTTTTTATTGTATACAATGATTCTCTATATAAGGTAAAAGGTTTTGTAGAAATTCCAAATGAAAAATATATATCCTTTTCCATAACTAAATTGAAATTCCATGATCATAATTACATAATGTATTATATGAAGCTGGAAGTAGTAATTTAGGAATTAATTGTTTGGTGGAATTATATTATTAGGGGTAAGTTTGATATATATATGAATCATTATAGCCTTAAATATTTAATCCCAAAGAGTATCTTAATATACACTAGTGAAGATAGTTAGATTAGATAAAGGAATATGGTTTATCATTCTATTACTATCATGGGAGGGAGAATAAGTTAAAAGATACTCTATGTGGAAATTATTATGAATCCTTATAAATAATTTTATTTTATAAGTATCTAATATTCTTGAACATTCAATGTATGGATATATATGTCCAAAAGGATGTAAAAACATCATATATAATAAAATGACTACTCAGCCATTCATTTTGGTGAAGATAATGAATTATAAACTTGATTATTTAGAAATATAGTAGAATTTGGATGCTATAAAAAAATACATGGAGTTTAAAATTGTTTAAGAAGAAAAGGTAATATTTTAGGGATGAATATGTTTACCATAAAATAATATAATAAATAATGATTTGTTGAATCATTCGTATAGGTAAACATTCTTTATCCAACTAGAGATAATGAAGTTGTATAATATATATGATATCATTCTTGTTTGGAAAATATGATAAAGGAGATCATAAAATATACATAAACATTCTTGTTATATTAAATTATAATGTTAGAGACAGAAAAATATAAGGTAGTGATGCAACAATTTCCCATACCTATATGGAAATGTAAAAAACTCACTGTGGAATTTTTCATAAGTTATATAAAGAAATAAAGATAAAATAATTCAGTGTGGATTTTTTTGGTTTGTCTGAAAAATAATGATTACATTATTTCTATTTATGGGTACTTTATAATAGATCAATTTTCAAATATATACATCATGAAAGTGGTGGGGATTCATGGAACATCACTTTTGATTATATTCAATCAAGATCCAATGTTTGCCTCTATGTTTATAGAAATTGTCCAACATGATCTATAAAAAGAGATGAACTTTAGTTTAGAATATATCCCCCTAATTGAATGAAAATAATAGACTTATATTCTAAAATTTTACTCATCTAGTAAAAGAACTATGTTTGAACCATAATTATAATAAGGTAACATGGGAACAAGAAGAATAAATGAAACATAAGTACCATCGTAGTTTTTCATCATAGTGGATAAAATTAAATTATTATAGTGAAATTTATTATGAGGGGAAGAATGTGATTACCAATAATCATGTCAATGGAATTTCACTATCAAATTTACACATGTGTCATATTTAATAATGGATTTTATTTGAAATCATATGTAACACATGATAGAATGAAAAATATTTTAGTATTTTTATATCATAATTACATTAAGAGATTAAATATATCCATATGAATGTAATGTTTTACAATGGGACAAAATGATAATATAATATATATATATATATATAATATAATATAAAAATGTGGATATTCATGATGAACTATAAGGACGGTTCTCAAGAAGAGCACTATTAAAATGATGTAGAATATTAGAAATGAAACGTCCATTTTGAAAATGAGAACATATATTCCATTATGAAAAAATATATTTTATTGAATAATAAATTTAGTTGAAGTATTTATATAAGCTATGGAGCCTATATGATTGTTACAATTATGACTATTGGAATAATAATCTCACAGTTTTAATAGTAATATGATTGTTAGAGATAATAACAAGTCCATTAGAATAGCTACCTCACCTATCTAAAATAATATTTTTTATCTTATAATTTAAAAATATTGAAATTTTATATAATGATACTAATAAATAAATGTTTAAAAAATGTTAAATAATTCTTTAATGTTTTAAAAAAACTTATTTTTTATTTATAGTTTTTGATAAATATAAAACATTAAAATGTTTTTAATATTCCTAAAATGGGTTTGTATAATTATTCTTAGTTTCACTATAATGATAATTCTATTTTATGAGACTAAAATTAATTTTTCAATAGGTGAGAACATTGAGGATAATATTAAAATTGGATTTTTTTCAAACTAATAAATAATTTTTTAAAAAATAATTTATTGTGTTTGTAAAATTAATTTCATAAAATGTATTTCATTTTTTTAATATAAACATCCAAAAATGGTAATCGGGAAATTTCATATTTTTTGTAATATATATTATCTTTCAGTAAATAATAAAATACTTCCACATAATGTATTTACCATCATAAGTTAAATACATGAATAACTGAGTCATGGATGAATTAAGAAAACATTTTTTTAAACTAAGATTAATAAATCACTCTATATAGTAAAATTAGTCATCACTATTTATATTCCTAAGACAAAAGAATACTATAATGAATATTATATTTAGAAACGTCCCTATCCTCCCATTATAAATAACTTTTATCAGCTCATATTTTCCATGTATTGTTTTTAGATATTATATGGATTAATTTTGAGTCCAGGAACTGAAACGGTGTGCGATTATGAGACCCAGTATACCCTAAAAAATGTTTGAAAAATATTAAAGTATTAGTATCACGCACACACAGTTTTCCAAAAAAAAGGTGAAATAAATTCTAAATGAGTGTTTGAATCAAAAATCTGAGGGCACTGTTGAATCCAGAGTAGTGGTTTTATTATAGGTCTGATCTAACATTGGTCAGAGTAGGTCATTTCTGAAAAAGTCATCACAGGCATAAAAATAATAAAATAATTTTATTATTTTATTGAGACATTGATGCAGCTTCTTGTTTCTTTAAATGTGTCCATATGTCATAATTCTAGGGTTATCTATATAACCCTGGAATTTCTAGAGGATTTTGGAGAGAGATATCTGGGAATCCATTCTGATGAACAATGATGGATCAATGATCAATGATCAACACACATCAATTTTGATGGATCTTGCTAACGAATGCATCACACCTTCTTTATTCATTAGAGATTGATCCAAAACAAGGTAGTCAGTGTGCTTTAATTGTTTTGAATTCCTTGATTCTTAATTTATGTGAAGATATAGAATCAATCGATGAACGGATTGGTTTGAAGATCGATTGCCCTGTGATATGGGTTTATAGAACAGTTTATTAAGAATAATCTATTTAAATATCCTCATTTTTTATCTTATGTAATGAATCGATACCGACATGAACATTAATTTAGGTTCATTCCTATCATTTTTTCCTTTCTCCTCCAATTCATCACTCTTCATGGGTGTTTTTCATTTTTCTCGTGACTCAACTCTTCCCAATCAATCTATCGTTTCACACATGTTTTTTTTCAAAACAATCTGATAATAGAGATCTGGGATCATCATGGCATGAAAGAGGTGTGAATGTCAAGATGGAGAAAATAGGATGATGGATGATTCCTAATTTCATGTTCTTTTGTCTTATTCAGTGTGAAATGAAGAATAATGGTTTTATCTAATTCCAAAGGAGATCAGGAGATGGAATGTGTTATTCAATGATGGTGACGCATGGGCAACCTTGGAGCTTCATTTTTGTGGGAAATTGATTTTCAGATCAAAGGTGGATCACCTACTAGGATGCGCGGAAGAAGAAAAATGGTTCTATAAAATCTTATGAACACGACATGTAATCTGGGATTACACAACAAGTGGGGCCCCCTGTCTGCAACTCTAGGGTTTGTTTAGAGTTAGGGATCACATGGTGTGTGACCCCTGTCACATGGCATGTGACCCTCCCTAGACAACTAGGTGTTTACTCTAGTGAATACACAGACACAGGCAACAATACATGGACAAATGGCATGCCATGTACTTAGCCATGGACATGGATAGTCATATATAGACCAATACATGGACAAGGCTTCAATACACATACATGTCTAGGTGACACTAGTAAGGAACTGTGTGTCTCTACATTTATAGTACTCATCCTACACACCGTGTATTTTGAGACTATATATCTTCTGAGGTTATTCCACATGGTAAATACTTGGGAAATATGGACACATTGTTTACCCCCTTTTACATGTTGTTTACTCCCATAAAGAGTTCTTGAGGCTCTTCATTTTTCTTGTTTGGACCAGTACATTTTGAGTGTGTTCCCCTAGTCCTTTTCCTCGAGGGTACATTGTGGAATTACATCCACAACACTGGATTGTAATCCCCTCTAGAGGTTAAGTATCAAATAAGGTTTTAGTGTCCCTTTGTGAGACTAGAGTGAGATCATATATCATCCCTAGTGGAGTTTTTGGAATCTTCGTAACCTCCCTGAGTATGACATTTATCCTCTATCTAGTGAGTTATATCAGTAGGGTTTATTTAATCCCTATCATACGATTCCCTACGTAGTGGGTTTATCCATATTGGATTCGTGGTGTCCCCTAACATTTTTGGGGATGGCCCCTTATCAGTTTATCAAGGTTCATCCATATTGGATTTGTGGGGTCCCCCAGTGGTTCTAGTCATGACCCCCTCTCTGTGTATCATACTCTTCTCAGACCAATACATTCTCTTTAGGTAGGAACAAATGAGATAAACCTCTTTGTTTAGTGTCTCTAATGATAACTTGTCTCATGGAGTGAGTTCTCTTAGAACGAGCGTTACTTCGAGTAGAATCCTATGGTTTCTAGTTGGTTATGGCCTTCTGAGGGCATTGTGTATATCCTGAGTATATTTGGAAAATTTTATACTACATGTATCTGTGATATATTATTACATCTTGTATTGAGATGAATATACAGGTGATTCATGTTTAGTGTTTTGGGGGTGTCTTTATGAGTATTATTATACTCACCCCTACATTTTATATTCTTACACATGTCATGTCTTGTGATGACGACACCCTTTTGATGGTGTCCTATGAGGATAGGGAGTGTATAAGGACCTGGCCTTTAATATTACATAATCTTGAATTAAATGAATAATTCACATTGAGGATCTTTTTAGGTTTATATTTTTAAAGAATTTGGCCATAACTATTACATTACATCTCACAAATTACATGTTATACACTTCTACTCATTTTCCATTATTTTATAAAACAAAAACTGTTGAAAAAGAGTCATATATAGTCTCATGTTTTAGACGGCATAACTTTTCTTTGATCCCATCCTTGACCCGATTCATCTTTCAATCCTGTGAAAAAACATTTCAAAACTTGGGATGAGCATAAAAAGCTTAGTAACAGTTATAAAAAAATGAAATAAAACATTAGTTCATCAATAAATACATAACATAATCTCTCTAACATACCTCATGATATAATAATATTTATTAATAACACATTGAAATCATAAATCATAAAGGTAACATGTGGAATCCATATCATACTTACATTGTAGCCATCACAGCTACATAGGGAGTTACATTGGAATACCCATAAAATTATATTCTTTAAATATCTTAGGAGTAATATTCATATTTACCTCTGTCACGTTACCCAATGAATTAGAGAGCTATCTTGTTCTCACCCTCCCTATGTTTATCACAAAACCACCTATACACGTAAACATTGCCCAAGAACCATAACATATTAATAGGACATTAAACAGACATAAATTAAAGATAACATTTACACATTTGAATCACAATATATCATTTAAATATATTGACATAAAAAATCCATTATCAAAACCATTTTCAATATCGAAATACGTATATGTTATTTATTTTCATTTTAAAAACATTGTGGCTTGTTAAGGAAGCCAAAGATCAAATAATACCCACGGCGGAGGAAAAGGTCATTGTCACCGCTTATGTTAAAAAAATGATCCTTTTTTAATTTAGTAAAACGCCTCATAGAATAATATTATTTTTGAGTTAAATGAGAATTAAAATGTTTTTATACAACGTATAAAATAATGTCATGTATAAAACAAAATATGCCTCAATGAAAGGATAATGAGACGAAGTCCCTTACCTTCTTTCCGACTTGACTCATTCGTTCTTCAATCACCTGAATAATAAAATAAAGATAATTTATATTTTCTTAAGTACCTTTTTCAAGTTTATTTTTTATTTTATATTACTTATTATCATGTTATAAACATTATGTAGTCATTTAAGTTAATAATTATCATTTTGTCGATATTTGGTACTTGAGTAAAAAAGAACTTCTTATAATTACAATTTGTTCTTGTGGTCAAAATTACAGTATCTCAAGAATGATATTGATGATTTATATATTATGTATATAATTTATATCCAGTGTAAATATTTATTTATAACAGTACATAACATTTGGAGATATGAAATGAAATTCATCGTCCATGGAGATGGTAAGCCGTACGTACCCATGAAATCTACTTTCATTTATATTTCGCATTTAATGGAATGAAAACATAATGATACATAGGTATGTTATAATTCTAATATAATATAATATATAATTTCATTAACACTATTCTTTATAAATTCCACATAAGGCATGAATGACTCATATCACTTTGAGGTGGCAGTAGTCTGCACTTCCTCAAATGAGATTATCATATTTAACCACTATGAAAATCATAATGATGTTTTATAAATGAAAATTAAAGAAGCATAGAAACAATATAAATATAATATATATCACATATAAAAACAGTTCTATCTTAATGGCAACCATTGGTAGGAGATAATTGAAAAATCAGCATTTCGTGAGGCATTAGTTCATCGCCCACAGAAACAGTATGTTATTTAAAAATTAGATGGAGGTGTATGTAAGTGTAGTTAGAATACTTCTTATAACAACATCCTACTATATTAAGGATATTGTTTTTGTTATAAAATAAAGTAATAAAAAGATTTTATGGGTTTGTATAAGTAAAATAAAACAAAATAACTTAAAAAGAAGACGTTACCTTTAAATAGGGTAACTCCCTTTGGTTTGAACCAAAAGGATTTATTGAAGTGCCTTCTATCTAAGGTAAGGCTTATTGGAGGAGGAGAGGGATGTAGGTAGCTTAATTGGGAAGAGGTTTGATGATCCATTCGGCTTTATAAGAGTGGTTTAGGGCTTTTTATAAGGGGGAGGAGGGGCTCTTTAAGAAGGTGTGAAAATATTATTTTACTAAATAATGATTTTAGGTTTCTAAATGTCCAAATATTATTAAAGTCAAAGATAATATGGATCTTGGTAGAAATAAAATCATCAAATAAGAATTGGACCAGTTTTAGATATTATATTATTCTTTATAATCTTATTTATTTAAATCATTTATTAATCAGGTAACCACTGCATCATTATTATGTCATAAATAATTTAATTTATTTGATATCTAAAAAATATAAAAAAAATATCATGATGTATGAAATCGTTTTATCTTTAAAAATAATATTTATAGTCGAAAAGAAAACATATATAACTCCATGTAAAAAGTGATTTACTAAAAGATATTTTTTTATGTCCTTTTTTCCTTTACATTAAGTTAATTAAAATAAAGTGTCATTATCACTCCCAAGTGGACCCATGGGGTCTAAAAATAAACCCAAGGATTCCCATTATTGTATATGTATCAACCAATAGGATTAAGACACATGTTTGGGTAATTTAATATTATTATAATATTATTTGTTTACCCTTAATTACCATATTTACCTTTTAACCATGGTAAATAAAATATTTACTGAAATAAATATTAAAAATGTCTAAAAATAAAAGTTACCTATTTACATAATCTGTACCTCCTAATTCCAAATATGAAATCCATTTTTCCAAATTCATAACATAGAAGTGGAAAAAAATTACATTAATATTAATTCCTGTTGTCAAAACAAAAAGCGTGTTTTTAAGAAATAACTATCAAAAGATTGACACTTGTTTATGTCCAATTTCAATGTGAAATTACTTCCAATGAACAAAATTGGATTAAATGGTAAAAATATATTCTAATTACAGTCTAAAACCAATTAAAAAGATAATATAACCATATAAATGAATTTGATTAAAAGGAAGGTTTGAATTAAAATACAGTATTTTTCACTATTCATTAAAAATGAACTTTATCAGAAAAATACCAAAATTTCATCAAAATTATATTTTGATGTCCCGATTCTAAAGAATAATATTTTTTTAAAATATAACATATAAAAGTGACAAAAACAAGATTTAAAAATTGTTCTCCATCAAAAGGTGGTAAATTGACCTTTTGAAGAATATTAGAGCATTAATGCTTAAAATTGAATTCATTCACATTTTAAGCCTCTAACGTTTATTGGATAAATGTAAAAACATTTAAAAAACATTTAGAATCATATTATAGTTAGTTCTATTCATTCTCTCTAATACAATGGCTAGGCATTGACTACCATTTAAAATAATAATATTATATTATTAATGTGCAACGTATGATTTCAAAGAAACCCATTGTTACGTATCGGGCATGCCATCGAACATAGCATCCCATTTAAAGTAAAATTAATATTTATTTAAAAAATATTAATAAATATGAAAATTTCATATTTCTTTATTTACCTGGGATGTTACATCCTTCCCCACTTTTTGAAATTGCTTCCTCATAATTTTATTCACTTATCAAATAAATGGGGGTATTTATCTCTCATAGCATTTTCAGATACCCACATTTCCTCTTCAACCATATGGTTTTTCAAAAAAACCTTCACCAGATGAATTAACTTATTTCACAACACTTTCCCCTTTAGTCAACAATTTGAACTGGTTGTTCCTCATAAGAGAGATTCTCTTCCAACTGAACTACCTCTGGACTTAAAACATGAGATGGATCTGGAATATACTATCTCAACTTTGAAACATGAAAAACATTGTATACTTGGGACAAACATAGAGGTAACGCCACTATGTTCGCAACTGATCCAAATTTCTCTAGGATTTCATAAGGTCCAATGAACCTCAGACTCATCTTTCCCTTCATACCAAAACGCATCACACTCTTCCATGGAGAAACTTTGAGAAAGACATGATCACCTACCTCGAAAGAAAGATCCTTCCTCTGGTTATCCGCATAACTTTTCTGCCTACTCTGAGTTGTTCTCATGTGCTTCTAAATCAACTGAACCTTTTCTTCCGTCTCTTCTACCAATTCTGGTCCCATCAGCTTTATTTCAACTACTTCATCCCAAAAAACTGAATTTCGACAATGCTTCCCATATAATGCCTCAAATAGAGCCATCTGTATACTAGAATGAAAACTGTTATTATAATAAAATTCAACCAAAGAAATATGTAGGTCTCAAATTCCCTAGTAATCCAGTGAACAAGCATGTATAATATCTTCCAAGGTATGAATTATTCGTTCTGACTTCCAGTTTGATTGAGGAAGAAAAGTTGTACTAAAATTTAATTCAGTACCCACCGACTTCGGAAGGCCTTTCCAAAATTTGGAAGTAAACTTGGGATCACGATCTGATACAATAGAGAGGGTAACACCATGAAACCAGGCTATCCCTTTAACATACAACCGAAAAAGTTGATTTAGAGACAAAGTATCTCAAGTAGGAAGGAAATGAGCATATTTATTCAATCGATCTAAAATAACCCAGATTGCGTTATTACCTCGAGATGTTTTTGGTAATCACACACCGAAGTCCATAGATATATTTTCACATTCCCACTTTGGAACTAGTAAATACTGAAGCATCCCTTTCGTTAAATGCCTCTCTGCTTTAACCTGCTGACAAGTCAAACACTTCATAGTATAATTAGTAATATCTCTTTTCATTCCATCCCACCAGTAATAATCCCAAAGATCTATGTACATCTTAGTACTACCAGGATGAACTGAAAATGGGGAACTATGAGCTTCAAATAACAACTCATTCTTCAACAGTAAATAACAAGTCACGCATAATCTCTTTCCAAATCTCAAAACACAGTCATTATGAAAGTTAAAATCAGGAAACTTACCCTTTTGAACCAACTCTACATTTTTCTGCAACTCGTTGTCTTCCTTCTTGCTTTCTTTATTCTGTCTGATAGAGATGATTTCACTAACACCTGAAACAAAACAGAGGAATTTCCTACACCAAAAACTTATATTCCAAAGTTCATCAGACCAAAAACCAAAGGATCTTCTTCCAAATGTATCATGGTTAATGAAGCATTACTTTTTTGACTCAAAGAATCAGCCGCTTTATTTGATTTTACCGGATGGTAAAGGATTGTGCTATCATAACCCTTGTTAATTTCAACTATCTCCTCTATCTCATGTTAAATTCTTTCTAAGTGAATATATACTTCAAACTTTTGTGATCAGTATATATTTCACATTTTACTCCATACAAATGATGCCTCCAAATTTTTAAAGCAAAAACAACAACAGCTAATTCCAAATCATGTGTAGGTTAATTTAACTCGTGTGGTTTTAACTAACGTGAAACATAAAAATTTACCTAATCATTCTGCATAAAAACACAACCAAGTCCTTTCAACGAAGCATCACTGTTAATAAAAAACACACCATTTCTAGAAGGTAGTTCCAATACTGTATCATTTACCAATCTTATTTTAAATTACTGAAAAAAATCATCACATTCTTTTGTCCAAATGAACGTAAAACCTTTTCAAGTTACCTTAGTCAGTGGGCTAGATAACCATGAAAAAGTTTCAAAAAACCTCTGGTAATAACCTCCCAACCCATGAAAACTATAGATCATAGTTAATTTTGTGAGTCTTGGCCATTCTTCAACAAATTTTGTTTTAGCAGGATCAATAGTTATGCAATTTTTTGAAACAATTTGATCAAGGAAAGAAATTTTCTATAACCAAAATTCACACATGCTATATTTTCCAAATAGTTTCTTTTCTTTTAATGTTTTCAAGAAAACACTTAATTGACTTTCATTATCCTCTTTACTTTTATAATAAACCAAAATATCATCAATAAACACAACCAAAAACTTATCCAAAAACTCATAGAAAATTCTATTCATAAGATCCATGAATACAATAGGTGAATTGGTTAAACCAAAAGGAAGAACTAAAAATTAATAATAACCATATCTAGAATGAAACGTGGTATTTGGAGTGTCTGTTTCCTTTACTTTCAACTGATGGTACCCCGACCTAAAGTCAATCTTCAAAAAATACTGAGCTCCCTGGAGCTGATCAAACAAATCATCGATATGAGGAAAAGGATACTTGTTCTTAATAGTGATGTTATTCAATGCTCTATAATCAATGCAAAGCCTCATTGAACCATCTTTCTTTTTAACAGAAAAGACAGGAGCACCCCATGGTGATGTGCTTGGTCGAATGAATCCTTTATCTAATAACTCCTCTAATTGCTTCTTTAACTCTAAAAGTTAAATTTGAGTCATTTGATAAGGGGTTTTTGAAATTGGTTTAGCATTAGGAACTAATTAAACAGTAAATTCAAATTCTCAATCAGGTATAATACCAAGCAACTCATCTGGAAAAACATCAAGTTACTCATTTACAACTGGCACATCATTAATCTGAATAATTCCTTTGTTTTCAACAATATGTGAAAGGTAGCATTGATTTCATTATTTTACTAGTTTCCAGCTTCCTGATATGTTATCAAAAGTAAGGGTTCATTCCTGCACAGAAACTAAAATTATTTCTGAAAAGAAACCTCTTTATCTCTACAGTCAATGTTAGCATGATAAATAGAAATGCATTCTTTACCCAAAATAACATCAAACTCTACTAGATGCAAAACTATATGGTTTTCATGTAGATTTTTTCGACACACAATGACAAGATGGTTATTATGATTTCTTTTTGTCTCAACATTTCTCCCCAGCATTTTTACCATAAGTTCAGGATTCATATCTTAAGATGAAATTCCAAATTTACTAGAATACTTCATAGAAATGAAAGAATGTGTTGGCCCTGAATCTAATAACACATTGGAATAATCATAACAAACAAACAGTGTACCTGATACTACTTCATTTGATTTCCCAACATTTTTTTAATTAGTTGCAAAGGATTCCGCCACCCCTTTTTTCTTGTAGTCTGGCTGCTTTCCCTCAGTTGAGTTATTAATTGGACACTCATTTTTATAATAACCCATTTCATTGCACTTAAAACATTTTACTGACTATAAATCATAAAATTTATTACTATTACCCAGATCTTTTTCAGTGAAATTACGAGCCTTATGCCTCATTTTACCACATCGATAGCACTTACCAAAATTCAAAAGTCATTCCCCAGCATTCTTTTTACCAAAATTTTCACAAACTGTAAACGTAAGTTTCTTACCATCAAACTTTTTTTAAGTGTTCTTCTCTTTCACGTGCCACCTTGAAATCTTATTCTGTTGTTTGTCAAAGGACACCTAATCATCTGAAAACTCCATTTCCACTTTCTCCACACATTGAACAAGTTTTTCATAACTTCTGAAATCATGAGAATATAAATCCCTTTAATAGATCAGCTTTAATCCTGAGTAAAAATGATTGATTTTACTATCAAAATCTCGTAAGAAATTTGGAGCATACCTTGACAATCGAATGAATTTTTCTTCATAAGTAGCCACTGAGTCATCCTCCTATCTCAATTCTAGGAATTGTTTTTCCATACTAAGATGAACCACCTTAGGAAAATATTTCTCAATAAACATACCTTTGAATTCATACCAATCGAGAGCTTCAATCTCCTCATTATCCTTGATATTTTTCACCATCGTCCACCACTAATTAGCTTCACCTTAAAAATGGTAAACAGCGCGACTAACATTTTGATGTTCTAAACATCCCATGACATCAAAAATCTTCTCTAGTGATTTAATCCACCCTTCATCTAGCAAAGGGTCAGATGATCCTCTAAAAGATGGGGGATGTTGCCTCATGAAATGTTCCACAACTGACATTTTCCTCTACAGTTGATATGACTGATCTCATGCATGGATACCACCACCATTTATAGCCTAAGTCGACTGTGTCATCACTGCAAAAAAATGTTCAGTTCCGATTCTGACCATCCCAGGTTGATGATTTGGAAGTTTTTCTTCTTCCTGATGTCATCCCAAAATAGCTTTCATGTTTCCACTACGGAAAACCCTTCTGAATGCAGAAATATCATAGGAGAATCAATATGGTAATCTGTAAATGCTATAACACTTCAATCATAACATAAATTAGTTTATGGACATTAATTTGAAAATTACCTAACATCTAAAGTTATATAAACTGACCTCTTATACTAACAATAAGGATCTAGCCTTAAACATTACATAATCTTGAATTAAATGAATAGTTCACATTGAGGATTTTTTTCGTTTAGAGTTTTAGATAATTAGGTCATAACTATTACATTACATCTCACAAATTACAAGTTACACATACATAATCAGTTTTTATTTTCTCATAAAATAAAAACTGTTGAAAAAGAGTCATGTCCAGTCCCATGTTTTAGATAGCATGACTTTTCCTTTATCTCATTCTTGACCCTATTCATCTTTAAGTCCTGTGAAAAACATTTAAAAACATGGGATGAGCATAAAAAGCTCAATAAGGGTTATAATAAAAATAAAGAAAACATTAGTTCATCAATACGTACATAACATAATCTCTTTAACATACCTCATGAAATAATAAGATTTATGAATAATACATTGAAATCATAAATCACAAAGGTAACTTGTGGCATCTGTATCATACTTACATTGTAGCAATCACAACTACATAGGGAGTTACATTGGAATACACATCAAAGTATATTCCATAAATATCTTAGGAGAATCATTCATGTTTACCTCTATCATGTTACCCAATGCATTGGAGATCTATCTTGGGCTCACCCACCCTAGGTTTATTATAGAACCACCTATACACGTAAACAATGACCAAGAACCATAACATATTCATAGAATATAAAGCAAACATAAAGGAAAGATAAAATTTCCACATTTCAATCACAATATATCATTTAAATATATTGACATAACAAATCCATTATCAAACCCATTTTTAATACCAAAATATTTATATGTTATTTAATTTACTTTTAAAAACATTACGGCTTGTTAAGGAAGCCAAAGATCAAATAATACTCATGGCGGCGGAAATGGTCGTTGTCATCGCTTACGTTAAAAAAACAATCCTTTTTGTTGTTTAGTAAAACGCCTCATAGAAGAATATTCCTTTTGAGTGAAATGAGAGGTAAATTTTTTTTATACATCATATAAAAGAAAGTCATTTATAAAACAAAATATTTCTCAATGAAAGGAGATTGAGACGAAGTCCCTTACCTTGTGTCCGACTTGACTTGTTCATTCTTTAATCTCTTGAATAATAAACTAAAATTAAATTCTACTTTCTCAAGTACCTTTTTCAAGTTTATTGTACAATTTATATTACTTATTACCATGTTATAAACATTATTTAGTCATTTAAGTTAACACTGGTCATTTTGTCAATATTTGGTACTTGAGTCAAAAACGAACTTCTTATAATTACAAGTTGTTCATGTGGTAAAAATTCCATTATCTTCAAAATGATATTCATGATTTAGATATCATATATATCATTTATGTCCAATATATATATGTATTTATAATAGTACATAACATTTTTAGATAATAAATGAAATGCACTATTCATGGAGACGGTAATCCCTACATACGCATGAACGCTTCTACGATTTCTATTTTGCATTTAATGGAATGAAAACATATTGATAAATAGGTATATTATAATTCTAGTATAATATCATATATAATTTCATCAAATCTATACTTTATACATTCCACGTAAGGCATGAACGATTCATATCACTTTGAGGGGGCGGTAGTCCGCACTTCCTCAAATGAGATTATCGTTTTTACCCACAATGGAAATCATAATGTTATTCTATAAATGAAAAATACATAATCATAGAAATAATATAAATATAATATATATCAGATTTAAATATATTTCCATCTTAATGTCCACCATAAGAGGTTGTAGGATATAATTGAACAATCATCGTTTTGTGAGGCATTAGTTAACCGTCCATAGAAACAGTATGTTCTTTACCCATTAGATGGAGGTGTGTGTAACTTTAGTTTTAATAAATGTCATAAAAATATCCTATAATATTGATTATATTGGTTTTGTTATAAAATAAAGGAATAAAAATAGTTTAGGGGGTTGGAGAAGTAAAATAAAACAAAAGAAGTTAAGAGAGGACGTTACCATTAAATCGGGTAACTCCCTTTGGTTTGAACCAAAAGAGTTTCTTGAAGTGCCTTATTTCTAAGGTAAGGCATCTAGGAGGATGATAGGTATTTTGGGAGATTAACTGGGTATAGGTTGGATGATCCAAGGGGCTTGAGAAGTGTGAGTAATCTGTTATAGGTGAAGTCTTTTTATAAGCGGGGAGGGGCTCTTTAGGAAAGTGTGAAAATATTATTTAATTATATAATGATTTTCGATTTATAAATGTCCAATGCATATTAAAGTAAAATAAAAGATGAAATATGGTTGAAATAAAATCATCCAATTATAATTGGACAGGTTTTGGATATTATTTTAATCTTTATAATCTTATTTATGTAAAACATTTATTAATGAGACAACACTGCATCATTATTGTGTCATAAATAATTTAATATATTTGATGTCTAAAAGTTATAAAAAAATATCATGATGTATGAAATCTTTTTATCTTTCAAAATAATATTTATAGTCAAAAATATAACTTATATAACTGAAAGTAAAAATTGATTTACTAAAAGATATTTGTTTATGTCATTTTTTCCTTTAATTTAAGTTAATTAAAATAAAGTGCCATTTTCACTCCCAAGTGGCCCCATGGGGTCCCAAAATTGACCCAAGAATTTTCATGGTTGTATATGTATCAACCAATCAGATTAGGACACATGTTAGGGTAATTTAATATTATTACAAGATTATTTTTTTCCCTTCATTGTGAGATTTACCTTTTAACCATGTAAAATAAAATATTTACTGATATGAATATTCATAATGTCTAAAAATAAAAGGTACCTATTTACAAAATTTTTACCTCCTAATTAAAAATATGGAATCTATTTTTCTAAATTCAAAACAAATAAGTGGCATAAATTAATTTAAAATTAATTCCCATTGTCAAAACAAAAAGCGTGTTTTAAAGAAATAACTATCAAAAGATTAACATTTTTTATGTCCAATTTCAATGTTAAATTACATACATTTAACAAAATTGGAATAAATGGTAGAAAAATATTCTAAATACAATTTAAAAACAATTAAAAAGATAATCAAAAAATATAAATAAATTAGATTAAAAGGTCATTTTGAATTAAAATACATTACTTTGTATTATTCATTAAAAAAATAACTTTATCAGAAAAATACCAAAATTACATCCAAATTATATATTTATGACCTGATTCGAAATAATAATATTTTATTCTCAAATATAACATATAAAACTGAAAAAAACTAGATTTTAAAGTTGTTCCCCATCAAAAGGTGGTAAATCATCCTTTTAAAAAATATTAAAGTATTTGTGCTTAAAATTGGATACATTCACATTTTAAGCCTATAAATATTATTAAATAAATGTAAAAAAATTAAAAAACATGTATAATCATATTTTAGTTATTTCTACTCATTACCGTCAATATAACGGCTAGGCATTAACTACAATTTAAAATAATATTATTATATTATTAGTGTGCAATGTAAGATTTCAAAGAAACTCATTGTTGTGTATTGGGCACACCATCGAACATAGAATCCCCTTTAATGTAAAATTAATATTTAATTCACAAATATTAATAAATATAAAAATTTCATATTTCTTTATTTACCTAGGTTGTTACAGAGTGGGTGGAGATTAGCTGGAGTTATGACGACCAAGGTGTTTATCGAGATCATACCTTTGAATTAGTCCTCACCCTTGGAGTAGGTTAGACTCTTTAGATATTCAGTTGGACTTTTTTACATACTCTCTTTATGGTGGGGTTGTATTTTTCCATGTTTACTTTTCCTTTACTTATTTTTTACTCTGTTGTGGGATCTTAGATATATACATGAATTCCTTTAGTTGTTTAACATTTCAGCATTGTGTGGATTGGATATGTGTGTGTGTGTGTGTGTGTGTATGTACTTTAATCTAATACCTACCATTTGTGGGAAATGCCTACTTATAGCTAGTCTCAAGCCCTTGGACTATCAGAGGCGGTCTTGGGGTAGTCACAGCACGGGCCCGTCTTGGATGGATTATTCTATAGTGCTATCCGAGTGGTCAGTTCTACTTTAAGACTAGGAGTCTGTGATATTGGTTTGCAGAAACAGTGTTAAGCCTTTCATGTTTGGATTTCTAGCTAGGCACTCCAGTTTTGGTGTGGTGTCTAATGTATTCATACACCAGGACTCTGATCACATTATTTTCAACTTGGTACATGACAACATTAGTTGTAGGAAAAACAATCGTACATACATAATATAGTAATGGTTGTGTTTTCCATTTCATTCTGGAGTCATCTCCCTAGATATACTATTTTTCCATGGTAAATATTGTTTTATTTCAGGATTCCTCCACATAGCCATCGATCTAGGATCCCCCCATAGGATCACGAGGATGATTCGCTCAGTGATGAGGCATCGGTACAGGGGGGGTTGTATCATAGATAGCACCTCCAGGTGGTTTACCAGATATACCACCACCTGTCGAGATGCAGATTCTACTAGCACTTCAAACTGATGGTCCAAGTAGTGGCAGTGCATTTTTTGAGTTTTAGAGGTAGTGACCTCCCATGTTTCGGGGTGAGACAGACCCCCAAATGGATGACGATCGACATGAGGTAGTCTCATGCATTTTTCTCTTTAGGAGGACACAGGCTAATCAAATGGAAGTCTATGTCACAATTCTTATTCAGGGATCTATGTAGTGGTGGTGAAGCATGGTGAATTAGTCACATTAAAGGACATATCTCCCATGGAAATACTTCGATAATCTCTTCATAGATGAGTTCTATTCGTCCACATTGTGATCAGTATGCATGCAGGAGCTCCTACATCTGCAGAAGGGTAGTATAACCATGACATAGTATTCAGTGAAGTTTACTAATCTCTCATGATACTATTTGGATATGGTATGATACCAGTTCTTCAGGTCTCAATCACTCAAGAAGGGATTTTGCCGAGACATCTATGAATCAGTGGTATCCCTTGTCATTTCTACTTATGTTGGATTACAAGAGAAATCCATGTTTGTAGAAGGTTTTCTGGAAGAGCTAACACCATTTGTGGGAGATAGCAGTGGGAACCTAATAGTTGAGACCTCAGTAGTAGGTATCCAATGGTAGTCATAGAAATCCAAGTTGTTCAGGAACTTCATGAGGTGATTCCAAGATTCAGGGACATTGGTGCAGGGATCCCATGGATGCTCAAATCAGCCAAGGGATAGGAGGTGTTTCTCTTATGACAATCGGGTACATCTATCATGATATTTCCTAACATGTCGTATAGTTGGTTGGTAGATGGTCCAGGAACTTCCAAGATAGATATATATATAGGATTATGGTCGTATGGATGGTGGTGGATGTCATAGAGTGGTGGGAAGAGAAGTAGGAGGTGGTTGAAGTTTTAAGCTATTAACACCATCACCCCCAGGTGGTCCACACCCGGCCTAGGGAGATAGTAGGAAAGTGCAAGGATAGCTACTGGCTATGGAGGCCTATGAACTCAAGGCTCCATGGATTATTTGAGGTGAAATATGTGTCTTTTCTACATTAGATTCCCTATTGGTAGAAAAAGGTTTTAGTAATTTTTTTCTTACCACAAATCTTGTTTGAGACTAGGATATTCTAGTTTAACCATTGACTTAACCATTACACATGTAGACTCCTGCAGGAGGAGACTCGATGATCACACATTGGTTCCAATAGTGTGACCTGACTATTGGAGTTGAGAGTTTTGGTTGGGATCTCTTGGTAGTGGCATCAAGGTCTTATGACATCATTCTTGGTATGGAATGGTTATCCATAGTTCATACTTAGATTGACCATTTTAGGTGAAGAGTACAGTGTGTCTTCTATGATGGAATCATGTTTTTATTTAATTGTGAAAAAGAAATCCAGGCAGTGTATGATGGGCTCATGCATCGGAGCGTGTAGTCGATTACTCATCAGTTGGCTAGCCCGACCCTCAATGTGGTGGATGATATGAGTCCTCAATTCCATAAACTGGTGGATGAGTATGAGGAAATCTTTCCTCAAGATGTTCTAGGATTACCTCCCCATAGGGAGATAGAATTATTTATGTATCTACACCTCAGGAGGGAACTAATATCTACAACTGCATATCGGATGGCTCCTGTAGTACTTCTTGAGATGAGGGTACAGTTTTAGGAATTTTGGGATAAGGGATTCATGAGAACCAGTGTATCACCCTTGGTAGTCCTAGTTTTTTTTACCAAGAAGGAAGATAGGAACTTTAGGTTATGTTTGGATTACTGGCCTTTGAACTAAGTGGCCTTGATGAAAAATTATCCACTTTAGAGGATTGATGAATCATTTATCTGTTGAAAAGGGTGTGATGGTTCTCAAAGATTGATTATAGATATGGATATCACCAGCTATGAGTAAGAGATGAGGGTATAAGGAACATAGACAGAAGATTTCATTACAGTCACTATGATTACTTGGTAATGCCATATGGCATGACGAATTCCCCAACAGTGTTAATGTGACTCATAAACAAGATCTTTCCAACTTTCTTAGACCATTTCATGGTGATATTCATTGATGAAATCCTTATATATTTGGTGTTTGAGGAGGATCATGTGAGACACTTGAGGATGGTCCTAGTAACACTCTAAGAGCTCCATCTTTATAGGAAGCTCTCAAAGCTCTAGTTTTGGATTTTAGAGGTCCATTTTCTAGGATATGTCATCTTAGAGGCAGGAGTTATAGTGGATCCATCAAAGGTTGAGGTAGTTCATTCTTGGGATCCACCAAAGAGTGTTACTGAGGTGTGAAATTTCCTTGGATTAGAATGTTACTATCAAAGGTGTGTACCCAAATTCAATAGATTGGAATCACCCTTCATGTCTTTGACACAGAATGGGAAGCCTTTCTTATATATAGAAAAGTGTCATCAGTGCTTTCTAGAGATAAGGTAGAGGTTGACGAGCACTCCTATCATGACGTTATTGGAGGAATGTGTTAAGTATGTGGTATTCTACGATGCATCAGGAACTAGGCTTCGTTGTAACCTAATGTAGAGGCATGTGGGTATTGCATATCGTTTGCGCCAATTGAGACTTCATGAGTAGAATTATGTGACTCCTTATCTTGAGTTTTTAGTTGTAGACTTTACATTGAATGTGCGGTGACACTACTTGATGGGAGAGTTTTTTTTTTGTCTACTCTAACCACAAGAGTATCATGTATATCTTGTTTCATAAAGATATGAACATGATAAATAGGAAATGGATATATTTCCTCTAAGACTATGGATTTGAGATTTTCTATACTCATTGGAATGGGAATGTGGTGCAAGATTATCTCATAATGAGATCTAGTTCATAGTTACTGATCAATGCATCTGAACAATTGGCCTCATTGTAGTTATAATTTGTAGATGGGGAGGGAGAATCTTACCACCAGTCAATGGTTTTCACCCCTTCACTCTTATAGTGAGTTGAGGAGGCACATATTTGGGATACCGACTACAAGACCCTATGTGATTAGATATCCATAGGGCATGCTCTTGATGGAATTAAAAAGGTGGGGAGAGCATTATTGTCATTAGAGGACACACGATGGTACCAGGGATGTTGTGAGAGGAGATTATAAGGGAGTTTCATAAATCCCCTTTAGTGGTACATCCAAGAGTGGGGAAGATGTACCAGGACCTCTGATGTCAGCTTTGGTGACTATGAATGATGGAAGGGGTTGTAGAGTTTTTCTCTCGATGCCTTATTTGTTAGCAAGTGAAGGATGAGCACCAGGTTATATTGGTTTTATCTCAACCCCTTGAGGTGATAGAATGGAATATGGATGGGATGTCGATGGAATTTTTTATTGACTTATCACATATTTATAGGGGACAAACATTATCTGGGTGATCATTGAATAACTCACCAAGTCGGGAAAATTCCTATCTATTCGAGAGCAGAGTTCAGTAGAGATCTTGGGATGTCTCTACATATAGAATATATTTTGACTCCAAGGAGTTCCACCAATGATTGATTCATATCATGATGATCTATTTACATCCCAGTTGTGAATGGTATTACATAAGGTGTTTGGGACCAAGTTACACTTGAGAATAGCTTTTCAAGCTCAAACAGATGGGCAGACAGAATGGACTATATATGTTTTAGAGGAAAAGATGGGAGATTTTTTTTTAGACTTTTCCCATATTTGGGAGTATCACCTATGACTGGTGGATTTTTCATAAAATTGTAGCTAATATTCCACCATTTATATGGAACCATTTGAGGATTTTTACTTGAAACCTTTCAGGTCACCACTTTGCTGTAATGAGCCTAGAGATTCAGCACTCATGGGATTGGACTTGGTGTGAGCTACTACAAAGAAGGTTCTGATCATCCATGAATAGATTAATACTACACAGAGCTATCAAAAGTCTTATAATGAGAGGCGATGAAGACCTTTGGAGTTCGAGGAAGTATACCATGTGTTCTTTTATATTTTTCCTCGATGTGGATTATGAAAAATTAGCTTGCGCAGAAAGCTATATTCATGGTTCATCATACCTTTTTAGATATTATGTAGAGTTGTCAAGGTAGAATACTGATTTTATATTCCTCAATAGTTAGACAGTGTATAGGATGAATTTCACGTGTTACAACATAGGAGGTCCATGCATGACCCATCACACATCATCGACTTGGGCAAGCTGGACATCGAGGACGGAGCGACTTTTGCTGAGTACCTAGTGGAGATGGAGAATCGGCAAGAGATGATCCTTTTTTCATGATCGATTCCTTTATTGTGTGTCCATTAGAATCACGGGAATCTCTTGGATAGCACATGGGAGTGAGAGTCTTAGATTCATGCTAAGTACCCCCATCTGTATTAGTATACCTTGTTTTATATTTTCAAATATGTAAAGCCCCAAGGTGGGGAGAATGGAATATATTTTATTTTCCATGTATTATTTTTATATATTATAAAGATTTATTTTTAGATAAGGTGTCAAGACATCATGTGATTTTTAGGCATAGTGTTCCGAGAACAAATTTTTAATAAATATTAAAATATTAATTGCATATGCACGCTATTTTATGGAAAAAGTGGAATAACTCCTAAATGAGAGCACTGATTAGAACTCTGAGGGAACTATTGAATCCATTATAGTGTCTTTACATTAGGCATGACCTAACATTTTTCATTATGGGTCGTCTATGAAAAATATGTCACAGGTATAAAATAAGTAATTTAATTATTTTATTGATGCAATTTTATAGTGACTTGTTTCTTTAAATGTTTCATTATATCAGAATTCTAGGGTTATCCACATTACCCTAAAACCTCTAGAGTATTGTGGAGAGAGATATCTAGGAATCATTTCCAAAATAAAATTATGGATCATAGATTTATGATTTTAACACATTTATTTTTAAGTATTTCACCAATGAATACAATGAAGATTATTTCCTCCTCAGTGATTGGTCCAAATCAAGTTAGGTCATGAGTTTCAGTTGTTTGAATTCCCCTATTCTTAATTTCTGTGACGATCTCAAATCAATCAACAAATAGATTGGTTAGAGGATAAATCACCTTATAGGATGGGCTTACTGTAGGAGTTATTTGGGAGAATCTATTTTAATCTCTTCATTTTTTATCTTGTGGAAAGAATCGAGATCGACATGAAAATAAATCGAGGTTAATTCCTATGATTTTTATTTATTTCTTTCTCCCCCAATTCATTGTTTTTTGTGCAATTCCTTGTTTGGTCTACAACTGGACTTTTCCCAATAAATTGATTATTACACACCCATTTCTTGGCACAATGATTCGAAAACATAGATCTTGGATCACCACAGCATGAAAAGGTTGTGATGATGGAGATAGAGCTAATCCAACAACAGATGATTCTCGATTTCATGTTATTTGATATTTTTTAACATGAAATGATAAATGGATGTTCGATCTAATTCTCAAGAATATCTAGAGACAGAACACATTTTTCAATGACGGTAAGTCATGGGTGACCTGGTATCTTTGATTTCATAGTGAATTGATCGCTAGAATGAAGGTGAAGCACTGAATAGGACATGTGGAGGTAGAACAGTGTTTCTAGAAAATCTCATAGAACATGACGTGTAATCCAGGATTAGACGGCATGTGGGGGCCCTTGGCTGCTATGCTAGGGTTTGTCCAGAGTAGGATCACAAGGTGTGTGACCCTAGTCACATGGCATTTGTCCCTCCTCGTATGATTCGGCATGTACTTCGAAGAGTAAACATACATACGTAATAGTCCATGGCTAGATGTTACTCTATGCACTTAAACATGGACACGACTTGGAATACACGAATCAGTATATGGATATGGTTTATATATATAGAAACAGCTAGGCAATATTGGTGGGGAATTTTGGGTCTCTACATGCCATGTACTCATCCTACATGCCATGTGATTTCAGACTACATGTAATGTGAGTTTCTTCCACATGGACAAGAATTAGGATAGCTTGAAATGCCATGTACCCCCTAGGGCATGTCATGTAATCCCATCAAGTGTGCTTGAGGCTCTTTGTTTTCCTATTTTGGTCTAGTATAGGTTGAGTGTGTTCCCATGGTCTTTTTACTCAAGGGTATAGTGTTTAATTACATCCACATCACAAGATTGGAATCCTCCCTAGAGGATGAGTCTCAGATGGAGTTGTGGTTTCCCTCCATGAGACTCGAGTGTGATCCTCTATTATCCCTAGTTGAGTCTGTGGAATCATAGTGACCACCCAGAGAAGGACGTTGATACTCTATATAGAGTGTTGCATTAGTAAGGTTTATGGAATCATTAGAATTTGATCCCCTACGTAACATGTTGATCCATATTTGGTTTGTGGTGTCCCCGAGCAGTTATGGGCATGAAACCCTATCTATATATCAAGGTTGATCTAAATTGGGTTCATGGTGTCCCCCGCAAGTTCTTCATGTGACCCCCACTATCTGTATCGTAGTCATCTCAAACCTGTAATTTCTTTTTGGGTAGGGACAAAATGAGATACACCTCTTCTTGGAGTTTCATTGATGAAAACATGGTTCATGGAGTTATTTATCCTCGAACAAGCATTGCTTCGAGCGGAATCATGTGGCTAGTGGTTGGTTATGATCATCTGATGGAATGGTGTCTCTCCTGAGTATATCTAGGTTTTTTTTGTACTACCTATATCTATGATACATTGTTAAATCTGGTATCGATCTGACTGTACCCATTGATTCTTGTTTAGTTTTTTTTTGGTGTCTTACTGAGTATTGTTATACCCACCCCCGCACAAGATTTTCTCACACAGGTCATGTCTTATGAAAATTATGACCCTTTTGATTGTGCCTTAAGAGGACAGAGAGAAGGTGAAGTATAGCTAAATATTGGTATACTGATGTTTTTATCGAGAGTGTACCTTTGACTTGGTTCTCTCTATTGGAGTATTTTAGACTCTTTACAGTTTGAGTTGGACTTTTTTACAGACTCTCTTTGTAATGGGGTTTTATTTTTCCTTATTTAGTTTCCCTTTACTTACCTTTGTACTATGTTGTGGGATCTAAGATGTATGTGTGCATTCTTTTAGTTTTTTTACATTTAATAATTATGTTTCTTAGATATATGTTCATGTGTACCGGTACTTTTGGCCAATTCCTACCATTTGTAGGAAATGCCTACTTGGTGATAGTAACAAGCCCCTAGCCAATCAGAGGAGGGATTGGGGTATTCACAACCTATGCCCCTCAAGGATAAGTCGTGACACTTTCTCTCAAACCATCTAATACTTTGAGCATTCTAATGTTCTATACAATGTTAATTTGAATCCACTACCACATTCCCTAGTTCTACCGGTCTCGCTATAATAGAATCCTAAGGTGAATTTTATATTTTTCTAAGAGAGAACATCCAATGAGTTTATATTCTTACCTTATCACTTTAAATAATATTCCACTTAAAACTCATCCATAATTATTCCATAATACATGAAATTATGTCATTGGTATATTAAATATATTAAAATAATTTTAATTTAATGGAATATCCATTTTCTACCCTCTCCTCAATATATTCTAAAGAAAAACATTGTCCATAATATGGTTAGATCACTGACCCCATGAAAAACGAATTCCATTTTCCACCACCACCTTTATGTTCTATTTTAATTCAATTAATGTGGTTTAAAATTATCTATTCAATTATAATATTATTTATTTCACATTATATGGAAAATATATGGTAATAATATGAATGGAAACCAAATAATTCCTAAATGGTTATAAAACCTTCCTAAAAGAACTAAGAGTTTTTCAATAACTCATATACATTATAAATCAAGCCTTTTATGAATACTATTAGATAATAAAATGTTTTTTAAATTATAGAAACACATTAAATTCATAACATTATATATCTTAATTTATGTAACTATTTCATAATGAACATTCAAAATCACCTATAAGTTTTGTGACCTTAGAAACAAGAAACAAATTACCATGGTACAGTTGAAATTGAAATTTTATTTTAATAAAATGGAATGTTAATGATAAATAATTTATTTTTAAATAAGGTATTAGATAATATTTGTAAAAAAATATAATTAGTTTGTTTGGGTTTTTAACTGAAATTGTAGTGAAAACCTAGAATTGATATAATGTAACTCTCTAAAACACACTCTTTTTTATACCTTATCAGTCTCATCTTAACTTTCTCCATTTATTTTTTAGATGAATAACTTATATATATTATGTGTGTGTGTGTGTGTGTGTTTCATATATTCCTATGTTATACTTTTTTCCATTTATGGGGATACATACGCTTTGGATGTTCTATTCCCAAATCAATATTTAAATTGATCCAATTAAAGGGAACATACAATTTTTAATTTCATGATATGAACCACCCCATGAACTATTTTTAATCATAAAATTATTTCTATAATAACTCATTATTTTGTAAATAATACACCAATTAAAAAAAATTTATAAAAAAATATGATTTTTCAACAATTTTTAATGCTTCCATACGATTTTCCTAAAACATCACTAAATATAGTCAATACCAAAATAAAATCCCCTCCCATTATCATTCTATTTTCATAAAATGAACTTTAAAATTGTGTCCTTTTATTATATATATATAAATACTAAAACTCTAAATATTTAATTCAATTTTCTACTTTGAATCCTTATAGGATATCCTTTGATTATGATATAAGGGAATATTATTTAACCCATTTCTATCCATGGGTATTACATATGTCAATGCCATATATTTGATTTTATTATATGGAACACATATGAATGTACATATTATAATTAGTATTCCTAGATGGTTATCCAATTAAATTGGTAATTTTTAAGTCTCATGATATGATATATATGTGATTTGGTGGTAAACAAAGTTTTT
Source organism: Viscum album (assembly GCA_963277665.1). Taxonomy (NCBI): domain Eukaryota; kingdom Viridiplantae; phylum Streptophyta; class Magnoliopsida; order Santalales; family Viscaceae; genus Viscum; species Viscum album. The sequence continues at coordinate 686,800,157 of OY728150.1, forward strand.
TATGAAAAAATTTTCACCATGTCAGGATGTCACGATAGTGAGACTTCACTTATTATTATGATGTCCAATATTATGATGTTATCATATTCCTATTATTACATCAACATTTTATTCCATATTATTTGTTTCATGGTTTATTATAATTATTCACGATTCCTTCTTTTTATGATATCATTTTTTTTATATTTAACTTGCATGTTAAGATTTATTATCATGATTATTCCATTACAGGGCCTTATTACTCACTAATTTACATTTTTTATTCACTAGTTTATCCTAAAAAGTTTTAGAATCTTAGATTTATCTAGGATAAAATTATGGATGTTTTAAAAAATTATATTTAATTTTCATGATGATGTACCAGGAATCAAATCTCTAAATGAAACATGGTCGTTAGATCATTGGGTTGTTTTTATTGGATACCTATAATAAAAATCATGTGATAATACATATATTATTCATGGGTCGTAATAGTTTTGATTCTAAAAGATAACTAGTTGATTCAACAACAAAATGATAAAATATAAAAACCATAAAAAAATATCCATATTACTGTGTAGCTAAAGATACAAGAGAATAAAATAGGAAAATAAATGAATGAAAAAACATTGGTGTTATTCATAACTGATGAAACCTCATATATTATATGACCACTAATTTCAAGAAAATATTAAGATGAAATAAATTTTACTACAGTAGAACCCATGTGGAATAACTTTGGGGGATGATATCTGATAATTGTGGAAAACACATATCAAATGTCTTTAATATTTGAAAGTTTTTATTAATTTTATTTTAAAATTATTTCTTAGAACACAAATTATGGAATTTGTTGTATGGTCATGGTTTTATGCCTCTGTTATGGTCAAATGTTAGTGTTTCCCCTCTCAACACAACATAAATCTCTTCCCTTAGAAGATAACCCAAAATTTTGAATCATAGGTATTCATAGATTATCATCCCCCCATGGGACACAACACTACTCTAATGGATGACTTCATGGTGTATCCTTGGAACATATTAGCAAGCCACGTCAATCTCAAGTTACACTTCTCGTTACAACATCATATTCTTACAGTGCATCCAAGTATCTATGTAAGACTATAATCTTATCCAATCCACTAACCATAATATATATCAATTACTTGAAGCATGGTATTTCAAAAATATAAATAAAAAATCATTAAAAAATCTATTACTAATCCTACACATCCACTTCTTGGTTATAAAACATTTTATTATGGCATAATGTTTCCCTAATGGACCCTCAATAGGATAAAACCCTTGTATTTTATTTAGTAATTGACCATTGAAAGCATAATTAGTTCATTATCTCAAGGATGACATCCTATAATATTCTCCAATACCATTACAACACATCCAATTTCATACAAAATGAAATAAATCGGGATTGTAAATTTTTATTTTGAAATTTACACATCATATAGATGTGTTTTTTTAAATGATTACAAAAGTTTGTGAAATTGATCAGGAGATGGTTGGTTGTGGTTCAGAGTAGATAGTAAACATATTAATACCCGAGGTAATGGCCCATAATGATTATCATGTATGATCAAGTATTTCAACAAGAATATCCTTGGTTATTATAGCATCCCATATTTTAATAAAATAAACATTCATTTCATTACACGGAACTGAGGATCTTTAAGGTTTAGTGTCTTGGAAACAGGGAACATAATACATGAAAACAACATAAAACATTCTTCTTAAACAATTGAAAGGCTTCTCCTTAAGTTCATCCTCGGTTCATTACTGCATCTCATAACCTGTGGACATACATCAAATGAAAGGGTGAGCAGAAGGCCCAATAAGGGAAACAAGAGAAATATTTTACATGTGAACTTGAGATACTTCAATAAGGAGATGAAAAGAACTTTAAGGAATGAGAAAAGAATCATGAGATACATCATAATAAAAAATAAGATTTTTCATAACTTGAAGATGTGGCTGCAACATTTAGTATTGACAATCATTTCATTTCACCAAGGTCCATCCCTAAGGTGTCATTAAAAATTACCAAGGTTATTCACCATAGTATCAGTCTAAAAGTCATCTCTAGAGATTAAGTCTTTACACAATGCATTGGAGTGCTATCTAGGCGCACCCTTGACATGTCTTTATTATCATGTGAGCCACATATATCATCATTAATCATTTCATAAACAACCCATATAGCAAAAAAGAAATGGGTTTCATTTCATAATCATAACGTTTTAAAAACTGCTTTAATGACATGATCTTTATGTCACTTTAAACCCACAGAAAAGGGAAAGCGAGTTTCATGTATGTAAATCCCTGAATTTAAAATAGAACATTTTTATATATATTTGAATACCCATGTATAAATAAGATCTTTGATTATTCACTTAATAACATAAAAGAATTTTGAGATAAAGATAGAGAGGCATTTTGAGACGAAAATTCTGCAGCATAACGGCCATGTTTCGGGGTTTTTGAAAACATTGAAAAGAGAGGGGACATGAGTCAAACATTAATAAATGACCCATAAAACAGTATAGGGACATAATAATAAGGATATATGAACATGGTAATGAAATTTGAAGGACATTCCATTTGAAATGAAAAACACGGAAGGGAGACAAAAATTAGATTTCTCTTATGAAAATTCGACAGCCTAACGGCATCACTTAAACTTCAACAAAAATGAATTGAAAAGATCAAATATGTTCCCTCATAATATGAACATAAGAGTTCAGTATGATAGATATAGAGATAATACCACAAAATAATTAAAAAGGAACTTGAAAGACTTGACATGAAAGTAGAACTTTGAAAAGAATGAGAAGGGTGAAAGAATCCCCTTAAGATTTCGGCAGCCTAACGGCGCCACTTAAACATTCTTAAAACGAATTGATGAGAAAAAGATGGGGTATCTCATCCTATGAAAATGAAAAGGGAAGTAATATGAATATATAAGAACATCCTCCAACATAAGAACATGGAGTATAAAAGAAATGACATAAAAGAGATTACATGAAAAGAAGAGAGAGGTCGGATCCCTTACCTTAAAACGTAACTCTTAAAACTCAAAGGTTTGGACTTTGAAGGATTGGGGGAACCTTGGGAGGACTCCTTGGGAGGTAAGGAGACCAGAACTTCTTTGAGGATGGTTTTTGAGTCGAATGGATGAGAATAGGGCTTGGTATTTATAGGGAAAGTGAGGGGACAAGGCATTAATGGCCAAGGGACACCTCACAAGTGCTTTACTCAAAACCATGTGCTCTCTCATGATATTTCCCATGAATTTAGGCCACATGGGGCCCCCAAAACAATAATTCATCACCTAAGGTCGGAAAACCCTTAAAATATCTCATGACATCACCATGACACAGCTATGATGTCATTAGACATACTGAATCCCTAAAACTGCTTTTTTTTTACTATTCACTGAGAATTCATCTTTCTCAGAAAAATCCCAAAATTTTACCTTATCCAAATATCTATGATCTGATTAAAAATATGTAATCCATTTTATAAAAATAATTTTCTAAATATTTTTAATTTAATTTTTAAATAAAAACACTATTCACTGAAAATTCATTTCTTTAGAAAAAACCCCAAAAATTACCTTAACATAATATCAGTGCTCTGAGTTCAAAAATAAAGTCCATTTTAGAAAAATATTTTTCTAAATATTTTTAATTTAATTGTTAATTAGAAAACACTATTCACCCCAAAAAACTAATTCTTGATTAATAATTTATGAAACCGTTAGTTACCCATTTTATTGAATCACATTACTTAATCTAGGTGTCTAAATTATATTAAAACTTTCTTTGAGTGAAATTACTAATCCATTTGGTCACATTACTAATCATAAGCATAAAATCACTATTCCTAATTTACTATTCATCAAAAATTAAGTTGATCTTATTAGACCCCAAATTCCTTACTGAACACTTTTGTAGAAGACCTTTTTTTGAAAATCATTACACATCATTAATTATTTAGGGTTTACATAAATATTTTAAAATATCCTTTTTTCAAAATTCATCAATAAAATATATCCTAAAATTATCCAAACAATTGAAATATCACAAACATCACCAAAGGAAGAAATCTCAATTTATTCATCCCAAAGGATCACACAAGGAAGCTAGGGTCTCATCACATAGCCCCTTATAACACTTGCATATGACCTAAATGTAAGGTCTGCTATGGTGAGAGAATCTGAGGGAGGCTCAGATAACATTGCCCTAGTAGTAATCTCTATTAACTTGAACTTCTCCCATAGGCGTTTCCGTTCAATCTTGACACGCGGGAGTTTGGCTTGGGCTTGGTCCAAAGCGAATCCCAAAGATGCCACCTCCTTCCCATGCTCTAATAAGTGGGCTTCATAAGGTTCGAGTCGACTGGACGAAGCCATCGACTCCTCTTTCAGCATTAACCAACAACATCTCTATTAAAACATTAAGAGTAAGTTAATATTCCACTCAAAAAGATTGGGTCGTTACATTCTTCCCCCCTTAAGAAATTTCGTCCCTGAAATTTATACTTGAGGCCTAGTCGAAAAGGTGAGGGTACTTTTGCTTCATCATTTCCTCAGGCTCCCAAGTCGCTTCTTCATATTTATTATTCCTCCACAACACTTTCACAAGGTGGGTAGTCTTGTTTCATAGAGCCCTGTCTCTACGGTCTAAGATCTCCACTGGCCGATCTTCATAAGAGAGGTCATGTTCCAGTTGTACCACCTCTAGGTTCAGTACATGTGAAGGGTCAGGTATGTACTTCCTCAAGAGAGATACATGGAAGACATTATGAACTTGAGCTAGGTTCGGTGGAAGTGCTAGACGATAGGCCGCTGCTCCTATGCGATCAAGGATTTCATAGGGGCCAATGTACCTAGGGCTAAGCTTCCCTTTCTTCCCAAACCGCATGACTCTCTTCCATGGAGAAATTCGAAGGAAGACTTTGTCACCAACACCAAACTCCAAGTCCCTTCGACGATTGTCAGCATAGCTCTTCTACCAACTCTGAGCAGCCTTTAAGTGTTGTTGGATGGCATGGACCTGTTCTGTCATCTCTTGAACAAGATCAGGCCCAAGAAGCTTTCTCTCACCAGTTTCATCCCAACAAGTAGGAGTTCTACATCACTTTCCATATAGATCTTCATAGGTTGTCATCTGAATACTCTAATGGAAGCTATTGTTATTGGAGGACTCCACTAATGGGAGGTGTTGATCCCATCCACCTTTAAATTCCATTGAGCATAATCTCAGCATTTCTTCGAGTGTCTGAATAGTCCTTTCAGATTGGCCATCAGTTTGAGGATGATAGGCCGTACTAAAATTCAATTTAGTATTCAGAGCATGTTGAAGACTTCTCCAGAATTTTGATGTGAATCTTGGATCACGATCAGACATGATGGATAGTGGTACCCCATGCATCCTTACCACTTCCCTTACGTATATCTTGGCAAGCTGGTCCAGAGAGAAATCTTCCCGAATATAGATAAAATGGGATGTCTTGGTGAGATGGTCCACAATAACCCATATCGCATTGTTTCCTTTGGATTTTTTTGGGAGACCAGTTACAAATTCCATAGTGATATTATCCCACTTCCATACTGGTATGGGTAGCGGTAGTAATACCCCCTTATGAAGTTTTCATTCTGCCTTTACTTGCTGACACACCAGGCACCTTGTAGTGTAATCAGCAATCTCCCTCTTCATGTTATCCCACCAATAATGATCACGAAGGTCTCTATACATTTTAGTACTTCCCAGATGTATAGAGAAGGTAGATCTATGAGCATTATCCATCGATTCTTTCTTTACCTCTGGAATAGATGGAACACATAGTCTTGTACGAAATTTCAATACACCTTCTTGGTCAATATTGAAATCAGGGAACTTCCCATCCTTTAGAGCCGCAAACTTCTCCTGCAGCAAAGGATCTTCTTTTTGAGCCTTCTTGATCTTCTCTAGTAATGAAGGTTGAGAAATCATTTGGGATAAGGTTGATGATGTCCCTTCCCTTACAATTCCCATGTCCAGTTTTACTAGATCTTTAATCAAGGGATCTCCTAGAATCCTCATTGTTTCCATAACAACAGGGTCTTTCATGCTTAACGCATCTGCGACTTTGTTTTCTCTACCAGGGTGATAATGAATTGAACAATCATAGTCTTTAATAAGATCCAAACATCTCCTTTGTCTCATGTTCAATTCTTTCTGTGTGAAAATATACTTTAGACTTTGGTGGTCAGTGTATATATCACATTTCTCCCCATAAAGATAGTGCCTCCATATCTTTAGAGTAAAAACAACTTCCGATAGCTCTAGATCATGCGTAGGATAATTCTGCTCATGAATCTTCAACTGTCGTGATGCATAAGCAATTACCTTGTCATTTTGCATGAGGACGCACCCAAGCCCTTTCATAGATGCATCTCTAAAAATAACGAATCCTTCTCCGATAGAGGGTAGTGTTAACACAGGTGCAGTAACCAATCACTTCTTCAGCTCTTGGAAAAATTCCTCGCATTCCTTTATCCAGATTAACTTAACCCCTTTTTGAGTCAACTTGGTTAGTGGATTAGAAATCCGTGAAAAGTTTTTCACAAACCTCCTATAATATCCCGCTAAACCAAGGAAACTATGAATCTCAGTTACTGTTGTGGGTTGAGGCCACTCCTCCACAACCATTGTCTTTGTAGGGTCAACCGAGATTCCATCATTGGTTATGATGTGCCCCAAGAAAGCCACTTGTTATAACCAAAACTCACACTTGTTGAACTTTCCAAAGAGCCTCTCCTTCCGCAGAGTTTTCAAAATAACCCTTAGATGATCTTCATGCTCCTCATGAATTTTTTAATATATCAAAATATCATCAATAAAAACTACCAAAAAGTTATCAAGGTAGTCCTTAAAGACTCTATTCATCAAATACATGAAAATAGTAGGAGCATTAGTCAAGCCAAAGGGCATAACGGTAAACTCATAATGCCTATATCTTGATCGGAAGGCAGTCTTTGGAATATCTTCCTTCTTTAACCTCAGTTGATGATAACCAGATCGAATGTCAATCTTAGAGAAGAATTGAGCCCCATGAAGTTGGTCAAATAAATCATCAATTCTTAGAAGAGGATATATGTTCTTCAGTGTGATCTCGTTCAGTTCTCTATAATCAACGCACAGCCGCATTGATCCATCCTTCTTCTTCACAAAGAGAACTGGTTCCCCCCAAGGAGACACACTTGGTCAGATAAACCCCTGCTCCAAAAAGTCTTGGAGTTGTTTCTTTAACTCTTCTAGCTCCACATTTGACATTCTATACAGGGTCTCTGATATCTGTTGTGATCCAGGTATGTGTTCAATGGAGAACTCTACCTCTCTTTCTGGGGGTGGTCCAGGTAACTCCTCAGAAAATACATCCATGTATTCCTAAACAATCGGAACATCTTCTATTTGTATACTCCCTTTTCCTTCCTCATCATCACCGATTAACTCCATAAAGAAAGCTATAGGAGGTGCTTCTAGATAGGGATCAGTTCGGGATATCTCTCCTTGGAAGATAGTTGTAGGTTGTTTATTTAAGACTACTGAGATTTCCTTACTTCTGCATTTGATCTTAGCATTATACTTTGAGATCCAGTCCATCCCTAGTATAACGTCGAATTCAAACATGGGAATGACTAATAGATTTGCGATAACTCTACCTCTAGAAGTTCGGGGATTGATTCTATATTCCTCGCAAACATGGAGGAAATAAAGGAATGCGTAGAACCAGAATCAAACAAAGTAGTTTCTAGTTTTGAGAGGACAACAAGAGTACCTGCTACCATGTCATTTGGAGCTTCAACTTCAGTTGTCGTGATAGAAAAATCACGACCTTGCTCCCCTGGCCTTTTCTGAGGTTGATGGCGATTCCCCTCCACTTCCCTTGGATTTGGACAGAGATTAGCATAGTGCCCAAGTTTTCCACACTTGAAGAAATGGACTTTGGGTAAGGCCATAACCATCTTTCCTTCGTCTTTAGTGTTGGGGAGTTGAGGCTTCACCTCACTACGACAATTCCGAGCAATATGGCCTCCTCTTCCACACTTGTAGCACTTTCTACTTCCGACCAAGAAGTTACCCGGATGCTTTTTCCCACATTTATTGCATGTGGTAAGTTGCATTTTCTTTCCACCTCTTCCCTGATCAAAATTTTTCCCTAAAATGGGCTCCAAAGATATCTTCTTTTCATTTGATTTATGAGACCACTGCGTCTCACCAAACTCTAGGTCGACTTTCATTGCACTTCGCACGATCTCCTCGTATCTATCGTAGTCCCGGTTGGTTAAATTCTTCCGCAGATGAGGTCTTAGTCCACTGAAAAATCTATCAACCTTCCCACTTGGATCCATGACAAAGCTAGAGGTATATCGTGAAAGTCGGGTGAAGTTCATCTCATAGCTTCCGACAGATTCGTTCTCCTTCTACTTCAGCTCGAGAAACTCTTTCTCCATTCTCGTTCTCATGGAATGATGGAAATACTTGTTAAAGAATATTCCCCGGAACTCTTCCCACTCCATAGCTTTCATCTCTCCTCTAGGCTTCGTGTTTTTGACCAGTGACCACCACTGATCAGCTTCACCCTCTAGGCGGTAAACAGCAAGGGTGACTTTTTCTTGTTCCGAACAAAGGAGTATAGAAAATATCTTTTCAATGGAGCTTATCCATTGTTCCGCAACCAAAGGTTCAGTAGATCCACTGAATGATGGTGGTCGTTGATGCATGAAGGACTCAATAGAGTGTTGTTCCCTTCGTGGTGAGATCATCCTCTCAGCTTGATTCAAGTTATTACTCATAACTTGATTCAGTTGGTTCATCATTTGCATGAATGCTTCCATTCCGACTTCCATCGGAGGGCCGTCAGCACATAGTGCATTGCGGTCACCATCGGCACAGTGCCTCCTATTGCCCGCCATTTTCTAAAATAATAAAACCTTAGTGATATACTTATTTCATTTATGAATCTTTTAACTAAGACTTCATTCTTAGACAATTACACTTCTCTATAATTCCTTCAAAATGATTCATAAAAAGATTGAGATTAACCAAACATATCCCCCAGGAGTGTCGTAACCAAGAGTGCAGCAAGGCCCATTATCGTGCACCAGTTCCTGTTCGAGTCTAACTCAAAGCGGGGTTTTCGGGTTTTACCCCTATGTACATCTGTGCCAGAGCCGCCTCTACCTGCTCGTATCCAGACAGGGATATATTTGTTTGATAAACCACACACTCAATACTTACCAAAATACCAGGAAGTTTTCCTGTATTTAAACTTTTCTATAGGGTTCTTCATATTGTTTTTATATCCTAATTTCCACAAATAACTAAACCATCCTCTGATACCAACTATAGCATCCCGTCTTTTAATAAAATAATCTTTCATTTCATTACACAGAACTGAGGATCTTTAAGGTTTAGTGTCTTGGAAACAAGGAACATAATACATGGAAACAACATAAAACAGTCTTCTTAAACACTTGAAATTCTTCTCCTTAAGTTCATCCTAGGTTCATTACTGCATCTCATAACCTGGGTAAATACATCAAAAGAAAGGGTGAGCAGAAGGCCCAGTAAGGGAAACAAGAGAAACATTTTACATGTAAACTTGAGATACTTCAATAAGGAGATGAAAAGAACTTTAAGGCATGAGAAAAGAATCATGAGATACATCATAATAAAAAATAACATTTTTCATAATGTGAAGATGTGGCTGCAACATTTAATATTGACAATCATTTCGTTTCACCATGGTCCATCCCCAAGGTGTCATTAAAAATTACCAAGGTTATTCACCAAGGTATCAGTCTAAAAGTCATCTCTAGAGATTAAGTCTTTACCCAATGCATTGGAGCGCTATCTGGGCGCACCCTTGACATGTCTTTATTATCATGTGAGCCACATATATCATCATAAATCTTTTCATAAACAACCCATATAACATAAAAGAAATGGGGTTCATTTCATAATCATAACGTTTTAAAAACTGCTTTAAAGACATGATCTTTATGTCACTTTAAACCCACGGAAAAGGGAAAGAGGATTTCATGTGTGTAAATACCAGAATTTAAAATAGAACATTTTGATATATATGTGAATTCCCCTTTAGAAATAAGAGCTTTGAGTATTCACTTAATAACATAAAATAATTTTGAGATAAAGAGAGAGAGGCATTTTGAGACGAAAATTCTGCAGCATAACGGCTATGTTTTGGGGTTTTAGAAAACATTGAAAAGAGAGGGGACATGGGTCAAACATTCATAAATGACCCATAAAATAGTAGAGGGACAGAATAATAAGGATATATAAACATGGTAACTAAATTTGAAGTACATACCATTTCAAATGAAAAACATGGAAGGAAGACAAAAATTAGATTTCTCTTATGAAAATTCAGCAGCCTAACGGCATCACTTAAACTTCAACAAAAATGAATTGAAAAGATCAAATAGGGTCCCTCATCATATGAACATAAGATTTCAGTATGATATATATAGAGATCATACCCCAAAATATTTAAAAAGGAACTTGAAAGACTTGACATGAAAGTAGAACTTTGAAAAGAATGAGAAGGGTGAAAGAATCCCCTTAAGATTTCGGCAGCCTAACGGCACCACTTAAACATTCTTAAAATGAATTGATGAGAAAAAGATGGGGTCTCTCATCATATAAACATGAAAAGAAACATAATATTAATATATAAGAACATCCTCCAACATAAGAACATGGAGTATAAAAGAAATGACATAAAAGATATTACTTGAAAAGAAAAGAGAGGTCGGATCCCTTACCTTAAAACGTAACTCTTAAAACTAAAAGGTTTTGACCTTGAGGGATTGGGGCACCTTGGGAGGACTCCTTGGGAGGTAAGGAGACCAGAAATTTGTTGAGGAAGGTTTTTGAGCCGAAATGATGAAAGGAGAGCTTGGTATTTATAGGGAAAGTGAGGGGGCAAGGCATTAATGGCCAAGGGACACCTCACAAGTGCTTTACTCAAAACCATGTTCTCTCTCATGATATTTCCCATGAAGTTAGGCCACATGGGGCCCCCAAAACAATAATTCATCACCTAAGGTCGGACAACCCTTAAAATATCTCATGACATCACCATGACACAGCTATTATGTCATTAGACATACCGAAACCCTAAAACTGCTTTTTTTTTACTATTCACTGAAAATTCATCTTTATCAGAAAAATCCCAAAATTTTACCTTAACCAAATATCAAGGCTCTGATTACTAATATGTACTCCATTTTATAAAAATAATTTTCTAAATATTTTTAATTTAATTTTTAAATAAAAACACTATTCACCGAAAATTTATTTCTTTAGAAAAAACCCCAAAAATTACCATAACATAATATCGGTGCTCTGAGTTCAAAAATAAAATCCAATTTATAAAAATATTTTTCTAAATATTTTTAATTTAATTTTTAATTAAAAAACACTATTCACCCCAAAAAACTAATACTTGATTAATAATTTATGAAACTGTTATTTACCCATTTTATTGAATCACATTACTTAATCTAGGTGTCTAAATTATATTAAAACTTTTTATTGAGTGAAAATACTAATCCATTTGGTCACATTACTAATCCTAAGCGTAAAATCACTATTCATAATTTATTATTCATCAAAAATTAAGTTGATCTTATTAGACTCCAAATTCCTTACTGAACACTTTTGTAGAAGACCTTTTTTTGAAAATGATTTCACATCATTAATTATTTAGGGTTTACATAAATATTTTAAAATATCATTTTTCAAAATTCATCAATAAAATATATCCTAAAATTATCCAAACAATTGAAATTTCACAAACATCACCAAAGGAAGAAATCTCAATTTATTCATCCCAAAGGATCACACAAGAAAGCTAGGGTCTCGTCACATAGCCCCTTATAACACCGGAATATGACCTAAGTGTAAGGTGTGCAATGGTGAGAGAATCTGAGGGAGGCTCAGATAACATTGCCCTAGTAGTAATCTCTACTAACTTGAACTTCTCCCGTAGGCGTTTCCATTCAAGCTTGACACGCTGGAGTTCGGCTTGGGCTTGGTCTAAAGCGAAGCCCAAAGATGCCACCTCCTTCCCAAGCTCTGATAAGTGGGCTTCATAAGGTTCGAGTCTACTGGACGAACCCATCGACTCCTCTTTCTGCATTAACCAACAACATATCTATTAAAACATTTAGAGTAAGTTAATATTCCACTCAAAAATATTGGGTCGTTACAGTTATAGAATTAATGATTGAGGAAGAAAGACAAGCTTGCATAAAGTTATGTTAGATTATTAAAAATTGATGAACAAAATAGGGAAGTGGTATACCAATTGTCTCCTCTTCTATGTCATCATGGTAAACATGATGTTTTTTAGATGTCATAGCTCTAGAATATTGCACTGGACCTAGTGTGAATATTCATAGTTACAATGTCTAGTTATAGGAAGATACATAATTTAAAGAATAGATGATGGGTATCATAAAAATGAGATAATTCGCATCAAGGAAAGATGCTACCTCATATCAAGGTATAGTCATATCATGTGTATATCTAGGAGGATAACGATAAGATGGAGTCAAATTCCTTTTCATAGTGGACATATCTTTTCGATGAGGATCCTTAGAGAAACATTTCATTGACCTAAATTCCTTAAGTGGGATATTGTAATTATCAAAAAATTAATTGTGTATTTTATATAAATTCATTGTTGATCATGTGTATTTAGATGAGTGTTGAATATTTTTTTTGTTTCTCATTAATTGGTATATGGAATTAGGATGTCAGACATGGTTTGTGGTACAAAAATTTATAACATTAAGGGGCTAAATATACAATTTAGGGAACTATGGTGTGATAATATCATGTTGATAAGGTTCATGAAATTACAATGGATTTTTGAAATTTAAGAATCTTGGGGTATACCATTATGGAATTAAATGGAAATACATGTTGAAATAGTGTCATGTTGGGTGTTGGAACCCATTTTTGGAGATTGGCTATGTAATTATTTTTAGGTATTGACCATAATGTGTCCCAAAATATGATTAATTTCATCATGATCATCTTTTTCCTCTTGTAACATCCTCCATGGGATGTTTTTTTAATGTCATGATATTAAATTTTCGCTCAAATGAATTTTTTCCCACATCTCCTGCACCCCCAATACCTGATCAACCATACACGGTTTAAGTCTCTCATTAGATTCAAAATCACATATATGCTTATTCCACTTCCATTTTATGTGTCATTGGTGCATTACTTATCGCATGGAAGGTTTTATCCCATCTATGCCCAAGATGCCTCTTTATTTCTTGGTTTTTTTTACATCATAAATTCCAATATCGAGGGGATTGTAGATGAAATTAAAAATTTATTGGTTCATGCTGGAAACCAGTGATGCTTCATAGAATGTGTTCTTATGTAATATTAAGGTAGTATTTACCTAATATTCTATATAATTTCTAATCAATTTAATGGGAAATAATGTATCCAAATTGCAAGATTTTATGAAAAAAAAATTCTTCTTATATAAACATTTAACACCCTGATATTTGAAAATAATATTCATTGATAAATAATAATGTGTTAGATATTATTTGTTATCATAAACACTGAAAAAAATGTTTTTTAAAATTTTATAAAAATACATTAATAATTATAAATTTTGTTTGTTAATGATGATATATACATTGTATAACCTTTATTTTACAGATAAAGTGTATCTATTAGACAATAAATAATTAATCTTTTATGATTAAAATTATTCGATGTTAAAAATTTTATTTTTTTAAAGAATTTATTTTCAATTTTTGGGTTTTTTAAAAAATTATCACTTTTAATGGAAATGAATTTATGAACTAAAAAATTAAAATATTTTTAATTATAAACTGAAATAAAATAATATTAAGAACTCATAATGTTTAAAAAGGTAATTTTTCAAAAAAAAGTATTTTACATTATATTTTTTCATTTAAAAGATAATTTCCTAAATTTTATAATTTGATTTTGATTAATTATCTTAAGTTTTTAATTTATCATTTCAATATTTAATTAGAGTGATTTTTTGGGATTAATCGTAAAATTTTAATATTTAGATCAATAATGAATAATATTGATTTTAAAAAACTATCTTTTTTATGAAATTATTATTATTATTCTGTGATATGAAATTTTATGAAACCTTAACATATACCAAATAAATATTCATAGAGTAATATAATGTGTCTATAAATATAATATTAATTTATCAAATATTTGTTTGACTTTGGAAATCAATGTTTTATTTTATTCAATGAAATGAATTGTTGTTGATTCATTTCTTTAATTAAATACAATTTTTAATTCTATTTTAGATCATTTCCAAATTAAAATTACTTTATTATTCTTTTTTATAAGCCAAATAATTTTTTATATCAATTTTATACCTAATATCATTTATAAAAAATATTTTATCAACAAATAAACAATATCTATTTAATAAATGTTTTTTAGTACCATTATCATACTTATAATGAAATTATATTTCTCCAAATCAAGAAATTTAATCCTATAAAATTTATTCTATATTAAAAATTAATATAATTAATATATTTCAATAATTTCAACTTATTTTTGGTTTATAAAAAAGAGGTACCACTTTAAATTTTTATCACCATAGTAAAGGTTAAAAAAGGTTTAAAAGGAGAGTTATCCTAAAATTTATGGCCATTAATATTAATATAACTAGTCTAAATTTTCTTTATTGCATAGATTTTTTATATTAACTTAGTATATATTCGAATATATTGAATTTTTTTCCAATGTTCTCATAAAGTGAAAATATACTGTTTAATGCTAAGGGTATTTACATAGTTTTCAGTCCTCTCGCTTATAAAAGGGAAGGAGGTCTTTTCACATCTCCACGCCAATTTAGAAATTGAACTCAAATATTATCTTCCACAATACCTTTCCAATATCATTATCTACGAACTAGTGGTTCTTATATTTCTAAAATTCCCATCAGTGAATCCTTACAATGGATATTGTCAAAGTAAGAGGTATATATTATTAACTAAGTTTTTTATGTTTCAATTTTCAAAAAATGACACCAAATATTCCAAAAAAATCATAACATATTTACATAAGTATTCTTACAAGACATAAATTTTTTATGTCTATAGTAAAACCATTTTATATCTCTATTCTATATAATGGAAAATGAAGGTGTCGCTAATGTGTTTGTGCAAACTGCCACATCCATAAAGTGTTGTAATGAATTTTTCATAACCTTATCACATGAATGATTATGTTGGATTATTTAATGAATATTATTGATATTTATAACATTTTTAATAATAAATTATTAATTAACTTCCTTTCATTCCATCCATCGATAAACGAAAATAGCACTCGCGCATACATTTAGACCACCACCTATGTGAAGTTATGTAATTAATTTGTCATCATCTCCATACATGGATGGTTTTAAAATTTTATTTCATAAATATATATTATATTATTTACTAATTTATTTAATTAATATAAATTATATAAAAAAATTGAATATTCAGTTACTATAATTTAACTAGTTGTTATCAGAAAATTACTTGGAAACAAGCTCATCATCAATTTATTCTTCAAGAATAATAACTAAAAGCACCACAAAATAAAATAATTTAATTATTAATAATAATACAATATATATTCATATACATTAAATAATATGGTAATTAATTTTTTTTAAATAAATATGTGGTCTGACATCAACATTACAAAACATGTGTGGAAGAATTGAAATTACTAACATCCAACATTGAAAGTAAACATTCACTATCTAATGAATCTATAATGTATATTTATAATTAAATACTATAAAATGTATTAGATAATAATAACATTATTAAATAATTATGTATGATATTTAATTTTATTATAATGATTTTAATGAGATCTCATGGAATTTGAGAGATAAGGTATAAGTTTCTCATCTCATACTTCTTTCATTGAGAAAGGTTTTGAATTATAAAATTTTTTCAATTAATGTTTCATTTTTGTTATTAATGATTAATTTTTTGTTATTTCTTTAAAAGGGCTTTTATTTGGGTGTTATAAAAACAATAAGGACTCTAGTACTCAATTTAGAATCTTTGAGACTTGTTTCATATTACACATCGTGCATTAAATTATACGGTGTACTTATTACACCATGAATATACTTTTATATAATATTTAATTTAGTTCATTCAATTGACATGATGATTTTATTTTATGTCATTTGATTTCATCTAATTTGTATGTTACCAAGTCCAAAATGGTTTATGTTTTACGGTCACATTTAAATAGGATTGTTTTTTTAATCAACTATAGGGTAATTATATTAAATTTATCTTAGAAAAAAATAATGTATCCAATAAAATAATTATTTATGTTTTTAAAAGTATTATTTTCATTTTACCACTAATTGGTTTATAAAATAATGTAATAAATTACTATATAAAATTCAAACCTTATTTCTCCTTTTTGTTCTGTAATGTTTTTCCTCTATATCAATCTTCTTTATATTAAACCAATAATGTTGTATTATATATATCAATGATTTATCATGGTCTATTTATATTAACATTTTTTTCTATTGATATTTTTTAATAATTTTTTCCCACACTAGTAGTTTTTTTATTTCTGTAAATAAAATTAAAAAAAATATATTCATAAATTTTTTCCAATAAATGTTTTTTTGTAAATATGCCCATGATACCACAGAACTCATTATTTGTCATATGCATAGGATTATTAAACTGTATAACTCAATTGTATGTTATTAGTGATTCCTCCACCTCCAAAATCTAATTTTTGTGGATCTAGATTCCTTAAAACATGATAATTCAAGGTAATAATTTGTTCATTCTATATTCTTCATGTTTATTCAAGATATCTTATTGTCTTCTTGGAAGGGATCATAAATCTGAGCTATAATGGATATATGTATAAACTCTTAGGTCATATAATTTGTAATTCAGTAATTATTGATGGGTATATATAAGTTACAGGGAATTTCCATCCATCCCATGAATGGATCTGGATCTCTCATTACTTGTGAATATCATTGGGTAAGTTAATCCATCTCTATGACAGTGTTATTTTCTCTTTATTGAATCATAATTATATAATCTCAATTTTGATTAATCTAAATTTTCTCATGGTATTTTTGGTGTACAGATTTGGTTCAGTGATGACTCTTGGAAATTTATTTCCACACCATAATGGTAAGATGTAATCGTAGAATAGGGCCTTGTATGATGTTTATTATCTTGATTTTAATGCCTGTGCATGCATGAATTTCCATGATAACTATTTTGTGTTATAGTATTATTTTGATTTGTAAATGGTGTTTGTGCATGACCTGCAAAACCTATCCAGTATGTATTATATTGTTATATTCTAATCCATTACCATTTTTGAGTGAATGATATTCTTATAAAGGTTTTTATCTGGTATCAATGTGATGGGTTTATTTTCATCATACATTTATCCTCTAGAGGGGTAGTATATAATGTATCGAGCCTATTTCACTCATAAGTAACCAAACCTGGTTGCCCACATGGCCTCAAGTGCACCTCCCTGTATTTTAGAGGCTACCGACAAGCACTGAGGTTTTATGATGGTATAGTGGGTAGACTTTACCCTCATAATCATATTATTAAAGTAGTGTAATGCAGAATTGAATAATGGATTCATAATAATTAAAAAAATAATAAGATGTAAATCATCCAAAAAGTAGTAATAACCAATCCAAATGCAATTTCATGTAAAAATTGATGAGTATGTCATGGAGAAAGACAAAAATGAAATCATAAATGGTAGTAGTAACACATACATACATGTGATAAAATTAACCAAATAGACAAAAAAGTTATCTCAAATAGCATCATGAACCTAGGATTAGTCACATGCTCCTAAGATACCATGTTATATATAAACAAATAATCCATGATGGAGTTATTTCTCTTACCCATTCCTCTATACCTAAAGTCATTCCAAGTACCAAATGGTATCCCAAACAAGGTGTGAGATAAATGAAGTATGACACAACCAATAGTGTTTATAAAAAATCAAGCATGTGTATAAATACTATAACTATGTGCAGGTAGATCAAGTAATGATGTAAAATTATAGATAGATATAAATAAGTCCATGAACAGAGGTTGTAACTATGTTCAGTCAATAAATGGTTCTTATCTATACGTAAAGGTATGGTATAAAGAAAACTACAAGATTTGGCACACACCGCATACATATAAAGTGTCAGACCTACATGTTATAGGTCCTTAGCCTAAAGACCCAAGAGACCTCCTTGATTACAAGAAACTTGTCTAGGGTGAACTTTGAATAGTGTAGACTTACATGGGCCTAGAACTAATGGATCATGGATGAGGCATCATAATTTTCATATATATATATATATATACATGTTTCATAGGTTTCATACCCTGATCCTCCACATTGATTCCATTCTGTAATAAAATTTGTTCCATTTCACAATTGGTGCCATACAGCATTACCACCATCAGTGATATACTACAATATCCAAAATGAAACAAGTAATATAAAAATAACAAGGGATATATTAGTATCAATTCCCAATTACAAATGTCCATATCAAATAAATAGCCCATGATAATATCAATTTCATTAAATTATCCTTATTTTATCTATTCATTAACTCATTCAATTTACTTAAGGATTCCATAAACAAGTGGAAAGCTCACACTCCCTAAAGGGTGGTTCTATTTTAGGGAAGCAGAACGAACCCACCTTGAAGATGGTTTGGGATTAGGATGAAAGCCTCCTACAAATTCAAGATGTTATATGGGCATCACATTTAAGGCTTAAATAAATAATTTCACACATTGATTAATTTTACGAGCAACATCTGGAAGGTCTAGCATGTGGCATAATAGAGATAATTAATAAGAATAAATACCATGGGGAAAATTTATAGATAACCTAATTTATAGTGGTAGAGGATCACTTTTAAAATATTAAATTATGAATCATAGAATAAAGGGTTAAAATGGATAAATATTAAAAATCCATGAAAATAGATATCATACTAGAAAATCACACTACTTATATAGTGAATAACTATGAAAAGAAGGTAACAGATAGAATTTAATACTAGTGGCTAACCAATGTGACAAATAAAACTTCTTTTGAAATATGATAAAAGAATATGGATCAAATCCTAGGTGGCGAGGGTAAAGGATCATTTCACGAAGGCTATTACTGTAGAAATATATAAGGAAAATGGGGTTTAATATTTTAATAGGGGAGGAGGTAAATTTTTCAATTTATCACATTAAAAAGGGGGTTGAAATATTAGGTCTTATAGTTGTTCAAACCTTGCACCAACCATAAGAAAATAATTTTTCTAGTCACCCCCTAACATGGGATAGGTTCATGGTCAGAGTAACTGGGTGCAACCTAAGAAAAACTCCTCTACAAAAATGTCTATATAATTTTGAAGGTCATTCAACCTAGGATACATAGTTAAAAAAACTATGCGGACCACTATAGTGAATTGTTTCACACTAAAAGATTTAAAAAAATATGTACACTAGAGTATATTGTTTAAAATAACTACGAGGACAACCTTTTTCCTCTAAAAGTCAAAGTGTCAAGATTCGAACAAGCTCTGGATACCCACGAAACATTTTTAACCCACTAAGAATTAATTTTATGAAAAAACCAAAAAAATTAATGAAAATCTTACGGACCTTAAAAACCCATGGTTTTGTATCCTCCCCCACTTAATACAAATTTTCCTGAGTTTCCCTTCCAAGGGAATTATAACATCATCCGAGAAAATATCAGGTCATTGGGCATGTATGTCAGCCTCTCTCATAGGTTCTCATCCTATACATGAATCTGATGATATAACACTCATACTAAATAAACTATCCTAACTCATAGATCCTTATTTTTAAAGTCCATGATATTAATAGGTTTCTCCTCATAATAAGCATCAACATCTATTTCCACCTCATCTAGTGGGAAAACAATAGATGATTTTGAGTAGTAGATACATAACTATGAAATGTGAAATATGTCATGCATATCTCTATATCTATACAGAAGTGTTGTTCAATAATCTATTGGTATAAACCTATCTAGAATCTCAAAAGTTATGATGGAAATTTTCAAAAACTTTCCTTGATAGATAAACTATTGATACCCTAGTCATTCAGAACACATAAGAATACCTGATTCCCAACCTCAAACTCTAGAGGTCATCAACAGTGGTTGGAATATTATTTCTTCCTAGACCAAGCCATACACATTCTCTTCTGCTCAGCTAGACCTTCTCTAAAGTCTCCTAAATAAGAAATGGTATATGTATCACTACCTCCCCTAAATCTAACAGACATAGAGGTGATCATCAGGGCTGAACATATAAGGCCTCATAAGTAGTCGTCTGTATAGTCTCCTGAAATCTGTTATTTTAATAGAACATTTCTATAGGTAAATGGTTATCCTATGAACCTCCAAAATCAAGGGCACAATACCTAATAATTTCATCTAACATGTATATTATTCGCTCAGACATCCCTTCAGTCTGAGGGTGGTATGTTGTACTCTAAAGTTCATGTGTACTTAACACCCTCTACAAACCTTTCCATAAAAAAAGTGAAATAATCACCTATTTTGAAAAAAATAGTTCATGGACTTCCATGATTTTGGATAATATACCATACATAGGTCATTCTAACCTCATCCAATGAAAAATGATTCTTTAATAGGTAAAAATTGAGCGACATTATTAAGATTATCAACTATCACCTATAATGCATCATTTCATTGCGGTTTTCTTGGTAAGTGGGTCACAAAATTCAATGTGACGTTATATAATTTACACTCCAAAATAGGCAATGGTTGTAAGATCTCTAATAGTCACTGGTGTTCTTATTTCACCTACTCATGGGAGAAAACCTGTGTGACAAATATAGATATTTAACTTTCCATACCAGGACACCAGTATTAATGATGTAAGTCACAATACATATTTTTAGGCCTAGGTTGTACTACACAACTAGAAGTATGATATTCTTGGATCAATTACATTCATATGTATCTATGTACCTATAAAAACCCTAGAATGTTCAAGGTTTCATCGTCATCAATAAACCAATCGGGTAGTAGGTCCTTTCCTAGATAACTCTCCCTTAGGACTAAGCCCTTATGGTATGATATTTTCCTCATCTTCACTCATTCTAAAAGTGAAATATTCACTTTGAAATCCATAATAACATTCGATCACTGATTCTCTTAGACATCAATGTACATCTCAAAAAAGAGAGCCATCAACTACCACACACTATTGACCTTCTGAACTACATGTTTTCTATTCCTCCAGCTCAAATAATTGGCTATAAAATTTTATTTCTTTGGTATACAAGAATGTTCAATGTCAAATAACAAAAGGTATTCAACCCACATCCTCTTCTTGAGATTTAATTTATGTAATTTAATGATTTATTTAAGAATTTTGTGGTCTTTTTACAACACAAACTACTCTCTAAGAAATTAATGGCTCCAAAAACATAAAGAGTTAACTATATCTACTAACTCAATATCATGCATAGGGTAATTACCCTCATGTGGACTCAACTGATGAGATCTATACACTAAAAATTTCTCTCTTTGAATCATAATTTATACTAGACTAATGCATGATGAATCACAATAGATTGTATAGCTCATTACCATCTCAATATGAATTAGGATTGGCACTAAAGTTGGTATCTCTTTTAGCTCCTAAAAGTATTTATCACACACTTCAAACCACATAAACATCACACCCTTATAGTTCAATATTGTATGTTTTGCTACAGGACATGATGAATCCAATATAAAGCGCCTATAATATCCATACAACCTTATGAAAATCTATATTTCAAGAAGGTTTTTAGGTTTCTCCTAGGTAGCTACTACTCTCACATCTTTTGGGTTAATATATATTTCATAATCTAAGATAATGTGGCCCATGAAGTGATCCTTGTCGATCCAAAAGTGGAATTTGTTGAGCTTAGAATACAAGTGGTTCTCTCTTAGTGTATTCAATATGATATCAATATGTTTTATATCTTTTTTCGAGTAAGATAATAAACTAATAATTTTACATAAAGACTATCATAATTTATATAGATAGGGGTGGAAAAGGTGATTCATCAAAGCCATGAAAATTGTGGGTGTTTCCATGAGACCGAACAACATGTAAAAATACTCATATAATCCATACCTAATAAAAATATATATATGTGTTATATTTTATTGTCAAACACACACTTGATGATAACATGGCCTTAATTTTATCTTGATGAAAACCATTTATCCTCAAAGATGGTTAAAGAGGTCATCTATATGAGGTAAAGGATATTGGTTCTTTATAGTGAGATGATTCAATTTGTATTAATCCACATGTATTCTGATGGTATCATCCACCTTCTTGGTGAAAATCATGGATATAACACAATACAAATTACTAGATCATATAAAATCTTAAGCTTCTAGGTTCTCGAGATATCTCTTGAGTTCCTACAACTCAGTAGTAGCCATCCTGTAATGAGTAATAGTTACTAGTGCAGCTCTGTGAACTAGCTCAATAGAGAATGAAACCTCCATCTTATGTGGTAGTATAGAATATTCATCAAGGAATATATCCCTGAACTAATACACAACTTAATTAAATTCAACCTTAAGAAATATTTGATCAGATATATAAAAGGATATAAATATGTATTGTTAGTACACCTAGCCCATGATGCTCTGGTCAATCTCTACTTTCCCAAAAATCCCCCTCACACTTCTGAATATATGTACCACCCTTGGGTGATGTGAAAGACATTATATGATAATAAAAATAAATATGATCCTAATAGGGAACTTTCCAATCCATCCCAATAAGTATTTCAAATCCTATCATCTCGATAATGATAAAGTTCCATAAGAAATGATATCTACCTAATTCTAAGGGGAATTCATAGAACTATTAAATAATCCCTGACCGTATACCCAATAGGGTGTTAGGGTTCATTACACCATAGAATTACTCAATCTTAGGGACGTAGATTTACAAAAATCTCACAAATATAAAGATGTGGGATGTGCTTTATCCAAAACAATACGAAGGTAGATGATACTAAAATCATACCTGAAACCATAGATGGGTCTACACTCTAATCCTAAAGTTTCGGTTGTACTGTATACATCTAGCACGATCTGTATCCCTATGATATAGCCTAACTACCCTAAGAAATATCTCTCTACTAGTAATGTGAAATTGGTGCGCGAATCCCTTGGCCATGACTACCCCCTCGGTCTGATTGTCTGATCGTTCTCCATCTCCCTTCTTGATGTGGAGTGATGGATCATGATCCAAGACCAAGATTCAGTGAAGATCCTCTCCCACTATATGAAAGAGGTAATTTTTCAAAAAAACCACTATAAATGGATCATTCTTCTGTAATATTTACACTCCAATGGGGCTCTATCACACCTGAAATTTATTTTCACCAACCTTCCACACTGGTCAAAGACTAGAAAACTGCAAATATGTATACTATAACTAGTACATGCCACACGAAAAATCTCAAAAAAGATCCTTCATGTCACCAAAAAATACACCACCTGGGTGAGATTCTGAAACACGGTGATCTATACCTCCAACTTCCCTTAGATTATGCTTGGTAATAAGTCCATAATTTACTATCTCACACATGGAAGTAAACCAGAAAACATTTACCACAAATTTAATCAGATTCTTGATCCCATAATCTTAGTGTCTCACTTGATATGGATCATCACTGGTATAGATGTATTAAAATCATTGAATATTTGTGAAGGAAGTTGAATAATCAATCATATACATGGTACCCTACTCCGGGTGCATAAACTCTCTCACTCAATTAGACCTCAAATATTAGGGGAAAATAATTCATAGATTCCATATTGGAAATACCACCATATCATTACTCAATTATAATCTAACAAGGTTTGAATATCACAACAACATTTGGTGAATCCATGAAGCATATACATCATGTAATTTTACATTTTTTATAGGAATCTCTAGATAATTGAAGATATAAAAAATGGTCTCATGCTATAACTCAAAATCATGGGGGCCACTATCCCCCAACAATGTAGGTGGATTATGTGGATGAAACTATCATGTCAAATCTTCCATATAATAATAATTATATGGAGATACATGTATATTCTACAGAAATCACACGAATCCCTCTCAAAACTGGGCATCATACGTAACCAAGGGAATGGTATGAGATGTCACGGGTTCCACTACTAGAGGTAAAACTAGTGGCTCAGGGACCACTACCTCTAGAACATGGTCATATTAACCCTCTTAGAACACACATCAAGGAATTAATTATGGCATAGTTCTAAAAATTACAATAATATGCCTCACATAGTATTTGGTAACAAAATACTATAGATATAAAAATAGAATGGGTATAGACCTTCCTATAAGTAAGTTTCACCACTCTATCTTCTCTTAATTCTAGTTCTGGTAGAATTATTAAATGATAAATAATTACAAGAGACAATTACTACTTCCCACTACTCAGGTTGGGTCTAGTTCAAGTTCTCTGTTTTATTCTAGGGTCTCGGTATATTGTGTGTTAATTTTAATTTATAGAAGGAAACATTATTTAAGTTTCAATTGTCATACCCATTTAACGGTGACTATATTTTGAATTAGTTTTTTATAATTCATGCAATTACACATTAGAATATTTATATAAATTACCATTCCCAATTTATATAATCCCCATATTTATAAATTACTATTGGTAGTTCATGTCACTATACTCAGACCTTTACATTCTATAAAAGAATTTAATTGATCATATAATATGATTTAACATGATGAATTTCAATTCCCAATTTATAGAGTTACACACACTCTTTAAATTAAAATTTTCATTCATTTATTCAAAATCAATCAATGTTTGTGTCTTTGTAACCACAATTACACAAACCAAACATGTAATAAATGGTTAATTAAGGTGGAACCCTCAATATATATGAAAAAACACTATTTAGTTTGACATAGAAAATTTAACAACCAATTATTAAATTCCATTTTTTCTAAATAAATATTAGTTTCATAATATATACATCACTCAAGGAACATACCACAAATATCATACAATCAAACAATGAAACCTACATGGAATGGAATATTTCATGACATATTAATCCTCTAAAGTTCCTATAATGATTCATAAACAATGATTACTTCCCATACCATTCCAATGATAAATTTGAGTCTATAATAATAATAATAAACACCACAAACCATGTGCATCACCCAATGATGAAATTAGTATAACCATAATAGGAATAATCTAGAACATCAATTCTCATCCCATGTAATTTGGATTTTAACCCATATGTGGGTTACGTACATCCAGGATCAAGATCATTACCAAATTATGACACATCCTACTGTCTTTTCTACCAACCAAAAAGTAGTAAGACAAAGGAAAAAAAAGATTCCTATGATACCAATTTGTAACATCTAGGACTTAATTCACTCATAAGTAGCTGAACCCAGTTGGCCACATGGCTTCAAGCATGCCTTCAGGTATTCCGGAGGCTTCAGACTAGCCGTGATGGAATATAATGTTATGGTGGGAAGAGTGTACCTTCATAATCATAATATCATAGCAGTGTAATAACTTATTAAATATAAGATTCATAATAATGAAAACATAGTAGCATAAGTAAATTATCCTAATAACATTAATATACAAGAAAAAACTAAGTCATATACAAAATTATGAGTATTCCATGGAGCTATACAAAAAAGTTAGGAATACATGGTAGCAGGTACACATATATACATGTAATAAAAAGAATAAAAAACCCAAGAAATCTATCTCTAATAGAATCATGATATGTGGCTCAGTTTTATCATCCCAAACTACCATTCTATACATAAATCAAGCATCCACAACAGGATTCTTTCACATGTCCCTACCTATATCTATGAAGTATGGTCGAGTACCAAATGGTGGCCCAAAAATGTGTGAGATAAACTCAGTAGACCACCACCAACAGTGTCTATAAAAAATCCATCCAATGTATAAAAACTACAACCATGTGCATATATATTAGGTAATGTAGTAAAATGTTAAAATATATAAACAATTCCATTAACAAAGGTTGTAACTATGAGTAGGATATAAATGGTGTGTATCACTATATAAAGGTAAGGTATGAAAGTAACTACCATAATCAATATACACCACATACATATAAAGTGTTATTCCTACATGGTCTACGTCCCAAGGATGAAGACCAAGGTGACCTTCTCAAGTCCAAAGAACTTTTCCTTTGTGAGAATGGAATACTGTAGACCTATATTGGCCAGGAATCAACCCATGGTCAAGTTTTCCTATTATAAATAGATATATATGTGTTTGTGTGTGTGTGTGTGTGTGTACAGGGTTCATAGGTTTCATACCCTGATCCCCCTCATTATTTCCATATCATAATAAATTTGGTGACATGCTACAGTTGGTACTATACCACATTACCATAGTTAGTGCCATACCATGATGTCTAAAATCAAGAAAGAAACATAAAGATGTTAAGGGATATGTTATTTTCCATTCCAAAGTACAATCATTCATATCATGGACATGAGACAAGACATTATAAATTTAATTATAATATCCTTATTTAATCAATTCATCTACTAATTTAATTTACTTAAGGCCTCCACAAATTAGTTGTAGGAACACACACCCTTATGGGTGGTTCTATTCTAGGTCGATTAATTGACCCAACCAAGGTGGTGGTTTCAGGTTAATGTGGATAATCTCCAACCAAGTTAAGGTTCTATGTGGGCATCATATTTAATGTTAAAAATTTTATTTAAGACATTGATTAATTTTAGGAGAAACAAGTGTAACTTCTAGTATCTAACACAACAAAGATAATTAATAAGTGAAGATACCTTAAGGAAAATGTATAAACTTGATACCTTATAGAGGAATAGGATCACTCATTCATTATCATTATTTGATTTATAGAAGAATAAGAGGAAATAGTGAAATGGAAAAAATCCCTGAAATAGGGAAAACGAGCATGCATTAATATCACACAACAAATGGTGATAGAAACTATGGAAATAAGGAAATTTATCGAATCTCTTAGTGGAAGTTAACTAATGTGATATATGACACTTTATTCAGACTCTAATTGAAGAAGTTGGACCAAAGCTTACATGAGGATGGTGGAGGAGCTTCACACATAAGCTGCTGGTGGATAAATATTGGAGGAAAATTTGGTTTAATATTTTAAGATTAAAGGAGGTAAATTTGTTAATTTCACCCATTAAAAAGGGTTCATACAGTTGACCACATTGTTTTCCAAATCGTGCACCAATCGTGTGATAATCATTCTCTATGGACCCCCTCAAATGGGATGGAGGAAGGGGTTGGCAAATCATGAATAGCCTGTGAAAAATACTTTTTCAACAATATATAAATAATTTGGATAGCCATAATTAATGATTTATACATTTAGAATAATCTATTAATTCCTCTATAGTGAATTGGACCACCCTACACTATTTCTAATAAATCATGCGGAGTAGGCTACATGGTTTAAACTAATCGTCTGGCCCACCTATTTCCTTAAATACTTGGGGTTCATGGCTTTGAACAAGTCCAAGATACCCACCAAAATAGTAGCTAACCCATTATAAATTCATATTAGGACAAAATCAAAGAATTAAACTTCAATTAAATGGTTCCTTACCTTAAATAAAAACATGAGTGTTACAGAGCATGTGATAGTGTAACGTGCAATGATGATGATGATGATGATGATGCAACATGGAGAGGGAATGGGTACGACAGAATTTTGGCCTAAAGTAAGATATATTTTGATAAAAGTGGGAATTTTGGATTATCCTATAATAGAAAATTGGGTGAAATAATCATGTTTCCAAAACCAATGGAAGTAGGGGAATGATAGATTTGTGGCTTGACACAAGGCTGATCTAGGGATGTGACTACCTTATAGCCAGACCTAGAGCTCAATTTCCTCCCAAACTCCATCTGAAACATTTTTTGACCTAATAAATTGAATTTATATCTAATTACATATTATATATTCATTTTAACATGGATCTGGTGTAGCTATGATTTGGGTGCATGGAATCATGGTTTACACATGATCACTCAATGTATGATTGTTTGATAGAATGAGAATTTAATTTCCATCACGGAATATACATTTATATATATGTTTACTTATAATAAATACATATTGTTGATTTCCTTCTACATTTATACTCACACCATATATAGGCCTCTCAATACATGTCCAAATTTCATTGTTAGGGGTCCAATAAATAGCAAGGTCCCTACATCAGGTAGTTGAGTATTCAGATCTTGGAGGATGTAAGTGATTCTAATTTACACTCCAGTATATTACTAACATGTTTTTAGTTCTTTTTATTTTATTATAAAACATTTGTTCAAATATCATATTGGTGGGATTTGGATTACATTTTATAACCTACATGATACTTATTATATCATTATAATTTTAGTTTAGTTCTTGTTCTGTGGTTGTGGGATAATCGATTACCCTTTATTGTGATTATAGTGTCTGTTCATTAATATTGAGTGTATAGTATCCCCATATCATAGTTAATAACCTGAAATATTGTTGTAATTATCATGCATATATGGATAATTGTAAGCGGTCATGTTAAAATATAGCCTAGTCTGGGTGATTCGGGTTAAAGCATTACAAAGTCAAATCAGAGGAGGTTTTCTTTTTTACTTTTATTTCCATTACTATTGGAAGTGTTAATTTTATGGTATAAAGGATATTGGATATGTAAATTAGGTGGGTAGGTCATATATGTTCCTTTCTAACTCTTATATATTGGACCTATAAGTTACCAGTGATAGGATTATAATTTCTGATTTTTGTATTATAGTTTCATGTTGATTCTAAGTACTATTTTGTCATGTAAGTTTATAATATCTAGCTACAATCATGCATCATTTCTAGGAATGTAGATTAACATGTCATGCATATGGTTTATTTTTCCAATAATTATTTAAATTATTAAAATACATTTGGTAATCTATGATCAATGCATATTTCCTATTTTTTTAATGAAATTTTAATTAACCCATCTGAGCATTTATATATATATATATATATGACTATGACTAATGTCTAGGTATTTAAAAATTCATTTAGGAATTAAATAGTAAAATGGTGGTTAGGCCTTCTATAATTTGGTATCCTCATATTATGCTTCTACTTGTAATGAACTTTTTTTATTCCTAGAATTTATTGAGTAGTATGATTAATTAAGATATTGATGGAACTTATATGTATTAATTTGGAATTTCATATAATTTCTCTACAATTTCTTCATAGAGGACCAATTTGGGATGTGTGTTAGTATTAAATTATAAGGGAGTTAGTGGTAGTATTTCTTATGTACATGAAAGAGGGTGAAGCTAAGCATGATCCAATAGATGATACCATGGATCAGGAATCAGAAAGAATTTTTCATAGAGTCGTTCAGATAAAGCATGTTTAATTTTGAGGAGCCCACATGATAATGGATGATTATAATTAGGATTTTCAACGTCAACATCCTCCATAATTCTGAGTTATTGGTGGACCATAGAAGTTTAAGGATATGAACAGTATCATTAAATGAATATTTGATATAGTAGATACACTAGATTTCCAATGTGTTAATCCATATACTTTCATGCTCTAAAGACCAATGAGGGGATGGTTGGGTGTTATAAACTAGTTTGGGAAACATTAGTGTTTGAATTCGGGGACATCCACAAATCGTTTATTTGAATAGTTTTTCATAAACAAACTAAATCTCTATAAATATTTGAAATTATAGATCATTAGTATGGGATGATGTCAGTATCATCCAATTGTAATCTTTCTAGGGAGTTTCATTGTTTCACTTACCTTTTGTAAGGGAATAAGTTTTATAAGGGCTAAAAGTTTGATATTATCCATTAACTAGTGTTATGAAACCAATTCAGGTTCTAAGACATATTATTGTATCCTAAGCTGCTATGAAAGTCACTTACAATATTAACGGTTCAAGAGGAGGATAGTGAAAAAAGTCACTTTGTTGCCTTTGATGTAGTGATTAGTGAGAATTGTTGTGATTTAGTGGGAAACTTTTTTATTAGTCAGAAGATGAAGTACGATGGTTTTTTCATGGTGATAGTAGGCATTGATAACTTAGAAATATCTCATTATCACCCTTTAGGGAAGAAGGTGTCACCATAGGAATCAATTAAAGAGAGAGTGCACACTATCAAAAAAATCCTAAATAATATATCATGTGTTATCTCTATGAAAATATGGGGAATATTAGGTGTTTTTATTCAAGGTATCTATTGTATGGATTTTAGAGATTTTTTGTGAATACATGGGCTTCATTCCATGGGACTGATAGGGGACCTCACCTATAAGACTAGTTTCAATATAGGTTGGTGAATCATCCAAATAAGAGGACTTAAAATAGATCTTTTGGACTAACACAAGTGGAGTGTATGTCAAGTTCTTGGTTCTAGTTGATTTCATTGAGGATCCCTATAGATCTAGAGGCACTATTTCTATTACCATTATTATTTCAACTATTTCTTATACATGATATTATAATTATATTTTATCTAATCAAGATAATGCTGGGATATATGTACACATCATGATATCATCCTAATTTCAATCAGATGATACACCCTTAGGAAGGAATTTATACTATCTATAGAGATATCATGAATTTCCTATAGTAATTTTTTGTTATAGACATTTATTAGATTTCATGATCTTATAAATGACTTGGATTGATGTGTTTTTTTACTTTGGATTCTTTGACCATTTATCCAGATGATATCGACTAATATCATAAAAGAGTATATTTTACTAAACCTAGGGTATTGAATTATATTTTGATCAATTAATGGGATATTGGAGAAGGAATAATGAGAATATACCTAATTCATTTTATATCGACTATGACATAGTAGGCCGACATGCTTCTAGTGGAAGATTTGGAACTAAATCCCTCTTATATTCCTCTAGTATTGGATGGATACCAAGACGTATTTCTAGATGATTTCTTAGTAAATCCTCCGGATTTTTTTAATAGAATTAAATTTTGAATTCATTCTAGGAGTTAAATTTATATCAATTCCTCTATATAATATCGAACCATGTGAGATAATGGACATCAAGATGTATCATTTGGATTTATAGGTGAAGGGATTTATCAAACAAAGAAATTGTACATGGGGTCCCTAGTTTTGTTTTCTAAGAAGGGTAAATGAATTCCTAGATTACAATTAGATAATAAGAAGTGTGATTGGGTACCATGTAAGATTAAGTACATGTTACTATGAATCAATGAAATTTTTTATCTATTGATGAGATATCAGTGGCTCCACAAGGTTTACATGTGATAAATATAAAAGTATCATTGGTTAAAAGAATATTATATACCTAAGACATAAATATTTAGAAAATATGGAATGTATGATTATATTTTCATGGATTTTGGGTTAATGAATGCTCCAACGATGTTCATATCACTCTTGAAAATGAAATTCCTTCAATATATTGTCTTTGTTCTAATTATATTCAATGATGATAACCTAGTATACTAATGGAAACAATTTGTGAATATTATACACCTTGAGATCGTGTTTTTTACAATTTTCACATTTTGAATTTATTCCAATATTTTAGTGATTATCTTTTCGAAAAAAAAAGTACTATTTTCTTGGGCATATGATTCTTGAAGAAATGATATAATTTAATCTAGATATGGTTGTTCATTAATACATTTCTAATTCCCTAGGAACATGTGAGAGATATTGAGTATCCATGGTTTTTTTGATTACTAAAGATGATTCATTTTGGATTTCCCTCATTTTGATGGACATATGACTAGGCATTCTTGGAAGGGGTGATGTTTGATTAGATAGATTAGTTTGAAGAGGTATTCCTAAAGTTTAAGAAGAGATTTTCATTGAGTTTGATATTTATCTTACCTAATCCTGGGACAGAATAATATGTTTAATAAAATAACTCCATTATTGGTTAGGGAGAAATTTTTATGGAGAGTGACTACGTAGTAACTTACAGTTCTCATTAATTACAACCTCTATAGAATAACTACCCAGTGTATGATAAGACCACCCAACACCCGTACTCTTATATCCAGTATAAAAAATTATATATTTTTTTATAAAAATTATTGAAAATATGCAGTCCATTACAAATCTAGGGTTGTTTTACAGTCTAGGTTTTGGAGTATTAAGAAAAATACTTACAATATAATAGAGTTTTCATAACTTATAAATAAAACATCTATTTATATTTTGTCTTGAAATCTCCTTACAAAACAAAACACCTTGTATCTTATAATGAGCCTATCAAAAAAATTTAAAATATAAGCATAGAATAAAGTTTTCTAGTAATGGGTTTTCAAAGTAGTTAAAAATGATTTATAAAAACTCATTAGAAAAGATTTTCTATTATATCAAATATAAAACATTTGATAAATAATATTCTAAAATATATCTATAGGGTTTTTAAAATACATAACCATATAAATTAATATTCAAAACCTTTTGAAAAATACTTTTCTATTTTTTAAACCTCATTTAATTTTCAAAATGTAAAAACCTTTTAAAATATATGGATTCCCCCTTAATATTTTAAAAATCATTCTTTGAAAATTATATCTTTCTTAAAGAAAGAAATGATACTTATAAACCCTGAAGAAATCTATGAGGCCTCCAGTAGTATCCGATTTTTGAAAATGTTCTCTTGAGGCTATAGGTTCACTCCCCATTTTCTATAATCATATTTAATTCCCAAGTTCCATGTTTTATGAAAACAAATTGCACAGTTTTCTTTTCCCATTTAATTTCCACTAAAACATACATTCGAAACAACATAAATTATTTACAAGAGAAACTAATTTTTATATCACATAATATTTAAGAAAAATTTATTTCATGAGAACACTATAAGGTTAGGATAAATCGATATTTCACAATTAAACACTTATAATAATACATATAAAAAGAAATAAACAAATCTGGATGATTTTTAAAATCAAATTATATAATTTTAATGTTAAATATAATGTACAACCATGTATATAAACATGATTATCATTAATTTATTTAAAATTATTTTTCATGCATAAAAAGATAACTAAAATACATTTGAACATTTTAATAATTTTTTGAAATAAAAAACATAAAATTATAAACTTTATCATCTTAAATTTACCCTCGAAGTAAGAACACAAAATTTTATTCTTTTAAAGGACTTGTATTACTTTAAAATTAAGAGTTTGAATAAAATAATTTCCCTTACATATACTTCTTTGAAAAAAAAATATCATAATATATATAAAATGATGGTTTTTATTGAAAATATAGTTTCATAATGAAATAATACCTTTCTTATAAAGGGATTTAGAAAATTAATACATAGAGTTAATAAAGTAAATATTCTCATTCAAAATATAATTTTAAAAATATTTTTCCCCTAGATAAAAAATGGTTTTCATAAACAAATATAGCTTTTAAAAATATAATTCTTTTAAAATAACTCCATAACATCACATCATAATATACTTGAATAGATAATATTATTTGAAAATTTAAGAATTTTTAAGAAAATAAACCCCTCACCTAAAATATTAGAATTTGAAGTAAAATTATAAATAATTTCAATAAAAAAATAATCACATTACATAAAATAGTATTTTTTAAACCATTACCTTACTAAAATGCATTTTGAAAATAAAATATATAATTTTGAAAATAGAAATAATTTGTTATAATATAATATATTTTTGAAAATATATTTCCCTTTCATTAAATAATACTTTTAAATTAAAAAATATATATATATTTGAAAAATTAAATTCCCCTTACCTGAAATTAGAAAAAATGAACATGGGTTTTCTCCACTTCTAAGGCTTGGAACTGGTAGAATGGGATAGGGGGAGGGGAGAGTTTGCGCAAGCGATTTATAGTGAGTGAGAGTAGTTCTATCTATGTCTATATATATATAACGGTTCATATATATATATATATATATATTCTCCATAAACATCCTCTATAAATGATCGAGGGAATCATGATTTTTCATTAATAACTAAATCATGAGGTTCACGTTCATGTATTTTTGATAAAGTGGAAATTAATATAAGTATTCTAATTTGGAAAATATATATTATATATATCCTAAAATTAAATTTGATAATTTATATATTTATATATGAATTTATATTTTTCTATCCTTATCAAGCTTCCTCATGAGGCTTTCGACTCATTTATGATGATAATGGTGTTTTATCTTCATTGTGGGCTCCAGATATATGAAGGGTATACTGAAGGCTATAATTTTTATTGATAAGGGAAATAATTATTGGAGTTAGGTAGTTTCTAAGTGCTCTATGGGTAGGTTATACATACTATTGATATCTTTATTTGAAATGAGAAGTGCATGATGATGATAGAGGTTAAGTTCATTCATGAAAAATAAAAAGAATAAATATAATTGGGGGTTTTAATAAAAGTTCCATGAGGAAGATTATGATATTGGAAATGATAATATTTCCTAGATTTATTTAATCAGATAGTTGAGGTTATAAAGGGAATTTTTATTTTGGGTGAACTGTAGATGAACTCATGTGTCCCACATCATATTTTATAACATTTCTACACTCCAATATTATTTAACATTTCCCATTAACTTAGTATATGCGAGTAACAGGGACAAATCTTGGCTTCACCATCATGCCAACTGGCAGCATGGTCCACTTGTACCCATGTGCTCACTAGGTAATGCTCTTTATGAACTATTCTAGCCCAACCACTCAATAGTGCTCACCATTACCACCAAGGGGATGTGTGGGTTGACCTGCCTTCCTACATAAGTAGTGGTGTATAGGTCCTTTTCTATCCCAGAGGTTCCAATTTTTTTACAAAAATTGCATTTAAATTTACTTCTTCTAAAATATATTA
This sequence comes from Viscum album, assembly GCA_963277665.1. NCBI lineage: Eukaryota > Viridiplantae > Streptophyta > Magnoliopsida > Santalales > Viscaceae > Viscum > Viscum album. Next base: position 686,835,333 of record OY728150.1, read on the forward strand.
ATATGCTACTAAGTTGATTTTAAACATATTTTCCCTCTTAGTTAATAATTATATTAAATCATACATGTGATATATTGTTTATCAAAAATCATTAATTTTTAATATTACATGTTAATATTATTATTAATATTAATATTTTTTTAATAATATTTTTGAAATCATGAATTAAATTAAATTTTTACAAAGATATTTTTTAAAACATTTTCACAAAAATCATTAAAACTATTAACTTACGGCATTTATGTATTTAACATTTTCAAAAATCAGTTTATAGAAATGTAAAAAAAATAAACACATTTATATTTATTTATAATTTATACTAACAAATAATATTTCATGAAACATAGTAATATATTCAATACTTAAAATATTAAAACATGGGGTGTTGAGAACAATAAACATTATATCAAAATAACATTTATTCTAAATAAAGAATCATCCCTTTGAAAATATAAACATAAAATATATTTTAGTTTTATTTAAGAAGATATTTTTATTTAAAGTGTATAATAGAAATATTCCTCTATAAAAAGAATATTTCTTGGAAAATTAAAGGAATATCTTATAATTTGAGTATTTTAATTTAATTTATAAGTAAAACTTTTTTTGATTAAATAAAAAAAAAATTGGTTTATAAAAGAGTATATAAAAAACGTATTTTGGTTGGTTTTATAAATAATTAAAAAAATCCATTTATTAAGCATTAATATAAATAAGAATATTCTTAAATTCATATTTTGTTACATTCTTCCCCCTTAAAGTAATTATTCCCTTACATCTCTTTCATTGTACTAAAATAAATTCTAAATTTATATCTTCTAAATTATAAAATTTAGAACTGTAAAAATTTATATATACCTAAGATTTTTCTAGAATTTAGTTTTTTTACCTCGAAAAAAACCACTAACTCTTAAATTATCCTTCAATGTAAATGCCTAGTCTCTAAATTTTTCTATATTATTCCACTAATGCCAACTATGAGAGTTCGAGTCCCATACTCCCAGATCTAATGCTAAAAACATATTTTATAATTTTTTTTAAAGTGTTCTGAAAATATACAGTCCATTACGCATATAAGGATCATTATAGGGCTAGTTCTTTTTAGGATTATGGAAATTTCAAACATTATTACAAATTTTTCACAATTTATAAATAAAAAACAATTTTATTCTCTTGTAATATCCCTTAAATGAAACTAAAAACCATATAAATTTCAATGAGCCTATGAAATATCACTGGGGAAGCCTGGTCGACTGGAGCCTTGGTATCTCCCCCATCCTTGCTGCAGCTAGGGTTTTTTCTCAGGCTTTGATTCCCCTTCCCCCTCTTGTAGGGCTCGGTTCCTGTTGGCTTCCTCCGGATGCTTCGGTGTAGGCTCGACGTGGAGACATCACATTGCTGTGGGCTTCTGGCATGGTTCGGGTGGTGGAGTTCTGTCACAGGGTGATGGTATTCTGCCATTCTTGGTGTCATTGCATCCCGGAAGAACACCAGCCTCTCGCCCGGTTCGACACAGCTCATCCCCTTCGGTGACATCGACATTGATCTGCACAGCTTTGATTTTGCAGTGATGATGTGGAGATGTTGGATCTGGCTCCTTGGTTCAGTTCGGCGTAGTCAGGCAGCATTTATGGCATGCATCCATTGTGGGTTGGTAGGGATCTGGATTTTGGAGGGGGAGGATCATTTTGTTTTTGTAGGATTAGAGTGATTATACAGAGCCGCCTCCACTCGAGTTCTCCTACTCCTCCTTGATGTTTCATTGATTCATGACCAATGTAGGTTATGGAATCTTGGATTGGATCATTGGTGTCTACTCTTTGTGTGCTTATGTGTATGGTTGGATATTCTTACGGATTGTGGCAGGGGGCTTCCTGGCGGTGGCTTCGGCGACTGGTGTGGAATTTTGGTGTTGTGTTTGTGCTTCTTCTAGTACTCTGGTGAGTGGTTTGTTGAAGCTGGAATGGTTTGTTGATACTGGAATGCTCGATTTCTAAATCTCTATTTTTGATTTTGTTTTTCATGATGATGATGTGATCTGATGTTTTTTTATGTTCGTATGAGATTTGTTGATGTTTTTATGAGTCTGGTTCGATCAGGAAGGTGGGTAGTACAGCCAGACTCGATTGTGGAATAGACTACAAAGGAGGATTCAGAGCTAGTGGTTCATCATTGAAGTGCTTTTTGGGATAGATTGTTGAGAAGGTATTGTGTCAGCCATTGAATCAGGATTGTTCTTTGACATGGGACAGTTGCTAATTGATTAGCCTTGCAACGATGATGGGCTTCAACATGATCATTGGTTGGGGAGGGGAACCTTCAGTTGTTAGTCTTCTTGCACTCCTTTTTTCCTTCGTGTTGATTTTTTTTAAGTCTATGATGTCTTTGGGTCCCCCCTTCTTCTCTTAAAAGGGGTCTTTATCAATAATAAAAAATTTAAAGGCCTTCAGGTCATTGGATGGAAAACAATGATCTTGTGAAAACATCTTAAAACATAGGGTGGGCATAAAATTTCATATTAAGGATTTTGAAAACTAGTGAAAATACATTTATAAATTATGGTTCAAAACTATATCAAAAAATGTTTCCCTTTATATAAAATACAAAACATTTGATAAATACTTTTACAAAATATATCTCTAGGATTTTTAAAAAATATAACTATATAAAGTACTTTTAAACACCTTTTTAAGAAATACATATCTCTTTTAAAACAACATTTCATTTTCAAAATATAATAACCTTTTAATGTACTTAGATTTATACATAATGTTTTAAAAAAATCATTGAAAAAATAACTTTTTATGGAATGTAATGATGCATTGGAACCCTTAAGAAATCTATGAGTCCACTTGATGTATAACCTTTTGGACAACTTCCACTTCATGTTGTGGGTTCACTCCACATTCCTCATAATCACATTTCATACCAAAGTACTGGGATTTATAAAAACAATTTGGTAGGGTTTAATTTTCTCATTTAATTCCCACTAACACATCATTTCAAAAACAATATGAATTATTCCAAAGATAAAATCATTTTTGTATCACATAATCATTAGCAAAATATTATTTTATGAAAACCCCATAAGGTTAGGATAAATACATATTTCACAATTAAATACTTAAAATAATACATATAAAGAGGGAATAAGAAAATGAAGATTCCATTCATAAAAAATTATGGGATGTTAATAGTAATTTATAGAGTATGCTTATATCTACAAACATGATTAACATCCATATGTTTAAAATAAATTTTTATGCATAAAAAGAAACATAAAAAACCATTTGAACTTGTAAATATATATTTTGAAATAAAATAACATAAATTGATAAACTTTATCATTTTAAATTCAATCTTTAATTAATAATATAAAATTTAATTGTTAAACAGACATACTTAATATTAAAATTAAGGGTTTAAAAATAATAATTTCCCTTACATTGATTTTTTTTAAATCATAATAAACATAAACTTTTTTATTGAAAAAGGAGATTCTTAAAGAAATTATCCCTTACATAGAAAGGGTATTAGAAAATGAATATATATAGTGTATAAAACAAAATTTTACTTTAAAAATATAATTCTTAAAATATATATCCCATGCATAAAAATGGTTTTCCAAAAAAAATATAACTTTGAAAAATAGAATTATTTTAAAATAACTCCCTTATATCAAATAATAATATACGTAAATAGAGGATATTATTTAAAAAACAAGCAATTGTTTAAAAAATAATCCCCTCAACAGAAATAATAATATTTTAGATTTAATTATAAATACTTATTATAAAAAAAATTATTCCCTTACATAAAATAGTAACTTTTTTAAATACCATTCTCTTACTGAAGGGGTTTTTGAAAATAAAATACACAGTTTTAAAAATATAAATTATGTACTATAACATATTAGGATTTTAAAATAGATTACACATGTATAAAATAATAGTTTTAAGGATAATAAATATTTCTTTCAAAAACTAAATTCCCCTCACCTGAAATTGGAAACTAAAATGGAAATGAAAGTGGTGTTCTCCATTGAAAAGGCTTGTGAATTTTAGAATCGGGTAAGGGAGGAGGGTAGAATTTTTGTTGGGTATTTACGAGAAGTGATAATATGTCTCTATTTTTGTATATGTACATATAGGTGTTTGGATATATATGTATATATGTCTTGGTTGTAAAGAGCCACTGGAAAATAGTGAAGGAATATCTATTTTTATTTAATAACTAAAACATGAGTTTTATGTTCTTATATTTCTAATAATGAAGAATGAAATATTAGTATTTTGATTCGTAAATATTCATATATGTGTATTCAAAAATTAAATTTGATAATATATATATATATATATATGCATTTATATTTGTTTTCATCCTTAGAAAGCTTCCTCGTGAGGCTTTCGATGCTTTCATAATGATAATGGGGTTCTTTTTTCACTGTTCGCTAAAAATATATGAAGGTTAGATCGAATGCTATAATTTTTTCCCAAAGGGAAATTGAAAGTTGAGGTGGTGGTGTTGAGGTGCATTGTGTGGAGGTTATACATACTGGTCATGTCTTTCTTTATAAGGATATGGGTATTACGATGAAGGTGGTTCATTTATATCTTATGGAGGAAGGAGAAGAAATGCAATCGAGTTTTTAAAGAAAAATGTCATGAGTAAGGAGATGATATAATAAATTATCAAATGGCTCGGATTTTTTTAATCAGACGACTGAGGTTACAAACTGCATTTTGAAGTTATGTGAACAGTACCCAAACTTGCACATCACACATAAAAAGTTCTCCCAGTTCCATGATTCTATATTATTTAACACGGCCCATTGACTTATTAGATGCGATTAATGAGGTCCTACTGAGGCTTAATCAGATTTTTGGCTTGTATCATGGTCCACATGTACCCATGCACTCACTCGGGAGCTCCCTGCAAGCAATACGCTAGCCCAATCACTCTATGGTACTCATTGTGTCCACCTAGGGGTTGGCTAGGTTGACCTGCCTGCCAATCTAAGCAATTGTGCATAGGTCCTTGGATGTCCCATGGGTACCAAATTTTTTACGAAAAGCAAGTCTAAAATTACTTCTTCTAAAATATATTTTTGTTCTGTTATATTAATCTAAAAATTAATTTTCTTCTAAGATAGTAATTAAATTAATTCAAACATATGATATAATATTTATTAAGGATCATAAATTATTAATATTACATGTTAATATTATTACAAATATTAATATATTTGTAATAATATTTTAGATAGCACAAATTAAAATATTTTTCTTACAAAGATAATATAAAATACTTTTTCATAAAAAAATTATTAAACTATTCACTTATGACTTTAATGTATTTATTATTTTCTCATAATATCTTATACACATGTAAAAAAATAAATAAACATATTTAAATTAATTTAGAATTTATACTATAAAATATTATTTCTTGAAAAATTATAATTCATTCGAAACAGATAATATTAAAACATGGGGTATTGAAAACAATAAATTTTATATCAAAATAAGAGAAATTATAAATAAATAACAACTTAGTTTTAAATATTAGATAGAAATATTTTTTATCTCGATTTAAGAAGACAAATTTATTTATAATATATATATATATATTCCTCAATAAAAAATATTTCTTGGAAAATAAAATAAATATTTTATAATTTGAATATTTTAATTTAGTTACAATCAAAACTTATTTTTATTAAATAAAGAAAATTATAAAACAATATATAAAAATAGATCTTAGTTGGATTTAAAAATTATAAAATAATATGTTTAACAAATTTTAATTAAAAGAAGATTATTATTAAATTTTTGGGATGTTACATATGATCTAGAGTTGGAAGCTATAGTATATTCCCTAATGTGTTGGCATTATTATCTCATTGGTGAGAGTATTTTGATCTATATAAACAATATCACAATGAGGTTTATATTATATCAGTGGGATGTGAATATCTTATGGTAGTGTTATGATGGGTAAATGCATAATTTTCATATTGATGTCAATTATGATCTTATAAAGGCTTATGTTGTTAAAGATTCTCTTAAAAGGAACACATGTGAGCTTGGACAAAGAACATTGGAAGAGTAATAGTTATTGATGAGATTTATAGAAATTATTCTTTGGGTGAATCATTGGACCATGGTGATATCGCTTGTTCCCCCAATTCTTATCATAACAAACATGGTAGAATCTTGAAAAATATTCCAGTAATTAGATTTTTACATCTTAATGATACATGAATGGTTGGTGTTGAATGACCCATTTTAATGAGGGTCATTAGATAAAGATGATATGATATACATTTAAGTGATATTATTGGTTCAAAATACCATTAGAGAAGATATAATTAGGGCCTCAAATGCTTTATAGTGGGTAGTGAACCTTGGAACAATTAAGATGCATCATTATATTAGACGACGGTTTTAGTGACCAAGTATAAAAATAGACATCAATGGTTTTTTTTCTCATTGTCTTATGTGTAAAATTATTAAGGAAAAGAATTAGAAACCCATTGGAGTACTTCAAACTATTCTCATAATATGAAGTAGTGGAATTTGTTCATGATCGACTTTGTTATAGGATTACCTAGGTCCAAAAGATGGTGAGATATGGTGTGGGTTTTGGTTGATCAGTAGATAAATGTGTAAGATTTCATACTGTTCCAAGTGAATCATATATTTTATGTGTTGGGAGGGCATTATGTACAAGAGATTGTGTTGTTTCATTGAGTTATTATGAGCATAATACCTTTATTTGATGCTAGTTTTGGATTATGTTATTATGATTATTTCATAAAGTGATGGGGGATTAGTTATATCTATGTATGGTGTATCATTTGGAATTAGATGGGAAGTTAGAGAGGAAAATATTGATTTTAGAGGATATTTTTTAGGAATGAATCATGGATTTTAGTAAATATTTTGATAATAATTTAACATTGGAAGATATTTTTCATAATAACACTTATTATTATTAAATTCATATTGCACCATTTTAGGATCTTATTTTTCTATCATGTTATTCACTAATGTGTTGGAGTTACATAGTTTAGTTAGCTATTTTTGAGTTGAGTATGTTTTAAGGGATCTCTAATAGTTTACAGTTGATTCAAAAGAGGTTAGTCGCCTCTCAGAGTAGGTAGAACTCTTATGCTGACTGGTAGTAATGACCCTTAGGGTTTGTTCTTAAAATTTAGGTTTTCTTATAGGTGTCACTTCAGTTAGGGAAATTTAATTTATATAAACACGGGAAGATTATTTGTGAGACCATTTGAAATCACTAATCTCATCAGGTTTTTGGCCATCTAATTTATCCTCCCTCTAGGATTTTGAGGTTGCAAAATATTTTCCATGTTTCCCAACTTCTAAAGTATAAGCTTGATCCTTCACATGTGTTCAATATAGAAGACATTTATTTGGAACCAGATACATTTCTTATGGAGTGACCATTTCATACTATAGACTAGATCAATGATGTACTAAGGGGGATGGTGGTACAACTTTGTGAACTTTATTATAGAATGGGTATATTTTTGAGGTGTACTTTGAGTGATGATTAGATATGTCAAATTATTACCCATATTATTTAACCATGATGTATATGTAAACTTATAAAGGAAGAGAATCCCTTGGTGGGCATATTATAATGGTCAAAAAAATTTAGGTACATTATGAATTTCATTCAGACCTTATCTATATTTTTTTAGTGTTTGATTGTTAGGGTAAAATTTTGGGTAACTTCTAGATTGTTTTGGAGGGTTTTATAATCATTTCAATGGGTATATGGTTTGATAACATCTTGGGAAAACTGTGCATTTCTCCTAAGAAAACATTGTGGCTCATTAGAGATGGTAATTATATGTAAAATGTTTGGTGTGTGGTAATACCTTACTATGTTACATCCACTTGTAAATTGTGTATCTTAAAATATAGGTAAAATAAGGTTTGGTTCATGGTTTTCAAAATGGTGTTTCCATCCCATGCATAATAAAATAAATAATATGAAAAAGTGGATTTTAACCCCATAAATACACAAAAAAAATTAATTTATTAACATATTCCTAGGTTTCTCAAACATAGGAACTCCAGTGGTGGATCTTAGTGATTCAACTCCCTATAAACTCTAATTATGGAGGATCTAGAGGCCTTGTCCCTAAATAATTCAAGGTAAGAGACTGTCCGTCCTCTTTTTTCATATCTAATCAGTATCCACTCTCATATTCATGGAAGGAATCGTTGATATATGTTTCTATGGCTATATGTATGAATTATAATGCAATATGGTGATGTATTATCAAACTATATATAGATATTCAACAAATCTAGAGGATTTCCACCCTTCTTATGAATAGATCTAGATAAACCATTGGCAGTAAATATTTTTGGATGTGTTGAGCTACTAATAAGACCCTAATACATTATCCTTATTGAATATATTTCTATAATCCTTATATGAGAAATTGAGATTAGTTCTAGGGAATGTTGGTATGTAGACGTGGTTCAATGAAAACTCTTGGAAATTGATATCAGCATACATAATGTTGTAAATCATTATAACATATGGATTTGTATAAAATTTATTGGAATTATTGACAAACGTTCACATGCATAGTTTTCCATGAGAAAAATATTATGATATGGTATTCTTGTCATATTCATATGGTGTGTGTTTTTAGCCCATGATTCTTATGTGTTATGAGTTATATTGTGTGATTCTATGTTATTCCTTAGTGTGTTTCAATGTTTATCCTTTATAAGTTTGTATTTAGTATAAATGTTACAATTAGATCTTCATAACTTGGTTAAACACAAGATGGGGAGAATTTCATAGTGTGATGTGCTATGATGATGATGATTATGGGTCTTAAACATAGGGTCAGAGTATTATAGCCCTGTGACTTGACCCAAGATAAGGTATGGGGAAAGATAACCTTCTACCCTAACCTATAATAGAGAATGGGGTGTAATGGCCTTGTGTTCTGACACATTGGATGCATGGGAATGACAACCATGTGGCTTAGCCTGAGGTTGGTCTAGAGGTGTGATAGCCATGTGGCCTAACCTTGGGATCAATATTCTGTTTACCTCAATCTAAAAAAAATTAATATTGATCCCTTCTTTTTATATGTTATGATGTATAAGACATCCCTACCAATATATATCCAAAGAAACTATGGTTAGTGATCATGGAATCCTAGTTAGCACACGATCACATAGAATATGATTGGTTTATTTCTTATGCATTAAATTTCCTTCATGGTACAAAACTATATATATATATATATATATGAAACTATATTAAAGAATCATTGGTGTCATCCTACTAGGTTTATATATACACCCTACAAGTGAATCTTATTGCACATTCATTTTTAATGGTCTAAGATCCAACAAAGGGCGTGGGACCTAGATCAAGAAGCCTAGAAGGTGGATGATGGATGATATATATAATATCAGGATAGACTATGGACTACTACTACCATATTTTAGTTTCTATCATTTGGTTATCATACTTTGGTTGACCTCCCACATTGGGGGACTCTAGATTATATTGAATGATGTAAATTACATTTATTACATGGTTATATGAAAACACATTAAACACTTTTAATTTTAAAAATAATCATAAATAATTAATAATTTAATAAAAATAAAGGATCTCTGAAAGTAATTTGGAGTTTAATATATATTCTTTTATTTCTAAAGGATGATAATGCTTTTGAATATTTTTAAATACAGTTTGTTAAACTGACATCCGAAAAAGTGGTAGTAAAAAATAATTTTAAAAGTAGATAGTGTATATATGATGTTCACATGAGAAAAAAATATTTGGGTTTAAATATATAAAATAAATACATTTCTAGTATTAATCAACATGAAAATGGATGCGACACTATTATAAAAAATTAGTATATTTTCTAAAAAACATTTCACTTTTATGAGAATGATATTCATTGAGAAAGAATATTTCATTTAAAAACATTGTTTTCCCTAGAGATAAAATGGGAAATATATTATTAAATAATAAAACTAAATAATTTTTCAATCATAGAAGAACAATTATAAGGGAATATCAATTTAACTCAATGAAAATAAATTTGAATTAAACAAAAACCTTATGGATATCATAATTTATGATTAAAAATACATTAATAAATGTTTTTGTGTGGTATAAATGTAAATCATTAGAAAAAAAAAGAAACAATACCACATAAAAATGTCAATTTTTGGAATTTTCCCAACTTATATGAAATACATTCAAGATGAGCCACTATAACTCAATATGTGATACTTATGTTTCTAAAAACACTTATGTTTATTATTACTTAATAATAAGATATATACCATTAAATTAAATTTAAAATATCCTAATATTATTGATATTAATTATAATTTAATTAAATAGAGAATTTAATAAAACATATAATAGAAATTATGGTGCATAAAATGACATAAATCCCATGGATTTGAAAATGATATAAAACCCTTACATTAATTATAGAAATTTCCTAATACTTTTGAATCTACAATATTACAATAATAATAATAATAACCTATTTAATAAACTTATTCATATCTATATCCTTTAAAAATCTTCATTTATAATTACTCCCTACATGTATATCAGTTAATTATTATCTATTTTCAATATGAGGTATGTGTAATCTTACCCAATTTGCATTAGTTTTTTAATAGTGGTATTCTAATTCATTGTTCTCCCAAATTTCATCATTACTATACATTTAAAGGTATAATAGTATATAAAATATCTTGATTTATAATTATATTATCTCATTCTATTATTATTTTAGTTGTGTTTCTTGATAATCGAATCATTGTCAACTTATTTTGGAAATTTTCATGATTGAAGTTCTTATTTAGTAATAAGTTAAATAATTAATGTAAACATTAAAGACCCATAAAAATCATGAATTTATTAATAAAATATAAAAATATTATTATATATGTTACTATAGAAATCAATGATATATTTTTATATAATTGTCGAAGTAAGTGGTTTGACTAACCCAAACATGAACATAACATAATTTTATGGGTGAGTATGGTTATACAAATATTTATTTTTACATAATAACCTTATAAAATAATAATAATTTTATTATCTATATATTTTTATGGTTGTGAATCATATTTTATTTTTTTATAAATAATGAAAATCCTGATGAAAAAATGTTATTCAATGGATCTAGTAGTTCATACGACACACGGTTGACATTTTCATTTTGAAAAAATTAATATGGAAATATAGTGGATTATAATTTTCTTATATATAAAAAATATGTTATTATATTTTTCGATTTTTTTCTAAAAATCCATTCATATATTATTTAAATAGTAACGATGGTGAAAATGAATGATGTTTCTTCGTGGATGCGGTAGTCCACACAAATTCAGGATTGATATTCTTTTGTTCTTATAGGTGGATGGAATAGAATAAATAATAGTTTTAAAATTAATTTAATAATAATTTAGTAAACTAATTATACTTAGTAACTATATTAAATTATTTACTATAGGTTCGAAAACAAATTACAAATTAAAAAATGTTATGTATTCCCTAATACTCACTTTTAGGCCTTAACCATTCACTTAAATGTATACTTGGATATGAAGGTATTAGGAAAAGATTTATTGAACTAGGGATCTTAAACATGAAATATGATTCAAGGATATGAAAACCGGATAGGTTATTAAGTATTTATTGAATGATAAGTGTAACATTGAGAGGGTAGAAGTGATCCTATTTTATAAGGAAAAGGTAACTTTGGTGAACGCCAATTATTTTTTCAATAGTGTAATGATGTTATCCAAGGGTGAAAGTTCTCAAAAGTGTGAAATAATGTAGTTCTATGTGGGATATATTCATAAACGTCTTTACCTATCATTTTAACACATGTTTCAAACATGTTAAAAGTCATTTACCATTACATTTTTACATTTTACCATTTTTATTTCATCGTCAATATGGTAGATATTATCTATTTTAATAAATTGTATTATCTCCCAAAAAGATTATTATTATCCCATTATTATTTTCAATATGGAAAATCTGTAACTTCATCCTTCATCATCAACACAAAACCCATGCTTGATGATCAAATACCTACAAATGTGTACATATATTATTATTATATTTGTTATTATTAAATTTTCATAGCTGAATTCCATATATTTTTTATTTTATTGTTCTTATTTCCTTCTATACACACTCAACTACACGCATTCTTCTTACACTGTATCTAAAAAATCATCTAATATCCCTTCATATATCGTACATAGTAAAGACTCTTCATAATGTTCAAATTTTTTAAAAACAAATAGAATTTAAAAATCATAACATCCTTCAACATCTCCAAAACTTATTTCACTTCATATTGAGGCATTTATCTACATAATGTGTCTTTAAATCCTTGGATATTATGATAGCTCTCACTAATTGATGTTGAATAATTCAATGAGACATAAATCATTAAATATCACGAAATCTACTAAAATAATGTAATATATCACAAATCATGATATTACTTCACACATATTGGTATGACGAATTGGTTCCCTTTATTTTCTTCTAAAACTATTCTCACATTATGTCATGACAATGTTCATCATAGTGATTATTTTATATTTTTATCCTTTTTTTAATTCTCACTACATTAATATCATCTTTATAGATTTTTCATTCTCACCACCTCAAAACAATATCTTCATTATCCTAGATTCACATAATTGTGTGGGACCACCCCTAATGCCTTACCTAAATCACTGTTATAGTGTGGTCTTCTTAACAAGATATAATTTTTAGTAAAATCATAGTGTAATTTATATATTAATTTTAATTCATGTATTTTATTAAAACATTATAATCATATTCACAAACCAATCATTATCTTATTACACATAGATATGATTTTTGGAAAAGTATGAATCCTTAAATTTCAACCCTTTTAGCTGATAATTTTTTTTATTTTCAGTTCATATATTCAGATTATCCCTTTCTATTTGAACATTAATAAATTTTTTAAAATAAACTTGGTGTTTCTCTTCTATTTTTTACATTATTAGTTATCAACTATTACATTTTTATGAAATGAGAAACATAAGTTCAAAGTAATTTTCTAATTTCTTATTCCATTACTACTAAGTAACTCTTACATATTGAGTACTTATCTAATCATCCAATAAATTTCTACTCAACACCATTGTGATCAGTGAAATATTCGACTTTTCCAAATTTCACTTTCTAATCTACTAATATAATATTAACTCTTATTTATTTTCTTATCCAATTATTAGATACAATTATTCTGAACACAAAATCTCTTCCAGACATCTTTTAATTGCATAAAAACTTCTTAACAATATTTATCTCACTAAATTAAAAATTTTATATATATAATTTTGAACATGATTTGTATATTGAAAACAAAATAAAATGAAAAGGCATTTCAACAACATCTACTCTCCAATTCATATTACTTAGAAAAATACCATTATAATAATAGATTCATCTTTATATTTCTAACTTAGCTAGCCTCATATTGATCTCTTCACAATCCCCATGGTCAAAGTGACTATTTTTTTTAATATCTTGAAATATATATATTGGTCTCAAATATATCTCCCTTGGTATTTTTTTAGAAAACATTAAACCTAAATAACTTTTCAAACCTATGATATATCTGAATGAATCGATATTGAATAATTATAAACCAAAATGATTAAACTCGATTTAGAAAATAAGAGCATTAAATAATTATATTCTATTGTATATTAATGTGACTTTAATCCAATTCTTCACATCTCTTCATCCATGTGATATTATTCTTGAACCTTGTGAGACTATTATCAGAACCCATGTTTCAATGGTTCTTTCATACATTTTCACAAAACATGTTAGAATATTTATTATTCTAAATTCTATTCATTTCCTTTTTAAAAACTCTCTTTAAATATTTTCCCTCCCTCAATGAGAGATCTTCTGACCATTAGGTTAAAAACATTCCATTGAATTCTCCCACTATATTTTTTATCCCATTTTATATGTACATTATGAGATATACATATTGGGATTTAGATCACATTTCTCCACCTATTATTATAAATATGAAAGAAACAAGTTTAATTAGAGACATTGTAATTACACCTTATCCTTTGATGATTGATGGATAAGATTTCATCTTCAGCCTCCATATATTTGTATTTTACTCATTATTTTAATGAAATAAACATTTTTAAATTAAATTCATCTTTAACTCCCTATTTTATTGTGATTACTGATCATCATATTTACTTTATAAATATAGAATACCAAAAAATAGCATTAGTCATCCCAATAACATCTTTTTTAGAATAGTTTCAATGATATCCTAAAATTGTAGCACATTTATCATAACTCCATTTATATTAAATTCAAATTGATATTACACTGTTAGACATATTATGTGATGAAAATATTACTTGACCTTTTTATAAATAGAAGCCTTGAATGTCTTATCAATAATATTATTTTTCATCTTATAAGAAATCTTATTCTTCACTAAATATACGAACTAAAATCTTTTACCATGTGTTTATTATCGATTAATAAAACCAATTACAATGTTTATTTTATTTAAAAAATAACAATCTTCCAAAAAAATATGCCTTAAAATTATCACTGACACATATATGATTTTTATGTCATGTTTCAACACATCGCTAAATAATTTTTTCATTGATTCCAAGTTACCTTCTCCAATGATTCTTGAAACAACACATCTAGTTTTCTGTGAACCACCCTTTAAAAAGGTCTCCAATAATTTCATGTATGTATTAACATCCATCACAAGACATGTATATCCTTCCATATGAGAGAAACATTCATATTCAAATATTTTTAGATGTTCCTTTTGTGTTGGTTTGTGTTCTTTATCAACAATCCATGATTTCTACATTCCAATCTCATTTATCATCATAGAATTTTGAAATTTTTGATTCATACTCAATTATACTGGTCTAATGGTGTGAAATGCATTAGTAAAGTTACCTATATAGTTAAATCATCCAAATTTCATATCATATAGTTTGTATATTTTCTCATCCACTCTTTTAAGAGTTTTATATTACGTATAAATACTTCTTCACTGAGTGGGTTGACTCCCCCCCAATAATTGTCTCATAAATCCTTTGGTTCATAGATATTTTCATAATTAAACTCAGATCTACATTATATATTCATAATTATTTCACAACACTCATAGTATCAATAAATTTCATACTTTACTAAAAAACATTTTTCGTTAGATATTGAAAACTTCTATTATTATATTGGTTTTGTATTTATTTTGGATCGTTTTTGTGATAATATATTTTGATGTAAAATCATAAAATTATTGTTTAATATAGACAACTTTTTAATCATTTTTTAAATCAACATTTACATAACTTTTAAATTTTAAATTAGTTTTCCTAAACAAATTATAGATTTTTAAGAATGAGTTTACCTTTCCGCAAATTCAACATTATTCATTGTTTACATAAAATAATCCATTTTTTCAAAACCTATAGGACCAGTTTTAAACACTGAATGTAATATTTTTGACCTACATGAATTCCATCATTCTATTAAACATAAAAACATTCCAAAATCATCACCATTGATAATTCTCTAACTTACTGAATTGAATTTTGAAAAATTAATTAGTACACATTAAATTTATATTTTTAATAGATCTATTTTTGATGAGATATCTCAATTTCTATATTATTTTCAATAAAATCATCTCCCACTTCAAATTTCATTGTCTTATTATCATCACCAAGAAGGTTTGTTAATTTTTTAATCATAATTTTTATCATTTACACTATTTTATTCTATAATATGTAATTGTTAATTCATAATTGAAAATCATTCTAGAATCCTTTTTTATCCATTTATATTTATGATTATATAAAGATAAAATATTTTTTATTTTGTTTTATCGTGAACTCCATTTTTATTTCTTCATCATTTAAATCATTAATTCATTAATTACTAGTTATTTTTATACCATCCACCATTTAAATTATCTAAATTTTACCATTGTCAGTAGAAGTCCAACTTTCATAATCATCCTTTATAATATCCTCAATCCCCCACTCATGGATGTTGTGTTTAAAACATTATATTTACATTTATTTATTTGATTTTAAAATAATAATGAGCCAATTTTAGTCATCCCAAAGTTATAATGTCTTCAAAAAAATATTATATCAACAACATACCCAAGGAACATTTATGTTAATAGTTTTAGAGAATTAGGAAAATAACTTATATAAAATTGATCATATATTTAAATGGTCATTATTTTCATTATACCCAACTTTTCTTATTCTGCATTATTTCTTCATCATATCCTACATGAATCATTTCTAGTCATACCTTACTTAATGTGTTTTCTTATAACCTTTTTAAATGGAATCAAAGTAATGGTGACATCAAATGCTTAGTAAGGGTAATCATAATTATTAACAATTGAATATCATGGGTGACTATATAAGGATTTAATGAAATAATAAAATTTATTAGTGTGACATAGGAGAATTTTATGTCCATAAAAATTTGGAACATTAATAAGGAGACATAGTATAATTAATTTACAAGATCTGAGAAACTTACAGTTCAACAGTCATATTCCATGTGAAAGAAATCCATGATCAATGAAATATTAGAACTCATAAAAATATTTGAAAAAATGTTTAGGATTCTTAGGAAATTAAAAATTCACCATATATTCAACTAAATATGATAATTAAAACAATATATTATGATTGAAATACATTATTTATCATTTTGGTCGCATATGAGCTACTCATATTCTGTAAACTTTTTCATCTCTTAGTAGTATCCTGCAATGGTTAGCTTTTTCACTTTATCCAATTCAATGGAGATATATAATAAACCCAAATATATTTGGTTTATAATGAAACAACCCATAAATAATCCATAAATATTTCCAAGTATAATCTAATGAAAAAACAATTTTTAAGCTTTCACTTTTCAACATAAAAACTATTAAAACAATGACCATTATATTTTCAAGTGATTTCCAAATAAAATGGAAATGGGTTGATCCTTTTAAATTTAATTAATCATTATAAACATTTTATGTCTATACATAGCTTCATATTTTAGATTTATTAAGGGTTTGTCTAACCTCTCTTCTCTCTTCCTCCTCAAATGACCTAGGTGATTGTTGTGTCATTGCCTCCCCTCATTGGCCCTTCATGGACTGGGGGTGAGGAGGGTCCTCCTCCACTTCATCCTTTTCATATTCCTCCTTTTTTAACTCTATTTATATATTCTTATCGCCTCTTGATCTACCCTTTCATATAAGTTTTCCCCAAAGTACATTTGTGCATGGATGGTGTTCTTACAGTTCTAATTTCTTCCGGAAAGTTCATGAACACCTCCATGATACTGGATATTTCATTGGGGGGCCACTTTGGTAAGAGATGACCCAATATTGATGTCTTTGATAGATTCATATTTAATTATTGTATGTTTCAAGATTGATTTATTTTATGGATTTTGGACTAGAGGAATTTTCTGATCCGATTCTTGATGAGAGACGACCTAATCTCTGCTTGGGTGAATACTCCACGTATTGTATCAGGTTCAAGTTTTTTAATATTTGGATAATCATTATATTTTAAATTGAATATTGATCCACATATAATGGTGATTTGGATTTTTCATATAGGTCCTCCACTCCTATTTTTCAATCTGTTGATTCTTAATTGGATTAGTAATCTGGCAAGCTGTTACCTATAAACATATCATCGTACCCATGTTTTTTTTCATATAATTTCTCAAATGATAAATGATGAGGTCAATGTTTCAAAATAAATAAATGGTTTTATTAGTTCTGAGGATTAAGGTGATATATGTTGGAATCAAAAGGTTTTCTATTTATAATGGGTCTCATTTTGTTTGTCTTGTAGACATCTTGGGAATGATCCTTGTAGATGCCGGAATGAAATGGTTGGAAATTATCTGGTGGCCCTTCAATCAAACACCTTGGGAGAGGGCCAGCCATTATAGGACAGAGGAATATAGAATTGAATAACTTCTATATTTTTACATCACGCAAAGACCTTGAGTTAGAGGATCTGGGTAATAGTAAGATGAGGCATGCTCCCGTCATATTGAAAGAGGAAACAACAATGCATCCTCAATCAATGATTGTAGAAATATATTATCCTTTGACATTTGATTTAGATGATAGTAAATTTATGTGGATGAATCATGCAAGATTAGGGGGTCTAAGGAGATTAATTTGGCTACTAACCGCTGTAACTCATTCTCCCCCTTGTATATAGAGGTTGTGAGACCAACTAGTGTTTCTACGTAGATCTAGGAGTCCTGTGAGTATGGTATAACTAGATGCACTAACCAAAATTTGGAAATGCAGGGAACATCCAATGTTTAGGGGGTTGGTATGCATATAGAAAATAGTCCTAGTCTTATTAGGGATAGGTACACCATTAAACATGGTAATATATTTTAAGGGATAGAAATTGAGGGATAGACGAAGGAGAAAATATATACATAGCAGGATGATCATTCTAATAAGGATAATGAAGCATATGGGATAGATAAAAATGATGATAGTGAATGTTTTTTCTCGATAGATAGCACAAAGGAAATAAATAGTTGAGTAATTCACTTCTCGAGAAGGAAGAAAGGGAAGAAAGTAAATCGTGACTCTGAGAGTTGAATACTAACTGAATGGAAGAAATCCAAAATGAGGAAGGATTACTCATATTTGGCCAAATCAAAGGAGATAATGTTCTCTAAAAAGTTTTAACAAAAGGAAACATGTGGAGAGTTTCCAAATAATGAAAATTCATAGTATCTAATCATACACTCTATAGAAGAAATGTTTAAGGGGGTTATAGTGATTATGGACCCCCAAGAAGATGAAAACAGGAAAGTTGAGTGAATTCTACTAGTGGATGCTAATGATGAAAAGATGCGGTGGTTCAATAAGAAATAAATCATTATAAAAATAGTTTTCAATGAAAGGAAAATAAATTTGTAAGAGTTTATTCAAATTTGGTACAAATTCTCTTATCACCTTGAATACCTTATCAAGGAAGATCTGGAAATTAAGGTAAATAACCTACAAAAGAAACTATATAAGGATAAAGAATATAATAAAATTTGTAAAGTCCCATAAATTTCAAGGGAAATTTTTTTTCTTAATTTTAGTTGGGATTTTACGAGAACGCAGTTTCTAACGGAACCTGATTCTGAGGCCTAGTGTGCCCAGAATCATTTTTTCTAAAGTTTAGCTCAGCTAAGTTCAGTGAACGAACGAGTGGGTTTTTCTAACTTTTGAACTGGTGCTCGGAATCGAAATCTGAGAGCACTAATGAAACTACAGCGCTGGTAATTTCTTAAGAAGACCCTTCCTGGAGTTGTGTTTGCTCGGGGGGAGATGTTAAAAATATGTGATGAATAAAAATAAATTTTGTTTCACAATTTTTTTTGTATTTCTTTACCAGTGGGTTAAGTATGTGGAAGAGGAGGATGCTAGAAAGTTGGGGTGGGGCCCGCACGAGCCCCCACCTCCTTCAATTTCCTCAACACCCCCTTTTTGAACCCCCATTTAGCAATTAATTTGCAACTCCTCCCTTTTAATTACATGCCATTTAAACACCTCATTTAATGGGACAATGCACGTTAATTAATTCATGAATTCAATTTTATTTTCGAATTAAAGTTGTCGTGTGTGTGTGTGAATAAAATAAGACAAGGTCTTATTTTATTGGGGGCGGATTCATTGTGTTCATCAAAGAGGAGGAGACTCTTGAGCTCTGAAGAATGTTCTTCCTCCTTGAAGAACGCGAAGAATAACGAAGAACGTCAGCCTCCGACAAAGGACGACGAAGAGCGCAAGTTCCTCTGAGATCGACGATCCTCGTCTTCGTGGCGCCGTGTACCGTGACCCAACGATCCTCTTTTGTGACGCCATCTTCCGCGACATCTTTTCCCGCAACGATCCTCGTTCGACGAATTCATCGAGGCAGGGGTTTGATTTTTGGTTCATGAATATTCTATGCCATCCAAACATCTTTATTTCTTAAGCCGCTTGATATCAGATTAACAGGAAGAGGTCAGACCGCATGAACACGGCCGACCCTCCTCCCCCTTTGATGATGTGTTTGTCGTGGCATGAACAAAGGTAGCGCGGTGCAATGACACCGATTGGAAACAAAGAAGAATGGGTGAAGAAGCATGGCGATGTCGCGCCGCGCCGTTGAGGTCGAACGAAAACGCGGCCGGAGTCGGGGCCGCTGAGGTGATTCGAAGACTCCGCATATTTTTTATTTGATGTGCGGATCAACGGGCGATGACAGAACGGGCTGCAGAGGCAATTTAATGATTCCGTAGTAAAGTACGGGACCCGAGATGAACACCGGCGCAGACGAATTTTTAAAACGGACCACCGGAGAAACTTCGGTGGCCCACGGATTTCACCGGCGGCCGGAGGGGGCGGCGCCCTGGCGCGCCGCCGGGAGTAGCCACCGCGGTAGAAGCCGCTGCGGCAGCGGGGTGAACGGATCCCGCGGCCGCGTGGGATCCGAGGCAGACGTGGCGCTCACCGCATCCACTGGCGAAGAAGGGGGGACTGCGTCCCCCCATGCTCGGCCGCTGGCCGAGCCAGCGAGCCACCCGGTCGAGCCGGGCTGGGTTGCGTGGGCCGGGTTGGGCGGGCCAGATCGGCCTGCACCCCGCCTAGCCGTTTCAGGCCATGACACCGGGCTGGACCTGGACCCGGGTCGGGTCGACCCAAGGGTGTTGGGCTGGGTCGGACCGGGCCTAGTGCCCCCACTTTCGGGCCACTTTCGGTCTTTTGCCCATAACTTTGGCTACAGACCTCTGATTGACGCACCATCAGTTGCATAGAGATCCTTGGATCGATATGGCAGTTTTGGTATATTACACTCAAGGTTTCGGAGAACTTGGGGTATGTCTGGGTTGGTTTGAACACGAAACCAACCGGGCCCTCAGAGCAGAAACACTTATAACTTGAGCTCCGGACGTCCGATTGACGTTTCGTCGACTTTGTTGGATTCCTCCTTGTGAGACGGACCTTTTTGCTTACTCCGCTCGAGGTTTTCATGCAGTTGGAGTGTGGTCGGGTTGGTTTTAACCTAAAAACCAACTGGGCTCCTAGAACGAAAAGGCCAATAACTCTTAGACCAGGCGTCTAATTGACGCGCTGTCACGTTGAGTTCCCCTTATTGAGACGGAGCTTTGAGATAAATCTACTCCATACTAAGTTTCAGTTGATGTATCGAACCCCCCTTGGCTCGTGGAGTGTACCCTCCCAGAAACGAGCATTCTGTGTGCGGGAACCCTAGAGCTGGCTGCGACTGCGACTGTGGAAACTGCACTGAAATCCTTTGTGGGTTCGGCAGCGATGATGACCATACTGAAATCCTATGTGGGTTTGTTGGTGATGAAGACTTCACTAAAATCCTATGTGGTTTCGGCAGCAATGAAGCCCGTACTAAAATCCTATGTGGGATCGACGGTGATGAAGACTGCACTGAAATCCTATGTGGGATTGGCAGTGATGAAGACCGTACTGAAATCCTATGTGGGTTAGACGGTGACGAAGACTGCACTGAAATCCTATATGGGTTCGACAGCGATGAATATCATACTGAAATCCTATGTGGGTTCGACGGTGATGAAGACTGCACTGAAATCCTATGTGGGTTCGGCAACGATGAAGACCATACTAAAATCCTCTGTGGGTTCGACGGTAATGAAGACTGCACTGAAATCCTATGTGGGTTCGGTAGCTTGGCTGGTTTAGTATCCTACATGGGTCCCAACTTTGATGAATCAAACCAAAGAAGTATACCTGTGTGAGCTGAGTCTTGACTTAAATCAATATATTAGATATTTTTGACTTGCTTTCCTATATGGATTGGGTTGTGTTATCCTATGTGGATTGGGTTGTACTCCATTGTGGACGTGATCGAACTTGGGCTTGGATGTTGGAGTCTAACGGTAATTGATGACTTAGGTATATGTATGGGAATATACCTAAGTAGTGTGGGTTGTTATTTCGTGATTGTATCTTTCCTTTGTGGATTATCCTTTGTGGATTCTGGGAGACCTTCGGGGGTCTCGGGGTCCCTACTAAGTAGCGTATACTCACCCCTGTACGGGCTACGCCCACACTACATTGTGTTGGATACAGACGACAGACATCGATGATCGTGGTAGAGGCTTGTGGAGCAAGTCGATACCTAGAGGTGGACCGCTGGGCGGGACATACACAGAGCGGACGGCTGGACCCGAGGAGCTGAGGAGGTTATCTGTACCCACCCTTCATGTGGGACTTCCAGTGGACTACTCGACATTTCTGCTTTACTTTCAGTTGCTATACTTTCTTTCCAGCAACTCCGAGCAGTCCACTGGAAGTCCCACCTGAAGGGTGGGTACAGATAGCCTCTTCATCTCCTTGGGTCCAGTCGTCTGCTCTGTGTACGTCCTGCCCAGTGGTCCACCTCCAGGTACCGACTTAGTGAGACAGACCTTTTGGTACAGATCTATAGCCTTTAGTCCATCATCCCCTGAAAATGTGGAAGGATTCTACTCCTGGAACACCCGTGTCAGCTCACCCATAGTCAAGGATAGCTTTGGTGATCCCTACAAAGTCTATATATAGCGTATGAAGCCTTCGCAGAACTGTGCCTCAACACCATTGTCCCAAACAGCCCCCGGTGCCTCATTTGTCACTAAAGGAGGATCAACTAATATCCCATGGCCCACCCTATCTAAAGTATGATCATATCCCCCCCTCAAGGTATACCACTAAAGGTTGGCATGGTAGAATCTCCCTATATTGACAAACACACACCACAGAAAAAAAACATCAAATTTCGCATATAAAAAGCATAGGACAGTTCAAAACTGTCACGAACCAGGCCGGTTCGCCATCCGACCCGGTGCTCGGTCCGGTCCGCGGCAAGGCCCGAAGGGCGTTCCCGATCCCCACGGGCTGGCACAAGTGCCCGGATATCAAAACTAGCACGTGGGAACGATTTACCTGAAATAATAAACACAAAACCTCTGATAATTTGAATAAAATAAAACTATGAACTGACCACCAAACATACCCTTACACTAAAAACAACTTTAAAGGATTACAACATGAACCAAAGTCCAAAAAAAATGACAACAAAAGAAACTCAACTCAAACTCAAACCTCCAAGCAACAGGAGAGGTGCGACATCCACACGTCACAAACGTTAACCTTCACGAGAAGACCACGAACGACCAACCACCATCACTGAGCACAAAGTCACAACCTGGAATACACAAGAAACAAAGTCTACATACACCCAATGATGTATGTAGGGTGTGAGGCAAAAGCCCAATAGGACGTCACCCAATAAAAAGGTTCCATGCCACAACATCAAAAAGACAATTTAATGTGTTTATTCAAAATTTTAATTTAAAAAATGCTTTTAAAGAAAACATTTACAAGATAAATGCTAAAAGAAAAAAACACTAAAAAGAACTCATTTAACAAACACAAATTTAAAGAGAGGAGAAAAGTTCAATATGGGAACAAACACATACTCACACACACACACCCATACTCACACACACACACACACACACACACTCACACCCAGGTGGCCCTCTATATGCCGACGGAAGGCACCACGTCATATATGGTAGACCACTATGGGTAAACCCCCTAAGGTTCATCTAGCTCGAGTGGGACCCTAGAACCTCGTGTCTCAGTGAAACGTGGCTTAGAAACCACGACCCTCAGAAACATGGCTTAGAAGACCACGACCCTCAGAAAATGTGGCTTAGAAGGCCACGACCCTCAGAAATCATATGTTTGGTTAGTGTTGCAATCGTCAATCCAGCTAAGTGAGACAGGGACGATACCCATCCGGCTCATTAGCGCACTAGTTCTAGTCCTCCCACCTAGATACCCGAGGTTTTCCATTGTGCTCAATCAAGTTTCACATTCACATGGTATATAGTTTTTCCCATATCACAGACCAAACCAGACATTACACACAAGTCACTATTTTCACACCCAAACAACATTTCAAAAACTCACGCACGCCAAAAATACCTTTCCAAAAATATATTTGTCGTTACCTAATCATTTCGCAAAAACCCCATTTGAAAAAAAACACTCAAACAAGAACATAAACAATTTGCACAACTTAGGAAGCATTATTTTAATAACACAACAAGGGCCGACACAAATAAACACACCCAATTACAAAGAAGGGAGTCGTTCAAACCACTTGCTTAATAGATTGTCCTTAAAACTAGTTTCACACCAACTACACAATTATCTGAACCATCTGCACCTCTTAAAATGATTCGCTACACATTAAAAACCCACATTTAGACATACACAACTCAATTACCCATAAAAACTAAGTTCGCACCAACCAAACATCACCTAGAACCCAACTTGAAAACATTGCACCAAAACAACCCATATTTTTACGTGCAAAGACCATTTTAAAATCAATTTCGCACTCAAATATTCTAAAACCACATTTGCACCATATAAACAATTGATTAAACAATTTTTGGACATACCCCAATAAGTTCAAAATGAAGAAAACGTGATCATTTCTAAAGAAAGTGAAAATTTCATGACGCATGCATGTCAAACAATTTTTTAAAATGCATTTCGCACAGCTTTTAAAGAACAACCAATCATTTATATGATAACACACATATAAACAACAAGAGCCTACTATTTTGGAAATCCAATCTCATCAAACGAGCATGCCAGAACATTATAAACATGGATCGCATTATGCAATTAAATCATAGAACATATTAAATTAATTAAACAAACAAACTAAATTATCTAAAATATGTAAAGACATGGAACCACCTACCTCTATTGGAGAAACCTCCAAAATTTGTGTGCAACCACAATTGCATGTCATTCGCACCTCAAGGAACCTAGCGCGAACCAAAAATCATAAAATCGAACATGAATATGCCAAATTAAGACCCTAATTCACACCCTAAAAACTGGAAACACCAAATCCCCAATTGAGAAGGACTAAAATCCTAGCAAGGAGGATTAAGGGATTACCCCGGGTGGTCCACACTTGCGGAGAAGGGAGAAAAAGGCCGTTGTAAGGGTTCGAGAGGTTGCGGTCGTCGGAGGGCTGGTCGGAAGGGGTTTACAGGCGGCTCAAGTGGAGGTGCGGGCGAGCGGAGGTGCGGGTGAGCGGAGGTGCGGGTGAGCGGGTAGCCGGGTGGGGTTGCGACCGACGTGAGGAAGGTCGGTTGGCCAGGGGAGGGGAGTCGTCGGGCTGCACCGTGCCGGGGAAGGCCAGCCGGAAAGGGTCGTTTGCCGTAGGTCTTTGCGCAATGGAGGCGGATGCGAAGAGGTCCGCGGGAGGGGGTGGGGGTCGCGCTTTGACCGGGATGAGAGGGGGAGTCCGCCGGAAAGGAGGAGAGGGAGGCGGCGCGCGGCCGGAGAGGGAGGAGGGGTGCGGCGCAAAACGGGGAGAAGGGGGGAAAGTGAGCCGGCGAGGTGGTGCGTTGCCAGACGGAGCAGGGAGCGATGGTTCAGCGGACGATGCAGTGAGGTAGGGTGTCGGTGCAGGGGGGTTGGCGCGACGCACAGGGGGTGCGACGGGAGAGAAGGGGAGGAAAAATAGAGGGAAAAGAAAAAAAAGAGAAGAAAAGAGTAGAAAATAAAATAATAAAAAAAAGAATAAATATATATGTGAAATAGAACCTAAAAAAATAATAATAAGAAAATGAAAAATAATATTATTATTATTGATAACATGTTAATAATTTTATCATAATCATAACTTAATTATCAATTATAACCAAATTAAAATATTAATGAAAACAATAAAAAAAATTACCATTCTTATTATCATTAATATATATATATATATTTAAAGAATCGGGCAACCGCGCAGTTACCCCGCACGGCCCATAAAATTTTAATAAAACGACGATGATAAAAATAATAATATCTTAATAAAAAAAAGTATCCTTAACAACAATAATAATAATATCTTCAAACAATATTATTATTATTATCATTAAAATAATTCCTTAAATTTTCATTACACTTCTTATTTCTATTTCATTTTCATTTTATTTAAAACTCATTATTAATTATTATTTCATTATCCAGTTATGTTTTTAACTCATTTTGAAAGTCAGGCGGACCGCGCGGTCTCAGAACCGTGCCCTGCCCATGTGTCCGGTGATGTTAAACCTGAATAATAATAATATTATAATAATAATATTTTCAAATGATATTAATAATATTATTATTATCAAGGCCATTCTTAATTCATCTTATTTTGTTAATTGAACATCGGTAAGGCATGCAGTGACCAGGCGGGGTCGCGCGACGACCCAAGCGAGGCCGCACGGCTTCAACCGTGGCGCGCAGGATGCAGTCAAGGTCAAAACCCACGTTTTTAAATAAGAACTTAGAAATTTTATGTCGGGCCTCGACCCGAACTACCCGACGCAAGGAAAATTAATAAAATAAATAAATTTTAAACGACGGGTGTGACAATTCTCCCCACCATAAATCTTTCCGTCCCCGGAAAGCCACAACCAGAACAAAACCCCACAGCATAAAACTACTCTCCCTTTAGATTCAAAGGGGATCCCCACAACCATCAAGCAAAGAGATGCAAAGAAAAATTGTGCTCAGAGAGAGTGACTTAATGGTGACTTCAAGAAATGCGTAAAAAGACTTTCTCATATGTGTCGGCCACCCTAAAGGGTTAAAACACCTCCAGTTGACTAATCAAGGAAAACGACTCTCGCACCCGCGAAAACTAACCTCATCAGATGAAACAACTCAAACATTATTGAACAAAAACCGCACCGTTCGGTTGGAATCAATAGACAAAGTCAGACCACGTCCACGGAACATACTTATCACTTATCACCAAACCGTATTTAAAAACAGAAGAAAAAGATCAACATGGGGAGGCCCGAGGGGCTCCCCACCATTAGGAAGTCACTGACGCTCGAAACAAGACTGGAAAAACGACACGGAGAGGTTCGAGCGAACTCCCTGCCATTAAAGAAGAGTCCAGCACTGATTCATTCTAGAGGCATTCGTGCGAGGCCCAATGTGGGTCTCCCCAGCATTTGAACTAAAGAAAGGTATAGAACTTTGAAAATTTATCAATGGTGACCAAAAACCCCACCACAAGGGGCGGGGAGGGAGGGACCCCCGACTATCGGGCGTCAAAACCACGGCCGACCACAACCAACATCTCGAAATTTCCTAGATGAACACCATTCAGATTTGAGACTGAGTTACCCAACAAACTCTCATAAGGACCACTAAAGCGACTGCATCTAGTAGAACACAACCCCCAAGACTTTAAGGCACGAGACGAACACGCCTCCACGTAGACACGAAAACCATATGCAACCAGACGGCTCATTCGGAGCGGAACAACCGTAGGAACAATTTAAACCGCCTCTACTTTTAACATTGATGACAGAAATAAATTTGGGGTCCCGTACACTCCCGGGGTTCCTGACCACGCGCGAGCTTCACTCCGAGGCTTATGGCTGGAGCCTTGATGTTTGAAGCATCTTGTGCCTCGCAGTCAGGCATTGAAGACTCCCGAGCGGAGCTTCTCCTTTTGGTGCCACGCGCAATCATATTTCACCCGAGGAAACACCATCAAACACAACACATTACAGCATCTGACTGATCATATGAGGAACATTCACCAGCACCAGAGTTGAAATGGTGCATGCGCATCACCGTTTGTCACACTGAATGAGAACATGACACCACCAATCATCACCTGAACATGATCGTTGCTGTTGAGAGGAACTTTACACTGAGAAGGACATTAAACCGCATTTTGAACAACACATGGTTCCTGCGAACGACCATAGCAGCCTCATATGACTGGGTCTACCAAACTAGTAGCCTAACACGAACCTTTCCTTAAATGAAACCAACCAAAGACCAGAGGTCATTTAGAACGATAGACTGCACCCACAACATAGGGTTGCTTCCACCTTTTTCCCACTGGAGTCTCCTTTACCACTTCCAAACCACCGTTGACAATCAAAGGGACCTCACGCTGCGAAACATCACCGAACATGACCCTTGAAGCCGATGTAAATACTAAAAAGCCCTTCAAGACACCGGTCAACACTGAAAATTCTAAACCACCTCCAACTTTCCCCGTTGGAATTTCGTTCACCGCTTCCAGGGAAACCTTTAGACACAATGATGTCAACTTCATACCTGACGAGTCAGATAACTCAAAAAGACCAAAACTCCCTTCAATTCCCCTCGCATATGTCACCCCGCTGCGAGAGGATCTACATAACCGAAAGGAGAAAGGAAAAGACTTAGCACTATCACCCAAAAGGGAGAGCCCTTAATCTAATCAACTGGAGGGTCGGACAACAGCGAACCATCTATGGTCGCACGTCATTTGCACATTAACTCTTTATTGGGGCGTACACTAGCCAAGAAAGAAAACCATTGACCCAACCGAACTTGTCCAATGGTCAGGACATACCGCAAGCGAACACCAAACGTGCAGGGGAAACCACTGCAAGGGCTCCCTGACGTACTCTTCAAAAGAGACCATCAACCACACGCTTTCACACCAACTAACCAACAAGAATTCAAACTCAAGACACAAATCAGTCAGAAAGGTTTCTCGGCTCAAAACGTCTCATATCCAACCTTTCAAAATTACAAGGACACATCCCACAATCACCAGTTATTGAAATACACCAAGTTTTCATTTAACCAAAACATCTTGAAAATAAGTAAAACCAGTGGGTTGTACAAACACCAATGGCGTCCCATGAGCCCCGCACATGCATGTTCTCGTGCCGCACCGGCACCCACCTCATGTCCATCCAGGCACTCATCTGCTCGTGTCATTTACCATTTCCCTTTTTTTTGTATACATTCATGCATGTGTTCGCCCATGAGAGCACCAAGGATCAAAACCAAACCTTTCCATTTTTCAAAACCAAAACATCCAACCCACACTTTTCAAACCTCATTCCCCATTTTCTTTTTAAAGTGATTTATTTCAAAACATTGTCCAAAACATTTTCCAAGACCAAATCATTTTTACTTAAAAACCAAGTTTCCACGAATCTGAAACAAAGAGGCGAAAAACGACGCAAGAGAGAACTAGTGTCATCGGGTGACTGAAACGTATGGTTGGCGGCCATATGCCAGTCACGCCACTACCACGGAGGATATTCTAGGATAGCGTCCCTGGCTCCACATGGCTTGCCAGACCCTGCGAGCTCACTAGGACCACTGACCCTACTCCCTTTTCATTTCCCTTAGACATGATTAACCGCAATGACCAAAAACACAGACAAACCTCAACACACTTTGGTAATTCGAGTCCTGCCACGAGTTGTGCTGGCCAGGCACATTGTTCGTAGCTAGAACGCCGAGTTCCGACAACCTTAATTTTGGTCCACTCTGACTCCATTTCAAAAGAAACCGACCCAAGAGAGCAAACATTTCCCTCTGATACCATTTTGTCACGAACCAGGCCGGTTCGCCATCCGACCCGGCGCCCGGTCCGGTCCGCGGCAAGGCCCGAAGGGCGTTCCCGATCCCCACGGGCTGGCACAAGTGCCCGGATATCAAAACTAGCACGTGGGAACGATTTACCCGAAATAATAAACACAAAACCTCTGATAATTTGAATAAAATAAAACTATGAACTGACCACCAAACATACCCTTACACTAAAAACAACTTTAAGGGATTACAACATGAACCAAAGTCCAAAACAAATGACAACAAAAGAAACTCAACTCAAACTCAAACCTCCAAGCAACAGGAGAGGTGCGACATCCACACGTCACAAACGTTAACCTTCATGAGAAGACCACGAACGACCAACCACCATCACTGAGCACGAAGTCACAACCTGGAATACACAGAAACAAAGTCTACATACACCCAAAGATGTATGTAGGGTGTGAGCCAAAAGCCCAATAGGACGTCACCCAATAAAAAGGTTCCATGCCACAACATCAAAAAGACAATTTAATGTGTTTATTCAAAATTTTAATTTAAAAAAAATGCTTTTAAAGAATACATTTACACGCTAAATGCTAAAAGAAAAAAACACTAAAAAGAACTCATTTAACAAACACGAATTTAAAGAGAGGAGAAAAGTTCAATATGGGAACACACACATACTCACACACACACACCCATACTCACACACACACACACACACACACACTCACACCCAGTTGGCCCTCTATATGCCGACGGAAGGCACCACGTCATAGATGGTAGAGCACTATGGGTAAACCCCCTAAGGTTCATCTAGCTCGAGTGGGACCCTAGAACCTCGTGTCTCAGTGAAACGTGGCTTAGAAACCACGACCCTCAGAAACATGGCTTAGAAGACCACGACCCTTAGAAAACGTGGCTTAGAAGGCCACGACCCTCAGAAATCATATGTTTAGTTAGTGTTGCAATCGTCAATCCAGCTAAGTGAGACAGGGACGATACCCATCCGGCTCATTAGCGCACTAGTTCTAGTCCTCCCACCTAGATACCCGAGGTTTTCCATTGTGCTCAATCAAGTTTCACATTCACATGGTATATTGTTTTTCCCATATCACAGACCAAACCAGACATTACACACAATTCACTATTTTCACACCCAAACAACATTTCAAAAACTCACGCACGCCAAAAATACCTTTCCAAAAATATATTTGTCGTTACGTAATCATTTCGCAAAAACCCCATTTGAAAAAAAAAACACTCAAACAAGAACACAAACAATTTTCACAACTTAGGAAGCATTATTTTAATAACAAAACAAGGGCCGACACAAATAAACACACCCAATTACAAAGAAGGGAGTCGTTCAAACCACATTCTTAATAGATTGTCCTTAAAACTAGTTTCACACCAACTACACAATTATCTGCACCTATTAAAATGATTCGCTGCACATTAAAAACCCACATTTAGACATACACAACTCAATTACCCATAAAAACTAAGTTCGCACCAACCAAACATCACCTAGAACCCAAATTGAAAACATTGCACCAAAACAACCCATATTTTTACGTGCAAAGACCATTTTAAAATCAATTTCGCACTCAAATATTCTAAAACCACATTTGCACCATATAAACAATTGATTAAACAATTTTTGGACTTACCCCAATAAGTTCAAAATGAAGAAAACGTGATCATTTCTAAAGAAAGTGAAATTTTCATGACGCATGCATGTCAAACAATTTTTTAAAATTCATTTCGCACAGCTTTTAAAGAACAACCAATCATTTATATGACAACACACATATAAACAACAAGAGCCTACTATTTTGGAAATCCAATCTCATCAAACGAGCATGCCAGAACATTATAAACATGGATCGCATTATGCAATTAAATCATAGAACATATTAAATTAATTAAACAAACAAACTAAATTATCTAAAAGATGTAAAGACATGGAACCACCTACCTCTATTGGCGAAACCTCCAAAATTTGTGTGCAACCACAATTGCATGTCATTCGCACCTCAAGGAACCTAGCGCGAACCAAAAATCATAAAATCGAACATGAATATGCAAAATTAAGACCCTAATTCACACCCTAAAAACTGGAAACACCAAAGCCCCAATTGAGAAGGACTAAAATCCTAGCAAAGAGGATGAAGGGATTACCCCGGGTGGTCCACACTTGCGGCGAAGGGAGAAAAAGGCCGTTGTAAGGGTTCGAGAGGTTGCGGTCGCCGGAGGGCTGGTCGGAAGGGGTTTACAGGCGGCTCAAGTGGAGGTGCGGGCGAGCGGAGGTGCGGGTGAGCGGAGGTTCGGGTGAGCGGGTAGCCGGGTGGGGTTGCGACCGACGTGAGGAAGGTCGGTTGGCCAGGGGAGGGGAGTCGTCAGGCTGCACCAAGCCGGGGAAGGCCATCCGGAAAGGGTCGTTCGCCGGAGGTCTTTGCGCAATGGAGGCGGATGCGAAGAGGTCCGCCGGAGGGGGTGGGGGTCGCGCTTCGACCGGGCTGAGAGGGGGAGTCCGCCGGAAAGGAGGAGAGGGAGGCGGCACGCGGCCGGAGAGGGAGGAGGGGTGCGGCGCAAAACGGGGAGAGGGGGGGAAAGTGAGCCGGCGAGGTGGTGCGTTGCCAGACGGAGCAGGGAGTGATGGTTTAGCGGACGATGCAGCGAGGTAGGGTTTTGGTGCAGGGGGGGTCGGCGCGACGCACAGGGGGTGCGACGGGAGAGAAGGGGAGGAAAAATAGAGGGAAAAGAAAAAAAAAGAGAAGAAAAGAGGAGAAAATAAAATAATAATAAAAAGAATAAATATATATGTGAAATAGAACCTAAAAAAATAATAATAAGAAAATGAAAAATAATATTATTATTATTGATAACATGTTAATAATTTTATCATAATCATAACTTAATTATCAATTATAACGAAATTAAAATATTAATGAAAACAATAAAAAAATTACCATTCTTATTATCATTAATATATATATATATATATTTAAAGAATCGGGCAACCGCGTAGTTACCCCGCACGGCCCATAAAATTTTAATAAAACGACGATGATAAAAATAATAATATCTTAATAAAAAAAGTATCCTTAACAACAATAATAATAATATCTTCAAACAATATTATTATTATTATCATTAAAATAATTCCTTAAATTTTCACTACACTTCTTATTTCTATTTCATTTTCATTTTATTTAAAACTCATTATTCATTATTATTTCATTATCCGGTTATGTTTTTAACTCATTTTGAAAGTCAGGCGGACCGCGCGGTCTCAGAACCGTGCCCTGCCCGTGCGTCCGGTGATGTTAAACCTGAATAATAATAATATTATAATAATAATATTTTCAAATTATATTAATAATATTATTATTATCAAGACCATTCTTAATTCATCTTATTTCGTTAATTGAACACCAGCAAGGCATGCAGTGACCAGGCGGGGTCGCGCGACGACCCAAGCGAGGCCGCACGGCTTCAACCGTGGCGCGCAGGATGCAATCAAGGTCAAAACCCACGTTTTTAAATAAGAACTTAGAAATTTTATGTCGGGCCTCGACCCGAACTACCCGACGCAAGGAAAATTAATAAAATAAATAAATTTGAAATGACGGGTGTGACAAAAACACTCCTAGAAACCATGTCAAACCAATAGCCTACTTCTAAATCCAAAACTATATAAATAACACCCATCAAACAACTAGAAACAATGCCTCTTTGCCACTCAAAAGTTGGTTCTAGGTCAAGTCTCTATCAATAATTTTTTGTTTCCACTTCCATTTCACATTTAGTTATCTAGGAAAATCCACCAAGGGTTACCAATTTAGAATCCATGAGGGCCCAAAACACCTCATGAACCCAAACATGGTTCCCATTCAAACCATACATATATCAAGTTCATTTAGAATTAACATTCTATCAGTGTATCATTTCCTATCTCATAAGGGCCCATAATCCTTATTAACATAAAGATAACATCACTCCTTCATATATATTATACCCAAACTTACACAATATTAGGTATAGTTATCACATCAACTATCACAACAACATGAAATAACTAATTAATCCAAAATGGCATGAAAAAATTCATGGCATGTGATTCTAACAAGTGCCTATATGATGAATGAGGTTGCATGCCCTTGTCTCATTGGTTTCAAATTGAAATAGAACCTATAGCTGCATTAATAGTAACAACATAACCCAAGTGCATCACCTGATAGTGAAATCAGAACAACTATAACCATCAAAATCCAGGAAACTAGAAATCCATTTGATGCTAATCGGATTTTTCTTATACATAGGGTAGATACTCTCTAAAATATTTTATTACCAAATCAAATTTCCTTCCTTTCCCTATCTAATTTCCCCAAATAGTAAGTAAATATAGAAAATACTGCTCTGATACCACTTTGTAACATCCTGAACCCAGATTCCACCCAACGGTGCCCCGATCTTGGTTGGCCACATGGCCTCAAGAAAATATCTCTAAACGAAAAAGGATACTAACTAGAAGTGAGGGCCTAGTTGAGTCAGTGGAGATACTATGCCCTCATTAGCTGAGTATCATATTAGAAGATAAACATAACAAATATTGGAAGATAAATAAATAGGAGTCAATTGAATGTAAGACAAGATAGAAATACATATCAATAACAAGAAGAGTCTCATATACAAAATGATAAAGACAATAAAAGTATCTAGAAATAATGTAAAAAATTACATGGAAATATAATACATTATAATTATCCCAAAAAAGTACAAAATACCAAAAAAATGTATGTAGCATCGCAAGCCTCATCTTGGTCCTATGCTGCCCTAATCTAAAGCCAAAATCAGTATCTTGTACCAGGGAACCTTCCCTTATCATAACCTGCAACCATGTAATCTTTTTGGGTCCCCAAGGAGGCCCAATAAAGGTGTGATATAAATATATTTGTAGACAACCACCCAAGTCTTTAAATTTATAATAGTAATTTTGGGACCAAGTTGGATGGAGAAAGAAGTTTGAAGAGTTAGCTTTTGTATAGTGTTGTCTTTTTTTGTCAAAGAAGATAAATCACCACTTTGTAAAGGACTTAAAACTAGATGATGCTTTACTTCTATGTATTTCACAAATATCATATGATATAAGAACTTGTGATGCAATACTTATGAAGGAAAGGGGCAGAAATGATGATTCCATTCATATACATTTTTTATTGGAACGAATGATGCTACTAGAAGATAGGGAAGTTTCAGTACTTCCCATTATAACTCTGACGATGCTAAATCTGATCTATCAAAGGATATATATATCACGATAGTGGAGTTAGTGATAAAAGCTGAAGAATGGTTATGGGATGTAGTGAAGAGAGAAATGACTAAGGAATGAACAATCTAGAGGTGGCACAAAAGAACAGTTTATGGTGTCACCGTTTTCCAGTGTTTGCCAAATTTTAGGGCCTGAAAATCAGGAGATGAACAAATGGGTTTTTGATAATGAATGTTGCGCGCAAGATTGAAGATGGTTTATATTTTTGTGCGCAAGGAATTATTTGATGTTAGAACATCGAAAAATTGAAAATCCATGGAGTGAGTGGAAATTTAGGCAAGTTGCGTGAAAAAATAAAGTGGTGCACGAAATAGTAGCGGGATGCGCGAAATATTAGCCGAATGCGCGAAATAGTAGCTGGATGCGCGAAATATCAGTGGGATTTGTGAAAAATAAAGGTTGCGTGAAATATTAGTGGGATAAGTGAAAAATAAAGCAGTGCACGAAAAATTTATGTGGTGCGTGAAATAGATGGATAAAGTTTTTCATGCAAAATGTGTTTTGAGATCAGACTATCGAAAATTGGAAAAGGCCTGAGGTGCACGAAAAATTGGAGCATTGCGCAAAATATATTGTTGTGGGAAGGAGATTTTAGGCGCATGAAGTGGTTTTTATATGCGGATTAGGGGTTTTCACGTAGGGTTAAAAAGGCCTCTAAATACGTGGTGACCCCCTCTCTTTTTGTAATGCTCGACACTTAAAATAAATTCTGAGCTCTGGTGCACGTACAATTTTAGGCTAAGTGAGTTGTGTGAAAAGAAAGAGGTTTGCGCGAAAAGATGAAAGGTGCACAAAAAAGTGTGACGCTACGCAAAAAGTGGAAAGTTGCGTGGAAAAAGGAAGTTGTGATAAAAATATTTTTCACACCAAAAGAGAATTTTTACATGCAAGCCATTTGAATTGCGCCCAAGAAACCCTAAAGGTTGTGCGAAAAATTTGGGGTGTTCGCACATATTCTGTTGTGCGTATGGGAGTTGTTACCAAATTCTAGGTATGAAAGTGGAGATTTTTACTTCATAGAATACAACTATTCAATTGTAAAGAAGCACTGAAATACTGTAATTCTGTATTTGTTCTAAGAATGTGCACACACTCTTGCAGATTGTTTTCCAAGTGCTACACAAGTGTAAGGGTATATCCTACTCATTGTATTCCACATCAAATGATTTTTTTTCTAGTGGATTGTGTGGTACTAGATCATTTTGGTACCATACCAAGGACATAACTACTCTTGTGGAGTAGTGAGCCTTGTAAATATTGTGTTCATGTGGTTGTGTGTGTTCAGCAGAGAAGAAACTCTTTTATAGGAGGCAAAGGTTATTTCAATTAGAAGGAAACATAAAAAGAAAAAGATATCACTGATTCACCCCCTCCCCCT
Organism: Viscum album; assembly: GCA_963277665.1. Taxonomy (NCBI): domain Eukaryota; kingdom Viridiplantae; phylum Streptophyta; class Magnoliopsida; order Santalales; family Viscaceae; genus Viscum; species Viscum album. The sequence goes on from OY728150.1 coordinate 686,871,666, forward strand.
CTCAATGATACTTGGATCCTGACAGGGAACTTCAAGTAATATAAAAGTGCTAGAAAGAGTGAACAAAGTATTAATGTAAATTGAATGCCCATGAAATATGTCTAATGCAATATGTAAAAATAAACAACCCTCATGTCTACCTTAAACAAGACTCATCTCCTAAAAAAGAATATATAAGAAAAGTAAGCAAGTAACATAGCCATGTCGTTCTGTATTAAGTAACCCCTGGCCACATAGTATAAAGAAGTGCAGACCCCAAGGGCTGAATCCAAGGTGTCACAAACCGGGGAATCAAAGAAATAAAACTAGACCATGAAGAGCCGGATCCAAGGAACTTGTCCAAAAAATCCAAATCAAGTCACATGGGAGTCCTAGTGGAAATTCGGTCTAGGAACTGGTTGGGGTCATAGGTGCATGTGTACTAACACGTTCAACGTGAGTCCAATCAAGCTAGATCCACAGGGTTGCAAGGCCTGAGTAATCCCATGAAATCAATACCCAAGGGTCAGAGTCAACCCATGGAATCCACTACCACATTCTAGATCCATGGATAGTACTCCATGACATCTATAAAACCATTTAGTCAATTCATTCAATTTAAATATTTTAAACCCATGTGAGTATACCCACTCAAATAATCTAGCATAAGCCATGAGTATACCCAATCATGAAATCCATTTATCAATCACCATTCACATCGTCCTACCCTCCCATATTACCCATTTTACATTCCATTAATCAATTAATATAGGTATACCCACCCATATCACCCATTTAACAATCCTAGTTTACACTAAAGAAGCATGGCATAACTACATGTCACTAAGCAAGGAGGAAGTACATCTCCTAAGCAGATATTCAAAACCACTAAGGAATTTACGGGCTTCCTCTGACTAGGAAATTACAATTACACACTCCTTGGGTGGTTTAAATAGGAATAATAGGTTATTTCTTTAATGTTCACCCCTCAGGTGACATCAAATTGAGCAACGGGTGCCAACACACCAAAACGGAACCTGTAGGCATCCTCATTAGGTCCGACTAAGCCTACCAAGAGTATGTTACTTAAAAAAATTGTATCACCAGAAATTCCAGTTGGTGGAATATTAGCTAAATGCCCTAAAAGCACCATAAAAGATTAAAAAAATTATATACCACCTACCTTGGCTCAGTAGTAAAGAGTTCTTCTAGTATCAAGTTCTAATTTGTCCTGGTTTAGGATAGATTTGAAGAATGGATGAATAATGAGATATTAGGGCATATGATCCTAAAATAAAATATCACAATCATTCGTCCAAAGAAATAATAATGGATAAAAATTAATTTAGGCCTTACCAATATGGATCCAATGACATGATCCATGCTTAAAACGGATGTCAAATAGAGAGTCGGGCTCAAATCCTACCTTAGGCTCCTCAAGGGGGAGCTCCTACGTGAGTCCTCTCTGTATTGAGGGAAAAACCAATTAGGGTTTAAAAATAAAATTATAATCTTAATTAAAATTTAAAATACTCATCCAGTAGGCTCACACAGTTTTCCCACACGGTTTCACAAACCATGCTGAAACTGTGCACAACTCACTACCTCCAAGGGGAACATCGCATGGTTACTCATTATGGTATGACTAATGGTGTGGTAGCCATACAAAAAAGGTCTGTAAAAATTATATAACTATTCACACATATCTCACAACCATGTGTCCACTACCACATTGTTATTCTAACCATGCACATGTCATGTGAAAACCGTTAACCATGCCATTTTTAGCCCAAAACATAGTTCCGGGCTCCGAATAAGTTCCAAACACCTCCAAACACCCGTGATTAGAGATATTTTATATTTAAGACCATAAAAAGAATTTAAAATGAAAATTAAAGGATTCATACATCATACTAAAACCCAGGTTCAAATAATAAGGACGTGTAAGAAAAAATAAAATGAAAATACTCAATTAAGATGATTACCTTCTCTTTGAATAACCTCCTACAAATATCTCCTTAACGATCATACGGATGGTATTTTTAGGTTAAAATACCCTCTATTACTTGTATAAGGATTAATAGAAGATATGTTTTAGGTTTTGGTCATGATAGGTGGCCACATATGGTGTGAATAATGGAGGAGATGTGTTTTCCTTATATTATGAAGGAAAGGAAACACTTGTTATTACATAAAATATTTAAACATAATAATTTATTCTCCATTTTATTGTGGAATTAAGGGAAAAAATTCAAATCTTAGATGATTGTGATTAAAAAACCACTCATATAGAAACAATTTGACATTTTTAGGTGTTTTTTAACCCTTATCTTTTATTTTTAACCTCTTGTTAACCCTTTTAATTATTACTGCTATAATAATGTTTTTTACACTTCAAGGGATAATAAATTTGGAATAAATGGTAATATGGAACATATGAGGATAATAGTTCATATTTTAGACCACAATCCATTTATTTTTCCAAATATAATATTTTTATGAATTTTAAATCATATATTAAAATAATATTTATCATAAAATACAATTAATGTAATTTTCAAGATTATTCAAATAGTTCCTTTTAAAAAAAATAAATATTGTAATGTAGTTTTAATTTAAACTTATAATAGATCAATAAGACATTATAGTTTTCTAAAATATTAATTAAACACTATTACTCACCCAAAAAAACATTACTTTTTATTTTTTTTAAATCAATTAAATGATTTTTTTACTTTATATACAAGAATTGTGGTGGGGTTGTGTAAGAATTAATGGAAATTATCTCATGTCTAAAAATTAAAAAAAATAAACACATTAATCAAATTATTCATATTTAAAATAAATTTTTAAAACCATTCACAATATATTTGTATTCTTGTAATAAAATATTTTAAATATTAAAAGAAATTAAGAGTCATTTAGAAATTTTCACTTAATTATAATAATATGATGAAAATTTTGAAAGATAAATAAAACCAAAATGGAATATTTTATAATATATGAAGGGTTATTTTTAAATTAAACTTATAAAATAGTTTTTATTAATGTTTATGGTTTATTTTAAAGCATTATTTCGTAGTTTTAACATTGTTCTACTTGTTTTATTCTTACTCTAGTGACACCATTTTTATGAAGGCTACTATTTATTATGAAAAAATAAAAAATGATATATTTATTAAATTTGGAGTTGTTGATTCAAAATATAGAATCCATTTTATCTATTTCAATCCCTATAAGTGACTGAAATTACTTTAGAATAAACCTGTAAATCTGATGAAAATGGTTTTCAAGAAAATTTCATTTTAATTATAAAAATGGCTTTCATACCAAATTTATGCATAATGTAAATTAAAATTACATTAATTGAATTATTTATATTAATAATAATATAATGAAATTTTAATATAAACATAAAATAAAATGGGTCTTTTGAAATATTTTAATGGAAAATATAGTTTTTAATAAAATTTGTATTTTTTCACTATTTCCTAAAAAATTATTCTTTTCAGAAAAATCTCAAAATTTCACCATAAGATAATTTTGATATTATAATTTAAAAATTATTATATATATTATACATTACAATTTATAAATTTTAAATATGTTAATTATAATATTCCTTCACCCAAATCAATAAAAATTATTTTCGAAGATAACGCATTTTTTAATAATAAAATGAATTTACTAAAAATTGATTTCTTATTTCTTAATAATTGATTAATAAATATATATTTAGTATAAATTATATATATATATATATATATATCTGTGTGTGTGTGTGTGTTTGTGTATGTACGTATGTATGTATGTATTTATATTTCATAATTTTTTTCAATATATTCCATCCCACTTGTTCAACAACCATGTTATAATGGTCCCATTAAATAATAAACATTCATAGTCATAAAATCTCAATATTGTGTGATCTGCATGTAATTGAAGAATCAATTCATTTAAATTTGTAGGGTATTACATTATACCTAAGTTAAATAAATTTTATCCTATTAATTTTATCTAATTTTCAACAAAAATGGTTTAGAATATTTATTAACACCAATTCAAAGGGGTGGAAGATACAACCTCTGATCATGAAAGGAAACCCGTTTTTGAATATTTTTAATAAAATATCATTGTTGAAAGGAAACATCATAAAAATCTATAAAAATATTCATTTTAAAAGTGGAAATAGGTAATATTATATTCATTTATAATAAAAAATATCTAGGATTCCATATTATATGAAATTAGTTAGAATATAGAATATGGAAATGGAGAAGAAAATTAATGTCCAATTAATGATGGATAGTTACAGAGGGAACTGATCATGTGAAACAAAATTCAAATGAGAATGTAATTTACCACAAAACCATCAATCAATTGTGATTAATAAGACCATCAATTCATCATAAATGAGGGTAATAGGATAATATTATTACTTCATAATCCTTTTCCTATAGTTGGTGGATTGTTTTACTATTATGAATGGGAACATGAGAAATTTTACTCATATGATTTATTTCAGTTTCATTATACCATCCCACCCATTGTTTTTTGAATCAATCAATTTCCACTTCTATCACATCTCTTATTCTACAAAATGAATATTTATGATGATTTTTTTATACTTGATGCACTAAAATCAACATTTAATATGTCACATGATCTTAAAAATGATGGCATGTTATTCCTTCTATCTTTATATATTATCTAAAATATAAGTGTTTATTAAAAGGTAATATAATAACCAAAATTATTAATCTTATATATGATTAAATGATACATTTAACTCTAAAATTACCAAACTAAAACCCAATATTTAAATAATATTATTCTATTAATAAATTACCCTATATCTCAACTAAACGAAATATCATCAAAATTTTATAAATTATTAAGGTCATAAGCTATCACATACCAGAAATCCTAAATCCCTAAAATTATAATGGAATTTTTACACAATAATCCATCACATTAAGCCATATTTTGAAAACTCATCTAAATAAAACATCTCCAAAAATATAATTAATTCCCTTAAAATCACATCACATAAAACTTCAAATAGGGTGTTTATGCTTTTGATATTATGATCAACATTATAATTATAAACACATGATGATATGTATAACATATCATTTTACATCATAAGAATACATCTTAATATCCAATTTTATGTAAACATTTTCTATAACACTAACTATAAAAGCCTCAAACCAGCACTTTTAGATCTAGTACTAAAAAATAATATTGAAATTTATAGCTATGATACCAATAATCATAGCCCAATTCTAGTGACCCAAAACATAAAAATTCATTGAAAAATATTGGATAAAAAATATACTAATGTATCTTTTAAGATTACAGATTTATATAATTAAGAAAAAATCTTAAATAACAATACCCATGCTATTAAGGGATAAATTTTTCCATTACAAACAATTTTTATAATTCCAAATGTTTTCATCTTCATATCCCACATGATACCCTTCAAGTTAAATTTTTCATTAATGTTTTATTTATGACCTAGGGAAAGTAAAACATAATAAGGGTGTTCCCAAACAATTTATAAGGATATACATAATCATTATTAATTGAATATCTTTAGTGATAATATAACGGTATGATAACATATTCAAAGTGAAGGAGAATAAAATAGGATAATTTTATACCCATCTAAACTCAGAGCACAAAAAATGGTACATTTAATAAAGATTTAAAAAAATAATGAGAGATAAATGAGTTAATAATCATGAGCCATGTGAGGGAAATCATTAATCAGAGGAAATATTACAAGTTATTGATAGCATTGAAAAACTATGCGGGTATCTTTATACATTAAAAGTCATCATGAAATCAACTAAACAGTATAATTTAAAAAATATATTATGATTAAATTACATCAATGGATCTTATGACTGTTAAGATCCTTTCATATTTAGTATAATGTTTTATCTCTTGGAAGTAACTTGCAATAGTTAACATTGTCATTTTATCTAATTAATTGTAGGGATATAATGGACCCTCAAATTCTTGTTTTATAATGAAACTACTTATAAGTCATCCATAAATATGTCCTTATAAAATTAAATGAAAAAAAACAATATACCTTTCAACATAACAGACCTGAAAAAAAATATAATTCATTCTTAACTTCATTAACAAATAGAAAGGATACGGGTACCAATAAAATATCTTTAAATAATAAAATTTTATCTGGAGAAACAATATGGATGGTATCATTGGAAAAAACATCACTGAATTATATTAAATAAAATTATGTTTTTTTCCAATGTTTTAAAATAATATAAAGTGAACATTTCAGACAGTTCATTGAAACTAAGGAAAATACCATTTTATTATGTGCCATTAAAAACTAAAAATTCAAAAATTTATTGAGGAAAGTATTTTCATTAAAAATAACAATGGAAAAATTTAATGTGAGATCCAAAATAATTAAAGGTCACAACAAATTAAAATTATAATCATGTCATAAATTTTAAAAACAAACATTCCTTTTAAACATTATTAAGGAAATCCAAAGGTGACCTTATATACAATATTATATAATTTCCTATTAAAATATATTTAAATAAGGTAATATATAATTAAGAATAGATGTATGAAACCATTCATGTCTATAAAATAATATTATTAAAATATTATAATGTTTATAGGTTGGTTTTTTTGTTAAAAATATTTAAAATTACTAAAGAATTTTTTTTAAGGAAAACCCATTTATGATATTTTAAATCCAAAAAAAATTTGAGAGAATGAATCTCATAAGGAACATAAAATACCATGTGTCTTTATACATTATGATCATATGGTGGTATATGGTTTTAATAAAATTTACTTTCTTGATAATAATTATCATACTCATGACATAGAGATTGTCATGTTTCTACATCCTCTCAAGTATTGGCGAGATGATATTTTTGGGGATAGGTTCATAGCCTATTTTAATTACAATATATTAAGGTATATCATCTCTTGTAAGAACATTAATATTGGATAAAGGTAACAGATGTATTACCTTATGAAGTATGACATTGACATGGACAACACCCATGAGAAGGGTAATGTTTTTGCTGACACTCTTAGTAAGAAATTTACTTCATATTCCATCCTGGAAGCGAAATATGAGTGGAATAAAATAGAGATTCTTACTCAATTTATTATCAATGTCTAATAGGATAATTATAGTAAGTTTTTATCTAGTTTTTAGTTGTCATAATCTCTCCTGAAATCATTCTTGAAAGAATATAAATATGATTAATTTTTTAGAAGAATCAATTAATCCTTGTATGGTGATAAAAACATTCTAAATTTTTCTCCCCCATTGATGGAATTATTTTTTTAAGGAGTTGGTTCACATACCCTTCATTTGGTAAAATTATTGTATTCCATGATATCTATAGATCTTAATTTGTCATTATTTATTTCACTACCAATATATATTATGACATTATAAGATTTTTTTTAACAGATGGGAATGAACTATGACATTTTTTATTATGTGTCTCACTATTATATCTATTAGTAAATTAAATAGGAGCACTTGAAACTTTCAGGATTTCATCAACCTCTTCTAGTGCTAGTTTTAAAATTGTATGAGGAATCCATAAACATTATAGTTAGATTACCATAGACTCCATAAGGAAATAATACTTTAAATTTGGTGATTTCTTGATTGATGATATCATCTCATATAATTATAATTAAATACACCACTAAGGTTGAATAGTTGAGTATGTTGTGCATGTAAGATATTGTGATGTTTCATGGGGTTCTCTCTAATATTTATATTAATTTGGATCCCAATTTTACTTCTCTATTATTAAAGGGTCCCCAAGAGGTGATGGGGACTTAGTTCAGGTTGAGTATAGCTTATCATAAATATATAGATAAATAGAAATAATGGTCAGTTAATATTCCAAAGGATATTCTCAAATACATTTTCTAGGATATTGGAGGATATTAGGATAGACATCACGGAATAATTGGGTTTTATTATAATAAAAATTATTAATTTTATATAAGAATATATTATTTTGAGGCATTTAATGGTCTCCTATTAGGTCACCTCCTTGACAGTATGTGGTTCTCAAGGCCTCATTATATTGAGTATCTTTTATGAGATTTGGTAAAGATTTTTGATAGAAGATAATGGTTGGTTACTACATATAGTCATCAAATATCTTATGATGGTTTTTTACACTCTCTTTGGGTGTTTTATATTGGTGATTTGGTATTTATGAATATTTCCCCATAGTTGGGTCATTGTCATCTCAGAAGGTATTAGAAGTTGGGTTTGAGATATTTTGGAACATTAGAGATCACTAAATTGGTCATACAATTATTTTATCATTTAGTTTTACTATATTAGGTTACAATTATCCATGATGTTTTCTTCATATCTAATCTCTAAAAGTATCATCCTGATCCTTCCCTTGTTTTAAATTGTGAGGAAGTTGAGTTTGATAAAGATAATTCAGTTTTGGATAAACTAGTAGAGATCATTGAATATCATTTGAATGTTCTGCATAGTAATTCTATTCCATTTTTCAATGTTTTATAGTGGATTATATCTTATTATCCTGAGACCTAGTAATGGTAAACATTTATGAGGTATAAATGGAATCATCACTTTGTGTATCCTCATTTTACAATACTTTATAGTGATATAATATGATATAGAGGGATAATATAACATATTATCTTGAATTATGGTCATTCTTCAATTCATAATGATTATTTCTATGTTCAATATTATTTTTAAATACCTTAGTAGGATTAATAGGTGATTTTTTTCTTTTGCTGAAATAAGGAAAGCACCATAGTCATGGTGGAGGCCTTGGTTTACCTATGAGGAACATATTCATGATGGTTAGAGTCACCACAACCTATTTAGGGAATGGTCTAGTGAATAGATCATTGGTGGTCACCATATGTGATATGAACAACAAGATGCACCACAACCATAGTAAAGGTCATGACTAGTTCAAATGGTTTGATCCTCAATGCTAGTATGTGTTGAGGTGGGAATGTCAGGAAGATGTATAGGTGAATATGAGGCTACCATGGGTGTGGTAAACCACCAACATGTTGTGGTGTCATCTATTTTGGAATATTTAATGGTTGATTTTTTCACCCATTATTAATAATTCATTATACATATTCATTTAATCCCAAATGATTCATTATAGGGGGATTTTAATGTAGTGTTTACTCAAATTTTTTCCTTATTAAGAATTAATATTTCATTCTATATCTAGTGTTTTAATTTCTTATTATTAAGATAATATTATTGGAATCAATTATACTTTGATTTTTCTAGTTTATTTAATTCATTCTGATTGTTCTAAAGGTTATTTTGGATCCTCTTGAATCAATTCAAGTCCATATTTACTAGAATATCAAAGTAAGGTAGATATTAGTTGGATTTATTTATTTATTTTCAAGAATAGAGGTGATATGTTCTTAATTTTATCAAATTTGATCTTAAGTATGTGGATTTTTTGTTTAATTATGTCATATATGTGGTTTATAACCACTTCTTTCAATTTTTAGATCCCATTTTCTCATTGGTTGTGGATCCAATAAATTTTTGTGTGTAAAAACATGTTTAAGGTAGCCAGTTCTATCTCTATAATATGTTTGGTGAACCACATATGATATATTTTTCTATATTTTTTGTAAAATATGATTGGAATGATATTTGGTGTTCTTCATACAAGTTCATAAATATATTTTGATGAAATATTGGTTTCCCCATGTTTTGGTAAAATAATGATGTTTTCAACGCCCTATGAAATGGTTTTGAAATTGGTTTTCAAACCATGATTTTGATTGAAAAATGTTTTTTTGTAAATTATTTGTGAAATTTGATGATCCCTTTGGAACATTAAGACAAACAAATAACATGGGAGTTATGGGTACCTTAGAGGGGGTTTAGTATTAGGCCTTGTCCATGTTTCCATCAGGGGGTTTACTCTGGGGATGTTCCCCTTTTCCTTAACCACTAATATTATTGGGAATTGATTCTTTGAAACCATGGGGGTTAACTCATGGGGTGTTTATCTATTCCCTATGTAACACACCAAATATTATAAGGTTCAAGTGTTAAATGTTACTACCTAGTTTATAAAGTTAAACCATTCTTTTCAAGAACCTGCCTTATTAGAAAAATATAGTTGTGTGTTTTTCCTTATTAGTGTGAGGATGGGTGACCTCCTATGGAGTTTACCAAGGTGTGTGTGAGTGAGGATAATGTACACTAAAAGAACATGTATTGCCCTATGGGGTCATTCAATAGTATTATGACCAATCAGGTATGGGGGTGAGAACTATAGAGGGTAAAACACATGCATGTAGGGTGCCTAGGGTGACTAAGGGGCCTAGTTTTTGCATTGATATTATAGGAGAAACCCTTATATAAGTGTGGGGATACTACCTAGGTTAATAAGTAGGGTTCATAATGAGGACATTATTCTTCAAAGGGGGTGAATATAACAACCCATAATGTTAATGGGTTAAAAGGGTAAATGTTACTACCCAAGTCAAGAAGGTGCAACTTTATTTTCAGTAGACTACATGATTATAACTCCCTAGTTATGTGTAATTGTCCTATAATAGTTTCAATATGGGTGACCTATTTGGAATATTTCTAGGGTGTGTATAAGTGAGGAGAAAATATGATGATAGAAAAAAAATTCCTATGGGGTCAATCATTACTCTGATGACCCATTTTAGCATATAGGTGGGGCCCTAGGAAGGGGGAACATGTGTCTACATTGAAAATATAGTGATTTTGGTGCCTAGTTGTTACACCATAGTCCTGGATGTTTAAGGGATTTGAATATTTGACACTATAGGGTGTTCTTTCATGGCGTGTTCCTCTATTACCTATTTGATGGTGTTCAATGGAATTATTTTCACACAATATGTCTTATCTATATTAATAAGATATGATAGGCCTAGCTATACCAGACCTATCTTCTCCTAGGTTTTATCTCCATTATTATTTTCTTTGTTTGGATATATTTTTTATATGAAAAATGATTCAAAATTTTCTAAATGGTTTAATTTTAAATTTACATTGAATTTTGTTTTTTGGAATTATTTTTAGAACTATAAAATGAAGAAATTTTTTACAATGATTTTGATATAAATTTAAAAATTTGTTTATCATTCCATATTTATTGTATGATTATAATAATTATATTATTAAAAAGTTTCTTTCTATGGAACACTTTTGTGGGATCATATAGTACATGTTTCTCCCATGCCATGTACATTCCCTTTGGGGTGTGTGGACTTCATTTTTTATGATACAAAAAAGGGAAAGGCATCATAGAAAGGAGGTGAGGTTTCCTGTTATCAATTCATAGGTAACTGGGGAGGAGATGGTGGGATTTTTTAGACATATCACACAAAGTAGATTTCGATAGTTTGGTTTTACATTATTTTTGTTCTTATACATGTACATTGGTTTTTTCTTATTTCCTCGGTTGTATTATAACCAATATTGGTTTTTTGTTATTGAATATTTCCTTTTATTTTTATAACTCTCTTTTTATAGTCCATGTTGGTTCTTTAGGTGGGAAAAATAATTCCATATGGTTGTGGTAGGATACTAAGGTCTAGTCACCGGACCATAGGGATTGGGAACTCCCTTTAAACACTTTTATAGCCTGGTTCAGAACTGGGTTTGATGGGTTGTTCGGTATGGGTTAGTACACACTCTCTATATTCTATTCCTTTGACTATAACTAGATTTCAAGGACTAAAATATATATTATATAGAATATGATAATTATCTATTATTTTATTTGTGAATGTGAATGAACTATTATTTAACTCTTTTGTTTAAATATATGTGATTAATCATTTTTAGATAAAATTATTGAAAATAATTACATGATGAAAGATTATAAAATAATCTATAAATTCCAAAAAATAAAAAATAATTTCAGGTAATGTTTTACTGTTAATAAATTATTATTATTATGATTTTTAAAATTTTAAATGAAAATCAATTTATGTAGTAATATTTACATTAAGTAGTAATTTTGAAATTTCATGTCATAGCTAACTACTTATAAGAATATTGATTTTAATGTATTTTAATATTAATAATGTGTTATAAATGAAATATAAGTTTATTTCATGTAGATTATAGTAAAAAATTTAATATTTGTATTCCATAATTAAATTGGAATTAATATTACATGAAATGGATAATTACAACTATATTCAAATCTTAAAATACCATATGGAAATAAATATATGTTTATTATTGTTGATAATAAATCCATTAATGATATTTATAATTTTATCACATGTGAATAGAGTTTTTTTTTCTACTTATCTAATTTTCATTAAATTTAAAAATTGAAAATATTTTCATGGAAGGAAGAAGTGGTCATCAAATTAACATAATTAATATTGTCAATATTTCCTAAAAAATAAATATGAAGCCTCATGCAGTGTTCTAATTTAATGATCTAGAAATTAATGAATTCAGTAAGAATTATTATTTTATGTTGAAAATAATGTGCTTCATAAACAAGGAATTTTTATCACATGTTAGAGAAATTTTTATTTGTGGTATGAAAATAAGGAATATATGTTATTATTATTGTATGTTGAAATTAACATTATTCATTATGAATAAATTTATTATCACATGATACGTTCTATTTAAAGATTTTTATATTTATAAAATATAGACAAATTAAAACATGCATGTTATAAAATAATTATTATTATACTGTAAATTTTCCAAGAGAAAAAAATGATAATTTTATGGTGTTATCTAATTTTTTTTAGATAAAATAAAATTAATAGAATATTGTAAAATTAAACTCTTTATATAATATTAATGAGAATTTTTTTATAATTATGTATATTAATGAATTGAAATGGATATTTCCTCATGTCGTTTTCACATTATTATTTTTCTAAAGAATATTATTTCATATGTATAAATGTATTCAATCTTAGAGCTGATTATCACATGATTAAAATAAATTAAAGAAAATAGAAATATTATCCCTTATGGATATTTGGTTTTTATAATTTGAATAATTGGAATATATGATCATGTTATTTTAATATATATTTATTACCACTTAATATTTACTTGATAGTGGGCTATAAATAGATATAGTTGTTAACCATGGATGACAGTCTTGGAATTTAACTAATAACTAATGTTGTTAATTATTTTATCATAATAAAAGTATAATGTTTAAATAAATAATGTCTTTATTGTTGATAAATGAAACTAAATCTTATAACATAATTAATGTTTAAATAAATTAATATTTTTTCTTTGTAAATTATTATAACTAATGCTACCATGAATAAAGAATTATTAATTAGTAAATTAAACAAAGTAATTAAAATTTAATTATTTTTTAAATCATCATCTTTTTTATATGAGTGAGATTATTGTTGTCTTATAAAGACTAAAATTCCTTTTTATATTTAATCATCGTTTCCTTTGAATTTTTATGTGGAAAAAATTTTAATATGTATGTATAATCTATGGATTCTGATATTTTATAAGATTGATTAATAACCATGCATGTTTATATTATTTTATAAATCATGTGTGGGGATTCCCAAAGATGTGATGGTGGAATGAGGTCCTAGTTATGGTGATGGTGGGGGTACGAGGTACCAGTTATGGTGATGGTATTGGCATGGGATAACAAATTTGACATTATGCACAATGGTGTGGGACATTGGGTTTTTAGATTCACGTTCAAAGAGGGTCTTTCTCATTGATGATTACTTTTATCTTTATGATTACGTGATGGACTATGGTTGGATATTGTTTATTTGACTAGTTTCCAATAGCATGATGTAGTTGGATGTTACTTATTATGAATGAATCTTTTATGTGGATTAGTATTATTGGTTCTATAATTCCTGACTCTTTAAGAATTGATATATGAAATAAAAAAATTGTATTTTTTCTTGATGATCACTCATGATGATTTCATACTTTAGAATACAAAAAAATAAATTACTTTTTGTAATTTAGTTAAGATGATTAAAATACTAACCATAAAAATGAAGAAAGAAAAAAAATCGATACTGAATTAATCAATAAACAATATTATTCATTTTATTCTTATTTAATTTCTTGATCTTAGAAGGGTCAACTAACTGTCCCATGTGAAAATATAAGAAGATAAGTATAATCCTAGTTAGGTTTCCTTGATGTGGTTTGGAGAAATATCTGTTCTATATGTTTTCCCATTTTTTATGTATCCCACTTATATCAAAAGGAAAAAATAACTAGAAGTCCAGGGGATGTTATCCCCAACATCTAGGTTATCAAGGATAGAGATGGTCGGTTACCCCCTCTCCCCTTGTCTCTCATTGACTGTATTATTACATGTTGGTATTCAATGGGGTGATTTATCAAAAATGTGTGTTACGCAATTTTATTTCTTGATGTTATAATGTAGAATTGTATCTTGTCTTGGTGGATTTTAATTTTCATGGATGTCTATGCATGGGTTGTGATTGATTGAGTTATAATGAATTTACACATGTTATTATACCTAATTGACTTAAACATGGTAACAAATTGTATGATGATGAAAATGATGAGATGGATATATACACTAATTCCAACATGAGATGTTGGGACCTATGTGAGATTGAGGTGGGTAGGGTTAAGGCCCAAATCAAAAATGATGAATTGATTTATGGAATAGATGGTAACTCATGATGTGTGATGTTGGGGTATGAGAGAGGAATAAAAGTTGTATAATGGTTACAAGTTACCCATTCATATTTATATATTCTCAATATTATGTATCTACATCTATATGTTATATAGTGAGTAATCCATGGTGATGATGGTAAAATAAAAGTAACCTAGTTTTATGTGATGGGCCAGTTTCATTTGTTTACTCACTAGGCATCGTTATTCATAACCCAAATTTTTTTATGATACATGTTATAGAGGATCCTATATAGAATACATGTTATGATCGCCCTACATATTGTTGGGCCCATGTTGGCTGGAGATTGTTTTTGGAAGATGGAAGAAGTGGTTTACTATATTTTTTTTATTTTTGAATTCATTATGAGAAATCACCTTGCATCATATGTTTTGGTGATCGGATGAAGGGAGCATAAGACTCAAAATATCAGATGCATATTTATTAAGAAAGTACATCATGTGAAATTTTCTATATTGGATATGTTTTCTAGGAGAACCTGTTTTCTAAATTGAATTTGTTGAATGGATTTTTCATAATAGAGTGAAAAGTTTCATCAGATGTAAAATGAATTTAGAGGTGTTTGACATAAAATTTGATAAAAATTTTTGTGATAAAAGTTCTCAACACAATACGTTAACTAAACACATGTGATCTGATATTTTTGAAAGAAAGGGTAAAAATGTGTTTGGGTGAAGAGGAAATGAAATATGAATCTCTGGTGTTTTTATGATGTTTAATTTTTTTAGTTATAGATAATCATATTGTGAATCACTAGATGTTTAAGTTTCTTGGTGACTAGGAGATTGAAGTTTCTTATGTCTAGAGGTTTGAAAAAATACTGATCGTCTCAATACATTAGATGAATAGTTCAATTAGTTGAGTAAAGAAACTGTTTCATTAGATAGGTGCATACACCGATCTATTAGATGGGTTCTGACATTGATATTTTGGACATGTGTTTGGCACAGATAAGTCATTGAATGCAGAGTTCCATATGAGGTAGAACATCATTCTACCCAAATTATATTGAAGGACCAAAGTTATTGATTGTAACTGATCAGATAATTTATTGACAATGATGAATCATATGAGTCCCAAATACTGATCAATAAGACAAAACACAACAATTTAGTCAACCATTTTTCAATTGTACTAAATCATCTGAGTGACGTCTCAGTTTTTTTTACTTTTCAAATGGGTTAAGACTTGTCGGACAAGGTCTGACACTGATAAGTCATTGGACATAGTTTCATCAGTCTGAGAATAATTTGAAAAAATTAAGTGTATGAAAGGGTGTAACATATTGAAGTTAACACCATACTATTGTTGAAGGGTTCTTAAGTCTATATAAGTGGAACAATGATTATGTAAAAAATGGTTTAGTTGGTTTAGAGAATCGGTGTGAGAATTTATTTTGTAACTTGTTTCAATCGGATAAAGAGAACTAGAGTGAAAAATAGTTCTGAAATGAGAGTTTCTAAAATGAGCACTTATAATTTTCTTTTTCGGAATAGGTTGAGAATTAAAAAGTTGTGAATATTTAAAGAAGATTATATAAGAATCTAGAATAGTTTAAAATTTTAGATAAGTAGACAAAAATAATTTTAAATGAATGTGAAATACGGGATTTTGGAATTTGTGTGAGTGGGAAAGTAAAATTGGTTTCCCATCCTTTTTCTCTTATAATGAACCTATAAATATAAGTAAAAGGATAGGATACTCTACAACTATTTATGTGTGTGGTAGGTAGAGAGTTGGATTTTTGGTTTACAGACATAATTTCTTATGAAACGTTTATGGAAATAAGAAGTGTTCAAAATAATTTGTGGTCTGGATTTACTAAATCAAACAAAGAAATATGAATAAACAATTCTAGAAAAATAAGAAATTGAATCATACTTTCTTATGAAAAATAAAATCAGAATTGTTTCTAGATAAAAGAATTAGATTAAGTGATTATATTGAGTTTTTTTACAAATTCTAGAAAAGTTATTCCTACTTTCTTCAAGGTATGAAAGTGAAAAAAAATTCTATGGAATTAAAAATTTTAAATTTGTTGAAGTAGAATATTGAAATGTTTGAAACCAATTGGTTAATTTTTCTAAACTTGTTACAACATCTCATTTACATCATTCATTATAGAATATGAACATGCACTATTGTATTGATCATAGTGCTACATAAGTGTAAGATTATTTCTAAATTTTTATATCTATACAAAAGGATTTTTTTTCTAGTAGATTATATGGTATTGTATTATTTATAAACCATTACAAGGATTTGGTAATCTTATTGATTAATTAGCCTTGTAAATACTTGTGTTAATGTGGATGTGTGAATTTTTAGTTTATATAAAAGTGATAAATCTTTAATAGGAGGTGAAGGATATTATATAATAAAGATAACATAAAATAAAAAAGATATTAATGATTGACCCCCTCCCCCAATCAGTGATTTAATTGATCTTAGTTGGGACTTTTCAATTAGTATTAAAGTTAAATTTCCCTTGATTTAGTCTTTGATAATGTTTAAAGATAAGTTGTTATGGGAAATTTAAATGGTGTGAACAGTAAGGTAAATATAGTATTTGATGGATATAAGTATCATATCTAGAAATATATAATGTTTTTGTATCTAATATATCTTGGGTATGATGTTTTGGAAGCCTCTACAAATTGATTTCCTCCTCTAGTGGAAAATTTTCCTCTTACATCGGTTGATAACAAAAATATAGAGAATTATAGAAGGGATAAAAATACATTCATTACTCTTTGAAATTGAGTTTTGTATCATGAAGGGAGTTATAACCGCTAAAGAAAAAAATTTGAAAAAAATATATATGAAGGAAATGTGAAGGTGAATAAGTAAAATTTAAAAATATAGAGTCTGAAGTATGTAGATCTCAATATGGGTGAGTATAAATATGTTGGTGACTTCTTTTCATAGGTGAATGATATTGTGAGAACCATAAGATGTCTTGGTGATAATATATAAGATTAAACTATTATAAAAATATCTTATGAGTTACTCCTAATAATTTTGATTCCATAATTTCATATTTAGTAGATAGAAACTCTGAAATACTATCTTTGTATGACCGTCATAGTACTCCCATTACATATAAAATGAGAATAGATAAAGTATTGAAAATCAATGAAAAAATTCATTGATAAATTTCTCTCAAAACTATGAAGAAGGAAAAATATAATAATATTATTCAAAATAAAGATGTTGGTGAATCCTTAAATGAATATGAATTCAGTGAAACAAAAATTATGAATTTCTGTTCTAATTTTCTAAAAATGTAAAAAAAGTTATAAGAAATTAAAAAGGGAATTTACCTTTAAAATGTTTTAAATGTGGATATATATATATTTATTATAAATTTCCCTTGAAAAAATGATGAAGAAGAAATTTATAATGGTGATAGGAGGTTAATAAGATCTTGGAAGAAACATGTTGAACAACCAAAATCTTATTCCAAGGGAAAAGATAAAACATTATAAAAATCAAAAAGGATAAGTTTTCTATATAAATATGACAAAGTTATGACAGTGATGTTGAAGCTAAAAAATCACTAAGGATGTTGTATAAAACAAATTTATTAAAAAAGTAAATGATTAAGTGTTTTCTGATTATGAATGTAGTAGTTATGAAGAAAAAAATACTTAGTTATAATTTTCATTGAAAAGATAGTAGAAATAATTTATTAGAAATATTTTAACACTTGAAAGAGAAATAAAGAAGTTGAAAAATGAAATTTCTATAGAAAGAAATAAATAATATTTTCTTTAATAAGGTTATAATTTGTTGGAATAGATTGATCACTATAATAAATCCCTAGAAAAATAAAATAATCATAATGAACTTCTTGAAGTGAAGATAAAAGTTAAGGAGGAAGAATTATAAATTATTCAAAAATTGTTATCTAAAGTTGAGAAAGGATTTACAAGTTTCAATAACTATATCTCTAAATTTGGATAAATTTATGGAAAGTGTAATCCTAAGAAATATCAACATAATTTATCATCAAAGTTTAGAAATAAAATTGAAGATATTCCTAAGAAGAAGAACGCTAAAAAAATCATGTATGTTTCCAAAACCAACAAAGTCAAAAATTTACATGTTTCTAAAATTTCATAGTCTAAAATAAATTTTCATACTACTTATGATTATGTTAAATTGGGGAAGAAATATTAATTTAAGAATAATATTTTAGGTGATAACATGAATTTTGGGGCATAATAATTTTTTTTTGAAGGTAATAAAGTTGTAGAAAAACAAGTTCACAACTCCAGACAATATGGAAGTTATAGAGGAAAATATTTTTCCTATGAGTGCTTCTGGGATTGTGGTGGATTAGGCCATATAAAATACTTTATGGTTTAATAAAAAATACTAAAATTATTCCATCAGTAATAGGTTGTAATGTTTTAGGGGGTGTAAGTCCAATTAAATAATAAATTATGTGAAACGTTTTTGTAAAGATGAAAATAGGTTATAATATCTAGAAACTATTTTTGAAGGATGTGGATAGACTAGATATACTGATAAATCATTTCTTATTTTTATTATATCACAATAACATATTAATAAAAATTCTAAAAAAGCAGATGTGAAGAAATATAAAGAGATAGAAAAAGATCTTATTGTGGAAATTTATCACAATTGTACAAAAGTATAATGACCCTAGATTTTCGATAATTGGTGATATTCACATATTATGGGAGATTTTGAGCTGTTTAAGAATGTCAAAGAATATAAATAAAGAATAGTAATGTTTAGAAATGATAAATCTTCTAGAATCAAAGGTATTGGATATTCTATTATTAGGGAAGAAAAACTGAAATCCATAAATGATTTTTTGTTAATGAGATGAAACACTACTTATTGAGTGTTTCATAATTTTATTATGAACACAATAAATTTGTTTTATAAAATATGGTATTATTTCGAAAAGAGTAGAAGATGGAAAAGTCATTATAAGATACCAATATTCAAAGGTTAATTTTTTTCATGTTATTGATATACAGAATTCATGTTATATAATCACAATGAAAGAAAATTAGTTATGTAATAAAATTTTGGTACATATGTGTTAGTGGAATATGATAAATCTAACAAACTAAGACCGTTTGAATGTTATTTCTGACATGATAAGAAGATGATATTGGTGTTTTTTATTCTTTCTAAAATGAAAGATTATAAACTCTATTCACCAAAAAGTGTAAATTTATTCAACTTGTCCCATAGAAATTAGTCATTTACATATTTTTGGGCTAATGAGTAAACAAAAAATCTTTTAGAGAGAATAAATTTATTTATTTCATTGAGGATTTTACTCACATTACATATATTATGTATTTGAAACATAAATGAGATTCTATGAATATGTTTAAGAGTTGCAAGAGAAGAGCATAAAAGGAATGTGCATATTCCAGAAGAAGTTACGATGTGATAATAGTGGTGAATACAAGAATGAATAATTAAAAATTTATAACGAAAAACTTAGAATTTATCATGATTTCAGTGCACCATTCATACTATATTATAATTGTGTTTCTATAAGAAATAATATAATTTTAGTGGAGATGGGATGACTATGTTAATCAAAAATGGTCTTTCTCACTACTTCTAGCAGAAAGTGATGATTAAATTTGTTTATATTCAAAATTGGTGCTTGTATATACAATGTTTTGATATGAATCCTTATGAAATGTTCTAAAATGAAATTCCAATTCTTTAACACTTAACGATTTTCAGGATTCCCTACATTATAAAGAAAAATGGTGGAAAATTTGAAAAATTTGATCGAAGAGGCGAAGATGGAATATTTATTTTCTATTCTCCAAATAGTATATAATGCATATGTTTCAATAAATAAATAGGAAAAATATTTGATTAATTTGATTTAAATGTACATGAAACAGTTGAAGATGATTTTTCACAAATATATGAAGAAAATGTATATGAAGAAGATAAAAGAGGTTTGGTTGAGAAACATGAAAATAATTCAAACAATAGTGTTGCTATGAATATGGATCAATATAACTTAGATATTTCTAGTGATGAGGAGTAACTTTGTACATTTCATCCTATTCTTAGGAAACTTGTGGAAATACAAAACATAATTGGTGATCAAAAACAAAATGTTCAAATAAAAAGAACATCAATGGTGGTTTCACATTCTTCTTTTTATTCAAAAGTTAAACCAAATATGTAAATGATTCTTTCAATAATTATGAGTGTATTCATGCTATGAATAAATATTTGGACCAGATTGAGAATAATAGTACTTTTTAACTTGTACCCAAACCAAATTATAAAACTTTTATTGGAAAAAAGTGAGTGTTCCAAATTATTTTTTATGAAAATGGTGAAGTGATAATAAATAAATAATGATTAGATTCAAAAGTTTACTCATAAATTGGAGTTATTTATTTTTATGAGATATTTTCTCCAATTACAATGTTAGAAACAATCAGAATCGATCTTGTAATTTTTTCTAAGAAAAGTCATGAAAATTTTCAGATGGATGTTAAGTCTAATTTTACCAATATAGAACTTGATGAAAAATATTATATTAAAATGTTGTGTCGATTTGTAATAGGAAAATAAGAAATTTATGTGTTATGGTTTAAGAAATATTTTTATGGGTTAAAATAATCTCCATGATCTAGGTATTCCAAATTGGATTCCTACATAAGTAAGTTGATCTTTAAAAATGGAAGAGTTGAAAGTAATCTCTACATCAAAGAAAATTAATAGATTTATCTCATTTTAATTATTTAGCTTGATGATATTATCTTTGATGGTAATGATAAAATAACTTATTATAAGTTTTATAAGGAGATAAATAAGTTGTTTTAAATTTCAATTCTAGGTTAAATGAAATATTTTATTAGCTTGAAAATATCAAAATAGAAGAAATACAATCTTTCATCTTAAGAGAAGTATGTTAAGGAATTATTAATAAGTTTTGAATAGATAATTCAAAACCTATTTCCACTCCGATTTCAGTGGTAACTAACTTTTCTAAATATATAGAAGGAAAGGAAGTGGATTAAAAAGAATTCAGAAAGATGATTTGAAGTTTATTGTATCTGACTACTTAAAGACCAGATATTGTATATATTGTTACCATATGTGAAATATTATAATGTTCTCCAAAATAGTCTCATATCATGGCTAGAAAATAAATTCTAAGTTATATTATAGGCACAATAGATATTGGTATCAAATGTGAAAAGTCTATGAGAATTGATTTGTTTGGTTATACAAATGATGATTAAGAAGGAAGGGTTGATGGTAAAAAATCAACATGTTTTGGATTTTTTTATGAGATAATGATTTGTGAGTTTTCATACTAAAAATAAAAATTTTTAAAATCTTTTCATGTATAAGGATAAATATATTTCCTCCAATCAAGTTGAAACAAAACTTATGTGTATGAAGACTCAGTTGGAATATTTTCTAGTTGAAGTGAAGTTACCCCTTTTCTTGGGTTGTGGAAATCAAATTTCTCTAAACATCACTAGAAATCTAGTATAGCATATCATTCAAATAATATTAATATAAAATATCACTTCTTTAATGATGATGTGGAGAATAATGAACTCAATTTAGAATATGTTCCTATAATTAAAGAGGTTTTTAATATATTCACAAAACTTTTACCAAAGGAATATCTTTACAAATTTAGGTTGAGTATAGGTGTTGAACCTATTTCTATCTAATTTTGAGGTATGTGTTTCTATCCCTGATCTCATATTGTCTTTGGATAGTGTTTTCAAGGGGGAGAAATTTTATGTTTCATAAATCCTTCCATTGTTATATGCTAAACCTACTAAGGAAGCCTGTAATTAGGGGGAGTTGTTAAAAAGGGTAAGTTGTGTAATTAGAATTTGAATGTGTGAGTTATTATAACAATTTGTTAAAGTTATTATAGGAAGCTTGTTTTTACATGAATAATGATATTTTTCATAAGTTAAAATTTTTAATGTGTGAATTTTGAGATCAATTCTTAAGTCCCTACTTATAGATACCATGGTTTTTCTATTACGGATTATTGTTTCCTAAAATGAGTTTGCTCACATATTCATAGAATTATTGATTAGTAATCCATAGCTTGATTTTACATTGTTTTGGTGATTTATGAGTCCTTATTGACAATAATATCCAAAGGGGGATATTGTTGGGACTAAGTTGGCTATAGATTGTTTTATGATGCTAGAATAAGTGGGTTTTTAATGTTTTTTATTTTTTTTATTATGAGAATCACCTGACTTCATATGTTTTTTTATTAGAATAAGTGAGTATTAGAATCAAAATCTTATATTTAAATTTCTTAATAAAGTCCATCATGTGATTTTTTCTATTCTAGAGATGTTTTTGCAGAGAACGTTTTTTTAAACTTCACGTTCCAAAAAGGTTTTTTTTGAATGGAGTGGGATGTTTTATCGAATGTAGAATGTATTTAGGTTTATTAAATATAAAATATGATGATCATTTACTATGATAAAAGTTCTCAATATCATAAGTTATCTTAAAACTTGTAATCTATGATTTGTGAAATAAAGGAAGAGAAAATTTTGTTTAGATGTAGAAGAAATGAAATTTGAATCTCTGGTATTTTGTGATGTTGAATTTTTCTGGTCATAGATCATCAGATTGAGAATAAATGGATGCTAAATATGTTTGGTGAATAGTATTTTGGCATTCCTAAAGTATTTTTATTTAAAAATTGTTGATCGGGTTGATCCATCATATGAATTGATCCATCATATGGGTGAAGACACCAATCCATTAAACAGTTTAAGACATTGATCCATCAAACAAGGGGTTAGTACCAATAAGGAATTGAATACAAAGGTCCATCAGTGGAATAACAACATTATACCCAAATTGTATCAGATATAACAGTGTTTTTATGTTTTAATAAGAAGATAATTTTCTTAAAAAAATAAATTAGAGGATCCTCATAGACCAATAAATCATAAAAAACAATATAGTAAACCATTTTACATTTTCCTTGATGCATCAGAGTAAGTTATCAAGTTTTTTTAATTAAGTCCAGATTAATTGGACAAGTTGTGAAAATAATAAATCATTGTATGTAGTTTAATTATTCAAAGGAGTATTTTAAGAGATGAAGAAAGTGGATTAAAGAGTTTAACATATTTAAGTTGACATCGAACTAATATTAAAGGGTTCTAAAGTCCATTGAAGTTGAAAAACAAATTATGTCAAAAATAGGTTTAGTTTGTTTGGATCATGAGTGTGGGAAGCTTTTTGTGTGACTTATTTCAATAAAATCAAGAGAATCGGATTGATTTGTTTTTTTGAAATTAGATTTTTTAGATGGATCAACTGTAATGTTCTTTTTCAAAAGAGGTGGATAATTAAGGTGTTCTAAATAACTCAAAATATTCTAAAATAATCCAAAATTATTAAGAAGTATGGAGAAGTGGTCAAAATGGAGTTGAAATAAATCTAATATAAAAGATTCTATAATTTTTATAATTGGGAAATTGAAATTGGTTTACTACCCTTTTTCTCTTTTAAGGAACCAATAAGTTGAAGTCGAAGTACAATGTACTCTCAAATTATTCACGTGTGTGATAGGATGAGAACATGAGTTTTGGTTTCCAAAAAAAATTTATTGAGAAATGTTTTTGAACAAAAGAATTGTTCATAAGAAGTTTTGGTTAGGATTTACCATATTGCACAGAGCAATCAGGATGATAGATTTGGGAGAAAGAAAGAATATAATCAGACTTGTTTCCGAACACGAAAAATGGATTTTTTTCAGGACTGAATAATCAGATTGAAGAATCATAGTGAAATAATGGATTGAGTTTTTGTATGAAGTCTATAGAATTTTTTCCTACCAAATATTGGGAAATAAAGTGAGAATTTTTTTCTAATGAATTACAATAGTGAAATTTTTTGAAGAAGTATAATGACTTGTTTAGAAAAAATCAGTGAAGGTTTCTAAACATGTTACAACATATTATTTACATATTTCATGCTAGAAGAAGAAAATGCACCATTTTCTTGATCATGCTCACACAAAATTGTAAGGGTATTTCCTACTTATTTTATCCACACAAAATAATTATTTTCTAGAAGATTATGTTGTATTCGATTTTTTTCAAAAACATGTCAATAAATAGAAACTCTTACTGAGTAATGAAAATTAAAAATACTTGTGTTCCTTTGGATGTGTGAATTTTTGGTTTTTCCAAAGTGGTACATCTTTAATAAGAGGTTATGGTTATTATACAAAAAATTTAAAATAAAAGAAAATGATATCACTAATTCACTCCTCCCCCTATCAATGATATAATTGATCCTAGTTGATCATTTTAAAATATATATAAATATTATCCATGTCTGTATGATCTGGTTTGTGATAAGGCTAGATATTACTAGTTCAAGGTTTTTTCAAGTTTTGTTGTATTTTTTAATCACTATTGAATAGTTTTTAAAGTATTTTCACATCTTTCATATGTATTTCAATATATTTATGCATTAGAATTTCTTACATATATATTATAGGAGGAATTTTTGGTTTTTCTCATTTTTTATCTTACACCCTAAATCAATTTTGGGTTATTGTCTCCCTAACTTGTGATTATATAACCTCAATGTTTATTTCCTACTTATGGTCTATTAGATGTGGGATTCATGAGTCATTATCTATTTTTCTCTAATACAGACTAGGGAGGGGTACCTTTAGAGGGAGGGTGTTATGAAATTATTTCCAAAAGTTTCCAATTATACATTTTATAGCAATAATAATGGTTAAATCATAACCATGAATGTTTCAAGATAAAATATAAGAACTCATGAAATCATTTTCTTAATAACAAATCATTAAACTTTAGATGGTCAAAACATTTCCTAAAACCATTTACCTACCTCATGAAATCAAATTATTTCCATTAAAAACTCATATAATGCATTAAAACCCATGTATAAATATTGTTTCATTATCCTAACAATCACCCTTTTAAGAACCCATATAGAACCCCTACAAAATAATAACCTTCAATGTTAATTATACATATTTTTCTTGAGAACATATTATTACCTAATCCATTAGTGGGATATATCAAAATAACCCATTCTCATATAAACATTCCAAGTACTATCACATGAATAAAATACTAAATATATTTCATTTCATCATAGAACTAATAAAAGTTTTCATTAGAGTCTATAACTAGAAGCACATTCATAAATCTCAAAAAAATTATGAAATTTCATTTTTTAAGACATTTTGAATCTAAAAAATACCAAACCACTAGGAAAATGATCTTCTTAGAAAATACATAGGAACATATATAGGAATTTTGAAAATGAATAATGTAATTGAGTGTACTAAAATTTATTTATTCCATAAATATAAAAAAGAATCATTGTACTTTAGTAAAATAAGTAGAAAATGATCCATACATAAAAACATGAAAAGATTCATTTTTAAACCATTATAATGAAAGTAAAAATTAATTTATAATGACAATTAAAAAATTATTGAAGTATAAATAAGAAAAATCATTTAATATTTAACAAAACATTGATATTAATGAGAATTATTTTCAAAATATAACATTAAAATAATGTTTTAAATAAAATCCCTTAACATGGGTCCTGTAATGATCTGTATATTCTTTATCACCACAGTAATAAATTTATATTGATTATTTAATTTAGTAATAAATTTATTAATATAAATTATATTATAATTATTGTTTTTATTACATTTATTATCATGGTATATTTATCTACTAAATTGATTATGATTATGCCTGGTTTTTTGAGGTGGTTTTGACCAAAATAGATTTGGTGTTTTAATCTTGATCAAAAAGGATAAGATTAAATAAAATTCATAAACATAAATATGTTACACTTATAATGAATATAAATTAAATATTATTTATGATCCATCTATTTAAGGTGTTCATGAAAAATTAAAAACATAATTTCTTGGAGAAGGTAGTCCGCACATAAAAAAGGGTGAATTTCCATTTTTCTAAAGGAATAAAAGTAAATAAAGTAGATAAATGATTTATTTTATTGAATTATAATAATTATATATATATATATATATATCATATTTATTAATTAAATATGTTATTATTACAAACCTTGTGGGTTTTAATTTAAAAATTAATTGCATCCTTTTATGGTGGTGGTAGTCAACATGTACCCATGAGTGTTGTTATCATCTTACAATAGATTAGATTGTAAGATGGTAGGGAATATCATATAATTATATAATAATAATTATTTCATAAATTTAATATATAATAATTATTTACAAATATATATATATATATATAACTGGTGTTCTATGGGGGTGATAAAAATTGAAACACATGGCTTAATGTTGGGGGTATTTCATAGGTATGCACTAGAAAAGTTTTTATTTCCCATGGAATTTAATGAAGGTTTTCGAATAATAATAATATAATTTGTGTAAATTCAATAAAATTATTTCAAAAATGTAACTATGGTTAAAATATATTTTAATTTGGTAGAATAACGAATAACCATGAAATATTTCAATTAAGGCCTATACCACCACCTTGGATATCTTCTGCTTGCTTAAAGAAAAAGCCAACTAGGGTTACCCATTTTGTGAGATTGAGAAATCTTAGTTGTTGTCAGGATATTTTAGGAAGGATTAAGATAGATATTTGTTGAGTTTTATTTATCATATGTGTGTAGAGAACTGAAGATAATATGTTCCATTTTATAAGTGAGGGGAGTGGAATCCTTGTAAATATCAAGAACATTAAAAAATAATAAAATTATTTATAAAGGAACACATCTTCAAGGAACTATAATTATTAATTATATATAGTTTGTTGTTGAAATATAATCATAAAATGAAATTTAAATAATGTTTAATGTTATTTAATGCCTTATATCATAATTTAACCCACCATGTTAACCATGTTTACCTTTATGATGTTGACACACTTTCAACACTGTAACAATTCAATATAAAAATAATAATTTTAACTCATTACCAAAATTGATTTTTTTGAAGGGAAATATGTAATTGAGTTTTTAAGATTAAATTTCATGTAGCGGTAAAAATTACATTGAATATAATTTTTCCAAAACCACTGAAAAATGGTTTTTAGAAAAATGCCTTTCTAATATTAAAAGTGATTTTACACCAATATAATGTATATTTTTTATTCCCATGAAATTTATTGGAAAATTATATATAAAAAGACACTTATTTATATTTAAAAACATATAATAACATAATGTAAACGTGTTAAAGTATGATTTAAATAAAAGATCCATAGATAGTTTATATTAAAATAAATTCATTATATATATTTATTGAATCTACAACATTGAAATAAAAGTTAAATATTATAATTATAAATTAATTTCATTACATCTTAAGTTTATATTATTCTTATAAATGTTTCTTTATAAATATTCAAACCATATTTATATCTTGATAATTTCATAAAAGTTGTAGTATTTTTAAAATCAGTGTTTTTCAATATTATTCTAAAAATAAACAATGTTTAAAAATTCTAAAATAACAACCTAAGATACCATTTAAATGTTGTTGTAAAAAATTGCATCGATTTACTAAAATTATAATAATTTTTTATAATTTTACCATTAAATATAACCATATAATATATGGAAATCCTTTTTGTCATAATGAAACTATTTATTTTTTGATTTAAAATGTACATAAAATTACTTTAGTGGATATGGAAATTGAAATATATAATCATGAGTCTTAATAAGGAATGGAATTTATTTATTATTAACATTAATCAGGTTTTCATAAATTGATTTGATTTTAAGCATTATTCCACTCAAAACACATCATGAAGAAAGAATTAAATCTTGAATGGAAGTTTCATTATGTTTAATGGGTATGGGCACCCAATTGAAGAAGAAATATGATGAGTGGATAATATATCATGTGACAAATATCATTCCTCTAATTAAATTATACAATCCATATATTAACTTTATAAAAGGATCAAAAAATAGTATAGGAATGAAATCATATCTCGGAAATTCTATAAGAAATCTAAATAAAATATCTAGATATAATATTGAAAATTTATCATAGGGAGATCCAAAAAGGAAAGTAGGTATAATTTTATATTATTTTGAATAATTTTTTATATTATCTAAATAATTTTTGAATCCCAACTACCCAAGGATATATAAAATTATTGTGTCACCATCTTAACTAATTGGTGTTCACAAAAGGTATAATATCTAGGAGATATGTTTTAAATATGTTAACCCTTTTTATTTTAAAATACAATGAATAAAGTAAAAGTCAATGAAAGTCACTTCAATTTCCTGCAATCCTGTATCATAAAAATAGTGGCTCTATTTGAAAATGAATCATATTGTCTAAGAAATGTTTTTTACATATTTGAATTATGATTTCATAAATCAATAATGGGTCCATTTAGTATCAAATATGTTTCAAAAAAAGAAAGAATAATGGAAAAAAACGAATAAAATTGAATTCTAATGAAAATATTGGTATATTCTCTATAAATGTGAATTGTATTATAATGAGGGAAAAAGAACACACTAAAGAATATTTTTTTAGATGGATTTTATATCCATCAAGAAATATTAATAACTAAATATTTGAAAAAAAACATTCAAAATGAAGATAAAAAGACTGGTAGAAGTGTCCTCCATTGGATCTGGAAGCTAAAATAAGGATAAACTATAGTTTCATCACAATGGTAGGTGTGTAAAAGTGGAATCTCTTTTATAGTTCTAGAAAGACTAAATATAAGGAAGAAAAAATGTTCTCACATCAAAAAAACATGTTTATGTGGAAACACACATAAAAGATCCACTAGAAGTGGGATATAAAATTTTGATATAAAATATGATCAAGATAAAAATTAATAGATAAATTATGTATTAAACTTAATTCAAAAAAATAAATATATCGATGAAGGACTGTGTGAAGATGAAATGTTGTTTCATACTGACTATCCCTATTCCACAACAATACTAAATCTATGGTAACCCTCTCCCCATGAAATAAAATGTGTTATAATAATTTTTTTGATTAATTTCATAATTTTTTGGGGGGGTAAGTCAGAAGGATAAATGGTAGATTTTACAATGTTATAAATTTAATACATAAAGTGTTGACTAGTAGTTTTTTTTTTCAACTAAACCAATGATGGAAACATTATGTCAAAGTAATATTATTATACTAAAAACATCATGGAATAGTCCTTAATAATGATGTGAAATGGTTTCCAATCCATATCTATAAATACCAGTGGCATCATTTGGAATTTGGTTTACAGCTAATGATGACATCATATGAAATTAGTGTAATCAAAGAACTAAAATGAAAAAAATATTATGAGTTGATGTAGGAAAATTATTATAGTTCTCCAATAATTTTCTAACATTTAGTTCCGCTATTTAATGATATATGATATAAAAATCTACGGAATAAGTGGATTTATCTCAATAGTTGGGGTCTCATGATTGAATAAAATGCCATCACACATGGTATACTAGTTTAGAATGATTTGGTATTTCTATTTGAAATTGGTATTTTTAATTATCAAATATTGAATCACTATTATGGATGAATAAAGATCAAAAAACATTATGGGAATCTTTTTTCCCAAGTTGTATCAGTTCTAATAATTTTTATCTATTTTCATGCCTAAAACTAAACTAAAATGAAAATCATGTATTGTTAACAGAACAAGTAATATAATATTTAATAACTAATAATTTCATATAAGTTTTCTTGAGTTCATAGGGAGAGTTCCATAATGTATTCTAGATATTGTGACTAAACCTGATTTATTGGAGTGTATGAAAATAATTCGATAATAGTGATGTTGTTAGTTTAATGACCCAGTGTTTATAAAGATATTTTTTCCTAAATAGTTATGTGTTAAATTATATATCATTATATACATAAAACACATAAAGAAACTACCAAAACCTTATTTTATTATTGGATATTTTTACATTAGTTAGAAACAAAACCCATGAAAATGAAAAATATTACAATGGTGAAAAAAGATTAAAAAAATATAGAATGGTAAAATAAGGATCATTCCAATGAATAAGAGTTATTGCTAAAATTAAAAAACTATATAAAAGAAAAATAATATTATTAAAAAAAATAAAAATCTTATAAAATAAAAATATAAAACTTTGGGTGGAATTGTATTGAATATTTATTAAATGAATGATGTTGTATATAGCACCCCAAATTTTCAAAATATGAGAATTATATTCGATAGCGTGTATAACATGCAACACCAAGCATTAAAATTAATATAACATCCTGAGAATTTATGATATATTATCTATTTTAAATGAATTAAATATATTATATAGCTTTCATTACGTGAAAGATTGAGTTTATCTTTCATTGAATACAACATTGATTTTATCTTACCTTTCATGTAACAACAATTTACATCGATAGCTTTCAATAAACGTAATATTTAGTTTTACCGAACAACAATATAATATTAATATTATTATTTAATATGATAGTTATCACCTAGCCATTTGAATGGAATGTATGAATAGGATTAACTAATAAATAGAAATATATGGAGAATTTATTATTTACCAATTAATTAGAAATTAAAATAAAAACCAATTGAATATAAAGGAAATGTTTTTTATAAAAAAACTGTTATTATGCACTAAATAATTTTTATCCTAGAAAAATAAATTTATTAATATTAGTGAATGATATTAATGAAATTTATATATTATATATTCAATCAATTTTTTTACATTCATCTAATATATTTGATATACATAAGATAACAAAAAATCCAATCTTACGCTTAAAACGATGTATTTTTCTAAAGACAGTTTTTCCACCTTTTAGTCATGAACTTGTTTTAGAAATTAATTAAAAAAATATATAAATTTTATTTGAAAAAAAAACTTCATTTTTTAAAAAATAAATTCAAAATTATCTTAGAGTGAATTTTTGGCATTTTTTGAGAAGTTTCATCTGTGATGAATAGTGAAAAATACTGGATTTTAATTGAAAACTACCTTTTCATCTAAATAATTTATAATATTGAATTGTATTTTGAATTAGTTTTAAAGTAAAAATAGATAAATTTTACATATATTAATCCAATTAATGTAATTATAATCATTTTTATATTTAATTTAGATATAAAAATTTAGTTAACTTTTACACATTTTCACATTAAAAACACTCTTTATCATTCCATTAGTGGGAGTAATTTTGAATTAATATTTTACACTTATTTGGTTTAAATTTGGGAAAATGTGTAAATATTTTGAATCAAATAATTTATAATTTATAATAATTTAAACTTAATTTTGGACCAAAATTATTAGTGGAAGTAGTTAATACTAATTACAGTAATTGAGAGAAAAACGAGCTTACCAAGAAACTAAACATTAAACTTAATGTGCCAAATGACCTAGAAACTTTTCCAACACCCATTAGATAGATATATTTAGACCTTATAACTTATAGTATTTATATTGGTCTATTATTTAATCCACTTCACATGTAATTTTTTTGTGGAATTCACCTTTTTCAAAAATTACAAGAGTTCGACTGACCCAACTTATAAAAGGTCACCTCCTCTCCTCCTCTATTCACACATTCACACCACTTTGTTTTGGAAAATACCTACCTAAATAACTCCCCATTTTACCTCTAATAATTATAGAAACATTACATTTTTAATAAATCCATCCTTTTAATGATTTAGTGCAAACTTAATGAGGATACCCGAAGAAGAGGTAATGATCTTCCCAAAACGTTTTTATATTATTTATTTCTCCACCTCCTTCAATTATTATTATACCATGTCTATATAATAACCTACGAATGTTTAATATACCAATATGTTTTTATGATAATTTTACAATCCAAAACATCCCCAACATCCTTCAAATGAGTTATGAAATCATCATTTGTGTGTACAGTGGACTACCGCCACGCGAACCGATGTCATTAGTTTTTACATTACCACCTTTTGAGGTTGGTAATAATGATGGATTTATAGTTTATAAATTATATTTTTTATATTTTTATTTTTTAAGGATTATATAATTATTATATCAAACATAAATTCATTCTTTACATTTTGTGGGAATCCGACAATGCCACTCATGTGTACGGAGGACTACTGCCTCCCAAAATGATGTGATTCATTTACACTTTACATAAAATGTATTAAGTAAGGGTTTTAGTAAACATATATGATATATATGAGATAATAATGATACTAGAATGATAATATATATATATATATATAATTTACTTTTCTTTCTTTCAAAACAATATGAAAATGGAAATAGCTTTCATGAGTACGTGTGTCCTACCTTCTCCATGAACGGTGTATTTCATTTCCAACCAAAAAATTTAGTGGATTAATATAAATACATATATACTGAAAATATATAATATTTCAATAACTTTTTATGTTTTTTAGATTATGAAATCATTATCTAGGTAAGAGGAACAAAAAAATAACGAGTCAAAACATACTCGGAAAACAAGGCAATTAACACTCGAAATGATAAAAATAACGAATACTTATTAATAAATGGGTGATAATATGTTATAAAATGATCAAATATTATCTAATAAATATTAATATGGTTATTGAATAAGTTAATAACATTTTTTAAACAATTATAAAGTATGTTAAAGCACGTATGACCAAAAGCAAACATGAGGTCAGGGTTTTCGTCTCACTTTCATTTCATTGAGTCGTGTTGTATTATTATGCACCTAATTTCTTTTATATTGTGTATATACAATACATTTAACATTTAATATCATTAATACTCAATTATTTTTTGTGTTTTAATTTTAAATTTTAATTATTTCATCTTAGTGCATTTGAACATAAAGTTAGCATGTTGTAAAAAAATTCATAACTCAATTCCATTTCATTGGGTTATATTAATTATTCATTGTAATTATTATTATATTATTATTTTTATAATGAATTTTGAAAATGTAATTTTTTATTTACACTTTTTTTATGTGGATTTATAGTTGGTACATATAATTGATTTATTGATTAATTATGACATCAAAGTTATGATCATTTTAAGGGTTTATTTAATAATCTCATTTTATTCAAAATATTTTCTTATAGAATAATAATTAAAGGTAATTATATGAAAATTTTTTAATGAAACCCGAAATTTTATAATCCTAGGGTTATTATTGATATTTTTTAGTAGATATTACCATTTTTTAGACTCTTTGGTACTTAAAATTAATGGTAAAGTATTTTAAAAAACTGGACTTCATTTTTCTCCTTTGTCTAAAACCTACTTTATTACAAACCCATTTTTTCTAAAAAAATTTCAAAAATGTTTTGAAACTTTTTAAATTTATTTATTAAAAGTCTTTTTTACCCAATTTTTCTTTTTAAAAAATTTTTTCAAAGTAATCTTCTTGTCACTTTCGAACAAGACACTTCTCTAACCTTTTTACCATCCAAAAAATAATGTTCTTTAAAACATGTACAAAATTATCCACCAACATAACCATTGTAGAGACCCGAAGCTTAACGTACATAGACATTACATTACTTTTGCGGAATACTTGGTACATAAAAAAAACACACACACAAGGATCGTAATAGTTTAGTGTCTTTGGAAACTCGGAACATAATCTTCTAATCGTGGTGAAAGATCTTCAATATCTCCCATAAAGATCTTCCCTTTTTTTTTCCTAAAACCCTTTTTTTTATATCCTGGGAAAAGAAAACATAAAAGGGTGAGCTCAAATGCTCAGTAAGGGTAAACAAAAGAAATATCAATCACATCATATACACAAGCACATAACTTTTTGAAATCTTAACCTGCAAAAGAGATCATAATTTCATAACATGGGATAAATCATGGTAGTGAAATGTAATCACAATAATCATAACTTAAAACATGAAACTTTGTGGAATTCACATATAATCATAGAGAATCATTTCTTGTTAGTCAAGACTCATTGCCAAGACTATCTTAGTGGACAAAGTCCCTTTCTGAATCGAGTAACCCTCGTTTCAGTCCGGTTTCACTGAACCGGTATAACCTACCGTTCCAGCCCTGTCTATCTCATGAGATATAAAATCTTTACCCAATGTATTGGAGGGAGATATAGGTCCCACCCATCTTATCATGAATCCTTTCTTATGTGTGCCACATAATCATAAACCATACATCATAGCGTAACCCATGTAATAAAAATGGGATTCTTAAACAACATGACATCATAAAACAATTCATATAAGATAAAGGAATTCATAAAAATATTTCCATCACAACATAATCAAACCAATGTAATAATAGGGATTAAAACAGAACCCTTTATTATCTTAGATGGAAAATAATTTTGAAAGAACACTTGAACTCCATTCTTGAGGAAAATATCCTTTCTACTTCAAAAACATTTTTCCTTTCATAACATGTCATACGACTTTAAAATAAAAGAAGTTGATTAAAAATAAACATGAAAACTTGTAAAGGAAGATTCTTGGAAATTTTGTTTTAAAAATCCATTCATGTCGTATAAGTTAAAAAAACATTCTTCGTACTTTTGTCGGAAAAGTCAAAAATTACCTCGTACGAAAAACGATAAAAGATTCCTTTCATTTCTTTTACTAAAAACTTCCCGAAGGGTAAAAATGGATTTAAACAATTGTAGGTGGACGGAAATAATATTACATATTTATGAAACATGGATGTGGATGATAAAATACACCCCAGTAAATACTTACGAATAAACAATCTCGGATAAAAATGAGATTGTGATATTTCCCTTACCTTAGGTCCGATTTGCTTCGTATGTGTCCGAACCTCCTGTATAATGATTTAAATAATGTCATTGACTTATTACAGAATCATATTCATTGTTATGATATCATATATGGTTCACTTATGACATTATATTACCCGTTCTTTTGTAAATTCCATGTTAAAGAAGCGTTTTGGGTAAAATCGTTTCATTTATCGTAGGTGTTTTGACTTGTTGTTCTTGACATTATTATAACTTATATCATGATTTACTTACTTCAAGAATATAAAATATGATTTATAAGTCATATATATTCAGTATATATAAATATATAATAGATAGATAAATGAAATGAAAAACACCGTTCATGGAGACGGTAGTCCGTACGTACGCATGAACGCTGTTTTTCTTTCCTTATTGTCTTGAATGGAAGTAAGTAGATGACATAAATATACATATATACATAAATCCAGTAGCTTTATAATTTCATATATTTCATTATTATTTCTTATATATACTTTTTAATCATTCTTAAATGGTTAACATGGAGAATGAATCTCATCGCGTCGTGGAGACGGTAGTCCGTACGTACGCACGAGCGATGATATCATTTCCATAAATATTGAATTGAATTGGAGTGTATTATAAAATATATCAGAATCAATATGATGTTGTAATAACTATTTATAGTTATTCTTTACACCATTATACCCATCCATGTAAGGTGGTGGTGGAAAATAGATTACACCACGGCGTGGAGACGGTATTCCGTACGTATGCACGCGCGGTGATTTCTTTTCCCGTAGGATGGATAGATGGTGAAATAGGGTTGTTTCATACTTATAATAACATATCAGTATATGAGTGATACTGATGTTATTACTTAATAATGAAACAACCTAAGAAGAAGAAGTGGAAGAATAAATAAAGATGAAAGAATTGGTAACGGTAATTACCTCTTCATTGAAGGGCCTCTTTGAGACCTCCTCTTAGGGCACTAAAATTGGTCTTTGAGGAAGACCAGAACCTCTAGGATGTTGCTAGGAAAGTTTAGAAGATATTTTGGTAGGGGTTGGCCGAGCTTGAGTGCTCAAATTGGTGTGAGGAGGAGGGGGAGGAGGTGTCCTTTTATAAGGGAGGAGAGGGGCACCTTAGGAATACCTCAAAATATTATTTTATATTAATGTCAAAATCGGTTTATAATGGTTCCAAAGGGTCTTATTTCGAAGCTAAAGTGGGGATGGGTCTAAATCCTATCAACCAATAGGATTTAGACAAGTTTAGGGTATTATTTTAACCTTATCAATTAGATTTAACTCTAAGTTAAATAATTTAACTTTTACCGTGTCTTTTTGTTTTCTTTCACTATATGGTTAATACACTTACTATAACATGCCAAACGAACCCCAAATTGTATATTATAAATACATATATCCTTATCTAAGTCATTTGGCCGAACCTTAGATTTTTAGGAATAAAATAACAATTAATAATATAATATTTGATTTAAAAACTATTTTGTGTCAATTTTGACACTATTTGATATATGATTTTTGTGAAAGACATAACAGAATTATATTTTCGAACCATGTTGATTAAAGCAACAATAATATATCATAGTAACCTAGAAAATTAGTGTAATTCATAAAAAGTCTCAAATTATATTTAGTTTTGTGTTTATAACATCAATTATGTCAATATTTCATTAATAAGATAATTACTGCATCATCTTTGTGTCATAAATAAATTAACTTATTTGATGTCTAAAAATTACAAATAAAATACCATTATGTGGGAAATCTTTTTAGATTTATAATTAATATTTATAGTCGAATTTATCTTATGTATAACCCCATATTAAAAATGATTTACTTATTAAACTTTGATTTTAACTATTTTAACCCTTCTTTAAATAAATTAATAATAAATGTTCTAATCTAATCCAAGTGGGCCTAAATGGTCATATTTTATTCCTAAGTTTGTTTTTGGTCAAAATACACTTGTCCAATAGAATTAGGACATGTGTTAGGGTAATAGTAATATCATATTTACCCTTAGTTACCCTATTTACTATTAACCGTGGTAAAAAAAAGTAAGAAGTTACTATTCACCAAAAATTATTTTCATCTCATTGAACCACATTTTAGTCCTTGATATTAACCGTGTCTGTCGGATTTTCGAAATTCCATTCACAGAAGCGGTAAAATTAAGTTTTATGCAAAATTCAGTTTTTAACCTACCACTTAGTGGTTTCACTATTCATCAAAAATTGAAAGTTTTCAGAAAAATGCCAAAATTTCATCCTAAGCTATATTTCATATTCCGAATTCAAAAATGAAGTCTATTTTACCAAATTCATAACATAGAAATTTCATTAATTAATTTTATAATTAAATCCCGCTGTTAAAACAAATAGCGTGTTTTTAAGAAACAATATCTATCAAAAGATTGACACTTGATTATGTCTGGTTTAAATGTGAAATTACAACCAATGACCAACATTGTATTAAATTGTAAAAATATATTCTAAATATACTTTAAAAACACTCAAATTAATAATTTATCACTATTAATTATTTCGATTAAAAAAGTTGTTTTTAATTAAAATTTAGTAATTTTCACTATTCATCAGAATATGAAAGTTATCCAAAAAGTACCAAAATTTCACCTTAGGCTAAATTCGATACTCCGAATCCAAAAATGAAGTTCATTTTGAAAAATAAGATTTACATAATTTTAAAAAGTGGTTATTACTATTCATAACGGCTAGTTTTAATAATATTTTAATAGCATATCGTTGTTTAGTGAAACTCGGTATTGCGTATTACACACGCTATCGAGGAAGGTCGCGATTGCGTGTAATGCAAGGCAAGTCAAGAATGCGTGTTGTGCAAGATCCTTTTGGTGTAGCGTACACACAAGACATTAATAAAATTAAAAAGAATATAAAATCTTGGGCTGTTACATTCTACCCCCCTTAAAATGAATTTCGCCCTCGAAATTCATCGGGGTTATAAATGGTTTACTATTCGAAAGTTTCTTTAATAGAAACCCACATCGTAAAAAGGAATATCAAAATCAATCTTTAAAAACAAAAGTATGAAATGCAACGGTTACCCAAATAAACTAATCACTGGGTTTCCACATAGGTGAAAATATGGATATGGAAGAAAAATATAACCATCATGTTCTGATGGAGAGTGGTAGAGAACATGGCTATGGAAAAGCCAACAATCACAAATCCATAAATTTGTGACGATCTAAGGTACCATCCAATTCATCAGGTATAAGATCACTAGGACAACATTTTTGGTTTTCAAGATCATTTCCCTAAAGTTGAAAATTTGAATTAGAATAAATACTTTCTTTATTTTGGTACAATCTTACTGTTGTTCGTGCCTTGAACAATTTCCACTTCATCTCTTAAATAAATGAAGTTGAATTTGTTATTCGTGAAGTGTTAGCAGATCATGTGATAGAATGACGGGTCATTCCATCTGTCTCAAACAAAAGGTTAGAAAAAATTATATACATAAGTCGATCTGTAGTGAGATTAATCATATATTATTCCTAAAATGGACTTATACTTCATATATCATACTGCTTAATATAATAAAACTAGTTTCTACTAAATAGGGACTTCCTGTAGGCCAGTGGTAGGCGATAAAGGCCAGTCGCATTTCGGTTGTGGGTTCGATTCCCACAGCCTTGTCCGACGCGATGGGCTGTCGCCCGTCCTGCAGGTTGTCCTTTTTCTATAAAAAACTTCTATCCTTAAACAATACTAACTTATGTTCAACATAATCCATTCCAATCTTAAGGCTTACCCATAATACTGCTGTCCACTCTCATAATATAGTGAAAACAATTACTAGAGATTTAATACCATCGTTGATCCCCATATATCATAAGATATGTCTTGTTGGTCACATTCTAAACATTCAAAGTCCTTAATCATGTATTCTCTTGAATACCCATTGAACCTTAGTGAAAACATGAATGCAGTTAAACGTTAACACTTTCCACATACCAAAATCATCAAAATTATATATACTCAAACCATGATATCACTTAGTCCTTATATCAATCATGAGCTCATGACTACTATTAAACTTTTCATTTTCTCGTTTTCCCTTCATTATGCGCATATCATCTTATTTCCAAAAAATATCTCAATCACTTTGAATACCACATCAATAAATATTGCAATACTCAATGATACAACATTATTTTGGAATCCCATTACATAAACACTTAATCATTCCACCACATCGTTGTCATATTCAACATTGCCAATAGTGATCGCATGTGACTTCCCTTTGTCCTTTGCCTTCAGTGGTTGCTCATGTTGATCATCACTAACCCTTGGATTAGGGCATTTATTAGCATAATTCCCCATTTCCTTGCACTTGAAGCATTGAAGTGTTGTTGGTGCGTTCTCTGCAGTGTTTGCTTTATTCACATCATTAGAAACCCTTTTTCCATTACTTCGACACTCAGCTGCTCAATGACCTTCTTTTCCACACTTAAAACATTTTCTAGTCCCTTTAAGACAATCTCCACCATGCTTCTTTCCACACTTTGTGCATAAGGAAACATTCATCTTCTTTTCACCATTATTCTGAGATTTCTCCTTGAACTCCATCTTTCGTTTCTTGTCAAAACCATGAGATGGATATGTAACACCAACTTCCATTTCTACCTTGATAGCACAACACACAATTTCTTCATAGCTACTGAAATCTCTTATAGCTAATGCCCTTCGAAGACTTGGTTTTAAGCCACTGAAAAATCGATCAACTTTACTTTCAGGTTGGATGATAATGCCAGATGCATACCTTGCAAGTCTTGTAAAATTCGCTTCGTATATACCAACAGATTCATCATCCTTTTGCTTTAGTTCAAGAAACTCCTTCTCCATCTTTGTTCGAAGAATACGGGGGAAGTACTTACTGAAAAATAAGTTCTTGAACTCGTCCCATTCCATGGACTCAATTTCATCCCTTTGCCTCGTATTCTTAATAAGATTCCACCATTGATCAGCATCACCTTCCAAACGATACACTGCTAAGATGACTTTTTCATGTTCAGAACATTGAAGAACTGAAAATATCTTTTCAGTGGTACTGATCCATTGTTCAGCAACAAGTGGATCAGAAGACCCACTGAAAGAAGGTGGACGCTGCCTCATGAAGGACTAAATAGAATATTGTTCCCTTCTCTGCTCATTTGGAAGTCCAGAATGATTCATAGCTTGTGTAAGTATAGCAATAAGATTTTGCCCTCCATCTCCCATAACATTTGTTTGTTCAGGAGGACAATCATTGCATTGTCCATTGCATTGATCAACACGGTTCCTTCGGGTTCCAGCCATCGTCTAAAACCCAAAAAGAATAGTGTGAGAGGCAAAAATCATGCTCGGGAAAACAACATAATAAAGGGGGAGTACCTTCAATATCTAACATCTTAGGTTTAATTCTATGATCGTTAGCATAGTTCTAGTACTATAACTTATACGTATACTTAACCTTAGGGACATCCCTAGACATACCGTAGAAATATCTCTAGGGATCTCACTAACATTTTCGCATCCTAGTTTCCAAAGGTTGACTAAACCATTCCTCTGATACCAACTGTAGAGACCCGAAGCTTAACGAACATAGACATTACATTACTTTTGCGTAATACTTGGTACATAAAAAAAACACACACATAAGGATCGTAATAGTTTAGTGTCTTTGGAAACTCGGAACATAATCTTCTAATCGTGGTGAAAGATCTTCAATATCTCCCATAAAGATCTTCCCTTTTTTTACCTAAAACCCTTTTTTTTATATCCTGGGAAAAGAAAACATAAAAGGGTGAGCTCAAATGCTCAGTAAGGGTAAACAAAAGAAATATCAATCACATCATATACACAAGCACATAACTTTTGGAAATCTTAACCTGCAAAAGAGATCATAATTTCATAACATGGGATAAATCATGGTAGTGAAATGTAATCACAATAATCATAACTTAAAACATGAAACTTTGTGGCATTCACACATAATCATAGAGAATCATTTCTTGTTAGTCAAGACTCATTGCCAAGACTATCTTAGTGGACAAAGTCCCTTTCTGAATCGAGTAACCCTCGTTTCAGTCCTGTTTCACTGAACCGGTATAACCTACCGTTCCAGCCCTTTCTATCTCATGAGATATAAAATCTTTACCCAATGCATTGGAGGGAGATATAGGTCCCACCCATCTTATCATGAATCCTTTCTTATGTGTGCCACATAATCATAAACCATACATCATAGCGTAACCCATGTAATAAAAATGGGATTCTTAAACAACATGACATCATAAAACAATTCATATAAGATAAAGGAATTCATAAAAATATTTCCATCACAACATAATCAAACCAATGTAATAATAGGGATTAAAACAGAACCCTTTATTATCTTAGATGGAAAATAATTTTGAAAAAACACTTGAACTCCATTCTTGAGGAAAATATCCTTTCTACTTCAAAAACATTTTTCCTTTCATAACATGTCATACGACTTTAAAATAAAAGAAGTTGATTAAAAATAAACATGAAAACTTGTAAAGGAAGATTCTTGGAAATTTTGTTTTAAAAATCCATTCATGCCGTATAAGTTAAAAAAACATTCTTCGTACTTTTGTCGGAAAAGTCAAAAAGTACCTCGTACGAAAAACGATAAAAGATTCCTTTCATTTCTTTTACTAAAAACTTCCCGAAGGGTAAAAATGGATTTAAACAATTTTAGGTGGATGGAAATAATATTACATATTTATGAAACATGGATGTGGATGATAAAATACACCCCAGTAAATACTTACGAATAAACAATCTCGGATAAAAATGAGATTGTGATATTTCCCTTACCTTAGGTCCGATTTGCTTCGTATGTGTCCGAACCTCCTGTATAATGATTTAAATAATGTCATTGACTTATTACAGAATCATATTCATTGTTATGATATCATATATGGTTCACTTATGACATTATATTACCCGTTCTTTTGTAAATTCCATGTTAAAGAAGCGTTTTGGGTAAAATCGTTTCATTTATCGTAGGTGTTTTGACTTATTGTTATTGACATTATTATAACTTATATCATAATTTACTTACTTCAAGAATATAAAATATGATTTATATGTCATATATATTCAGTATATATAAATATATAATAGATAGATAAATGAAATGAAAAACATCGTTCATGGAGACGGTAGTCCGTACGTACGCATGAACGCTGTTTTTCTTTCCTTATTGTCTTGAATGGAAGTAAGTAGATGACATAAATATACATATATAAATAAATCCAGTAGCTTTATAATTTCATATATTTCATTATTATTTCTTATATATACTTTTTAATCATTCTTAAATGGTTAACATGGAGAATGAATCTCATCGCGTCGTGGAGACGGTAGTCCGTACGTACGCACGAGCGATGATATCATTTCCATAAATATTGAATTGAATTGGAGTGTATTATACAATATATCAGAATCAATATGATGTTGTAATAACTATGTATAGTTATTCTTTACACCATTATACCCATCCATGTAAGGTGGTGGTGGAAAACAGATTACACCACGGCATGGAGACGGTATTCCGTACGTATGCACGCGCGGTGATTTCTTTTCCCGTAGGATGGATAGATGGTGAAATAGGGTTGTTTCATACTTATAATAACATATCAGTATATGAGTGATACTGATGTTATTACTTCATAATGAAACAACCTAAGAAGAAGAGGTGGAAGAAGAAATAAAGATGAAAGAATTGGTAACGGTAATTACCTCTTCTTTGAAGGGCCTCTTTGAGACCTCCTCTTAGGGCACTAAAATTGGTCTTTGAGGAAGACCAGAACCTCTAGGATGTTTCTAGGGAAGTTTAGAAGAGATTTTTGCAGGGGTTGGCCGAGCTTGAGTGCTCAAATTGGTGTGAGGAGGAGGGGGAGGAGGTGTCCTTTTATAAGGGAGGAGAGGGGCACCTTAGGAATACCTCAAAATATTATTTTATATTAATGTCAAAATCGGTTTATAATGGTTCCAAAGGGTCTTATTTCGAAGCTAATGTGGGGATGGGTCGAAATACTATCAACCAATAGGATTTAGACAAGTTTAGGGTATTATTTTAACCTTATCAATTAGATTTAACTCTAAGTTAAATAATTTAACTTTTACCGTGTCTTTTTGTTTTCTTTCACTATATGGTTAATACACTTACTATAACATGCCAAACGAATCCCAGATTGTATATAATTAATAAATATATCCTTATCTAAGTCATTTGGCCGAACCTTAGATTTTTAGGAATAAAATAACAATTAATAATATAATATTTGATTTAAAAACTATTTTGTGTCAATTTTGACACTATTTGATATATGATTTTTGTGAAAGACATAACAGAATTATATTTTCGAACCATGTTGATTAAAGCAACAATAATATATCATAGTAACCTAGAAAATTAGTGGAATTCATAAAAAGTCTCAAATTATATTTAGTTTTGTGTTTATAACATCAATTATGTCAATATTTCATTAATAAGATAATTACTGCATCATCTTTGTGTCATAAATAAATTAACTTATTTGATGTCTAAAAATTACAAATAAAATACCATTATGTGGGAAATCGTTTTAGCTTTCTAATGAATATTTATAGTCGAATTTATCTTATGTATAACCCCATATTAAAAATGATTTACTTATTAAACATTGATTTTAACTATTTTAACCCTTCTTTAAATAAATTAATAATAAATGTTCTAATCTAATCCAAGTGGGCCTAAATGGTCATATTTTATTCCTAAGTTTGTTTTTGGTCGAAATACACTTGTCCA
Source organism: Viscum album (assembly GCA_963277665.1). Classification (NCBI taxonomy): domain Eukaryota; kingdom Viridiplantae; phylum Streptophyta; class Magnoliopsida; order Santalales; family Viscaceae; genus Viscum; species Viscum album. The sequence continues at coordinate 686,916,098 of OY728150.1, forward strand.
ATAGAATTAGGACATGTGTTAGGGTAATAGTAATATCATATTTACCCTTAGTTACCCTATTTACTATTAACCGTGGTAAAAAAAAGTAAGAAGTTACTATTCACCAAAAATTATTTTCATCTCATTGAACCATATTTTAGTCCTTGATATTAACCGTGTCTGTAGGATTTTCGAAATTCCATTCACAGAAGCGGTAAAATTAAGTTTTATGCAAAATTCGGTTTTTAACCTACCACTTAGTGGTTTCACTATTCATCAAAAATTGAAAGTTTTCAGAAAAATGCCAAAATTTCATCCTAAGCTATATTTCATATTCCGAATTCAAAAATGAAGTCTATTTTACCAAATTCATAACATAGAAATTTCATTAATTAATTTTATAATTAAATTCCGCTGTTAAAACAAATAGCGTGTTTTTAAGAAACAATATCTATCAAAAGATTGACACTTGATTATGTCTGGTTTAAATGTGAAATTACAACCAATGACCAACATTGTATTAAATTGTAAAAATATATTCTAAATATACTTTAAAAACACTCAAATTAATAATTTATCCCTATTAATTATTTCGATTAAAAAAGTTGTTTTTAATTAAAATTTAGTAATTTTCACTATTCATCAGAATATGAAAGTTATCCGAAAAGTACCAAAATTTCACCTTAGGCTAAATTCGATACTCCGAATCCAAAAATGAAGTTCATTTTGAAAAATAAGATTTACAGAATTTTAAAAAGTGGTTATTACTATTCATAACGGCTAGTTTTAATAATATTTTAATAGCATATCGTTGTTTAGTGAAACTCGGTATTGCGTATTACACACGCTATCGAGGAAGGTCGCGATTGCGTGTAATGGAAGGCAAGTCAAGGATGCGTGTTGTGCAAGCTCCTTTTGGTGTAGCATACACACAAGACATTAATAAAATTAAAAAGAATATGAAATCTTGGGCTGTTACAACCATCATTTAATAAAATATTACTTTGAAAGTTTACAAGGATATTTTAATTGAAATTTTTTCTTTAAATTTGATTTTCAAATAAAAGGAATTTCAAAAAAATCAAAATGAAAATGATATTTTCCTCAATAAAAATTTTAATGATATTTTTATGGTAATTATATTAATCAATGAGAACAAAACTTTTTTGTTCCAAAGGTTATACACTAAATTGATATCATCCTAATTATTTTTATGGATGGTTTATGATCTTTCTGACCAAGGAAAGTCTTGAAATTCACATCCCTAATTCATTTTTATAATTAATAATTTTCCATTTAAATTTTTTCTTTAAGGTGATCATTAGACATTAAATTTTCACTAAATATATACATTACTCATAATGAATAATATTATTTCCTAAAATGTATATCTTTTTTACATATGATAATCACATGGAATGTTATTTTATTATCTGGGTAAATATTAATAAATATATATTTTACTCAATATAGATACTTGATGATAATGCACATTGTTTATGAATTAAACCAGTCATTCAATATATGATGAATGATTTTAACTAGTAAAACATGGGTCGGTCTTGGTTATAGATATCCCATTGATTCGTAGTTAGTATCATGAGAATAATCGGTTGGCTGACCTTGTCTAATTTGGTTTTTACCCATTATATTTTAAAACGTCTTGTAAATGGTATTGATAGTAAAGGTATTATGTACCTAAGAAACATGGAGGCCAATAAATAATAATTTTCTATATTCAGAATTAAATTATTATTATCCATGATATTTTCATTATGAAAAAATATGTGGATAAATTTAATAACCATTTTTTTGATTAAATGGCTTCTGTGTTCAGTTACTTACCAATCTACATTGGTTATTTTTTATCTTATCATGATATTCATGTTATTTAAATGGATTGTGTTTTCAGTTATTTACATTTCTATATTATTTATGCACTTCCTTCTCAGTTTAATAATTATATGGAACATGGGTTCAGTTATTTTCCTTTCTATATTGATTATTCTCATTGATTCATTATTTCATGTGATGTATTTAACTATTATTAAGAATTTAATATCACCCTTATTTTCTTTGCTTTCCTCATGATTCAAAGCAGTTGAATATGACTTATATGAAAGGATACTCTAGGTGGAATAAAGTTATTATCAAAAAAATATGTTTTAAATTTTTTATTCAAATGTAATGAAATACTCATCTATGTATAAAGTTTACTAAGAATACTAAACTGATCATTCCTTTAGGATGTGTTTCCTTTTATCTTATGCCAATGTAATGGTGGCAGGAATTGTTTGTGGGTTACCGGGATCGGGGTCACTATAGTTTTTATCAAAGAATGTTTAGTAGAAAAATTAAAAACTACATTAATAGGAACATTGATTAGTGAAATAACCATGTGATAGACTTTGAGTATAATTATAAAATAATATCATAAAGTTTTTTAATGTATAAATTATATTCTTTTACTAGAAATATATCTCTCTAAATACATAAAGTAGATGTGGTTTTGGTACAAATGTACCTTGGGGTAGTAACACTAAAAATGGTGTGTTGTGCTTGACTCGAGCATAACCCGATACATGAAAACAGGTTATACTGTGCACCTAGTTTGACACTCTCGAGGGATATTCTTAGTATAATTAAAATTTTTATTACAAACTATTATGAATGATATGAATAGATAGTGATAATGAATGACCTAGGCTAAACATAAGGATTCTGAGATTGAAAACAATGTGTTAATATATATACATACTATAGTTGATTATGTGGTCTTTACAATATGATAATTGTTTCTTACAATATGATTCATGGTTTTAGTTAATGGATATAACCTGATAGAATCATGTTAACAATTATCATTAATAAAAATGTGGTGAAAATGATAAACCAAATGACATGTTAATAGAAGTGAAAGATATCATGTTTATTCATGATCAATTTTCCCAAAATATGATTAATAACATATACATTAACCAAATCCCAAACTCACCAAAGAAGAGAAGGAGGAAGTTTTCTACAAAATCAAGTGGTAGAGTCCATGAATAAAATAAGTCTTGATTTCACTGAAAATAATTTTTTTATTATAAACATAAAACCACTTATAAGGGTTGAGTGGGAACCCAACATGATATCAAATACATAATACAAACCGTTCCCCAATGGTTCAAAATCTAAAAAACCTAGTTCAAGACTATAAGGGAAAATCCCCTCCCCAAAATCAAGTAACGTTAAGTCCAACTTCCACCATCACATCGATGTTCAGCTAGCGGTCTCGTGAAGAAATTCATTATCCTGGTATCGATGGAAATAGTCATACCCTCTCAAACATCCAATTCCAGATAGCAATGTCTGATGAAAATTTCCTGATATGAACCTCATGAGTAGTACCTCCTTGTAGAAGGACCGGTGGTATAAACCCTTGAACTGAAGACCATAGATCCCTCATAAAAAATCACAACACCATGAAAACCATTCCATGAAGACAAAAACATAAAAATTAAGGAAATTATCACCATCACACAAAGACGATTCACTGCTACACAAACATTCCACAAAGAAGAATTGTCTACATAAAAGGTTCACCTTCAGGAAAAACAATCATTGATGCTTACTACATCTCGATTATAGGAACCATCTCTATATCCCAACCACAATGATCCCTTTAGCCTCCCTCTGACACCATAGTCACAGAACAAGAAACCCAAAGAGGTACACATACTAAGATGCACGAAGACAATCCAATGCCACCCAGGGATGGATGAATCAGCTACCACACCAAAGGAATGTTGTCGATGAGGGGGTTTGGGCTGAACTGAACTAGAAGTGTCACTCTGGGGATGAAACTGGGAAGATCTTAGCTAAGGAATAACCTGCACCAAAGGCTGAATTGAGAAATATCACTGGAAGAAACAGAGTGGGAAACTAATGAGGATCAAGTATAGGGCCACATAGACACTGCAACTCTGTGAAACCATCATCATACTATCCACCATCATGAACACCACAAAAACAAGTCACGAAACTACCAAGGTCCAACACTTGTGAGGGAGAAAGAAAACCCTATAACCATGAGAGAGGAAGGGGGAGGCGACACTAATGTAAAACCCTAAAGAGAGTTCTCAAGCCTCCCCCTCTAAATTGATGTTGAGGGAAGACTCTAGATCCATGATAAGAGGGAGAGCCACTTCTTAGAGGCCTAAAGAAGGATTGATTTCAAAATTAAAATAAATATATAAAGAGACACCTAAAAAAGTGTCTCAATAGAATAGGTAAATTCATTATGTTTGGAAAATAAGGGAATAAATAAAATAATTTCCAAGGAAATATGAAGAGTATGATGGAATTAAATAAATCTCATTCTAAGGGTCCATTTATAGTGTGTTTCATTAAATATGAGGAACTTGAGCACTACCCAAGTCAATAACCTCTTCTAAATGGTAACCCCAATAACATGGAAGGAACTAAGTGGAAATAAAATTAATAAAGTAATTATATATTGTGATTCAAGAAATAAATTGTTGAATTTTTTCCCAATAGTATTTTTGGTAAAAGAATCATGAAACATCTCTGGATTATATTAAATTTTAGAAGAATTTGTGTTTTCATTAACATAATATTTATGGATACCATCATGGATTAATGAATTTAAGATTTATCATATGTTAAAATTCTTAAACACCTCTTTTTAGGTTTTATGTTATAGTAATTTCATAATATTAAGGATATTTTGTGCAAAATTTATGGACATAATATGTTTTAGTGGAAATTTTATTTGAGGAATAATGCCACTACATTTTATAAACATAATTTAAAACGTATTTAAATACTTTAGGGTTAATATGATCATTAATGACATTGAAATAATGGTTAAATAACATTATTATACATTGTAAGAAATTATGTTAAAAACATTAATAAAAAATTTATTTGATGATTACTTTTATTTCAAAGATGTTCATCATATTTAAATTGGGAATTTTATAATAATTATAATAATAATATTTTGGAAAGAGGAAAAATTATATGTTGGGTGAAAACTCATAATGTTTGGAAAGGCAGTGGGGCTTGAACCTATAATTGATGGATGATAAGGGTTTCATGCCTACCACTGGCCTATATGATAACCTGGTTAAAGTTTTATTGTTTTTAGTTAAACAAATTGACGAATAAACATTAATTATTAACAAGTAGTATTTATTTTTTGTTTTATAGATTAATTTATCGACCATATTGGTTTTGAAAAATAATTAAATAGAAAAAAAAGACTTTTCACACTTTTATGGATATGTTAAAAGTTAATTTTAGTGCTTTAATCATAAAAAATCATTATTGTCTAAAAATAAGTGATGAATTGGAAATTGATAGAAGCACAAAAAATGATGAAATTGTGATTATGAAATAAACGAAATACCAATTATTTTTCCTTATATTATTAGGTAGTAATACAATTCATCAACTTTAGGAAAAATGATCTTGAAATATAATTTTATCTTATTACCATTATTTTTTATGATATCAATGACCTTTTCACACCTATTATATTTAAGGTTTTGATTCTCTCAACTTTCCATTGATCATTCACTTGTTTTTTATCAATTACCTAAATCACTATATATAAATATTTATGTTTTATTCCATTTCTATATATGTACTTATCACTGATGTTCTCCTACTCGGAATCCTAATTTTGTGTTGTTCTATATGACCTTAGTACTTTCCATTACCTCTAATTAATATGATGTTTTCCAACCCTTCTCATGATGTGGGATTTCAATGACTAGATTTTCAATTATCAAATTTTTATTATCAAGATCAATTTTAAATTGCAAGGATGCAATTTATTAAGATAGGGAGAATATAATTCCATGAAATTTTAAAATATGAACATCATATTTGATAACATGTATAACACACAACACCAAGAGTAGAAAGTAATATAACATCTTGATAAATTATGATAAACATAATATTTTAAAAAAAAATCAATTTGTTCTATAGCTTTCATTACATGAAATATTGATTTTATCTAAGTTTACATGAAACATTTATTTTATCTTTCGTTATACACAACAATGAGTTCATTTGATAGCTTGTGTTACATGCACAGCCAAGTTTTACCAAATAACAATACAGTATTAATATTATTTTTTAATATTATAATTATATCCTAGTCATTTTAATGGAGAGTATGAATAATAATAACTAAATTATAAAAATATATGGTTGAATTCATTTTTTACCAACTAATTATAAATTAAAATACAGACCAATTAAATATAAAATAAATTTATTTATAAAAACTATTATTATGTGCCAAAAGAGATTTCTACTAATAAATTAAATTAATTAATATTATTGAATTATCTCAATAAAATTTATATATTAAATATTTAATACAATAATTTTATATTCATCTAATAGATTTGATAATAATTGGATAAGAACAAATCCAATTTTACATATAAAAAGTTGAATTTTTCTAAAGGTAGTTTTGTCACCTTTTAATGGGGCACTTGTTTCAAAACAAAATGTTGAAATTTTTATAAATTTTACTTTATAAAATAAAATAAAATTGTATAATATTAATTTCAAAATTATTTTATGGTGAATTTTTAGTATTTTTTTAAGAAGTTTAATTTTGTGATGAATAGTGAAAAATAATAGATTTTAATTGAAAACAACCTTTTCTTCTAAATAATTTTTAATGTTAAATTATATTTTGAGTTGTTTTTAATGTAAAAATAGATAAATTATACATAGATTAATATAATTTAGGTCATTGAAATCATTTTTATGTTGAATTTAGATATAAAAACTCATTAAACTTGTGATCATTTTCTCTTAAAACTCATTTCCCCGTCTTGTCTGCCGGATTAATTTTTAATTACTATTTTCCACTTCTATGGTTCAAATTAAGAAATATGGATTAAATATTTTAAATAATAATAATTTATAATTTATAATAATATAAACTTAATTTTTGACCAAAATTATCAGTGAAAGCAGTTAAAATGAATTACAATGATTATAAGAAAAATGAGTTAACTATGGGACTAAACCTTAAACTTAAGGGGAAAATGACCTAGAAATGTATTCATAACCCATTGGGTGGAAATATTTATACCTTATCACTTCAATATTTTATATTGGTGAATTATTTTATCCACTTTACAAGGAAAAAAACATGGGTGAAATTCTACCTTTTCAAAAAATACAAGTATTCCACTCACCCCACTTATAAAAGGCCACACCCTCCCTTCCTCTCTTCAAACATTAAAACCACTTTGTTTTGGACACTAAATTAAAAAATAACTCCCAAAATTCATTCTAGTTATCCGATAACTCTTATTTATTGAATGAAGTTATCCTTTGAAGGCTTTAGTTCATACCTAAGGATGATTCCCAAAGAAGATGTAATGAACATCTTAAAGCGTTTTTATTTCATTACCATATACACCTCCTTCAATTCCTATTATACCATGATTATGTAATAAAATAAGTATATTAAATATAATAAAATAATTTTATTATATTTTTATTTCTACAACTTCACACACTTCCATTAAATGACTTTCTAAATCATTATTCATATGTACGTCGAACTACCGCCTCGTGATCTAATGCCGTTGGTTTTAACATTTATACTTTTAAAGGTTGTTAATAATGATTTATTAATAGTTTATATATGATATTTATGATATTTTCGGTTTTATTATTCTTATTTAATTATTATATCACGCATAAATTCATTCTTCCCATTTTTTTGGAATAGGATTACATCGTTCATGTGTAAAGAAAACTATCGTCTCGCGAACTGATGTGATTCATTCACGCATTAATGTAATTTATTAAGGATTGTTTTAGTAAAAATATGTGATATATATGACATAATAATGATAATTTAATGATAATATATATATATTACATTTTATTCTTTCAAAATGATAAGAAAATGGAAACAATGTTCATGTATATGTACGGCATATTGACTCCATGAATGGTGTATTTCAATTCCTATCACAAGATTTTATGGATTAATATAAATAAATATATAATAAATATATATTATATTTATATCATGTTTTACATTTTCTAGATTATTAAATCATTATATAAGTAATATGAATAAAAAATAACAAGTCAAAACACACTCGAAAAATAGGGAAATTAACAAACAAAATGATAAAAATATTGAAAGATTATTAACGAACAAGTAATAATATGTTTTAAAGTGACCATATATGATATCAAAAATATTTATATGGTTCTTTAATAATTTAATGGAATGTTTTAAACCATTATACAAGAGGTTAAATCATGTACGACCAAAATGACACGTGAGGTAGGGGTTTTATTCTAAATTTCATTTCATTGAGGCATATTGTATAATTATGCACCTAATTTCTCTTATATGGTGTATATACATCCCCTTTGAAATTTAATATCCTGAATAATTAATTATTCATGGTATTTTATGTTTCAATTTGATTATTATTTCATCTATGTGGACTTGAACATAAAGTTACCATGTGGTAAAGAATTTCATAACTCAGTTCTTTTTCATTAGGTTATATTACTTCCTCATTGTCATTAATATTATATGATTATGTGTATAATGACCATTGAATATCTAATGTTGTGTTTAAACTTTTTTTATTTGTATTAAAAGTTGATACACATAATTTATTAATTGATTAATTCTCACTTTAATGTTATGATCATTTTAAGTGTTTATTTCACAATCTCATTCTAATCAAGATTGTTTATTCTTGAAATTTAATTAATTGAAATTATATGACCATTATTTAATAAAATCTTAAATTTTCTTCTCCATTAGTTATTCATGATCTTTTTAATTTTATAGAACCATTTTTCCACACTTTGGTCCTTAAAATTATTGATAATTTTTTTAATAAAATATGACTTCATTTTTCTCTTCATTTGGAAAGCTGTTTACTTCCAAAACAATGTTTTCTAAAAAAAATTCAATTATTTTTTTAGGATTTTAAAAATTATCTATTAAAATAATTTTTTGACTATTTTTTATTTTTAAATAATTTTTCATTGCAATCTTCTTGCCACTTTCCAAACCGGGCACTTTTCTAACCTTTTTAATATGCAAAAGGAATGTTTAGTACAAAATATACATAATTATCCACCAACATGACCATTATTTCCATAAAGATTCCTTGTCATGTTCATGATAATATTTTCAAATATTTTTTTTAAAATTGATTTTCAAAGGAAAGTGTTTTCAAAATGTCTTTCAAAATGAAAAGGATATTTTCCTCAATAACATTTTTATAGATAATTTTATGGTAATTTTATAAATAAATGAAAACAACACTGTTTCTTACTCTAATGGGGATAAATTGCACTTATACCATCCTAATTCTTTCTATGGATGGTATATTATCATTACAAATACATAATGTATTTAAATTCTCTTATTTAATTTATTTTTCTAGTCAACAACTTTCCATTTAAATATTGACTTTATTGTGATCATTATATATGAAATTTACCCCAAATATCCACATTATTTATCATGTATATGATTATTTCCTAAACCATATTCCATTTTTACATATGGTTCTCACATTGAATGTTATTTTATTACTTGGGGAAATATTAATAAATCTGTAACCCTTACTCAAAATGGATACTTGATGATAAGGAACATTTTTTATGAATTAAATCGATTATTGGATATATAAAGAATGATTTGGACTTATAAAACATGGGTTGGACCATTTATATATATCCCCTCGATGGATCGATAGTCTCATGAGACAAATCGGTTGGTTAGCATCATCTATGTGGGTTTTTACCCAGTATGTTTTAAAATGTCTTGTGAAAGGTCTTAATAGTAAATTTACCATGTACTTAAGAAACATAGCATCCAATAAAGAAGAATTTATTACATTCATAATTAATTTATTATTATCCATGATATTCTCACTATGAAAAAAATCTATAAATTCTTTTCTTTCTCGGTTTATAGATTCTATGGCATGTGTGTTCAGTTATTTACCTTTCCATGTTGATTTTTCCTTATATTATTATGATATTAGTGTTATTCAAATGGTATGGGTTTTCATTTATTTACATTTACATATTATTTATTCACTTCCCTCTAATTATATTGATTATATGGAATGTGTGTTCATTTATTTACCTTGCTATATTGGTTATTCACATTGATTCAATATCTCTTCCATTGTGTTTAACCCTTACTGAGCATTTGAGATAACCCTTATTTTGTTTCTTTTCCCCAGGATTCCAAAAAGATTACTATGACTGATATGTAGGGATACACTAGTTGGAATAAAGTTATTTTCAAAACAATATTGTAATTTCATGTATTCAAATGTAATGTAACAAACATATATCTGTCTAGTTTACTAGGATACTAAATTGATCGGTCCTTCAGGATGTGTGCCCTTATATCTAATGTCAATGTAATGGTATCAGGTACCGTCTCTAGGTTGTTGGAGTCAGGGTATCTATATGGTATTTATAAGAGGTTATTTATCTATTAGAATATGGACTATTAGGAATAATTTTTTAACCATTGGGAATAATAACTTGACCATTAGAATAGTAATTTGACCTAAAAATAATAAAATGTAATATAAATAAAATTAAGATGGAGAAATTTTTGAAAATATAAATATTTTTATCCCATAAAATAAATATCAATAATAAAAACTCAAAGAAAATATAAGAGCATTTTTAATTAATTATATTTTGATGTATTTCGAATAAATTAAATTTATTATATTAAAAATGAAAATTACTTATTTTAAAAATATATTTTCATAAATAAAATTTAATTTTTAGAATCATATTTTAGAAATTAGATATGGGATATTTTTGGTAAAATTTTTCAAATACATCAATTTTTAGCATAATAGTAAAAATACAGTATTTTCCAAAGTGGTGTATTTTAAATTACATTATTCAAGATGAAATAATAACCTAATAGATTATATAATTATTTTATTACCTAAAAACATTTTTAATTTTATAAATTAGTCATTTGAATACAATAAACATGTTTTTCAAACCAAAATTTTTTTTTCATATTTTAAAGTCTAAAGTAATCCATTAATATAATATTTTTTCATTTTTTAACATTTACTTTTGATTAAACTAATATATTCCAATAATAAAGTGTATTAAAGTCTAAAAATCAAGTTATTTAATAAAAATACATTTCATAATTTAAAAAATATTTATATTGAAATTTTTTCTTGGATATAATATTTTATTCAATATTATAACTCAGACATACCCATCTTCTCAAGTATAAATAACACCCACCCCTCCATTGGAAAACTACATCACTTTCAATTACTAACGACAATGTTCTACCTAAATCCCCTCCATTAAATACCTAAACATTCTCAGATTCTTTTTTTTGTAAATAAACTTCATGAATCTAATGAAAATAGAGCCGTAGAGAAGCAGCAACACCAAGAAAATGTTATCTTTTTATTAATATCTCTTCCCATTTTACTTAGTTCTTCCTATTTTTCCAAATTCCATTCAAACATGAATATTATATGATTAATTAATTAGTATTTGAAAATTATATTAATGTTTTTTACCAAATTAAATGATTATTTTTTAGGAAATATTTATATTTCATAGTACTCTTCCTCCTATTTTGACAGTGGCCACTCAACAGTCGTTTTACCAGCCAAGAGGATGTTGTTGACACTCAGTTAATCACAACCATCATGGATGATAATAATAAATTATTTATAATATAAAGATATATAAATATATATTTTTTTTGATTCAGGAGTTAATTTTTAAAATATATATGTAGTAATTAATCAAGATCATTAAATAGAATCAAGATGGGGTATTTTAATAAAAATATTATATCAAAACATTTCATCTTTAAAAAAATGGAATTATGGAATAAAATCAATGAATAGTATTGATCAACAATGAAATAAATGAACATAATTTAATTATGGTTAAATGTTTTAATAAAATTATTATTTTTATTCATACAGTAGAAAGTAGATGAAATAAATCTTGATTTTTAAGGTATGGGTATTCTCGAATGAAATTCCATCTTTTTGGTTAATATTTGCATTAAAATTATTCTCGGTATGGTTTTTACTCTATCATATTTAATTTTTTCTTTCAAAACCCCCATTTTTTTCTAGGAAAACAGGGTTTCACCTTTTCCAAAGGACTTCTAATACAGTAATATTGATTTTTCAAAAAGGATATTATTTTTGTGAATATTTAATTAACAACTATTAAATTTATTATTCATCAAATAAAAATGAACTTTTATGATAAAATATGATCTCCCATATTAATTTTGGATACCTAATAGTTATTACATAATGTTTTATTTATGAAACCCTCAATAATCCCATTTCATTCCATGGGTTTATTTTATGACTATGATAGTTATATAACCTCTTTCCATGTCCATGCATGATTGTGAGAATTCTATGATGTGATGGGTGGGCCCAAAATTATATATCCCACTAATACATTTGGAAATGTGATATATCTTATGTGATTATTTATATTATGTTTGAACATGATACTATATTTTTTCACAATTATGATGTTATAATTTATGCAGATATGTTATGCGTAAACATGATACTAGATTTGTTCACAACTATGTATGGAATTTGACTAGTATGTTATGATGTTTCATTATTATGCATATTACAATTTCCATGTTATTATATAATTTTTCCCTCATTCGTATAATGATGATCCCATGCTTATGAAATTATGATGATGATTATGCTCACCAATGTACTATTTATTCATGTCTCTTATTGCTTCTCTATTATCCCTCATTATACTGGTCTTTTACCTCCCCCTTTCTTGGATGTATTGTAACATCCTAGGTTCTTGGAGTGGGTTTAATTCCTAGCATGTTTGGAATTTTTGGAGTTTGGTGGCTGTGCCAACTCCTTATTTGATCAATGAAACTTTATTCCAAGTTTTCCTTTGACCCATGGCATGTATTTTGGATGAATATTAATGATAAAAAAGTTCCTTGGGTGTTTAGATGGGTTTTTGGTGCATTGTAAAATGAAAAATCATGTTTTAGGGGTGTGCAGACTAAGGTGTGTGGGTTGAACAAACCGTACGGCCTCTAAAGAGTAATTGTGCATCCCTCTAGGTCTACTATGAATAGTTTGGAAAACCATGCATTAGGTGACAGACAATCGTGAAAAACCTCTATGGTTGTTAGTAGAGGTGACTTAAATGGTTTCTGCATGGTTTGGAAAACCTTGTGGGACAATCATGTAGGTTGGATATTTGGGAAGTGGGTGTATCATAGATGATTCATTGTTTTCCAAACTGTTCAAGCTAACCATGTGACCCATTAAAAGTGTGAAATAACCTTTTATACCTTTTATGTTTTAATTCTTTTTCCCTTATTTCTTCCATCTCCACCCATGTGCATAGTAAGTAGAGCACCTCAATTTCTTCTCCCTTGGGTTTTGAGTCCAATCCCTCGTCCAGACTCAATTTATCGATTCATTTATAGCTTTAAATCTGTATCAGTAAACCATTGAATATGATTTCCTCTTTTCTTCTTTTATCTCCCCCCACAGATCTCTAAATCTATGTGATCTAATTTAACCTATTTTATAGGTATTTTTCTGAATTGATGATTTATTCAGAATCTTATCTAGTTAAGTTCTATGTTCAGATGAGAAGATATCTACCAATATGAGGTAGGTTGTGCCCATCTTTCTCCATGATTTTTTTAGTGTTTTGGGGTGCAGGTTTGATCTTATCATTTTTTTGGCCGAGAAAGACCCTATAAATTTAAGGTATTTTATTTAATTAATTAATTTGACCATATGAGATGCCTATGGGAATTATCACACAAGTTTATAAATGGTTTAGGCTTTGTGAGGGGCTAGAACCTTTGGTAGATTAGGACGGGGTGATGTTTTATTTAAATTTAATTGTTTAAATTTATTTATATTGAATTTTTGGTTTCCATGGGAATGTGATGAGATTGGCCTAAGGATTGAGATAGCATTGGATATTTTATTTGAATTGATGTGATCGTAAGGCTGGTTTTGGATCAATATATATATATATATATATATATATATTGAGTGATTTTGATCACTGGTTGGGTTACATGGTCATTGATTGAGGTGACAAGGTCCTCAGGTTATGAGAGAGGCAAATGTGATATGATATGGTGATTACCATCAGGTTGAGTGACACAGTAGCAGGGGAACGAGGTGCCAAAATTGTGTGGATTATGCTATTTTTTGTGACTGCTACCCACCTGTGTTGGAAAATGCCCAATTTATAGTCTTGTGCATATAAGATGACTTAGATGATGATGTGTTATTGACCACTCAATGTGGTAGAGGCCTCTATTAGTTTCGGTTCAGGGAAATAGTTGGAGGATATTATCATAGAAATCTATGGGGGTGGTGAGGAGCCATCATTTTATAGTATTAATACTGCATGTTGAGGGATAGGGCTCACCATACTTTAGGTTGTTGGGATATGAAGTATTTTGTAGGATGGTCATCATCGTTCCTCGGTACATCAAAAGTTGAGCTGACAGTGATATTACTTGGAGGATAGGTATCCGTATGCCTTAGATGTCATGATATGAAATAATAGGATTTATTATGAGATTAGGTATGTGGGACAATGTACTCATTATTATGGAGTGCCTTAGGGAAATCAGATATTATTGGACATGAGGTGTCACTTGGCATGAGGTGGTAGGTGATTTTGTTAGAGGTGTAACTTGAGGGTTCACCTAGGTGGATTTACATCAGGGGACACATTTTTATTAGTCTACGGATCTTCTCCACTATGGTATTTCATCATTAGATGAAGTAAGTGAATGTTCCCTAGTTGTTGCTGAGAAAAAGTGGACAGGGTTATTATTTTTCATGTGTGTTTCATTTTTATATTTTATTGTTTTAATACACTTTCTTAATCACAAATATAGGATAGGCACACTTTGGTGGTATCCTACAGAGATTCTTTCCCACACACTACATGATCCCCCCGAGATGCATGTAGACTTTATGGCCTTACGACCAAGTAAAGGTTCGATCTTTTTAGCTAGACCTTATTGTTGGTATGTTTATCATGGGATGGATGGAAAGGGACCTTGAGGTTATTTCTACCTTTAGAGTTTCCTATTTATTTATTTTTCATCATCATGCTATTGTATATATGTGATGAGGTCGCCCATTGGTGACCCTTCTACTTATTGTCTATATAACTTGATATGTATGCATGATTTTTTAGTATCTACAACTAGCATGTTGTCTTGTGTGTATTCTATTTCTCATATTATTATTGCTTCCGTTATTGTATGATATTAATTATGTTTTTTCCATAGGCGGGTTAATGGTATAGTGTATGCTAGTATTTCTTTTTGGCCACATGTTATATATATATATATATATAATTGGACCATTATTATATAATCACCAAATGTTATAGTCTCCAAAATATCACCCCTTTACACCCTTGTTACTAGTCAGTATCCTTTATCATATTGGGAGTCACACCTAAGGCTAGTGGAACTTAGCCCAAATCACTGTTTGAGTGTCTAATTGGGTTAGGGCACTACAAATGGTATTAATGGAGGTATTGAAATGTAATTAATAGAAGCATATTGATGGATACTAATGGTAAAAAAATCTTTTTATTGTCTTATTTTTTAGGCTATGGTAGAATGTATATTAGGATGTTGTTGGAACTGGTTTTAAAACTCATGTTTGGGTTCCTATAGCCTCGTCCATGGGTGGGGTAGGACCATGTTTCAAGTGGTGGGAATTGTTCTTCTGTTTTTCTCATTTTAGGGTTGATATTATTTCCACCTCGATTGGTGCACTAGGAATGTGATTGTTATCTATTATAACATGTGACCCTTGGCCTGGTATGGTAATACAGGATCTTTGGACCCTTGTCCCAGAATTGAAAGGGAGGTTTTTCTTTTTTTTTCTTGATAAGAACATAGGACATAATTATGTTTTCATGTGTTGTGATAAAAATTCTTGATATTTTTATTAGGGACCCAGATTTAGATTAGAGGGGTTGGGTTGTCTAAAGTGTCAACAAATGAATCTAAGTACGGTTTTACTATCTAGCCTCTCTTTTGTGGAATATTACTCAACCATCCTAGGAAATTTAACCTAATGAAATTTGTTTCTGATGTGTGATATATGTATGTATAGGCCTGGATCTCATAGGATAAGGTAGGGAATATTATTTGGGGTGATGTTGATCACTAGGTTGGGAAATGAGGTCATCATATTAAGGTGACACGGTTCTTTAGGAAGAGTGTGTCCTGAGGCATGTGTGATAACTACCTTTGATATGGGTGGGTAAGGGGCCATGAGTTCGAATGTTGAGTGAAATGGTTGTAGTGGGGAAGTGTAAGGGTAGTGATTTTACACTATCTATTAATTATTTACATGCATGTGTTGTATATATACATTATTTAGTCTATCTAACCAATGTATTTGTATTTAGTGGGTTTCCACATTGAGAGATTCTTATAGAGCATAAGGAAGGTGGTGATTTAGTGTTGTAGGATAAGGTACATGTTGAGACCCAAGAGGGTCAGGGTGAGGCCCCATAGGGTTAGGCTAAGTATGAGATAAAGTTACAGGAATAGGTACACGCTCATAGGTAGGTAGGGTATACATCCTATTTGACATATTTTAGGTTATATCTTGATGATAATCTCAAAATGAATCCGGTATGTTTCATTTATGGGATTGACAGGGGATATTTCGGAGGTGAACCTTCTATGGAATATATGACCCTTGAGTTCCAATCACATCACTCTCTACTATTATAGGGTGTGGGTGGACATAAGCAGTTGAGAACTGGATCAAGTTAATGCAGATGATCTTCAAGTAGCTTGATACACCACTGGGGTGGAGGGTAAAGATAGAAACATAAATGCTCAAAGGACCAACTAAGCGCTGGTGTGATGTTCTTATCCAAGTAGAAATATTTGTGGTATTTTCTTTGAAGGACTTTGAGTATAGGTTACTCAAGCACTTATTTCCAGAGACCTTGAGAGTGGAGATATCTCAGGATTTATTGATCCTATATTAGGGTGACATGTATTTCATGGACTATGAAGTGACCTTCATTTAAATGTCTCACTTCACTACTGGTATGGTGTGAGATGACACCTTGAGGTTTATGTGTTTAGAGGATGGTTTACATAACTCCATTCATGTGTAGGTAAACATATTTAGGTTATCCTAATTATTAGAGGTATTGAACGATGCACTCATAGCTAATAGATATCTCACCAATCGCTCTTATTTCAGTAGGGTGATGGCTTCAGGTGATTTTAGTGGTGATGCGTCTGATATCATAAAGTAAGTCCGAGAGTAATTCCAGTAGGGTAGCCAGTCCAAGGACATAGGAAAATATTCAAGGAGTGGGTCATCAATGGTGTGCTTATATCTTGGGTATCCATGTCATGTGCATACATATTATAATCAGGCACTAAAGGACTGTTGAGTATGAGGTCGGATCTAGAATCTTGAGAGGTTCTCTAGGAATCCATTTCAGATAACCTGTTTTCAGGTACTAAGAAAGAATCAGGGTTCTGATATCAGACTAGGAGTGGTACCAGGAGTTGGTATTCATGGGACTATTGCATGTGGAGGTCATGGCAGAGACAGTAAGACCAAGTAGTGGGTTAAATGGCTAGTGGATGGTGTTGCACCATTGGGAGTTCAGGCTTTGGGATGTTGGGTTTCAGGTCAGGTGCACAACATGGATCTTATAAGGTCAGATTAGGCTAGTGATCCAGTTATATTTATTAGTATGTTGTGGGCATATCCATTTTATTTTTTTCATTTGGACATGGAATTTTTATAGGAATTTCTATTTTAGTGTATGAGGTGGACGATATGTATCTATGGACTAACCAGATACTGGTTAGTATGTTGTAATTAGCTTGGATGTGTTATGTGTGTGTGTGTGGTTCATGGAACCAGTATTTATATATGATCATCATTGGATGTGTGTCTTCTTAGGTTTATGGAACCAATATTTATGTGTGAGAATCATTGGATTCATGGATTGTGAGTTTCATTAGCATCTGGGCATCAATGCGATGGGGGAATTTTTGAGGTGTGAGGCACCGGGGTAGATTTAGAGCTTCTGATGAGATACGGAACCTCATAAGATTCATGTGAGGCATAGAAATAAGGCGAGCATCAGATGAGATGTGGGACATAATGGGTATCTGGTATGATATAGGATCACATGATGTGGTGCGATAGTGAAAATGAATAATGAGATTATTTTGAGTCTGGGGAGGTTTAGTGGACCATCAGTTTTATTTTTGTTTCAAGTCAACATGTGACTGTGGTAGTTAACCCCTAAGGTAGGGACCCCTTGAGGCAGTTTACATGTGCTTTTGGGGTCGAGGTAGTCTGGGATACTTTTTGATAGATGGTTATGTTTGGTTTCATCTCTGAGTTTTTCTTTATATCTCATGGGTGGTCTATATTAATGTGGGGAGACTGTATAGTCCCAGGTTTTTTAAGCGGGTTGAATTCCTCACCTGTTATCAATTTTTAGATTTTTTTGGGTGTGTCAACTCCTTCTTTGATCAACAAAAAATAATTACAAGTTTTACTTTCACCCAAGTCATTGATTTTGGATGAGTATTAATGCTTGTGAAGTGCCTCAGGGGTTCATCTGGGTTTCAAGTGAATCGAAATCTGAAAACCCAAGTTTTTGAGGTGCAAAGATAGAGGTGCATAGTTTGAACAAACTGTGTAGCCTCCAAGGAGTAAATTTGTGGGCCACTAGTTATATTGTGAATGGTTTTTAAAACCATATAAGAGGGGTAACATAGACATGTTAAACCTTTTTGTAGTTTTTATCAGATGAAATTCACAATGTTTATGCACGGTTTGGTAAAATGTGTGGGACAATCGGGCGAGCTGGAACTTTGGGAAGTGGGTGTCACATGGTTGGCACATAGATTTCAAAACTATGTGAGATGAACGTGTAACCCATTTAAATTATAAAATTAAACTTTTTACCTCCTTATCTTTTAATCCTTTTTTTCCTTTCTTACTTCTCCACCCACATGAACAGCAAGGAGAGATCCTCCTTTTCTTCTCACTTAGGATTTCAGTTGAATCCCACATCATGACTCTATTTCAAGATCCATTTATATAGTTAAATATGTATCAGTAATCCCTTGAATCAACTTGCCTATTTTATTCTTTTCTCTCACCATATGATGTTCTAAATCTGTGTGAACCAATTTACCTTATTTTTAGGGAGTTTGTCTAAAATATCGATTTCTTCCAAATCATCTCGAGTCAGAGGCTATGATCTGATGAGAAGACTTTTACCAACATGAGGTAGGTTATTCTCATATTTTTTTTATGATTTCATGAGTGTTTTCGGGTATGTATTTGAGTTTTATATTGTGTTGGCTGAGCGAGACCCTATGAATTTAATTTCTTGTTTTTAATTAATTAATTTGATCGTGTGATATTCCTATGGGCATGCCCACATAAGTTTAAAAATGGATGAGAATTAGTGAGGGGATAAGAACTTGGGAAAAATAGGATGGGGTAGTGTTTTATTTAAATTTCATTGTTTGAATTTAATTATTTTGAATTGTTGGATTCCACAAGAACGTGTTGGGGTCGGCCCAAGGATTGAACTAGAATTGGATATCTAATTTGAGGTGACTTGATTTTCAAGATGGTTATGGCCTGATATATATATATATATATATATATACATATATATTCTGAATGATGTTGATCACTGGTTGGGTGAAATAGTCATTGATTGAGGTGACATGGTCATTAGGTTATGGGTGTGGCTCGTGTGTTATGATATGGTGATAATCATTAGGTTGAGTGACACGGGCGTAAGGGAATGATATATCACAATAGTGTGTCTTAGGTTCTTTTTTGTGATTAACTATCACCCATGTTGTCCAATACACTGTTTTGAATTGTGTGCATGCAGGAAGACTTAGATGCTGAGTTGGTATTGATCAATCATATGGGTAGAGGCCTCCGTTAGTTGTGACATATAGAAATAGTTGATGGTTCTTGTCATAGAGATCTGTAGGGGTGGTGAGGAGACATCAGTTGATGGTTTTGAGACTCTAGATTGGGGGATGATTCTCACCATACTTGAGGCCATTGGGACAGTACTTATTTGGGATAATGGACATCATCATTCCTCAATATGATGACTATTGAGATAATAGTGATATTACTTGGAGGATAGGTATCACTATACATTGGACGTCATGCTCTGAGCTGATGGTGTTTCTTATGATCTGAGGTTCATGGGACTAGTTACAAATTATTGGGGCTTCCATCGAGACATTGGATATTAGTGGACAAGAGGTGTTGATTGGAACAAGGTTCCAGATGGTTTTTTTAGAGTTGGAACCTGAGGTTTTTCCTGGGCTAGTTTACATTAGGGGATGCCTTGGTCTTAGGCTAAGGATCCTCACCACTATGGTATTCTGTAATTTTTTAAAGAAGGTTACCTCTCCCTAGTGGAAATTGATTGCAAGGGGAGTGGGTTATAATTATGTATTTTTGTTGGTCTTATATATTTTATTGTTTAGATAAACCATCTTAATCGCAGATGTAGGATAGTAAGACGTTAGTGGTGGCTTATAGAGATTCTTTATCACACTCTACATGGGCCCCTAATGATCCATGTAGACTTTATGGAACCATTATCAGGTAAAGGATTGGGTTCTAGATATGGAAATTAGTTTTTTGCTATTTAGAATGTGATGGATAGAAAGGGACCTTGAGGTTCTTATCGTAGTTAGAGTTTCCTTTTATTTATTTTATATCAGAATGTCAATATATATATGTAATTAGGTTGTCCATTGGAGACCCTTCTTATTATTTTCTATATGACTTGATATCTATGATTTTTTTTCTTTAGTACCTATGGCTGGCATGTTGGATTTTGTATATTCCTCTGTTTCTATTATTATTTCTTCTACTATTGTATAATATTTCTTATAGTTACGCCATGGTGGGCTTTTAGACCAATGTCTATTGGTCTTTATTTTACACTACATATTATATATACACACACACATGGTCCATTTTTATATAATCACTATAGGGTATAGTCTTCCCACTATCACCCCTTTACACCCCTATTCCTAGTCGAAATCCTTTAGCATATGGGGAGCCACGCGTAAGTCCAATGACACTCAGACCAAATCACTATTCGGGTGGCTAATCAGGTTGGGGTGCTACATGTATATCGTCGGGATATTACATGTAAATAGGATAATATTAGAGAATTTATAAGGAAAAATAATGATAATTTAATTAATTATCATGTTTTATTATGTAAAATTTATGCATGAGCCCAATTTTACAAATATTCTAAAACTTTGGATCCCGAATTATATTAAAATTATTTTATTTTTCCTAAAAATAATGTAATAAAAATAATATAAAATATTCTTCATAGTTGGTATCATATAATTATTTAGTTAATTTTAGAATAAGGAATACAGGCAATTAGTATAAAATCCAATGGATAAGTCTATTTCTAGTTAAAAATCTTATGATTCGGTAAAGATTATGTTTGTGTGGTTTATAATAATTGAAATTGTTATTAGGATACTATATGTAGATGTGGATCTAGCATATATGTTCCTAGTTTCAAAAATCCTAAAAGGGGATTATTGGGAATTATCTTGATCTTCACCTGGTACATGACAAAGAGTCCTTGATACACACATGTTTTGACACGCTTAGGGGATATGCTTCAGTTAATAATAAACTATATACAAACCATTTTGATGGATATATATCTAAATTAGTTGTTTAATTTAAATTTATAAAGGATTAGTTTATATAATCCTAGAAGAATCTTGTGATAAGAATATTATTATAAACATATGGATCCTATAAGTTATGTATTTAAAAATTAATTTCACATAAAAATTAATTATTTATTCATGATTTGTTTTCTTACATTGTTTTTAAACATTTCCTATTATTGAATATGGTGGGATATAGGAGAAACCTGACCAAAAACCCATCTGAGATACAATTTAATAATTGTATAAATGAAATTCCCAATGAAATGGGAATAAGAGTTCAAAACATCATGGAAATCCTTACATAGATATATTAGGCTATAAACAACAACCCAGACACTGTAGAAAATTCACCTTTTCTAATAAAGGATAAATTTTCCATCGATTCCTTTATGCAAAAATGACCATCAATGTTTAGTGGATCTTCTATTCTATTAATCATGTAATAGTGGGTTAACTCAATGGATAGGATATTTTTTATTCTCTTATATTCTAATATGGATAATGATGCATTGTATGTCTACCGATTAGATGGAGTGGATAATAAAAGGTTGGTGTTGATAAATGAAATGAATTTGGTGGATGAAATGAAAAAAATAGTGGGATGAATTTTTGAAGTTATTTCATAACAAGTATTTCCCCAAAACACTTTTAATAATGATAAAAGGATAATTTCTAGAGCTTAAGAAAAATGAGGGTGAATCTTTCAGGGTATATGAGGAACATTTCACATGGATTGAAAGATATACCTCAGGATTTATTATCAATAATGATATAAAAATATATAGATACTTTATAAATTTAAACCCCACCGTCAAAAGGATCTATCCATATAAGAATTTGGGAGTTACAAAGGATTAGTTTGATGTTCTCTGAAATTAAAGTTTGAATTTGGAGAATGGATCCATAAATATAGATATAATAAGAGAAAAATGGACTTTCAAGTGGGTAGATCAAATTACAAATAAGGAAATAAGATCTAAAAACCCATATGTAAAAAATGTGGAAATAAGAATACATGGAATTTACCCAATGGAAAAAGTAAATGATTCATGTGTGGGAGAGAAGTACACCAAGCTCATGAATGTCAAAGAGGTATGAAACTGGCCAACATGATAAAGGAATAGAAAGAACCACACATGATTAATTACTTGAAATTTTTAGAGAAATGGAACTATGTAAGCCAATGCACTAAAACATGGATCATTGGGAGTAATCAGCTTCCATAACTAGTAAAGTTGAAGGGGTAGGGGAAATATTATTCCAACACTACAGATAAGGTGGAACATAAAAATGATGTCGTACAATGTATAATTTCTATACATTCATGAATGGGAAAAAATATTTGATTTTGATTCTTTTCATTCCTTTAAATCCTACAATTTTACTATAATTATTGAATCACAACCCCAGTACCTTGAAGTATAGATATTAGTAAAAACAAATAGTGGTGTAAACAATGCAACCCTATTATTTTACTCTTCTATTATTAATATCTATGGTAATATTCTTCCAAAAAACCTCATAATTCTTTCCTTTGTGTAATTTGAAGTTATAATATGCAAAGAATGGGTTTTTTTATAAAGAGATTTCATCAACTCTCAGAAAAGTAAAATATCTTTCTATATTCCAAATTATCCCATACTCTAGTAAAAAATCAGGTAATATCAGTAATATCCTTTGGAAAATCAATTAATGGTTTGGTTTTTGATACCCATTAAAGAAGAATATGTTCCCTAAATGGTTGAGTTTAAGGAAAGTATCAACCTTGAGTAAATTCTCTTTTTAAGGGAATATACTGATGTATTTTCCAATGTGATACCTAGTCTTCCCCAAGATCATGAGGCTGAGTTATCAATAGAGCCTATACTCAGAGCCACTCCTATATCTATAGGATGGCCCCAATAAAACTTGAGGATTTAACAAAGTGGATTAAAGAGAATTTGGAAAATGGGTTCATATAACCTTGTGTGTCACCATGGGGTGTAGTGGTGCTCTTTTTCATGAAAAAAGGATGGATTAATATGGTTGTCTATTGATTACTGAGATTTCAAAAATATCTTCATAATAAATAAGTATCCCCTTTCAAGGATTTATGACTTGTTTAATCAACTATGAGGATCTTAGTGTATGTCAAAGGTGGATATTTTTTCTAGATATCTTTAACTGGAGATGGTGAAGGATGATATTTAAAAAAATAGCTTTCCATAAGAAATATAGCAACTATGAGTACATTGTGATTACCTACATACAAATTTCCTAGTAATCTTTCTAGATTTTATAAATTGATTCCTTATAATCTACCATGAATTTTTTTTAGTATTTATCAATAGATATACTCGTCTACTCTAAGAACAAAGAGTAACATAAAGAAAATTTAAGGATTGTGTTAGCGATATTAAGAATAGATAAAATGTATAATGTGTTAAGAAACTATAAATTATGTATCCATAAAGTCACATTCTTAGTGTACATGATCACAAACAAGGTAATTTCATTAGATATTTAGAAGATAAATGTAATTGAGAAATATCCTAGACCCACTAGAATCAAGGAAATATGTCGTTTTCTTGGTTTTTCTAGTTTCTTCTAACGTTTTATTAGAAATATCTCATGATTGTCTTGCTATATAACTCAATTAACCTAGAAGGTGATATAGTTTTTATTGATAGAAGAATGTGAAGAAATATTTAATGACCTCATGAAGAGGTTAATCACTATGCATGTACTCACATAAACATTAACTGGTGAAGGTTTTGTTATATACAATGATGCTTCAAAAAAGGATTGGTTTGTGTCCATAATGACAAAGTTAGAGATTATACCTCATAATAGTTAAAGATACACGAGGCCAATGAGCCCGTACCTGAGTGGTAAGGGCTCCTAGTTGGCATCCAAGAGGCCCATGTTCAAAACCAGGTGGAGGAGAATTTTCGTGTAGTGTAGTAGTACTGAAGCACTATTGTATCAGTACTGTAGCAGTTACTGTTCGGTACTGTAGCAGCCGGAACTATTCACCTGATTTGGGCCTTTGAGCCACCGGTTTGGGCCTATGGGTCTCAAGGGCCTTCGGGTCATCAAAGGCCTTCGGGCCATAGGGCCTTTGGGCCCAAAAGACCATGGAGTAGCCCAGTCCACATAGAATAGGCCCCAGAAGAGGATCAGAGCAACAAGTATAGCGGCCACCAGAAGCAGAGCTAACTAGATTGGAAGAATGAGAGGGTATGGCAGCTGCCATTGGGACCAGGCACCGTGCATCTTTTTACGGGTAAAAGATAGTCAATCAGCATGCAAGGTAGGGAACTATGTGATCAATGACATAGAAGATGGGGAGGGGCAGTTCTAGTGGGTTGGGCCTACAGTTCATGTAATGGACATGGTATACCTCTTGGCCTTTGGGTCATGTATTGATGGTCATTCAGGCCTTGTGTCTTGGGTCTATGGGTCATGTCCAGGTTCCCATTCAACCCTTAAAAAGAGTATTATCAATAATAAATGAAAAAGAAGCCCTTCGGGCCATTCGGGCTAAAGATCTATAAGCGTAACTGCCCAACATATGATCTAGAATTAATAGTTGTGATCTTCACCTTGAATATTTGTTGGCACCACCTCTATAGAGATAAATGTGACATATATATATATATCACATTAGTCTAATATATATATTCACATAGAAGGATCTCAACATACATTAGTGAAGATGGTTATAGCAGATCAAGAACTATGATTCCTATCTTCACTACCATATTTAAAATATAAATAATGTAACTAATGGTATTAGTATAAAGGAAACTACTATAATATCCATGATGTATTTTGAGAAATACCCTTCCTTCTTGGATATTCAATGGATAGATCTTGAAATCATAATTGAAAGGAATATATCCTACCATTCCAATATTATTTCCCAAACATCTATCTAAGTGAAGATCATGGAGGATCAAATGTATGTTATAGACCATTAAAAGAAGATGGAATATGGTTTCATTTGGTTTGGAAATAGACTTAGCATTAATACATAGCCTGATATAAAGAAATTTCTATTGGATAATTCATATAACTCATCTTTCTCAATACATCCTATAAGTACCAAGATATACCATGAATTAGGGATCAATTTTGGTGTGATGACATGAAGATGGAGATAATTGAGTACACCTCAAAGTTCTTAGTACGTAACTATAGAAAATCATAGTGATATAAGTACTAGGGTATGGATTAAGAATTCCCAATACCCATATGGAAATTGGATAACATAAATGGTCTCCCAAAGACATTCAAAGGAACAAATGTGATATGGGTTGTGGAGGATCGACTCTATAAGACTGTCTGCTTCATTACTAATTGATAAGATTTATCACTTGAAAAAAATTTCATGATATACATAAAGATAGTGGTGAGGCTTCATGGGGAACAAATTTTGATTATATATGAATGTGATCCATGGTTTACTTCAAAATTCTAGGGAATACTTCAACATTACCTTAATACTGAATTAAAATTTATCATGGAACATCACCCCTAAACTAATTTCCAATTTTAAAGAACCATTCAGACACTAGAAGACATGTTGAGATCATAATCAATAAAATTTAATGGTTTATGGGATAAAAATATCTAATTAGTTGAGTTTTAATACAATAATATCTTCACTCGTGTATTAAAATGGATCCAAATGAATATTTTTATGTGATTTGGTGTAGAACTTATACATGTTGGGATGTAGTTGGTGAATGAAAGATAAATGGACCCGAACTTTTTAAAAAAAAGAGAGTGAAAGTTCAATCCATACAAAAATAAATAAAATATGATTAGAGTTGGAAGAAGAATTATACTGACAACCATAAAAGGGACTTGGGGTTTTGTCTTGGAGACAATGTTTTTCATTGAATATCACCATGGAAGAGAGTTATGAGGTTTGGAATACTATTGAATATCATAAATTTTACCTTTTAATATCCAAAAGTTTACCTATTACTCTTATTGAGTTACTTATTATTCAATTAAAATAGGTCTTTAATGCCAAAATATGATCTCCCATATTGATTTAGGAGACCTAAATGTTATTCCTTAAATTATTATTTATGTCACCTTAAATAAACCCATACCTTTTCATGGTTTTATTTAGTGACTATGATTTTTATATATTATCTTTTCATGTGGAAATAATGATTGTGAGCATTTTATGATGTGATGGGTTGACCTGAGATTATATAGCACTCTAATGAATCGGTAATGTGATATATCATATGAGATTATGTGTATTATTTATTTACATTATGATAGATTTGTTCACAATTATGATGTTATAATTTATGAATATATGTTATGTGTGGACATGATGGTTACTTTGCTTACAACTATGTGTGGTATTTGACCACTATGTTATGATGTTTCATTTTTACACATATGCCATATTCCATGGATTTAATAAATGATTCCCTCATTATCAGGATAAAGATCCCATGATAATGAAATGATAATGATGATTATGAACACCAATGTAATGTTGATTAATGTACCTTATTCCTTTTATGATACCCCTACCCTTGTTGGGATTTTTTCTCACCCCTTTCATTGATGTATATCCTTGGTTGATTACATGTACTAAGGAGAACATGATAGATTTTAGGATGAAAAATAAAAAGGATTTAAATAATTTTGATTTTTTATTATGTAAAAGTGATATATTGGCCTAATGTTTTCATAATAATATACATTTGGATCCTATATTTTTTTAATATTTTTTTATTTGTCCTAAAGATGATGTAATAGTCATGTAATAAAACTTTGGTGCTTTATAGTTATCCTAATTTCCTATTTACTATAAAAAGATCCTTGTAATTATGATTATTTTTTATGTTGAGTTCTCATTTTTCTGTGATATATAAATACATATAAGTTATTTTTCAATGTATCCTTAATATATTGAAGGTCCTAGTGTTTTATGAATAATTATAAACATGTTAATAACAATATGGATTACTAAAGGGTGAGAAAAAAATATTGGGAGTCTTGAAGCATACAAAAAAGGAGGTGATAATGATTTCACTATCATGGGGAGCTTATGAGTATGTCCATTTAAAATAGGGAGTGAGAGTTAATAAGTTAGATCCCTATGATTAAAGGGTAGGTAAATATATAATGATTAACATAAATACAGTTCAGTTGGACCCTTTTCAATTCATTCATAAAGGGGTGCAGGATAAGGTTTCATATTGTCACAAAAATACAAAGGGGTGATTTTTGGAAACCCAATGGGATTTTTATTGGATTTTATTTCAATTAATAATGAATATATCCATGTGATTTTTTTGAGACATGTGGAATATGTTTAATTAGATCTTTTGTATCATTTCTAAAAATTAAACTATTAAATTAAGTGGATGATGTATGATTTAGAGTTGTTGAAAAATGGATCCCATTGTTTGACTTGTTGGTTATGACGAAAAATAAAATGGATAAATTGATTGAGGTTTATAGAGGCCATTAGAATCATTATATAACCTTATAAGAGTTTAGGTATATTCCAAGATGGTTGGATTTAATTTGGATTAATTCATAAAGTAATTAATGAAAATCTGGTTTCGCAGTAGGATTTGAGAAATTCCTATTTGTCATCAGTGTGTGAGTCATCCAAAAACATATATTATTCATTTTTCATAAGTGAATACATGAAATTAAGGATAAAATATTATAATGTATATATCCATATCAATGTATGAATAAATTTCCTATAGTATTTGAGTCACATACAGGATCTATAAGAGGGATCCAACGTTTGGGTATGTGTCATAAAAGGATACATATGAGTCATATTTCACCTTTATATGAGTTATTAGACACCTGCATACATTTTATTAAGATGCATATAATATATTACCAATATTTATATTTTTCATCTCGACTCATGAATTTATGGAAAATGGACATCAGTAATTTTCAAGGACAATTCTTATACTAAATATTTTTAATCATTAGAAAAATTTTGAGGTTTCGATAATACATGATTACAATGATAAAAGTATCTCAAAATGTTTTAAATATCATATAACTTAAAATAAAATTCATTATTAAAGACAAAATCAATGGAGGAGTCAAAATGATATTTTATTTATTTAAATATCACTCTGTAAAGAATTCACAACATAAAGAAGATGGTTGCATGGAAATATCTAGACACATGGAATAAATAAATAAATAACTCATTGACAATACAACCATGATTTATTTTTAAAGGTTTTATAATTTATGAGAGAATTAATTCAGTTAATGTGGTTTTCCATGATGGATGTCAAGACAAAAAATAGAGGTGGAAATGTGATTGCTTCAATGGTGTGAATAAGGTTTATTTTAAATATATATATATATATATATATATATTAGCGAAGCTTACTGTAGTGTTTCCTCCAAAAGCATAAATGATTTTATTAGAATTTAAAAAGGGTAAATTCATGATAAGAACTATTAAATAAGAAATATAAATATCATCAAATTTTGAGAATTTAATTTTTTTAGGGTAAAAATGGAAAATTATAATTTTTATATCAAATATTGAAATTAGATTAAAAGATATTTTCTTATCTTCATGAATAAGGATAGAAAGAAGGATTAGAGTTTAGAATCTCTAAATAATATACTTTATATCATTGAAACAATGGAATATTCGACACTCTACTAATATGATCAAAAAAAATTTAAGTAGAATAAGAGGAGATCAACTAGGTTTTCTTGAAGACTGTTATTTTGAAAAGGAGGAGGATCAAAACACATTATTAGAGATATATAATCTAAAAATTCATTGATTTATATAGTATTAAAAAAAGAAATAGTGGGTAATTCTAGAAATAGTATTAAAAAAATTCTAGGCATTATAGATAAGGAAGAAGAATAATCTACCTATGGAGAAGATCATAGCTTTCACTGTGATAATGAATCCATAGAGTTGAAATTAATATTTAATAAGAATTGAGTACAAATACAACTCATTGTGTTAATTAATAAACTGCCTAAAAATATATAAAATGTGGGCATCATCTATTTAAAAAGTGAAAAGAAAAGTGAAGAAGTTTGAGGAAGTTAGTCTTGTATGGCAATTAGAAAAAAATAACAATTCAGGGAAGTTATCCCAAATATGTTATTAAAAAATACATTGTGTAATCACTAAAAAAATGAGAATAGTGGCTAACTAGTGCATCAATACAGCATTGATTTCATTCTTTAGGGAGATTCTCAGTTCGAGTAATCCCAGTAAAAATAATTTTGTCCATGCATGCATGACTTCCCTATATTTATTTGAGTTTTCAATGAGGTTTAGAGTAATGAAATGAGTTGAGCATAGTTCCAACTTATGTAGGAACAAGACCCAAGATTGAATACAAGTATGATAGTAAAAAATGTTTAAAATGGTTAGACACTAATTCACCCCAACTCTCATGGTTCCTTCCAGACCTCACAGTGATGATCATGTTTGACATTTTCCATTTTCCTTAATAGAAAACAAATGTGTGATGATAACCAACACATAACTTGTGTGTAATTTTCATATTTTTCCTTTTTTATATTCATAACAAGTTGTACAGATATTATTCTTCTCTCTATATTCTTATTTTCATTGCACAATCCACTACACACAATCTCAATTCACTATATATATGAAATATTATAATGTTTGAATTCAAATGTATCACTACAAAAAAAACACATCATTTGTGAAGGGTTATTTGCGACGAGATCCTCTTCCCATCGCAAATATTTAGTTATTTGTGACTGGAATAGGGTATCCCGTAACAAATGGTTTGGCGCGCACTGCGTGCCAAACCGCAGGAAGGGTATTTGCGACGGGTGGTTTTCACCTGTCGCAAATAACCTATGAAGGGTTTTTGTATTTGTGATGGGTCTCATCACAAATACCCCTTCAGTAGTTTTGGCATTTGAGATGGGTCCTGTTGCTAATACACTTTTTAACTACCGCCCCCTAATTAATAGGGGTTTAACATTTGTGACAGGACCTGTCGCAAATGCTATGTCGGCTGGTCGGTATTTGCGACGAGTCCCATCGCAAATACCTTTTTAACCACGACCACCTAATTAATAGGGGGTTAGTATTTGCAAAGAGGTCTGTTGTAAATAATCTAACCTATATATACCCCTCATCCGTTTTTTTCATACACATATCTCCCAACTCCTCTCTCTTTCTCTCTCTGAACTCTCATATTTCTCTCTAAATTTTTTTCCGATGTTTAAAATTTCATATCAGAGTGATTTTCAAGCCTTGCAGCGTACAAAAAATCTTGTTTTAAAGTATTTATCTATTTCTTTAATTTTTTTTGTTAATTCATTTAATTCTATATTAGTTATAAATATTGTTAATTAGCGACAATTAAATTAAATTTGAATTAGATAGTTTTATTTTGCATTATTTATTTTTACAATTATGTTGTTTCCTTAGAAGTAAATACTCATCAATTATAATAAATAGTAATAATTAGTAATAATTAGTAATATTTAGAAATAATTAGTAATAATTAGTAATAATTGGTAATAATTAGAAATAAATTCGAATAATTTGCAATAAATTGTAATAATTAGGAATAATTAGGAATAATTAATAACAATTAATAACAATTTGTAATAAACAGGAAAAATTAGTAAAAATTAGTAATAATTAGTAATAATTATTAATAATTAGGTAAAAATTAGTAATAATTAGAAATAATTAGGGACTAATTAGGAATAATTATTAAAAAATGGGTATAATTAGTAATAATTTGTATTAAATAGGTATAATTAGTAATAATTAGTAATACAAAGGTATAATTAGCAACAATTAGTAATAAATAGGTATAATTAGTGATAATTAGTAATAATTAGTAATAATTAGGTATAATTTGTAATAATTTTTAATAAATAGATATAATTAGTAATAATTAGTAATAAATAGTAATAAATATGTATAATTAGAAAAAATTAATAATAATTAGTAATAAATAGGTATAATTTGTAATAAATAGTAATAAATTGGTATAATTAGTAATAAATAGGTATAATTAGTAACAATTGGTATCAATTGGTAATAAAGCGGTATAATTAGTAATAAGTGGGTATAAATAGTAATAACTAGTTATAAATAGGCATAATTAGTAATAATTAATAATAACTAGTTATAAATATATATAATTAGTAATAATTAGTAATAATTAGTAATAAACAGGCTTAATTAGTAATAATTAGTAATAATTAGGTATAATCAGTAATAATTAACAATAAATAGGTATATTTACTAATAATTAGTAATAATTAGTAATAAATAGTAATAAATAGGACTAATTAGTATTAATTGCTAATAAATATGTTTAATTAGTAATAATTAGTAATAAATAGGTATAATTAGTACTAATTAATAATAAATAGGTATAATTAGTAAAATTAGTAATAAATAGTAATAATTAGTACTAAATAGTAATAAATAGGTATAATTAGTAATAAACAGGTATAATTAGCAATAATTAGTAATAATTAGTAGTAATTATTAATAATTAGTAATAAATAGGTATAATTGTTAATAATTAGTTATAATTTGCAATAATTAGTAATAATTTGTAATAATTTGTAATAATTAGTAATAATTAGTAATAAATAGGTATAATTAGTAATAAATAGGTATAATTTGTAATAAATAGGTTTAATTAGTAATAAATGGGAATAATTAGTAATAAATGGTAATAAATAATAATAATTAGTGATGAATATTTATAATTATTAATAAATATGTATAATTAGTAATAATTAGTAATAAATAGGTATAATTTGAAATAATTAGAAATAAATAGCTATAATTAGTAATAATTAGTAATAATTATTAATAAATAGTAATAAATAGGTATAATTAGTAATAATTAGTAATAAAAAGGTATAATTAGTAATAATTAGTAATAATTAGTAATAATTCATAATGAATAGGTATAATTAGTAATAACTAATAATAATTAGTAATAGTTGTTAATAAATTGGTATAATTAGTAATGATTAGTAATAAATAGGTATAATCAGTAATAATTAGTAATAATTAGTAATAAATCGGTATAATTAGTTATAATTAGTAATAAAACAGTATAATTAGTAATAATTGGAAATAATTATTTATAATTAGTAATAATTTGTAATAATTAGGTATAATTAGGTATAATTAGTAATAATTAGTAATAATTATGTTTATTTAGTAAAAATTAGTAATAAATTGGATAAATTAGTAAAATTTAGTAATAATTATTAATAAAAAGTAAAAACTAGGTATAATTAGAAATAATTTGTAATAAAAAATAATTATCAGTAATTAGGAGTAATTAGTAGTAATTATAAATAATTAGCATTAATTATTAATAAATAGTTATAAATAGTAGTAAATAGTAATAAATCGTAATAAATAATAATAAATTTTAATAATTAGCGTTAATTAGTGGTAATTAGTAATAAATAGCGGTAATTAATAGAAATTAAGAATAATTAGTAATCAAAAGTAATTAAAAGTAATTAGGGCAATTATTAGTAATTAGTATTAATTAGCAATAATTAGTAATAAATAGCAGTAATTAGTGATAATTAGTTATAAATAGAGATAATTAACAGTAATTAAGAATAATTTATAATTTTTTTTTCTTATTTTGAATATTGTTTTTCTTATATCAAAGTATTCATAAAAAGAATATTATTTTATATTATTTTAGAGAAATATAGATCAAAGAAGTCGACAATAGTCATTATTAGATAAACCTACTTGGATAAATCAACACAGGAATCAAAATGGTTTTAGTATAAGGACTGTATATATTTTGGGTATTGAAACTTTCTTATCATTTTCATTATCAAACCCCTAATTTATTTCAGAAGGTACAATTAAGTATTTAAGTAAAAAATGTGGTTTGAGGATATTTGAAACATTTGAAAATGTGGGGAGTAATCTATTTCATTTTGGTTTTCAAAATGATTATATTTTTGTGTTTCAACATGGTGAATGTAGTTCCAGATAAGATATTAATAATTTCGTTTTGGATCCACTATGGATTTAAAATTTAGTACATGATGTGGCAGGTCCATCTTTTCAAAAAACTGAAAGTTTGTATGATAATGATTTAACTCTTGTATTGGAACCATCTCAATTTTAGGAGTTGTTGGGGTCCATTGAGGATTATTTATTTCTTGGTTTCAAGATAATCAAATTTGAAGAAGTTACAAAATTTATATCTATTAAATTAGATAATGGAATATCAAATAGTTATTTTGATTGGATATCTTATTTGGTTAAAAAAAGGTTACCTAAAGAAAATGTGGTGCCTATAAATTTCTATGAGAGAAAGAATTTGATTCATAATCTAGGTCTTGGTTATTAGAAGATTCATGCAGGCTCAAATGATTTCATCTTATATTATGGTGAAAATGAATCATTGGATAGTTGTCCCACATGTGGACAATTGAGGTATAAAGAGGTTAAACCATGGAAGTCTGGATTGATTCTTGTAAAAAAGTTGTGGTATTTCTTACTTACACCCATATTGCATAGTTTATTTATGTCTCGGAACACAAAAACATTGATATAATGGCAGAAAACCAATATTTCAACTAGTAAAAGATTAAATCATCACTCTTATAGTGATTCATGGAAACATTTTGACCAAGTAAATTAGTTTTTTTACTTCAGAAGCCTGAAACGTGTTATTGGGTCTTTCTATAGATGGTTTTTTCCATTTTGTTCTTATGGTAGTCAGTATTAATGTTGGTGTATTTTTATAACACCATGTAATTTACCTCCTTAGATGTTAATGAATGATCCATATATCTTTTTAACCTTATTAATTTTAGGACATCCAAAAAAGAATATTGATGTTTATTTGAAACCATTTATTGATGAGTTAAATTAAATATGGAGTAATAGTGTCAATACATATGATGTTTCTGTGAAACAAAATTTCCTACTGAAAAATGAATTATTGTGGATAATTAGTGACTTCCCAGTATATATAATGTTATCTATCTGTAGTACACATGGTCCAAAATCATGTCTATAATATATCAGAGACAACGATGTGTTTATGCTCACCAATAGAATAAAACCTTGTTTTTTCGATTATCATCCCAGATTCCTTCCAACTGATCAACCTTTCAGAGGAAAAAATATCATTTCAGAAAAGAATAATTAAAAGATATGGATCTCCAACAGTGATATCAGGTACATAGTGCAAATAATTTTTCTCTTAGTTTTCTCTCATCACATTTAGACCAATTATAAACCAATAAGAAATTAATAGCTTTGGGAAAAGAACACAATTGGATAAAATGGAGGATTTTTTTGGTATCTTCCATATTGGCCTGATTTTTTGGTCTGCCACATGTTGGATTTCATGCATATTGAGAAGAAATATTTTCATAATATATTTTATACTGTTTTAGATACAACATGTAAGACTAAAGATAATGTAAAGGCATGATTAGATCTTGACCAAATTTGTAGGCGACCAAAGTTTAAATTGTTTTAAAATGTTATATCATAGAAGTTAATAAATCCAAATGTATCTTATCCACTTTACAAAGAAAATAGATTATTATTTTGTTATTGGATTATAGATTTGAGACTTCCAGATGGTTATGTTTCCAATTTGGGTAGATATTTCAAAAATGGTTATATTACCGGATTGAAATGTCAGGACTGTCATGTTCTAATGGAAAGACTTATACTGATTGGATTAAGAGGTTTGTTAGATTATATAATTTGGGATTCTCTAACATATATATCATATTTTTTTCAAGATATTTTTGTGGAAAAAATAGACTACAATACACTAAGGAGACTGTAATAAGTTGTTTTTTTAATTTTATGTAAATTGGAAAAAATCTTCTCAGTGGATTTCATTGACTCAACAGAACATTTGATATTATATTTTCTGAATCAAGAAAAATTTGTAAGTATGTTATAGCTCTGATGGATGTTCCCATTTGAGGTATGCCTATAGAAATTGAAGAAAAATGTACGTAATAGAGCATCGGTTTAAGGATCAATTACATAACCTTATTTGTAGGAGGAAATTTCTTTTTTCTGTTCTCATTATTTTTAATCTGGATATCCCTCAAAACAAAAATGCACGGGCTATAATGGGGGAAATATAGATGATGAAATGAGAAATCAATTATCTATTTTTAATCATCTAGAACTTGGATTTAGTGGAGTTCATGAAAAATGGATTTCAGATGAAAAAAAAACATAGAGTTCATACATATGTTCTTCTCAAGTGTGAAGAAATGAAACAAATTTCACAAGAGCCTCAGCCCAATTGGTGAGGACTTACTAGGTGCATCCAAGAGACCCGATATCAAATCCGGGTGGAGGCTTATTTCTGGTACTGTAGAAGTATTATAGTAGTATTGTAGCAGTATTGTAGCAGTACTGTAGTAGGCACTGTAGAAGTACTGTAGAAGGAACTGTTCGGTACTATAGCAGCTGGAACTATTCATCCATCTAGGCCTTCGACCCACCAGTTTGGTCCTCAAGTCCTGCAAGGCTTTCGGGCCACCCAAGGCCTTCGGGCCAGTTGATTATCAAGGACTTTGGGCCACCTTAAGGCCTTAGGGCCACCCCAAGGCCTCCGAGACACATGAATGGAGGCCCCAGACACACTAAGAAAAAGGAGAATCCCATGAAAAGGATTCAGAGCAGGTGCACTCACCAGAGCAGTGCCAACTAGATTGTCAGAATGAGAGGGTATGGCTATGCCATCGGTACCAGCATGTGCTTGCATGGGAAGCCTAGCCAGACGGTCATGCAAGGGTGGAGAGCTACTATCAGGATGCAGATGTTGGGGAGCGGCAGTTCCTTGTAGATAGTCTGGTGGAATTCCCTAAGACCTTCGGGTCATGTAATCTCCTAAGCCTACGGGCCATGTAATATATGAGCCTACGGACCTTGTAAGGGTTCCCCCTCATCCCTTGAAATGGGGGTTATCAAAAATCAATAAAAATCAAGGACTTTTAGCCATTCAAGAAAAATTTATATCGTGAGATATCATATCACTTATTCTATAATCTTTATTATAGTAAATTAATATTATTTTATTTGTAATTTATATGATAATCATATCAAGAAACAACTTCTACAAATTACAATAGCCTCTCTTGAAGATCATTAGAAAAATAATGTTCCCTACTAGTTTCAAAAACTGGTAACATAAATTTTTTATAGTTTAACATGTAAAACTAATTTATTATTTTTATATTGATAATTATTTTAAAAAAATCAGGTATCTCAACATGATGATAAAATTGATAATAAATTGTGTGTATTGAGTAACCCACCATCCAAAATGGTCAACTCTTATAATGCATATATGGTGAGTGGTTTTCGATTTCATACATGTGTATATGGGGAATCATAAAAATAATGAATAATAGTGTTTTCTTGAGAGGATCCCATCGTAGAGAAATTGAAGTTGATTTTTATGAAATGTTGGAAAAATTAGAGAACTATATTATTTGGGACATAATTATATAACATTGTTTAAATGTCATTTTTTGGATACTGAGAGAGGATTTCATGTTCATCCAACACATGGAATCGTTGATATTAAATATAAAATACTTCTTGTAGAAAATAAGCAGTTTTTATTGGATCATAATGCATATAAAATTTATTATACAAATTATTGTGCTACTTCAAGAGAGTTGAGTGATTGGTGGGGCATAATAAAAATGAAATCTCAGGAAAATTAGTTTATTCAAAGTGAATGTGGTTTCATTGAAGTTCAAGGACTTGAAATTTTTCAATAGACTACTCCAAACCATATTTTTTATGAAGATACGCAAATATAGATGATGACACCCCCATAGTTAAGGTTTATGGTGATGATGTTATTAATGATGTAACAAATGAGTTTGAAATTATAAGAGATGGTGAAAATGAAACTCATATAGAAATTGATGATGCTGAGGAGGAATATGAATATATTGACACTTTAAGATATGAAGATAAGGATGAAGATGGATATTAACATAGTTAAATGTTGGTTATAATCATATATAATATATGTGTATATAATAGTTGTTTTCATCAGTTTACTAACAATAGTCATTTCATGTTTCAGATGGAATGAAATTTATTTTTTTTGTTTGAGGAGGGTGGTCTACCTAATAACGAGAAGGATGTTGGATCATCTGAACCTCATACTTTTGGTGGTTCAAGGAGGAATCAGAGGGAGTGCGGTCTTATGAAATTGATGATTCCTAACAATATCTCCGAGCGATGTCCATGTCTTGAATTTGATCCATGAAAACAGAGGTTTGTTTACTTGTGTATGTTAGTTAGTTTTCATTAATTATCATTAATTTGTTTATATAATAATTATTTTATTATTTTTTTCACATATTTTCTCAAATATCTATTGGATATGATAGCTCTATATTGCACAAATATTTTTATGGATCATGGGTCACATGGGATCATATTCCCATTGATGTTCAATACGTCATGTTCTATCATTGGATGGTACGTAAATAAATAATATTTATTTTGAAATTTATTAAATTAATTACTTGATATTATTAATTATTTATAGGTTTTATGGTATCCCATTGAGGAGATCATGTGCGATGTTATCTGGGAGGAATCAGATGGGTTTATGAATGATAATTTATGTCAATTTTTGCACAATTTGAGAGGGAAAGTAATTATGAAAATTTGAGTGATAGAGTGTAATGAGTATTTTTTTCTCCCACTAACCTGATTATATTACATCTTAGGTTTGGGGTGGATTATTTTCACACTTAATGGGTGTTCATTTTTAGATGATATAATCAGTAGGTTGAAAAAACCAGGGGAGAAAAAATGTGACACATCAATCAGGTAGTTGTACATTCAGTACACATATAGAACATATGTTAAGTACTTTTTCAATTAATTTATATAAATTTAAATATAAAATGTTTATTTTATATTCATAGAGGTATTCAAACAACCTGATATTATGGAGTTTGACATTTATAGTAGGATATACAGTGATCCTATCACTAGAGAGATTAGAGGTGATTGTCAGCATTAGATTTTGGTCAGTGCAATTTCTTTTTGTGTTTTAAAATTAACTACAAATAATATTTTAAATATTTTAATTTTATATTTTAATTGAAGGACTCATATGAGGTCACAAAATCTCAGACACAGAATGAGAGTCAGGCTGAGAGCGAGGATCAAACTGGTGGCCACCAATTTGATGAGGCAACATAGATGCAGGCGACCCTATATGCCTTCAAGAAAGGGAGAGTTATTGGTATCAGCTCTCTATTGACACCTGGGAGTTATTTTGGGACCGCTACGTTGTCGGCATATAGCTCGAGAAGAGCTTGTTAAGATTCATCATCATCTGCTGCACATTATTAAGAACATATGTGAGCTCAGGGTGAGATTATAGAGAGTATGCTTAGGGAGCATAAAGACCTCCATCGATAATAGCTACAGTAGGAGATGCATCGATGGCAGTAGTAGTAGCACGAGCAGATTATGGAGTACATGCTTCGTATGAATCATGGTTTAGGGATGGAGTTCCCTTCACCATCTCCTCTTTCTCATCCAGCTCCTCCAACTCCTCTAGAAGTCCCCATGGTGATGTATTTACATTTTATTAAAATTAATATTTAATATTATTTTACTATTATTATTTTTTTGTTATTATTATTTTTTTATATTTTTGTAAATATTTAGTTTTTTATTTTTTTTTATTTTTTTTATTTTTTTATTAATATTATTTTTATTTTTATTATTTTATTATTATAATTATTATTATTAATTTTATTATTGTTATTATCGTTGTTATATTATTATTAATATTATTATTATTATTATTATTATTTATTATTAGTAATATAATTTTATTAATATTAATTTTTATTTTTTTATTTAGTGTTTTATCTGACGGGCCTGTCGCAAATAATAATTTACAATGGGCATGTTGCAAAATATTTTTTAAATAACATGGGTAAACTAATTACAATGGAAGAATTTCTCATCACAAATAGTATTTTTTTCATGATATCCCATCATAAAAAATACTATCTATGATGTGATTTTCTGTAATGAATCATTTGGGACGGGTCCCCATTGCAAAAGATCATTTGTGACGACATTCCGTCACAAATGACCCATCGCAAATAACTAAATTTTCAGTATTAT
Source organism: Viscum album (assembly GCA_963277665.1). NCBI lineage: Eukaryota > Viridiplantae > Streptophyta > Magnoliopsida > Santalales > Viscaceae > Viscum > Viscum album. The sequence continues at coordinate 686,956,165 of OY728150.1, forward strand.
ATGTTACATAGTATATAATCTTCTTATAATTTAAAATTCAATGAAAAAAACATCCAAACTCATAAATTCCTTAAAATCCTCCTCAATTTCTTCCACTTATTATTCAGAATTCATAAGTGTAAAATCCCTCAATCTATTTTTATATATGATTACAATACTTACTGAATAAATTTTAATTAGACCATGAAACATCAATTTAACCAAATAACCAAATTCACATTAAATATGAAATATGGTATCAATCATGACATTTCTATATTTTCCATGTCATTACAATCAAGTTCTTCTAAACATCATCTAAAAAATTCTCTCATTTTGGTGTGATAATATTCTACATGGTGAGATAATTCACTTATTTTTCTATACATATATGTGTGTGTGTGTGGTGTGACTATCATTTATATAGAGATTTCATATTAACCACTTCAAAAAAATGTATATCATAATGATCATAAATTCATACCATGAAGTAACTCCATCCGTGGTGCATTAATTCAATCCTTACTACAATGTTACCTTCATTGCTTGGTATGATCATCGATTAAATTATAAAGTTAGATACTAACTTCTTTCTATACATAACTTGCATGTATATGTGGATATCATCAACTTAACACAATCCTTTACCTATATTTTAATATTTGGTTTTTTCAAAAGTAAATATCCTTGGTATTGAACCTCGTTATTCAAAGACATTGAACTTTTTCAGTCCATCTGCTAATAGTTATGCATAAATTAAGAACTACACAAAATTTTAAAATTCATACAAAGAGTCACCCTTATTAACAATAATTTACTAATTATCATCCCTTATTTATCATTGTAATTAAAATTCTACATTATATGGAATTTTTTATTTTTGATCCCCTCTCTTCAAAGAGAATATTTACTATTGAATGAAATTCCAATTTTTGAAGACATATTCTACTCAACACTATATTGAACATTACATATTGAGACATAACTAATTCTCAATACCAAGTATACTTGTAGTGGAGTGACCCTTATTTAAGGTTGTAACCAATTATTATATCAAATATACTCAGCACTAAAACTCTAACAATCAAATTAAAATTTGTTCCAACAACTTAAAATATTCTTAAATAGCCTGTAGAAAATATTAAAAACCAGTTTGTATGTTTGTTTTAACATGATTTATGTATTGAATTCAAAATCCCAAAAATAAAAATATCTACTAATTCCCTTATTTAATTATTCTTCCCATAAAAACATCATTATTCTAATCAATTGTTCTTTAACTTAAGATCTTAAAAATCTAACTAGGTCTCAGCATTCTCTCTAAGGTTACATAAACTTTACAGCTTAATGACTTAAAATTTATCTTTTTCCTCAATAATAATGATTTAAGAACTATTAATTTCCATCAGTATTGATAGTTTACCTATAAAATCCTTATAAAAGTGATACTTAAAAGGATAAATGTCAATATCCATGTTGATAACATGAACCTTCATTTTTTGGTATCATAATTAGTTAGAGCTCAATAGTTAATCGAGGATTTTCTTGGAGTATTGTCCGAATGGGTTACCTCCTGGTATGTTTCACAAGGTTTGTGTGAGTAAGGACAAAATACATTGAATTAATATGTGTTTTCCAATGAGGAAAGTAATTAATCTGATATGTGGCCTCGATGGGTAATAGCCTATGGTGTGTTGGGTAAGAAACCAAGGTATTATAAGAGACTCATGAGGTCAGATGACTAGGTTTATGGCATCAAGAAGTTATGTAATGAAAAATGGTATCAAAGGAAATACTCGGCCAAATGTACAGTGGAACTACCTAGTATTAAGTTGTGGGGTCTACAAATTGGGTTTTTTCTTTAAATGGGGAGATTGTAACACCACTGTAAAAGTGATACAAAAAATTATAAATGTTACTACCAATGTAAAAAAGGTGTAACTTTATTTATTGGAGCCTACCTAACTAGAATTCCACATTTGTGTGAGGCTCGACCAAGAGTAGTGTCAGGTAGTGTCACATATAGAGAACCCAACCATAGTATCCTAGAGCTAGCAGTTCCTTTACTGCATTGGCATAAGATACCGGGAATCAAATCCTAAAGTACTAAATAGTTTTATAGTCTTGGTAAGCTAGATACATATATGATTCCCATATTACATTTGAAAACACAAATTATAGTATACATTTTTTTAGCATAAAATTATTCCCTCTAGAATATCCTTGTATATCATTCATAGTGAACTTCATGGATTTCTGGGAAGGGAAACAAAATAAGGGAGATCTCAAATTCTCAGTCGAGGTTAAGTATAGTGGAAGCTATCATGAATCAAAAAGTATAACCAGCATTATAAGTTAGATAATTAAACATATATGCTTTTTAAATAACATTAATATCATGATAAGATAAGGTATAATCAATATGGAAAGTTAAATAACTGAAAAAAAAATATCATTTAATAAATAATATGAGAATGAAAAGCCTCCAAGGATAATATCATTATGAAAATAACATAGATAATAAGATAAGTTATAATCAATATAGAAAGGTAAATAACTGAACAAACATTCCATTTAATCAATAAACTATGAATGAAATGCATCCAAAAATAATATCATTGTGAAAATATCATGGATTATAAAAACTGAATTCTTAATGAATGAAATACTTAAATATTTGATGTCATGTTCTTAGGCACATGATACCTCTATTTTCAAGACCATTCACAAGATATTTTAAAACTACTATTAGAAACATATTTAATGTTATCTTATTGATTCGCCTCATGAGAATATTTATGCATCAAGGGACTATATAATTTGGGTACCCTCCCAATTTTTTATGTCCAAAACATTCCTTATATATCAAATAATCGATTTAATTCATGAATAATGTACCTTATCATTAAATATTCATATTGGGTAAAGAATACAGATTTATAAATATCTCCCCAAATAAACAAATAAAATTCAATATAGAACATCATATTTATAAATGACATACAATTTAAGCAATAAAATTTTCGTTAATTAATAATGTGGGTACTTAGGGGGAATTTAATGTCTATTGATCACAGGAAGATGAATATTTTAAGAAAAAGTTATTGACTATGAAAATGAACCAAGAAATGGAATTTTAATACTATCCTTGCTCAAAATAATCATAAATAATCCATAGGAATAATAGGGATGATATCAATACACATTTCCCCAGTGGATTATATGTAAAATAAAATTTTTCTTTCATCGTAGAATAGAAATATCAAAAAAAAATATTTAAAAATACTCATAAGAAAAATATCCATTTCATTTTTGAAAATCACATTTTTAAAACTAAAATTTTCAAAAAAATATTGAAAAAACCTTTCATTGAAAATAACCTTTGAAACATATAAATTAAGCTTTAAAATAATTATTGGTCATTATGGTCATAAATTTTTTACATGTCACACTTGTTGAAAGAAATATACCTTTCACCTCTTTGGAAAAATTCAAATAGGAAATTGTTGGAAAATGAAATAAATATTCCTTTAAAAAATATTAAAACATAAAAAATGGGTAAATATTTTTTCAAAAAATAATTTTTATTAATTTTAAAACCATTTTTGATAAAAGTTTTAGAAAAAATAGTTTTGGAAGAAATAGTATTTTCGACTGAAGAGAGAAATGAAGTTGGATTTTACTAAAAACATTTTCTCAATCATTTTAAGTAAAAAAGAGTGGTAAAATGAAACTATTACACGATAAATTCCTGATTAAATAGAGTATAATAAAACTAAATATGTTTATTATAAAAGTATCAAATAAATTTATTTAATTTAAATTCATGTATAAATAATCTCGTTTAAAATGAGATTGTGAAATAAACCATTATAAAGATCATAACATTTAAGTGAGAATTAATAAATGAATAAATTATATGTTATCAAATGTAAATAAAAATAAAAAAATCAAAAAGACAACATAATATATTCAAAATTATTTTCACATGTAATCTTAGAATGTTAGACATAATAAATAAGTAATATAACCTAATGAAAAGAAATTGAGTTATGAAATTCTTTACCACTTTGTAATTTTCAATCCAATTCCCATTATATGAAATAATTCAAATTGAAACATAAAATAACATTATTTATTAATTAATAATTATATGAAATGTAAAATTGGATTTATATACACCATATAAAATAAATTATGTGCATAACATTTCAATATGCCTTAGTGAAGATAAATTCAGATGAAGTCCCTTACCTTGAGTCTGACTCATCATGTGCATTCTTTATCTTCCTGAATAATAAACTTATATTAATTATTTAATTTATTAAGAAACTTTTTCAACTTTATTATTTCTTTTATTTCACATATTACCATGTTATATACAATTTCGTAATAAATTAAGGTTATATCAGATGTTTCAACGATATTTGACTTATGTTCCAAAAATTACTTCGGTAGGTTATCTATTCATATAAGAGGTCATTATTTTCTCATATAAATAATAATTATAATATTTATAAATAAATTTTACTTTTAATAATAATCATGAAATATTTTTTTGATAAATTAAGTATGTTATGATCATGGAGATGGAAGTCTCTATGTACGCATGAGTAACATTTCCATTTTTCAACGATCATTATAGAAATTAGGTAAGTAATATTTTATCATTAAATAATGATAATAATATCATAAATACTGTATTATTAACTTAAATATACTTATATATATCATCCATGTTTTGTGATGATGAAAATAGAGTCACATTTCTTTGTAAAGGCAATAGTCCACACATTGATGAATGACGTTATCATCTTTTAGTGAGTGAAAGTGGAAGAAATAAAATAACATATTATCTTTAAATAATTATAATTATATCATGAATTTCATAATTAATTTGTATATATAACATATATATTATTAAATATATCTCCATTATCTTCAATTTAAAGATTTATTGAAAAACGATTCACATCGCTTTGTGAGTTCCATTGTACACAGGAGCGACATTATCATATCCCCTACGGAGTAAAAAGTAAAAAAATAATATATGATATAATGAAAAAATAGGTCTAATTATATGATAAATAATATATATATATATATATATATACTTTATATCCATTATCATACCCAATCGTGGGAGGGGATATTGAAAATGTGTAACATCAGTTTATGAGGTGGTATTTCTTCATACACATTATCGACGTTATCATTTCTTATTTGAGGGAAGATGAGGTGGATATAAGTCATTCCCTTAAAAAAAATAACATATCAGTAAATTTTAGATAATTATTTATTATAAAATTATAAATTTATAATATTTTAATGGGGAGGAATAAGAAATAAAACAAAAATCATAGTTATGAATTTTAACTCTTCTCAGACAACTTGTTTAGGATTAATCCTAAAGTATTTAAATAATGAATTTATGATCAAAAAAGTATTACAATATGAGGGTAAGGAAATTGGGAATTTATTTTTCTAGTTATTTTCCAAACCAAAATTGTATTAATTTTTAAAGAAGGGAGGATAGGGTGTGTCCATTTATAAGTGAGGTGGGTGGCACACTTGAAATTTATTAAAATAAAAAGGTATACCCATGTTTTCCACATTCTAAAAGGGTAAAAAATGTATTATTATAAATACATAGACTTTATATTATCTAAATACTATAATAAAATAGATTTTATACAAGTTATTGGGTCATTTTACCCCTAATATTTTTATTTTAAACCCCTAGTAAATCCATTTTTACCTTAACCGCAGTGAATAATTTTTACTATTTTTACTATTCATTAAGGTAAAAAAAATTAAGTTGAAATTATTATATAATATAAATTATTTTTATTATAAATATTTAATCAATTTATTATAATTACATTCACAAAATATAAAAATTTTAATTTAAAATTAATCCTGCAAATGCGACGAGAAATCAGTTTTTCAAAGAGAAAATGTTCAAAAGTTTTCAATGTTTTTATATAAAAATTTAATATTAAAATGATTACATTGAAATATATTATATTAATAAATATATATATAATATATATATATATATATAAATTAACTAATATTACTTTAAAAACAATTTAAAAGATAATTTAATCTTTTAAATTATTTGAATAGAAAGGGATTTTTCCAAAAAAAACTAGAATTTTTCACTATTCATCAAAAAAATGAAACTTTTCAAAAAATCACAATAATTAACCCTAATATAATTTTGATATTATTTTTTAAATAATTAATTTATATTTCTCAAATAAATTTTTTAAAGGTTGTAAAATTAATTTTAAATTATTTTCGTAAAGCGTGACTAAACCATCTCTTAAAAAAATACAGTTTTTTAGAAAACATTTATTTTTCTTATAAATGATTATTATTTTATTTATAATAAATAGATAACCAGTAAATTTTTTTTTACATGTGTAAACTGTATAATTTCCATAATTTAGTAATTAATATTCATACCATCTAATTTAACGGCTAGGTTATAACAGTATATTATATTACGGTTCATCTAGACTCATGGTTGTGAGTTCCAAAATCTGTCAAAAAGATCAAATATAAAAAAATAATGGGTTGTTAAATCTTGGTATTTCATTATTCATAATCTATATAATAAAATTTTATTATTATATAATTTTGGGGTGTTACATTCTTCCCACCTTAAATAAATTTTTTCCCTCGCAATTTGATCTTTTGATTAGAAAATAAGGGTTTGATATTTTAAAATTTTCTTTATTGAAAACCCACATCATAAAAAGGTTTAATAAAATATACTATTAATAATAGATAAAGGTAAGTAATAAATGTTATATGGAATAATATATAACTAGGTTTTTAATTAGGATAACATCAGTGGCAAGTGAATTTGTGGGCATGGAATAAAAGCATAAATAATTATAGTGAATGATAGAGTTCATTGATCACAATAAAGTAAATGATAAATGGAAAGTTAAGGGACTAAAACCATAAATGTATGATGACTTAAAATACCATTTGATTCATTATATTTGATGTAAATAAGATAATTTTTTTTCAAGTTCATTTTCTTAATTCTGAGGAATTCTTTTACTCTCTAAGAATATAAGGAAATATACTGACTTGATATGTTACTATTTCATAATAAAAATTTATTTCTTTGATTATGATTCAATAAATTTACTATTTTTCACTTACTCAAAGTAATTAATATCCAAAAAAAATTATTCTTGAATTACTAAAATTTACTTTTAATAGATTGTAAGATCTACAAAAGAGTTACAAATATTTCTATATATCTATAACTATTTTCCAAAAAAACAGGATTAGTACAAACTATTCAATATAATACATTAATATATAAACCCTAATAGTAACACCACTAGTTCATCATTAATATCTATCTATAAAATCTTTTAATTCAAAACAATTGCATATTAATTATAACATCATGTAGGATTACAGTGGAAGTTAAAACCTTAACATCCATTGGTTTTGGGTTCAAGCCATACGACCTTCACCAAATACCACGGTCTATCCTTTTTACAAAACTATATTAATATAATTCCTATAATTTTCCCAAATTGTGATGAACCATTCTTTCTATAACATCAAAGATAATATAAACCTTAAAGTTTATCAATAAATTTAATATTTAGTCCAAGATTTAGATTAATTCTTCCTCAAATAAATTTTTCATATACTAAACTAATAGGTTATATTCCCATAAGTTTTTCCTAGAAATATCCTTAATCATATCACATTCCTACCACACAAATTTTCAAAATAGTTTTTTAAGGTTTTGAACTTATGATCATCCTTAGACTCATAAACCCATGATAGTATCCATAACTCTTAGGTTAATAAATACATATATGCTTCTAAAATTTAACAAATTCCTCATATGTTTCATGATTCTTATAACCAAAATACCATTGGTAAAAATACTTCTACAATTTAATTCTTGATTCCAAATACATAATTACTTTTACCATTTTATTTCAACATAGATCTTTCCTTGGTATATATGTTAAACTTTAAATTTTTAAATTGACTCAGATAATTCTCAGGTTCTCCATATTTAAGAAAATTAACTATAAATGGATCATTAAGATGATACTTATCTTCTTATATCATACTATTAATTTTTTGCTTCCTAATTTATTGATTTATGACCTTATTTTTAACCCATAAATCATTTTCCCATTCTTTTGAGATGAATTCCTGTTTCTCTTTAAACATTTCTCACATGATGTAAATTGATAATTCTTTTCTATATGGTCTCCACCACTCAATATCTTTTAAAACTTCATACTTATATTATTTGGTGAGTCTATGATTTGGTTCAGGTATACATTGTTAATAATATTTTTGGATAACATATTAGGCATAATCATGATATACTTAACTCTAATTATTATCCCATTTTTTTCTCATATTCACCACATTTTCCTTTATTTTTAATGTTAATATGATTCCTTCTAGTTTTAACCATTGACTAAAACCCAAAAACATAGTTTAAGAAACAATAATTATAGTGGAAAACCTTTATAATCATTTATATTATTTTTAAATCACAACACCTTTTTTAAATCTAATACACCTTAGGTTTGACCTATTTCATTCATTTTCATCATCTATTTAAATCCTTTATAATGGTTTGTAATGAAATAGTGAATTATCCTAAGTATATCCCCTAATATTGTCAAACTAAGTACATGGTAAGGCTATTTTTCATATACCATGTGATGATAGGATCTATCCCAATGCACCCTTTCTGAAGTTATTACACCTTGGTACAAATGCTCTAAAACCACATCCACTTTTAGTATCTAGAAATGAATGTATTACTAGGAAAAACCACATAATATATTTCTTACCAAATCATCGTGACATTATTCTATAATTATCCTCAATTTATATAATAGGGTTGTGATCCCTAGTTTATTCTTTCCTAAATCTAGTTCTCAAGGTTTCTACTAAACTTTCTATGATTCCAACTATAGCAACTTCAGCCATAGTATCTTAGATTTGGTGGTTCCTTTATTACATTTTCATAAGATGTAAGGAATCACTCCCCAAAGGATCGAATAGTTTAGTAGACTTAGTAGACTAGATACATACATGATTCCCATATTACATTTGAAAACATGTATTATAACATAAATGTTTTGGATAATAATGTTATTCCCTATAGAATATCTTTAAATGCCATTCTTAGTACACTTACAATATTACTAGAAAATAAAAAAAATAAAGGTTAAATCAAATACTCATTAAGTGTTAAGTACATCGGAATATATCATGAATCAATAAGAATAATCATCATGGAAAGGTAAATAACTGAACAAAAAATCCATTTAAATAACACAACAATAATTATAAGATGGGGAATAATTAATATAGTAATGTAAATAACTAAAAAACAAATTCCATTGGATCCATAAACTGAGAATTAAATGCATCTAGAGATAATATCATTATAAAAATATCATGGATAATATGATAAATAAAAAACAACATAGTAAGTTAAATAACTAAACACTTATTCCATTTAATTAATAAACTCATTATGAAATGCATCCAAATATAATATTGTTGTGAAAAATCATGGATTATAATAATTTAATTCTTAATGAATGAAATTCTTAATTATTAGATGGAATGATCTCAATCACATGATACCTCTACTGTCAAGACCTTTCACAAGAAAGTTTAAAAATATAGGTAGAAATATATTTAATTCTATATTTTTGGTTTTCCTCATTAGACTACTGAAGCATCAAGGGGATATATAATTTTTTGCCCCAATAATCACTTCATGTTTGGAGTATCTATCATATATTGAATAGTTGATTTAATTCAAGAACAATATTCCTTATCATAAAATATCTGTATTGAGTAATGAATACTAATTTATCAATATTTACCTAGATAAAAAAACATTCAATGTAGAATATCGTATATAGAAATGATATATGGTTTAACCAATAAACATATACATGATAAATAATATGGATATTTAGGGGAAATTTAATTTACAATGATCATAGGAAATTAAATATTTAAAGGAAAATGTAATGAAAATAAAAATGAATCAAGGAAGAAAATTTCAATACTATCCTTTGTAAAAATAGTAACAAACCATCCATAATATTAATAAGGATAGTATCAATGCATCATATCCCTAGTAGAGTATATGTAAAATAAAGGGTTTTTTTATTGATGATAAAAAATACCATAAAAATATATTAAAATGTATTATTAAGGAAAGTATTCTTTTCATTTTTGAAAATCACCTTTTTAAAACTAAATGGTCCCAAAAAATAATATTATTTAAAATTAAAATTTCAAAAATATAAAGGAATCTTTGAAACATTGATTGGTCATGACTTCGAGAAATTACATACATGTCGTACATGTTAAAACAAATATTCCTTTCACTTTTCCAGTAAAATTGAAATAGAAATTATTTAGAATATGACATGGAAATTTCTTTAAAAACATTTTATAAAAAAAATCAAGGTGAAAAAATTATTTAATAAATTATTTTTAATAACAATAAACCCATTTTTGAAAACATTTTTAGAAAACATGAATTTGGATGAATTGGGATTTTTGACCAAATCTAGAAATGAATTCAAATTTTACTAATAACATTTTCTCAGTCATTTTAAGTAAAATATAGTTTGAAATGGTTTTATTTCCTAAAAACCCATCAATAACAATGTTATATTAAAATTAAATGGATTTATTATATAATTATAAAATATTTTTCTTCAATTAAATGTCATGTATAAATAATCCCGATTAAAATGAGATTATGAAATAAACCCATACAAAGATCATAGCATTAAAGTGAGAATTAATAAATGAATCAATTAGGTGTATCAAATGTAAAAATTCATAAAACAAGTAAAAATACAGTCTAATATAGAAAATTAATTTACAAACATAATCTAAGAATGTAAAATACAATGAATAATTAATATAACCCAATGAAAATAAATTGTGTTAAAAAATTCTTTACAATTGGGTAATATTCGAGTCAATTACAATTGGATAAAATAATTTAAATTGGAACTTAAAATAATATGATTTATTAATTAATCATGATATTACATGTTAAAGTGGTGGTATAGATACCGTATAAAAAAAATCGAGGTTCATAATATTTCAATATTCCTCAACAAAGGAAAATTTATATAAAGTCTCTTAACTTGAGTCTGACTTGTTTTGTACATTTTTAATCTTCCTAAATAATAAAGTTATATTATTTATTTACATTATTAACAAACCTTTTTAAGTTTATTATTTATTTTATTTCACTTATTAACATGTTATATATAATTACTTAATTAATTATGTTAACGTTAGCTGTTTCAATGATATTTTACTTATATATCAAAAATAACTACAGCTGTTTGACTATTAGTCTATGTGGTCATTATTTTTACAAATTTAGAATAATAATAATGAAATAATTGTAATTTTTATACATAAATTATAATTTTAATACCAATAATTAAATATGTATTTGATAATTTAAGTACATTACAATCATTAATATGGTAGGTCGTACATGAACATGTCTAATGTTTCCATGTTTCAATGATCATTATGGAAATGAGGTAAGTAATATTTTATATTTATAAAATTATTATAATATCATAAATAAATTATTATATATTTAAGTATACTTATATATAACATCCATGTGGTTTGGATATGAAAAAAGGGTCACATCGCTTTGTGAAGGAGGTAGTCCACACATAATCGAACGATGTTGTCATCTTTCAGTGAGTGAAAAGTGAAGAAATAAAAGGATATATTATCTTTTAATAATTATAAATAGAACATTAATATCATAATTATTTCATTTAAATTACATATATTCATTAAATTTATCCTTATTACCTTCCATGTAAAGAGTTAGGGAAAAAAGAATTGTGTCACTTCGTGAGGCGGTAGTCTTCTATACACATGAGTGACATTATCATATCCTCTATGGAATGGAAACTAAAAATATTTATATATTATATAATGATTTAATAGGTATAATTATTTTATAAATATCATATATATACTTAATATCTATTATAATACCCAATCATGATAGGTTTTGATGGAAAATGTGTCACATCAATTCGAGAGGCGATAATCTGCCATACACACGAGCGATGTTATCATTTCCTATTTAAGAGAAGAGGAAATGGATATTGTTAATGACATTAACATAATAAATTCTATTTTTTAGAGATAATATTGTAATTATATAATCATAAACGAATATTATTTGAAGGAGGTGGAATAAGAAATAAAATAAAAATATATAGTTGGGTATTTTACCTCTTCTTCAACCACCTCTTTAGGATTATAACTATAGTATTCCAAGAATGTATTTATGGCCAAAAAAAGCTTATAGGATGAGAGTTTTGAAGTTTATAAGTTATTTGGGTAGTTATATTTTTTACCAAAAGTGTTTTAATGTGTGAATAAGAAAGTAGAGTGGGTTTCCTTTTATAAGTGAGGTGAGTGACACACCTGTAATATTTCAAAAGAAGAAGGTGTAACGACATTTTTCATATGAAAAGTGGTAAAAAATAGAGTATTATAAATCCTTAGACATGTTATGATCTAAATATATCCAAAAAATATATTTAAGTAATTTTAAACCTTAAATGTTTTATTTTAAACCCCCGTTAAACCCATTTTTACCTTAACCGCGCCAAATTTTCTTTTACTATTTTTAGTATTCATTTTGGTAAAAAAACAATATGACCTTATTAGTTAATATAGATTATTTTAATTAAAAATATTGGATCCATATCTCTTAATTACATTCATTTAATAAGAATAATTTAATTTAAAATTAATCTTACAGACGAGATGAGAAAGTGGGTTTTCAAAGAGAAAATGTTCAAAAGTTTACAAAGTTTTTATATAAAAATCCAAAATGAAAACAATTAAATTAACATAAATTTTATTAATATATGTATTATTGAAATAATTTTACTTTAAAACTATTTTAAATTATAATTTAACCTTGTAAATTATTTAAATGAAAATGTAGTTTTCAATAAAAATCAGTATTTTTCACTATACATTAAAAAATAAAACTTTTCAGAAAAAACCCAAAATATCACCATAAGAAAATTTATATATGATTATTTAAAAATTAAATTTATTTTTATCAAATAAATATTCTGAAATTTGTAATAAAAAATTAATTATGTGTGCAAATTGTGACTAATCTATCTTTTAGAAAAATACAGTTTCTTATAAAATATTTCTTTTTCTTTTAAATGATTCTTATTTTCTTTATAATTTTTTGATAAACATTTATTTTTTTAGAATGTGTAAAAAATATAATTTTAATACTTTATTTATTAATATCAATTCCCACAAATTTAATGTCTAAGTTATAATGGTATACTACATTATGGTTCATTTAGACTCAGGGTTGCGTATTTCCCAAGCTGTCAAAGAGATTAAATTTAAAGAAATATATTTTTTGGGTTGTTTAAACTTGTTTTTTCATGTTTCATATGATTTTTAATAAATTTTTATTCTTTTTCAATTTCTAGGTGTTACATTACCTCCTTAAAATTTACTTAGTGTGTGTGTTAGTGAGGAAAAATCACCCTAAATAAACATGTATTAACATGTGGGGATAGTTCTTAATATGATAAGAAAACCCAGTAGTTAATGGCTTGTGGTGTGATGGGTAGTAGAAAAGGTTTTAAAGGAGGCCCATGGAATTATATTTCTAGGTTCATGGCCTGAGAAAGTTGTGTCGAGACATAACCTCGTTCAATCCACTAGACCATTAGGTGTAAGATGGGTAGGTTCAATGTGTGTTTCTTTCCTGTAGTTCTTTTATTAATGAAATTTATTTGGTTGTGGTAAACAGTTAAAAACATATGGAATTAGTTTTATACTCTTATTATGTCATTTATTTTAATTATCCCCTCCCTGTAATGTTACCCCTCGTTATCTAACAATAAAAAACAAAAGATAATTTCATGTGAATCCATCCTTTAATAAGACAATGTTTTCCAACTAGAAATGATAGTTTATAGTCCATAGTAGTGGGAGGAATTTATCTTATATATATGTTAAGTAATAATAGATAATATTAGATACCACTAATAAAAAATTAATAAATAATAGTTAACCCCGATAGATAATTCAATGCCATACTTAACTTCAACCACTTGAAAAACCAAAATAATATGACACAGTAACCTCATACCCTAGTAACTTCTGAATAACTCGTCCATTATTTTAATGTTTAGCCTAATCTCCGACCATGTTTTATGGACCTGATAAAATATTTATATATATAAAGGATAATCATAATATATATACTCAATAAAATCCTCCCTAAAACCTCTTATATAAAATTTTTAAGAAGCATACTAAATCTCACTCTAAATAAATGAATCAAACTCATCAGATAAAAAAGAAAAATCTATTTTCCTCTCCACAAAATGGAACACTCACCATGTAATGAATAAAATCAAATCATTCTATATCAAATGAATATATACAGATATATTTTTTATAGTACCTTGTTCCAATATCCCCACTGGAATACATCTTCCCCACTCTAATGGCACACGTACACTACTCATTCCATCCATAATTCATCCTAAAACTCATGAAATTGTATCTTATCCATTCTAAATTTTATGTATCTTAGAAAATACTCACTATCATCACACCACATTAGTTACAAATTAGATATCCACAATCCACTAAAACCCCTATATCATGCATTATACATCTTTTCATTACAATGCATGTATTAACACCCATGGGAAGCCATAACCACATTGAACTAAAACATATATATTAAATAGATCAAATCGTTGTAGCCTATAAAAAATTATATTATATCTGAGATCCATCACATCCTAGGATGGAATGAATCATATATTATAATCATTATATCATGGGATATAACTATACATAAAATAATATAAAACTAATAGTGGAGAGTTTGTGATGTTATCCATCTAGTCAATAAACATCTTGGAAGTATATGATACCACCCACAAAAGGGTTTTGGTTTCAATTGCAATATCAACTTTGGTGATGAAGCTATAATATAAAAAATTAATATTGTACAAAATCCTTATTATTTTAATCTAACAATCCATATATTAATCTATAACTATCATCGCATAGGACACATGCCTACCACCACTAAGGATTATATCTTAAACATGAACACAAGTATAAATTTTAATATTGATAAATTTATTTGGTATTAATTAATGTTATTCCTTATACAATTCCATTAATTTTACTTTTTACATCTAATAAATGTTCCTTTTACCCCATAATTCCTTACATATTCTCAATTCTTCCATCATTATCTATAAATATCAAGAACCAACCTCATTCATTAATTATATTCATTTTTAAATTAATAACTATCTTGGTATTCTAGGACTCATCCTAAGACACTGCAATAAAGATGAACTTATAGTTCATAGATCCAAAATATGTCACATAGTTAGAAACGATAAGAAATAATATTAATATGACCATCATTTTAATAACATCATCATGATTATTCAGTTTATCAAGACAAACTCTTTCCACATCTTGGTAACCCTTGTGAAATCACTAACACCATTATGTACAATACAATCAGTCATATCGCCATCATCTTGAGCACTACCATATCCCCATTAATCCATTAAAATTACACTAAAAATACTCCCAAGAATTCTTGGTTATCAATAAAATAACATCATATATATAATTTTATAGAGAAATTATAAAGTGAAACTTTTGGTTTGAAATACTTCTTTTTATGCTACTTTGGAAAATCATAACAAACAACTTTGTTTTTTTATTGTATAATTATTCTCAAATTTATGTTTTTCATTATTTTATGTTGTTCTAAAATAATAATTATAATCTAATTTTCCTTAATCAAAATAAACTTTTCAATTGTATGCTCACCAGATAGATTGGTATATATAGTTCTGATTATTTCCATTACATAAATGTCTCTAAAGAATTTTTCATTGTATTATCACTTTTTCAATGGGAGGGTTATAGTGCCACTGAATAAATTCATCAGTAAAAGATAAATAATAGTTAATTTATCGAAAGTTTTAGTTTATGTTATTTATGTAGTTACAAATAAACCCAATAATAAAAATATCTAAATTTTAGAGTTAGTTAAGACCTTCTTCTATAAGTAAAATTGAAATATAGAGGTGAATTATGACACAGATGAATGAAAAAAAAATTAAAGGTTACATACTATTTGAAGATTGTAACTTATAATTTCCATGAGTTCTTCTATTATAAATATTTTAATATTTTTTCAACTTAAATTCATATGTGTGAGGACCACTTAAAAAATCCTTTATTATGTTTTTATTTTTTATTCTGATTATTGAGATTGAGAGCTCCTGGGTCTATGGAGAAAGATTTCATTATGATAAGGTTAGATCGAGGGATTCTATAAGGAAGATTGAAATTCATTCAAATTAGGTTAATTAAGGGATTATTGGGTTTTAGAAGACAGACCTCACAATTGGATTATAATCAAGTATACAAGGTATTTAGTTTACAAACATTCATTCATATTTGTCTTAAACTGGAGGCCTCACTCAATTGAGATTTTTTTTTATTTCACTATACATAATTTAATGTTTAAAAATACAGTCCCTTTGTTACAATGTATTTATTTAAAATTCATAGTCACATTGTTTTACACTTATTAAAATAATATCATTCTAATTTCTTATTCATTTTACTGTAAGAATCTCATTCTGGATGTTTTTTTATCCTTTTCTTCCATTTATTTGTTTATACCCAAGTGTAATTTTTGTAATTTTTTGAAAAATAATAATTTATCCCCTTGATTTAGTATATCTACCATGCATCCTAAGGAAACATTAAAAAAATAATTTCAACTAGACTGACTCACAGGGAAACTATTGTTATAAAATCACAGCATACAAACCTTTAACAATAAGAACATTCTCTCTTAGCCCCAAAAATAATTTTTTTAGAAAAAAAATACCATATTAAATTAACTAGTTAGTTATAAATTAGATTTTATAAATATGATACCTTTTAAAAATCGGTTAATCAATTGATATGAATCAGTATAATCATTCCATTTTCATTACTTCCATATTCCATAAAATTTTAAATAAGGATTGTTCTTAATTTATGTTCCTATTTTTATTCATTTGATCATGATTTATTATTATTTTTATTAATGAAATTTTCTATCATATTAACCATGAAAAACAAAAGAACAGCCATAAAAACATGATAACACGTTTTCTTGAAAATAAAGAGGGAAACAAATCCTGAAAAATCACATGCAATCCTAAAAACCAAAATTCAATTCCTTCTTGATCTAGTTATTTACTTAATTAAAGTTAATTACACCATTACCCAATGTGTTAATGAATGATATTGTAAAACATAAAAATAAATATATAGATAAGTTATAAATCCCTTACCTCAACATGGTGATTACATTGTTCTCTGATAAATAATGAGATCCAGAACCATTCTCTAATCATTAATCTCATAAATAACCCTTCATCCTTAAAAATCCTAAAATAAATCATCTATCAACCATTGAGTGGAAACCACTATGAAAAAATGTAAAGGGTAATTATAGGTTTCAAGTGGTATCAAGAGAGTGTGAAAATTATTAGAGAAGAAGATATTTCCTTGTAACACTTTATCACTAGATTCTATTTGATTATGTACATTCCCCATTAATTTAATTTTTAATAAATCAAATATAGATTTTCATTCTCAATAATAATAAAATAAAAACAAATGTGTTGGT
The DNA here is from genome assembly GCA_963277665.1 of Viscum album. Classification (NCBI taxonomy): domain Eukaryota; kingdom Viridiplantae; phylum Streptophyta; class Magnoliopsida; order Santalales; family Viscaceae; genus Viscum; species Viscum album. Next base: position 686,973,971 of record OY728150.1, read on the forward strand.
ATTTTTTCACTTATCATGTTTAACATTTTTCTATTATGGTTTTATGTCCCCATAACACTCATGAGAAAATAAATAATAATTTTCCCACAATCAAGACTTCCAATTAAATTTTTTAAAATTTCAATATTTCCTCTTTCCACACCACTAATATAAAAAAATCTTGAAATTATTTACATCCACTACCTTTTGGAATAAATTAATATGAATATTTTACATTTTATCACTTCTTTTAAAAAATATTCTTTTAGTCATAAAAAACTACTTCATATTTTAATTCACTATATGAAACTTCTTCACTAGTGTTTTAGTCACTAGTTGAAAATATAATATTTTACACTATAATTTATACCCCAAAAAATTCTTTCAATAATATATTTATTTTTTATAAAAAAAATTAGTTTTATATAATACTATCCAATTTTAGTTATCCTCAAATTTAAAAATATTATCATCCTCCTCATACTGTTTTAGAATTTTTCTTTGTCTTCTTAGATAATAATTATAAAGAAATTATATTACAAAAAATATTATCATGTTTCAATCCCAATCCTAATAATTAATTTCATCCTATAACTACATCATTTATATTAGTGTTCACAACTAATATGCATTCCCTTATAACATATTCAATGTCAGTATAATTATTTTCTTTAATATATATTTAAATAAATAAAATAATTTCATTAATGATTTTATTATACATTAATGGGATCATTTCTAAACCCCACGTTTTTATTAAAATATATATTTAATAAATTATTTATCATCCAAAAATGAACTAAATTAAATAATACTACATTTTATTAAGATAATTTTTACAACACATTTTATTTATTACTACATTATATGAATTAAATATGAAATATATTTTTCACAATTACCAAAAGAATAGAATCACAAGTAAATAAAAAACCATGAACACAAAATAATTATACATAGTATTTTCCTTGATAATCATCCAACATATTATAATTTGGGAAATAAGGAGAAATATTATAAACATAATAGGCTTTTTTAAAGTTAAACGAATTAATAAGATGAATGGATTTTGTTAAATCATGTAAGACCACATGATGAAATATAATATGAAAATTATATTTAATTTCATTGGTTATATGGTAATTATTTTATGGTTATTCACCATATGGTAATTTAGTATCCACGTATTCACTATGTATTTTTATGATTTCCTAATAGGAATAAAAATGATTTAAATTTGATGTAAATATCATCCTTAGTATTTAACTGAAGTAAAATACTAACTCATTTCTAAAAATATCTATTATTTAAAAAATATTTATTTATGAAAAAAAATATTTATTAAATATATCAATATTAATGAATTTTTGGTCAAAAATATATTTATAAAATATTTTTAGGAAATAGTTAAATATTTAAAATAAATTAATTAAATAATTAAGGAGTTATAATTAACATATTTCATGCAATGATGTTTGGGTTATGCATTACATCAAACCAACATAATTTCCTTCCCCGAAATATTTTCTATATTAACCTCTATCTCTTTTATATATGATGATTAAATCATTATTATGATAAATAAAATAATAATAATAAAATCCAAAATTTAATGGTTTCTTTATTCACCAAATTAGGTTTGTAAAAAATAATCATTCATAAAACATAAAATATTATTTAATTCCATTAGAATAATTATCTTATTATCTTTAATATTATCCATTATTTATTTAGTCACCTAATTATATACATTAATTAAAGGGTGAGATAAAATCCCAAAAATGGGAGGAATAATAGGAATGTAACCTTACACTTGAATCATCATAGTACATCGGTGATCATAATAATCATCATCATATCATAACAAAAATGATCATCATTATAAACATGTGGTAATCATTTGATGATATAGGATATGGATATAGGGTATGCTATTATCATAACATCATACATGTATATGGAAGATACTGGTGTTATTATTTCATCATATTGGAAGAATATTTGAAAGAGGTATAAGAAGAAATAAAACTAAAACATTAGGTTAAAAACTATACCTCTTCTTCGGACAACCTCCATGGCGTTACACCTTAAACCCTATAAGGTTTCTATAATTACTAATATAATACCTATAGACTGTGGGATTATATTTTAAAATGATATTGGGGAATATATTGGCTTAAAAAATGGATATTCAATTGTGGATATAAGATGATAGTTTGGTACCCTTTTAAAAGCGAGGGAAGGGAATTCTTAGAATTTCTTAAAGTATTAAAATAATATAAATTAATTTTCATGTTTATATGGATAAAAATTTATATAAATATAATATAAGATGAGTATGGGTCAAAATAATATCATCAAATAAAAATTGGACAAGTTTGGTTGATGTTTTCACACTTATATTTTTGTTGTAACACTCCATTAACCCTTTTGATAGTTACCATGATAACATATTTTTTACTCTTTAGGGATAAATAAATGTACTATTAAAATAAAATTAACCCATAAATTGAAAATGGTTGAAGTTTTCAACCATATACCATTCCATTGGAAATCTATATGATTTTTCAAAATTTTAATTCATTTAATAGAATATTATTTTATTATAAAATATTACTAATATCATTTTTGGAAATGCATGAAATTTTATAATATAATATGGGTTTATCTTGTATCAAATTGTTCCAAATAAAATTTTTATAGGTTTGGATATCATTTTAAACCTTATAAATTAGTTTAACCCCTTGGTGAACAAATTTTAACTTTAACTATGATAATGAATTTTTCAATATTAATGGTTTATTATTTTAATAATATGGTTATAGTTGGCTTATAAATGGTAAATTAATGATATTTTAGACCATTATTCATCCTAATCATCCTATTTAATTATTTTTTATAATTTTTAAATATTTTAATAAAATATATTTAACATAAAATGTAATTTATGTTATTTTTTACACTATTTAAATAATTTGACTTTAAAAATAATATGACATCCATTTAATTGTAATTTAAACCTTTAAAACATATCCAATATGTTGTTTTTATCTTTAAAATTTTTTGGTAAACTTTAAATCACCCATATAATATTACTTTTAGATTTTTTGAAATCATTTACTTTATAATTCAACGGCTTGCATAAGGGTTATGTTGGCATTGCTTAAGAATTTAATGTAATTATTTTATCATTAGAAATTAAAAATTAATTACCATGATAATAAATCATTTATCTTTTAAATAACCATTTATAACCTAATATAAGTTATTTTCATCTCTATCAAAAATATTATAGTTATTAAAACCAAGAAAGTGATATTTTTGACTTTATCATTTACTTAAATATTATAATGGTAAAAAACAATGAAATATAAAACCGTGTTTCCATATTTTAGAAACATGAATGGAAATAGATAAAGTACACTCATATAATTGGATAAATGAAATTTTTAGGGTCAATATTTTAGTCATTATCATATTATTTTTACCTTAATTGCTTAATTTATTCTTACTATGCTAACAATCATGTATTATAGTTACTATTTATAATGAAAAAAAATAAATGGGACCTATTTAACAAATTTTAACCTCATTATTATAAATATGGAATCCATTTTTCAAGATTAAATTTATTTAACAACTCAGACCCTGATCACTTATATGTAACCAAACCCAGTTGTACATATATCCTCAAGCGTGACTATTTGTATGCTAGAGGTTGTAGACTAACAGTGAGGGTCCAAGGTGATACAGTGGGGAGACAATACCCTCATGACCAGTGTAATGTAGCGGTGTTAATAAATGAAAAAATAGTTGAATCATAATATAAAGAGAACAACATAATTATTATATGACCGTACTCAAATGAATAATCAAGGCCACAAGTAGAATCATATAGAAATGATGAGTATGTCGTGATGCTACAAAAAGAATCTAACATACATGGAAAACACTACAATAGAAATTTGTTTTAGAGGCGGTTTTTTAGCGGTGGTTTTGGTAACCACCGCTAAATGTTTTTTTTAAATGGTTTCGCAGCAGTTTATTATAAACCGTCATGAATTTTTTTTTAAACGCTGTCGACCCTTCCCCCCCCCCCACCCCGACCTTACTTCTCCCCGCTTCCCCCATGACCCCGGCCCCCCATAACCCCCGCGACCCCGATGGCCCTGGCGACCTCGGCCCCCTGCGACCTCAGCAACCCCACGACCCCAAGTGGTATTGAATATTTTTCTCATAAACTTTATGTATTATATGCGTATGTGGTTGTTCCAATTTAATTATTTACTATGTTTTGTGTTCCTAAGTAAGAAAAGTGATATTAGGACTAATATTGATGTATGAAACCCTATAAGGACTCTATTGGGTCCATTTATGTTTGAAATCATACCTAGGTCTACCCTTGGGTTTTGAAAACCCCTTAAGGTTGGTGAAATATTATTTAAAATTTTGAAATAATATAATTATGAAAGTGAATGGATAGAGAATTGTAAGTTAGTATGTAGTCAAGGTTAATGGGATATTTGAAATATGGAATTGGTATTTTTTGAAATGCCTAGTTGGATTCTGAAATATATTAAAATAATCATTTTTCACTTTGATTTGGTTATTGTTTTCAATGAATGACAACAATGTTTTGAAAGTGGGTATTATTTTTAAAAGGAGGTGTTGACCTCAATGTTATATGAAAAAAGGGGTTATCTTAATAGATTTCAAATGGTGATTAGAAATTAGGGTGTGGTTCCCCTTTTTGAAAATGATTTAAAATCACCTTTTAAGGTTGTAAATAGAAATGAAATTCTTGGGACATTTTGAGTTTTTAAAATAGGAAGACTCGTTTTTTGAAGGGTGGATTCAAGATTATTTCAATTGAGTATCTTGAATTGTGTTTCATTCCCTGATTTTATTTTAAAGATATGTTGAGAACATAGTCATTTAAATGATATATGGGTTAGTGAGATAGAACCCCTGAAAATTAGGTTAGCATGTTATTTTGTTTTATTAAATGAAATAAGTGATAAATGTGTTTTGTTGATGACATAACATAAAAGGGAATTTGGTATAATGTGATTATGTTAAATGGGTTAAGGTATGGAATTGATATATTTGATAAATGAGTTGCGATTGTAAATGGAATATATGTTAATGGGTTATTAATTATAAATGGGATATAAATAATCAGTTATGGGAATGATCATTGAAGTAGATTGATATAATATATTATTTCATTCTTGGATGGTAACCTAGAGAAATCATTTGTAAAGATGTTGGTGTGTCAATCCACTATGATAGGAAGAGTTACATTTCATGTTTCATTAGCAGCAATCAATTTTTTTAACACTAACTAGTCATTGATTTTTTCAACCACAATTAGTATATCATTAATTCTAACTGTATTTAGAACTAAATCCCAAGTGAATTCAAGAAGATATCTATATAGAGATGTGAAAACTACCTAATAATCTTGTTGGACTATACCAGCTTTAAATCCCCACATGTAGTTCATAAAAAAGATTAAATCAATGAAATACATGTATATGATCTGAATAAACTAGATAAATTATACTGCAATAATAGTCATGTAGAATTCTATCCATTTTAATCCTCCTCACTACCACTATCTATGAGGTGTGTTGACACTAATGGTATGAGGAATAGTTTCCACATTTTGATTAACAAAATAATAATGATGGATGTATCCAATACAAAAATAACATATATGATATCCATAATTTTCATATTTAGACAAATGGTACCCCAAACCATATAGGAATTGTGTTTATTTTTCATGATATCCTTCACTTATGTATAAAAATACTTCTCAAATGTCACAAGATAGTTATTGCTTCTCTAATGAGGCTCATCCTAATAAAATTAATTGTTCCTGAATGCCTCTTAGTTTTCCTAGGTATTTCGTTAAGAACTAGTCTAATAGGACTATTTTATCTGATCATACAAAACCAGAGGTAGAGTTGATCTTGTTGCACCAACTTGTCATATAATTTTATGAAAATATTTTTTAAGATTCCCATTCATGGAAAAATGGTATAAATTCTATAGTGGTGATATGAATTAATTATTCATGTGTAAATTCAAGATGTACTGTAAAAAACATGGTCAATTGGTGTGATATGTATTATAAGAAACTCATTCCATTGATTGATTTTCTCTTACATTACTATCATAGGACTGACTCTATATATTGTATTTAAATCCCATGTTTATTCTCTTAGTTTCACATAGCTGAACAATGGTGACTCCTACACTAATATTCCATCCAAAGTCTCTTCCTCCAACTAACTCTTTATTATCTATTTCTAGGTGGCATGTAATATAGAAAATTAAAAATATTAATAGATCCTTAGTTTGGATACTTCCTTTTCTAGGAGTTTCCTATCATGAACAGTGAACAAGGTGAGTGAATTTTGAAGTATATTTAATCTCTTATACACATAAATGTCCAACTTTAACAAATTATTCTTCATTTGTTACCCCAATGGTTTTCAAGAATAATTATTTTACATTACAAGTATACAAATCCTTTCCAAGTGAGGTATTGAAACAACATATCAAAAACAACTATGTCTAATAATTCTAGCATCGGGTACTCAAGAATATTCATTCCAACTTTGACGTTTATCTCATCTGGTTTCCCATCAATGTTAAAAAAAACTGGACCTCCTATACGAAAACACATCTAATTTATTGGGTCTAAAATCCCCTTAAAATGTCAGTGGAATCTATTTTAGAAGTTCTATTAAATTATTTACTTAATGAAGTTCCATATTTATAGGTCCCTTAAAAACTTCCACAAAATAATGTTCTATACTCTGAACAATATCCTAGTTTACTTGTTGTCCTAGAGAATCTACGTTCTTAGTTTCTATATCTTTTGGTTATAGTGGATTCATGGGGGGATAAAATAGGGAGGCTTCTACAGTATCGTTAGCTTCCTACTTACAGAATCAAGTAAATAGTATTTGGATCCCACCATCACTTTAAAAAACTAAGCTGTGATAAAATGTGTTTGGTGCCAATTTATTTCTATCAGCATGGGGATAGAGAAGAATATTGATAAAGTGGAGTTTCTTCTCCAACTATTTTATGGCTTAGGCATAATTAGGTTTAATTAATGGAAATTATATGCTCTTATCCATCATTTTCACACTTCCTGAGAGGAATAGGTAGTATAATAATATACCCTCCTCTTATTCAATAAACCTCTGGACTGATAAACTGGTGATGAGAGAACAAGTGAATGCTTAAAAAATTTCATAGTCAAAAGCGCCTAGTGAGTACAGCCTGACTTCTTCTAGATTAATATTATGAACCCCACAAGATTTAAGTCATTTATTTTATCACTTTAAATTTTTCTTGATCCTCATATTGGGGAGGCTTAGTTCATAATGAATTGTCTTCTTAATAGGTTTCCCTTTACGTATTTTCAACCTAACAGGATTTCTTCCATTTTTCAATTCCAAATTATTAACTTAGATTAGGTTACTATCATATCCAGTTAGTGGAGACTCAATTTTTACCTAGGTTTCTCTTCAAAGATGTTCACCATGATGAGTTTTGTGTCTATTTACTTATATAGTTTTAGTTCATGCAAGTTGTACCGATATAGAAGTTGTTTAAGGTTAAAAAAATTTGACCCAAGTGCACATTGTTTAATTTTATGATGTGTGGACCATAAGCTGGGGTAGCCTACATGAAGAGATGTTTCAAGTTAACCTGATATGAATTGGTAAAATATGGTATCATGAATATGGATGATCTCATAATTAATTATAATTCAATAAAACGAATCATAATGACCACGTAACAGGGGAATAGGGTGTCAGATACTAGAATAAGTAGGATCTCACCTAGGTGTTCTAGAATATGTCTTTGTAAAATAATAGTAGTATTCTCATTTTAATTTAATAATTCCCTGATAATAATTAAATAATTTTTATAAAAAATGAAAACAGTTCAAATTTCCCAATAATTCCAAAAAAAATGAAGGTGTATCATTACACAAAGTGTCCATTTTCACATTGTTTCAAAAATTCATGACTTCTGATAAGAAACAAAGTGGCATAAGGGATGTCCCAATTTTATTAACTGGGTTGAAGGAGTTAGATACGGTCTTGGAACATGGGTCATTTAGTTTATGGTCATGAATCCTATACCATTTACTTTGTGATTTAGAGTCACACAATTAGGACCAATTAAGGGTTAAATACTGCTATTTCTATGCTTCTTCATCAAGATTGGAGTCATTATTTTTTCCCTCATGAACTATGATTCCAACCAAGTTATGCTTATGTTACTTTTTTTTATCTAATATTATATTTTGATTCTATAAAGGATTTCAAAAGTCAAGGGTTGAAATTTTGGAGATTTGGGAGAAACATGATTAGAATACTGTTTAGTATAACTTTAAGTATTGACCATGAGGTAATTGAGTAATATGGTATTGTTAGCACACTGTTTCTCTTTACCAAAGAAACTTCCCCTATCACAAACACTAGAGGGTTCATATCTAATTCAGGGGATTGGCTTTATTATATTATGTTTCTGTAATCTTACACTATCATATATATGAATATATTTCTGTATTTAGTAGTAATTATGTGTTTTAGTTTTTTATTATTGTGTAGTCACATTTTGATATACATGGATAAAATCTAGATCACATTATCGAAGAACACACCTCAGTATGTTAAGGGTTTGAATGAGTTTTTAGATTTTGAAATTTCTAATCGATCTGTTGAATGGCGAATAAGAAGTCCAAGTCCTAAATGTAAATTTAGAACATGGTTGAAGAGATATGAAGTTTATGAACATTTAATACTGAATAAATTCCCTTTTCAATATTTGTGTTGGGTTTGTCTTGGAGAATCTAACGTTACATAAAGATTGAGTACTGATGTTAATCCATAGAATGAGGTCCCAAGTTCGTCAACAATGGAAAATGAAATTCAAAACCTCATAAATGATTCATTCGGCACTATAAGACACCACTATCAGCATCAAAACTTATCAGAACAACCATAAGAGGATGCTACATCCATTTAATCTTGACAACCTCTAGGAGAGGTTTGTATTGACCCTTTGTGCAATGGAGATGATCTTTCCTCCATCTTTTTTTACTGTCATGGTGCATTTAACTGTATATTTGGTTGAGGAATCTAAATTAGGAGCCCTCATTCATTATCGATGGATGTATCCAATTGAGAGGTATTTTATTTATATGTTTTTCAATTAATTAAAAAAAATTGGAATTTAAATAAATGCATAATATTATTATTTTATTTCACATATATCTTGGGAATTTAAAAGCATATGTGAGAAATAAAGCTCAACAAGAAGGCTCTATTGCTGAAGGCTATTTGGCTGAGGAGTGTCTCACCATTTATTCCATATATTTAGATGATGTTGAGAAAAAATTTAATCAAGTTGGATGTGTTGACGACACATCAACTCAATCTCAAATGCATCAGAAATAAAAAATATTTCTTTCTATTGGCTGATCAGTTGGGAGGACCTCAAATGTGACACTGACAGAATTGGAATTATTATAGGCACATAGATATGTACTTCTGAATAGTGAAATTGAAGATCCATTTATAGAATAGTTGAGGATACAAACAAAGAGACGAATTATAGGCTGAACACAAAATGAGAAATATATAACTAAATCTGTGAATAAATAGCTTTTAGAATGGTTTGCACGGCGTGTAAGTTCATAAATATTGCAATAAATATGAATATTAGTTTGACACATACATTTTTGTAAATCTATTAAATTATTTTTCTTTTTTTAGATCATGAATACTGATACTCGGGCAGACTTGTCAGAAGATTTGAAGTTTCTTTCTAGAGGTCCTATAAAACAAGTTAGAGAGTTTGACGCTTATAATGTGAATGGATTTAGATTTCATACTATCAATCGAGAAGTGGGTTTGAAAACACAGAATAGTGGTATATTTACATTTTCTGAAGTGGGATACTATGGAAAGTTGCATGATATTATTGAATTAAACTACCACGAACATTTTTCTTTTGTTTTATTCAAATTCAAATGGGTCAATATTATCAGGGGTATTAAAAGAGATTCCTTGCAATTGACTTCTGTGAACTTCTCTCACTTGATGGATGTTGGTGATCATGAACTTCATGATCCATATATCTTAGAATCATAATAATAAATGGTATATTATGTGAATGATGTTGTGTATTAAGGGTGGAGTGTAGTTGTTCATGTAATACAAACAGATTTGTATGATATGGGTGATGAAGTGGAAGATTTGACCTCTGAAATTGAATTTCATCAACAACATGAAGCAGAATTATTTTTCTATCATGATATTGAAAATATTATTCTAGTAAGGATGAATAAATTGTATGAAGTAATGGATTAGGAAACTGACATGATTGAAGGGGAAAATGATTGTATGTACAATTATTTATTCATTCAGCAACCACTTGTTTCATTTCTGCAGTCATCCATTATCATTGTTATATATATATATTCTATTAGTACTGGGAATCTATTATCATTTTTAATTTTTTTCTGCATAATTTTTTTGAAATATATATTCTGAACTAAATTTTATTTGATTACATAACAGGAATGCCAAGGAGGAAGTGGTACACTGTTTCATCTAGTTCTGCGACAGATGACGATCTATCTGGCTCCCTCCCCATGGCATCTGAGGCACCAACTTCCTACACCCCTGCACCATCTCCCCCTGCACCATCACTCACACCATCTGTGGGTGTATCATTAGAGGCTAAGTCATTGATTCCCCCTTTAGAAGCCTCAGTAGTGGGGCGGCGACACACCCCTTCCAGTTTATCACAGACATACTGGAGTGTCACTGTCATAGGTACAAATTTTTATTAAATAAATTTATTGCATTTTGATTATACTAATTTTTTTCTCATTGAAGATGAAGAAAATGCAACCGTGGAGAAAAACATAAAAAGTTTAGATGTTTGTAATATGAATGGTGAGAAGATAGTCGTGCCATTTGTTTCTTATGGGGTCCCAACGGATGATGTCGTGGGGTTACTTGTCCAGATTCTAGGTCAGCTGGCAGCGAAGCCCATTTCCCTTCCTATTTCTTATGATGATTGGAGACATATGCCTCCAATCTAGAAAAATTATGTTTTTTATTCCAAAATAAAGGTAATTTTATTAAATTATGTTTTAATTTAATTTCATGTTACTAATATGTTCAAAATGAATTTCTGTATACAGATGTTCTTCCACTTTACAATTGCTGATGTGATAGCACAGAAGTGGACGTTGAAAAATCTTGGTAAGAAATGGAAAGATTTAAAATGGATATTGTGGTGTGATGTCAATGATACTTCATTTACTATGCAACAAATGTATGAGAAGATACCTAGTGGGGTACCAAAAGAACAGTGGAAAGTTTTTGTTGAAAGACATCGTGATGAGAAGCGGATGGTATTGAAATATATATTATTATATTATCCTCATTTTACATTTATACATGTATATGAAGAGTAGATTACATTGAATACATTACTGTTAAATTGAATTTTATTTATTTTAGGATCTCTGAAGACAGAATGCATCAAACCAGGCTAAGAAAGTCATCCCTCACACTGCGGCCTCAAAAAGATTTTCTAGAAGCCGAACGACATTGGTAATCTTTTAATTATTTTGAATATTTATAAGAAAATATTGTCTGTTTAATATATTGAATTGTTGATTTATCTTTTATTAATGCAGTCACAGAGTTTAGTGTATGAATCATCCCGAACTGAACTGTGGTTGGATGTTCACAAAAAAATAAGATGGAAGTTTTGTTAATGAGCCTGCCAAAGAAGTTGGGGTATGAAGTAAATTTTTTATTATAATAACTTATTATCAGTTTTTACTGTGTTAATATATATTGATATTTTATTTATAGGTAAAATTTAAAGAACTATGGGATGCCAATCCTGGGCAGTCCTACTCTGTCTCCCAGGATGACCCAGTTGCTGAAGTCCTTGGTAAGGAGCATCCTGGTAGAGTGTGCAGGATGGGTTTCGGACCCATACTATCTAAGAACTTTTTCATGCCACCATGGATTCCAACTGCATTTACTCCTGATTATAGTCAGTACATACCCGAATACGCTCAGAGGGATATTGCTTCTCTATGAACCATAGTTCAATATTGGGGGTCTCAAATATCTTCTTTTCAGAAAGCGATGACTGATATACATCAGCAGATGAGAAGATATTCCCCTAGTGGTAGTGCATCGACTGGTGGTCAGTAGCTAAATCAAAAAAATCAAAATCATTTAGTTTTCAAACTTTCTTTGGTTTTAAGTTTTGATATAAATATGCAACAGTATTTAATTTTCAATATAATGTTCTTATAGGTGACAGTAGAAAGTGGAGATGGAGTTGGAGAGGGTGGCGATGCATTATCGGACCGTGAGTAGTTCTATTGTTGATGTGTTGAACAAATATGGGAACAATTGGTTTGTATATGTAACATTTGTGGCACATAGTTTCCACCAAACATTTTCATGTCCTAACATTTTCTTGATTTATCATGTTTCCTTTTATGAATTTTATTGATTTATGATGTTTCCTTTTATGTCTTGATTTCTCAAGTGTGGTATACATCATTCCAGTTAGGCCTGTGTTTGAATTGGTAGTCGAGATTTTGGATGACTAGGAGTTAAACCCATTGTTGATGTGTTGAATAAATTCTCGATGCCTAATATTATAATATGTAATTATTCAATATCATCATTCAGGAAGGTAAACCCTTCTGTCGTTGGTATCCTATAACACCGTGAATCAAAAAAACATGTGGATTGATAACTCTTTATTGGGAACTATTTTCTATGAAACCAATAGAAAATGATTTTCATTTTCCATAACTCAAACATAACCTTGTTTTCTATTTGAGCCTAATATGATTCATGTTATATAAATCCTTATTTTCAAAAATTATTCATGAATATATAAAAAATTACATGTCGTTCCATGAATAAAACTCCAGAAAACAATAATATCTCATGGCTAGCGTATCAACCAAGGTGAAATAACATCCAACTATAACATCAAACAACAAGAAAAACAATCCCACACTGAGAACCTGGGCTTTACCCCATATATGGGTTAGATAATCCCCCAAAAAAACACATTACCAAAGACTGAAACACCTTAATATCATATAAAACATTCAAAAAAATTATTAAATATAAAATAAAATGGTTTTGATACAACATTGTGATTTCATTACCTAGGTTCCACTAAACTGGTTCCCTAAACCAATGTGCCACATGATCATAGGAATGCCTCCCCATATACAAGAGGATTCCTACTAGTATTGAGGGTCCAATGAGGTATTTGGGGATAATATACCATCTTTATCAGTGTAAAACAATAGTATAAATCAATTTAAATGATAACCATGTATGTTATAAGAATAATCATGCATGATGTATTCAATTCCAAAAATTGGGTAAATCCCCGCAACCAATATAGTAAACATGTCAGTTCATACAAGTGTCATGTGTTAAGGAAAAAACAAAATAAAAAACCCCATAAAAATCCAAAAATGGGTCTCTATGTCCATCCAGTTCCCTCATACATGCTCCATACCATATCCCAAATCAACCATCTATCAAAAGGATTTTTCCCTTACACTTCCCTTCAACCATGATATCTACTCAGGTATCAATGGAATCCTAAAAAGGGTGTGAGTATAGGTTAATAGGACACCACCAATAGTTTCTAAACAAATAAATATTATAATAACAATAATACTATATACATAAGTACAATTAAATAATGAACAAGGAAGAAAAGGTAAACAAGTTCTAGAATCAAATATCAATCATTTAACCCTGTATATCCTTTGGTTTTATGATGACATCAAATCCCACCAAACCTTCTTCAGCTATTTCAAAATTATATTCCATTAATATAAATGGGTTTTACATTTTTATTAGAAACAATTTTAATTCATTAATCATTTCAAATTCATATACTTTGGTGCACTAATCAGTTCACTCATATCATACACATAGGCTTTAGTTCCTGGAAAGCCATGTTAATACACTATCCAAGCATAGGAAACTCCATATACATCATATCAAGTCCATTATTTCAAATTTCATGTCTATCCATCCCACATCAAAGATAAGTAATTCCTTGTAAAAAAAATCATACCCATGGGTGGGATCTACTGTGTCCCTCATCATTTACTAATACATCAATACACATTCCACAAGGTCAAACACACTTGACCTTTTTAACAAATTACAATATCAAGGGTGAACCTATTTCATTTCACCAATATTCACATAGTTTATCACTTTCACTGCACTTAATGTAATTCCATAACTATTCTATTTTACTATTCATTCATAACAAAAACCATTGTACATATTTTCAATTCCATCTTATAACTTGGATATTTCCACATTTTCCATTCATTATTTATCCCCTTAGCTATCTCACAACCCATTTAACCATAAAAGTTATGATAAAAAACCACTTATTCCATTTTGACATGCTAAAAATATCTATAATTGGATTAATCCCATAAACCCTTAAATTTATCATTTAATAACTAAATTCACATGTTCAAGGGATTAGCACACCCCATGGGTGGCCATAAACCCAGTCCACTCTTCATCAATATATCTGAAAACATCCTTGAAAGGTCCAACACATCATTGAGTTGATGTTATTTTATGAGATTGTGTCTGGTTTGATTTGTTTTTCAGGGAAGTGGTGCATTGGAAGATGAAATTTTTTTTCTGGTCAGATTTCCGCGGCGGTTTTAACCACCGTGAAGAGTAAGTAAGACAGTAGCATCGGTTAAAATCTCCACTAAACGTAAGTATTTTTTACGTTTAGCGGCGGTTTTAACTGTCGCTACAGAGTCACATAACCTGCGTGCATTCCGAATCAGTTCTCGTGACTTTAGTAGCGGTTTTACAGCCACTTGATTTAATTTATTAGTGGAGGTTATAACCGCCGCAAATAAAATAAAATCCCGAGCTCGTAAAAATCACTGTTAAAGTGATGACAACCGCTGTGAAATGAAGCAGCTATGACGCTTCCCTTAAATCACTGCTAATATTTTGTCGATGCCAAATTTATTGGAGGTTTCTATAAACCTCTGCCAACCCAGGTAGCATTGGTTTAAACCACCGCTACATGCAAAAATAACTTCCGCTAAATGGCAGTTTTCTTATAGTGATAAAACATCAAGTACAGTAAATGTATAACAAAATAAAAAACGATATCTCCAATCATCACAATCCAAGGCTCAGTCATGTGATCATATTCTCACGTGCAATGTGTCAATCAAGAATTCATGATTAGGCACTTGCCCATACCCCTACCAAAATCTATGAATTATATTAGGTTGTCAATCCAAAGTGTGAACAAGGTGTGAGGTATAATCAATAGGCCACCACCAATGGTGTCTATAAAAAACACATCTTATGTATAAAAACTATAACTATTTGTAGGTATAACAGGTAAATTTGTATAATGAGTGACAGATATAAAAAAGCCTATGAATAGGGGATGTAACTGTAAGAAGGAAATAAATGATTAATATCAATAAATAATGGTAAAGTGTTAAATTTACTACTAGTTTTAGAATATTCCAGAGACATAAAAAGTATCATACCTACATGGGTAAGGTCCCAAGGCTAAAAACCAAGGGGACCTCCTCGAGTATAAGGAACTTGTCTGGGGTGATTTTAGAATAGTGTAGACCTACATGGGTAAGGAACCCAGGTCTCATGACTTAGGTATAATAATATATAAATATATATGTGTATTTGGAGGTCATAGGTTCCATACCTCAACCCCACTAATCAATTTCATTCCATAATCAAAATTAGTTCTATACTGTAATAAATATAGGTTCCATACTATTAATCCACATTGGTATCATATCATAATATCCAAAATCAAACAAATAATATAAAATTTAGGGATATGTTAATGTCCATTCCAAGGTATAATCATCTTTTTCATTGTAATACCCTTATTTAATCCATTTATTAACTCATTTTATTTATTAATTGATTCCACAGTAGAGTGGAAAGCTCACACACCCAAAGGGGTGGTTCTAAGCATAGGAAGATGGATGAACCCTCCTCGGAGGTAGTTATGGTTGAGTTTGACAACCTCCAACCAATTCAAGGTGCTATGTGTGTATCAAATTTAAGGTTCAAACAATTAGTTTAAGATATTTATTAATTTTAGTATCAATGTTTATAAGGTTCATCTTTTGGCGCAACTGTGAATAATTATTAAATAAAAAAACCTTAGGGAAAAGACATATGAAATATACCATATATAGGTAGTGGAAAACTCATCTATTATAATATTCTCATTTCGAGTAGAATGATAGAAAATGGATAAATAGAAAAAAACTGAAAATAGGGTGAAAGATCCCGCATGAGGATCGCACAACAGATGGTGAGATAAGCATAGAAAAGAAGGCAACAGATCGAAACTATTACTGATGGTGATCCAACATAACAAAAGGAACTTGATTCAGATTCCTAATATATAATAGATATCAAATAATATCTTGAGGCATGGGAGGATCTCTTAAAATGGGATGTTTCTAGAGAAAATATGGAATAGTTTGGCGTTTTTAGATTTAAGAATGGAGGAGAGAAAAAAAGGAATTTCACCCCTTAAAAAGGGGTTGCATAGTTTTTTTACATGGTTTTCCAACCCATGTTCCAACTATACAACAAGAATTTTCCATGGGCACCCTGTCACATGGGCTAAGTGTATGGATAGTCTAATAATACCCATCCCATGAAAAATTCCTCTACAACATGGCCTTCAATATTCGCACAGTCATGAAGCTTAAGATGCATGGTTAGAACATATTATTCGGCCCTCTGTAGTGTACTAGAAAACCCATAATAGTTTAAAAAACTAAGTGTACTAGACCTCATGGTTTAAACTATCTATAAATCCCACATGTTTTCTACAAAACTCAGGGCTTCCGGCTCCGAACAAGCCCCAGATACCCCCCAAAACATTTTTCAACCCACTGGGCATTCATATTAAGAAAAAACCAAAGAATTAAACATGAATTAAAAATATTATTTTATATATATAAAATTTAGGGTGTTACAATTTCTATATATGGAAGAAATTAATTTAATATTAAAATTCAAAACACATTGAAAAAATGTTTCTTCATAAAAAACATTTTTAAGTATAAAAATGTTTGTATTCTAACATCAACAATAAAATTAATTATAATAAAAATAATTGGATTATTCATATTATAATATGACTAATTTATCTTTGAAACCATTTGAAAACAAAATTTAACTTTTCAAATTCTTGAATCAAAGAAATATTTTTTGATAAAAAATAGTATTTTTTACAATTCATGGGAAAATTAGTCTATTCAGAAAAAAAATCCCAAAAATTCACCCAAAGATAATTTTGATATGTAGATTTCAGAAATTATATTATTTTTATTAATTACAATTTTTAATATTTGTGTAAATTAATTTAAATATTCACTCCGAAAAATCAATAAGAAAATATTTTTTTGTACAACAAAGATATAATTTTTACATTTAGAAAATGTATTTTTCAACAGAAAGGATATAACTATTTCATTTAGATAATGATATTGTGTGGTTCATTTAGGATCGATGTTGTTTGTATTATACTCTATCTAATATAGTGTTATTTTAAACTTTTAGGGTATTACACGATGTATTTTGATAGCTGTCAATGGAAAATGGAATTATTTCGAGCTTGATACTCATGTGTATAAATTGATAATATAGAAAATATGTGTCAAATTATAAATCCATATGGTCATAAAATTGGAACCTTTAATTGGGTGGGGCCTTTAGAATGGATTGGGTTTGGTACATTTTATTGTAGCATAGTGACATTGAATTTTCCATAGAACATAAGAATATAGACTTATATGAGGTTATATAGTTTTCAAATATTTCTTCTTACTTTATAAAAATCTTATTGTTGAATTCATTAATTGGTGGAGCCTATAAATCAATACATTTCAACCAATACATATCGAATTCATTATATGTTTTTGGTATGTTGAAATTATTAGTGGTGTTCCATTCCTAGGAAATATATATGATAAATTTCTTCATGATCCATCCACTTGGAATAATGTTGGATAGATTCCTATTATTAAAAAGGAGATTCTCAAATTTTACAATGATTTTATTAAGAAATATATAGATCTAGGAGTAGGAATATGATTTAAATAATGGGTTTTATCATTTTTTTTTAATGATACCAAGGATGAATTGTTTTCTAAGAAACCCACGGATTACCCATCATGTGAATCTCAGGGGGGTGGAGGGTTCTTACTACCGATTCTCAAAGAAAATTATTTCAATAGTTATGGATAGATATCCAATTATTAAAGAAATGTTCATATTCAATTGGATTAATTCCTAACAATGTTCCTAAGTGGTATCATGTCCTTAGTTTTTTGAGAGAGGTGGGGTAAGGGTGGCCACCTTTGTGCTGGTGGTGCTGTATGAAAGATATAGGAATATTGGCTTTGTTATTCCTTTAATGACCAAATTATAGGATATACTTTACTATATATATATAGGGGAATCCCTTGTAAAGGATTATTGTCTCCTTATTTTTTTCATGGGGGTGGATGGGAGCTCATATATGCAGTTATGAGTTTCTAAATACCAAACCCATTCTCATTTCTATGTTCAAACTATTCATCCAGTTCAACAATTGGTTTAAGCCCAGTATGCTGATGGATTGGGAGATATATAAAATATTTATCCAACATGTTTTTTGTTCATTCCATATGGATCTACAACTATTACATTATTGAAAATAGGATATGTGATCTTATGGCCCATTCTTATATCATAGTTATTGGTGAAGGTGTTTTGTCAACTCGAATTTTTTTCAAGATAATCTTTGAATAGTGTGCACCTTTTCAATTTCATAGATAGTTTGTATGTATATATAAAAATTTACTAGATTATCTATATTATATTCTTGTAGATAGACATATTATGATATCTCTCCAATTTTGGATCATATTTTCTAGGGATAAAACTCATCTCTAAGTGAACTTCCCTTCAAATAGTGTGGGTATTAGTCTCTCAATGGAATATACTGACACTTGGATATGGTCTTTTCATGATGGTGAATTGGATATGGTAGTAAAATATATCAATGATCTTACATCAATTTTAATGTGTGAGTTAGTAAGATATATGACGGCCTAATGAAGCCAAATTCCTTGTAATAAATGGGTGTCCAGAAGACAAATGGATCCAAAAATTCCTCAAAAGCATGTCAAATGGATGGGTCCAACTCCTTCATCATGTGAACCACCAAAAGTTTTAGTAATATTTTGTGTAGTTCCCATAATTTACATTATGGATGGTTAGTTTCTAATAATTGGAATTCCAATGAGTAGGGTTTTCCCTCATTTACTACATTGGTCAGGGTGACATTTCCAAATTAGTGTCAATAATGGGATGTTTGGAGAAGAAAAATTGTAGTCAAATAAAACTATATAATTCTTTTTCAGGAAGAAGAAGAAGTGATTTAAGATTATAACTTCACTTTAAGGAACCGCATATGAGTATCATGTGACTAAAGTCAAGGAATTCCAACAATATATCATTATCGTGATAAATTCAATTGAAGGAAATGTTCATTATATGAAATTAGCATTAGAGATAATAGTTCCCAGTAAAAAGGATATTATAGATGGTATATTAAGTCATCATAATTCTAGAAAATTGGTGAGATAAAAACCATTACTACTGACACACTTCTTATTTTTATTGAGAACTATCTTATAATTACCTTGGATATTGTAGGATGCTGGAGATATTCAATAACCTATTGTTTCATCAATATACTCTCTTAAGGGAATTACAGCTAATGGTAGTTCTCATAATGGTGAGGATGTTAATGATCTAGGAAGTCCTGGTCCGATGGAGTGCATGGAATTAGTAACTACTAATTTGGATGGAATGTACCTATTTCCCTCATTGATTCCTTTTCTAATACATTGTGTTCCCATTCAGTCTAATATTCTTCCCTTATAAGAAACCAAGAAGAGGAAGTAAGTGATGTCACTGAGAAAATGAATTCATTTAAAGATCAATATAGGGGAAAATTATAGTGAACCACATAGAATTGTTCTTGATTCCTAATTTGACTAAATTAAACCTTATTCTCTTTGATCTAGAGTATTTAAGTGTACTCATAGAGAGTCCTGATAATATAAACAATTATTCTATTATTCTTGAAAGGATGGAGTCTTCATTGGGAAAGGGTAATTACTTCCTCTATAATTAAGAATACAATTTAATTTATTTCATATTGTCCAACCTCTATCTAAGTTGATTTATCTTCATGATGATTATCCCAACACAAGATATATATATACTACATTAGTGTTTGGTACTTCTATTCCTTAGGGTCTCTTATCACAGGAGAAAATATCTATTTTCCCTCATGTCAAGGTCGACACAACATGAACAACTACTTTTAAATCTAATAAAGGTATATACTCAGTAGTTACCACAGTTACTAATTGTTTGAGGAAATTTTTTATATCTATAAAAAATAGTTTTTATGTTCTTAATTACAATATCTCTACCTCAAATATCAAATTTATCATTTCACACTACTTCATGAACTCACCTAACAAAAAATGAGGTATAAGCCTATTCTCCCTCAAGACCTCCAAGAAATCAGAGGAAAAACCCCCAACTCAATGACGTAGTTCCATAATACATCATTTCCATGGGATATGTATTTAATGACTCATAAAACACTCATAAGTTAAATATTAGATCAGGAAACAAGTATAGATATACATTTAGAGCTTGATTACATAGATTGAATTTGAAGATCTCATGGAATGGTAAATCCATTTCCAATAGATTTTTAAGACCCTTTGTTATAGTGTATTTTACTATCAAGAACTCCACATGAGGTTGAATAAGGTGGCACCTATTTTTTATTATAATCCATTCCTTGTGGGAATAATATCAATTAAATAGGTCTCATATTTTTTCATGTTGTGTCAGAATGGGGACTTTAATGAATAATCTTATCAACTGATAAAATTAGAAACACATATAATCTTAATCAAAAATAGAAGATCTAAAACTAATTCGAATCAATATGAGTTGTCTCTCATATTTTTTATTCTTAATGATACTGATAATATGGTGGAAAAATAAAATAAGCTCATTGATATAGTGGAAAAGTAAAAATTCAATGATGTTGCTCGAGTGGAGGCATTGTGACTTGATACAGAGGTGGAAAATAAAATTGTAGATCAATTATTCCAATCCATAACCATTCTTGGATTAAAAAAACGATATTTATGAGTCTTAAAATGATATAATATCATATTCATGCATTTTGATATGTTTCAAGACTATGTTAAAATATGGGAGTTATTACAAAGTGTTGATATTGCTCAATTGTTTTTAACTATCAATGAATAAAATCGTTGACACATTTTTTTTGTTATTATTTTTTTTAAATTATGTTATGATAATTACCCAATATTTTGTTCTTTAAAAAAATTCAATCTTCCATTTATTTTAAAAAGACAACTTCACATTCCTGACACCTGAATTATAATGACTTCCTTATGGGCATGCCTGATTGATCAGATAGTTATATGTACCATCATCCTTACTCTAGTTTTGGAATATTTGTAAATGTATGATAAATTATTATTAATTTTGGAATAATTTATAGTGTGATAATGATTAGACAGGGTTCCCAAAAGTTTTTCTAATCCAAGTGGCCTATCTATATTATCATGACTCTTTCTAGGGTCATATAGTGTACCCCACAATCTTTGTTCCTTTTTTATTATCACCTTGAATTATACCTACGTCTCATATGATAGTGGAATTAGAGGGAAGGACTTTTATTTTCTTCATAATCCCCTGTATGAGGTTTCATTATGTAGACACCATGAAATGTGTTCCATGCACTTCTTTTCAAAATGTCCACAACTGGGATTGAAAGGTTCGCGGTGCAACTCTGAATTTTTCAAGTGGTTCAGTGATGGTAGCGAAGGCACCAGCCCAAAGGGTAGGGACTGAAGCCTGACACTGATCCCAAGTAGGGTTGTGGGGGCGCAACCCCCGTGGTATGGAGGAATAAATTTGGCTAATTCCCCAAAGAGGTGCCCAAGGTACCTACGCAGAAATACATGTGTGCCACCATATTAGAGCTGATAGAAGTATTGATTTTGGCTAAGTACTAAAATTGGCACCCCAATAGAGCCAAAACCTCGTCGGCACAAAAGCTACTTGTGCACCACAATTTGTTGTGCAAGTCACTTGCGCAACCAATCTCTTTTCACCCAGGGTCCTATTTTTTCCTATAAATAAACCCTTGGGGCCTTCATTTTTATGAAAAAAATTTCCTAAAGCCCAATTGATTCTCTAGTCACACTAGTGCTTCACCCAAGTCCTCTGAAACATTCAAGGTAGTTTTTTAACACCTAAATTGGAGGAATTAAGGGAGGATAATAGGACTTAATCCCTTTTAGTGTCTGAAATCCATAACACTTCTGCTCCTAAAGCACCCAACCTCCAAAAATTAGAAACACTTGTGTGCCAGATATTCCTTTTATATGACTATAGTGCCCCACTTCTGGGATCACCTGTGAATACTCTAGAAGGCTTGATCCTGGTCTCGTCCAAGTATTACCATATAGGTTGTTCGTATCTTAAGTGAACATCAGGTCACCCAAGCCTACTTGTGAGCCCATACGTGTGTTACCTTACCTACTTGGTCATACCTCTTCGATTCACTTACTCTCTTCAGTCTACAATCCATCAATCCCTCTTCAAAACCATCCATGGTAAGGCTTCTTCTTCATTGGCTCCCTTGTTTGAAAGGGATTATGGTGAGACCTCCACCAAAACCACCTGACTTATCAAACCTTTGGGAAATTCACATTAGTGTGCCTCCTATTTCGGTTTGTATATACACAGTCAGAGGTTTGCCAAATTTGTTTCACAATGGGGTTAGGATTCATGGAGTTTCTGTGGGTTTGTATATCCGTAGTCACTTGGACATTTCTCCTAGGAATAGTGTTGGGATGTTCTCGGTTTGGAGGATTAGGGTTTGGGGTTTGTCCTCCCATTTTTGTATCTATGACCTAGAACCTCAGATCTCTAGTAGGGAAGATAAAGTTCACACTTTTTTTATACAAGCAAAAGAGAAGTCTCCCTTCCCTACCAGGATCAATTTTAGGGAATCCATCATGGTGTAATCCACTAACCTTCCACCCTTATTCCTTCCATTGGACCCTTGTCCAATGTGAATAGAACAGAGGGAAGGTTTGTCACCTCCCTCTCTTCATGGGTTGTCTCGCCCTCATTCACCATCATCGTCGTAGGCACACCCTCTTCCATCAGTATACGAGGAAAAGTGTGTGTGACATTGTTTAATCTTTCACATCTTCTTGTTTCTCACACCGAGAATGAATCATGTGGGATTAGAAATTTGTGATGATTAAAACATTTTTACAAACACCCATGTTGAATGAACTATGAGAACTACGATTCCCACCATAATTGAGATACATAGGAAGCCTTCTCAGGGACCAATCTCACTGTATATCCTCTTCAATAATCCAACTCTAATTCTTTCAATCTGGGCATCCTCCTTAGGAATAAACCCCAAATTCAACCCTTAAATCATGAAGGCATCATTTTCAAAAAGTATTCCTAAACTCATTTCTCTAAAAGGACTATACTCTCCTATGAGACTTATCGAACTATGTGGGCTTCGATTTCCATCCATATGGGATATGTAGGAGTCATCCTTGAGGTTTAAACCCAATATTTCAAATTAACCATGTCCTCCTTGGGCCATATTCCCAATAGGATCTAATCTAAATTGGAAATAAATATCCTTTCCATGTTCATTGGCTTGTTTTGGAATAAGTCCCACACCAAACATTGACTAAGCACATTTCAGTTAGAATTCCTTACCACGTGACATTAAACTGTATGGTTAGGTCCTTATCACATGACATAAAAATTATGATGTTTCCCATTAAGCAGCACCGAACTATGAGGGTTTTGATTCCTTTCACAAGGATACGTTGGTTTCCCGTTGTTTTATGGGCACAATCCCAAGATCAAAACAAACATTTTTCTCCCTAGCTGACAGTATATTTCATAGTGCCCCACTGAGTGGCTTAAAAACCAGTATCATCATAATGATGATTAAAATAATCTTTAAATAGTATATTAATAGATACCATTAATGGAGAACCTTGAATACATATGGATATTTCCATTAATGAAGAACCTTGAATACATACTGATGATTCAAAATTTTTCACATGTTAATAAGTGATTTCAAATTCTAGGGGAAACTTATGTTATGTTTGGTAAATTAATAAGTATTCATGAAAATATCTTAAATTTATAAAGAGAGTCCCAGAGTAAACAATAATTTCCATCCAAAAGGGTGTGATGAGTCTAACCTCACATCCACTCGACCAATGTACGTTCCTAAGTATCATAAAGTTCAAACTTAACAAACACATACCTTGGGAATGAAGGTCCCCTTTGGATAACAAAAAATTGTAAGTTATTAGGTACATGAATAAATCCAATGGAAACTGCCTGGAAGCAGTGATTCATAAAACTAGAACACGCGTTTCATGGAACAATGAAAAAAATGGTGAACCCGACATGAATTCTTAACCAAGTTAATAATGTTACATATCGGTTAGGCCCCTATAAATTGATAAAGTAAGGATAGACAAAGGAATCAATCACACATGTATCCTTCTAAAAGTTGTTTCTTTAATGGGGTTCATTGTTGTTTCTTAGTTTTTTCTCAGAACTCCCTTTAGTCCAAAATGGATTTCTTTAAGATGACATTTGTGAACTTCCTGACCACTACTCAAGATGGATTCTCATCAATAGGAAGAACGTTATCACCTACCCAGCATCTTTAATGAAGGGTCTCCAATGTGCTGGTGAAGGAGTATCGTCAGCACAGTACAATCCCAACCTTGGAAGCTATTCGACAAGCCCTCCAGGTAGATAACAATCATCGATCATCCGGCCAATGATAACCGATGATCAAGAAGCAGACGGTGCCAACCACAATCTTCAACTGTTTTGAGTCCTTATCCCTGGAACACAATAACTAGTATCTCTTATTCTATAAGGAAGTGGATCAAGAGGTCACTCAGGGCCTTAGTTCAAAGATGCAGGGGTCCTTCCTAAGGATTCCCACCAGAAATCGCTTCCAGAAAAATTGTGTGGTAGTGAACCCCCAACATGATGGGGGTGTTGCTTATAGATGTTCGGTCTAGGTCTTTAAGACCCAGAAAATCAAGATGAACCTCCAGGGACAAAGGCTAGTCAAAATGGAGAAATTTATTACCTTTTCCCCCTCCGAAAAAGTCCATCAACCTAACTTGAAGGAAAACAACGAGCGAACACATACACCCATCGGTCTTAATTCTGCTGCATAGTAGACTCATCTGGTAGTGACCCACCAATATAGCTGGGAAAACATGGTGGAGTACCATGAACAGGCACACACACCTGTTTACAAATTATCATCCAGTCATCAAGCTCATCTGACTACATTTAAAGAATTCCTCCAACCAAATGTGGTGTAAACTGGTAAACAAGAACATACACCTACTTGCGTTCACTAATTCTTCTAGTAGTATCGTTTTCTAGTATTTAAGGAATTCCATCAACCTGTATTGACATAAAATGACCAGAAGGCACATACACCTGCCAACGTTCATCAATCTTGTGAATAGTCTCATTTGGCAGCACCCAGAGAAGTCTGTCAGAAAGCTCCAATAAAAAATATGGGGCAAACTCAACTATCTACCCTCATACATGAGTACTGTCAGTACAAATTAATAAGAAAAGGAGGAAAGGATCAGGAACATACACCTCCTCAAAATATGAAATGGATTTATATCCTTGTTCTGGCCGCTTAAGTCACCAAACACATCTTATCAATGGTGAAAGAGAAGACACAAATTCATTCCCATATTCAAGAAGCATGCCAGAATATTATAACAACTTCAGTAGTAATAGGGGAACAAATGCATAAATTTATCCTCGCACCCAAGATGACTCATCAACATGCCATCCCAGAGTAGATACACACCTATGTTCTAGTCCAGGGGGTCATAGGGCATACTACCACATTTCATACGGACAA
Source organism: Viscum album (assembly GCA_963277665.1). NCBI lineage: Eukaryota > Viridiplantae > Streptophyta > Magnoliopsida > Santalales > Viscaceae > Viscum > Viscum album. The sequence goes on from OY728150.1 coordinate 687,000,209, forward strand.
CAGGATCGAGAACATACACCCTTTCCAATTGGAGGTAATAAGTTTGTTCTGGTAACTAGTCCAAGGTAGGCACATACACCTTCCCATAATAACCACTTCTCCCAGCAAGTGTCCCCAACTAAGTTTAAGAGATCGTCCAAAAATAAATATTATCAAACATGGTTGGAAAATCAAGATTCAAGAAGTAATTTGGCTCCTCTTAATGTTGGAGTTCTTAAAGCCCTCAGACATTTATCTGTTGCAGCTCAATATCCTACCCTCTCATTACTAATTTATGCAGGTGGTAGCATTAATTATGAATTTTTCCATCAAAAACTTCATCATGAAGGCTTTATTCATGAAAATCCGGTCAATCCAGAGTGCTTATCTTCATATGAGATCCACGAAAACCCTCTGTGTGGCCAGAAAATCAAGGAGAAAGAGGATTTATCCCTTGCTGTAATCTACCATGATGGTCCTCCTCATTATGGAGTTTTCTATGAAATTACTCTCCGTATTAGTATTTCACATTATCAAAAAAATTCTATAATTGACAATGTAGTGAAGAAAAGGCCCTTTTATCTTGAGGCACTTTCCAACACAAGGCCAGTCATGTCTGATGCCTTATCATTAATAGGTGAAATACTTTCTCAACTAGAATATGTCTTAAGGGAACAGTCATTCTATGAACCTCCTTTGGGTTATTTGTCTTATGATAAAAAGAATCCAATTTGGTTATACCAAGTGTAGAACCCTCTAATAAAATATGATTATCATATGTTAAACATGAGAAAAAAACTGGAAAAAGAAGAAATATCAGTCATGTTCTGGCCTTTGAAAAATTATCAATATAACATTCCAGAATTGATGGAAGAATATTACATTAATGATGTCTTCCTCAACATACAGAATACTCTTCGTCATTTGAAAACCAAATTATTTCTATATGATGAATATCAAAATCATTTAAAGGTAACAGAATGGTTTTAATGCCAAATTGACTTATCATCTCTCTTAGTTTCCCGACATCCAGAGGATGAAAAGTAGCAGAGAGCTTTTCAGTGTGCATGCCTCAGTGCTCAAAAGAGGCTATGCCAATTAATTTCTAACACCCCATCTAGTATTTGTATCAAAGGATGGGGTGCACATGGAGCATTGAATTTAACCACACTCCATAGTCAGTAAATCCTGCCAAAAGTGGTCACATGCAATGTTATTTCTCACGGCCGGCTAAAATCAACAGATTTCATCTATAATCCAATGTATGCTCAAGAACTGGCCTCAACTAGATCTCATCAGAGTCAGGCCCAAATAAATCAATATATTGAGATATTATTACATCAAGCATATGAGAATCTTCAGCAGGCCTCCCGCTTAGAGGATTCCTGCCATTAGATAATGAAAATTTCTGAAATAGCACAATGATCTTCTGAATGTGATTTGAGTGATTTTATGATAATGCATCCAGATAATGTCCAAACCAAAATTCGTAAAATCAGAAGAGAAGAAACGAGAATTTTAGATATAGAAGTTCAAGAACCACCCCAGCTTGTAGGGTTGGGGGCTTATTGAAATAAACCTTTAAATTCAATAAACAAAGTTAAAAGGTTTGAAGGAAAAGAATAGGAACAACCCCATCCCACATTTCTAGGGGATTTTTCACATCTAAAATTCCCTCCTCAACGGAAGTCAGTTTTCTCCTGATTAAGGAAGAATTTACAAAGAGAGCACACAACTGAAATATCCAAGGATTCCCTTCAGTTAACTATTTTCCAAAAAATTCTTGGTAAGTCAACATATAAGATAACAGAGTCTCATGGAAAATACAGAATAAGACAATATTACAAAAATACTAAAAATCTCCATCAATGCATTATGTGTCAACGAATGTTATTAACACCATTGCAGAAGATCCTCCAGAAAATGAGTTCAGTTTAGGGTAATTATAATGTGAAGTTATTATTCATAATATGGTACACACTGAAGCAAATGAAGAAGGTGAACGTACCCAAAATCAGAGGCTTACCCAGAATCTACGTATTCCCTCAAATAACCAACTTCCACCCTTCTGAAATACATCTAACAAGTGGAAAGGAAAAAAGTCAAATTGCATCTCACTTTTCCACTAGAGAAGGTCAATATCTTTCACTTGAAGAAATATTTTCACATCAAGAAGAGGAAATTAAATAGTTGAAAAGAATCAATACAGAGTTACTCTGAACTAGCATTTTTTCTAGACATACTCCCGAGGAAGATCCTAAACTTGCACATTTTGTAGGAGCTCCTCAAGAAAGAGGATTTTTGGTAACTACAGATGCACATAATGAATTCCATCCATTGTGTACACATCCTAGGCAAGATCAAACACATCCTAATATTCATGTTCCTGTGGGTTATCCAAGGAAAACACCAGTACCATCACCAGTGGTTTTTCCGGTCATTACACCATCTCAATCTCCAGTTGTTGTACCTATATAGGTCCCAGCTCACCCAGATATTCCCCAAGTTCTTATGAACACAATTGAGGGATTAACAACATGATATGAATCCATAAAAGAATGGCATGCACCAGTTCGGTCGGAAAAGAAAGCTTACCTTGAATGGGTGTATCTGATTCCTCCCCCACCGAATTTTTTGAATACTACATTCCCAATATTTAATGGTTTGAGAGATCCAAAACAACAATTGACACATTTTGTCTCTCATTGTGACCCTATTATGGGGAATCCTCAATAAAAAGAAGCATTAAAGCTCTGGTGTTTTGTACATTCATTACTAGGACAATATTTTGTATGGTACACAAGTTTGTAATCCCAATCAATTACTAGATGGGAAGATCTCTGTCAGAAATTCCTTCTTCAAATCAACTCAAAACTCCAAAGACAACAGTTTGTGATCTTAAAAAATGAAAATAATTGGAAAATTAAAGAGTTTTAGATTTCATTGCTCGATGGAAAGAATTTATATATTCCTTAAATCTAGAACTCCCTCAATAAGAGTTGGTTCCAATTTCTATGGAAAATTTGCGTGATGATTTACGCACACCATTGATCCCTGTAAAATACATAAGACGGTTTTGAGACCTTGCTTCAATTTATCAACATATTGAAGATTCCATTATGGAAACTAAGTATAAAACTCGTGTAATTCCATCAGCCGTGGGAAGGAGAATAGAGAAAGTAGAGGATACTATAGTTACACTTAAGAAATCACTTGTACCTGCATCCACTTCAAAACCTTAATCATATCAAAGGGATCCACCTCATGAGCATCATCAACAACGACCACCTCATTAAGAATATCAAAGAGATCAAAGTTGGAAATAGTTTGAATAATTAAAGAACAAATTTTATTCTTTCCAGAATGAATAGGTTCCCAATTACTTCATCTCAACTTTGGAAAATAATCTGGTTCAGTTGCCAAGTCCAAAGAAACTAAAAAAATAAGGGGATGAATATATTCTAAATTATTATACCTTTTACCAAATTTTGGGACATCCCATTTAGGAGTGTTTTGTTTTCAAAGATCTCCTACAAAAAATGGTTGAATCAAGACAAGTGAAATTGATAAATTATTTAGCCCAAGTATCATGTGTTACGGCTACTAATCCAAAGGAAGTAGGAAAATGTAAGGTTGTCAAAAGTAAAAATACATATAAATATGGTGATTGGATGGTTAGGAAAATGACCAACTGAACTCATTCAATTTTATGAACATAGTTGAATCAACTGATCGTGTCTTCTACTACTTCTACCACAGAAAAACCACCTTCATCAAAAGATCAGTCTTCAAAAGGGAATCCCTAAAAGAAGAGACATGATCAGAAGGATAAAGACTGGATAGAAGAATATGAGATTGTATCAAGACTAAATTTGTCTTCGACTTTGGAAGATTTCATGCCATATACTTCAAAAGCACGGGCACCGCCCTGCCAAATAGAACAACTAGATATAACCTGTCAAGAAGAATCTTCATCAGATAAATAATTGATCTTTGGTTCCGTCAATGTGATCCACTTAACATAACCTTATTCCAATGGTGATTCTGATTATAATGAGATAGATTTCCTCTTACCTAAATAGGGAACCATAGGAAGAGGCCATGGTCAATGAAACAGTGGAAGACGTGGGTACTCTAGAAGCCGTCATTTTAACTCTACCCCTGAGTGAACTATATATGTGGAAAAAACTCATGGTAGAGCTCTTCAACGGGCTCAATAAGAACAAGGAGTTTCTTCATGCATGACAGGTTCGGTCTTGATATGATTATTTTGGAGGACCTATTATAAGTTACACCATATTCCTCTTAGTAAGTAGATAGACTTAGTTAGTCTAATCTACCAAAACTAGTAGTATTTCCAGTTTCTGCTCCATCACAAGGTACATTCACCCCAGGAGTTTCAACTTCTAAGGCACCTAAAAACCAATTTCTCCATGTTGGAAAATGTAGACCTATTGACCAAAAGTATGATGTTTTGAAACAATTGTCCCAAGTATCGACCAAGTTGTCAATTCTGGATGTCTTGAATCTGTCAAAAGATATCTGACAAGCACTTATTGAGGCTTTGTCAAGTCCTCAAGAGTTTGAAACTGAAGTTATTGCTGCTGAGGTTTACTGTATAGAGAATGATCCTGCATAATTTCATGCAGTTATATCCTTTAATAATTAAGATGAAGATGATATTTTACATAGAAATATCAGACCCTTGTATATGTTTAGAAGGATCAATGATATAGACATCTGATGTGCCTTCATTGATAATGGCTCAGGAGTCAACCTCATTCCTATTCATACACTTCTTCGATTGGCCCTTACTAAATCTGAATTATCTCCTTCTACCTTAATGTTGCAAGGTTATGATAAGAACGAACAAGAACCTCTAGGAGAAATTACACTCAAAACTTAGTTTGGAGATCTTGTATCAAATTTAGACTTCATGGTTGTTCTTCAGGAAACAGCCTTCAATATTCTACTTAGAAGGCCTTGGATACATCAGTATATGGATATACCTTCATCATATCACCAATGTCTCAAATACTATTTCAATGTTCAAATCGAGACATTGTATGGTGATAAGGCTCCATTAAAAATGTGTGAATTTCAATACATTGAGGCATAATTTTATCACACGAAGGGAAAGAAGTCCATGACAAAGAAGATAACCAAAATAAATGCTCCAAATGGTTTGGAAAAGATTACATCAAACACATTCATACATCTAAGTAGAGATTATTTTTTTCCTATCAATCAAATTGAAAAGGTAAACCCAAATCTAAGCACTCATCCAGCGACATTGATAATTTAAATTACGGTGATTGTGCCTGAAAACATGGGAGAAACTGTTGATCCACTAAGCAGTGATGTAAACTTAAATGGAGATATCTTCATTTCATCCCCTGAACTACAACAAGCCTCTACTTCGTCAATAAGACTAAAAGAAGGTTTAGAAATGTTTGAGGGAGATAAGGCTATTGATTCCCAATCCATCATCTCCTCTTTATTACCCCAGAAAGACCATTCATCATCAGTAGGTTCAGAAATGGTGGCCTCTTCTTTAGGATGTTCAAATATTGACTTCCCATTAATTATGAAAGTTTTACTTGGTCATTTTCTATAAAATTTGAAACATAATAAGTAACACTTAATGAAGAAGATAAAGAAGATCTCAGGGAATCTCCTCTAGCATTTTAGGAAGGTTCATCTACCACTGTGGATGATCTTAGAGAAATAAATTCGGGCACATAAGAAGATCCATTCCCCACTCTAATTAGTGCTGTCATGACTCTTGAAGAGAAATAAGTGTATAATTTATTTCTAAATCAACATCGAGATATTTTTTCTTTGAATTATACAGAAATTCCAGGACATAATCCCAATGTAGCTACTCATCATTTGGGTTTTCTAGAAGAACATCAAGGATTCAAACAGGAAGAAAGAAGAACACACCCAACTCATGCCTCTAAAATTGAATATAAAGTTGATAAGATTATAAAGGATAACTTTGTTAGGGAGGTTCAATATCCCAAATAGCTGGACAACATTGACTTGGTGAAAAAGAAGAATGGGAAAATAAGAGTTTTCATTGATTTCAGAGATCTTAACTGGCATTGTATTAAGGATGACTTTCCAGTTCCGATCACAGAGCTTTTAATCGATGCAACAACTGGATATGAATCTCTTTCCTTCATGGATGGATACTATGGGTATAATCAAATCCATATGGACATATAGGATGAAGAATCTATAGCCTTCAAATCCCCTCAAGGTGTTTTTTTCTATCAGTTAATGTATTATGGCTTAAATAATGCGGGTTTAACGTATCAATATTCCATGAACCATATCCTCAAACCCTTTTTAGGGAAATTTGTTGAATGTTATGTGGATTATTTGGTGGTCAAATCTAGACAATGTTCCAATCACTTGGCTAATCTGGAGACCATATTCAATAAACTTCAGCAACACAATTCGAAGATAAACCCCTTGAAATTTTCTTTTGGGGTAACCTCAAGAAAGTTCTTTGGCTTCATTGTGTGCCATCATGATATTGAAGTTGATCCTGAGAAAAAAAATCAATCCTTGGAATGTCACCTCCTCAAAATTTGAATTAACTAAGAGGACTCCAAGGAAACTTGGCATATGTACAGTGCTTCATTGCCAATTTGATAGGCAAGTGTTTACCCTTCACCAAATTAATGAATAAGGGAGTCAACTTTAAATGGAATGAATACTACCAAGAAGCATTTGATACACTTAAGTAAATTATATTGAGTACAATGGTATTAATGTCACCTATTTAAGTAAGACCACTTATTCTCTATGTGATGGATTTAGAACGATCACTCGGTGCCTTCCTTTCCCAAAAGAATGATGATGGGAATGAAAACAGCCTTTACCATCTCAATCAAACTATGCTTAATGCAGAAACTAGGTATTCAAGTATTAAAAAGTGTTTTATGGCATTAATATTTGTAGTGAAAAAAGTGAGGCACTAATTGAAACATCATGAGGTCCAATTAGTGCCTCGTAATAACCTGCTAAAATTTATCTTCAGTCATCCTATGCTTACAGGGTTTCTGGAATAGTGAGTAGTTATTTAACAATAGTTTGATATCCAATTTGTGCCCCATAAGGAAATTAAAGTCCATGCTTTGGATGAGTTCCTTGCTGAACATCTGTCTGTGGAAGATATATCATTGAATACTGAAATTCTTGAGGAAGAGGTTTTCTCTATTTAATATAATTACCAAACATGGAAAATGTTATTTGATGGTGTCTCCATAAGTCCCACAGGGAAGATAATGGAAGACCCTAAAATCAACAAAGTTGGGTTAAGAATTATACTTATCTCCCCAGAAAAGTAAGCGTTGCCTTATTCCTTCCTATTATCAGAAGGTGGTACCAATAATGAGGCATAATATCAAGATCTCATCGCAGGTTTGGAATTAGCATTTTAGGTCCAAGTGAATCACTTAAAAGTGAAAGGTGATTCAGAATTGGTAATAAATGTGGGGGCCATCAATCTGGGAACAGACTCTCTGATCAGATCAGAAGGCTTGGATACTTTTGTCCATTAATGATCCAGGATTATAAATATTTTACTAAGAAATGTCATCCCTTCCAAGTTCATTCCAACTTCATTCATTAACCACCGTATTTTTTATATACTACTAAATACTCCTAGCTATTTTCCTCTTGTGGAATGGATGTATTAGGGCCTTATCCTCCAGCCACGGCTAAGAATTTAAATTATATTCTTACTGCTACTAACTTCTTCTCTAAATGGGATGAGGCAATACCTCTCAAAGTAATTGGATCAAAAATCATTGTTAGTTTTTTCAAAACTAATATCATCATCAGATTTAGTGTCCCTCATACTATTTCGATGGAAAATGGAACCAATTCTTGTTCTACTGAGGTAAAGAAGTTTTATCAGGAGCACAATATCAAATCCAACCATTCATCTCGCTATCACGTAGTGGCCAATGGACAGATAGAGGCCTTCAATAAGACCCTATCAAATATACTCTAGAAAATGCTTGATAAAGATAAGAAATCATGGCTTGATAAAATTTTGCAAGATTTGTGGCCTTATTGAACTACTACCTGTAATGCCACTCAGGAAAATCCTTATTCATTGGTGTGTGGAATAGAAGTAGTTTTTTCAATTGAAATTCAATTGCCTTCACTTAGAGTTTCAATCTGTGATCAATTTTCTACAGATGAGAAGTCTCAGAAACGGTTTGATGAGCTGGAGTGGTTAGATGAAAAAATATTGCATACTTTACATCATTTAGAAGTCTACCAGAATAGAATAGCATGAGATTTTAATAAGAAAGTTTTCCTTGATTAATTCATTCAAGGATAATTGGTATTGGTCCTCAGGACTCCAGTGATACTAGGAAAGAAACCTCCAAAGCTTGACCCAATGTGGGAAGGACCTTATTCCATGCATAAGGTCTACTCTAATGGGGCTTATGACTTAATTTCAATGGATGTGGATCTCATTAAAAAATCAACCAATGATAGATTCTTGAAGAAATACTTTTTGTAATTGTACAGATTTCCATCCTCAATGCGAGACATTAAACTGAACATCCCCATCATCCTAGTTGCATGATGATAAAATTCATAGTATCTTATGTCCTCACTGTAAAACTTAAAACTGCACAGTGCTTCGTCCCTGTCACCTAACATTAAACTACATTACATCATTTGTCCTCGTTTCATAACATTAAACTACACAACTGATTTCTTCTCTACTTGACGTTAAGAGCTTCCATAAGCAAACATCATTGAAATCATTGATACTCTTTAGTGGCACATGATTCCCCCTCTTCTCTATGTCTGATTCAGATCTGCATAGAGACATTATTTCAAAAAATATGTAGGGATTGATTCTCATTTTCAATGAGATATGTATAGACGCCTAGATATTCAATCTCGAGCCTAACCAAGATCCTTAAAAACCCATTTTCTTATGTATAAGAATCAAAACTGCATAGGGAATGTTTAAAGAACTATGTTTGTCTTGATTCAGGCCCCCAGAAAGACATGTAGTGGCATTTGAGTTTTATCCCTTAGTCTATCTACAACATGTCTTTCTTTTTATATTGGTTCGCATTCGTCCTAACTGCATGATGTTAAACTTCACAGAAATCCAAGAACTATGTTTGGCTTCATTCTTGCTCCAACAAGATATGTAGTGAACCTAGGTCCTATGCCCTGGTTTAGCCATCACCTAATCATAATACCCCTACTCTTCACTTGCATCACCTTTGTATTAAAAAAGAAACCTTTATTCCTCTTTGTTTCTCAAAATGAATATAGCTCACATGGGATTAGGAATTGGGTAAAATGATTCTCTGTATAAGTAAGGTTTCTCAATTCCTTTTGGGGGTTATCAATGGTCATATCTGTAAGACCTTAAAAGGAAAAATAAACATCCACGTTATATGATGATAAACTACGTGGTCCTTTTAAGAACTATGTGCGGATTTATTATCATCCTGTTGAGATATGTAGTGACAACTATGCCTTAAATCCTAGTCCCAGCCATGAGGAAATTTATTTTCCCCTCTCTTTTGCATATAGAAAAAAAAATCTATGTAGAAAACTTTTATTTTATGTTCTCCCCTCATAGAACTCATCAAGGAAGCAAGAATTTCCCCATTTTACATACAAATCAGATCTATTAAGGGATTCCAAATTCATGGTCAATACTGATTCAAATATTCCTCGTATGAATTCAGAATTACCTCCTTCAATATTTAACACTCTTAATCTTGAATATTTTTATATCTTCATAGTCTTTCTTACGGTTTCTAGTGACAGAGTTACGAACATCTGAGATCTATTTTGCCTGACTATGTAGTATGTTCCCTTAGGTGGCCTTGTATAAGTTTCCAACATAACGGGCTTGTCAGTCAAAAGATTCCACTGATAAAGCATATTACCCAGTTGGCCTTGTATAATACATCCCCCATAATGGGTTTGTCAAATGATTGTAATTTAATTCTTGGTTATAGTATCTTTGTCCCCTTTAAACTTTGATAACAATATACAAGAATCTGTATTTTGAAATAGTCATTCAAGTATATTTGTCCCATTATCTTTCTCTTGATATGAAAGTCTTAAAGACTATAGTTTAAAAATTTCCCTCTCCATGTGTTCAAAGAAATATGAAATAACCTTGGAATCACTTGACCACATACTATAAAATGTTTCCATTTCTGGTCCTAGTTGTATAACCTAAAACTATAGACACCACACCTCCTATGTTTGGTTCAGACCTTCATAGAAGTACTATTCTTACAATTATTTGGAAATCTTAGTTGGAAATACCCTCTCCATATTTAGGTACCTTTCATCATAAACCAAACTCTATGCTTCAAAAAATATGAATCTCCATAAACTTTCTTCATATTTTATCAATAGAATGTCAAACTTTATAGATCTCTTTAGCTTGACTATGTAGTACGTTACCTTAGGTGGCCTTACATAAGTTGACTATATAATGGGAATGTTAGTCAAAAGATTTCACTATTTGTCTATGTAGTATATGCCCCAGTTGGACCTCCATAATACAGCCCTCATAATGTGTTTCTCAAATAATGGTAACTTCGTTCTTGGAAGATACTTCCTCTAATGTTTTTAACCCTTTTCCCATATCATTCCTTGGTTCTATAAATTCCTAAATCATAGTTTACAATTTTCCCTTCCATACCTGAATATGGTAGTATGTTTCTAAACAAATTATCAAAACTTTAGGATAGTCTCATACCTTTGGTCAAAGATAAAGACCTTAAATTAAAGCCACACAATATCCTTATTGCATGACTAATCATTGCACAGTAAAATGTACTCATTGCATGACTTAAAACTGCATAGTTTTATATAAAAAAATTCCCTTTTTGAAAAATTTTAACCATTCTTCATTCACCAAATTTGTATAGAAGTGGTTTTCTTATTCATGGAATATGTCGGCATGAAATATCCTTTTATTCTTAAAATCCCTTTCCTTGGAAAAACCACCCATTGTAGTCTTGAGTCACCCAAATCTTATTTTCCCTTGTCTATCAATAGTAAAATGTTAAATTCTTAAGATCTCTTTTTATTGACTTTGTAGTACATGCCCTTAGGTGGCCTTGAATAATTTTCCTATATAATGGGAATTTCAGTCAAAAGATGCCACTATTTGGCTATGCAGCATATATCCCAGTTGGCCCTGCATAACACAACTCCCAAAATAGTTTTGTCAAATAATGGTAACTTTTTTCTTGGAAGAGACTCCTCTTATGTTGATATAAGTTTTAAATTTGGTGAACATAAAAATCATGGCTCAAGATTACCCTTGGAAATATTTAAAGAATATTAAATCAATTCTTAGCCACTGAGTTTTTTTTAGAATATAATTTCAAAATGTATGGTCAATGTTATTCGACCTTAAACACTAGCCCTTTATAGTCCAACATGAATGACTCTAAACTGCCAACAACAAGAGACGTGTCACTCACCAGATTGAGGGCCCGCAAAGGATACTCTGAAAAAAATTCGAGTCCCAACTCACTAAATGTACATGTTGTATGATTTAGGTAATATTGATCAATAAAACAGTCAAAAGATACAATTTTTGTGGTGTTGTCAATATAACCCTAGTAAAAATAAAACAATACTTTATATGCCCCATGGCTTTGGAAAAAAAATTAGAGCATAATTCAAAACATGGCGTTTCTCCAAATATAACCAAATGATGTTGGAATGTATCAGAGTGACCAAATTTTACCTTAGAACAAGATTATTTTTGTTCCAAACAAATCAAATTCTAAGGGGGGTCTTTTGTAGACACCATGAAATGTGTTCTATACACTTCTCTGCAAACTTTCCACAACCGGGATCGAAAGGTTCGTGGTGAGACTCTGAATTTTTCATGTGGGTCAGTGACAGTAGAAAAACACCAGCCCAAAGGGTTGGTACCGAAGCCTGTCACTGATCCCAAGAAGGGGTGTGGGGGCACAGCCCCCACGGTACAAAGAAATAAATTTGGCTAAGTCCCCAGAGCAGTACCCAAGGTACTTGCACACAAATACCTACGTCCCACCGTGTTGGAGATAAATGAAGTAATGATTTTGGCTGAGTACTAAAAGTGGCATCCCAGTAGAGCCAAAACACCATCAGTGTGCAAGCTACTTGCGTGCCAGAATTTGGTGCGCAAGTCACTAGTGTGCCCAATCTCTTTTCACCCAGGGTCCTATTTTTGCCTATAAATAGACCCATAAGGCCTTCATTTGTATAGATGAATTTCCTTGAAGCCCAATCGATGCTCTGGTCACCCAAGTGCTTTGCCCAAGTCCTCCAAAACTTTCATGGTAATTCTTTAACACCTAAATCAGAGGAATTAAGGGAGGATCATATGACTTGTGTCCTTTTAGTGCTTGAAATCCATAACACTTGCACACATAAAGTACCCAACCTTCCAAAATCAGAAACACTTGCATGCCACATATTCTTTTCATAAGAACTTGAGCACCTCGCTTATGGGATCACCTGTGAATACTCTTGAATGATTGAGCTAGGTTTTGTCCAAGTATTACCATACATGTTGTCCATTGCTTAAGTAAACATCAGGTCTCCCAAGACTTCTTTTGTGCCCATACTTGTGCACCCTAACCTACTTTTGTGCCCCTCTTTGATTCATTTACTCTCTTAAATCTATAATCTTTAAATCCCTATTCAAATCCATCCATAGCAAGGCTTCTTCTTCATTGGCTCCCTTTTTTGAAAGGGATTCTGTTGATACCTCCACTAAAACTTCCTGACCCATCAAACCTTTAAAAAAGTCACATCAGTGTGCCTTCTATTTGGGTTTGTATATCCACAGTCATAGGATTCCCACATTTGTATCACAATGGGGTTAGGATTCATGGAGTGTCTGTGGGTTTGTATATCCGCAATCACAAGGACATTTCTCCCAGAAAAAGTACTGGGAAGTTCCCAGTTTGGAGGATTAGAGTTTGGGGTATGTCCTCCCTTTTTCATCTCTAAGACCCAGAACCTCAAACCTCTAGTAGGGAAGGTAATTTTCACACTTTATTTTCAATACAAGAAAAGGAGAAGTCTCCCTCCCCTACCAGGATCAATTTTAGGTCAGACATCCTAGTCTAATCCCCTAACCTTCTTCCATTATTCCTTCCATTGGACCCTTATCCAATGTGAAAAGAATAGAGGGAAGTTTGGTTGCCTCTCTCTCTTCGTGGGTTGCCTCACCCTCATCCACCGTTTCCGCTGTAGGTGCACCCTCTTCCATCAGTAGAGGAGGAAAAGTGTTTGCAATTTTTTTGAATATTTCACATCCTATTATATCTCACACCAATCATGAATCATGTGGTCTTAGATATTTGTGATGATTTCAACATTTGTACAAACACCCATGCTGAATTAACTACGAGAACTATGATTCCCACCATAATCGGGATACATATGAAGCCTTCTCAGGGACCAATCTCACTAGATATCCTATTTAGGAATCCAACTCTAATTCTTTTACTCTGGGCATCCTCTTAATGAATAAAACCCAAATTAAACCCCCAAATCATCAAGTAATCCTTTTCAGGAAGTAATCCCAAAACCATTTATCTAAAAGGACTATACTCTCCAATGAGACTTATCGAACTACATGGGCTTTGATTCCCATAGATATGGGATACGTAGGATGCCTCCTTGAGGTTCAAACACAATATTTCAAATTAACCCTGTTCTCCTTGGGAAATATTCCCAACAGGGTATAATCTAACTTGGAAACCCATATCCTTTCCAAGTTAATTGGGTTGTTTTGGTATAAGTCACAAACCAAACTTTTACTAAGAACCTTTCACTTAGATGTCCTTACCACATTACATTAGATTATATGGTTAGGTCCTTATCACATGAACTTAAAAGGTATGATGTGTCCCATTAGGCGGAACCGAACTATAGGGGTTCTAATTCCTTTCACAATGATATGTAGGTATCCCATTTTATGGGCACAGTCCCAAGATCAAAATAAACATTCATCTCCCTAAATGATAGTAAATTTATGAGTGCCCCACTGAGTGGCTTAAAAACCAGTATCATCATAACGATGATTAAAAGAATATTTAAATTGTATATGAAAGGATACCATTGACGGAGAACCTCGAATACATATGAATCTTTCCATTAATGGAGAACCTTGAATACATACTAATGATTCTTAATTTTACACATGTTAATAAGCGATTGAAAATTACAAGGTAAACTTATGTTATGATTGGTGAATTAATAAGGATTTATGAAAATATCTTAAATTTATAAAGAGATTCCCATAGTAGAGAATATTTTCTCCCCAAAAGGGTGTGATTAGTCTGACCTCCCATCCTCTTGACCAATGTACATTCTTAAGTATCATAATGGTCAAACATAATGAACACCTACCTTTGGAAAGTAGGTCCCCATTAGATAAAGAACTGTTGGAAGTTTCGAGTTCCATGAATAAATCCAATGGAAACTTCCTAGAAGCAGTGATTCTTAAAACTATAACACATGTTTCAAGGAACTACGAAACACATTATGATAATTTGTATGGATTTTTTTTAGTTGTACTAATTTAAACATAATGGAAACTTTTTGAGGTCACACAACAAGGAAAAAATATAATTGTTTTTTAATGTCACAAAAAATAAACTGATATATAATAATTATTAAAAATGGTCAATTAGAGGGGAATTATACTCTCATCCCAGAAGTGAGAATAGTTCAAAAAGGTTTAATGTTGAGGGTATCAAATACACATTAATTTTAGGGATTATGGATTGTGTAAATCATATAATAATAAGTTTTAATTGATGATGATATGATGAGATAGTTACTCAAGTTATGACTGGTGAATATGATTAGATTTATAGGTTCCATTGTAATGATGCCAGGGAGTATAGGGATACAGGTACTTTCTATAAGGATGTAGATTCTTCTATAAGGTAGGTCATGTAGGGAATATATGCAGATCCATATTGAGGTATGTATATGAAGAAAAGTTTAATTATCCCTCTAAGTTAGAGATAAACATTTTTGATAGCCATGAAAGGTTGATAGAGATTCAAACACATTTTAAATGAATAATATTTATGGAATAAAGAGTTATTAGTGATGGGTTATCAAACCCAAAAATATCCTCATGAGTGTATTGAGAAAAATATCTAAGTCATAGAATAAAATATATCATTTATCTCACTTTTCCTGATCCAAGGTGTCCATTGAGAATAATTCTTCTTTTTATATGGTCATCTGATAGACCCCATAAGTTTTATTCCTTTTTTTATATAGTAATTTTTTCATAAACTAAATGTAGGTGAATTTTATTCAGTGATGACTCAATATTTACCCAAGTCACCCTATATGGGATTTCCAAATTACATGTTTTCAGTCTATTTTAGTTTCAATTTCTATTTATATGATTAGGACTACAATAAAAGATTAATGGTCAAACAAATTTGACCAAATATGGTAGTGTGGGATAGAAACCTGATTGTAAATCAAGGATTATTGGAGAATGGAATATTACCATGTGTCAAAGGATATTGAAATCTAATCCATTGATCTATTGTTAATTCATTTTGTATATAAAATGTTTATATACTGAAGAATTGGAAACATATCACATTATTAAATAAGTTTATTATTTTTTGAAATTAATAAATTTCTTATAACTAATATTGGAATTTAGGTTCCAATAGTTACTATGTACCCTATGAAATAATAATTAGGACATGAATAGTTCTTGAAGATAAATCCCCTTCCTAAACCTAGAACATATGTAGGTGGAGTGATTTTTTTTTATAAATTGTAGATATTCCAGGAATATATGATTTTTGTGTCACAACATATCCTATATTGACAAGAATCAAGCTTGAAATAGTTCATATATTATATCCCCTTGATACATGTCTAGTTTATTCATACTGGTTAATTTTTTGGGAATGACTAGAGATTGAACTCCCAAAGAGGATTTGAATGAGAATTCATTGTTAGCTCAATTCTAAGAGACTCTGATGTCGTAACATATCCTTTATGATGGTGATCAAACCAAATGTTATTCTTGAAAAATATTTTCTTTAAAGATCATGAGAGTGTGTTGGTGGGGGGAATTTATATATACATGGAAAATTCATGGTTAGGTCTATGATAAATCTTCTAGACATATCTATGTATCCCACTAAATGGAAATCAAGATTACATATAATTCATAATATAAGTAATCCCAATATGGATCATGATCTCATATAGGTGAATGGGGAAAACCTACATATTTTTAAATAAGAGGATAGTGGATGGGTCCATTTTAAACCACTTGGATGATACTATATATCTCATCGTGAAGGGAATCAAGCTATCATGTTTTTTATAAAATATTAAAGCCTACCCACTAAGGTATTGAGTAATTATATTAGGTATCTAACCAAAGCCTATAAGATTACATGAGCCATTATTAGGGTGATAAACAATACACATTTAGATAATCTCCCATAAATTGTAAGAGTACCAACTTAATGGTGAATTGTATGACTGTCATTTAGTTTAATGTCATATGACTAGGATGTACACAAACATTTTCATGAGACTATGACAATTAGGTGAAAGGTGTATTGCAATGGATGGTATGGGACTTATACATGAGAATCCATTTATGTTCATCCTCAAATGTGATGTGTCCCAATGATAATAGATAAGTATAGATAGTGGGAATATGGACCACTAATAATTGGTATGATTTCATTGGGGATATGGCCTAATAAACGAAATATAATTTTTCCAAGAGTGAATATAGACCTCTAGATGGGGAAATGTTTTCATAATTTATAATATTTCATCCTATAAAATGTTTCCTAGGGGATATAATCCTAAAATAGATAAATTAAATATCAAAAGGATATATATGGGTGAGGTTTGATGCAAGTGATCTCATAAGGAATATATACTCATGATGATGTGAATAAATGATTAATGATTTTTGGTTTAATCCTCATAGAGGTGTTCTAAATATCTAATTGAAAAAAGAATCAAATATCACAAATTTTTAATAATGATGTTTAAGGTCATGTGATAAGACTATACATTGTTATTTTATATCATGTTTTAAGGATGTTATCATGAATTTTAGCTTCATGTGATTTGGATATTATTCCAAGTAGTTTATCATAATACTTGGTGGATTCTAGTGATTTACAGTTTAAGGTTTTATAGTATAGAACTTCTGATTCATAATTTAAAGATATATATCTCAAAACATATACATTGTAGTTTAAGGCATTATAGATCATATTTTCACACCTAAGGTTTTAGGAGACATTGTTATTATTGTTATTATTAATAATATTATTATTATTTCAATAATTTAAATGAATTTATTCATATTCATTCAGAATGATTGAAATGTTAATAAAAAAATTCCCATACATGATATGAACCAAAAAAAGTCACTCTATTCATTCATATGTGGGACATTACAATATAATCACTTAAAACTAAGTGTTGAACAATATTAATTAGTAATCAATATAGATGAATATGTCCATTAAAGGTGAATAAATAAATTGGGGAAATAAATATAAACAAATAACATCTTCACAGCTAGAAAATTCCCCAGATCATATTCATCCTTAAGGATAATCAATACCCAAACATGGCCTATAATGAGGAAGAACACCATAAAAAGATATAAAATAAAAAAAAATCAACAATATGAAATGGGAGCTGTGTCATGTGATGTGATATTGGAATAAGTAAAATATTTAACAACATTATATATTGGAATGAAAACCGATCATTGGAAATATGGTCATTTAAAACATGGTCATTTAAAACATGGTCATTGTAAATATTTTTATTGAAGATATAGTTATTGGACATACATTTGATAGTTATTCTAAATAATTTTATTGTTATTTAGTAAAGTTAAAATAATATAAGTCACAATGAAAAAAATATAATATTAAAATATAATAAACATATGTGTGTGTTATGTACAAATATAAATATTATTATTATTAAATTATCATATTATATATATAATTCAAACAAATATTTAATATCAATGGGGTAGTGAAATTATTTTTATAATATAAATAATTCATTTTTAATAGTATTTGTTAAAGTATATTTGTTATAAAAGTAATATTTTTTTCAAATAACTATTTTGTTAAGTATTATATATTTTATCCAAATTAATTAAATTGAAAATTTTAAAAAAAATTATTATATGTGAACTATCATATTCACCCCATTTAAACTGCTAATTATTATAAAATAACAATTAAAAAACATAATGTTTTGAGAAAATCATTTTCCCATTAAACTAGTTCATCATTATATTTTTTATTTTAATTATAAAGATAAAAACATAATTTTTATAATTTTAATTAGATTAAATGAATATAATTTTTGAAATTATAATTTAAATATTGTCTAAGTATAATTTTTTTTTATTTTTCTAGAACATTTGATTTTTAATTGAATAGTAAAATATACTGTTTTTACTAATAATGTGACTTATATTCCATTATTATTGTGTATATATATATATGACATATAAATGAATTAAAAAATAATCATGATAAAATATGTATTTTATAATTGTAATTATAAGTTTTTAAATATTAATTTTAGTTTACAAACTTGTTATTGATATTTTTGAACTCAATTAAATTTATTATCAGAATATTTTTTAATATGTTGTATATTTATTATATTAAAATTAGTTTTTAACAATTATAAAATTTCAATTAGAGAAAATTGATTTTAACTTTAGAATTAGTAGGTTAAATTTATTTAATAACAACCACTTTATTTTTATAAATAATAATTATATAACCAAAGCTGAAAAATTAGATACCATGGTAAAAGTTAAAATGGTAATAGTAATAATTCAAGGGTTAAAGAGGTTGAAACATGTTTAAAAAATATTTTCAAAAACTTGGATAATTATTTTTTAACCTCATATCTTCCCCTCCACATTAATTCAGAAAATTTGGATCCATTATCCTTGAGAGTGACTTCTTATTGAAAATTTTTTGGTAATATCAAAAATGCATTTTTCAATTATAAAAGCAGATCTTTTATCATCACTATCCCTCACACCAAAACCCCTATTCTTGGACCAAAATTTAAAAAAAATCTCTTTTTAAAATTACTATCCACCTTAAAGTTGTTTTTTCTCAAAATAACTTCCCTTAAAGGCATAACCCCCTTCACAAAAGTGATAATCTGAGAACTGAGGTATAATTTCCTAACCTTTCTCTCTCATTTCAATAACTTTCTGTGATACCTTTATTCTTAAAATTTTATTAAACATTTTTAAAATTATAATATAATTACCCTTATTATACTTATATGTTATTATAATTATTTTAAAATCATTATACGTCATTTCCCTTTTCTTTTAATAAATAAAATGTGAAGCTTAAATATGTGGAGACTACCACCTCCATGAATAAACTTGTTTTTTTTTCATTCACCTCTTATCATGGATTTTATAAAGGTTAAATTTAATAAATAAGTATGAAATATGTAAAAAATAATAATCTTATTAAATAAGGAACCATATAATTCATTTCTTACATTCAATGAAAACAAAATAGTCACCCATGTGGATGTGTGGACTATCGCCTCCATAGATCGGTGCATTCTGTTTTTCAATATTTTCTTTCATGGATGGATATAAGAAAGTGTATAGAGGATAAATATGATTTTTATAATATGAATAAGGTTTTATTAATATAAATTTAATAACATTTTATTTTTATGAGAGAAAACAAAAACTATAAAATTAATCATATTAAATAATATAATTAAGAAGTAAAATAATTAATTCATATATTGTAATTGTTTTTTATCTATAACATAATATCTTCATTCATACCAAATATGATATACAATAATAACAAGCACTATATGATATCATTATACTATATATATAATTGTATTTCAACTAAATCACTTCATACTTATCGATTAATCATGGGGGAGGACCATTTGGGATATTTGATCATGCTGGAGACATGGTCACCATTGATTTATAAGAGCATGTGAGTCATGATTGATGTGAGAAATAATATATAATATAATATCTTCATGTTTTACAGTCATGCCTGGGGAGGGACTTACACTTGAATTGGAATCTCTCATTGAACTTTCCTCCCCATCCACTAGTGTAGATGACATCCTATAATAAAGGTTGGGGGTTACTTCAATAAGTATTCCCATTTAACTCCTCATATGTTGGCAGTTTATGGTGATTCTATAGTGGGTAGTTAGGAAGAAAGATGGGATTTACCCATTCTCATATTCTTTCCTTTTTCAAAAACCCACCCCCAGAGCTTACATATCTACTGAATGTATAGATACCACATGATTTACTTTACATTTCAAGAATCATGTAGGGATTAATTTCACTGCCTAAACTGCATCCACCATCCCTAAATTTGGAATCCTTTTTACCATAGAAATTCATTATTGTAACCATTTTGAGAACCATTTTTATTAGTTAGGTTAAATAATAGATTTAATTTTACAAAGTAATTCATGATTGAGAGGACATATAGGTATTTCTTATTCTCTTATCATGTATGTATGGAGGCCTAGGAGGAGGTATTGATTTGGTATCTTTCAAATAAGAGGTACGGGTAAATGGGGCCCTATCATTTTTGTATGAGAATAACTTAGATATCAAAGGATTATTAACCTAGGTGATACCTAGGTGAGCTATATTAGTCAGTGCTTATGTGATACAATAGTGATCTAGATTGGGCCTCACCTCGGTTATACTTGGGTGAGATGGATTGGTATTCTCCTAGTTTATACCAAGACACTCTGAGTTGGTCTTCACCTAGGTGATACTTGGGTGAGATAAGTTGGTCTTCACCTAGGTGATACTTGGGTGAGCTGAGTTGGGGTTTACCTAGGTGATACCTGGGTGAGATGAGTTGGTATATTTCATATGTGTTTATTAGGTGGTTTAAATAAGTTTCTCAAGTTTTTAATTACTTGAGAAAACCCACTTGGGATATAAATTTATCTAAGCACCAAAGGTCTCCTTGGGTACTCTTAGAATGATAACGTTCAAGTCTTGAGTTAGGGAGAGGTCATTCACCCTAGTGTTTTTTTTTGACAAAGGGGGAGTGTTTCCCATCATAGGTATTTGGGGATTAAAATCTTTGAGGAACTTGAGTACCTTGAATCTTGTTAATTCCCTCTTCTTTTGTAAGTTTAGAAGTCTACTTGATATTTTTTGAGACTTGGGTGAGAGACTAGTGAGACCAGATATTCAAGTTTTCTCTATGTATTCCAAGAGTTTCAAATTAAGACCCTTGGGGTCTATTTATAGGAAAATCCAGAACTCTATGTGATGTTGGTGTTTCATGAAATTATTTTGTGATATTTATTAAAGTTGGATAAACCTACATGGGATTGTTGGCTATGAAAGTGTATCGAGTATGTTAGATATTCTTGGGTTACTGTTCATGAAAGTGAAGAATTTGAGTAATTCATGTAGGTTGAACATGTGTGTGTTATATATTTACACAATTTTTTCTATTAATTTGAACTTTAACAATATGGATGAAGTTGTTGGGTGAGCAGTTGGTGTGAGATCCCAAATTCCTATAAAAAATTACAACTTTTAACACCCATAACTTTTTGTTTGTATATCTATTCTAGATTTTTGAGTAGTAAAATTGAATCCTATAAAGTGAATAAAACCCCTACCTATGTTTTATACACCATATTAGGATGTTTTTATATGCAAAGAATCTCTCTAAAGACCCTAAAATTTGTGTTTTAACGTGTCAACACCTTGTTATCGATAATTTTCAAAGTTTGAGGCTTACTCTAAGAGGGAGGATCTCACCACCAAGTCACTATATTGCGAATAATTTATGATTAATATTTATCCCTCAATGTGTAAGTAGTCCAATGACACATAGGAATCTAATATATATCTTCTTCTTTACTAGAGACACATTTTTACTCAAATTTAATATTTGCTTTCCAAATTGAGGATAGTATCATCAATCGTATAGAAAAGTTCATGGTGTGAATTTTTCTATTATAATAGGTACCATTAATAATTAAATGTCTTATATATGGAGAAATTGGGAATTATCCTAGTCAATGACCGAATCAAAGGAAGAACGAAGACTATGAACATCACCAACCTTCAAGACCAAGAGGAAAATAAAATGCCTTTGAAAGAACTACTCCTGAAGTGGACCATGATATTTAATGTACATGTACCTTCCAATTCAAAGTTGTAGTTTTTTTGGAATTTTATTCTATTAACTCTAGAATATCTAAGAATTTTTCTAAGATCGTGGAATCACCAACTAGATGATTTTATTTTCAAAGAAATGTTCTATTCGTATGATTATTGTATTAAAATCTAGTGTTTATAAGAATATTCCTTGCATAAAACTTATTATAATTAATTTTGAAAACATTTGATTTGATTTTAATGATGTATTGGTTCCCTCCACTTAGAGTAAAAATTATATGTAGTAAGAAAAAAACATTTCCAATTAACATATTATATTCTATAAATGAGATGATAATAATAAACACCCTCCAGAAAAAAATTCTATAATGTGGTCCTTGAAACCAAATAACAGTGGACTCTTAGCCCAAATAGTTGAAGAAAAACTCAATATGTAGGGATAAGACTATTATATGGAAATAGATATGTTTCCCAAGTTTATAAGGTTTATATATCTCTAGAAATTATATCCTTATTTATTTCTATAATTTAGATTCCATTATCTATTTATTTTTGTATGTGATAATTGAAATTGTGAGGATGTAATTTATTTAATAGGGGAGAATCTAATTCTTTTGTTTTTTTGGAAGAATATTGTTTTCATAAACTTTAGTTTCATAATTATAAACTAATTTTCTATTTATTCAAATGAATTGAAATATATTAGGTAAAAATTAATAAAAGAGAGTGATTAAACTAACAACACTTTATTCTTTTAGTGTAAAATGTTACAATAAAAGTACATGAAACTAAGCATTACTCATCATGGATGATTACATCCATTAAAACTATAAAAATTAAAAGGGGACAATAAATAGAAAAAAATATCTTTAGAACTATCATATATCCTATTCCATCATCACCATTATTATAATAAATCCTAGAATGAGAAATAATACCATCAAAGTATAAATTATGTTGTGAAATCTAAAATGAAAACTATGGAAATAAGAATTGTGAAGGGAATATTTTTTATAAGGTTATACAATAGGAAAAAAATATGGTCATTCAAAATACGGTCATTCAAAATTTGGTCATTCAAAATATAGTCATTGTAAATATGGTCAATGTACATATATCTAATTGGTATAATGAAGTCGTGTATTCTTAAGTAGTAAAATTAAATTAATATAATCCATAGTGAACTAAATATATGATATTAAAAAATTATTAATATATATGTAAATTATGTATAAATATTAATATTATTATTATTAAAATATGATAATATATATATATATAATTCAAATAAATATTTCAATATGAAGGGAATAGAAAAATTATATTTTTGAATATAACAATTAATTTTAATAGTTTTTTTTATAACGTATTTAGTATAAAAGTGATATTTTTTTTCAAAGAAATTTTTTAAGTATTGTATATTTTATCACTATAGATTAAATTGGATGATTTTAAAATTTTATTTTTTATTAAATAATATATTAACATCTCTTTAATGATAAATTGATATAAAATAATATTCAAAACACTCTATGTTTAGAAAATGTCATTTTCACAAAAAAAGTTGTTTTCTTTATATTTTATATTTTAATTTAAAAGATAAATTTATAAATTTTATTATCTGAATTAGATAAAACTTAATTCATTTTTTATTTTGGATATTAAAATTTACTTTGTATGATTTTTTGAGTTTTTTATAAAAATACTGATTTTTAGCCAAGAATACAGTTTTTGCAAATATTAAATTTTTTATGATTACATGAAGTGTATCCTAGAAGATTAAAAATAATAAGTAATAAAATATTTATTTAAGGACTAAAATTATTCATTTTAAAATATTATTTGAACTTATAAATCCTATGTCCAATATTTTTAAAACTAAATTAAAAAGTTTCTTTAACAAAAAATTGGTTTGGTCTTTTTATTCTAATTAAGTGTATTAATAGTGAAATTAGGTTTTAGCTTGATTTTAAAGCCATATAACTTTTATTTATTTTATAATAATCTAATTTATTTCAAAAAAAATATTATTTATGATAATTTTATCTTTTATATAAATTTTTAAACTTAATGACGCACTTTTCCTAAAGAACTGTTTTTATGAATTATGTTCGTCTACTTTAAAAGTAACATTTAAAACCATTAAAAATTTTATTTAATAAAATTATTTAAAATTTTTAAATCATAAGGTTCAAATTTTGTAAGAATTGAAATATTAATTTTTTTATTAATATTAATTATTATAGTTAAAAATTAATTGCCTTGGTAAAAGTAAATTAGGGTAAAAGTTAAAACATTAAAAGATAACACCTAAAAACACTCTATATTGTCTCCAAAATGAGTTTATGAGGAGAATATAAACCCACTCATAATTTATCTCTAGTTTTTTTTTAATTTTTGAGTCATTGACCTTTGAATAGTAATATTAGATTATTGAAAATTTAATGGTTACTACTAAAATGATCATTCCCTTCACTTATAAAAGGGTAACACTTACACCACTTCAAGACTCACCTATATTTGAATTTATTATTGATATTATTATAAATTAATCCTCCTAGAACCCTATCCTAATTTGAAAATGTTTTTCCATCATTATTTAGAATAGGTCCTTTATTTCCAATTAGAATTCCAAGGAAATTTAAATTCCTTAGCGTGACTATTATCAACTCCTTAGATTGTATTCTTAATTATCTTCATTAAAATTTATTATTTCCCCACTAATATAAATATATTTGTATAATTTATATACTATAATATTTTTATATTAAGTGTATTATCATTATCTATACATATATCTTACCCATTAAGAAAAATGAAAACCTTGTTTGTGTGTACGTGCAGACTACCACCTCTAGGAGCTGTGAAATTCATTTTTCATTGTCACCCATCATTGATGGTTCCTAGAATGGATTTAATGAGGATATATGATATTTATGACATGTTTAATATTTTTAATATATCACATTATCATTATCTAAAAACATCTCTTTACTCATTAAACCATTTAACATGCTACCATTTGGGTCGATTTCACTGCATATGTAAATGATGTTATAACGGATTTGTAATAAATGATTATGGGATGTCATATTATCACGATACCCCCACCCCAAGGTCCCCCTCCTCGTAAATCAATGATATAAGAGAGATAGTGACTCTTGAATCTCACCTCCAATAGGCCCTGATTTGGAGACAAGCACTAAGGTTATATCATACACACATATTGGAGGAATTACCCTATAAGATATGAGCAATGGGAGATGAGATAGAATCACCCAAATAAACCTGGTCATGATAAAATTAAAATATCCCAAATAAATTCATGTAATTTCATACAACTAAATAACTATAAAAAGGGAACTACAGGTATCAAAAGATGAACTCAGCAATGACTGTGAAGCCCAAACAACTATCGAATAACCAAAAACTAGTAATGTCTATCCCAATCACCAACTTGCTCCTACATACCTGAAAAAATGTTTATATATATGTAGGGTGAGAATAAAATTTATACTCTATAGGATCCTCCCTAAAACCTATCATGAAAATTATAAATAAAACATACTAAATCCGAATAAACAATAAGTGAAGGTAACTCATCGCCTAAATAGGTATGCTAAGTTCCCAGCCTCACCATGGCTATCTATCACCATGTATCTCATACAACTAAAAATATAATATAATATCAAAATAGGGTACCCCTCTACCACTTCCCAACTATTTTTCCATTATTCCCCAATGTCACACATCTCGGTCCATGTCTCTCTAAAAGTAATCCAACCCTAAGACACCTATGTTAAGTATCATAACATACATCATGTGCATCACATCATCTCATCATCATATACCATGAACCTCATGAATCACATCATATCATCATCACATAACACATCTCCAAATATTAACTCAGTCATTTTTGGTATCCACCACAACCTCTATGTCATGTATTATACCTCAATCCATTATAACCCATACATGTCATACCTATAATAATCCATAAGACACTATATCTAGAGATACATGTGTTTGAAATAATCACATGCCATTACAACCCACTACACACATATATAGGGAAATATAACCTTCATATATACTAGCACATAATACTATCAGGAGAAGAGAGTAGTTCCAGAGGGGGTGGTCATCCATCTGTTCCATGACAACCTAGATGGTAGGGAAATCAACCTCCCAAATCCCACTAGGTTCCAGTCTCCCTACCTACATGGATGGAATTGAATATGAAATCACAAAACATAATAGATATAATATAGATCACAACCATACTATAGGAATTAACCTAGTCTTAGACATAACTATAGTTATTGTCTCTTAGGAACCTAGCTACCAGCACTAAGAATTGGATATCCTAAAAGAACACAAGAAATCAAGAAGATTTATTTAATTAATTATTCACTTTTAGAATTTCAATTTACATTAATTAATTAATTATACATCAATTAACATTATTCCACTCACATTTTGTTAACCCCCAAGTGAATTCCATGACCTCGAATCATAATCCAACCGATTACATAGTTCCATGAAATTATCAATATTTTCATTCCATTCAAGCACCAACCCCATGGGTTAAAAAATAATTATCTTTATACAATTCTAGGTATTCTAGGATATTTCCTAAGATACCATAAAATATACGAATAAACCAAGAACAACCAACTACCACAGACGGTGGGTAAAGGAATGAATGAATAATAAATATATTCATATTTCCCTTAAGTGAATTCATTAACAAGCAAGTATCCCAGCTTTCAACACAAAAATAGGTAAGTCTAACTTCATCCAATTCCATCGGTCCTAGTTCTATCCCTAACACCATCATACAAATCACCATGCATCTCATAGTCATAGGAGTCAACAAATAACACAAACTTGGGACTCCATGCCCATATATCACCAAACCAATATCCATACCAGGATCATATCATGCCATATATAAAAGATCACATCCAAAGAAAAGACAAAAGGTGGAAAAAAAATAAACATAGCCAACAGGGAATATAGGCTGTAAAAACAAGGAATCCATCCTTCTCATGTAAATAGTCTTTCTCAGACCCAAATATTTATCTTAATAAAAAAAAATCTTTTATTTCCATATTGAATTAACTGATCCATTTTTTACTATTTAAAACCACTAGAAAACTAAATAATTAACTATTAAAGGATATAAATTATTTAAACATGATTTCAATCATAACTTTCAGTTTTCAAAACCTTTAATGGATAAAATTTTCATTAACATGCCTCTTTATTATTATCAATAATTGTTCCCATATTCATGTTCTCCATCCAATTCCATTAAAATATTGAAAAAAAAATCCAATTAAACATGAATCAGGTATCATATGATTTCCATCAAATTATAAGAATAAATATATTCAATAAAAATTCCCCTTTAATTATTTATCCAATAATAATGGATTTATGTTCATTAAATAATTTCATTATGTTGGCATGTTAAACCAAATAATAAAAAACATTCTAAAAAAAATATAAAAATAGATAGCACAAAATCTAGTAAGACAGGAGGTAAAAAATTATCATAGTGTAAACACTTGAAATCATTACAACCATAAAAAAATTTCAGTCTTTAATCTTGTTTTATCTTTATTAAGGTTAATTATATCATCACCCAAAGATATTAATCATGATAACTTTAAGATTACACATAAAAACATAGAGAAATAACTAATACCCTACATCAAAGATTTCAATGTTCTTTGATAGAGAATAGAAAAATAATATAGAACTATTATCACCTCTCTATAAAATAAACTATAGCCCTCTAAGAATGCCTCACCGCAACTATGAAAAAAAACATAAAAATAACTCTATAATAACAAATGAGATCATCCACCATAGCATGGAAAGAAAAAATCAGGAGAAAAATGATTAGAGATTAGAACATAATAGAAATAGGGAAAACTCGCCTGGAATCACCATAGATAGAACATGAGAAGTCAAAGATCAATCCCTTTTAAATGAGATTTGAAACGCCTTGAGTTATATCCTCTAGATTCCTAGAGTTATGAAATAATTGGATGACTTTTGGAAAAAAAATTGGTTGTAGTGGGATTTATAGTCATTTATATAAAGGCCATTTCATGGCTTGAATGAGTAATTCGTGTCATGAATGGAAAAAAGTTTATGACCGGATAAAAAACACATTTCATTGATCCACAAAACCTATGATTAATTCACATCATAAACTACAAGTTCACTTCATGAGTTTTCAAAGATAGATTTAAGAAATATGACTCCTCATCCATCTATGTCATGAAGCAATTGTTCAATTCCTGAATTTCACCCTATGAACCACCCTCACTCAAGACACTAACTTCTATTTGGTCCAAGAATAGAACTCTAATATCATGAATACAGTTCACGTCATAAACTTCTCCTAATTCTAGATTCCAACTCCCAAACTCCATGGATACTGCTTTAGGATTCCACCAACACCAAAAACCATAAATACACACAAATTAATGGGATAGGAGGATTTTGTCCCTTACATCAGATACCTCTACAAAAATTCTCTTTCTCATGAATTCAAACTAATCCTAGGTAGAAGGAAAATAAAATGGGGTCATATGAATAGCCACTCTGTGAGATACCTTTTAATAATCTCACCATCACAGGAGTTCAACCACCTCACTAAGAGAAACAATGTGAAAAAATCACGTAACAATTTAAACCATCTCCCAAAAACACTCTAAGGGAGATACCTTTCAAAAAGATCATGGAAAAAACAAATCATCAAGGAACAAAAAAACATTCTCATAAACTGAAAAAAAAAGGTAAATAACCTCAAAACAAGTGTCAATGCAAGAAAAGATATAAAAATAAAAAAACTCAAGATACTTGATGTGTATCTCTGACTCATGTTCCCAAGTAATATCCTCCATGCCACCATTCCACCAAAGTACACAAACCAAAGTAATATCATTCCCATGTAACACCTTCTCCAACTGGTCTTAAATCTCCACAAGATGCTCCTCAATGGTCACATAATCGACATAGTTGATATCACCCTGATCAACGAAGTGATAGTCATCACAAAGTTATCAGAAAATAGATGACACATAGAATACATCGTGTTTTTAAATCATTTATATGGGAAATACTATTCAATGTTCTATGACTCCCACGTGATTTAACACCTTAAGATCCCCAACCAAATGGGGAGAAAGATTACTCCCACATCCAAACCTTCAATACCAATGCTGATGATTAACCTTCAATAACTCATGATATCCAACATAAAACTCCATGGGACTCCTCCTATAGTTGGCGTAGGAACCCTGATGATCCTTTGTTGCCTTCATCCTCTCATGAATCATCTAAACAATCTCTGTCATGCTCTAAACTAGTTCCACCTCAATAATTTTTGACTCTATGACCCAAGTCTGGCACAATGGAAAATAGAAAGGTCATCCATAAAAATATTTAAATGGTACCATACTAATGGTGGAGTGAAAACTATTTTTGTAAGAAAACTTTACCAAATGAAAGTGAATCATACACAGACCTCCAAAATCTAGGACACAAGTGTGCAATATGTCTTAAAATTTTTTGATAGTCCAATTTTTATGACCATCCATCTACAGATGGAAAGAAGTACTAAGGTGTAACTGAGAACCAAAATATTTTTGGATCCCTCTACACACTATATAGGTAAAAATAGTTTGATAATTAGATATGATCATCCTTGGTAATCCAAGGATTCTCCCCACCTCCTCTAGGTATAGCCTCAACAAAACCTCCACTGAGATTGAATCATTAATCATGGGTTGATTTCATTAAACAGTCCACTATCACTAGTATAGAATATAATACTCCCTGATATCAAGGTAAAATAGTAATGAATTCCATTGATATTTCCTCCCAACTCCTCTTAGGAACATCCAAGGGTTGATGAAAACCACAAGGAACATGGTGTACGACCTTTACCCTATGAAAAACCAAACATCAATACAAAAACTTTATAACTATATGATTCAACCCATGACACTAAAACTTACCTCTCATAGCTTAGTACATCTTTATCACATGAGTATATACCACAAATGGTGAGTTATTGATCCTAAAAAATAACCACCTCATGCATCTAAAAAGGGACAAAAAACCTCCCTTGTAATAACACCTGATGTTGTTCATCCTCAGACCAACCACCAAGGGCATCACTATAGAAAAGTCGGTCTCTCCAGACCTCCACTTCAAAATCCCCTATCTAGTAATCCTCCACCTATTGCAAAAAATATTACTACACTATCATATAAAAAATTAAACCTCTATAAACAACATATCCCATATCAAGATGCATCTCTGAGAGCTCTTTCATTACTCTCTAGGAATCTCAAGATTCATACATGGAATCATTATGTGATTTCATGCTCAATTCATTAGCTATAAAATTACCCTTTCCTGGTTTATATAAAATATTAAAGATGAAATATTGAAATAATTCCATCCAACATCACTTTATCAAGTTCATGTCACACTAGAAGAAGACATACCTTAGGATCTTATGATCACTAAAAAACACAAAAATGATTGTTGATGAGGTAATGTCACCACACGTTCAATCCCAATATGACTGCTCCCAACTCGATATCATTGGTGGAATAGTTACACTCATGGGTTTTTAACTAAAATCCTATAAGAAACTATTAATTTCTAATGTATTAGAACATATCTAAAACCAAGATGTGAAGCATCACAAAAAACCTCAAACTGATCTCCTACTTCTGGAAAACAAACTGAAGCACTAACCAATTTCTCCTTTAGGTGCTCAAAATATATTTGACACTAATCAGTCCATAGTGACATCTGATCATTTTTTGTCAAGGATGTTAGAGGTGTTAAAACCCAATAAAAATTTTCTATGAACCTCCTATAATAGCTTGATCTACCAATGAAACTCCACACCTACATAACTATCTTTGGAGATTCCTAAGAAACAAATGCCTCAATCTTTAAAGGATCCACAACTACACCACATTGGGACATGATGTTCCCTAAGAAATTAACTTCCCAAACCTATAACTCACACTTTGATAGCTTCTCAAATAACTTCTAATGATGAAGAACTCTAAAAAAAATTCAAAAACTATGTGTACTTATCCTCATACACAAACTATACAAGGATGTCATCGATGAAACAACCATGAACTGATCTAGAAAATCTTGGAACACTATGTTTTTTAAAACCATAAACACTACTATAGTTTTCTTCACACATAATGGAAACACAAAAAACTCATAATTCCCATAACGATAGTAGAAAATGGTATTTGGAATAACCTCATTTGTTATCCACATATAATGATATCATGATCGTAGATCGATCATGAAGAACCAACTAGATCCTTTTAGATGATTAAATAAATCATCAATGGAAGAGGATAGAATTTCTTTATTATCACCTGGTTCAAGTTACCATAAGTGATACAAAGATAAATATTGTCATTGGTCATTTTAAAAAATTGAATATAAGTACCCCAAGGTGACATACTCTTCATATAAACCTCAGTACAAAATATCATTGATTTATACTCGCATATCTCACAACTCATAAGACACCATACTATATAAATAAATCAATCTCATAGAATCCCTCACCTGTAGATCTATCCCAAACTCAATCTCTCATCAAGGGGTAATTCTACAACCTCACTAGGGAAGATATCAGGGTAATCTTACATAACCCTAGGAAAAACTATCATATGAATGTCTGATGATCACATCATCAGCTCTACCATTAAGGAAGACAAGGAAAGAACATTACTATGACACATCTGATTGTCTCTATCAACAAAAAAATACTATAGTCTCCCCCTCATTATCATAGAACAAAATCATCCTCTATAAATAATCCATAATATTCTACACCAAATATAAATATTCCATGCTGAGTATGATGTTCCATGGATGTGTCCATAAATAAAGGAAGTATCCCCAAGAGTGATGATGTCCCAGCACTATCTCATAGTCTCAACATACTTAATATAGATAAGTTCAATCTCTAACTCAAGTTGTCAATGCCAATGGAATTGGGATCCTATCCAGCTCATGTTCCAAAGAATAGTCTAGGGATGGTGATGTGAAGGAATATATATTTTCTAAGCCAAAAAAAGCATGAACCCAAGTATAAAACAATAAAAGGTTACCTTTAATGATGTCTGGATCAAATAACACTAGAAAATCTAAAGCATGAAGTTGACCACAACCTACTCCATTTCCCCTTGGATAGTGATGATGATCACCTCCATGGTCATACTATTCTCTTTGAAGATGGTGAGAATATTGGGGTTTTCCTATACCTACCCTATCTCCTCTATATTGATCCAAATCTAGATCACCCTATTGTTCATGCCTTGGTTGAAATTTTCTTAATGTAAGAACCTCAAGAGAAACCCCTATTTTACAATTCCTACTTATAAAGTTCAGTCACCCTCTCCATTAATGACCTTGGCCTCCACATGAAAAAAAATTATTATGATCCCTTAGTAAGGTATAAAGATCCAAAAACACTAAATAAAATAGATGATAAGGGCCAAGACCTAGCCTTGGGTGTCCGAAAACTCTTTTCTCTAAGAAACTAGGAACCCCAGACCACATATCTTCTATGTGGAGAGTCTAGATGACTCCCCACTCATGATAAACCTATCATATTCAGATACCTTTCAATAACCTCAACTCTATTAATCACCTTAATATATTCTTATAGTATAAATAGGGTGACCTTTCATAGGATATTTGGATGAAAAGCCTCTTAGAAATTCCTTTCTCAGGTCTCCTCATCTAGAGACTGGTCCAAGTAATAATAGAGAAGGGTCTAAAAATGAATCCCAAACTCATGTATATTGGAACTCCCCTATCAAAGCATAATAAACTCCTATAGAATGTGTTCTTTGTAGTTGGGGAAAGAAAATATACTAATAACTGGTCTCGAAAGTTCTCTCATGAGACTACTAACTCCTCACAATCCTTGAAGAACAACAACCACCCCTCCCTCAATGATATATGTTTTATCGCCACTGTCAATGAAACCTTGTTCTCCTTCTATGCATAGATTGAACTGAAGGCTATATTAAACTCCTTAAAATAGTACTCTATAATTTAATTTCAAATGGATCCCTCAAACTTCTGTAATCACTATCACTAAAACTCTATAAGTGTCCTCATGTAAGTGTCATTGTCTTTAACCTCTGCTTTGTGGTGATCTATTGGTACATCCTACTAAACATATTCAGTGTTTACCTAATGAGGAAATCTACCAAGTGCCATACCTATAAGAGAAAAAAACTATTAGAGTATCCTAATCCTAGAATATGGAATATTTAAGATTTATTTAATTATTTAATGTTAAACATAATCCCAAGGTCTACCCATTTCAACAACAGGTGCAAAGAAGAATGATGCATGATCCTTTCCTAAGTATCTACCCTACAACCAGTATCAATTCACTTAGTGGGATTAGTAAATGTAAATTTTTTTGCATAAGATCACAAGGGGCCCTAAATACCCATTTATTGGCCATTTTCCCATGTTTGTATTGCATACTACACTTAGCTGACATTATTTCCCAACCAGCCCATGCAGTCCTCACCTATGCCTACCTACAAACTCCATCCTATCCCTCAATGTGAACCTTCGATACAACTCTATCACCCCCCCCCCACAATGTACCCCACCTAATATTGTAAATGAGAGAAGGGAGATAATGATGCTTCAAGCCTGCCTCTAATAGGCCATGAATTGGAAGCAATCGTTGAGGGTATATAATACACACATATGGGAATCATTACCCTCTAAAATATGAGAAATGAGAGATAAAATAAAATACCCTAACAACACATTATCAAGATAAAATTAAAATATCCATATACTTTCATGAAATGTCATACAATTGAAAAAATATAAAAAAGATAACTAAAAGTTCCAAAAGATAAACTTTATAATGACCATGAAGCTGAAATAGCTCCAGAACAACCATGATCTAGTAATTTCTAGCCTGATCACCAACCAACTACTATGGACCTAAAATATTGTTTATATATGTATAGGGAGACCATAACATGTATACTCGATAGGATCCCCCCTGGTGACTCTTGTGAAAAAGATAAATAAATCATAATAAATCCCAATGAACAAACAATTAAAGCTAACTCATCACCGAAACAGGTATGCTAAGTTCCCAGTCTCACCATGGATATCTCTCACCAAGTATTTAATACATGTGAACATATAATATAATATCAAAAGAGGGTACCCTTTTACCACTTCCCCACTATTTTTCCACTCTTCCTCAGCACCGAATATCTTGATCCATCACTCTCAAAAATTAAGTCGTCTCGAAGACACTTGGGCTATGTATCATAACATGCCCCCATGCATCACATCATCTCATCATCCCATTACACATATCTAGATAGTAACCGAGTTGTTTTCAAGATCCACCACAACTCATATTTCATGTATTATACCATAATCCATCACAACCCATGCATGTCGTACCTATAGTAATCCATAGGATACTATATCCAAATATACATGTGTATAAAATAACCACAAGACATTACATTCCTATGTGCATATATATGGGGAAAGATAAATATTATGCATACCAGCACATAATATTACTAGGAGAAAGGAGCATATCCAGAGTGGGTAGTTATCCATATGTTCCTTTCCAACCTAGATATTAGGTAACACACCCTTCTAGAGTCCATTGGGTGTTAATTTTCTTACTGACATGGGTGGGGTAGCATGTGAAATCACAAAACAAACTAGATATAATATATCTCACAACCACACTATAGGAATTAACCTAGTTTTAGTTTAAACTATATAAATCATCTCTTAGACACCTAGATACCATAGTTGAGAACTAGATATCCTATAAGCACACAAGTATTAAAGGATCTTTATTTAATTATTTTTTCCTTTTAATGTTTCACTTTACATTAATTAATTCATTATCCATTAATTAACATTATTCCTTTCACATTTAAATAACCACAAATTGAATTCATAGACTTCTATTCATAATCCAATTGATTCCATGGTTCCACATGATTATCGACATTTTCATTCCATTTAAACACAAACCCCATGGGTTAAAAATTTTATTAATCATTATCGTTCCATAATTTCAGGTACTCTATGAAACATCCTAATCTACCATAAAAGAGATTCATAAACCAAGAACAACCAGTTACATTAAGAAGTGGGGAAAGGAATGCAGGAATAAGAAATCTAGTCATCTGACCCTTAAATAGATTCATTTATAAGAAATCATCACATCTTTCTGCACCACAATAGGAAATCCTAGTTTCAACCTATTCCATCAGTCTTGATCTCATCCCCAACACCATCATACATTCACCATACATCTCATATTCACATGAACCAACTACTATAATAAAACTAGGCCTCCCTGCTCATATATCACCAAACCATAAACCATCTTAGGCTCACATCACATTACATAGAAATCCTCACATCCAGAGAAAACAAAATATACAGAAAAAACAAATAGAGTCAATGATCTATACCCTGAAAATAAGACATCCACCCTTCACATAAAAATGGGATCGCTAACCCAAAAACATTTATCTTAATCAAAAAAATTGGTTTTATTACCATCATGGATTAACTTATACATTTATCATTGGTTACAACCACATGTAAAGTAAGGAATTAGATATTAAAGGATATAAATTATTTAAACATGATTTCAAGCATAACTTCCAGTTTCAAGAAACTTTAAGGAAGAAAATTTTCATTAACATGACTTTTTATTATTATAAACAAGAATTTATATATTTAAATTATTTATCTAATTCTATTAATATATAGAATAATAATTCTAATTAAACTTACATCAAGAATCAGTTTATTTCCATAAAATTATAAAAATTAATGGATTTAATAAACATGCCTCTTTAATTCTTTAGCCAATAACCTTAACATATTTATGTTATTTAAACTTTTTCTTTAAATTAGCATCTTAAACCCAAGAATAACAAACATTATAAACAAATAATAAAAAATATAGCACATTATCTAGTGAAACAAGAGGAAATCCATTATCATGGTGGAAACCCATGAGATCATTATATCCATAAACCATTTTCATTATTTAATCCATTTTATATTTATTAAGATTAATTACACCATAAACCAAAGATATTAATCATTATAAATTTATAATTTCATATAAAAATAAGGAGAAGAAATTAATACGCTACCTCATGGCTTTCAACATACTTTGATCAATAATATAACAACAACACATAACTCTAATAAAATCTCCTATAAGGAAAATACAGCCCTCCAAGAATGTCACTCTACAATAACACCCAAAAATATAAAAATAAATCCATAATAACAAAATAGATCATATTATATATCTTATAAAGAAAAAATGGGAGCAAACAAAACTTATTAGATAATAAACCGCAATAAAAATAGATAAAACTCACCTTGGATCACCACAGATCAAATACAAGAATCCAGAGATCAATTCCTTTCAAAATGGAATCGAAACACCTTGATAGAGCTCCAATGTCCACATATAGTTAGAATATATGAGTTTAAGACTCATTGAAAAATGAATCACCCAGATCCACTAAACTTGGGATTAATTCACATTTTTAACAACATTTTCATTTCATGAGTTTTTAGATACTTAATCAATAAATATGACCCCATGTACATTCTCATCATGAAATTATGGTCTATGTCATGAATTTCACCAAGTGAACAACACTCACTCAAGACAGAAAAATATATTCAGGAAATGAACTGAACTCTCATATCATTAATACAGTTCACATCGTGACTTCTCCAACTTCTATATTCCATTTTCAAACTCCATCGATCTTGATCTAGGCTTCCTCTAACCACCACAGGGCTCAGATACATGCAAAGAAAATGGAATAGAAGGATCCATAACCATGCACATATAATTTTAATACCATTTAATAATGGTATATTTAATATTTTTTAATTATTCTAGAAATGTTTTGTTAATATTTAAAATATTAATTAATATATCACCTTTCATTAATTAAACCCATCGAAAACTAGTTCATAGTGATTTCCATTTCCAAACATCATATTTATATCTTTCATATAATTAAAATTGGACTGAATTAATCAATGAAAACAAATTATTATTCTATATTTTATAATCTGGGAATAATTAACTTGAAACCACTTACTAATAATTGATTCTATCTTCAATGAAGTTTGTATGAAATACACACCCAAAATTTCTAAATCCCAAAGGTAAAAATAAGAGATAACTAACTAATATATTTATAACAAATGATAATAAATTAATTGAATGAAAGTTTAATGTATATGAATAATATTTTAAAATTTCATATAAAGATATTTATGTTTTTTATATGATGTTAGATTACATTCGACTAAGAAGTAATAAAGGTAAGGGTTTTTGTCTCAAAATTCCTCTCTTTGAGATGTGTCTTGTATTATACACCCAATTCCACTTATATGGTGTATATACTTCCTATTTGAGATATTATATCATGAAATAGATTTTATTTATGTAAATTTAATTCTAATTTTAATCTCTTTCTCTCAATAGGTTTATATTAAAAATATCCTCAAGTTGTGAGGGGTTTTTTACCTCAAATTTGAATCCCATGATACCTGTTTATGTTATACAACATGTTTTATTTTCAATGGTGTAAATACTACCCCATTGTAATTTTTTCATCATGATTCTCTTTTTTTCATGATATTCAAGGTTATATTAAAATTTCTTCCTCTCAAATGGTTTTGATTCAAAACATATAAAGGTTGTAAGAGGTTTTTGTGACTCAAATCTTTTCCTTGAGTCATAATAACTCATATTTGACTATAATCTTTCAATATTGATATATTATAACCTATTATATAATTATTTTGTAATTAAACCTTATTTATAGGTAAATAATGTTTCACACCAAATTCTTCTTCATTGATAATATATTATTTTTGTGAAAATAAAATTTTGTTAAGAATAATTCACATGTCACTTAATTAATTTTTCCTCCTTATCCATTTTTTTAATTCTTATCAATATTATCTTTTCACTAGTGTAAAATAAAATTATTTTTAACTATATTAATCCTTTTATTACCTTTTTTTAATTTTAAAAACAAAGGTTTCATTATCTTTTAATGATGTGGGTATTAAAATAAAATTATTTCAAAAAAATTAAAAAAAAGGTTTTTTATTC
This sequence comes from Viscum album, assembly GCA_963277665.1. Taxonomy (NCBI): domain Eukaryota; kingdom Viridiplantae; phylum Streptophyta; class Magnoliopsida; order Santalales; family Viscaceae; genus Viscum; species Viscum album. The sequence continues at coordinate 687,038,740 of OY728150.1, forward strand.
TTTTAAAATAAAATGTTTTATCTTCCACTACACTTTTTTTATAACCGTTATATATTTTAAAGTATATTTTATTTGTAAAAATTTATAATTAGGATTTTTAATCTCTTCTCTTTCCCTTATCCAAAATTATTTGAAAGAAATTTTCACTTCACCATTTATAATAATGTATAAAGGGTTTTGTGCAAACTGTTGTATTCTCACTTCTATTTTTACTCCAAGATTTATCTCTCATGAAGTTATGTTTTGATTATCCTATATATTTTATTATTATATGATTACTTTTCTAAAATTATATTTTTGATATCCTATGATCTTTTAAGATTATTTTATGTGATTTTTTTTGCACTGTTTATGAAAACTGTTCTTTTTCCATGGGCTCATTAGATATAATTATGATTGATTTAAATATCACACATACGTTTAGATTATGATAGGTGGGTTCCAATATCAACCTCCAATGTTATGCTTTAATTTTACATCTCATTATCTCAAAAGAGTACATAGGATGATTTATCCCAATACAAATGGTACACGGGAGGATTTATCCCTATCTAGAGGGTATACATGAGGATTTATCTCAAGACCAAGGGGGAACCCAGAGGATTTATCCCAGGCTCAGGGGGTACACATGTGGTTTTATCCCAATCCCAAGGGTACTTAATAGAATTATCCCAAGTCAAAGTGTATACTAGAGTATTATCTAAAGCCCAAGAAGGTACATAGGTGATTAACTCAAGCCTATTATGTGATGAATGCCTTTTTAATTGGAATTAGAATATGGTTTCTATGTTTATGTTTATGACATACTATTATATCATAATATTTTGCCTATAATTATTATCTCTAACTCATGTTTAATGTATCATGATTCTAAACACATTTCTTATAGTATATGTTTGTTTATTTTATATTACATGCCTTTCAATCATGAATTATGTATACTACTTATTGTTCTGTATTCTTTTTAATAATAAATTTATCCTCCTATAATATTTTCTTAAAATATTATGATCTAAAATTTTTTTACATGTTTATATGTTTTTATTTACTGAGAATTTGATCTTAACCCTTTATTATATTTTTCTTTTCCACAGGTTATGAAGATAAGTATAACTTTTGGAATGTCTAGAAGGGAGTCTAGGGGATTTTAATTATGGATAAATGATTATAGGTTAATATGTTTATGAAGTTAATCTCCATGAAACTAAACCTTTAGGTCCTTGGGTTGTATGACTATTTGTGAGATATATTAATTTTAACCATGGAATAAATGTAATATTTTTGTATTCTTAGGTTGAGTCTATATACATGTCCTCAATATAAATTAATTAGATGGTTGAAGATATATGAATTTTGTAAACACTTCATATTAAATAAATTCCCTCTTCAACATGTGTGTTGGATTTGTAATGTATAATATAATGTTATGTAAAGTTGGGTACTAATTTTAATTAACAGAATTATTATGCTACTTCCCCAATAGTGGAGAATGAAATTATGAATCTGATAAATAATGATTTCATCATTTTAGGTAAACATCATCAACATTAAAACATATCACTACAATAATTCAAGTTTTTTATAGATATTAACTTGAGGAATAATGTTTTTAGAACCCATGAATAGCCAGATCAATATTTTAACATATTAGTGGATCATATTTCTACTTTTTTGGATAAAAATGAAAGAGAAAACTTTACTGAGAAGACAAATGTGATTCATAATTTAGCATAAGATGGAAATAAAGAGTTGTATGAAGGATTTCTAAATTATTAAAAACTTTCTTTTCTAGTGAATTTATTCCATATCATGTGCCTATATGGAATTATAAATAATTAAATTTCAATGGTATTGGAATTATTTCAGAATTCATTTCCTAAATCTGTGATACCTAGGTATTTTATGAAATAAATAAAGTTGTTAACAATATTGGGCTCAATTATTCAAAAATAAATACCTTTCCCAACTATGGATGAGATATTGGTGATAGGATTCAAGTATACAGGAGTGCAAAAAATGTTCAGATTCTAGATGGAATTCAATGAGTAATATTGAAATTTTGAATCAAAATACTACTATAAAGAATCAAAAAATTAATACTCTTATAAATGTTTTTCATTACTTCCATTATAAAACCTTAATTGTAAATATTATCCATTTCATCTAAAATTGTTGAGAAAATAAAGTTGAATGCTATGAAAAATAATAGTGATGTGTTAATAATACATCTAATATATTCAAAATCATGGAAAAAAATTTATTCATTACAAACATATTTCAAATTTGATCCAAATAATGTGAAATTTGGATTAAATACTAATGGATTAAACCCATTCGGGACTTTGAGTACCAATTATATCATTTGGTCAGTTTTTTTGAACCCTTACAATATACCTCCATGTATGTTTATGAAACAAAACTTCAGCATTTCTATGATTATTCAGGGAAAAAACGTCTAGATTTGACATTGATATATACTTTTAGACTTTAATTAAAAAATTAATGTAGTTGTTGAATAGTGGTGTTGATACATATGATGCATCAACAATGATAATGTTAAAAATTCATGTTTCTCTAATATGGATAATTAGGGACTTCTCTAGACTTGGAAACTTATCTAGTCATAACAATAAAATTGTCTTGTCTTGTCCAATTTTCAAATTTTATTTTGAGATCGGATGACTACCTTAAAATAAAAAAATGTTTCTTCTTATATCATCATAGATTTATTGATTAATCTCATAGATTTTGGTTGAATAAGTCAAAATTTAATGTATTCATTGATTATAGGCCTCCTCCAAATTTACTTACAGGTTCAGAAATATTATCACAACTAGTAAATATTTAAGGAGAATTTGGGAAGGTTCATAAATAGAATGAAAGTTAGAAATAATTTTGAGGCACATCATCAGTTAAAATAGGAACTTGAAAATGGAAGATAAAATGTATATTTTTCAAACTTCTATATTTGGAATTTAATTTATTGCATTATAATCATGATGTTATTCATATTGAGAAGAATGTTTGTGACAATTTGATATTCCCATTAATTAATGAGATTGGAAAATTGAAGGACCATCTTAATACTCGAAATGACTTAAAAATGAATATAAAATGTGATATTTGGTCAAATGAAAATGGAAATTATATTTAAATAGTTTTTGTGATGAAAAATAAGGAGAAAGATATATTTCCTTGAATATTAAAACATGTGAAAGTAACTGATGGGTATTCAAGTAACATTTCAAAATGTGTTGACTTCAAGCATCATAGGTTTAATGAATTGAAACATCATGATTCATATATTTTACTAAATAAGTTACTACATTTTTCATTCCATACATTATTACCTAAAAGGTAAATTTAGTTGTGATAGAGTTCAATGCAATATTTAGAAAACTATGTGAGAAAACTAGAAAACCAATTAAGCTTGAAAATATTTAGGAATGGATTTTACTTATAGTTTATTGAATCAATATGATCTTTCCCCCATAATTTTTATTAACATGATGCATTTACTATGTATTTGGTCGAAGAAACTAAATTAGGAGGTCACACACATTATCAATAGATGTATCCAATTGATAGTTACTTTATTTATATTCTTTTCTTCTTAAGTAAACCATAATTTTTTATTCATTACATACATAGTTAATTGTGTTTCATTCATTATTCTACAAATACCTAAGTCGTTTTAAATCATATGTGAAATGTAAATCCCAACCAGAAGGGTCTATTTCTGATGGTTTCATAGTATATGATTTTTTTATAATTTTTTCTAGATACCTAGATGATATTGAGACAAGATTCAATAAATTAGTACATGTTGACTACTTCTCATCTCAGTCTCAATAAGATAAGAAATCAACAATCTTTCCTACTATAGGCTGACCAGTTGGGGAGGACCTCAAATGTTACACTAAGACAATTGGAATTATTATAATCATATAGATATGTACTACTAAATAGTAAAATTGTATATCCATTACTTGAATAGGTAATGGTAAAACAAATAGACTCATGATAAGTTGAACACAGAATGAGAAAAATATAACAAAAGTTATTAATAAAGAGCTGGTAGAATGGTATTCACTTTATATAAGTTCATAAATAATTTAATTTATATATATTAGGTTGAAATATATATTATATAAATGTAATAATTTACATTAATTTTTATATATCATGAATATCTATATTCAAGAAAATTATTAGAAGACTTGAAGTTTTTAGATCGGGGTCTTCTAAAGCAGGCTAGGAAATTCTATACTTACAATGTGAATGGTTTTGGTTTTTTTATAGTCAGTCAGGAAGGTGGTTTAAAAACATAGATTAGTGGTATATTTATAATTATAAAACTAGGATACTATGTAAAGTTTACTGATATTATTGAACTAGACTACCATATTCATTTCTCAATTGTTTCATTCAAATAAAAGTGGGTTAATATTACTACAGGTATTAAAAGATATTCCTTACAATTTACTTATATGAGCTTCACTCACTTTTTGGTTATTAGTGGTCATGAAGAACATGATTTTTATATCTTTTCATCTCAATTGAAAATGGTATATTATGTGGAAGATTGAGTGGATTAAGGGTGGAGTGTAGTTGTACACATGAAACAAAGGGATTTGCATGATATGTGTTATAAAGTGGAAGAATTAATGTCTAAAAATAAATCCTCTCATTGGAAAGAAATTAATTTTCCATACATGATGATATTGAGAATATTGATATTTCAATGGTGGATGAAGTAAAAGAAGTAAAAATGGATCATGATAATGATGTGATTTATGTAGAAAGTGATTGTGTGTATAGTCATTCATTAAATTATCAACTATAAAAGTATTGTATTATTTATTTTTAGTATTGTGAGTCCATTATAATATTTAAATTTATTTTTATGGATGAAATGATTAATTTTGAAAAACTAAATGTTATACATATTTTAAAATATATGAATTGAAACTATTTTTACTTTTAAAAATGATAGGGATACTGAGGAAAAAATGATTTAGTGCAGGTGATGTTCTTTAATCAAGTGAGTAGGTGGCCAATCCATTTTCCTCATGAGGATATTAGAGGGTCATGATTATTGGTAAAAAAATTAATATGTAAAAATTTATTACATTTTTATATATTAATAGATTACTTTTTTCATAAAACATATAAACAATATTGTTTGAGAGATAAACATTGATAGTTCAAAAGTATGTAATCCAAATGGCATGATGATATTTATGCCATTTGATAGTTTTTGGGTCCCAACAGAGGATATTATGGGATTATTCAGTTATATCTATTGTCATTTATCTTTTTATCTGATAACCATTCCCATTAAGATATCATCGATGGTTGGAAAAAGTCAGCGGGTAAATTGTACAATTTCTTAGTTATTTAGAACTCTAAGTGTTATTTATTTTAAGCTTCAATATAAATATAAATCATATTTTAATTTTCAAATAAATTATAATACAAATTTTGGAAGAAGGGAGTAGAGATGGAGATGATTTTCACTCATCAGGAGGTGGTCATGAGGATTAATTTTGAACTCCATATTGATTGTGTTGTATAATTAAACTCAGTACTTGTAACCTATTGAGTTTAATTAAACATATATGTACTTGTAACTTTGTTTATTAACTGATCAAAAGAAACCCATCACTAGCTGATATTATATCGAATAAACTGTTTTATGATGCAAGAATGATATCAATAAGGTGTATGGAATTATTTGGGTGAATTTTAATTTTCAAAAGGGATGTTTTCCTGGTTAGGGATTTTGAAATTTCATTATTTTAAACTGTTATACTGATTTGTATATTATTAAATGTTATAAAAAAGTTAATGGGGTGATTTATCCCTTGGCTTCAAGGCATTAGATTTTTTTATTTTTTATAGATAATACCCTTTTTAATTGGGTTGAGAGGGAAATATTACATGGATCCTAAAGGCCATAATACAAAGGTTGAAGGCCCATTATCACAAGGCCAAGTATATAGATCATAGGCCCAAACCCAAGACCAAATACTAAAAAAGTCTCCCCTATCTCCAGCATATGTTGCTCTAGATTTTAGTCTCAACTTTGAAATCATGGTCAGTCTTCACTACCTCTGTGCAAGGGCTCTTGAATTAGTGTGTTCTAATAACTCCATAAAAAACCTCCATGTACAATTTATCATCAGGCTCTAACTATGCTCCTTTTTCTTTCTACTAGTTAGGAACTTTTCTATCTTGAATTTCAAGGCCCACCATCAAAGGCCCTGAGGCCCTTTTGTTATCCCCGAGTCCCCATCTAGGTGACCCGATAGCCCTATATTGTTAGCCCGAAAGCCTGAGGGCCCAAAAGCCCAGATGCATGACCTGAAGGTCCAAATAGGATAAATAGCACTACCATTATAGCACCTACACTGGTATAGTATTATAGAACTACTATAGTGAAATGGATTAAAGTCGATACCTAAAATATTTTTCATGAAATTTTTCGAAATAGGTCAGTTTAGTTTCATTTGGGTTCAAAACTTGTAAATTAATTTTTAGTGGCTTTCGTTTACTAGTTTAATTGATATTTATTAATGTTTTTTCCACTATAAAATTTTTATTATTTGTGTTTTGGGTTGTAATATAATTTTTTTAAATGAAATAACTAATAGTGGTTTAAACAACCATCAAATAAGGGTAATAATTTACAACAGTTTAAACTACCGCTAAATGTGGTTTACATTTAGTGGTGGTTTAAACTATCATTATCTAATGCTCAAAAATTCAAATGAAAAACTGATGCTAAAAATGAAAAACAATTACCATGAAAATAACTTCATGTGATATTTAAATAAAACGTATAGGGAATTCAAAGAAAAACCACAAGATATTTCATGACATCGCATCTTCCAACAGTTTCTTGAAACCATCACCAAATATGCAAAAACCCACCGTTAACAACCCATTTTCCTATAGTTCCTTTTGAATTATTATGTAATGATTTGAACCAGTCTGTAGGAGAAATATCATCCCAAAATAATGATGGACTCCCTAATGTGATAGATTATGTTTCACAAACACTAGACTCAACTCAGATTAATTATACAACCACCAAGAAGGAGTTTATATCTATATTTTGTGTAGACCATATGACACTATAAGAAAAATGATACTTACCTATGGGTTTTTTGGCATATATTAGTGGTTTTAACCACTGATAAAGGATTCATGAAACTTTCTAAATAGTGTCATGAATTTATGTGTGAGGAATCATTCAGCGATGGTGTTTTCATAGAAATTTAAACCATCGTTAAATGATTAATGGTGGTTTTTATTTAAATAATTTTTTAAAATAAAATTGATAATTTTTTATTTTTTATTATAATTACAATTTTTTATTTATATAATTTTTAATTATTTAAAAAATGTGCCTATTTATTATTTATTATTTATTTTCTACTTGTTTTAATATTTTGTATAAATGGAATAACAACTACCCAAAAATCTACCCATATTTACACTACATTAACTAATTCTAGATTAAATATCTCAATACTGACCACTCTATCAAATACATTTATATTATTATTTTTTATATTACACAATTTATTAGGAGGTCACCTATCCTTAAATTATTCTCACTTATTCTTGTTTAACACTTTAAATACTTAATAATATATTAATAAAATTTACTTAACATATTTATCAAATAAAATACATTATATAAATAACTACTAAATAAAATTACTAATTCATAATGAATTAATAATTATTTACAATTATTAATTACTATTTACTAATTAAAAATTAATTATTAATACAAATAAAATTATTAAAGAATAGTAATTATCAATTAAAAATAATAAAGAAGTAAGAAGTAATTAAAATTTTAAATAACATATAATTAATAATTATAAATAATTAATAATTGAAAATTAATAATTGATAATCATTAACTCATAATTAATAATTAAATTTTAGTAATTAATAATTAATTTTTAAGAAATAGTAAATAATTAATAATTAATGTTTCTAAATAATTTAAAATTAATTATTAATAACTACTATGTGATAATTAATATTTTATATTTAATATTTAATATTTAATATTTAATATTTAATTTAGTTTTTAAATAATTAAAAATTATTATTACAAATAATTAATAATTGATAATTAATTAAATTTAAAATAATAATTAATTATAAATATTAAATAATTATTAATTATTAATAATTAATTATTAGAAAATTAATTAAAATTTTAATTTCATATTAATATTAATTATTAGCTATAATTAATTTCACAGGACCTTTTTAAAAAAATTCATATAAATTAAATAAAAAATAAAAAATAAATTGTATTTAGAGATGATTTTAACTGCTGATAAAAACCTTTCACTAAATAGCAGTTATTTTTTAATAAACTACTATGAATTAGAGGCAGTTTTTTAAAACTATCACTAAAAGAATAAAAATGAAGCATTTTTCAATGGTTTTGAAAACCACTGCTAAACACACTTTTTGTTATAGTGTGATAAGACACTCATACACTGTTGAAGTTGAAATACCTTTGGAAATACCTCTGAATGATTCACTCCTTGGTATCTTATGGGATCAAGGTTCTATGTGTGGGAGGATCCTTATGAAGGATCTGTAAAGACTATGTGATAAGAAGAGGTATTCCAGATGATGATGTGTCTTCCGACCCCAATTTTTGTCACACACTTGCCTGTAGAGGTAATTTTGGACCTCAACACACCACTAGGAAGAAGTTAGAGGTTGGAATTTATTTTTCTTTCATTTTTAGATATGCCCACCACTTTTTTAAATCTTGTAAAAACTGCTAGTTTACTAGATGTGTTTCTAAAAGACAAGATATGCTCCCAACAACCTTTAATTTTTTCTGAAATAATTAATGTTTGATGAGTAGACTTTATGGGGTCATTTCATATATCTTTTGGATTTAACAATATTCTCTTGGCTGCAAACTGTGTCTCTAAATGGATTTAATCTCAAGCTACTTGTACTGATGATTCTTGAGTTATTATATATTTACTAGATCACTCATTTTTACTATTTTAGAATACCAAGGGAAATCATCAGTGGTTGTTGGTCCCATGAAGATGGAAATAATGAAATAGAGGGGGTGAATAACCCTTTAAATATTTTAATACAAATAATCCCTCAAATTTTTAATATTGAATAAAGTAACTATATAGTACAATTTTTAAAAAATGATACATTAGAAATAAAATATGAACAAAATATTTTTATAGTATTTCTTATCACTAAGATCCTATTCGAATCTTCGTTATTCTCTAATCGGTGAGAAGATCAGTACCCACTAATAAATCTCATTTTTAAAGGTGTGATAACCTATTTACAGACTTTTCCTTTTACAAAACCCTAAGGTACAACAAATTTTTACATGAGCCATAAACTATACTGGCCTTACTTTTGTCCAGGATTCACAAGGACCTTCCTTTTGGTTGGTATAATAACCAATAAATAATTTATTTTGATTGGGAAAATCAATAACTACCTCTACAAATACATATAGATGAAGTAAAATATAACACAGTAAAAACCAAAAAATAATGAAGATCATCAGAGAACATAAAATGTGGAAGTTAATGTAGCTCAATGATCTCCAACATCTTCAGTAGTAGGAATTTGAACATTGAAGTTCCTTTGTGATCACACCAATGAAACAGTAGTCACTGAAGATATCAGTTGTGTGTTAATTTTGTATCACACTTCATGTCGTGGACCTTATTTATAGACAAATCACCAACTTTCATCAAGCTCTTTTGATTCTAATTAAGTGGGAGTTTCCCAAACTCATCACTGTCATTCAATGGTTATAAATAAAGAATATGAAAACATGTTGTTGATTGTATAAACATCATGCATTATAAATGAATAATTTTGGTTCCCTTTAATTATTTTATTGAACTAATTAATATTACTTCTACTACACTCATTAGTGAATATGATAGTTTTTCAAATAAATAAAAAATATAAAAACTACTCTCATAAACTTGTAGTAAATCATTAATTCAAAAATATATCAAACATGGTAAAAAAAATTATAACTCGTTAATTCGATAAACATATCGCATGATATTTATTTTACAAAAAAAATAAACATAGTCATTATAATATACATGTATTTTCCAAATAAATAAATTTATTAATATAAACTAAATAAAATTGTAATTTATTAAAATGTCAAAACTTTACTAGATTAGAGTATCGTTACCCAAATACTACATGTTTGTTTTTATAATTAATTTTTTTCACAAAATATTTAATAAAATATCTAATAATATCTTTTAATAAAATATTATCAGTTAAAATAATTAAGATAATAATTAAAATATTTTCTACAGGTTACACCAATTTAAAAATAATAATGCTGGTTGAGATCATGATGGTGTGAAATGGTCGTACATTTTATAACTAATAGAATAAAATATATTATTATTATTATAACTGAGATTTTTGGTATCTTACTATCATTGAAACAAAAAATATATTATGGTTACCTATATAATGATATAGGTACAGTTACTTTGGAGTGGTACTACCATTGGAAACAGGGCTAGCATGGAAAGTCGTAGACACTACTATCACACCTAAGGAAAATGCTTCCACTGTCAGTGAAAACTCAAAGACACTACCATTGGAATGGGATAATTTTGCTACCATGGATGTGATCGGTGGTACCATTACTAGTAGGTCTTTCTCGGGCAATATGATTTCCCAATACCAGTGTTCAAAATATTTTAGTTTTATTTAGATAAAAATAATGGTAAAAATCATATATCAGTAGATCCAAAACATTGAAATAATAATGATTTAGATAAAAAAAAGGCAGAGAGAGTGAAAATATACATTCATATCCTCTAATGCATAAACAATAACTAGAGAAGTATTGCACGAAGTAGTGAGTTTTACCTGGCATGGTCGGAGTTGAGTAATTTGAAGTGGGTGTTGAAGATGGAACAGGTGGAGGTGGAGGAGACAAAGAAAATTTCATCCCTATAATGAGCAGGGTGGAGGCGAGCTAGGGAAGAAGATCATGGATGCAGGTAGGAATCATGGGATGAGGTAGGTCATGGAGGCTTCATCGCTGGTGGAGTGTGAGTAACAAATAAGAGTCGATTTCCCCCTACTCATCAGTTTCCCTAGCCTGGGGGCTTGTTGGGCATGCCCTTGGGTTAGCCTTAATTACCAGCCGAATATTTTCCTCTACTATAGGTTAGTAATGCAAGAGTATACTACTATGAGGTGATAATAGTGTTATCATGGATGGAACAAAGTACTTCTATCATTAAGTAAGTCAGATCAATACTTCTGTTAGAGATGAGTCACTACATCCATTGACATGTCAGTGTTTAATTGATTTCATAAATGATGTCTAACGGTGGTTTTGGAAAATTTTGGTGCTATCGATGGAGGATATTCTAATTCTCTGGATGATTTCTAGATAGATAATGATTGTGAATTAAGGATTAATTTTATTTTTCATATTGAAATTTTCCCTTATTCCATTCTTCCATTTAGATTCTATTTGATTTCATACATACAGTATCATCTTTTAATTTTATTTTCATGTAATTCTTATTTATTGGTAATATTCTTTTTTATATGAGCTTGATTCATGGTTTGTGTATGCTTCTTTCTTTCCTTTCCCTACTTCATATTTTTTTCCACTTTGTTAATCCGGATAGTTCTATTTTCCTCATTCCTAGTCATTGATTACTAATGCGGTCTATTCAGTCTATATTGTTCATTTTGTTTTGGAGATTTTCATTCGCTTCTAGATGGTCCATCCATACTCAACACATGGAACTCTCCCCTTGGTTGTGCAATTATGCTGCTCAGGGTTTGTTAGGAGGATTCTATCACCCCATGTGCTAGATTGAATTTTTGGAAAAAATCACAAGTTTTTGGTATCCCTTATCACTGGGTTTCTCCTCCTCACCCAAGATCTAGTTTGTATTAGTGGATTAATCCTCATCAAAGGATTCAATTAGGGGGTCTTCCAACCTCCATGTATACCACTAGTGCAGAGATTGTGGTGGAGTGTCTTCATCGATATCCTTCCTTGGGAAGAAGTGCGGTCAACACTCAGATCTAAAGACCACTACCTCAAATATGGTGAGATATTCCCTCAACAAGTTCTAACATAGCAACTAAATCCCCTTTCCATGAAAATTTAAGAGAACTAGATGGCTAGACCTTTTCATCTAGCACTGTGAGTTTTTTTCTTCGGTTTCTCAGAATACTAGCTTTTTATCCTTGAATAATTTTATATTATCTCTGATTTTGTCGATATTTATATATTTTTTAAGACTTGTTCTTTTCTTAGAGTATTAATAAAACATGTGTGTTTTGTGTTGTTCTTTCCATGCATGTAGGTCACCATGGGACTAAAGCGCGTAAATATTGGTGTTCCTTTCTCTTTTTTTATTTACTTGCATTGTGATTAATATGATTCTATAATTATTGTATTCTAAAATAATTAAATCAATCTAGTATTATTTTTTTTGTGTTTTATTGTTGTTAATTACAAACTTCCCCTTCACAAGTGGCATTGGAGCCGTATTTGTATTCTTTTACTGTCAATTTATAACTCCTACTTATGTTTTATAGTTCTGGATATTTTTTTATTTCCACACTGAAAGATCACACTTAAATCAACATTGTCCCTTTTGATTCCATTATTTAAATCCATTATCCCATCTTTATTTCTATGAATTTTGTATCACATTGAATAAAACATAGTTTACCCAAGAGATTGGTTGGTTATTGGGGTGTATGATTAACACTTTCTGCAAGAACTCAACATCTACTCTGTGGGTAAACATGTTAACAATGAGATATGAAATCGAGAAATTTGATGGTGACAATGAGTTTAATTTGTGGAGAATTAAGATGAGATTCATGCTTATATAGAAGGGTATAATTGATTTCTTCTATAGGCCTAAGAAATCAATTATTACATTAAATGATATTAGGTAGACTACTACTAAATATATAGATGTACCCCTTGATGTGTTAGTTAAAATATATATCTCTTTCTTACTATCTTTAGGAGATAAAGTTCTACGGGGGGTTTCTTATGAGTCTACTGCTTCTAGTGTTTATCTTAATCTAGAAAAATTATATATGACTACTTCATTAGTTGGTAAGATTTATAAAAAATATTGCATGTTTTCATTTAAAATGAAACATGGTAGTTATATTAAATCTCATCTTGATGAATTTAACAAAGTAATGTTAGATCTTTCCAATATTAATGTAACTGTCGATGATGAGGATTAAACAATGATCCTTCTAATTTATTTTAATAATAATGACATCACCTTAGTTGAAACCATTATGTATGGAAGAGACTCAATAACCCTTAAAAAGGTTAAGTCAACCCTTCTTTCTAAAGAATTGAACTACAAACTAGGAATAAAAGGTGAGAAAAAGAGCTTGTTCACTAAGGGAAAACCTAAAAAAAAGGTAAAAAAACATTTTTCTAAGGAAAAAGATAAGAATAATAAGCACCCTGGACCTATATATGACTCTAGGGAAAGCAAAGTCAGTTGTTTTCATTGTGGAAAACCAAGGTATACTAAGCCCAAGTGTAAGAAACTTAAATGTGATTTAGAATCCAAATAACCCATTGACCAGGCCCTTTTACTTGACTCAGATTATGACACTACTAAAGTTTTGAATGTTTCCACCATACACTCAATAAATAGTGGGTCCTTGACTCAAGTTTTTCCTTTCACATGTGTCCTTTTAGAGATTCATTTCTAGAATTTGTTGATAGGATAAAAGGATATCTTCTCAAAGGAAATAATAAGAGGTGAATGGTTGAGGGAAGTGGTTCTGTTCTTATAGAACTGGATGATCATTCCATCATCAGTTTACATGATGTAAGGTGGGTTCCCAACCTTTACAGAAACTTAATCATCTTAGGGGTCCTAGATCAAAATGGGTTTTCTTTTAGGTCTGAAATAGGTTGTCTTAAAATCTATAAAGGATCTAGAACCATCATAAATGAATCCCTTACCAATGGGTTGTATGTATTGAATATAATGACCCATTCAAGGTAGTTGGGAAGTGTCTACAACACCAACACTAATAATATTATGCCCTGGTATAGGATATTGGGTCATGTCAGCTCTAAGGGCTTAGAGGAACTCAACAAGAAAGGGTTGTTGAGTAACATCACACCTATTATTCTTCCTCTTTGTAAAGATTGTATAATGGGTAAATCTAAGAAGGTAACCCTCAATAGGACCTCTTTTAAAGATATTATCCCCCTTGAATGCATACATTCAGATATATGGGGGCCATCTAGGACCACCACTCATGGTGTAGGTTTCTATTTTTTAACCATTATATATTAATTCTCCAGAAAAATTTGGATTTATATTATTAAAAATAAATATTATGTTTACCAAAACATTAAAACCTAGAAAGAATTGGTTGAAAAAAAAAGATGGGAAGAAAATAAAAACCTTGAGAACTGATAATGGGATGGAATACCTGTACACTAAATTCATTTAGTTTTTTTAATCTAAATGTATTAAAATGAATATTAGTATTTGGGAAACCCCCCCCCCCAACAGAATGGCCTTGCAGATAGAATGTAACGACCCGAAATTTTGAATAAATCTTGTTTCCTAATTTCATGTGTTATTTTTTATACTCAAAAAAAATGTTTTATTTGATAAACATGATTATAAATAAAATGAGACCATTGGTTTTTGAGTTTTATATGACCATCGGTCAATATGACCACCGTGAACAAAATGTTTTGATTATTGTCTCGAAATTTAAGTAATCTTGGTTAATTATTATAGAAAGAAGATTTGATGGCCTCACCTAGTAGACTTGGGCCGATCGAAGCCCATCTAACAGAGATTGGGAAGGAGGTAGCACCATTGGGCTTTGCTCTGGACCAAATCCAAGCCGAACTTCATCATGTGAAGCTAGAACGGAATCGCCTTCACGAGAAGTTCAAACTGATAGAAATTACTACTCAGGCAATGTTGACTGAGCCGCCCCAAAATTCTATCACCCTAGCACACCTTACTCTTAGGTCCTATGCTGGTATTATAAGGGGTTATGTAACGAGACCGTAATTGCCTTGTGTAATCCTTTTTTTAAATAAAAATTTGGATTTCTTCTTATGATGATGTTTATGAATTTTCAAATGACCGGATAAATATTGTATGCATATTTTTGATGAATTTTAGAAAAAGGATATTTTAAAAATGGTTGTGTAAACCTTAAATAATTAAAAATGTGTAATGATTTTCGAAAAATGGTCTTCTACAATTATGTTCAGTACGAAATTTAGAGTCTAATAAGATCAACTTGATTTTTGATGAATAGTAAATTATGAATAGTGATTTTATGATTATGATTAGTAATATGACCAAATGTTTTAGTAATCTCACTTAAAGAAAGTTTTAAAATAATCTAGGCACCTTGATTAAGTAATGTGATTCAATAAAATAGTTAAATAATGGTTTCATTAATTATTATTCAAGTATTAGTTTTTTTGGGGTGAATAGTGTTTTTTATAATTAAAAATTTAATTAAAAATAATTATAAAATTATTTTTATAAAAATGACTTTATTTTTGAACTCAGAGCATCGATATTATGTTATGGTAATTTTTGGGGTTTTTTCTGAAAAAATGAATTTTCGATGAATAGTGTTTTTATTTAAAAATTAAATTAAAAATATTTAGAAAATTATTTTTATAAAATGGAGTTCATATTTGTAATCCGAGCGTTGATATTTGGTTAAGGTGAAATTTTGGGATTATTCTGAGAAAGTTGAATTTTTGATGAATAGTGAAAATACAGTTTTTAAGTTACGGGTGTTTAATGACATCATTAAATGATGTATTAAGTTTGTAATCAATATTTTCGAATTATGAATAGTGAGATAAGGTATGAGGTGTCCCAAGTGGCCAATACCATGGGCAAATACCATGGGCAAGCCCATGGTTTTGCCAAAACCACTAATGAGGTGTCCCTTTGCCATTAATGCCTTGTCCCCTCACTTTCCCTATAAATACCAAGCCATCCTCTCATCCATTTGACTCCCCACTCTTTCCCAACGAAGTTCTGGTCTCATTACCTCCCAAGGAGTCCTCCCAAGGTGCCCCCAAGCCCTCAAGGTCCCAACCTTTGAGGTTTAAGAGTTACATTTTAAGGTAAGGGATTCGACCCCTCTCTTTCTTTTCAAGTGATCTCTTTTATGTCATTCCTTTTATGCTCTATGTTCTTATTTTGGAGGATGTTCTTTTATACTCCTCTTACTACCCTTTTTATGTTCATATGATGAAAGACCCCCTCTTACTCTCATAATTTCGTTTTAAGAAAGTTTAAGTGGCGCCGTTAGGCTGCCGAATTTTCAAGGGATTCATTCACCTCTCTCTTTTTCAAAGTTCTACTTTCATGTCAAGCCTTTCAAGTTCATTTTTATTATGTTGGGGTATGATCTCTATATTTATCATACTGGTATTTTATGATCACATGATGAGAGACCCCATTTGATCTCTTCAATTCAGTATTTTGATGTCTTAAGTGGCGCTGTTAGGCTGCCGAATTTTTAAGTGGTTCTTCACCCTTCTCGTTTTGAAGTTCTACTTTCATGTCAATTCTTTCAAGTTCCTTTCTATTATGTTGGGGTATGATCTCTATATCTATCATACTGGACTCTTATGTTCATATTATTAGAGACCCTATTTGACCTTGTCAATTCAATTTTGTTGAAGTTTAAGTGGCGCCGTTAGGCTGCCGAATTTTCAAGGGATTCATTCACCTCTCTCTTTTTCAAAGTTCTACTTTCATGTCAAGTCTTTCAAGTTCATTTTTATTATGTTGGGGTATGATCTCTATATTTATCATACTGGTCTTTTATGATCACATGATGAGAGACCCCATTTGATCTCTTCAATTCAGTATTTTGATGTCTTAAGTGGCGCCGTTAGGCTGCCGAATTTTTAAGTGGTTCTTCACCCTTCTCGTTTTGAAGTTCTACTTTCATGTCAATTCTTTCAAGTTCCTTTATATTATGTTGGGGTATTATCTCTATATCTATCATACTGGACTCTTATGTTCATATGATGAGAGACCCTATTTGACTTTGTCAATTCAATTTTGTTGAATTTTAAGTGATGCCGTTAGGCTGCCGAATTTTCACAAGAGAAATCTTGTTTTGTTTTCTTCCTTTCATGTTCTTAATTTCATATGGTATATTTTCAAATTTCATTACCATGTTCATAAATCCCTTGTATTTTGTCCCTCTACTGTTTGATGGGTCATTTATGAATGTTTGACCCATGTCCCCTCTCTTCTCAATGTTTTCTAAAACCTTGTAACATAGCCGTTATGCTGCAGAATTTTCCCCTCAAAATGCCTCTCTCTTTTCTCAAAAATTATTTTATGTTATAAAGTGAATACTCAAATCTCTTATTTCTACAAGTTTATTCACATATATATCAAAATGTTCCATTTTAAATTCTGGGATTTACATACATGAGACCCGCTTCTCTTTCCGTGGGTTTAAAGTGTCGTAAAGATTATGTCATTAAAGCAGTTTTTAAAATGTTATGATTATGAAATGAAACCCATTTATTTTATGCTATATGGGTTATTTATGAAATGTTTGATGATAATATATGTGGCTCACATGATAATAAAGGCAAATTTAAGGGTGCGCCCTGATAGTGCTCCAATGCATTGGGTAAAGACTTAATCTCTAGAGATGACCATTTTAACGACGCCTTGGTGAATAACCTTGGTAATTTTTAACGACACCTTGGGGATGGACCTTGGTGAAACGAAACGATTGCCAATATTAAATGTTGCAGCCACATCTTCAAGTTATGAAAAAGTTTTATTTTTATTATGATATGCCTCATGATTTCATTTTCATGCCTTAAAGTTCTTTTCATGACTTTATTGATATATCCCAAGTTCATATGTAAAATGTTTCACTTGTTTCCCTTGTTGGGCCTTCTGCTCACCCTTTCTTTTGATGTATATCCCCAGGTTATGAGATTCAGTAATGAGCCTAGGGTGAACATGAGGAGAATCCTTTCAAGTGTTTAAGAAGAATTCTATATGTTGTTTTCATGTTTAAAGTTCCTGGTTTCCAAGACACTAAACCTTAAAGATCCTCGGTTTTGTAAAATGTAATTAAAGTTTATGTGATAAAAATGTGGGATGCTATAGTTGGTATCAAAGGATGGTTTAGTTATTTGTGGAAATTAGGATATGAAAACTCTAGGAGGAACCCTATACAAAAGTTTAATATAGGAAATCTTCCTGGTATTTTGGTGAGTATTGAGTAAGGGGTTGCCAAGCAAATACATCCCTGTCTGGATACGAGCAGGTAGAGGTGGCTCTGGCACAGATGTACATAGGGGTAAAACCCGAAAACACCACTTTGAGCTAGACTCGAACGGGAACTGGTACACGACAACGGGCCTTGCTGCACTCTTGGTTACAACACTCCCGGGGGATATGCTTTGGTAAATTCATAAGCTTGGTATGAACCATTATTAAAGGAACAAAGATAAAATAAAATAAAGATTCACATAAGAATATATGATCATGGATAACCTAGATGGGAACCTAGGGGATCACAAGTTAGGGTATACTTTTCTTCTACAAGTTATCCTTATATGCTTTAAGTTCCTTTTCATGATTATTGGTTAAGTATTTAAGCCTCTAATTATACTTTATCTTCTTAGTTAATGGTGGGAAATGGAATAACGTGTCCCAACAACCAATGTGATAGGAAATGCGACAATTTTCGTATTAATATGTCAGAGATGATTAGGGGATTAAAAGATGATTATTATTTTGGAAGGCGTTCACTATTTTGGGGACCCTATATGATCGAGGTAAATAGATTACTATAGTATTTTCATTGAGGAGTAAGGTTGACTTATATTTTGAAGAATTGATGAATTTAAGGTGGACTTATAGTAATTTAGGTTACTTTTGGGAATGATTAACCTATCTTGGGTAAAATATGTTTAGGTTAGCTACTTTTGTTATAAGATGTTAGGAGTGGTTGATGTTGTCTGGAGATGAACAATGAAGTTGTTTTGGAAGACTATGTTATCAAATCCTTCTTGTATTTGGGTTTCAATCTTAGTTTGGTTTATTTTGAGGAATTTTAAGGACCGTTATTTATGGAGTGGTCTATGATGAACGTTGGGTAGTACCATGGAACTTTGAAGATTTAAAAGTAGGTTCTATTCCTATGGGATTATTTCTTTTTGAAGAGTTGTTTTACCTTAACCTTTCTGTTTTTGGGATAATGTTTAAAGATAGAAGAAATAGATAGTTAATCTTTTGTAGATTATGTGATTCTATAGAAGATGATTCTTGTGCTTTTATGAGACCAAGTGTTTTTTAATTCTCATCATTTGGCGAAAAGATTAGTGTTGGTAGGGACTTGTTAAAGGATGAAACTCTACTTGAAGGTAGGTATATTTTCTTATGTTTTTGTTCTATGTAGTAAATGAAATCCTTAAAATTATGAAAAGAAACGTAAAACAAAAATGTTGTTGGTTTACGTTTCCTACTAGGTAATCAAAGACCGTTTACACACATCATAAGTTTGGGATTTTCTCATGGTTAACTTTCTCCTAATCATGTTCTCTATCACTCTCTCTCAGAACTGACCCTTTGTTTTTTCCTCCATGTCCATGTTTTCCTACATGGAACCCGAGTGTGGGTTAACTCGGGTGGCCTTTGTACTTCCTTTTCTTTCTTTTAAAGTAATGGTGTTACTGACTCTTTTTCCGATGTGGGACTTTCAATGAAATTTCAGAACCCAATTTAAAAAAAATTGTGAGGACGCAATTTCTTAAGGGGGGAAGATTGTAACGACCCGAAATTTTGAATAAATCTTGTTTCCTAATTTCATGTGTTATTTTTTATACTCAAAAAAAATGTTTTATTTGATAAACATGATTATAAATAAAATGAGACCATTGTTTTTTGAGTGTTATATGACCATCGGTCAATATGACCACCGTGAACAAAATGTTTTGATTATTGTCTCTAAATTTAAGTAATCTTGGTTAATTATTATAGAAAGAAGATTTGATGGCCTCACCTAGTAGCCTTGGGCCGATCGAAGCCCATCTAATAGAGATTGGGAAGGAGGTAGCACCATTGGGCTTTGCTCTAGACCAAATCCAAGCCGAACTTCATCATGTGAAGCTAGAACGGAATCGCCTTCGCGAGAAGTTCAAACTGATAGAAATTACTACTCGGGCAATGTTGACTGAGCCGCCCCAAAATTCTATCACCCTAGCACACCTTACTCTTAGGTCCTATGCTGGTATTATAAGGGGTTATGTAACGAGACCCTAATTGCCTTGTGTAATCCTTTTTTTAAATAAAAATTTGGATTTCTTCTTATGATGATGTTTATGAATTTTCAAATGACCGGATAAATATTGTATGCATATTTTTGATGAATTTTAGAAAAAGGATATTTTAAAAATGGTTGTGTAAACCTTAAATAATTAAAAATGTGTAATGATTTTCGAAAAATGTTCTTCTACAATTATGTTCAGTACGAAATTTAGAGTCTAATAAGATCAACTTGATTTTTGATGAATAGTAAATTATGAATAGTGATTTTATGATTAGGATTAGTAATATGACCAAATGGATTAGTAATCTCACTTAAAGAAAGTTTTAAAATAATCTAGGCACCTTGATTAAGTAATGTGATTCAATAAAATAGTTAAATAACGGTTTCATTAATTATTATTCAAGTATTAGTTTTTTCGGGTGAATAGTGTTTTTTTTAATTAAAAATTTAATTAAAAATAATTAGAAAATTATTTTTATAAAAATGACTTTATTTTTGAACTTAGAGCATCGATATTATGTTATGGTAATTTTTGGGGTTTTTTATGAAAAAATGAATTTTCGATGAATAGTGTTTTTATTTAAAAATGAAATTAAAAATATTTAGAAAATTATTTTTATAAAATGGAGTTCATATTTGTAATCAGAGCGTTGATATTTGGTTAAGGTGAAATTTTGGGATTATTCTGAGAAAGTTGAATTTTTGATGAATAGTGAAAATACAGTTTTTAAGTTACGGGTGTTTAATGACATCATTAAATGATGTATTAAGTTTGTAATCAATATGTTCGAATTATGAATAGTGAGATAAGGTATGAGGTGTCCCAAGTGGCCAATACCATGGGCAAATACCATGGGCAAGCCCATGGTTTTGCGAAAACCACTAATGAGGTGTCCCTTTGCCATTAATGCCTTGTCCCCTCACTTTCCCTATAAATACCAAGCCATCCTCTCATCCATTCGACTCCCCACTCTTTCCCAACGAAGTTCTGGTCTCATTACCTCCCAAGGAGTCCTCCCAAGGTTCCCCCAAGCCCTCAAGGTCCCAACCTTTTAGGTTTAAGAGTTACATTTTAAGGTAAGGGATCCGACCCCTCTCTTTCTTTTCAAGTGATCTCTTTTATGTCATTCCTTTTATGCTCTATGTTCTTATTTTGGAGGATGTTCTTTTATACTCCTCTTACTGCCCTTTTTATGTTCATATGATGAAATACCCCCTCTTACTCTCATCATTTCGTTTTAAGAAAGTTTAAGTGGCGCCGTTAGGCTGCCGAATTTTCAAGGGATTCATTCACCTCTCTCTTTTTCAAAGTTCTACTTTCATGTCAAGCCTTTCAAGTTCATTTTTATTATGTTGGGGTATGATCTCTATATTTATCATACTGGTCTTTAATGATAACATGATGAGAGACCCCATTTTATCTCTTCAATTCAGTATTTTGATGTCTTAAGTGGCGTCGTTAGGCTGCCGAATTTTTAAGTGGTTCTTCACCCTTCTCGTTTTGAAGTTCTACTTTCATGTCAATTCTTTCAAGTTCTTTTCTATTATGTTGGGGTATGATCTCTATATCTATCATACTGGACTCTTATGTTCATATGATGAGATACCCTATTTGACCTTGTCAATTCAATTTTGTTGAAGTTTAAGTGGCGCCGTTAGGCTGCCGAATTTTCAAGGGATTCATTCACCTCTCTCTTTTTCAAAGTTCTACTTTCATGTCAAGTCTTTCAAGTTCATTTTTATTATGTTGGGGTATGATCTCTATATTTATCATACTGGTATTTTATGATCACATGATGAGAGACCCCATTTGATCTCTTCAATTCAGTATTTTGATGTCTTAAGTGGCGCCGTTAGGCTGCCAAATTTTTAAGTGGTTCTTCACCCTTCTCGTTTTGAAGTTCTACTTTCATGTCAATTCTTTCAAGTTCCTTTATATTATGTTGGGGTATGATCTCTATATCTATCATACTGGACTCTTATTTTCATATGATGAGAGACCCTATTTGACCTTGTCAATTCAATTTTGTCTAAGTTTAAGTGATGCCGTTAGGCTGCCAAATTTTCACAAGAGAAATCTTGTTTTGTTTTCTTCCTTTCATGTTCTTCATTTCATATGGTATATTTTCAAATTTCATTACCATGTTCATAAATCCCTTATATTTTGTCCCTCTACTGTTTTATGGGTCATTTATGAATGTTTGACCCATGTCCCCTCTCTTCTCAATGTTTTCTAAAACCTTGTAACATAGCCGTTATGCTGCAGAATTTTCCCCTCAAAATGCCTCTCTCTTTTCTCAAAAATTATTTTATGTTATAAAGTGAATACTCAAAGCTCTTATTTCTACAAGGGTATTCACATATATATCAAAATGTTCCATTTTAAATTCTGGGATTTACATACATGAGACCCGCTTCCCTTTCCGTGGGTTTAAAGTGCCGTAAAGATCATGTCATTAAAGTAGTTTTTAAAATGTTATGATTATGAAATGAAACCCATTTATTTTATGCTATATGGGTTATTTATGAAATGTTTGATGATGATATATGTGGCTCACATGATAATAAAGGCAAATTTAAGGGTGCGCCTTGATAGCGCTCCAATGCATTGGGTAAAGACTTAATCTCTAGAGATGACCATTTTAATGACGCCTTGGTGAATAACCTTGGTAATTTTTAACGACACCTTGGGGATGGACCTTGGTGAAACGAAACGATTGCCAATATTAAATGTTTCATCCACATCTTCAAGTTATGAAAAAGTTTTATTTTTATTATGATATGCCTCATGATTTCATTTTCATGCCTTAAAGCTCTTTTCATGACTTTATTGATGTATCCCAAGTTCATATGTAAAATGTTTCACTTGTTTCCCTTGCTGGGCCTTCTGCTCACCCTTTCTTTTGATGTATGTCCCCAGGTTATGAGATTCAGTAATGAGCCTAGGGTGAACATGAGGAGAAGCCTTTCAAGTGTTTAAGAATAATTCTTTATGTTGTTTTCATGTTTTAAGTTCCTGGTTTCCAAGACACTAAACCTTAAAGATCCTCGGTTTTGTAAAATGTAATTAAAGTTTATGTGATAAAAAGGTGGGATGCTATATAGAATTAATAGAATTATCTTAGATAGAGTACAGAGAATTATTTCATGCTAGGTTCTACCTAAATATTTCTGGGAGGAGGCTTTTAGCACTACTATTTACCTTATCAATATGTTTACCTCTTCCGCAAATCAATTCAAAACACCTAAGTAATTGTGGAATGGCAAGACACCTTTCTATACCTACTTGAGCGTCTATGCTCGTGTAAAAACTAATAAATTAGAACCAAGAGCACTTAAGTACATTTTTGTTGGTATTTTGTGGGTGATAAGGGGTATAAACTATGGGTTGATAAGATGGGTTACCATAAATGAATCATAAATAGGGATGTAGTCTTACATGAATCATCTTATCTCAAAACCAAGGCTTCCACATATGGAAGTAGTGATCCAAACCATGAAAAGGGTGATGAAGATGAGCCAACAACTCACTTTGAGGTTAATGTTCATCCCACTCTAGCTACTTTATAGACTACAGATTTCATTATTTCTGAGTTTAGTTCGGGTTTAGATTTTGGATTTGAAACTTATGCTGCTAATAGGGATTACTAATTGACTCGAGATAGAGAAAAGAGAGTCCCAAGGCCTCCTTCTCAATTCATACAGTATGATATGGCTTCATATGCCTTTCATGTATCTTAGGATCTTATAGATGATGATCCTCAAACCTATAGGCAAGCCTTAAATGAAAAATACTCAAAGCATTGGGTATTTTACATGAATGAAAAAAAATACACTCTTTAAGAAAAAACACACACATGGACCATTTTCCACAAACCACCAAATGGTAAGATAATTTGTTTCAAGTGGATTTATAAGAGAAAAGCAAAAAACACTAAGGGGAAAAAATAAGTACAAAGCATGGTTAGTTGCTAAGGGTTTCCTTCAAAGATAGGGTATTGATTATTCTAAAAAAATTCCATTAATGTTAAGAATTATTCTATTAGGATTTTATTTACCTTTAATGCCTATACTGGTATTCACATTGATCAATTGGATGTTAAAATTTTCTTCTTCATTGATATTTAAATGAGAAAATCTATATGAAATTTCATGATGGTTACTCTAAGGAATTAAAATTGAATCAAGTATACCTATTGAATAAATCATTGTATGGTTTAAAGAAAGCATCTAGGAAATTATATAATAAATTTTATTCCTTCGTGTTAGATAACCAGTTTACTAGGATCCAATATGATTCATGTTTTTTATATTAATCAATGAAAAACTATATGATTTATTTTCTTCTTTATGTCAATGATATGCTTATCATTTTTAAAAATTTGAGTTCAATAATTTTTGTAAAATATCAATTAAAAGGTAAGTTTGAAATAAAAGATTTGGGTGTAGCTAAGAAAATATTTAGTATTGAAATCATTAAAGATATACCAAATAAATTTCTTTATTTATCTCAGAATACTTACATTTTAAATATTCTAAATAGATACATGTTTTAATCTCTCAAACCTATCAATGTACCTCTTGGACATCACTTTAAACTATCTTTGATACAGGAACCCACTGTTAATGATGATATTCAGTTTATGTCTAAAATACCTTATGCCAATATTGTTGGTAGCATTATGTACACTATGATTTTCACCAGACTTGATATTGCCTATGAAATTTTCACCTTAGGAAGATTTATGGCTACACCTGGGAAGCCACACTAGCATGACCTTAAGTGGATCCTTAGATATCTATCATGTATCTCAAAATTTTCTTATTGTTATGGTAAAAATATTGATGCTTCTAAAATTATGGTTGGATGTGTATATGCTGACTATGTAGGTCATATTGACACTATAAAATCCTTGAATGGATATGTCTTCACTTCCTGTGGTAGCCCCATATATTGGAAATTAAACATGCAGTCTGTGGTTTCTCTTTCAACCACGGAATATGAGTACATTTCTCTTACTAAGGCAAGGGAGGAAGTCTTATGGATTAAAGGCCTGTCGTCTGATCTTAATTTTTTGATTTAGTTATAAATGTATATTCTAATAGTCAATTAGTGCTTCATTTGTCTATAAATTTAGTTTTCCATGGTATATCAAATCACATAGGTATTATACTACACTTTATTAGATATATTATATAATCAGGAACTGTGTGTGTTAATAAGATACATACTGACATAAACCCAGTAGATAGTTTGACTAAATATGTGGTATTGTCTAAGTTCAAGTTTTGTTTAGAAAGGTTAAACTTGGTTATTATTCTATAAAAATATTTGAATTAACATTTCCAATTTCAATTGAAATGGTGGAATTTTTGGAATTGAGGGATTCATTTGAGTTTTCATATTGATATTTTCCCTTATTTAATTCTTCCATTTAGATTATATTTTCTTTCATACATATAGTATCATATGTTAATTTTATTTTTATCGTAATTATTATTTATTGGTCCAATTATTTTTTATATGGTCTTTATTAATGGTTCATGTATGCGGCATTATCGGCTTTCCCTACTTCATATTTCTAGTTTCCACTTTGGAAATTTGGTTAGTTCTCACTTCCTCATTCTTGGCCATTGATTGTTGTTGTCACTTATTAAATCTTTGTGATTAATTTTATTTTTTTTGTTTTCAATTTCTTCTGAATGGTTCATTCTAACTTGAGATATGTCTCTCTCCCCTTAGCTGTGTGGTTAATCTGCTCATGGTTTTTCAAGGAAATTTCATCACCCCTGAACTGGATTGAATCATTGGACAGAATCAGAATTTTTTGGTCACCCTTCTCACTGGTTTTCTAAACCTCTTCCAAGATCTCATTGGTATTGATTGCTTATTCCTCATTGGAGGATTCGATATGGTGTTCTACCGACCTCCATGCATACCACTGGTGTGCAGCTCATGGTGGAGTGTCTTCGTCGGCTTCCTTCCCTATAAATAAGTATGGTCAACACTTAGATATGAAGACCACTACCTTAGATATGGTGAGATCTTCTCTTGATGAGTTCCAACATAGCAACTTTATCCCATTTCTAGGAGATTCAAGATAACCAGACATCCTGACATTTTAGTCTGGTGCTATAAGTTTTTTTATTCAGTTTCTTATAATACTAGATTTCGATTCTTGAATGATTTTCCATTCTCTTTTCTTTTGTCGATTCAATATATATTTTGTAATATGTGTTCTATTTTTTCAATAATTAAAAAAAACTTTGTTTTGGATGGTGTTCTTGTTGTGCACATAGGTCCCCACAGAACCGAAGCATGTGAATACTGGTGTTCCTTTCTCTTTCTTTTATTTCCTTGCATCATGGTTCATCTAGTTCTGTAATTTTTATATTCTGAATGCATTAAATAAATTTAGTCTTGTTTGGTTCAGTGTTCTGTTTTTGTTCTTTACATCCTACCCCTTCACAATGATGATTGTTAAGAATGAGGTTGATCAATCTTTTTCCTTGGATATGTCTAGTGCTATCAAAAAGTGAAGAAGAAGCATTTTTGTGTTGCTTCTATGGATAGATCCTGATGGTGCGTTATCTCAGTCAAACCATTATGGATAGTGGATAGACATTGTGTTGTCATGATCATTAAGTATGGCCAATTTTATTTCATTTAGAAGTCATTCTACCATTGGATGGGGGAAGAGTTGAGTCAGGTGATGAAGGCAAGGCAGCGAAGGAGCTTGTGTCACGTGAGTTGGAACTACAGCTGCCAATTGGGAAGCCCAAAGAAGAAGAGAAAATTATATATATATATATATATATATATATATATATATGAGATGATATATAAATATATAAACATCTATATATAATTTTAACATATATCAATATTATTTAAATAAATATGTTAAACAAAATTTAAATATTAATACATGATATAAAATTTTAAAATATTATGTGAATGAGAAAAATAACATATGAAAATTAAAATAATATTCTTGAATATGATAAAAATAATTAAAAATAGCATTAAATTATTATGTTATATTAAAATAAATAAAATAATAAACACCATAAAGAAAATAAAAAACAATTAACAAACAGAAATATGATGTGCAGAAAAAAAATTAATCGATTTAAATTTGCAAAAAAAATGAAAATATAAAAGTTTAAAAAATAAGAAAATTTTTTGGTATTTGAAATTTAACAAAACAAAAAATTATATATATATATATATAATTTTCCAAGTTCAAAAACTATAAATATCACCCTTTTTTAAATTATAAAACTAGTCATTTATTTCAAATTTTTAAAACATTATCCCCATTTTTGAAATTTATTAAAAAAGAAAAAGAAATAAAAAATAAAATCTCTAAATCATTCTGATAACATTCCATTCTTTGGAATATGTTGAAAATTATAAAGGAAAACAAATTTTCATTTTGGTGGATGGGAAATTTTCTAAACTGGGCTTCGGAGTGGAACTCTGCAAGTATAATCTCCTAAAAATGATTCTTTTGGGAGGATTTTGATTCCTAATAGGTATCTCAAAGGCTCTTATGAGTTTTAAAAATATTTGGGTTTGAAAGTTCAGTTTTGGAAGAGACATCCTTAGTTAAATGATTAATGTGTAGTGAGTACTAACTGTGTGACTTGTTTTGTTAAGGTACACAGTTTGTCCAAACCAGGCGGCATGTCCCAACAACTGTGTGACCCTGAATGGGTGGTGCATAGGTTGTAATACTGTACACCTGAGGCTATAAAGTTCTGTGAGATGTTTGTAGTTAATTGGTGAGGTGGACTACAAATTCTACTCATTGTTTTTCTAACCATGGGTTAGCCATGCCAGAGGTTTCCACTCTTGGACAGTAGGTGTGCATGGTTAGCGCGTAGTTTTTCAAACCATGTGGCCAAATTTTGTGCCCATTTGAAAACTAGGAAATTATTTAATTTCCTCTCTATCATTTATCATTTCTTCTCCCTTTTCTTTTCCTCAGACCTCATATTAGCCCCTCTATTCAAGCTCCCCCTTCGATCTCCTCTAGGCTTGGTGAGATCTCCCCCATCCGAACTAAGGATCAAAACTTGTTGGTCAAGTTTGATCACCCTCAGTAAGATTATGATTCCTATTGATTCTTTTATTCATTTATCTTTATATATTGGATACTATTTATATGAAAGATCATTTTCCCTATTTTCATATTGTTTGTCTATTTCTTTAATATCACTCATTTTAACTCAAATAAAAGCCCATGAATGGTTGAGTGAAGTGTACTTGGTATAAGTAGGTGATCTATAAATTTTATATCAATTTATCATCATTTATAAAGTTGTGTCATTATGTTGCATGCTGGAATTTTTACATGCTACACCAAAAATGTGAGAGGCCTTAAATTGAATGCTTGGATCATAACTGTGATGCCCTATAGACCCACTAATATGGTTGGAGGTTTATGGCCCCAACCTAAACCACCACTTAAAGAGGGATTGATTAAATGTTAATATTCATTTATATTTATTTAAAACCAATACACCCAATTGGTGTGTTTGTGTCATAAATTATAGAATGATAGGCCTAAATGGATAAATGAATTATTACAGGGAAATTAAATACACTTTGACTATCTATTTACTTTTGTAGTCATATGACTTAAATGATGAGTTGAATTTGATTAAATAACATGGATTAATTTCTTTTTCCCCCTTGTCTTCATAATTAAAATATGGTTGGCTATCTCATTAGAATGACGACTAGATAAATTAAATAAATTTTTAAATGGTTAATACCATCCAATGGCCCTTATTCATTTCTAAATGAATTATGATAAAATGTGAATGGTTTTTATACTCACATGACCTTTCTATCACTCATATGTGAGTTTATTAATATAATGAAATTTTAATGGAGTGATGAATTGAATTATGATGATTTTAATTTGTCCTTGAATTGTGAATTCACATGGATATTCCCATGGCCTGTGTTTAGTTATTAAATAAAATATGCCTACATATTATGTTACAGCTTGAATGATACATGTATTCCAGACACAAAATGCCTTGGAAAGGTTCATAGGTTAAATGAGACTATGTAAACCTTGAACGATACATGGATTCTTGATATGAAATTCCTTGGAAGGGTTTATAGGTTAAATGATATTATATACACCTTAAACAATACATGGATTACTAATATGAAATACCTTTTATGGGTTCATAGGTTGAAGGATATTATGTTACACCTTGAATGATACCTAGATTCCTGATATGGAATTCCTTGGATGGGTTCATAGGATAAATGAGATTATGTTACACCTTGAATGATACTTGGATTATTGATATGGAACTCCTTGGATAGGTTCATGGGTTAAATGAAATTATGAAAAATCATGTGTGATGCATGGATTCCTGATACAGAATGCCTTCGATGGGATCATGGGTAATATAGTGTTATATTATGATTGATTACTAAATCATTAGAATCATAAAACATGTAGAAACTTGTATGGTCATAATTATATGTGGACGTCATGGTTTACCTTGGGTCCCCATATATAGTGTTATATAAAAATGCTTGGGCTTATAGACATGGGTCATATGTATACTTTATTAATCTTATGTTTATAGAATATCAGCTTAGTCCAAAGTAGGTAGACTAGACTAGATCTCCCATGAGGATCCTAATCTCGAAATGATTTTTTATTTACTTACAACTTTAATTTTGATATACCTACACACTAATTTATTTTATATTCATATAATAGATTTAAAATATAAATTTTTGGTGGTGTACTATTGAGTTTTACTCACACTCTGTTCAGGCCTTCGTTTGGTACTCGGATAGATCCTCTGAAAACAGGTTAAGGTTTGGGCTCATGCTTCTATGTTGTTTCTTTCCTATGGAATAAGACTTGACATGGGAGGTTGGAACTGAGCATGAAATCATGCTACCTATTGGAGTTGATTCTCTTATCTATTTATTCTTTTGTCAGTCCAATCCTGTTTTATTTATTACCTTCTATTTATTTATTTATTTATTATATTGTGAATAAGCATGTTCATGTATGGTTGGTTTATTGGGCACTGGCTTAGTTATCTGTTATGGTTTTTGATGTTGTTTCATTATATATATTTTACTACAATTCTATTTATGATTGATTCCAATATATTTTTTATTGATCTATAGGGTATAGTTTACCCATTATACCACCTTCAGAACCTCACTATTAGTTGGAAGCCTCTGGAATATGTGGAGGTGCGCTTAAGGCTATGTGGTGAACCAGCTCAAGGCACCAGATTAGTGGTTCCCAGATCAGGACGTTACAAGTGGTATCATAGCTTTATTTTTTCCTTTTTCTTGCTATTTTGGGATGTATACATGAGACTATACATGTATTGTCACTTGATAAATAACTTATTTCTAGGTCCGACCAACCCATTCACTGGGGAAAGATCAAGTTGTTTGGGATTGGATTGTTATTCATAATGTTCATTGTTATAGTTGATTATTATTTCACCTTCAGTGATTGGTTTACTTTTTCACTGGTTATAGATTTATGAATTTTTCCCTTGGTTTGGTAAGGTAAGGAGGTGTTAACTCATGCATCATTTTAGTAACATAGATATTTACATTCCATGCATATACCACACCATTTTTATTTTATTGGTAGCATTTTCTACTTCATAATAGAAGTGAATAAATTACTATATTGATAATTTGAAAATCCTTTTTGTAGGGTGAATGAGATAAACACTACTAGAAAAATTACTTATTACGACGGGTCATTTGCGACAGGAACCCATCGTAAATGGTATTTTGTGATGGGGTCTCATCACAAATGGCCTATTGTGAATAAAGGTGTCGCAAATATTACCTTTTGCAATGGTCCATCAAAAAAAAGTTATTTTTTATGATGGGTAGTGGCACCATCACAAAAAAAAATAGTTATTTTTTCAAAAACTCTATTGTGAAAGACTGACCACCCGTCATAAATAGTTTACTGGTTTTTACCTTTTTGTGACGAACCTTCGCAAATACTGCTGAAAATATTAAAAAAAAACTTTTATGCAAAAAACCGTCACAAATATTATTTACGACGGGCATGTCGCCAATAGTTGAAAAAATAATAATAACAATAATAATAATAATATAAATGAGATGATAATATTAATATTAGTACAATAAAATTATTTATAAAATAATAATAATATTAATATAAATATAAATAAAATATTAATATTAATATTTGTTAAATAAAATTAGTTATAAAATAATTAAATAATATAATAATGATATTATTAATGTTAATGAAATAATAATATTAATATTAGTAATATAATAAACACCTGATTTTTCACAAAAATTATAAAAATGTATTAATTAATAAAAAAATTAATATAATAAAAAAATTAATTATATAATAAAAACTGTAACATTCGAGACAATATAAAAAAACAAACTATTTAAAACTTTAAATAGTTAATATTACAAAAACCATATATTCAAATGTTTCATTATAAAATAAAAATACATCACCGATGGGGGAGGGTCGTCTGGAAGAACTGGAGGAGATGGTGGAGGGAACTTCATCCCTAAACTGCGAGTTAGATGTCACATTTACTCCATCTACACCTGCTCCTGCTGATGCCACCATCGATGTATCTCATCGTGCATCTCCTGTTTCGGTTGCTACTACTGTCATAGGAACTCTTCCTACTACTATTATTGTCACTGACACATCTACTTTTTCTCCCTATGCATAGTCTATATAAGCTCACTATGAGCTCATAGCTGCTCCTCATACTGTGCGTGAGATGATGATGATGACTCTTTGTGATCTCCTCTCGAGTTGGACACCAACATTGCAGACGTTCCATAAAACCCCCTAGGGGTCAATCGAGAGGTAATACCAACAACTCGGCCTTTCTCGAAGGCATACTGGGTTGTCTGCATCTATGATGCCTCATCAAATCAGGGGGCACTGTTCTGGCCATCGGTCTCAGCCTGACTCTCAACATGTGTCTGATACGTCGCGGCCTCATATGACTCCTTCAATTTCAATTTAAAATTAAAATAGTTAAAATATTATTTTTAGTTAAATTTTAAAATTAAAAATAAATTGCATTGACCACAATCTGACATTAGCGAGCACCTCTAATATCTCCAGTGGCAGGATCACTGTACATCCTCCTATAAAAATCGTACTCCGTAATATCAGGTTGTGCGACTACCTATATGAATATAAAATAAACTGTTTATATTTAAAGTTATATATAATATTTAAAAAAACACTTACCATATTCTCCCTATACATATTAAATGTAAAACTACTAGCTCGATGTGTCACTACCTATCTCCCTTGATTTTTTTAACCTCCTGATTATCTACTTTGAAACCACTTACTCAACCAGTATGTACATAATACATTCCAAACCTGAGATGAAATACATTCAAGTTGGTGGTTGCAACATGTCTCATCAAACTCTATCACTCCTGCTTTCTCCATTGATTACCTTTTCAAATTGTACAAAAACTAAGTGCAATGTGAACGCATAACTCTCTAACATTCTATCCAGATAGCCTCACACATGCTCCCATCAATGAGAGACCATAAACCCTACAAATAATTTATTATATCAAGTTATAAATTAAATTAATTTCAAAATAAATATTATCTATTTATATAACAGCCAATGCTCAAACTTGTGGTATTGTACCTCAATGGGAATCTGATCCCATGACACCCATGCATCAAAAAAATAATTGTGCAATATAGCGCTCCCCTGACTAATATCTATATGCATAAAGATATGAAAAAAAAGAACAATTAATTAAAAAATTAGAATATGTATAAATTAATGAAAACTAACTAAAATAAACAGGTAAAGATACCTCTTCATGCGTGTATTGAACCCAGGATATGGACGTCGCTCGGGGATACGTTTGAGAATCATCAGTCGACCAAGACCACACCCCCTCTAAGTGCCCCTGAATTTCCAACAATCTGAGGGTTGGATGATCCGACCTTTTTCTTGTACAAACGTAGATTAGCCTCTGGTAACAAACAATATAGATCCTCGTCCATCGGAAACACGAAATGAATGTTGTTAGAAAATAGTTGAAAAAAACTATTATATATTATTATAATAAGCATTTAACTATGTCAATGTCCATATTTATCCTCGTATTCATATTTTTCGATGTCAATATATTCATCTTCCTCCTCAGTATCATCTATTTTCATATTACTTTCAGTTTCATCATCTCTAGTCATTTCAAATTTAGTTGTAACATCATTAACATCATCATCACCATCGGACCTTAACTTTGGGATGTCATCAATGATATTCATGTCTCTTCGTGTAAAATATAGATTCAGAGTAGTTTCTTGAAAAATTAAAATTCCTTGAACTTCAGCAAAACCTCATTCACTTTCAATAAATTGATTCTCTAGAGATTTAATTTTTATTCTGCTCCACCAATCACCCAACTCCCTTAAATTTTCACTTTAATTTTCATAATAAATTTCATGTGCCTGATGAGCCAATAAAAATGGTTCATTTAATGCAATAAGACTTTTATAATTAATATCAACGATTCCATGGATAATATGAACATGTGAGCCTCTCTCATTATCCAACCACTGAGATTTAAACATCGTTAAGTAATGTTGTTTGAGATTACACGGTTTAATTATTTCTTCTAGCATGATGTAAAATTTAACTTTAGTTTCTCTATGATGATATCCTCTCAAGAAAACACCACTATTATTTTTTTTATTCCTCATATTCACATTTATGAAATCGAAAACCATTCACCATATATGCATTATAATATTTAACCATTTTGGATGGTGGGTTACTCAATATAGACAATCAATTATCAATTTTATCATCATGTTGAGATACCTGAAAAGTTGTAAAAAAATTATCACTATAAAAAGTATTAAATTGATTTTTTATGTGAAATAATTAATAATTTATGTTACCTATTTTTGAAACCAGTTGGAAAAAAAATTTGTCAACGTTCTTTAAGATAAGATGTTGTAATTTGTGGAAAATGCTTCATGATATGATTACTATATAACCTAAAAATAAAATAAGAATAATTTACTATTATAAAAATTATAGAATAAGTGATATGAGAACACATAGTACAAATGGTTTCATTTCTTCACAATTGAGTAAAATATATGTATGAGCTCTGTGATTTTCATCATCTAAAAGCCATCGTTCATGAACTACACTGAATCTAAGTTCGGGCTGATTGAAAATAGATAATTAATTGCTCATGTCATCGTTAACATTTCCCTCTTTATGTCTCATGTGGTTTTGTTTGGAGGGATACTCATATTGAAATTAATGAGAGAAAAAAGAAATTGTTTCTTATAAATAAGCTTCTACAATTGATCCTTCAACTGGTGCTTTGTTATGTATTTTGTTTTCAATTTATGCATGAATCTATCAAATGGGTACATCCATCAGAATTGTACTGGACCTCCATATTTTGTTTCATGTGGAAAATGTAATATCAAATGTTTTATTGAGTCAAACAAACCTAGAGGGAAGATTTGTTCCAGTTTACATAAAATTAAAACGACATCTTCTTACAGTTTTCTTACAGCATCGTAGTCTATTGTCAATGCATAAATATCTCAAAAAAATATGATATGTCTATTAGTGCATCCCAAATCATATTATTTAACAATCCTCATTATCCAATTAGCAGAATTATTTCCATTAAAACATGACATTCATGACTTCTCAATATGGTAATATGACCATTTCTGAAACATCTGCCCAAATTGGAATCATACCCATATGGAAGTTTAAAATCTAAAATCTACTGACAAAATAATAAGTGACTCTCTTTGGATAGTGTATAAGATTCTTTTAGATTTATTAACTTCTGTGATCTGATATTTTTAAACAATTCAAGTTCTGGTCGCTTATAAATTTGGGAAAGATCTAATTGTGCCTTTACATTATCTTTGGTCTTTCCTGGTGTATCCAAAATTGTATGAAATAAATTATCAAAATAGTTCTTCTCAATATGCATCACATCTAACATGTTACGGACCAACA
Organism: Viscum album; assembly: GCA_963277665.1. Lineage (NCBI taxonomy): Eukaryota > Viridiplantae > Streptophyta > Magnoliopsida > Santalales > Viscaceae > Viscum > Viscum album. The sequence continues at coordinate 687,074,233 of OY728150.1, forward strand.
AATCAGACCAATATGGAAAATCTCAAAAAAAGCTCTGTTTTATCCAATTGTTCTCTTTTCCAATCCCAATAATTTTTTATTCGTTTATTGTTGGTCCAAATGTGATGGGAGGTAATGAATAGAAAATTTATTTTAACTCTGTACCTAAAATCGTTATTGGAGTCCCATCTTTTTCAACCATTCCTTTTCTGAAATGATATTTTTTTTTCTTTGAAAATGATGATCGGTTGGAAGAAATATGCAATGACAGTCAAAAAACAAGGTTTTTTTCTATTGATAGGCATAAACGTTTTGTTGCCTCTCATACAGTACTAACATGATTTTTTATCATGTGTACTCTATCCAGATAACATGTCATATGCTGGGAAGTCACTAATTATCCACATCAATGCAAATTTCAATAGTAAGTTTTGTTTCACAAAAACATCATATGTACTAACATCATTACTCCATAGTGAATTTAACTCATCAATCAATGGTTTTAAATAAACATAGATATTCTTTTTCGGATGACCCTTAATTTATAAGGTCAAAAATATATATGGCTCCTTCACCAACATCTATGGAGGTAAATTATAAAAAGTCATAAAGATAGACCAATATGAATTCTGACTACCATAAGAACCAAATGGAGAGAAACCATCAGTTTAAAGACCCAATAGCACGTTTCAGGCTTCTAAAGAAAAATATTTATATACTTGGTCAAAATGTTTCCATGAATCACCATCATAGGGATGATTTAATATTTTACTGGTTGAAATGTTGGTTTTATGCCATGACATCAATGATGTTGTGTTTTGAGACATAAATAAACACTGAAATATAGGTGTGAGTGGGAAATATCTCAATTGTTTTATATGAACAAATCCATACTTCCCTGTTTGAGATTCCTTATATCTTGATTGTCTACATGTAGAAAAACTATCTAACAACTCATTTTCACCATAATATAAGATGTGGTAATTTAAACATGCATGAATCTTCTGATAACTAAGACCTAGATTACGAACCATCCTTTTACTCTCATAGAAATTTGTAGGAACACATTTCATTTAGGTATTAGTGCTTTTAAAAAATAGAATATTTGATCAAAACAACTATTTGACATTCCATTATCTGATTTAATAGTTATAAATATAAAAACTTCTTTATACTTTCTTATCTTACAACAAGTATATAATGCATCCTCAGTGGACATTAACAACTCATATAAATGAGATGGTTCCAACTCAAGAGTTAAATCAATATCATCATGAGTTTCAGTTTGTTGAAAAGACAGACCTGCCACATCATATTCTAAATTTTTAAACTGTGCTAGATCCAGAACCAAATTATTAGTATCTTATCTATAACTATGTTCACAATGTTGATACCAGAAAACATAATTTGGTTGAAAACATAGTTTGGTTGAAAACCAAAATGCAATAAATGACTGCCAACGTTGTCAAATGTGCCATACATCCTCAAATCACATTTTTTACAAGGACACTTAATTTTACCTTCTAAAAAAATTTGGTTGTGATGGTGAAAATGATAAGAAAGCTTGAACACCCTCAATATATACATGATTTAGACCAGAACCATTTGGATTCTTGCACTGATTTATCCAAGCACAATCATCTAATAATGAATGTTTTCGACCTCCTTGTTCCATATTTTTCTAAAAAATATAAAATAATTTGTTATTTTGTATAATTATATATAAAATAACCACCATCCAAAAAACAAAAGACAATTAAATTGTCTTTTCTAGAAATTTATAATAATTTCTATTATTTTATAATTATTTATACTATTTTTTAATCTTTTATACCAATCTACACTCATTTATAAAACTTTATACTAATTACCACTAATAATTATTAATTATAGGTATTTTTTATTAGTTATTGTTCATTACTAGCGGCACAATTTTCAACGGATTGGCGACATCTCTTTTTCCTGAGGACTCATCCCCTTGAAAATTTCTATGAATAACATCATTATGAAACATCCACTATGACATATGAATATCCATTTTCGTATGCACGAGGAGGGAGAGTAGGGAGGCCTCGTTGTACTGCTCTTTATGCTCGTGTATAGGAATATTGATATTCTTATGTTGGAGCATACTTTTTATAGTGATTTCAGTTGGAGAATTTCCAAGGAGATGAGTCATCAGGAAAAGAAGACTCTTTTGTCTAATGGATCACCTCCTTGAAACTTTATCTAACTAAAATCACTATGAAAAATCTGCTCTGATGTACGTTAGAGCAAATTTTTCATACTGATTTCAGTATGAGAAAGTTTCAAGGAGATTAGGCATCGATCAAAAATAATATCTCTAATCTTCTTTAAATTATTCTATTTTATCAATGTACTCGAATTTATTCCAATTTATTACAAATTAATTCTAATTATTACTAATTAGTCCTAATTGTTACTAATTGTTACTAATTCTTTCAAATTTTTATTAATTTATACTAATTCTTACTAATTTTTACAATTTGTTATTAATTGTTACTATTTAATCCTAATTAATCCTAATTATTACGAATTAATCTGAATTATTACAAATTATTCCTAATTATTACAAATTAATACTAATTATTACTAATTAATCCTAATTATTACTAATTAATCCTAATTATTATGAATTATTACTAATTATTCCTAATTATTACTAATTAATCCTAATTATTATTTAATCCTAATTATTACTAATTAATCTAAATTATTACTAATTATTACAATTTTTTACTCATTATTACTAATTATTACAATTTATTACAAATTATTGATAATTATTACTAATTAATCATAATTATTACTAATTAATCCAAATTATTACTAATTATTACCATTTATTAATAATTAATAATAATTATTACATTTTATTACTAATTATTACAATTTATTACTAATTATTACAATTTATTGTGAATTATTACAATTTATTGCTAATTATTAAAATTTATTACTAATTATTACAATTTATTACTAATTATTACCATTTATTACTAATTATTACCATTTATTACTAATTATTACTAATTATTACAATTTATTAGTAATTATTACAATTTATTACTGATTATTACAACTTATTACTAATTATTACAATGTATTACTAATTATTACAATTTATTACTAATTATTACCATTTATTATTAATTATTACTAATTATTACAATTTATTAGTAATTATTACAATTTATTATTGATTATTACAACTTATTAGTAATTATTATAATTTATTACTAATTATTAAAAATTATTACTAATTATTACTAATTATTTCAATTTATTAATAATTATTACCATTTATTACTAATTATTACCATTTATTACTAATTATTACAAATTATTACAGTTTATTACTAATTATTACTAATTATTACAGTGTATTACTAATTATTACAGTTTATTACTAATTACTGCAATTTATTACTAATTATTAAAATTTATTACTAATTATTACAATTTATTACTAATTAATCCTAATTATTTCTAATGAATCCTAATTATTACTAATGAATCCTAATTATTTCTAATTAATCCTAATTATTACTAATTAATCCCAATTATTGATAATTATTACTAAATATTACTAAATATTTCTAATTATTACAAATTATTTCTAATTATAAAAAAATTATTACAAATTATTTCAATTTATTACTAATTATTACAATTTATTACTAATTATTTCAATTTATTACTAATTATTACAATTTATTTCTAATTATTTCAATTTATTACTAATTATTTCTAATTATTTATAATTAACACTTAGACAAAATTATTCATAAAAATAAATACTAAAAAAACAAATATTTAATTCTAACTTAATTTAATTTCATCTAACTAACAAAAAATATAAATAATTTAAAATAAAATAAAATAACTAAACAATAAAAATATATATAAATACCTTGAAACTGAAGCTTTCAGTGTATGAAAGCCGCAGATTATGCTCTGATTTAAAAGTTTAAACTGTGAAAAAAAATTAGAAGAAATTTTTTCAAAAGAGATAGAGAGATGTTGAGAAAGAAGTAGAATAGGAGAAAAAATGATAGAGGTATACATATAGGTTAGCTTATTTGTGACGAGCTTATTTGTGACGGTAACCCCGTCGCAAATGCCCACTGCCCATATTAATTGTTGTCAGTCAAAAAAACTTATTTGCGACAGGTCCCATCAGAAATGGGTACTTGTCGACATACTATTTGCGATGGGAAAAGTATCCCATCACAAATAGTAAAAACCATCATTGGGCATTTGTGATGGGAATAGGGAACCCGTCGCAAATGCCTTTCCTGTAGTTTGGCGTGCATTTCGCATCAAACCTTTTGCGACGGGTCCTTACCCACCCGTCGCAAATGCTTATTATTTGCAACAGGATAATGGGTCTGTCGCAAATAACCCCTTTCGACGGGTTATTTACGACGGACCCCTGACCCGTCTCAAATGGTCATTTTTCCATAGTGAAATTATTAGTTAATTAAAGTGTCTATATCAACCTAAATGTGTTTTCCCATATAGCTTGATTGTGGCACCATAACTAACCAATTATGACATGTTTGAGCTATGTAACTCTTGTCATACGAGCTGGAATGTTAGTGTTTGGAATTAAATGGATGTAAATAGCAATTTATATAATGTTTTGGCCTCTATAAATTAGAAATTGTTATCCATATAATTAAACCATTATAAAATGAAGGTTTTAGTTACATGATGTACCAATTATAACTTATGAATTTATGAATTTATAACTTAGGAATGGTGACTCGTATAACTGAAGTGTTGCCTAAATGTATAAGTTGATAAATTTGAATTATGAATTAAGTGGATATTGGTTGAATTAGGTGTCAATTGCAACTTATAAGAGATTATACTTTCATAACTTGGGAATGTTGACCAGTATAATTGAATCCTTACATGATTCACTATGCCCTTGTAGGTGAGTTTAAGCATATTATGCATATATGGTAACCCTGCTAAGGGTGTGTTAAAACTATGATGCATTGACTATTAATGGGTTGCACTTAAATGGGATGAAATTATAATTTATGGAGTGTTGACTACATAAATTGGGAATGGATTTCCATATTTCTGACCCAGGATGGCATGATGGGACACTATTAGGTCACCCTTATCTTTTCATGCTTTAGTACTTGACCCCTTGGGGGTATAGTTGTGATAATTGGGTTGGTTATTTAAAGTGTTTGCAGCCACTCATATGGCATTACATTTAAGTGTATGGTGGAATATTACTTAACTAATCTCCTTTAAATTGATAAACACCAATTTTATGTTTCTATATTTATTTTATATGCGGCGCTATCTAATTAAAATGTAATTTACATCCTAAATAGTGTTTTCTCTATAGCTTAGAACTAAAATTTTCTTTAACTAAGACATTTATGAGAACTTATGGATGAAAAATGATAGTTTAAATTATGAGAAAATTTCCTAAAGTGATACAAGGCGTTAGCTAAGTAAAGTTACTAGTATAGTTTTCTTTATAACTAGTACTTGACCATCATATATGAGACCCTTTAATGTTAATAGTAAATGTATAGTTTTGAAATGGTTTAAATAAATACTTTTAGTGATATTGATCATGAAGAACCCTTGAGTAAATATTAGTTTCAATGTTTCCTTATTTAATTCATTGGATGAGAACTTTTACATTACATGTGTATCTCAGTTGCCTTTTTTTGTTTTAATGGACTTAAATGAAAGGTGGCAGAGCCTGCTGACCTTTTAGGCAAGACTCTAATTTAAAATTCAATTCCTTGTGTTAAAATTTTGAGTTTATCCTATTATGGTAGTTCTCTTAGAGATGACAAACAAGTAGACTTTTAATCTAAATTCCTAAGAAATTTAAGTGTCGTTATTGACCGTTTATTTCAGGTAGGAATCTTACATAATGAAAAGACACCCCTGGGTGGGTGGGTGGTTGTCTAGTAAGTGAACCTCGAGGGGGTATTACCATATGTGGATACCCCATGAGTGTCAACTCCCTATCTTTTTTAGACACACACACACACACATACACATATATATATATATATATATCATGAACCTCTGGGTAGTAGTTCCTTATGAGGATGCTCAGAGAAAACTAGGACCTAAAAGCCCGATGTTTGGAAGGTGATGTTGTTACATCTTCTTTGTTAGGTTTTGATCCTTGTGGGTGAGTGGTCTTTTTACCAACCTTCAGTTTTATCTCCTTATAGATAGCTTTTGGGATATGGTTATCATGAGAGAGACCTTAGGGCTGGGTGGACAAACCTAGTGGCCTTATTATGAAACTTGATCAGTAGGGCTACGTGGGAGACCAAGAGGCCCTTAGTTGTGACTTGGATCCTGGTGATTCAGTGATTTTGGTTTGATCGAGGAAACTTTCATGAAAGGTTGTATTGAGTTTATGGATGCCTTAGAGGTGATGAGTGGGTTTTATGCTTGTTTTGAGACAAATGCAGAATAGGTGATCAGGTTTTGTAATATAGGCACAGTGGTTCCAGTATTGTTCAAGAAAGAACCTAGGGTTATAGAGTATCAACACTGGCTTGGAAGGGAAGGAATGTTCAGGTGTCTAGCTCTGTTGACCTATGTTTGTCTAGTTGATGCTATAAATCTTTGAAAATTATGTCATGAGTTAGGTCGTCATTCTATAAATCATGGCATAGGTGAGGTGCCCAATTCTGAAGATGAGTTCCAAGATATCTTCTAGCATGTTCAAGTTGATGTTCCATGTATCACAGTTAGTTTGTTCTTGATGATGGATGGATCTTGAGAGCATGAATTGGATCTTGGAATGGTTGGTACAAGATGTAAACCTATGGTGTATGGAAAATTTAGTTCACGTCAGTCACATGTGGTAAATGGCTGACAAGGAACATCATTGAGTGGTCAAGTATGAGCTGAGAATCGATGGATACAAAAGGTAATGTTTTTAGGCATGGCGACCTAGAGCTTTAGATAAATTAAAGGAATTTCCCAGTGATGAGAACTACTTTGGAATCAAACTAGGTGTCATGAATCATTTGACCCATATTTTGATCTTGGAAACACATGGTTGGGAGACATGGTGGTAAGAATTTTTAAAAGGAAAGTAATACCTATTTGACTTGATCATGGATCCGAGAAAGAAATATACACATATCGATGAGATCTTAGCATACTCCTAGTTTAGATTCAATGGATGGTGACAATAATTTCATTGAACTTCATGCAAATTAATTATTTTTAAAACGTACTAATAGCTAGAAAAGGGGTAAGTATGAGTATCGAATTCCACAAGGAAAAAAATAAAATGTGTGACCAAAAAAAATTCAAAACAAACTAATTTGAAAATAAAAAAAATGAATTGGAACGTTGGATAAGAAATATGATAGAAATTGTTAAATGGTAGGAAGGTCAGGCAAGCAATAGAAGAAACTAGGGAAAGTGTTGTTGAGAAAGTTTGATCTTCACCTAACTATCATTAAATGTTTATTGAAATCTAGTGAATTATTCTTATTAATATTTTTTATTAAAATTAAGGATATGATTAGTTCTTTAATGTAAAATTATATCATCAACCTTTTCTAGTTTTTGGTACTTAGGTTGATGAATAAAGCCAAAGAATCGACTATCATCACCCATCAGTTCTTAGAATAGTGTAAAATTGATGCTCATTAAGAATTAAAATGAAAATGTTGAATGAAAATATTCACTGACATAAGAATGACAAAAATAGTTGATCAGATGGAGAAATTCAAAGAGTTATAATCTAAAACCCTAAAAAGTTTAGCCACTCATAATCTGAGTGTAAAGAAAAAATATATTCAATAATTCCATTGAAACAATATAATAATGAAGAAAGTATGAAATAAAGGAAGCACTCTATTGATTCAGCATGAACGGTCACAGCATCTCCTGGTTCATCTTTAACACAAAACTTCAAATAGTGGGCTCAATCAATTGGGATCGTATTCAGCATCGGTGCTTTCTTCACTACATTCGACTTAGGTGAAGAAAATGGCAACAAACTCATCTCCCACATCAATAGTGGGCTCAATTGATTTTGGTTCATCTACACAAGGTTCATTGGCAGCCTTCTTCCTCTCAAAAGCTCGATCCTGGTGGGAATTCAGGATCTCCACACAGATCGTGCAGGCTTCATATTAGATCTAGAATACTTGACTTCGGTTTCGTCATCTCAGGTTGAAACCCATTTTTTCTCATTTCATCGTCATTCGACATCAGTCCTTCATCTAGAGTTAGATGTCTTTGATTCATCTCCTGATAGTTGAGTTAGATATATTATCTTACACAGCGTGTCTTTATTTTAGGGGATTTTTTTATGGACAGCTCTTCCAATTAATTATCTTATGTTGATGTGAATTTATCTTATATGAAATAGGGATAAATTATCTTAATTTCTCCAAAATTTATATTATCTTACTTTGATGTGGTGCAGGCCCTTCACAATAGAAATAAAGAATAAACTAATGATAGATAAAAATAAATTAACTATTTAAAATTCTAAAACACATGATTTAATATTAAAAACCCATTAACTTAAACAGTAAACTAATTAATTAGTTAATATAAGACAAAAAAATATGAAAAAGAATTAATAAATACATGTTACAAATAATTAAATAATTATTTAAATAAACTTGAATAAAAACTTATACAACTATTAATTAATTGAAATACTAAAACTAAAATCACAAAGTGAAAAAATATTTAAGTAGATAAAACATAAAATTAAATAAAACTTAATAGATCAATAAAAGACAATAATTAAACAATTTAGGATTCTAACATTATTAAATAATACAAAGAATGAAAAATTGATGAATTAATCAATAAAACAAACATTATTTATATAAAAACCATTAATTTATTAATACTACTATAAATTATCCATGAAGTGATTATTAACCCAACTAAATTAATTTTAGCATTAAATACGTATAAAAATCCCCAAAAAAGATGTGAAAAAATGTAATGAATAAAGGACACATCATATGGACTACATGGGAGTTTCGCTCAAGGAGCAGTTAAAGGTAAGCCATAGGGTGGGGAGTACACCTTTGGTTGTTTGAAGGAGGGAACCCAAGTTGTAATTTGTAAAATGCATGTACTTCATGGGAACTGTTCTCCAGAAGTAGAAATGGGTGATGGGTGATGTTTATGTTAGCGCTCGATAGTGAGCGGGTCCTTAGCCATGCTAGTTTTTATATCGAAGGATGGAAACAGAATGAGTTAGGGAAATTAGAAATATTTTTGTTGATGAAATTTTGAGGATGATCCTAAGATAGAAAGTAGTACAGTGGTCACAACTTGATGACCCTCATGTGGGGAAGGGTCACAATAGTGTAGGACTGGCTATTGGACAATTGTTTGGTTATTCTATGTCGTTGTATAATGGGACCTTGTATGGATGGATTACTCGATAAATTCCCAATATGGGCCTAAATAATTCTATGTAATATATAGGTTATTTTACTTCTGAAAATGGTCATGGACCTAGATCTCTTCATAGGCATGTATTTTCCTGAGTAACACTTTGATTCCCGAGTAGGAATTCCTTGGATGGACTCACAGACACCAGCCGATTCATTGACTTAATCACCAAGTGAGATACCACCTTTGGGATCAGTCATGGCTCTGAGGTATGAAAATCTCAGCTATGTATTGACATTTCACTTGAAAGTTCTGATGTATGGACTACCTTGGATGATCTCCTTGGAATCTAGTAATTTGATTCCAAGGTTACCTTTGATTTGTAGCCGAGCTCAGTGGATGGTTAGTGCATGACAGTCTAAGGTTTTTAATTGGGTATATGTTGATGTTGATGTTCTGGAATGACAACAAAAATGAAAAGTTTTTCTACAGACATCCCTGGAATCTAGTTATAGGCTTCGATGAGTGTTCTCAAAGCGATCTTGAGGTGCCTTTGATTAAAGTCCTCAGGATTGGGTTTGGGATTCATCGTCTATTAAAGCCAATAATTATTGGAAAAAGTCTTCCTAAAGTGGCCCAAATTACATTCTCCTTCCTAGTTGAATGCACTCAATGAGGAACCGCATCCTGCATTTTGTGGTTTAGAATGGGTTTAGTCTAAGTGTCAGCCAAGGATTCGTAATGAAAAACAACATGATCAGCATAAGTTTGGTCAATTGGAGTTTGACCATTTCAATCAAATCAAGGAAAGATATAAATTTCCTCATGTATAACTAAATTTAGCGAGCTAGTAAAATTCTATGAGTGTAATTATGACACCAAGTACATGCTTTAGTATGCAATTCTGGTGGTGGAAGTATAATGGCATAGAATTGTCCATCGAAATAAGAACCTATGGTGGGGAGTGTCATAGGCTATTTAATGAAAGTGAAAACAACGTGATCATGAATTTGGTTATCCATACTTGTGTAAGCTCTGTATTAGTTATTTCATTGATAATTTCATGCATTGGCTCGATTTTTATTAGCTTCATTTCCTTAAGATTAAGGTATCTCTTATAGGTGTGTTGAACATTCATAAACTCAATGCAGATGTTTGACTAAGGATTACTGACCCAAGAATGTTGGGTGTTGTTTCAAATTTCCATTGCGGATTCTCAAGAAAGATAATTTCTAAGGTGGTTAGGTTGTAACATCCAGTGTTTTGAACCATGTTGAAAATTCCAAAGGAAATAGAATTTTCATTTGGGTGGATGGTAGAATTTGTAAAATGAGCTTCTAAGTGTAACTTTGAGAGTATGAGATACTCAAAATGATGCTTTTAGGAATAGTTTAATTCCTAAGAGGTGTGTTGAAGGCCCATATGAGTTTCAAAAGCTTCAATCTTCAAAATATCAATTGTATGAGAGACAACCTTAGGCGCATGATTGGTGTACAGTTAGTGTTAAATGTGCAGCCCAATTGTGTGGGCTATTTTATTAAGGGAAACAGTTTTTACAAACCATGTGTCATGTCCCAAACAACTATATGACCCTGAGAGGGAGGCACACTAGTGGTCAAACCTTGCACCCGGGGTTTCATGACTATGCAAGATATCTGTAATTAATTGTAGAGGTGGACTGTACGGACTGTGTATGGTTTGTCTAAACATGCACCATCCATACAAGTGGTGTCCCCTCTTAGATAGTAGGTTCACACAGTTGTTGTAGGGTTTTTCAAATTGTGTGGCCAAATAGTCAAACCCTTTAAAAGGTGGTAAATTACTAAATCACCCCTCCAGAATTTAACATTTATTCCCTTTTTTATTTTCCTAAAACCTCATAGTAGCCCCTCTGTTCGAGCTCCCCCTTGGATCTCCTCTAGTCTTGGTGAGATCTCCCTCATCCGGATTCAAAATTAAATGGTGTTGGTCATGTTTTATCACCATTAGTAAGACTAAAATTCCACTTGATTATTTTATTCATTTATCTTTTTATATCGGATGTTATTTCCACGTGATCTCATTTTCCCTATTTTATGGGTGTTTTTTCTATTTCTTTTATATCTCTTATTTTGGATCAAATCAAAGACCTAGAATGGATGATTGAAGTTTCCTTGGTATAAGTTAGTTGGTTTATGACTTTTCCCTCAAAGTATCATCATTTATACAGTTGTTTCATTGTGATGCATGTCGAACTTTTCACGTGTTGTACCAAAAATGTGATATGAATTAAATTGAATGCTTAAATCATAATTATGATCTCCCGTAGACCCCTTTACATGGTTGGAGGTTGAAGACCCCAAATATATCCAATTATTATGGTGGTTTTAATTAAATTTTCATATTCATTACTCTTTATTTAAAACCAATACACCCAATGGGTGTGTTTGGGTTGTCAATTATTGAATGATATACCTAAATGGATAAATGAATTCTTAGAGGGAACGGAAATACACTTGTCCCATATATTTACATTTCAGTAGTAAGATTTAAATGATGATTTAAATTTATTAAATAACATAGAATATATTCCTTGGCCCCCTTTTCTTCTTAATTGGTATCTGAAGTTCCAAAGGATCGAATAACAACTTAAAGGGGGTTGAATCAGCTGTTATCTTTTTATAAGTTTCAATACTTTTAAAACATAACCCCTAAAACCTGTTAAAGTTTATATCCTTATCATATTTTAGTAAATACTCATTCATGAAAAATTATATATGTAATTAAATCACATAATATTTGTAAGGTTCGACCTTGGTGTGAGAACCTACATCCTTACCATAGCCACTCTCTTAGGTTTATGGAAATTCACCATAATGAATAAGTGAATAAAAATTATATTGACTCCCATTATAAACCTTCTATATCCCTATAGGAATGATTATACTGACTCCCATTAGTTTAAAAAGTTTTTTTAAAAACAATTGTTCCAAAATAAAATAATAAATACTTTGTTAAATTTGTTCCAAAAAATGTTCCTAGGTTCGATGACCTTGAGGCCAATGGACTTTAGTTCGATGAAATCAGTCTGATTGACTATATATGATCGACTCAATATGTCTCTCCCATTCTCATTCTATTCCTAAAGAAACTTTTTTTCTGTCTAGATAACAAAACTTTCACTTATTAGAAACTAATCAAAACTCAACATGAACTTCAAAAGTTTGATGAATTTAGTATGATGGACTCAGTACGATGAACCCATTCTCAATCTAAAAAAACTCAGACTCTACTCAAATTCTCAATATGATCTTCCTCAGTTCAATAAAAAAATCAATTGTCCAAACTTCTTATGAGAAATCAGTCTGGAAAAAAAACTTGAAAATAATTATACAGAACTCTTCATTTTCTACATATGAAAAATTTTCAAAGTATGAATGTATTGTGATTCTATTTATAGGAAACTCAGAATAACAATGGTGGGAAACTAAAAAAATCATGCTTACTCACATTTCAAACCTATAGAAAACACTAGAATTTAGACTTCAACTTTGACTACTTCAAACCTTCTCAAGATTTCTCAGAAATCAATCTTATCAAACATACTGACATTTCTTCAATCTGATATAAATTCCACACCTTCAGTCTGATGTAACTTTGTCAGCTTCATTACGATGAAGCATGATTACTCTGACCATTACTATCTGACTATATTCAGCAAATTATAATCTGACTATCTTCATCAGAGTTAGTCTGACTGAATTTCCTTATCAAAGTCATTATGATCATATTTCCTTCTCAGATTCAATCTGATGGAATCCTCATAATGATGGAATTATAGTTATGATGGAATTCTAATTAATATGGAATTCTCATTATGATAGAAACTCCACTCTGTAACTTTGAAATTTTTTAAACCTCATCACCTATAACTCATTCATACGTATAAAAACTTCTGTGTCCTGTACTTATGGATCTAATGAAAACTTTTTCTTGATCTTCAGAACTAAAACAATATTTATGTTTCCTCCATTTCATCAAAAAAAATTATCATGAGAGTTTCCATGATATATGAGAACTTAAATATTGGTAAATCATCATCTGAATTAGGTTAGAAAGTACGAAAAATTTCTAACTCTTGACCTCACTATCTTCTTTCAAAACTCTTTAGAAACATTACAACTTCTTCACTCAGTAAGATCATTCTCTCATCCTTTTGATATTGTCACAATGATGATTCTCATACTAATAATCAGCATCCTTCTATGTCCTATTTTCCTCACACCGATGAGAATAATTAAAAATACTTTACATCATATTCTCATCTCTTACACAAACTCTAACTTGTATTATAAGTTCTTCATGATTTATGAGAACATAATGATCCAAAAAGCATCGTCTGATTTAATACTTGGAATTGCTATTACTTCCCAACCTTTCAGTCTCACACAATATCTTCTAATATTGATTCTTCTTGAGACCAATTCCCAGTATTCACTGAATTTCCATCAAATTCTCATTCTTATTTCATAGTTCGGTTGACCCATGCAGATGAGATGAGTCTGATTTTTCATAACAATGGCCTAAGTCAGATCCTAAAGAACAAATACATTCTTTTATAGAAAGTATAGTTATAAAAATAAAGAAAATTGTTAAAAACATCATAAATGTTCTTTAATCTCCCCCTTTAGATTTGTTTACGACACTTGTTAACGAATTTTCCAACTATCATAAAATTTTCACAACTCAACTTTTGTTAAAAACTCATGTTTTTTTTAAATTTTACCAAAACACATCCTTTCTCAAAAGAGAGTGTCATTACACCATACTAATGGATAAAGTAATTTTTTTAAGGAATTTCATCCCTTGGTGATAAGAAAATTTTTCATCCATGTAAAGATAAACTCCCCCTAAATTTTATATTTTCTCACTTTTCTTTTTCTCTCCCCCTTTATTATTATCTCTACTATTATTTGATGACCACAACTTCAGATTCGTATATGAAAGATTAGTAAAAACTTCTTACAAAGTAAAATTTTGTTACTTTATCTCCCCCTTTATCAACATAATCCAAAGCATGGTAGGAAACTCCCTTATGATATTTAGGAAGTCATTAGAGGAGGATGAACATGAAGTTGTATCCTAAAATCAAAAAATATTTATTTTAGAATTTCCTTTGTGAAGATATCAGCAATTTGATACTTCATTATGATATATTCCAAGAAAACATCTTCAATAGAAACTTTATCATTTATAAAGTGAAACCTTATATCAATGTATTTTTATCTTGAATGTTGGAAAGGATTTTTAGAAATATCAATTGCACTTTTGTTATCACAAAGTATCATAAATGGTTTAGAAACTTTTACTTTCAAATATTCAAATAGAACTTTTATCCAAAACATCTGAGTACAATCCTGAGTAGCTACAATGTAACACACAAATTTTTTTATGAAATATTTTCTTTAAATAATTTTTATTCTTTAGTAGCTTTCTTTGCACACAATCGTGAGTTTAAACAAACCACGAGACACCCTAATTATAAAATTACCATTATATCCTAGTTGTTAGGTTAGCAGGAATAATTATAACTAACATATGAAAATTCATTGTGAATTCATTGGGTATCAATTATTTATGAAAAATATAAATCAATTAGATATATGTATTTTTGAGTGAATTACCTTTGGTAATGAAATTAATGAGATATATGTGTATTATATACTTAATAAAATATTTTTTAATATTTTTTATATTCATATAATAGATATTTTAGTCATAGGGTATGGATAAAACCCTATTTGATGTATAAAAACCTATTTTTTAAAATTTTAATTTTACACCTTTGAATGGTGAACCCATTTTAAATTAATATTTTGACACATTAATAATTTTTATATGAAAAAATAAATATTTTATTTTCAAGTGGGATATAAAAATTTACTTTGGATGAAATTCTGATATTTTTCTGATAACTTTCATATTTTGATGAATCGTAAAAATACGCTAAATTTTAATTGAAAATAATTTTTTCATTAAAATAATTTATATAGTTAAATTATATTACTAAATGGTTTAAAAGTATAAATATAATATTTTTTTACCATTTAATATAATTCAGGTCACTGGAATTAGTTTTAAATTAAATTCATATGTAAAAACATTTCAGTCTTTTGCAATATTTTAACTTTTAAAACTCGTTTTCTCATTTCAACAACAGGACTAATTTTAAATTAATTATTGAAACTTATGTGTTTTGAAGTTTGTAAAATTGATTCCATATTTAGAATCAGTAGGTCTAAATTATGTAAATATCCTTATTTTATTTTTAGGTAATATGAATAGTAACTTCAATAAATTTTATTAACACGATAAAAGGGTAAATCGGATAATTAAGGATAAAAATAATATTATAAAATTACCCTAAAATTTGTCTTAATATAATTGGATGGTTATAATTTTCCCTAAAACATACTTGGGTCAAAATGGTATCCATTGGAACCCACTTGGATAAGATTAGGACATTTAATTTATTTTATTTAAAGAAAATTGAATTATATCCCACTCAAACTTTAATAATTAAATTATTTTTAATATAAGATTATACAGAATATAAATTCGATTATAAATAATAATTTTAAATCTAAATTTTTTTCTTTATCATGATAATTTATTTTTAATTTTTAGTAAATAAATAATTTCCTTAAAGACTTATACTTGGATGATGAAAAAATTAATTAATTGATGAGAAATCAATAAAACAGTTTTTATTAAAATATTAATAACCATAAAAAGCCCAAAAACATGACCAAAAATTATTAGTAGAGTATATATTGACCATAATCATCCAATTATTTACTTATTGACCATTTAGAGGCTTATACAAGAGATTGTGACACTTAAATTATTTTATTTAAAGTGAAGGTAAATTTGTCACATTCACGTTTTAAAAGAGTATAGCATTTTTAATGTTTGGTTTTTCAGAAGATAAATTTTACTAAAAGTATTATTATGAACTATAATGGATTTTTATTTATTATATTAAATTATTCTTAATTTTTATTCAAAAAATATTTATATTAAATAATTATCCAAAATTGAGGTTGAAATTATTTTATTAATGAGAGATCAAATAAATGTTATTAAAAATATTTTAAAAAAATTATTTGGGATAACTATTATGTAAAATGAATTTTTTAGATTAACTTGACACATTATGAATATAATAAAATATTTGGATCTAGGTTCACTTCTTATTTTTTATATTTTTAAAAATCCATGAAATAAATAGTTTCAAAATTGACATTATTGATATTCTGTCAAAATAAGGTTTTCTTAAATTATTTAAAAATCCCAAAACATTTTTAAAAATATATAATAATTTTAATATGGTCTAAAATGTTCTAAATCATTAATTTATGGTCTAATTGACTTAAAATAAGTAAATATATCACCCTTTTAATATTGAAATATTTTTTACCCTAGTTAAAAATTAAATAGAATAACTAAGTGTTAATTAAAATGATAATGCTTAAATTTACATAAAATTTATATAAAATGTATTTTTTGATGAAATTACAACCCAATATCATATCATATTTAAAATTGGGAAAAATTTTAGGTTTTTAAGTGGGTTTTTATTTTATTATAAATTAATATTTTGAGGTTTCCAAAAGTTCCCCTCACCACAATTATAAAAGGGCACTTCCTCCCTCAACTCTTCACTTCATTTTGAGACTTCAAGATCAACCATACCATAAAAATTTACAATATAAACTTATCTATAAATATTATAGAGGTCCTGGTCTTCTTAAAAGACCAACTCTAGTGCTCTGAGAGGAGATTTAGAGGAGGCACATTGAAGAAGAGGTAATATCATTTACCGATTCTTTCAAACTTATTTCTTCTTCAAATTCCACCTCATGAGTTGTTTTATTATAAAGTAATAACTCCAGTATTAATTATATAATTAGATTTTATTATTATTATTAGAAAACTATAGTCCACCATCTACCCATCCTATGAAAAATGAAATCACCACGTGTGCATACGTACAGCTTACCGTCTTCGTGTTGTGCTGTAATCTGTTTTTCACCACCATCTTAAATGGATGTGTATAATGATGTAAATAATAAATATATATATTATTAATATAAAATTATATTTATTATGAGATACTATAAACTATACACTTCAATACCATTAAAAAATTATGGTAACAATATCGTCGCTCGTGCGTACGTACAACTTACCATCTCCACGGTGTGATGTGATTCATTCTACATAATCTTCATTAAAGAATGATTATAAAAATTAATTAAATGAAAAAATATTATATATATTATACTAATACTATGATTTAAATTATATAAATATAACCTACAAATATGAATAAGAACTTAACCAACAAAACATGCATAAGAACATAAAGTAGTTAATACCCGAATAACGAGTAATGATGAAATGTTACTAACAAACAGATGAAAATATAATCATAAATGTTATCATCAAAATTATTATGATTCTTTAATAAATAATTAAAATTATTTAAATAATTATATAAGAGGTTTGGATACATACAAATCATATCAAACCTAAGGTAAGTGATAACTTTTCAAATCTCGTTTTATCTGAGATTGTTTATTCGTAAGTATTTACTGGGGTATATTTATCATATGCATCCATGTTTCCTAAATATTTATTTCAAAATATTATTTATATACTTCTATTTTTAAAATTAAATTTTACCCATTAGTTAATTTTTACTAAATAGTATGAATGGAATCTTTCTTCGTTTTTGGTACGATGTACTTTTTGACTTTTCCAACAAAAGTACGAGAAGAAAGTTTTTTTTAACTTGTATGGCATGAACTTATTTTTATGATTTTCTAATTACTTATTTATTTTAATCTTACCCTACAATATTACAAGGTAATTTTCATATAAAATTATTTCTTCTAAAATTGTGTGGCATTTTGAGGAAGGAAAATGTTTTTAAAGAAGAAAGGATATTTTCCTCAAGAATTAATTTCAAGTGTTTTCTAAAAATTATTTTCAATCCAAGATGACACTCTTTAAATAGGTTTATATTTATATCCCTATTATTACTATGATCTGATTATGTTTATGATGGAATTTTATTTAGTAAATCCATTTGTTTTATATCAATTGTGATGAAATGATGTTTAAGAAACCCATTTTATTTCATGGGTTACACTATGGTAAATGTTTTTATATTTTTGTGGCACACATAAGAATGGATTCACTATGAGATTTGTGGGACCTATATCTCCCTCTAATTCATTGGGTAAATATTTATATATCATGAGATAAATATTACTTCAATGGAAAGTAAATCTATTTTAGTAATACAGGGCTATAGTGAGCAGTGAACACGGTTCAGTAATAGATGTTATGATGGTCTTGGAAATGAACCTTGACTAATATGAAATTATTTTCTATACTTACATGTGTATGATATAAAATTTCATGTCTTATTTTATGACTATTGTGATTACATTTCACTTTTATGATTTATCTCATGACATGATATTGTGATCTTTTATATGAAAGATATGATTTTCAAATGTTGTGTTCATATTATTATGATATGGTTGATATTTTCCTTGTTTACCCTTACTGATCATTTGAGATCACCCTTTCATATGTTTCTTTTCCCCAGGTCATGAATAAGGGTATTAAGTAAGCTATGTCAAAAAGGATTCTGGTAATGAAAAAATAAGTGGGAGACAATATAGATGTTTTCTGAACCAGTTGTTTATGTTTCCCAGTTTCTAAAGACACTAAAACTATACGGTCCTAGTGTGGTTTTTTGTTATTTTATGTAATAAATATTCTTCAATATTGAAGTAAAATCTATATGTAAAGTATAGTTTTTTATAGTTGGTATTAGAGAAAAGTTGTAGTTAACCTTTGTAAATTAGGATGAGAGAACCTTAGTAAGAAACCTAAGGATGTTTCTAGGTATATGTTATAATAATATCCTAGTGTTTTAGAGATATTCATGATAAACCTAGGATAAATTGTAAATTGTCCTAAATTTCTATTTTATTCTTGAATTATGTGGTTTTACCATTATGATTAGTGTTTTTATTACTATGTTTATTTGTTTTAGTCAATGGATGGAACCTGAAAGAACCACGTTAATACTGAATGCAACAGGAAATGAAATGATTTTCCCCCTGAGCAACCAAATGTTAAGGGAGCTGTAATGAAAAATCTTGTAGCCATACTCACACAACTTTCTCAATCTATGAATCATGCTGGAATTCCAAACAAGAAAATGAGGGAGCAACATTCTGTTGAATCCTTCATGAGGCAGCTCCCACCTTAATTAAGTGGGTCTTCTGATTTATTAGTGGCTAAACATTGTATTAGAACCAATAAAAAGATATTTTCAATTCTACAATGTTCTGAACATAATAAATTTATCTTAGCAGTATATCATTTGGAAGGTGAAACTAATAAATGGTGGAATATTATCAAAAATATAAGGCAAAGAGATGAAATTGATTCCATGGAGTAGGACGAGTTTAATAACTTATTTTTCAATAAGTACTTTCATCATATTCTTTAAACAAATATGTAGAAGGGGTTCCTTGAACTTAAGCAAAATGATGATGAATCTATTGGTACCTATAAAGCAAATTTTATGAGACTTGCAAGGTACACTTCTGGAATTATTATCCAACCTAAGCGTAAAATTGATCGATTCTTTAGTGGCTTAAAACCAAGTCTCCAAAGGGAATTATATATAAGGGACTTCAATAGATACAAGGAAATTTTTAAATGTTCTCTCAAGGTTGAGATAGAGATTTAAGTAACCTATCATCCATATGGGTTTGAAAAAAGAGAAAAATGGAATTCAAATCAAAATCTAAAGACCACACTAAAAATAAGATGAGTTTTCCCTTATGCTCAAAGTGTGGAAAGAAACATGGAGGTAATTGTCTTAAATGGACTAATAAATGTTTTAAGTGTGGAAAAGAAGTTCATCGGGCAGTTGAACGCCGAAGTGATGTTTCTAATGATTCGAACAAAGAAAAGGCTATACAGAATGAACCTCCTACACTTAAATGATACAAGTATAAGGAAATGGGTCATTATGACAATCAATTCCCTAATACAAGGGTTATTAATGATGATCGACATCAATAAACTCTTAAGTCCAAAGATAAAGGAAAATAATATGAATTCAGTATCGGTGACGTGGAGTACGATAATGAAGTGATGAAAGGTACACTTATCATCCACTCTAAAGTAGAAAATTTTTTATTTGATTCTGGATCCATGCACTCTTTTATTTCTAAATAATTTTATAATGGTATCACTATATTACCTCAACAATTAGATGTTGAGTTATCTGTGACAACTCCTAATGGCACAACGGTTGCATCAAAAGTTTATAATTATTCTCTGGTTGATTTTTATGGGAAATTGCTTCCTAAAAATATTTTGATCCTTATTATATTGGAATTTTATGTGATTCTTGGCATGGATTATCTTTTTCTATATGGATCTTGTATCTATTACCAAGTAAGGGAAGTCACATTTCATATTCCAGATCAATCTATGCTCATATATTTATGCAAGGATGAATATAATCTTCCAGTAGAAATTTCTTCTATATTATGGGTCTTGATTACTATAAATAAAGGTTATTTATCTCAAATGGTTGAGTAGAAACTCATGATTAAGAATACACCCATTTTTATGGGAGATTGATGATGTCTTTCTAGTGGAATTCTCAGGTCTTCCGCTAAATCGTGAAGTTGAGTTTTCAATAGAACTCATACTCGGTGATGTGCCTATTTCAAAGACACCTTATAGAATGTCCCCAATTGAGTTTCATGAATTAAGGAAGTAACTCCAAGAAAATATTGATAAGGGATTCATACTCCCTAGTGCATCACCTTGGAGAGAACCTATTCTGTTTGTTAAGAAGAAATATGGATCAATGAGACTATGCATTGATTATCGAGAACTTAACAAGATCACCATCAAGGACAAATATTTTCTTCCCCACATTGATGACTTATTTGACCAACTATTAGGAGCTCAATACTTTTCCAAGATTGATCTTCATTTAGGATATCATCAAATAAGGGTCAAAACGGAGGATATACCAAAGACGACATTCTTTATAAGGTATGTATACTATGAATTTATCGGGATGACGTTTGGTCTTACTAATTCCCCTGTTATCTTCATGGATCTAATGAATAGAGTCTTTAGAGACTATCTTTATCAATTTGTGCTAGTCTTTATAGATGATATTATTGTATATTTTAATATCAAGGAAGAACATGAAGACCACTTGAGAATTATAATAAAGACCCTGATAAAGGATAAGATTTATGTGAAATTTACCAAGTGTGAATTTTGTCTTCAGAAGGTTTCATTTTTTGGTCACATAATCTCAAGAGAATGGATATCTATGGATCCATCAAAAACAAAAGTTATTGAAAGTTGGCTGAGACCAAAAATGGTAACTGAGATCTGAATTTTTCTTGGTTTGGATGGATATTATCGATGTTTTGTGAAAGATTTTTCACAATTATCTAATACACTCACCAAGTTGACTCAGAAAGGAGTTAAGTTCGTTTGGATGGAGTAATATAAAGATAATTTCATAGAGCTAAAAATAAGGTTAGCTAGTACACCTGTGATCATACTGCCTTGTAGTGGATAAAGGTTTGTGATCTATAGTGATGCATCCAAGAAGGGGATGGGATGTGTTCTCATGAAAAATGATATGGTGATAGCTTATGCCTCACGACAGTTGAAAATCCATGAGAAAAATTACCCAAATCATGATTTGGAGTTAGCTGGGGTAATATTTTCATTAAAGATATGTAGGCATTATCTTTATGGTGAAAGGTGTGATATTTATACTAATCATAAAATTTTAAAGTATATTTTCACACAAAATGAGATGAATATGGGCCAAAGAAGATAGTTAAAGTTGATTAAAGATTATGACTTCTCAATACATCACCACCTTGGGAAAGTGAACAAGGTGTAAGATGCTTTGAGTCAACAAGACCATGATATCCAATCCATGATGAGTATCAAAAAATATCTAATATTTATGGACTTAAAAATTATGGATCTTGAAATTTTAAAGGAAGGGGATAAATATTATCATTCTCAAATGAATGCTCAACTATCTATACAATTTAAGATTAAGGAGGTGCAGAAGAAAGATATAGAGCTAAAAAAGAAGGTGGGAAATGTTCCTAAATTCACCCTTGATTGTGATGAAATAATAAGGTTTAGAAATAGGGTTTGTATAATAACTCTATCAGGATGAGCCCATTAGGGGAACCGTTCCACGAGGTTTCCTCCTATCCCCTCCAGTCTTCTCCTCCTCGTGTTGGCTCGGCCTCCCCTTTCTGCGCTCCTCCTTGGTGATTTGGCGGTGTGTGATTCTCGGTCCAACGGCAGCATCAACGACCTCGTGGGCTGGGCCATCTTGGAAGATCTCATCGTTTTTCAGCCTTTCCTCACCCTTCATCCTTATTGGTTAGGGTTTTATTTGGCAGTGTGGTGAAGATATAGCGGTTGAGACCCAGCCTCGGTGGTCGGAGGGTTGCGGCATCATTTTCAGTCGGATGGGAGTAGAAAAGGTGGTTTGCATTGGTCTTTATGGGAGGGTCTAATGGCAGTAATGGGATTTGTAGATCTGACTTGCGGTGAGGTTTTCTTGGATTCAGACAGTCTTCGCAAAACCTATATTTGATTTTGCAGTTCATTGGTGATGAAATTTTGATCTTGCGCAAAGTGGGTTGTTGTGCTGGATTCGCGAAGGGGTTCTTTTTACTTATTTTTTTGGTGTCTCATTTGTCGCTGGAGATATGGTTCACGGTAGTGGAAAGTCAAGCCAGTGGAGGGTTTTTAGTTTTTGTCTGCCGGTGTTGATATTTACTCATGGATTTCTTCATTCTGGTTGTTGTTGGCTTTGATTTTTGGATGATGCAAATAGATTTCTGTTTGTTTTTTCTAATGTTTGATGCTGAAATTAAGATTTACAGGCAGTGGAGCTGCAGATTGGTGCTAGAGGTCCTATGGTCCTCTGGTTTTGTTTAGAATTAGGAAAGTTCTGAGTTTTTTATTTTTGGAGTGAGCTAGATTTACAGTGTTAGAAAATGGAAGGATTTCAGACTATAATGGAATTCCTGCTGTAATTGTAGGATTTAGTTGGTCAGTGGCATAACTGACGATGATGGTGCATCAAATGGATGGGGTCTAAAACAGTTGATAATGATTAGTCTTTGTTTCATTTGTTGGTTTGGTTTTTGGGATGATGGTTTGGTCCATTATTTCTATAGAAAATGCTCTAGATGTGGATTCAGAGCAGGTAGTTTTCACTATGCATAACTTTTCAGATTCGGAAGATTGAGAGGGTATGACCTAGCCATCGGTACCAAGCCCATGAATTTTTTTCACAGGACACTAGCTGAGTAGTCCTGCATTGATGGAGGCTTTCCATAATGATGTTTATGTTGGGAGGGGAAACTCTAGTAGTTTTTTATTGTTACTAAGTCATTTAATGTATTTATTTCTTTCATTACATGTGAGGTTTCCCACTTTATACTTAAAATGGGGATTATCCAAAATAAATAATAATTGAGGCCTTCATGCCATTTAGTCAGTCAGTAATAGGGTTTGTATTGCCCCCATACCAAAATTAAATAAGGAGCTATTGGATGAGGTTCATAGTTCTTCATTCTCTATTCACCCTAAAGCACAAAAATGTACTAAGACCTGAAAGAGTATTTATGGTGAGGTGGCATGAAAAGAGATGTTTCCAAATATGTCTCTCAATGCTTGGTTTTTCAGAAAGTTAAGGATGATAAATAGAAGTATAAGTGGATGTTACAACTATTACCCATACCAGAATGGAAATGGAAAAACATAACTATATACTTTATTTCCAGACTTCCCAAAACATCTAAAGGTCATAATTCTATATGGGTTATATTTGATCGTCTTATGAATTCGGAACACTTCATTTATATTAGAGAGGATTTCTCTCTTGAACAGATTGCTAGGATATATGTAAAGGAAGTGGTAAGATTACATGGAGTACCACTTTCCATTATATCTGATCGGGAACTAAAGTTTACCTTGATATTCTAGATAAGTCTTCAGCATGCTCTGGATACAGAGTTAAGTTTCATTACTTCTTATCATCCTCATATAGACGGTTAATCTGAGAGGAAAATTAAAACTCTGAAATACATGTTGAGAGAATGTTCTTTGGATTTCAAAATTTTTTGGGATCAACACCTACCTTTGGTGTAATTTTCTTACAAGAATAACTTTTACTACAACATTCAGATGAATCCTTATGAAGCCCTCTATTTAAAGAAGTGCATAACTCTAACTTTCTAGGATGAAGTTGGAGAAAGAAATATATTAGGACCTGATCTTGTTGATGAAATGGAATAAAAGGTCACATCTATTAAACAACACATAAGAGAAGCTTTGAGTTGAAAAAAAAGTTATGCTGACAACCAAAGAAAAGACCTAGAGTTTCATCTGGGTGATAAGGTGTTCCTATAAATATCTCCCAAGAAGAGAGTAATGATATTTAGAAATAAGGGCAAACTGAGCCCAAGGTATATCGGCCCTTTTGGAATTATGGATCGTGTTGATAAGGTAACTTACCAATTGGAACTTCCACTAAATCTCTCTCAAGTTAATGATGTGTTTCATGTATCTCTCCAGAGAAAGTACATACCTGATCCTTCACATGTAATAAGCTCAGAAGTCGTATCGTTGGAGTAAGATCTTTCTTATGAAGAACAACCAATAGAGATTTTGGATCGTAGCGAAAACGTTCTACAAAATAAGACAACTTGCATGGTTAAAGTTTTATAGAGGAACCACCAATTTGAAGAAGTTACATGGGAACTTGAGAATGTGATGAGAGAGAGGAATCCTCATCTGTTTGTTTCCAACTGATGAATTTCGAAGGCAAAATTCAGTTTAAGGGGGATAGAATGTAACACCTGGATATTTTTATGAAATATTTTCTTTAAATAATTTTTATTCTTCGGTAGCTTTATTTGCACGCAATCGTGATTTTAAATGAATCTTAATATACCCTTATTATAAAATTATCATTATAGCCTAGCTGTTAAGTTAGCAGGAATAATTATAACTAACTTATGAAAATTTTATTGTGAATTCATTGGCTATCAATTTTTTATGAAAAATACAAATCAATTAGATATTTGTATTTTCTAGTGAGTTACTTTTGGTAATGAAATTATTGAGATATATATGTGTTATATACTTAATAAAATATTTTTTACATTCATCAAAAGGATATTTTAGTCATGGGTTATGACTAAAACCCTATTTGTTGTATAAAAACCTATTTTCTTAATGGTTAATTTTACACCTTTGAATGGATAACCCCTTTTAAATTAATATTTTGACACATTAATGATTTTTATATAAAAAAATAAACATGTTATTTTTAATAGGGATATAAAAATTTACTTTGGATAAATTTATGATATTTTTCTGATAACTTTCATGTTTTGATGAAAAGTAAAAATACGCTAAATTTTAATTGAAAAAAACTTTTTTCATTGAAATAATTTGTTTGGTTAAATTATATTATTTAATGGTTTAAAAGTATAAATATAATATATTTTCACCGTTTAATATAATGTATTCCATTGGAATTAATTTTACATTAAATTCATATGTAAAAACATTTCAATCTTTTACAATATTTTAACTTTTAAAATTGTTTTCTCATTTCAACAATGGGGTTAATTTTAAATTAATTACTGCAACTTTTGTGTTTTGAATTTTGAAAAATTCATTCCATATTTAGAATCAGTAGGTCCAAATTATGTAAATATATTTATTGTGTTTTTGGTCAATATGAATAGTGACTTTGGTAAATTTTATTAACACGATAAAAGGGTAAATTGGATAATTAAGGGTAAAAATAATATTATAAAATTACCCTAAAACTTGTATTAATATAATTTGATGATTATAATTTTCCTTAAAACATACTTTGGTTGAAATGGTAACCATTGGAACCCACTTGGATGAGATTATGACATGTAATTTATTTTACTTAAAGAAAATTGAAATATGTCTCACTCAAACTTTAATAATTAAACTATTTTTAATATAAGGTTATACAAAAGATAAATTATATTATAAATACTCATTTTAAATCTAAAATTTATTTCTTTATCATGATAATTTATTTTTAATTTTTAGTAAATAAATAATTTTCTTAGACTTATACTTGGATGATGAAAAAATTAGTTAATTAATGATAAATCAATAAAACAATTTTTATTAAAATATTAGTAACCATAAAAAGGTATAAAAACTTGAACAAACCTTATTGTTCGACTATATATTGACCAAAATCATCCAAGGATCAACCTATTGACCAATCGGCAGCAGTATAACCGTGAAACTTCATTTCAAAATTTATTTTGTATACTAACCCTTGTGAAGTTGTTCCTTTTACATATTAAAAAATTCTCTTTACTTCCAACATATGTGATTCTTTCTGATTACTTTGATACCTGGCACACAAATTCAAAATATAAACAATATCAGTCCTTGAGGTTGTAAGGTAAATTAAACTTCCTATCATCTTCTGAAATACTTTCTGATTCACACTTTTTTCATACTAATGTTTACTCAAATTCATCCCCACTAATATAGGGGTAGAACCTTATTTGGATTATTCCATGACAAAAAAATTTAACAATTCCCTGACATACTTTTCTTGAGATAGGAAATTGAATTTTTCTTATTTTTTTAAACTTGTAATCCAAGGAATAAAGTTAGTTCCCCCAACATTGACATTTCGAATTTATTTTTCATTTCTTTAGAAAATGTTTCAAAAATATATTATCTATCCCTAGAAAAAATTATATCATCCATATAAACAATTACAATTAGAGTTCCATAGTCAAAAACATTCAAATATAAGTTGCTATCAACTTTTCCTTTAAAAAAATTAAACATTCTCAAACAATTTTCAAGCTTAGAATACCATGAATGTGGAGTTTGTTTTATCCCATATAAATCTTTATTCAGTTTAAAAAAAATCATTCTAATAAGGTATAAACCCAAAAGGTTGTTCAATGTAAAATTACTCTTCAATTTCTCCATTGAGAAATACTGAGTTTACATCTATCTGATATACTTTATAATTCTAGTGAGCATCCACTACTTGAAACATTATAATAGATTCTAAACCTGTAATGGGGTGCTAGGTCCACTAGGTAAAATACCCTAAGAGAGGGGGTGAATTAGGGTATGAAAGATTAATACAAATTCCCCTTTTTGATATTTTTCTATTTAAACAAAACACTCTTCTCTCTCTTTCTTATAGCAAAGTATGAACAGAAATTAAAACATGCACATGACATAGAAATTTTACTTGGTTCACTCTCACTCGGATATGTCCAAGGATCATTCAATGGAAATGTTTCGATACACCAAATCCACTAAAATAACACTATTGTTTACAAAGTTCGAAGTAGACTCACTGTCCCTCCTGGTTTACAAACAATCACAAAATGAAATATCACTGCTCTCTCAAATGAAGTGTGATCACTTCTTCTTCAAAAGATCCACTCATAGTTTATAGAATTATAGGTCCCTTAATTATATCAAATTTATTAATCCTCCACTGTATTTATATTCTCTATTGATATCCCACTTTCATCCACTGGTGAATAAAACTTTACCGCAAGTGTATTGGGAAACATCAAACTTTCTCACAACCCGAGGCTGACTTGTGTGCTACTTTAATCACGGCACACATGTGATACCTTTGTCATAGAAAAACCAACTTTAATGCTACTCCAAACTTGCATGACACAACCTACTTATACTCATAACTTGTGTGACACACACCCTTTTACACCTAACACACTATTGGTGCACAACCACCATCTAGCACACAACTTCTGAATAACTCACTACTTGCGCAACCTCACTAATTATGTGACTAGATCTCTAATTTTCTCTATGTTTTGAGCTAAATAATGAGGGTATATCCATATATTTATTTGAATTTTGAGTAACCTACATTCAAGTTGTAAAACTTCTTCCCAAGCGCGCTAGTCTCACGTTCGTGCAACCTCATCTGTAGCGCAACTCCATAACTTGCGTGCCACTCTTTCCTTTTCCATATTTTGATGTTATAATTTTAAAAAATGCATGGTGTGAAACTTTCCAAGCCTACTTGACACTGGTGTGCAACTCCCTTTTCTAAAAACAGTTTTCTCCATTCTCTAATTTGCAGACCCAAAATTTTGGCAAACATAGGAAAATGGAACCACCTTATATACGTTGTTTTTGTACCACCTTTATATCATTTATTCATTGTTCATGGATATTTTTAAAAATAGTTTTTCAAAAATAACTCTATAACTTCACAATTATCCATGGAAACCCTCTTTGTTAACAAACACATTCAACCCAAAAATTATTCAATTTTTCCTTGAGGTATTTTTGCAAAACAATCTCCCCCTTTGGGTTTATTGACAACCCTTTCATAAATTGACACCTCTTTATAGATTCATCCTTATTATACCACCATTATCTTCATACGATTTAGACAGGGATCAATGATATATTCAACACATACTCTAAACCCACATGATCCATGCTCAGCATAAGAAACAAGAGTAATGTGAAAATTTCATCAATGAATCTCTTCATTCCATTCCAAAAACACTCTTCTTCTTTCATAATGAACCTGGAATATAGTGATATATAATATTTGATCAATCACTTCTAGAATCTTCATATTTAATACTCTCCCTATTTGGTTTCTCCCCCTATCTCACTACTCCACCTATCAACTTCATCCCAGGTCTTAACTAAAACATATTATCCCTTTTAATAGACACAATTTATCCCCCTCTATAAACAAACCCAAAGGTCACTCCTTTGTGGTCTAAAATAGGGTAAAAGCACATATTATCACATTAGAAAAAACACATCATACCTTTGGGATAGGGGGTCCCACATCCAGAATTTTTCAAGTTTGTGGAGTTGACTGAACTCCTAGAGCCAGTCGATGCCTCTCAAATGATTCTTTGGTAAGACCTTTGTCATAATGTCTAAAACTTGTAGGTATATAGGCACATACTCCAAATTTATAAGTCCTTGCTCTACCTTCTCCTTGATAAAATGATACTTGATTTCAATGTGATTTTTCCTTGAGTGATGGACTATATTTTTTCTAAGATTTATATTACTTTAATTATTGCAATGGATTTTGATTGGAGACTTCACTTCAAATCCCATATCATCAAGTTAATGATTTATCCACAATAATTGTGTGCATTATTGAGTAGCCACAATATACTCAGAATCTACGGTGTTCAATGAAATATAATCTTGTTTCTTTCTCAGCCAAGAAATACACAATCCATCAAGATATAAAGAACCTTATGAAATTGATTTCCTATCATCTACTGATCCGGCCCAATCTGCATATGTATATCCCAATAAATATTACATATATTTTTCATTTTACATCAAACTGAAGTCCATTATTCCCTTAATACAACTAAATATTTTTTCCCTACAATCATGTGTATTTCTTTAGGATTACTTTGATACTAAACTTCTTGACATGTGGTGAAAACATTATCGGGTCTTTTCATTGTAAAGTACAATAGACTTCTAATGATTTGCCTGTATTCTATGATATTAACTACTTTTCCCTCATAACCTCTTGAAAATTTCATCTAGGTAGCTATCATAGTCTTCATATCTATGGAATTATCCATTCTAAACCTTCTCAAAACTTCCATGGAATATTTTGATTGAGAAATTAATGTGTCATTACTTCCTTTTGTCACCTGTAAGCCAAGGAAAAATGTCATCTCACCAATCATGGATATTTAAAACTCACTCTTCATGAATTCATAAAATTGTCTTCATTGTGATTCATCTAGTCCACCTAATATTATATCATCGATATAACCCATCATCATCATCCTTTGATTACTATTATTGTTTAAATATAGATTTTAATAAAATCCACCACACTGAAAACCAAGATTCTTCAGAAACTGATTTAGCCTTGAATACCATGCTCTTAGTTCTTACTTTAAACTATATAACTCATTCTTAAGCCGACATAATCTGTTCTCATATTTATGAATGAGAAAACCATTTGGTTACTCAATGT
Organism: Viscum album; assembly: GCA_963277665.1. NCBI lineage: Eukaryota > Viridiplantae > Streptophyta > Magnoliopsida > Santalales > Viscaceae > Viscum > Viscum album. Next base: position 687,104,831 of record OY728150.1, read on the forward strand.
AAACTTCTTCTTTTAGAACCCCATTTAGAAATGTGGACATAACATCCATCTAGAAAACCATTAACTTTATTTTCACTATTGTATCCAAGAATAATCTGATTGTATCTATCCTCTAAATAGGTGAAAATGTCTCATCAACATCGATACCTTCAATTTGGGAGCACCCTTTGCACACCAGCCATGATTTTTTTTAATCATTATACCATATTTGTTCATATTGTTTTGAAACACCCATTTATTTATGATGACCAATGATATTTTTACTATCAATTGTAGCTCGACTCTTTGGCTTCTGTATAGAAACTGATTTTAATTCCTCCTGCTCATCATCAGTGTCTTCTTCTAAATCAGTATCTGCCACTTATTCTCCCCCTATATTCTTTCCTCCTCATCACTTTCATCAAGAAACTATTCATTGATTTGTTGAATATTATGTTCATCTTCCACTACAGTGAAATCATTTCTTTCTACTATTTTCCCATCCTCTTATTGAAGAATTTATATGCCTTGATTTTTCCTAAGTATCCTTTGAATATCCCCTCATCATCTCGTGACCCAAACTCCATATGTTTTTCTTTGTTGAGAATAAGGAACTTACTTCCAAAGATTTTAAAGTATTTAAATTTTTTCTTCTTTCTATACCACATCTCATATGGAGTCTTTCCTTCTTTCAGACATAATATATCCCTGTTATAAATGTATACCGATATCAAGACTTCTCCCTTCCAAAATTTATCTAGTAGGTATTTTTTAATAATCATGGTTCTGTCCATGTTCTTGATTATCTAATTTCCCCTGTCAACCACTCCATTCTATTGGGGATTTATTACTAAAAAAACATGATGTTTTATCCTGTGTTTCTTGAAATAGTATTCCACTAGACTGTTTGTGAATTACATACCATTATTAGTATGAAACATCAGAATTTTCTGTCTAAGAATCCTTTTAGATTCTCTTTGAGTCTATTTTATGCAACAGAACACATCATACTTGTGGGGAATCAAAAATATCCATGTAATTCTTCTATAATCATCAATGAAAAGAATGTAATATCTCTTCCTGTCAATAGATCTTGGTGAGATAGGTCCACATACATCATCATGTACCAATTCAAGTACTCTGAACAATTTTTGTTATTTTTCACTGTACATATTTTTGATGATCTTACCTTGTTGATAAGCATCGAATGTATGAGTAAGATCACTTGATAGCTTAGATAGGTCTCTGGTTTCATCACACTTTACTATATATTCTAGATATGGTCGACATAGATGACCAAGTTGTTTAGGCCACAACTTTTTTTCTTCCTCTCTGGATAAAAAACACATATCTTCTTCCCCACTTACAAGGTATAGATTTCCATTTTTTCTTTTTCCCTATAGAACAACTGCATCATCTCTTAATTTAATGATACACATATTCTTAGTAAGTCTTATAGAATTCCATGAGTCACATAGTTGACTGACTGTAATATGGTTGTGACTGAGACCTTCTACTACTGTGACATCGGTAGGTCTCATTTCTTTACCCCCAAACCTAGCCTTTCCCGAGCTAATTAACTTTAGGCCTTAATTGTTTACAAACTTGAAAACTTCTTCTTTGTCATATTTTATGACTATAAAAAGATCCTTATTTCTTCCCATATGGGATGTGAAACTTCTATCAAGGATATATATTGTAGAATGATCTGATGCTTTAAGGGAAATTTCCGCAACCAATTCCTTCTCAGTTATTTTCTTTTTGATCCATATTTTTTACTTCACACTTGTCATAGATTAAAAATCTTGATCTTCCTTAGATTATGATGGACCGACTTCATCTTTAAACACTAAAAATTGATTTTGAGTTTTTAACTAACCTATTGAGTCTTTTATTTGCTGCTTGAAACTACTTTGGTTCTATTTTGGAACATTCCTATGAATAGTTTGTGTATAATATCTATCCATGTGCCCAAATCCTCTCCACCAAAACAATATCCCTCAAAATATATTCTAGATTATTGATCTCTGTTTGTCTTTCACTATTATTTGTGTTCACTTCAGTATCTCCTGGCTATGGAACACACATTTTGTGAATGACCCATATTTCCACAACAATAACACCTTATGTAGGGTGCATTCCTACATGTCACTTCTACACCACTAGATGTCTCTTGGGTTATCTGAATCTTCCAATTCTACTCCATGACCAAATAAGTCTACAATATTGGAGTGGGTGCTTGCGGTCTAACTTCAACCATGACTGCTTTCTATTTTTTATCAAACCCCATACCAACCTTATCGTTTAGATTTGATTTTTTCTTTCATTCTTATAGACCTCTATACTCCACTTCTAACTTTTCCATCTTTTGAAAGATCTATTTTACAGATGTCACATTGGGAGTCAATATTTTTTCTTTATCCTTAACTTTTCATCGTAGAATGACAACTTCCTATTCAAGTTCTTTGATATGTTTTATTTGATCCCTTTTAGTGTTAGTAAAACTATCAATTTCACTTTTCTTTTCCTTAACTTTGAGCTTATACTCAACAACCTTTTCTAAGATATTTGGAATTGAAGACTTAAGTGTTTCAATTTATTCAATCATCTTAGACTTATCTTCTTTTTACTACTATATATAGAGTTTAGAATCATGAACCACTTTGTTGGATTTCTTCGTTTTAGATATCCAAACATCTATATCCTCTAGAGAGGCCTCTAACTCATCCTACAAATAAACTTTTCCTTCAAATTTTTCTTCATCAACATTAGTTTCTTCCTTCTTATAATCACTACCAAAAACTACCACCATAACATTTTCTCCATAATCTTTTCAGTTCTTTATCTCTTCAACCTTAGATTCATATGAACTTTCACAATCTTATGAAAGAAGATTCTTTTTATTAAATAAATTTTTCTTAAATTTTTTATGTCCTTTCACATCGGTTGAAGACTTTTTCATAATGATTTCAACTTCATCCTCATCATATTCTTGGAACTTCTTAGGGAACCTTACTACAAGATGACCAACCTTTCCATATCTAAAGAAAGTAAGTTGAAGTTTCCCTTTGAACATTCCTTTTCCTCTTTATAGTTAGAGTAAATGAATGACATCACCTCATCTATATCTTATTCTTCCTAAGAATATTCAATGGTGAGCTTATTCATGTCCTTGAATGCCACTTCCTTGGAATTACCTTTTTCCACAGACTCAATGTCCTTATTTGAAATCTCATAAGTGATTAGAGTACTATGCAATCTATAAAATGTGAGATCCTTTGGATCTTTATTTTATATAGAAACTTTCAGATTAAAATGAGGTGGAAGTCTTATCAAGATATGATTTGAGATCTTTACATCTTCCATAATTTCTCCAAGACCATGCATGTCTTCCACAACAACATTTGCCCTGTCAAAGAATACATCAATAGACTCATTTGGGTTCATTCTCAGATCTTCAAAATTCTTCCACAGAACCTATGCCTTTTCCTCTCTGACCTTTGAATCTAATTCATAGATATTTAATAGGTTTTCCCATATATAATTTTATGTCTTTAATGACATCAACTTTATATATATTGCATTTGATAGGGCTCCACCTAACACATTGATTCCTTTGGCGTCAGCATCCAATTCCCTTCTTTCAGCTTCGGATAAATCACCACTGTTAATGTTGGCTGAAATACCATGCATCACTGTTATAAACACATCCATTACCAAATATTTAAAGTATTTTTGCGCCTGATTCTTCCATAACTAGATATTATTTCCATTGAATATTGGAATACCTTTGTGATTGATGACCTCTATTGATAGAGAAACACATATATTAACCTTTCACTCTGATACCAATTTTTAGGTCCATTATGTCAAATACCATGAGAGGGGGGTGAATCAAGGTGTGATCGATTAAAACAACTTCCCCTTTTTGATCTTTTTTAATTTAAACACAACTCTCTTATCTCTCCTTCACGCAAAAAAAGTATGAACATGAATTAAAAAATGCACACGACACAACAATTTTACTTGGTTCACACTCATTGGGCTATGTCCAAGGAGCATACAATGACAATGTGTAGATTCCCCAAATCCACTAAAAGTGCACCGCTATTTACAAAGTTCAAAACTAACTCACTGTCCCTCCAGGTTTAAAACCAATCATAAAATTAAAGGTCATTGTTATCTCAAATAAAGTGTGATCACTTCTTCTTGATAAGATCCACTCACAGTTTATAGACCGGTTGGACCCTTAATAATCTCAAATTAATACATCCTCCACTATATGTAAATGCTCTGTTGATGTCCCACTTTCATCCACTGATGAATAAAAACTTACCTCAAGTGTACTAGGAAACTTTCAACATTCTCACACCTCTAGGTTGACTTGTGTGCTACTTTAATCATGGGGTGAAAGTGTTACATTTTTCATAAAAAAACAAACTTTCACGCCACTCCAAACTTATACTACAAAACCTTCTTATACTCAAAACTTGTGTAAAACACACCCTATTATACCCAACTCACTATTGGCGTGCAACTACCATCTGGCCTAAAATTTTTGAATAACTCACTACTTGCGTGACCTAACCACTTGTGCTTATAAAGCTTGAATTTTCTCTAAGTTTTGAGATTATATAGAATTAGGAGGGTAGCCATAAATTTATAGGCATTTTCAATACCCTACGTGAAAGGCGCATAACTTCTCCCTATGGGAACTAGTTTCACATTCATGCAACCTCATCTATCATGCACATCCATGACTTGTGATCCACTCTTTCCTTTTCCATATTTTGATGTTCTATTTTTGAAACATGCATGGAGAGAAACTTTCCAACCCTCCTTGATACTAGCGCATAACTCCCTTTGTTAAAAATAGTTTTCTCCATTCTCCAATGTTTTGACCCAAAAATTTAGAAATCACCGGAAAATAGTGCCATCTTGTATACATTCTTTTTTTACCACATCAAGATCATTAATTCATTGGTTTTGGATCTTTGTAAACATAGTTTGTCAAAAATATATCTAGAACTCCACAATTGACCATGGAAACCTACTTTTTCAACAAACACAATTAACCCAAAAAATGATTCAACGTTCCCTTGAGGGATTTTTTCCCAATAGGGGAAAATGTTTTCATAAAAATAAATACCTTCCAGTTGTTCATATCCTTTAAAAACAATCCTAGATTTTTTTATTTAATCTTTACCATGTTCAGTCACCTTTTTTTTGTAAACCCTTTTTTTATAAAATTTTTACCTTTCAGATGTGGAACAAGTTCCCATGTTTCATTTTTCATAATTTGATCCAACTATCCTTTCATATTATTCACTCGTTATCAGTGTGGAAAATTTTTTGAAACTGATTCCGGTTTAACTTTTGAGATAAGTGAAGTTTGATATTATAATCTCAACTTTCTTCTAGTCTGAACTAGAGCCTTATTATTCCCAAGAATAATTTATGTCTCAACATGTTTTTGTAAGGTAAGAAATTTCAATTTTTCTTTCCTAGATGAGCTTTCCTCATTACATTATTCTTCTAAATCTTGATAAGTTTGTTTTTATCATTATCACTGTCATTGGAAACCTTCAATTTATCCTACTCAACATTATCAATGACTTTTTTTAGGGAATTTTATATTCAATAACTTTCAAATCATTTTAGTCAACCAAATTATATAAAAAAAATTTACAACATTTTTAACTTCTTTCATTTAGTGAATAACCCATAAAATTTCCTTCCTCAAATTTCTCATAAAAATTTCTCAGATCCAGATGTTTTATTTTATATAAACATATACTTTAAAAAAAATTTAAGTACTTCAATGAAGGTTTTTTGTTATACCACATTTCATAATAAGTCATGTTGGATTCTGGTCTCAACAAAAATATGTTCTGAATATGTATAGCAGTACTAACAGCTTCTCTCCAGTAAAACATTGAAAGTTTGTATTCTTCTAACATACTTCTTCACATTTCCACCAAACTTATATTCTTTCTTTTTACTACTCCATTTTTTTGTGGAGTGTAGGGATAACTATATTGATGTTTTATACAATGGTATATCATATAAGTTTCAAAATTATTTCTTTTGAATTTGGTACCATTATATATTCTCAACTTCTTTATATAAGCCCCCATTTCTTTCTCAGCTTCTTTTTTGAGAAACCAAGACATTTCTACAACTTCTGAATTGTGTTTCATAGACATGATGTATTTCATCTAAGTGAAATCATCAATAAAAGTGATAAAGTATAAATCTCATTTTTTTTATTTATGTCTCATTATCCTATACAAATCAGAATGAATTAGTTCAAAAAGTTTGGTAGACTAAATCTCAAATATATTATGACTTTTTTTAGTCATATTTCCTTTTTGATAAGTAACAAAAACATATTAATATCTTATTTTCAATTCTAGAAAATAAAGGAAATCATCAACTTTAGAAAGTTTGTTCAAGTTTTTATTCCAAAGGTTCCTAAGTCTTCAGTTCCATAATTTTTTTATCTTTAGAACTCAAGTAACAAGAGTTATTAAAATCTCTAATTTAAAAAAGATTACCACCAATTCTTTCTAATTTTGTGATAACTTCATCATATTTCACACTTATGATGATACAAGAATATTTTATGAAAATAAATTATTTTCCATCATCAAAAAGTTTACTTACACTAAATAAGTTTTATTTTATCCCTTTAACAAATAAAACTTCATTAGATTTAAATATTTTTAATTCAATCTCAACCATTATGATTCCTCTTATTTTTAAGGAACTATAATAACCAAATGAAACCAATATTCCATAATGACTTTCAACATGTTTCAATATTTTTATATCACATATCATATGTGAAGAAAAACCACTATCAAGTATCCATTGTTTGTTTCTCTAACTTTATTTCAAAGATATCTCAATAACAAAATCTCTTTCCTCAACTTTATTCTTTCTAGATTTCTTTTATTTTATACTATAAAAAAATTGTTCTGAAAGAAGTGTCATAAATATTTTGCATGATGACTAGCCTGATCAAATCTTCCACAAGCTTCTTCCAGATATTCAAATTGATTTTTTATTGGAAAATTTCTAACATCTTGATATTTTTATTTTCCAACTTTTGGTGAGTTAGGAAAGTTACTCATCCTTCTTTCATCATTGATTTAACTTTGTTCAAACCTTATTTTAGGAAGTGAAAAGTTATATTGGAAATTATAAACCTCATTTCCGTAGATTCCACAACATCGGAAATAGTCATCAAATATTGATTATCTATTGAAGTAAGATATTTCTCTATAGAAACTTTTTTGATGTTAATAACTTCTTCATTCTCTAACTATCTTTGGATGTGAAAAATCATTCCTTATAAGTGAGTTTTAATCTTTTATAGATGAAATAGGTTTCTAAAACCCTTTTTCCACCCAATATTTCCCAATACTTTTTATAGAACCACTAATTTTAGAAAAATCAGATGAAACATTACTTTTTGTGGTTGAATATTTCACCTGATTCTTTATTTAAACTCTCTCAACAAATTTAAAAGTATCATATTTTACTTTAAAATATTTGTTAAAGTTTTCATTAATCTTCCTCAAGATAATTTTGGACTTAAGATGTTTTGATTCAAACTTGTTGACTTTTTCTTCCTTATCTACTAGCTTCTTACTGATAAATTTAACCATCCTTCACAATTCAAAAATTCTATGTTTGTAACTTTAGATATCATGAATGTATTTTTCCTCCTGCTTGATGAAATATTTTCTCCCATTAAAAACTTCTTCACAATATTTATTCATTACTCTGATCTATTTCTTGAGATTTACATTTTCTCAAGACATACAACAAGTTTAGTTTTGAGTTGATACTCTCTATATGATTTTTCACCACCTTCTTCATTATATGAGGAATCTTTTGTTTTCTCAACTTTTTTGATGAATGTTATAAATTTTTCTAAACATTCATCTTTTGTAAAATTGTTTTTAGTTTAGTCTAATTCATCTTTATTACTCATCATACTTCTTTTTTCTCCAGTAAACCTCTTCTTTCATTTTTTATACGACTTTTCTTCTTGATAACTTTTGTTCCACTTCTTCCATCAAGGTTTTTCATCATAATCGTATTGATATTATAAAACTTTCTTATTAGGGAAATTCATAACAAAGTATCTGATTCCACCATACTCAAAACATTTGAGAGGAAGTCTACCTACATGATTTCCTCTTACTATTTGATAGTTCTTAGATATAAGAGACTTGATTTTTTCATTCAACTGATCATCCTCTTTATCTTTGGAGTCACAATGGTCGACATCTTCAACATCTTTTATTTTCATTTTTTTCATGGATTCAAAATCCATTTCATCGGTCATCTTATTTTTAAACATTGGATATTTCTTCATTTCATAATAAATAAGAAAGTTAAGTAATTTATTAAGAGATAAATCATTCTTATCTTATAAAGAAGAAATTTTAGAATCAAACATGTCTGGAAAGTTTCTCATAAGTTTCTTCACAATTGTACAATCTTCCAAGACATCACTGAATCCTATAATATTACAAAAAATCATTTAATCTATTGAAGTATTCATCAATAGTTTATTCATATCTCATTCTTATGTCTTCATACTTACTATTCCAGATTTGTAGCTTTTTTTCCTTTACTTTTGTATTCCCTTCAAAAATACTTTCCAGATTGTCCCACATACTATTTGAAGTTATAAGACCCATCACCATCATATAAACATTTTATAATAAGGATGTATGGATATTATTTATATCCTTTCCATTAAATTATATATTTCTCAGCAAACATCATAGGATCATATTTCTCAATAGGTGGAAACCCAATTGTAACAGCATCAAAAACTTATAAGCCAAGAGATCAAAGATAAGGAATCATCCTATTTTTCAATACACAATATTTTTCCCATAAAATATATGAATTCCTCTAATTTTTATATAATTGAGATTATCGGTGATAAATATTCAATAAGGTAACCTCCCTCTAATACCAATTTAATTTCCAAATGATTGAATAGCAACTGAGAAGGGGGGGTTGAATCATTTGTTCACTTTTTTAAAGTTTTAATAATTTTAAAATATAACCCCTAAAACCAATTAAATTTTTTATACTTATCATATTTTAGTGAATACTCATGCATGAAAAAGTAAAAAATCAAATAAATAACATGATATTTACAGGGTTCGGCCTCTGTGTGAGAACTTGTATCCTTACCATAGCCACTCCATTGGGTCTATATAAATTCACTATTATGAATGAGTATATAAACATTGTGTAAACTCCTGTTAGAAATATTTTATCTCATGATAGGAATTATTATAATAACTCCCACCAATTTACAAAGTTTATTATAAAACAATTCATCCAAAACAAAATAATAAATACTTTGTTCAATCTACTCCAAAAAATTTCTTGGTCTCGATAACCCTGAGTTTCATGGCCTTTAGTCTAATGAACTCATTCTGATTGAATCAATATGATCAACTTAATATGATGATACCTTTCTCATTCTACATCTGAATAAACTTTCTATTCTATCTGGATAACAAAACTTCCACTTCTTAGAAACTACTCAAAACTCAAACCAAACTTCTATATTCTGATGAATTTAGTCTAATGGAATCAGTATGATGAACCCATTATCAATCTACAAAAACTCAAACTTGACTCAAATTCTCAATATGATATTCCTCATCCCAGTAAACAAAAATTTTCTATGTCTATCCTTCTTCTGAGATCTCATCCAGAGAAGAAAAACTTGACAAAAATTATGCAGCGCTCTTCCTTTTCCGCATAAGAAAAAGTTTCAAAGTAAAAATGTACACTGCTTTTATTTAAAGGAAACTTGGAATAGAAAAGGTGGGAAGATAAAAAAAACTTTTCCCAATTATGAAAATTTCAAATATCTAAAAAATAATCACATTTAAAATTCAACTTTGAATGCTTTAAACCTTCTCAATATTTATAAGAAATTAGTCATCTCAAACATAATAACTTTTCTTTAGTTTAATATAAATTCCTCATATTTAGTCTGATGTATCTTCCTCATATTCATTGTGATTAAACTTCCTTCCTCTACTCATTATGATCTAACTATATTTAGTTTATTACTATCTAACTATCTTCATCAAAGTTAGACTGATTAACTTTCCTTCTCAGATTCAGTTATGTAATCTTTCCTTCTCAGATTCAATCTAATGGAATCCTAATAATGATGGAATTATCATTATAATGGAATTATAATTATGATGTAATTACCATTATAATGGAAACTCTACTCTTCAACTTTGAAATTCTTCAAACCTCATCATCTATAAATAATTTAGACTTCTAAAAACTTTTATGTCCCATACTACTAGATCTGATTCAAGCATTTTCTTGATCTCTGAAACCAATATAATCTTTGAAATTCCTCCATTTCATCAAAAGAATTTATCATGAGAGTTTTCATGATATATGTGAAATTTAAAATTGGTAAATCATTGTATGACTTAGGTTAGAAATTATAAAAACTTTATGACTCCTAACTTCATTATCCTCTTTCAAAACTATTTAGAAATATTATGACTTATTCACTCAAAAATATCATTCTTTCAAACATCTGATATTATCACACTGATGATTTTCATAACAATGATCTTCATCCTTTTGTGCCTGTTGTTCATCACACCGATGAGCAGTAGCCAAAATACTTTACATTGTATTCTCCTTTCTTCCACCAACTCCAGTTTGTATCATAACTTCTTTATGATTTATGAGAAATTATTGATCAAAAAAGAATTATTGGATTTAATAATTAGAATTTATATGACTTCCCAACATTTCAGTCTCACTCAGCATCTTCTAAGACTAATTCTTCCTAAGACTGATTCCCAACTATCACTGAATTTCCATCAAATTCTCATTTCAATTCCTTGGTTCTGTTGACTCATGATAATGAGCTAAGACTAATTTCTCATACTGATGGTATGGGTCTAATCTTGAAGGACAAAAAAAATATTTTAAAAAAATGTTTAGTTGTCAACAAATACTAAACATTATTAAAAACATCGTTAAGGTTCTTCAAAATTGAATTGCATATCTCATTAGAATGATGGATAGATGAATTAAATTAGTTATTAAATTATTAATAACATCTTATGGCCCTTATTAATTTCTAAATTAATTATGATAAATTATAAACAGAATATATATTTACATGGCCTTTATATCACTCATAAGTGAGTTGATTAATATAATGAAATTTTAATGGAGTGGTGAATTGAATTATGATTGTTTTCATTTTTCCTTGAATTGTTAACTCGTGTAGATATTACCATGGAAAATGTTTAGTTATTAAATGAAATGTGCCTACATATTATGTTACACCTTTAATGATACCTATATTCCTCATACAAAATGCCTTGGATGGGTTCATAGGTTAAAAGAGATTTTTTAGGCCTTGAAAAATACCTAGATTCCTGATATGGAATGCCTTGGATTGGTTCATAGGTTAAATGAGACTTTTTACACCTTTAATGATAACTAGAGTCCTGATATAAAATTCTTTAGATAGGTTCATAGGTTGAAAGATATTATGATATTCCTTGAATGATACCTGGATTCCTGTTTGGAATTCCTTAGATGGGTTCATAGGCTGAATGAGATTATGTTACACCTTGAACGATACCTTAATTCCTGATACAGAATTACTTGGATGGGTTTATAGGTCAAATTAAATTATGGGAATCCATGATAAATACATTGATTCCAAATACAGAATGCTTTGAATAGTCTTAAAGGTGATATGGTGTTATATTATTATTGATTACTAAATATTTAATATCATAAAACATGTAGAAATTTATATGATCATCATTATATATGTATGTCTTGGTTCACATAGGGTCCCCATGTCTAGTATTACATAAATATGGAAAGGATTATATCCATGGGTCCTATATCGACTTTATTACTATTATGTTTAGAGAAATACAGCTTATGCCAAATTAAGCAAAGTCATCCATGTGTCCCATAAGGAGCCTAACCCTGACATGATTTTTTATTTAATTACATATTTACTTTTGATATATCTATACACTAATTTATTTTATATTCATAGAATTTATTTTCATTATACACCATTAGTGGTGGCTTACTTTATTTTACTTACACCCTATTCATGTTATCATTTGGTACCAGTACAGATCCCCTAATTATAGGTTAGGGATTGGGCTCATGCTTCTTTGTTGTTGCCTTCTTATAGACTAAGACTTGACATGGGATCTAGGAACTAAGAATGTACTCGATCTTCCCATCGAAGTTGGTTAGTTTATATATTTATTATTTTGAAAGGCTAGTTGTATTGACTTAATTTTTGACCTTTAAGACTTTATAATATTTCTAAGAATATTTTTGAAGCCAGGTGCTGAGTCGGTATAGGATTTCGGGGCCAAGAGATCCTAATCAAGGTAATACTAAAAATGTTAAATATATTTTTCACATGCACATAGTTTCTCTTGAAATGTGTAATAACTCCTAAGATGAGTCTCAGATCATAATTCTAAGACTGTGGTTGAGTTAATAATTTCATGTTTACCCTAGGCGTAACATAAAATTTGTCGGCACCAGGTGTTCAACCGAAGGTGAGTTGGCGGTGGGGTGTTAAAAAGGAGTTAACTGATTTAATAAATTAAAACCAATTTACCCCTCCCACAACCCTTTTGGTTTCATGACATAGATTATAGTCACAACCCTCCTCCCACTTTAGAGCATTAGATGAAACCGGGGTTGAATCGAGGTGATGAGGTGCTCTGGATCTCCCTTCTTGGCACTGATCATCATCAGATTGAGTAGCATAATGATTTGGGCATTGTTTTGGACCCGAAGATTTGGAGTTTCACCACTAGGTAGGTGTATTTGAGTTCTAGTATTTATCACCTTATTATGAATTTTTTTAAGGTTTTATAACCCTATTACGATTGTTAGAGATCCCTTCTTGGTCAATCTGTAGGTTTTGGGGGAAACCAGGGTGATTCAGGTGGCTCATAGGGAAATTCCCATCACAATTCACATTTACAAAACATGTAAACCAGTGATACATGTTTTGTGTTATCCTCATTTGGGGAAGATGACTTTTTGAGACTACACTCCATGTACCTCAGTTACACACTGTGTAGTAACCCCATGTCATTTGGCAAACAGCATGGTTAGGGTACTCATGTGACAGTACATGGCCATGTAAAATTACATGGCCAAGGTACACAGGCATGGGGTACTAGGAATGGGAAAGAGAAAATGACATGGTCAAGTGGCCATTTAGACTATACACGTTGTATACCATTGGTTACAATCCATGTGGGAGACACAGCTAGCTACGCCATGTGGAGGAAGAACATAGTCGGGGGCTTGGTAAGGCAGGGCATGTTGTGTACATATTGTACATGTCTTGTATGCATATAATGCCAGCCAAAATGTAAAAAAATGGATAGGTTTAGGTTCTCATGTGGGTTCACATAGTGTGTGGTCCCTAATGCACATCGTTTACCTTCCTTGGGATCTTCTCGAGATATTACACCTTACATATCTCTTTCTCTAGAACTTGGATTCATGCTTGCGAGTATCCTATCCGGAATAGTTATTCATATAGAACATGATGGTGTCCTCTATAGTGTCTTATGAGATATGATCAGGCATTTTTAGAGCATGAAATTGTACTAGGGGTTCTTAACCTTGTGTAGTGATCTGGGTGGATCACTAGGTTGACATCTGGGTCAACACACTTCCTTATTACCTTAGGATGTGGGGGACCTAGACTCTTTAGGCCGGTATAGCAGTGCTCCCCTATGGTATTAGGGTGTGGGCCCCCTACCCATGGCAGTGTTGTAAAAGGAGGTATGAAGAATTTGATTCTTCTTTCAGTGGTGTCTACCCAATGTTGGAAATCAATGTGGTTCTAAAAGAGAGATTCTAGGAATGGTTCTCTCAGAATTAGGGTGTGCGTTTCCCTTATCTCTCTGATTTGGTATAAATGGGACTCTCTAAATAATGGGTGCATGTTATATACCCATGGGGTAGTTCTTCTTAGGTCGGTACTCCCATGTTGGACCAGGGTGTGGGCCCTCTATCCGTGGAGTTGGTACTCCCCTTCCATATTATGGCTCAAGTCTTCCATATGTTACATATAGATAGAGTGTGTACTCCCCTACCATATTAGGTTGTGGGTCCTATATGCTTGTATTTAGAACTCTCCTATCACTCTAAGGTGTGGGTCCTCCATATGTATAGTTTCAGAAGATTTGGTACTCCCATATCATACCTATCATACCAAGGAGGAATCCCTCTAGCCTGGGTTGGTAATCCCCTTTCATGTCAGGGTGTGGGTCCCACATAGTGACTATACTAGTAGAGTGGTACTCCCATATCATACCAGGGTGTGGGTCCTCTATCCACATAGTGGTAATCCCCTGTCATGCTAGGGTGAGGGTCATTTATCTATAGAGTTGTACTCCCCTATTGTATTAGGGTGTGGGTCCTCTATCCTTTGAGTGGTACTCCCCTATCATACTAGGATGTGGGTCATCATCTATGTAATTTTACTCCCTCGTCTTTGAGTAGAATCAGGGAGTGGTTCCTACACTAGAGTCTAAGCTCCCTCAATTATGGAGCACATTTATGTGGAGTGGCCCCCTCCACTAGATACATGTGATAACTTGTTAGGAGTTATTACTCCCTCAACAAAGTGAGGTGTGGGCCACTCTATATAGGAGTGGTATATATTTTTAAGGTTAGTTAAGAGATAGTACTCCCTTAGCAGTTTGGAATTGGGGAGGTGTGTGTCCCTCCATTCTCTCTCATTAGAGAGGATTCATGTGGTGCATATCCTAGAGTAGTGCTCCCTCAACTATGTGAAGTGTTGAGGGGTGGGACTCTCCACTTGGATTATTAGATCCTTTTGTAAGGAACCAGTTAGTGATGGAAAGACCTTTAGTTCTAGGCACTAGATTTTGACCTAGTGTATTTTTTTTAATGGATCACTTTCTCTCAGACGTACCATCAAGAATATTAGATTTTTACTCGATGGAGAGTTTCTATTTCATGGGTTCCATCTAGGATAGAAGATCTCATAGTGTGTATTCTCCTGGTTTGGTGATACATTTAGATCCTTGAGTAGAATCATGTATCTGGCTATGAGTTTGGGAGATCATGAGACTTGGAGTCTGAGATGAGTATATCTGGGTGTTTTTGGGAGTCCTTGGGGTGTTTTCATGTGTCTGGGCTGACACCCCTTGTTGAATAAGTTGACTAGTTATGTATAGATAAAGATGGTTTGAGATGGAGTTTCTCTCTCGATTGGGTTCCCTCTGACTAGGTCGAGTTGACTGTTTCCTTTCAGTTGATCCATTTTCTTTTGGGTTTTTTGTATTCCTACCAAGTATTATTATACTCACCCCTCCATGGGCTTTTCCCACACATGTTGTGTCTTTTCTAGAACACAGTACTTTGGATAGAGTCTTTAGAGGACTTGAGGCAGGCAAAGCTTTGTGAGCTAGACCAGCTAAGGTGTTTACTAGAACTAGGTTGAGGAGATTTATAGTAGTTTCATTTGATAGTGATCCCCTCCTTCTGAGAAGGTTGGACACTTTTATAGTTTTTGTTGATCATGTTTTTCCCTTTTTATGCTTTCAGTACTTATTTTGTACTCTAGTTTGGGTTATATGTATGTATGCATTTTAGTTTCTATCTTTTTATATCTTTTTAATTTTCCATTTAGTTTTTTGTGGGATTTTGTGTACAGGTACTTTAGGAAAACGCCTCCCATTTGTTTGATATGCCTACTTTGTTCTCGTCACCAGCCCTTGGCCTATTGGAGGTAGCCTTGGGGTAGTTATGGCCTAGGCCTCATTTGGTCAGCTCGTGACAGAGTGGTATCAGAGAAGGTCCCACTTTTGGGACTGTAGTGTCATGATGGGTTTCATAGTGATATTATTAGGGTGTTTCGAATTAGTCTCTCAAACCATAGGTTTTATTTTTAGTGTGGTAGAGAAAATATCTATTCATTTGGACTCTGATAACCTTTTTTTGACTCAGTATATTAGGACATTGGTTGCAAGGAAATAATGGTACATGCATCATATAGGACTGGGTTGTAGTTTTTCATGTCCTTCTTGATTCAAATTCCCATATATACTCTTTGAACGTATCATATATTGATTCTATTTCTAGATGACCCCACCACAAAAACAACAATATAGGGATTCGTGCCAGGATTTTGAGGATGATTATCCTCGAGTTCAGTCTTTAGTATAGGAAATTAGTTCTAAGGAAGTACCTATGGGTGGTCCACTATTTGAGCTACCACCCTTTTAGAATCCATTTGTGTCCACCATTTAGGCCAAGGATGTATGTAGGCTGATTGAACTATACAATTTCCAGAGGAAGTGGCCTCTAAGTTTTTGGGTGATCCAAACCCTTAGGCGGCTGATGACTAGATTGAGGAAATCATGCATGTTTTCCTACTTGTGAGGACACCTACCGATCATATGGTGGTTCTAGTGTCAAGACTTCTATAGGGTTTGGAAAAGTGATGGTGTAGTCTTGAGACAAAGACCCATGATGAGGTGATGCTCACAAGGGAGGAGTTTGAGTGGCTCTTTAGGGAAGATTTTTACCTAGCCACAATGAGATTAATTCATATCCAGAAGCTTCTACAGCTTTGGTTAGGTATCATGATTATGGAATTGTACTCTGTGAGCTTTACAAACCTTTCATGATACTCCTTGGATATGATTCAAGACCTGTTTTTTAGATCTTAGAACTTTTAGAAGGGCCTTCGTAGATATGTATGAGAAGGTGTGGTCTCCATGTGCCTTCCCTCTTGTGTGGGGGTACTAGAGTAAGATATGGTAGTAGAGAGCTTCCTGGAGGAGGGACCAGTTAATGTGTTCCATAGTGGTGGTCATGAGTTGGAGGCATCTACAACAGCTTAAATACAGCAGATGATAGGATCGTGGTGCCGGAGTCATACTCATGCCCATACCCAGACACATGGGTTTATAGAGCAGGTATTTTATCGAGGATTTGGACAACTATGGGAGAGGTGGTGTTACAATTACGATATCTCGGGACATATTTCTAGAGATTTTATGACTTGTTGTGCTACTGAGAGGGATCCGGTTGATGGACCACCCTAATAGAGGAAACATTTGGAGTAGGGAGTTTTAATGATAGTAGATGTGGAAGCGGAGTGGGTAGAGAAGCAAGAGGTGGAAGACGGTTTGAGGTGTTTACACCACCACCCCCAGGTAGTTCATGCTAATCTTAGTGAACTGGAGGATGAGGACAAGGACAGCTGTTGGACTTAGAATCCTTTTACCTGGAAGCTCTGAGGAATAATAGAGGTATTCTCTATGACCTTTTTACCTTTTGTAGTAGTAATTGTTATACACTTTTTTGAGGTACTCTTTTCTTTTGATTCTTGATCTAGGTTTAACTAGGGTGACATTGGGTGTCGTTAAAACCATGTGTGGGTGTTGTTGACATATATTTTGAATCATCGGGAAGGGATATGCTTTCCCCATCAAGATTCATTTTTGTGACATGATTAAAACTATGTGGGAGAGTCAGTGCATCCTAAAGCGTATAATGTTAATGTGTGGTGGACGAGTTCCTTAGACTTGTGTGTTTGAGGTGAGGTTATGTGTTGGAGTGTTGAAGAAGTTTCTTCAGTTTTTGTGGAGCTTTTTTGCTTGAACCTTATGTTTGGAAACCCTGGTGGAGGGGGAAACTTTCATAGAACCATTTTTTAGTGGAATATTTATACCATACAATGATTCCATAGTGTGGATTGGTTTCTTACCATCCATACTCATCTGTGATTCCATTAGTGAGTGTGGAAGTGTTTCTATTAGTGAGTGTGCTCGAGGTTTACAATCGAAGGGCTTGGTGAGACCCAGTGTTTACACTTGGAAAACCTTGTTTTGTTCATGGGTACCCTCAAGTGTACGAAATCCACCTTGTATGCAAGATTCATAAGAAGGATGTGCTTCAGTTCATCTAGGGGTGGATGTGAACTTTGGGGTTATGATGTTATTTGTGTTAGCTAACTGAGAAGGTGTGTTTCTAGACCCTATGAATATAGATAGACTGTGGTGCTTTGTGTTTTTTCACCTATCATAGCTGGGGAGACATGTTCCTATTATTAAAAAAAATCAACCTGGTTAGAGCTATATGTGAGTTTTTTGTGGCATGGGTAGTTCCCCTGAGTGTGTTCTTGTAAGCATCATGGGAACTCTTGGTGAGCTCAGTGGCATGGGAGTTCCAGTGGATAGCTTAGTTTCTTTCCCTTGTACCTAGGATTTAACTTTTTGGGGATGAAAGTCCTTAAGTTGGGGAGAATTTAGTGACTCAGGTTTTGACCTGTAAGATTTTGGAATATTTTTAAAAATATTCCTGAAGCTTGGAACTTAGTTAGTGAAATATTCTAGGTCTCGAAGAGCCTCAGTGCGGTGATACTAAAAATATTAAATATATTTTTTCATGTGCACATAGTTTCTCTTGAAACATGGAATAAATCCTACATGAAATCTCAAATTGGAATTCTAAGATCTTGTTGGATTTAAGAACATATTGTTTACCCTATGTGCAACATAAACTTTGTTAGTGTCGGGTGTTCGACCGATGTCAAGTTAGTGGCTGGGTGTTAAAAGGAAGTTAATTGATTTTATAAATTAGAACCAATTAACCCATCCCCCACCACATTGGTGCACATGACATAGAGGAGAGGCAAAACCCTCCTATCCCTTTAGAGAATTGGATGAAAATGAGGCTGAACCAAGGTGATGAGGTACTTCTGATCTCTGTTCTCGACGTCGATCATCATTTCAACAAGGAGCAACATGATTCAGGCATCATTTTGGACCTGAAGCTTTAGTTTTTTTCCACAAGGTGTGTAGATTTGAGTTTTAAACCCAATTCCACATTTTTATTCAATTTTTTAAGGTTTTATATCCCTATTACAATTGAAAAAGATACCTTCTAGGTTGATTTGTAGGTTTCATGGAAAATTGGGGTGATTCGGGATGCTTGTAGGGAAATTCCTGTCGAAATTCTCATCAATAGGATGTGTAAACTAGTGAGACATGTTGTGTGTTCTTCCCATTTGAGGAAGATGGATTTTTGGGACTAAAAGATATTTATTTGGGTTACATGTCATTTAGTGACACCATGTTATATGGACAGAGGCCATGGATAGGGTAGCAATGTGACATCACATGTCCATGTAAAAGTACACATCCAAGGTGCATGTGAATGGGGTGTCAGGCATGGAAATGAGAAAATGAAATGTCCAAGTGGCTATTTACCCTATACATGTCATTTACCATTGGGTACAAGCTATGTGGAAGATATGGCTGGTCATACCGTGTGGAGGAAGAACACAACCGGGGGATGGTAAGGCAGGGCACGCCATGTATGCATACATGGCCAACCAAGCCATGAAAACGGGTGACATGGCTAGGTGCTCGGGTGGGTTCACATGCCATGTGGTCCCTAGTTTATGTTGTGTAATTTCCTTAGGATCTTCTTGAGATATTTCACCTTGCATAAATCATTCTCTGGAACTTAGATTCAGGATTACAAGTATCCTATCTTGAGCATTTTTCCACATAGAATGTGATGGTGGCCTTTGTAGAAATCTCTGATATATGATGTGGTGTGGTTAGAGAATGATGATACAGTATTAGTGTTTAAACTTGTTTAGTGATCAAGGTGGGTCACTAGTTTTACATCAAGGTTGGTACCCTTACTTATAGTATGTGGGACCCCTAGAATCTTTAGGCTAGTAGAGCGGTGCTCCCCTGTTGTATAAGGGCATGGTTCCCCTACCTATGGTAGTTTTGGGACATGAGGTATAAAAAACGTGATGATCCTTTCAGTGGTGCTTGACCGGTGTTATAGATCGGTGTGGTTCTTATAGAGAGACTTTGGGATTGGTTCTCCCCTATGGAATTAGGGCACGGGTTTCCCTTGCCTCTCTACTTTGGTAGAAATAAGACTCCCCACATCGTGGGTGTGGGTACTATACCCATGGGGTAGTTCTTTTGGGCTTGTTAATTCTATGTTCAACCAATGTGTGGGTCCTCTATCTGTGGAGTTAGTAATTACCGACCGTGTTAGGGTGTGGTTCCTTCATATGTGATGCATAGATAGAGTGGGTACTCCCCTACCATGTTAGGTTTTGGGTCCTCTATCCTTGGAATTGAGGATCCCCTTTCACACCAAGGTTTGAGTCCTCCATACATATTATTATGAAGTAGTTGGTACTACTCATTTATACTTTTCATACCTGTAAAGACCCGTAAATTTCAAGGAAATTTTTTAGTTAATTTTCTTTAGAATTTTACAAGAGCGCAGTTTCTGACGGCACCTGATTCTGAGGCCTGGTGTGCCCGGAATCATTTTCTGAAGTTTGGCTCGGGTACGTTCAGTGAACGGACGAGCGGGTTTTTCTAACTTTTGAACCGGTGCCCGAAATCAAATTCTGAGGGCACCGATGAAATCGCAGCGCCGGTATTTACTTAGAAACGCCTCTTCCAGAGTTGTGTTTTCTCGGGTGTGGTTTTTAATTTTCAGACTTAAAGTTAAGAAATAAAATAATTTTACGACAACTTTATTTTATTTCACTTAAGCCACTTGGAAGCCACTTGAATCCACTTAAAGGCGGCTTAAGCTGAGTTGATCCGGATAGGATGCTATCCAGAAATATCCTACCCCCTTGGTAGGATATTTGTGAGGTGGGGCCCGCACGAGCCCCGCCGTTTCTTTCCGCTAAGTAACGCACCCGCGAAAACCCGTCATTATGAATGTCAACTGACGCGTTTTTTTAAATTCTTAACAGACCATTTAATTGGGCGGTTTATTTTGTGAATTAAATGAGCTGTTACTTTCGTTGAATTAATACAACGAATTGATGGGTCGTTACTTACCATTTTTCGTTTGTTGGCGTAATAATAAAATAAGACCAACAAGGTCTTTTGAAGGATTACTCGTTGAGAGGCTTGACAGAATCCTTGAGCCTTCATCCTCCTTCGTGAAGAACGTGAAGAACGCGAAGAACGCCGGCCTCCGACGAAGAACGCCGAACCCGTGGAAGTCGACGACGCGAAGCCGTGTTCCGCGACGCCGACGTTCCCTTCCTGCAACGTTCTTCTGCAACGTCTCTTCCTCTGCAACGAATCTTCGATCAGCTGCTTAAGGTAAGAGTCTCAGACTTTCTTTTTAATCTCCTTTGTGGTTTTTACCAAAACACGGATTTAATTTTTTATAATTAAATTAAATCTGCTGTTTCTTGGTCCGTTGAGTTCGCCGACTCAACGCCGGTTTTCGCGACGACGCGACGCCTTTCCGCGACGACATGACGATCCCCTCCTTCCGCGACGAGAAATTCCGCGAAGAACGTGCGTGTGACGACGACCAACGAGGTAGGGATTTTATTTTTGGAATTGCCCTCTTTTCCCGTGTTGTTTCCTTTCAAGAATGAAGAACCCGATTCTTAAAATAATTTTATTTCATTAAAAATTGTTTTCGGATATGTATTCATGTGTTGAATATTGTTCCTCCCGTTGTTTATCACTAACGCGGAGGGTGCGGGCCAAACGAACACGGCCTGACAACCCTCCGCCATTCGTCGTTGTTGTGCGGATTTGACGGGCGATGATGGAACGTGCCGCAACGGAAGTATGATGGTTCTGCAGTGAAGAGCAAGTCCCGGGAGGAGCAGCGGCGCAGACGGGAAGAGAATCGGACCACCGGAGCGACTCCGGGGGCCCGTGGAAGCCGCCGGCGGTGCGGGTCGCCAGCGCGGCGGCGCCGGCAGCCGGGAGCGGCGGCGCCCCGGCGTGCCGCCGGACAAGGCCACCGCGGCGGCGGCACTCGCAGACCCACGGCCGCGCGGGTCCGGCGTGCGCGGGACGCGGCTGAAGCCGCGTCCGATTGTCCGAGCGACACCCCGCGGGTGCAGCGGGGTTGTCACGCGGGGACGGCGGCTCCCCCCCCCCCCCCCCCCGCGTCGCTCGGCTGCCCAGGGAGACACCCCACGGGTGCTGCGGGGGTGTCACGCGGGGGTGGCGGCTCCCCCCCACGTCGCTCGGCTGTGCCGAGCCGGGCGGGACCGGGTCCGACCGGGTCGGACTGGGTTGACCCGGTTTGGCCGACCCAAGGGGGGGGGGGGTCGGGCTGGCTCGGCCCGGGCCCAGACCCCCCGTCTTCGGACCGTTTTCGGTCTTTTAGCCATAACTTGAGTTACGGGCCTCCGAACGATGCGCCGTCAGCGGTGATGAGATCCTTGGATTGAGACTGTCGTTTCTGTATATCGCACTCAGGGTTTCGGAATACTTTGGGTTCGGTCGGGTTGGTTCGTACACGAAACCAACCGGGCCCTCGGAGCGGAAACGCTCATATCTTGAGCTCCGGACGTCCGATTGACGTGCCGTCAACTTTGGTGGATTCCTCTAAATGAGATGGATCTTTTGGCATAATCCACCCAAGGTTTGGACATAGGTGGAGTACGGTCGGGTTGGTTTGCCTTAAAAAACCAACCGGGCCCCTGGGACGAAAAAGCCAATAACTCTCAGACCGGGCGTCCGATTGACGCGCCGTCTGCGACGTTGAGTTCCTGTTGACGATACGGAACTTTTAGATACATCAACTCTGGACTTTGAGTCAGTTGATGTATCAGCCTCTCGGCTCGTGGAGCGGACCCTCCCGAACGATCTTGTTGTGTGTGGGAACCTTAGAGCTGGCTGCTACTGCTGCTGTGACGGCGATGACTATACAGAGATCCTCAGTATATTCGACTGCGACAATGATGAAAACCGTACGGGAATCCTCCTTGTTTTCGGCAGTGACCACTACGGTACATCTTGGGATACATCAACTCCGGACTACATGTCAGTTGATGCATTGACCTCTTAGCTCGTGGAGTGGACCCTCCCGAAACGAGCATGCTGTGTGCGGAAACCCTAGGGCCGGTTGAGACATGACGACTGTTGATCGAACGAATCAGTGTGTTACGGATAGCCCGGTGGGGGAGCGCTTGGTTGTAGCAGCACAGGGGAGTGATTGGTTGTAGCAATAGACCCAGGACAGAGGTGCGCTTGGTTGTAGCGGCACAGAGGAGCGCTTGGTTGTAGCGGCAGACCCACAACAGAGGTGCGCTTGGTTGTAGCGGCACAGGGGAGCGCTTGGTTGTAGCGGCAGACCCACGACAGAGGTGCGCTTGGTTGTAGCGGCACATGGGAGCGCTTGGTTGTAGCGGCAGACCCACGACAGAGGTGCGCTTGGTTGTAGTGGCACAGGGGAGCGCTTGGTTGTAGCGGCAGACCCACGACGGAGGAGCACTTGGTTGTAATGGCACGGGGGAGCGCTTGGTGGTAGCAGCAGGCCCACAGTACCCGATAGGTGGAGAACTACAGCAGTCCAAGGTAAGAGGGAAGCACTTGGTTATAACGGCATAACCACTGCACTTGATGGATAAGAAGTTTCCCAATAGCTTTGGGTTCAACTTCATGATCGAACCTGTGTGAGTTGAATCCTGTTTGCTTTCCTGTGTGGATTGTGTTGTGCTATCCTGTGTGGATTACGTTTTTCTTTCCTGTGTGGAATACGTATACTTTCCTGTGTGGACTGAGTTGTACTTGGGCTCGGAGGTTGGAGCGTATTGGAATTGTTGACTTAGGTATATGTATGTGAATTTACCTAAGCAGTGTTGGTTGTTACTTAGTGATTGTATCTTTCCTTTATGGTTTATCCTTTGTGGATTTTGGGAGACCCTCGGGGGTCTCGGGGTCCCTACTGAGTAGCTTATACTCACCCCTGCACGGGCTATGCCCGCACTACGTTGTGTTGGTTGCAGACGACGGACAGCATTGATCGTGGTTGAGGCTTGCAGAGCAGGACGGTACCTAGAGGAGGACCACTGGGCGGGATGTACTCGGAGCAGACGGCGGGACCCGAGGAGCAGTGAAGCTATCTGTACCCACCCTTCAGTTGGGATTTCCAGTGGACAGCTCGGTGTAGCGGCTTTTACCTTTCAGTTGTTGTTTTCCCTTTTGAGTTGTACTTTACTTTCAGTTTGGGTTTGTATTCTGACCCACTTACTTTCCGCACTTGCAGTTGTACCCTGTTTTTACTTAGTGACTACCTTTTTCCACTTGCTTACTCTGAGGTTCTTGTTTACTTTACAAAGGCAATGCCTTCCCTGTTTATCGAGATTTACGCCTTGTTTCTAGTCGCCAGCCCCTGGCCTATGGAAGGCGGGCTTGGGGTAGTCACGACACGGGCCCCGAGGACGGGTCCTAACAAATTGGTATCAGAGGTGGTCGGTTCTACCATAGACTCTGATCTTTATTCTTTGTGAAGCAATAGTGTTTTGTGTATTGGGTGTGGTTATCAGTCCAGGGAGTCCAGTGTTGGTGTGGTGGCTGACGTATCCGTACACCAGGACCCTGACTTCTGATTTCCGACTTAATGCACGAAAACATTGATTGCATGTGTGTTTCGAGTTTTCTTTGTGATTACTTTATGTCACCTCACCAGGTATACTGTTCTGACCATGGCACACCTGTTTCCTTTTCAGGATGGCCCCACGACGGCAGCCATCTAGGGTTCTGAGTGATGTGCATGGCGAGAGCCCACCGAGCATCAAGGACTCGGTACAGGGCCCTTTGACAGCTGAGGCACCGGCGGTACCTATACCCGCCGAGCCACCGATGCTACCAGCCCCAGCTTCTGACGATGCGCGTCGCCTTAGTGCACAGCATGAGTTCCAGTGCCAGCGACCGCCCAGGTTCTGCGGGGAGACGGACCCTCAGGCCACCGAAGACTGGCTGGAGGCAGTTGTATGGGTTTTCAGATTAGTGAGGACACCAGCAGACCTTATGGTGATCCTCACAGCGAGCCTCCTGCACGCGGCAGCAGGCAGATGGTGGATCTTGATGCTCCAGGTGCACGACGAGACATCTCTCCTCTGGACGGACTTTGAGAGCATCTTCCGCTCCGAGTTCGTCCCAGCCACCCTCCGAGCGGTGCGCATTCAGGATCTACTACAGCTGCGGCAGGGCAGCATGACAGTGGCCCAGTACTCTGCGAGATTTACTGATCTCTCGCGCTACTCCACAGATATGGTACGAGACCTGTTCTTCTGGGCCCGAACCTTCGAGCAGGGATTGAGGCACGAGATCAGGGATTCGATGATCTCCCTCAACATTCCGACTCAGGCAGGGGTGTTGGAGTGAGCCCTCTTAGTGGAGAGTTTCCTTGCTGAGTAGTCTCCAGCAGCAGGACTTACCACTTGCCGGCATGCGGCAGAGTCTTCTGCAGCGGGCAGTAGACAGATGACGCAGGGGTCCAAGAGGACTAGACATACAGGTGGTCGACAGCATGACTCTGGATCGTTTGTGCGAGGCACTCAGGGTGGACAACGACTTGCCATGAGAGGGCAGTGTTACTCCTGCGGTGGGATTAGTCACATGGGTCGTGACTGTCCGACCTGCCATATGGATGACCAGAAGATGGACGAAGGGCCCCCCAGGCAGAGGCAGAGGTTCGATCAGGGCGGGCCGCAAGGAGCAGGCGGCTATGGCAGGGGAGCTGGTCGTGCAGCTGGAGGTGGACGACGCTTCGGGGTGTTGCCACCACCACCACCAGGAGGTCCACCCCGACCGCAGGGGACAGGAGGACATGGGAGAGATCAGCTTCAGGAAGCTGAGGCCTACGATCATGGAGCTCTGGGAGCAGATGGACAGGAGCGGGACTAGCTCCAGACCTGGAGACTTTTGTTCATGTTTCTTCTAGTTTTGTTGATGTATGTTTGTAGATGCTTTGTGTCTTTGTACTTGAGCTACTGTAATAAAAGACACCTTTTTGTGGCATTTACTTCCATGTCCTCTCTTGTGTTGTTACTAATAGGTTCCGGTTTAGACTGTTGACTTGACCCTCACCTGAGAGGTACCAACTGGAGGAGACCCAGTTACCACACACTGATGCCGACAGTGTGACTCAACCCTTGGAGATGAGAGTAACGGTTGGATCTCTTGGTAGTAGCGTCGAGGCCTTACGACGTCATCCTTGGTATGGGTTAGTATCATCCATGTCGGGATTGACTGTATTAGGCAAAGAACGTGGTTCATCCAGAGGATTAGACCGGATTTCTCTTATCAGCAAGGAAGAAATCATAGCAGCTCTTGTGGGATCAGAGGTGGTCTAGGCCACGACAGAGAAGGTCCAAGTCATCCAGGAGCGGACGAGGACAGCTTAGAGCCGGCAGAAGTCATATGATGATAGGAGGCGGAGGCCACTAGAGTTCGAGGATGGAAACCATGTCTTCTTGCGGGTCTCACCTCGACGTGGTTTACGGAGATTTGGCTGAGGCGGAAAGTTGTCTCCATGCTTCATCGGGCCTTTCCAGGTCCTCAGCAGGATTGGTGAGGTGGCTTATCGCCTGGCTCTGCCACCTCAGTTGCACCGGGTGCACGACGTCTTCCACGTATCTCAGCTGAGAAGATACGTGCACGACCCGACACACATCATTGACTATGGGGATCTAGACGTGGATGATGGGGTGACTTTTGCAGAGGTCCCGGTGGAGATAGAGGATCGACAAGAGCGGGTTCTATGTGGGAGATCGATTCTTCTTGTGCGCATCATATGGCAGCATGGGAACCTCCAGGAGAGCACATGGGAGCGGGAGGCTCAGATGCGTGCTCAGTACCCACATTTGTTTCCCTAGTTTATGATGTATCTTTACGGTGACGTAAAGCCCTGAGGTGGGAGTAATGTAAAGACCCGTAAATTTCAAGGAAATTTTTTACTTAATTTTCTTTGGAATTTTACAAGAGC
Source organism: Viscum album (assembly GCA_963277665.1). Taxonomy (NCBI): domain Eukaryota; kingdom Viridiplantae; phylum Streptophyta; class Magnoliopsida; order Santalales; family Viscaceae; genus Viscum; species Viscum album. The sequence continues at coordinate 687,131,696 of OY728150.1, forward strand.
GCAGTTTCTGACGGAACCTGATTCCGAGGCCCGGTGTGCCCGGAATCATTTTCCGAAGTTTGGCTCGGGTACGTTCGGTGAACGGACGAGCGGGTTTTTATAACTTTTGAACCGGTTCCCGGAATCGAATTCTGAGGGCACTGATGAAATTGCAGCGCCGGTATTTTCTTATAAACGCCTCTTCCGGAGTTGCTTTTGCTCGGGTGTGGTTTTTAATTTTCGGGCTTAAAGTTAAGAAATAAAATAATTTTACGACAACTTTATTTTATTTCACTTAAGCCACTTGGAAGCCACTTGAAGCCACTTAAAGGCGTCTTAAGCTGAGTTGATCCGGATAGGATGATATCCAGAAATATTCTACCCCCTCGGTAGGATATTTGTGAGGTGGGGCCCGCATGAGCCCCGCCGTTTCTTTCTGCTAAGTAACGCACCCGCGAAAACCCGTCATTATGAAAGTCAACTGACGCGTTTTCTTAAATTCTTAACAGACCATTTAATTTGGCGGTTTATTTCGTGAATTAAATGAGCTGTTACTTTCTTTGAATTAATACAATGAATTGATGGGTCGTTACTTACCATTTTTCGTTTGTTGGTGTAATAATAAAATAAGACCAACAAGGTCTTTTGAAGGATTACTCATTGAGAGGCTTGACAGAATCCTTGAGCCTTCATCCTCCTTCGCGAAGAACGTGAAGAACGTGAAGAACGCCAGCCTCCGACGAAGAACGCTGAACCCGTGGAAGTCGACGACGCGAAGCCGTGTTCCGCGACGCCGACGTTCCCTTCCTGCAATGTTCTTCTGCGACGTCTCTTCCTCCGCAACGAATCTTCGATCAGCTGCTTGAGGTAAGAGACTCGGACTTTCTTTTTAATCTCCTTTGTGGTTTTTACCAAAACACGGATTTAATTTTTTATAATTAAATTAAATCTGTTGTTTCTTGGTCCGTTGAGTTCGCCGACTCAATGCTGGTTTCCATGACGACGCGATGCCTTTCTGCGATGATGCGACGATCCCCTCCTTCCGCGATGAGCAATTCCGCGAAGAACGTGCATGCGACGACAACCAACGAGGTAGGGATTTTATTTTTGGAATCGCCCTCTTTTCCCGTGTTGTTTCCATTCAAGAATGAAGAACCCTATTTTTAAAACAATTTTATTTCATTAAAAATTGTTTTCGGATATGTATTCATGTGTTTAATATTTTTCCTCCTGTTGTTTATCACTAACGCGGAGGGTGTGGGCCAAACGAACACGGCCCGATGACCCTCCTCCGTTTTTCGTTGTTGTGCGGATTTGACGGGCGACGACGGAACGTGCCGCAACAGAAGTATGATGGTTCCGCAGTGAAGAGCAAGTCCCGGGAGGAGTAGCGGCGCAGACGGGAACAGAATCGGACCACCGGAGCGACTCCGGTGGCCTGTGGAAGCCGCCGGCGGTGCGGGTCACCGGCGCAGTGGCGCCGGCAGCCGGGAGCGGCGGCGCCCCGGCGCGCCGCCGGACAAGGCCGTCGCGGCAAAAGCGGCGGCCGCGCGGGACGCGGCTGAAGCCACGTCCGGTTGTCCGAGCGACACCCCACGGGTGCCGCGGGGTTGTCACGCGGGGGCGGCGGCTCCCCCCCCCCCCCCCCCCCGCGTCGCTCGGCTGGCCAGGGAGACACCCTGTGGGTGCCTCGGGGGTGGCGGCTCCCCCCCGCGTCGCTCGGCCGAGCCGAGCCGGGCTGGCCAAGCCAGGCCGGTCCGACCGGCCGGGCCGGAACGGGTCCGACCGGGTCGTACCGGGTCGACCCGGTTCGGCCGACCCAAGGGGGGGTCGGGCCGGCTCGGCCTGGGCCCAGACCCCCCGTCTTCGGACCGTTTTTGGTATTTTAGCCGTAACTTGAGCTACGGGCCTCCGAACGATGCGCCGTCAGCGGAGATGCGATCCTTGGATCGAGAAGGTCGTTTCGGTATATTGCACTCAAGGTTTCGGAATACTTTGGGTTCGGCCGGGTTGGTTCGTACACGAAACCAACCGGGCCCTCGGAGCGGAAATGCTCATATCTTGAGCTTCGGACATCCGATTGACGTGCCGTCGACTTTGGTGGATTCCTCTAAGTGAGAAGGATTTTTTGGCATACTCTGCCCGAGGTTTGGACGTAGGTGGAGTATGGTCGGGTTGGTTTTCCTTAAAAAACCAACCAGGCCCCTATGACGAAAAAGCCAATAACTCTTAGATCGGGCGTCCGATTGATGTGCCGTCTACGACGTTGAGTTCCTGTTGATGATACGAAACTTTTGGATACATCAACTCTGGACTTTGAGTCAGTTGATGTATCAGCCTCTCGGCTCGTGGAGCGGACCCTCCCGAACGAGCTTGAAGTGTGCGGGAACCTTAGAGCTGGCAGCTACTGCTGCTGTGACGGCGATGACTATACAGAGATCCTCAGTAGATTCGACTGCGAAAATGATGAAAAACATACGGGAATCCTCCGTGTTTTCGGCAGTGACCACTACGGTACATCTTGGGATACATCAAATCCGGACTACATGTCAGTTGATGCATCGACCTCTTAGCTCGTGGAGTGGACCCTCCTGAAATGAGCATGCTGTGTGCGGAAACCCTAGGGCCGGTTGAGACTTGACGACTGCTGATCGAACGACTCGGTGTGTTACGGATAGCCCGGTGGGGGAGCGCTTGGTTGTAGCGGCACAAGGGAGCACTTGGTTGTAGCGGCAGACCCAGGACAGAGGTGCGCTTGGTTGTAGCGGCACAGGGGAGTGCTTGGTTGTAGTGGCAGACCCACAATAGAGGTGCGCTTGGTTGTAGCGGCACAGGGGAGTGCATGGTTGTAGCGGCAGACCCACGACAAAGGTGCGCTTGGTTTTAGCGGCACAGGGGAGCGCTTGGTTGTAGCGGCAGACCCACGACAGAGGTGCACTTGGTTGTAGCGGCACAGGGGAGCGCTTGGTTCTAGCGGCAGACCCACGACGGAGGAGCACTTGGTTGTAACGGCATGGGGGAGCGCTTGGTGGTAGAAGAAGGCCCATAGTACCTGATAGGTGGAGAACTACAACAGTCCAAGGTAAGAGGGAAGCGCTTGGTTGTAGCGGCATAACCACTGCACTTGATGGATAGGAGTTTCCCAATAGCTTTGGGTTCAACTTCATGATCGAACCTGTGTGAGCTGAATCCTGTTTTCTTTTCTGTGTGGATTGTGTTGTGCTATCCTGTGTAGATTACATTTTTCTTTCCTGTGTGGAATACGTATACTTTCCTGTGTGGACTGAGTTGTACTTGGGCTCGGAGGTTGGAGCGTATTGGAATTGTTGACTTAGGTATATGTATGGGAATTTACCTAAGCAGTGTCGGTTGTTACTTCGTGATTGTATCTTTCCTTTGTGGTTTATCCTTTGTGGATTTTGGGAGACCCTCAGGGGTCTCGGGGTCCCTACTGAGTAGCTTATACTCACCCCTGCACAGGCTATGCCTGCACTACGTTGTGTTGGTTACAGACGACGGACAGCATTGATCGTGGTTGAGGCTTGCATAGCAGGACGGTACCTAGAGGAGGACCACTGGGCGGGACGTACTCGGAGCAGACGGCGGGACCCGAGGAGCAGTGAAGCTATCTGTACCCACCCTTCAGGTGGGATTTCCAGTGGACAGCTCGGTGTAGCGGCTTTTACCTTTCAGTTGTTGTTTTCCCTTTTGAGTTGTACTTTACTTTCAGTTTGGGTTTTTATTCTGACCCACTTACTTTTCGCACTTGCAGTTGTACCCTGTTTTTACTTAGTGATTACCTTTTTCCGCTTGCTTACTCTGAGGTGCTTGTTTACTTTACAAAGGCAATGTCTTCCCTGTTTATCAGGATTTACGCCTTGGTGCTAGTCGCCGGCCCCTGGCCTATGGAAGGCGGGCTTGGGGTAGTCATGACACGGGCCCCAAGGACGGGTCCTGACAATACCCGGGAGTAGGTCCTCTATCCTGGGGTCGGTACTCCCCTACTGCATCAGGGTGAAATTCCCCAATAGTTATTGTACAGGTAGATTGGTACTCCCCTTTCGTACCTGGGTGTGGGTCCTCTATCCACAGAGTGGTAATCCCCTATCATGCTAGGTTGAGGGTCCTCTATCTATAGAGTTTTACCCATTTACCTATCAAGTAATGGTTCCTCTATCCTTTAAGTGGAACTCCCCTATCATACCTGGGTACGATTCTTCATCTATGGAGTTGTACTCCCCTTTCTTTGAGTAACATCTGGTAGTGGGTATTCCACTAGAGTCTTATCTCCCTTAGTTGTGGAGTAGATTTATGCGGATCGGGACACTCCACTAGTTACATGTGATAACTAGTTAGGATTTAGTGCTCCCTTGATAGGGTGAGGTGTGGGCCACTCCGTACTGGAGTGATAGATATTTCACAGGTTAGCAGTGAGGTTTGGGTCCCTCTATTCTCTCTCATTAGAGATGATTCACTTAATTCATAGCCTAGAGTAGTGCTCCCTCAATTGTGTTTAGTGGTGAGGGGCATGCCTCTCCACTTGGGTTCTTATAGCCTTGCGTAGGGAATAGGTTAGCAATGGCATGACCTCTGGTGATGGGATCTAGAGTTTGACCTTGTTTGTTGTTACCAATGGTGGGAGTTCTCTCGAATTTACCCGCAGGAATGGTAGAGTTGTACCCAATGGAGTGAATCTCTCAGAAAGGTTCCATCTATGATGGAAGATATCAATGAGGGTTTTCTCCTGGTTGTCTGTTACCTTTAGTGCCTTGTGTAGAATTATTTAGTTAGCTATGAGGTTGGGACTGAATGGGACTTGGTGTTAGTGAAAAGTAAATTTGGGTGTTTCTAGGAGTCCTTGTGGTGTTGTCGTGTGTCTAGGCTAGAATCCCTTATAGACTAAGAAGACTAGTCATGTATAGTTGAGGATGGTTCTAGATGTAGTTTCCCTCTCGATTGGGTTCCCTCTGGCTAGGTCAATATGAATATTTTCTTTTAGTTTCTCCATTTTCTTTTGGGTTTTTTGGGGTGCCTACTGAGTATTGTTATACTCACCCCTACATAAGCTTCGTATGCATGTGTTGTGTCTTGTATAGACCAAAATCCTTTAAAAGGATTCCCCAGAGGACCTGAGGTAGGCATAGATTAGTGAGCTAGAATAACTGAGGTGTTTACTAAAGCTGGGTCGATGAGATTTTATATAGTTTCATTTGATAGTGATCCCATCCTTTTGAGTAGGTTGGAAAATTTTATAGTTTTTGGTGGGTGTGATTTTTTCCTTTTTACACTTTCACTACATTTTTGTACTCTAGTTTGGGATAGATGTATGTATGCATTTTATTTTATAGATTTTTATATCTCTTCATTGTTTCATGGATATAGTTGTGGGTGTGTGTGTACATGTAATTTAGGAAACGGCCTCCCATATATATGATATTTCCACTCGGTGCTAGTCTCTAGTCCCTGACCAATTAGAGGTGGGTTTGGGGTAGTCGTGGTTCAGGCCCCATTGGGTCAGGTCATAATAGAGTGGTATTATAGCGGGTTCTCCTTTGGGACTATAGTTTAATGATCTTGGTTGGGTTGAAAAAATAGTGTTAGGGTGTTTGAGTTCATCTCTTAGGCCAGAGGTTCCAGTGTTGGTGCAGTAATCGATGTATCCATTCACTAAGACTCTAATAACCTTGTTTTTTACTCAGTATATTAGGAGACTGGTCACAATAAAATAATGGTACATTAATCATATTGGATTGGGTTATGGTTTTTCTTATCCTTCTTGAGTCATATCCCTAGATATACTCTTTGACTCTGGCATGTCTTGATTCTATTTCAGGACATCACTGTGATGATAGCCATATAGGGTTCCATGGTGAGATTCTGATGATGATCTACCCCAATTAGAGAGGATTCATTGTAGGGAATGGGTTCTAAGGTGGTACCTTCAAGTGGTATTCCTATTGAGCCACCACTCATTGAGAAGCTGGTTGGGCTACAATTCAGGTCGAAGATGCGTTTAGGTTGAGTGTGTGGCACCAGTTCTAGAGGAAGTTAATTCTAAGGTATTAGGGTGATCCAACCCCCCAGGTGGTTGATGAATGGCATGAGTCAGTCACATGTGTCTTCCTCCTTGCGAGGACACCACCCAATCATATTATAACACCCCAAGAATCTACACATAATTTTAATATTTAATGCTCGAAACACTAAGTCTCTACAAAACACCACTTTGTTATAACCTAGACAGTAAACATAATTTTACCACTGTTGTGATTTGAGTTTCAAGAAACTGACATACACGGTTGCATTCAGTAGGATATTTAGAGTCTGATAAGACAAAATTAATTTTTGATGAATAGTAACATACCCTTATGAATAATAACATATCCTTATGAATATTAATTTTACTCTTATGAATATTAATGAATAGAAGATCGGCCAAAAAAATATAAGCTTCACCCATGATTGTATAAATACAATTTAGACATATTATAAGTGGAAAAACAATCATAGTATAAGTATTGGTATTTTTGTATGTCATAAATATTTTAATTACAATTTTATGATTAATTTAATAATTTAAAATGGAAATTTATTTTAATAAAATGTAATCATAAATTGTTACTTTTTTTCTTATGGTTATAAGATAATTTTATGGGACCTTGATTAAATTCTCAAGGTGTTATAAAACAAGTTATAATTTTAAAGTTGTTTTTTTAGAATAAATTATGATTTTAATTAAAAATTAAATTAAAAATATTTAAAAAATTATTTTTAAAAAATGGATTTCATTTTTTAATTCTACACATCGAAAAATGTTTTGGGTGAATTTTTTGGGATTTTTTTAAATACTTGTATGTTTCATAAATAATAAAAATACAATTTTGAGTTTTTGTATGTTTAATGACATCATAATGATGTAATGATTAATATAAAATTCTTGTCAACTTGTGTGCAGTAAAATATGATATGAGGTGTCCCAAATGGCTAATACCATGGGAAAATACCATGGGAAAGCCCATGGATTTTCAATAACCACAAATGAGGTGTCCTTTGAAATTAAAAAAAAAACTCCATCTCATTTACTATAAATACCCACTCATTCCTTTGTTTTCCATCATTAAAAACTAATCCTCTCCCAATATCTGGTTCTTTTACCTCACTATGAGTCCTAACAAGTTTTCCTCAATCCCCCAAGGTCTCAACCATCAAGTTTTTGGAGTTACTCTACAAAGTAAGGGAATCTACCACCCTTCTCTTTTTCAAGATTTCATTTTATGTTATTATTTTTATTTTCAATTGGATTATGTTGGGATATGTAATTAAATATCCCCCCTTACTTTCTATATTATTTAATATTGATGATAGACCCCTTTTATCTCGTCAAAATATTTTTTTAATTTTTAAGCGACGTCATTAGGCTACCGAATTTTCGTAAGGGATTTCCCAACTTTTCTTTTATTTCGAGTTCCTTTATTTTCTTTTTTCTTTCCCCACCCCCTTTCATCCAAATGTTGTGATGAATTCAGTACCTTAAATGTAATATAATTTTGTCGTGATAAAGTAATAATTCTTCATCAACTCTCATTTCCCATTCTTTTATACTAGAAATTAAAACACCATTCGAGATGAGTTGATTTATTACATTCAAGGACGAAGGGTTTTCAATTTCTATTATCATCTTAAATTAAGGTCATGAAACTATTTTTATGGTTGAAAAAGACTAAAATATGTGTATTATAACTTATTTAAAGTTATGAAATCCTTTTAGACACATGATATTAGTTTATAAATCAAAATGAGTACGTTGTGATCAAAAACTACCAATTAACCCAAACAATTGTCACTAATGTTTAATATAATGATTCATCTTCACTCCCAATAACCAAATAAATTTTATAATAATTTAATATTATATTTGATAAATAAAAACATATAAATTATATTCTGGAAAAAAATTATCATTCTACATTTTTATCCGTACATGAATATAAGTAAACTGATCATGAAAACCAGGGAAGAAAACGCTCCCAAACAATGAAATTGAATCTCTTGACCCATCAAAAGGCCATGAATGAACCTAATAAGAATATAATAAATCAATAAAATGTATTATGTGATCTTTAATAATTAATTTATGAACCTAAATTTTATTATTCGGGTCATTAAGATCAATTTAAGAACACCTTTGGATTTAAGGTAAGGGTTTTCCACCCGAACCTCCATTTTCATTCGAGTTACTTTTATTGTCTACTTACATCAATGAAATTTTTTTGTACTATTATTTACCCATCATAAATTATATAATAGTGTTATATATATATTTACCAACCATAATATTTATTTATTTTATGGGTAGTTACACTTTTTATAAGGAACCATCAAAACAATTCTTTCTGAAATACAAGCCTGATTCAAGGGAATTTCTCAATTATTACCTATTTTCAAGAGAAATATATAATATTTTTTTAACAAACATTATTCTCATAAAATAACTATTTTTATTATGATAAATCTCACTTAAATCGCTTCTATTTTTATATAGATATTTTTTCAAAATAACTCTTCTTCTCCAAGTAAAAGGGATTTTATAACAAGAATTGATCAATGATTTTAAAGGAGTATTTTCACCCATTTCAGCACTATTGTTGATTATTATGTTTAAATGGGGTTAATTTTTTATGATATCATCCAATATATTTTGACTATGTATGTTTTATCCTAAAACCATTCATCAATTTACTCTCAAAGGTTAGTGTTTGTGCTTAATGTTCGGAGAAAGTTATTTACATTTCATATGTTAGTTTCATTCTGAATGTATATGTCATTTATGTTTATCCATAATCATATGAGGAATGAATTGGACTTATTATGTCTCATTTGGGACCCTCTATATCCCCTCGGTGCATCTGTAGGTCTCATGAGACAAACTATGGTCTTAGCATGAGGCCTAGAAAAAATGGATATTTATGTTCTTAGCACGAGGCCTTGATGGTATGGTTATGATGTCCCGTATTATGCATTCCATCATTATGAAACTAGTACCGATAGTTCATGTGGTTGTTAAACTAGTATAATACCAATGATTAAGTTTTATTATGTAATTATTCATTCATCTCTTAATCTTTCCATTTTATGTTCAAGTTTATTTTTAAAGACATGTGTTGTTAGTTATTCACTGTGTCTCATGTTTATGTTTATGATATCTTCCATTGTATTTCTTTCCATTACTGAGCGTTTAAGGTCAACCCTTTATTATATTTCATTTTATCAGGTCATGAAGAAGTTTATTATGAGCGACCTGTAGGGATAAACTTATAGTTGTGGAAGTTCCCAATAAAACTTATGTGTTGTATTTCATTCCAACTTGTAATGATGAATTTATATATGTATCTTGTTTCCAAAGCTACTAAACTACTCATTTTTTAGGATTCATATTCCTAGTTAATATTCCAATTTAATAAAATTAGGAACCAGCTCTAGGAACTGGGGTTGGTTCTTTAAAATAGCTATCAAAGGAAGTTTAGTAGAAAACTTGGAAACTAGATTTAGAAAATGTAGATTAACGAATAAATCCCTAAGATAGTCTTTGAGGATAAATATACAAGAACATCCTAGTATTTTAGTAAGGAATAGATTATATGGATCTTTCTAGAAAATAAATACCTATCTTGATACTACAAGTGGATGTGGTTTTGGCACAGAAGTACCTATGAGTGAAAACTCAGACAAGGAGTATTGGGCTTGACCTGGGGTATCCTGGTACACGACAACGGGTCTTATTGTGCACTTGGTTTGACACTCCTATGAGATATACATAGAATAATTCCCTTTTTCTTTACAAGACATTATGAAGGATTTGAATGTAATATTTTCCTCTAAGAAACCATGTTTATGACTCTAATATTAGTTATTCATTATAAGTTTTTTTCTACATTGAGATTGTACATTATGATTCATAACCTAATCTAGTGTATGTCATTATTTAGAAATGGTGTCTAGTGGAAGGACCGGAAAATGCATGAATTTGCATGTCCCGTGTAGGTATTTCCCTCCGATGAAAGATAATTATGTTGTCTCTGGAGCTGTGACTAGTTCAGAGCAACTTGTAATTATATTGGGACAGCTTACTCAGGTTATAAACAATAACCTTATCCGAATGAATCTTCTAGATCTACAAGATGGAGAAGATATGTTAGATCACTTTATGTGACAACAGTCTCCATCATTCAATGGGACTACAAACCCTTTTTTAGTTGAGTAGTGGATAAGTTATCTAGAGAATATATTTCTCACTTTGGGACGTAATGAAAGAGAGAAGGTTTTCATGGCGGTTTATCATCAATCGAGAGATGCAGATCAATGGTGGTCATTAATCGAAAACACAAAGGAGGGGGGATAAATAAAAGATATGGAATGGAGTGATTTTAAGAAAATTTTCCTAGAAAAATAATTCCCTCATGAACAGTGAGCATATATGGAAAGGAAGTTTCTAAATACGAAGTAAAAGGAGGATGTAAATGTTGAAAAGTATGAAGCTAACTTCACAAGGTTAGTAAGGCATGTTATGGACTACGTACGCAATCCAAGGAGAAAGATTTATTGATTCTTTGATGGTTTAAAACCATTCCTATGAAGGGTGCTAGTCTCCCAGAATTTCTCATCATATGAAGATATAGTCTCATGTTCTATCAAGATAGAAAAATAATTTTCTAAGTCTTATGAATTTAAATGAAAGAAAGAGAAGAAGAGGGATGCTGAAAAAAATTGTAAAGGGAATAAGGGAATATCCGACCATCCACCCTGTAGTAATTGTGGAAAGAAACACCCCAGCACTTGCATGAAGGAAATGGGAGTTTTTTACAAGTGTAGAGAAAAATGTCACCAATCTCGTGATTACAAGGGGAAGAAATAAAAAACCAATCTATAATTATATAGTTGTAAATAGATGTTACATTATACACATTAACTTCCTAAGAATCATGGAAAAATTCCTAAAGAAAGGCCAATAGAGAAAGGCCAAGCTTATGCAGTCACAAATACTGAGGTTTAAGTTTCTAACGATGTGGTGGCATGTACTTTAATTGATTCCTAAAACTTAGCCAAGTCTTTATTTGATTCTGGATCATCAAAATCTTTTATATCTTCCCTATTTTCCAAGAAAATTATACATTTTCAATTTGATTTAATAAAGGAGTTGTCAGTAAAAACTCCTAGGAGATGTATCATTGCAACAAAGACGTGTTTATCAGTCCCCATCATGACACATAAATGTGCTTTAGTTGTTAACCTTATCATCATACCCATGAATAACTTTGATATAATCCTTGTTATGAGTTTTCTTTCATGTTATGATGTGAAGATATATTTCAATAAGAGAGAAGTTATGGTTTTTTAGAATGGTGTTGAATCCCTTGTCTATAGAGCAGAAAACTTGTCAGCTGATTCTTATCTAGATCCACCCCAGTAGCTCTACTTAATTCAATTATTAGGGAGGAATTGAATTCAATATCTATAGGTGAGTAAAGTAATGTTCAAATAGAGGACGTACCTATTGTGCAAGAATATGTTGATATGTTTCCATAGGATTTACCTAGACATCCTAGAGAGCGAGAAATTGAGTTTTCCATTGACTTAATTATTGGTTCAAGGCCTATATCAAAGAACCCTTATAGAATGGACAATGTAGAATTAGTGGAACTAAAGAAAAAAGTAGAAGAATTTAGTGATAAATAATTTATTCTCCCTAGTGTCTCACTAAGGGGAGCCCCTATTCTTTTTTGTTAGGAAGAAAGATAGATCTATGAGGTTGTGTATTGTCTACAGGGAGATAAATGCTATAATAAAAAAGAAAAAATATCTCCTGCATTGTATTGATGATTTATTTGATCAACTTCACGGAGCCCAATATATTTTGAAGATTGACCTTTGATCTAGATATCATCAATTTATAGTAAGGAATGAAGTCATTCCAAAGACAGAATTTCGAATTACGTATGGGAATTATGAGTTTACAGTAATTCCTTTTGGACTGACTAATGCACCCTCTATTTTCATGGATCTAATGAATAGATTTTTCAATGAACATCTTGATGAATTTGTGGTGGTATTTATTGATGATATCTAGATATACGTCAAAAGTTATGAAGATCATGAAAAACACCTACGCACTATTTTGAAGACTCTTAGAAGAAATTAATTATATGGGAAGTTTAGAAAATGTGAATTTTGGATTCAATCAGTTTCCTTTTTTAGCCACATTGTCTCTAAGGATGGAATATTTTTTGATCCTATGAAGACAATGGTTGTGCAAGAATTTCCTACTCAAACAATCATAACTGAGTTAAGTAGTTTTATTGGATTAGTGAGTTATTATCAGCATTTCGTTCAGAACATCTCCCGTTTATCCAACCCAATGACCAAGCTTACACATAAAGGGGTTAAGTTTGTATGGACAAAATAATGTGAGGGCTGTTTTGAATAATTTAAGAGAAGGTTAGTGAATGCACCTATCCTAATTCTACCATGAGGGAATTATGGGTTTTTTATCTATAATGATGCATAAAAGAAAGGAATTGGTTTTGTCCTTATTCAGAATGATAGACTCATTGCCTATGCATCAAGGTAGATAAAAATTCATGAACAAAACTATCCTACTCATGATCTTGAGTTAGCTTCTGTGATCTTTACTCTAAAAATATGGAGACACTATCTCTATGGTGAAATATGTGAGATATATACGGATCAAAAAAGTCTGAATTATATCTTCTCGTAGAATGAAATAAACATGAGTAAAAGGTGATGGCTTGAACTAATCAATGATTATGATTGTTCCATATAGTAGCACCCAGATAAGGAAAATAAGGTATCTGATGCATTGAGTAGGAAGGATCGTGAAGTTTTAAACAAAATGAGGATTGAAAAAGATCTTGTATTCATGGATCTAATAAAAATGTACATGGGATTTATCAAATAAGGTGAAACATCACTACTTTTTTAAATGGTTTCCCAACCATCCTTATTGGAAAGAATTAAATCTTCATAGTCTGGTGACAAGAATATTCAAAATAAAATTAATGCTATGAAGGATGGGAAGTTGGGTGACTTCATATGTGAAGATATAATTATGAAATTTGGGAAGAGGCTATGTGTTCCCTCTATACCTGAGCTAAAAAGAGAGTTATTGGATGATTCCCATATCTCAAATTTTTCTATACATACTGGTATCACTAAAATGTATAAATATTTGAAGGAACATTTCTGGTGGGACAACATGAAGCAGGAAATTTTTTATATGTGTTAAGATGTTTAGTCTATCAACAAGTGAAGTGTCATGACCCGTCCCCCGGGGCCCGTTCCGTGACTACCCCAAGTCCAACTTCCATAGGCCAGGGACTGGCGACTATCACTGAAAGGTGTATCCCTAAAACGGGAAGGCATTTCCTTTAAACTTATACAAACTCCTAGAGTATAATGAAACAAGAGGTAACCACACAGACTAGAACGCAACAAAAGAAAATATGGAGTAAACTTTTGTAGTAAAGAGTGCTGAAAATAAAGGGGGGCTGGAATACAAGCCTAACTGTAAATAGTACAAGTAAAACTAAAAAAGTACAAAATAGCTGAAAAGTTAAAGGCAGCTCCTGGATCGTCCACCATGGATCCTACCTGAAGGGTAGGCACATCTCACGATCTGTATTCCCTACGTCACGTCACGTCAAAAAGGTCCAGCTCCAAGCACCGCCCAGTCCTAGATTCCTCAGCCTCGATCAACGTTGTACGTCATCTATACCAGACAAAACAAGGTGTCGGTGAAGACCGTGTAGGGGTGAGTATGACAATACTCATTAGGTACCCCAAGACCTTCATAGGTCTCCTAGATTTCTACAAAGGATAAACCACAAAGAATTAAGCAAAAGTACACAACACAAATCAGCTCACACCAGGTATCACTTTAGGTCAAGGGTAGAAGGGTTATCACATCATCGAACTCCTCGGCTACGGGAGAACTCTTCCTCTATTGAGTACAGTGGGCCTTCCAAGTCACACAGATCCACTTCCCAGTAACCTTGAACTATTTTGGTACCCACCCCTGATGGGTATCGTGGGCATGCCAGGTCACACAAAGTTTCTTCCCACTATGGGAATGCTAGGTCACACAGAGCCGCTTCCCACCTTGATCGAACTGAGGTACTCCTCCTATTGAGTATTGTGGGTATTTCGGGTCACACATATCCACTCCCCACTATGGGCCTTCTGGGTCACACAGAGTCGCTTCCCACTGGGCCAATCGTCAAGCAGTCTTCGGGTCTCAGCCAACCATAGGGTTTCATATGTAGTCTGCTTGGGAGAACCGATCCTCAATCCACTATATGCATTTTGATATCCATTTAAGTCACCAAAAATTATTCCAAAAGATCTTTCTCCTTAAGAGAGTCCCAAAGCCGCAAACGGCTCGTCAAACAGATGCACGGTTTGTGAGATACAAGTGTTTTAGTTCCGACGGCCCAGTTGGATTCGTATAAGATCCAACACAGCCTTTCCTCAACATTCTCCAAAACTCAGGTGGAGTGCCTCAAAAATGACCTCCATGTTCTAAGGATCCCGACGTTGCAAACGGTTTGTCAAACGGATGTCTAGTTTAGAAGTTAGGGCTCATTTTGTGTAACAAGACGGTACTAGGTCTGGGTCTGGTCCACCTCAGTCGGACCGGCCCAACCCGGTTCATCATGGGTCGATCCGGTTCAACCTGGGTCGACCCGGCCTGACTCGGGTCTGACCAGACTCAGGTCAATCAGCCCACTGGGCCCGACCCGACCTGGCTGGTCCGCGGTTCGGCCCGCGGGTCCATGGGTCATCCCACTGTGTGGTGGGTCGGTCCGCTAGATCAACCCGGTGGTGCCACCTGCCTAGCGATGCGAGCTTCCAGGGACACCCGAACGTGATGCGTCTGGGTAGGGCTGACATGGTGCGGGGCCATGTCAGTTGGTCAAACCCTTGGGGGTTGACCTAACGCATCACCACATGGCGTCGCGGGTCCCCCACGCCATGGCTAATGAGTCGTGGGTCCACCGCGTCGTGGCCGACGGGCCGTGGGTCCTCCACGTCATGGTCAACGGGCAGCAGGTCTTCTTCCCTACGGCCGATGGGCCACGGGTCCTCCGCGACGTAGCCAATGGGTCGTGGGTCCTCCGCGCCACGGTCGATGGGCCGAGGGTCCTTCGTCGAGCATGCCACTAGCGCGTGCCCCATCCACCGGCCGCCAGTTATACCGGTGGCCCTTTGTTCCCACTACGGCCATTACAGAATGCGGCTCTGCTGCCACATGGGTGCACCGCCAGGGGCACGCCCCTTCTCTACTCTTACGCTGCTTGGGGCGGTTTCCAGTCTTTTTCCGGACATGCGGACGGTATCGCCACGTGTCGATGTCTCGCCATTGTGCGTCAGCGCCGGCACCGGTACCGGGGACAGGGTGTTCTTCAGGCCGCCTGTCGCGCACCGGTGCCCCGCTTTCCTACACTTTCAACGCTTGCAGTTTCCTGGGATTGCGCTCTTCACTGGGGTAGGCCCTACTTCAGGTCGTCACCAACTTCAAAAAGGGCGATCACAAACAACACAGGAATGGAGGGGCTCGAGCCTTGTTCATGTCGACCTATTCCCTCCACGTTAGAGATAATCCCAAGGGAGTTTTGGGGAAAAGTTCAACTGAATTTCATGCCTCAGTTTCAATTCCCGGCCCCAATGATAAATCAATCCCTCTCGCATATAAAATAAAATGAAATAATGGATCAACTTGTTTGTGAGTTGATCTGTTCTCATATTTTTAGAAAAAGAAGTGGGGAAAACCAAAAATCAACGCAACCCCTACCTTGAAACATTGGAGAACGCTCCGGTTGTGGGAGTCTCATTGTTCTCCATCCCCGCAACAAGTTGCCCTTGCTGCCACTCTAATGTAAAAATCTGGTTCGGGGTTTCGGTGTCACACATCACCTTCTTCTAGGGTCATCTCCATCTTCTAAGGGCTCGGCATTACGGAACTCCAACAGAACTTCACTACTTGGCAAAGCTTGTTTGATACCCCTCCCCCAAGCTCTATATTTATAGGAGAGGGGGAGAGTAAGTAACGACGTGGGGAGTTATTGGGTCTCATTAATATGAAGCTTCCTAATTTACCCCCAACGTTTCTATTACTTAGATTGGAGGGTCAATCCATTTATTGGCTTGACACATCGTCGGTCCCACCTTAACGCTTGTCTGTTGGATAAATAGAATAAAAATAAAATAATAAAGTAATTTTATTTATTTTATTAAAAATTTACAAAAACTAACTTTGTCTTCGAACCTACTGTGGACGAATTAAGCCTCACTTAAGCAAATCCTGGCACTGAAAATTCAACGGTGCCCACGGATTTTTAATCCGATCAATGGTTCAAAAGTTATAAAACTCCACTCAAGCATTTACTGAACGTACTCGAAAAAAAGTTCAGAAATTCATTCTGGGAACATCGGGCCTCAGAATCACGTGCGGTTAATTTTTGCGGTCTTGTAAAATTCCATATAATTAAAAAAGGTTACATGGAAAATCTGGGTCTTTACATGAAGGATGAAAGAAAACATCCTAGAAGATTCATGCAACCTCTACTTATTCCTACATGGAAATGGGATGACATGACCATGGATTTTGTCACTGCATTACACAAAACTCCAAGGAAGAATGATGCAATATGGGTAATTGTGGATCAACTTACAAAATCTTCACATTTCCTCACTATAAGGGAGGATTTTCCACTAGAGCGTCCTGAAAAACTATATATCAATGAATTTGTAAGACTTCATTGAGAACCTCTTTCAATAGTGGTTGATCGCAATCCTCGGTTTACATCAAAATTACTAAAAAGTATTCAGAAAATCTTAGATACTAATCTTCATTTGAGTAATGCTTATCATCCTCAAACTGATGGGCAATCATAAAGGACAATCCAAACTTTATAAGACATGTTAAGATCACGCTCACTAGATTTTCAAGTTATGTGGGATCAATAATTACCTTTGGTGTAGTTTTCTTACAATAACATTTTCCATTCAAGCATTCAAATAGAACCATATTAAGCATTGTATGGAAAGAGATGTCATACACCAACATGTTGGGATAAAGTTGGTGAAAGGAATCTAGTGGTCCCAAAACATGTCAAGAAAACAACATAGACGGTAAAGACTATACAAGTCCAAACCAAATTAGCTCAAAGCAGACAAAAAAATCTATGTTGATAATCAAGGTAATGATTTGGAATTTCAAGTGGGAGATCATTTTTTCTTTAAATTATCTCCATGGATGGGTGTTATATTATTTGGGAAAAAGGGAAACTGATACCTAGGTACATAGGCACTTTTGAAATTCAAGAGAGAATTAGAGATGTTGTATATCGTTTGGCTATGTCACCTAGCCTACATAAAGTACAAAATGAGTTTCACGTATCGTTGCTGAGAAAGTACATGCCAGACCCAGTGGATGTCCTCACTTCTGAAGGTAAAGAATTGGAACCTGACATATCTTACTATGAAGAGCATGTCCAGATTCTGGTCACTAAAGAACATGTGTTGGGGAATCAGACAACTTGACTGGTAAAGATCCTTTCAAAAACCATAAAATCAAAGAGGCGATATGGGAGCCTGAGGAGCTTATGATGAATAACTACCCAAACGTCTTTGTGAGGTAACATTCTGTTAATTTTGAGGATGAAATTTTTGTGAGGGGATAATGTAACACACCAATATTATGCACATAAATTTAATATTTAATGTATGAAACACTAAGTCTCTACAAAACACAATTTTTTATAACCTCGCTAGTAAACATAATTTTACCACCTCTGTGATTTGAGTTTCTAGAAAGTGACATACACTATTGCGTTCAGTAGGATATTTAGAGTCTGATAAGTCAAACTTAATTTTTGATGAATAGTAACATACCCTTATGAATATTAACATACCCTTATGAATAGTAATATTACTATTATGAATATTAATTAATAGTACATCAGCCAAAAAAATATAAACTTCATCCATGAGTGTATAAATACAATTTAGACATATTATATGTGGAAAAATGATCATAGTATAAGTATTGGTATTTTTGTATGTTATAAATATTTTATTTACAACATTAGGATTAATTTAATAATTTAAAATGGAAATGTATTTTTAAATTATTACTTTATTTTCTTATGGTTATAATATAATTTTATGGGACATTGATTAATTTATCAAGTTGTTATAAAATGAGTTATAATTTTAAAGTTGTTTTTTTAGAATAAATTATGATTTTATTTAAAAAATAAATTAAAAATATTTAGAAAATAAATTTAAAAAAATGGATTTCATTTTTGAATTATACACATTAAAAAATGGTTAGGGTGATGTTTTTGGGATTTTTTTAAAATACTTGTATTTTTCGTGAAGAGTAAAAATACAGTTTTGAGTTTCAGTATGTTTAATGACATCATATGATGTAATAATTAATATAGAATTTTGGATGACTTGTGTACAATAAAATATGATATTAGGTGTCCCATGTATATAATACCATGGTAAAATACCATGTTCAAGCCCATGTTTTTTCAAAAATCACTAATGAGGTGTCCTTTGAGATTAATAAATAAAATTCCCTCTCATTTACTATAAATACCCACTCATTCATTCATTTTCCTTCATTAAAAACTCATTATCCTAAACTATCTGGTATTTTTACTCCCTTGGATTCCTCCCAATGTTTCTTCAAGACCCCAAGGTCCCAACCTTCAAGTTTTAGGAGTTACTCTACAAGGTAAGGGAATCTACCACCCTTCTCTTTTTCAAGATTTCATTTTATGTTATTATTTTTAATTTCAATTAAATTATGTTGGGATATGTCATTTCATATCCCACTTACTGTCAATATTATGTAATAATTATGAGCTCCCCATTTTTCTCTCATTAAAATATTTTATTAATTTTTAAGCGATGTCGTTAGGCTGCCGAATTTTCGTAAGAGATTTCTCAAATTTTATTTTATTTCGAGTTCATTTCTTTTCTTGTTTATTTCACTATCTCCTTTCATCCAAATGTTGTGATCACTCTAGTAACTTACATGTACTATAATTTTTTCATGATAAATTAATATTTCTTCATCATATCTTGTAACACCCCAGGTAAATAAAGAATATGACATTTTTATATTTATCCCTATTTGTGAAAAAAAATATTAATATTACTTTAAAGGGAACGCTATGCTCGATGGCGTACCCAATACGCGACAACGAGTTCCTTTGAAATTTTACGTTGCACTCTAATAATAAAATAATATTATTTTAAATGGTAGTTAACGCCTAGCCATTGTAATGGCAAGAAAGAACAAAACTAACTAAAAAATGATTATGTATGTTTGTCAAATATTTTTACACTTTACAATAAATGTTAGATGATTGAAAATGTGAATGAATCCAATTTTTAAGCGTAAACATTCTAATAATCTTTAAAAGGTCGATTAACTGCCTTTTGATGGCGAACCTCTTCTAAATCCACTTTTTGACAATTTTATGTGTAATATTTGACAAAATAAAATTCTTCTTTAGAATCGGGACATCAAAATTTACTTTGTGTAAATTTTTGGTATTTTTCCGATAAATTTCATTTTTTAATGAATAGTGAAAAATGTTGTATTTTAATTCAAAACCACTTTTTAATATAATTTATTTATATGATTAGATTACCTTTTGAATTGGTTTTAAAGTTAAATTAGAATATATTTTTACCTTTTAATTCAATAGTGGTCATTGGAATTAATTTCATCTTGAAATTGGACTTAAACTAGAGTCAATCTTTTGATACTTATTGTTTCTTAAAAACACGCTATTTGTTTTGACTGCGGGAATTAATTATTAAATTAATTAATGCAACTTATATGTTTTGAATTTTGTAAAATACATTTCATTTTTGAATTTGTAATATCAAATATAGCTTAGGGTGAATTTTTTGTATTTTTCTGAAGAACTTCAATTTTTGATGAATAGTGAAACCACTAAGTGGTACTTATAAAAACTGATTTTCCGTTTAAATGAAATTTTGCCACCTTTGTGTTTTGAATTTCAAAAATCCGACATACATGGTTGTCATTAAGAAGTAAAATGTGGTTCAATAGAATTAAAATAATTTTTTGGTGAATAGTAACTTTTAAGTTTATTAATCGCGATTAGTGATAATTAGTGTAGTTTAAGGTAAAATTAATGTTTTAATAATTTGAGATGAGCTTGACACATGTCCTACCCTTATTGGATGTGTCATGGCCGACCAATACAATCCATGGGTCAACTTGGGGGCCCCATGGAGCCACTTTGGTTGGGAAATGACATAAATAACTTTTTATTTAATGTAAAAGTAAAAATGACACAAACATGAGTTGTTTTACTAAAACAATTTTTAAATGGGGTTATACAAGTCATATGTTTTACTATAAATAGTCATTGGAAATCTAAAAAGATTTAATACATCATAGTAGTTTTTATATAATTTTTAGACATTAAATAAATTAAATTATTTATGACATCATGATGATGCAGCGATGACCTCATTATTTAATGATTTAAATAAAATGGAAATATAATGTAAAATCTAAGACATACACATATCCAAAACCTATTGTATGGGTTTATTTCGAACCCTTATCACCTTATCCTTGAAAAAAATCAATGTGGGACCATTAAAATCCGAAACTCATTCTAAAATAAAGTAACATTTCCTTACTTTCCAAGTGTGCCCCTCCCCTCCTCTTATAAAAGGCCCCCACCTCTACCTCTTTACCCACACATCCAAAGCCTTTGTATCGGCCAAACCCTGCCCATTTTTTCTCTCCACATCCCTATCTCCATTATTGAAGCCTCAATTTGGGCATAAGGTTTTCCAAGGAAGCCTTTGAGCTCAAATCAATGAGAGTTACCCGATTTAAAGGTAGTGTCCTCTCTTGTGTTCTTTTGTTTTATTTTGCTTCTCCAACCCCCTAAACTCTTTTTATTCATTTCTTTTGTAACAACTCCAGTATCTTCCATATACTAGGATTTTTTATAAGAATAATTATAGCTACACTTACACACACCTACATCAAATGGTTAAAGAACATACTGTTTCTGTGGATGGCGAATTTCGGCCTCATGAAACGATGATTGCTCAACACTCATATAACACCTTAAAAGGTGGCCATTAAGATGTCACTATACTTATATATGATATATAATATGTTTATGTTTTAGTTAAACTTCTTTATTTTTCTTTTGTGGCATACCTTTATGGTTCCCATTGTGGGTAAACACGATAATTTCATTTTAGGAAGTGCGGACTACCGCCCCCTCAAAGTGATTTGATTCGTTAATTCCATATGTGGGATGTATAAAAGATGAATTTAAATTTATTATATATGATCTATGTTACATATAAATGATGAATATAATTCTGGAATTAAAATATAAATACCTCTCATTTAGTTTTAATTCCATTAATATGACATAGAAATGAAAGTAGCGTTCATGTGTACGTACGTTTTACCGTCTCCATGAACGGTACATTTCATTTCTTATCTCAAAATGTTATGTAATATTATAAGTACATATATATAATGGATATATATGTAATATATTACATATAAATTATGGGTATCATTCTGGAATTATAATATATATATATCTCATTTTGTTTTAATTCCATTAATATGGCAAAAAAAATGAAAGTAGCGTTCATGCGTACGTACGGCCTACCATCTCCATGAACGGTGCTTTTAATTTTTTATCCCCAAATGCTATGGAATAGTATAAAATGAATATATACTGGATATATATGATATTTAAAACATAAATACTATTCTGTAGATGATGTACCTATAACTACATGGAAAATTCTTTTCCAACAAGTTCAATTTTTACTCATGTACTGAACATCGACAAAAACGTCTGATATGAACTCACTTTATTAACCAATTATTAAAACATTATAATATTTGATATGAACTGATTAATAATATTTAAATGAGGTTCTTAAGAAATTATAAATTGACCAAATTTTATTATTCAGGAGATTAAATAACGATTGAGTCATGTCGGACACGAGGTAAGGGATCCTACTCCTCTCTTTCTTTTTAAGTACACTCTTTTATGTCGCTCCTTTTAAAGCTCATCTTTCTTGTTATTGGGATGTTCTTTTATATTAATCTTACAGTAATTTTTATTTTCATATGATGATAGACCCTATTCTCTCTCATCAATCAATTTTGTAAGTTTTGAGTGGCGTCGTTAGGCTGCCGAATTTTCGTAAGAGATCCAACCTCTCCCTTTCTTTTTAAGTACTCTCTTTTATGTCATTTATTTTAATCTCATATTTCATATGTTTGGGGATGTTATTTTATATTCCTAATTCTGTATTTTTATTTTCATATAATGAGAGACCCTATTTGATCTCATCAATCCATTTTTGGAAGATTTATGTGGTGCTGTTAGGCTGCCGAGTTTTCGTAAGGGATTTTTCATCCCACTTTTATTCTCGTGACATTTATGCTACATTTTCCACTATTTCCTTTGAGTGGTGTATGTACTGCCCATTATTATACACTTTTTGTAGTATAATTCCATTTATGTGTATTTACATCTTCATTGTATGACCCTTCTTCCATGGGGTGTACGTTTCGAAAATTACCCAACTCGGTAAGGGGACCTTTCACCCTCCTCTTTTTAAAAGACTTCTTTTGTTATGTCTTTTAATATGAAATCTTATTATTTTGGGATATGTTCTTATATATCCTTATTTATGTAAAGTTTATGTCCAAGTTATGAGATACCATTCACTCTCTCATCGACTAATTTTCTAAAATTTGAAGTGACGTCGTTAGGCTGTCGAATTTTTACAAGGGAACATCGTAACCCAATTTTGATTTTTTTGGGTTCAACTTGTACTTCTTGAACATGTAATCCTATGAATATGTGTGAATGACCTTAGATTGTTTCACACTTAATATCCACTTATATTGGTTGTATTTTTATTTCTCACACATAATTATGTGATAGATTTATCCTTAGTTTAAGGATACCCTCTTTATAATGGATTTCATCTCAATTTACATTTTCATTGAGACTTCATTGTTGTTATGCACCAATTCACTCTTATTTGGTGTGTATACTGTCCTTTGACATATTATATCATGAATCCATTTATTCTCATGATATTATAAAGCTTGGATTAAATGTTATTCCGCGATTATTTTTATTCAAGAGTCTCTCATTTTGTTAAAAACTCTTTAACAAAAATATCGTTTTAAATGTTTTAAAGATTCATTATTCTAAATCTTTATCTTTAATGTCCATGTTTTCAAAATGGTTTTCAGTATTTATTTATATGTACATTAATGTTTTAAAATTATAATTCCATTAAAATCTTCAAAGTGGTATGGGACACTTTGATTCAAAAATCTCTTTTAAATGGTTTTTGAAAGTAGATTGATTAATTCAATATCTTGGAATTACTTATTGTGATTGAAAATGAAATGTTGTTATTGAAATGTTTATATTTTCAATATTTTATGTGTAATGATGGTACTTGGACATTTTACGGGTGGTTACATGATAAACCATATGACGGGTGGTGCCGTGAATACCAGGACAGGTGGTTACGTTATAACCTCCAATGCATTGGGTATGGAAGTTGGCCGTATGGCTATTCCATTAAGTATGTGTGGAAGTCGGCCATATGGCTATTCCATTAAGTATGTGTGGAAGTTGACCGTATGGTTATTCCATTTAAGTATGTTTATGTCCCAAGTTACCTTTTTATGTTATGTGTTCTTTATATGGGTTTTATGGTAATCTTTTGGTTACAAAAGGGTAAGTAATGATCTTTTATTCATTGAAGAGTTTTTTTTAATACTTCTAAAAGTTTAAAGGTATTACTTTGATAAAGTATACATGGTTTACTTGTTGTTTTGAAAAACTAACAGTTTTCATTCTTTGTGTATCCCTTACTGAGATTTTTATGCTCATCCCAAGTTTTTGAAATGTTTTTCACAGGACTTAACACGGAATAGGGTCAAGGATGGGATCAAGGGAAAGTCATGCTACCTAAAACATGGAACTATACATGTTTCTTTTTAAGTGTTTTTATTTTATGGAAACTTAGTAGAATTTTCTACTTTGTAATCTTTTGATATGTAATATTCATGTACTAATTCTCTAAAACTCTAAACCTGAAAATATCCTCAATGTGAATTATTCATTTAATTCAATATTAAGTAAGGTTTAAGGCTGGTGCCTTATAGTTGGTATCAGAGGGAGGTTTAGATAACTTTAGAGGTTAGGGTATTCTTTAAGAATAAGTTAAATTACCATAATGGTTAGGATTTCAGAAAGATTCATATTTTTTAGATAAAGTGAACGAGTAAGTATATCTTCATCATTAGTACATGATGGTTTTGTTGATATACTCACACTGAAATTTCTGTTTTTAGTGAATGGATGGATCTAGCAGGTACCAAAGTGACAATAGGTTTGAAGGAAACTGTGGTGGTTCTCTGATTAAGAGACTGGATGAAATTGGGGATTCAATGAGGAAACTCCTGGTTGTTCTAAACCAACTATCAAGGAGTCATGATCAACCACTTGTACCTTGGTATGTTCTGTAATGCATCAGGTACGAGATGACCAATCGATGTGGAAGTTCAGGTAATAATTATAAAGGTAAACATTAGGGTTTATATGATTCTTTCTTTTGAGGTAATTATGGGTTGTTATATATTATGATGGAAAATGAAAGGCATGAGATAAAATTGAGGTTAAAATATGTTATGATTATTTTTGAAGGTTTTATCTTGTTTTGGGGAATGATTTAAGAATTTTATAGTTTTGTAAAAAGGACAACACGCAGACCGTGTGACAACCTGTCACGTCAGACAAAGCTGCGGGAATCGAACCCACAACCATAGTGCGACTGGTATTTATTGCCTACCACTGGACTACATGAAGTCCCTGGTTAGTTTGAATAATTATTTTTAGTTAGATGATTTTAGGAATCAAGAGTAAGTTTATTTTGGGTTATCTATGGAAATGATTAACCTGTCAGGGAGGATATGTGATTAGGTTAATTACTTTTCAATATGAGAATTTAAGAGCAACTGATGTTATTTGGAGATAATAGTTAATTTGTACCTTGGAATACTATGTGATTAAATCCTTCAAATATTTGGGTTTCAATATTAGTTTGGTTTACTTTGATGAATTTTATGGACAATTGTTTATCAAATGGTCTTCGTTGAACTTTGGGTTTTTTTGGACAAATTTTGGAGATTAAGAATGGATTTTCTTTTTATAAAGAATTATACTTTTGTGGGTTATCTGATATTGTACTAACCTTTTTGGTTTTGGTTTTGGTTAAATTCTAAAGACATGGGAAGTATATAGTTCTCTTTTGTGGATTAGGTGATTCTCAAGAAGTTGATTATAGTACTCTTAATGCGAACAAGTCTTCCTAAATACTCGTCTTTTGGAGAAAATATGAGTTTGATTAAGGAATCTAGTAAAAGTTTAAAGTCTACGTGACAAGTAAGTATGTTTCATTATGATTTAGTTAAGATCAAAAATAAATTTCTCAATGAAGAGTAACATAAAACAAAAAAATGTTTTCCATTAACTTTTCCTACTGGGGAATCCAATACCGATTAACCCATCACAAGTTTGCAATTTTCTTATGGTTAACTTTCTCCTAGACATGTTTACTATCACTCTCCCTCAGAACATGACCCTTTGTTTTTTCCTCCATGTCCATATTTTCATAATTGGAATCCTAGTATGGGTTAACTCGGGTGACCTTTGTACTTCTCCTTCTTTATTTTAAAGTGATTGTTTTACTGACTCTTGTTCCGAAGTGGGATTTTCAATGGAGTTTCCAAGCCTAATTTTGAAATTGTGAGGACGCAATTCCCAAAAGGGGGGTAGGATGTAACACCCCAGGTAAATAAAGAATATGACACTTTTATATTTATCCCTATTTTTGAAAAAAAATATTAATATTACTTTAAAGGGAACTCTATGCTCGATGGCGTACCCAATACGTGACAACGAGTTCCTTTGAAATCTTACGTTGCACTCTAATAATAAAATAATATTATTTTAAATGGTAGTTAACGCCTAGCCATTGTAATGGCAGGAAAGAACGAAACAAACTAAAAAATGATTATGTATGTTTGTCAAATATTTTTACTCTTTACAATAAATCTTAGAGGATTGAAAATGTGAATGAATCCAATTTTTAAGCGTAAACATTCTAATATTCTTTAAAAGGACGATAAACTGCCTTTTGATGGAGAACCTCTTTTAAATCCACTTTTTGACAATTTTATGTGTTATATTTGACAAAATAAAATTCTTCTTTAGAATCGGGACATCAAAATTTACTTTGTGTAAATTTTTGGTATTTTTCCGATAAAGTTCATTTTTAATGAATAGTGAAAAATGTTGTATTTTAATTCAAAACCACTTTTTAATATAATTTATTTATATGATTAGATTATCTTTTGAATTGGTTTTAAAGTGAAATTAGAATATATTTTTACATTTTAATCCAATATTGGTCGTTGGAATTAATTTCATCTTGAAATTGGACTTAAACTAGAGTCAATCTTTTGATACTTATTGTTTCTTAAAAACACGCTATTTGTTTTGACTGCGGGAATTAATTATTAAATTAATTAATTAAACTTATATGTTTTGAATTTTGTAAAATAGATTTTATTTTTTAATTCTTAATATCAAATATATCTTAGGGTGAATTTTTGGTATTTTTCTGAAGAACTTCAATTTTTGATGAATAGTGAAATCACTAAGTGGTACTTATAAAAACTGATTTTCCGTTTAAATGAAATTTTTCCACATTTTTGTTTTGAATTTCCAAAATCCGACATACATGGTTATCATTAAGAAGTAAAATGTGGTTCAATTGAATTAAAATAATTTTTTGGTGAATAGTAATGTTTAAGTTTATTAATCGCGATTAGTGGTAATTAGTGTAGTTTAAGGTAAAATAAATGTTTTAATAATATGATATGAGCTTCACACATGTCCTACCCTTATTTTTTGTGTCATGTCCGACCAATACAATCCATGGGTCAACTTGGGGACCCCATGGAGCCACTTTGGTTGGGAAATGACATAAATAACTTTTTATTTAATGTAAAAGTAAAAATGACACAAACATGAGTTGTTTTACTAAAACAATTGTTAAATGGGGTTATACAAGTAAGATTTTTGACTATAAATAGTCATTGGAAATATAAAAAGTTTTCCTACATCATAGTAGTTTTTATATAATTTTTAGACATTAAATAAATTAAATTATTTATGACATCACGGTGATGCAGCAATGACCTCATTATATAACGATTTAAATAAAATGTAAAGATAATGTAAAATATAAGACCTAAACATGTTCAAAACCTATTTTATGGGTGTATTTAGAACCCTTATCACCTTATCCTCGAAACACATCAATTTGGGACCATTAAAATCCGAAACTCATTCTAAAATAAAGTAACATTTCCTTACTTTCCAAGTGTGCCCCTCCCCTACTCTTATAAAAGGCCCCCACCTCTACCTCTTTACCCACACTTAAAAAGCCTTTGGCTCGGCCAACCCCTGTCCATTTTGTCTCTCCACATACCTCTCTCCATCATTGAAGCCTCACTTTGGGCAGAATCCTTTCCAAGGAAGCCTTTGAGCTCAAATCAATGAGAGTTACCCAATTTAAAGGTAGTGTCCTCTCTTGTGTTCTTTTGTTTTATTTTGCTTCTCCAACCCCCTAAACTCATTTTATTAATTTCTTTTGTAAAAACTCAAGTATCTTCAATATACTAGGATTTTGTTATAATAAGAATTAGATATACACTTACACACACCTACATCAAATGGTTAAAGAACATACTGTTTCTGTGGATGGCAAATTTCTGCGTCACGAAATGATGATTGTTCAACACTCATATAACACATTAAAAGGTGGCCATTAAGATGTCACTATACTTATATATGATATATAATATGTTTATGTTTTAATTAAGCTTCTGTATTTTTCTTTTTTGGCATACCTTTATGGTTCCCATTGTGGGTAAACACGATAATTTCATTTTAGGAAGTGCGGACTACCGCCCCCTCAAAGTGATTTGATTCGTTAATGCCATATGTGGGATGTATAAAGGATGAATTTAAAGTTATTATATATGATCTATGTTACATATAAATGATGAATATAATTCTGTAATTAAAATATACATACCTCTCATTTAGTTTTAATTCCATTAATATGACATGGAAATGAAAGTAGCGTTCATGCGTACGTACGTCTTACCGTCTCCATGAACGGTACATTTCATTTCTTATCTCAAAATGTTATGTACTATTATAAGTACATATATATAATGGATATATATGTAATATATTACATCTAAATGATGGGTATCATTCTTGAATTATAATATATATATCTCATTTTGTTTTAATTCCATTAAAATGGCAAAAAAAATGAAAGTAGAGTTCATGCGTACGTATGGCCTACCGTCTCCACGAATGGTGCTTTTAATTTTTTATCCCCAAATTATATGGAATAGTATAAAATGAATATATACTGGATATATATGATATTTAAAACATAAATACTATTCTGGAGATGATGTACCTATAACTACATGGAAAATTCTTTTCCAACAAGTTCAATTTTTACTCATGTACTGAACATCGACAAAAACATCTGATATGAAATCACTTTATTAACCAATTATTATAAAATTATAATATGTGATATTAACTGAATAATAATATTTAAAGGAGGTCCTTAATAAATTATAAATTGACCAAATTTTATTATTCAGGAGATTAAAGAAAGATTGAGTCATGTCGGACACGAGGTAAGGGATCCTACTCCTCTCTTTCTTTTTAAGTACACTCTTTTATGTCGCTCCTTTTAAAGATCATCTTTCTTGTTATTGGGATGTTATTTTATATTACTCTTAATGTAATTTTTATTTTCATATGATGAGAGACCATATTCTCTCTCATAAATCCATTTTGGAAGTTTTGAGTGGCGCCGTTAGGCTGCCGAATTTTCGTAAGAGATCCAACCTCTCTCTTTTTAAGTACTCTCTTTTATGTAATTTCTTTTAAGCTCATATTTCATATGTTTGGGGATGTTATTTTATATTACTAATTCTGTAATTTTTATTTTCATATAATGAGAGACCCTATTTTATCTCATCAATCCATTTTTGGAAGATTTATGTGGCGCTGTTAGGCTGCTGAGTTTTCGTAAGGGATTTTTCATCCCACTTTTATTCTCGTGACATTTATGCTAAGTTTGCCACTATTTCCTTTGAGTGGTGTATGTACTGACCATTATTATACACTTTTTTGTAGTATAATTTCATTTATTGGTATTTACATCTTCATTGTATGACTCTTCTTCCATGGGGTGTACGTTTCGAAAGTTACCCAACTCGGTAAGGGGACCTTTCACCCTCCTCTTTTTAAAAGACTTATTTTGTTATGTCTTTTAATTTACATATTATTATGTTGGGAAATGTTCTTATATATCCTTATTGATTTAAATTTTATGTCCAAGTGATGAGATACCATTCACTCTCTCATCGAATAATTTTCTGAATTTTGAAGTGACGCCGTTAGGCTGTCGAATTTTTACAAGGGAACATCTTAACCCAATTTCGATTTCTTTGGGTTCAACTTGTACTTCTTGAACATGTAATCCTATGAATATGTGTGAATGACATTAGATTTTTTCACACTTAATATCCACTTATATTGGGTGTATTTTTATTTCTCACACGTAATTATGTGATAGATTTATCCTTAGTTTAAGGATACCCTCTTTATAATGGATTTCATCTCAATTTACATTTCTATTGAGACTTCATTGTTGTTATGAACCAATTCACTCTTATTTGGTGTGTATACTGTCCTTTGACATATTATATCATGAATCCCTGTATTCTCATGATATTATAAAGCTCGGATTAAATGTTATTCCGTGATTATTTGTCTTCAAGAGTCTCTCATTTTGTTAAAAACTCTTTAACAAAAATATTGTTTTAAATGTTTTAAAGATTAATTATTCTAAATATTTATCTCTAATTTCCATGTTTTCAAAATGGTTTTCATTATTTATTTATATGGACATTAATATTTTAAAATTATAATTCCATTAAAAGCTTCAAAGTGGTATGGGACACTTTGATTCAAAAATCTCTTTTAAATGGTTTTTGAAAGTAGATTGATTAATTCAATATCTTGGAATTACTTATTGTGATTTAAAATGAAATGTTGTTATTGAAATGTTTATATTTTCAATATTTTATGTATAATGATGGTACTTGGACATTTTACGGGTGGTTACGTGATAAACCATATGACGGGTGGTGTCGTGAATACCAGGACGGGTGGTTACGTTATAACCTCCAATGCATTGGGTATGGAAGTTGGCCATATGGATATTCCATTAAGTATGTGTGGAAGTCGGCTGTATGGCTATTCCATTAAGTATGTGTGGAAGTCGACCGTATGGTTATTCCATTTAAGTATGTTTATGTACCAAGTTACCTTTTTATGTTATGTGTTCTTTATATGGGTTTTATGGTAATCTTTTGGTTTCAAAAGGGTAAGTAATGATATTTTATTCATTGAAGAGTTTTTTTAATACTTCTAAAAGTTAAAAGGTATTACTTTGATAAAGTATACATGGTTTACTTGTTGTTTTGAAAAACTAACAGTTTTCATTCTTTGTGTATCCCTTACTGAGATTTTTATGCTCATCCCAAGTTTTTGAAATGTTTTTCATAGGACTTAACACGGAATAGGGTCAAGGATGGGATCAAGGGAAAGTCATGCTACCTAAAACATGGAACTAGACATGTTTCTTTTTAAGTGTTTTTATTTTATGGAAACTTAGTAGAAGTTTCTACTTTGTAATCTTTTGAGATGTAATAGTCATGTCCTAATTATCTATGACTCTAAACCAGAAAAGATCCTCAATGTGAATTATTTATTTAATTCAATATTAAGTAAGGTTTAAGATTGGGGCCTTATATATCTTATTTCCCCTTCTTTTATATTAGATATTAAAACATCATCCGAGATGTGTTGATTTATCACATTCAAGGACGATGGGTTTTCAATTTCTATTACCATATTCAATTCAGGTCATGAAACCATTTTTATGGTTAAAAAAGACTATAATATATGTATTATAACTTATGTAAAGTTATTGAATCCTTTTATACACATGATATTATTTTATAAATAAAAATGAGTTCATTGTGGTCAATAACAGTCAATTAACCCAAACAATTGTCACTAATGTTTTATATAATGATTCATCTTCACTCTCAATAACCAAATAAATTTTATAACCATGTAATATTATGGTAGTTCAATAATAACATACAACTTCTATTCTAGAAAATCATTCTCATTCTACATGCTTATCCATACATGAATATAAGTAAACTGATCATGAAACCCAGGGAAGAAAACGCTCCCAAACAATGAAATTGAATCTATTAACCCATAAAAAGGTCATGAATGAACCTAATAAGGTTATAATAAATCAATTAAATTTATTATAGGTTCTAGAATCACTAATTTATGAACCTAAATTTGATTATTCAGGTCATTAATATCAATTTAGGAATACCTTCAGACTTAAGGTAAATGTTTTCTACTCAATCCTCTGTTTTCATTTGGGTTACTTGTATTGTCTACTTACCTCATTGAAATTATTATGTATTATTATTTAACTCCCATAAATTATATATGAGTATTTTATATATTTTTACCAATCATAATCCTTCTTTATTTTATGGATAGTTACACGTTTTAAAAGGAACTATCAAAAAAATTCTTCCTGAAATACAAGCCCAATTCAAGGGAATTTCTCAATTTTTACCTATTTTAAAGAGCACTATATAATCTGTTTTTAACAAAACAAATCTCATAAAATCACTCCTTTTATTATTAGAAATCTACCTTAAATAACTTCTCATTTTATATAGATATTTTTCCAAAAGAACTCTTCTTTTCCAAGTAAAAGGGTTTTTATAACAAGAATTGCTAGATAATCTTAAAGTAGTATTTTCACCCATTTCAGCACTCTTGTTGATTATTATGTTTAAATGAGGTTGATTTTTTATTATATCATCCACTATTTTTGGAATATTTATGTGCTATCTTAAAACCATTCACAAGTTTTATCTGAATGGTTAGTGTTTATGCTTAATGTTTGTGGAAAGTTATTTACATTTCATATGTTAGTTTCATTATGAATGTATATGTCATTTATGTTTATCCCCATCTATATGAGGAATGCAATAGACTTAGTAACTATTGGGTGGGGCCCACTATATCCCCTTGGTACATCGGTAGGTCTCATGAGATAAACTATGGTCTTGGCACGAGGCCTTGACAAAATAGATATTTATGGTCTTCGCACAAGGCCTTAACAGTATGGTTATGATGTTCCGCATTATGCATTCCCTCATTATAAAACTATAATTGATAGTTCATGTGGTTATTTGACTAGTGGAATACCCATGATAATGTTTTATTATGGGATTATTCATTCATCTCTTAATCCTTCCATTTTTTGTTCAAGTTTATTTTTAAAGGCATGTGTTTTTAGATATGCACTATGCCTCATGTTTATGTTTATAATATCTTTCGTTGTATTTATTACCCTTACTGAGCATTTGATCTCACCCCTTTCTTATGTTTCATTTTCTCAGGTCATGAATAAGTTTATTATGAGTGACCTTTTGGTATAAACTTATTGTTTTGGATTCTCCCAACAAAAATTATGTGTTGTATTTAATTCTAAGTTGTAATGATGAATTTATATATGTATCTTGTTTCCAAAGCTACTAAACTAATCAGTCCTTTAGGATGTATATTCCTTGTTTATATGCCAATGTAATAAAATTTGGCACCAGCTCTGGGCAACTGGGGTCGAGTCTTTACAGTTGGTATCAAATGAAATTTAGTAAAAAACATGGAAACTAGATTAATAAAGTATAGATTAGGGGAAAAATCCCTAAGATAGTCTTTGAGGATAAACATACAATAAAATCATGGTATTTTGGTAAAAAAATAGATTATGTGGATATTTCTATCAAATACATCCTTGTCTGGATACTAAAAGTGGATGTGGTTTTGGCACAAATGTACCTAGGAGTGAAAAATCCGAAAAGGAGATTCATGCTTGACCTAGGATATCCTGGTACACGACAATGGGCCTTACTACGCACCCGGTTTGACACTCTTGGGGGATATGCTTAGGATAATTCACATTTTCTTTACAAGTCATTATGAAGGTTTTAAATGTAAATTTTTCCTCAAAGAAACCATGTTTATGAATATGATATTATCTATTCATGCTAATTATTTTTCAACATTAAGATTATACATTATAATTCATTACCTAATATAGTTTATGCCATTATTTATAAATGGCACCTAGTGAATGGAAAAGAAACCACATGAACACGCGTATCCTATGTAGGGATTTCCCTCCTATGAAGAATAATAATGTTGGCTCTGGAGTTACGATTGGTACATAGAAACTTATAACTATACTGGGACAACTTACTCAGGTTCTGAACAATAACCTTACCCAAATGGATCATCTGGATCGAAAATGTAGAGGAGCTATGTTAGATCACTTTATGTGAAAAAAGACTCTATAATTCAATGGGACTACAAACCCATTTGTAGCTGAGTAGTGGATAGGTTCTCTAGAGAAGATATTTTTCATTTTGGGATGTAATGAAAGGGAAAAGGTTGTCATGGCAGTTTATCATCTATCCATAGATGTGGATCAGTGGTGTTAATTAATCCAAAAAAAGGAGGAAGAATAAATAGAAGATATGGAATGGAGGTATTTTAAGGAAATTATCCTTGAAAAGTACTTCCCTCATGAACAATAAGAAGATATGAAAAGACTATTTTTAAATATGAATAAAAAAGAGGATGAGAATTTTTTAAAGTATGAAGCTGAATTCATAAGGTTAGAAAGGCATGTTGCGGACTATATACTCAATCCAAGGATCAAGATTGATCAATTATTTAATGGTTTAAAATCATTCCTTTTAAGGTCACTAGTCTCCCATAATTTCTCATCATGTAAAGATATAGTCTCGTTTTCTATCAAGACAAAAAAAAGAATTTAAGTCTTATGACTTTAAAGAAAAGAAAGATAAGAAGAGGGCTGCTGAAAAATTTGGGAATGGAATAAGTAAATAGGGAAGAAGGTAATATTTAACCTTCCACCCTGAAGTAATTATGGGAAGAAATGCCCTGGAACTTTTCTTAATGGAATGGGAGTCTGTTACAAGTGTAGAGAAAAAGGACACCAATCTCATGATTGTAAGGGGAAGAAAGAAACAATTAATGTTCAATGCTATAGTTGTAAGGATATGGTACATTATGCACATGAATTTCCTAATTTTCAAGGGATAATTACCCAAAGAAGGCCAAGGGAGAAAGGCTAAGATTATGTGGTCATAACTACTGAGGTTGAAGTTCCTAATGATGTGGTGGTAGGTACTTTAATTGTTTCCTCAAATTTAGCCAATGATTTATTTGATTCTGGATCATCGCATTCTTTTATATCTTCCCATTTTTTCTAAGAAAATTATACATGTCCAATTTGATTTAATAAAGGATTTATCTGTAAAAAATCTTAGGGGATGTATCATTGCAATAAATATGTGTCGATCAGTCCCCCTCATGACACATAAATGCGCTTCTGTTTCTAACCTTATAATCATACCTATGATTGACATTGATATAATCCTTGGTATGAGTTGGATT
This sequence comes from Viscum album, assembly GCA_963277665.1. NCBI lineage: Eukaryota > Viridiplantae > Streptophyta > Magnoliopsida > Santalales > Viscaceae > Viscum > Viscum album. The sequence goes on from OY728150.1 coordinate 687,166,591, forward strand.
TCACATTATGATGTGAAGATATATTTCAATAATAGAGAAGTTATGATTTTTGAGAATAGTGTTGAATCCCTTATCTTTAAAGAAGAAACCTTGCCAGCTGATTCTTATCTAGATCCACCCCCAGCAGCTCTACTGGATTCAATTATTGGAAAGGAAGGGAATGAAATATCTATGGGTGAGGAAATGAATGTTCAAATTGAGAATGTACCTATTTTGAAAGAATATGTTTATGTTTTTCTAGAGGATTTACCTGGACATCCTCCAAAGAGAGAAATTGAGTTTTCCATTGACTTAATTCCTGGTTCAAGGCCGATATCAAATACCCCTTATAGAATGGAAACTGTGGAATTAGTGGAATTGAAGAAAAAACTAGAGGAATTGAGTGATAAAGGATTTATTCTCCCTAGTGTCTCTCCATGGGGAGCTCCTGTTCTTTTTGTTAAAAGGAAAGATGTATCTATGATGATGTGTATTGAATATAGGGAGATCAATGCTATAACAATAAAGAACAAATATCCCCTACCTCTCATTGATAATTTATTTGATCAACTTCATCGAGCACAATATTTTTCGAATATTGAAATTTGATCTGTATATCATCAATTGTTAATAAAGAAGGAATACAATCTAAAGATAGCATTTCGAACCAGGTATGGGCATTATGAGTTTATAGTAATACCTTTTGGATTGACTAATGCACCCTTTATTTTCATGGATCTAATTAATATAGTTTTCAAGGAATATCTTGATGACTCTATGGTGTTATTTATTAATGATATATTGGTATACTCTAAAAGCTATAAATATCATGAAAATCACCTATGAACTATTCTAAAGACTCTTAGAAGAAATGAATTTATATTAGAATTTTATAAAATGTGGATTTTGGATTCAATTAGTTTCCTTTCTTGGCCACATGATCCCTAAGGATGGAATATATGTTGACCATGTGATGTTAAAGGATTCAGAAGAATGTAATGATCCAACAAACATAAGGTAGGTATGTAGTTTTATTGGTTTAGTAGGTTATTATCAGATTTTCATTTAGAAATTCTCTCATTTAGCCAACTCAATAACCAAGCTTACACGTAAAGGGGTTAAGTTTTTTTGGACAAAATAATGTGAGGACTGTTTTGAAGAATTGAAGAGGAGGTTAGTAAATTCTCTGATCCAAAATCTACCATTGAGGAATAATGGGTTTGCGATCTATAGTAATGCATAAAAGAAAGTACTTGGTTGTGTCCTTATGTAGAATGATAGAGTCATTGCCTATGCATCAAGTCAGTTAAAAATTCATGAACAAAACTATCCTACTAATGATCTTGAGTTAATTGTTGTGATCTTTCTCTAAAAACATGGAGTCACTATCTCTATGGTGAAAGATGTGAGATATATATAGATTAAAAAATTCTAATGTATATCTTCTCATAGAAATAACTCAACATGAGGCAAAGGTGATGGATCGAACTACTCAAAGATTATGATTGTTCCATACACTACCACCTAGGAAAGGAAAATAAGGTAGTGGATACATTGAGCCAGAAGGATCATGGATTTTTAAACAAAATGAGGATTGAAAGGGATCATGTATTCATGGATCTAATAAGGATGGACTTGGGAATTTTCAAAGAAGGTGAAACATAACTAATTTTTCAAATGGTTTCCCAACCATCTTTATTGGAAATAATTAAATCTTCATAGTTTGATGATGACAATATTCAAAAGAAAATTAATGTTGTGAAATATGGTAAGCTGGTTGACTTAGTATTTGAAGATAGAATTATGAAATTTGGGAAGAGGCTATGTGTTCTCTCTATACTTGAGATAAAAAGGGAGTTATTGGATAATTCGCATTGCTTGAATTTATCTATACACCCTAATAGCACTAAAATTTAAAGAGATTTAAAGGAACATTTCTGGTGGGACAACATGAGGCAAGAAATTGCTGATTATGTATCAATATTTTTAGTATGACAATAAGTGAAGGTCGAAAGACAACATCCTAGAGGATTAATGAAACCTCAACCTATTCCTACATGTAAATGGGATGACAAAACCATGGATTTTGTCACTGGATTACCAAAACCTCCAAGGAAGAATGATGCAATATGGGTAATTGTGGATCGACTTACAAAATCTACACATTTCCTCGCTATAAGGGAGGATTTCCCACTGGAGCGGCTTGCATGACTCTATATCAATGAAGTTATAAGACTTCATAGAGCACCTATTTCAATAGTGTCTGATCACGATCAGTGGTTTAATCAAAATTCCATAAAAATCTTCAAAAATATTTGGATACTGATCTTCATTTGAGTACTGCTTATAATCCTCAAACTGATGGGCAATCAAAAAGGAAAGAGATTTCTCACACCAACATATTGGGATGAAGTTGGTTAAAGTAAGCTAGTGGGCCTAGAACTTGTGAAGGAAACAACAAAGAAGGTAAAGACTATACAAGGCCATATCAAAACATCTCAAAGTAGACAAAAAAACAATACTGATAATCAAAGAAAGGATTGGGAATTTCAAGTGGGAGATCAATTTTTCTTAAAAGTATCACCATGGAAGGGTGTTATAAGATTTGGGAATAAAGGGAAAATGATCCCTAGGTACATAGGAACTTTTCAAATTCTAGAGAGAATTGGAGCTGTTGCATATCATTTGGCTATGTCGCCCAACCTATCTAATGTACACAATGTGTTCCATGTCTCATTGTTGAGAAAGTGAATTCCAGACCAAATACATGTCCTCGCTTATAAAGGTATAGAATTGAAACCTGAACTATCTTACAGTTAAGAGAGTATCTGGATTCTGGACACTAAAGAACATGTTTTGAGGAATCGGATGACTCGACTAGTAAAGATACATTGGAAAAATCATAAAATCGAAGAGGCATCATGGGATTCTAAGGATATTATGATGAATAAGTACCCAAATCTCTTTGTGAGGTAACATTCTGGTAATTTCGATGATGAAATTTTTGTGAGGGGATAATGTAACACCCCAAGATTCTGCACATAAATTTAATATTGAATCCATGAAACACTAAGTCTCTACAAAACACCGAAGTGTTATAACCTATCGAGTAAACATAATTTTACCACCTCTGTGATTTAAATTTCAAGAAAGTGACATACACAGTTGCTTTCAGTAGGATATTTAGAGTCTGATAAGACAAACTTAAATTTTAATGACTAGTAACATACCCTTATGAATAGTAGCATACCCTTATGAATAGTAATATTACTCTTATAAATAGTAATGAATAGTATGTCAGCCAAAAAAAATATAAACTTCACCCATGAGTGTATGAATATAATTTAGACATCTTGTAAGTGAAAAAATGATCATAGTATAAGTATTGGTATTTTTGTATGTCATAAATATTTTAATTAAAATTTTATTACTAATTTAATTATTTAAAATCCAAATGTATTTTCATAAAATGTAATCATAAACTTTTACTTTATTTTCTTATGGTTGTAAGATAATTTTATGGGACCTTGATTAACTTCTCAAGGTGTTATAAAATGAGTTATAATTTTAAAGTTGTTTTTTTGGAATAAATTGTGATTTTATTTAAAAATTAAATTAAAAATATTTAGAAAATTATTTTCAAAAAATTGATTTCATTTTTGAATTATAAAAGTCTAAAAATTGTTGGGGTTAATTTTTGGGATTTTTCTCATACTTGTATTTTTCTTGAATAGAAAAAATATATTTTTGATTTTTAGTATGTTTAATGACATCATAATGATGTAACCATTAATATTAAATGATGGTTGACTTGTGTGGAGTAAAATATTATATTATGTGTCCTATCTGGCTAATACCATGAGAAAATACAATGGGAAAGCCCATGGTTTTACAAAAACCACTAATGAGGTGTCCTTTGAAATTAATAAAAAACTCCATCCCATTTACTATAAATACCCACTCATTCCTTGGTTTTCCTTAATTAAAAACTCATTCTCCTAAAATATCTAGTATTTTTACCTCCCTAGGAGTCCTAAAAAGGTGTAATAAATCCTCCAAGGTCCCAACCTTCAAGTTTTAGGAGTTACTCTACAAGGTAAGGGAATCTACCACCCTTCTCTTTTTCAAACTTTCATTTTATGTTATTATTTTTAATTTCAATTGTATTATGTTGGGATATGTAATTACATATCCCCTTTAATTTCCATATTATGTATGAATTATTAGAGACCCATTTTTATATCATCAAAATATTTTATGAATTCTTAAGAAACGTCGTTAAGATGCTGAATTTTCATAAGGGATTTCTCAACTTTTCTTTTATTTCAAGTTCATTTATTTTCTTTTTTCTTTACCCACATCCTTTCATCAAAATGTTGTGATGACACTTTTACCTTACATGTACTGAAATTTTTTCATTATAAATTAATAATTCTTCATCATCTCTCATTTACCCTTCTTTTATACTAGAAATGAAAACACCATCCGAGATGTGTTGATTTATCACATTCAAGGACGATGGGTTTTCAATTTCTATTACCATATTCAATTTATGTTATGAAAAAAATTTGATGGTTGAACCAGAATATAATATATTTATTATAACTTATTTAAAGTTATGTAATCCTTTTATACACATTATATTAATTTATAAATCAAAATGAGTTCGTTGTGATCAAAAACCGCCAATTAACCCAAACAATTGTCACTAATGTTTTATATAATGATTCATCTTCAATACCAAAAACCAAATGAATTTTATAAAATTTTCAAATTATTATTTTTCACTAATAAAATACAACTTCTATTCTGGAAAACCATTCTCATTCTACATGTTTATCCATACATGAATATAAGTAAACCGATCATGAAAACCAAGGAAGAAAACGCTCCCAAACAATCAAATTGAATCTATTAACCCATAAAAAATCCATGAATGAACCTAATAAGGTTATAATAAATCAATTAAATATATTATATGTTTTTTAATAATTAATTTATGAACCTAAATTTAATTATCCAAGTCATTAAGATCAAGTGACGAACACCTTCAGACTTAAGGTAAGGGTTTTCCACCCAAACCTCCATTTTCATCCAGGTTACTTTTAATGTATACTTACCTCAATTAAATTATTATTTATTATTATTTACCCCTCATAAATTCTATATGATTGTTATATATAGGTTTACCAACCAGAATCCTTTTTTATTTTATGGGTAGTTACACGTTTTAAAGGGAACTATCAAAAAACGTTTTCCCAAATTACAAGCCTGATTCAAGGGAATTTCTCAATTATTGCCTATTTTCAAGATCACTCTATAATATTTTGTTAAAAAATATTGTTCTCATAAAATTAATATTTTTATTATGATAAATCTACCTCAAATAAATTCAGGTTATATATATATATATATATATATTTCTAAAGGAACTCTTCTTTTCCAAGTAAAAGTGTTTTTATAACAAGAATTGCTCGATGATTTTAAAGGAGTATTTTCACCCATTTAATCACTCCTTTTTATTATTATGCTTAAATGGGGTTAATTTTTTATGATATCATCCACTATTTTTTGACTATGGATGTGTTATCTTAAAACCATTCACTAATTTACTCTGAATGGTTAGTGTTTTTACTTAATGTTTAGGGAAAGTTATTTACATTTCATATGTTAGTTTCATTATGAATGTATATGTCCTTTTTGTTTATTCCCATTCATATGAGAAATCAATTATAATTATTAAGTGTTGGGTGGGGTCTGATATATCCTCTCGGTGCGTCAGTAGGTCTCTTGACGCAAACAATGGTCTTGGCATGAGACCTTGACAAGATGGATATTTATGGTCTTGGCACGAGGCCTTGATTGTATGGTTATGATGTCTTTCATTATGAATTCCCTCATTATGAAAATAATATTGATATTTCATGTGGTTATTTGACTAGTAGAATACCCATGATTATGTTTTATTATGGCATTATTCATTCGTCTCTTAATCCTGCCATTTTATGTTCAATTTTATTTTTAATGGCATGTGTTTTTAGTCATTCACCATGCATGATGTTTATGTTTATGATATCATTCACTACATTGATTACCCTTACTAATCATTTGAGCTCACCCTTTTTTTATGTTTAATTTTTTTAGGTCATGAATAATTTTATTATGAGTGACCTGTAGGGATAAACTTATAGTTGTGGATGTTCCTAATAAAACATATGTGTTTTATTTCATTCCAAGTTGTAATGATGAATTTATGTATGTATCTTATTTCAAAAACTACTAAACTACTTGGTACTTCGGGATGCATGTTCCTTATTTATATTCCAATGTAATAAAATTAGGCACCAGCTCTGGGCAACTGGGGTCAGGTTTTTACATAGATGGTGGTACTAGCGGTGACCCTTCTATAGGGTTCGGCTAGGAAATGGTGGATTCTTGTGACACAGAACCGCAATGAGGAGACGCTCACATGGGTGGAGTTTTAGTAGCTCTTAAGATAAGAGTTTTACCCATCCGAATTGAGATCATTGTGTATTTGGGAGCTTCTGTAGCTTCAGAAAGGTAGCATGACTATGTTAGAGTACTCATAAAGGTTCATAGACCTTTTGCAATACTACTTAGATATGGTTATAGGTCCAATTTTCAGATATCAAACCTTTTATAGTGGACTCCACGTAGATTTTCTTGAAGGGTGTTCTCCTTTTGCCTTCCCTCATATGTGAGGGTACCAGAGCGATCTATGGTAGTAGATATATTTTGGGTGGAGGGATGGGTGGATGTATCCCATAGTGGTGGTCATGATGCTGAGGCATGAGAAACATATGGAAGATGGAATATGATAGGATCACTATTCAGGAGGCATACCCATGCCTAGACCCAGACATGTGGTCCTATAGTAGAGGAGCCAAACAAGAGACCTGCTCAACCATAGGAGAGGCAGTGTTACACTTGCGATGGTTGAGGAAATCTTGATAGAGATTGTTCGACCCGTCGTGTTGGTGAGAGGGATTCGTTCGATGGACTATCATGTCATAGGAAAAATTTGGATCAAGGAGTTCTGCATGATGGAGGACATGGTGGAGGAGTCGGTAGAGCAGTAGGAGGTGGAAGATGGTTCGCAGTGTTTCCACCACCATCCCCAGGTGGTCTAATCCATGCTTAGGGAGATGGAGGATGAGGGTGAGGACAACTGTAGGATGTTAATTCCATTGACCCAAAAGCTTTGAGGATGAATATATGTATACTCTATGTTTTTTATACTTTATACTGAAGTAGTTGTTAGACATTGTTGTGAGGTACTCTTTTCTTTTTGCTTCTTTTTCTAGGTTTAACTGGGGTGAAGCGGGGCATTAATAGAACCTTGTATGGGTATTGTTGGCATAGATTTGGACTCATGATGAAGAGTAATGTTTTATCCAATGAGATGTGTTTTTGTGACATGATCAAAACCATGTGGGAGATTTAGTGCAACCAAAAGAAGATGGGGTCAAGGTGTGGTGGATGATTTTCTTAGACTTTTATGTTTAGGGAGAGGTTGTGCACTGGAGTTTCAAAGTAGGTCTTGGAATTACCAGTGCAGATTTTTTTCTTGACCCTTATGCTTGGAAATCCTAGTGGAGGGGGATCCTTGTATAGAACCATTACATAGTGATATAGTTAACCTAAGATGTTTTTTTAGTGTGGATTGGTTTCCTACCATTAATACTCAGTTGGGATGCCACTAGCGGGTGTGGTGGTGTTTTTTGGTTTGGTGAGTTGTGTTACAGCTGGAGGTTCGCAATTGAAGGGCCCTGTGAGACCCAATGTTTACACCTGGATGGTCCTGTTTTGTTTGTGGGTACCCTCATGTGTTTGGTGTCAACCTTGTATGCAATAAACTTGAGGTCGACGTAGTGAAATTCATCTAGGGGTGGATGTGTATTGTGGATTTATGATGGTATCTGTGTTAGGTTAGCGAGATGGTGTGGTGTTAGACCCTATGACTATAGATGGACGATGGTGCTTGGGGTTTTTTTAACTTTCATAGCTAAGGAGGCAAGTGCCTATTATTTCATGATGTTGACTTGTTTGGATATATACTTGAGTCTAGTGTGTCCTTGGTGGTTCCCATGAGTGCATGCTTGTAAGTATCATGGGAACCCTTGGTGATCTCGCTGGTGTGAGAGTTCCAGTAGACAGCTCTATTTCTTTCCCTTATGCCTAGGATTTTTCCTTTTAGGAATGAAAACCCTTAAGGTGGGGATAATTTAGTGACTCGTGTTTTGACCTATAATACTTTGGAATATTTCTAAGAATATTATTAAATCCAGGAATTGAGTCAGTGTAGGATTTCGGGGCCCAGAGAGCCTCAGTGTGGGGATACTAAAAATATTATATATATATATATATATATATATATTCACACATGCACAGTTTATATTGAAACATGTGATAACTCCCGAACAGAGTTTTGGATTGGAATTCTAAGACCACAGTTGAGTTTATAATGTCGTGTTTACTCTAGGCATGACATAAATTTTTTCATACCAGGTTTTCGACTGAAGGAGAGTTTGTAGTGGAGTGTTAAAATAGAGTTAATTGATTTAATAAATTAAAACTAATTAAACCCTCCCCCACCCCTTTGGTGTTCACAAAACTGAGTAGAGTCCCAAGCCCACCCCCCTGAAGCATCGGATGAAATTGAAGTTAACTCAAGGTGAAGAGGTGATGTCGGTCTCCTTTTTTGGCGTTGATCGTCATCATATCGAGGATTAGTATGATCTGGGCATTATTTTGGACCCAAAGCTTCATTATTTTACCACATGGTATAAGGATTTTAGTTTTAGTCCTAATCCCATTTTTTATGCATTGTTTTATTGTTTTATATACCTATTATGATTTCTAGAAATCTCTTCTAGGTTGATCTGTAGGTTTTGGGGGAAATCAGGGTGATTTAAGCGGCTCATAAGAAAATTATCATCAAAATTCCCATTTACATGGTTTTTAAAATAGTTATAAATGTTTTGTATTATTCACATTTGGGTAAGATTACTTTTGGGGAATACACACTTTGTACCTAGGTTACACGTCATGTAGTGACCCCATGTGGTGTGGCCAGAGGACATGGCCAGGGTAACCGTGTGACAGCACATGGTCATGTAAAAGTACATGACCAAGGTAAAAAAGCACAGAGTTCCTATAATAGGTGTAAGAAAATGACATGGACAAGTTTCTGTTTATCCTGGACATGTTGTGTACCATTGGGTACACACTGTGTGGGAGACACGGTTGGTCGCATCGTGTGGAGGAAGAACACAGCTAAGGGTCCAATAAGGCAGGTCATGTCATGTACATCCTCTACATGCCATGTACGAATACATGGATATCAAATCCATGAAAAAGGGACATGTCCAGCTAATCAGGCTTGTTTACATGTCATGTGGGCCCCAATTCTTGTTGTGTACTTTCCTTTGGATATTCTCAAGATCTTCCATCTTGTGTATCTCCTTCTCTAGAACTCAAATTCAGACTTGTGAGTTGCCTATACAGATCATTTTTTCATGTAGAACATGATGGTAGCCTCCATAGTGTCCTATGAGATATGATGTTTTATAGTTAGAGAATAATTTTGTATTACCAAAACTTAACCTTGTTTAGTGATTAAGGTGGATCACTAGGTTAAATTCAGGGTTGGAACCCTTCCTTATCACCTCAGGGTATGGATCCTTTAGACTATTTAAGATGGTATATTGGTGATCACCTATGGAATCAACGCATGGTTCCCCTACCCATGGCAGGGTTGCGACATGAGGTATGATGAACTTGATGATCCTTTCATCGATACTTGACTGATGTTGGAGATTGTTGTGGTTCTTAGATAGATAAGCTGGTATTGGTTCTCCCCTATGTAATTAGGTCATGGGTTTACCTTCCCTATCTACTTTGGTAGAAATGGGAATCCCCACATCATGGGTGTCGGTTCTATACCCATGGGGTAGTTCTTCTAAGGTCGGTATTCCCATTTTTGATGAGGGTGTGGTCCTCTATCTATGGATTCATTTCTACCATGTCATTTTAGGGTGAGGGTACTCTATATATTATGTAAAGATAGAGTGGGTACTCCCTTACAGTGTTAGGGTTTGTTTTCTCTATCCTTAGAGTTGTAATTCCCCTATCGCTCCAGGGTGAGGGTCCTCCATACGTATTTTTCCGAGAGAGTTGGTACTCCCCTATCGTACCTATCATACCAGAGAGAAGGTCCTCTATCCTAGGGTTAGTACTCACCTAACATGTATAGGTGTTTTCCCCTATAGTGATCATACTATTATATTGGTAATCTTCTATCGTACTAGTGTGAGGGTTCTCTAGCCACAGAATGGTGTTACCCCATCATGCCAAGGTGTGGGTCCTCTATCTACAGAGTTGTGCTCCCCTAAAATATTAGGGTATGGATATTATATCTTTTTATTGGTACTCCCCTATCATGCTAGGGTGTAGGTCATCGTCTATGGAGTTGTACTCTTCCATCTTCGAGTATCATTGGGGAGCGGGTCCCCCACTGGAGTCGGAGATCCCTCAGTTATGGAGGAAAAGTTACAAGGAGCAGGCCCCTCTATTATTTATGTGTGATACCTTGTTAAGAGTTAGTGCTCCTTCAATATAGTGAGGTGTGGGACACTTCATAAAGGAGTTATAGAGATTTTACAGGTTAGTCGGCAGCTAATACTCTCTCGGATGTAGGATAGTGGTGAGTTGTGAGTCCCTCTATTCTCTCTTGTTAGAGAGGATGCACGCAGTGCATATCTTGGATAAATACCCCCTCAACTATGTATAGTGGTGAGGTGTGGTCCTCTCCACTTGGGTTATTACAGTATTACACCGGGAATAGGTTAGCGATGGAAGGACCTATAGTGTTGGGCACTAGAGTTTGACCTAGTGGGTTGTTCCCAATGTACATTCTCTTGGATGTAACATTAGGAATGGTAGAGTTCTACCTGATGGAGTGTATATCTCAAATGGGTTCCATCTAGGATAGTAGAGCTCATGGAGTGTTTTCTCCTAGTTTTGTGTTACCTTTAGATCCTTGAGTATAATCCTATAGTTGGCTATAAGGTTGGGACCTCAGGAGACTTGGAGTCTAAGGTGAGTATATATGGGTGTTTCAAGGATTCCTTGTGGTTTTGTCATATGTTTGGACTAGAACACCTTATAGAATGAGTTGACTAGTAACATATAGCCAAGGATGTTTTGAGATTTAGTTTATCTCTCAATTGGGTTCCCTCTAGCTAGGTCGAGCATACTGTTGCCTTTCAGTTACTCCCTTTTATTTTGGGTTTTTGGGGCACCTATTGAGTATTGTTATACTAACCCCTACACAAAATTTTCCTACATTTATTGTGTCTTGTGTAGGCCATAGGTCTTTCGACGGAGTCCCTGGAGGACCTAAGGTAGGTGGATCTTAGTGAGATAGACCGAACAAGTTGTTTACTTAGATGGACCAGGGATCTTTCCTATAGTTTCATTTGATAGAAATCCCCTCCTTCTGAGCAGGTTAGACACTTTTATAGTTTTTGGTGGGTGTGTGTTTTTCCCTTTTTACTCTTTTAGTACTTTTTTTGTACTCTAGTTTGGGATATATGTATGAAGGAATTTTAGTTTCCATCTTTTTATGTCTCTACACTATTTTATAGAGGTGTTTTTCAGTGTGTGCGTACAGGTACCTTAGGAAAAGGCCTCCTATCAATGTGATATTCCTAATCAATATTAGTTTTCATCCTCTATCCTATTAGAAGCAGGCTTGGGGTAGTCATGGTTCAGGCCCTATTGGTTCGGGTCATAACACTAGTCCCGATGTATGTATTACCTATTATTTATTAACTACTTATATTTTGACTCAACATGTTCATGCATGATTGGTTTATTTTTTTATTGGCCTAGTTATATTTTATGATTTATGTTATTGTTTCATTATATATCTTTTGACACCCTTTTATTTATTATTACTTATTTTATACTTATTACTGATCTAAAGGGTATATTCTCCCCACTATACCACTTTTAAAACCTCACTACTAGTCGGTTGCCTCTGGAATATGGTGAGACACACTTGAGTCTATGTAGTGAACCATCTCAGGGCACCACATTAGTGCCTCCTGAGTTAGGATGTTACAATTCCACCCCTTAAAAAATAAATACTTACAAATACCAAGTTTTGTACAAATTAAGTAGTTTTATAAAAATATTATCAGAAAATAACATTAAAATTCACAAATCTCTCCTACATAAATTAATATATAATATTAATATAATTAGAAAATGCATATCAAATTTTAAAAAACAATAATCACAAAAATCAAAAAATTATACTTCTAACATACCAAGTTCAAACTACATTTTCTCAAACCTTATAGAATCTAATGGTTTACTGAATATGTCTGCAAGTTGTTTTTCAGTTAGAAAAACTCTAAACTATTATTTACTTTATTTTCTTGATCCTTTAGAAAATTAATCATAACATATATATGTTTTGATTTAGAGTTTTGTATAGGATTTTTATAAATATAAGTAGCATTATAATTATCACTGAATATTAGAATTGTATCAAATATAATATTAAAGTCACTTAAAATCTATTTAATAAAAATACTTTGAGAATAAAAACTTACACCAGCAACATAATCAGACTCAACTATAGATAATTAGACTAATAGTTCTTTTTTAGAGCTCCATGAAATTAAATTCTTACTAAGAGAATGAAACACACCTATTGTGCTTTTTTAGTCAAGCTTACAACCTCTCAAATCAAAGTCAAAATATGATAATAAAAAAATATATGGTTTGAATAAAATAAACCAGTAAGAACAGTTCCTTTGATATATCTAATAACTCTATTAATATCTTTAAGTTGGATTTCCTTAGGATTTAATTGAAATATTTTATATAAGCAAACTGAAAACATTATATTTGTTCTATATGAAGTCAAATAAATTAAGTTTTCTATAATTCCTCTATACAATTTAACATCAAAATTCTTTCCAGATTCTTCCAAATATAATTTTTAATTTGTAAAAATTGTTTTTTTAATATAATTACATAAATCAAGCCCAAACCTTTTAACAATTTCTTTAGTATACTTAGATTTATTTAAGAAAATACCATCTTTTCTTTGATTAATTTGAAAACCGATAAAAAATTTAAACTCTATAATTAAGCTCATATTAATCTCACCAGCCATTAATTTAGAAAAATCATTACAAAGTAAATCATTTATTCAAAAAAAATATTATATCATAAAAATATATTTATAAAATAAAAATATCATCTGAAACTTTCTTCATAAACAAGGTAGGATCAACCATTCCTTGTAAAAAAATTATATAATAAAAATTGGAATAGTCTCTCTAACCAAGATTTAGAAGTTTTCTTAAGACCATATAAATTTAATTAAGTTTAAAAACATTACTTGGAAATTTTTCATTTTCAAATCATGGGGGTTGTTTAACATATACTTCATTAAAATTATTCCATTTAAAAATTAACTCCTTACATCCATTTGAAATAATTTGATATCATGGAAACAATCAAATTATAATAAAATTATAATAGCCTATATAATATAAACAGGAGAAAAAGAATCTTAAAATTCAATTAAAACTTTCTAAGAATAACCTTAAGCCACTATTCTTTCTTTATTTTTAACTATGTTTCCAACTTCATCAAGTTTATTATGAAAAATACACTTAGTTCATCCTGTTTGTTTATTTTTTGAAAATTCAACCAAATTCCACACGTTATTTCTTTGAAATTGATTTAACTCTTCAGTCATAGAATTAATCCAGTTGGAATCATTTAAATCATCCTCAATATTAACATACACAAATTCAGTAACAAATGAAGAATTAGTATAATAATTTAAAATAGATTTCCTTTTTTTATTCCATATTCAACATTTCTAATTATTTTTTCAATACGATGATCTTTATGAGTTTTCCACTCTTTAGGATTATTTTTAGGAGAGATTTACACCCCCTTAATGGATGCATTATCATTTTTGTAAGAACCCGGATCTTCGTTCAGGTATGTTTTCCCTTTTTCTGGAGTTTTTAAGGAAAATAAATTTTCTGGAAATTTCAGAAGTACACTCCGTGTACTTTCTGAGTACATGCCGTGTACTCTGTTCCAGCTCGAAGCCGTGTGCTGGCCGTGTCCGGGCCACACACATGGTGTGTAAGGCTGAGGTGGAGGCCGGTTTTTCAGAGTACGGAAAAATTTAAAGTGCACGTCATGTACTCTATAAGTACACGCCGTGTACTTTATTTTTTTCATTAAACGGGTCGGGGTCGCGCCTAACCCCCAAATACGTCTTCTTCTCCAATTTTTGACCATCTGGGAGCATCTGTACGGTCGGATCTTCAACGGAGTCCTGCCTCGTCGTCCGTTCTCCGATTCGAGCACGGTTGTTTGCGTTGGAATCGCAGCGGTGAGTTCTTCCTTCTGCTTGAGCCTTGTTTCTTGATTCCTCCTCATTTACAAGTTATCATGGGATGAACGTTTTTTGCATTTTCTCATATCTACGTCATTCTAAGGGGAATCTGTCATCGAGGTTCACATATATCGATCTCCTAGGATCAAGTTAGTTGGTTTGTGCCTTTCCGTAGAAAGTTGATGAATATTTTGTGCAATTTCAACCAATACCCTTGAACGGGGTATTGTGTGTTTCCTGTTTTTCCCTTATTTATTGCCTGCTTTGATTGATTTCTTTATTAGAGGTTATTGCTTGTGATTAGAGTATTTTTTTATGCTCAGATTGTTTTTCCATTCTTGTTCTGCCTGTTTGGCGTTTTCTAGTTGCCATGCCTAGTTTTAGGATAGTGGAACTGTTGTTTTATTTTGCTGTTGAGCCTTATTCGATAGACAAGTAGTTCTTGAGGTTTACTTGGACGATACACATGCGTTGAGCATGTTTAGTTACTCAGTACTCTGAGAACCTAGAGTAGTAGACCAAAGGGAGAATTGACAAAAGGGCTTCTCCAGAGTGTCTTTTAAATCATGATGCGAGACCAAGTGGAGAATTGACGGAACGGCTTCTCCAGAGAGTCTTTTAACTACGACGCGGACCACAGGGGTAATTGACGTTGAGTTCTTCCCTAGAGATCCTTTAGCATGATACGAGACTATAGGGGGAATTGATGGTGAGTGCTTCCCCAGAGAGTTTGCTTAATTTACATAGCTGAACCAGAGGGGTGAGACTGTGTGTGCCTCCCAGAGGGTTTCTAGTACTTAGAGGTTGAACCATAGGGGTTAGACTATGAGAGATACCCAGAGGGTTAACTGTTTTCTCTTTTGTTGTTGGCTGTTTACTTGTGTGTTATACTTGTCAGAACTGTGGATTGTAGTTGTTTGTGCTTTCCATTTACTGCTTCTTGTTTTATTACTGCCATGTATTAATTGACTGTTAGGCACAAATATTTGGGTGATTGCCTACTGGGATTGTATCTCACACCCTATTTGGGTCATTCTTTTGGGCCCAATAAGACTATGTTGTTGTAGGTATAGACAAGGGAAAGCGCTCTTCTACTTCAGGATCTTGATTGCACCAGGAGCTGGGGAGCATGAGACCGATCCATGGCTCGCGATGCTAAGGAGCTTTCTTTGTTTTATTTTTCACTTGGTTTTAGTTGTATTTCATCATGTTGTTGTGTTTTTTGTTTTCCATAGATACTTGTACCTACTACATTATTATCATCATTGTTATATATCTGCATTGCTTCCGCTGTTTGGTTTCTATTGTTATGCATGTTGGTTGATGCTTCCGCTGTTATTGTGGTTTTCTTACCTCTTATACCTTACCAAATGAAGGAAAAGTTTCCCCACTGACTCACCAAGTCCCTCACTGCTATTCGGTATCCTCTGGTGTTCGGGGAAACGCGCTTGATGTCATGTGGAGAACCGGCTACGGGGCACCAGTGGAGGGGCTCCGAACTCAGGACGTTACAAAGTGGTATCAGAGGAGTTCTTTTCTCTTGCTTTACTGTTTGGAGACCTTAGCCAGGGATAGGACAGATTTGGTACTTGGCATTAAGTTGTGCTCAGGAGTATCTAACCTGTGTACAGGGAAAAGCCATACTACCTCGTTAATTTCAGTTTTATGGTTTTGAGATTTTATGGTTGGTATGTTTTCACCTAGAGTGATTCGTATGAATTGTGTGGTTATTGTTTTGATATTTTGGTTCTATTTCTGTCTCAACCCGATGAGATGAGGGTATTCCATCTCATGAATCATATAGGCACTTGTAGAAATCACATGTCATGCATTCTTGCCATGCCATCTAGGGTGCATTAGCGATTGCATGCTGTTGTGATAGGCTCTGTGTAGATTATGCATGCTGTTGTGATAGATGCTTGATAGATTCTATGTTGTTATGTTAGAAAATTGTTTGTTTTGTTCCTTTCTTAAAAAAATGAACGCTGGATTTTGGTTCTTGAGGTGTTATGGGGCCTCACGGATTAGAATTTGGCACATTTCCCTTGTTTTAGTTTTTCTGGAATTCTGCGCAGTTTCTAAGCTATTACCCAGAAAAACCCAGAATACACAGCGTGTACTTTTTAGATACACACCGTGTAGTTTTCAGGCCATGTCACTGACCGTGTGAGAAGAACATGGTGTCATGGGAGTAACTTTGGGAACACGTCGTGTACTAGTGGTACACGTCGTGTGAGTTCAGAGCCGTGTACACGGCCGTGTCACTAACAACACAGGCCGGGGAAGCTCGGGTAGAACACGCTGTTTCCGTAGGGAACACGCCGTGTAGTCCTGTCCAGGTGCCCGACCATGTCACGAACAACACGGGTCAGCGTGACCTTCCTTTCCACACATTGTGTTTGTTCGGAACATGCCGTGTAGTCTTTCCAGGTACCCGGCCATATCACGAACAACACGGAATGGTGTCGCCTTCTCCTATGCACGCCGTGCTTGTTTGGAGCACGCCGTGTAAGGTCCATCCGTGTAGACGGCCGTGTATTCAGCAACACGGGTCGCAGAAGCCTCGTCTAGTGCACGTCGTGTTTTATTCGAACATGTTGTGTAGTCTCGGGTTGAGTCAGACCGTGTGGGTTAGCCGTGTAAGGAGACTCGGGCAGGGGAATAGTTTCTAGTACACGCCATGTGTGGGGGTAAACACGCCGTGTATTTTGAAGTGTACACGACTCGTAGGGAAGGAGTACATGCCCATGTCAGTGGTTTAAGAAGACACGTCGTGTGGTTTTATACACGCCGTGTAGTTGTGTTTTGCAATCTTGTATGTTTTCTTCCCCTGTTCCCATTTTATACTCTTGTGTTCCTTGTCCTTGTTTTCCTTATCTAAGGGGTGCTTTTGATCTTTCAGAGCTATGCCTCTGAGACGTCCTCCAGTAATACGTCTGTCGCCAGGTAGTGATCAGACGCCAGACAGGGCTGATCAGGGACTTCCTGTCGATCCCCCAGCCGAGCCAGCCTTGGCACTGGAGGTTGTACCAGTCACGGGTGCTGATGCGCAGTTCAGGGAAGGTTTCATGGGGATGATTCAGGCCTTCCAGGGAGCACTGCCTCCTGCCTCGTCTATGGCAGACTTGACGTGGGTCTTTCAGCATCAGCATCCTCCCACGTTCTCGGGGGAGGGAGGACCTCAGGCTGCAGAGTCATGGCTAGAAGCCATGCTGACTATATTAGAGCATCTGGAGACGCCTCCAGAGATGCGGGTCAAGCTCGCCACCTACATTCTCTGAGACTCTTCCAAGAGGTGGTGGGACGTGATCTCACAGGCGGGTCAGCAGCAGGCTATGACTTGGGAGGAGTTCCAGTGCGTTTTCTATGACTACTTCTACCCGGAGACCCTGAGGGCCGATCGAGCCCAGGAGTTCATGAGCTTGGATTAGGGTACTCTATCCGTCATGGAGTATTCCTCTCGTTTCATTGATTTGTAGCATTTTACACCCCTTAGGGATGGGAGTGGGGTGTTCTTGGCGAGGAAGTTTGAGGATGGACTCGGGCGGGAGATTCACTCACAGGTGAACATCTTCCAGTTGACTTCCATTACTTCCATCGTCAACTAGGCACTGATTGCGGAGCGCAATCTGAGAGACTCTGGAGTTGCGAGTCAGGGCGGTTCTGCTTCCAGAGCTAGCTTAACTTCATACGACAGCAAGAAGCACCGTATAGAGCCTACGCGCGGTGATTCAAGGAAGCGAGACGCATCATTAGGAAGCCAGGTGACATGCTATCGGTGTGTCCGGACAGGGCACACGAGGCCGCAGTGCCAGAGAGACCCCGTGTAGTGCCGATCTTGCAGCAAGATGGGTCACCTTCAGCGTTTCTGCCAGGTTTTCCCACAAGCAGTGGGTGACCGGGGTTCTTCCATGACTCCTCGTTCAGGAGCATCCCCACCAGTCTCTCACCAGTCGGGGAACTGGAGTTCTTCCGGCCGTTCGGGCCAAGGTGGAGGTCGAGGCCATGGCGGTCAGCCACCAGTTCCTCAGCACTAGCAGGGAGGTTCAGCTCAGAGTGGTCAGTCAGGGGCGCAGGGTCGCAGTGTAGGCCAGTCTTTCACCGTGGAGTAGACTTATCATTTGTAGGATCCTGGACCTTCTATTGTTCGAGGTACGATTTTAGTAGCCTCAGTTTTATCTTCAGTCCTTTTTGATACTGGTGCTACACATATCTTTATCTCTATTGTTGTTGTGGAGAGCCTTGGACTCTGCATCTTTTCTTCTGCCAACTCGCTGACACTAGACACACCTTTGGGAATGAGGACATCTAGTGTACGCCAGTGTAGAGAGTGCCCTCTCGAGGTTGCAGGGTATCGTTTCTTATGGGATCTCTATGTCCTAGAGATGACAGGATATGATGTCATCCTTGGCATGGACTGGTTGATTCCCTTCTGAGCATTTGTCGATTGCTATCGCCGCAGAGTCAGTTTCATTTCACCAGAGGTTGAATCTTTCCTTCACATAGGCGAATGGGACGTTCGGGCGAGTCAGGCAGGACTCGAGCATCTTGGTCTAGGAGGAGTGATGGCCCAGATTGCTAGCCTTTACCTGGATGATCAGGGGACTCCATAGTTGGAATTCCCTCCAGTGGTGGATCACTTCCAGGATGTCTTTCCAAAGGACTTTTTAGGCTTTCCTCCAGAGCGTGAGGTAGACTTTTCTATTGAGCTCATGCCAAGAGTGGCACCAGTGTCCATTCATCTCTATAGGATGGCCACACCTGAGTTGCAGGAGCTCAAGAAGCAGTTGGAGGAGCTATAGGCTAAGGGTTTCATCCGACCCAGTACTTCTCCTTGGGGTTCACCTGTCCTATTTGCAAAGAAGGCAGACGGTACCCTTCGGCTTTGGGTGGATTATCGGAAGCTGAACCAGTTGGCGGTCAAGAACCGATATCCTTTTTCGCGGATTGATGACCTTTTCGGTCAGCTTCGAGGAGCCCGGGTGTTCTCGAAGATCTACTTGAGGTCCGGTTATCATCAGTTGTGCATTAGACCATCAGATATACCTCTGACAGCCTTCAGAAGTAGGTATGGTCTATACAATTATACAGTCATGTCGTTCGGTCTAATGAAAACACCTATAGTTTTCATGGTGCTGATGAACTGAGTGTTCCATCCTTACTTGGACTCCTTCATCTTGGCCTTTGTGTATGATATCTTGGTGTACTCTCACACTCGACACGACCATGCCACCCATCTTGAGATCGTTCTGAGTACACTGAGAGAGCATCGGATTTATGCTAAACTCTCAAAGTTCCACTTCTGGATGGATCAGATTCACTTCTTGGGTCACGCCATCTTAGAGACAGGAGTATCTATGGACCCAGAGAAAGTGAGATCTATAGTTTCCTGGGAGCAGCTGAAGAGTGTTTTTGAGGTACGGAGCTTCCTAGGGCTGGCTGGATACTACAGACGCTTTATTAGGGACTTTTCTCGTCTATCAGCACCTTTGACAGGTATGGCCAAGAAGGGGGAGAAGTTTTTATGGTCAGATTCTTGTGAGTCGGCCTTTCAGGAGCTGAAAGGAAGGTTGACTTCAGCACCGATACTAGTCTTTCCAGATCCAGGAAAGAGCTACACTGTTTACTGTGATGCTTCGGGTATCGGGCTGGGAGCTGTGCTTATGCAGGAAGATGGAGTTGTTGCGTATGGGTCTCGGCAGCAGAGGCCACATGAGAGGAACTACCCTACGCACGATCTGGAGTTGGTAGCTGTTGTTCATGCCTTACGCTGTTGGAGACACTATCTTTTGGGAGAGCACTTTGTGGTCTTCACTGACCACAAGAGTCTCAAGTATATCTTCACTCAGCGTGATCTGAATCTGAGGCAGCACAGGTGGGTTGAATATCTACAGTCCTTTGACTTCGAGCTTGCCTATACGCCAGGAAAGGGAAACACCGTGGAAGATGCGTTGAGTAAGAGAACTCAGATGCAGGCAGTTCAAGAGGCTAGTAGTGAGTGGAAGCTGATGGCACTGTTCTCTGAGATGAATCTAGAGGTTCATGACAGACGGGGACAAACCTTTCTATCTTCTGTAGTTTTTACCTCCACACTACTTGATCGGGTACGGATAAGGCAGCTATCAGACTCGGAAGGCTTAGTCCTGCGGGAGAGTGTGTCAGGAGAGGACCCTCTTTCTGGATGGACAGTGGGCGAGGATGAGATCTTGCATTTCCAAGGACGCATATGGGTGCCAGCAGACATACGTGAGGAGCTAATGCGGTATTTCCATTCCTTGGTTTGGGCAGTTCACCCTGGCATCACCAAGATGTATCAGGATCTTCATTGCCAGTACTGGTGGCTAGGTATGAAGAAGGATGTTGCTGGTTTTGTCATGAGATGTTCTACTTGTCATCAGGTGAAAGCATAGCATCAGCGACCAGTGAGTCTCTTACAGCAATTACCCATTCTGGAGTGGAAGTGGAATGATGTTACGATGGAATTCGTGACTGGGTTGTCGAGATCACCTCAAGGGAACGATGCTATTTGTGTTGTCGTCGACAGGCTTACAAAGGTTGCTCACTTCTTGACGATCAAGGAGACCTTTAGTGTCGATGATCTGGGACGACTTTACATCAGGGATATTGTGCGTCTACATGGAGTTCTGTGCTCTATTGTTTCGGACAGAGATGCGCGCTTCACCTCTCGGTTCTGGCAGGGACTTCAGAAGGCCTTGGGTACACAGGTACTTTTGAGTACAGCATACCATCCCCAGACTGATGGCCAGTCTGAGCGCATGATCCAGGTGCTTGAGGATATGCTCCAAGCTTGCATCCTTGACTTTGGCGGTTCTTGGGAGAAGCATATTCCTCTGGTGTAGTTCTCCTACGACAATAGTTTCCAGGAGACCATCCAGATGGAGCCATATGAGGCTTTGTACGGTAGGCCATGCCGATCACCCTTATGATGGCTGGAGGCAGGAGAGGCAGCTTTGCTGGGACCTCGTCTTGTTCAGGAGACTTCAGAGCAGATAGAGCTGATTCGGAAGAGGATGGCTACAGCACAGTCTCGATAGAAGTCTTATGCTGATCAGCGGAGACGACCTCTGGAGTTCGAGGTCGGTGATCAGGTTTTCCTACGTGTTGCACCGAGTTTGGGACACAAAAGGATTTGGAGACAGGGTAAGCTTTCACTGTGGTGCGTCGGGCCGTTTGAGGTCTTGGAGAGAGTGGGGTCCGTCACCTATCGGTTGCAGCTACCTCAGAGGTATTGGGCCATGCACGATGTCTTCCACGTCTCTCAACTCCGACGTTACCTTTCAGACCCTTCTCACATCTTCCAGCAAGAGGAAGTCGAGCTTGAAGCGGATGCATTGTTCGAGGAGCATCCTATCCGGATTGTCGATCGCAGTACGAAGGTTCTCCGCGGGTGGTCTGTTCCTCTGTTACGAGTGCTATGGCAGCACGGGCGAGTACAGGATGAGACCTGGGAGAGGGAGACCGATGTACGATCACAATGGCCGAAGCTATTCGGGGATTCTTCTTCTCCACCTCGTTAGGGAAATTCGGGGACGAATTTCTTTAAGGGGGGAAGTTTGTAAGAACCCGGATCTTCATTCAAGTATGTTTTCCCTTTTTCTGGATTTTTTAAGGAAAACAAATTTTCTGGAAATTTCAGAAGTACATGTCGTGTACTTTCTGAGTACACGCCGTGTACTCTGTTCCGGCTTAAAGTCGTGTGCTGGCCGTGTCCGGGCCACACACACGGTGTGTAAGGCTGAGGTGGAGCCCGGTTTTTCAGAGTACGGAAAAATTTAAAGTACATGTCGTGTACTCTAGAAGTACACACCGTGAACTTTCTTTTTTTTCATTAAACGGGCCGGGGTCGCGCCTAACCCCAAAATACGTCTTCTTCTCCAGTTTTCGACCGTCTGGGAGCATTTGTACGGCCGGATCTTCGACGGAGTCCTTCCTCGCCATCCGTTCTCCGATTTGAGCACGGTTGTTTGTGTTGGAATCGTAGCGGTGAGTTCTTCCTTCTTCTTGAGCCTTGTTTCTTAATTCCTCCTCATTTCCAAGTTATCATGGGATGAACGTTTTGTGATTTTTCTCAGATCTACGTCATTCTAAGGGGAATCTGTCATCGAGGTTCACATATATCGATCTCCTAGGATCGAGGTAGGTGGTTTGTGCCTTTCCGCATAAAGTTGATGAATATTTTGTGCAATTTCCACCAATACCCTTGAACGGGGTATTGCGTGTTTCATGTTTTGCCATTATTTCTTGCATGCTTTGCTTGATTGCTTTATTAGAGGTTATTTCTTGTTATTAGAGTATTTTTTTATGCTCAGATTGTTTTTCCATGCTTGTTCTGCCTGTTTTTCGTTTTCCAATTGCCATGCCTAGTTGTAGGATAGTGGAACTGTTGTTTTATTTTCCTGTTGATCCTTAGTCGATAGCCAAGTAGTTCTTGAGGTTTACTTGGACGATACACACGCGTTGAGCATGTTTAGTTACTCAGGACTATGAGAACCTAGAGTAGTAGACCAAAGGGAGAATTGACGGAAGGGCTTCTCCAGAGTATCTTTTAAATCACGATGCGAGACCAAGTGGAGAATTGACGGAAGGGCTTCTCCAGAGAGTCTTTTAAATACAACGCGGGCCGCAGGGGAAATTGACATTGAGTGCTTCCCCAGAGAGCCTTTAGCATGATACGAGACTATAGGAGGAATTGACAGTGAGTGCTTCCCAAGAGAGTCTGCTTAATTTACGTAGATGAACCAGAGGGGTGAGACTGTGTGTGCCTCCCAGAGGGTTACTAGTACTTAGAGGTTGAACCCTAGGGGTTAGACTGTGAGAGCTACCCAGAGGGTTAACTATTTTCTCTTTTGTTGTTGGCTGCTTACTTGTGTGCTATACTTGTTAGAACTGTGGATTGTAGCTGTTTGTGCTTTTCGTTTACTGCTTCTTGTTTTATTACTTCCATGTATTCATTGATTGTTAGGAACAAATCTTTGGGTGATTGCCTACTAGGATTGTATCTCACACCCTGTTTGGGACATGCTTTTGGGCCCAAGATGACTATGTTGATGCAGGTATATACAAGGGCAAGTGCCCTTCTACTTCAGGATCTTGATTGCACCAGGAGCTGGGGAGCATGGGACCGAGTCGTCGCTCGCGATGCTGAGGAGCTTTCTTTGTTTTCTTTTTCACTTGGTTTCAGTTGTATTTCATCACGTTGTTGTGTTTGCTATTTTCCTTAGATACTTGTACCTGTTGTATTATTATCATCATTGTTATATATCTGCATTGCTTCCACTATTTGGTTTCTGTTCTTATGCATGTTGGTTGTTCTTTCCGCTGTTATTGTGGTTTTCTTACCTCGTATACCTTACCGAATGAGGGAAAAGTTTCCCCACTGACTCGCCAAGGCCCTCACTGCTAGTCGGAAGCCTCTGGCATTCAGGGAAACACGCTTGAGGTCATGTGGAGAACCAGGTACAGGGCACCAGTGGAGGGGCTCCAGACTCGGGACCTTACAATTTTCTTAGACATTATCTTCAATAAAATTTAATTCCCAAGATTCTTTATCATATTTATTTAAATTTGAATTATACTTTTTATTATTATTTTCATCAAATTTGACATGCATAGAATCTTTAACAAGAAAATTTCTCTTATTAAAAAATTGATATGCCTAATAGTATTAGAATAACCTAAAAAAATCATGACATTTAGAATCAAACTTATCTAAATTATCTTTTGTAATTAAAATAAAAAAATTTAAACCAAACAATCAAAAATATAAAATATTAGGTTTAAATAATTTAAACAATTTATAAGAGGATTTGTTTAAAAATGGACTAATAGAAACTCTATTTAAAACATGAAAAGTTTTACTAATATATTTGGCATAAAAATATTTAGGGACATTAAACTCAATAATCATTGATCTAACCATTTATTGAATTGACCTATTCTTTCTTTCAACCACACCATTTTGTTGTGGTGTCTTAGGGGAAGAAAAACAATGTTTATATCCATTCTATTCTCAAAATTTATCAAATTATAAATTAAAAAATTAACCACCTCCATCACATATAATAGATACAATTGAAATATTTCTGAAATTATGAATAATTTTGTAGAAAGCATAAAATTTTGTAAGAGTTTCACTTTTATGGGATAAAAAAATAAAGATGAATCTACTATAATAATCAAATATTACAACTACATACTTCTTTCCACCTAAACTAATAGTTTTTATAGGACCAAATAAGTTGAGATGTAGCATTTCAAGTCATTTATTCTTACTAAAATCATTCAAAATTTTAAATCTTTTTCTATTTTGATTACCCTTTAAACATGAATCTAATATAAAATACTTACTTTTATATTTCTTTAGCAATTGTATAACATGTTTGTGCTTTGAAAAATTATTAAATAGTCTGAATTTTTCATGTACAAGTCTCATATGCCACAAAATATCATCTACTTCTATATCATTCAAACACTTAACTTTCTGTATGGTCAAATTAGTAAAATTAATATTATAAACATTATCTTTTCTATTTATAGAAAATAAAAAAATATTTATTTTTCAAAAATTGTGCATTTATCATTTTTAAATAATACATTTAATTCATCATCAGAGAGTTTTTATATACTAATTAAATTGTGTTTTAAACCATATATAAATAAAACTTTTTAAATAATAAAAAATTTAGAAAATCCAACCTCTCTAATACCTTTAATCATACCTTTATAATTGTATCCAAATGTAACTAGACCTCTATCACATGAATTAAAAGATATAAAATTTAAAATATCTATTATCATGTGTCTAGAACACCCACTATCTAGATACCATGAATATTTGAGACTTCTAAGATGAATTTCTTAGAATGAATCAATCAAGTAGAAGTTTTGGTACCCATGATAATTTGGATCCAAATAGATTAGTAGAAAAAAAATCACCCAAATAGATTTAAAACATCTATTTGTGGATAATTTAGAAAAAAAATATTTAAAAATAAATGTTCTGATATGGAAAAATGATTGTGTAAATCTCTAATAGAATTCATTAGTATAATTTCCTTGAATTATTCATTTAAAACATGCTATAGTCGAAATAATTCCTTTTGAGATTTTAACAAAAGTAGCCTTATTCATCCTTGTTGAAAATATGTTATAACAAAAACCATTATTGTTATAGTTTGGTTTCATCATAGACATAATTTTATCATATTTATTTTTTACTTGAACAAAAGTAAACAAATTTTCATTAAGATTAGTAACTTCCTTTTTCAAATCCACATTATCTTTTTGAATATATTCTAAATCAGTATAGACTTTCTCATTAGAATCAGAAGCTATATTTCTCAATTTTTTATTTTATTATTTGAGATTCTTATACTCATTTTAAAATTTATTCATTTCCTCTAAGACTTAATTAAAACTTATTCCATGATCTTTATCATTTACTACTAGAAACTATTTGAATCTTTCATTTTATTTATTTAGTTTACATATATTATAATCATAATTATTTTTATATTCCATATTTTAGGAAATAAAAATATTTATATTTTCACATTTATTTTTAATTTTATCATTTTATTTGACCAATTTATTATGTTTAATTTTTATGTTAGTATATTTTCCAATAATCTTGATAATATCATTTTATAATTCCCTATTCTCTTTATACATTTCTTTGAGTTTAGAATTCACATAATCGGAATTAGAACTAGAATCGAATTCAGTTTATTTTTCATCTTCATTTATTGAATTATGATCAATATTAGCATGAGTTATTAATTGAGTAAAGAATTATTGAGTTACCTCATAATTTTTAGCCATAAAATTAAGGTTCTCCATCACCAGTTCACTTCTTATATCACTGCTTAAATCTGAACTGTCTGAACAATCTCATCCTCCAAAAATGTTTTTTTTTCTTTCTACTTTTTTCTTTATCTTTCTTTGAATGATTTAGTTTGGGGGAATTGGACATTATGTGTCTTTTGTTCCTAAACATATAAAAATTTGGTTCTGAAATATCATTATTATTGCTAGTATTACCTTTCTTATACTTCTTTTTTTTATTTCTTTTTAACTATTTCTTTTCTTCTTTATTTTTCATAAACAATATAGAGCTTCTTTCTAAAATGATTCATTTCCTTATAACTTTCCTGGAACTCAGATTCATAATATTTAAAGGACTCATTTTAATTAGATTTAGAATTAATACCTTTCTTCTTCATAGAATCCTCATTGGAAATATTTTTCATTTCAAGTTCATACAGTAGTAAAGAGATAATTAGTTCATCTAAAGTGTATTATTTGAAATTATTACTTTCATAAATCACCACTTTCTTTTAATTACATATTTTTATTAATTCCCTCAGTTAAATTTCATCTATAGTAGTATTTTTCAGTTATTTACCAAGTGCACTCATTCCATTTGCAATTCTTGTAAACTGGTGAAATATCTAGTTTACTAACTCGTCTTCTCCCATATTAAAATATTGATATTATTATCAAATCATTACCATATTGGTTATTTTAATCTTGTATTTCCCATATTGAGTAACTTATATAAATCTCCAAATGTCGTGGATTCTCTTACATGCTGAAACATAGATATAAACACTTCTAAATATAGCACAGAAGAAAATATTATTTACTTTATAGTTTAAAAAACTTTCCCATATCTTTACCTATAGGTGTATCTGGATTAGATTCTGGTGGTTTATATAGTTTCTTCATGATTTTCCAATGATCCACACTTAAATTCTTCAAGTATGATTTCATCCAATCTTTCTAATGCCTATAACAACTTACATTAAAAAATGGGGATTTTTAGGTATCCAGCCATCATTTTCATTAATACTTACCATATTCAAGGATCTTATTCCTTAGACTAATAAGTATAGGATATTCATATAACATAAAAATAATCAATAGATCCTATATCCTAAATTATTACCTCTGATACCAATTATTGACCCCAGGTAGATGAAAATAATAGACTAGGGGTGAGTGAATTCTCCTTTAAAACATTTAACACAAATAATCACTCAGAGTTTTAATATTGAATAAAGAAACGATGTAGTGTAGTGTTCAGAAGATAATATATTAGAAATAAAATATAAACATGTTATTTTTATTATAGTTTGGATCATAAATATCCTAGTCCACTCTTCAATTTTCTCTACTCAGTGAGAAGTTTGGTACCCACTTAGAAATATCACTTTTAAAGGTGTGATAACCATTTTATAGAGCCTTCCTTTTATAATACCTAGAGGCACAACCAACACGGATTTTTACACGATTCAAAACCTATTCTAACCTAATTTTTTTTCAAAATTCACAACCTAATAACCTTCCTCTTGGTTGATATAATAGTCAACACTAGACTTTATTTTGATTGTAAAAAGTACAAACTGATTATTACAATTACAAATATATGAAGTAAAATATAAAATGGTAAAAAAAATTAAGATCAATAGAGAACAAAATATGTGGAAGTTTATGTATCTCAATGATATCCAACCACTTTAGCAGTAGATACTCAAACTTTGATGTTCCTTTATGATTACACAAATGAAAAAATATTCATTGAAGATTTCGATTGTGTGTCGAGTTAGTATCAAAATTCATGTCATGGTATTTATTTATAGATAAATCAAAAATGGTCATAAAGCTCATTTTATTCTGATTGCATGGAAGTTTACTAAATTTATCACTGCCATTCAATGGTTAGAAATAAAAAAAAAATTGAAAACACATTGTTTCCTATTTAAATGTTGTGCATAATCAATGAATAATTTTTGGCACACTCTAATTCTTTCATTGAACTATTTAATACACTTTCAAATATACTCATTAGTTATATGATAGTTTTTCAAATTAAAAAATAATTAAAACTACTCTCACAAACTTGTAGTAAATCATTAATTTAAAAATATAAAAACAGAGTAAAAAAATTTGTAATTCATTAATTCTTAAAATATTTCTCTTTATATTTATCTACCAAAAAAATTTCAATATAGTCATTACATTTTACATGTATTTTCTATACAAATAAAATATTTAATATAAATTGAATAAACTTGGAATTTATTAAAATATCAAAACATTAATAAAATAAAGTATCGTTATATGAATACTACATGTGTGTTTTTATAATGAATTTATGCACAGAATATTTAATCAAATGTATAACAATATTTTTTAAAATATAATCTATAAAAAAATTAAAATAACAATTAAAATATTTTTTATTGGTTTCACCAATTAAAAAAATAATATTGGTTGAGGTCATACGACGATCGAACATTTTGTAACAAACTGAATAGGATATATTATTATTATTATTTTAACTGATGGTACCATTACATGGTAGGTATGGAGTTGGGGGAACAAAGTAAAGAAATCTACATACACAAAGGTTTGAAACAAGGTACTTCTACCGTCAAAGTAGTCGGACTAGTACTACTGTTGGAGATTATCCATCGCATCCATGGACATGTTGATTCTTAAGTATTGTTGTGAAGGAAGGATACTGGTGGTTGGGGGAAAATTTCAGCACCATTGATTGATGATATGTTGCTTCCACACATGTAGTTCAGATAAATGATGATCATGGTGAAGCATGAGGTTGGTCGATTTGGTGCCATGAAGTGAAGAAGAAGTGTTGTCGTGTTGCTACCATTGTTGGACACTAATGATGATTAGTCTAAGTAAAGCCTCCTTAGATAGAGGAGCAGTGTTGCACTATCGTGATCATTGAGGATGATTGAACTTCTTCCGCTGAGAATTCATGCTACTGTTGGATGAGGGCATAGTCGAGTTGGGTGATGAAGGAAAGGTTGTGGAAGAGATGGTGTTGCATGAGGTAGAACTGCAACTGCCAACAGGGAAGCCCAAATAAGAAAAGAAAAATACATACATACATACATGTATATGTATATACTATAAATATTTATATATGACTCATGGATCATTTTTACTCAAGTATCAAAACAATACAAATTCATTTGCTCAGTTTTCAGTATGTCACTTATCTTTTTTACTAAAATGTAATTTTAAATTAGAAACACACACTTTGACTTATATCGGTCACTTCATGTATCAGTTTGACATGAGATTGGATTCTACACATCACAAATTATTTATGAATTGATATACCAAATTATAAATACAATCTGAGTGTGTTTGATCATTTTTTAGTGAGTGGAACATTTTGAACTAAAATGTCAATTTTAAACGGATAATGAACACTTTGAGTCATACCAGTCACATTGTACATCATATTTACATGCGGATGATTCCTATACATCCTAAATGACTTATGGATCATTTTTCTAAAGTATCAAAACAATCCGAATATATTTTTTTAGTTTTGAGTATTTCAGTTGTCTTTTTTACTAAAATTAATGTCAATTTTAAATAAAAATATGTACCTTAAGTCATACTAGTCACACCATGTGTCCTATTGAGGTTTTTTTTATTCCTACACATCCCAAAGTCTCAAAAAATTCTAAATTTGAATGTTACCATGATTACCATTTACTTCCTTTTTTGAACTTCCAACACTGCATATTGAATCAATGTTATTATCCAAAAAACTTTTCTCATTGATGAAATCTAGAAGAGCATAGGATGCTCTTTTCCCCATTATATCAAGAAAAATCACCACAATGGGCACTAGAGATTCATCCACTCTTCTGGTTTTCAACATAAAGAAAGTTTTTTCAACTAATAACATTAACTCAATATGCAGTGTTGGTAGTGTGAAAAATCAAATCAAATAAAATCATGGTAACATTGGTAGAAAGGGACATGTTATCTCTTTTGTAGCTTGTTTTAGATAGTTGAAAGAAAAATATGACTTCCCAAAAGATCTGTGAAAACAAATAAATAAGTATTAGATAAAAATTATAAGGAAAATAACTTAAAATTATTAGATAAAATGATGAAAAAATTAATTAAATAAATCAGAGGAATTCACCTTTTCATGATGGTTGTATACATTCTTGACCAATTTCCTTATTGTCGTTATCTAATTTTCATCCTCGAAGTCCAATATCTCACAAGCATGAGCAGCTTCAAACAAAACACCCCAACTTGAACAAAGTAATCCACCTATATAAGAAAAAATTCTTATGTGGGTAATACTAAAAAGAAATTAATTAAACAAAAATATGAAACAGTTCATTACTTCTATGAAAGTCACATCTTCATGTTATTTGTGTACATTTTTTCACCAGGTATGTTGCCCATTAATTTCTAAGAAAATCTATATCATCTCGTGAATATGAGTATTTTAAACAGACATAGTAACACTGGAAAAATATAAATACCCAAAGGATTAATAAGTATTTTAAATTAAATAGTAATTATCTATGAAAATACCCCTTTTGGGATGCTAATTTTTTATGGAATATGATCTATCTCATAAATTTATAAACATAATAACCACAATCCTTTCATTTTTTGTTTTGTAAAATACATAAAAATTGATAAAAATAATGAATCTATTTTGATATGTGTTTGGATAGTGAAATATTATTATATATTCCCTAATACTTGTCCAATTTTAGAACTTCTCAGGCTCCTTGTGGTTAATGTATGTCCTCATGCCATGAATTTCACGATATTTATAAACCTCTTTATCATAAAATAATTCTCATTAAAACATAATAAAAATTATATAACTTTAAGTTTAGTTAGAAATTGTTGGATGTGGTGTATTACAAATTTACAAACTCCATCATGTGTGGTCGATTTGTTGGGTATCTAAGCAATGAATCTAGGAAATAAATATTTAGAGTATCCAAATTGACCACAATGAGTATATAATGTTTCCTAAAAACAAAAAAAAAGAATAATTAATGAAAGAAATGAAAATATATTTTATATGGTTAAATTATAGATTTTTACCCCTACGTCATTAGTATTAATAAGAGTTTATCATCTATAAGTTTTATTTCAAACGATTTGGCCAAATTTTCCACTATTTCATTCATTTTTTTAATCTATTTCAATTTATTATGTAGAATTTTTGTGAGGACTAATGATTCAAAATTTATGTTCATGGGTTAATCCCTTCAATTGGTATTAATATATATGCCTTCAAAAAATATAAAATATATTTATTCATAATTAACATAGTATATTAGATTTTTGGAAAAATAAATCAGGAAAATATACATCATGTATACATGTACAACTGAGGATCTTATCCATTCATAGTTTAGGATTTCATTTACATTTTCAAGAGAAATGTAGTCTATAATGTCATATTTATAAATTTTTTCTTCAAAATAGACTATATAATTACTAACATTTTTGTAACTTTGTATCCACATGAACCTTCAATGATAGTAATTGTGAATATTGAACGGACAGGGTAAATGTGATTTCATAAGATATTTTCAATAGATTGGTTTATCCTTTATATGTTTTTTAGTCTACCTTTCATTTCACCCCCCTTCCCATTATCCATCTATAATAACATTCATTAGTTCAGACCTTTTTTCATTAATTGTTAAAGGTTTAGTATGAAAATTAAATTGGAAATAGATACCTCTTTGTTGACAAGTATTTTTATAAAATCTGAAATCCATGCAATGAAGGTTCCAATATCTTGGTTGATTGTATAAATATCATTTTCATCAAGTGGAATAGGAAGTTCGGTACTTGGCACATGAGATACACTAATCGTCACTCTCACATGACATATTGGAAGTGGTTTGTTGTGTAGACGGATGTATTGGATATTAAACACTATATCCCTCGTTATAAGGTGGTGGGTGGGTATTTGTTGATATAAATCATAGCCATTTTCACCTTATATAATATTCATAAAATAAAGTTAAAAGTTTCTATCCGATTCAAATTTCATAGAAATAATTATTAAAATATTGATTACCTCAACTAAGATTGTTCTTTGAGATGAATGGGTCACCTCAAAGATAGTGGGGGTGGGGCGAGATCATCATGAAATGGTTGTTCTTGAGTTGTTTCTTCTCTTCCCCCCCCCCCATAATATTTTCTAGAAACTCGGTTTTCCAATTAAATTGTTCTTCAATGGTAGCTAATCTTTCTTTCATCTCTGTCATTTCTGTATCTTTATCCTCCTGTTGTTTTGTTTTCAAAATATGTTCAAAGTATCACCCCAATACCGAACCTATGGCGTGGCCATACTGTACTATACACTTCAAGGACACTAATATTAGGTGTTCATCTAGTATAGGTATTGATGATTCCTATGACTATGTCAGATAGAAAATATAATAAAATAATTAATCATTGTTATGTAATATAATTTTAAAGAAAAACAATTTTTTATTATGTTATGCGTACACATGTTTTCCACACTTTTTTTCTATTTTCATATATTAGTATCCCATATTTATTTACATGTGCCTCCTTCCATAGCACATGGCATATAATTTAAGTGGATTTATATTTGGATTCATCAATATTTATATAAATATAGGAAAATAGTTATGATGTTTTTTCTTGTCACATAAAAGTATTGTGGTACATTTAAAATATGTACCATTTTTTCAAGTGAAGCATACCCCATCCTTTATTTAAAGTAAGGGTACATTGGTTTTGATTCCCATTTCATATTTTTAGCACTCGATTGGTGTTTTATAAATAATAAAAATCTCAAACTAAGTGATGAATACATATATTGTCAAACAATGTATTACCAACCACAATGTACCTAAGAAGACATATCTACACAACAGCCAATAAATATATCCCACACTTCTTATGTTATTAGGTGTGCATATATAACTAGTGGGTGTGGGTTTATTTTACCTTCAGCATCTTTAAGATAACAAGTCATTAAAATTTTGATAAAGCCTCTATGAATCATTCCAGAAATCATTAATACAAACTTCTTATAGGATTCATCTACTATAATTTCACTCTACAAGCGATGATGAAGAGTAATTCAATGTTTTTTTATTTTATTTTTAAGTAAAATAAATTAATGATATCATAATTTTATTATAATCTCTTCCCATATCAGTGTCTCAAGCGTGGGAACAACATGGTGCCACGAATCTACATCAATTGGAACACATTTTTGAGTGATGATTCCAATATAACTGTTGAACATGGCCTTGTTGGGGTTAATATTTTGGCCTCACACATTCCATCCAACCTTGAATTTTATGCCTTTTATTTTCTCCTTAATGATTTTTTCTAACACCTTCAAACTATGACACACTTGTTTTTTCTGCATCATCATTCCTTTATCGCCTACCATTTCCTCAAATTCAACATCATCAATATATTGTTCCTCTAGATCACTTACTTCAACATGTGAAAAAGGTCATTGTACCTTTGCACTGGGAGCAGAAGTAGGTTGAGAAACCCATTGTTCCTCAAGATTGAGAGCACCATCATGTGTAGAAGGTCATTATTCCTCTGCATTGGGAGCAGTAGCATGTTGAGAGACCAGTTGTTACTCAGGATTGGGAGCACCAGCATGTGAAAAAGTCATTATCAACAGAAATTGATTAAATTTTAATTTAGATTACATAAATGCAGCAACAAACAGACAATAACATGATGTAACACAATGTATATTACAAAAAATATATATAACCTGACTATTGAAATCTCTTTTTTTTAGGATGAAGGGATTTCAACCCTCTATTGAGTATCAAAATCCCTTCATTATGGTCTCCACTGACATAAAAACCCACATCGATATTGGGACCGCTAAAAAATTATTATGATGTCCCAATGAAAGGGTCATCCTCAGTTGAATTTCCATCTAACCCTTCAGTGGTTTCGGTCAATAACAAAACAATTGACCACTTTCAGTTTGTGGGATATCGAACATAATATACTTGTGCTTCTTGTGATTCCATTATAAATGGTTTATCTTTGTACACTTCCTTACTAAAATCCACTTTCATAAATCCCAATTCATCTATTTTAACATCAATCCTATTATCAACCCACTTTCATAGAAAAATAGGCACTTAGAATAGTGTATAATACAACTCCCATATTTTTTTGGTAATGACAAAGTATAAATTATTTGAATAACATGGATTTCTTTTCCTAGTACCAAAAACATGTGTCGCTTCAACCACAAGTGTAACTCCACTATTTTTAATGGTGCTTCCTTCATCATGTTTATTTCTATAGAACATATAACCATTAATGACATAACCATTTTAAGATAATACATACACACTTGGTCCTTTGGCTATCCATTAAAGTCATTTTGAAATTGAATTTGTATTTTTATATGACACCTTGAAAATATAGTCCCGAAACCATCATATAATCTGTTGATTATGTGTATTTTATATCCATCTTTCATCGGTTGATGGATTCAAATTCCTAAGAATTTCTTTTTGGGTTTCAACATATGAGGTAGCCTACAAAATTTTATGAAAAACATGAATGTGATCCTAATCTCTATCTGAAATATTGATTATGACAACATCTCTTCCAGAAATTCATTCACCCAGAAGCCTCCTAGTGTGATAAGATTTTGGTAGACCAATGATTTCTGCACTAGATAGGTAGTCGGTATAGAATTAAATTTCTTCCTCAACATTATATTTCTCTACAATACAACCCTTTTTCTGACTTTGATTTTTGACATACCCTTTAAAAATATTCATATACCATTCAACGGGGTACATCCATCTATAGTGTTTAGGACCACATAGTCGAATCTATATCACAAATTGAACCATCAAGTTAACCATCATATCAAATAATTCCTATGGGAAGAACATTTCTGATTCACATAATATGTTGGAAATTTTCTTTTCCATAGTCGGAAATTTATCCAGGTCTATAACTTTTCTACATATATCTTTGAAAAAAAACAAATCTTGGTTAATGTATAATATACATTATTAGAAAAAATGAAACATAAAGCTATAAGAATTAGATCTTGCATCAAAACATTCCATTCATGTGATTTCATACCATTTAATTTTAAATTAGTCATTGACACGATATTCTTGATATTTTATGAATACACCTCTGGAAGATTTACATCATTCAAGAAGATATAAAACCAATATCTCTCCTTCCTAGAAAGAGTGTAAGTAGTTGGGGGAAGAAAAGTTCATTTTTCACCCCTCACTAGCATTAACTCTTACCGTATTCTCATGTCAACCATTTCCAACCTAGCCTTAATTCCATCCTTTTTTTAGGTGCATTTTGTAACATATAGATGACATCATCACATCATTCTATTAAACATGCATAACATCAAGAAAATTTCTGATGTATAAACAATTCTAGTATGGTAATTCAAAAAAAATTGATCTCTTTTCCCATTCGGTTTTCATAAGGTTTTTCAAAAATAGTTTACCATAATTAGTGTCCACATATTTTAATTTCTCAAACAGTTGATCAACTATTAGTGGAGACGGTGTTGTATGTTCTGTTGAACTACCAATGAATGATGTCATCCAAGATCAATACTTAAACCATTGGGGTAAAAATATACGATATCCTAGAAACACAGTCTTAGATAAATGTTTTAACCTAATTGATTGTGTACCTTGTTCGCAAATGGGTTACTGATTTATTTTTTAATGTATTCTTTATCATTAATGTTTAATTTATTTTATTTACTTGCAGATTTACTTTTGATATACCATCACACTACTTTATTTTATATTCACATACTGAATTTTCATTAGACACCATTGGTGTTAGACAACTTAGTTTTATTCACACCATGTTCGGGTTGTCTTTTGATACCCAAATAGATCCCCTGACAATAGGTTAGGGATTAGGATCTTTCTTATTTGTTGTTTCTTTCCTATAGACTAGGACTTGACATGAGAGCTAAGAACTGAGCACACACTTAGGATTCCTATTGGAGTTGGGTCTTTTATCTATTTATTATTTTGATAGTCTAGTCTTATTGTATGTATTACCTAATATTTATTTACTTCTTGTATTATGACTCATTATGTTTATGCATAATTGGATTATTTGTCACTATTTTAGTTATTTGTTATGATTTATGCTATTATTTCATTATATATATTTTGGTACCCTTTTATTTATTATTACTTCTGATATATTTATTATTGATCCAGAGGGTATAGTCTTCTCACTATACCACCTTTAGACCCTCACTTTTAGTCAGTAGACTCTAGCATGCGGGGAGATGCACTTGAGGCCATGTGGAAAACTGGCTTAGGGAACCAGATTAGTAGATCCCAATTTGGGATGTTACAATTATCCCCCTTAAATAATAAACAGTTACAAATACCAAGTTTTGTACAAATTAATCAGTATTATAAACAAATTTTTAGAAAATAATATTTAAATGCATAAATCTCCGCTACATATATAATATTAATATAAGTAGGACATGCATGTCAATTTTTAACAAGTAGTTATCATTAAAATAAAAAACAATTTATACTTCTAATATACCATGTTCAAACTTTATTTTATCAAACCTTATAGAATCTAATGGTTAAGTGAATATTTCAACAAGTTGTTTTTCAGTTTGAAAAACTCTAAAATGTTATTTCATTTATTTACATGATCCCTTAGAAAATGAAATCTAAAATATATAAGCTTTGAATGAGATTATTGCAAAGGGTTTTTAGAAATAGAAATAGCATTATAATTATCAGAAAATATTGGAATTTTATCCAATCTAATATTAAAATCACTTAAAATCTATTTCATCTAAATACTTAGAGAGAAAAAACTTACAGAAACCAAATACTCAAACTCAGCTATAGATAATTCCACTAACAGTTGTTTTTTATAACTTTATTAAATTAAATTATTACCAAGAAAATGACACATACCTTTTATACCTTTTCATTCAATCCTACAACCTTCAAAATCAGAGTCAGAATATGATAATAAATCAATCAATTTTGGTTTTAATAAAATAAACTAGTAATAAAAATTCCTTTGATATATCTAATGACTCCATTAATATATTTAAGAGAGATTTACTTATGATTATATTGAAATATTTAACATAATAAAAGTGAAAACATTATATAGAGTCTAGATACAATCAAATAAATTATGTTTTTTATCATGCCTCTATGCAGTTTAACATCAAAACACTATCCAGATTCATCCAAATACAATTTTGAATTTGTACTCATCATTATTTTTATATAATTAAATGAATAATGTCCAAACCTTTCAACAAGTTCTCTAGAATACATAGATATATTTAATAAAATACCATCTTTTCTTTGATTAATTTGTAAACTAAGAAAAAAATTCAACTGTGAAATTAAGCTCATATCAAACACACTAGTCGTTAATTTAGAAAAATCATTAAAAGTAAATCATTTTTTTAACCAAATATTATATCATTAACATATATTTTTACAATAAAAATATCATTTGTAAATTTTCTTATAAACAAGGTAGGATCAACCATTCCTTTATAAAAATAATTTTGCAATAGAAATTGACATAGTCTCTCGTACTAAGCTCTATGAGCTTTCTTAAGACCATATAAATATTTATTAACTTTAGAAACATGACTTGGAAATTTTTTATTTTCAAATTATGGGGGGGGGGTTGTTTAACATATACTTCTTCATAAATTATTCTA
The DNA here is from genome assembly GCA_963277665.1 of Viscum album. Classification (NCBI taxonomy): domain Eukaryota; kingdom Viridiplantae; phylum Streptophyta; class Magnoliopsida; order Santalales; family Viscaceae; genus Viscum; species Viscum album. The sequence continues at coordinate 687,204,627 of OY728150.1, forward strand.
TTTAAAAATACACTGTTTACATACATTTGAAATAGTTTTATATTATGGAAATAATAAAATTGTAATAAAATTATAATATCCTCTATCCTAGAAATAGGAAAAAACAACCATAAAATTTAAGTATCTCTTTATAAGAATAACCCTAATCCACTAGTCTTGATTTATTTGTAACTATGTTTCCATCTTCAACATGTTTATTATCAAAAATCTACTTAGTTCCCCATATCTGTTTATTTTTTGAATTTTCAACAAAATTCCAAACCATATTTCTTTCAAATTGATTTAACTATTCATATATATAATTATTCTAGTTTGAATCATCTAAACCATCATCAATATTAAAAATAAAAAAGTCAGAAACAAATAAAGAATTAGCACTGTAATTTAAAATAGACTTCCTAGTTTGTATTTTAGATTCAAAATTTATAATTATTTTTTCAGTAGGATGATATTTATAAGTTTTACAATATTTAGGATCAATTTAAGAAGATATTTCCTCCCAGTTAACTGATGAATTATAATTTTCTTGAACATTATCTTCACTAAAATTGAATTCTTTAAATTTTTCATCATCTTTATTTAAATTCAAATTCTGCTTGTTGTTATTATTTTCATAAAATTTAAAATGCATAGACTCTTAAAAAAAGTTCTCTTATTGAAATCTCTATATGCCTTACTAGTATTGAAATTAACTGAAAATATTCCTTCATCACATTTAGAATCAAACCTGTCAAAATTATCTTTTGTATTTAAAATAAAAAATTTATATCCAAAAAATCTAAAATATATAATTTTAGACTTAAATACTTTAAATAATTTATAATAGGTTTTATTTAAAAAATTTCTAATTGAAAATATATTTAAAATATGACAATATAAATTAACATATTCAACATAAAAATATTTTGGTACATTAAACTCAATAAGCATTGATCTAGCCATTTCTTGAATTGACCTATTCATTCTTTCATCCACATCATTTTGTTATGGTGTATTAGGGATAGGAAAAAAAAGTATATCCATTTTCTCAAAAAAAAATTATCAAATTCTAAATTAAAAAATTTACCATATCAATCATGTCTAATAGTGATAATTAAAAGATTTTTTAAATTTTAATTGATTTTTAAGAAGGCACACAATTTTTTTAGTGTTTCACTTTTATGGGATAAGGAGAAAATATAGATAAATCTACTATAATCATCAACTATTAAAAATACATACTTATATACACCTAAACTAGTAGGCTATATAGGACCAAATAATTGAATATGTATCAATTCAAAACATATATTTGTATTAACATCATTCATGAATTTAAATCTTTTATTGTTTTTTTACCCTTTAATCATACACAAAATACTTGTATAGGACTATAACAATTATAGAACCAATTTTTGATTTGAAAACTTGTGCAATAGTACAAAGTTTTCATGTATAAGTCTTTTATGCCACAAAATATCATCTACTTCTAGATCATTCAAACACTTAACTTTCTATTTGGTCAGATTATAAAAATAAATAGTATAAACATTATCTTTTCTATTAAAATAAAATAAAATTGATTAATTTTTTAAAACTATAAATTTATCATTTTCAAATATTACATTTAACCCATCATCACAAAACTGTGATATACTTATTAAATTGTTCATTAAACCATCTAAGAAAATAATAAAAAAATAATAAAAAAATTTAGAAAATCCAAACTATCTAATAGCTTTAATATAACCTTTATAATTATCTTCAAATGTAACTAGGCCTCTATCACATGAATTAAAAGATGTAAAATTTGAAATATTACATGTCATGTGTTTGGAACACCAACTGTCTAGATACCAAGAATCTTTGAGAATTCTAAGGAGGATTTATTGGAATGAATCAATCAAGTATAATGTTTTGGTACCCATGTTAATTTGGGTCCAAATAGATTATTAGCAAAACATTTTGGCACCTAAATATATTTAAAACATCTATTTTTGGGTTATTTAGAAAAAACATTTAATAATAAACGTTTTGATATGGCCAAATGATTTTGTAAATATCAAAGGGGATTTATTGACATAATGTCCTTGAATTATATATTTAAAACGTTTTATAATTGAAATACTTCCTTTTGATCTTTTAAAAAATTATTCTTATTCATCCTTGGTGAAAATATGTTATAATCAAAACCATTGTTGTTATATTTTGGTTTCATAAAAGAAATAATTTTATCATATTTATCTTTTCCTTAAACAGAAGAAAATAAATTTTCTTTAAGATTAGAGACTTCCTTTTCCAAATCCATACTCTCTTTTTGAATAGATTCTAAATCAGAATAGACATTCTTATTAGAACTAAAAGCTATAATTCCCAATTTTTTATTTTTTTTATTTGAGTTTCTTATACTCATTCTTAACTAAATTCATTTCCTACAAGAATGAATAAAACCATATTTCCTGACCTTTATCATTTACTACTGGAAAATGTTTCATTGTGTAATTTTATTATTTTAGTTTAAATATATTAGAATCATAATTATTTTTATATTCCTCATTTTTGGGAAATATAGATATTTATATTTTCACATTCCTTTTTAAGATTCTCATTTTTATTTACCAATTTATTATTTTTAATTTTTTTTCAATATATTTTTCAAAAATCCTAATATTATCATTCTATAATTCCCCATTATCTTTATACAATTCTTTGAGTTTAGAATTCACAGAACCAAAATCATAACTAGAATCAGATTCAGTTTCTTTCTCCTCTTCGGTTATTGAATTGTGATCAAAATTAGCAGGAGTTATTAATTGATTAAAGAATTAGTGAGTTACCTCATAATGTATAGCCATAAAATCAATATTCCATATCTCCTATTCACTTCTTGTATCACTTCTTGAATCTGAACTATCTAAAAAATATCATCCTCTAAATAATATTAGTTTTCAATTTCTATTTTTTTCTTTGTCTTTCTTTGAATGTTTGAGTTTGGTACAATCATACCTGATGTAACCTTTCTTCCTACGCTCATAATAGGTTAGTTATAAAAAATCATTATTATTTCTAGTATTACCTTTCTTATACTACTTTTTTTCTTTCTTTTAAAATATCTCTTTTCTTCTTAATTTTTCATAAACTTGTAGAGATTATTTCTAATATGATTTATCTCCTTATCAATTTCCTGGAACTCAGATTCAGAAGAGTTAGAGGATTCATTAAAATTATATTTAAAATTAATATCATTATTATTTATAGAATCCACATTGGAAATATTTTTCATTTCAATTTCATACAACAACAAAGAGATAATTAGTTCATATAAATTATACTCTATAAAATTATTACTTTCTTCGATTTCCACTATCTTTGCATGACATCTTTCTGGTAATTATCTCAGTGCCCTTTCAACTATATTTTTATTATCCAATTATTTACCAAGTGCACTCTTTATATTTTCACTGCTTGTAAACTAATGAAATATCTTGTTTACTGACTCACCTTCTACCATCTTGAAATCCTAATATTCTACTCAAAGAATTTCCATCTTGGTTGTTTTAAGCTTGTATGTCCATTAGTGAGTAACTTATAAAAATCTTCAAATGTTGTGGGTTGTCTTACATGATGAAACATAGATATGCACACTTCTACTTATATCATAGTACAAAATATTTGTTACTTTATAGTTTAAACAAAAGTTTCCACGTCATTACCTCGAGGGGTCTTTTGGATCATCTTATGGTAATTTATATGGTTTCTTTATCTTTTTATAATTATCCACACCCAAATGATTCAAGTATTCTTCCACTTGGTCTTACCAATACCCACAATAACTTATATCAAAAAATGGGGGGATTTAAGGTATCCAACCATCATTTTCATCAATACTTGCCATATTCAAGGATATTATTCCTCAGACTATTAGGTCTAGGATATTCATATTAGTATAATAGAAATATAATCCATATAATTTATATCCTAAAGGATTACCTATGATACTAATTATTTATCCTACATAGATGGTAATAATAGACTAGAGGGGGAAGGTGAATAGTCCTTTAAAACTTTTAACAAAAATAATCACTCAGAGTTTCAATATTGAATAAGGAAATGGTGTAGTGAAGTTTTCAAAATATAATTTTTTGAAAATAAAATATAAACACAACATTTTTATTATAGTTTGAATCATCAAGATCGTAATCTAATCTTCAATCTTCTATAATCGATAAGAAGATCGATACCCACTTAGAAATATCACTTTTAAAGGTGTGATAACCTATTTATAGACCTTTACTTTTACAATACCTAGAGGCACAACCAAATTTACTTTTTATAGGATCCACAACCTATGAAAATATGACTTTTTTTGGGAGTCACAACCCAAGGACCTTTCTTTTGGTTGATAGAATAACCAACACCATACTTTATTTTGGTTGGGAAAAGTATAAACTGACACTTATAATTAAAAATAGATAAAATAAAATATAAAATAGCAAAAACCAAAAATTAATTAAGATCAAAAGATAATAAAAGATGTGGAAGTCAATATTTCTCGATGATCTCCAACCACTTCAGCAGCAGAGAGTCGAATGTTGAAGTTCCTTTATGATCGCACCAATGAAATGAGAGTCACTAAAGATATCAGTTGTGTGTAAAGATAGTATCACACAACATTTCATGGTCTTTATATATAGATAAATCATTAATTTTCATTAAGATCCTTTGATTCTCATTGCATGAGAGTTTCCTAAACTGATCACTTCTATCCAATGGTTAAAAATAAAAAATTTGAAAACATGTTGTTACTAGTTTAAATGTTGTACATAATCAATGAATAATTTTGGCACACTCTAATTATTACATTGAAATAATTAATACAAATTCTAATATACTCATTAGTTATATGAGATTTTTTTAAATAAAAATAATAATAATAACTACTCTCACAAACTTGCAGTAAATTATTGATTTACAAATATAAAAAATAGAGTAAAAAATTTGTAACTCATTAATTCCAGAAATATTTCCCTTAATATTTCTCTACCAAACATTTTTCAATGTAGTCGTTACATTATACATGTATTTTATAAGGAAATTAAATAGTTAATATAAATTTAATAAACATGTAATTTATTAAAATATCAAAGCATTACTAAAATAGAGTATTGTTATATAAATACTACATGTGTGTTTTTATAATGAATTTATGCTCAAAATATTTAATCAAACATCTAATAATATTTTTAAAAAATATAATCAGTTAAAAAAATTAAAATAACAATTAAAATATTTTTTATTGGTTGCACTAAATAAAAAAATAATATTGGTAGAGGTCTTTCTAGTGTGAAATGATCGCACATTTTATAACTAACTGTAACACCCCAAGGCTTTCTAAAAATAAATTGAGATTCATGAAACTTTGTTTTAATTAGATATTTATAACTAGCCTTTAAACATAATTTTTCCACTTCTATGTTTTTAATTTCAAGAAATAATCATCTACAATTGTGATCAGTAAGTTATTTGGAGTCTGAAAGAACCAACTTGTTTTTTTGGTGAATAGTAACATACTCTTATGAATAGTAATATGACCCTTATGAATAGTAAATCATGATATTATTTAATTTTATTAAGGATATAAGATAATGAGATGTCGACTAATTTCTCAAGGTGTTAAAAAAAAGTTATAGATTTAAAACTATTATTTTTGAATAAATTGTGATTTTATTTAAAAATTAAAATAATATTATTTAGAAAAAAAATTCAAAAAATGGAGTTCATTTTTTAATTCTACACCTCGAGAAATTGTTAGGGTGAGTTTTTGGGAATTTTCTGAAATTCTATAATTTTTTATGAATAGTAAAATACGATAAAATATGATAAATGATAAATACTTGATTTACTGTATCATAGGTGATTCAAAGATGATTTAAGACCACTTGGTTCTAACTAAAATTCCATTATTACTATTTTTGGCCACATGAATTAAGACTATTCATAGTCTTGAGCAGAAAATATTATAATAATGATTAAAATAATGTAAAATACCTCCTCTCCTCCACTACAAATACCACTCTCATTTCCCTCATCCTCCCACACCTCTCAAGCCTTGATCCTTACCTAAGTTTTTACCAATTATCCTCTCAATGATCATTCCCACATCCTAGATTAGCTGGTCTCACCAAAATACCAAAACCAAAGGCTTTAAGAAGGATCTCAAGGAGAAGATATCAAGAGGTAAACATCCTCTTTTGTTTTCTTTCTTTTCTTTTTATTTTCTTTTCTATTCTTCTTATTTCATCACCTATCCTTATCCAAGAGTAATGAATGGTATATTATCTTAAATATTATTTATTTCATCATGTTTTTGGAATACTCTCCATTATACTTCTTCTCCTCTCCCGCTTATTCAAGAAATTAAAACATTGTCCGTGATGTGTCGATTTACCGACATCATGGATGATGTGATTTTAGTTTTATTTACATTCATCAAGACCAGTAATGAAAAAAAATTGTGGTTTAACCAGATTATAATTTATGTATTATATATTATATAAGGTTCTAGGATCATTTTTTACACATGTTATTAATTTATAAAACAAAATGAGTTCTTTACGATCAAAGAATCTCCAAAATAACATAAACAAATATCAATAATGTTTTAACTCATTAATCATCCTCATGTTAGAATTCAAAATTATAAATGATATAATTTATGGATATGTAAATATTTAAATACCACTTCATTACAATTATGAATTTTCACTTCCAATCAACAAGAATATCCATCATGAACTGATCATGGAAATCATGTAAGGAATGCACCCAAAACAATGCAAGGAACAAAATACTAACAATTTAAGAGTGAAATGATGTAATGAAATTATCATATAAGGTATTATAAAGATGAATATGTTTCTATAAGATATTAATAACACTATTTTAACCATTATACAGGAGTTTTAAATAATATTGAAGTAAGACAAACCCGTGGTAAGGTAATTCTTAACCTGATTTCCATTCTTTGGGTTAACATTCTACTTCATTATTTACGTGGTATTAAAAAATTTTGTCTGGTGATTTTTGTTTATATTATGTTTAATTATGTGTATTTATAGTGTGTACACATATTCCTTCTACTCTATTAAGTCTCACTTTAATTATATGATATTTCTAAGGGGATTTTCTTTTAAAATCCTTATTTAAAATTCTGTTTTACAAAATTCAAAAGTAATGTTTTTATGAAATTATTCATGTTGTATGATTATGTTCTTGTTCTTGGAAATTTTTTATGATGAAGGGTGAGGCATATATATCCCTTCAATGTATTGTTTATGTGTAATTTGGAGGTCAGCCATATGGTTACTCCAAGTGTAACTGTGATGGTTACACAAATTGTAAGGTAGTCATGAGGGTTACAAATTATAAGGTCGCCAATAGGGTTACAAGATTATGTAAGTAATTCCCCAATATATGTTTATGGTTCTATTTATGTTATTATTTAATGTGTTAATCTTTTTTAAATCTCATGTTTCATAAATTAAGTATATATGGGTGATAAGTGTGTCTTTTGAAAATGATTTCATACATTACAAGTATTCATGGACTAATATGTTCCTTGTTTTTATATACCTTACTAAGATTTTCGTGCTCATCCCAAGTTTTTAAATTATTTTCACAGGATATAATGATCTTTAAGACAAATAAGGAAGCCAAGTTAAATGTTTTATGAATTTTCAATGAAATAATGTTTTATTTGAAAAGTTTTATATTTTGGAAGAAATGAATATTGATTTTATGGTATCCACTCTGTATTAATGTGTAATGTTATGATTGTATTATGTCCAATTCTCTAAATCTATAAAATTGAAAAGATACTCAATGTAAAAGGAAGTTATTTCTTGAATAAATTCATGATTATGTAATGTAATAAGGTTGGGTCCTTATAGTTGGTATCAGAGGATGATTTAGATAAATTTAGGGGTTAGGATGATGTTAATATAATACCATAAATGTTTTTTTAGTCTATGGTTAATTTTAAATGATATAGAATTTAAGTATTACCATGTTTCTTTGACTAAGATATGTTTGTTCAGAATTTTTGTCCATAGAAGAAACAATGAAGTTGAAGAGAATAGGCACCGATAGAACAATGTCCTTCTACATATGCAGCCTAGAATGTTAAGGATTGGAACTGAATAGTTCGTGATAGTAATGGCTCAGATAACGCAGGAAATAAATGGTGGTGGAATCCCTGAAAGATAACAACAAGAGCTACCACAATGGAACATGACAATAGTGGAACATTTTATGAGACAACGCCCTCCTTCTTTCAATGGATATTTGGACCTAGTAGCGGCTGAAGGATGGATTAAATCCCTTGAAAATATATTTGATGTTATGGGATGTTAAGATTATTAAAAGGTAAGTCTTACCATTTATTATTTTGAAGTTGAATCTAATCAGTGGTGGTAATATCAGGGATAGAAAGGATATTTATACTTTAGAGTGGGATGGATTTAAAAGTCTTTTCCTTGAAAAATATTTTCTTAAGGTGGTGTGACTTAGGATGGAGAAGAAATTCCTTGAATTGAAGAAAAAGTAGGAAGATTCAATGGTTTCTTATAAAGAAAAATTCACCCAAATAGTGAGTTGTGCTCCAAATATTATTCTGGATATTGATAGAAAAATCAACCACTTTTACTTAGGACTAAGGCCAAGGTATCGAAGGGTGTTGGCCTCCCATAAATTCAAAAGTTATGAGAAACTTGTCTGATGTGCTGAGAGGGTAGAGATGGAGTTTGCTAATGATCACATGTATTTTGGAAACAAGGAGAAGAAGGGGTCTAGATGGAAAGCAATGTGTAAGAATCAACCAAAGAGATCTGATGAAAAGAAAATATAGTTTCCAGTTTTTGAAAATTGTGGCAAGAAGAACCCTGGGGAATGCCTTACAAAAACTAGGAATTTTTTTCAATGTGGTAAGTTTGTATATATGGATCGAGATTGTAATAAAAATGATCCTAAGACTAATACTGATAAGAAAACTATTACGTGTTTTAAATGTGGTGATATGGTTCATTATGAAAATGTATTCCCAAAGAGGGATCCAGATGATGCAAAGAAGACAGAATATAAGTAGAAAGGTGTAGTGAGATCCTTTGCAACTATGTCAGCAGATGTAGGGCCATCCAATGAAGTTTTATTAGGTACTTTGTTTGTTTACTCATATTTTTCTAAAGTTTTGTTTGATAACGGTTCTACACATTCCTTTATTTCTGAGAAATTTTTTGGTAAACTAGAAATATCACCTCAAAAAATGAGATTGGAACTTATTGTTAAAACACTAGGGGGAAATATTATATCAAATAGGAATTATAAAAATATTTCTATAGTGGTATGTGGAAATACGTTACCTGCGAACCTTGTTGTTTTTCCCTTAGTCGAGTTTGATGTTATTATGGGTATGGATTGGATTTCTGTTTATCATGTTAAGATTGACTGTAGAGATAAAGAAGTTTTTTTTTAGAAAGAGTTTCAGTTTTTATATAAGAATGAAACCATACAATTGATAACATATTAGGAAGCTAATAAACTGTTGAAATATGGAAATGAAAGTTATCTTTATTATATTATTGAAAACAAGGGAACTGTTCCGATTAACGATGTTCCAATGGTAAATGAATACCTTGATGTTTTTCCTGATGAGTTACCCAGTGTCATACCTGATCGGGAATTCAAATTCACAATTGACTTAGTTCCTGATGCTAAGCCAATTTCAAAACCCCCATATCATATGGCTCAAATAGAACTTCTTGAATTGAAAAATCAGTTGTAGGATTTTCTTGATAAAGGTTTAATCCATCCTAGAACTTCACCATGGGGTGATCCTGTTTTGTTTTTTAAAAATAAATATGGTTCCATTAGACTTTGCATTGATTATAGAGCTTTGAATAACATCACTGTTAAAAACAATTATCATTTGCCTCATATTGATGACTTGTTTGATCAGCTCTAGGGACCTCAGTTCTTTTCCAAGATTGACTTGAGATTCAGATACCATCAGTTTAAGGTTAAGGAGGATGACATCCCAAAAACAGCCTTTCTTAATAGATATGGGAATTATGAATTTTTTTTATGCCTTTTGGGTTAACTAATGCGCCTATTGTATTCATGAATTTTATGAATATATTATTTCATGAGTTCATGGATAAGTTTTTTGGTTGTGTTTATTGATGATATTCTGGTATTTTCTAAGAGTAAATAAGTGCATATAAAACATCTAAGGGTTGTTTTACAAACCTTAAAGGAAAATAAACTATATGGAATATTCAGAAAGTGTGATTTTTGGTTACAAAATATTTCTTTTCTTGGGCACATTGTAAATAATAATGTAATAATAATTTATCCTACCAAAACAAGAGTGTTTGATGAATGGACAATACCCACAAATATTACAAAGATTTCTAGTTTTATTGGATAAGCAAGTTATTGCAAATGGTTTGTTAAAAACCTTGCATGGTTATCTATCCCGCTAACCAAGTTAACGTGAAAATGGGTTAAATTTATTTGGACAGAAGAATATGATGTTAATTTTCAGGAAGTGAAGAAGAGATTGGTGAATGCTCTAGTTTTGTCCTTGCCTTCCCAAAATGGTGTGTTTTTCATCTATAATGATGCTTATTTGAAGGGACTTGGTTGTGTTTTGAGGCAGAATAATCAGGTAATTGCTTATACTTCAAGAAAAATAAAACCTCATGAGTTAAATTATCCCACAAATGATTTGTAATTTGCAGTTGTGGTTTTTGCTTTGAAAATTTAGAGTCGTCATTTATACGGATCCAAATTTAAAATATATACTGACCATAAAAGTATGAAGTATATATTTACTCAGAATGAATTAAATATGAGGCAGAGAATATGGATTTAACTAATAAAGGATTATGATTGCACGATCAATTACCATTCAGGAAAAGCAAACAAAGTAGCAGATTCCTTGAGTCAAAAACATCATGCATCATTAACCATGTTACATTTGCAACATGATCCCTTGATTAATGATTTGGTTAATTTTGTCTTAGAAGTTTTTTGTGCAGTAAATACCTCTATTTTGTTTCAGGTTTCAGAGTAGTCATCGTTATCAGACAAAATTAAGTAAGTACAGAAGTAATAATTTGAGCTACATAAAAATGTAAAATTGGTTAAAATGGGTAAGTTTCCAAAATTTAACCTTGATAAATATTGCGTTTTAAGATTTGTAAAAAGTTTATTCATGCCTTTTTATTCCTAGTTGAAGAAATAATTGTTGTGTGAAGCTCATAGTTCTACATTTCCAGTTCATCCTAGCAGTAGTAATATGTAAAAATACATTCGGGGGTATTGTTGGTTGTATGGAATGAAAAGAGATATTGATGATTTTACTGTGAAATGTTTGACATGTAAATAGTTTAAAGTATAATGAAAGTTACTAAAGGGGATGATTCATCCTTTTCTAGTGCTAGAGTGGAATGAGGGAATGTATCCATGGACTTTATGGTGGGACTGCCTAAGACTTATTGAGGTAATAATGTGATTTGGGTTATTGTTGATCGGATAACTAAATCTATACATTTTCTTTCTATTCGAGATATAATGTCTTTGAATCAGCTTTATCAATTGTACCTCAAAGAGATTTTCAGGTTACATGGAGTTCCTCTTTCCATTGTATCTGACCAAGATCCTAGGTTCACTTCTAACTTTTGGAAGGGCCTTCAAAAGTTGTTGGGCACATAATTAAATTTTATTACAGGTTTTCATCCTCAATCAGATGGGAAGTCAAAACGAACGATTCTGACTTTAGAGGATATTCTTTGATCTTGTCTAATGGACTACTAGGGAAGTTGAGATCAACATCTTTATTTAGTTGAGTTTTCTTATAATAACAGTTTTCATTCCAGTATACATATGGCACCTTTTGAGGAATTGTATGGGAAGCGGTATCAAACTCCATCTTTTGGGGTTGTAGTCGGAGAAAGGAAGTTGATGGGACTAGAATTAGTAAAGGAAGTGGCTAAGAAAGTGAAGATGGTCCAGCAGCACATGAGGAAATCTCAGAGCAGGCAGAAAAATTATGTAGATAACAAAAGGAAAGACTTCTCTTTCGAGGTAGGTGACCATGTTTTCCGTAAAATCTCTCCTTGGAAAAGTTTGATGTGTTTTGGTAAGAAATGAAAGCTAAGTCTGTGGTTCATCAGTCCTTTTGAAATCTAGGAGAAAGTTAAACCAGTTGCATACTGACTAGATTTTCCTACAAATTTATCTCAGGTACATAATGTTTTTCATGTCTCGATGTTGAGAAAGTATGTGTCATATTCAACTCATGTCTTGAGCCCAGAAGTAGTTCAGCTGGAAGAGAACCATTCTTATAAAGAGAAACCAGTTCAGATTCTAGATCGAAGGGAACAAGTATTGCGGAATAAGGTAATCCACCAGGTAAAGGTTTTGTGGAGAAACCACATGGTTTAAGAAGCAACATGGGAGTCTGAAAATACTATGAGGGAAAGGTACCCTCTCTTTTTTATTAAGTAAATAAAATTGAAAGGACGCAATTTCAAGAAGGTGGGGATAATGTAACACCCCAAGGTTTTCTAAAAAAAATTAAATGCATGAAACTTTGTTTTAAGTAGATATTTATAACTAGCCTTTAAACATAATTTTTCAACTTCTATATTTTGAATTTCAAGAAACGGTCATCTACAATTGTGATAAGTAAGTTATTTGGAGTCTGAAAGAACCAAATTGTTTTTTTGGTGAATAGTAACATACCCTTATGAATAGTAATATGACCCTTACGAATAGTAAATCATATTATTATTTTATTTTCTTAAGGATATAAGATAATAAGGTGTTGATTAATTTTTAAATGTGTTAAAAAAAGTTATAGATTTAAAACTATTATTTTTTAATAAATTATGATTTTATTTAAAAATTAAATTAATATTATTTAGAAAATTATTTCCCAAAAATGGACTTCATTTTTGAATTCTATACATCGAGAAAAATGGTTAGGGTGAGTTTTTGGGAATTTTATGAAATTCTATAATTTTTTATGAATAGTAAAATATGATAAATGCTAAATACTTGATTTACTGCATCATAGGTGATGCAAGTTTGATGTAAGACCACTTGGTTCGAACTTAAATTCCATTATTACTATTTGGGGTCACATTAATTAAGACTATTCATATTCTTTAGAAACAATATTATAATAATGATTAAAATAATGTAAAATACCTCCTCTCCTCAACTATAAATACCACCCTCCTTTCTCTCTTCCTCCCACACCTATAAATCCTTGATCCTTACCTAGGTTCTACCCAATACTCCTCCCAAGGCTCTTCCCCACATCCAAGAGTTGTTGGTCTCACCAAAATACCAAAACCAAAGGCCTTGAGAAGGATCTCAAGGGGAAGAGATCAAGAGGTAAACATCCTCTTTTTTTTTCTTTCTTTTTTTTTATTTTTATTTTATATTATTCTTATTTCTTCAAATTTCCTTATCCAAGAGGCATTAATGATCCATTATATTATATATTCTAGATTCCATCATGTTTTTGTAAGACTCTCTATTATACTTCTTCTCCTCTCCCGCTTATTTAAGAAATTAAAACATCATCTGTGATGTGTCGAAATAGATTATAATTTATGTATTATATCTTATACAGGGTTCTGTGATCATTTTTCACACATTTTATTAATTTATAAGACAAAATGAGTTCTTTACGATCAAAGAATTTCTAAAATAACCTAAGAAAATATCAATAATGTGTTAACCCATGAATCATCCTCCTGACAGAATTCAAAATGATAAATGGTATAATTTATGGTTTTTAAAATATGTAACTACCACTCCATTACAATTCTAAATTTTCACTTCCAATCTTCAAGAATATCCATCATGAACCGATCATGGAAATCACGTAAAGAATGCACCCAAAACAATGCAAGAAATAAAATACTAACAATTAAAGGGTGAAATGATGTAATTAAATGATCATATAAGGTATTATAAATATAAGTATGTTTCTGTAAGATATTAATAACACTCTTCTAACCATTATACATGAGGTTTAAATGAGTTTTAAGTAATACAAACCCGAGGTAAGGGAATTCTTAACCCGATTTCCATTATTTGGGTTAACATTCTACTTCATTATTTGCATGGTATTAAAATTGTTTGTGTGATGGGTTTTTTTATATTATTTTGAAGTATGTTTATTTATAGTGTGTATATATATTCCATCCACTTTATTAAGTCTCACTTGAATTATATGATATTTCTAAGGGGATTTTCTTTTAAAATCCTCTTTTAAAATTCTGTTTTACAAAATTCAAAAGCAATGTTTTTATGAAATTATTCATGTTGTATGATTGTGTTCTGGTTCTTGGGAATTTTTTATGATGAAGGGTGGTACCTATATATCCCTCAAATTCATTGGGAATGTGTAAGTTGGAGTTCATCCATATAGTTACTCCAAGTGTAACTGCGGTGGTTACACAACTTGTAATGTAGTCGTGAGGGTTACAAATTATAAGGTAGCCAAGACAGTTACAAGATTATGTAAGTAATTCCCCAAGATACCTTTATGGTTTTATTTTTGTTCTTATTTAATGTGGGAATATTTTGGAAATCTAATGTTTCACAAAGTAAGTATATATGGGTGATAAGTGTGTATTTTGAAAATCATGTCATACCTTACAAGTATTCATGGACTAATGTGTTCCTTACTTATTTTATATACCTTAATGAGATTTTTGTTCTCATCCCAAGTTTTTAAATGATTTTAATAGGTTATAAGGATGTGTAAGACAAAGAAGTAATCTAAGTTAAATGTTGGAATAATTTTCAAAGAAATCATGTTTTATTTGAAAGATTTATATTTTGGAATAAATGAATATTGTTTTTATAGTATCCACTCTGTATTAATGTGTAATGCTATGATTATATTATTTTAAATTGTCTTAAGATCTAAACATGAAAAGATCCTCAATGTGAAAGGAAACGATTTCTTGACTAAATTCATGATTATGTAATGTAATAAGGTTGTATCCTTATACTAACTAAATAGGATATATTATTATTATTATTATTATTTTAACTGATGGTACCACTACATGGTAGGTCTGGGGTTAGGGACAAAGGAAATAAATCTTCATACATGGAGGTTCAAAACCATGACATCTTCAACTTACCATCACGGTACATCGGGGGAGTGACCACTCAATTTCACCTACCGATGGAGGATATGCTACTTACATGCATGTAGTCCGGATACATGATGATCATGGTGAAGTGTGAGGCTGGTTGATCGGGTGCTATCAAGTGAAGAAGAATCCTTGTCATGTTGCTAGTGTTGTTGGACACTGATGAACAGTCTAAATTAAGCCGCCTTAGATTGAGGAGTGGTGTTGTGGTGTCCTGATCATTGAGTATGGTCGAGCTACTTCCACTGAGAAATTTTTCTACCATTGGATGAGGGAAGAGTTGATCTTGGTGATGAAGGTGAGGCAGTAGAGGAGGTGGTGTTGTACAAGGTAGAACGGAAACTGCCAACAGGGAAGTCCGAAGAAGAGAAAAATACATACATACATACATGTGCGTGCGTGTGTGTGTGTAACCATATATATGTAATTTTCAAATATATCAATACTATTTAAAAAATATGCTAAAATAAATTTAAATATTAACACATGATAACAAAATTAATATAAAATATAAATGTAAAAAAATAACACATAAAAATTAAAAAAATATTCTTGCATATGATAAACATAATTAAAGCATTAAAATATAATGTGATATGAAACTAAAAAAATAATACACCCTAAATCATATAAAAAACAATTAACACACATAAATGTGATGTGCGATAAAACATTTTAATCGATTAACATTTACAAATTAATATTTTAAAATAAAACATGAAAATATAAAAGTTTTGACAATGAACCTTACCATAGTTGAACTCTTTAACACCACACAAAAATGTCTTTAACAGTTCTGAAAAATAATTTTTGTCCTCAGTGTTTTTAAAGGGGACCCCTTTATCAAGGCTTTCATTAGCGCTAATAAAGAGGGGATTTTATCACCACTAGAAATAACATTGATAAAGGCTCTTGCTACTATAGATATTCCTTTTAATATCATGAAAAATGGATTTTAATGGCACTATTATCCCCAATGCTGTTAAAGGGGGTCCCCTTTATCATCGCTAAAAAAGCACTGATAAAGGGGGTCTTTTATCAGTGCTAAAAAAAGTATTGATAAAATCTCCACCTGCTACAATGTTCTATTTGTATAACAGCACATTACATCAACCTATAACCTGTACACAAAATATACAATTTAATTAAAATAAATTTTATATCATGAATATAAAAATACACTACTATATACATTTTAGACAATGTTTTATATATTTACATTTACAATTACTATCCACAAACATTTAAAACCATTAATGTTTCATTATCGTTGGCACCCATGATCCTCTCTCAAAAAGGTCCACCCATGGTATATGTTGCCAAAAAAATCACCTCAACCAAAGAAAAACAATCCACCTATATAATAAAACAAATCTTATGTTAGTAATATTATAAAGAAATAAATTAAAAATTAATATGAAATAATACATTAAAAAATGTAATATTTATATAAAAAGACACAATTAAAGTTATACCAGTCACACCGTGAGTTTCATTAAGGTTCGGTTGATTCCAACACATCAAAAATGAGTTATGGATCGTTTTCCTAAAGTATAAAAACAATTTTAATTTGTTTTATTGATTTTGAGTATGTTAATTGTTCTTTTTAATGAAACTAATATCAATTTTAAATAAAGACACACTTAGAGTTATACCGATCACACCGTATGTGGGATTAAGGTGTGGTTGATTCCTACACATTACAAATTACTTATGGATCATTTTTCTAAATTATCAAAATAATCTTAATGTGTTTTCTTGGTTTTCAATATGTCACTTTTGTTTTACAAAAATTTCATTTCAAGCTAGAAACACACATTTTGAGTCATACTGGTCACATAATGTGTCATTTTGATGTGAAACTACTTCCTACACATCACAAATGACTTATGAATTTTTGTTCTAAATTATCAATCCAAATAAAGTGAATTTTCTTGGTTTCTAGTGAGTAACATACATTTTGAACTAAAATGAAAATTTTAAATTGATAATGGGAACTTTGAGTCATACTGATGACACTATGCATCGGATTGTAGTGAGGATGATTCCTACATGTCACCAATGACTCATATATCATTGTACTTAAGTATTAAAACAATCTAAATGCATTTTCTTGGTTTTCAGTATGTCACTTGTTTGTTTTTCTAAAAGTAGTGTCAATTTAAAATAAAAAAGACACACTTGGAGCCATATCGGTCACATTGTGTATATAATTTAGGTGTGGTTAACTCATAAATGCCAAATATGACTCATAGATAATTTTTATAATGTATCAAAACAATATGAATGCATGTGGTTAGTTTTGAGTGGGTTAGTTTTTCTATTTATTAAAATTGATGTCAATTTTAAATAAAAAGATGCAATTGGAGTCATACTAGTCACACTGTGTGTCAGATTGAGGTTTGGTTGATTCCTACATGTCAAAAATGAATTATGGATCATTTTTCTAAAGTATCAAAACAATATGAATGCATTTGTTTAGTTTTGTGTTGGGCAGTTGTCCTTTTTCCTAAATTTGATGTTAATTTTAAATAAAAATATGTAGTTGGATTCATACCGGTCACACTATGCATTGGATTGAGGTTTAGTTTATTTCTACACATCACAAATGACTTATAGATATTTACCCTAAAATATCAAAATAATCCCAATGTGTTTGCTCAGTTTTGAGCTGGTCAGTTGTCCTTTTTACTAAAATTGATGCCAATTTTAAATAAAAAGATGAACTTTGAGTTATACTGATCACACTGTGCATAAAATTGAGGTGAGGGTGATTTCTACACATCACAAATGACTCATATATCATTTTCCTAAAGTATTAAAATAATATAAATATTTTTTATTGGTTTTTAGTATGTAACTTGTTCGTTTTCTAAAATTAATGTCAAGATGTACTTGAATGCATATCGGTCACACTATGTGTCGGATTGAGATGTGGTTAATTATTAAAAGTCAAAAATGACTTATGGATCATTTTAATAAATTAAAAAAATAATACGAATGCATTTTCTCCATTTTGAATAGTTCGATTATCCTTTTTACTAAAATTAGTGTCAATTTTAATTAAAAGGATGCATTTTGAGTCATATCGTCCACACTGTGCATCGGATTGAGGTGTGTCTGATTCATACACATCTCAAATGACTTATGGATCATTTACCTAAAGTATAAAAAACAATCTGAATGTGTTTTCTTAATTTTGGGTAGGTCAGTTTTATTTTTTACTAATATTTATGTTGATTTTAAATAAAAAGATGCATTTTGAGTCAAACTTGTCACACCATGCATAAGATTGAGGTGCGACTAATTTATAAAAATAAAAAAAATTATTATATTTTTTAAAACAACAATTCTTACCTTTGAGAAAATCAGGTTTTCTTTATGATACCTAAGGGATTTAATACAGCGATGTGCGTAAATGTTTTTTTAAAATGGAAAATGTGACTAGATTTAAAATGTTGTGTATAAACTAGAATTTGAATTTTAAGAAGGGGTTTTGAAGTATAATTTTAAATGGATAGAAATACTTCTCTAACAATTTTAGGATGTTAAATTTAAATTTTATGGTTTTGAAAAAATATATAGAAATATTTTATTTTTGAAATTTTGGGATATAAACTGAGAATTTTAAATGCATGTACTTTATTAAAAATCACAAGGAAGGGCATTTTTATGAAAAACCTTAGGATACAAAGGTATTTTTTAAAAACCCATTGGAAATTTATCAACTTAAAATATAAATATTCAATTCAAGAGGTTGAAACTTCCCCAACAAAATTTCTATATCCATATTCAACTATGGTTACCACATTTCTTACCCATTTTACCACATATTCTCATCTTAGAGATTATCATAGGACATCTATTTTTGTATAACGTGGTAATGTTTTCACTTATGTAACCCTTCGGGTTGCCTTATATAATTCCTCTCTCATTAATCTAAGGAATTAATTTCTTAGTTTCCACATGAAACTTATGTTTCTCTTAGGGTCACCTCCTATTATTCCACTCTCATTAGTGTTTGATACCCACTATTCTTGTTTCTATCCTATAGAGATCGATAATATACTTTAGGTCGTGTGACAAATCAACTTGGGTGACATGGAAAATTAACTGGAGTTGAATCATTACATTAAGGTTTTGGTTTTGTTTTTCATTATAGTAATGAAATAGAAGAACATATATTGTACAATGTATATTATAATAAAATTTTATTATAGTGAAATCTCGACTCTTACACTCCATGTAAATTTATTTTCATAAAATAAAAAATCATGAAAACCTTGAATTCCTTATAAGTATATTAAATCAAACACATATTTTCTTAATCATTTGAAAATAAATCATGAAATTCACCTTAAAAGTTTCTAATTTTACCTTCTATATTCATTTTAAAAAGAGTTATATTTTCCAAAATTTGCTTAATTTTTTTATTTTAAAATACAATTATTTGTCTGTATTTTAAGGATTGAAATCATTCACCAAAACAACACAATTATAAAATCATTATAATTTAAAGAAGTAAGAATGGTGAAATTCTTCCTAAAATACATGATTTGGATTCTCAATTGGCTAAACTAAAAACTAATCAAGAAATAACCTCTATAGTGAAATACATGGTTTGGGAAACCATGCATCTATTGAAATTCACCCATTATGGGTTAATTTCTTTAATTTGATACTGAATCTCCTTTATAACATTAATAATACCTAAAAGTATCTAATTATGGTGTGTTACAACCTTTGTATTAATATGAATTAAACTATTATAACCATGTTGAAACTATCTTTGTCCAAAGCTGGGCACATACCAAAAGTAACTAAGGACCCGCCCAAATTAAAAAGTGGGAATTTTTCTAAATCAAAACCATCCTTCCATGTTATAAAATCCAAGAAGAATTTTAATTTTTTTCCATAATGAATCTAGGGCACCCTAACTCACAATTAACCCTCCACTAACTAAGCCTTCAAAACCAATGACAAACAAAATTAACAAATTTCAATGAATTTATAATCCATTACCAAATCATCGAGACATAAACTATTATTAGAACACTTCCCCATAAAATCCAATGAATTATCATCCTCACCTCTATCTCTTGAATGAACCCAAATACCATCATTACTATATTAACACTAAAACTCATTCCTATAAAAACTTTTAAACTAAAAGATCATTAATTATACCCAAAACATAAAATCCAAATTTTGGTAGATCACATTCATCACAACTAAATAAAACCTTTCCCATCCAAATTTTCCATCACATAACTAGACCACATCAATTAACTTTAACTTTCAACAAACTAAGACTATAATAAGATAAACAACAAATTTCAAAAGAATAATATAAATGGGGTGTCGAACACACTACTATTATTCAGGAATAACAAAAAAAGTGAATCATGAAGAGAATCGGTTGAGAAATACATAAAAAAAGATTTGAATAGCATACCTTTAGTTGTGAGGGTCTTGATTCATCGAAAATGTTTAGAAATAGAGATGTGATAGCATTGGGGATTAGCGAGGCAGTAGTGGGGTTCAGTAAGGAAGTGGGTTGAGGCAACAATGGTGTTCAGTGAGGTAGTGGGGTGAGGCGGTAGTGTGGTTCAGTGAGGCGGCAGTGGGGTTCGGTAATAGCAACAGTGGTGGGAATACGGTTTGGCGAGAGTGGCAGCACCACGGAACTAGTATGGTTCAGTGAGAGTAGCGATGATGGTGGGGTAGCATTGGGGTTCGGTGAGAGTGGTGATGGGGTAGTAGTTGGTTTTCGTGAGATCTTGAAGGTGTGCAAAGAAGGCATCTGATTAGGGTTTCTTTTAAAAAAAGGGATAATACTTTTATATGTGCTTTCAAAAAAATCATTGATAAATAGTCATTTTATCAGTGCTAAAATCAAAAACCCAGATAAAACAACTCTTTATCAGTGCTTTTGTAGCACTGAAAAAGATACACATTTATCAACGCTAAAAAATCACTGATAAAGAATAGTATTATCAGCGTTTTTTGGCGTTGATAAAGGGATATCTTTATCAGTGCTAAAAAAGTGCTGATGAAGATCTAATGTTAATAATTTATTTCTATTATTATATATATTTATAAAATTATATATATAATAAATATTAATTTATTTATTTATAATTATAACTGTAAATATTTATTTATTTATTTATTTATTTATTTATTTATTTATTTATTTATTTATTTATTTATTTATAATTATAGATATAATAAATAGCTTTATAAATATTTTTATATATTTATATAATTATATATATTTATAAAATTATTAATATTATAAATTTATATCTATTTATTTATATTTATAAATTTAAAATAAATATATTTATTATAATTTTATAATTATTTACAAAAATATATATTTATTTATAGTTATAATTATGAATAAATATATATTTATGTAAATAATTATAAATTTATAATTATTTAAATAAATATTTATTTATTTATACTTATAAATATAACTAAATATTTATTTATTTGTAATAATAAAATTATAATAAATATATTTATTATATTGATAGATGAAAGCGACAAGGATAGTGCTAGGGTTTGGGAGCTCCCGACCATGGTGATTCTAGGTCTCCTTCGCGATGGAGGCCTCCTCTTATGCTTGTTCGAAGCTTTCACACTTCCTTAGTTTCATCGGACTGGCCAATGGCGTAGATCAAGGTTCTGAGAGGATCCTGTCAGTTGCAATTCCACTGATCGATGCAGCCCGTGTTGATGGTGCACTTCAGGGTGATCCTGACTCATGGTTTGTTGTTGCTTGGACTACAGACGTGTGTCGAGCTACAATGACCGTGTCTGAGGAGAATCGTGAAGGTGTTGTAGGTGTGAATCAATATGGATGAGGTTTGTGTCTTCCTTACTCCCGAGTTTCTTCTACATTGCTGTTTGGAAAGGGAGGAGCATAGTGTCGGAAGGCAGTACCTGCTAGTGGAACCAATATTCCTGGTAACCCAGATGGTGTGATAAATATCGCTTCATCAAATAGGTACTTTTATGAGTTCCAGGAAGATCTGACCTCACTACATAAATGAATTTCTTAGAACGGATTTGTCACCCTTGTTCAGGCTAATCCTCGGATCTTTGAAGATCAACTTGAAGAATGTAAGTACTCTATCCTTGAATGGATCTCTACCTCTCGATCCTAGTGTAAGTTGGATGATCTCAAACCTGCATCCAAAAATACTAGGGATTTAGTGGCCAAAAACCGATTTTGATCAGCCAGGGTGTGTTCCATCTTGTCTTCCCTTTGAAGGATATCCATCACTTTACATGGAGTTTTGTACGGATTCCTATTAGGACTGATTTTCTCACACTTCAATAATGGAATCCTATGTTGAATCCCTTTACACCCAGGAGCTCTATATAGACATGGATTAGAATTATGGGTTTAAGTTGGTTCTTCTTGTAGCCCTCAATTCTATGGCATGTTGCCTCTATGGTGGGTACTCTAATCAAGTTCAATAGGGAGACCGAATGATCTAGGTATGGGCATTTTTCTTATGTTATTTTTGAAATTTATATGTCATATGAGTTGATTAAGAAAGTTTTTCTAGTTGTGGGCGGCCTCAAGTTGGAACATTTCATTCAATTTGAGTGGTAGGACAATTTTTGTGGAGCCTGTTCATGCATTGGGAACTTAGATGATCAATATTGCAAGAAACTCCATTGCACTCACTACAAAATTTTAGGGAATTCATCTGATCAATGTTGAAAGAAGACAAGAAATAAAAACAGGCAAGTGTTTCGATAAAAGTATGTTTCCCCCCATTGTTGGGTTTCCCTCCTTTTTTTATGCTATCAATCAAGGTGTGATGCACAATACTACAGAGAGCATTGTACCTTGTATTGATTCTGTTGTTTTCCAATCCAACCAAGGGCATATGGAAAGGTCTCATCAAGAATCAGGTTTAGGACTTGCTTCCTAGACCAATAATTTGGCCCCAATTCTTGGTACCAACGGATCAACTGAGGGTGTTGATGGTGTGAAAACTTCATTGGCCAACATAGCTGATGAGGAGGAGGATAAAAATTATGATTAGGATCTAAAAGTTTCTCTTGAATATTCCATTCAAGAGGAAGTTGACATCGCATTGAGGCACGACTCTCTTTCTTCAAAAAGGAAAGAGAAAACTAAGATTATAGACAATGAGGGATTTCAGTTTGTCATACACAAAAAATATATGATTCATCCTTCAAATTTTCAGTTTTCTCAAAGGTAGGACACCACTACGTTTTTCAAGAATGCAAAGGTGGAATTTCCAACCTCAGTGAGTTGTCCACAGGTTGTGATCCCTCCTTTACCATGTGAGGATGCCACATATGAGGTGAAAGGAGGAGCTGCCGATGCCGCTGAGCAGCCGGAAAATGAGTATATTAACATTGTCAACTTATGTGGTAACTTAATGGAAAAGTTCAAAGAAACTGAAGGGTGTCAACCCAAAACCTAGAGACAGGGTCGACATCTAAAAAATCAAGGTCGGGGGCATGGTCAAGGCTGGAATGATCTATGAGGGTGTTCTTATACAAGGTCGCTCACTTTGAAACAGAAAAAGTTCAGGAAGAAATATTTGGTGCTCTTCAGTCAGCAATCAGAATGGGAAAGTGGCAATGATGCTAATGATGCTGATAACTCAGATCATGACAATGGTATTGCACCTTAGTTTCTTGATATGCAGTTTATTTCATGGATGAGGGCTTGCCCCTTTGTTTGATCTGTTCATCCTTCCTGGTGTATTTCCTTTTTTAAAATAAAATTTGTGGGTATGGGTTGATTTGTCAACTTGTGCTCGGTCTCTCTTCGTATATTTATTATATTTATAATTTTATAATTATATATAATAAATATATTTATTATAATTTTATAGTTATTTATTTATATTTACTTATTTATAATTATAATTATAATTATTTGTATATATTTATAAATATATTTATATAATTATATATATTTATAAAATTATAAATATAATAAATATATTTATTATAATTTTATAATTATTTAAATATATATTTATTTATTTATAATTATAATTATAAATAAATATATTAATAAATATTTGTATATAATTATAAATATATTTATATCTATATATTTATTAATATATAAATATATATAATTATAAAATATCATAAATATATTTATTATAATTTTATAATTATTTAAATATTTATTTATTTATTTATAATTATATTTATAAATAAATATAATTATAAATATTTGTATATAATTATAAATATATTTATATATATTTATAAACTAATAATAAAAGTATTTATTGTAATTTTATAATTATTTAAATAAATATTTAGTTATAATTATAATTATAAATAAATATATTTAAAAATTATTTATATATAATTAAAAAATTACAATTATAAATATAATAAATATATTTATTATTTAAATATATTTATTTTAATTTTTTAAGTATTTATGTGGACATAATAAGTTAATCGGTATAACATGAATGAATCATACCTAATAAGGTATAGATTATAAAAAAAGTGTCATCGTATATAATGGAAAGCATGATTAATATGGGTGTAAATGTATAAATAAACATTCATGAGTCATGAATACGTAACATATGTATACGTCATCATAATATTGGTAACTTAACATTTGGAACATAGAAACTCACAATCATTTCCACAAATAAATTTATAATCATAAAACACCAATTATACGTACTCACACATCTATGTATGAACATAAATAATGCCAATCATGTCCATGAATATCATCATTATCTCTTGATATATATATTTGTTGACCAAATTCATTAGAGACAGATATTTATTTAAATATATATTTATTTATATAATTATAAATATAAATAAATATATTTTAAAAGTATTTATATAAAATTATAAATATAAAATTATAAATATAATAATTAGATTTATTATTTTTTTTAACATATAATAATTTAAAATTATTTAAATATATATTTATTTATTTATAATCTTATAAATACTTTTTTAAACATTATATATATATATTTGAATTATTAATAAATATTAATTATAAACATGTGTTTTCTAATTAATATATATAAATAAATATTGTTTTTGAATATAAATATAAAAATTATATATGTAAATATATTAATAATATTTTTTATTAAAAAAAATTACTAGTGCTAAGAATAGAATTGATAAATATATCCTTTATCAGCACTGATAAATATATCCTTATCAGTGCTAAAAAACGTTGATAAAGGATACACATTTATCACTTCTTTTTGTAGTGCTGATAAAGGTTACCTTTATCATCACTTTTAGCTAGCACTGATAAAAGTGTGTCTTTTATCAGCGCTTTCTACTTATCACTGCTAAAAGTTGTTGTATCCCTTGCCCGGATCTTTGGTAGTGTCTACTACAACAGTGTGATTTTGGAATTACAACACACTACAGTAGCAACCTAAATACAAATGCCAAATTTATAATTTAATTGAAATAAAAATTACATCACAAATACAAAAAAAACATATTATAGTCATTTTAAACAATGTTTTATATAATTACATTAGAAAGCACTGTCACAAAATTCAAAAACATCAATATTTCATTATCTTTGGCTCTCGACCCCCTCTTAGAAAAGCCCGATCATGGTATCAATTATCGAACAAACCGTCCCAACTTGAGAAAAAGAATCCACCTGTATAAGAAAACAATTATTATGTTAGTAATACTATAAAGAAATAAGTTAAACATAATATGAAACAATACATGAATAAAATGTTAATTTTTAATGAAAGGACGAACTTAAAGTCATACTGGTCAGACCATGCATCAGATTGAGGTGGGGCTAATTCTTACACATCACAAATGCCTTAAGGATGGTTTTCCTAAAGTATAAAAACAATAAAAATGAATTTTCTCAGTATTGAGTATGTCACTTGTCTTTTTTACTAAAATGTATTTTGAAACTGAAAACACGCACTTTGAGTGATACCGGTCATATCATGTGTTGGTTTCACATGAGACTAATTGCTACATGTCAAAAATAATTTATGAATTTTTTTCCTAAAGTATCAGGATAATTCGAGCGTATTTTCTATGTTTTCAGTGATTGACACACATTTTTAACTAAAATGTCAATTTTAGAATGCTAAAGGACACTTTGAGTCATACCGGGCACATTGTGTATCTGATTGAGGTGCAGCTAATTCCTATACATCATAAATGACTTGTTGATGGTTTTCCTAAAGTATCAAAATAATATGAATGTTTTTGCATAGTTTTTATTATATCACTTGTCTTTTTTAATAAAATGTAAATTTTAAATAAAAGGACACACTTAAAGTCATATTGGTCACATCATGTGTTGTATTTAAGTGGGGATGATTGCTACATGTCATAAATGACACATGGATCATTTTCCTAATGTATCAAAATAATCCAAATGTATTTTCTTGATTTTGAGTATATCACTTTTTTTACTAAAATTTCATTTAAAACTAAAAACATGCACCTTGAGTGATACTAGTCACATCATGTGTTGGTTTAGTGTGAAAATAATTCATACATGTCAAAAATGACTTATGGATCATTTCACTAAAGTATCAAGACAATCCGAGTGTGTTTTCTAGGTTTTCAGTGAATGAAACATTTTTTGAACTAAAATGTTAATTTAAGACTAATAACAAACACTTTGAGTCATACCGGATACACTGTGTATCATATTGAGGTGCAGATGATTCTTACACATAAAAAATGACTTATGGATCATTTTCCTAAAGTATCAAAACAATTTGAATTAATTTTCATGATTTTAAGTATGTCACTTTTCTTTTTTACTAAAATGTTAATTTTAAATAAAAAGACACACTTGGAGTCAACTGGTCACACCATGAATTGGATTGAGGTGTGGCTGATTCCTACCATTACAAATGACTTATGGATTTTTTTTCCCTAAAGTATCAAAAAATCTAAATGTTTTTTCTCTATCTTGAGTATTTCACTTGTGTTTTTTTTACAAAAATGTCATTTTAAACTAGAAACACACAATTTGAGTCATACTGGTCACATCGTGTGTCAATTTTACATGAGACTGATTTCAACACATCAAAAATGACTTATGAATAATTCTCTTAAATTATCAACATAATCCAAGTGTGTCTACTCATTTTTTAATGATTTGAATCATACAAATCATGTCGTGTATCATATTGAGGTGTGGATTATTCCTACATATCATAAATGACTTATAGATTGTTGTTATAAAATATTAAAACAATATGAATGAATTTTATTGGTTTTTATTATTTCACATTTATTTTTTACTAAAATGTCAATTTTAAATAAAAATACACACATAGAGATATACTGGTCACATCATACATCTGATTGAGGTGAGTCTAATTCCTACACATTTTAAATAATTTAGAGATCATTTTACTAAAGTATCAAAACAATCTGTAAATGTTTCCTTGGTTTTGCTTATGTCACTTGTGTTTTTTTACTAAAATGTCATTTTAAATAGGAAACATGCACTTTGAGTCAAACCGGTCATATTGTGTGTCATTTTGATGTGAGACTGATTCCTACACATCAAAAATGACTTACAAATAATTCTTATTAATTATCAAGATAATTTGACCATGTTTTCTTGGTTTTCAAGGATTGATGCATGTTCTGAACTAAAATGTCAGTTTAATACTAATAATGGACACTTTGAGTCATATCAGGCACACCATGTATCAGATTTAGGTGTGTATGATTTTTACACGACAAAAATTCCTTATGAATCATCTTACTAAAGTATCAAAACAATCTGAATTTGTTTTCTTGGTTTTTATTTTGTCACTTTTTTATTTTACAAAAATGTCATTTTTAAATAAAAGGACACACTTGGAGTCATATCAGTCACATTGTCTGTAGGATTGAGGTAAGATTGATTCCTACATGTCACAAATGATTTATGGATCATTTTCCTAAAGTATCAAAACAATATGAATGTGTTTTCTTGATTTTGAGTATGTCACTTGTTTTTTTAACTAAAATGTCAATTTAAACTGGAAACATACACTTTGAGTCATATCGGTCACATCATGTATCAGTTTTATGTGATACAGATTCCTAAACATAAAAAATGACTCACAAATTTTTTTCCCTAAATTATCAAGACAATCCAAACATGTTTGATCAATTTTTAGAAAGTGACATACATTTTTAACTAAAATGTCAATTTTAAACTAATAATGGACACTTTGAGTCATACCAGACATACCGTGTGTCTAATTTAGGTGAAGTTGATTACTAAACATCAAAAATGACTTATGTATATTTTTCATAAAGTATTATAAAAATCAAAATATTTTTTCTCATTTTTGAGTATGTCACTTTTCTTTTTTACTAAAATATCAATTTTAAATAAAAAGATACACTTGGAGTCACATCGGCCACACTGTTTATTGGATTGAGGTGAGGCTGACTCCTACACATCATAAATGACTTATGGATCATTTTAATAGAGTATAAAAATAAAATTATTTCATTTTATCATTTTTGAGTATGTCACTTGTTTTTTTACTAAAATGTCATTTGAAATTAGAAACACGTACTTTGAGTTATAATGGGAAAATCGTGTGTCATTTTGATGTGAGAATGATTCCTACATATCAAAAATGACTTATGAATATTTTTAATATATTATCATAATAATACAAGCATAGTTTCTTGGTTTTCAATGATTGGTACACATTTTGAACTAAAATGTCAATTTTAAACTGATAATGGACACTTTGAGTCATATTGGGAACACCATGTATAGGATTGAGGTGCGGATAATTCCTACACATCAAAAACGATGTATATATTTTTTTTCTTAAATTATTAAAATAATCCAAATGTGTTTGATTAGTTTTGAGTATTTCACTTTTCTTTTTTACTAAAATGTCAATTTTAAATAAAAAAGACACACTTAGAGTCATACTGACCACACCATGCACCGAATTGAGATAAATCTAATTCCTATATCTCACAAATGACTTATGGATAATTTTCCTAAATTATCAAAACAATCTAAAAATGTTTTCTCAGTTTTGAGTATATCACTTTTTTTTTACTAAAATGTCATTTTAAAATGGAAACATGCACTTTGAGTAATATTGGTCTCATCATGTATCGATTTGATGTGAAACTAATTAATACATATCACAAATGACTTATTAATCATTTTTTAAAATTATCAAGACAATCCGAGCATTTTTTTTATTAGTTTTCAGTGATTCACACACATTTTGAACTAAAATGACAATTTTAAACTCATAATGGACACTTTGAGTCATACCAGGCATACTGTGTATCTGATTGAGGTGCGAATGATTCCTACACATCAAAAATGTATTATATATAATTTTCTTAAAGTATCAAAACAATCCAAATAAATTGTCTCATTTTTTATTATATCACTTGTCTTTTTTACTAAAATGTCAATTTTAAATAAAAAGACACAATTTGAGTCATACTGGCCACATCATGCATTGTATTTAGGTGTGGATGATTCCTACATGTCACAAATGAATTATAGATTGTTTTCATAAAGTATAAAACAAATATTTATGTCTTTTATCGATTTTTATTATGGGATGTGTGTTTTGAACTAAAATACAAATTATAAACTGAAAACATACATTCCAAGTCATACTGAGCACACTGTGTATCATATTATGGTGTGTATGATTGAGTATGTGATATATGTTTTGTTTTTAACTATCTATTAAAATATATAAATTAGATAACATGTTCCATTTTGATGGAAGAGGAAACCTCATGCTTCTTCAAACACTTCATGTTTCAAGTAGCATGGGGTTTCCTCTTCCATCAGAAAAGAACATGTTCTTTATTTTCTGGCTTGTTGCATATAATTGAAAGAAAAATATGAATTACCAAAAGATATGTAAAAAACAAAACTAAATAAGTATTAGATAAATATGATAAGAAAATTAAATTATAAATAGTAGATAAAATGTTGAAAATAATAATTAAATAAGTAGTAGGAATTCAACTTTTCATGATGGTTGTATACATTCTTGACCTATTTCCTTGTTGTTATTATCTTAGTTGCAGACTCAAAGTCCAATCTCTCATGAGCACAAGTATCTTCAAACAAACCACCCCAACCTAAGAAAAAGAGTCCACATGTATAATAAAACAATTCTTATGTTAAAAATAAAATAAATAAATAAATTAAACATAAATATAAAATAATACATTAATAAAATGTAAATTTTCAAATAAAACAATAAAATTTGAGTCATATTATAGGAGTAAATCATTCTTTTTGACAATGCCAATTCTTTATGATCTTTGTGGAAATTAAAAAAATAAGAATTAGATAAAAATGATGAGGAAATTAACTAAAAAAGTAGATAAAATGGTGAAAAAATCAACTAAATAGGTATTGGGAAGTCACATATTCATGATATATGTGTATATTCTGATATTAAGTATCTTTTCCATTAATTTCTAAACAAATATATTTCATCATGTGAGTATGAGTACTTTTGACAGTCATGGTAGTACTGGAAAAATATAAATATACAAAGTATTAATAAATATTTTAAATTAAATAGTAATTATCTTCAAAAATACCTCTTCAAGGATGCTATTTTGTTGATGGTATATGATATCTCTCATAAATTTGAAAATATAATAACCATAATCTTTTCTATTTGTTTGTTTTAGACACTGTGGAAACATTGTTAAAAATAAGTAATTTGTTTTTATATGTGTTTTGAAGTGAAATATTATTATATATGCCCAAATACTTATCCACTTTTAGAAGATGACAAGATCCCTGTACACATGGGTTGTCCTCATGCCATGATTTTCATGATATTTAAACATTTATATTTCATAACAGAATTCTCATTAAAACATAATATAAAATTAAAAATTTAAGTTTAGTTCTAAAATGTTGTATGTAGTTTATTACAAATTAAAAAACAGCATCGCATGTGATTGGTGTGTTGGGTATCCATGCATTGAATTTAGGAAATAAATATTTGCAGTATACAAATTGACTGCAACGAGTACCCAATACTGGCTAAAAAATGAATAAGTAATGAAAGGAATAAAAATATATTTGATATGATTAAATTGTAGAGTTTTACCACTACATCATTGTTAATAATAAGAGTCTATCATCCATAAGTTTTCTTTAAAAAGTTGTGGCCATTTTTGCCACTATTTCATCAATTTTAGTTAATTCCATTTTTTTGGTATGTAGAAGTGATGTGAGGACTAATGAGTCCATATTTGTGTTTATAGGGTTTTCCTTTAAATAGTATTAATATATATGCCTTCAAAAAGTATGAATTTTATTTATTCATAATTAATATAGTATATTAGCTATTGGAAAAAATAAATCATGAAAACACACCTCATTTATACATTTATAACTGATACTCCTATCAACTCATACTTCAGGATTTCATTTACATTCTCAAGATAAATGAAGTATAAAATGGCCTCTCCATACATTTTTTCTTCAAAATGAACTATATTATTACTACCACATTATAACATTTTATCTGAATAAACCTTCAATGTTAGTAAATTTATATATTCAATAGAAAGGGTAAAGGTGATTTGTGAAGATATTTTTGATTGTTCGATTAATCCTTTAGATCAATTGGGTTTGACCTTTCATTTCACCTCCTTCCCTTTTTCCATCTATAATAACATTTAACGGTTTAGAAATTTTTTCATTAATTGTTAAAGGTTTATCATAAAAAATAAATTATAAATGAATACCTCATTATCAACATGTTTTTTAACAAGATATGAAGGCCATTCTATGAATGTTATAATAGCTTTCTCAGCCATATGAATAATTGTGTCATCAGGTAGAATGGGTAGCTCAGCACTCAGATCATGAGCTACTCTAATCCACACTCTTATATGACATGTATTAAGTTTTTTGTTATATAGAGTGTCTTCTTGGATATTGAACACGATAGCCCTCACAATAAGGTGATGGGTGGGTGTTGGTAGATATAAATCGCAGTCATTTTCACCCTATAGAATATCAGTACAAGAAAGGTATCAGTGTCTTTCTGATTCACATTTCAGATAAAAAATTATGATAATATTGATTACCTCATCTAAGACAGATCTTTGATGGGAATGGTGCACCTCAAATATTTTAGGGGTGGGGGTGTCCACGCAATGGTTGTTCTTGAGTTTTTTCTTCTCTTTACTTTCCCTTAATTACATTTTCTAGAAACTCATACTGTCAATGAAATTTTTCTTCAAGGGAAGATAATCATGCCTAAATATCTTCTATTTGTTTATCTTTATCCCCCTATTATTTTATTTTCTCAAAATATTTTTTGGGTATCACCCCAAAACCCGCACCTTGGACGCGATCATACTGTTTTGGCCACTGTAAGACCAATAATATTAGGTGTTCATCTGGGATAGGTGTTTCTGATTCCTATAACTAAGTCAGATAGAAAATATTAGAAAATAAGTAATCATTTTTATCTAATATATATTTAAAGCAAAATAAATTTTTATTATTTCATATTTACACATGCTTCCCACAATTTTGTGTGTTTTCATCTATTAGTATGCCATCTTTATTTAAACGTGCTTCCTTCCATAGCACATGACATAAAATAAAAGTGGATTTGGATTTAGATTCACCAATCCTCATATAAACATTGGAACATAATTATGTTTTTGTTTAATGTAACATAAAAGTATTACGGTAGATTTAAAATGCATACCAATTTTTTTTTGAGTGAAGTGTACTCCATTTTTACTTTATGGTAGGGGTATGTTGATTTTGTTGCTCACTACTTATTTTCATCACTCAGTTGTTGTTTCATTAATTAAAAATTCTTAATAAAAGTGATTAATACACTTATTTTCAAACAATGTATTACCATAAATAATCTACCTAAAATGTTATCTCCTCATGACAATTAGTAAACGCGTCCAATTATTCTTATCTTATCAGGTGTGAATACATATGTGGTTGGTGTAGGTTTATTTTACCTTCAGCATCTTGGAGATGAAATTTCATTAGAATTTTGTGAAATCCTATGTGATCATTTTTAGCAAGAATTAATATAAATTTATTATGGGAGTCATCTACTATAAATGAACTCTGTAAGGGATAATGAAGAGTAATTCAATGTTTCATTATTTTATTTTTTTAGTAAAATAAAGAAAATATTAAATAATGTTACCCTAATATCTTCCCAAAATAGTATCTTAAACATGGCCACAACATGGTTCCATAAATCAACATCAATCAGTACACACTGTTGAGTTATGATCTCAATGAAACTAATAAACATGGCCTTGTTGGGATTAATAGGTTGGTCGCATGCATTCTATCCGACCTCGAATTTGATGCCTTTTCTTTTTGCCTTAATAATTTTTTCTAACATCATCACGCTACGGTGATCTTATTTTTTTTGGTACATCAGTTCTTATCCATCTACCATTTCCTTGGGTTCAAAATCATCAATATGTTGTTCCTCTGTATTGGTAGCATTGACATGTGTAGAAGGTCATTGTTCCTTTGCACTAGGAGTAACAGTAGGTTGAGAAACCTTTTGTTCCTCGGGATTGGGAGCATCAACACATGATGAAGTTATTATCTACATAATTTTTTCAAAATTTAATTTAGATTATATAAATGCATCATTTAACAGATAATAAAATGAGGTAACGCAATGCATATTACAAAAAGATATAACCTGATTATTAAACTCGTTTTTTAAGGTTAAATGGATTTGACCCCTCTATCGAGTATCCAAATTTCTTCATTGTAGCCTAATCTAACATACAAGACTCTATCTACATTGAGACCACTATGAAATGATTATGAAATCCCAATGAAAGGTTCAACCTCAATTGAATTTTCATCTAACTCTTCGATAGTTTTAGTTGATAACAGAATAATTGATCACTTTTGGTTTGCGGGATATGGAATAGAAAATACTTGTACTGCCTGTGATTCTATTATAAATGGTTCATCTTTGTACCATTCGATATTTAAATCCACTTTCATGAATCTCAATTCATCTATTTTAATAGCACTCTTATTATCAAACCAATTGCATTGAAAAATAATCACTTGTAATGTTGTATAATCCAACTCCCATATTTGTTTTATGGTGCCAAAGTATTACATATTCTCATAAATTGGATTTATATCCTTGGTTCCAGTTACATGCATCACTTTATCCACAAGTGTAAATCCACTATTTTTTATGGTACTATCTTCATCATGTTCATTTGTATAGAACATACAATCATTAATTACATAACCATTATAAGATAATGCATTCACATTTAGTCCTATGGATAGCCATCGAATTCGTTTTAAAACTGAATCCAGGTTTTCATCAGAATCCTTAAAAATAAGTTCTCAAAACCATCATATAAACTATTGATTATGTGTATTTGATATCCATTTTTTAACCCTTGATAGATTCAAATGCCTAATAATTTTATTTTGGGTTTCAACATATTGGGAAACTTCTAAACTATTATGAAAAATTTAAAGATGGTCCTTGTTCTAATCTATAATATTTATTGTGACAACATCTATTCTAGAAATTATTTCACCCACAAGTTGCCCAGTGTGATGATATTTTGGTAGAACAATGATTTTCACACCATACAGGTTTTCAGTACAGAATTTAATGGCTTACTCAATAATATATCTCTCTACAATACAACCCTCAGGCTAAATTTTAATTTTGTATACCCTTTAAAAATATTTATAAATCATTCAATGGGGTACATCCATCTATAATGAACATGACTATATAGTTTAATCTCTCTCACCAAGTGATACATAAAGTGGACCATCATATAAAATAATTTATATGGGAAGAATGTTTTCAATTCACATAATATGATGTAAATTTCATTTTCCACAACTGAAAAAAAATTCGGGTCTATAAATTTGTTTCATATAGCTATGAAAAAAAAATAGAGCTTGGTTAATGTATGATGGAAATTATTGAGAAAAATTAAATGTAAATCTATAGTAATTAGATCTTGTATTAAAACATTAAAATCATGTGATTTTATACCCTTTAACTTTAAATCAATCATTGACACGATATTCTTGATATTCAATGAATACCTCTATGGAGACTTTACATTATTCAAGAAGTTGAAAAACTAATATCTCTCCTTTCTGGAAAGTGTGTAAGAATATGGGGGAAGAAAAGTTCATTTTTCACCCTTCTCTAGTGATAACTCTTTCCATATTCCCTTGTTAATCATGTCTAACCTATCCTTAATTCCATTCTTTTTTTGGGTGCATTTAGTAACATTAAAATGACATGATCATGTACATTTTTTTCAACATGCATAATGTCAAGAAAAGTTTTGAAGTACAAATAATTCCAATATAATAATTCAAAAAAACAATCTCCTTTTCCAAGAATTTTTCGTAAGGTTTTTTGAAATATGGTTTACCAAAATCAGTACCCATATATTTTACTTTCTCAAACATTTGATCACCTATCAGTGGATATAGTGTTGTGTGTTCTTCTAAACTCCCGTCGAATTATTTCCTCTAAGATTAGTACTTATGTCACTGGGGTAGAAATCAGTTATGTCCTAAAAACACAATCTTTGATGAATATTTCAAAAAAAATTATTGTGCCTTACTCATGAATGGGACACCCTTGAGTTCCTTTAATTCTATATCCTGACAAATTTTCATAAGAAGAAAAGTCATTTATCATCTCATACAACATAAATCTCAATGCGAAATATTTATTTCTATAATCATCATATAATGTAACACCTTAATACCATAATAATTGTAATATCCTTATTTTTTTTTAAATGCTATCTTCGATAGCGTACATGATACACCACATCGATCTTAGAAGAATGACTAAATATTATTATTTAAATGTTATCATTATAACCTAGCCATTAGAATGATGGGTATGAACAAGATTAAATGAATTATGAAAATATGGTTTATGCATTTATATATAATTCTTTTACAAATTCATTATAAATGAATGTAGAACCCTTTTAAAAATAAAAGAAAATATTTTTCTGAAAAACTATTAAAATGTGCACAAGTGTGTTTTATATCAATAAATAAACAAATCAATATTGTTCGATTATACTAATGAAATATATATATAAAATATTAAATCTAATTTTCAACATTAATTTTATATGTTTTTTAGATATAATATAAGAACAAATCCAATTTTATGCATAAAAGTATTTTTCTAAAAAGGGTGGTTTGGGAACCTTTTGATGAAGCACTTTTTTTAAATCTATTTTTTGACAATTTTATAAATTATATTTCAAAAAATAAACTCATTATTTGAAATTTTAATATCAAAATTTACTTTCATTGAATTTTTGGTATTTTTTCATGTTTTGATGAATAGTGAAAAAAACTGAATTTTAATTGAAAATAGCTTATTCATCTAAATAATTTATAGTGTTAGATTATATTTTTAATTTTTTTTAAAGTATAATTAGATCAATTTTATATCATTTAATCAAATTCAGGTAATTTTAATCAATTTTACATTAAATCAGGATATAAAAATATTCTAATCTTTTGAACCTTTTCACTTTAAAAATCTTTTTTCTCGTTTCGTTAATGAGATTAATTTTAAATTAATTTTAGCCAATTATTTGTGTTGAATTATAAAAATTGGATTCCATAATAGGAATCTTAATGTAAAAATTTAGTAAATAGGACCCTTTTATTTTTTTTTAAAAATGAATAGTAACATTGATAATTTTTATTACCGTGGTTAAGGTTAAATTGGATAATTAAGGGTAAAAATAATATTATAAATATAATAAAATTACCCTAAAACTTGTCCTAATTTTATTTGAGGAGTTATTTTCAACCAAATCATAATTTTTCCTATTTTATGAGCTCTTGGTTTCACTTGGATGACTTTAATCTATTTATAGTATTTTATTCAAAGAAAAGTCAATTTTGTCATACTTTTGTTTTTAACAAGTGAAATATTTTTAATATGGGGTTCTATAGTGAATATGTTTGAATAAAATAGTATTTTTAAAGATAAAATTTTTATCTTCATTATAGTAATTTATTTTTAATTTACAGAATAGAAATAATTATCTTATAGGCCTACACAATGATGATGTCGTAATGGTTTAATTAAAGTAAATATCAAATAAATGATATTAAAAAAATTAAAATAAATATAATTTGAGATAATTAATGTCACAAATAAATTTTATGGATAAATTTAACATATTATTGATGTTTTAAAAGAGTTTTTTTTTTTGAAGTATCATGTTGTTATGGTATTTTTAAAAAGTCAAGTAATGAATATTTTCAAAATTGACATAAATGATATTTTAAAATAAATAATATTTTATTAAATGATATAAAATTCATAAAAATATAAAATATTTCCAAATAATTGGTATAAGGTTAAAAATTTCATAAATGATCCATTTTTTATTCTTTTTACATTTTATAGTAACAATATTAACACTTAAGAAGTAAAAACATATGTTGTCATGGTAAGAATTAAAAAGGTTCAATAAGGATTAAAACAAAAAGATAAGGACTAAAAATAGTTAAAACTTTTAAAATTTTCATTTTATGAATTGATTTTGACTCAAAATAATCCTAACTTGGAAATAAATTAGTTTTTATTCATTTGGAATAGAAAATTAATTTATATTAATTTAATATTTTGATGAATTCTGAAAGTGGCACTCCCCTCCCTTATAAAAGGGAAACTATTCTTCTGTTTTCCTAAAACTTCAAAACCTATTTGGTTTAGAAATGATATGCACAAATACCTTTATATAATCCCTTTGTTCGTTTTATATCTCTTAGTTTAGGCGGAACACTCACCTTTGAGGTGTTAAGGTGTTAATCAAAGGAGATTGTCTGAAGAAAATGTATCGTTTTTAATTAAGTGGGTTTGTTTTATTTCTTCTTCCACTTCCTTAAAATATTCTTCCACCATGATAAAATAATAAATATAGTATCCAAAATATACTGAAATTTTATTATGTTAATATCATCGCTGAAATCTATCTTCACTTCCATCAAATGGGAAAATAATTAATCGTTTGTGTGTACGGAAAAATACCACCTCGTGAGCCGATATAATTCGATTTCCATAACCTTCTCCCAAGATTGGTTATAATGAAGGAATTAATGTTTATATATAATATTCCTAAAATATTTATCATTATTTAAGAATAATATATCATTTATGTTCTTTCCTTTCCATGCACATGAAAATGATAACGTTGTTCATGTGTACGTGTGAACTATCACATCCACAAAGCGATGTGATTCATTTTTTATATCCACAACCAATGGATGATATATATAAGAGTATTTAAATGATTAATATGATATTAATTATGTTATGATCATTCTAGATAGATAAAATAATACTTACCTTCTCTCCATAATGATCATTGAAAAATGGAAACGTTACTCATGTGTACGTATGGTTTACCGTCTCCATGATTGTAACATTGTCATTTTCATATCCATATTTAATGAATGAGTTTAAAAGTATAATTAATATATAAAATTTATTATCATTTCATAAATATTATTCTATAGATGATTTAATAATGACCACTTTTGACTATAGACATCATATCAAAGTCATTTTGAACTCATGTACTGAATATCATCAAAACGCCAGACATGAACTTAAATAATTAAGTAATTGTTATAACATGGTAATAAGTGATATAAAAATAATAATAAACTTTAAAATTTTTACCAATAAATTAAATAATTAACCTAATTTAATTTTTTTAGTAATATAAATATTTTATGTGATGAGTCAGACTCAAGGTAAGGGGATTCGTCTCAATTTTTTATCGATGAGGCGTATTTTGATGTTATGCACCTATATTATTTTATAAGTTGTATATAACTATCCTTTGATATGTTATATCATAATTTATTTATTCTAATGATATTGAAAGTTTTTTTAAATGTTACTCTTTCATGCAGTATACAATTCTATAGACTATAAATAATAAGGGAATTCTTAACCCAATTTCCATTCTTTGGGTTAAACTTCTACTTCTTGATTATGTCATGATAAGATTGTGTGTGAAAGGAATTTTTAATATCTAATATTATATTTCAAATTTTTTATGTGTATTTAAATTGGATACATATAATAAATTCATGTTATTAATACTCACTTCAATAATATGATATTTTCAAGGGTCTCTTTAACTAAAACATCTTTTTAACATTTTAACAATATATTCTTCTAAATATTTATCCTTCATGTCCATGTTTTAAAAATGGTTTTTATGAATGTATTAAAATGGAAATTAATGTTTTAAAATGTTGATTTTCTAATTTATATCAAATTTTTTCAAAAGGGGTCTTTTTTAAGTTCTATATAAGGGACTTTCTTTTAAAAACCTCTTTTAAAGTTATTATTTCAATTGTTTTTATAGAATCCAAAATGAATATTTTATTAAATATAAGTAATGAATGGAATTTATCACTTTCATGTTTTTATTCTTCCTTTACAAGTTTTCAATTTTATTTTTCAAATAAAGTGTTTTCATTTACGATTTCGTGGCTTTGTAAAAAATGAAAAGTGATTATAAAATGGAAAATGTATTTTCCTTAAGAATGTTTATTTTATGCATGATTTATGTGTTGTGATTATATTATGTTTATTGGGAATTTTTTATGATTATGGGTGGTTCCATGATAATATGAGTTCAGTTGAATCTGTTATAGCTCTCTAATGCATTGGGTAATGAGACAGAGTTAACTGGTAGGGTTTATTCTAAGAGGTTAAGGGAATATATTGCAGTGGTTGTTCCAAATGTAACCATGAAGGTTAATCCCCATGTAGTAATGAGAGATATAGTAAATGTAAGAGTGATGTGGAAATTATTCAACAATTTACCTTTATGATTTATTTTTTCTATATATTTTTACAGAAAACTTATGATTTCATGAGGTAAGATAAAGAGCTTATGTTTTATGAGTGAAAAATATAACTTTGTGTAAATGTTTTTATGGGTATATAAGTATTCATGGACTAATGGCTTACTTTATTTTATATCCCTTATTGATATTTTATTCTCATCCCAAGTATTGAAATGTTTTTCACAAGGTTTAAGGAATATTTGGGATAAGGATGAAATCAAGGGGAAAATTGTGAATATTTTTCATAAAGAGAAACCATGATTTATTTTTAAAAGTTTCCTTTAATGAAAAAATGGATAATTAGTATAAGTGTCCACTTATAATGTATGTGTTTACTATGTAATTTTTTTTCCTAATTCCCTAAAATTCTAAACCTAAAATATCTTTAGGAAAATAGAGAGAATTCTAGTTTTAAAAATAACTAGAATATTCAATGTTTAAGGTTGGTTCCTTACATTTGGTATCAGAGTAGGGTTTAGACAATTTTTGAGATCGGGATTTTTTTTCTTAAGAGTTTTGGATATCATCATGGGTTTATAATTTATAGGTTGATCATAAGTTTAGTTTCCTAGAAAACCCTTTTAAGGCTTTCAATTGTGAAATATTAATGTGACTAATGGTGTTTTTGGAGGCATTCATTTTTTTGAGGTAATTATGGGTTATTGCATTTTGGGATGAAAAATGAAAGGTATGATATAACCATTTAGATTAAGACATATTAAGGTTATTTTTAGGATAATTATCATGTTTATATAATTTTATAAGGATTGTATTAATACAGTTTTTTTTAAACAACCCACAGGATTGTTGATAACCCATCGTGTCCGATAAGGTTGTGGGAATTGAGCCCACAACTGAAGGGAGACAAGGGTAAATCACCTACCACTGGTCTACATGATTTCCTGTATAGTATAAAATTGTTTTTATTTATTTAAACCATATAATGGAGAAAGGTTAATTTTATTTTGGGAACATATGTTTTATTGAATAGATAACTATTGGATTGGAAAATTATTGGGTGATTAATGTTATTAATGTTATTTCGGAAAACTTACACTATTTTGGGAACCCTATATGATCATGGTAAATATAATAATATGGGATTTTATTTGAGGAATAAAGGTTGAATTGTCTTTTAGAGTCAAATATGATTTTATTATAGATTTATGGTCATTCATGTTATTTATGGAAATGGTTTAACATATCTTGGGGATTATGAGATTTATAAAATAAATTTTTAGTATGAAACATTAAGAGTGATTGAAGTTATTTAGAAGACTATGTGATCAAATACTTATGAATTTTGGGTTTTAATCTTATTCTATAATATTTTTGATTAATTTTAAGGATAGATATTTGTTGAATGATCTATGTTGAACTTTGGGTGTCACTATTGAATTTTGGAGATTGAAGAAGTTTTTCGTCATATAAAGGTTTATGTTTTTAGAGAATTATCTTATCTTATCCTAACCATTTTGGTTTTGGTTAATGTTTCACAATAGTATAAATATATAGTTAATTTTTTATGGATTATGTGATTCTATAGAATTTGATTCTAGTGCTTCAGGCGTGAAAAATTCATCTTGAATACTCATCATTTAGAGAAAAAGATGAGTTTATAGTGGAATTTGATTAAAGAAGGAAACTCTACTTGTCAAGTAAGTATGTTTCCTTATGTTCTTAGTCCAGGTAGTAAAATAATTTCTCAAATATATAAAAGAAATATTGAAACAAAAACATTATCCATTTTCTTTTCTTACTAAGAAATCAATGAACTTTTCAACCCATCACATCTTTATGGTTTTGTGATTGTTAACTTTCTCATGATCATCTTCTCTATCACTCTCTATTATAACTTGATAGTTTTTTTCCTACTCTATGTCCATGTTTTCCTATATGTAACCCTAGATATTTTACCTCAAATGACCTTTGTACTTCACTTTCATTATTTTAAATTGGAAGTCTCATTAATCATTTTTCCAATGTGGGATTTCAAAAAAGATATTTTAAAAAGTCAAACCTTAGTTACCAAGCCCGAATTCAAAATTACAAGGACATAATTTCCAAAAGGGAATATAATGTAACATCCCAATTTTTTAAAATAAAAATACTATATTCGATAATATACATGATACACTACATCAAACTTAAACGAACAACTAAATATTATTATTTAAATATTACCATTATAACCTAGTTGTAATAATGATGGGTATGAACATGATTAATTGAATTATGAAAATATGGTTTACACATGTATATATAATTCTTTTACCAATTAATTATAAATTAATGTAAAACCCTTTTTAAAATAAAAGGAGTTTTTTTTATGAAAACTATATAAATGTGCAAAAGTGTCTTTTATACCCATAAATAA
Organism: Viscum album; assembly: GCA_963277665.1. Taxonomy (NCBI): domain Eukaryota; kingdom Viridiplantae; phylum Streptophyta; class Magnoliopsida; order Santalales; family Viscaceae; genus Viscum; species Viscum album. The sequence continues at coordinate 687,247,204 of OY728150.1, forward strand.
ACAAAAAACACTTAATAGATTATATTAATGATATATATATATATATAATTTTTAAAATTCTAATTATTTATTTTCTATACATGATATAAGAAAAAATCCAATTTTACACAAAAAAAAAGTATTTTTCTAAAAATGCAGTTTTTCCCCTTTTGATAGAACACTTGTTTTAAATATAGTTTTTGAAACTTTTATAAATTATATTTTAAAAAATAAAATTATTAATTGAAATTTTAATATTAAAATTTAGTTTTTTTTAATTTTTGATATTTTTCTGATAAGTTTCATGTTTTGATGAATAGTGAAAAATACAGAATTTTAATTGAAAATAGCTTTTTCATCTAAATAATTTATAGTGTAAAATTATATTTTTAATTAGTTTTAAAGTAAAATTAGATCAAATTTATATCATTTAATCCAATTTATATCATTTTAATCAATTTCACATTAAATTTGTATATAAAAACATTTCAATCTTTTGAACGTTTAACTTTAAAAACTCATTTTCTCATTCCTTCAACAGGATTCAGTTTAAGTTAATTTTATCCTATTATGTGTGTGCACATGAGCCTCATCCCGGTTGGTGAGAACTCCTTAAGTGCATCCAAGCGACTCGGGATCAAATCCAGGCAGAGGCATAATTTCGGGGGTACTGTAGCAAGTACTGTAGTAGGTATTATAGCAGTATTGTAGCAGGTACTGTAGCGGGAACTATAGTAGGTACTGTTCAGCATTGTAGCAGTCAAGACTATTCCCACGTTTTTGCCTTCGGGCCACCAATTTGGTCACCGAGTCCTTTAAGACCTTCGGGCCACCAAGGCTTTTGGGTCTGTAAGGCCTTCGGGCCACCTCAAGGCCTTCAGGCCACCTCAAGTGTAGATGTAAACCAAAAACCTACAAGGAACAGGATCCATAAGGAGGATGAGAAACGAATCTTTCACCATAGTATAAGATAAATGGATTTCAAGAATGAGAGGGTTTGGCACCTGCCATCGGAACAAGCCTGTGCATGTACAGGAAAGTCTGGTCGAACAGCCATGCAAAGGTGGAGAGCTGATATTACGATGAAGATGTTGGGGAGGAGTAGTTCCAAGCAGTTAGTCTGAGTTATATGTAATGTTTAAAGTCTACGGGAAATGAATTCCTATAAGGCCTACGGGCCATGTAATACTTACACCTACGGTCCTTGTAAGGGTTCCACCTCACCCCTTGAAAGGTGGATTGTCAAAAGTCAATAAAAAAATGAAGGCATTCGGTCCATTGGATGGATTATCCTATTATATGTATTAAATTTTGAAAAATGGATTCCATATTTGAAACTTCAAGGTATAAATTTAGTAAATAGGTCCATTTTATTTTTGGACAAAATATAAATAGTAACTTTGGTAATTTTTATTACCACATTTAAGGATAAATCTGGTAATTAAGAGTAAAAATAATATTATAAATATTAGAAAATTACCCTACAACTTTTCCTGATTTTACTATATGAGTGGTTTTTGACCAAAATCGTCTTTTTTACAATTCTATGAGCTCTTTATTCCACTTGTATTACTTTAATCTATTTATATTATTTTATTCAAAGAAAAACATTTTTTTCATGCTTTTGTTTTTAACAAGTGAAATATTTTTAATATGGAGTTATATAGGTAATCTATTCATCTATAAATATTATTTTGAAAGATAAAATATTTATATTCATCATGGTAATTTATTTTTAATTTTTATGATATAAATAATTGCCTTAAATGCTTACACAATGATGATGTCGTAATGGTTTAATTAAAGGAAATATCAAATAAAAAATATTAAAAATATTAAAATAAATATATTTTGAGATAAATAATGTCATCCACTAATTTTATGGATGAATTTAACATGTTATTGATGTTTTAAAATAGTTGGTTTTAATATATCATGTTGTTATGATATTTTTAAAAATTCAAGTAATGAATAGTGTCAAACTTGACATAAATGATATTTTAAAATAAATAATATTTTATTAAATGATATAAAATTCATAAAAATATAAAATTAAAAAAATGATTGGGATAAGGTTTTAAATTTCATCAATAATCCATTTATGGTTATTTTGGAATTTTATAGTAACAGTAATAAATATTAAGAAGTAAAAACACATGTTGTCACGGTAAGAATTAAAAAGGTTAAATGAGGGTTAAAATAAAAAGATAAGGATTAAAAAATAGTTGAAACTTTTATAATTTTTATTGGATGAATGTACTTAGACCAAAATTAATCATATATTAAAAATAAATTATTTTAGATCCATTTGGAATATAAAATTAATTTATATTAATTTAATATTTTGAGGAATTCCAATAGTGTCCCTCCCATCTCTTATAAAATGACACCTATTATTATCTTTTCTTCACACTTCAAAACCAATTTTTTTCATCCAATATCTACTCAAATACATTCCTATAAGACCTCCCTACATTCTAGATATCTTATTTTAGGCATAACACTCACCTTTGAGGTCTTAAGGTGTTAATCAAAGGAGATTGTCCGAAAAAAATGTATCATTTTTAATTTAGTGCTTTTGTTTTATTTATTCTTCCAATTCCTTCAAATATTATTCCAACAAGATAAAATAATAACTCCAGTATACTCAATATACTGATATTTTACTATGTTAATATCATCACTTAAATCCATCTCTGCTTCCATCAAATGGGAAAAAGGATTAATCATTTGTGTGTACGGTGGAATACCACCTCACAAACTTATATAATTCGTTTCCCATCACCATCAATCAAGATTGATTATAATGATGGAATTAATATTTATATATGATATTAATGACATATTTATCATTATTTATGAATAATATATCATTTAAATTCTTACATTTACAAGCACATAAAAATGATAATGTCGTTCGTGTGTACGTGTGAACTATCACCTCCACGAAGCGATGCGATTCTTTTTTCATCACCATATAACATGGCTGATATATATAAGTGTATTTAAATGATTAATTTGATATTAATTATATTATTATAATTATGGAGAGATAAAATAATACTTACCTTCTTTCCATAATGATCATTGAAAAATGGAAACGTTACTCATGCGTACGTACCACTTACTGTCTCCATGATTAAAACATAGTTCATTTTTCATATCCATATTTAATGAATGTGTTTAAAAGTATAATTGATATATAAAACTAATTATTATTTCATGAATATTATTCTATATATGATGTACTAAGGACCACTTTTGACTATAGACATCATACCAAAGTCATTTTGAACTCATGTACCGAATATCATCAAAACATCTGACGTGAACTGAAATAATTAAGTAATTGTTATAACATGGTAATAAGTGATATCAAAGAAATAATAAACTCTAAAAAAATTATCAATCAAGTAAATAATTAACCTAAATTTATTATTCAGGAATATAAATATTTTACGTGATGAGCCGGACTCAAGGTAAGGGACTTCATCTCAATTTTCTTTCATTGAGGCATTTTTTTATGTTATTCACCTATATTCTTTTCTAAGATGTATATAACTCTCTTTTTACATGTTATATCATGAATTTATTTACTCTCATTATATTTAAAAAAAATTAAATTTTACTCTTTCATGAGGCATATGATTATACTGATTACAAAGTAGTAAGGGAATTCTTAACCCAATTTTCATTCTTTGGGTTAAACTTTTACTTCTTTATTATATCATGATAATATTGTATGTGAAATTAATTTTTTATATATTATGTTATATTTCAATTTTTTTAAATGGATTTAAATTAGATACAAATAATCAATTCATTTTATTAATGATCACTTCAATAATATGATATTTTTAAGGGACACTTTAACTAAAACATCTTTTTAAATATTTTAACAATATATTCTAATAAATATTTCTACTTCATGTACAGATTTTTAAAATGATTTTTATGAATGTATTTAAATGGAAATGAATGTTTTAAAATGTAAATTTTATAATTTCTATAAAATGTTTTCAAAAGGGGTCATTTTCAGGTTTTATTTAAGGGTATTTCTTTTAAAAACCTCTTTTAAAGTTACTCTTTAAACTATTTTTACAAAATCCAAAAGGAATGTTTTCTTAAATATATAGAATGAAAGAAATTTGTAAATTTCATGTCACTTTAATGTATTTATTTTTCATTTACAAGTATACAATTTTATTTTCAAATAATGTTTTTTTATTTATGAGTGTGTGGCTTTGTAAAAAATGAAAAGTGATTATAAAATGGAAAAGTTGTTTTCCTTAAGAATGTTTCTTTAATGCATTATTTATGTGTTGTGATTATGTTATGGTTATTGGGAATTTTTTATGAGTATAGTTGGTTCCATGATAAGTTGAGTTCAGGTGAGTCCGTTATAGTTGTCCAGTGCATTGGGTAATGAGATGGAGTTAACCAGTAGGGTTTCTCCTAAGAGATTAAGGGAATATACTACGGTGGTTATTCCGAATGTAACCATGAAGGTCACTCCCCATGTAGCTGTGAGAGATAAGTAAATATAAGAGTGATATGAAAATTATTCCACAAGTTACCTTTATGATTTATGTTTTTCATAGATTTTTATAGGAAACTTATGATTTCATGAGGAAAGCTAAAGAGCTTATGTTTTATGGGTGAAAAGTATATCTTTGTGTAAAGGTTTTTATGGGTTTATAAGTATTCATGGAATAATGGTTGACTTTATTTTATGTCCCTCACTGAGATTTTGTACTCATCCTCAGTTTTCAAATGTTTTTCACAGGGCTTAAGGAATAGTTGGGACATGAATGAGATCAAGGGGAAAATTGTAAAGATTTTTCATAAAGAGAAAACATGATTTATTTTAAAATGTTTCCTTTGATGAAAAAAATGGATACTGAGTATAATTTTCTACTTATAATTTATGGGTTTACTATGTAAGTGTTTTCACTAATTCTGTAAAACTATAAACCTAAAAGATATTTGGGAAAAGAGAGTAATTTCTAGTTTAAAGAATAACTAGAATTTGTAATGTTTAAGGCCAGGTACTTACAATTGGTATTAAAGTAGGGTTTAGACAATTTTTGAGATTTTTATGTTTTCTTAATATTTATGGATATCATCATGGGTTTATAATTTATAGCTTGAACATAAGTTCAGTGTCTTAGAAACCCCTTTTAAGGATTTCATATATGAAATTTTAAGGTGATTAATGGTATTTTTTGAGGCTTTCATTTTTTTGAGGTAATTGTGGGTTATTACATTTTGGGATGCAAAATGAAAGGTATGAGATAACCATTGAGGTTAAGACATATTAAGGTTATTTTTAGGATTTTTCTTCTATATATATAATTTTATAAGGATTATATTAATATATTTTAAAAAAAAGACAACATGAAGGATGAGTGATAACCCATCATGTCCAGAAAGGTCATGGGAATTGAACTATAACCAAAGGGCGACAAGGGTGCATTGCCTACAACTGGTCTATATGATGTCTTGATTAGTATGAATTTTTTTTCTATATTTAAACCATCTGATGGATAAAGGTTAAGTTTATTTTTGGAACATTTGTTTTATTGAATAGATAACCTTTGGATTGGAAATAATTTGGTGATTAAGTGACTAATGTTATTTTGGAAGACGTTCACTATTTTGAGAATCCTATATGATCATGGTAAATAGAATACTATGGGGTTTTATTTGAGGAATAAAGGTTAAATTTTTTTTTGATTAAAATATTATTTTATTGTGGATTTATGGTGATTCAAGTTTTTTATGGAAATGGTTATCAAATATTTGGGATTATGTGATTTAGGAAATAAATTTTTAGTATGATACATTAAGAGTAATTGATATTATTTGTAAGACTATGTGATCAAATCCTTCTGAATTTTGGGTTTCAGTCTTAGTCTATAATATTTTTGAGTAATTTTAAGGATGGTTATTTATTGAATGATCTATGTTGAACTTTGGGTGTCACTATTGAATTTTGGAGATTGAAGTAGTTTTTCATCTTATAAAGGTTTGTTATTTTTGGAGAATTATATTATATTATCCGGAAAATTTTGGTTTTGGTTAATGATTTATGATAGGATAAATAAATAGTTAATCTTTTTTGGATTATGTGATTTTATAAAAGTTGATTCTAGTGCTTCATGCGTGAAATTTCATATTGAATACTCATCATTTGGAGAAAAAGATGAGTTTTTTATGGAATTTAATTAAAGGATGAAACTCTACATGTCAAGTAAGTATATTTCCTTATGTTCTAATTCCAGGTAGTAAAATAATTTCTTAACTCTATGGAAAGAATATTGAAACAAAAACATTATCTATTTATTTTTCTTACTAAGAAATCAACGACCTTTTTAACTCATCACATATTTATGGTTTTTTGATTGTTAACTGTCACATGACCATGTTCTCTATCACTCTCCATCATAAATTGATAGTTTATTTTATTTTCTATGTCCATGTTTTCATTTATGGAACCCTTGTATGTGTTATCTCAGGTGACCTTTGTACTTCCCTTTCATTATTTTAAAGTGGAAGTCTCATTAATCGTTTTTCTGATATGGGATTTCAATAAAGATATTTTGAAAATCCAAACCTTAGTTACCGATCCCAAATTCAAAATTATGAGGATTGAATTTCCAAAAGGGGGAGATAATGTAACATCCAAATTTTTAAAAAAATCCTATGTTTAATAGCATACATGATACGCCACATCTGGCTTAAATAAACAACTAAATATTATTATTTAAATGTAACCATTATAATCTACCCGCTAGAATGATGGGTATGAACAGGATTAACTAAATTATGAAAATATGGTTTGCACATATATATATAACTCTTTTACCAATTAATTATAAATGACTGTAAATCCTTTTTTAAAATAAAAGTAAATGTTTTTTCTGAAAAACTATATAAATGTGCACAAGTGTGTTTTATAATAATAAATAAAGAAATAAATATTGTTAGATTATATTAATGAAATATATATATATATATAATCCAATATAATTTTTAACATTCATATTATGCGTTTTCTAGACATGATATAAGAACCGATCTAATTTTACACATACAAGAAGAATTTTTCTAAAAAGGTAATTTTGTCGTTTTTTATGGCGCACTTATTTTAAATCTAGTTTTTGATAGTTTTATAAATTCTATTTGAAAAAATAAACTTATTATTTGAAATCAGAATATAAAAATTTACTTTGGTTGAATTTTTGGTATTTTTCTCATAAGTTTCATGTTTTGATGAATAGTGAAAATGTTGAATTTTAATTGAAAGCATCTTTTTCATCTAAATAATTTATAGTGTTAAATTATATTTTTAATTAGTTTTAAAGTATAATTGGATAAATTTTATATAATTTAATCCAATTTAAGTCATTTTAATCAATTTCACATTAAATTTGGATATAAAAATATTTTAATCTTTTGAACGTTTTCACTTTAAAAACTCATTTTCTTATTCCATCAATGGGATTAATTTTAAGTTAATTTTAGCCAATTATGTGTGTTGAATTTTGAAAAATTGATTCCATATTTAGAATCATAAGGTCCAAATTTAGTAAATAGATACCTTTTATTTTTGGACAAAACATTTATAGTAACTTTGGTAATTTTTATTTCCACAGTTAGGGGTAAATCAAGTAATTAAGGGTAAAAATAATATTATAAAATTACCCTAAATCTTTTCCTAATTTTATTATATGAGTTATTATGGACCAAAACCATCCTTTGGAAAAAAATTTGAGATCTTGGTTTCACTTGGATGACTTTAAACTATATATAGTTTTTTTATTCAAAGAAAAGTCAATTTTTTCATACTTTTGTTTTTAACAAGTGAAATATTTTTAACATGAAGTTATATGGGGAATATATTCAACTATAAATAATATTTTAAAAGATAGAATTTTTATCTTCATCATGGTAATTTATTTTTAATTTTTAGGATAGATATAATTATGTTAAAGGCTTACACAATGATGATGTAGTAATGGTTTAATTAAAGTAAATATCAAATAAATGATATTAAAAAAATTAAAATAAATATAATTTGAGATAATTAATGTCACAAATAAATTTTATAGATAAATTTAACATATTATTGATGTTTTAAAAGAGTTTTTTTTTGAAGTATCATGTTGTTATGGTATTTTTAAAAAGTCAAGTAATGAATATTTTCAAAATTGACATAAATGATATTTTAAAATAAATAATATTTTATTAAATGATATAAAATTCATAAAAATATAAAATATTTCCAAATAATTTGTATAAGGTTAAAAATTTCATAAATGATCCATTTTTTATTCTTTTTACATTTTATAGTAACAATATTAACACTTAAGAAGTAAAAACATATGTTGTCATGGTAAGAATTAAAAAGGTTCAATAAGGATTAAAACAAAAAGATAAGGACTAAAAATAGTTAAAACTTTTAAAATTTTCATTTTATGAATTTATTTTGACTCAAAATAATCCTAACTTGGAAATAAATTAGTTTTTATTCATTTGGAATAGAAAATTAATTTATATTAATTTAATATTTTGATGAATTCTGAAAGTGGCACTCCCCTCCCTTATAAAAGGGAAACTATTCTTCTGTTTTCCTAAAACTTCAAAACCTATTTGGTTTAGAAATGATATGCACAAATACCTTTATATAATCCCTTTTTTCGTTTTATATCTCTTAGTTTAGGCGGAACACTCACCTTTGAGGTGTTAAGGTGTTAATCAAAGGAGATTGTCTGAAGAAAATGTATCGTTTTTAATTAAGTGGGTTTGTTTTATTTCTTCTTCCACTTCCTTAAAATATTCTTCCACCATGATAAAATAATAAATATAGTATCCAAAATATACTGAAATTTTATTATGTTAATATCATCGCTGAAATCTATCTTCACTTCTATCAAATGGGAAAATAATTAATCGTTTGTGTGTACGGAAAAATACCACCTCGTGAGCCGATATAATTCGATTTCCATAACTTTCTCCCAAGATTGGTTATAATGAAGGAATTAATGTTTATATATAATATTCCTAAAATATTTATCATTATTTAAGAATAATATATCATTTATGTTCTTTCCTTTCCATGCACATGAAAATGATAACGTTGTTCATGTGTACGTGTGAACTATCACATCCACAAAGCGATGTGATTCATTTTTTATATCCACAACCAATGGATGATATATATAAGAGTATTTAAATGATTAATATGATATTAATTATGTTATGATCATTCTAGATAGATAAAATAATACTTACCTTCTCTCCATAATGATCATTGAAAAATGGAAACGTTACTCATGTGTACGTATGGTTTACCGTCTCCATGATTGTAACATTGTCATTTTCATATCCATATTTAATGAATGAGTTTAAAAGTATAATTAATATATAAAATTTATTATCATTTCATAAATATTATTCTATAGATGATTTAATAATGACCACTTTTGACTATAGACATCATATCAAAGTCATTTTGAACTCATGTACTGAATATCATCAAAACGCCAGACATGAACTTAAATAATTAAGTAATTGTTATAACATGGTAATAAGTGATATAAAAATAATAATAAACTTTAAAATTTTTACCAATAAATTAAATAATTAACCTAATTTAATTTTTTTAGTAATATAAATATTTTATGTGATGAGTCAGACTCAAGGTAAGGGGATTCGTCTCAATTTTTTATCGATGAGGCGTATTTTGATGTTATGCACCTATATTATTTTATAAGTTGTATATAACTATCCTTTGATATGTTATATCATAATTTATTTATTCTAATGATATTGAAAGTTTTTTTAAATGTTACTCTTTCATGCAGTATACATTTCTATAGACTATAAATAATAAGGGAATTCTTAACCCAATTTCCATTCTTTGGGTTAAACTTCTACTTCTTGATTATGTCATGATAAGATTGTGTGTGAAAGGAATTTTTAATATCTAATATTATATTTCAAATTTTTTATGTGTATTTAAATTGGATACATATAATAAATTCATGTTATTAATACTCACTTCAATAATATGATATTTTCAAGGGTCTCTTTAACTAAAACATCTTTTTAACATTTTAACAATATATTCTTCTAAATATTTATCCTTCATGTCCATGTTTTAAAAATGGTTTTTATGAATGTATTAAAATGGAAATTAATGTTTTAAAATGTTGATTTTCTAATTTATATCAAATTTTTTCAAAAGGGGTCTTTTTTAAGTTCTATATAAGGGACTTTCTTTTAAAAACCTCTTTTAAAGTTATTATTTCAATTGTTTTTATAGAATCCAAAATGAATATTTTATTAAATATAAGTAATGAATGGAATTTATCACTTTCATGTTTTTATTCTTCCTTTACAAGTTTTCAATTTTATTTTTCAAATAAAGTGTTTTCATTTACGATTTCGTGGCTTTGTAAAAAATGAAAAGTGATTATAAAATGGAAAATGTATTTTCCTTAAGAATGTTTATTTTATGCATGATTTATGTGTTGTGATTATATTATGTTTATTGGGAATTTTTTATGATTATGGGTGGTTCCATGATAATATGAGTTCAGTTGAATCTGTTATAGCTCTCTAATGCATTGGGTAATGAGACAGAGTTAACTGGTAGGGTTTATTCTAAGAGGTTAAGGGAATATATTGCAGTGGTTGTTCCAAATGTAACCATGAAGGTTAATCCCCATGTAGTAATGAGAGATACAGTAAATGTAAGAGTGATGTGGAAATTATTCAACAATTTACCTTTATGATTTATTTTTTCTATATATTTTTACAGAAAACTTATGATTTCATGAGGTAAGATAAAGAGCTTATGTTTTATGAGTGAAAAATATAACTTTGTGTAAATGTTTTTATGGGTATATAAGTATTCATGGACTAATGGCTTACTTTATTTTATATCCCTTATTGATATTTTATTCTCATCCCAAGTATTGAAATGTTTTTCACAAGGTTTAAGGAATATTTGGGATAAGGATGAAATCAAGGGGAAAATTGTGAATATTTTTCATAAAGAGAAACCATGATTTATTTTTAAAAGTTTCCTTTAATGAAAAAATGGATAATTAGTATAAGTGTCCACTTATAATGTATGTGTTTACTATGTAATTTTTTTTCCTAATTCCCTAAAATTCTAAACCTAAAATATCTTTAGGAAAATAGAGAGAATTCTAGTTTTAAAAATAACTAGAATATTCAATGTTTAAGGTTGGTTCCTTACATTTGGTATCAGAGTAGGGTTTAGACAATTTTTGAGATCGGGATTTTTTTTCTTAAGAGTTTTGGATATCATCATGGGTTTATAATTTATAGGTTGATCATAAGTTTAGTTTCCTAGAAAACCCTTTTAAGGCTTTCAATTGTGAAATATTAATGTGACTAATGGTGTTTTTGGAGGCATTCATTTTTTTGAGGTAATTATGGGTTATTGCATTTTGGGATGAAAAATGAAAGGTATGATATAACCATTAGATTAAGACATATTAAGGTTATTTTTAGGATAATTATCATGTTTATATAATTTTATAAGGATTGTATTAATACAATTTTTTTTAAACAACCCACAGGATTGTTGATAACCCATCGTGTCCGATAAGGTTGTGGGAATTGAGCCCACAACTGAAGGGAGACAAGGGTAAATCACCTACCACTGGTCTACATGATTTCCTGTATAGTATAAAATTGTTTTTATTTATTTAAACCATATAATGGAGAAAGGTTAATTTTATTTTGGGAACATATGTTTTATTGAATAGATAACTATTGGATTGGAAAATTATTGGGTGATTAATGTTATTAATGTTATTTCGGAAAACTTACACTATTTTGGGAACCCTATATGATCATGGTAAATATAATAATATGGGATTTTATTTGAGGAATAAAGGTTGAATTGTCTTTTAGAGTCAAATATGATTTTATTATAGATTTATGGTCATTCATGTTATTTATGGAAATGGTTTAACATATCTTGGGGATTATGAGATTTATAAAATAAATTTTTAGTATGAAACATTAAGAGTGATTGAAGTTATTTAGAAGACTATGTGATCAAATACTTATGAATTTTGGGTTTTAATCTTATTCTATAATATTTTTGATTAATTTTAAGGATAGATATTTGTTGAATGATCTATGTTGAACTTTGGGTGTCACTATTGAATTTTGGAGATTGAAGAAGTTTTTCGTCATATAAAGGTTTATGTTTTTAGAGAATTATCTTATCTTATCCTAACCATTTTGGTTTTGGTTAATGTTTCACAATAGTATAAATATATAGTTAATTTTTTATGGATTATGTGATTCTATAGAATTTGATTCTAGTGCTTCAGGCGTGAAAAATTCATCTTGAATACTCATCATTTAGAGAAAAAGATGAGTTTATAGTGGAATTTGATTAAAGAAGGAAACTCTACTTTTCAAGTAAGTATGTTTCCTTATGTTCTTAGTCCAGGTAGTAAAATAATTTCTCAAATATATAAAAAAAATCTTGAAACAAAAACATTATCCATTTTCTTTTCTTACTAAGAAATCAATGAACTTTTCAACCCATCACATCTTTATGGTTTTGTGATTGTTAACTTTCTCATGATCATCTTCTCTATCACTCTCTATTATAACTTGATAGTTTTTTTCCTACTCTATGTCCATGTTTTCCTATATGTAACCCTAGATATTTTACCTCAAATGACCTTTGTACTTCACTTTCATTATTTTAAATTGGAAGTCTCATTAATCATTTTTCCAATGTGGGATTTCAAAAAAGATATTTTAAAAAGTCAAACCTTAGTTACTAAGCCCGAATTCAAAATTACAAGGACATAATTTCCAAAAGGGAATATAATGTAACATCCCAATTTTTTAAAATAAAAATACTATATTCGATAATATACATGATACACTACATCAAACTTAAACGAACAACTAAATATTATTATTTAAATATTACCATTATAACCTAGTTGTAATAATGATGGGTATGAACATGATTAATTGAATTATGAAAATATGGTTTACACATGTATATATAATTCTTTTACCAATTAATTATAAATTAATGTAAAACCCTTTTTAAAATAAAAGGAGTTTTTTTTTATGAAAACTATATAAATGTGCACAAGTGTCTTTTATACCCATAAATAAACAAAAAACACTTAATAGATTATATTAATGATATATATATATATATAATTTTTAAAATTCTAATTATTTATTTTCTATACATGATATAAGAAAAAATCCAATTTTACACAAAAAAAAAGTATTTTTCTAAAAATGCAGTTTTTCCCCTTTTGATAGAACACTTGTTTTAAATATAGTTTTTGAAACTTTTATAAATTATATTTTAAAAAATAAAATTATTAATTGAAATTTTAATATTAAAATTTAGTTTTTTTTAATTTTTGATATTTTTCTGATAAGTTTCATGTTTTGATGAATAGTGAAAAATACAGAATTTTAATTGAAAATAGCTTTTTCATCTAAATAATTTATAGTGTAAAATTATATTTTTAATTGGTTTTAAAGTAAAATTAGATCAAATTTATATCATTTAATCCAATTTATATCATTTTAATCAATTTCACATTAAATTTGTATATAAAAACATTTCAATCTTTTGAACGTTTAACTTTAAAAACTCATTTTCTCATTCCTTCAACAGGATTCAGTTTAAGTTAATTTTATCCTATTATGTGTGTGCACATGAGCCTCATCCCGGTTGGTGAGAACTCCTTAAGTGCATCCAGGCGACTCGGGATCAAATCCAGGCAGAGGCATAATTTCGGGGGTACTGTAGCAAGTACTGTAGTAGGTATTATAGCAGTATTGTAGCAGGTACTGTAGCGGGAACTATAGTAGGTACTGTTCAGCATTGTAGCAGTCAAGACTATTCCCACGTTTTTGCCTTCGGGCCACCAATTTGGTCACCGAGTCCTTTAAGACCTTCGGGCCACCAAGGCTTTTGGGTCTGTAAGGCCTTCGGGCCACCTCAAGGCCTTCAGGCCACCTCAAGTGTAGATGTAAACCAAAAACCTACAAGGAACAGGATCCATAAGGAGGATGAGAAACGAATCTTTCACCATAGTATAAGATAAATGGATTTCAAGAATGAGAGGGTTTGGCACCTGCCATCGGAACAAGCCTGTGCATGTACAGGAAAGTCTGGTCGAACAGCCATGCAAAGGTGGAGAGCTGATATTACGATGAAGATGTTGGGGAGGAGTAGTTCCAAGCAGTTAGTCTGAGTTATATGTAATGTTTAAAGTCTACGGGAAATGAGTTCCTATAAGGCCTACGGGCCATGTAATACTTACACCTACGGTCCTTGTAAGGGTTCCACCTCACCCCTTGAAAGGTGGATTATCAAAAGTCAATAAAAAAATGAAGGCATTCGGTCCATTGGATGGATTATCCTATTATATGTATTAAATTTTGAAAAATGGATTCCATATTTGAAACTTCAAGGTATAAATTTAGTAAATAGGTCCATTTTATTTTTGGACAAAATATAAATAGTAACTTTGGTAATTTTTATTACCACATTTAAGGATAAATCAGGTAATTAAGAGTAAAAATAATATTATAAATATTAGAAAATTACCCTACAACTTTTCCTGATTTTACTATATGAGTGGTTTTTGACCAAAATCGTCTTTTTTACAATTCTATGAGCTCTTTATTCCACTTGTATTACTTTAATCTATTTATATTATTTTATTCAAAGAAAAACATTTTTTTCATGCTTTTGTTTTTAACAAGTGAAATATTTTTAATATGGAGTTATATAGGTAATCTATTCATCTATAAATATTATTTTGAAAGATAAAATATTTATATTCATCATGGTAATTTATTTTTAATTTTTATGATATAAATAATTGCCTTAAATGCTTACACAATGATGATGTCGTAATGGTTTAATTAAAGGAAATATCAAATAAAAAATATTAAAAATATTAAAATAAATATATTTTGAGATAAATAATGTCATCCACTAATTTTATGGATGAATTTAACATGTTATTGATGTTTTAAAATAGTTGGTTTTAATATATCATGTTGTTATGATATTTTTAAAAATTCAAGTAATGAATAGTGTCAAAATTGACATAAATGATATTTTAAAATAAATAATATTTTATTAAATGATATAAAATTCATAAAAATATAAAATTAAAAAAATGATTGGGATAAGGTTTTAAATTTCATCAATAATCCATTTATGGTTATTTTGGAATTTTATAGTAACAGTAATAAATATTAAGAAGTAAAAACACATGTTGTCACGGTAAGAATTAAAAAGGTTAAATGAGGGTTAAAATAAAAAGATAAGGATTAAAAAATAGTTGAAACTTTTATAATTTTTATTGGATGAATGTACTTAGACCAAAATTAATCATATATTAAAAATAAATTATTTTAGATCCATTTGGAATATAAAATTAATTTATATTAATTTAATATTTTGAGGAATTCCAATAGTGTCCCTCCCATCTCTTATAAAATGACACCTATTATTATCTTTTCTTCACACTTCAAAACCAATTTTTTTCATCCAATATCTACTCAAATACATTCCTATAAGACCTCCCTACATTCTAGATATCTTATTTTAGGCATAACACTCACCTTTGAGGTCTTAAGGTGTTAATCAAAGGAGATTGTCCGAAAAAAATGTATCATTTTTAATTTAGTGCTTTTGTTTTATTTATTCTTCCAATTCCTTCAAATATTATTCCAACAAGATAAAATAATAACTCCAGTATACTCAATATACTGATATTTTACTATGTTAATATCATCACTTAAATCCATCTCTGCTTCCATCAAATGGGAAAAAGGATTAATCATTTGTGTGTACGGTGGAATACCACCTCACAAACTTATATAATTCGTTTCCCATCACCATCAATCAAGATTGATTATAATGATGGAATTAATATTTATATATGATATTAATGACATATTTATCATTATTTATGAATAATATATCATTTAAATTCTTACATTTACAAGCACATAAAAATGATAATGTCGTTCGTGTGTACGTGTGAACTATCACCTCCACGAAGCGATGCGATTCTTTTTTCATCACCATATAACATGGCTGATATATATAAGTGTATTTAAATGATTAATTTGATATTAATTATATTATTATAATTATGGAGAGATAAAATAATACTTACCTTCTTTCCATAATGATCATTGAAAAATGGAAACGTTACTCATGCGTACGTACCACTTACTGTCTCCATGATTAAAACATAGTTCATTTTTCATATCCATATTTAATGAATGTGTTTAAAAGTATAATTGATATATAAAACTAATTATTATTTCATGAATATTATTCTATATATGATGTACTAAGGACCACTTTTGACTATAGACATCATACCAAAGTCATTTTGAACTCATGTACCGAATATCATCAAAACATCTGACGTGAACTGAAATAATTAAGTAATTGTTATAACATGGTAATAAGTGATATCAAAGAAATAATAAACTCTAAAAAAATTATCAATCAAGTAAATAATTAACCTAAATTTATTATTCAGGAATATAAATATTTTACGTGATGAGCCGGACTCAAGGTAAGGGACTTCATCTCAATTTTCTTTCATTGAGGCATTTTTTTATGTTATTCACCTATATTCTTTTCTAAGATGTATATAACTCTCTTTTTACATGTTATATCATGAATTTATTTACTCTCATTATATTTAAAAAAAATTAAATTTTACTCTTTCATGAGGCATATGATTATACTGATTACAAAGTAGTAAGGGAATTCTTAACCCAATTTTCATTCTTTGGGTTAAACTTTTACTTCTTTATTATATCATGATAATATTGTATGTGAAATTAATTTTTTATATATTATGTTATATTTCAATTTTTTTAAATGGATTTAAATTAGATACAAATAATCAATTCATTTTATTAATGATCACTTCAATAATATGATATTTTTAAGGGACACTTTAACTAAAACATCTTTTTAAATATTTTAACAATATATTCTAATAAATATTTCTACTTCATGTACAGATTTTTAAAATGATTTTTATGAATGTATTTAAATGGAAATGAATGTTTTAAAATGTAAATTTTATAATTTCTATAAAATGTTTTCAAAAGGGGTCATTTTCAGGTTTTATTTAAGGGTATTTCTTTTAAAAACCTCTTTTAAAGTTACTCTTTAAACTATTTTTACAAAATCCAAAAGGAATGTTTTCTTAAATATATAGAATGAAAGAAATTTGTAAATTTCATGTCACTTTAATGTATTTATTTTTCATTTACAAGTATACAATTTTATTTTCAAATAATGTTTTTTTATTTATGAGTGTGTGGCTTTGTAAAAAATGAAAAGTGATTATAAAATGGAAAAGTTGTTTTCCTTAAGAATGTTTCTTTAATGCATTATTTATGTGTTGTGATTATGTTATGGTTATTGGGAATTTTTTATGAGTATAGTTGGTTCCATGATAAGTTGAGTTCAGGTGAGTCCGTTATAGTTGTCCAGTGCATTGGGTAATGAGATGGAGTTAACCAGTAGGGTTTCTCCTAAGAGATTAAGGGAATATACTACGGTGGTTATTCCGAATGTAACCATGAAGGTCACTCCCCATGTAGCTGTGAGAGATAAGTAAATATAAGAGTGATATGAAAATTATTCCACAAGTTACCTTTATGATTTATGTTTTTCATAGATTTTTATAGGAAACTTATGATTTCATGAGGAAAGCTAAAGAGCTTATGTTTTATGGGTGAAAAGTATATCTTTGTGTAAAGGTTTTTATGGGTTTATAAGTATTCATGGAATAATGGTTGACTTTATTTTATGTCCCTCACTGAGATTTTGTACTCATCCTCAGTTTTCAAATGTTTTTCACAGGGCTTAAGGAATAGTTGGGACATGAATGAGATCAAGGGGAAAATTGTAAAGATTTTTCATAAAGAGAAAACATGATTTATTTTAAAATGTTTCCTTTGATGAAAAAAATGGATACTGAGTATAATTTTCTACTTATAATTTATGGGTTTACTATGTAAGTGTTTTCACTAATTCTGTAAAACTATAAACCTAAAAGATATTTGGGAAAAGAGAGTAATTTCTAGTTTAAAGAATAACTAGAATTTGTAATGTTTAAGGCCAGGTACTTACAATTGGTATTAAAGTAGGGTTTAGACAATTTTTGAGATTTTTATGTTTTCTTAATATTTATGGATATCATCATGGGTTTATAATTTATAGCTTGAACATAAGTTCAGTGTCTTAGAAACCCCTTTTAAGGCTTTCATATATGAAATTTTAAGGTGATTAATGGTATTTTTTGAGGCTTTCATTTTTTTGAGGTAATTGTGGGTTATTACATTTTGGGATGCAAAATGAAAGGTATGAGATAACCATTGAGGTTAAGACATATTAAGGTTATTTTTAGGATTTTTCTTCTATATATATAATTTTATAAGGATTATATTAATATATTTTAAAAAAAAGACAACATGAAGGATGAGTGATAACCCATCATGTCCAGAAAGGTCATGGGAATTGAACTATAACCAAAGGGCGACAAGGGTGCATTGCCTACAACTGGTCTATATGATGTCTTGATTAGTATGAATTTTTTTTCTATATTTAAACCATCTGATGGATAAAGGTTAAGTTTATTTTTGGAACATTTGTTTTATTGAATAGATAACCTTTGGATTGGAAATAATTTGGTGATTAAGTGACTAATGTTATTTTGGAAGACGTTCACTATTTTGAGAATCCTATATGATCGTGGTAAATAGAATACTATGGGGTTTTATTTGAGGAATAAAGGTTAAATTTTTTTTTGATTCAAATATTATTTTATTGTGGATTTATGGTGATTCAAGTTTTTTATGGAAATGGTTATCAAATATTTGGGATTATGTGATTTAGGAAATAAATTTTTAGTATGATACATTAAGAGTAATTGATATTATTTGTAAGACTATGTGATCAAATCCTTCTGAATTTTGGGTTTCAGTCTTAGTCTATAATATTTTTGAGTAATTTTAAGGATGGTTATTTATTGAATGATCTATGTTGAACTTTGGGTGTCACTATTGAATTTTGGAGATTGAAGTAGTTTTTCATCTTATAAAGGTTTGTTATTTTTGGAGAATTATATTATATTATCCGGAAAATTTTGGTTTTGGTTAATGATTTATGATAGGATAAATAAATAGTTAATCTTTTTTGGATTATGTGATTTTATAAAAGTTGATTCTAGTGCTTCATGCATGAAATTTCATATTGAATACTCATCATTTGGAGAAAAAGATGAGTTTTTTATGGAATTTAATTAAAGGATGAAACTCTACATGTCAAGTAAGTATATTTCCTTATGTTCTAATTCCAGGTAGTAAAAGAATTTCTTAACTCTATGGAAAGAATATTGAAACAAAAACATTATCTATTTATTTTTCTTACTAAGAAATCAACGACCTTTTTAACTCATCACATATTTATGGTTTTGTGATTGTTAACTGTCACATGACCATGTTCTCTATCACTCTCCATAATAAATTGATAGTTTATTTTATTTTCTATGTCCATGTTTTCATTTATGGAACCCTTGTATGTGTTATCTCAGGTGACCTTTGTACTTCCCTTTCATTATTTTAAAGTGGAAGTCTCATTAATCGTTTTTCTGATATGGGATTTCAATAAAGATATTTTGAAAATCCAAACCTTAGTTACCGATCCCAAATTCAAAATTATGAGGATTGAATTTCCAAAAGGGGGAGATAATGTAACATCCAAATTTTTAAAAAAATCCTATGTTTAATAGCATACATGATACGCCACATCTGGCTTAAATAAACAACTAAATATTATTATTTAAATGTAACCATTATAATCTACCCGCTAGAATGATGGGTATGAACAGGATTAACTAAATTATGAAAATATGGTTTGCACATATATATATAACTCTTTTACCAATTAATTATAAATGACTGTAAATCCTTTTTTAAAATAAAAGTAAATGTTTTTTCTGAAAAACTATATAAATGTGCACAAGTGTGTTTTATAATAATAAATAAAGAAATAAATATTGTTAGATTATATTAATGAAATATATATATATATATAATCCAATATAATTTTTAACATTCATATTATGCGTTTTCTAGACATGATATAAGAACCGATCTAATTTTACACATACAAGAAGAATTTTTCTAAAAAGGTAATTTTGTCGTTTTTTATGGCGCACTTATTTTAAATCTAGTTTTTGATAGTTTTATAAATTCTATTTGAAAAAATAAACTTATTATTTGAAATCAGAATATAAAAATTTACTTTGGTTGAATTTTTGGTATTTTTCTCATAAGTTTCATGTTTTGATGAATAGTGAAAATGTTGAATTTTAATTGAAAGCATCTTTTTCATCTAAATAATTTATAGTGTTAAATTATATTTTTAATTAGTTTTAAAGTATAATTGGATAAATTTTATATAATTTAATCCAATTTAAGTCATTTTAATCAATTTCACATTAAATTTGGATATAAAAATATTTTAATCTTTTGAACGTTTTCACTTTAAAAACTCATTTTCTTATTCCATCAATGGGATTAATTTTAAGTTAATTTTAGCCAATTATGTGTGTTGAATTTTGAAAAATTGATTCCATATTTAGAATCATAAGGTCCAAATTTAGTAAATAGATACCTTTTATTTTTGGACAAAACATTTATAGTAACTTTGGTAATTTTTATTTCCACAGTTAGGGGTAAATCAAGTAATTAAGGGTAAAAATAATATTATAAAATTACCCTAAATCTTTTCCTAATTTTATTATATGAGTTATTATGGACCAAAACCATCCTTTGGAAAAACATTTGAGATCTTGGTTTCACTTGGATGACTTTAAACTATATATAGTTTTTTTATTCAAAGAAAAGTCAATTTTTTCATACTTTTGTTTTTAACAAGTGAAATATTTTTAACATGAAGTTATATGGGGAATATATTCAACTATAAATAATATTTTAAAAGATAGAATTTTTATCTTCATCATGGTAATTTATTTTTAATTTTTAGGATAGATATAATTATGTTAAAGGCTTACACAATGATGATGTAGTAATGGTTTAATTAAAGTAAATATCAAATAAATGATATTAAAAAAATTAAAATAAATATAATTTGAGATAATTAATGTCACAAATAAATTTTATAGATAAATTTAACATATTATTGATGTTTTAAAAGAGTTTTTTTTTTGAAGTATCATGTTGTTATGGTATTTTTAAAAAGTCAAGTAATGAATATTTTCAAAATTGACATAAATGATATTTTAAAATAAATAATATTTTATTAAATGATATAAAATTCATAAAAATATAAAATATTTCCAAATAATTTGTATAAGGTTAAAAATTTCATAAATGATCCATTTTTTATTCTTTTTACATTTTATAGTAACAATATTAACACTTAAGAAGTAAAAACATATGTTGTCATGGTAAGAATTAAAAAGGTTCAATAAGGATTAAAACAAAAAGATAAGGACTAAAAATAGTTAAAACTTTTAAAATTTTCATTTTATGAATTGATTTTGACTCAAAATAATCCTAACTTGGAAATAAATTAGTTTTTATTCATTTGGAATAGAAAATTAATTTATATTAATTTAATATTTTGATGAATTCTGAAAGTGGCACTCCCCTCCCTTATAAAAGGGAAACTATTCTTCTGTTTTCCTAAAACTTCAAAACCTATTTGGTTTAGAAATGATATGCACAAATACCTTTATATAATCCCTTTTTTCGTTTTATATCTCTTAGTTTAGGCGGAACACTCACCTTTGAGGTGTTAAGGTGTTAATCAAAGGAGATTGTCTGAAGAAAATGTATCGTTTTTAATTAAGTGGGTTTGTTTTATTTCTTCTTCCACTTCCTTAAAATATTCTTCCACCATGATAAAATAATAAATATAGTATCCAAAATATACTGAAATTTTATTATGTTAATATCATCGCTGAAATCTATCTTCACTTCCATCAAATGGGAAAATAATTAATCGTTTGTGTGTACGGAAAAATACCACCTCGTGAGCCGATATAATTCGATTTCCATAACTTTCTCCCAAGATTGGTTATAATGAAGGAATTAATGTTTATATATAATATTCCTAAAATATTTATCATTATTTAAGAATAATATATCATTTATGTTCTTTCCTTTCCATGCACATGAAAATGATAACGTTGTTCATGTGTACGTGTGAACTATCACATCCACAAAGCGATGTGATTCATTTTTTATATCCACAACCAATGGATGATATATATAAGAGTATTTAAATGATTAATATGATATTAATTATGTTATGATCATTCTAGATAGATAAAATAATACTTACCTTCTCTCCATAATGATCATTGAAAAATGGAAACGTTACTCATGTGTACGTATGGTTTACCGTCTCCATGATTGTAACATTGTCATTTTCATATCCATATTTAATGAATGAGTTTAAAAGTATAATTAATATATAAAATTTATTATCATTTCATAAATATTATTCTATAGATGATTTAATAATGACCACTTTTGACTATAGACATCATATCAAAGTCATTTTGAACTCATGTACTGAATATCATCAAAACGCCAGACATGAACTTAAATAATTAAGTAATTGTTATAACATGGTAATAAGTGATATAAAAATAATAATAAACTTTAAAATTTTTACCAATAAATTAAATAATTAACCTAATTTAATTTTTTTAGTAATATAAATATTTTATGTGATGAGTCAGACTCAAGGTAAGGGGATTCGTCTCAATTTTTTATCGATGAGGCGTATTTTGATGTTATGCACCTATATTATTTTATAAGTTGTATATAACTATCCTTTGATATGTTATATCATAATTTATTTATTCTAATGATATTGAAAGTTTTTTTAAATGTTACTCTTTCATGCAGTATACATTTCTATAGACTATAAATAATAAGGGAATTCTTAACCCAATTTCCATTCTTTGGGTTAAACTTCTACTTCTTGATTATGTCATGATAAGATTGTGTGTGAAAGGAATTTTTAATATCTAATATTATATTTCAAATTTTTTATGTGTATTTAAATTGGATACATATAATAAATTCATGTTATTAATACTCACTTCAATAATATGATATTTTCAAGGGTCTCTTTAACTAAAACATCTTTTTAACATTTTAACAATATATTCTTCTAAATATTTATCCTTCATGTCCATGTTTTAAAAATGGTTTTTATGAATGTATTAAAATGGAAATTAATGTTTTAAAATGTTGATTTTCTAATTTATATCAAATTTTTTCAAAAGGGGTCTTTTTTAAGTTCTATATAAGGGACTTTCTTTTAAAAACCTCTTTTAAAGTTATTATTTCAATTGTTTTTATAGAATCCAAAATGAATATTTTATTAAATATAAGTAATGAATGGAATTTATCACTTTCATGTTTTTATTCTTCCTTTACAAGTTTTCAATTTTATTTTTCAAATAAATTGTTTTCATTTACGATTTCGTGGCTTTGTAAAAAATGAAAAGTGATTATAAAATGGAAAATGTATTTTCCTTAAGAATGTTTATTTTATGCATGATTTATGTGTTGTGATTATATTATGTTTATTGGGAATTTTTTATGATTATGGGTGGTTCCATGATAATATGAGTTCAGTTGAATCTGTTATAGCTCTCTAATGCATTGGGTAATGAGACAGAGTTAACTGGTAGAGTTTATTCTAAGAGGTTAAGGGAATATATTGCAGTGGTTGTTCCAAATGTAACCATGAAGGTTAATCCCCATGTAGTAATGAGAGATACAGTAAATGTAAGAGTGATGTGGAAATTATTCAACAATTTACCTTTATGATTTATTTTTTCTATATATTTTTACAGAAAACTTATGATTTCATGAGGTAAGATAAAGAGCTTATGTTTTATGAGTGAAAAATATAACTTTGTGTAAATGTTTTTATGGGTATATAAGTATTCATGGACTAATGGCTTACTTTATTTTATATCCCTTATTGATATTTTATTCTCATCCCAAGTATTGAAATGTTTTTCACAAGGTTTAAGGAATATTTGGGATAAGGATGAAATCAAGGGGAAAATTGTGAATATTTTTCATAAAGAGAAACCATGATTTATTTTTAAAAGTTTCCTTTAATGAAAAAATGGATAATTAGTATAAGTGTCCACTTATAATGTATGTGTTTACTATGTAATTTTTTTTCCTAATTCCCTAAAATTCTAAACCTAAAATATCTTTAGGAAAATAGAGAGAATTATAGTTTTAAAAATAACTAGAATATTCAATGTTTAAGGTTGGTTCCTTACATTTGGTATCAGAGTAGGGTTTAGACAATTTTTGAGATCGGGATTTTTTTTCTTAAGAGTTTTGGATATCATCATGGGTTTATAATTTATAGGTTGATCATAAGTTTAGTTTCCTAGAAAACCCTTTTAAGGCTTTCAATTGTGAAATATTAATGTGACTAATGGTGTTTTTGGAGGCATTCATTTTTTTGAGGTAATTATGGGTTATTGCATTTTGGGATGAAAAATGAAAGGTATGATATAACCATTAGATTAAGACATATTAAGGTTATTTTTAGGATAATTATCATGTTTATATAATTTTATAAGGATTGTATTAATACAATTTTTTTTAAACAACCCACAGGATTGTTGATAACCCATCGTGTCCGATAAGGTTGTGGGAATTGAGCCCACAACTGAAGGGAGACAAGGGTAAATCACCTACCACTAGTCTACATGATTTCCTGTATAGTATAAAATTGTTTTTATTTATTTAAACCATATAATGGAGAAAGGTTAATTTTATTTTGGGAACATATGTTTTATTGAATAGATAACTATTGGATTGGAAAATTATTGGGTGATTAATGTTATTAATGTTATTTCGGAAAACTTACACTATTTTGGGAACCCTATATGATCATGGTAAATATAATAATATGGGATTTTATTTGAGGAATAAAGGTTGAATTGTCTTTTAGAGTCAAATATGATTTTATTATAGATTTATGGTCATTCATGTTATTTATGGAAATGGTTTAACATATCTTGGGGATTATGAGATTTATAAAATAAATTTTTAGTATGAAACATTAAGAGTGATTGAAGTTATTTAGAAGACTATGTGATCAAATACTTATGAATTTTGGGTTTTAATCTTATTCTATAATATTTTTGATTAATTTTAAGGATAGATATTTGTTGAATGATCTATGTTGAACTTTGGGTGTCACTATTGAATTTTGGAGATTGAAGAAGTTTTTCGTCATATAAAGGTTTATGTTTTTAGAGAATTATCTTATCTTATCCTAACCATTTTGGTTTTGGTTAATGTTTCACAATAGTATAAATATATAGTTAATTTTTTATGGATTATGTGATTCTATAGAATTTGATTCTAGTGCTTCAGGCGTGAAAAATTCATCTTGAATACTCATCATTTAGAGAAAAAGATGAGTTTATAGTGGAATTTGATTAAAGAAGGAAACTCTACTTTTCAAGTAAGTATGTTTCCTTATGTTCTTAGTCCAGGTAGTAAAATAATTTCTCAAATATATAAAAAAAATCTTGAAACAAAAACATTATCCATTTTCTTTTCTTACTAAGAAATCAATGAACTTTTCAACCCATCACATCTTTATGGTTTTGTGATTGTTAACTTTCTCATGATCATCTTCTCTATCACTCTCTATTATAACTTGATAGTTTTTTTCCTACTCTATGTCCATGTTTTCCTATATGTAACCCTAGATATTTTACCTCAAATGACCTTTGTACTTCACTTTCATTATTTTAAATTGGAAGTCTCATTAATCATTTTTCCAATGTGGGATTTCAAAAAAGATATTTTAAAAAGTCAAACCTTAGTTACCAAGCCCGAATTCAAAATTACAAGGACATAATTTCCAAAAGGGAATATAATGTAACATCCCAATTTTTTAAAATAAAAATACTATATTCGATAATATACATGATACACTACATCAAACTTAAACGAACAACTAAATATTATTATTTAAATATTACCATTATAACCTAGTTGTAATAATGATGGGTATGAACATGATTAATTGAATTATGAAAATATGGTTTACACATGTATATATAATTCTTTTACCAATTAATTATAAATTAATGTAAAACCCTTTTTAAAATAAAAGGAGTTTTTTTTTATGAAAACTATATAAATGTGCACAAGTGTCTTTTATACCCATAAATAAACAAAAAACACTTAATAGATTATATTAATGATATATATATATATAATTTTTAAAATTCTAATTATTTATTTTCTATACATGATATAAGAAAAAATCCAATTTTACACAAAAAAAAAGTATTTTTCTAAAAATGCAGTTTTTCCCCTTTTGATAGAACACTTGTTTTAAATATAGTTTTTGAAACTTTTATAAATTATATTTTAAAAAATAAAATTATTAATTGAAATTTTAATATTAAAATTTAGTTTTTTTTAATTTTTGATATTTTTCTGATAAGTTTCATGTTTTGATGAATAGTGAAAAATACAGAATTTTAATTGAAAATAGCTTTTTCATCTAAATAATTTATAGTGTAAAATTATATTTTTAATTGGTTTTAAAGTAAAATTAGATCAAATTTATATCATTTAATCCAATTTATATCATTTTAATCAATTTCACATTAAATTTGTATATAAAAACATTTCAATCTTTTGAACGTTTAACTTTAAAAACTCATTTTCTCATTCCTTCAACAGGATTCAGTTTAAGTTAATTTTATCCTATTATGTGTGTGCACATGAGCCTCATCCCGGTTGGTGAGAACTCCTTAAGTGCATCCAGGCGACTCGGGATCAAATCCAGGCAGAGGCATAATTTCGGGGGTACTGTAGCAAGTACTGTAGTAGGTATTATAGCAGTATTGTAGCAGGTACTGTAGCGGGAACTATAGTAGGTACTGTTCAGCATTGTAGCAGTCAAGACTATTCCCACGTTTTTGCCTTCGGGCCACCAATTTGGTCACCGAGTCCTTTAAGACCTTCGGGCCACCAAGGCTTTTGGGTCTGTAAGGCCTTCGGGCCACCTCAAGGCCTTCAGGCCACCTCAAGTGTAGATGTAAACCAAAAACCTACAAGGAACAGGATCCATAAGGAGGATGAGAAACGAATCTTTCACCATAGTATAAGATAAATGGATTTCAAGAATGAGAGGGTTTGGCACCTGCCATCGGAACAAGCCTGTGCATGTACAGGAAAGTCTGGTCGAACAGCCATGCAAAGGTGGAGAGCTGATATTACGATGAAGATGTTGGGGAGGAGTAGTTCCAAGCAGTTAGTCTGAGTTATATGTAATGTTTAAAGTCTACGGGAAATGAATTCCTATAAGGCCTACGGGCCATGTAATACTTACACCTACGGTCCTTGTAAGGGTTCCACCTCACCCCTTGAAAGGTGGATTATCAAAAGTCAATAAAAAAATGAAGGCATTCGGTCCATTGGATGGATTATCCTATTATATGTATTAAATTTTGAAAAATGGATTCCATATTTGAAACTTCAAGGTATAAATTTAGTAAATAGGTCCCTTTTATTTTTGGACAAAATATAAATAGTAACTTTGGTAATTTTTATTACCACATTTAAGGATAAATCAGGTAATTAAGAGTAAAAATAATATTATAAATATTAGAAAATTACCCTACAACTTTTCCTGATTTTACTATATGAGTGGTTTTTGACCAAAATCGTCTTTTTTACAATTCTATGAGCTCTTTATTCCACTTGTATTACTTTAATCTATTTATATTATTTTATTCAAAGAAAAACATTTTTTTCATGCTTTTGTTTTTAACAAGTGAAATATTTTTAATATGGAGTTATATAGGTAATCTATTCATCTATAAATATTATTTTGAAAGATAAAATATTTATATTCATCATGGTAATTTATTTTTAATTTTTATGATATAAATAATTGCCTTAAATTCTTACACAATGATGATGTCGTAATGGTTTAATTAAAGGAAATATCAAATAAAAAATATTAAAAAT
Source organism: Viscum album (assembly GCA_963277665.1). Taxonomy (NCBI): domain Eukaryota; kingdom Viridiplantae; phylum Streptophyta; class Magnoliopsida; order Santalales; family Viscaceae; genus Viscum; species Viscum album. The sequence goes on from OY728150.1 coordinate 687,275,362, forward strand.
ATTAAAATAAATATATTTTGAGATAAATAATGTCATCCACTAATTTTATGGATGAATTTAACATGTTATTGATGTTTTAAAATAGTTGGTTTTAATATATCATGTTGTTATGATATTTTTAAAAATTCAAGTAATGAATAGTGTCAAAATTGACATAAATGATATTTTAAAATAAATAATATTTTATTAAATGATATAAAATTCATAAAAATATAAAATTAAAAAAATGATTGGGATAAGGTTTTAAATTTCATCAATAATCCATTTATGGTTATTTTGGAATTTTATAGTAACATTAATAAATATTAAGAAGTAAAAACACATGTTGTCACGGTAAGAATTAAAAAGGTTAAATGAGGGTTAAAATAAAAAGATAAGGATTAAAAAATAGTTGAAACTTTTATAATTTTTATTGGATGAATGTACTTAGACCAAAATTAATCATATATTAAAAATAAATTATTTTAGATCCATTTGGAATATAAAATTAATTTATATTAATTTAATATTTTGAGGAATTCCAATAGTGTCCCTCCCATCTCTTATAAAATGACACCTATTATTATCTTTTCTTCACACTTCAAAACCAATTTTTTTCATCCAATATCTACTCAAATACATTCCTATAAGACCTCCCTACATTCTAGATATCTTATTTTAGGCATAACACTCACCTTTGAGGTCTTAAGGTGTTAATCAAAGGAGATTGTCCGAAAAAAATGTATCATTTTTAATTTAGTGCTTTTGTTTTATTTATTCTTCCAATTCCTTCAAATATTATTCCAACAAGATAAAATAATAACTCCAGTATACTCAATATAATGATATTTTACTATGTTAATATCATCACTTAAATCCATCTCTGCTTCCATCAAATGGGAAAAAGGATTAATCATTTGTGTGTACGGTGGAATACCACCTCACAAACTTATATAATTCGTTTCCCATCACCATCAATCAAGATTGATTATAATGATGGAATTAATATTTATATATGATATTAATGACATATTTATCATTATTTATGAATAATATATCATTTAAATTCTTACATTTACAAGCACATAAAAATGATAATGTCGTTCGTGTGTACGTGTGAACTATCACCTCCACGAAGCGATGCGATTCTTTTTTCATCACCATATAACATGGCTGATATATATAAGTGTATTTAAATGATTAATTTGATATTAATTATATTATTATAATTATGGAGAGATAAAATAATACTTACCTTCTTTCCATAATGATCATTGAAAAATGGAAACGTTACTCATGCGTACGTACCACTTACTGTCTCCATGATTAAAACATAGTTCATTTTTCATATCCATATTTAATGAATGTGTTTAAAAGTATAATTGATATATAAAACTAATTATTATTTCATGAATATTATTCTATATATGATGTACTAAGGACCACTTTTGACTATAGACATCATACCAAAGTCATTTTGAACTCATGTACCGAATATCATCAAAACATCTGACGTGAACTGAAATAATTAAGTAATTGTTATAACATGGTAATAAGTGATATCAAAGAAATAATAAACTCTAAAAAAATTATCAATCAAGTAAATAATTAACCTAAATTTATTATTCAGGAATATAAATATTTTACGTGATGAGCCGGACTCAAGGTAAGGGACTTCATCTCAATTTTCTTTCATTGAGGCATTTTTTTATGTTATTCACCTATATTCTTTTCTAAGATGTATATAACTCTCTTTTTACATGTTATATCATGAATTTATTTACTCTCATTATATTTAAAAAAAATTAAATTTTACTCTTTCATGAGGCATATGATTATACTGATTACAAAGTAGTAAGGGAATTCTTAACCCAATTTTCATTCTTTGGGTTAAACTTTTACTTCTTTATTATATCATGATAATATTGTATGTGAAATTAATTTTTTATATATTATGTTATATTTCAATTTTTTTAAATGGATTTAAATTAGATACAAATAATCAATTCATTTTATTAATGATCACTTCAATAATATGATATTTTTAAGGGACACTTTAACTAAAACATCTTTTTAAATATTTTAACAATATATTCTAATAAATATTTCTACTTCATGTAAAGATTTTTAAAATGATTTTTATGAATGTATTTAAATGGAAATGAATGTTTTAAAATGTAAATTTTATAATTTCTATAAAATGTTTTCAAAAGGGGTCATTTTCAGGTTTTATTTAAGGGTATTTCTTTTAAAAACCTCTTTTAAAGTTACTCTTTAAACTATTTTTACAAAATCCAAAAGGAATGTTTTCTTAAATATATAGAATGAAAGAAATTTGTAAATTTCATGTCACTTTAATGTATTTATTTTTCATTTACAAGTATACAATTTTATTTTCAAATAATGTTTTTTTATTTATGAGTGTGTGGCTTTGTAAAAAATGAAAAGTGATTATAAAATGGAAAAGTTGTTTTCCTTAAGAATGTTTCTTTAATGCATTATTTATGTTTTGTGATTATGTTATGGTTATTGGGAATTTTTTATGAGTATAGTTGGTTCCATGATAAGTTGAGTTCAGGTGAGTCCGTTATAGTTGTCCAGTGCATTGGGTAATGAGATGGAGTTAACCAGTAGGGTTTCTCCTAAGAGATTAAGGGAATATACTACGGTGGTTATTCCGAATGTAACCATGAAGGTCACTCCCCATGTAGCTGTGAGAGATAAGTAAATATAAGAGTGATATGAAAATTATTCCACAAGTTACCTTTATGATTTATGTTTTTCATAGATTTTTATAGGAAACTTATGATTTCATGAGGAAAACTAAAGAGCTTATGTTTTATGGGTGAAAAGTATATCTTTGTGTAAAGGTTTTTATGGGTTTATAAGTATTCATGGAATAATGGTTGACTTTATTTTATGTCCCTCACTGAGATTTTGTACTCATCCTCAGTTTTCAAATGTTTTTCATAGGGCTTAAGGAATAGTTGGGACATGAATGAGATCAAGGGGAAAATTGTAAAGATTTTTCATAAAGAGAAAACATGATTTATTTTAAAATGTTTCCTTTGATGAAAAAAATGGATACTGAGTATAATTTTCTACTTATAATTTATGGGTTTACTATGTAAGTGTTTTCACTAATTCTGTAAAACTATAAACCTAAAAGATATTTGGGAAAAGAGAGTAATTTCTAGTTTAAAGAATAACTAGAATTTGTAATGTTTAAGGCCAGGTACTTACAATTGGTATTAAAGTAGGGTTTAGACAATTTTTGAGATTTTTATGTTTTCTTAATATTTATGGATATCATCATGGGTTTATAATTTATAGCTTGAACATAAGTTCAGTGTCTTAGAAACCCCTTTTAAGGATTTCATATATGAAATTTTAAGGTGATTAATGGTATTTTTTGAGGCTTTCATTTTTTTGAGGTAATTGTGGGTTATTACATTTTGGGATGCAAAATGAAAGGTATGAGATAACCATTGAGGTTAAGACATATTAAGGTTATTTTTAGGATTTTTCTTCTATATATATAATTTTATAAGGATTATATTAATATATTTTAAAAAAAAGACAACATGAAGGATGAGTGATAACCCATCATGTCCAGAAAGGTCATGGGAATTGAACTATAACCAAAGGGCGACAAGGGTGCATTGCCTACAACTGGTCTATATGATGTCTTGATTAGTATGAATTTTTTTTCTATATTTAAACCATCTGATGGATAAAGGTTAAGTTTATTTTTGGAACATTTGTTTTATTGAATAGATAACCTTTGGATTGGAAATAATTTGGTGATTAAGTGACTAATGTTATTTTGGAAGACGTTCACTATTTTGAGAATCCTATATGATCATGGTAAATAGAATACTATGGGGTTTTATTTGAGGAATAAAGGTTAAATTTTTTTTTGATTCAAATATTATTTTATTGTGGATTTATGGTGATTCAAGTTTTTTATGGAAATGGTTATCAAATATTTGGGATTATGTGATTTAGGAAATAAATTTTTAGTATGATACATTAAGAGTAATTGATATTATTTGTAAGACTATGTGATCAAATCCTTCTGAATTTTGGGTTTCAGTCTTAGTCTATAATATTTTTGAGTAATTTTAAGGATGGTTATTTATTGAATGATCTATGTTGAACTTTGGGTGTCACTATTGAATTTTGGAGATTGAAGTAGTTTTTCATCTTATAAAGGTTTGTTATTTTTGGAGAATTATATTATATTATCCGGAAAATTTTGGTTTTGGTTAATGATTTATGATAGGATAAATAAATAGTTAATCTTTTTTGGATTATGTGATTTTATAAAAGTTGATTCTAGTGCTTCATGCGTGAAATTTCATATTGAATACTCATCATTTGGAGAAAAAGATGAGTTTTTTATGGAATTTAATTAAAGGATGAAACTCTACATGTCAAGTAAGTATATTTCCTTATGTTCTAATTCCAGGTAGTAAAAGAATTTCTTAACTCTATGGAAAGAATATTGAAACAAAAACATTATCTATTTATTTTTCTTACTAAGAAATCAACGACCTTTTTAACTCATCACATATTTATGGTTTTGTGATTGTTAACTGTCACATGACCATGTTCTCTATCACTCTCCATCATAAATTGATAGTTTATTTTATTTTCTATGTCCATGTTTTCATTTATGGAACCCTTGTATGTGTTATCTCAGGTGACCTTTGTACTTCCCTTTCATTATTTTAAAGTGGAAGTCTCATTAATCGTTTTTCTGATATGGGATTTCAATAAAGATATTTTGAAAATCCAAACCTTAGTTACCGATCCCAAATTCAAAATTATGAGGATTGAATTTCCAAAAGGGGGAGATAATGTAACATCCAAATTTTTAAAAAAATCCTATGTTTAATAGCATACATGATACGCCACATCGGGCTTAAATAAACAACTAAATATTATTATTTAAATGTAACCATTATAATCTACCCGCTAGAATGATGGGTATGAACAGGATTAACTAAATTATGAAAATATGGTTTGCACATATATATATAACTCTTTTACCAATTAATTATAAATGACTGTAAATCCTTTTTTAAAATAAAAGTAAATGTTTTTTCTGAAAAACTATATAAATGTGCACAAGTGTGTTTTATAATAATAAATAAAGAAATAAATATTGTTAGATTATATTAATGAAATATATATATATATATAATCCAATATAATTTTTAACATTCATATTATGCGTTTTCTAGACATGATATAAGAACCGATCTAATTTTACACATACAAGAAGAATTTTTCTAAAAAGGTAATTTTGTCGTTTTTTATGGCGCACTTATTTTAAATCTAGTTTTTGATAGTTTTATAAATTCTATTTGAAAAAATAAACTTATTATTTGAAATCAGAATATAAAAATTTATTTTGGTTGAATTTTTGGTATTTTTCTCATAAGTTTCATGTTTTGATGAATAGTGAAAATGTTGAATTTTAATTGAAAGCATCTTTTTCATCTAAATAATTTATAGTGTTAAATTATATTTTTAATTAGTTTTAAAGTATAATTGGATAAATTTTATATAATTTAATCCAATTTAAGTCATTTTAATCAATTTCACATTAAATTTGGATATAAAAATATTTTAATCTTTTGAACGTTTTCACTTTAAAAACTCATTTTCTTATTCCATCAATGGGATTAATTTTAAGTTAATTTTAGCCAATTATGTGTGTTGAATTTTGAAAAATTGATTCCATATTTAGAATCATAAGGTCCAAATTTAGTAAATAGATACCTTTTATTTTTGGACAAAACATTTATAGTAACTTTGGTAATTTTTATTTCCACAGTTAGGGGTAAATCAAGTAATTAAGGGTAAAAATAATATTATAAAATTACCCCAAATCTTTTCCTAATTTTATTATATGAGTTATTATGGACCAAAACCATCCTTTGGAAAAAATTTTGAGATCTTGGTTTCACTTGGATGACTTTAAACTATATATAGTTTTTTTATTCAAAGAAAAGTCAATTTTTTCATACTTTTGTTTTTAACAAGTGAAATATTTTTAACATGAAGTTATATGGGGAATATATTCAACTATAAATAATATTTTAAAAGATAGAATTTTTATCTTCATCATGGTAATTTATTTTTAATTTTTAGGATAGATATAATTATGTTAAAGGCTTACACAATGATGATGTAGTAATTATTTAATTAAAGGAAATATAAAATAAATGATATTAAAAATATTAAAATAAATATAATTTGAGATAATTAATGTCACAAATAAATTTTATAGATAAATTTAACATATTATTGATGTTTTAAAAGAGTTTTTTTTTTGAAGTATCATGTTGTTATGGTATTTTTAAAAAGTCAAGTAATGAATATTTTCAAAATTGACATAAATGATATTTTAAAATAAATAATATTTTATTAAATGATATAAAATTCATAAAAATATAAAATATTTCCAAATAATTTGTATAAGGTTAAAAATTTCATAAATGATCCATTTTTTATTCTTTTTACATTTTATAGTAACAATATTAACACTTAAGAAGTAAAAACATATGTTGTCATGGTAAGAATTAAAAAGGTTCAATAAGGATTAAAACAAAAAGATAAGGACTAAAAATAGTTAAAACTTTTAAAATTTTCATTTTATGAATTGATTTTGACTCAAAATAATCCTAACTTGGAAATAAATTAGTTTTTATTCATTTGGAATAGAAAATTAATTTATATTAATTTAATATTTTGATGAATTCTGAAAGTGGCACTCCCCTCCCTTATAAAAGGGAAACTATTCTTCTGTTTTCCTAAAACTTCAAAACCTATTTGGTTTAGAAATGATATGCACAAATACCTTTATATAATCCCTTTTTTCGTTTTATATCTCTTAGTTTAGGCGGAACACTCACCTTTGAGGTGTTAAGGTGTTAATCAAAGGAGATTGTCTGAAGAAAATGTATCGTTTTTAATTAAGTGGGTTTGTTTTATTTCTTCTTCCACTTCCTTAAAATATTCTTCCACCATGATAAAATAATAAATATAGTATCCAAAATATACTGAAATTTTATTATGTTAATATCATCGCTGAAATCTATCTTCACTTCCATCAAATGGGAAAATAATTAATCGTTTGTGTGTACGGAAAAATACCACCTCGTGAGCCGATATAATTCGATTTCCATAACTTTCTCCCAAGATTGGTTATAATGAAGGAATTAATGTTTATATATAATATTCCTAAAATATTTATCATTATTTAAGAATAATATATCATTTATGTTCTTTCCTTTCCATGCACATGAAAATGATAACGTTGTTCATGTGTACGTGTGAACTATCACATCCACAAAGCGATGTGATTCATTTTTTATATCCACAACCAATGGATGATATATATAAGAGTATTTAAATGATTAATATGATATTAATTATGTTATGATCATTCTAGATAGATAAAATAATACTTACCTTCTCTCCATAATGATCATTGAAAAATGGAAACGTTACTCATGTGTACGTATGGTTTACCGTCTCCATGATTGTAACATTGTCATTTTCATATCCATATTTAATGAATGAGTTTAAAAGTATAATTAATATATAAAATTTATTATCATTTCATAAATATTATTCTATAGATGATTTAATAATGACCACTTTTGACTATAGACATCATATCAAAGTCATTTTGAACTCATGTACTGAATATCATCAAAACGCCAGACATGAACTTAAATAATTAAGTAATTGTTATAACATGGTAATAAGTGATATAAAAATAATAATAAACTTTAAAATTTTTACCAATAAATTAAATAATTAACCTAATTTAATTTTTTTAGTAATATAAATATTTTATGTGATGAGTCAGACTCAAGGTAAGGGGATTCGTCTCAATTTTTTATCGATGAGGCGTATTTTGATGTTATGCACCTATATTATTTTATAAGTTGTATATAACTATCCTTTGATATGTTATATCATAATTTATTTATTCTAATGATATTGAAAGTTTTTTTAAATGTTACTCTTTCATGCAGTATACATTTCTATAGACTATAAATAATAAGGGAATTCTTAACCCAATTTCCATTCTTTGGGTTAAACTTCTACTTCTTGATTATGTCATGATAAGATTGTGTGTGAAAGGAATTTTTAATATCTAATATTATATTTCAAATTTTTTATGTGTATTTAAATTGGATACATATAATAAATTCATGTTATTAATACTCACTTCAATAATATGATATTTTCAAGGGTCTCTTTAACTAAAACATCTTTTTAACATTTTAACAATATATTCTTCTAAATATTTATCCTTCATGTCCATGTTTTAAAAATGGTTTTTATGAATGTATTAAAATGGAAATTAATGTTTTAAAATGTTGATTTTCTAATTTATATCAAATTTTTTCAAAAGGGGTCTTTTTTAAGTTCTATATAAGGGACTTTCTTTTAAAAACCTCTTTTAAAGTTATTATTTCAATTGTTTTTATAGAATCCAAAATGAATATTTTATTAAATATAAGTAATGAATGGAATTTATCACTTTCATGTTTTTATTCTTCCTTTACAAGTTTTCAATTTTATTTTTCAAATAAAGTGTTTTCATTTACGATTTCGTGGCTTTGTAAAAAATGAAAAGTGATTATAAAATGGAAAATGTATTTTCCTTAAGAATGTTTATTTTATGCATGATTTATGTGTTGTGATTATATTATGTTTATTGGGAATTTTTTATGATTATGGGTGGTTCCATGATAATATGAGTTCAGTTGAATCTGTTATAGCTCTCTAATGCATTGGGTAATGAGACAGAGTTAACTGGTAGGGTTTATTCTAAGAGGTTAAGGGAATATATTGCAGTGGTTGTTCCAAATGTAACCATGAAGGTTAATCCCCATGTAGTAATGAGAGATACAGTAAATGTAAGAGTGATGTGGAAATTATTCAACAATTTACCTTTATGATTTATTTTTTCTATATATTTTTACAGAAAACTTATGATTTCATGAGGTAAGATAAAGAGCTTATGTTTTATGAGTGAAAAATATAACTTTGTGTAAATGTTTTTATGGGTATATAAGTATTCATGGACTAATGGCTTACTTTATTTTATATCCCTTATTGATATTTTATTCTCATCCCAAGTATTGAAATGTTTTTCACAAGGTTTAAGGAATATTTGGGATAAGGATGAAATCAAGGGGAAAATTGTGAATATTTTTCATAAAGAGAAACCATGATTTATTTTTAAAAGTTTCCTTTAATGAAAAAATGGATAATTAGTATAAGTGTCCACTTATAATGTATGTGTTTACTATGTAATTTTTTTTCCTAATTCCCTAAAATTCTAAACCTAAAATATCTTTAGGAAAATAGAGAGAATTCTAGTTTTAAAAATAACTAGAATATTCAATGTTTAAGGTTGGTTCCTTACATTTGGTATCAGAGTAGGGTTTAGACAATTTTTGAGATCGGGATTTTTTTTCTTAAGAGTTTTGGATATCATCATGGGTTTATAATTTATAGGTTGATCATAAGTTTAGTTTCCTAGAAAACCCTTTTAAGGCTTTCAATTGTGAAATATTAATGTGACTAATGGTGTTTTTGGAGGCATTCATTTTTTTGAGGTAATTATGGGTTATTGCATTTTGGGATGAAAAATGAAAGGTATGATATAACCATTAGATTAAGACATATTAAGGTTATTTTTAGGATAATTATCATGTTTATATAATTTTATAAGGATTGTATTAATACAGTTTTTTTTAAACAACCCACAGGATTGTTGATAACCCATCGTGTCCGATAAGGTTGTGGGAATTGAGCCCACAACTGAAGGGAGACAAGGGTAAATCACCTACCACTGGTCTACATGATTTCCTGTATAGTATAAAATTGTTTTTATTTATTTAAACCATATAATGGAGAAAGGTTAATTTTATTTTGGGAACATATGTTTTATTGAATAGATAACTATTGGATTGGAAAATTATTGGGTGATTAATGTTATTAATGTTATTTCGTAAAACTTACACTATTTTGGGAACCCTATATGATCATGGTAAATATAATAATATGGGATTTTATTTGAGGAATAAAGGTTGAATTGTCTTTTAGAGTCAAATATGATTTTATTATAGATTTATGGTCATTCATGTTATTTATGGAAATGGTTTAACATATCTTGGGGATTATGAGATTTATAAAATAAATTTTTAGTATGAAACATTAAGAGTGATTGAAGTTATTTAGAAGACTATGTGATCAAATACTTATGAATTTTGGGTTTTAATCTTATTCTATAATATTTTTGATTAATTTTAAGGATAGATATTTGTTGAATGATCTATGTTGAACTTTGGGTGTCACTATTGAATTTTGGAGATTGAAGAAGTTTTTCGTCATATAAAGGTTTATGTTTTTAGAGAATTATCTTATCTTATCCTAACCATTTTGGTTTTGGTTAATGTTTCACAATAGTATAAATATATAGTTAATTTTTTATGGATTATGTGATTCTATAGAATTTGATTCTAGTGCTTCAGGCGTGAAAAATTCATCTTGAATACTCATCATTTAGAGAAAAAGATGAGTTTATAGTGGAATTTGATTAAAGAAGGAAACTCTACTTTTCAAGTAAGTATGTTTCCTTATGTTCTTAGTCCAGGTAGTAAAATAATTTCTCAAATATATAAAAAAAATCTTGAAACAAAAACATTATCCATTTTCTTTTCTTACTAAGAAATCAATGAACTTTTCAACCCATCACATCTTTATGGTTTTGTGATTGTTAACTTTCTCATGATCATCTTCTCTATCACTCTCTATTATAACTTGATAGTTTTTTTCCTACTCTATGTCCATGTTTTCCTATATGTAACCCTAGATATTTTACCTCAAATGACCTTTGTACTTCACTTTCATTATTTTAAATTGGAAGTCTCATTAATCATTTTTCCAATGTGGGATTTCAAAAAAGATATTTTAAAAAGTCAAACCTTAGTTACCAAGCCCGAATTCAAAATTACAAGGACATAATTTCCAAAAGGGAATATAATGTAACATCCCAATTTTTTAAAATAAAAATACTATATTCGATAATATACATGATACACTACATCAAACTTAAACGAACAACTAAATATTATTATTTAAATATTACCATTATAACCTAGTTGTAATAATGATGGGTATGAACATGATTAATTGAATTATGAAAATATGGTTTACACATGTATATATAATTCTTTTACCAATTAATTATAAATTAATGTAAAACCCTTTTTAAAATAAAAGGAGTTTTTTTTATGAAAACTATATAAATGTGCACAAGTGTCTTTTATACCCATAAATAAACAAAAAACACTTAATAGATTATATTAATGATATATATATATATATAATTTTTAAAATTCTAATTATTTATTTTCTATACATGATATAAGAAAAAATCCAATTTTACACAAAAAAAAAGTATTTTTCTAAAAATGCAGTTTTTCCCCTTTTGATAGAACACTTGTTTTAAATATAGTTTTTGAAACTTTTATAAATTATATTTTAAAAAATAAAATTATTAATTGAAATTTTAATATTAAAATTTAGTTTTTTTTAATTTTTGATATTTTTCTGATAAGTTTCATGTTTTGATGAATAGTGAAAAATACAGAATTTTAATTGAAAATAGCTTTTTCATCTAAATAATTTATAGTGTAAAATTATATTTTTAATTGGTTTTAAAGTAAAATTAGATCAAATTTATATCATTTAATCCAATTTATATCATTTTAATCAATTTCACATTAAATTTGTATATAAAAACATTTCAATCTTTTGAACGTTTAACTTTAAAAACTCATTTTCTCATTCCTTCAACAGGATTCAGTTTAAGTTAATTTTATCCTATTATGTGTGTGCACATGAGCCTCATCCCGGTTGGTGAGAACTCTTTAAGTGCATCCAGGCGACTCGGGATCAAATCCAGGCAGAGGCATAATTTCGGGGGTACTGTAGCAAGTACTGTAGTAGGTATTATAGCAGTATTGTAGCAGGTACTGTAGCGGGAACTATAGTAGGTACTGTTCAGCATTGTAGCAGTCAAGACTATTCCCACGTTTTTTCCTTCGGGCCACCAATTTGGTCACCGAGTCCTTTAAGACCTTCGGGCCACCAAGGCTTTTGGGTCTGTAAGGCCTTCGGGCCACCTCAAGGCCTTCAGGCCACCTCAAGTGTAGATGTAAACCAAAAACCTACAAGGAACAGGATCCATAAGGAGGATGAGAAACGAATCTTTCACCATAGTATAAGATAAATGGATTTCAAGAATGAGAGGGTTTGGCACCTGCCATCGGAACAAGCCTGTGCATGTACAGGAAAGTCTGGTCGAACAGCCATGCAAAGGTGGAGAGCTGATATTACGATGAAGATGTTGGGGAGGAGTAGTTCCAAGCAGTTAGTCTGAGTTATATGTAATGTTTAAAGTCTACGGGAAATGAATTCCTATAAGGCCTACGGGCCATGTAATACTTACACCTACGGTCCTTGTAAGGGTTCCACCTCACCCCTTGAAAGGTGGATTATCAAAAGTCAATAAAAAAATGAAGGCATTCGGTCCATTGGATGGATTATCCTATTATATGTATTAAATTTTGAAAAATGGATTCCATATTTGAAACTTCAAGGTATAAATTTAGTAAATAGGTCCCTTTTATTTTTGGACAAAATATAAATAGTAACTTTGGTAATTTTTATTACCACATTTAAGGATAAATCAGGTAATTAAGAGTAAAAATAATATTATAAATATTAGAAAATTACCCTACAACTTTTCCTGATTTTACTATATGAGTGGTTTTTGACCAAAATCGTCTTTTTTACAATTCTATGAGCTCTTTATTCCACTTGTATTACTTTAATCTATTTATATTATTTTATTCAAAGAAAAACATTTTTTTCATGCTTTTGTTTTTAACAAGTGAAATATTTTTAATATGGAGTTATATAGGTAATCTATTCATCTATAAATATTATTTTGAAAGATAAAATATTTATATTCATCATGGTAATTTATTTTTAATTTTTATGATATAAATAATTGCCTTAAATTCTTACACAATGATGATGTCGTAATGGTTTAATTAAAGGAAATATCAAATAAAAAATATTAAAAATATTAAAATAAATATATTTTGAGATAAATAATGTCATCCACTAATTTTATGGATGAATTTAACATGTTATTGATGTTTTAAAATAGTTGGTTTTAATATATCATGTTGTTATGATATTTTTAAAAATTCAAGTAATGAATAGTGTCAAAATTGACATAAATGATATTTTAAAATAAATAATATTTTATTAAATGATATAAAATTCATAAAAATATAAAATTAAAAAAATGATTGGGATAAGGTTTTAAATTTCATCAATAATCCATTTATGGTTATTTTGGAATTTTATAGTAACATTAATAAATATTAAGAAGTAAAAACACATGTTGTCACGGTAAGAATTAAAAAGGTTAAATGAGGGTTAAAATAAAAAGATAAGGATTAAAAAATAGTTGAAACTTTTATAATTTTTATTGGATGAATGTACTTAGACCAAAATTAATCATATATTAAAAATAAATTATTTTAGATCCATTTGGAATATAAAATTAATTTATATTAATTTAATATTTTGAGGAATTCCAATAGTGTCCCTCCCATCTCTTATAAAATGACACCTATTATTATCTTTTCTTCACACTTCAAAACCAATTTTTTTCATCCAATATCTACTCAAATACATTCCTATAAGACCTCCCTACATTCTAGATATCTTATTTTAGGCATAACACTCACCTTTGAGGTCTTAAGGTGTTAATCAAAGGAGATTGTCCGAAAAAAATGTATCATTTTTAATTTAGTGCTTTTGTTTTATTTATTCTTCCAATTCCTTCAAATATTATTCCAACAAGATAAAATAATAACTCCAGTATACTCAATATACTGATATTTTACTATGTTAATATCATCACTTAAATCCATCTCTGCTTCCATCAAATGGGAAAAAGGATTAATCATTTGTGTGTACGGTGGAATACCACCTCACAAACTTATATAATTCGTTTCCCATCACCATCAATCAAGATTGATTATAATGATGGAATTAATATTTATATATGATATTAATGACATATTTATCATTATTTATGAATAATATATCATTTAAATTCTTACATTTACAAGCACATAAAAATGATAATGTCGTTCGTGTGTACGTGTGAACTATCACCTCCACGAAGCGATGCGATTCTTTTTTCATCACCATATAACATGGCTGATATATATAAGTGTATTTAAATGATTAATTTGATATTAATTATATTATTATAATTATGGAGAGATAAAATAACACTTACCTTCTTTCCATAATGATCATTGAAAAATGGAAACGTTACTCATGCGTACGTACCACTTACTGTCTCCATGATTAAAACATAGTTCATTTTTCATATCCATATTTAATGAATGTGTTTAAAAGTATAATTGATATATAAAACTAATTATTATTTCATGAATATTATTCTATATATGATGTACTAAGGACCACTTTTGACTATAGACATCATACCAAAGTCATTTTGAACTCATGTACCGAATATCATCAAAACATCTGACGTGAACTGAAATAATTAAGTAATTGTTATAACATGGTAATAAGTGATATCAAAGAAATAATAAACTCTAAAAAAATTATCAATCAAGTAAATAATTAACCTAAATTTATTATTCAGGAATATAAATATTTTACGTGATGAGCCGGACTCAAGGTAAGGGACTTCATCTCAATTTTCTTTCATTGAGGCATTTTTTTATGTTATTCACCTATATTCTTTTCTAAGATGTATATAACTCTATTTTTACATGTTATATCATGAATTTATTTACTCTCATTATATTTAAAAAAAATTAAATTTTACTCTTTCATGAGGCATATGATTATACTGATTACAAAGTAGTAAGGGAATTCTTAACCCAATTTTCATTCTTTGGGTTAAACTTTTACTTCTTTATTATATCATGATAATATTGTATGTGAAATTAATTTTTTATATATTATGTTATATTTCAATTTTTTTAAATGGATTTAAATTAGATACAAATAATCAATTCATTTTATTAATGATCACTTCAATAATATGATATTTTTAAGGGACACTTTAACTAAAACATCTTTTTAAATATTTTAACAATATATTCTAATAAATATTTCTACTTCATGTACAGATTTTTAAAATGATTTTTATGAATGTATTTAAATGGAAATGAATGTTTTAAAATGTAAATTTTATAATTTCTATAAAATGTTTTCAAAAGGGGTCATTTTCAGGTTTTATTTAAGGGTATTTCTTTTAAAAACCTCTTTTAAAGTTACTCTTTAAACTATTTTTACAAAATCCAAAAGGAATGTTTTCTTAAATATATAGAATGAAAGAAATTTGTAAATTTCATGTCACTTTAATGTATTTATTTTTCATTTACAAGTATACAATTTTATTTTCAAATAATGTTTTTTTATTTATGAGTGTGTGGCTTTGTAAAAAATGAAAAGTGATTATAAAATGGAAAAGTTGTTTTCCTTAAGAATGTTTCTTTAATGCATTATTTATGTGTTGTGATTATGTTATGGTTATTGGGAATTTTTTATGAGTATAGTTGGTTCCATGATAAGTTGAGTTCAGGTGAGTCCGTTATAGTTGTCCAGTGCATTGGGTAATGAGATGGAGTTAACCAGTAGGGTTTCTCCTAAGAGATTAAGGGAATATACTACGGTGGTTATTCCGAATGTAACCATGAAGGTCACTCCCCATGTAGCTGTGAGAGATAAGTAAATATAAGAGTGATATGAAAATTATTCCACAAGTTACCTTTATGATTTATGTTTTTCATAGATTTTTATAGGAAACTTATGATTTCATGAGGAAAGCTAAAGAGCTTATGTTTTATGGGTGAAAAGTATATCTTTGTGTAAAGGTTTTTATGGGTTTATAAGTATTCATGGAATAATGGTTGACTTTATTTTATGTCCCTCACTGAGATTTTGTACTCATCCTCAGTTTTCAAATGTTTTTCACAGGGCTTAAGGAATAGTTGGGACATGAATGAGATCAAGGGGAAAATTGTAAAGATTTTTCATAAAGAGAAAACATGATTTATTTTAAAATGTTTCCTTTGATGAAAAAAATGGATACTGAGTATAATTTTCTACTTATAATTTATGGGTTTACTATGTAAGTGTTTTCACTAATTATGTAAAACTATAAACCTAAAAGATATTTGGGAAAAGAGAGTAATTTCTAGTTTAAAGAATAACTAGAATTTGTAATGTTTAAGGCCAGGTACTTACAATTGGTATTAAAGTAGGGTTTAGACAATTTTTGAGATTTTTATGTTTTCTTAATATTTATGGATATCATCATGGGTTTATAATTTATAGCTTGAACATAAGTTCAGTGTCTTAGAAACCCCTTTTAAGGATTTCATATATGAAATTTTAAGGTGATTAATGGTATTTTTTGAGGCTTTCATTTTTTTGAGGTAATTGTGGGTTATTACATTTTGGGATGAAAAATGAAAGGTATGAGATAACCATTGAGGTTAAGACATATTAAGGTTATTTTTAGGATTTTTCTTCTATATATATAATTTTATAAGGATTATATTAATATATTTTAAAAAAAAGACAACATGAAGGATGAGTGATAACCCATCATGTCCAGAAAGGTCATGGGAATTGAACTATAACCAAAGGGCGACAAGGGTGCATTGCCTACAACTGGTCTATATGATGTCTTGATTAGTATGAATTTTTTTTCTATATTTAAACCATCTGATGGATAAAGGTTAAGTTTATTTTTGGAACATTTGTTTTATTGAATAGATAACCTTTGGATTGGAAATAATTTGGTGATTAAGTGACTAATGTTATTTTGGAAGACGTTCACTATTTTGAGAATCCTATATGATCATGGTAAATAGAATACTATGGGGTTTTATTTGAGGAATAAAGGTTAAATTTTTTTTTGATTCAAATATTATTTTATTGTGGATTTATGGTGATTCAAGTTTTTTATGGAAATGGTTATCAAATATTTGGGATTATGTGATTTAGGAAATAAATTTTTAGTATGATACATTAAGAGTAATTGATATTATTTGTAAGACTATGTGATCAAATCCTTCTGAATTTTGGGTTTCAGTCTTAGTCTATAATATTTTTGAGTAATTTTAAGGATGGTTATTTATTGAATGATCTATGTTGAACTTTGGGTGTCACTATTGAATTTTGGAGATTGAAGTAGTTTTTCATCTTATAAAGGTTTGTTATTTTTGGAGAATTATATTATATTATCCGGAAAATTTTGGTTTTGGTTAATGATTTATGATAGGATAAATAAATAGTTAATCTTTTTTGGATTATGTGATTTTATAAAAGTTGATTCTAGTGCTTCATGCGTGAAATTTCATATTGAATACTCATCATTTGGAGAAAAAGATGAGTTTTTTATGGAATTTAATTAAAGGATGAAACTCTACATGTCAAGTAAGTATATTTCCTTATGTTCTAATTCCAGGTAGTAAAAGAATTTCTTAACTCTATGGAAAGAATATTGAAACAAAAACATTATCTATTTATTTTTCTTACTAAGAAATCAACGACCTTTTTAACTCATCACATATTTATGGTTTTGTGATTGTTAACTGTCACATGACCATGTTCTCTATCACTCTCCATCATAAATTGATAGTTTATTTTATTTTCTATGTCCATGTTTTCATTTATGGAACCCTTGTATGTGTTATCTCAGGTGACCTTTGTACTTCCCTTTCATTATTTTAAAGTGGAAGTCTCATTAATCGTTTTTCTGATATGGGATTTCAATAAAGATATTTTGAAAATCCAAACCTTAGTTACCGATCCCAAATTCAAAATTATGAGGATTGAATTTCCAAAAGGGGGAGATAATGTAACATCCAAATTTTTAAAAAAATCCTATGTTTAATAGCATACATGATACGCCACATCGGGCTTAAATAAACAACTAAATATTATTATTTAAATGTAACCATTATAATCTACCCGCTAGAATGATGGGTATGAACAGGATTAACTAAATTATGAAAATATGGTTTGCACATATATATATAACTCTTTTACCAATTAATTATAAATGACTGTAAATCCTTTTTTAAAATAAAAGTAAATGTTTTTTCTGAAAAACTATATAAATGTGCACAAGTGTGTTTTATAATAATAAATAAAGAAATAAATATTGTTAGATTATATTAATGAAATATATATATATATATAATCCAATATAATTTTTAACATTCATATTATGCGTTTTCTAGACATGATATAAGAACCGATCTAATTTTACACATACAAGAAGAATTTTTCTAAAAAGGTAATTTTGTCGTTTTTTATGGCCCACTTATTTTAAATCTAGTTTTTGATAGTTTTATAAATTCTATTTGAAAAAATAAACTTATTATTTGAAATCAGAATATAAAAATTTACTTTGGTTGAATTTTTGGTATTTTTCTCATAAGTTTCATGTTTTGATGAATAGTGAAAATGTTGAATTTTAATTGAAAGCATCTTTTTCATCTAAATAATTTATAGTGTTAAATTATATTTTTAATTAGTTTTAAAGTATAATTGGATAAATTTTATATAATTTAATCCAATTTAAGTCATTTTAATCAATTTCACATTAAATTTGGATATAAAAATATTTTAATCTTTTGAACGTTTTCACTTTAAAAACTCATTTTCTTATTCCATCAATGGGATTAATTTTAAGTTAATTTTAGCCAATTATGTGTGTTGAATTTTGAAAAATTGATTCCATATTTAGAATCATAAGGTCCAAATTTAGTAAATAGATACCTTTTATTTTTGGACAAAACATTTATAGTAACTTTGGTAATTTTTATTTCCACAGTTAGGGGTAAATCAAGTAATTAAGGGTAAAAATAATATTATAAAATTACCCTAAATCTTTTCCTAATTTTATTATATGAGTTATTATGGACCAAAACCATCCTTTGGAAAAAATTTTGAGATCTTGGTTTCACTTGGATGACTTTAAACTATATATAGTTTTTTTATTCAAAGAAAAGTCAATTTTTTCATACTTTTGTTTTTAACAAGTGAAATATTTTTAACATGAAGTTATATGGGGAATATATTCAACTATAAATAATATTTTAAAAGATAGAATTTTTATCTTCATCATGGTAATTTATTTTTAATTTTTAGGATAGATATAATTATGTTAAAGGCTTACACAATGATGATGTAGTAATTATTTAATTAAAGGAAATATCAAATAAATGATATTAAAAATATTAAAATAAATATAATTTGAGATAATTAATGTCACAAATAAATTTTATAGATAAATTTAACATATTATTGATGTTTTAAAAGAGTTTTTTTTTTGAAGTATCATGTTGTTATGGTATTTTTAAAAAGTCAAGTAATGAATATTTTCAAAATTGACATAAATGATATTTTAAAATAAATAATATTTTATTAAATGATATAAAATTCATAAAAATATAAAATATTTCCAAATAATTTGTATAAGGTTAAAAATTTCATAAATGATCCATTTTTTATTCTTTTTACATTTTATAGTAACAATATTAACACTTAAGAAGTAAAAACATATGTTGTCATGGTAAGAATTAAAAAGGTTCAATAAGGATTAAAACAAAAAGATAAGGACTAAAAATAGTTAAAACTTTTAAAATTTTCATTTTATGAATTGATTTTGACTCAAAATAATCCTAACTTGGAAATAAATTAGTTTTTATTCATTTGGAATAGAAAATTAATTTATATTAATTTAATATTTTGATGAATTCTGAAAGTGGCACTCCCCTCCCTTATAAAAGGGAAACTATTCTTCTGTTTTCCTAAAACTTCAAAACCTATTTGGTTTAGAAATGATATGCACAAATACCTTTATATAATCCCTTTTTTCGTTTTATATCTCTTAGTTTAGGCGGAACACTCACCTTTGAGGTGTTAAGGTGTTAATCAAAGGAGATTGTCTGAAGAAAATGTATCGTTTTTAATTAAGTGGGTTTGTTTTATTTCTTCTTCCACTTCCTTAAAATATTCTTCCACCATGATAAAATAATAAATATAGTATCCAAAATATACTGAAATTTTATTATGTTAATATCATCGCTGAAATCTATCTTCACTTCCATCAAATGGGAAAATAATTAATCGTTTGTGTGTACGGAAAAATACCACCTCGTGAGCCGATATAATTCGATTTCCATAACTTTCTCCCAAGATTGGTTATAATGAAGGAATTAATGTTTATATATAATATTCCTAAAATATTTATCATTATTTAAGAATAATATATCATTTATGTTCTTTCCTTTCCATGCACATGAAAATGATAACGTTGTTCATGTGTACGTGTGAACTATCACATCCACAAAGCGATGTGATTCATTTTTTATATCCACAACCAATGGATGATATATATAAGAGTATTTAAATGATTAATATGATATTAATTATGTTATGATCATTCTAGATAGATAAAATAATACTTACCTTCTCTCCATAATGATCATTGAAAAATGGAAACGTTACTCATGTGTACGTATGGTTTACCGTCTCCATGATTGTAACATTGTCATTTTCATATCCATATTTAATGAATGAGTTTAAAAGTATAATTAATATATAAAATTTATTATCATTTCATAAATATTATTCTATATATGATTTAATAATGACCACTTTTGACTATAGACATCATATCAAAGTCATTTTGAACTCATGTACTGAATATCATCAAAACGCCAGACATGAACTTAAATAATTAAGTAATTGTTATAACATGGTAATAAGTGATATAAAAATAATAATAAACTTTAAAATTTTTACCAATAAATTAAATAATTAACCTAATTTAATTTTTTTAGTAATATAAATATTTTATGTGATGAGTCAGACTCAAGGTAAGGGGATTCGTCTCAATTTTTTATCGATGAGGCGTATTTTGATGTTATGCACCTATATTATTTTATAAGTTGTATATAACTATCCTTTGATATGTTATATCATAATTTATTTATTCTAATGATATTGAAAGTTTTTTAAATGTTACTCTTTCATGCAGTATACATTTCTATAGACTATAAATAATAAGGGAATTCTTAACCCAATTTCCATTCTTTGGGTTAAACTTCTACTTCTTGATTATGTCATGATAAGATTGTGTGTGAAAGGAATTTTTAATATCTAATATTATATTTCAAATTTTTTATGTGTATTTAAATTGGATACATATAATAAATTCATGTTATTAATACTCACTTCAATAATATGATATTTTCAAGGGTCTCTTTAACTAAAACATCTTTTTAACATTTTAACAATATATTCTTCTAAATATTTATCCTTCATGTCCATGTTTTAAAAATGGTTTTTATGAATGTATTAAAATGGAAATTAATGTTTTAAAATGTTGATTTTCTAATTTATATCAAATTTTTTCAAAAGGGGTCTTTTTTAAGTTCTATATAAGGGACTTTCTTTTAAAACCCTCTTTTAAAGTTATTATTTCAATTGTTTTTATAGAATCCAAAATGAATATTTTATTAAATATAAGTAATGAATGGAATTTATCACTTTCATGTTTTTATTCTTCCTTTACAAGTTTTCAATTTTATTTTTCAAATAAAGTGTTTTCATTTACGATTTCGTGGCTTTGTAAAAAATGAAAAGTGATTATAAAATGGAAAATGTATTTTCCTTAAGAATGTTTATTTTATGCATGATTTATGTGTTGTGATTATATTATGTTTATTGGGAATTTTTTATGATTATGGGTGGTTCCATGATAATATGAGTTCAGTTGAATCTGTTATAGCTCTCTAATGCATTGGGTAATGAGACAGAGTTAACTGGTAGGGTTTATTCTAAGAGGTTAAGGGAATATATTGCAGTGGTTGTTCCAAATGTAACCATGAAGGTTAATCCCCATGTAGTAATGAGAGATACAGTAAATGTAAGAGTGATGTGGAAATTATTCAACAATTTACCTTTATGATTTATTTTTTCTATATATTTTTACAGAAAACTTATGATTTCATGAGGTAAGATAAAGAGCTTATGTTTTATGAGTGAAAAATATAACTTTGTGTAAATGTTTTTATGGGTATATAAGTATTCATGGACTAATGGCTTACTTTATTTTATATCCCTTATTGATATTTTATTCTCATCCCAAGTATTGAAATGTTTTTCACAAGGTTTAAGGAATATTTGGGATAAGGATGAAATCAAGGGGAAAATTGTGAATATTTTTCATAAAGAGAAACCATGATTTATTTTTAAAAGTTTCCTTTAATGAAAAAATGGATAATTAGTATAAGTGTCCACTTATAATGTATGTGTTTACTATGTAATTTTTTTTCCTAATTCCCTAAAATTCTAAACCTAAAATATCTTTAGGAAAATAGAGAGAATTCTAGTTTTAAAAATAACTAGAATATTCAATGTTTAAGGTTGGTTCCTTACATTTGGTATCAGAGTAGGGTTTAGACAATTTTTGAGATCGGGATTTTTTTTCTTAAGAGTTTTGGATATCATCATGGGTTTATAATTTATAGGTTGATCATAAGTTTAGTTTCCTAAAAAACCCTTTTAAGGCTTTCAATTGTGAAATATTAATGTGACTAATGGTGTTTTTGGAGGCATTCATTTTTTTGAGGTAATTATGGGTTATTGCATTTTGGGATGAAAAATGAAAGGTATGATATAACCATTAGATTAAGACATATTAAGGTTATTTTTAGGATAATTATCATGTTTATATAATTTTATAAGGATTGTATTAATACAGTTTTTTTTAAACAACCCACAGGATTGTTGATAACCCATCGTGTCCGATAAGGTTGTGGGAATTGAGCCCACAACTGAAGGGAGACAAGGGTAAATCACCTACCACTGGTCTACATGATTTCCTGTATAGTATAAAATTGTTTTTATTTATTTAAACCATATAATGGAGAAAGGTTAATTTTATTTTGGGAACATATGTTTTATTGAATAGATAACTATTGGATTGGAAAATTATTGGGTGATTAATGTTATTAATGTTATTTCGGAAAACTTACACTATTTTGGGAACCCTATATGATCATGGTAAATATAATAATATGGGATTTTATTTGAGGAATAAAGGTTGAATTGTCTTTTAGAGTCAAATATGATTTTATTATAGATTTATGGTCATTCATGTTATTTATGGAAATGGTTTAACATATCTTGGGGATTATGAGATTTATAAAATAAATTTTTAGTATGAAACATTAAGAGTGATTGAAGTTATTTAGAAGACTATGTGATCAAATACTTATGAATTTTGGGTTTTAATCTTATTCTATAATATTTTTGATTAATTTTAAGGATAGATATTTGTTGAATGATCTATGTTGAACTTTGGGTGTCACTATTGAATTTTGGAGATTGAAGAAGTTTTTTGTCATATAAAGGTTTATGTTTTTAGAGAATTATCTTATCTTATCCTAACCATTTTGGTTTTGGTTAATGTTTCACAATAGTATAAATATATAGTTAATTTTTTATGGATTATGTGATTCTATAGAATTTGATTCTAGTGCTTCAGGCGTGAAAAATTCATCTTGAATACTCATCATTTAGAGAAAAAGATGAGTTTATAGTGGAATTTGATTAAAGAAGGAAACTCTACTTTTCAAGTAAGTATGTTTCCTTATGTTCTTAGTCCAGGTAGTAAAATAATTTCTCAAATATATAAAAAAAATCTTGAAACAAAAACATTATCCATTTTCTTTTCTTACTAAGAAATCAATGAACTTTTCAACCCATCACATCTTTATGGTTTTGTGATTGTTAACTTTCTCATGATCATCTTCTCTATCACTCTCTATTATAACTTGATAGTTTTTTTCCTACTCTATGTCCATGTTTTCCTATATGTAACCCTAGATATTTTACCTCAAATGACCTTTGTACTTCACTTTCATTATTTTAAATTGGAAGTCTCATTAATCATTTTTCCAATGTGGGATTTCAAAAAAGATATTTTAAAAAGTCAAACCTTAGTTACCAAGCCCGAATTCAAAATTACAAGGACATAATTTCCAAAAGGGAATATAATGTAACATCCCAATTTTTTAAAATAAAAATACTATATTCGATAATATACATGATACACTACATCAAACTTAAACGAACAACTAAATATTATTATTTAAATATTACCATTATAACCTAGTTGTAATAATGATGGGTATGAACATGATTAATTGAATTATGAAAATATGGTTTACACATGTATATATAATTCTTTTACCAATTAATTATAAATTAATGTAAAACCCTTTTTAAAATAAAAGGAGTTTTTTTTTATGAAAACTATATAAATGTGCACAAGTGTCTTTTATACCCATAAATAAACAAAAAACACTTAATAGATTATATTAATGATATATATATATATATAATTTTTAAAATTCTAATTATTTATTTTCTATACATGATATAAGAAAAAATCCAATTTTACACAAAAAAAAAGTATTTTTCTAAAAATGCAGTTTTTCCCCTTTTGATAGAACACTTGTTTTAAATATAGTTTTTGAAACTTTTATAAATTATATTTTAAAAAATAAAATTATTAATTGAAATTTTAATATTAAAATTTAGTTTTTTTTAATTTTTGATATTTTTCTGATAAGTTTCATGTTTTGATGAATAGTGAAAAATACAGAATTTTAATTGAAAATAGCTTTTTCATCTAAATAATTTATAGTGTAAAATTATATTTTTAATTGGTTTTAAAGTAAAATTAGATCAAATTTATATCATTTAATCCAATTTATATCATTTTAATCAATTTCACATTAAATTTGTATATAAAAACATTTCAATCTTTTGAACGTTTAACTTTAAAAACTCATTTTCTCATTCCTTCAACAGGATTCAGTTTAAGTTAATTTTATCCTATTATGTGTGTGCACATGAGCCTCATCCCGGTTGGTGAGAACTCCTTAAGTGCATCCAGGCGACTCGGGATCAAATCCAGGCAGAGGCATAATTTCGGGGGTACTGTAGCAAGTACTGTAGTAGGTATTATAGCAGTATTGTAGCAGGTACTGTAGCGGGAACTATAGTAGGTACTGTTCAGCATTGTAGCAGTCAAGACTATTCCCACGTTTTTGCCTTCGGGCCACCAATTTGGTCACCGAGTCCTTTAAGACCTTCGGGCCACCAAGGCTTTTGGGTCTGTAAGGCCTTCGGGCCACCTCAAGGCCTTCAGGCCACCTCAAGTGTAGATGTAAACCAAAAACCTACAAGGAACAGGATCCATAAGGAGGATGAGAAACGAATCTTTCACCATAGTATAAGATAAATGGATTTCAAGAATGAGAGGGTTTGGCACCTGCCATCGGAACAAGCCTGTGCATGTACAGGAAAGTCTGGTCGAACAGCCATGCAAAGGTGGAGAGCTGATATTACGATGAAGATGTTGGGGAGGAGTAGTTCCAAGCAGTTAGTCTGAGTTATATGTAATGTTTAAAGTCTACGGGAAATGAATTCCTATAAGGCCTACGGGCCATGTAATACTTACACCTACGGTCCTTGTAAGGGTTCCACCTCACCCCTTGAAAGGTGGATTATCAAAAGTCAATAAAAAAATGAAGGCATTCGGTCCATTGGATGGATTATCCTATTATATGTATTAAATTTTGAAAAATGGATTCCATATTTGAAACTTCAAGGTATAAATTTAGTAAATAGGTCCCTTTTATTTTTGGACAAAATATAAATAGTAACTTTGGTAATTTTTATTACCACATTTAAGGATAAATCAGGTAATTAAGAGTAAAAATAATATTATAAATATTAGAAAATTACCCTACAACTTTTCCTGATTTTACTATATGAGTGGTTTTTGACCAAAATCGTCTTTTTTACAATTCTATGAGCTCTTTATTCCACTTGTATTACTTTAATCTATTTATATTATTTTATTCAAAGAAAAACATTTTTTTCATGCTTTTGTTTTTAACAAGTGAAATATTTTTAATATGGAGTTATATAGGTAATCTATTCATCTATAAATATTATTTTGAAAGATAAAATATTTATATTCATCATGGTAATTTATTTTTAATTTTTATGATATAAATAATTGCCTTAAATGCTTACACAATGATGATGTCGTAATGGTTTAATTAAAGGAAATATCAAATAAAAAATATTAAAAATATTAAAATAAATATATTTTGAGATAAATAATGTCATCCACTAATTTTATGGATGAATTTAACATGTTATTGATGTTTTAAAATAGTTGGTTTTAATATATCATGTTGTTATGATATTTTTAAAAATTCAAGTAATGAATAGTGTCAAAATTGACATAAATGATATTTTAAAATAAATAATATTTTATTAAATGATATAAAATTCATAAAAATATAAAATTAAAAAAATGATTGGGATAAGGTTTTAAATTTCATCAATAATCCATTTATGGTTATTTTGGAATTTTATAGTAACATTAATAAATATTAAGAAGTAAAAACACATGTTGTCACGGTAAGAATTAAAAAGGTTAAATGAGGGTTAAAATAAAAAGATAAGGATTAAAAAATAGTTGAAACTTTTATAATTTTTATTGGATGAATGTACTTAGACCAAAATTAATCATATATTAAAAATAAATTATTTTAGATCCATTTGGAATATAAAATTAATTTATATTAATTTAATATTTTGAGGAATTCCAATAGTGTCCCTCCCATCTCTTATAAAATGACACCTATTATTATCTTTTCTTCACACTTCAAAACCAATTTTTTTCATCCAATATCTACTCAAATACATTCCTATAAGACCTCCCTACATTCTAGATATCTTATTTTAGGCATAACACTCACCTTTGAGGTCTTAAGGTGTTAATCAAAGGAGATTGTCCGAAAAAAATGTATCATTTTTAATTTAGTGCTTTTGTTTTATTTATTCTTCCAATTCCTTCAAATATTATTCCAACAAGATAAAATAATAACTCCAGTATACTTAATATACTGATATTTTACTATGTTAATATCATCACTTAAATCCATCTCTGCTTCCATCAAATGGGAAAAAGGATTAATCATTTGTGTGTACGGTGGAATACCACCTCACAAACTTATATAATTCGTTTCCCATCACCATCAATCAAGATTGATTATAATGATGGAATTAATATTTATATATGATATTAATGACATATTTATCATTATTTATGAATAATATATCATTTAAATTCTTACATTTACAAGCACATAAAAATGATAATGTCGTTCGTGTGTACGTGTGAACTATCACCTCCACGAAGCGATGCGATTCTTTTTTCATCACCATATAACATGGCTGATATATATAAGTGTATTTAAATGATTAATTTGATATTAATTATATTATTATAATTATGGAGAGATAAAATAATACTTACCTTCTTTCCATAATGATCATTGAAAAATGGAAACGTTACTCATGCGTACGTACCACTTACTGTCTCCATGATTAAAACATAGTTCATTTTTCATATCCATATTTAATGAATGTGTTTAAAAGTATAATTGATATATAAAACTAATTATTATTTCATGAATATTATTCTATATATGATGTACTAAGGACCACTTTTGACTATAGACATCATACCAAAGTCATTTTGAACTCATGTACCGAATATCATCAAAACATCTGACGTGAACTGAAATAATTAAGTAATTGTTATAACATGGTAATAAGTGATATCAAAGAAATAATAAACTCTAAAAAAATTATCAATCAAGTAAATAATTAACCTAAATTTATTATTCAGGAATATAAATATTTTACGTGATGAGCCGGACTCAAGGTAAGGGACTTCATCTCAATTTTCTTTCATTGAGGCATTTTTTTATGTTATTCACCTATATTCTTTTCTAAGATGTATATAACTCTCTTTTTACATGTTATATCATGAATTTATTTACTCTCATTATATTTAAAAAAAATTAAATTTTACTCTTTCATGAGGCATATGATTATACTGATTACAAAGTAGTAAGGGAATTCTTAACCCAATTTTCATTCTTTGGGTTAAACTTTTACTTCTTTATTATATCATGATAATATTGTATGTTAAATTAATTTTTTATATATTATGTTATATTTCAATTTTTTTAAATGGATTTAAATTAGATACAAATAATCAATTCATTTTATTAATGATCACTTCAATAATATGATATTTTTAAGGGACACTTTAACTAAAACATCTTTTTAAATATTTTAACAATATATTCTAATAAATATTTCTACTTCATGTACAGATTTTTAAAATGATTTTTATGAATGTATTTAAATGGAAATGAATGTTTTAAAATGTAAATTTTATAATTTCTATAAAATGTTTTCAAAAGGGGTCATTTTCAGGTTTTATTTAAGGGTATTTCTTTTAAAAACCTCTTTTAAAGTTACTCTTTAAACTATTTTTACAAAATCCAAAAGGAATGTTTTCTTAAATATATAGAATGAAAGAAATTTGTAAATTTCATGTCACTTTAATGTATTTATTTTTCATTTACAAGTATACAATTTTATTTTCAAATAATGTTTTTTTATTTATGAGTGTGTGGCTTTGTAAAAAATGAAAAGTGATTATAAAATGGAAAAGTTGTTTTCCTTAAGAATGTTTCTTTAATGCATTATTTATGTGTTGTGATTATGTTATGGTTATTGGGAATTTTTTATGAGTATAGTTGGTTCCATGATAAGTTGAGTTCAGGTGAGTCCGTTATAGTTGTCCAGTGCATTGGGTAATGAGATGGAGTTAACCAGTAGGGTTTCTCCTAAGAGATTAAGGGAATATACTACGGTGGTTATTCCGAATGTAACCATGAAGGTCACTCCCCATGTAGCTGTGAGAGATAAGTAAATATAAGAGTGATATGAAAATTATTCCACAAGTTACCTTTATGATTTATGTTTTTCATAGATTTTTATAGGAAACTTATGATTTCATGAGGAAAGCTAAAGAGCTTATGTTTTATGGGTGAAAAGTATATCTTTGTGTAAAGGTTTTTATGGGTTTATAAGTATTCATGGAATAATGGTTGACTTTATTTTATGTCCCTCACTGAGATTTTGTACTCATCCTCAGTTTTCAAATGTTTTTCACAGGGCTTAAGGAATAGTTGGGACATGAATGAGATCAAGGGGAAAATTGTAAAGATTTTTCATAAAGAGAAAACATGATTTATTTTAAAATGTTTCCTTTGATGAAAAAAATGGATACTGAGTATAATTTTCTACTTATAATTTATGGGTTTACTATGTAAGTGTTTTCACTAATTCTGTAAAACTATAAACCTAAAAGATATTTGGGAAAAGAGAGTAATTTCTAGTTTAAAGAATAACTAGAATTTGTAATGTTTAAGGCCAGGTACTTACAATTGGTATTAAAGTAGGGTTTAGACAATTTTTGAGATTTTTATGTTTTCTTAATATTTATGGATATCATCATGGGTTTATAATTTATAGCTTGAACATAAGTTCAGTGTCTTAGAAACCCCTTTTAAGGATTTCATATATGAAATTTTAAGGTGATTAATGGTATTTTTTGAGGCTTTCATTTTTTTGAGGTAATTGTGGGTTATTACATTTTGGGATGCAAAATGAAAGGTATGAGATAACCATTGAGGTTAAGACATATTAAGGTTATTTTTAGGATTTTTCTTCTATATATATAATTTTATAAGGATTATATTAATATATTTTAAAAAAAAGACAACATGAAGGATGAGTGATAACCCATCATGTCCAGAAAGGTCATGGGAATTGAACTATAACCAAAGGGCGACAAGGGTGCATTGCCTACAACTGGTCTATATGATGTCTTGATTAGTATGAATTTTTTTTCTATATTTAAACCATCTGATGGATAAAGGTTAAGTTTATTTTTGGAACATTTGTTTTATTGAATAGATAACCTTTGGATTGGAAATAATTTGGTGATTAAGTGACTAATGTTATTTTGGAAGACGTTCACTATTTTGAGAATCCTATATGATCATGGTAAATAGAATACTATGGGGTTTTATTTGAGGAATAAAGGTTAAATTTTTTTTTTGATTCAAATATTATTTTATTGTGGATTTATGGTGATTCAAGTTTTTTATGGAAATGGTTATCAAATATTTGGGATTATGTGATTTAGGAAATAAATTTTTAGTATGATACATTAAGAGTAATTGATATTATTTGTAAGACTATGTGATCAAATCCTTCTGAATTTTGGGTTTCAGTCTTAGTCTATAATATTTTTGAGTAATTTTAAGGATGGTTATTTATTGAATGATCTATGTTGAACTTTGGGTGTCACTATTGAATTTTGGAGATTGAAGTAGTTTTTCATCTTATAAAGGTTTGTTATTTTTGGAGAATTATATTATATTATCCGGAAAATTTTGGTTTTGGTTAATGATTTATGATAGGATAAATAAATAGTTAATCTTTTTTGGATTATGTGATTTTATAAAAGTTGATTCTAGTGCTTCATGCGTGAAATTTCATATTGAATACTCATCATTTGGAGAAAAAGATGAGTTTTTTATGGAATTTAATTAAAGGATGAAACTCTACATGTCAAGTAAGTATATTTCCTTATGTTCTAATTCCAGGTAGTAAAAGAATTTCTTAACTCTATGGAAAGAATATTGAAACAAAAACATTATCTATTTATTTTTCTTACTAAGAAATCAACGACCTTTTTAACTCATCACATATTTATGGTTTTGTGATTGTTAACTGTCACATGACCATGTTCTCTATCACTCTCCATCATAAATTGATAGTTTATTTTATTTTCTATGTCCATGTTTTCATTTATGGAACCCTTGTATGTGTTATCTCAGGTGACCTTTGTACTTCCCTTTCATTATTTTAAAGTGGAAGTCTCATTAATCGTTTTTCTGATATGGGATTTCAATAAAGATATTTTGAAAATCCAAACCTTAGTTACCGATCCCAAATTCAAAATTATGAGGATTGAATTTCCAAAAGGGGGAGATAATGTAACATCCAAATTTTTAAAAAAATCCTATGTTTAATAGAATACATGATACGCCACATCGGGCTTAAATAAACAACTAAATATTATTATTTAAATGTAACCATTATAATCTACCCGCTAGAATGATGGGTATGAACAGGATTAACTAAATTATGAAAATATGGTTTGCACATATATATATAACTCTTTTACCAATTAATTATAAATGACTGTAAATCCTTTTTTAAAATAAAAGTAAATGTTTTTTCTGAAAAACTATATAAATGTGCACAAGTGTGTTTTATAATAATAAATAAAGAAATAAATATTGTTAGATTATATTAATGAAATATATATATATATATAATCCAATATAATTTTTAACATTCATATTATGCGTTTTCTAGACATGATATAAGAACCGATCTAATTTTACACATACAAGAAGAATTTTTCTAAAAAGGTAATTTTGTCGTTTTTTATGGCGCACTTATTTTAAATCTAGTTTTTGATAGTTTTATAAATTCTATTTGAAAAAATAAACTTATTATTTGAAATCAGAATATAAAAATTTACTTTGGTTGAATTTTTGGTATTTTTCTCATAAGTTTCATGTTTTGATGAATAGTGAAAATGTTGAATTTTAATTGAAAACATCTTTTTCATCTAAATAATTTATAGTGTTAAATTATATTTTTAATTAGTTTTAAAGTATAATTGGATAAATTTTATATAATTTAATCCAATTTAAGTCATTTTAATCAATTTCACATTAAATTTGGATATAAAAATATTTTAATCTTTTGAACGTTTTCACTTTAAAAACTCATTTTCTTATTCCATCAATGGGATTAATTTTAAGTTAATTTTAGCCAATTATGTGTGTTGAATTTTGAAAAATTGATTCCATATTTAGAATCATAAGGTCCAAATTTAGTAAATAGATACCTTTTATTTTTGGACAAAACATTTATAGTAACTTTGGTAATTTTTATTTCCACAGTTAGGGGTAAATCAAGTAATTAAGGGTAAAAATAATATTATAAAATTACCCTAAATCTTTTCCTAATTTTATTATATGAGTTATTATGGACCAAAACCATCCTTTGGAAAAAATTTTGAGATCTTGGTTTCACTTGGATGACTTTAAACTATATATAGTTTTTTTATTCAAAGAAAAGTCAATTTTTTCATACTTTTGTTTTTAACAAGTGAAATATTTTTAACATGAAGTTATATGGGGAATATATTCAACTATAAATAATATTTTAAAAGATAGAATTTTTATCTTCATCATGGTAATTTATTTTTAATTTTTAGGATAGATATAATTATGTTAAAGGCTTACACAATGATGATGTAGTAATTATTTAATTAAAGGAAATATCAAATAAATGATATTAAAAATATTAAAATAAATATAATTTGATATGATTAATATCATTTGTGAATTTTATAGATGAATTTTACATGTTATTGATGTGTTAAAATATATTTTTCTAATATATCAAGTCTTTATGATATTTTTAAAAAGTCAAGTAATGAATAGTGTCAAAATTGACTTAAATGATATTTTAAAATAAATAATATTTTATTAAATGATATAAAATTCATAAAAATATAAAATTAGAGTAGTTGATTGGGATAAGGTTTAAAATGTCATCAATGATCAATTTTTTGGTTCTTTTTTTTATTTTATAGTAACAATATTGAACCTTAAGAAGTAAAAAACACATCTTGTCACAGTAAGAATTAAAAAGGTTAAATAAGGGTTAAAAAATATATGGATTAAAAATAGTCAAAACTTGTCTAATTTTTATTGTATGAATATATTTATACCCAAAATCATCCTATATTATAAATAAATCAGTTTGGTTCTATTTTTAATAGAAAATTAATTTATATTAATTTAATATTTTGAGGAATTCGAAGAGTGCCCCTCCCCTCTCTTATAAAAGGGAACTTATTCTTATATTTTATTCACACTTAAAACACAATTATTTTCGAATAAGATATACCCAAATAACTTTATATAATACCTACCTATATTCTAAATCTACTATTTTAGGAAGAACACTCATCTTTGAGGTGTTTAGGTGTTAATCAAAGGAGATTGTTTGAAAAAAAAAGTATCATTTTTAATTAAGTGTTTGTTTTATTTCTTCCACTTCCTTTAAATGTTATTAAAACATGATGAAATAATAATTATAGTATCCTAAAAATAATAATATTTTAATTTGTTAATATCATCACCTAAATCCATCTCCACTTACATCAAATGGGAAATGAATTAATCATTCGTGTGTATGGCGGAATACCACCTCACGAACCGATATAATTCATTTTCCATCACCATCTCTCAAGACTACTTATAATTATAGAATTAATGTTTATATATGATATTAATGAAATATTTATCATTATTTAATAATAAAATATCATTTTCTTATCTTTCCATGCACATGAAAATGACAACATCGTTCATGTGTATGTGTGAACTGTCACCTCCACAAAGCGATGTGATTCTTTTTTCATCACCACGTCACATAGATGATAAATATAATTGTATTTAAATGATTAATATTATATTAATGATATTTTTATCATTATTTATAGATAAAATAATATTTTCCTTCTTTCCATAATGATCATTGAAAAATAGAAACGTTACTCATGCGTATGTACGGCTTACCGTCTTCATGATTGTAAGGTAGTTCATTTTTCATATCCATATTTAATGAATGGATTTAAAAGTATAATTTATATATATAATTTATTATAATTTCATGAATATTATTCTGGATATGATGGAATAATGAACAATTTTGACTATAGATGTCATACCAAAGTCATTTTGAACTTATGTACCAAACATCATCAAAACGCCCAATGTGAATTTAAATAATTAAGTAATTGTTATAAAATGGAAATAAGTGATATAAAATGAATAATAAACTTTAAAATTTTATAAAGAAATTAAATAATTAATATAATTTTATTATTCCGGAATATAAATATTGTATGTGATGAGTCAGACTCAAGGTAAGGGACTTCATCTCAATTTTCTTTCGTTGAGGTGTATTTTGATATTATGTACCTATATTATTTTCTAAGGTGTATATAACTCTAATTTGACATTTTATATCATGAATTTATTTATTATCATGATATTTAAATTTTTTTAAAATTTTACTCTTTCCTGTGGCATATGATTCTACTAATTACAAAGTAGTAAGGGAATTCTTAACCCAATTTCCATTCTTTGGGTTAAACTTATACTTCTTGATTATTTCATGCTAAGATTATGTGTGAAATGACTTTTGAATATATTATGTAGTATTTACACTTTTTAATGTAGATTTAAAGAGTATACACATAATCAATTCATTTCACTAATACTCTCTTCAATAATATGATATTTATAAGAGACTCTTTAACTAAAACATCTTATTAAATGTTTTAATGATATATTATTCTAAATATTTCTCTTTCATGTCCATGTTTTCAAAATTGTTTTTATAAATGTATTTAAATGGAAATGAATGTTTTAAAATGGGAATTTTAAAATTTCTCTCAAATGTTTTCAAAAGGGGTCTTTTTTTAGGTTTTTTGTAAGGGACTTTATTTTAAAAACCTCTTTTAAAGTTATTCTTTCAACTATTTTTACAAAAACCAAAAGTAATGTTTTTTAACATATACAGCATGAACATAATTTCTCACTTTTATTTCACTTTAATGTTTTGATTCTTCCTTTACAATTTTATAATTTTATTTTTGAATAAAGTGTTTTCATTTACGAGTGCACGACTTCGTAAAAAAATGAAAAGTGATTTTAAAATGTAAAAGTTATTTTCCTTAATAATGTTTCTTTTAGGAATTATTTATGTGTTGTGATTATGTTATGGTTCTTGGGAATTTTTTATGAGTATGGGTGGTTCCATAATAAAACAATAGTGGGTGATCCCATTATAGCTCTCCAACACATTGGGTAATGGGACAAAGTTAGCTGATAGAGTTTCTTCTAAGAGATTAAGGGAATATACTAAGGTGGTTATTCCAAATGTAACCATGAAGGATACTCACCATGTAGCCATGATAGATATAGTAAATGTAAGAGTGATACAAAAATGATTCCACAAGTTACCTGTATAATTTATGTTTTCTGTTGAGAATTATAAGAAACTTATGAGTTCATGAGGTAAACTAAAGAGCTTATGTTTTGTGGGTGAAAATTATAACTTTGTGTAAATATTTTTATGGGTTTATAAGTATTCATGCACTAATAGTTTCCTTTATTTTATGTGCCTGAATGATCTTTTGTACTCTTCCCATGTTTTCAATTGTTCTTCGTAGGGTTTAAGGAAGAGTTGGGACAAATATGAGATTAAGGGGAAAATTGTGAAGATTTTTCATAAATAGAAACCATGATTTATTTTATAAAGTTTCCTTTGATGGAAAAAATTTATACTGAGTATAAGTGTCCACTTATAATGTTTGATTTTACTATATAAGTGTTTGTCTTAATTCTATAAAACTCTAAACCTTAAATATCTTTTGGAAAAGAGTGATTTCTAGTTTTCAATATAACTAGAATATGTGATGTTTAAGGTCGGGTACTTTCAATAATTTCAAATCTTCAATCAATAGAGCCAAATAAAAAACAATATCATTACCCAGTTGTTTAGGTCCTGATATAAGCATAGATAAAATATATTTTTTTCATTCATAACCACGATGAAAAGTTATAATTTACCAACATAATTGGACATGTACTCTGAGTGATTCTTTGAAAACCAAAAGGATCCACTCCAATATAACACAAGATGAAGGTTTCTCGGATTGTTTCCAAATTCAAGATACTCATGATCAATTATATTCCACGAAGAAGAGTCTGTTGGGTGATGAAGTTTACCATATTTATTTCTTGTATCTGTATGTCATGTCATTTGCCTTACAGTATCCTCACTTCCATATAGGCGCCTAAACCTTGGAATGATTGGAAAGTATCATACAACTTTAATAGGACCTGATTCATCTTTCTTGTATCGAGAAGAACCACACTCTAGGCATTATTTAAGTGATTTTTTGTCCTTACGAAATAGTATACAGTCATTTGGACAAACATATATTCTTTCAAATATCATACCCATTGAACGTATCATTCATTTAGAATTATATGTTAGACAAGGAATATCATTATATTTTATGGGCAGATCATTCGAGAGGTAAAGTAGTTAAGTAAAACTGGTTTCACTCCATCCATTTTCAGCTTTTCAATTATAGCGCTCCAGTACAAATGACACTTCTATATATTTAGTGCAACTAGTATACAATGGTGTTTTCACAAAACTCTTTAACTTATCAAATAATTTTGGACACTCATGAAGTTCATCTTCAATTGTCATTATCATTTATTCAATACGATCTTCATCGCCATTCACACCTATAATCACATCCCCGATATGGTCTTCTTTATTGTCCACATGTGTAACCATATCAGATGATCCATAAAATGTAATGTTATCTCAATCACTAGCTATATTTACTTTTCTCCATGTTTAGTCCAACATTTATAACTGTGCTCTATTATGCGATAGATCAAGTGTTATTACAACTCCTATAGACTAATTATTCTTGAATAACAATAGCATAAACACAGGCAAAGGGTTTGAGAAGGGTTATATGCATAATCTTTTACAAACTTGATAAAAAAAATTCCCCATCTTCATAATCTTTTGTCATATGATCGAAATCCATCCATTTTCAGTTCATATCCATACTATTTTATTTGGTAATATTAATATTTAATAAAATAAATAAATACACAAAAAATGGGCCTTTCATATAAGTGTAACCCAACATTTGATTATTTTAAATAATTTCAGCATGCTTTGGGTAGTTCACACAACATAGGTGCATGTCCATAAGAGATTGGGGATGAGTCTTAGGCAAAAAAATGTAATAATAATTATTCTAGAGATGAATCTGATGAGAATGAAAGTTGTCTCCTTAAATCTAAATGTTCTCGGGCTGGGGAGTTGGTGAAGCACATAGAACATTTCTTAGTTTGTTGTTAAAGTTCAAAAAGCAGCAACACTAGTCTGGTCCCTATAAGGGGCTCCTTGATTGGAGTGGATGGTTTTCTTGGAATATACCAAGGTAATACATTTTTTCCCTTTTCTTGTTTCATACTTCATATAAAAAACAAACCAATCCATAATTTTATGGATGTATTTTGATAATAGGGCAGTGACCAAAGTGAAAATCTAATTCAAGTGAGTGATGTGATAAATTCATTCAACTTACATCTTAACATAGGAATCCAATTATGGAATAAACAACTTAACCATATTATCTAAAAAAATTAAAACATTACCCATTATTTTTACCAATAAAATATTTTATTAAAATTATTATTAAAAAATTGGGTGTTACGCTATGGGTAATGAATTCATCAATATTATTACTAATTATATTGGCTTATACCTTTTCCCAAACTGAATAACTAACATAGTTTCTAATACTATATGTCCTCATATTTGTGTTGATATCAACCCCTATAAGCTGACACCAAAGGTTGCCTGGATCAAAATCAAAGGTGATTAAAGATTTAAACAATAAATTTAGTTTAAATTATAGGTGATTAAACTAAAATATATTTCAATTCATCATTATGAAATAAAATATAATCAACTATGGAAATCAACTTTAAATAAGACTAAACTAATAATTATTCATTAAAAAATTCAATACCCAATTTCTAAAATTGCATTAATATTAAACTAATGCTACATCATGGTTCACCTACTTTAAATATATCATTTCACATTATAAAAAATAATAATTCAAGAAATTTAATAATTATTTCACATAAATGTTTCCATTTTATTGAAAATTTCATGTGAAAAAAAACATGTATACATTATGAATTTTACCAAACACTGGTCAAACTACTATTAAAGTTAAAAATTTGAATCAAATATTAAAAAATCATAAATAAATCATTATGAATGAAGAAAATTATTACATGGAATGAAATATATATAAATATTTATAAAGAATGTGTTCTCTAAAAAAATAGTCATGTCTATAAAATTCACTTATATGCATAGGAAATATTTTTAAAATAATATTAAAATAATTAAATTTATATAATTTTTAAAATTATTGAAATTATTCAAACCAAAAATTTATTTTTCGTTAATACATAAAAAATAAATTCTCTTTAGTGACATTAAATTAAAACATCCTTAGATTATAGTGTTAAAACTCACTAAATTTAAAATACCCTCAAAGAGTTTGAAAAAACAATCAATATAATGAAACTTGTCATATTCATTAAATAAAAACAATGAGATTACATCAAATAAATAACCCATTTATTAAAATACACTACAAACCTTTTCACGAAACTCAAGAAAATCAAGACTATTTAAAATTAAACATTTATAATAACCTCATCCTTTAAAATATGAAAATAATGATTTTACCCAAACACATATCTTAAAAAAGATAAATATTGAAAAAAATAAAATATACAATCCATTTTTTACCAAACACTATTAACAAAATAAATTCCCCTGACTAAACATAAGAAATATATTGATATATATGTGTGTGTGTGTGTGCAAATAGAGAATAAAAATAATTAGAAAGTGTATCATAATCCTTTAACCAAATATGTCACCATTATAGTTAATCATTTTACTTATGTTATATTCTTGTTAAACGAAATTTAAATTAGCATTGAGTTTTTCAAACATTACGATATCCTAATAACCAAACAAATCATACTAAAAAACACCTAACACAATTAATATATAATTCTAATAAAGAAAAACTAAATATAAATATTCTAGACATCGCCCAACACAAATAAAATCAAAAAAATACACTTATGACATTTAAGATCAATTCACGAACAACAAGGCATGAAACAATTGAATATATTCATATTAAATTTATATAAAATAGAATTATGATATATTTAAATTTTCAGGTGAAAAATACACAACACATCATCGCTATTTTAAAATAATCTCCAAAAATTCCATATACACATTCAAATCAATACAAATTCAACATTACACCTTTCAAATCCATTTACAGCATGATAATATTTAATCATTTAATTTAAAAAATTAAAAACTCATTTAATTTATAATTATTATTAGATACGAACCCAAGTACCACATTGAATGTCACCAAGGATAGTGGCTCACATATAAACTTGGATGGGATATTCCTTTTATCACTCATGGGTTTTAGGATGGAACCTCATAAGGGCCTGTGTGTTGGGCCTAAAAGGCCTAAGGTTAGAGGAAATTGATCTTGACAAGTGGTATCAGAGCAATGGTTCAGTACAAGTGTAATGTATGGTGGAGTTTTCCCCAAACTATTTTGAAAAAGATTGTGGTTTCTCATTTGAAGCATGTGAAATCGTGGTGCCTTATGTTGAAAGTCTTCCAGATAGTAGTGGTCAAGCGGCGACTCCTGATAATGAGAAAACGGTGGTGCAAGATGGTTGTATCTGATTTATTATCATTGAAGGGGAGGCCCAATTGTGTGGTATTTGGTTTGAGGGGAGGATTATTAGGTACAAACCCAAGTCCCACATCAGATTCCACCAAGGACGGTGGATCATATATAAGCTTGGATGGAAAATTCCTCCTATCACCCATGGGTTTTAGGATGGAACCCTAGAAGGGCCTATGTGTTGGTCCTGAAAGGCCTAGGGCTGGAGGAAATCCATCCTGAAAATTCTTGGGTCTTTGTAAGAGTTAAATCATGCACAGTTTAAAATCTAAACATCTAAAAAATCATTACATTGGAAAAATGATTATTTAAAACATATTGAAAAAAATTATATCATGATAAATACAATTAAAATAATACAATATAACATGGACGTATTTATGTCTAACTATAATTTTGATAAAATATAATCATTGAAAACAGAAACAATAAATCAATAAAAGGGCCTTCGTGGCTATAAAATACACATCGACACTAATATTAAAATTAAAACTTATAATTATCACCACTTGACACACAAGACATATGTGCATGGCACATACTCCACAAAATATTTGATGAAACTATGTTCAAACCCCTATCACAATGATTATCTTAAAATATAGGAAATGTAAATTAATGTTAAATCAACTTATACACTATTAGTGTACATATATGGTGTGGGTATATAACCAAGGGTGAATCTAGTCCAAACGACATGCATGGAGGTTGGAGGGGGTAAAGACCTAGAAGGAAGAAGCAATTAAAGAGGAGAAGAAATAATCTCATACCTTAGATCTTGAGAGGATCAATTCATTGATGAAGAGCAATGAGGGTTTAGTTCTGTGAGGGTCAAGTTCCGTGAGGGAGTAACAGCGGTAGAGAGCGATGGCGATGGCAAGGAGCGACAAAGACCGCGAAGGTGATGATGATGGCGACAGCAAGGAGCTACGATGATGGTAGGGAGAAACAATGAGAGTGGCGCTGGCAGCACTATGGTTCCTCAAAAGATTGAAGGCACGTGTGGCGACAATAGTCTTTTGGGGGTTATTTTTATAAGAACCTGTAAGGCTTTTATCATTGTTGAAAAAGAGTAGTTTTATTAGGGCTAAAATTCTAGCACTGATAAAGAGTGGTTTTATCAATGCTTTTTTTAATACTGATAAAGGGGAATCTTTATCAGTGCTAAAAAATGTTGATAAATATCTAATCTTTATTGTATTTTTATTTATTTATAATTATAATTATAAACAAATAAATTTAAAAATATTTCTATATATTTATAAATATTTCTATATATATATATATAATTATATATATTTATATTATTATATATATTTATAAAATTTTAAATATAATAAATATATTTACTATTTAAATATATTTATTATAATTTTACAAATATTTGTATATAATTATAAATATATTTATATATTTATATATATAATTATATAACTGTATATATATATATATTAATATATAAATGTATATATTTATAAAATTATAATAAATATAGTTATTATTTAAATATATTTATCGTAATTTTATAATTATTTATATATTTATTTATTTCGAACTATAATTATAAATAAATATATTTAAAAATATTTATATACAATTATAAATATATTTATATATTTATATAATTATATCTCATGGTACGCACCTCTTTGGTATATTTATATAATTATATATATTTATATCAATATATAAATATTTATAATTATAAATATAATAACTATATTTATTATTTAAATATATATTTATTTATTAATAGTTATAATTATAAATAAATATATTTAAAAAATATTTGTATATAATTATAAATATATATTTATAAATATAATTAAATATTCAAATTAAAAAATTATTAAAAAATCATTTAAATGGATTAATTATATGAATTTCAAATATATTTTAAATGTTAAAACTTAATA
Source organism: Viscum album (assembly GCA_963277665.1). Classification (NCBI taxonomy): domain Eukaryota; kingdom Viridiplantae; phylum Streptophyta; class Magnoliopsida; order Santalales; family Viscaceae; genus Viscum; species Viscum album. Next base: position 687,316,981 of record OY728150.1, read on the forward strand.
AATAAAAATGAATAAATATTATTCATATAAATTACAAACAATATTGAAAATATTACATGTATAGTAAATAAATATATATATAAATAAATATTACAAAAAAAGGATTAAATATATTTTTAGCATTATTAATAAATATATAGTAATAAATTGATAAATTAAATTAAATAAATTACAAAAATATTAAAAAGTGAATTTGTAACATTTACGTGAATTACATACATATGCACACATACACATATACACACATATACATACAAATATGTATATATACACATATATATACATACAAGCAGTTATACATGTACATATATTTTAAATTATTTAATATCAATATAAATATATATCTAAATAAATATATTCATTTATATATTATATAATTATTTAAATAAAATATTAATATATTATATTTATTTTAATTATATACACATTTTGTAATCAATGTATATAAATAAACTATTAAACATTTTGACTAATATAAATTTTATAATTTTTTATATACAAAATTTTGAAAATAATTTTTTATTAGAAGTTATATAAATCATATTTATATATTAATTTAATATGTATATGTATATACTTATTGTACTGTAAATATTATTTAAAAATATATAAATATTTATTTATTTATTTATAATTATCATTATAAATAAATATATTTGTATATATTTGTATATATTTATATATATTTATATAATTATATATATTTATTAATATATAAGTATATATAATTATAAATATAATAAATATATATTTTTCAATTATATCTAATATAATTTTATAGTTATTTAAATATATACATTTAGTTATAGTTATAATTTTAATTATAAATAAATATTTTTATAAATATTTTTATATAATATAAATATATTTATATAAATGTAAATATTTATATAGTTATATATAATTATAAAATTATATATATTTATATAATTATATATATTTATATATATTTATATATTTATATATATTTATATAATTATATATATATATATATTTCTCATTATATAAATATATATAATTTAAATATAATAAAAATATTTATTATTTAAATATATTTATTTTTCTAAGTCAGGTCTTGGATGAGGCACAAGGGTCCAATCCCTTTTGTTAAAATAGAAAGAAACAAAGAGGAGAAAGAGGTCATGCATAACAAGACTGCCCACAACAAATATAAAAAGAACAATAAAGACACGAAGAGTTAGAAAAAACAACTGCATTGGTAAGGTTAGAACCCCACCAACCTCTTCTATGAGAACCTCTTCCCTGCGGATGTCGTCTATGCTATAAGGTTTTCTCTCTCTCCCAAGGCTCATGGCATTCATCTAAATAAAATTTAGCCAAGTCAACTGAACCTATTTCCTTAGAGACTACTCCATGAACACGCTCTTGCATGTAGTAATCGGCCCCACTTCCCATGGAACTAGTGCCTGCATTAATAGCATCCAATTTGGATTCTTTGGCACCACCTTTTTCTCCAGAAACCACTTCTGCCTTGGCTTTATCAACTTCCATAGGTGCTTTTTCAACATTTCCATGGTCAGTCTGATTAGTGGTTGGCTCAGCCTGATCCTAACATCCCAACACCCCTTGTCTCTCCAATTCCTTAATATTATCATCTGGCTATTCTTTTCAGGCCTGGACAGAGGGATATCCCAGCAATCCCTCAAGCTAGGGCAACAAATAATAAGGGGAAACACCCACCCTACCTTCCCCACCTCATCCCACCACACCTCCTCCCAGCTCAGTAAATTCTACATCTCCTCTACCTTGATTTTCCTCCACTATTTTCCCTCTCCCATACCCGATTTTCATCCATGAACTTCCATCGACGATGTTTGGGGGACACAGTCGAGCAGGTAGTGATTGACGATGGAGTTCCTGAGTGGGAAATGACAGTGGGAGACATCAGTGGATGAGAATGGGGGAAGAGAACAATGCAGTGAGGTGATGGAGGTGACGATGACGAGGAGAAAATGATAGGTAATTTCTGGTGAGAGCGACAACGATAAGAAAGCAAGGCAATAACAAGCATGTGATGTGTGATAGAGAGCACGAACGATGGTTATGGGGGTAATGACAACATGATATTTGATCAGGGGATCGATGATGAGGGTATCGGGAATGAGGTGAGTGGTGACAGTCAAAGGGAAGGAGTGAAATTTTAGGGTTTGAGAGGAAGAACAAGGATGTTATATGAAACTGGGAAAAAGAAATTTTGGGCAAAATTTTTATTTTGGTTTTGCAACTGCCAATCGATTTTGGGCTCTGTCAAAGTCTATTTTCCTACTGGTGTTGGAATCTGTTATGCCATCTCTGCTAAGGTCTCTTTTGCATCACCAGCATGGTCGGCCCTTTACTATTCATCTCCCTAGAACCCATCAAACCTAGGAAACTAAACTCATTATCAAATTCAACCTTGTGAAATTTTATTCTACAAATTTATAATGATTATCATTATTTTTTTCAATTAGATTTGTAAATATATTGTTTTTGATTCACCGAATTTCTAATTTTTATTCATTTTTTTTATTCATTGTATTTCCAGTTTTTTAGTAAAAGGGAAACATTTTGAACACTGTGCTTGGGAAATCGTTATGCCCAGGCCAGCCCTAGTTCTTTTTTATCATCCATTGTGGATCTAGTAGGCACCTCCTCCACCATCTTCTTGGTGGCCAACTCCAATTCAAGATGGGAGAAAACCTCCTTTTGTTCAAGAACTGTAGGCACATTTACAGCCTCACCATGAGGATAGATTTCAATTGTAGGATCCCCACCAGCACCAGTTTGTATCTCAACTTCCGTTGGTTCATGCACCAGGGTGCATCTCAATTGTCCCTTGCCTTTATTAGCCTCCATTCCTGAATCCACATGATCTAAATTAGTTTCATTAAGCATAAGTTTAGAGTGAATCACCTTCTCTACAGGTGCATCATGTGTAGAGGCATCTGAGGAGATGGTATTAGATGGTTTTTCCATCCCCTTCTCAACTAAAACAGAACCTAAATCCTTGAAATCAGGCATAACTAGCTGTTGTCCAACACTGGAATGAGATTGCTCGTAATGGAAAGGGATGTCCGCTTGTAGATGAGATTTAGATTTTCCAAGAGGGAAAGATTTTGGTTTCCTGGAATTCCTCATTTGAATAGGAGTCTCTATGGGTTTCTTACCCTTTCTAACACCATACGATAGGTACAATTCTTCCTATAGGTAAATTGCATCCATCTCAGGTTCACTTTCAGAGGACTATGACTTAGTAGAATAATTTCACTCATCCTCAACATTTATAGAGAGATCTAAGAATTGATTCATTCCATTAGAGGAAAATCCGACTTTAGGATCTTCCTTATGATCCCCCAAATAGTTCTTTCCTTCTTCATCCTTTTTTAGAATTTGATCAGAATGAACACCTCTTTCATGATCTACACAATTCAAATCTAGATTCTGAGTTCCCTCTTGATTAGGAACCAATCCACCCAGGTGATCACCTTGGTCTTTCCCTTTTTTTCAATGATCAATAGAATGAACATTTATTCCACAAGAGATGCAAACCAATTTTAGATGACATTTATCAAAGGAGTTCCCTATTTATAATAGCCATTACAAAACTCCGGCTGAATTTTATAATCAATAATCAGATCAAATATGTGATTATCAGCAGTTAATACAACAATCTTAATTAGAGGATATCTAAGGTCAACCTCCACCAAAAAATGAGAAAAATGTTGATACCTGGCCTTTTCAGTTTCTTTATCCATTTTAATTGGGACCCCAACTACCGATGCAAATTCCCATAAAATTTTGGAATTCTAGAAAAATTGGATTATTCCCCAAATTCTTATCCAAATCTGAGTGACTGGGCTCTTCACATTTAAGAGATTAAATAGTGGATCCCAATCTTTAATCCTGATAATTCAAGGCTTCATGTTGACAAAACTATATCCCCAGGCTCTGGACTTCAAAGAGGATGATGGGAAAACAATGTGAAAGTATCCCTTTCCAATGGATATAATTATCCAATTATCAACAGAGTAAAAATTAGAAATAGTGATACTGAAAATAATGTAATTATGGGTAGATTTTATCTAAAAGTTAAGCTTGAGGAAATCCTCGAAGAACTTGACAAATGAAGGGATAAAACCAAGAAATAAAATGAAGTTGTTCATGACTTAAAGTTGTATATACAATAACAGGAGGAAGAGAAGTTAGAGTTAAAATCTAATATTAACAAATTGAAATCTAGAATTTATAGACTTAGGAAAGGAAGTATAGATCAAGATCAAAGTAGAGGAATGGGAACAAATCAATGAAGGATTGAAAAATACAACATAAAAAAAAGGTCCAAAGGACTAAAGAACTTGAAGAGGCGTGGCTTGGTGGTGAAAGTGTGAGAAACACGAAATACTCCTTACACCTAACATGATATTGAGTAGCTCAAAGAAACTAGTTCCAGTTGATGCTAAAGAAGTCCTGGGAGTAAGAACTAAAGAGAATATTTCCATTTCAAAGGTGCAGTGCTTTAAAAATAGAGGGAAAACTATTATGGAGCATAGTTAAATGGAAAAGACATATGTGCCTCAATCTAGGACATATGAGTCAACTCCCTAGAGGAAATTGGTTTTGGGTGAAGCTCAAAATCCTACTAGTCAAGCAATGAGAAATGGGAGAATAAAACCAAATATTAGGTGTTATTACTATAAAAAATTGGGTGATGTCCAATATCCTTACTCCATTGAAAAAATATCTTTCAGAGAGAAACAAAACAAAAAATAGTCAAGCAGTTTTTCATCTTATTCTTATGTTTTTAACAGTTATTGTTTTTGGTGTAAAGTATATGGACATAAGGAAACCTATTGTGCCTCAAGGATACAATGATAGGTAACTCATGAGACTCAAAAATTATGATATGAGTATATGAGAATGTCATCCAAAACATTGAAAACTGAAAATGGATTTTCAATTTTACAAGATGAAAGTGGGAGTGTTGAACCAAAAAGTCATAAGGGTATCAATATTCAGAAGAAGTTCCTTGGAAATCATGGAAGAATAATAAATGGTATGAGAAGGAAAATGTTTTTTTAGTTTCTTTGAGAGTAATGGATAGGTCAAGCTTATGGGTTCTGGATAGTGGATGTACCTCACACATGATCAAATATAAAAATATTATTACCGGAATCAAATATGTCAAAGGTGGAGTGGTTCGGTTTGGAAATGATGAATGACTCAAAATCATTGGCTTTGGGAAGGCCAAAGTTTGTGGAAAAAATATTCAAAAGATAGAAGTGATCTTGGTATAAGGAATTAGCTACAAAATGTTGAGTGTAATCCAATTGTGTGACTCAAGACATGTTATGGAATTCAGCAAGAAGGGGTACATTGTTAAGGCAAAGAATGGATCACTTGTTCTATAAGTATGGATAACCAAAGGGAAACTCTACTTGATCGATGAAGAAAATTGGTTCATGTTATCCAAAGAAGATGAAATCAATCTATATAATAAGCCACTTTAGAACTTAAGCCAAATATATTTGGAAAATCTATTGAAGACTGAGGGAGAACATGACTTTCCAAATATCACATGTGATAACACACATACATTTGACTCTTTTCAAAAAGGGAAAATAGTTTGGAAGATGTACAAGCCAAAGATAGGGAAGTCATCAAGAGTTTTGAAGCTTGTTCATGTAGATGTCTGCGGACCAATTACCCCTAAAGCATCAGATGGAAAAAAGTTATTATGTTTTTTTATTGATAATTTTAGTAGGATGAATTGGTTAATGATTATTACACATAATACTGAAGTATAAAAGTGAATCACACTATACCAAATAGAAGCCAAAAGAATTCTTGGGGTGAAAATTCAGAAGTTTTTCACTAACAATGGCATGGAATTCACAAATACCCAAGTAGAGAATTATATAGAGAAGCATGAAATTAAACATCAAGTTTTAGTGGTGATAAATCCTCAACAAAGAAGATTTATTGAGAGAATAAATAGAATCAATAACAACATGTCTTGAACTATTCTCATTGAAAAATACATACTGAATAAATATTAGAAATATGTGGTTTAAACAGCATTTTACATCTCTAATGGAGAGTTTCTATGTCCAAATGAATACAAGACATCATATGAAATGTGGTATGGAACGAAACTCATACTGAAATACTTCAAAGTATTTAAAAGTAAGTGCTTCATACTGAACAAAGAAAAATTTAGAAATTTTTAAGTGTGTAAAGATAAAGGGATCTTCCTTGTACACTCATCCAAAAGTAAGTTGTATTAATGCTACAACAAATGGATTAGAAAAATAGTTGAAATTTATGATGTGAACGTGAATAAAAATGAGAAGAATTTGAATTCTTGTGAGCATATTACAACTTCCAATTAGCATAATTTTCATAGAATTATTACAGAATGTTAGATAGACAATGAAGATTATGTGTCCGGATCAGAGGGATTTCAAAGGGATGAAAAAAACTCTGATGATAACTCAAATAATTAAGAAAATGTAGCAGGAATAGTGAATTCAAGTAAACAATACTAGAGAGATAAGATTGATGGTAGAAATATAGTAGGAGACCAGATAGATCTAATTCAAACTTGGAGGATGAAGGTGCATAAGAAAACTTCATTTCTATCGTAGGTAAAACAAAAATCATTTCATGATATTTCTCAACAAGAAATTTTGTTCAAGGACATGAATGAATAACTTGATCAAATTGAGAAAAATCATACTTTAAAAATTGTCTCAAGGATGGAAAGTAAAAAATGTGATTAGAACCAAGTGGGTTTTATGAAACAAACTCAATGACTATGGCACATTGAAAAGGAACAAGGCACGTCTAGTGTACAAGGGATATTCCCAAATCAATGGGATCAATGTTGATAAAACATTTTCACTAGTGGATTGACTTGAAACCATTAGATTATTTCTAGAAATGACTATGAAAAGGGTTTAAAAGTTTATCAAATGGAAATCAAATCAGAATTATTGAATGGAGACCATGAAGAGGAAGTCTACATCATGAAACCTTATGGGTTTATCATTTATGATGATGAGAGTAAGGTGTGTTGATTGAGGAAAGATTTATACAGGCTGAAACAATCACCATGGGATTAATACTCAAGGTTGGATCAGAACATAAGGAAGATCGGTTATCATCAAGGAGAGATTAATCAAAACCTATATATTTAAAAAGATCAAGGTTAGTGGATGGTTTTTCTTATATATGTTGATGAAATCCTTTTTGGAGGCTCAGATGATATCCAACGCAAGCATTTTTCAGATTTGATGAGGTGTAAATTGGAAATGTATTCAATTGGTGAATTTTTGTTCTTCCATAGGTTGAAGGTGATTCAAAAGAAGGATGGGATATTTATCTACTAAACCAAATATGACAAGGAGGCATTGAAATGATTTCAAATAGAAAATTCCAAACCAATGGAAACTTTGGTGGAAACCCACATGAAATTTTTTAAAGATGGTGAAGGTGAGAAAGTGGATGTGACACTTTATAGGAAAATTATTAGTAGCCTAATTTACTTGACAATCACCCATCCAGATATTGTGTTTGACACATTTAAAGCTGCAATATATCAAAGTCATCCTAAGAAAATTCACATGAAATTTGTGAGATATATACTTCGATATATCAACCAAAAAGTGGATTATGGGCACTATTATTATAGAAATTCATAGCAGCAATTGGTGGGCTATGTGGATGATAATTGAGAAGGTTCATTGGATGGCCAAAAAATCTACCTCAAGAGGTGTGTTCTATATTGTAAGCTCTTTCATTTTCTAGCAAAGTAAGAAACATGATTGCATATCCTTTATCATTGCAGAGATGGAATATGTGGCGGTAACTCAAACGTATACTCAGTTGATATGGATGCAAAAAAAAATTGAATACATTGGTATTGATGTGGTATCTATGATTTCAATTATATGTGAAAACTTTAGTTCTATAAAAACTACTAAAATCCCATTCAGCATTCGAGGATGAAGCACACCGAAATAAAGCACCATTTCTTGAAGAATAAAGTGAAGAAACAATTTTTTCAAATATATTATAAACCAAAAAGAGATCAAGTTATGGATATCATGAAAAAAGATTTACCAAAGCTGGATTTTGAATGACATCAGTTGGCTCTTGGATCCCAACCGAATCCACCTCTTTAGATGGACTCAGAGATGAGACCCCCACTCCCCCGTAAAAATTTCTTCTAGAGCAAGGCATGTGTAATTCCCTCTACTCATGTTAAGTTCTTCTAATTATCCTTTTTGTATCTTCAAGGAAGTTATCTTTGGGTTCATTAACAATGGGGGAGAATATATGTTTGACTTTTGACTCAAGGGAAGAATCATCACTTAGGGGGGGAGTGCTTTGTTTGAAATGTAATGATGTTAATATGAGAATTATTTTATTTAACTCTTGATTCTCACATTGATAATTATCTCACATGATCTTAGAGTTTATGATTTATGAATCAGTGGTTCACTCTTTGAAGGCAAAGAATAGACGTGTTGTTCAGGTGTGTGGTCAGAAATGACATAAGTATGGTGATTGTTTAGTTTTGTTTGGATTTGTTAACAAACCCAAAGGGGATATTGTTGGAAAAACCCCTTTATAGATTTGTGGGAGTTATGTTTACTGAAAAGTTGAAAAAGAATTAATGTTAATCTATACTTGTTATGGAATTCTTGGAAGTTGTTGAAGAAGAGTTCTTTCTGGAAGACAGGCCCCACGCCATAGAATTTACTTCGTGCCATATAATGTGTTGACTTAAGCAAGTCTGGGTCATAGTGAAGTCAGTTATGCCATATAATATGGTTGTAAGGGAACCTAAAATATTTTCCAGGTCATAGAATCAATGGTTACACCGCAATGATGGTTGGAAGATCCAAAAAAAATCATGCCTACTCAAGTCTAGGGCAGCACCCAAGTGATTTCCAAATAAACTGGTTGTTGAGCCCAGGTGGAATATAATTGAGCTAGCTGGAAAGGGATATGCATGTGAGAATCTGTACAAGTAGGTACATGTGTGTGTAAAGTCAAACCATGATGCATGTAAGGTAATTAAAGGTGGTACTTTACCTTTCACGCATGGGGCGGCACAGGAGGTAGTAGGCAAGCATCAGCGCCAGTTTGACTTGAATGAGTCGCTGAGGAAGGCGGTTTATTATATAGCATTGAAATTCCAAAGGAATTTTTTGGTATGGGATTCAGAGTTCTTTGACCATGCTGAAGTCAAATGAACCAAGATGTAGGGGGCCTTTAAAGGAATTTTCATTGAGTTTCAGTGCCATTGTAAATTATGAGGTGTACACATTATAGATTGATGGCTACACCATGGTCCTTTTGGAAGATGAGATGCCTATGTCGTAGCTACATCTTGCATTTTAGAGGGTACAGAGTTGACATAATCAAGGATCTTGGGGATCTCCAATTCCTACAGGAGGTTAGTCCATAGCATAAGTGGCTACACGGCAGCAAGTTCAATGAGTTAAAGGAGTTAGAAGAAGATCATGCTGGAGAACATGGAGTAATGGAAAAATTAATGCATGAGTTTTGTGGATCAGTTCCAGTACAGGTTCCCATGATACTATTCTTTAGACCATGGCATAGTATATGAAAAATGGATAATTATATTCCATAGAATAAAAAACTATGTTGTAGTCAAGCAGTTTCAATCAGCTGGCAGTTTCGGCCAGAAACTAAAAGAGGGAGTTATTACTTTATCTCTAGGTGTCTAATTCAGATTTAATGGAACATTATGATCCCATAAATCATAAGGGACACTTAGCACAATCTTGGAGAAAGTAGATTTAGTACCAACCATTGTATTGAAAATATAAGAGTGGAGAGGCTCTCAGTATAGATAAGAAGTTTCTTCCAAATCTGGTGGAAGATTGAGAGCAAGAAAGAATAAGGGAATTCTTAGAGTTTTATTTAACTAGAACATCATTAGAGGGTGCATAATAGACTCATCATGGTTGGTATATTATTCAAATCTTAATATTTTGAAGAAGATAAAGGATGCTACAAAGGGAATAATGATTTAATCACTTTGTTGAGAGGCAGTGAGCTTTCTCATCTTGTTTGAATAGTGAGTTTGGAGGGTCAGTGAGACTACACCATTATGTAAACCAAACAAAGTAGCATTCTCTATTGTTTTTGGTGTATCGATTCATCATCAATTTTATACTCCTTGGACTAGCCCGACTAGGGTGAATCAAGTAAAATTATTTGTGTTCCCTTTTACTTCTTTCATCACTTTTCAAGAGAAGGAAAGGGATAGAAAAAGGAGTGTTCCTCACATCGAGAGATAAAGATTGTGATCAAGGGATTTAAGGGATAAAATCAGTGCAACCCCAATTCACCCCTATAAAGAACCAAACCCTAGTAGGCCAAATTCAATAGTTACTTTATTACATTGGCATAAGATACAAATGTTCTCATCCCAAAGAACCGAATAGTTTAGTGGTATTAGTAAACTAGATAGATACATGATTACCATGTTACATTGGAAATATAAAAAAATAGTATAAGAAATATTATTTCCTCCTTGATATCATTCATAATATACTTCTTCATATCTTGGGGAAGGAAAAATAAAAAAGTGTGAGCTCAGATGCTTAGTAAGGGTTACGTATGGTGGAATATATCTTGAGTAAATAACGCACATTCAATATGGAAAGGTAAATAACTAAAAATACATAACATATAATCAATAACTTGAGTATGGAGAATAATATGGCAGGAATAAATGATGACGAAATAATTCCATATAAATAATCATAAGATTATAAAACTTATCCATGGATATAATAACTATTCAAATAATCACATGGAAGTCAATAAATGATTTCATAATGATGGAATAAATAATGTTGGACATATTAAACATATCGTCGAGCCATTATGCTAATGCATTATAAACATACCATCATGATCGTGTGCCAAGACATCTTACATAAATGGGTAAGGTCTCGGCCAAATACCCAACCTATTTTGTTTCATGAGACCTACTGATGCATTGAGGGGATATATAATTTCAGGCTCCTCCTATCACTTAATAAATCTAATGAATTCATCATATGAATAAACAATACAACTTAATTAACATGTCTTAATAATCAAAAACTATCCATATGGGGAGAACTGGCATACAAAACGTCAATACTTTTCCCAGTAAAACTGATCATAAATCATCCATAGAATTAATAAGAATAGTATCATTAAAAAATATCCACAATATATCATAAGTAAAATATAGGTTTGTTTACTTTAATGAATAGAAATATCATAAAAAAAGTTTATTTAAAACATTCCTGAAGAAAATACCCTTTTCACTTTGAAAATCACTTTTGAAAACATAAAATTTCTAGAATATTAAGAAAAATATTTTCAATAAAAATAATTATGAAAACATGTAAGGTGAGATTAAAATCATTGAGCGATCATGATGGTGGGAAATTTTATTCATGCTAAGTATGTTAAAACAAAGATTCCATTCACATTTTTGGAAAAAAGTAAAAAAGTATCTCATTCGAAAAAATAACAAGTTTCATTTCAAACATTTGTGTAGAAAGTCAAACATAGATAAAAATGAATTTAAGCTATCATTTAAGATTATTCAAAACATTCTTGAAAAAAAATCAAAAACATGAATATGGAAGAAAAAGGTTTTCCGACCAAAAGAGGAGAAATAAGGTTGGATTTTCTTAAACCATTTTCTGAGAAAGTTTGAGTACCAAAGAGAGAAAAATGGTATTAAAACATCAAAATTCCATAAATATATAGATGAGAATAAATATTAATAGGGTTTATCATATGAAGATCATATAATTTCTTTTATGGAAATTTAATCAAAAACAATCATGATTAAAATGAGATTGAAAGATAAACCTCTTACCTCTTTGGTAACTTTTGAATCATAAGTCCCATGAAAGAATGACTTTAAATGAAACTTTAAATATCATGAACATGAAAAAATTCATGATATAACATGTCAAAAGGGAAATATATACACCTCATAAAATAATATATATGCATAACATAAGCATATGTCCCAAAGAAGGAAAATTTGAGGTGAATAACTCTTACAAAGATCATATCATTGAATTCAGATTAATCAATTGAGGGGTTATGTGTAACAGATTTAAATACACAAAAACAAAGTATAAATATAACATAAATAAATCAAATTCCATTTTAAAAATAATCTTGGCATAATATAATAAATGAATAAGTGATATAACTCAATGAAATAAGATTGAGTTAAGGAACTCTTACCTTTCCCTTTATGTCACATCCTTTCGATTGATCTTAAGGTCTTTGTAGGAGAGCTTTATGATCACCCCAGTGACTGAGGGATGTGTAAATGCAAGTTTAGATAGTTATTTGGGTAGTGGATTGAGAGAAAAAACGAATTTTAGTTGTGTAAAAAAATGTTGAAGTGGGTCCCTTTTATAGGCAAAATAAATGGCATTTTTGCAATTTTTCAATCTTTAAGGGTTAGAAAGGTAATTTTAAAAATGAAAAGTGGAACAAATATAGACCAAGAATGATATAATCAACAATTTATTATCTACATGAGTCATGATATATATTTTTATAATTTTTTAATGATTAAAAAAATTAAACATTAAATAATATTTAAGGTCTTTTTCATCACTATTCACAATACTTGACTTTATAAACATCATGAAAACTACCAATTTTGAATCTAATATCTTAGATAATAACTTTTAATTAATAAATATATATAAAATTCATGGAATACATATACTCATCTCAATATTATTATTTTTAATATTTTTAAAATTATTTATTTAATTATTTTACTGCTTTTATATACGTCACGCCATTATGATGCAAGTGTTTTGAACAATTATAATAATTTTCAAAATTAAATATAAATCATTAGCATAAATAAAATTATTATGCATCATTTATATCATTTATATTTATTCATAAGGAATATATATTCTCATTCATATCATGACAATATATTTAATATGTTATCTTGAGTTTTAACACCTTTCACAAGTATTGCACAAGCATTTAGATAAGATTCTTATTATATAACTCCAAATTTTAAAGTTATCAATAAAAATCATCATTTACACGTAATATTGGCTAAAAAAGTCATGAAAATACTTTTTTATTCTCAATTATTATCATTAGGACAACAAATTTGACTTTCCCAGTTCTGTACAAGCACTACACCGCCCTAAAAATGATTTTCATATTTGTCATGAAATAAATTCTAATTTATATGTTTTAAATTATTTTTGAATAATATTTATAGTATATTATAATAAATGATTTTTTATATAAGCTTCATAAATTTATATATCAAATTTATGTAAGTATAATATCATAAAATATAATGTATCTCATAAAAACTATATGTTTTTCCATTATTCACCAAAATTTGTCTTTAAACTCTCCATGAAAAATTATGGAATTTGAATTAAATTTTTAAAACATTAATTAAGTTTCATTTAGATCCATAAAAATCATTCAAGACCCTAAATAATCCTAAAAACCCAAATTTAATACATTTAAACATATTTACTTTGATTTTTTACCAGCTTATACAAGCATTACATCAATGATGTGCAAGCACTCTTGGTAATTATATCATTAATAAAAAATAAAAATAAATTACTATCATAAATATAATATGTTCATACTCAATTTAATCATTTTTTATCATTCATAACTTATTTTAATCCTTGTGATAAAATATTAAAGATTATTGAAACAGAGTGACATTTTGTTTTTTATATTTTACTTAAATAATATTTATGTCATTATCAAAGAAAAATGACATAAAATTTACAAATTTTCAATACTTGGATGAGGATAGAAAAACTCCAATCGTTCAATAGTATTAGGGAAATATTTTTGGTGATTTTAAGGTTTTACCCCATAGTTTTAACCTGGTTTTACCTATTTTACCCTTACCAGAGTGATAAATTTTATCATGGTTACTATTTAAATTACCAAAAATAAAAGGACCTATTAAAAAAATTCAAACCCCTTAATTATAAATATGTAATCTATTTTTCAAGATTAAATTCACATAGGTAGCATAATTTAATTTAAAATTAAACTCATAAAGTGCGACGAAAAGTGTTTTTTCAAGAAAATGAATTTTTCAAGAAAAAGATGATCTTATATTAACTCCAAGAGTAGTAAAATGGAGAAAACAAAAAAACATTATGCACTTAAAAACAATTTTTAGAAAAAATGTGTTTTAAAGCATAAAATGACTTCACTAAAAATTGAGTGTTTATTTCCTAAGAATAATCAAAACATTTGTATTGGGTAGGACCTTTATATGTATTTCATGATGTGGTTAATCCTATTCATACTCATTAATTAAACTTCTATGTTATAACTATAACATTTAAATAATAATATTTTATGGTTCTTTTGGGTTCGGTTTTGAGTATTGTATATGCTATCAAACATAGTATTCTTTTAAAATCTCAGAGTGTTACACCCCCTCAAGGTAATTATCTTGAAAAGAGACCAACATCTAATTAGTGTAGTATAAACACTAGGTAATACTAGATTTAGTTTCCTAGGGCCACTCCCATGATGATGGTTGCTTTAACCTCTTTCTTTTTTTTGTGCACTTTATTATTATTGACTGTTTACTTGTAATACTTTCCTTTATTTGTTATGACTATTTATTTTATATCTTTTTCTTTACTTATTATTGGATATATTGTTAGTTTCTTCATTTCACGTCTTTAGTTCATTACTTATTATTAACATTTGAAAAACAAATTATGTAATTTTTTGAAAGAAAATTAGTGTAAAGAGGTTTTTAAAACAAGTTGTCTATCTTCTTTAGTTTTCAAAGGCATTGCGGTGTTCTCCTTAATAAGGGTATTTCTTGGATAAAGTTTTTTAATTTATTAAGAAAGGAAAACTCATATTTTACTCATATGAATGGTTTTACTCAAATTCTAAAAAGTTTCTATTTTCATAGAATGTATTTCAAACTAGGAAGAATGGGTTTTTCATTTAAAAAGTATGCACTAGAAGTGGGGAGGATATATGTTGGGAATTTTGTGCTCACTCCTATATAAATATTTCGGGTTCGATGTTGAGGTTGGATGGTGGACATGGGTCACATAGATATTTGTAGTTCAATGTTTAGTTTTTCTTTAGTCAATCCGGTATCGTGTATGTATCGGCCTTTCCAACCTTCCTGTATTTCAAGATTGTTTGGATTTTTTAATTTATTTTATGTTATGGCTTCTGTGTGGTCATTTATGTTTAATAGTGCCATGTTTGTTTAATTATTATTATAAAGTTGTTTATTTGATGTGAATGGATTCCCGACTTATGGATAAAGTCATTTCAAACTCTTGGTAGGTTTTTTCTGTGTATTTTATTCTGTTTATTGGATGAAACCATTCCCATGTGCTTATATGTGATGCATTGGCACTAATTATTATCCCAAGATGATCAGGAATGTGCCTCGGGTATATCGCGGGCTGGCTTGGGTGTCTAATTAAGGGGTATCTCATGATGGTTTTTGACAAAATGGTATCAAATTCTAGGTTCTTAAAGGGGCCTAGGTTCTTAAGCCTCCCTTTTTTATTTGGATCATTCCAGTAGATTGGATCTAGGACTATCAAAGCTCGATTGGTAGGTACGAGAAGAGTCTAACTAACTCTTACTCACATGAATCCTCGAGTTTCCATGGGATAACATGTTGTGAGTCTTGATTTTCAATCTTATTCTTCATTTATTATGGTATATTTTGACTTGGATGAATGGAATTTTGGATGATATTGAGATTGTGAAGGATATTTTGAGATTTTTTATGTTTTGGGGGTGAAAAGGAGAAATAACCTAAGGTGCACAGTTAGCTTACATGTTCTGGAAAATCATTTGAAGCATTTGAGATAGGTTCTATTTAGATCCCAATGGCAGTTTATAAGGTTGGCGCACGGTCCTCCAAACCGTGTGACAAAACCATGCAAATTATAATCCCCTTTGAAATTTTTATTCTGAGACTCCTTTTGAAATCTAATTATTTTGGATTTGATTTTTTTTTTAAGGTTAATTGAAGAGAGTTTTAAGATGTTTTTATACTATTTGATTGGATCGTATTAATGGATTTTGTTGAGAAACTTGGTTTTCATAGGAAAAGGTGGAATGACTTAAAGGTAATAAATGGGTTTTCCATTTTGATTGGAATCAAGTTAAAGGTTTTAGATTTCCAAGATGATTATAATAAGGGATTTATGAAATGGAAAAATGATTTTAAGTAGAGTTTGTAATTAATATTTAATTATTCTAAGATGAATTGAAATGAACATGATATTTTTATTTTTCAAAGTGATTTCAAAAAGTGAATTGTAAAATTTTAAGTTGAATTTCGAGTAGAATTTTAAGATTTTGAATCGAGTGTGGGTTATTTTAAATTTCAATCAATAAAATGATTTTAAATTTAGTGTGGGTTGATTTGTGGTTTTCTGAAGAAAACTTAGTTTTAAAAGGTGAAAGTTTAAGTTTGAATTTTATAAAAGAATCTTTTAAAGAGAGGTGAAATGGATTTTTATGTCGTAGGGTGTGTTAATGATTTTAAAGATGAACTTGATGAGGATGGGAAATTTTGTTTTGGGGGAAATCTTATGGTTTTGAAATAATTTTAAAATGGGCCTTGATTTTGGTTGGTGCTTTGATTCCCTGAGTGGTGGTTATGATTTTTTTCTTTGAGTTTTCCTTTTACCAAAGGTTTATTTTGGTTTTAGATAAGTTATATTATAGTGCATTGTTGATTTATTTTTGTGTTACCTTATTATCCAATATGTTTCTTAGAAAGTTCCAATGAGTGTGGGAAGTCCATATCATGGGATCTTTCCTGGGATCATACCTCTCTTAGTAGTGTCACTCTTCCGATTGACGACCTTACCCAAACTCCAAGTGGAGTGGCACGACCAAACCCTTCTTAGTAGTTGAACCTTGCCTAAGATCTCTTGGTTAGTTTCTTTTCATCTTTTTCTAAGTGGATTATTTCTTCTCGAACCAATAGTTAAGGACTCATTGAATGTTTGATTTTTGAAAGTGGCCTTTATTCGGACCTTGGGTTGGGGATGATCTTATCTGACCTAGCTCTATTTGAGGATGCGATCAATGGGGCCATGGTAGTGGGTCTGATTTTTAAGAGCCAACCTAGGATAGGTAGTGACCCTTCTTCTTTCGATCATGGTGAAGTTCCATTATCCTATGAGGAGAAGCTCCCTTGTATGCTTAAATGTGTTTGGCTTGGGAAATATGAGTTCTTTTCTTTCATGTTTAGATGTCTTATTATCATCCAAGTCAGTTGAGTTATTTTAAAAGGTGTGTGTTTTAGAGTGTTGAAGTCCGAGTTGGGTGGTGCTCTGAGGGATACTGTTTGGGGCATTCCTCTTTCTTTTCTCCCTCGCTCCATTTTCTTTTCCCCTTCCCTTTTTCTTTCTTGTTTTGTGGGTTATAAATTTGGATGTTCTTAATCTCATGCTTTTTTAGAGGCCTTAATGATTGATTTGATGAAACTATGAATGTGCTCTTGATTGAATGTTTTGGTTGAGCTTCCATGATTAAGAGTTTTATTGTGGTTGTAGTATTTACCTTAGTGTATTATATGGTTCTATTGACCTTCTATGGTAGTAGAGTCCTTATGGTGGGGAGACCGAGAATCGGTCTCACATCTCCATTTGATTATCCCTTGTGACCATTGTGCTCATGCTTTGGTTTTAGGTTATGATATGAGATTTATGGATGTTTGTTGATTTGGAGATTTGGTCTGATTAGGATGGTTTTTTTAGTTATAATTATGAGTTGGGACTTACATATGTTTGTGGTTTTGAAAACATTTTGTGTCTAAGTTGGGATTTCTTTTAGTCTCGGTTCTAAAGCTTTCCTTTTCTTCCGTTTTGTGTTTGTTCAATCGTGTCCTGCTCTAGCTTGATGACTTTTAGGAGGGTAAAAAGTGTTATGATGAGGATAATTGTCACACTCTAACCCTTATTTTCCTTATTATTTTGTTTATTTAATGGATTTTGATCTTTTCGTTGAATTTTGGGAGCTTTGGGTTTAAATTTTGAATTTTAGATAGTTTTTCTTTTTGTCGCATGATTAGTGTGCATGGTTTAGGGAAACCATGTGATGACCCTTAAGTAGTGACCTTTTATCATGACCCCCTCCCTCCAAAGGTATTCAAACTGAGTCAGTAATGAAGGAAGAGAGATAATAACCCCCAACTCCAAACTTCAATAGGCCCCGGGTTGGCGACAGTCACTGAGGGTATAAAAAGATCACATATAGAAGGCATTACCCTCTATAATATTATAAGATTAGGTGATAGAATAAACAACCACCAAGAAAATCCATGACATAATATGAAAGTAAAGGGAACCAAAATCATCCCACGATGCATGTATAAAGTAAACAAATACAAAGAGTCTCCAAATAAAATACCCAAAAGAAAATCCTAAGGCAGCAACACAACAACAGCTCCAAAGTCTAAGCTAGTAAAGTTCATCATTGTCCATGAAGTTCCCTTGGAAACCTGGAAAAAAAATTATATACGTGAGGTGAGCATAACATGTTTACTCAGCAGGATCATACTTAAAGTCTCTCATGCACATGTGAAAAGAGCATATTAATGCACCTGTGAGCAAACAGTAGAACCAACATCACCTAAGCAGGTCAACTAACCAATCTCATCCTCACTATATCATGCTCACCAAATAATGCATCCAAGTATAATAACATAATAAGAAGCATATAGATAAATAAAGTATCGCACACCACTTTCCCAGTAATTTACCACTCACGCACCCCGACATCATGTGTCCTGGTGCTCTCATCTCTTCCACATAATCCTACCCAAAAACACATAGTCCACCATATCATATCTCACTTGAATACACTTGGGTCATTACATCACATCTCGCCCAAAAACACATGGGCCGTCACATCTTTACGACAGTCGTAACCAAAATAGTAGGGTATCATGAACATAAAGGATATCAACTTTGTGTCATCCTCCTTCCATGTACGACCCCCACTATGAACCCACATCATCCTCTCATCAAACACAACCATAAGTGCACTAAAATCTAAAATCCATCATAGCATGTGTGTAAGAACCTCACCTAGAAGAGAGCAGGGAAGAGCGAGTAGTCATCCATCTGTCATCACCACTGGATGTTGGGAAAAACACCCCTAAAACATTTGGGTGTCAGCGCATGGTGCACAACGCTGGTGGGGTGCATATAGAAATTGTGATGAACATATAATATGTATAATTTTCAGGAACACACAAGCCCAACCTATGGGTCCATAACACGGATACCATCCCAACTCAAAAACGTCACCCCCAAGGCCTCATAACCTCCGCTACTTTCATTGTCACCTCTAAATGCATAATGCCACACAAGCAAGCCACACCACAAGCCACATTCCATCTTTCTTTTCAAGTTAATCCATTACTAGATTTTACTAATTACCAACCATCTTCATTTATCAAGCTCATTCATTTCCTATTAACAACATTCACTTAAGTCGCACTTCCCATTTCAATTTAAGTATTCATTACTTATTCCAAACCATTATCCAATTCATCCCATTAGCCATTCCAGTTTCATTATTAATATTTAATTCCAATATTACTAGGAAACTAGAAAAACACGACACAACACAACAACAACCCATCCTCCACATGCCAACAAGCCCCACATTTCCACCGTTTCACATCACAACCACTTCCTCATCACAACCACCACATATCACAACCACACAACACAACCACTTCTCATCGCAACCACCACACAACATAACCACACAACACAGCCCCTCCTCATCGCAGCCACCACACAACATATTCCCTACACCACACTTTTCACATATCTTATTCCAAATTAAACAAGGGGCTTTCATCACACTCAATTCTTTATTTCAAGGGCATTCTCACACAAACCATAATATTTATGGGCAACCAATTTATTAGCCGAATATACGTTCTTATCCAAACTCGTGTGTGGTGAGTTTAAGCAACAAGAACCACAAGGTTTGTTAATTCAATATTCTCAACAACATAAAAAAAAACTCAATATAAACCAAGGCTGGAAGAATAACAAACATGCTCAACATATTGGAAACACAGGGACAAGTAACCTCTCCCTTCCCCTTTAATTACAATTAACCAATTAATTATCTTCATTAAGCCGGTGCATATTATCTCCCCAAAGGATAAACAAAAGCATAATATCTCCCTCATGTACAATTAGAAGAAATACTAAGGATTCCCTACAATGTATTTTCCCCTGTAAAACAGTGCAGCCAAGGAATAGAGGAGAGAGAAGGTTCTACCTCACCTAGATATTACAAAGAGTTCTCATAAACAGCTGAAGATCATCAACTTGAAGAGCGAATTATGGAGTTGTCCAATTGAGAGGAAAACAAAGCAAAATAAAGGGAGAAGGGTATGGGTATTTTAAAATAACAACAATGCAAAAATTGGAAAATCAACATTGAAACCCCATTAAATTTTCCCAATAGTTTGTAGTTCATAACTTAATTGTGGATTGATCAAACCTTCCAAAAATGAGTTTTAAATCATTAAAAATTCAAAAGAAATAAATTCCTTGGTTTTAGAAATTTAAGAACATTGAAATGGCGCATAGGGGTCACAGGTTGAAAAGGAAGAAGAAAACCATAGAAAATAGGGTAAAAATGTTACCCTTGCGCATGTTAGGGGTTAGTGAAAGGGTAACTTGTTTTACCCTTTCGCATCACTTTGGAAAGGACTCACATAAGTGTAGCTTGATTTTACCCTTATGCATGCTTTGAAAATTCCACCTTACCCTAACCCACAGTAGGTGGTCTGCGTAAGGGTAACTTGTCTTACCCTTACGCAACATCATTCCAAGGTTTGTGTAAGGTTAGCTTGATCTTACCCTTACACAACCTTTATAAAAATAGTCTTATCCTTATGTAAGTTTTAGGGTTCATGGGTTACCCTTACGCAAGATGGAAATAGCCCTTGTACAGCGTATAGAAACACTCACTTACCCTTACGCAGTATGGTCAGGACCTTTATGCAATGCATGGGAACTATAATGACATGAACTGTTATAAATAAAATTCCCCTTTTGATTTAATTAAATGTCTTATGTATTATGGTAATAGAAAATACATGCACTTCTTTAGTTTTATTATATACTATCAAATTTAAAAGACCGTTAAGCATAATTGTCGTTGATAATATAGTCGTTGAATAGTGATCACATGATTAGTATAAATATAGGGTTTTAACAAATTCAATTTACACAGATAAATGGAAGTAATGGTCTCAACCAGTAGGACCGTACCATATAAAGCCTATTTATCAGAGCTTCCAAGGTAGATAGCATCACTGGGATTTGTCCTTAACCAAGCTCAAGCTGAGATCAAACAACTTAAGCATTAGTGAAACCCTTTACGGGAGAAGTTCAAGCTCATCGAGATCACGACCTAAACCATGTACACTAAACTACCCCATTAAAGTCTCATTGTCGCGCACCTTACTCTTAGGGTGTTTGTTGGTGTATTAAAGGGATATGTATCAACAACCTAGAAATATGAGTATGTGTATTATTTTTTATAGAATAATGAATATATTTTCATCCAATTATTGTTACTTTATAAATTATTTTTATTTTATACAATAAACACAAATAGTATTTTTGGGTAATATTCAAATTCAATTAATGAATTTATTTTGATGAATTAATTTATTTTGGAAATAAAAAAAATATTTTAATAAAATATTATTTTTAAAAAATTTTGAATAAATATAAATGGTCAAATAATTTTTATGATTCCAAATGCAATTTTTATAAGAGTTCGAAACCTGTTATTGTCAAAAAAACTCAACATTTCTCAATAAACATCGATTCTTATTTTAAAAGTTAAAATCCACATATTTAGAAAATTATTTAGATAAAATGAATATTATTTTTAGAATCAAAACATCAAAATTATCCAGTGATGAATTTTTCAAAAAAAATTGAGACAGTCAAATTTTCAGGTAAAAATTAAATACGATATAAATATATGGTGTGTATTATGACATCATAATGACCTAAAAGTTGTGTAATAAATACTATAAAGGGTATCCACGACCAAATCTATGTTTTACCTTTAAAATAATGTGATTTTATGTTTATTTGATTAATTTTATAAATCTATTATGAATCCTCCAAAAACCATTAATATATTTTAAGATTTTAAAATCATTTCTTTAAGAGTATGACTCACTTCCACGTCAACAAGGTTATTATTTTATTAAGTTCGGCCCTTGCCCTTATAAAATAATGAAAACCTGGTAGGACCTACCCTCTCTACAAACCGACTTCTTTATCTATTAAGTATTTTGAGAATAGAACTACAAACGAAAAGTGGAATTACATAGGGATGACAAGGATGGAGATGAATGGAAGAAGGGGATGGAGAAGAGACTTCAAGAGTTTGCACTCCCGCCCAACCTGAAGTCGTCCAAGCCAAAGGTCAATTCCTAGATAATTATTCCCTACTTATAGAGAACTGGTTTTTGCCTTGTAAGACTTCGGAATATTTCTACATATATTTCCATAGCTAGGCGCTGAGACGTCATGCGATTTCGAGCCCCAGGGTGCCTGAAATAAATTTTATAACAATATTAAGTATTTTTATACTATGCACACGACGGAAATGGGATATCTCTAAAACAGTTTCTCGGATCAGAAAACGGAGGTCATGGTTGAGTATAGAGCGTGTCGTTTACCCTAAGCAGGGTATAACTTTTGCGGGTGCAGACCTTCTGTGGAAAAAGCTATCGAGGACATAACCGTAAATAAAATAATTAAATATTATTATTTTAATTGGACGCTACTCCTAATAACTTCTGAATGGGGATTTGGATTGTAAATCTGATAGCACCGTTGAGTTCGTAGCGCGGTGTTTATCTTAGGGGCGACCTCAAGTGAGAGGGCGTGGGAGGTTCGGATTCCGCGACTGCTGACGATTTTCTATAAATAGGAGTTTAGAGAAATGAGTTAGGGTTAGCTCATTTCTCTCGCAGACAGCGGAGCTCAGGCCATCTGATTTCGACAGAGATTTGACGTCCGAACTTCATCGGATCGTGATGAAAATGCAGGCGCTAGTAGATCAGAGCACACCGAACACAACGACAGATCCAAAATCAAGGTAGGATTTCTATTTCGGATTTTGCAGCTCCTAGATTGAATCATTTGTGGTCGATTTTGATTTCTGTTGGAATTCGCTACTTTAGAATCCTTTATTGATGGTGAAACTAACAACGATCATCGTCTGTTTTGATTCGGAATCGCACGTTCTTTGTATTCTTCATCATTCTTCGATGATAACTTTTCTCTATGCTCAACGGCCTCCGATGTAACACCCCAGGTAAATAGAGAATATGACATTTTCACATTTATCCATATTTGTGAATAAAATATTAATATTACTTTAAAGGGGACGCTATGCTCGATGGCGTGCCCAATACGCAACAATGAGTTTTTTGGAAATCTTACGTTGCAATCTAATAATAAAATAATATTATTTTAAATTGTAGTTAACGACTAGTCGTTGTAATGGCGGGAATGAACGGAACTAACTACAAAATGATTATATATGTTTGTCAAATATTTTTACTTTTATCCAATAAATGTTAGAGGTTTAAAGTGTGAATGAATCCAATTTTAAGTGTAAATATTCTAATATTCTTTAAAAGGTCGATTAACCGCCTTTTGATGGCAAACCTCTTTTAAATCCACTTTTTGACAATTTTATGTGTTATATTTGACAAAATAAAATACTTTTTTAGAATCGGGACATCAAAATTTACATTGTGTAAATTTTTGGTATTTTTCCGATAAAGTTCATATTTTAATGAATAGTGAAAATGTTGTATTTTAATTTAAAACCTCTTTTTAATCTAATTTATTTATATGATTAGATTATCTTTTGAATTGGTTTTAAAGTGAAATTAGAATATATTTTTACCATTTAATCCAATAGTAGTCGTTGGAATTAATTTCATCTTGAAATTGGACTTAAACTAGTGTCAATCTTTTGATACTTATTGTTTCATAAAAACACGCTATTTACTCTAGCAGTGGGAATTAATTATTAAATTAATTAATGTAACTTATATGTCTTGAATTTTTTAAAATAGACATCATTTTTGAATTCTGAATATCAAATATAGTTTAGGGTGAATTTTTTGTATTTTTCTGGAAAACTTCAATTTTTGATGAATAGTGAAACCACTAAGTGGTACTTAAAAAACTGATTTTTCGTTTAAATTAAACTTTGTCACTTCTGTGATTTGATTTTCAAAAATCCGACATACATGGTTGTCATTAAGAAGTAAAATGTGGTTCAATGAGATTAAAATAATTTTTGGTGAATAGTAATTTTTAAGTTTTATTAATCGCGATTAAAGGTGATTAGTGTAATTTAAGGTAAAAAAAATGCTTTAATAATATGAAATGACCTAGACACATGTCCTACCCTCATTGGATGTGTCATGGCCGACCAAAAAAATTCATGGGTCAACTTGGGGACCACATGGAGCCACTTTGGTAGGAAAATGACATAAATAACTTTTTATTTAAAGTAAAAATTAAAATGTCACAAACATGTGTTGTTTTACTAAAACAATTTTTACATGGGGCTATACAAGTCATATTTTTGACTACAAATATTCATTAAAAAGATAAAAAGATTTCCTACATCATGATATTTTTTTATAATTTTTAGACACTAAATAAATTAAATTATTTATGACACAATGATGATGCAGCGATTACCTCATTATTTAACGATTTAAATAAAATGAAAAGATAATGTAAAATCTAAGACCTACACTTGTCACAAACCTATTGGATGGGTGGATTTCGAACCCTTACCACCTTATCCTCTAAATACATCAATGTGAGACCTTTAAAATCCGAAACTCATTTGAAAATAAAGTAACATTTTGTAACTTTCCAAGAGTGTCTCTCCTCTCCTCTTATAAAATGCCCCCACCTCTACCTCCTTGCACACACCTCTCAAGCCTTTGGCTCGACCAACCCCTGCCCATTTCATCTCTCCACATCCCTCTCTTCATCATTGAAGCCTCACTTTGGACAGAATCCTTTCCAAGGAAGCCTTTGAGCTCAAATCAAAGAGAGATACCCGATTTAAAGGTAGTGTCTTCTCTTATGTTCTTATGTTTTATTTTGCTTCTCCAACCCCCCTAAACTCTTTTATTCATTTCTTTTGTAACAACACCAGTATCATCAATATACTAGGATGTTGTTATAAGAAGGATTCGAGCTACACTTACACACACCAACATCTAATGGTTAAAGAACATACTGTTTCTGTGGATGGTGAATTTCTGCCTCACGAAATGATGATTGTTCAACACTCATATAACACCTTCAAAGGTGACCATTAAGATGTCACTATATTTATATATGATATATAATATGTTTATGTTTTACTTAAGCTTCTGTATTTTTCATTTATGACATACCTTTATGGCTTCCATTATGGGTATACGCGATATCTTCATTTTAGGAAGTGCGGACTACCGCCCCCTCAAAGTGATTTGATTCGTTAATACCATATGTGGTATGTATAAAGGATAGATTTAATGATATTATATATGATACCATACTGGAATTAAAATACTATTAAGTATCATTATGTTTTAATTCCATTAAATATGAAATAGAAATGGAAGTAGCGTTCATGCGTACGTACGGCTTACCGTCTCCATGAACGGTGCATTTCATTTCTTACCTCTAAATGTTATGTATTATTATAAATGCATGCATATACTGGATATATATGATATATATGATATCTACATCATTAATATAATTCTGGATATAATGGATATCTTACCACATGAACAACTTGTAATTATAAAGAGTTTATTTTTGACTCAAGTACCAATGATCGTTAAAACGACCGTTATGAACTTAAGTAATAACATAGTGTTCATGACATGGTAATAAGTGATATAAAAGGAATAATGAACTTGAAAAATGTTCTTAAGCAGGTAGAAATTAACTCAAGTTTATTATTCAGGAGATTAAAGAACGATCGAGTCATGTCGGACACGAGGTAAGGGATCCTACTCCTCTCTTTCTTTTTAAGTACACTCTTTTATGTCATTCCTTTTAAGCTCATCTTTCTTATGATTGGGATGTTCTTTTATATTACTCCTACTGTACTTCTTATGTTCATATTATGAGAGACCTTATTTTCTCTCATCAATCTATTTTGAAAGTTTTGAGTGGCGCCGTTACGCTGCCGAATTTTCGTAAGAGATCTAACCTCTCTCTTTCTTTTTAAGTACTCTCCTTTATGTCACTTCTTTTAAGCTCTTCTTTGTTATGATGGGGGGTGTTCTTTTATATTCCTCTTGCTGTACATTTTATTGTAATATTATGAGAGACCCTATTTGATCTCATCAATCCTTTTTTTTTTGGAAGTTTTAAGTGGCATCGTTAGGCTGCCGAGTTTTCATAAGGGATTTTTCATCTCAATTTTAGTCCCGTGAGATTTATGCTACGTTTGCCACTATTTCCTTTGAGTGGTGTATGTACTGCCCATTATTATACACTTTGTGTAATATACTTTTGTTTATGGGTATTTACATCTTCATTGAATGACCCTTCTTCCATGGGGTGTATGTTTCGAAAGTTACCCAAGTCGGTAAGGGGACCTTTCACCCTCCTCTTTTTAAAAGACTTCTTTTGTTATGTCTTTTAATTCACATACTATTATGTTGGGATATGTTCTTCTATATCCTTATTGATGTAAATTTTATGTCCAAGTGATGAGATACCCTTTTTATCTCTCATCAACTCTTTTTCAGAATTTTGAAGTGACGTCGTTAGGCTGTCGAATTTTTGTTAGGGAACTTCTTAACCCAATTTTGATTCTTGGGGAGAAACTTGTACTACTTGTATATGTCGTTTTATGAATATGTGTGAATGTCCTCTGATTGTTTTACACTTAATATCCACTTATATTTGGTGTATTCATTTGTCACACGTAATTATGTAATTGATTTATCCTTAATCCAAGGATACCGTCTTTGTAAAAGACTTCATCTCAATCTCCTTTCATTGAGGCATATTTTGTTTTATACACAACTTTCTTTTATAAGATGTATAAACCCCTTTGACTTTTACGTTTATCCAAAAGGAATCTTTTTTATACGAAGCTTTTTACTAAACAGCAAAAGGGAATGTTTTTGTCGTACGTATGCGGCGACAACGACTTCTCCACCGCCGTGACCATTATTTGAGTTTCGGCTTCCTCTACAAGCCATACTTTTTTTAAAATACCATGTTTTACTTTTCTTTTATTTTGGTATTGAAAATGGTTTTCATAATGTTTTTATATCAATGTGTTGTATTGATATCTTGTGATTGAAAAGTGGAAATTTTATGTTTCCTTTATGCATGTTTTATGTGATATGATTATGTTATGGTTCTTGGGCATTATTATGAAAACGGGTGGTTCTGTGATAAACTAAGGGCGGGTGAGCCCGATATAGCTCTCCAATGCATTGGGTAACACGAAGGAGTGAAACGTTAAGGTTTCTCCGAAGAGATTTAGGGAATATACTATGATGGGTATTCCAAACGTAACCAAGAGGGTTACTCCCTACGTAAGAATGTTATGAATGCCTCAAGTTACCTTTATGTCTTATGATTTTTATGATTTATTCATGATTTGATGAGGTATGTTAAAATGCTTATGTTTTATGAGTAAAGTATGTTTTCATACATGGACTAATGTTTTCTTTTCATACTTTTATATCCCTTACTGAGCTTTTTATGCTCATCCCAAACTTTTGAAATGTTTTTCACAGGTCAAGGGAAAGGTGCATGATATAACGATAGTGTCAAGGAAGTGTCAAGAAAGAATCCATGTTTTATTTTAAAGATGTTTCCATTTATGGGAAAAAACGAATACTATCTTTTATGTAACCACTTTGTTTAAATGTGGAATGTAATTCATGATTTATGATCTAATTCTATAAAACTCTAAACCTGAAAAGATCCTCAATTTGAATTATTCATTTAATTCAATATTAAGTAAGGTTTAAGGATGGGGCCTTATATCCGATCTTGGAGCAAGACACATATTTGTGAAGCGCTCGACCCGAGGAGTCCCGATCTATGCTCGGATTCGAGTTTCGGGAGTCGGAGGAGGCACGACGGCGAGCGAAATATCCGCCAACTTTTCTTCACGTTAAAACATGAACGAAACTTTGAGCGGAGCACGTGGCAATGTAGATCAGGATCTGAGGATCCCAGATTTGGTCTTAGATTAATTTTCAGACAACCGGAGTGGTCCACGTGGTCTACGGAAGGTGGCAGTGGCGCGACTCTAGCGAGGCGGCTCCAACAAGGCGGCGACACGACAGCGGCCGCAAGGCGGCATGGCAGAGGCCGCAGGGCTGCGCGGCGATGGCCTCAAGGCGGCGCGGCGAAGGGGCGACGGTGGCTGTTCGGGCTGGCGCGGTTGAGCCGGCAAAGCGGGCCGAATCGGCCAGAACGGGCCAGTCCGAGCAAGCCTTCGGGTCAAGGTGTTTTAAACCCCCGTAACTCTCAATACGGGTGTCTGATTCGCATGTCGTCTAAGGAAATGTGACCCTTGCTTTGAGGCAGACCCTTTGAGGTGAGGGCCCCACGAGGTCTGTTTGGGGCGTTTACGGTGAAATATAGCTTCTTCATTGGGTATCCATTTGGGACGAATGAATAATCAATCATGTGTGCTTTTCTGAGAGGATCGCTAGGGTGCAATCCGTTTAATATGTTTCAGGATTGTGGTTGGGTCCCACGAAGCATCGTTCATGCGCAATGCTGCAAAATGCAATTTCTTCACCGAAAGTCTGATTCTGGCGAATGAATAGTCGATCATGTGTGTTTTTCTGCAAGGACCGTGAAGGTGTGATCTGTTTGATTATCTGAGGCCATTTGAAGAGGCATATCGATAGAATTATGTTTTCACCCTTCGGATCAAACAATGAACATTGTGCGCTCATCAACCTTTTGGGCCAGAGGTGTCATGTACTATGGGAGTACACAGGCAATCCTAGGGGGTACTTGTTCACAGTTTAGTACTCGAGTATGGCAGGGTACACGGCCAGGTTATGAGGTGGGGCCACACGTTATGTGGGTCCCACACACTCTGTGTACCACACTACGAATCTTCTACCTCACGTATCTCCTTTTGGACACCGATTTTGGCATGCCAGTAGACTATCCTGAGTGTTTTTCCGCGTAATACACGATGGTACCCTCTGTAGTGGCTTTTGAGATATGATGCAAGATGTTCCGGATGTGACGCCTATTTAGGCGACGTCCGACGATGGTAGTTATCAGGCACTGGCATATCAGTGCTTTCTGAGAGGTACCATCCAGCAGGGATGGCCAGTGTACTTCCTCGATACTTTCCGAGTGGAATACCTCTATCAGGTAGGGTGTGGGTCCTCAATAACCTTGAGTGAAATCCCCCAAACACACTATGGCGTGAGTCCTCTACGACTACTATGAGAGTGGAATCCCCCATCAGCATTGGTGTGGGTCCTCTTTGACTACTATGAGAGTGGAATCCCCTTGATGCACTAGGGTGTGGGTCCTCTATGACTACTATGAGAGTGGAATCCCTCTGACGCACCAAGGCGTGGTAACTATATGAAAATAAGAGTGGAATCCCCCATCGGCATGGGTGTGAGTCCTCTATAATCTACTTCCGAGTGGAATCCCCCTAACGCACTAGGGCGAGGGTCCTCGATGAACAAGAGTGGAATTCCCCTGATGCATCAGGGTGTGGATCCTCTACGATGATAATTAAAGTGGAATCCCCCTGACAAACTAGGTTGTGTGTCCTCTACTTTGCGTTTACTCTTTCCAGCTACATATCAATGGAGAGACATGATTTGACATTACTTTAGACTCACGAGTAAGAGGGGTGATTTCCCCACTAAGATTCATCCTTGTGACGCGACCTAAGACCGTGCAAGTGAGACAAACCCGCCCAATGCGGATAGTATCAAATTGTGGTGATTGAGTCCCTTTGACTTGCATGTTCAGGGCAGACATGAGGGATGTTGGGCATCGTTGGTGGTTACTTTTGGAATTGTTGGGGACTCTTTTCCTGGGCTGAGATGTGAGATGGAGATCCCCTTACTCTCTCCTCTGGGCTTCTTTAACTGAATATATATATGTATCCTATTTCAGTACTCACTCCTTCGGTTTTGGTTACTCTCCTTCCAGGAGTGGCGAAGACACGTGGGGTATGCTACGTGCTTTCCGTGTCTAGCTTCTCTTGGTTGGACGAGTCTACTCTCCTACTATAGGTAGTGAAGACTCAATGAGAATTTTATCTTCTCACTGTTTCTAGATCCTTGTGTTTTGGGTGATCTTACTTCACTATCTTGTTGGGTTGACATGTACTCTTTTATTGTACCTTGTTCTATCTACTGCTCCCCTCTTCAGTATATCTTTTGTTTCTCCCTTGATCCTTCAGGGCATCCTACTGAATATTTTTATATTCACCTCTTCTTGGGCTTTACCCGCACTTGGTGTGCCCTTGCAGACGACGGACAGGTTGATCATGACATCAGAGGAGCTTAGGGATATAGGGTGCTTGGATCGCGTGCGGTGGTCGTAACTTGGGATCCAGAAGCGGGGCTCTCTAAGCTGTTTTACTTTTCCACTTGTTGTCAGGTTGTGGAACTTTTCTGGCTGGGCGTGTATTTTTCCCTTTTCCCTTTCAGTTTACTTTTATGTACTTTAACTATTTAGAGGTTGATGCATGTTTGGTTTCTATTTTATAGTAGTTTTGTATCTTTTTTTCCTTTCCCTATGCACTTTTTCTTTGAGTGGGTTGCGTGTGTGTGTAGGTTTTTAGGCAAAGGCCTCCTCGAGATTATTATGCCTTCGGCGCTTGTCGCCACCCCCTAGCCTATGGAGGCGAGCTTTGGGTAGTTGCGGCTTGAGCCTCGGCATGGGTCGAGTCGTGAAAAAGTGGTATCAGAGGTGGTTCGACCCTTGGTACATTGTTCGAACGTTTCCCTAAAAAGGACTTGGTTGGGTTTAGGGTAACAGTGTCAACGTGTCTCGAGAGAGGCTCTCAGACCAGGGAGTCCAGTGATGGTACGGTGGCCGACGTATCCATTCAAAAGGATCCTGATTACCCGCTTGTCGACTCGGCATGCTGAGACATTTGTTGCAGAGAACTTTCGTACATGCATCATATAGGATTGAGACTTTGATTGTCCTTCTTAAGTCAGCTCCCCATTGGTGTTGATATATAAATATGCTCATCCGATCGTGGTACTCCTTGATAACATTCAGGATGCCTCCGGGATGAATGCCAGCTAGAATACTAACTTTGGTTCGTGACGACGATTCTGTGAGCGACGAGGCCTCATTTTAGGATCCATCAAACGACCCCCACCACTAGATGGACAGGTAGCAGCACCTCCACTTGTTGAGAAGCAGTTAGTCCCAACAGAGCAAGCTGAGGATGTGTGCAGGCTGGGCGCACTCCGCGAGTTCCAGCGCTATAGATCGCTGAGGTTCGGTGATGAGACAGATCCTCAGGCAGTCGAGGATTGGCTAGAGTCAGTGATCTGCCTCTTCAGGCTTGTTCAGACACCGATGGATCAAATGGTGGATTTGGCAGCCAATCTTTTCCACATAGTAGTTGGATGTTGGTGGAGCCTAGTTACTCAGGTACATGATGAGTCGGTACTCTCATAGGATGACTTCCAGCATCTTTTCTGTGAGGATTGCTACCCCTCCTACTTACGCTCTGTTCGAATTCAGGAGCTCCTGCAACTTCAGTAGGGAGGGATGATGGTGAATAAGTATACGAATAGGTTTATAGACCTTACTCGGTACTCTTTAGACATGATCCATGATGGTAAATTCTGAGCCTGGAAGTTTGAGCAGGGCTCCACAGAGAGATTTGTGTTGACATAGCGCCCTTGTACGTCCCCCACCTATGTAGGGGTGCTAGAGCAGGCACTGGTGATAGAGAAATTTCTGTCTGAGGGACGTCAGTTGGCAAGGCCTCAACGCAGGAGGCCTCCCCTTGATCAGACTCAGGCACATGGTCAGGGTACAACGTAGGGCACCGAGATATCCCAGGGTGGTCTGGTGCTATGCTTGTGACAAGCAAGGTCACAGGGCATGATATTTCTTGACCGAATGTGCTAAGTTTCCCAAGTAGTTGGTAGATGAACCGCCACGACAGATGCAGTGTAGTGATCAGGGATCTCTCAGGTGAGGATGGGGTGATCCCCAAGGAAGCAGTGTTGACAGAGGAGCAGGAAGAACTGTGGTTTGTGGATGACGTTGCGAGGTCCTTCCACCACCACCGGGTGGCCCACGTCAGGCTTAGGGAGCTGACATTCGGGGTTGCGGGTAGCTGCATAAAATGGATGTCTATAATCCTACAGCGCATGAAATTATAAGAGGTGCGCCCTATGTCTTTTCTACCTTTTTGCAGTAGAACTTATTAGACACTGGGTGAGGTGCTCTTTTCACCCTACTTCTTGCTTGAGCTTTTACCGGGGTGACGTGAGGCATCAGTGTAACCCTATGTCAGTGTTGTTCGACATAGATTTGAATGCACGAGGAAGAGAGGTTCTTCCCCCACCAAGACGCATTTTTGTGATGTGAGAAAAACCGTAAGAGAGATTCAGTGTCATCCAAAGAAGATAGTATCGAGGTGTGGTGGATGAGTCCCTCTAACTTGTGCGTTCATGGCAAGGTTGTGCAGTGGAGTGTTGGAGCAGGTCCTAGCATTGCCAGTGGAGTTTTTTTGCTTGACCTCCTTTTGCTGGGAATGCCATTAGTGCGTGTGGTGGAGCACCTGGTTTGGGGATTAGTCTCCTTCCAAGGGAAGCGAAGACACGCGAGGTATTACATGTACATTCCGTGTCTAGCTTCCTGCGGTTGGATAAGTTTACTCACATGCCTTGTTTGTTGGTAACTTTGTCTGCTCAACGTCAACCTTGATATGACAGTTACCAAGTACATGTCAAGGTGATGAAGACCCCATGAACAAAACTATGT
Organism: Viscum album; assembly: GCA_963277665.1. Taxonomy (NCBI): domain Eukaryota; kingdom Viridiplantae; phylum Streptophyta; class Magnoliopsida; order Santalales; family Viscaceae; genus Viscum; species Viscum album. The sequence goes on from OY728150.1 coordinate 687,350,157, forward strand.
GACTCACTAACTGGTTCTGGTAGTGGTAACCTTCTCTTTAAGGATGTAGAGGCGCAACCTCCTGGGAGAATGCTATTTGGTTCACTCAGACCACCAGAGTCTCAGGTACGTCTTCACTCCGAGAGACTTAAACCTGAGATGGTGACACTAGTTGAACTTACTGCAGGACTAAAACTAAGAGATAGTCTATACTCTAGGGAAGGGAAATGTTGTAGCAGATGCCCTTAGCAGGAAGTCTCAGGCTTGCCAAGTACGGGAAGTTTCAGAGCAGTTAGATTCCCGACAGCTGACCCTAGTGAAGTATGAGGGTACAGTTTTTCTTCTTTTGATGGTGTTGACTTCTTCGCTTCTCGACCGTGTGAGAGTATCCTAGTTGTGAGACATTGATTATGAAGTTCTGCGTGATCAGATATCCATAAGCGATGCACCAAATAGATATTCTGAAGGAGGGAATCACGAGACCTTGTTCCAGGGACACAGTGGTTCCGGTTGCGATACAAAAGGAGGTGATGCGAGAGTTCCACACTTCTCTCTTAGTTTTACATCCTAGTGTGGGGAATATGTCCATGGATCTTCAGCAATAATGTGATTTTTACTTTGATGCCTCACCTAACAGCATGAGAAGGCTGAGCACTGAGTTTCGGAGGGTTGTTGCAGCTTCTTGAAATCCCATAGTGGAGTTGGGATGGAATATCCCTGAACTTCGTCGTAGGGTTTCCGCGCATAGCGAAGGTCCATGACGCCAATTGGGAGATAGTAGATTGGCTCACGAAGTCAGCACACTTCTTTTTTTCAGGGAGTAGAGTTCGGTGGAGTGTTTGGGGCAGTTGTACGTCTGAGAGAGGACCTTATAAGGACGGAGCACCCCCATGGTTCGCGTGTTGTGGCAGTACGTAAATGTGTAGGAGAGTTTCTGGGAGCGGGAGAGCCGGGTGTGAGCTCATTATCCTGAGTTTTCTTCCCTAGTTTTGCTTTTCGGGGATGAAAATATTAAAAGAGGGAATGATGTAGAAACCCGATTTTTGCCTTGTAAAACTTCGGAATATTTCTATATATATTTCCATAGTTAGGCGCTGAGACGGCATGTGATTCCGAGACCCGGTGTGCCCAGAATAAATTTTATAAAAATATTAAGTATTTTTATACTATGCACATGATGAAAATGAGATCTCTCAAACAGTTGCTCGGATCGAGAAACTGAGGTCACGGTTGAGTCTGGAGCATGTCGTTTAACCTAGGCGAGGTATAAGTCTTGTGGGCACAGACCTTCTATGGAAAAATCTATCGAGAACATAACTATAAATAAAATAATAAAATATTATTATTTTATTTGGATGCTACTCCTGATAGCTTATGAATGGGGATTTGGATTGGAAATCCGAGAGCACCGTTGAGTTCGTAGTGCGGTGTTTACCCTAGGGACGACCTTAAGTGAAAGGGCGCAGGAGGTTCGAATTCTGCGACCGCTGACGGTTTCCTATAAATATGAGTTTAGAGAAACGAGCTAGGGTTAGCTCATTTCTCTCACAGACGACGAAGCTCTAGCCATCTACCTCCGACGACGATTCGACACCCAAACTTCATCGAATCGCCATGAAAATGCAGGCGCAAGTAGATCAGAGAGTGAATACAATGACATCCAAAATCGAGATATGATTTCTATTTCGGATTCTGCAGCTCCTCGATTGAATCCTTTGTTGTCAATTTCAATTTCTATTGGAATTTGTTGCTTTTGAATTCTTTGTTGATGGCCAAACTAACAACGATCATTATCTGTTTTGATTCGGGATCACCTGTTCTTCGCGTTCTTCATCATTCTTCGATGATAACTTTTTTCATGCTCAAACGACCTCTGATCATGGAGAAAGACACATATTTGTGAAGCACTCAAACTAAGGAGTCCTGATATGCTCGGATTTGAGTTTCGGGCATCGGAGGAGGCGCGACGGCGAGCGGAAGATTCACCAACATTTTATCACGTCGAAATGTGGATGAAACTTTGAGTGGAGCATGCGGCAGTGTAGATCGGGATTCAAGGATCCCAGATCATGTCTCGGATTAATTTTTGTACCACCAGAGTGGTCCCGATGGTCTGCTGAAGGTGGCGGCGGTGCGACTCTGGCGAGGCGGCTCCGGCAAGGCGGCGGCGCGACAGAGGCCGCAGGGCACTGCGACGGAGGGCCAGTGGGCCGGCAATGGTTGTCCGGGCTGGCGCGGCTTGGTTGGCGAAGCGGGCCGGATCGGCCAGAACTGGCCGGTCCGAGCAGGCCTTCGAGGTGGGCTGTTTTAAACCCCTGTAACTCTCAGTCCGGGTGTCTGATTCGCATGTCGTCTACAGAAACGTGACCCTTGCTTTGAGGTAGACCTTTTGAGGTGAGGGCCCCATAAGGCCCGTTTGGGGCGTTTATGGTGAAATGTAGCTTCTTCACCGGGTATCTGTTTGAGACGAATGAATAGCCAATCCTAGGTGCTTTTCTAAGAAGATTGCAAAGGCACAATCCATTTGATGTGTTTCGGGATCGTGGCATGGGTCCCACGAAGCACCGTTCGTGCGCAATGCTGCGAAATACAGTTTCTTCACCATAAGTCCGATTCGGGTGAATGAATAGTCAATCTTGTGCGTTTTTTCTACAAGGATCATAGCGGTGTGATTCGTTTGATTATCTGGGGCCATTTGAAGAGGTGTGTTGGTAGAAATACATTTTCTCCCTTCGGATCAAAAAACGAGCATTGTGCAGTCCTCAACCTTTTGGGCCAGAGGTTCCATGTACTCTAGGAGTACGTTGGAACTCCTATGAGGTACTTGCCCATAGTTTAGTACCCGAGTATGGATGGATACATGGTCAGGCGATTAGGTGGGGCCACAAGTCTTGTGGGCCCCACACGCTATATATACCACACTAAAAATCTTCTACCTCTCGAATCTCCTTCTTTTGGACTTGGATTTTGGCATGTGAGTAGCCTATCCTGCGTTTTTTTTCACGTAAAACGTGATGGTGCCCTTCGTAGTGGCTTTTGAGTACGATGTGAGATGTTCCAGATGTGATGCCTATTCAGGCGACATCCGATGACAGTAGTGATCAGGTGCTGGCATATCAGTGCTTTCCGAGAGGTATCATCCAATAGGGATGGCTAGTGTAGTTCCTCAATACTTTCCAAGTGGAATCCCCTTACCGGGTAGGGTGTTGGTCCTCGATGACCTAGAGTGGAATACCCATGACACACTAGAGCATGAGTCCTCTATGACTACTATGAGAGTAGAATCCCCCATCGGCATGGGTGTGGGTCCTCTGCGACTACTATGAGAGTGAAATCCCCCTAACGCACTAGGGCGTGGGTCCTCTACGACTACTATGAGAGTGGAATCCCACTGACGCACTAGGGTGTGGGTTCTCTACGACAAAAAGAGTGGAATCCTCCATCGGTATGGGTGTGGGTCCTCTATCAACTACTTCTAAGTGGAATCCCTCTGACGCACTAGGGCGAGGGTCCTCAATGAACTAGTGTGTAATCCCCCGGACGCATCAGGGTGTGGGTCCTCTATGAAGACAATTAAAGTAAAATCCCCATGACGCACTAGGGTGTGGGTCCTCTACTTTGGGTTTACTCTTTCTGGTTGCAGATCAGTGGTGAGACACGATTTGATGTTACTTTGGACTCACGAGTAAGAGGGGTGCTTTCCCCACTGAGATGCATCCTTGGGAAGCGACCTAAAACTGTGCGAGCGAGACAGGTCCGCCCAAAATGGATAGTATCAAGGTGTGGCGGTTGAATCCCTTTGACTTGTGTGTTCAGGGCAGACGTGGGTATGATTGGCATCGTTGGTGGTTATTTCTGAAACTGTTGACAACTCTTTTCCTAAGCTAAGATGTGAGATGGATATCCCCTTACTCCCTCATTTGGGCTTCTTTGACTAAGCATATATATGTATCCTATTTCAGTACTCACTCCATGGGTTTTGGTTACTCTCCTTCCAGGAGTGGCGAAGATGTGTGGGGTATGACACATGCTTTTTGTGTCTAGCTTCTCATGGTTGGATGAGTCTACTCTCCTACTATAGGTAGGGAAGACTCAACGAGAATTTTATCTTTTCACTGTTTCTAGATCCTTATGTTTTGGATGAGTTTACTTTTCAAAGTGGGTTCCCTAGACCCAACTTGTATTGTACTTTGATTACCACTACATGTATGTAGTTTGTTGTAATACATGTGTTCATCTTTCCATAATAGTGTAGAAACTTCTGCATCCACTTTTTTTATGGAAATGTCCTTAGATTACATGTCGTATCAAAGGGTTATAACAGATCTTAGGCTATAATGAGAACCCCGAGATGTTATGACGGTAATCTTAAAGTAATGTCATATGCTCCAGTTACATCATTCTAAAAGGAAACAGATGATGTGTGACCATCAGGTGCTGGGGGATAATAAGCATTCAGACTTCATCTCATGAAGTTCGCACTTGATGATATTTAGTAGTTGAGATCATGAGCACAGACCCGCATAATAGAAACACCGCATGTTGTAGGTGTTATTGGTCATTCCAATCTATGGACATGTGTAATGGTCTCCAGACTTGATATCATTATCAATGAATGTCACTTAATTGTGTACTTTGATGCAAGGTGAAAACCATGGCCATAAATTCGTGGAGAGGTAGTTTGTGTTGGGTACGTCATTAATGACATGGCATTGATTGAATGATCAAGATAGGATTTGTCGCTTCTGAGTTCAGGAAGAGATATATCGGGCCTGGTTAATTAGGATGGTTGCACCTTCATTAAATCAATGGCCATGGTAGTGGAAGGTAAGACCGTCTGGATAAATCAACAAATAAAATAGAGCAAGATAAATGATGATGACACTAGTGTGCATTATGCTCTATTGAGATATCGATGACGAAGAGATTATATTACACAGACCGTGTTCGTAGGAAGGTAGTCGTTGCTTTGAATTTACCTTATCTCTATAGGGGTCTTGATGGGTTGCTAGACCCCACTCTTGGTCGGTGGATATTATTCACTATTATTGAGATAAGGGTCTAGAGGGTCACACACAATAGCACTTTGAGAATCTGCCCTATTCTGGGAATAGGAATATAGAACTTGGTGGGCCCCACCAAAGGGTCTGAGTATTATCCGAGTTCTATGGATCACTAAGGAATAAATAAATTATTTAATTATTCAAGTTTGAAATAATATGTTGAATTTATTTATAACATGTATTTACAAGTGATTAGTAAATACAAAAATAAAATATTATTCGAACGGATTTAAATATCCAGGGTTCGTTTAATATTTTCAGGAGAAGTGAGTTGAGTTATAGACTCAAGTTTATCACTCAATATATATTTAATATATATTGCAGTTAGTTATAAAATTATAAATATTAATTAGGGCATAATTTTATTTTACATAAATAAATATTTATAATACTTATATAGAGGATATTTATTACACAAGGGTCGAGAATCCATACCAGGCATTTTAGATATCCCCTATATAAGTTAGAGAGAGGTTTTCCCCTTGTAACTATTCATGTGTCAAATTTGAGAGCCTCTCTCTCCTCCTGGATTCTTGAGAGAGATCCTCTCAATCAAGGAAGAACTTCAAGATCTTCCTTCGTGGATCGAAGTTCATTGCCTTGCAGTGATCCTCGCTACGTCGAGGAGATCGTTGGTGTGTCACGCTAGCACTCGGATTCAAACGAACGACGTGCGTGCATATTCGAAAGACTTGTGTGGACGATCTAGAGGACTTCGACGTCGAAGTCTTCGAGCAACGGTCGTCGGAAACCTGCGACACACTAGCGTGTGTCAGATCCGAACAAGGTACTTGTTCGTTTTATATTTTGTGCTCTGTCAAATCCATGTGTGGTCCTCAGATCGTACCGGGATAGCTCACCAAAGTTGACGTCCTAATGTTGCTCTGGTGATGCGAAAATTTTTAATTTCCCGGCCCATCGGCTTCCGCTGCCCGTCCTGGTACCTTACAGTGGTATCAGAGGGACACGTGATTTTTCAGAGTCAAAGGAAAAAAATTAAATTGCATTAAATTTAAGTACGGGGGATTAAATCGGTTCAGACGCAACCAATCACATGTCAATCCATTTTTGAATGGCCAAGTTATGGCCATTTCAAAATTTTAATTGAATCGACTCGTCGGTTTAAAATTTTCAGTTTAAAATTTAATGAACACTTTTTAATTTTATGTATGTGTTCATCAAAAATACTGAAATCCGGCCACGCTTTGGCCAAAATTCGGTCACCGGAAATTTTTTCCGGTAAGTTTAATTTAAGGAATAAATAAAATATATTATATTATAATCTTATTTTATTTTTCTCAAATAAAATATTAATTAAAGCGGTCTTTGAAGACTTAGGGTCAGGTCTTGGTTTTTATTTATTTGAAGTCTTTAGACTTTAAAAGTATAAAAAAATTGAGGACCAAGACCCCAAAGTGAGTGTTCCTCCCTTTTAAATTTAAAAAAAATGGGAAAGGAGTCTAATTTGTCTTAAGACAAATTAAATTTTAAAAAAATAGAAAGAAGACCCCAAGGGTCTTCTTCCACGGGCTAAGAGTCCAACGCGCCTCCCCCCTTGAGCAAAAACCCTAGCCGCGGGTGCCTCCCCTCCCCTCTGCCCGGTCGCGCCGCCCAGCTCCCTACTACCGGACCGCACCGCCCCGCTTGCCCCGCTCGCCCCACCTCCGGTTCGCCGTGCCGGACAAGGTCCCCGCGACAGACAAGGTCGCGCCAGTCCAGGCCGCGCCGGACCTCGTCGCGCCAGACCGGGCCACCGCCCCTGGGGTTGGCCGGAGCAGCGGGTTGCCGCCCTTACGGCTGGCCGGACCGATGCCCCGCCACCTCCCGCTACCTTCGCACCTCGCCAAAAGTCATTGTCACCGCAGGAGTTGTTGGACCGAGCAGTCACACCGCGGTCACGTCGCGGTCGCATTGCGGTTATACCACAAATCGGCTCTGGTAACAGTCCCTTGCGGCGGTTCGCAGTCAAGCCGGAGTCCCTACCCAGCTAGAGGTAACCTCATTTATTTAATTTTAATTAATTTAGTTTTTTAAATTAAATTAATTAGAATTAGACTAGGGTTTAAATTTAATTTAATCTGAAACATTAATTTAATTTGAATTAAAATTAAATTAATAGTTTAATTTGATTTTAGAATTAAAACTAAATTAATAGTTTAATTTGATTTTATAGTTAAAATTAAATTGATGGTTTAATTTAATTTTGGAATTGAAATTAAATTAAATAGTTGGATTGATAAAAATAAATTAATTGAATTTATTTAAATTCATTTATATTATAAGAGCACCTCATACTGTTTAAATTTCATTGCAGTTCAGTTTTAATCGTGCTTTATTAATACTAATTGGTCTTGAGCAAGCGACCGAACCGTGCATGTCTAGAGTTTTTATTTATTTATTTATTTATTTATTCAATGCGTGCGATATTTGTAATAATTAATTAGATAAATGACGGTCTGTGAATTGTCTTTTAATTCAAATATGCATAAGGGCCTGCATGTCTAATGCATGAGTTGTATTTCGTACCCCTAGACCCCCTCGCTTGCGTGTGAGTAGATTTGGAATTAAACGATGATGATCCAAGACGCAGACCTCGCCAAGTCAAGGTGGTAAACCAGACGGGAACCGAGCGCATTGCACTGGGGATGGATGTGACGTGAGTCAGATGTCGACTCAGGTATGGATGCCCCTAGGTCATGATTGATCCGCTATAAATCGATCTTTATAGAATGTTCAAGACCAGTCGGATTTCATGATTTACCTTTATGCATTGTTTATTATTTTATACGAGTGCATGATTATTGCTTGATCACATAGAATAGTAAACAAGATAAAAAAATGCATAAAGTGACGAATTTATATCTATTTCATGTTCAATTGTGAGCACGACAATATAGTTTGAACATATAGATAGAAAAGAATTATTCGTCAATAAATATTAAAATCCCTCAAAGAGATATTAAGTCCAAACGCCTTCCTTTTCTCACATCTAAACAAAACCGGCTATTTGGGGTGCTCGTCAGCCATAGTTGAGAGTGCCTCTTACTACCAGGGCGTTTTCATGAGAGAACTGGTTCGACTTAACTAAAGTGATTAGTCAAGGTTTAACCATAGCTAACTTGCTATCACTTTAGAGGCAAGATGTTGAGGGAATCAAGTTCGGATTCCAAAAGTTGGGACTTTACTCAACAACACAAGGAACCACAGGTCAAGTGGTTGGCCAGCCTAGTGCCTACCTTGAAACCCTCCAAGTAGTGGCGTAGCCATAGCTTGTAGACTATGAGGGAGGTTTCTAGGATCATTGCCACTAGAATACTCAAGCGATAGAGTATTCTGAATCTAATAGTGAGGGCTATTAAGGTTCTCTAAAATAGTGGGAGACATTAAAATTATATAATAATTTATTAATCATAAATGTCAAAAAGGTAATCAAGATAAAGTACTAATTGCTAAATGTTTATCTGATGTAGATTTAAAATGGCAATCACCAACACCACAAGTACTTTATCATTTCGATTGATTTTGGATAAAGAAAATATCATGACCGGCAATAACTTCCATGAGTGGTAGAGGCGCTTGCGCATAGTACTGCGCCAAGAAATGAAGTTATATGTGCTGCAATCCCCAATTCCTGCTGAGCCTCCTCAGGAAGCAATCAAGGCGGAAAAAGATAAATAGAGAAATCATGGAGACGATGCGCTTGATGTACAATGCATCATGTTGTCATCCATGTCCAGCCAATTGCAAAAAATGCATGAGGATGAGGACGCCTACAAGATGCTTACACATCTCCAAGAATTATATCAGGAGAGGGCCAGGCAAGAAAGGTATGAGATCTCAAGTGCTCTTTATAAGTGCAGGCTAGCAGAAGGGCACCAATTCGGTCCTCACGTACACAAGATGACTGGGTATATTGAGAGGCTTGAAGCCCTTGGGTTCAAATTGAACCAATAACTAGCAGTGGATCTCATTCTTGTCTCTTTACTGTCAAGCTTCTCGACTTTTATTGTCAATTATAATATGAATGATATGACAAAGTCACTCCTGGACCTGTTGGCTTTAGTTCTCCAAGCTGATAAGGATATGAAAAATATCAATTAATCAGTCCTTATGGTGAACAAGAAAAACAAGGGCAAGGCAAAGGGATCTAAGGCCAAGTCAAGGCCAAAGATATCAATGCATCATCCTGTAAAGAAGCCAAAGATACAGAGGCAAAGTAATGAGCAAGAAGCTGTCTGCTTTGGATGTGGCAAGAAAGTCCACTGGAAGAAGAATTGCAGAGTTGGGAAGAACAAGCAAACTAATGCTTCTACTTCAGGTATTTTTGTCACTGAATGCAATCTATCTTTATCTACAAGTTGGGTATTGGATACAGCATGTAGCTCACACATTTGTATTCATATACAGAAACCAAGTAGGTTCAAGAAGACTGCAAAAGGTTAAGTGGATCTCTGAGCTACAAATGGTGCAATTTTGGCAGCCTTGGCAGTGGGAGACTATCACTTAACCTTCCCAACTAGTTTGGTTCTAGTTTTAAACAATTGCTATTATGTACCTTCTGTTACCAGAAACATTATCTCTATGTCGAGCTTAGACACTGAGTTTTTATTTCAAGTTTGGAAATAAATGTTGTCTCTTTTATAGGGATAACATATGTTATTGTATGGAACATCTTAATAATGGTTTATATATGCTGGAACTCGAGAACCCCGTAATGGCAATCAATGACAAAAATAGCCAACATGACTCATATATCACCCGCCTATAGCACTTCAGTCTTGGTCATGTAAACGAGAAGCGATTATGAAGATTGCATCAAGAAGGGTATTTAGACTCGGTACAGTTAGAACTCTTGGATGTATGTCAAGCTTGTTTACAAGGAAAGATGACCAAAGAACCTTTCTCAGGAAAGGGAGAAAGAGTCAAAGTAGAACTGGAATTAATATATATTGATGTATGTGGCCCATTTCCAGTAGAGGCAAGGGGTGGTTTTTCATACTTTATTACTTTTACTGATGACTATAGTAGGTATGGCTATATCTACTTAATGCGGTATAAGTCTGATTCCTTTAGGTTTTTTAAGGAATACCAAAATGAAGTAGAAAACCAACTTGGTAAAAAGATAAAAGCAATCCGCTTAGACCAAGGCAGAGAATATCTTAACCAAGCTTTCATTGATCACTTGAAGGAGTGTGGGATAGTATCCCAACTCACTCCTCCTTATACACCACAATGGAATGGTGTTAGTGAAAGAAGGAATAGGACCTTACTTGACATGTTCATATCAATGATGAGTCATGCAACTCTTCCATTATCCTTTTGGGGAAACGCTTTGCAGACAGCAGCATATACCCTTAACCGAGAACATCTTAAAGTTGCAGATGGGATTCCATATGAGTTATGGTATGGAAAGAAACTCAGTTTGACACACCTATGTGTTTGGGGGTGCGAGGCATTTTTCAAGACTTTACTAAGTGACAAATTGGCATCCAGAAGCACGAAGTGCATCTTTATAGGTTATCTTAAGGAAACTAAAGGATATTACCTATATAACCCTTTAGATATAAAAATTATTGTGGCAATATACGCCATATTTCTAGAAAGGGAACACATTTCTATTGGAAATAGTGGGAGCAAGATTGACTTCGATGAAGTTAATGCTCCATATGCACAAGAGTTGGTAGAGGAACAATCTCCACAAGAACAAGTGGAAGAAGAAGTTGTTCATGAGACACAAATACTGCGTAGGTCTACGCGAGAGGTTAGAGAACCAGAGCGTTATGGTTTTCTTGTCACCGGTTCAGGTGACACATTAGTCCTTGAAGACGATGAACTTCTAACCTACAAGGAGGCAGTAAAAGGAAAAGAAGCTGCTAAATGGCAAGAAGCCATGAATTCCGAGATGGAGTCCATTTACCAAAATCAAGTTTGGATTTTGGTAGACCCTCCGGCTGATGTAAAGCCCATTGGATTCAAATGGGTATTCAAGAAGAAGTTGGACATGGATGGTGAGGTTAATACCTTTAAAGCAAGACTAGTTGGAAAGGATTTCAAGCAACGTCAAGGCATTGACTATGATGAAACCCTCTCACCAATAGAAATGCTTAAATCCATCCGGATATTGCTTGCAATAACAGTCTTTCATGATTATGAAATTTGGAAAATGGATGTCAAAACTGCTTTTCTAAATGGGCTTTTCTAAATGGGAAGTTGGTTGAAGACGTCTATATGACTCAACCCGAAGGGTTTGTCAAGTCAAAGAATTCAAATAAAGTATGCAAGCTGCAGAGATCCATTTGTGGATTAAAGAAGGCATCAAGATCATGGAATGTTCGTTTCGATGAAGCCATAAGAGATTTTGGTTTTGTCAAAAATGAAAGCGAGCCTTGTGTCTATAAAAAGGTTGAAGGGAATGTCATCGTTTTCCTAGTGTTATATTTTGATGACATATTAATTATGGGAAACAAGGTACAAGTCTTACAATCAGTTAAGACTTGGTTAAATGGATGCTTCTCCATGAAGGACTTAGGTGAAGCAGCCTACATTCTAGGGATCAAGATCTATCGTGATACTCAAAGGCTTCTTGGGCTAAGTCAAAGTACATATATTGACAAGGTACTCAAAAGGTACAATATTGAATAATCCAAGAGAGTATTGTTACCTATGTCACATGGTATAAATCTCTCCAAGAAAATGTGTCCACAAACACAGGAGGAGAGTGACAGAATGAGTAGAGTCCCTTATGCCTCGACAGTGGGTTCTATCATGTATGTCATGCTACGTACTAGGTTTGATGTCGTCTTTGCTTTAAGCGTGGAGGGTAGATATCAAGCCAATCCAGGAGAGCTGCATTGGGTAGCTGTTAAGATTATCCTAAAGTACTTGAGCCGTACTAAGGATATGTTCCTGGTGTGTGGAGGAGATGAGGAACTAGTAGTGAGGGGATACACTGATGCTAGTTTCCAAACAGATCATGATGATCTAAAATCGCATTCAGGCTACATCTTTTGCCTGAATGGTGGTGCAGTGAGCTGGAGAAGCTCGAAGCAAGCTGTGGTTGCCGATTCTACAGCAGAGTCCGAATATATTGCAGCTTCCGATGCGGCAAAGGAATCAGTCTAGATACGCAGCTTTATCTCATACATTGGTGTTGTGCCTAGCAGTGCAGACCCTATTCCAGTATATTACGATAATACTGTTGCAGTGGTGCTTGCCAAGGATCTCAGGTCTCACTAGAGGACAAAGCATACACTACCACAAAAACAGTTTTTCGCAGCGCCCCCCCCCCCCTTTATCAGCACTAACGAAAAAGCGCTGATAAAGGGGGTGCTTTTATCAGCGCTCAAAAAAACATTGATAAAGGGTGTCTTTATCAGCGCTTTTTTTAGCGCTGATAAAGGGACCCCTTTTATCAGCGCTTGTTGGGTAGCGCTGATAAAGGGGGGGCCTTTATCAGCGCTTAAAAAAAGCGCTGATAAAGGGTCGACTTCAAAAAAAAATTAAAAAAATATATTAATATATTAATATATATATTTAGTTATATTGATATAAATATAATATATAATTTTTAAATATATTTTAGACAAGTATAAATGTACATTTACACTTAATATACTTAATATATAAGATATTTAGTGAAAATGGCTTCTTAAAAAATTACAAAAAATATTTTTAATTAATAATTTGCTAATTATTATAAAGTAATAGTCATTTAATAACAATTTGAAAACTAAAAAAATTAAAAAAATTAAAAAAAGATCCAAAATATGTTGAAAACGCAACTCAAACTTCAAACGACCATAACTTTTGATCCGTGTGTCCGTTTGAGCTCTACCACATATCAAATCAAAGCCTGCGACGAGCTTTACGTCGCTGTGACATGGGGAAACCCTAGTCAAGGGTTTTTCGAGGCCAAAAGAGGCCTAGAAGGCCTCCAAAACTGATTTTTTAGTTGGGGTACCCCGATTTTTTAACATTTTGTGGATTTTCAGCCTCGTTTAAGGGGGTATTATTGACTTTTTTTGGTGGGGACTGAATTTATTCCAAGGTATTACATTCATATTGATATTATGTCTTTGAAATTTCATCGTTTTTTATAATGCACTGCTATTTATAATCAAATATATAACTATATGTACATATTTTTTATATATTCACACCTAAAAATTTAATTATAAATATAACTAATAAAATATATTTACATATAAAATATATTAGTTTTATCTAAATAATAACTAACATCCATTTTATTTAAAATACAAATATATGAATATTTATATACCTATATATTAATCTAACTATATACATATATATTAATCTAACTATATATATTAATCTAACTACATATATATATATTAGTATTACTATAAATATATATATTAATATCACTATAAATATATATATTAATATCACTATATATATATTAATATAACTATATATATATATATTAATATAACTATATATATGTTAATATAACTATATATATGTTAATATAACTATATATATATTAATATAAATATATATTACTATACGAATAAATATGACTATATATATAGAGAGAGAGAGAGATATATATTAATATAACTATATATATATTAATATAACTATATATATATATTAAAATATAACTATATATATATTAATATAAATATATATATATATTAATATAACTATATATATATATTAAAATATAACTATATATATGTTAATATAACTATATATTTGTTAATATAACTATATATATTAATATAAATATATATTATTATACAAATAAATATAACAATATATATAGAGAGAGATATATATATTAATATAACTATATATATATATTAATATAACTATATATATATTAATATAACTATATATATATTAATATAACTATATATATATATTAAAATATAACTATATGTATATATTAATATAAATATATATTACTATACGAATAAATATAACTAAATATATAAATATATATAGAGAGAGATATCATGAATTGGAAGACAAATCAAAATAGAGTAGTGGTAAAGGCTTATAGGCGCGCAGGGGGGAGGTCTCGAGTTCAAATCCTGGTGAAGGTAGGGGCGCGCGCGCATGGGGGAATATGGGAGCAAGCGCTGTTAAAGGGTGAAGGGGGTACGTGGGACGCTGTACAGGGGCAGAAAAGCATTGTAAAAGGGGGGGCTCAAGCACTATAAAAGCCCCCCCGATTGGCAGTATTTTTTAAATTTTTTAATTTTTTTAAATTTTTTTTTTAATTTTTTTTACCTTTTATCAGTGCTTTTAAAAAAGCGCTGATAAAAGAGGTCCTTTATCAGCGCTAAAACGAAAGCGCTGATAAAGGAATCGCTAATATAGGGGTCTTTTATCAGCGCTAAAACAAATGGCTGATAAAGGACCCTTTTATCGGCGCTTTGTTTTAGCGCTGATAAAAGACCCCTTTTATCAGCGCTTTTTTTTAGCGCTGATAACAAGGGTCTTTATCAGCGCTTTTCGGAGCGCTGATAAAGGGGACCCCCCTTTATCTTCACCGACTTTATCAGCGCTTTTTCTAGCGCTGATAAAGGCCATTTTTAGCGCTGATAAAAGCCGTATTTGTAGTAGTGATATTCTTCAGAAGTTTCATCTCTTGAGGGATTTTACTCAAAGAGGTGAAGTCACAGTTAGCAGAGTAGCCACAGAGAACAACGTGGCAGACCCCCTGACTAAAGCCATTTCTCAGCAGAAGCATGATTCTCATGTGAGAGATAGCGAATTGAAACATGTTAACAGTTGGCTCTAGTGCAAGTGGGAGTGTTGAATGTGGGTTCCCTAGACCCAACTTGTATTATACTTTAATTACCACTACATGTATGCAGTTTGTTATAATACATGTGTTTATCTTGCCATAATAGTGTAGATACTTCTGCATCCACTTTGTTTATGGCAATGTCCTTAGATTACATATCGTATCAAAGGGTTATAGCAGATTCCAAGCTATAATAAGAACCCCGAGATTCCATGATAGTAATCTTAAAGTAATGTCCTATGAAGTTCGCACTTGATGATCTCTAGTAGTTGAGATTCCATGATAGTAATCTAAAAGGACACAGATGATGTGTGACCATCAGGTGTTGGGGGATCATAAGTATTGAGACTTCATCTCATGAAGTTCGCACTTGATGATCTCTAGTAGTTGAGATCATGAGGACAGACCCACATAATAGGAACACCACATGTTATAGGTGTCATTGGTCATTCCTATCTACGGACATGTGTAATGGTATCCAGACTTGAGATCATTATCAATGAATGTCATTTAATTGCGTATTTTGATGCAAGGTGAAAACCATGGCGATAAAGTCGTGGCGAGGTAGTTTGTGTTGGGTACATCATTAATGACATGTAATTGATTGAATGATCAAGATAGGATTTGTCGCTTCTGAGTTCAGGAAGAGATATCTCGGGCCTGGTTGATTAGGATGGTTGCACCTTCATTAATTTCATGTCCATGGTAGTGGAAGGTAAGACTGTCCGGACAAATCAACAAATAAAATAGAGCAAGATAAAGGATGATGATACTAGTGTACATTCTGCACTATTGAGATATCGATGATGAAGAGATTATATTACACAGACCGTGTTTGTAGGAAGGTAGTCGTTGCTTTGACTTTACCTTATCTCTATAGGGGCCTCGATGGGTTTCTAGACCGCTCTCTTGGTCGGTGGATATTATTCACTGCTATTGAGATAAGGGCCTAGAGGGTCACACACAATAGTGCTTTGAGAATCTGCTCTATTCTGGGAATAGGAATATAGAACTTGGTGGGGCCTGCCAGAGCATCCGAGTATTATCCGAGTTCTATGAATCACCAAGAAATAAATAAATTTTTTAATTATTCAAGCTTGGAATAATATGTTGAATTTATTTATAAAATGTATTTACAAGTGATTAGTAAATACAAAAATAAAATATTATTTGAACGAATTTAAATATCCAAGGTTTGTTTAATATTTTCAGGAGAAGTGAGTCGAGTTATAGACTCAAGTTTATCACGCAATATATATTTAATATATATTGCAGTTAGTGATAAAATTATAAATATTATTTATGGCATAATTTTATTTGACATAAATAAATATTTATAATACTTATACAGAGGATATTTATTACACACGGGTTGGGAACCCATGCCGGGTATTTTAGATATCCCCTATATAAGTTAGAGAGAGGCTCTCCCCTTGTAACTATTCATGTGTCAAATTTGAGAGCCTCTCTCTCCTCCTGGATTCTTGAGAGAGATCCTCTCAAGCAAGGAAGAACTTCAAGATCTTCCTTCGTGGATCGAAGTTCCTTGCCTTGCGGTGATCCCTACTGCATCGAGGAGATCGTTGATGTGTTGCGCTAGCACCTGGATTCCAACAAACGACACGCTTGCAGATTTGAAAGGCGTGTGTGGACGATCTAGATGAATTCGACGTCGGAGCCTTTGAGCAACGATCGTCGGCAACCTGCGACACACTAGCGCACGTCAAATCTGAACAAGGTACTTGTTCATTTTATATTTTGTGCTCTGTCAAATCTACACATGGTCCTTGGACCGTACCGGAATATCTCACCAGAGTCGACGTCCTAACGTTGCTCCAGTGATGCGAAAAATTTTAATTTCTTGGCCCATCAGCTTCCGCTGCCCGTCCCGATACCTTACATTTACTTCACTAT
This sequence comes from Viscum album, assembly GCA_963277665.1. Taxonomy (NCBI): domain Eukaryota; kingdom Viridiplantae; phylum Streptophyta; class Magnoliopsida; order Santalales; family Viscaceae; genus Viscum; species Viscum album. Next base: position 687,366,894 of record OY728150.1, read on the forward strand.
CTTGTTGGGTTGATCTGTACTCTTTTACTATACCTTGTTCTATCTACTGCTCCCCTCTTCAGTGCATCTTTTTCTGCTTCCTTGAGCCCTCAGGGCATCCTACTAAGTATTTTTATACTCACCCCTTCTTGGGCTTTAGCCGCACTTGATGTGCCCTTGCAGACGACGGACAGGTTGATCGTGAAATCAGATGAGCTTAGGGATATGGGGTGCTTGGACCGCATACGGTGGTCATAGCTTGGGATCCAGGAGCGGGGCTCTCTCAACTGTTTTACTTTTCCACTTGTTGGGTTATGGCACTTTTCTGGTTGGGTGTGTATTTTGATCATTTCCCTTTCAGTTTACTTTTTGTACTTGTACTGTTTAGAGGTTGTGATGTATGTTCGGTTTCCTTTTTATAACAGTTTTGTATCTTGTTTTCTTTTCCCTCTGCACTTTTTCTTTGAGTGGGATGCATGTGTGTGTACATGTTCTTAAGCAAAGGTCTCCCTGAGTTTGTTGTGTCTTCACTGCTTGTCGCCACCCCCTGGCTTATGGAGGTGGGCTTGGGGTAGTTGCGGTTCGAGCCTAGGCATGGATCGGGTCGTGACACTACCCCTCTCAGCCTCCCCTTCTACGTATTTATAACAGATCCCTCCACCTCCACGTGGTCCCAATCCTAACAAAATATTAACCATATTCTAAAAACTAATATTCTCTTACTATAATGATGCTTATACCCCTATTCTCCTATAGCAGGTCCCTAACACTGCCACCCCCTTCAAATTCACCTTGTCCTCAAGGTGAGGAACATGATGAAGTGTTGGTGCAACGACCATCCTCATGGGTTGTATGTCGGGGCATGTGCTTCCAGAGTGATCGATGTGGTCCTACCTTGTGCAACACATAGTTTCCAAGCAATATGCCAGATGGTCCTTTCTGCTATATGGCGATGCACCCTGTCTTCATTTAGTTTCCAGGAAATCGTTCAAATGGTCCATCCTACACTGTAGATCGACTGTGTTTCCTGCTGCCCAAGTGTCAGCACATAACTCCCTTGCATCAGGGCAGAAAATAATCCCCATGTCACGGTGTCGCCCGCCACCCATGTCCACGCGTCAGCCGCCACCGTGAAGAGTGAGGGTCACTCACTTTACTGCTCATGATCCTTCCACCATTGGCCCAACGTGAGACATTTTATTTTCATCGCTACTTCGTTGTTCCCCAAAGCCTTCCATGACTTGCCAGTGCTCGCGCCAATCGTCGGAGAAAGCGACACCTTCATGTTGAATTCCCAATATGTGTTTGGGCCAATTGTGTCTGACGTCCAGAGCTCATGACCAACGATTGTCAGCCTGTAGCTGCCCTCGGCATGATGTGTGTTGATCACCTCTGAAGCCTGTGTCGGCCGATCAACTTCCACAATCGGCATTGGCAGAGGAACCGGTGGTAGTAGTGTAGGAAATTCACCACACAACAATTTAACGTCGGCCGCATCGTTGCATTCTGATACCAGAGTCCTTGTCGCTGCCCCTAACTGCACCAGAGGCACCTCTGTCATCATGGAAGGTCGAGCTACAGTCAAGTGTTGCGGCACCTGCTCTCAGTGACACATGACAGCTTCAAAGAATTCGCGAGCAGCAGTTCTAGAAGTCATCGCCCGATCGTGTTTGAGCAAGTGTTGTTGGATCGAGGCGAGAGTTGTTTCGATCCACCTGAGTTTTTGGACCCCCTCATCTTGTGGCATCTCCATCGTTTAGTAGTATTATGCACCGCTAAAAAATCAGAATGCCTTGTGTATTTCTGTTTTTTTTAAGTATCGTGCAAACTGGACCGCAGTCAGTGCACCTCTGCCTCCTCCTTTAACATCTGGTGAGCCTCCCCTCTGGACGATGGTGCAGTGGGGTGCAACAGAATGCACCCCCAAGTGAGAGAAAAATTATTGTGCGCGTCATTTGACCAAAATGAGAAGACCTGGAGCGTTCCCCCTAGGCGCACGTGGGACAGTAGGTCAGCACACCACTCTTGCGATCCACAAATGAAGATCCAGCAGTGGGCGTCGCTAGCAAGCGGGCTGAAATTATCTAGAGGTGGGGGTGCGCTTCGTGGCTAGATGGAGTCGGACCGCCGGCAGGGAGGGAGAAGAGTTGTGCCAGACACGAAGAATCTGTAGTTTGTGCCTCACGTTGAAGACAAACTGGTTGGGGGGCGTCGATTGAGCGAGCCAGGATGCCTCGTCGCACTGGACGATAGCCGGGGGAGATGGTCAGCAGGTCGGACCAATTGGAAGAACCTAGCCTCTTCAGGAACTAACTTTTTTATCTATTAAGTAGTTTGAGAATGGAACTACGAACGGAAAGCAGAATTACATAGGGATGACAAGGATGGAGATGAATGGAAGAAGGGGATGGAGAAGAGACTTTGGGAGTTTGTACTCCCGCCCAAGCCAAAGCCATCCAAGCCAAAGGCCGATTCCCATATAATCTTTCCATACCCCACTCACTCTCCCCTACTACATATTTATAACAGATCCCCCCACCTCCACATGGTCCCAATCCAAACAAAATACTAACCATATTCTAACAACTAATATTCTCCTACTATGATGATGCTTATACCCCTACTCTTTTATAGCAGATCTTTAACATTAATTTTATGTTTATTTGATTAATTTTATAAATCCATTATGAATCCTCCAAAAACCATTAATATATTTTAAGGTTTTAAAATAATTTCTTTAAGAGTATGACTCACTTCCACATCAACAAGGGTATTATTTTATTAAGTTTGTCTCTTGGCCTTATAAAATAATGAAAACCACTCCCATTTGGTAGAAACCATGGGCAAAAACCATGGGAAGGTTTGTGGTTTTTTTATTATATAGAGTCTATAACCTAAGTTTGATAAATAATAAAGAATTCTCCACTCATTTCTTATATAAACTCACTCAAGATCCAACTCCTCTTCACTCAGAATCCTTAGAGCGCATCATTACCCTTTTCTTCCCTCTCTAGAATCCTCCCAATGCACCCCCAAACTCTCTAGAAGCTCATCCCAAGCTTTTGGAGTCACACACTCAAGTAAGGGATCTTTTATTTTCTTCTCTTTATTCAAGTATCTTCTTTACATTATATCTTTTATCTTCATTTCCTTATGATGGGATATATTATTCCATATCCCGCTTACTGTCCAATTGATGTACAAATGATTAGATACCCATTTCTCTCTCATCAACCCATTTTATGAATTTTTAAGCAACATCATTATGCTGCCAAAATTTCACCGCGATTTTCCTTACCAAAACAATTGTATAGTGAATACCATACTCATTTCCTACTTATACTTCATTAACTTGTGACTTATATGTATTTATTCCACACTCCTTAATCGTGGAATAAAATATGATGATGAATGAATCCATGTTGGATGATCTATGTGGCACACTTAAGCATGAGAATGAAATAAAAGTGACGGGTGTTCTCGGAATTATACAGCACTCCAATGCATTGGGTAATATTTAGTATCATGAGATATCATGTTGGGATTGCGAGTGAACCTGATTCCTTTATTGGACTTTATCCATCATGATGTATTGGTAGTTAGCATTGACCTATGTTTATGATGCAATGTTTTAAATTGTTGTCACATTTCTCATGTTATGATTATCATGATATATCATGCCTTATTATTCATGTTTATGATTATCACACCTTTTATTGCTCATTGATATGTCTATTGTCTAACATGTATTACCTTATGTCATGCTTATTCCCTTACTAGGTTTTATAAGTCACCTTTTTCTTATGTATGTCTTCAGGTTATCCCATACAGTTTTAAGTGCGAGCATGTTAAGGAAGTTTTCAATAAAGACGATGTTTTTCCAGTTTTAAATTGTTATCTAATGTACCTAATTCCCAAAGACACTTGAATTCTTGATATTTCAGGTTGTATTAAGTGTAATTCTATGTAATAAAACATGAATTAATGTGAAATAAAGAGCAGGGTTGTTATAGTTAGTATCAAAGGAAAAGTTTAGTTATTTTGGGGATTAGGAATATAAAACTCTAGCGAAAGATTTAGGGATACGACTAAGTATAAGAAAACATCCCTAAATTTTGGTAAGTACAGAGTAAGTGGTTTATCAAGAAAATACATCTTTGTCTGGATACTATAAGTGGACATGGTTCTGGCACAAATGCACCTAGGGGTAATAACTCCGACATGGTGCGTCGGGCCTGACTCAGCGTAACCCAGTACATGACAACAGGCATTATTGCTCACTTGGTTTGACACTCCCATGGGATATGCTTTGGTAAATTCATAAGCTCATTACGAACCATTATTAAGGGAACAAAACAATTCTCATAATAATATATGTTAGGAAATAGATCATGGATAACATAGATTGAAACATAAAAATTTATAAGTTAAGAAAATAAATGTAAGTTATAAGTTATCCCTTTAATGTCATTAAATTTTCGTTTATGTGTTTAATTGTTTAAAAATACTCATCCCTAATTTTCTCTTTATTCTAGCCAATGGTTGGAAATATGAGGAATTGGGTAAACAATCAATGTGACGAACAATGTGATGACTACCACAACGAGATGCTCAACCCGATGGGAGCGGGAATCACAAACTTTGTGATGATACTCTCTCGGTTGACTCGGGAATGGTTGGAAATATGAGGAATTGGGTAAACAATCAATGCGACAGACAATGTGATGACTACCACAACGAGATGCCCAACCCGATGGGAGCGGGAATCGCAAACTTTGTGATGATACTCTCTCGGTTGACTCGGGTTCTGTATAAAAACCTGGATCAGGAAGAGCACCCAAATCCCCCTAAGAAATAACAAGTTTTAATTGAGTCCTTTATGCGAAAAAGGCCCCCACTTTCAATGGATCATCCAATCCCCAAATCGTAGAACAATGGATCAACTCCATTGAGATCTTCTTCATCCTTCAATGTTCTGAACAAGACAAGGTTTTACTGATTTTTTATCGTATGGAGGGAGAAGCTGATCAGTGATGAACATTGATAAAGAATATGAAGCCAGAGGAAGAGATCAAAGCGATGGGGTGGAAGAAATTCTGGAAAATATTTTTTGATAAATATTTTCCTCGCACTCTCAGACATAAAATGGAAATGGATTTTCTTTCCCTCAAGAAAAAATATGAAGAATCTATCGGGGCGTATGAGGAAAACTTCACAAAACTTACACAATACGCCTTCGGCTTTGTCATTACCCCCGAATGCAAGGTTGACCACTTCTTTGGTGGGCTAAAACCTATTTTACGAAAAGCCCTGGAAATCCGTGACTTTTAATAACTATGAGGAAAGTATCGGATGTTCCCTCAAAGTTGAAATGGATATCGCCAAACTTCAAGTGTATCATGGGGATAAGAAGTGGAATGTGGAGTTTAATTTTGGCGGTCCGATGGAAAAATCTAATGGTGCCAAGAAATTTTAACATCTCACTCATCAAAGGGGAAAAAAGAAGCACCCTAGAAATTGCCTAAGGGAGATGAGGAAATACTTTAGGTGCAGGAAGGAAGGGCACCTGGCCAACGATCGCCGACAGAAGAAACCTACTAATGCGCTGGAAGAGAGGAATGCTTCAGTCAACCCTCAGCGTATTATTTATTGCTACAACTGCAAGGAACTAGAGCACTTTTCAAACCAATGCACTAAGCCAAGGGTTTTTAGAAATAACCAACAACCACCAAGGCAGCAAGGGAGAGCTTTTGTCATCACAACGACTGAGGTGGATCCCAACAACAAAGTGGTGACAGGTTCACTAGTTATTCATTCAATAATAGTGAACGTACTTCTTGATTCTGATTTTAGGCATTCCTTCAAATCATGAAAGTTTAGTAGAACTATTTAAACACCACCACAGAACACGGAAGTAGAGATGTCAGTGAAAACAGAAAATAGGGTAATTATTGCATCTCATGTATATAACCCCTCCTCTGTCAAAATTTGTGGGTTGACCTTCCCAGCAAGCCTTGTCATACCCCCTTTAGTGAAATTTAATGCAATTCTGGGCATGGATCAGCTTTCCCTTTATATAGCCAACATAAATTACCGCGAGAAGAAAATCACTCTTTGTATTGCGAATCGACCTCTGATTTTGTACAAGTGCAAGGAGGAGGATGAATGTTCTTTAGCACCAACATCTCAAGCATGGATATTATTGCCCTACAAGAAAGCGTATCTAGCTCAAATGATTGAGTTTAAGAAAGGAATCATCCTTAAAGACATTCCTATTATGAGGGAATACGCTGATGTGTTTCCCAAAGAATTGTTTGGTCTTCCTCCGAGCCAAGAGGTTGAATTTTTCATCAATCTTATACTTGGGGCGTTACCATTATCCAAGACTCAGTATAGAATGGATTTTGTGGAACTTGAGGAGATGAAGAAACAACTACAAGAGAATTTGGATAAAGGGTTCATATGAACAAGTGCTTCACCATGGGGTGCATCAATCCTTTTCATTAAGAAGAATGATGGGTCAATGCGCTTTTGCATTGATTATCGTGAGCTTAACATGATCAGGATAAAGAACAAGTATCTCTTGTCACAGATTGATGACTTGTTTGATCAACTATGTGGAGCACAATACTTTTCCAAGATGGACCTATGGTTGAAATATTATCAAGTTAGGGTAAAGGAGGATATTCCCAAGGCTTCTTTTCGTACAAGGTACGAGCACTGTGAGTTCATAGTAATGTCATTCGGACTCACTAATGCTTCAGCAATCTTCATGGACTTGATTAATAGAGTCCTTAGATATTACCTCAGCAAATTTGTGTTAGTATTTATAGATAATATTCTAATATTCTCCAAAACTAAGGAGGAGCATGAGAAGCATCTGATAACTATGCTAAAGACCTTACGAAAGGAGAAATTTTATGCCAAGTACAACAAATATGAGTTTTGGTTGAAGGAAGTCTCATTCTTAGGGCATATTATCACAAGCAATGGGATATTTGTGGACCCTTCAAAAACAAAAGCAGATGAAGGTTGGTTGAGGCCAACATTTGTGATAGATATCTGTAGTTTCATTGGATTAGCTGGGTACTATCGTCAATTTGTGAGAAATTTCTCGCGATTGTCAAACACTCTAAGCAAGCTAACTCGGAAGGGAGTCAAGTTTGTTTGGAATGATGAGTGTAAAGAGATCTTCAAGGAACTGAAAAGGAGGCTTATCACTACGTCTGTGCTTACACTACCCAAAAGTGAAGAACTTTTCGTGGTATTCAGTGATGCTTCGAAGAAGGGATTGGGTTGTGTGTTGATGCAAAATGAAAAAGTCATAGTCTATGCTTCAAGGCAGTTGGAAGTTCACAAATAGAACTACCCAATGCATGATTTGGAGTTGGCTACAGTGATCTTCGATTTGAAAATATGGTGACATTATCTCTTTAGGGAGAAGTGTGAAATATATACAGATCAAAAAATCCTTAAGTATATATTCACACAAAAAGAGATGAATATACGCCAACGAAGATGGTTAGAGTTGATCAAAGACTATGACTGCACAATTCACTACCATCCTGGGAAAGCGAATAAAGTGGCAGATGCTCTAAGTAGAAAGGATCCATCAATTCTATCATTGATGATAATTGAGAAGGATCTAATCTTCTTAAATGGACATGGGAATCATAAAGGAAGCAACATCATCAATCTTTTCACAAATGATTATTCAACCGTCTCTTCTAGAGATGTTAAAGGATGCTCAAAGAAATGATGTGGGAATTCAGAAGAAAATGGAAACCATAAAAAAAAAGGGGGAAATCTTCAAAGTTCAATGTTAATGAAGAAGGTGTTGAATGATTTGGTTCAAGACTATGTATACTGTCAAATCCTGAGTTAAAAAAAAGAGTTGTTTGATTATGTACATAGCTCAACATTATCTATCCATCCTGAAAGCACAAAGATGTATCAAGATCTCTAAAAACACTATTAGTGGGACAATATGAAAAAGAAGATCATTAAATATACATCAAAGTGTTTGGTATGTCAGTAAGTGAAGGCTGAAAGGAAAAAGTCTAAGGGGGTGATGCAATCATTACCCACACCAACATGGAAATGGGAAAACATCACCATGGATTTTGACACCGGGCTTCCGAAGACATCTAGAGGAAACAATGTTATATGGGTTGTTATGGATCGTCTTACAAAGACAACTCACTTCATCGCAATTCGAGAGGATTTCTCACTCGATCAATTTGTACGAATATATATCAGAGAAGTGGTGAGGCTACATGGAGTACCATTATCTATTGTATCCAATCGAGATCCGAGATTCAGCTCCATGTTTTGGAAAAGTCTCCAATATGCTCTAAACACTGAGATAAACTTCAGTACGGCTTATCACCCCCAATTGATGGTCAATCTGAGCGGGCTATCTAGACACTTGAGGACATGTTGAGAGCATGCTCAATTGACTTCAAAGGAGGATGGGATCATCATCTTTATATGGTTGATTTCTCTTACAATAACAATTTTCACTCAAGCATCCAAATGGTTCCCTATGAAGCCATTTATGGAAAGAGGTGCAGAACACCTACATGTTGGGATGAAGTTGGAAAATGAAAACTGCTAGGTCCTAAAATGGTCGAGGAAATTGTGGAAAATCCAAGACCATTCATCAGCAAATCAAGGTTGCTTAGAGTCGACAGAAAAGCGGTGTTGACAATCATCGGCGAGACCTACAGTTTGATATTGGAGACATGGCATTCCTCTGCATATCTTATTGGAAGAAAGTGATGAGATTTGGGAAGAAGAGAAATATTAGTCCAAGATACATCGACCCCTTTGAGATCTTTGATCGCATTGGAGTGGTGGTCTACCAACTTACACTCACACCTAACCTATCTCAAGTACATGATGTATTTCATGTATCTCTCTTGAGAAAGTACATCCAAACCCCTCACATGTACTCAATCCAGAGGTGATACCATTAGAGAATGATCTTTCCTATAAGGAGCAACCAATGAAGATCTTAGATCATAGAGAAAAATTTCTACAAAATAAGACAATGCACCTAGTCAAAGTGTTGTGGAGAAACCATAAGTTTGAAGAAGCAACGTGGGAACTAGAGTATGTGATGAAATAAGGTTACCCTCATCTATTTTGGTGTGGGAAATGAAAATTTTGAGGGTGAAATTTCTTAAGGGGGGTAGATTATAACGACCTGAACTGTTATAAATAAAATCCCCCTTTTGATTTAATTAAATGTCATATTATGTATTATGGTTATAGAAAACACATGCACTTCTTTGATATTATTATATACTATCGGATTTAAAAGACTGTTAATAATCATTATCGTTGATAATATAATCATTGAACAGTGATCACATAATTAGTATAAATATAGGGTTTTAACAAATCGAATTGATACAGACAAAAGAAGCGATGGGCTCAACCAGTAGGATTGTGCCCTATGAAGCCCATTTATTGGAGCTTCTGAGTGAGATAGCATCACTGGGATTTTCCCTTGAACAAATTCAAGCTGAGATCCAATAACTTAAGCATGAGCAAAACCGTTTATGAGAGAAATTTAAGCTCATCGAGATCACGGTCCAAACCATGTACGTTGAACCACCCCATGAAAGTCTCATTGTCGTGCACCTTACTCTTAGAGTGTTTGCTAGTGTATTAAAGGCATATGTATTAAAACCCTAGCAATATGAGTATGTACATTATTTTATATAGAATAATTAATATATTCTCATCCTATTATTGTTACTTTATAAATGATTTTTATTTCGATACAATAAAACACAAATAGTATTTTTATGTAATATTCAAATTCAATTAAAGAATTTATTTTGATGAATTAATGTATTTTTGAAATAATTAATATTTTAATAAAATATTATTATTAAATAATTTTTATTAAATATAAATGGTCATATAATTTTTATGATGTCAAATGCAATTTTTATAAGAGTTTGAAAACTGTTATTGTCAAAAAACCCAACATTTCTCAATAAATATTTATTCTTATTTTAAAAGTGAAAATACACATATTTAGAAAATTATTTAGATAAAATAAATATTATTTTTGGAATCAGAACATCAACATTATCCAACAGGGAATTTTTTATAATTTTTTGAGACAGTGGAATTTTCAGGTAAAAATTAAATACTGTGTAAATATAGTGTGTATTATGACATCATAATGACCCAAAAGTGATGTAATAAATACTATAAAGGGTATCCATAACCAAATCTAATTTTCCCTTTAAAATAATGTGATTTTATATTTATTTGATTAATTTTATAAATCCATTATGAATCCTCCAAAAACCATTAATATATTTTAAAGTTTTAAAATCATTTCTTTAAGAGTATGACTTACTTCCACATCAGCAAGGGTATAATTTTATTAAGTTCAGACCTTGACCATATAAAATAATGAAAACCACTTCCATTTGGTAGAAACCGTGGGCAAAAACCATGGGAAGTAATTTTGAGAAATAATAAAGAATTCCCCACCCATTTTCTATATAAACTCACTCAAGCTTCGACTCCTCTTCTCACTCAAAATCCTTGGAGCATGTTCTTACTCTGTGCTCCCCTCTCTAGAGTCCTCCCAAGGTGCCCCAAGCTCTCAAGAAGCTTCTCCCAAGATTTTGGAGTCACGCACTCAAGTAAGAGATCTTTTCTTTTCTCCTCTTTATTCAAGTATCTTATTTACCTTATGTCTTTTATCTTCATTTTCTTATGATGGGATATGTTATTCCATATCCCCTTACTTCCCAATTGATGTCCAAATGACGAGAGACCCTTTTAGGTCTCATCAACCCATTTTATGAATTTTTAAGCGACGCCATTATGCTGCCAAAATTTCACCATGATTTTCCATGCCAAAACAATTGCGTAGTGAATATCATACTCATTTCCTATATAAACTCACCCAAGCTTCCACTCCTCTTCACTCAAAATACTTAGAGCACGTCCTTACTCTGCCCTCCCTTCTCTAGAGTTCTCCCAAGGCGCCTCCCAGCTCTCAAGAAGCTCCTCCCAAGATTTTGGAGTCACGCACTCAAGTAAGGGATCTTTTCTTTTCTCCTTTTTATTCAAGTATATTCTTTACCTTTTGTCTTTTATCTTCATTTTCTTATGATGGGATATGTTATTCCATATCCCCTTACTATCCAATTAATGTCCAAATTATGAGAGATTCATTTCAGTCTCATCAACCCATTTTATGAATTTTTAAGTGACGTCATTATGTCATCGAAATTTCATTGTGATTTTCCATGCCAAAACAATTATGTAGTGAATATCATACTCATTTCACTATTACAAAATTGGTCTTTAACAGTGCTAGAAATGGTCTTTATCAGCATTAGAAAAGTGTTGACGACTTGAGCGATGTTAAAAGCCTGGGACTTTTATCAGCGCTTTTAAAAACACTGATACATTGTATTGTTACATCACACTGCAGTGCAGCACCAAAAACACACCAAAAACACACCAGATATCAATAAAAACAAGTCACAATACAGAATTTAAATGAAATGAAATTTTCAACACAAATACCATAAAAAAACACTATATTATAAACATTTCAAACATTAGTTTATATAATTACATAAATACAAATTTTTACATACATTCAAAAATAATCCTAATTGTAGGACAGAGCACCCCAACACAAGAGACAACAACTGAGCCAATGTGTTTATGCTACTTTCACAACAACTCAGCCAAAAACGCTTCTTCCACAAACTTCTCAAAATGGAGATCCTTGGAGAAGAGAACTCACTCCCAGATCTCTATATTAAGACCCCCAATGAAAAGATAATCTTTCAACAGATCCTGCGACACCACCTCCGAACAAAAGGAAACCAGGTCTTTGAAGTGTTCAACATAATCCTCCACCATCAGCTGACCTTGTTGGATACTCGTGAGCTCTTCCTTTTTCTTCGTCTTCACCTCCTCAGGTATAAACCATCGGACAAAGAGGGACTTAAAATCTTCCCATGTCATCCCAACTTGCATCGTTGGTGGGGCAAACAACTTCCATTCTTCCAAAGTTTGACCCCCAAGCTGTAAAGACCCGTAAAATTCAAGGGAAATTTTTTCTTAATTTTCTTTGGAATTTTACAAGAGCGCGGTTTCTGACGGCACCTGATTCCGAGGCCCGGAGTGCCCGGAATCAATTTCCGAAGTTTGGCTCGGGTACGTTCAGTGAACGAACGAGCGGGAATTTCTAACTTTTGAACTGGTGCTCGGAATCAAATTCTGAGGGCACCGATGAACTCGCAGCGCCGATATTCGCTTAAGGAGACCTTTTCCGAGGTTGCGTTTATTGCGGGTTGAGAGTTAGTTTTTGGGAGTTTAGAATAAGTTAAATAAAATTGTGGAATACAAATTTTATTTTAACTTGTTGGTTAACTTCTCCCAAAGGGAGTTAGAGGTGGGACCCACATCCACTTAACCTCCCTTGGGAGGATTAAGTGTGGTGGGGCCCACACGAAGCATAACTCTTCACCTTCTCTTTTTAAACTCCCAATAACCCCTCTTTAATTAACTTGACAACTTGGGTTATTAAATGGGTTGAGTTCTTTAATTTCAAACCTTTGAATTTCAAAATGGTTTGGTTGTGTAAATAAAATAAGACTTTAGCTTATTTTATTTTGGTTAGAATTCTCTAGCCACCTTGAGGGAATTTGGAGCCTTCTTCCTCTTCTTCAAACTCAACGAAGAACGCGAAGAACGCCGTTCTTCAACGAAGAACCTCTCCGTCGAAGAACTCGGTCCTTTCGCGACGTCGTACCCGCGACGCGACGTACTTCTTCTGCGTCATCTCTTCCGCGACGATTTCCCGCGACGAAATCGTCGTCAAAGAACTTTGAATCCTCGCTTCACGACGTCGACGTCCTTTTTTCGCGACGCCAACCACCGCGACGCTCGTCTTTCGCGGGTCGTTGGCGATCATCGTTCTTGAAACCGAGGTAGGGGTTTGTTGTTGATTATTTATTTATTCTCATTCTTGGTTCTAGCATGACAATCTTGAGGATAAATGTTTATGTGTTATCGTCTAACGAGAGGGGGGCCGGACCGCACAAACACGGCTGAATCCCCCCTCCTTGTTCTTAATTATTATTTCTCTTGCGGATGAAACGAGATGGCGTGGTGTCGTCGCACCACACGGGAATCACACGGCAAATATTTCGCGGCGCCGTCGCGCCGTGCCGTGGAAAGATTATCATGAACGCGACGTCGTCGCGCCGCGTCGAAAAAACCGAAGGCGCCGCGGCCGGAGCGGGGCCGCGGCGGAGGGGCGCGGTGCCGTCGCACCGCGCCGGACGACGAAGGCCGCGGCCGGTTCCGGGCCGCGGCGGAACGTGACGACCGGCGGCCAGCCGGTGCCGGAAGACGGAAGAGGACCGGCCCTTGCCGGTCCTATTGAGAAGAAGCCGGCCGGCCAGGTCGGGCCGGCCGGATTGTTGGAAACCGGGGGAATTAAATTTCCCCGGGCTGCCTAATTGGCCCCCCATAAAGAGGGGGGCCGGTTTCTCAAAAAGGGGGGCAGGCGGCCCCCCCGTTTTTCTCAAAGGTAGGCCCCCCACGTGAGGGGGGGGCCGTTTGATCTGAGGCGCGGCATCCAGCCGCGCCGCCAGCATGGGAAGGCGGGGGCTTAGCCCCCCGCGCGTGGCACCCGAGCGGCGCCCCGGCCGAGCCGCCGCGCCGGGCCGCGCCGCCGGCCGGGCCGGGTCGGACCCGGGTCGGGTCGACCCGGTTCAGGCCGACCCAGGGGGGGTCGGCCCGGACCCGGACCCCCCATTTTCGAATCGACTTCGGTCTTTTGCCCATAACTTGAGCTACGGACATCCATTTGACGAACCGTCAGCGGCGATGCGATCCTTGGATCGAGACGGTCGATTCGGTATATCGCACTCAAAGTTTCGGATTACTTTGAGTTCGGCCGGGTTGGTTCGTACACGAAACCAACCGGGCCCTCGGAGCGGAAACGCTCATATCTTGAGCTACGGACGTCCGATTGACGTGTCGTCAGCTTTGTTGAGTTCCTCTTAGTGAGACGAAACTTTTGGCATACTCCGCCCGAGGTTTGGACACAGGTGGAGTACGGTCGGGTTGGTTTTGCCTTAAAACCAACCGGGCCCCTGGGACGAAAAAGCCAATAACTCTCAGACCGAGCGTCCGAACGACGCGCCGTCTGTTGCGTAGAGTTCCTGTTGACGATACGGAACTTTTGGATACATCAACTCTGGGCTATGTGACAGTTGATGTATCAGCCTCTCGGCTCATGGAGCGGACCCTCCCGAACGAGCTTGTTGTGTGTGGGAACCCTAGTGCTGGCTGCGACTATGACTGCTACTGCTACTGTGACTGCGACGACGACAGTACAGATATCCTTGGTGGATTCGACAACGACTACAGCACTCAGCGATCCTACGTGGATCAGTGCTACAGGTCCTGTGTGGGCCCGATCCTGTGTGGGTCCGATCGTGTGTGGGTCTGCGCTCAGCGGTCCTGTGTGAACCAGCGCCTACTGGTCCTGTGTGGGCCCGATCCTGTGTGGGTCATTGCGGGGGTTAGTTACCTATCGATCCTTCGTGGGTCCGACGACTTAGATAGATCAGAGATCATCTTTATCGTCTTTCGAAGAAGTATACCTGTGTGAGCTGAATTCTGTTGTTTTCCTGTGTGGATTGTGTTGCCCTATTCTGTGTGGATTTCGTTTGCTTTCCTGTGTGAAATACGTATACTTTCCTGTGTGGACTGAGTTGTACTTGGGCTCGGAGGTTGGAGCGTATTGGAATTGATGACTTAGGTATATGTATGGGCATATACCTAAGCAATGTCGGTTGTTACTTCGTGTTTGTATCTATCCCTTGTGGTTTATCCTTTGTGGATTTTGGGAGACCTTCGGGGGTCTCGGGGTCCCTACTGAGTAGCTTATACTCACCCCTGCACGGGCTATGCCCGCACTACATTGTGTTGGTTGCAGACGACGGACAACGTTGATCTTGACTGAGGCTTGCAGAGCAGGACGGTACCTGGAGGTGGACCACTGGGCGGGACGTGTTCGGAGCAGACGGCGGACCCGAGGAGCAGTGAAGCTATCTGTACCCACCCTTCAGGTGGGATTTCCAGTGGACAGCTTGGTGTAGCGGCTTTTACTTTACAGTTGTTGTTTTCCCTTTCGAGTTGTACTTTACTTTCAGTTTGGGTTTGTATACTGGCCCATTTACCTTTCCGCACTTTCAGTTGTACTCTGTTCTTACTTAGTGTTTACTTTTCCGCTTGCTTACTCTGTGGTGTTTGTTTACTTTACAAAGGCAATGTCTTCCCTTTTTACCGGGATTTACGCCTTGGTGCTAGTCGCCAGCCCCTGGCCTATGGAAGGTGGGCTTGGGGTAGTCACGGCACGGACCCCGAGGGCGGGTCGTGACACAAGCAGACCCGGAACAGCACGAACTCTAACAGCTTTGGGAGTTCCAAGCACTTTGAAGACATGTTTAACTTCTTCAAGTCACTTCACTGTCTCTAACGAACCTCGATTGTCACGAAAGATGGACAACAACTGGAGAACCAGAAACAGGGTAAGACCCACTAGAAACTTCAGGGACCTTTCTGGGCGGCATATTCTGAAAAACACAAAAATCATAAAATCTGGTTCATAATCAATCTGAAACACAACCGAAAAGAACATCTCGGGCCAAAACAACTGGCTCACAAGCCAAAAAAACAAATTTAAAACAGGGATGAGGAGCGCGTATGAGGCTACTGGACCAAAAAACAAATTTATCTGAGTCATCAAGCTCTATGAACATCCTAAGAATTAGTTTTTAAACTCTAGTTGTATGGTTTTATTTCATTCTATCTACGTTCCTTATTCTTAATTCTGGTTTATGGTTTTTCTATCAAAATCAAGAATAATATTTATTCTTAATATTAAATTTAAAATAAATTTTTTCTGAGATTGGGGATAGAGTTATTGTGTGACCTTATATGAAAATTTCTCAGTTCGATTAGTAGAAATTGCCTAAAGTCTATGATTGAAATCTATAAATACATTAAGACACCCATAGAGAAATAAGATAATGTCGTAATGATAACTAACTCATATGAAAGATTATTATTCAATGAAATCCCTTTATAATTATATCTCGTAATAAATGTTTCATACTTTTGTTATTAACCTATATTATTGATTTATCTTTATTTGACTTTCTGATATGAACTCATCAATGAACTACGGGGGTTATGGATTTAATCAAACAATTCAATTTCAAATAAAAGGGTAGAGATGTCATCTTCTACAACATTAAAGGAAAAAAATATTTCTCGAATTAGTCAATTAATGTCATATAACTTATGACAAACCCAATATATCTTAACACGCCATGAAAATATGTTTCCACTATTTACATGAAAATGTCAAATTATGTTGATTATAATATACATCATTAATATAATCCTATATATATTTAAATACACACATATATAGTTAGAAATACCTAATGACACATATAATAAGGGGAATTATTATTTCAAGGTCAATCCTCATAACCCCCTTCTTGAGGATTACAAGGTTTAAAATTCATGAGAATAATTGTCTTGTACCTATAAGCATCCAGCACTTAATAGTCAAACATCATTTTTGTCCGATCATAAAAATGAAATCTAGATCACTAGATATATGTTTATGAATATTTCCATTACATTTCATGGATCACATTATATTGGGTAACTCATATAATGTTTCGATGTGACAGATATTCTAAAGACATTATAACATTAATGTTACAAAGAAGAACACTCATAATGTTATAAAATATTTATTAATATTCATATAGTCAAATGTAAAATGCTAGTTGGTTCTTGGGAACTAATTACTACCCATCCAAGTAAAGTTTCTTCAGAGGAGGCCTTAATAAAATATGCTTATAGGGGTTTTAACCAAGTAAATAAAGTGTCTTAAAGGTCTTTTGATCCATCAACACATAGGGATTAAGATCATCTAAGGTGGGAGACCCTAGCAGATAAAGTGTTCATCTATAATTTATAAATCTTTGTATAACTCTATTTATAAGAGACTAGAGTGATATTTTTATAGACCACATAAAGGATCATTTATGAAGGGGTCATCCTTGATCAAATATTATAAAGAGGTGGTTTATATAATATAGGGAAACACATTCTTTAGAAATCCAATAGACTATATAAAAGTTAATTCCTTATGCAAATGAGTGGCGTCTATGGAGGATAAATGAGTTTAAGAACAGTAGCTACAATAAAAAAATTATAGATAGTCCTCCACAAAGAAATTAGATGAGGTAAACAAAAGGGGTCTTCTTCAAAGCCATTAAGCAACCAATAAAAAATCTTATTTGAGTCGGTCATGGCCATGGAGAACATACATGGGACTCCATCATATTTTTTATACACAATATAAATGACTACGTATGGTAATCATCTCAAAATATATTATTGTTAATGATTATATCTCAATAAAGTAATATGGTTGGTCCTCTAGAGGATTCGTGCCGGCAGCGGCGAGTAGATGAGATGTAGGGTTCATAACAACGCAAAAAAGCAAAACGCGGAACCCAGAAAGATCAAACAACGATATAGGAAAAGTAGAAAATAACATACCATGGATTTTATTCTTGATTCATCTGATGGATCGTAGTGGAGTCACGCAGGCAGTAGAGGAGTTCTGTGAGAGCTTCAGAATCGCAATGACCGAGTGCGGGTTAGGGTTTTTTAAAATAGATCAGCAACATTTTCAACAGCACTTTTATAAAAGCGCTAATAAATATCCATTTTATCAGCGTTAAATTGATAAGCGCTGATAAAAGTGATGTTTATCATCACTAAAAAAGCGCCGATATATCTCAATATTTATCAACACTCCAAAAGCATTGATAAAGGATCCTTTATCAGCGCTTTCATTTAGCACTGATAAAGATGGAATTTCTCAGCGCATTTTTCTAGCACTGTTATATATCGGCGCTGTTAAATGTCATTTTTGTAGTAGTGTTTCCTATCAAAGATATTCACCTTTATACACTTATACTCCTTTGACTTGGGACTTACATGTATGTATTCCACACTGCTTAATCATGGAATAAAATATGATGATGAATGAATTCATGTTGTATGATCTATTTGGCACACTTAAGCATGAGAATGAAATGAAAGTGACGGGTGCACCCAGAATTATATAGTGTTCCAATACATTGGGTAATGTTTAGTCTCATGAGACGTCATGTAGGGATAGAGAGTGAACCCGGTTCCTTTATGGGACTTTGTCCATCATGATATCTTGACAGTTAGCTTTGACCTATGTTTATGAAGCAGTGTTTTAAGTTGTTTTCACATTTTTCATGTTATGATTATCATGTTATATTATGTTTTATTATTCATGTTTATGTTTCTCACACCTTTTATTCCCTCATTAATATGCCTATTATCTAACATGTATTGCATTATGCTATAATTATTCTCTTACTAGGTTTTATAGCTCACCCATTTTCTTATGTATGTCTCCAAGTCATCCCATGCAGTTTTAAGTGCGGGCATGTTAAGGGAGTTTTCAATAAAGACGATGTTTTTCATGTTTTAAATTGTTATATAATGTACCTAATTCTCAAAGACACTAGACTTCTCGATCTCCCCGGTTGTATTAAGTGTAATCCTTTGTAACAAATCAGGTATTAATGTGAAATAAAGAGATGGGTTGTTATAGGAACACCCGCTTACCCTTACGCACAGTGGGGACTACCCTTACGTGGGTATTGAAAGCTCATCGGTACACTTACACGAGGAACTCTATACCTTTACACAGGCTTTAGAAAACTTGAACTACCTTTACACAGCATGTGGGATATCCAGGTTACCTTTACGTAGGGTTAGAAAATCACAGCTTACCCTTAGGAAGAGGCATAGTCATGTGATGTCGCGATGGCGTCTCACTCCCCAGGTCGCTCCCAATCTCTCGGCATGGTTTCCCTCTCATAGGGTTTCGGTTTCTCCCGGCGACGGCTCTCTCTCGCTCTGGGTTGCGCTCTCTCTCGGTTTTTTCTTTCTCTCTCACTCGCCTTCCCTGTTCTATGCTAGCGCACTGGTTTTCTACCTGTCCGCCTCTCTGTGCTCTGATCTCGCGTTCCTCATCTTTTCTCCAAGTTGGATTTGGAGCTCGGGTTATGTTGAGGTTTTGGGCAAGCGGTTTGGTGGATGATAGAGTTCCAGGCGCTACCGGAGTTGGTCCTTCTTCCTAGGATTTCATTTCCGCCCCCTTCTCCGGATTTTGCCCTGCTTTCATCTTTCTCCAGGGGGCGACCTTCCTTCTCTCTTGCTTGCCTTTCCCTACTTTGTGTTTGCGCTCCGATTTTCTCCTCGTTCGCCTCTCTGCGCTCTGATCTTGCGTTCCTCAGCTTCTCTCCAGGTCGGTTTTGGAGCACAGAATTCACCGAGGTTTTGGGCATGCAGTTTGGCGGACAACAGATTTCATGGCGCTCTGGAGTTGGTCTTTCTTCCTAGGGTTTCAATCCCAATCCCTTTTTTAGGTTTTGTCCCGCTTTCTTCTTTCGTGTTCAGGCGGTGGTGGGGTTCTTCTCAGTGTCGACGGTGGTTTCCGGTGATGGTAGGAGGTGGCGATGATGGTGCTCTTGGTGGCGACAAGGTCTATGTCGACGACGATTTCCAGTGGTGGTTCGGGGATGATGGTCTCTGATGGTGTCTATCAACGCTGATTTACCGGTGCCGACAACGGACTCTGGTGTTGCTCTACGGTGATGACGGCGGTGATCTCGGCGATGATGAGGTCTGCAATGGAGACAATGATCTGATGGGTGTTAGTGAGTGCGCCTCGAGGCGACGGTGACAGAGGCATGATGATGACTGCTTTTTTATTTTCAAAGATTGAAATGGTATTTTCGGTGGCGGCATTGTGGAGTCGAGGTCGGTGGTGGTCTGCATGTGGCTTTGTTTTTTGAATTTTGAAACTAGAATTTTTGTTTGATGGTGCGGTTTTTTGGATTTGGAAGCATGCGAGTTGTGGTTGGTTTTTTCCTGGTGATTTTATTTGGTTGGAACTTTGTCAAGGTTCACGCTTTTCCTTTAAAAGTGTTATTAGAAAATGCAAAAAAAATATATGAATTTTGGCGAGGCATAGTCATGTGTAAGGGTATGAATAGCCTTAAAAATTCTTAATTTCCATTTACAAAAACCTATAAACAATTAAGAATATGATTTATTATCACTGTCAAAACCCCAAAAACACTTCTAAAACATTAGAATCACTTTAAAAATTCCAAACTAATTTTCAAATAAACTTTTATCACTTGAAATTACTTCCTTAATTTGTAAGATCATTCAAAAAATACTTTATAATTTACAAAAAACTTTTTAAAACAACTTCTAAAATTTATGAAATCATTCTAAAACAATCGAACACCCCGAAATGGCAATGGAAGGCTCGAGAATATTCTGGACCTTTACACCTTTTTAGTTCATTTTTGTTCATGCGTGGTTTTTCTGCACAGGTAGCTCACAATTAAGTCCAAACTGTGTGAAGCTCGGGAGAAATCATGTGAGAACTTTTATAAGTAGGGGTATTGGCGCACGGCTTGCGCATGGTTAGTGGAAACTGTGGGACAATAATGCGAAGGGCCAATAGTTTTTAAGAGGCATTTCACACGATTGACACACGGTTTGTCTAATCGTGCGACCAAACCATGAGGTGTGTCCAAGTGTGTTCAATGAATCTCACACGGTAAGCAAACGGTTTGATAAATCGTGCAGCCAAACAGTGTATCTTGCCCAGATTTTGGATTTTGTGATTTTACCTATCTACCCCTCCCTGTTTAAGACCCCCTAGTCTCACTCCCTCCCCACTTGCGCGGCAAGGCCAAAGGGAGTCTTAGGTGCCTCTCCCCCTTCTCCTCCATGGATTCTTAGCCCTCTGATTTTAAGGGGATTCTTCAAGGTTAGAGGTTTATTTCTTCTTCCATTCCTACATCTTCTCTTGTTTTTCTTTCTTCCTTAGTCTTGGAAACCATGTGGTCAAGCCTAGGTGTGGGGTTTGGCTAAAAACATTGTGAATCTTAATGGTGTGTGGACCTCTTTTTGGGTGCTCTTATCTTCATATTCGAAGGATTCGCTTCATTCACACTTGGTTTAAGGTAGGTTTACGCCATGCATTGCTCTATAAAACCATGATTGCTTGGAATTTCTAACATTGGTTTTTATTGTTTTATGACCCTTAGTATATATGTTTAATAGTTTTTGTTAAACCCTCTTTTGTATTATTATGGGTATTTCCGAGTCTCACATCGGAATACTCCTTTGTATCTTTCGTCGTATCATTCTATAAAAGTAGGCCCCCACCTTACCTTGAGGGTAAGTGGGTTTCCCCATTCTACATGGTATCAGAGGGATCTTCCCGAACCTCCCTCCCAGCGGTTTCCTGGTTCTGACCGGCCCCGCCTCTCTCCCCCCTCTGGCTCTGCCCGGCAGCCCTCCCTCCCGGCCCTCCCTCCCTCCAGGCGGCCCTCCCTCCCGACCCTCCCTCCATCCTCCCGGTGGCCCTCCTGCCTGACGCGGCTCCCGGCTCCCCAGCGTCCCGGCTCCCTGTATCCCCCGTTCCGGCCAGTGACACTGATGCTCCCGCTTCGTTCGCTGCTCCTGCTCCGCCACCCGAGGACTTGCCCATTGCCCTACGGAAAGGTACTCGCTCCTGCCAGAGTACTCCTCTATTTGCATCTTCATACAGGGGTTTGTCCGCTCTGGAGACGGTTTCTATACCTCGCACGGTTGGTGAAGCCAAAACTCACCCCGGATGGCTCGCAGCCATGCGGGATGAATTGCAGGCTCTGGAGTAAAACCATACTTGGGATCTTGTCCCCCTTCCAGCAGGCAAACAGGCAGTGGGCAGCAAATGGATTTACACGGTCATGCTGAATCCCGATGGCACTCTCCATCGCCTCAAAGCCCGCCTTGTGGCCAAAGGCTTTGCTCAGACATACGGTGTTGACTACTTTGATACCTTCTCACCGGTTGCCAAGATGGCCTCTGTCCGGCTATTCATCTCTCTCGTCGCCCATCATCAGTGGCCTCTTCATCAATTGGATGTCAAGAATGCTTTCCTCCATGGCTTCCTTGAGGAAGAAATCTATCTACAGCAGCCCCCCGGATTTTGTGCCGTCGGCGCTGCATCTCGTGTCTGTCGTCTACGCCGCTCTCTTTACGGCCTCAAGCAGTCTCCCTGTGCTTGGTTCGGCCGCTTTAGCACGGTCGTCAGCGACTTTGGGCTTTCCCGCAGTCTGAAGGACCACACTGTCTTCTATAGGACGACTCCACATGGCTGCATCTTATTGGTCGTCTATGTGGATGATATCGTCATCACCGGCAGCGACTCTGTGGGTATCACCCATCTCAAGGCCCATCTTCACCAGCACTTCCACACTAAGGACCTTGGTCCTCTCACATACTTCCTCGGCATCGAGGTTTCCTACTCCTCGGACACCATCTCCCTCTGCCAACGGAAGTATGCATTGGATATATTGCAGGATGTTGGGCTGACTCAGGCCACTGCGGTCGATACTCCTCTAGAGCCTGGCAAACGGTCTTTTTATGTCTCCTCGGCTCTCTACCCACATCCCGAGCGGTACCGTCGATTGGTGGGAAAACTCAATTATCTCACCATGACTCGACACGACATTTTCTGTGCGGTAGCCAAAGTGAGTCAATTTATGGAGCATCCAACCACATCTCAGTGGGATGTTGTCATCCGCATCGCCAAATACATCAAACGGGATCCTGCCCGTGGTCTTCACTACTCTCAGCATCCTCATCAGCATATTGAGGCCTTTTGCGATGCTGATTACGCCGGCTGCCTTGCCATTCGAAAATCTACCTCTGGGTTTGCCATTTTCTTGGCAGGCAACCTCATTTCTTGGTGCAGCAAGAAACAGACGGTCGTATCTCGCTCCAGTGTCGAGTCTGAGTACCGTGCCATGGCCACCGTCACTACCGAGATCCTTTGGCTTCGGCAACTCCTCCAGGAGCTTGGCTTTCCTCAGCAGACTTCTGCTCACATATGGTGTGACAATCAGGCCACCACTAAAATTGCTTCGAACCCAGTCTTCCATGAACGCACGAAACATATTGAGGTGGACTGTCACTTTCTTCGCCACCACCTGGAGCACAACCATGTCAGCTTTAGCCACATTCCGACGGCAGACCAGCTTGCTGACATCTTCACCAAAGGCCTCCCTGGTGCTCGTCTTGCCTCGCTCAGTTCCAAGCTGGGGATCCACCACATCTGACACTCAGCTTGAGGGGGAGTATGTCTTGGTCTTGTGTGGTGTCATCTTATTCTTTTTTGTGGGACTCGTTGTCCAAGTTGGGTCTGTCCAGCTTGAGGGGGAGTGTTAAACCCTCTTTTGTATTATTATGGGTATTTCCGAGTCCCACATCGGAATACTCCTTTGTATCTTTCACCGTATCATTCTATAAAAGTAGGTCCCCACCTTACCTTGAGGGTAAGTGGGTTTCCCCATTCTACAGTTTTTAATAAAAAAAGATGATTGTCCTTGGATTTCATAGGAAGGCAGGATTGTTTCCCTTTGTATTTAAGGTTCAAATCTGTTTTTCAAGGCTCGCACATGTCTTGTGTTCAATTAAATGCCCAATTGGCCTTTTTAAATTATCTCTAAACCCGTGATGGGTGTTTGGATTTCTAAATTAATTCAAAAGGTTCATCTTTAAAATAATGGGTGTGTTTGGGTTAATTAAAGTTCATTTTTATTATTCCCAAGCCTTTATGTGATTTGGCATTTAAAGTGGATTTTATAATTTAAGTCTAAAATGTTTTTAGTTTTTATATTAAATCTCTAAAAATGTGTTATGATGGTATTCGATCTCGTTTTCATTTAAAATCATTTTTTTTAGCTTTGAACTATATTTAGTTCCAAAAAGGAAGTTCTTAATTTGATCCTTTTAAAGAGGTATCAAAGCCCGATTTGCATTTTTATGAAAAAGGTTTTCTTAAAGTGGAGGTGAATGGGGTGTTTATATGTTGTGGCTTTGCATATGATTGCATTATGATTTAATTTCTCACCTCTGATTGGTTGGTCATGGGAACCCAGGAACTTATGTATGAGAACTTAAACGGGGTGAGGTCCCCCCCACCACTAACTAGTCTAGTGGAGTAGTTATGCGACGCCCCCACTGGCCAGTGACATAATTTTAGATGTGTTCCACTAACTGAGGGAATTTCCCTAATTAGTGACGGAGAATCACTCTGCCATCATAGCTTCAGTTTCCTAGGGTCACTCTCATGACGATGGTTACTTTTAGCTCTTTCTTTTGTTTGTGCACTGTTATTATTATTGACTGTTTAATTTTGAGTATTTTTCTTTAACTGTTACAACTGTTTTTTTCCTTGATCTTTATTGCTTATTGCAACTATTGTTGGTTGATGCATTTCACGACTTTAGTTCATTACTTCTGATTAACATTTGAAAAAATATATGTACTATTTTGAAAGCGGATTAGTTAAAATAGGTTTTTAAAACAAGTTGTTTATCTTCTTTGGTTTTAAATGGCATTTTGGTGTTTTCCTTAATAAGGGTATTTCTTTGATAAAGTGGTTTGATTTCTTGAGAATGAAAACTCAAATTTTACTCATATGACTTATTTTACTCAAATATAAAAAAGGTCATATTTTCACAGAATGTATGTTAAACTAGCAAGAAATGGTTTTACTTTTAAAAAGCAGGCATGAGGTGTGGGGAGGATACTTGCTAGGCATTTTGTGCTCACGCCTATATAAACATTTTAGGTTCTTCTCATGTCCTGGAGAATCACTCCGCCATCATAGCTTCAGTTTCCTAGGGTCACTCCCATGACGATGGTTACTTTTAGCTCTTTCTTTTGTTTGTGCACTGTTATTATTATTGGCTGTTTAATTTTGAGTATTTTTCTTTAACTGTTACAACTGTTTTTTCCTTGATCTTTATTGCTTATTGCAACTATTGTTGGTTGATGCATTTCACGACTTTAGTTCATTACTTCTGATTAACATTTGAAAAAATATATGTACTGTTTTGAAAGTGGATTAGTTAAAATAGGTTTTTAAAACAAGTTGTTTATCTTCTTTGGTTTTAAATGGCATTTTGGTGTTTTCCTTAATAAGGGTATTTCTTTGATAAAGTGGTTTGATTTCTTGAGAAAGAAAACTCAAATTTTACTCATATGACTTGTTTTACTCAAATATAAAAAAGGTCATATTTTCACAGAATGTATGTTAAACTAGCAAGAAATGGTTTTACTTTTAAAAAGCACGCATGAGGTGTGGGGAGGATACTTGCTAGGCATTTTGCGCTCACGCCTATATAAACATTTTAGGTTCTTCTCATGTCCTAGAGGAGTTCTCCTTGGATGGAATCCTTCACGCTTTCTACTTTTGGTTCAAGTTCGATGTTGAGGTTGGATGGTGACCATGGGCCACATGGAGAATTCTAGTTCTGTGTTTAGTTTTTCTTTTGTCTATTTGGTATCATGTATGTATCGGCCCTTCCAGACTTCCTGTATTTCAAGATCATTTTTGATTTTGTAATTTATTTTACATTAAGACTTATATTTAATCATTTATGCTTGATAGTGCCCTATTTGTTTTGTTCTTATTTTGAAATTGTTTATTTTATGTGCATAGATGTCCGACTTACAGACAGGTCGTGTTGGGCTCTTAGTATGTTTCCACTGTGTATTTTATTCTTTTTATTAGGCAAAACTATTCCCACGTGATTATATGTGATGCTTTGGCACTAGTTTCTAGTCTGAGGTGATCGAGAACACGCCTCGGGTATGTTACGATCTGGATTGAGTGCCTGGTCTGTTGGATTGGTGTAGCCCGATCCGGTTGGGCTGAATGTTTGTGGCCCAATTTTTCGGAAATTGTAGCATCTCTGACCACTGTAGCAGAGGTGACCAACCGACACTGACAGGCACTGTAGTAGTGTGGACTTCGGAGTCAACTTTACCGTTCCACTTTTGACTTCTAGCCGGCAGCCACTGTAGTACTTTTGACAAAGGTGGTCATCGTTCATTGTAGCGACGCGGACTTACTGTACAAACAGTGGATCGTCTTCTCTATTTTATAGCCCATTTTAGGGCTAGGGTTACTACTGCAAAACTTTGTATTTGTGCTCTCGATATAGTGAATTTTTTGTCTCTCCATGGACGTAGGGATTATTCCCGAACCACATAAATCGTTGTGTTCTTATTGCTTTCATTTCTTCTGCATTTCTTTTCGTTTCTCGTTTCTGTCGTTGCAACTCCCGACGATTCCGCAACACGGTCTAGGGGTGACCCGGGTTGGTTCGTGACAAAATGGTATCAAAGCCTAGGTTCTAAAAGTCTTAGGTTCTTAAGTCGTCCTTTGTTATTGTAGGACCCCGGGACACCCTGAGAGGGGAGGGGTGAATCAGAGTGGCAACTTTTTCTTCTTTAAGTTGTGGATCTTGTTCCCACGTTGGTAGGAACTACTTAAACCTGTATGATGGATATGATCAGCAATTAAACATTCACATGCAGAGACAGATGACACGTCTATTTTTACTTGGTTCAACACTAAGAGCTACGTCCAAGGAGCATACGCCGACAGGTTGCCGGTCGTACCTAAATCCACTATGCTTCACTAGCTGCAGATACAACTGTTCGGGCACAGTCACTCTGGCCCAGGCTCACTGCCTTTACAAAGGTTCAGGGATAGCTCACTGCTTCCCTCGGGTCACTCCCGTTGACTCCCCCTGGCTCACTGTCGTTGGGTGAAGTCTCACACAGTTTATAGACGTGAAAGTCTCTTCAATGGATAGACATGAAGTTCTGTGTCTCCTGTTCAGCATGAGACTTTGCTTGCATCAGAGTTCAGAGTTGATGCACTTTTCTGTTCAATCCTCCTTTAGTGCAATGACTGAATGCACTAGATCCCCTGTTCTTGTTTGCCTGAATCACAATCACTTGTGTGATTGCTCAATAATTGATGCTCTGTCGAAGTCCAGATTTCATCCACTGATGAATACTCCTCTTGCCCCTGTCCACTGGGCGAACAACCTTAGGAAAGGGTCTTCACAAAGTACCCTACTTCGCACGGCTCCCAATTTTGGAAAGCTCAAGCAACTCTGAGCAGAGCTCCTACCTTTTCGCGAAGCTCAATCGCGAAGCACTCTTGCGATGCTCATGCCTTCGCAATGCTTGGCTATCGCGAAGCTCCTGCCACTTCGCGAAGCTCACTGAGCCAACGCGGGGTGAACTCTTTTCGCGGAGCTGGGAAAGTCGCCGCAAAGCTCCTGCCTCTTTGCGAAGCTCAATGAGCCAACGCGGGGCGCAACCTTTTCACGGAGCTCGGATAGCCGCCGCGAAGCTCAACTTTCGCGAAGCAAAACTACCTTCGCGAGTGACCTTTGCGAACCGAGAGCAATGGTTTTTCGTTGAGAGCTCTCTTTGCTTCTCTTGAGGGGGTCGGCCTCTATTTATAGGCGATTCCCCCGACCCTCGTCCCTTCCACGCGAAGTCAACGCCACGTCATCTCAAATCGCGAAGCTCCAAAGTTTCTGCCGGAATTCTGTCCAAATCGCGAAGCTCCAAGGCAATCTTCCGTTCGCGGAGCTTGACGTAGTCGCGAAGAATCACCGTCAACATACCTTCGCGACAGCACCGCGAAGCTCCCTTCGCGAAGCCCAACATTCCTTCGCGCCTTCGCCGCGAAGCTCCCTCGCAAAGCCCTTCATCACCGCGAAGCTCTCCAGCCGCTGCCGTTCGCGAAGCTTGACGTAATCACGAAGACTCACCGACTCCATTCTTCTGGTCTTCGCGAAATTAGTTCCATGCATCCCATCTTCGCAAAACTCATGCCTTTGCCATATTAAATTATGATCTTCCGGGAAATCCACTTTTCGCGATGCTCACCAACCTCCAAATTTTGGACCTCAAAAATTTGGCAAACACTGGAAAACGGCGCCACCTTCAATGCTGTTCTTTTTGTCCGCCTCCAGTTCATCCATTCCTTTTTCGACGTTCCTTGAATGAAACATGGATCATTATCCACAGTCCGCGAACTCGACCTGCCTCCATAGAATCTCTTTTGCCAACAAATTTGTATGTCGTCTGTTTGCTTTGTCGACAAAGACGATCACCTCAACAGCGCTTCTTCTTGGTGATCTGTATACTTCAGCAACTCTTCTGCTTTTATCACAACCTCCACTATTGTGATATGTAGTCTTTGAAGGAACAGCTTTAGCATCATCATCTTCTATGACAATGTGATGTGCATGGCTATCGCAGAATTCCAATCATTGCACATAGTCTTCTTCTTCAACCGTCATGATCAACTTCATGCAAAACATGTGATCTTATTCTTCAAGAAGTCTCTTGCATGGTTCTCACCTCATTCTTCTTTAATCGACCTCAGATGGATCGCACCCCACATTCTTCATTGTTGTAAACAATGTATCACCTTTGACACATGTTCTTTGAACTTACGATCAGTACAACAATCGTCTGAGTCGCTACTCCTCTACTTCATCGGAGTACTTCATGATCTCCTTCATTGTGAGCTTCCATTCCTCCATTTTATTGGAGTACTTCTTGATCTCTTTCATTTTGATATTCCATTGACAACGATTGACAACAAATACAAACCTATACACAAGGTGGTTCCAACAATCTCCCCCTTTGTATTTTGTTGTCAATACCTTATACATCTTCTGAAATGAATTTGTCAATGTCAAAATGAGAATCTTCTATTCAATCAACTTTTCTTTTCAAACATTCTTCTATTCAATCAACTTTTCTTTTCAAACGTTCATTTCACTTTCTCTCCCCCTTATTGACAAGAAATACAAAGCACATGGTAGGGAGGGTATCAATCCATACTTAAGCAATGTTTCATTAATCATTTCACTCTAAGTCTACTTGAGCAATGCTCGATGTAGAAAACAAGAGGATTTGATTAAGTCAACAAGGCTGTCCGTGATCCACAGATCATGATACCAACATGAGATGATAACTCATGTATCTTGTCTTCAAGGGTTTACCACTTTTATTCCAGGTAGAAAAACAAACATGGTTGGGAAAAATCAACCTAAAACTCCTGCACTCACATAAGCAAATAGACCAAAAATATTCAGGTGAAATCGGCAGGATAAGTGACCTTAGGGCACTTCCATTCTCTTTATGTCACTGATCAATTCAGTTACTCCCCCTTTGTAAAATAATCTTTGATCTGAGTAACCAAGGGATAGAGATTGAGAAATGACATACCTTCTCCATTGGTGTGTTCTTCAAGAAATTCACAGAATAACTACTTTTGAGTCCACCTGGAGTTGATATTGATTGAAACAGTGATTATGGAAGCTTCTTCATTCTTCTCCCCCTCAAGGGAAACACTCCTCATCATCTTCATCAAGAGTGATCCTTCATCATCATAATCTTTGAATATCAATTGAAGAATCTACTAAGGATGGAAACTTCTTCAGCTTGGCTATCAAGAGTTGACAGCATTCACTACTTCTCAGGTTCTCCCCCTGAGAGCATGTTTCACCTTCAATTCCCTGCATTATTAGCACAAAAACAATACACAAATGATTACGGGATTAAGGTGGTTCCTTCTTGCTTCATCAAGAAGACTTGATTGGTTGAGGTTCTTTTCTCAACCAAGTTCCTCTGTTCACTCCAGTCTTCATGCCTGCACATTTGAACATATGTTCTGACATCTGTCAGTGTGGCATGGCTCTATTCACATTCTCTTCTGCTTTGTGTGGAGAATTGTTCTGCTTAGCAGCCATCATGAATGATACATTCTTACTCCTCTTAAGGACTGCTTCTTGCTCTGGTATTAAGGTTAGGCAACCTTTTGCAATGTGACCAGATTTCTTGCATCTCTCACACAGAACTTCTTTGACATGTGTGTTTCTCTTTGTTTGCAATCTCTCCTACATTGTGTCTTCATCATGTGAAAGTTTTCCTTTTCCTTTGTCACCAGCCTTGGCTTTCTCATCTTCATGTTTCCTTATTATTTTCAAATCTTCTGGCCAGATTACCAATATGTCATTTGGAACTTTTGCAGCTGGTTTAGGTTTTCCACATGGGTTCATCCGAGATTCATCCCACTTAGTGTTTCTTTTGGATGAATGACCCTTCAATTTCATGGATCTAAAATCCTGGGTCTTCTCAGCTTCCCTACTTGAGATCTTCTTGGGGAAATGTGTGTTCACAACATTCTTCTGATTTCTCCCCAAGGTAGCTGCATCATTCTTTGACGGCATCAGAGGTCTTCTTTTCTTTTCAACAGTGAAAGCATGTTGATATGGACATGTGCCTTCATTGTGACCGCTGTCGTTGCATACATCACAGATGTTATCAAGAATTCCAAATCTGTTTGCAGTAAACAGATGCTTCTGGACCTGCTGATGTTGCTTCTTTTTCTCTGGCTTCCTTCTCTTTGATATAGGCATTCTCTGTGCTTTTCCATGTAAGGGATTATAAAGACAATCCAGTGCACAGTGCCCAAATCTGTTGCAGCACCAACATTGACCCACAAATCTTTTCTTCTTTGTGTCTTCTGTATTAAGTTGTTGGGCCATCTGCTTAATCTTTTTTGATCTATTTGAGGAACCCACTTCCTCCTTTTTCTTCCCATCCACCCTAGCCATGGTGGTAGGTTTCTTCTTCTCACCTTTCCTCATCCATACTTGTTTAGAACTTTTCTTCCCACCTGCACTGATTGTAGGAGTGTATTTAGAAATATGAGTACAAGATGGTTTGGATGGTACCTTCACTTTCTCAGTTGCTTGTGATAGATCAAAGAGTGAAGTCATGATCTTCTTATCACATGTTGGAGGTCTTTTGACAGTAGAATCCTCCAGTGAGCATTGAGTACCAGCAGCAACTGATTCTTGATGTGGATAATCAAGAGTTGTCATAATCTTCTTATCACATGTTGGAGGAATTTCAGCTTTAGACTCCAACGAACATTGAGTGCAAGCATCACTCATTTCATTCTTTTGTGAAGTCTCAATATGTGTGTTCTCAATCTTGGTCAACTGAGCTTCCAATTTTTGACCCACAATATTGAGGATGATCTTCTGATCTTCAATCGTGGTCATCTTCTCTTCACAAGTCTTCTTCAACCTTTCAACTTCATCTTCATGCATCTTAACTTTGTTTTGTAACAAAGAGTCAAGTTCCCTGAATTTAATGGAAGTTTCTTCCAAACAAAAATTCTTGACTTCATTGCTCTTCTTCAGCTCAGCTTCAAGTGCATGGATCCTTTCTTTTAGAGTCTTATTGACTGTCTCGTTTTCTTCAAAGACTTTCACCTGTTTGGTGAGCTTCATACTTTCCATAACTTTTCTTTCCAACCCCTCTTCCATATTGTCAGCTTCCCTTTCAAGTCGAGTGATCTCAACCTGCATAGAATGAAATAGGCTACAAATAATAGCAGCCCTTTCTTCAGGAATATCATGCAGATATGTTTTGAGTTTTTCTTGAAAGCGTGAATTGGGGGTGTCATCCTTTCCTCTGGAAGAATTCTGAGTCACCTGCTCGATACTTTCCATGTCTGATGTTTCTTCATTTTTGGAATGGCATGGAGAACAAGACACTGCATCTTCTTTGGATATGAGGGACTTCTTTAGCTGCTTCTTCTCTTTCTTTTTCCTATTTGTCATGGTCTTGCTAGATGTAGACGTCTGCTCAGAAACTTCATCAAGACTGCTCTTCATTGTTGACTTTAGGAAAGAAACTCAAATCCTCTTCTCAATAGAATTACTGGAGAATATCCAACATACGTTAACATTTCCCTCTGATACCACTTGTAGGACCCCGGGACACCCTGAGAGGGGAGGGGTGAATCAGGGTGGGAACTTTTTCTTCTTTAAGTTGTGGATCTTGTTCCCACGTTGGTAGGAACTACTTAAACCTGTATGATGGATATGATCAGCAATTAAACATTCACATGCAGAGACAGATGACACGGCTATTTTTACTTGGTTCGCCACTAAGAGCTACGTCCAAGGAGCATACGCCGACAGGTTGTCGGTCGTACCTAAATCCACTATGCTTCACTAGCTGCGGATACAACTGTTCGGGCACAGTCACTCTGGCCCAGGCTCACTGCCTTTACAAAGGTTCAGGGATAGCTCACTGCTTCCCTCGGGTCACTCCCGTTGACTCCCCCTGGCTCACTGCCGTTGGGTGAAGTCTCACACAGTTTATAGACGTGAAAGTCTCTTCAATGGATAGACATGAAGTTCTGTGTCTCCTGTTCAGCATGAGACTTTGCTTGCATCAGAGTTCAGAGTTGATGCACTTTTCTGTTCAATCCTCCTTTAGTGCAATGACTGAATGCACTAGATCTCATGTTCTTGTTTGTCTGAATCACAATCACTTGTGTGATTGCTCAATAATTGATGCTCTGTCAAAGTCCAGATTTCATCCACTGATGAATACTCCTCTTGCCTCTGTCCACTGGGCGAACAACCTTAGGAAAGGGTCTTCACAAAGTACCCTACTTCGCACGGCTCTCAATTTTGGAAAGCTCAAGCAATTCTGAGCAGAGCCTCTGCCTTTTCGCGAAGCTCAATCGCGAAGCACTCTCGCGATGCTCATGCCTTCGCAATGCTTGGCTATCGCGAAGCTCCTGCCACTTCGCGAAGCTCACTGAGCCAACGCGGGGTGAACTCTTTTCGCGGAGCTGGGAAAGTCGCCGCGAAGCTCCTGCCTCTTTGCGAAGCTCAATGAGCCAACGCGGGGCGCAACCTTTTCGCGGAGCTCGGATAGCCGCCGCGAAGCTCAACTTTCGCGAAGCAAAACTACCTTAGCGAGTGACCTTTGCGAACCGAGAGCAATGGTTTTTCGTTGAGAGCTCTCTCTGCTTCTCTTGAGGGGGTCGGCCTCTATTTATAGGCGATTCCCCCGACCCTCGTCCCTTCCACGCGAAGTCAACGCCACGTCATCTCAAATCGCGAAGCTCCAAAGTTTCTGCCGGAATTCTGTCCAAATCGCGAAGCTCCACGGCAATCTTTCGTTCGCGGAGCTTGACGTAGTCGCGAAGAATCACCATCAACATACCTTCGCGACAGCACCGCGAAGCTCCCTTCGCGAAGCCCAACATTCCTTCGCGCCTTCACCGCGAAGCTCCCTCGCAAAGCCCTTCATCGCCGCGAAGCTCTCCAACCGCTGACGTTCGCGAAGCTTGACGTAATCGCGAAGACTCACCGACTTCATTCTTCTGGTCTTCGTGAAATCCAGTCCATGCATCCCATCTTCGCGAAACTCATGTCTTTGCCATATTAAATTATGATTTTCCGGGAAATCCACTTTTCGCGATGCTCACCAACCTCCAAATTTTGGACCTCAAAAATTTGGCAAACACTGGAAAACGGCGCCACCTTCAATGCTGTTCTTTTTGTCCGCCTCCAGTTCATCCATTCCTTTTTCGACGTTCCTTGAATGAAACATGGATCATTATCCACAGTCCGCGAACTCGACCTGCCTCCATAGAATCTCTTTTGCCAACAAATTTGTATGCCGTCTGTTTGCTTTGTCGACAAGGACGATCACCTCAACAGTGCTTCTTCTTGGTGATCTGTATACTTCAGCAACTCTTCTGCTTTTATCACAACCTCCACTATTGTGATATGTAGTCTTTGAAGGAACAACTTTAGCATCATCATCTTCTATGACAATGTGATGTGCATGGCTATCGCAGAATTCCAATCATTGCACATTGTCTTCTTCTTCAACCGTCATGATCAACTTCATGCAAAACATGTGATCTTATTCTTCAAGAAGTCTCTTGCATGGTTCTCACCTCATTCTTCTTTAATCGACCTCAGATGGATCGCACCCCACATTCTTCATTGTTGTAAACAATGTATCACCTTTGACACATGTTCTTTGAACTTACGATCAGTACAACAATCGTCTGAGTCGCTACTCCTCTACTTCATCGGAGTACTTCATGATCTCCTTCATTGTGAGCTTCCATTCCTCCATTTTATTGGAGTACTTCTTGATCTCTTTCATTTTGATATTCCATTGACAACGATTGACAACAAATACAAACCTATACACAAGGTGGTTCCAACAGTTATTTGGGTGAGTCTAGTAGATGGGAGCTAGGAATGTCGAAGCTCGAGATGTAAGTGCGGGAAAAGTCTAGTTAGCTCTTACTCGCATAGAGCCTCAAGTTACTATGTGATGTTGGGTTGCGGGTCTTGATTTTTTATCTTGTTCATCATTTCTTATGGTATATTTTGACTTGGATGGATGGAATTTTGGATGATATTGAGGTTTTGTAATATGTTTTGTGATTTTTAATGTTTTAGGAGTGAAAAGGAGGAAGAATCAGAGGAGCATAGTTAGCCCACACGGTCTAGAAAACCATGTGGAGCCCATGCGATCAGTTCTATTTAGCTCTCAATGGCAGTTTACACAATCCTTCAAATCGTGCGACCAAACTGTGCACAATCACAGGCCCCTTGGGTTTTCCATATTTGCTTGAGTTGAGATGAAGATTTTGGATTTCCAAAATGAGTCCAATAAGGGATTTATAAAATGGCAAGATGCATTTAAGTGGAATTTGAAATTAATAAAGAAATCTTCTAATAAGATAAATTGAAATGAACTTGATATGTTGATTTTTCAAAGTGATTTCAAAGAGGGAATTGTGAAATTTTGAGTACAAGTTTAAGATTTTGAATCGAGTTTGGGTTATTTTGAATTTCAAACAATAAAATGATTTTGAATCTAGAGTGTGTTGATTTTTGGTTTTGTGAAGAAAACTTAGTTTTAAAAAGGTGAAAGTTTAAGTCTGAATTTTATAAAGGAATCTTTTAAAGAAAGATGAAATGAATTTGTGTATGGAAGGGTGCGTTAATGATTTTAATAGTGAACTTGAGGATGAGAAATTTTGTATCGGGAGAAATCTCATCATGTTAGACGATTTTAAAACGAGCTTTGATTTTGGTTGGTACTCTAATTCCCCGAGTGGGGTTATGATTTATTTCATTGAGTTTTACTTTTACCTACGCTTTATTCAGTTTTGGATGAGTTGAATTCTAGTGTGTTCATGATTTAGTTTTGTGTTGCCTTATTATCTAGTATGCCTCCCAGAAAGTTCCAATGAGTGTGGGAAGCCATGTCATGGGATCTTCCTTGGGTTCATACCTCTTTTGGTTTGGGTGTCGTTCTTTCGGTTGACAGCCTTACCCAGACTCCAAGTGGAGTGGAAAGGCTGAACCCTTCTTAGTAGCTCAGCCATTCATGAGAGCACTTGGTTAGTTTTTGTTCGTCTTTCACTAAGTGGATTCTTCCTTCTCAAAGCCAATGGTTAAGGACTCGTTGTATGTTTGATTTTTGAAAGACCTTCATCTGAAGCTTGGTTCGGGGGTGTTCTCATCCGACTTGGCTCCATTTCAGTATGTGATCTATAGGGCCATGGCAGTGGGTTTGATTTTTAAGGGCCAACCCATGATTGGTCGTGACCCTCCTTCTTTCAGTCTCGGTGAAGGTCCTTTATCCTGTGAGGAGCAGCTCTCTTGTATGCTCCAATGTGTATGGCTCAGGCATGAGCTTCCTTGATTTCAAGTTTTATTGTGGTTGTACTGTTTCCCTTAGAGTATCATATGGTTCCGTTGACCTTCAATGGTAGTAGAGTCTTTATGGTGGGGAGAACAGAAAT
Source organism: Viscum album (assembly GCA_963277665.1). Classification (NCBI taxonomy): domain Eukaryota; kingdom Viridiplantae; phylum Streptophyta; class Magnoliopsida; order Santalales; family Viscaceae; genus Viscum; species Viscum album. Next base: position 687,402,631 of record OY728150.1, read on the forward strand.
CGATCTCAGATCTCCTTTTGATTATCCTTTGCGATCTTTCTATTCCTTGGAGTATCATATGGTTTCGTTGACCTTCAATGGTAGTAGAGTCTTTATGGTGGGGAGAACAGAAATCGATCTCATATCTCCTTTTGATTATCCTTTGCGATCTTTCTGTTCGTGTTAAGGCTTTAGGTTGTGATCTAAGATTTATGGATGTTTGTGGATTTGAAGATGTGGCCTGATTAGGTTGGTTTTGTTTTAGTTCTAATTATGAGTTTGAACTTCTAGGCATCCATGGTTTTGGAGACGTGTCTTGTCTGAGTTAGGTTCGTTTTTAGTCTCAGTTCTAAGCTTGTCTTTTCTTTCGTTTTATGTTTGCTCAATCGTGTTCGACTCTAACTCAGTGACTTTCTAGGGACAGAAAGTGTTGAGGTGGAGAGAATTATCACACTTCAGCCCTCATTTTCCTTATTATTTTGTTTATTTAATGAATTTTGATCTTGTCATTGAGTTTTGGGAGCTTCATGTTTAAATTTTGAATTTTGGATAATGTTTCATTTTGTCGCAAAGTTAGTGTGTACGGTTTAGGGGAAATTGTGTGATGACCCTTGCACGAGGACTTTTTAAGTTCATTTTTCTTCATACACGGTTTGTCCGCACATGTAGCACACGGTTAGGTCCAAACCGTACGAAGCCAAGGAGAAATCATTCAAGAACTTTTATATGTAGGGGGTATAGGTGTGCAGCTTGTGCACTATTAGTGAAAACTGTGCAACAAGCATGTAGAAGGCCTATAGTTTTTAACATATCCATTTCGCACGGTTGGGGCACAATGTGTTTAACTATGCAGTGCATTCAGATGTGTTCAGTGAGTCGCACGGTTGGCATACGGTTTGGTAAACTAAGCGATCAAATCATGCATCTTACCTAGATTTTAAATTTTGTGATTTTACCTAACTGCACCCCCCACCCCCCACCATCCCTCTCCCTCCCCACTCGAGGGACACAACTGAAGGGAGCCCTAGGCACCTCTCCCCCTTCTCCTCCATGGATTACTGGGGCCCATCTGATTTTAAGGGGATTCTTCAAGGTTAGATGTTTATTTTGTCTTTCCTTCCCTCCTCATCCCTTGTTTTTCGTTCTTCCCTTGGCTTGAAAGCCATGTGTTCGATCCCTAAGTTTGGGGTTCGTTTAAAATTATTGTGAATCTTTATGTTAGGGTATGTAAACCTCCTTCTGGGTGCTCTTCACATTGTATTCGAAGGATTCTCTTTATCCACGCTTGGCTTCCAGTAGATTTGCTCCATGCATTGCTCTTTACATTTAGAACCATGATTACTTGGAATTTTTAACATAGGTTTTTACTATTTTATAACCCTTCGTATAAATGTTTAATAGTTTTTTATAAAAGAAGATGATTATCCTTGGATTTCATGGAAAGTTGAATGGTTTCCCTTTTTATTTAAGGTTCAAATTTGTTTTCCAAGGTTTGCACATGTATTGTGTTCGATTAAATGCCTGATTGGCCTTTTTAAAATATCGCCCAACACATGATGGGTGTTTTGATTTCTAAATTAATGTGAAAGGTACGTATTTAAAATAATGGGTGTGTTTGGGTTAATTAAAGGTTCATTTTTATGATTCTCAGGCGTTTATGTGATTTGGCCTTTAAAGTGGATTTAATAATTTAAATCTAAAATGTTGATGAGGCTTTATATTAAATCTACGAAAATGTATTATGATGGAATTGGGTCTAAAATTAGATTTTATAATTTAAATCTAAAATGTTGTTTGGGCTTTATATTAAATCTACGAAAATGTAGTATGATGGAATTAGGCCTCGTTTTCATTTAAAAGCCTTGTTTTCCGAGCTTTGAACCACATTTAGTTTCAAAAAGGAAGTTCTTGATTTGATTCTTTTAGAGGTATCAACGCCCCATGGCACTTTATAAAAAAAGGGATTTATTAGTGGTGGTGAATGGCCTTATGATTTAATTTTTCACCTCTGCTAAGTTGATCATGGGAACCCAGGAACTTAGGTAGGAGAACTTAAGACGGGGCGAAGTCCCCCACCACTAGCTAGGTTAGTGAATTAGTTATGTGGCGCATGTTGGAGTTGGTACCCTAAAACCAACTTCTATGTACTTTATGATAATATATATTCATAGTTTTGAATATTAATAAATTTCTTATCACATCATGATTGTTCTTCTGCGTAACATAATGTCCTAAAAGTAATTGTCGCGCTAAAAGGTTATAGCAGTTCCCCACTATGATGAGAACCCGAAAGTACTACGACATTATTCTTAAATATATATTTTATAGTCAAATGATATCATTTGACGAACACAAATGATATAGGTTATCAGGGGTGGAGACTCATAGAAATATGATGCACTTTCACATTGTGTACACCCTTGGTAATATCCAATATGATATTGTGAGAACGAGACCCGCCAGCAGGAAATCCACATTTATATACGTCATTAGATGTTCCTATCTGCATATGTGTGTATTGATCCTTAGACTTTAAGATTATTATTAATGAGTATTATGAGTTGAGTACTTTGATGTATTGACAAAAACCGTGATGACAGATATTCACGGTGAGGTATGATACGTTGGGTGTGTCACGAGTAATATTGCATTAATGAATAATGTGAGAAATGATTTGTCTTTTTTGTTCTTTAACAGAAGTTGATATCTTAGGTCCTTTGATGGAAATGATATAGCTTAAATAACTTCATGGTCGTGGTGTTTTATAGGCAAGTTCAATTTCCGAGAAGTTAAAGAAAGAGACATCGAGCATATAGGTTAATAGCACCAACATGCAACATGTTTGATTAGAGATATCGTGATAAAGGGATTATATTACACAGTAAGCGTCTGTATGAGGTATTATGTCGTTGCAGCATTGACTTCTTTCTCTATGGTTATCTTGACGTGTTGTTAGACGTTAACCTTGGACTTTAGACTATTTCGCCTAATGCCACCGAGAAAGAGGCCTAAAGAGTCACACACTAAGTGTATAAAAAATCTTAGTTAAATAATATAATATTAATTATTATTTAACAAGTTGAATAAATATTATTTCCGCACGTGATTTAATAAATATTGATGTTTGATTGATCGCATATATTCTATCACCAGTTATTCGAGAGAATATAATGTGAGCATGATATTTAATAAATATTTATTTGTTATTTAGTGGATATAAGATTTATTTATTTATTGATGGATAATGGAGTGATATTTATTTAATAAATTACTAGTCATTATTCAATGCCCGATAAATATTGTGAAGGAATGACAAACCAAGTTTAATGGTCTGGTGAGAAATAATAAATATTGAACATGATTTGATTGAATAATATTTAATTTAATTTGCAAGTTAAGCATGTGTCAATAAATAATAATATTATTATTATTATTTGACATGGGATTAAATAAATAATAAAGGGCACTTGTGCAATTTTTTTATTTTAACCCTAGCGATATATAAACCCAATTATGTTATTTTCCCTAAGGCCAATTCACTTTGTTTTTGTTATCACAACGGATTTGGAGAATCCTCTCAAGCCCTAGAAAGCTCTCTTCTCCAAGAACGCTCTCATCTTCCTCCACCTCACACTCTCAAGTCAAGAGAGATCCAAAAGAATACTTTGGAAGCAGTTCTCGAGATAATCAAAGCCAAACGACGCAAGCGATAGGATCTGTCGTGCTAGCACCCGGAGATTCATACGGCGACGTTCGGAGATTTGTGGGACACGTGTAGATCATCGCTAGAGAGAATCTGCTCTTAATTCCTACAACGCAACGACGATACAACGCATATCTGTTGTCAGATCCATCAACGAAGAAAGAATTTCATCCAAATAATTCTTTAATTAATCAAATTAATTATAAATAATATGTGATGGTCATCTCTCTGCTTCCGACGTTCTATCCCTTGTCTGTTTTCTTTGATTCAATTCTGTAGATCACGACGTTTATCATTGTGTAAATCTCAAATTGATCATCGATCGTGTGACAAAAAACAAAGTTATGCACGACCCATTGCACGCTTTCATTGCGCTCGGAACCTACAACGCCCTCATTGGCTGGTGACATAATTCTATATATATTCCACTAATTGAGGGCATTGCCCTAATCAATAATATAAAATCACTAGGTAATCCTAACTTTAGTTTCCTAGGGCCACTCCAATAACGATGGTTACTTTTAACTCTTTCTTTCGCTTGTGCATTGTTAATATTATTGACTATTTACTTTGAGTGCTTTATTTGTGATTTATTGATTTTTTGTCGAGTTCTTTATTACCTATGTTGTTATTATTGGTGGTTGCATTTCACGTCTTTAGTTCATTACTTCTAATTAACATTTGAAATCAAAATATGTATTGTTTTGAAAGCAAATTAGTGTAAAGAGGTTTTTAAAACAAGTTTTCTATCTTCTTTGGTTTTCAAAGGCATTTTGGTGCTTTCCTTAATAAGGGTACTTCTTTGATAAAGTGGTTTGATTTCCTAAGAAAAGTGTAAAGAGGTTTTTAAAACAAATTTTCTATCTTCTTTGGTTTTCAAAGGCATTTCAGTGTTTTCCTTAAGAAGGGTATTTCTTTGATAAAGTGGTTTGATTTCTTGAGAAAGAAAAACCTAGATTTTACACGACTTTTTACTCAAATGCTAAAATGTCATATTTTCATAGAATGTATTTCAAACTAGAGTTTTACTTTTAAAGAGTGCATGAGGTGTGGGGAGGATACATGCTAGGCATTTTGTGCTCACGTCTATATAAACATTTCATGTTCTGCTCAGGTCCTAGAGGAGTTCGTCTTCGGTGGACTCCTTCCCACTTACTGCTTCTAGTTCAAGCTCGATGTTGAGGTTGAATGGTGACCACAAGTCACATTGAGATTTTTAGTCCAATGTTTAGTTCTTCTTTTGTCTATTTGGTATCCCTTCTGACCTTCCCTGTATTTCAAGATCATTTGGATTTTGTAATTTATTTTATGTTATGGCTTATGTTTAGTCGTATGCGCTTGATAGCCCAATTTGTTTTGTTCTTATTTTGAAACTATTTATTTGATGTGCATGACCATCGACTTGCGGGAAAGTCATGTCAGACTCGTACTCTTTCGCTTTTTATTTTATTATGTTCATTGGGGGAAATCATTCTCACACGCTTTCGCTTTGCATTTTTATTATGTTCATTGAGGGAAATCATTCTCACGTGCTTATATGTGATGTCTTGACACTAGTTGTCAGTCCAGAGCGATCAAGAACACGGCTTGAGTATTTCAAAGGCAGGCTCGAGTGCCCGGTTGAGGGTTGGTTCATAACAGAGAAGCTTATGAAAATGTCTTACCGTATAAAAGGACCAGAATAGACCATGATAAGCTCAATCAAAAGGAGGATTTTGAAGTTGGCGATAGTGTACTTTTCTCATTAAGATTGAAGCTCGTGTCGAGTAAACATCATTCCAAATGCATCGGTCCTTTCATAGTCACTAAAGTGTACCCATTTGGAGCAGTTGAAATTAGAGGAGAATCACAAGTCCTTCAAGATGAATGAGCAGCAGCTGAAAAAAGTTCAATGATGATTTTTAAAGAGGCCCTAGAAGAGTTCAATCTCCACGCTACATATGAATAATACACTAGGTTGTCACCTAATCACTAATTTTTGAACACTTCAATTTTATGTCTGTTTTTCATTGACAATTGCATGTTGAAAATCATTGGGAGCAATGTCAGGAATAATTATGGGGAACATGTTAGTTTAGGATGTAAATGGTGTTCTTAACTTCTGTTCATTTGAGTGTGTGGATTTTGAGCTAAAATGCAAAACATGGCTAGGAAAAATCCAGTAAGTGCACAAAACATGGCTAGGAAAAATCCAAGTGAGCTGCACTCAATTAATAAGTCTTATGCACAAAACATGGCTAGGAAAAATCCAATAAGAGCTAGCTTTCGAAGGGAATGAAAAGGTTTGGGAAATTCTGAACTCAGATTAAGAAAGGGCATATGAGTTATCAGATTGTTGCATAGGTTGCATCAAGTGGAAAATGGAGCAGTGGTGCGGACACCTGAGAGACATTAAATCACAATTCCAAAGGGTTGTGTGCGATTAAATGGTGCCGTGTGTAATTAAATTAAGGGGCTGAGCAGCTACATGAAATTAAACCAGCCGAAATAGGAGCTGTGTGAAATCAACTCTCGTGGTAGTTTCGCCGCATAAGAATACCGGGTCGCACAAGCACTCGCGTAAGATTAATCCCGTGGCTAGCAAGCTACATCAGAATAAAAAACCAGCCGCATCAGATTAAACCCTACTCACGTCAGATTAAACCGCATTTCCCAGTTGCTGCGTGAGATTAAATGCCGCGGGTCACATGCCGTGTAATAATCATCGAAAGCGGGGAAGCCCTGCTTATGAATAGGCTCCATAGCTAGTGTCACATAAGAATACAATGGGATTGCGGAAAATTAAATCCCCTCTTCCAATGACGCAAGAAATCATTATTTTCAATCTAGGGCATTCACCGGAGGAATTCATCATTTCCAAAGAGATCACCAGCTCTGATTGAAGGGATGTTGCTTGGCCCGATCCACCACACAAAGCTTAGATTAATGCCAACCCCTCGGATTATGATGCGCAGAAACTCGGATCACTCAGGAAGTTGTGCGTGCCACACGGAAGAGATCAAGGTTTTTACTCTTGCAAGAAGATTGATCAAGGTTTTTACTCCTGCAAGAAGATTATCCAAGCCTCGAGAGATGCTCAAGAACATTCCCCTATAAAAGGGAATGTTGTCCACTGCTCAAGAGGTTGGTCATTTTGTTATTTCCATTGTTACTTCGTTGTATTCTCTCTAGTGATAGAATGTTGTCCACTGCTCAAGAGGTTGGTCATTTTGTTATTTCCATTGTTACTTCGTTGTATTCTCTCTAGTGATAGCACACTAGGTCTCTTGTGGCCAAGCCAAAGAGATTTCTCTCACCCCTATTATTGAATTCCAATGCATTTATGTTCAATTCTCCTGTTAAATCTTGTGGGTTTTGTTTGAATGCATGAATCGGTAGGAGGTTTCCTTTGTGCTATGTTTTTCAATTCATTTCCCTTCCTCTTGTTTTGGTTTGCACAAACTGCCACTTAATTATCCTCACTTCTCATACGGTGGAGAGTGGTGAGGTGATTGAGGAGTTATCAGAGGTTTTTGAACACTTTGGGAGGGAGGCTGGTTAAGGTCTTAGTTGGTTGAGAGAAAATGGGAGAGTGGTTAATTGAGAGAATCATGATCTAGTTGGATGGGTGAGGGAATATATGAGGTAAGGCCACTTATTCCAAATTGATTTTAAAACTCTTCTTCACTTATTTGACTCACACTCACCCATTGGTACCACATCCATTGACACAATGGAAACTCTGAGGATGACTTCCGCTTTGTGATTGTGAGAAGTCAACAATTAACATTTGGGTTGGGTTTCGTATAAAGATACGAAATTCACTACATATACCACATGGAGGGTCATGCATTATGTCTTTGGTATATCAGTGGTGCATGTTTCATATGGAATCCTCATTACCTGAGATTAACAAGATACCTAGCATGAGGGTTTCGCACAGACTTACGGTATTGACTATTTTGATACCTTCTCTCCAGTTGCCAAGATGGCCTCCGTTCGGTTATTCGTCTCTCTGGCTGCTCATCATCATTGGTCTCTTCATCAACTGGATGTCAAAATGCCTTCCTCCATGGATTTCTTGAGGAAGAGGTTTATCTGCAACAGCCCCCCGGATTTTGTGCTTCCGGCACCGAGTCTTAAGTCTGTCGACTCTGCCGCTCTCTTTACGGCCTCAAGCAGTCACCTCATGCTTGGTTTGGCCGCTTCAGCACTGTCGTCGCCAACTTTGGGCTCTCTTGCAGCATGAAGGACCACATTGTGTTCTACAGGACGACCTCCGCTGGTTGCATCCTGTTAGTCGTTTATGTGGATAATATCATCATCACCGGCAGCGACTCTGCTGGTATCACCCACCTCAAGAGGCATCTTCACCAGCACTTCTATACTAAGGATCTCAATCCTCTCACATACTTCCTAGGCATCAAGGTATCCTATTCTCCGGACATCATCTCCCTCTGTCAACGGAAATATGCGTTGGATATTCTACAGGATGTTGGGTTGACACAGGCCACTGCTATGGACACTCCTCTGGAGCCTGGGGAATAGTCTCTTTATGACTCCTCGGAACCGTATTCACACCCAGAGCGGTACCGTCGACTGGTGGGCAAACTCAAGTATCTCACCATGACTCGCCCTGACATTGTCTGCGTTGTTGGCAAAGTGAGCCAATTTATGAAGCATCCGACCACTCTCATTGGGATGTTGTCATCTGCATCGTCAAATACATCAAGCGAGATCCTGTCTGTGGTCTTCGCTACTCCCCGCATGTTCATCTGAATGAGGTCTTTTGTGATGCTAATTATGTCGGTTGTCTTGCTACTCGGAGATCTATTTCTGGGTTTGTTGTATTCTTGGCAGGCAACCTCATCTCGTGGCGCAGCAAGAAACAGACAGTCGTCTCCCGCTCCAGTGCGAAATCCGAGTACCGTGTCATGGTCACCGTCACCACGGAGATCATTTGGTTTCGACATCTCCTCCAGGAGCTTGGCTTTCCTCCGCGGACATTTGTCCACATCTGGTGTGACAATCAGACAGCCACCAAGATAGCTTCGAATCCCATCTTCCATGAACGCACGAAACATATTGAGGTGGGCTGCCACTTTCTTCGCCACCACCTGGAGCATGATCACGTCAGCTTTAACCACATCCCGACGGCGGACCAGCTTGCCGACATCTTCACCAAAGGCCTCCCAGAGACTCGCCTAACCGCGCTCAGTTCCAAGCTGGGCATCCACAGCATCTGCGGCCCAGCTTGAGGAGGAGTGTGTCTAGTTTTGTATGATTTCATCTTTCTTTTTTGTGCGACTCGTTGTCCAAGCTGGGCATGTCCAGCTTGGGGGGGAGTGTTAAACCCTATTTTTATTATTCTGGGTATTTCTGAGTCCCACATCGGAATACTCCTGTATGTATTCTGTATTCTCAATCTATAAAAGTAGGTCTCCACCTCACCTTGAGGCAAGGGGGATTTCCTATTCTACAGTTTTATTTGTGGCAGTTAATGCATTATACGATAACGCATATTGATTGCTTGGTTATTCTCCTATCAGTTATCATGTTTCCTAATATCAAGTAACATGTTGGATATGTTTGCTAGGTTATTTTTTTGCTTGGTTATTCTCCTACGATCAGTTATCATGTTTGCTTCCCTCTCTCTCTAAACTAAGATTCTTCATTTATATTTATCAATTCAAACGAATAGTTGAATCTTGTGACAAATAGGTTCTAGTGAATTATTTCTGCTGCGGTTAGATAAGTATTGTACTTTGCAAAACCTAACAATTAGATGTCAGACAAAACACATGTACTCGGCACTAAAAGAGTACAATTGGAGTCTGACCGGCCATATAAAGAAGAAACGATCCATATCCTTAGCTGGAGAGAGCATATGTTGTGGAATCAGACGACCAGTTAGTGAATGTGTTATGGAGAAACCAACTTTGAATATGCAACATAGGAACCAAATGAAATGATAAAAGAAAAATACATACATTTATTCTTGATTAAGATCATCTATAAATTTTGTCGGCAAACTTTTTTGAACATGGGATGATATAAGAACCAAGATTTTTATACAAGGTATGTGTATCACTACATCAAGACTTGTTTCGGGTTTTAAATACTTATATCTAAGATAGCCTTCAAGTGATCATTAGAATAGAATATAACCGTTAAAATAGTAAACCGGTTGTTAGAAGAAATCTTCAAAAGTAGTATTTTTGAAATGCATAAATAAGAGTAATGATATTGTGAAATTGTGTAGAACGTAAAAACTGTAACATCAACTAATAGAAATATTACTTACGAATCAAACATGACTGCGTTTATGAAGGAGGTGGCATGTGCTGGAACAATCTCCTCCCTTGATTTCCCCAACCCAGTAGCAACTGGGATAAAAGCTTATCTGTTAACATGAAGCATTGAACCTGGACCAATTTCTTCAGAAATGAGTGTACCAGCAGACATACAATTAAACTGATGATTTTAACCCCTTGAGATCCACTGCCAAATATTGATCCAGCACATTATTGAAAGCCTGTGCCAAGAAAATTTTTAACATTACCATAGAAAATGAAAAGTTGGGTTCACCCAATATGTTGACAGCAGGTTACTGTAAATCTGATACATGAGGACTATGGTAATCAGGAAACTTTTTTAATGGAAATAGAGAATGAGGAACTGGTGAATCAGTAGTTTGTTTGGCATTCGCAGAATATGTTAAATAATATAAATATATAATAACAAAAGATGATAAAATTAATTATATTCATTGTTTAAGGGGTATTCTTGTCAATAAAACATTGAGAATTATGTTCATAAAGGATTACCTGGGATGCAAATGATTCCTTCCCATTTAGAATTGAATCCATCGCAGCAGACTGATCCTCAAAAGCACCATAAAAAACCTGATAGAATTTTTTCCTATAAAAAGGAGGGTGAAGCCAAATATCAGCCACATCTTTAACCAACAAGCAAATTACTGTGAATGAATTAACAAGTACTGAGCATCTTCAGCGGTCTGCTGATCCATCTCCTCAAATTTCTGTGTAAGAACCTCCGCCCCCACCGGTGAAAGAAGATGCAATATTAAAGCCTCCAACGTTCGAGGGAAGTTGTGCTGAAAAGTCAATAAAAATTTTAGGAACGGAAAAAAAATGCATGAACTTGAACTCCAAGTGGGATTAAAAACTCACTGCCATGGCAAGAAAGATGCTACGGAAGGTAGCCGGTTCAAGGGTCCAGATGATCTTAGCAACTGGATCATCTTCCAGGTGAAATAAATTAGCTACACCAATGTTCTTGCAAACACCCTTCACATTAATTGGTTGAATTTGATCAGAAAAATCAACTTGTGCATGAACTAAAGAGGTGAGTTCATAAAGGGTCTTTGATGCAGGCAGTTCCAGTTCATGTAGCACAATATCCTGCTTTACTTCATCACTGACCACATCCCTGTCCCCGCAGTCACGGCCTGGATGATCTGCTAAATGCATTATAAGAACTACAAAATAAAAGCCCTTCCATCATCTTAATCAATACTTTGGAAAAAAACACTATCATTAGAACAAACTAACTTTATAAACAAAACCGACCTGTTTCTTCATTGTTAGACACAGATCCATGCCTTTTCAGTTTATCCACACCAACTGAATCACCCCCATTCAGTAGTTGGTTCTGTCTTAATTTACAAAAAAGAAACAAGAAAAGACAACATACAAAACAAAAGAAAAGAGAATTAAAAAAAAAACAAACAAATGCCCTGTAACAATAATATTAAAAATTACATGAATAAACAATGAATAAAACCAAAAAAGAAAAAATGCAGTTAATTTTTTTAATACAACTCAGAGATAAATTGTCCGTCCAGTGATGCATGCATGCATGACGCAATATTCAACTTAACATGCCATCAGTTGCTTCATTGAATAAGCTCGAGTGCACATACCATTTCTTTGTCAGTCATCCTTTGATTTCAACCCAAAAGAGCAACATGCAAAAAAACACATTAAATTGGAAAAACGCTAGTTCATTCATTTAGACCATCATTCAATCAAATGCTTAAAACAGCGCACATTTGCATATACCTTCTGACTATCCTGCGCAAATAATATGCATCCATGTGTTCTAACATGCTAGATATCAAATTGGACTGCCACCAAAAGTTAACAGCAATGGTCAAATTATCGCTATCCACTTGATGGAACCTATTACCAACAAAACGAATTTCACAGATAAAAAGGAAATTTTAGGTTGTGTTAGTGTTTTCATGGGAAGGGATGGAATGATGGCATGGAATGAAATGGAATTGAATGTTCCATTGTCCAGGAATTTCATGATAAAATGAAATTATCTTACCCGATCAATATTTATAAAAAAACAGGAAAGGTTGATAAATGCATTATATAATAATGGCATGTGAGGAGAAGAACCTTACCAGCCCTCAGGAATGAATAGCGCATCACCTGCATGAAGAATAACATTCTGAGAGTACTTCATCAAGCATTCTGCCCTTGGATAAATTGAAAAATCAGGGTTCTCTAAAGGAACACTACTGCAGAAAGAATAAAGAGAGGAGTACATTAAGAATCGGGGCATCAAAATAAAAGACAACCGGCAACATGAACTATTCCAAATTTTCAATTGTCAAATGCAAAGCCAGAGCCTTGAAACTTTTATGCCCCATCTGGTACGTTGTAAATGTTTTTGAATGAAGTAAAAGAAGTTGCAAGTGGGAAGTGGAAAACCAAAAGGAAAGAAAACTAGATTTAAGATCATGATTTGCATATTGGAAAAGTACAAAAGAAATGAAGTTTTAGACCATATTTAGTACACTGGAAATGACTTTCTATTATGTTATAATTATAACTGTAATAGTAACAATTATAATATAATTAAATAATAATATAATTTTTTAATATGTTTATTTAAAAAAATAATCTTAATAATTTATTTGAAAATTATAATTTAAAATATAATTACAATTATAATCAATATAAATATAAAATTCAAATGTAATTACAATTATAATATAATTGGGAGCATAATTAAAAACGTATTTAAATTATAATAAGAGTGGAAGACGAGGATAGTTTGGTCATCAACTAATCATTTCATGAAAGTTTTAACATTGCCTTCCTCTATAGGGTGGAAATCAATTCCATCTGTTTTGATGGAGGCGGATTCCATGAGTAAGCTGTTTCTTTACCACCAAACAGTAAATTTTCAAAGTTCCAATTTCAATTTCACTTGCATGGCACCAGTTTCAACCAAGCAGCACGTTAGGGTTTGGACCCTTGGTCTTGGCCAGCATCAAAGTTTTAACATGAATGATGGTACGCTAAAATATTTGATGCATTGATTCAAAATTTTAAAAGCACGTAAATGAGTTCAGGATTTAACTTCCAAATATTGATGTCATACCTATGGTTTGATGCCTCCCCATATATGGGCATTGGGTATAAAGAGGGACATGCAGAAGGAGGCCACAAAACAACTGAGAAAAATAAATGAAAGTCGAATAGAGGATTACACTAAAAAAACGCGAAAGAAAGTGGCCTATAAATCAAGACATGGAACAAAAATATGATCACGAAATTGTTCTATCCATGAAAACAGGTTAAAATTTTCAGTAACCTATGCAAAAAACAACACATAAGAATTTCGGGGCCCTCCGCCCATCATGAATTAAGCTTTAGGTGGAAGCTGGATCAGAAAACATAGAAAGAAAAAAATTAAAAGAAAAAAAAATTGATAATCACAATTTTTAGCATTTTCCTTTATAAAAAGGGTGCCCAGAATTCTTGTGAACAAAATATGTGCCACGCAAACATAGGGAAGCAAATCTAAATTCCATGTTCATTTTCCTATAAGGAACTTCACGGTGTCCTTGAAAGAAATTGGAGAAAAAATATGATTTTTTTTATGGTCAATTACAAGCACACTTGCGCATGATATGCTACTTGTCTATTTTAAAATGCTTACAATCCTACACTACTAAATTTACAAGGAGGTTTCCACAAATAGACCTTTGATCATGCAAAGATACACACAAAATCAAAATACCATGAGATATTTCCTCTACAATTTCACTTTCTAATACATCTTGGGCGAAAGCCTTGGTGAAAATGTACGTTGACTGGAATTGCAATCGAAGGTGTGTTTGGTCCACAAATAAAAAATTGGGTTTCTTGCTCTATAGATGGTGGATTGCAATGGTCTGCTAATAAGAATGCTAGCAAAGAATTTAATCAAACCAACTCAACGGTAGCCACTGCCATTGCACAATATTCTGTCTCTGACAAAGACGGTGATACTAGTTTGTTTCCTTATCATCCATGATATGGGTGACTGTCGAAGCATGACAAATTATCTCATCACCGTCAAGCAAGTGTACAACTTGACCAATCAGAAACACAATATGCATAAAGTTGTAAATCCCTACACACATGATAAAATACCCAAGCAAACAACATTCATGGCGGCACCTTCCGAGTTGCATGAGCAAACTGGGATAAAATGTACAACAAATAGGATAACACAGGGCATGAATAAATCAGCCAACCAAACATCAAGATTTTTTAAGAGCAAGAGCAGCAGCCGGATGATGAGGCTTCAGATGCTGATGAGCCAGCTCCAACAACAGAGGGGGAGCAAGCTGGTATTGTTGCTGAAGTTTAAGTGGACTGTAGCCCCTCAACCTGATTCTGTGGAGCAGATCTCTGCTCCTGCTGAGGGGGGGCAAAGGGATGAAAAGGTTGTGGAAGAAAAAAGGAAAGCAGTTGCTGAACAAGAGAGGGGGACAACTGGAGAAGAAGAAGAGCAGCCATATACATCTACAGAGGCAATTCAAAAAGTTATTAGAAATCTTGAAACTGATTTAAATATTGATTCCAATGTTGGTGATGCTCTGGAAGTTGAGATGGTTTACAAGAAGAGGCTGAAGTTGCAGCTCTGAATGCAGAGAGAACAGGAAGTCATTGTTAGGTCTCCAACTAACAATCGGTTTGCACAGTAGGACTTTTGATGAAAGAAAGAAGAAATCGTATTATTTATAACTGTGCTGCGCAGCAGCAATGGAGATTTACAGTAGAGAGGGAAGAGACAGTGTTGCAGCAGTCAGTGCCAGGGAGAGACCACCTCCACGACCTACCTTCTTGCTGCCATGGAAGAATCTGGAGAGACCTCTTCTCTCGAGCTCCGCTCTGGCAGGGCCACCTATCGAAGGGGAAATCCAAGTTAAAGCAATTGCATCCCCTAACCTACTACCTGTTGGATTGGTGTTGCCCGATCCGGTTGGGCCGAATGATTGTGGCCCGCAATGCTGACCACTGTAGCGGAGCTGACCGACCGACACCGACAGGCACTGTAGCGGTGCGGACTTCGGGGTCAACTTTACTGTAGCGCTTTTGACAAAGCCAGCCGTCGTTCACTGTAGCGACGCGGACCACTTTTTTCGAATAGTGATTGTCTTCTCCATCTGTTTTATAGCCCATTTCGGGCTAGGGTTTTGTAGTTGGAAATCCTCTGTAATTTCTGTGCTCCCGAATCATAGTGAAAATCTGCCTCTCCCGTGGACGTAGGGATTTTTCCCGAACCACGTAAATCGTCGTGTTCTTTGTTGCTTTTCTTTCTTTCGTTTTCTCGTTTTTCTGTCGTTCTGTCTCCCGGTGATTCCGCAACACTACCTGCCCCTATTAATATCCCCTACCATGTCATCCAGCTGCCCACTGAGGTCAAGGTTTCCCAAGTTGCTGCTAGATGGATAAAATGAACAATATTTTTTTCCCCTCCCCCGTCTGCCTTTGGCGGGTTTGTTGCCTCTAAACAGATCTTTGGGAGCTTCACCGCAACAAATAACTTTGACTAAACTGGCAAGTTTCTCACTCTTTGTTCCTGCCGCTTCAACTCTTTTAACAATAACCATCCATCGAACATCCCCTACATAAATAAATGTTTGCGTCGACAGTGCCATTCCCATTTGATATATATCACCACCCTGTGCGACAAATCCTTCAATAATGCATTGGAAAACTGATCCTTGTAGCAAAGAGATGACCAAAAATTTAAGACCACTATAACAGCAGCAGAAACTATCTCCCCTGCCAATCCATTGGCTGCCAAACACAGCTCCTCCACTCCCTCTAGAAGTCTATTCCAGCCTGTATTGAAAGCCAGCAAGAAGAGATCCAAACATCTTCAAGTGTCCATCCCCTACATAAATAAATGCTTGCGTCGACAGTGCCATTCCCATTTGATATATATCACCACCCTGTGCGACAAATCCTTCAATAATGCGTTGGAAAACTGATCCTTGTAGCAAAGAGATGACCAAAAATTTAAGACCACTATAACAGCAGCAGAAACTATCTCCCCTGCCAATCCATTGGCTGCCAAACACAGCTCCTCCACTCCCTCTAGAAGTCTATTCCAGCCTGTATTGAAAGCCAGCAAGAAGAGATCCAAACATCTTCAAGTGTCCATGCAGAGTAAGATTGATTATCTGAGTAATTAAAGCTATATCACTAAGCTGCGTCTCCACCCCAACCAATCTCTCAGCGCATCTGAAATCTCCTTGCAATCTAAGCAGCAGACGTTTCAAACAACAAAAGTCGTCTGCCTTGACTTCAAGAAGAACTATCGTGGGGATGCAAAGATCACTCATTCCTTGACCGTATCCAACATCTTTATCCATCCAGGCATAAACAGCAAGGACATCCCAGAGTGTGGGCAGGCCTTGATTCGCATAGAAAAACAATGTTTTGTCAGTGCAAACAAAATCAAGACCAATTTTGATGTAGAGTGTGCTTCCACTAAATTACTTTCCTGTCTAAGGAAACCTAACCAGCATGTTTCTTCACTGTTTCAGTCAAAGTACTTACATGGTCATAGGCACTCGTGTCACTTGAAACCAATTCTTCTTTGGCATCTGCTTCTAAAAGTACTACAGGGTCATGGATGGGCTTTCCATCGTTATTGATACTAGGATCAGCGATAACCCTACAACCTCTGACCATGGTAGCATATTGCCTAAGAAGCCGCAATGTACTCAGACACTGTTGTAGAATCGGTGACCACAACTTGTTTTGAACTTTTCCAGCTCACACCACCTCCATTGAGAGTGAAGATGTATCCAATCTACGATTTTAGATCGATTTGATCAGTTTGAAAACTAGCATATGCATATCCCCTGATGATTGGTTTTTTATCTCCTCCATAAACCAAGAACATATCCTTAGTACGCCTCAGATACTTAAGGATAGTCTTAATTGTCATCCTGATGCAGAAGAGTCGGGAGTCGCAACGACAGAACAACGATTCAGAGAAGAGCAAAAGGGAAAAAAACAAAACAAGAACACAAAGATTTACGTGGTTCGAGAATAATCCCTACGTCCACGGAGAGGCAGAATTTCACTATATGTCGAGAGCACAATTTACAGAGAGATTTGTCAAAGTTTCTCACTAAGGAACCCTAACCCGAAAATGGGCTACAAAAGGAGGAAGATGATCCATTGTTCCACCAACCGCACAAGAAGTCCGCATCGCTACAGTGAAAGGCTGTCACCCAAGTCAAAAGTGCTACAGTGGCTGTCGGCTGGAAGTCCAAAAAGCTACAGTGAATAGCGGCTGGAAGTCCAAGGAGTTACGGTTAAGTTGCGGTCTGGTGTGCAGTACGGGCCATAAGCATTCGGCCTAAACATCCAAACCGAATCGAGCTACACCAATCCAACGATCTCCCACTTGGAGCCTGATCCACTACGCTGGTATGCTTCAATACCACTGACTAAGACAACTTACTTAATCGGAGCTCTTTCTCTTCTTTACTCACTAGTGCGCGTCCTTTCCATTTACAACTTCAATTTCAACCTGACGATTCATGAAATACCAGTTGTTTTCCTCTTGTGCCCTCATTGCGTCATCCCTTATCCTACCTCTCATCCTTCGTTCATCAGTGGAGACCAACAGAGGCACAGCAGTGCCTCAACTTCTGTATTACCATTGGCTTCATCAACATGTTTGTCGGATTGTTGGTTCCACAAATCTTCTGCAATGTCATCAATTCATCGTGTATCAAACCTCTGATGAAATGATACTTCAACTGAATGTGCTTTGTCCGGGCATGAAACACTGGTTTCTTTGCAAGATGTATAGCACTCTGACTGTCACAATGCAATACATTCTTCTCTCGCTTTCTTCCCAACTCATCCAAGAAGTTCTTCAGCTAAATCATCTCCTTCCAAGCTTATGTTACAGCAATGTATTTTGCCTCTGTGGTAGATAAAGCCACCACCTTCTGCAATTGTGATATCCAGTTTACTGCAGTTCCTCTACAGGTAAATACATAACTCGTGGTACTTCTGCTATCGACGTCACCTCCAAGGTCAGCATCCACATACCCCTGCAATGAATTTCTTTTTCCAAAGCACGGAGATACCTTCTTGCTGCCATTTAAATACCTCAGTATCCACTTCACAGCTTCCCAATGTTGCTTTCCAAGGTTAGCCATGTACCTGCTCACAACTCCCACTGCATGAGCGATGTCAGGTCGAATGCAAACCATGGCATACATCATGCATATGGAACCTTTGCCATGTTCTCAACCTCGTCTGCCGACTTCGGTGATTGCTCCTTTGAGAGTTTGAAATGGCCCGCCAGGGGAATAGAGATTGTCTTTGCTTCCAACATATTGAATCTTCTCAGAACCTTCTCAATGTAGTCAGCCTGTGATGACATTAAGGTTTCAGCCACACAGTCTCTCTTGATCTTCATCCACAAAATCTTGTTAGCTTCTCCAAGATCCTTCATTTCGAACTCCTCAGCCAACTGCCCTTTCAACTCATCAATCCTCTGCATACATGATCATGCAATGAGCATGTTGGTCTCGCCCAAATTTACCCAAGATTTTAGGTTTAAGCGGTCGCTTGTAGTTTAGCTTGGGTTGTCGAATCCTCAGAGACCTAAAAAGAAATCTATAGACACGTACATTCTATGGACTGTTTTTGGCTATGAAGTGGCCAACTTTGAGTTGATTTTATATAGGTTGAAGTGAACACTAAGAGTCTTAAGCGAATTCAATTTAAAAGAATGAGTTGATCCTAAGTTATCACTTGGGTGGATTGGATGCGTTCCTTTTTCAATTATTTCAATTTCTTATATTTGAGATGGGTTCATTTAAGGAGATCAAACAATATCATCACTTACTGGTTTAATACCTACACACCCTAATACTAATCACTTATACACTTGGATGATCAAATTCATGAGCACTCCAACGTAAAGGTTCGTATTAGCACTTGAAGTATGTGGCCTTAAAATTCAACAAGGACGAAAAGTTTTAAAATCATCAAATAAAAATCTCAATTAAAAGAAGTGATTAGACATTAATGGGGTGATAAATAACATCCAATCCAGTCTCTTGCTACTCCCTTGGATCAACCCATAAGAGGGTTAGCCCTCCATTGATGTTATGGTTTCAATGGAAGCGGTAAGTAGACTCATGAGGGAGGAAATGGAGAAGTAAAAAAGAAAACAATGAAATAACGATCACTCCACCGTTGTGTGATAATTTCACAAGATTTGGTGTGAATACATTCACACCATGAGCCAACAGTAACAACATGGTATGAATAAGAACAGAATAAGAGGAGAAGAACTTTTATTAAGAAACTAAGATGAATTAGAAAAACTTACACATGAAAGATAAACTTGAGACAACAAAATTGCAGCATAACATTACAATGAAAGAAAGCGCCAAAGATGATTAAATCTTCCAACACCACTGCCTTAAATAGGCATTTTAGTGAAAATCATCCCACTTGAGTATGGTAGGCTTAGGAAGGTGGAAAACTTATGGAACTTAGACTTTTCCACACTTGACCCGAAGTGGAAGTCAGCTTGCATCCACCGAACAGACGCGTCAAAATGACCTTCTAGATGGCCGAATTAGAGCGGGTCATAAAAGAAGAAAATGAAGCTCCAGATGTCTCCTAACCGCCTGTAAAATTTCAGCCCAAATGGAATTTTGGTTTGCGAGATATTATCGAAATGGTGGGTTGTTTTTTTGAGCCGCAGAATCTGGCCCAGAATTTTATCTCCAACTTGGGCCACCTGGAACTCCATTCAAACATCTGAATTAGCTCGTCACTGTTGGATGAAATGTTCTCCATGATGTCTTCTATCTTCAGTTAAATTTTGAGAATCATTGAGCTTGTATCTTGGCCGCTACAGTCTCTATATTGGGCTGCTGTCCAATTTACTTTGCCCAGAATGTTGTTGGTTGAAGGCAAACTTTGATGGTCTTCTAATGTGAATCTTCTAGTGCTCCAAAAACATGAATTATTCTTTATAGCATGGGAAAGCTGAAAATAAAATATGAAAATAAAATCAAGATCATTGGATATTTTATATGGTGTTCAAAAATGTACCATGTAATAATGCATTTTAAGAAGGAATTACAATTATATTATGAAATAATGTTCAAAGTGTAAAATGCACTAAAAATGGTGTTTATGATTAATAAAATACATGAATATTATAATATAAACAATGAATATTAACCTCTTTCAGTGGCTAATCACATGTCATCCACATACATAAGCAATATAATATATTCATCACCAAAAGAATTGATGTAGCAACATTAATTCATGTCACACCGTTTATATTCATTTTTAGACATAAATGAATTAAACTTTTTGTTCCACTGCCTGGGTGTCAACTTCAATCCATATAAGCTTTTCTAGAGTTTGCACACCAGGTCTTCCTTCCCAGACTTAACATCTCTCTGGTTATTGCATGTAGATGTCATCCTCCGGATCTCCATGAAGGAAGGCAGTCATGACATCAAGCTGCTCAAGATACAAGTCTTCTGATGTCATGATGCTGAGAACCACCCGGATGGTGGTAAGTTTCACTATCGGTGAGAATATTTCAGTGAAATCCACTCTCACCTTTTGTTGGAAGTCTTTCCTCATCAGCCTTGCCTTGTACCTCTTTCCTTCATTTTCTTTCTTGACCTGATAAACTCATTTGTTTTGCAATACTCTCTTTCCTTGTAGTAGAGGTGTTAGCTCCCAAGTGTTGTTATCATGCAATGAAGAAATCTCCTTCTTCATAGTCACCTCCCACTTGCTCAACTCCATTGCCTCTTCAAAGCATTCTGGTTCTCCACCGTCAGTCAATAATAGATAATGTAAGGATGGTGAATACCTCTACATAGGTCTTCTCACCCTTGTTGGTCTCTTCAACTCCACTGGAGTAGTAAGTTCCACCGGTTCCGATGTCTCATGCTCAGATACACCTTCAAGCTCCACTTGCTCTTTGCTTTCTGATTCTATGTTCCCATTTTTATCTTCAACTGCATGACGATCTTTGTACATGACACCGTCATTGAATATCACATTCTGGCTCCTGATAACCATCTTGTTGAGATCATCCCAAAAGCGATAACCAAACTCCTCAACACCATAGCCAATAAAGAAACATCTTTTGAACTTGGCATCAAGTTTGTCCCTTGCATTAGCATCAACATGAACATATGTCAAATTGTCAAAGACTCGTAAATGTGAGAGTCTTACCACCTTACCAAACCAAAGCTCCTCGGGTAGACATTCTCCCATTGGCACAGATGGACTCCTGTTGATGAGATATGTTGTCATGTTCACTGCATCAGCCCAAAAGATCTTGGACAACCCCGAGTGTAACCTCATACTCCTGGCACATTCATTCAACGTCCTATTAATCCTATCTACCACATCATTCTGTTGTGGTATACCTGGAATTGTCTTCTTCCATCGAATTCCATTATCAGAACAGAATTCTCTGAACTCATTGTTGTCGTACTCTCCACCGTTGTCCGACCTCAAGCATTTCAGTTTTCTTTCTGACTCAATCTCCACCATTACCTTCCACTTCTGAAACATCTTAAACACTTCAGATTTGCTTTTCAGAAAGTAAACTCATATCTTCTTTGTTGAGTCGTCAATAAATGTCACATAATATTGTGACCCTCCAAGGAAATATACTGGTGCAGGCCCCCAAACACTAGTGTGCACCAGGTCCAACTTCCCAGCCTTCGGTGTTCTGCCTCCTTTTGCAAATGATACCTTCTTCTGGTTTTCAAGGATGCAATCTTCACATAAACCAACCTCCACCGATTTCAGCTCTGATAGCAGCCCTTTTGTTGTCAGCACCTTCATCCCTTTCTCACTCATGTGGCCTAGCCTATAGTGCCAAAGTTGAGAATCTCCGGTGGCATTTACTGATGCCGCCATGTTCATGCAAGTCTCTGTCATGTTGTACAGAGTACCATTTTTTGCTCCCCGAGCTATGACCATAACTCCCTTAGTAATCTTCCAGGCACCACCGGTAAACATGGTACTTAAGTTTGCATCAAGTTGCCTGACAGAAATAAGATTTCTTCTCAAACTAGGGATATACCTCACGTTTTCCAGAACCAGCAAACTCTCATTGTTTGTATTGATCTGTGTATCTCCTTTATCTGCAATCCGCAACGGTCCATCATCAGCAAGATGTATCTTGCCGAAATTTCCAGAAACATAATTGTTCAGGAAACCCTTCTCCGATGTCGAATGGTAAGACGCTCCAGAGTCTAAAATCCAAGACTCTATTGGGTTATCCACGCTCAACAGCAGCACATCATCGGTTCCTTCAGCCGCCGTGTTTGCTCCAATGGTTTCAGACACCTTCCATTTATCTCTGCACTCCTTGACATGTCCTTTCTTCCCGCAAGTCCAGCAGGTAGGATCAGCCCCCTTTGCCTTGTCTCGGCTTTTCCCTCTTGACTTTGATAGCCCCCTACGATTGTCTCGATGTGGGTACCTTCCTCTTCCTTCAACATTCAGAGCAGAACCAGAGAATCTGCCTGATTCCCTTTTTTGCATATCCTCACTGAGGATCAGGTCTCGTACATCTTTCAGAGTCAACTTTGTATTCCCCAAAGAACTGCTCACAGTTGTTGCAGTTGTTTCTCAACTGTCAGTTAAAGAAGACAGTAAGACCAGTGCACATACCTCATCACCAAGATCAATGTCCACCGATATCAATTGACTTATGATGGTGTTGAATTCATTGATATGATCTGCAACAATTCTCCATTCAAACATCTTTAGGTTGAACAATCGTCGCATCAAGTGCACCTTGTTTGCCGCAGAAGGCTTCTCGTACATATTCGCGAGAGCTTTCATCAGTCCAATCGTCATCTTTTCCTCTCTGATGTTGAACGCCACGTTTTTTACCAACGTAAGGCGCACAACGCTCAGAACCTGTCGATCCAGCAACTCCCACTCTGACTGCTCCATGTTCGTTGGCTTCAGACCCAAAAGCGGCAAGTGCATCTTTTTTTTATAAAGATAATCCTTGATCTGCATCCTCCAGAAACGGAAGTCAGTTCCATCGAAGTGATCGATCTTCACCTTACCTTCTTCCATAACCATCGTTGGAAAATCCCAAACTCAACCTCTGATACCAATTGATGCGGGGCCAGGAGTCGCAACGACAGAACAACAATTCGGAGAAGAGTAAAAGGGGAAAAAAACAAGAACACAAGGATTTACGTGGTTCGGAAATAATCCCTACGTCCACAGAGAAGCAGAATTTCACTATATGTCGAGAGCACAATTTACAGGGAGATTTCTCAGAGTTTCTCACTAAGGAACCTGTTTCCGACGCTTTCGGGGTCTACAGAACCCTAGCCCAAAAATGGGCTACAAAAGGAGGAAGACGATCCACTGTTCCACCAAACGCACAGAAAGTCTGCATCGCTACAGTAAAAGGCAGACCCAAGTCAAAAGTGCGGCAGTGGCTGCTGGCTGGAAGTCCAAGGAGCTACAGTGAATGGCGGCTGGAAGTCAAAGGAGCTATAGTGAAGTTGCGGCTTGGTGCGCAGTACGGGCCACAAGCATTCGGCCCAAACATCCAAACCAGATCGGGATACACCAATCCAACACATCCAATAACAGTCACATGAGTCAGTTTGATATCTACCTACCGCGCTTAAGGTGTAAGCGACATCTAGCCTTGTACATAGCATAGCATAAATGACTGACTCAATCGTTGATGCGTATGCAATCTTTGTCATCCTCTGTATTTCCTCATGTGTTTGAGGACACATTTTCTTGAAAAGATGAATGTCATGTGACACTGGCAACAATCTCCTCTTGGATTGTTCCCTACTAAACTTCTTCAGTATCTTGTCAATGTACTTACTTTGACTTAGTCCAAGCAGTCACTTGAATCTATCACGATGGTTCTTGATTCCAAGAATATATGTTGTTTCGCCAAAGTCCTTAGTGGAAAAGCATGTGTTTAACCAGGCTTTAACGGACTGTAAAACTGGTATTTCGTTTCCAATAAATAGTATGTCATTGACATAAACTATTAGGAAAACGACCGCACTCCCACTAAATCGCTTATAGACACAAGGATCGCATTCGTTCTTTATGAAACCAAATTTTGCTATGGTTACATCAAACTGAATGTTCCATGACCTAGATGTTAGCTTTAATCCATAAATGGATCTCTGGAACTTGCAAACTTTGTTGACATCCTTTGGAGCCATAAACCCTTTAGGTTGCGTCATAAAGACATTTTCCTAAAGGTTCCTGTTGAAGTCTGCGTCTCCCATCGGACTTGTGGTCTTATGTGGTCTTTGTTATTCGTTATAAAATAACCTCAAGTCCTCCTTTAGAGAGGTACCTTGGGTATTGGGTCTAACTCTTTTATCATTTTACATGGTATCAAAGGAAAACTCTCGGTAACTTTTTTTCCCTCCCATCCGTGGCACTCATTCCTCCCAAAGGAACCCTTCAACTCGCCTCCTCAGCGACTTCCTGGACCGCCTACCTCGCGGTCTCCCAACCCCGCCTCCTGCGACGGTGTGACGGCCCTGCCTCCCTCGACGACTTCCCGGCCCGCCTCCCTCGCGGTCACCCAGCCCAGCCCTGCCTCCTGCGACGCCATCCCGACCCCGCCTCCCACGGCGATTTCCTAGCCCCGCCTCCCTCGAGTAGATCTGCTTCTCGAAAGGAGGTCAGAAGTCGTCAAGCGCTGGGCTTGCTGGCGTCGTCGGTCCGTTGCAGTTGGGGGAAGTTTGCTAGGCTTCAATGCGGCTTCACAGGAGGAGGCGTCTGCAGATCGAGCGTTCTGGGCCCCTTTTCTGCAGCGTTCTCATTAGTTTGATTCTAGATCGGTCCTTCGGGGTTTAGCCACCTCGCTTCGGCTCTTCCTATGCGATCTCCCCCCTGGCCGCGACATACCAAGACTGCCCCTTCGCACCGCCGCAATAGCTCCTATGCGCGACGAACCTCAGCAGTCCCGTCGTCATCCCTCCCGACGTCGCAGACCCTCCCGACGTCCCTTTGCGACGTCTTCGCCTCCCGTCGCCCTCTCGTGCAAGGCCATCTCCAGCAGTCCGCCATCCTTGCGACGGCCCCTCTGTCGCTCCTCCCTATCGGACAAACCCCATCGCGAGTGCCTCCTGCGTGTCGTCCTCTGTCCCCGCTCAGGCCAGATCCGTGCGACACTGCTACCCAAGCAAGTGCGCAACCCTGCGACAGCCCAGGCCATTGGCCACCATCACGACAGTGCCACCCCCTACCATCTCCGACCCTTCTTTATGCGTCGCCCTGTGCGACGGATCCAGCCACGACGGCCCTCTGTGGCCCCCTCCCTACTCCGCGTCGGCTCATCCCTGGTCGACTTTGACGGGCCTGAGGCCGCCGCCTGAGAGGTCTGCCTCCTTGCGCGAGACGACCCTCCCACGCCTGAGAGGTCTCTTGTTTGATGCCCGACGCCCCCCCCCCCAATTCCCGTCGGATCCAACGGCCTCCCTGCACAACTCATCTAGGTGCGATCCTCCGTTTCGATTTCCAATGTGGAGCGACTTGGATTTGGATTTGGATATTGGCCTCCTTCTGCGCGGAATTTAAAAATGTCGCCTCTCTCGTGCGAAGGCATCTCCTTCGCCTCCCTGCTCGCCCTCCTCCAGGTGCGCCCCCTCTCGACGGCCTCTCCCGTGTTGCATCTCCAGTGCGCGACGGATCCTACCGCGCCTACTCCCTACAATGTCTTTCGGTCCGACGGTGGCGGCGTCAACATCCTCGACCGATTCACCGGTTTCGACTCTTCTGTTGCGATCCCGGCTCCCCGATCTCTGTTGCACCTGTCTGCAGCCTTCCTGACACCATCTCGCAGCTGACCGGCCTACTGTTCGTCGACATCAGCAGGAACCTCGTCTTCAGCAAGATCCCGCCTGGCCTGGTCGGCCTCCACTACTCCCTCCTGTTCAGCCAGATCTGGTCAATCGCGCCTATGCATCTGTTCTTCTCCAGCATCCGCGACAGCCCCTCCACCCTTATCGCTCGTCCCCTTATGTCGCGCGCACTTTCTGTCGGTTGCGCCTCCTTCCCAGTGCCTTGTAGCCGCCCCTCCCGCGCAAAGATTTCTCGTCGCTCCATTGACCGGCTTCGCCTATGCGTCTTTCTCAGCGCTTCGTCGACCTGCCCGCCTCTACGGCTTTCCCAGCGCTTCATCGACCGGCCCGTCTGTGCGGCTTTCCCAGCACTTCGTCGACCGACCCGCCTGTGCGGCTTTCCCGACATCTTGTCTACCAACCCCACCTGTTTGGCTTCCCCGGTGCCTCGTCGACCGGCCCGCCTGTGCGGCTTTCCCGACGCCTCGTTGACACATCTTTTTCAACAGCATCATCCATCATTTTCATCTAAAGGGGGAGCTGCGATCGCGGATGATTTATTTTGTTTCGTCTTGTTTTGTAATCAAGTTGGGTATGTCCAGCTTGAGGGGTAGTGTTTGCAGTATTTTGTGTTTTCTTTGTTTTCTTTGGTTTGTTTTCTTTAATTATGTGTCCAAACTAGGTAGACCTAGCTTAAGAGGGAGTGCTGGAGTCTGCGTCCCACATCAGACTTGTGGTATTATGCGGTCTTTATTATTCATTATAAAATAACTTCAAGTCCTCCCTTAGAAAGGCACCTTGGGTATTGGGTCTATCTCTTTTATCATTCTACAGTTCCCATTATGGAACGTTGTTTTGACATTCATCTGTCAAATCTCATCGTCATGGTAACCTGCTATGGTAAGTAGAATTTTGATGGATTTTAGCATTGCAACTAGTGAAAAGGTTTCGTCGTAGTCTATATCTTGACGTTGTTTGAACCCTTTTGCAACCGGTCGTGCCTTATAGGTAATGATTTGTCCATCCATGTCCAGTTTCTTCTTGAATACTCATTTGCAACCAACGAGCTTTACATCCATTAGAGGATCTACCAAAACTCCGACTTGGTTTTGATACGTGGAATTCATTTCAGAATTCATAGTTTCTTGTCATTTTGCATGCCACTTACTACATCCTTTTAGGTTACAGGATCATTATTATCAACTAATAATGAGTCACCGTCAAAAAAACCATATTATTCTGGTTCTCTAACCCTTCCCGTACTCCTACGCAGTACTTGTGTCCCCAGAACGTCCTCTTCCACGGGGCTTAGTGAAATTTATTCTTGTGTCAAGTCTTACATATTTTTAGTCACAGCTTCATCAAAGTTTATGTCATTCTCACTATCTCTTTTAGAGATATGATCTCTCTGAAAGAATGTGGGGCGTCTACCAACCACGACCTTCTTATCTGAGGGGTTATATAGGTAATATCCCCTTGTTTCCTTGGGGTATCCTATAAAGACACACTTAATGCCTCGGGGTGCAAGTTGCTAGAAATAGCCTTAACAAACGTTTCACAGCTCCGCACTCATACATACGACAACAAAGGTTTATTTCCATACCAAAGTTCATATGGAATATCGTTTGCTGCTTTAGTTGGCACTCGGTTTATGAAGTCTTTTTTTGTCTGTAATGTGTATCTCCAAAAGGATAATGGAAGACTCGCATGACTCATCATTGATCTCACCATGTCTAACAGGGTTCGGTTCCTCCTTTCACTTACACCGTTCCATTGTGGTGTATAAGGAGTAAGTTGGGATAGAATCTCGAACTCTCATAAATAATCAATGAAGTCTTGATGAAGATATTTTCAGCCACGGTCTGAGCGGAGCTTCTAAATCTTCTTACCAAACTAGTTTTCAACTTCATTCTTATATTCCTTGAATCTATCAAAAGAATCTAACTTATTCCTCATTAAATAAACATATATCTTCTAAAATCATCAATAAAAATTATAAAGTATGAGTACCCGCCCCAAGCTTCAACTGGAAATAGTCCACACACAACGGTATTGTAGAATGATAGAGAGAGAGTGAACCCAATACCCAAGATGTCTCTCTAAGGGAGGTCTTGAGGCTATTTTATCAAGAATAATAAAGACCACATAAGACCACAAGTCCGATGTGGGACACAGATTTCAACACTCCCCCTCAAGCTAGGTCTACCTAGCTTGAACACATAATTAAAGAAAATAAACCAAAGCAAAACAAAGCAAAGACACTTCCAGCACTCCCCCTCAAGCTGGACATACCCAACTTGATTACAAAACAAGGCAAAAGAGAATAAAAGATAAACTGTCATGGTTGCTGCTCCCCCTCAAGAAGTTGATAGATGATGCCACTGAAAAAGATTGTCAACCAAGAAACAACGCTCGTCATGCAGAATCAGCAGGAATAGCTGGAATGAGGATGCAACGGCAGGCGGGGCCGGTCGACGGAGTGCCGAAAAAGCCGTATAGGTGGGGCCTGACGACGGAGTGTCGGGGAAGCCACACTGGCGAGGCCGAAAATGGGCTACATATGAAGAAGATGGTCTACTGTTCTGAATAGTAGTCCGCGTTGCAACAGTGATCGGCGGCTCACTTTGTCAAAAGGTGCTACAGTGTCTGCCGGCTGGAAGTCAAAAGCGCTACAGTACTGTTGACCCCGAAGTCCGCACCGCTACAGTACATGTCGGTGTCGGTCGGTCAGCTCCGCTACAGTGGTCAGAGATGCTACAGTGCCGAAAAATTTGGGCCGGGGACCTTCGGCCCCCGGACCCCCGGAGCAGGGGCGCGTTGCCCCCTGCAACCCCCAACGAGCTCACCGCGGAGCTCGACCCGCGATAGTTGCGGGCCACAAGCATTCGGCCCAACCGGATCGGGCAACACCAATCCAACAATTGTCAACCAAGAAACAACGCTCGTCATGCAGAATCAGCAGGAATAGCTGGAATGAGGATGCAACGGCAGGCGGGGCCGGTCGACGGAGTGCCGAAAAAGCCGTATAGGTGGGGCCTGACGACGGAGTGTCGGGGAAGCCACACTGGCGAGGCCGGACAACGGAGCGTCGGGAAAGCCGCACAGGCGGGGCCGGACGATAGAGTGTCGGTAAAGCCGACGGGATCTCGCCGCCACTCAAGGGAAGAACGGACAAGCGCTACAGGTTGAAAGCGCGGGGGAGGAGGGCGAGCAGGGAGGCGACGTCGCAAGAGGGAGGAGGCGGGATGTGGCTCCGGTGAACCCGGTCAGGCCAGCGGTCGGAACTCATGGTGGTCGGGACTCCCAGGTTAGGGTGAAGCCGCGACGGTTGACGGTGATCCGGAAGCAAGAGAAGAAAAAATGGATTGTAATTGGAGATGTCGCGCAGGGAGGGATGCGTGCGGGACGGATGACACACAGGGAGAAGGGACTCGTCGCAGCGGGGTGAGGCGGTGGCGCCGGCAAGGTCCTGCGACGGCGGAGGCCAACTTGCTGGGAGGCGGGGCCGAGCGCGGTCGCGGGTGGGCGGCGACCACAGAGGAGACCGCAGCGGGCGGGATCTGACCAGATCTTGAGAGGGGAGGCTACCGGAGGCTGTCGCGATCGATATGAGAGGGGTGTAAGGGATCCGCGTTGGCGTGTCGTCGTGCGCAGCAAGAGGGAGGAGTAGCCCGTCGGGGAGAGCGCCTCAGAGAACCGTCGCGCACAACATAGGAACCGCGCAGGAGGCAGAGGGAGGGGCAACGCCAGGGAACTTATGGCTCGCTGGCCATGGAGGTCGTCGCCCCCCTTAGGGGAAAAAATAGGTTTTCAACGAGGGAACAGAGAGAAGGGAGAGTGGGCTAGGGTTAGAGAACCTCCTTTGATACCATGTAGAATGATAAAAGAGGTAAACCCAATACCCAAGATGTCACTTTAAGGGAGGCCTTAAGGCTATTTTATAATGAATAATAAAGACCACATAAGACCATAAGTCCGATGTGAGACACAGACTCCAACAGGTATGAACCAACTCAAGAACCTCTGTGACCCTTTCACCTTTTTCACTAAATGAGGCTTTGGTCATTTTTCCTTGCAATGTTGTGACATACACCAAGTGGTTTTAGTTCAAATGAGTCCAAATATTCATCTTGGTGTAATCCGATCAAACGTTTTCCGTTAACATGACCCAGCCAGTGATGTCATGGTTGGGTGTGGTATGAGTCGTGTGAAATACTTTCGTTATCAATTGTCATTACTCGGTTCGTGTAATTTAACACATAAAGACCATTATTTAAATATGTCTTACCATAACAGATGTTTTCTTCATAAAAGAAGCAACAATTATTTTCAAATTTGAAAATATATCCATTGGTATTAAGTCTGGACACAAATAATGTTTTTGGTGACTGAAGGCACATAATAACAATCTTTTAGAACCGAGATCATTCCAATTGGCAACGTGAGGTGGTGGTTCCCAATAGTCGCAGCAGCAAAGTTTGGCTTCGTTGGATGCACATAGATCTACCTCACCTCGGGCAATCTGATAGAGACCAGCTATGTCACCTTGAAGGAATAAGGGCTTTTGGGTAATTGTTGGGGGAAGAGGTTAGATTAGAGAGAGCAGGGGGAATATGTTGTTGGCCCAGGGGAATATCCAAGGGATATGTTGTTAATTCCTCTACAAAAGGGGTTAATTAGCATTGCACGGAGGGGGAGGAAATATTCTGGATTCGGCCCATCAGTTTGGACTCAGCTTCGGCTTGGGCGAGGAGCAGTTACTCTCTCGAAGTGTCCTTCATTCTTCTTCTACTCCACTATAGTTCTCTAATACGACTCACAAAGATAAATATACACAAGTAGTCTTCTGCTGGATATTCCCCTGGGCCCACAGCATATTCCCCTAGATATTACCCTGGGCCCCCATCATATTCCCCCTACTCTCTCATTTAACCTCTTCCCCCAACAATTACCCAAAAGCCCTTATTCCTTCCAGGTGGCACAACTGGTCACTATCACTGCCACCACCTTCAAATTCACCTTGTGATCAAGGTGAGAGACATGATGAAGTTTTGGGGCAATCGCCATTCCCATGTGTTGGATGTCGGGGCGTGTGTTTCCATAGTGATCGACTTGGCACTGTCCATTTCGGCACATAGTTTCCAAGCAATATGTCATATGATCCTCCTTGCTTTATGGCAATGCACCCTGTCTGCTCCTACTCTCCAGACAATCTCCCAGATAATCTTTTTTGCGCTGTGAGACAATCGTATGTTTTGCGGCCCCGGTGGCGGTGCATTACGCCCTTGCACCAGAGCAGCAAATACTTCTCACAATGCGGATGAAAGGTCAGTTCCCATCACTGTTGACTCTACGTTATATTGTAGTGGATAGAGAATTGGTGACTCATATCCCCACGTCACTGTGGCACCAGTCTCCCGTGTCCGTACGCCAGCCTTCACTAACAAGAGCGAGGGTCGCGGCCTTTGCTACTCACGATCCTTCCTCTGTTGGCCCAGCAGGAGACGTTTGATTTTCATCGCTGCTTCATCGTACCCCGCGGCCTTACTCGACTTGCCAGAACTCGTGCCAGTCATCAAAGAAAACTACACCGCATCCAGGCCTATTGCGTCCCACATCCAGAGTTAACGGCCTTCGATCGTCGCCATG
This sequence comes from Viscum album, assembly GCA_963277665.1. NCBI lineage: Eukaryota > Viridiplantae > Streptophyta > Magnoliopsida > Santalales > Viscaceae > Viscum > Viscum album. The sequence goes on from OY728150.1 coordinate 687,434,148, forward strand.
TAGCAGCCCCCGGCTAGACGCGTGTTGATCACCTCCGAAGCCTGTGTCAACCGATCAATTCCCAGAACCAACGTTGGTCGAGCATCTGTCGACAGCAATGTAGGAAACGCACAGCGCAGCAATTTAACGTCAGCCGCATCGTTGCGTCCCGGTACCATCGTCCCTATCGGCGACCGTGACGACACCCGAGGTAGTTCCGACGCCAAGGGAGGTCAAGCTTCTGTCGCGTGTTGCGGTCTCTATTCCCGACGCCCCCTACAGCTTCAAAGAATTCGCGGACTGCCGTTGCGGAAGTCATTGCCCAATAGTGGTCGTTGGATCGAGGCGAGGGTCGTGGTGATCTACTTGAGTGGCAGGAGCACCTCATCCCTACACGTCGTTATCGTTGCTTGACAACAACGGTGTGTGGTTCGGCTAGATGAAAACAGCAGTGCGTGGTACAAAAACTGGCGACGCGCGCCTCCTCTGGTCGCGATAAAACCAGCAAAAAAAAGGTAACGGAGATTGGTGAGTCGCACGTATGAGAAGGGAGATGGAGAACAACAGATGGCGCGTCAGAGGAGGGAGATGAAAATAGCAGATGGCGTGTCTCCTCCTCTGAAGGCAACCCGGATGGGTGCGTCTCCTCGAGAAGCAGGCTGGTAGTGCGCGCCGTCGCCGAACAAAAATCGTCCAGCAATCAGTTCGAGAAGAAAAAACATTATGCGCGCCTCGGTCGTGCGAAAGCACAGTAGGGTAGCACCTCCTAAACTGGGAGTCGGCGGCAGGTTGGACCAATTGATAAGACCAGAAGGCTACTTGTGTATATTTATCATTGTAAGTCGTACCAGAGAACTACAATGGAGCAGAAGAAGAATGAAGGACACTTCAAGAGAGCAACTGCTCCTCGCCAAGCAGAAGCCGAGTCCAAGTGAATTGGCCAAATCCAGAATATTTCCTCCCCCTCTGTGCAGTGCCAATTAATCCCTTTTGTAGAGGAATTAACAGCATATCCCCTGGATATTCCCCTAGGCCCACGGCATATTCCCCCACTCTCTCATATAACCACCTCCCCCAACAATTACCCAAAAGCCCTTACTCCTTCAAGGTGGCATAGCTGGTCTCTATCACAATCTTTCAAAATTTATTTGGTTCCTCTATTTGAATACATATGTGAGCACCACATTGTTGGAATGGTGTAGCCCGGTCCGTTTGAATGAAGTTAGGTCGAATGCTACCGGCTCAGCACACCAGACCGTAATTCCCGCGGTTCGACCTCCGTGGTGAGGTTGCTAGGGGTTGCAGGGAGCAAAGCTGACCAACCGATACCGACAGGGCACTGTAGCATTGCGAACTTTGGCATAGTTACTGTAGCATCTCGGACTTTAGAGACAGCGGTACTGTAACTCCACGGACTTCCAACCACCGATCTTTGTTGCACAGTGGACTTACTATGCGGATGGTGGCACAGTGACATCGTCTTCCTTAGCTTATTCAAGCTAGGGTTTCAATGTGTCTGAAACCCTGAAATTGCCATGTAATTCTGCTCGCGATTATATTGATATTTTTCTCTCTGTGGACGTAGGGATCATTTCCCGAGCCATCTAAATCGTTGTGTCCTGTGTTAATCTTCTTCTTGTTCTTTTGTTCTTTCTTTTCTTCATCTGCAAACCTTTGTCACTGCGACTCTCGGCGTTTCCGCAACGACTGGTATCAGAGGTTGAGTTTGGAAAATCGATTTTTAGTTTTCTCGAATTAAACATTGGCTATGGAAGAAGGCAAGACGAAGATTGACCGCTTCGACGGAACTAAATTCAGTTACCAGAGGATGCAGATCGAGAATTATCTTTATCATAAAAAGATGCATTTACCGCTTCTGAGTGTAAAACCAGCAGACATGGAGGAGACGGAGTGGGAGCTACTGGATCGACAAGTTCTGGGTATTGTACGTCTTACGTTGGCCAAAAACATGACGTTCAACATTAGAGAGGAGGAGACGACAGTTGGGTTGATAAAAGCTCTCATGAATATGTACGAGAAGCTTTCTGTGTCGAACAAAGTGTACCTAATATGACAATTGATCAATCTGAAAATAATTGAAGGGAAAATTGTTGCAGATCACGTCAATGAATTCAAAATCATCACAAGACAGTTGACATCGGTAGGAATTACGTTTGACAACAAGGTATGTGCACTGGTTTTATTATCTTCATTACCTGACAGTTGAGAAGCGACTGTAACAGTCATGAGCAGTTTTTCAGGGAATATAAAGTTGGTTCAGAAGGCTATGCGAGACCTGATCCTCGATGAGGATATTCGAAGAAGAAAATCGGGCAAATTCTTTAGTTCTGCTCTGAACATGAAAGGTAAAGGAAGATATGTGCAGCGAGATAATCGCAGAGAACAATCAAAATCAAGATGAAAGAGTTGAGACAAGACAAAGGGGTCTAGTCCTACCTGCTGAATTTGCAAGAAGAAAGGACACATCAGGAAAGAGTGCAGAGAAAAACGAAAGGCACCTAAAACTAATACAGCAAACACGGCAACTGAAGGAACTGGTGATGTGTTGCTGCTAAGCGTAGATAGCCCCTATGGAATCTTGGATTATGGAATCTTGGATTTTAGACTCAGGGGCATCTTTTCATTCCATGTCGGAGAAGGGTTTCTTGAAAAATTATGTTTTTGAAAATTTTGACAAGGTACATCTTGTTGATGATGAACCCTTGCAGATTGTTGGGAAAGGAGATGCGCGGATTAAAACCAACAGTGGGAGTTTGCCGATTTTGGAGAATGTAAGTGTAAGATCCCGGTTTTTTCTAGAGTCATCTCGAACACGTTTTCAGTACTTTTTGATGTTTTTAAGTACCTTTGATTTGGAGTAATGGCTTGGGGTGCGTTTGAGTGAACTTTTAAGGAAAACTAAAGAGCAGTGGGTTGTGCACGGTTTGCGCACGTTTTGACAAACCGTGTGACCAAATCATGCCAAGCGTGCGAAACTGGACAGAGAGGTCCACACGGTTTGCGCACGGTTTGACAAACCGTGCGACTAAACCGCGTCAACCGTGCAAGACTGGAAAGAGGGGTCCACACGGTTTGCCCTAACCGTGCGCTTCTGCCCAGGAAACCGTGCACGCAGGTTTTTAATTCCAAAAATCCTTTTTAAAACCACCCGAACCCCCAGGACTTCCATATTTTCGACCTTGGCTCGGGCTTGACAAATTCTAGGTGTTTCCAAAGCCTCCCGGAGAGATTCCAAAGCGATCCAAACACCGTTCTTCGAGATTGAAAGACCAGATTGAAGATCCGCTCTTCTCCCGGTAAGTGGATTTCATCCCGATGCTTCTTCTGTTCTTTCTCTTATCTTCTCTAGATCTTTTCATGGAAAATCTCCATCGTTTGCTTGGATCTAAACCCATGAGTTAAGATCTAGATCTAGGATTGTAGATCTAGATCTCGATTTGCAAGATCTTGATGTCTTTGATCTTAATTTTGATTTTAGGGATTTAGATCCGGAGCTTGATCGACGACGTTGTGCCACTCAGATTTTGGGGATTTCCGTTGGGCTAACTTCCGTTAATAAACTGAGGTAGGTGGTCTAAATCGAACTCTCATAGTCATGTTTTATGATATGTGAATGTGAGTTTATGGTTGTTAGATTCACTTGATGATTGTTTTCCTAAATTGGAGTAATTAGGAATGTGGAATTGAATTGAGTTGCCTTGGTGATTTAATTGATAATTGAATCACGGAACAAACGATGGGGGGTTGTTGTAAGAACCCGGTTCTTATTCTTGAGGTACGGGTTTCTTCTTTTCCTTTTCTGTAAGTGTTTTTGAGAAAACAAAGGAAATGTGGGAAAAATCCCAAATTTATGGGTACACGCCGTGTACTTTTGTACACACGCCGCGTACTTTGGCCGTGTGGGATGAGAATACAGGGCGTGTAGGCTTGTCAGCGATTAAGGGTGTAAAAACTAACTACACGCCGTGTACTTAGTAATACACGCCGTGTAATCAGTCGACAGATGAACAGTGAGGCGGTGGAAAGTAGCCGCCAGAGGAACAGTTTAAAAGGAAAGTACACGCCGTGTACTTGAGAGTACACGCCGTGTAGTTATGTTTTTTTCGTTAAAAACAAGCAGTAGTCTCCTCATTCGGCAGAGGAGGCAGAGGGCTCACCAGGAGCAGCGGGAGAGGAGGCCGAGACTTGGAGGAGCTCCCGATCGCTCACCGGGACTCCAATTCTTCCGCCATCGGTCTCGTTTGAACCGTGCGGGTAAGGTCTTCCCTCTTCTTGAATCTTTCCTTCCAATTATTTTCCTAAGGGAAGTTATTTAGGTTTGAACAGGTAACCGTTTATCTCAGATCTACGTCGTTCTTGGTTGTTTCAGGAGGCGCCTTTCACGTATATCGATCAGAGGAGATCGAGGTAGGTGGTCTGGTGTTTAATTCCAACTGTCGAGTTGATTTTGTGTACCGTTGTGCCACGCGCCCATGTTCGGGGTGTCGTATGGATGAGACTTTGATTGTTGAGATGCCTAGAATTGCATAGTTAATCTAATGAGCAAGTATAAACTCTTGTTTGAGATTGTTGCTTTGATCTAAGGTCACCCCGACGGTGCGTTCCCCTTGTTTAGTCGTTTGGCCAGGATACCCGTGGGTATGCCGTGATTATAGCATGTTTTGAGTTTTCTTGAGAGGAAACATATATAAATTTCTTGCTTATGCGTTGGGCTAAACCCGGTTACTTGCTTTTCCTATGGAACGCCTGAGGGCAGTGTTTTGTTTAGCCTGAGGGCAATGTTTTGTTTAGCCTGAGGGCAAGGTTTTGTTTAGCCTGAGGGCAACATTTCTTATGCCTGAGGGCAGTGTTTTGTTTAGCCTGAGGGCAAGGTTTTGTTTAGCCTGAGGGCAACGTTTCTTATGCCTGTGAGCAGTAGCTTCCGTGCCTGAGGGCGATATCTCGTATGCCTGAAGGCAATATTCGTTATGCCTGAGGGCAGTCACTTGAGGGTTGCGTTTCTGTTTGCCTGAGGGTAAGGACTTACATGTCTGAGGACAATGTTTACTTTGAATATTCACTGTGGTGATTTCTTATGTTGTACCTGCCAAGCTAAAGCACATGCTTGGTATTATTATTTTATCTTTTACTTGTTAGATAGTCTGTTGTGGTTTCTGCTGTGGCACTGGTATAGGAGATTGTCGGACGAGGCCGAGTCTTGGAAAACTCAGAATTTAATTATAATGAATTGTTAAATAATTATTAAAATGGCAATGTAACTGGTAGGAATGGTTACTTTTGAGTACTACCTAGTTTACTGTATTTCATTATTGCACACTGCTGTTGCACATTTTCACTAACAGTTGGGCACGGGTCTTGAGTGGTTGCCTACTGGGATTTATTTCTCACACCCTGTTTGGGTCATGTCTTGGGCCCAAGCAGATTATATTGCTACAGGTGTCGATAAGGGCAAGGGTCCCTACACAGGTACATGATTGTTGCAGAGGAGTAGGAGAGCATGGGACCGAGCTTAGGCTTGCGATGATGCTGTGTTCCTGTTGCACTGCTTTGGTTTTGTTTTGCTGTACTTTGTACCTTGTGCTGTATTGTATCAGATTGCAATGTATCCTGTTTTGGCTACTTTCTTAGAATTAGAGACATGTTGCATCATCATATATATAACTGTTGGTTATCTTTTACTTCAGTTTCGTTGTCCATTTCAGGTCTATATTGTTTACTGCTTCCGCCTTTGTATGATTATATTTTTTTCCGCTGCGCTACACTTTGACAAATGAGGGCATAGTTTCCCCACTATCAGTCCTAGGCCTTCGTTGTTAGTCAGCAGCCTCTGGCGTTTGGGGAAATGCGCTTGAGTTCATGTGACCAACCGGGTTCGGGGCACCCGTTGTGTGGCACCCAGATCCGGGACGTTACAGTTGCCCAAATAAATCTTTTGGAGATTTGATATTGTAATTGAGATATTTAATTGAATGAGAAAAGATAATTAATTGGGGGAATTAATTATGAAATGATGTTTGGATTTGTAAGATAATTGATTGTGAGAATTAATTATGTGTCATGATGTTAACAAAAGATAATTAATTGGGAGAATTAGTTATATGTCATGATGTTGATCAAAGATAATTATTTGTGAGAATTAATTATGATAAGTTGAGATTTGAAATGGATAATTAATTGTGAAGAATTAATTATGGAATGAGAATGGTATTGATTGATTAATTAATTGATGAATTAATTAATGGGTTATGTGCTTAGTTAATTGTTGAATTAACTAATGGTCTTTGAAATGTTTAATTAATCATTGGATTAGTAAATGAATAATGTGGCAAATTATTGTGAATTAAAGAATGATTAAATGGCTGAGATTTTATGGTGTTAGGCATGGCATCCTAGATCGATTAGAAGTTGGGACTTGGACATTGCGTTCCTCCCCAATAGTTATCCAAGCTTGAGATTATGGGGTGCTAGGCATGACGACCTACACCGAATGAGAATTGGAGTGCTAGGCATGACTACCTACACCGAATGAGAATTGGAGTGCTAGGCATGACACAACCTACACTCAACGAGATTTGTGGTGCTAGGCATGACGACCTACACCAAATGAATAATGATAATAATGAATGATGATTCAACTGAGAATTGGAGTGTTGGACATGACGACCTACACCAAATGATTAATGATAATGAATGATGATTCAAATGGGAAACATGAATTGAAATTGGCCTAATGTGTTGATTAAAGATGAAATGACAATGTGATAACTGTTTAAATTATGCATTGTATTTATTGCTTCATAAAATTGCATGCACTATCTTTTGACTGGACTCGTTTTAGACACCGTTGGTGGTGGCCTACTGAGTTGTACTCACACCCTATTCGGGCCGCCTGATCGGCACCCGAGCAGATTTTGTTATTGCAAGACATGATAAGGGCAAGACCCTGAGATAGGTTGTAATTTGGGATTAGAGCATGGGAGAGGGAACCGGACGTGGTTCCAAACCCGTTTGGGAGTCGTTGTGTCTTTACTTTCAATTGCATTGTAGACACTTGACATTTGCATTGGCATGGCATGCTCTACCTTTCAGTTGAGTATTGTATTTTCATGCTTTGGTTATCATCTGACATGGATTTGTTCTGGTTATTTATATACGCTTCCGCACTTGGTTATTGTTATTTGTTTCTACTGGTGTTTTATTCTGACGAAATAGGGTATAGTCTCCCCAAGACTGACTTACCAGACCCTCGTTGCTAGTCGGCAGCACCCTTTGGCGTACGAGGAGGCGCGCTTAAGGGCATGTGGCCAACCAGCTCGGGGCACCGTTTAGTGGCTCCCGGGTCGGGACGTCACAGTAAGGTATATCCCAGGACTAAGAAAAAATCTTATTTCTGTCGGGCGGCTTAATGATGAAGGTTTTAGTATCACGTTCACTGCTGGAGCATGGAAGATTACCAAGGAAGATTACAAAGGAAGCTATGGTCATAGCTCGTGGAGTAAAGAATGGAACCCTGTACAACGTGACAGAGACTTGCATGGACATGTTTGCATCAATAAATTCTGTCGGGGATTCATAACTGTGTCGTTACAGGTTAGGCCACATGAGTGAAAAGGGGACGAAAGTGATGGCAACAAAAGGAATGCTACCGGAATTGAAGTCAATAGAAGTTGACATTAGTGAAGACTGTATCTTTGTAAAGTAGAAGAACGTATCCTTTTCAAAAGGAGGTATAACACCGAAGGCCGGGAAACTGGAGTTGGTGCACACTGGTGTTTGTGTTGCGGAAACGTCGGGAGTCGCAACGACAAAATAAGTTAGCAGATGAAGAGAGGAAAGAATCACACAGGACACATAAATTTACGTGGTTCGGAAAACGATCCCTACGTCCACGGAGAGGCATAAATATCACTAGTTTCGGAATCACAAATTGCAGGTAGTATCAGAGCTTCACACATAGAAACCCTAACCCGAAATGAGCTAATAAAGAAGATGAAGCATTATTCCACCAACCGTACAGAAAGTCCGTTGTGCTACAGTGAAAGGTGGCTGGAAGTCCGCAAACCTGTTTGTTACTGTGACTCCCAGCGTTTCCACAGCAATTTCTGTCACTGATACCTTGATAAAACCAGATAACAAATTTTGTCTCTCAAATGAGACCAGAAAACTTTATTTATAGACGAGTCAATGAGGTACAAGAGAGTACATAATCAATGTGGTCCAAACCCATTATTCTAATAATAATAGCAGTAACAAGATAGTTGCACACAAACAAGAACCCACAAAACAACCATATCATTCTCTTTTTTTCTACAAAATTTTCTGGATAAATACATAAAACTAGCAATAAAAAATATGTAGTTAATTAATGGAAGAAATATTCATTAAAAATATAAATCACACCTTGTTTGCATCCAGAAACTACACATAGAAGATTGTGATGTGGATCATGGTGAGTACTGGACCTAGTCTGTGCACTGTTCATCCACAAATTGATTGAAGCCAGTTCTTTTATCCCCAGGAACGGAGGCTGGAGAAGTTATAGTCAAATTGATCAGCAAAAAAAATTACTGTGATAAAACAAAAAATTCAAAAAACTTGTTGGATGATGTAGCGAGGACAAAAGAACTTAGAAGGCAACAAAGAAATGAGATTACTATTTGAATATCTTCTATTAGGCTTTTCAATTGAACCCTCTCTTTATCCTCCATGTTCATAATTGGTACCTGAGAAGCAAAAAAATTGCAGCCATACAACTGAGAATAGTAAAGGACAACCAAGTATTGTTGCATCAAAGTATAACTTACAGAAATATATCAGGGATGGTATTCTGCGCGGATCTTTAAGATAAGGTGAAAGATACATTTAATTAAATAAAAGTCTTCCCCAACCTGAGCTAGATAGATCTGTTGAGAATCTCCTGAAAGCAAGCAGCTCTGATCTAAATGGGAACTTGTGAGTTTGTGCCTTTCTGATTTGTAACAATCATCGTGGCCATCATCAGTGTTGGGTATATGTTGCTTACAAAAATCAATAAAGGCTGAAAATAATAAGGGAACCTACAAAATACAAAGGAGAAGTCAAATAAAAATTAAATGAAAATTTGGGAACATCTAAATTCCATAGAATTGTGTCTTCGATGGTTACCCTTTCATGACTTCTAAGATCACCATAAAAGATCGGTGCAGATCTCGAAAGCATAGCTTCAACAATAACTGACCCTACTCGTTCCTAAATTGCAAATCAAGATCATAAACAAAATAGTGACTTCAATTAAGAGCAGTGAATAAATAATACAGTGCATGAAGATCATACCCCCAAGCACCTGGTAGTATATGAGAAGAAAAAACAACATTCAGAAGCTTTCTAAAGGGTAATCTGAAGGTTTCAACATTAATACAACTTGGTTCATTAGCCGAGGGACCAAAATCAAAGCTAGAAAAGCTCATTCCTAAAGGTCTGCCCACTGAAAAAAAAGAACAAAACAGCAAACTAAACTGATGGCGTTATTTATCAAAAAGTGCACTTCAATGCACATGGTAGTGTCTGATTCATGGAATCTTGGATGCTCAATGGACATCACATTATTGTAAATGTGACATCCAAGAATCTCATTTCAATGAATGTAAGGCTGTCATGTCCAGAAGGCTTAACCAGTTTGCCATGAATTGCAAATTTTTGAAGTAAAACTTTCCAACCTTTGTTGATATTCACTTCCAAGGGGAGACATTTTTGTAAAAAATAAAAAATAAAAAACTTTTACCAGATGATTTCGGGACACCTATTTAAATAGGAATAAGATTCCAGCTATAAATGGGAAAGCCATTTTCACGAGAAAGGTTATGCAGAGATGGTGTAGCACTCAACACAGCTTCCACGAAGCTCCAGTGAGCTATCTCCTGGAACACCCTCTTTTTCTTCGTTGATTTTCCAGCGCTCGGCCTAGAATTCTTCTCTTTCAGTTCTGAGAAACTGAATATCCAACTCTGCTCCTCCCCTCCTTCCCTTCTATCGAATAGAAAGAATAACTCGCTTCACTTTTTTTCTTCTCTCTCTTCGTGTTGAACAAAAAAGGGATATTTCTTTTACTATTTTATTCACCCACTGTTCACGTGATAGATTCTTTCCATATGTGAATATGGAAACTCCAAAGTCAGCAGCATGATTTCCTCCAGCATTCAATGCCATCCAAGTCGCCTATTATTTTGGAAATAATCATCTCTACAATCTTCAGCCAAATCGTGTAATTGAAAATACACCCGAACCTCCTGCTTTAATCTCCACGGCGTGGATCCCTTTTTTACTACGAGAACCTTGGTCAACCATGAGATCCACCAAATCAGCCTCAATCTTTGAATTTAAATCACAGAATAATCATGAAATAATCCCCCTTAAACTTAGGCAAGACTTACTCCTTCCATACTGGCCGATTCATTAATCACATTTAATGATTAATAAAATACTTCATAAACCGCTTTAGGCAAACCTCAAAAATTGGCTGAGGGAATGACCCTTGTGCGTTGCTCCTTTGCTCTGAGATGACCCTTCGAAATCCAGGAATGACCCTTACGGAATCCTGCCTTTGCCGCAAAATGACCCTTACAATCTGCCAGAATGTCCCTTACGTTTCCGAAATGCCACTTACGAAATTTCCCTTTGCCGATGAAAGACTCGTATGGAGTTTGCAAATGCTCTTACACAGTCAGGAATGACTCTTACACAGAGTAGATGACTCTTGCGGAAATTCTCTGCCATTTTCCCATAGCGGTCAAATCACGGTGGTGCGGCCGCAGTTGTGCTGGTGCGATGCACCACCGCTCCTGGTGGTTGAATCGCGGCACGGTATGCGACAGTGTCGGTCACACAGTGATTGCGGCGTTTGGGTGCGCAAAAATAGGGGTATTTTTGTCCAACCCCCCCCCCCCCGCACCCTAGCGCCGCTCTTTCTCCCTCAGTGCAGCCGACAAACCAGGCGTTGTTGCTCTCCCTTGTTATTGTACCAGGCTTGCTCTCCCTTGTTATAGCTGACGAACCAAGCACCACTGTCCCTCACTACAGCCAACAAACCAAAGCACCTTGCCCAATCTACCTCACTACAACCATCTCCCTTGTCTCTTCTCCTTTCTCCCCTCTGTTGCCACCCCGATCTCCACCTCTAATACAAGACTTGGTTTTCATCGAAAACAACCAAACTTTGAATGAACTGAATCAAAGGGTTTGAAGGCCCGTGTAATCACTCGAGGAAGATATAAAGTGCGATGATGTTTCGCAAATTTACATGACTCACAATGATATCAGGGAAAAGCTGATGAAGGGCGGAGGCGGGTGAATGTCACAACCGGGAATGTAGGTCCAATGCACGAGCAGAGACAGACGTACAGGTGACAGATGTCAGTCCATCGAACATGTACGCCCCATTCTGAAGCTGGCATCTACCAAGTTCCTGGTTCGTCATCCGCTCCTGAAACACATCAACAAACGATGTAAATATAACACTACAGTTGAAATCTTTTGTCAGCTTACTTATAGAGAGAAAGTTAAAAGGACTGTGAGGCACATGTGGCACAGATGGCAGGTGAATAGATGAATTTAGGAAGCATGCATCAAAGCCCGCAATGGGGATAGTGGATCCATCGGCGACAGTGATGGCTGAGGAACCAGCATATGGACGGTAGGTGGATAACATACCTGCATCACCTGTGAGGTGATCTGAGGCACTTGAGTCAAGCATCCAGGCAGAGGAGCGACGGCTGACAAAAGCAGTGGGACCACCAGAGTGGGCAAGAGATGCCGAAGAAGAACCCGGTAGAGAGGTGGTCCGATGATCATGAAGCAATTGGAGCTCAGCAATGGAGAGGTCCAGAGAGGGAGGAAGAGCGGCGGCGAACGAGGAAGCGTCCTGGACCGCAGTATGACTGTGACGAGCTTGTTGAGATGGGCGGCCATGAAAAACCCAACAGCGGTCGATCAGATGGCCTAATTTGCCACAGTGCTGACAGAGGGGACGAGGACGGTCCTCCCCACGGCCACGTCCACGAGTGCCGAAGGAGCGTCCACTGCCACGGCCGAAGAGGGCAGTGTGATCGATGCTGGGGGTGGGTGGTGCAAGTGCCCGATGAGCCTTGTCAAGGCGATGATACACCTGTGGAATCTCTAACGAAGAGTGGTTGGCGAGCATCTCTGTGGTCGTCGTCGCATATTCCGGATCGAGGCCATAGAGAAGAATAAAGTGGCACAATTGGTCCCTCTGGGCCAAGGCGGCCTATGGTGTCTAGGGAATGGGTCACAACTCAAGCAATTCATCGTGGAGAGCTTTCCATTCCATGAAGTACGTCGGAAATAGACGGACCTGCTGGCGGATGAGCAACAAGCGCCGAAGAACATCGGAGACCCGAGCCAAATTATTTGTTTCAAAATAAATGAGGGTTAAGGAATCCCACAATTCCTTAACCGTATTGGCTGTCTGAGTGACATCTTTAATGGAGCGGTCCATGAAATTGACCAGCAAGGCAAAGATCTTGCTATCAGCAAGCTTCCATGGACGGTATTTGGGATCAGAAGTTGGCGGCGGAGAAGCCTCGAGGTGGGAGTCAAGGTCCATGCTTGTGAGTGACATCAAGACTGTCTTCCGCCAGACCGAGAAATTGGTTGAGTCGAGCCGTTCATTAACCAGGCGAGTGGAGGTCATGATCTGCGGAGGCAGGACAGACGAGTCAGCCATTGGATAAGAGGAAATCTGCAAATGAGGGAGAGATCAACAGCGCACCGAAGAGGGCAAGTCCAGGAGGCCGCGTCGGATGCGGGGCCGAGACTCGCCGAGAAGAGCAGGACCGGGAGGCGCCGGGAGAGCGTCGCGGGAGGGCGGTGCTGGTGTCGCTGGGAAGTCGTGCGTAAGGCGGGGTCGGGAGAGGCAAAGTCGAGACTTGCCGCGGGAGAGGCGGGGTCGATTGTCACGAAGGAAGCCGGCCAGGAATCCGCAGGAGTGGCGGTGTCGGCCGTCGGACGTTGGAGGCGGGACTGGAACGCCACAGAGGGAGGCGGCGGGAGGATCCGCCTGGAGGGAGCCGGGAGGGTCGTGGGTGTCTGGAGGCCGCGCAGAGCAGCGGCGGCCGGACAGGACGCGTCGGAGGAGGGCGGTTCGGGAAACCGCGTCAGACGGGGGGGGATCTGGCGTCGGGACCGGGAGGCACCGAGAGAGGCGGGCCAATCGTCGCGATGGAGATCGCACGGAGGCGAGCCGGATGACACCGGAAGAACACCGCATCGGAAGCAGGGGGGGATCTGGCATCGGGACCGGGAGAGGCAGGTGGTTGGGCAACGGCGTCAGAGTCGAGAGGCGCGGCGTCGAGATCAGGAGGCGCGGCGTCGGGGTCGGTGAACCTTCCCATGTGACCTGCCACATTTGGCGCAACGCGTACTTGTGTGGTTGAATGGTTGAATGAGACTATACAGCGTGTAAAATGTTACATGGCATGTAATCTAGTCATGCAGGTTCCGGACGCAACAGAAGCGTCGATCGAGCCCATGTCCAACTAGGCTTTTGTCAGACTCAACGAATAATTCGCAAAAAATGTTAGACCCAATTATGTGTATTTTAGAGTCTCACATTAGTTTGCTCTATCTTGTATCAAAGGAGGTTACCTAACCCTAACCCTCCCTCCCGTGTTTTTCCTCTCCACCCCCCCAACATCGCCATGCGCGTCGCCCCACCATGCGTGACGGCCTCCCTGCGCCGCCCTTCTCCAGTGGCAGCGACAACCCCCGACGACCGCCTCCAGACGCGGCTCCCTCCCATGCGGCCACCCTCAACGTCTCACCGCCCCTCCACCCGGATCAACGGCCCCCCTGCGCATCCGCTCCATGCCCGTCGCTCCTCCCTGCCACATCGACGCCGCCCTCTCCTCAGCGCCAAAACCCTAGCCCCGCTCCTCCCTGTGCATCCTCCCTATGCGCGCATTCCTCCCGGTGAACTTGGCCACCCATGTGGCTCCCCTGGTGACAACTACACCTCCGCCCGCCACCCCTAATGGCGTCGGACTACCCAAGCACACCCAAACGCCCCTGCTGACAATAGCCCTTCTTGCGCACATCCCCTAACGTCCGTCGTACTCTCCTGTCACGCGGTGACACTTTCAATCCGCGGTCCCTACTGCGCACGCCTATGCGCTGACTGCAGCCAACGCCCCCAGGTAACACCTCCAGCCGCCCCTTCCTTCGACGCCGCTCCTAACGCAACGCCTATTCACTCGCACCCCTGCTGTTGTCTCGCCGCACAATCGATGCACTCCGGTTGTTCCTTCCAGACATTTGATTAGTGTCTCGCTGCTTGCTGTTCTTGCACGCCTTGATACTACCGACTCGACTATTCCTGCCGAGACATTATCTGGCTATCCATACCAGTACTCTACTGCCCAGGCCTGATTTTCATTTCCACCTCCCCCACCCATCTCCCTCCTGTCATGACATCACCCGTGCCACATACACTATCCATCACAACTTGGACCTCTCTATGGTTGAAATTGCGCTTATCCCCTCCCATCAGACTGTTTGCCACCTATCTCCTCTTCTGCCTCTATTGCTCGGACTAGTGGCCCTACCGCATGTTTATCTCGTCAATCGACTGCTTAGATGCTAGATTCTGGTGCTTCTGATAATCTCCCAGGTGATGCAGGTATACTGAGGCCACTGCAATTACTGTTGTTGACGGATCTATGATTCCTATTGCGGGATTTGGCACATGCCCCTTAACTCCTTCAATTCGTTTGACTTCAGTGGCTCATGTTCCTCGCAGTCCTTTTAATCTTCTCTCCATCAGTAAGCTCACAAATGACTTAAATTATAATGTTATTTTTACATCATCTGGTGTTGTTTTTCAGGAGCGATCAACGAATCAGGAACTAGGTAGAGGTCGTCTTCGTGATGGGGTGTACATGTTCGATAACCCATCATCCCTTGTTTGCCCATCCACCTCTGCTTGTGCCCTTGACCAACATTTTCGCCATGGTCATCCACCGACTTCAGTAATACATAAGCTTTGCCCCCATTTTAGTCCGCATATTTCTTTCCATTGTGAATCCTGTAAGTTTTTCAAACATCATCGGGCGTCTTATGTTCCTCGTTTGGTGACGCGTGCAGCTAACCCTTGTGATTAAGTTCATTCTAATGTATGAGGTACTTGCAGGGTCCTCGGTCAGTTGGGGTGCCATTATTATGTATCATTTATTGATAACTTTTCTCGGATGACATCGCTATATTTCCTTCGTGATCGTTCTGAGGTGTGTGATATTTTCAAAACATTTTACTATGAAATTCGCACTCAGTTCTCCAAGCCTATCAAATGTCTTCGCTCGGACAATGGCCGAGAATATTTATCCTCTTCCCTTCAATAGTTTCTCAAAGATCACGATACCCCTCAGCAGAATGGTGTGGTCAAGCGTAAACATCATCATATTCTAGAAACTGTTTGGGCCTTATTATTTCACATGCAGGCACCTCTTCCTTTTGGGGGGATGTGATTCTTACTATCACGTATCTTATCAACCATCTTCCTTTTTCTATCCTTCAGGGGGGGAGTCTATTTCGGGCTTTGTTCCTCTCGCTTCATTCTCAGCCTCTTCCACTTCGCGTGTTTGGGTGTCTCTGTTATGTTCGTGACACTCATCCCCGTCTCTCAAAATTTTCCCCAAAGGCCCTTTGTTATCTTTCTGGGCCTCTCTAGTACCCAGCATGGCTACTGTTGTTTTCAACCTGACTTGGGACGTTAAATCATCTTCGTTGATGTCTCCTTCATTGAGAACTCTCCATTCTCATCCTCTTCACCCTTTTCCACTTCGCGTGTTTGGGTGTCTCTATTAAATTCATGACACTAATCCTCGTCTCTCAAAATTTTCCCCGTAGGCCCTCTGTTGCATCTTTTTGGGCTACTTTAGTACCCAGCGTGGCTACCGTTGTTTCAAACCTAACTTGGGATGTTATATCATCTTCGTTGATGTCTCCTTCATTGAGAACTCTCCATTCGCATCCTTTCCACCCTCTACCCACCACGTTACCACCATCTATGACTGTTTTCCTCTCACCATCCACCCACCTCTGCCTCCGGTGTCCTAATCTGATGATCTTCTCTTTGGCTCTGTCTACTCTCGACGTCCATCGAACATGCCCCCTACCCAGACCAAGGACAACATTTCCCCGACTTCATTCGTAGCTCCTGCTACGGCCACCGATGACTTGCCGATTGCATTACGGAAAGGTACTCGCTCTTGCCAGAATAATCCTCTATACACAACTTCATACAAAGGTTTCTCTGCTCTGGAGACGATATCGGTCCCTCACACAGTTGTCGAGGCTAAATCTCACCCTAGTTGGCTTCAAGCAATGTAGGATGAATTGCAGGTCTCTTGCAACTGCTCATAATTGGCTTTTTCATCAACTCGATGTCAAGAATGCGTTTCTACATAGTTTTCTTGAAGAAGTATATCTGGAACAACCTCCTGGGTTCCTTGGCTCAGGGGTCGATTCTCATGCTTGTCAGCTTCGTCGGTCTCTTTATGGGTTCAAGCAGTCTCCTCACGCGTGGTTTGGTAGGTTCTGAACCGTCATCGCTACATTTGGTCGATCTCATAGTATGAAGGATCACACTATTTTCTATCAAAAAACGTCCTCTAACTGCATCATGTTGGTTGTGTATGTTAACGATATCATTATTACTGGTAGCGACTCACATGGCATTGCTCATCTCAAGACTTATCTTCAACAACAGTTTCTATCGAAAAACGTCCTCTGACATATGTTCTTGGCAATGAAGTCTATTGTTCTCCAACCAGCATCTTCCTTTCACAACAAAAATATGCATTGGATATCTTGCGGGATACTGCCTTGTCTCAAGCAACCGTTGTTGATACTCTTCTCGAACCAGGAGAGTGGTCCCTCCATGTTGCCACTGACTCATTTTCTCATCTGGATAGGTATCGCCATCTTGTGGGCAAACTCAATTATCTTATCATGACTCGTCCAGATATTGTTTGCGTTGTCAGCAAGGTCAATCAATTCATGGAAAATCCGACGAAATCTCAATGGGACGATGTCATTCGCATTATCAAATACATTAAAAAAGATTTTGTCTGTGGTCTTCGGTATTCACATAACGATCGTCTGGACATTGAGGTCTTTTGTAATGTCGACTACACTGATTGCTTGTTTACCCAAAAGTTTACTTCTGGGTTTGCGGTTTTTCTATCTGATAACTTAATCTCCCGGCGAAGCAAGGAACAAACTGTCATCTCCAGATCCAGTGTTGAATTTGAATACCATGCGATGGCCACGGTCACTACTGAAATTCTATGGTTTTGTCAACTTATTCATGAAATTGGTTTCCCGCCACAGAATTTTGATCATATTTGGTGTGATGATCAAGCGGCCACAAAGATTGCTTCTAATCCGATTTTCCATGAACGCACGAAGTACATTGAGATTGACTGACACTTTCTTCGTCATTACCTTGAGCAAAAACATATCAACCTTAGCTACATTCCAACAGCTCATCAGTTTGTCGACATCTTGACCAAAGGCTTTGTCGGGAGCTCAACTGGATTCTCTATGCACCAAGATGGGCATCCACAGCATTCACAACCCAGCTTGAGGGGGAGTGTTCGGTTTTTGTGATTTCTTTCTCTCTTTGTTTTTTGTTTGTAGGACTCTTCTTCCAAGCTAAACCTGTTCTAGCTTGAGGGGGAGTGTTGGACCCAATTGTGTGTATTTTAGAGTCCCGCATTGGTTTGCTCTGTCTTGTAATCCTTTTCCTCTATCTATAAATAAAGGGTTTCGCCTCTCATTGAGGTAAGGAGTGCAGTTCTACAACAAAGAATCATCATATCTAACGAATGTACTCGAAGAAACTTGACAACGAATCCAGGAACCTAGAAGAGAGGATCCTTCACGTTAAATTTACAATCAATTTAATAACAAGAACATACCTTGGTCTTGAGATCGTTCTTCAATGTAGATGTTGATTAATCGAACCCCGTTCGAGTTGTACTGTCGTTGCACTGAGAAGATCCAAAGTAGAATCCATTTAGTGGTATCCACACGTGCTCCTTGATCTTCAAACAACGTCGATGGAATCGCCTTGCATTGTTCGTTTTGACCGCAACACAATCTTTCAAGCTTGAAAAATAGTTTCACTTGTTCTCTCGTTCTTGAGAGGAAGTGGGTGGAGGAATTCTCTCAGTCTTGAGAAAAACCCTAGAGATTTTCTTCGTTGGGAGAATTCGCTAGGGAGAAGAGATGTTTACACAACAATATTAATGAAAAAATGATATAAAATGAGATTATATAGTTAGGGTTTTAATATTTGATAATTGAAAAGCGGCCCTTAGTCAAATCTTAAATCTAACATATTCCTCATGTCATCTAATAATAATCTTATTATCATTTCATGACATGTGCCAACCCGAGCAAACTAAATATCATTTTATTAAATAAATAATTTCTTATTTATTTAAATGATATTTAAGATGATAGCATTTTCATTACTAGGCCATAAACTCAGCTCGACCACCTTCCTCGACATTTACCGAACCTCAAATAATAAATATTATTTATTCGATAAATAAATAAATATTATATTCACAATCTTGCGAATAAACATTTATTTTAATATTAGCACTAAATAAATATTTATCTATCAAATAAATATTATTTATTACCTTGCGAATAATACAAGAGATAAATAAATATTTTATTAGCTGATCTTGTGAATAAATATTTATTTAATATTCAACTCACGCATATATTCTAACTCGAATATAAACGGTGATTAAATATTTGTGATCAATAAATCCTGAATAAATATTATTTCTCAATCTCGAGAATAATATTTATTCCAATTGTTAAATTCTAATAGAATTTAACTAAGATGAATGAATACACCAAAGCGTATGACCCTCTAGGCTTCTTTCTCAGTGGCATTAAGCAAACTTGCCTAAAGTCCCAAAACAGCATCTAGCAACACGTCAAGACGCCTATAAAGAAATAAGTTGATGTCGCAACGACAACAACCACATACGAACGCTCACTGTGTAATATAATCTCTTTGTCTTGATATATCAGGTTGCATACTCATGTCATCAACCTATAAACTCGATATATCTTCCTTTGACTTCCTAAAATGAACATGTCAGTCAACCATAGTCATGGAATTTAATTCGATAGTTCTATTTCAATCAAAGAGCTTAAAATATCATCTTCCTATCTTAGAAGGGACAAATCTTTTCTCAACTTATTCATTAATGCTATATCACTCATGAAACATCCAACGTATCCTACCAGCGGAGGGGTGGGGTAAAAGGGAAAAAAAGGTTTATAAGGCGGTTAGGCTGTTAGAGGAGAGGGGAATATTATTCAGTTGGGTGGGGGACCACTTGGACACACCCCTGAAGCAATTGGGTTGTTAGAAGGTGGGACTTATATTCAGTTGAGGTAGAGACCATCTGGGGTGCAGAATTCTCTCTGGAATTTCAGACTGGGGGAGCAGATTGGAAAGGAAGTGGTCTTCCTCCGAGCCAACCCATCTTCAGCATCCTTGAGTCAGGGAAGTGGTCTTCACCAAGTTTACCTTTCCCATTTCTTTCCCTTTGCAAACTGTAACTAGAGTAGGAATTACTTCTACTTCGGAAGATATTCCTAATATTCTGCAGAATGAATGAAACCCTCCTTTTCTCAAAATTGTTCTAACATTTTGGCGACTCCGCTGGGGAGAAAAAAAAACTCGACTGCGACGGGGCGTTTTCGGCTTTGAGCTGGACTCGAGCAACTTAGGCAGCGGCTGTTCTCGGCAAGAAATTTGGATGCAAACAAGAATGGATGGACGAGTTGCAACAGTGGAAACGGCCATGCAAAACATTCAGCGTACGATGACTACAATGCAGAAGAGTTTGGACAAGCTGATGCGAGTACAAAATGATAATCAACGAGGGGCACAAGATTTGGCGCAGTAGACAGAGGAGCGAGTTGCCCTGCGAATGCGGGACATGGAGAAACACACGTTGTAATGGCTCAAAGAGATTGGGGTTCAGGTGGAATGTGGCTCGGAAGTTGAAAAACAAGGCCACAGCATCCCAAGGAAACCAGGAGACAGCGGTCGGGGTAGTACAGAGATCGGAGAGAGTCAAAGAAGCAGACAGATTCCAGAAGAAATCACTCTAACAGAGGGATTGCGAGAGGTTGTGAGGAAGGTGGAACTGCCTTCTTTTTTTGGCGACGACCCTTATAGATGGATCGCTAAAGCCAACAGATACTTCATGATAAATCAAACTTCTGATGAAATGAGGTTACATCGTGCACAGATATGCATGGAGGGGACAGCCTTGTATTGGTTCTTGTCCTGGCATAGAGCTACACCAAATTCGTCCTGGGAATTGTTTAAAACGATGATTATGGAAAGGTATGGGGGATTTTTGAAGACCTTACGACAAATCGGGTCAGTAGATGAGTACATCGAGGAATTCGAGTAGGTGGCACTAAGGATTCCGGATTTTCCGAAACCATGGTGCATGAGCATGTTCATGAGAGAGATGTGTTCTGAGACCGAAAACTGGATTTCGACACACGAGCCAATTAACAAGTACAAGATGCTAGTCTTGGCAAGGAAGATTGAAAGAGATCTTATTAGGGAGGGTATTATCGAGGGAGACCGTGGACGAACCGGGGTGCATCCAGTTACACGTGGGTCGGGTGTTGTGACGACCACTTTTCCGGTGAACCGAATTGTCATAGAACAGACGAGAAGAGAGGACAATCTGAAGAGAGCAGTAGGAGAAGAGCGTTTGGATGGGGTTCGAGCAATCAACCGGCAAGAACAGGAAGACCGGAAACAGAAGGGGCTATGTTTTCGCTGCAGCTAGCTATACAGCCCCATGCACAGATGCCCGGATAAACACCTGAGAGTGTTTGTCTGGGAGTATGAAGAGCTCGTGGAAGAGCAGGAGGGAGATAGTAATGTTGGACAGGAGTTCGAGGAGGAGCAAGCTGGAGAACAGGATGGGCAAGCCGGCGAACAGGTGGAATTTCATAGTATGGGTGTTGCTGGAGAACAGTCAATGTCGTTCTGTGGGTACATAGCAGGGGTGTCCGTGGTGGTTTTAGTGGACAGTGGAGCCAGCCACAATTTCATCTCCAGAGCACTCACAACGATGGAAAATATAGAGGTGACCCCTACTAAGCCTTTTGGAATAAGGTTAGGGTATGGGTATTGAGCCATCTCACAAGGGGTGTGTGGGCAAGTTGCGGTTGCTCTTGATAATTACCTCTTCACAGTGGAGGCATATGTGTTTGACACTGGAGGTCCAGACCTGGTGTTGGGTATGCAGTGGCTGAGAGGGTTGGGAAATGTTTTAACAAATTGGGGACACAGGACCATGGAATTCACATGGGAGGGAATTCACATGGGGAGGGAAGAGAGATCAAACTGCAGGGGGGCAATGAGAAACAGGGCAGTTTCGCGGGTCTCCAACAACAAGTACAGATTCAAACCCTTTGTTGGAGGGTTGGTTTTGGCAGACCCACCTGGTGTTGCCTACAAGAGAAGGGGCATGGAGCGAAAGGGGTGGCCAGCAACTGCTGGAAAACCTGTTACGGAAAAATTCTAGATTATGTTTGATGAACCCAAAGGGTTGCCGCCAACTAGAATGACTGACCATGCTATCACTTTGGTGGCTGCTACAGCTTCGATTAACATTCGGCCATATAAGTTGGCTTATCACCTCTGTTGGACCCCATTTATGTTTAATGGGTATTTCCGAGTCCCACATCAGTCTTTCTCTCCATGTAATTAGTTTCACTCATCTATAAAAGAATGTCTCCGCCTCACATTGAGGAAAGGGGAATTCACCAGGCCCCCCCTCCTGTGCCCGGCGGCTTTGCCCTTCCCGGCGGCCCTCCCTCCTGTGCCCAGCGGCTTTGCCCTTCCCGGCGGCCCTCCCTCCCGTGCCCGGCGGCTCCCTTCCCCGGCGGCCCTCTCTCTCTCCGCGGCGTCCCCCTCCCGGCCGTTTCTCTCCGCGGCGCTCCTCCAGCCCGCGCCTCCCGCAGATCCCGTCACCGGTTCTTCCCGGAGGCGGTTCCAGGCGCGACTCTCGTGGGTTCCAGGCGCGACTCTCGGCGCCCTCGCCCTGGCGTCTCCTCCCGGTTGCGCGCATTGGCCCCGTCAACCTGCACTCCCAAGCGCGACCCTCCCTCGTCCAGCGGCCTCCCTTTCCCGGCGGCCCTCCCTCACTTCCTCGGCGGCCTCCCTTCCCCGCCAGCTCCATCCCAGGCGGCACTCTTCCAGCGCGCGGTTTCCGACTCCCTGCAACTGCCGGCACCTGCTCCCACTTCTCCCGGTGAGAAGAACAGTCGGCTCCTCCAGCAGCCGGCAGACTCCTGGTTCAACCCCGCGCAAGCCCCGCCCTTCCAGCAGTCTCCCGGCCTCTTCCGGAATCACCCATTCTGCCGGCACCCGCTCTCCAGTCGTCTGTCCGACGCTAAATGACGAGTTCATCTGCAACTTCCGAAGACCTCCCGTCAATGGCTACCTCGGTCCTGCCTCCTCTCATCACCGCCTCCACCCGCTTGGTCGATGAGCGCCTCGACTCCACAAATTTCTCTGTCTGGCGAAAGACTGTGCTTATGTCTCTCACCGGCATGGATCTCGATTCTCATCTCGAGGATCCACCACCTCTACCTTCTGACTCCAAGTATCGTTCGTGGAACCTTACCGACAGTAAAATCTTTGCTTTGTTGGTCAATTCAATGGACCGCTCTGTCAAAAACGTCACCCGGACAGCCAACACCGTCAAGGAACTCTGGGATTCCTTGACTCTCATGTACTCCGAGACCAATAACTTGGCTCGGGTATCTGATCTCCTTCAGCGGTTGTCCCTCCTCCGCCAGCAAGCTCGTCCATTTCCCGCATACTTCATGGAGTGGAAGGCTCTACGAGACGAACTTCTTGAGCTTTGGCTCATTCCACAAACACCTGCGGAAGCCTTAGCCCAGCGGGACCGGCTCTGTCTTTTCAGCCTTCTCCATGGTCTCGACCCGGAATATGCGACGACGGCGACAGAGATGCTCGCCAGCCCCTCGTCTCTATAGATTCTGCAGGTCTATCATCGCCTTGGGAAGGCTCATCGGGCCATTGCCCCACCCATCCCTAGCCTTGATCACACGGCTCTCCTGGGTCGTGGCGGTAGCCGCCCTACCAGCACTCGTGGACGCGGTCGTGGAGACAGCCGCCCTCGCCCACTCTGTGAGCACTGTGGCAAGCTCGGTCACCTGGTTGACCGTTGTTGGGTCCTTCATGGTCGTCCCGCTTCGCACCCACGCCAGGGCCAGACTGCGGTCCGAGATGCATCCCCACCAGCTGTCGCTCTTCCTTCATCGTTGGATCTCTCCATGGCTGAGCTCCAGCTGATTCACAATCATAGAACCTCCTCCTTACCGGGCTCTTCATCCGCATCTCTTGCACACTCCGGTGGTCCCACTCCATTTGTCGGTCATCGCTCCCCAGCCTGGATGCTTGACTCAGGTGCGTCCGACCATCTTACCGGGGATGCAGGTATGCTCTCTAACTACATTCCCTATATTGGTTCCTCAGTCATCACTGTGGGTGATGGTTCCACTCTCCCCATTGCCGGTTTTGGTACATGCTCCCTCACCTCATCCCTTCACCTATCCTCGGTGGCCCATGTACCACGCAGTCCATTTAACCTACTCTCCATAAGCAAGCTGACCAAGGATTTCAATTGTCATGCTATCTTTACCTCATCTTCTGTTATGTTTCAGGAGCGGACGACGAACCAGGAACTTGGTAGAGGCCAGCTTCGGGATGGGGTGTACATGTTCGATGGACCGACATCCGTCGCCTGCACGTCTGTCTCTGCTCGTGCCGTGAACCTCCATTCTCGGTTGGGCCACCCTTCCGTCTCCGCTCTTCATCAGCTCTATCCAGATATTAGTCCGCATTTGTCTTTTCATTGTGAGTCTTGTAACTTTGCGAAACATCATCGCACATCATATTTTCCTCGACTTGACACACGGGCCGCCAAACCCTTTGATTTGGTTCATTCAGATGTATGGGGTCCCTTTGCCACCTCGAGTCAATCCGGGTATAAATATTATATCTCTTTCATTGATGATTTTTCACGTATGACGTGGCTTTACCTTCTTCGAGATCGGACAGAAGTTTTCTCCACCTTTCAGACCTTTTACCATGAGATCCAGACCCAGTTTTCTATCTCTGTAAAATGTCTACGCTCCGACAATGGGCGGGAATACTTATCCACTCCCTTTCAGCAGTTTCTGCGGGCACACGGCATCATCCATCAGACCTCCTGTCCTGATACCCCTCAGCAAAATGGAGTGGCCGAGCGAAAACACCAGTATATTCTGGAAACTGCTCGTGCCCTCCTCTTCCACCGCAGGGTGCCTCTTCTCTTCTGGGGGGATGCCATCCTCACTGCTGCTTACCTACTCAATCGACTTCCTTCCTCCATCATTCAGGAGAAGACTCCTTTTCATACTTTGTTCCCCTCTCTTCCTTCTCACTCCCTTCCACTCCGCGTTTTCGAATGTCTCTGCTATGTCCGGAACACTCACCCCAATCTCTCTAAACTTTCTCCCAAATCACTCCAGTGTATTTTTCTCGGATATTCCCGCACTCAGCGTGGCTACCAGTGCTTCTCCCCAAACTTACGCCGCTATATCACCTCTGTCGATGTTTCGTTTGTCAAGAGCTCTTCTTTCACTCCATCCTCTCCTCATCCAGACACTACCATCAATGAGTGTCTTCCTCTTATTTTTCACCCTCCTCTGGTGTCTCCTCCTACTGGTCATCACTTTGGACAAGTCTACTCTCGTCGTCCATCGACTGTACCCCCCGTCCAGGCCGAGGACAACATTGTTCCCACTTCGTCAGATGCTCCTGTCACAGCACCCGAGGACTTGCCAATTGCACTCCGGAAATGTACTCGCTCGTGTCAGAATACTCCTCTACTCACATCTTCATACTAAGGTTTGTCAGCACTGGAGACAATCTTTATTCCCCGCACGGTTGGCGACGCCAAGTCACACCCGGGGTGGCTACAGGCTATGCGAGATGAACTACAAGCTCTGGATGACAACCATACCTGGGATCTGGTCCCCCTCCCTGCGGGCAAACAGGCGGTCGGCTGCAAATGGATTTATACAATTTGTCTCAATCCCGATGGCTCTCTTTGTCGCCTCAAAACCCGGCTTATGGCAAAGGGAGTTGCTCAGACATATGGCATCGATTACTTTGAGACCTTCTCTCCGATCGCCAAGATGGCCTTTGTCCGCCTATTCATTTCTCTGGCTGCTCATCATCACTGGCCGCTTCATCAACTGGATGTCAAGAATGTCTTTCTCCATGGCTTTCTTGACGAAGAAGTCTACCTGCAGCAGCCCCCTGGCTTTTGTGCCTTTAGCGCCAACTCCCATGTCTGTCGCCTCCGTCAATCCCTCTATGGCCTCAAGCAGTCTCATCGGGCTTGGTTTGGCCGCTTCAGCCTTTGGCCTCTCTCACAGTATGAAGGATCACACAGTCTTCTTCCGTACGACGATGAACAGCTGTATCTTGCTGATGGTCTATGTTGATGATATCATCATCACAGGGAGCGACTCCACAGGAATCGCCAATCTCAAGGCGCACCTTCACCACCACTTCCGCACCAAAGATCTTGGTCTCCTCACTTACTTCCTTGGCATCGAGGTCTCCCGTTCTGCGGACACTATCTCTCTCTGCCAACGCAAATATGCTCATGATATCTTGCAAGATGCAAGATTGAGCAAGGCAACTGCAGTGGACACTCCTCTTGAGCCTGGGGAACGCTCTTTCCATACCGACTCGGAACCATTTCCTCATCCCGGGAGCTATCGACGTCTGGTGGATAAACTTAACTACCTCACCATGACGCGACCAGACATTGTTTGCGCCGTTGGCAAAGTCAGCCAGTTCATGGAGCATCCCACCAGATCTCAGTGGGATGATGTCCTCCGCATTGCCAAATACATCAAGAAAGACCCCGCCTGTGGCCTTCAGTACTCACATCATGCTCATTTGGATGTTGAGGCCTTCTGTGATGCGGACTATGCAGGTTGCCTCGCTACCCGCAAGTCTACTTCGGGCTTCGCTGTGTTCGTCGCCGGTAACCTCATCTCCTGGCACAGCAAGAAGCAGACTGTCGTCTCCAGATCGAGTGCAGAGGCCGAATATCGCGTCATGGCCACGGTCACCACTGAGATCCTCTGGCTTCGTCATCTCCTCCATGAGCTCGGCTTCCCGGCAAAGACCTCTGCTCATATCTGGTGTGACAATCAGGCAGCCACGAAGATTGCCTCGAATCCCGTCTTTCATGAACGGACGAAGCATATCGAGGTGGACTGCCACTTTCTTCGCCACCATTTAGAGCAGAACCATATCATCTTTGGCCATATTCCGACGGCAGATCAGCTTGCCGACATCTTCACCAAAGGCCTCCCCGGAGCTCGCCTTCACTCTCTCACTACCAAGCTGGGTATTCACAGCATGCATGGCCCAGCTTGAGGGGGAGTATGAGATGGTCTTTGTGTCATGTCATCTATTTTTTCTTTGTGGGACTCAATCCAATCTGGGCATGTCCAGCTTGAGGGGGAGTGTTGGACCCCATTTATGTTTAATGGGTATTTCCGAGTCCCACATCGGTCTTTCTCTCCGTGTAATTATTTTCACTCATCTATAAAAGAATGTCTCCGCCTCACATTGAGGAAAGGGGAATTCACCATCTACAACCTCAAATATGAAGTGGAGAAGCGGGTGAAGGAAATGTTGACCAATGGGATCATCCGACATAGCAACAGCATGTATGTCAGCCCTCTTATTATGGTCCAAAAAAAAGATGAGAGTTGGAGAATGTGCGTCGACTACCAGACGCTCAATAAGCTAACAGTTCCCGACAGATTTCCAATTCCAGTCAGGAATTGTTGGATGAGCTGCACAGAGCACAATTTTTCTCCAAACTCGGCTTAAAATCTGGCTTCCATCAGATTCGTGTGCAAACAGAAGACGTCGATAAAATTGCATTTAGGACTCATGAGGGGCATTATGAGTACCTAGTAATGCCATTTGGATTGATGAACGCTCCAGCGACCTTCCAATCCACAATGAACAGGGTATTTAAAGACTATTTGAGGAGGTTCGTACTTATGTTCTTTGACGATATCCTCGTTTTCAGCAAGACATGGCATGACCATATGGCTCACTTGGAGACAGTGTTCCACACGTTGCATGAGAATCAGTTTCGTGTTAATAAGAAAGTGTTTTTTCGCTCAGCAGTTGTTGGAATATTTGGGACACATTATTTCTTGCGAAGGGGTGTATATGGATCCGAAAAAATAGTGTGTTTTGGGCTGACCACGCCCGCAAAATGTTAAGGGAGTTCGGGGATTCTGGGGACTTACCGGGTATTACCAGATGTTTATTGAGGGGTACGGAAAAAACGCCAAACCCCTTACCGAACTCACCAAAAAGAACAACTACAATTGGGATGCAGCAGCCGAGCAAGCTTTTAACACACTAAAAAACTGCATGGTAACAGCCCCACTGTTGGCCTTGTCAAACTTCCAGAAACCTTTTGATATCGAATGTGACGGGGTGAGGGGTCGGAGCGATCCTCATGCAGGACCGTCGTCCTATCGCTTATTTCAGCAAGGTTTTAGCTGAAGAAAACCTGTCCAAGTCCGTTTATGAGAAAGAATTTATGGGATTAGTTATGGCAGTGAACCACGGGCGACAATACCTGGTTGCCAAACATTTCATAGTATATACCGACCATAAAGCGCTCAAGCACCTCCTCAGTCAACGGTACCATACAGCTAACCAATAAGACTGGCAAGCAAAACTCTTGTGTCAAGATTTCTAAGTGGTTTATAAACCAAGGAAGAGCAACCAGGCAGCCGATTCATTACCCAGACTTACCGATGGAGGGGAGGACTGCTATCTTGAGGAAAAGTGTTTGGGAACCGCAGTATCAGAACCTTACTGGCTGAAAATTAACGTGGTGAAACGTGAAATACAGCAGGATCCGGATCTCAAAGTTATCCTGGCCGCCCTAGAGCAGCAAACCAATTCTTATCCCAGTTATACTTTGATTAACGGGTTCCTGTATAAGAAAAGTCAGCTGTTCTTGTCCCACACGTCCAGTCTCATACCAAAGTTCCTGCACTATTACCACACTTCTGTTGTTGGTGGCCATGTCAGCTACATCAAAACCCATAAGAGGCTCGCAGCAGGGATCTTTTGGAAAGGCATGTTCAAGCATGTTATGAAGTTTGTACGTGAGTGCGACACGTGTCAACGCCAGAAGTATGAGGCCTTGTCTCCGGCAGGCCTACTTCAGCCGCTGCCAATACCTACATTAGTTTGGGATGAGATCTCAATGGATTTTATTTCCGGGTTCCCAACATCTCAAGGGTATAACGCCATCTTTGTCATTGCAGGCTGTTTGACTAAATACCCTCACTTCGTGTTGTTACGACATCCATATACCGCAAAGCTTGTAGCTAAGGTTTTTGTCAAAGAAGTGGTCCGTTTACACAGCATACCAAGTTCCATTATCAGCGATCGGGACCCTATTTTTGTTAGTAATTTCTGGAAGGAATTGTTCTGTTTGGAGGGCACAACCTTGAAAATGAGCTCTTCCTATCACCCCCCAAACGGACGGGAAAACAGAAATTGTCAATAAATGACTGGAAACATACCTTCGCCGATACGCGGAAGAAGATATTGGTTCTTCACAGTCATCCGGTTCAACTTCCGGTAATCAATACACAAGCGTAGAGTCCCGTCATCCTTTGCAAACAACACTGGCGAACCCCAAGGCGACGTACTCGGACAGATAAATCTCTTATCCTCCAACTCCTCACGCTGATTCTTGAGCTCTTGAAGCTCTGTAGGTGTCATTTTGTATGGTGAAATAGAAATCGGCACAGCCCCAAGCATGAACTCAATTGTAAATTCCACATCTCTCAGGTGGCATCCGTGATAAGTCTTCAGGAAACACGTCCTGAAACCGATCCACTACAGGTGGAAAAACATCCCGCTTTACACCTCCATCATCCAGCAATAGACTAGCAACTTGGGCTGTGAGTTCTCCCAATTGCTGAGTAAATGGCCCTGCATCCCACTCTTCATGGTGAAAAAAGTTGTCACCCTTAGAAGACGTACAAGTCAATCTCCGTCGGTAACAATCTATGTGGGCTCGGTATGCAACTAGCCAGTCCATGCTCAAAATCAAGTCAAAGCCTTACATGTCAATGATATAAAGATCTCACAAAAAACGATACTCCCCAATCTCGAGACAAAATCCCTTGCACAAGCAGGAGTCAAAGCTTGACATGAATGATATAAAGATCTCATAGAAAACGATACTCCTCAATCTCGAGAGGACATCCCTTGCACAAGCAGATGTCTCTAGATCGTAGTCCCAACGGTGCATCTATCGTCAACACCTCGTTCACGAATTTCACCGTCGGCCTCAAACCATTCACAAGTTGTGCAGAAATAAAAGAATGAGAGGCATCAGTATCAAATAAGGCACTAGCTAATGTAGAAGCTACAAGAATATTACTTCTCACCATCGATGGTTCAGCCTTGCTATCCACAAGTGTAGGTTACACCGCATGCAACTGTCATGCCCCTCCCCTGTGATGCAGTCCGGCTCCCCTGAGCTGCACCACCCTGCTGATACAGGCGCTCTTGCCCAAAAGCACCACGTCCACCTCCTCTACCGCCACGGCCAGTAAAACTTCAACTGTTAAACTGATATGGTGCAGAAGATCCCCTCCCTGCACCCAGATCTTGCCTAGCTCCTCCATCACTACCCGTCTGTCAAGGGTTCCTGCAGAACCTCTACAGATGACCCATCTTGCCGCAGGCTCGGCACTCCACTAGTGGTCGGGGACAATATTTATGAAAGTGGTTGAGCCTACCGCACTAGTGGCAAAACACTTGGGTAAGATCCCATGTAACTGATCCGTCTGTTTGGTCACTTTGCTTCCCACTGTTTTGACTAAGGTTCTCATAACGACGCTTCCTGCTCTCGGAAGTCGCACCTCCTAATTGTCCAGCAGAAACCACATGTTCGCCACTAGATGCTTCCTTTAGGTTCCCCTTAGCAATGAGAGTCTGATTCACCACTTCTGAAAACTTCCCCAGCTTCACCTATGACTTAATTTCGCACTTAAGTCCGTCCTGAAACCGTTTTGCTGAAGTAGCCTCATCCGCTGCCAACGTTGGAGCAAAGCGCTGCAAACCTGTAAAGCGTCCCGCATAGTCCATCACGGACATGCTCCCCTGAGTCAATCTCATGAACTCAGTGGCTCTCTACTGCCTAAGTGTGTCTGGATAAAAGTGCTCCAGAAATTTCTCTTGAAAGTTCTTCCATTACATAGCTTTCAGTTGTCCATCCCGAGTCTGGATGTCCCACCAACGCTTCGCCTGACCATGTAACATATAGGCAGCCAATTTGACACTCTTCTCAGCAAGAGTCTCCAAGTTGTCAAGTATAGTCTGGATAGACTCAATCCAAAACTCAACTCTCTCGAGTCCACCCTCTCCAGTAAAAGTCGGAAGGTGCTGCAACTGAAACTTTCTTGTCAAATCAGACATGTTTTTCACAACCTACCATGGGTCGCTTTCCATAAATTGCATGAAGCGGGCAAAGTCCTCTAGGAACTATTCTCTGACTTCTTCACCGAGCACTATCGGTGCCTCAGGTTCCACCACTGGAGGATCATCCCTAGCCATGTCCTCTTGTCGTCCTCTCAACAAGCGTCGTCGTGGAGGCATAAGTCTATAATGTCGAACATGCACCTTAGGACACGGTTCACAAAATTAACTCGTTTACGTAAGAGGGAAACACAATAAGGCACAACAAGTCATTCCCCCAAACCTCGCCACACGGTCAAAATCGAGACGCTATCACTACCATTAACCATCTTACACCTAGATCCTGGTTAACAAGGGTAAACACATCCTCATTAATCAAGTTTCTCATTTAGACACCCAATTATTCACATTTTGCATCATTTTTACCACTCCCAATTTCATATTAGGCACCATTTTCAACTCAATTACACAAGGAAAAACATTTCAAGTTCAAAAACTTTCCCAAAACCCGTTTTCACGTGCATGCCTAAAATGATGCATGTCAGAATAATCTTGAGTGCCTAGAATAATGCATGTATACTCAACTCTCGTGTCATACCGGATCACGAATCCAATCTCAACAAATTGCAGAAAAAATAATTGCATCACGCAACAAGTGTGTCACCCAAGGTGAAATAACATTCAACTGTAATAGCAAATACCAATAACAATCATCCCACCTTGAGGGATCTCTATGTCTTGCTTTAACCTTTTCAACGACTTGAGTGAGTCAACTGCCAGATACCATCCCGGGAGTAATAATTCTTTGTTGATCATCAAGCTTGCACCTCATTTCAGCAACTACTTATTCAAGCTTCTTAATTTGTTTGACACTATCTTTCAAGGTATTAGTCAAGCAATCTATGATTCGGGTCTATTCTTCCACTTTGAGCTTGAGCTCTTCTTTGAGTCCTTCGGCTTCTCGAATTTGAGCTTTTTCAATTTCACCTTTCAACACATCTTTCTCATCTTGTTGTTACCGCATATGGAGTTTAGAGTCACATACCATGGCATTAGAGCTTTCTTTATCTTGGCGCTCCAAACATCCATCGCCTCAAACGCAACCCCAAGTTCAACTTTGAGGTCAAACAACACCCGTAACTTCAGCTTCTTCACCGTCGCTCTATTCCTCACTCTATGATTTGTCAATGACACCCGCAAGAACTTCCGTACTGATGTCTTTGCAATCCTCAATTTTCCTTACTTAAAATTCCTCTTGCCTTTCACATCCTTAAAGGATTTCCTCAATGGTGGGTCATCCTCCTCGTCGTTTGGAAACGTCTTGGGACACTTAGTAGCAACGTGGCTAACTTTTCTACATCAAAAACATATGCGTGGGAGTTTTCCTTTAAAAAAAATTTCCCTCATATCAAATTTGAGGAAAGAAATGACATCACTTCACTAGCTTCCTTCTCTTCCGGAACGTCTTCAATGGGGAGTTTTTCTTTGCAAGTCATCCAATGAGACTGTCTTGGGAATCTTTTCCTCAATCACTGAAACCTTCGGATTAAAGTGAGGAGGCAGTCTTCTAAGAATACACTTCACAGTGTTGCCATCTTCAAGTGCTTCTCCATGCCCACACATGTCATCCACAATCAAATTGACCTTATCAAAGAATGCACCAGCGGATTCAGTTGGGTGCATCCTCAAATCTTCATATGTGTTCCACAACACTTGTAGTTCAGCTTCTCTAACCTTTGTGCCATCTTCATAGATGCTCAGCATCTTTTCCAACATAGCATCTGTACTGATGACAATATGAGAGAGTTGCATCAAAGAATGGTTTGGGCAAAAGATATTTGTGAGCACATCAGTTGGGGGGTGTGAGATTCATGATTTGGTTTAGATGCAGGTAATACAAGAGCTGCAGTTTTAGAGCATTAGATGGAAAGGTTGACAAGCATAGGAAAATTAAAGCTGAAAAACATATGAACTCGATATGATTTACAATTTTCCTTCCACATAGTTGACCCCGTACAACAGGGATGTAGACTGATCAGATATTGATATAGACTGGAGAAAAACTTTCAATTTAGGATGTAATGCAAAAACATCTCAAAGGAAGAAAACAATTCCAAATTACAGATAATTGAATATGAAACAATTCACCACAAAAATGCCTCTAGATTGTAAAAAACAAGACCAAGAACCAAGCGTGTGCTAAATATGATCAAACTACCAATTGACGATGTCGTGATTTATTCTGCTTCAAAAAACAAGAAGGGCGGTTGATGTAGGGGGGACGAAAACCTGCAAATAATCGAGGCCAGCGTCATTAGGATTCCAGCAGGACAAAGCTTTCCAATCCTTCACGCACCCATTTATTACCTTTTGAGAGAGAGACAGCGAGACAGACAGAGAATAATCAAAGACCGGTTTCAAGGCGACAATAGCAGCAAGAAGTAGCACCCAGATTAAAATTAAGCATTGAAGATACCACTGGAACGTTTTTCGTCTCTATCTGAGAAGCAAAATCCTCCGCGGAAGGAACCTGCTCGAGTGTTCGGACTCGGAGAAACTCATCCATCATCGCACAGCCGTTTTCCCCTGCCCTTATCAGTAAGGTGACGTGTGGCGGTCGGATGGAAAAAGGCAGGGTCCTCCTCGTGTAACGACCTACGGCTTGTATCGACAGTAATCCCTAGCTTCCTCCCACTGTATCCCGGGCTTCGCTTGTGGCAGCAGCAAAGAGGCACGGCAAGGATTCGCTGCAGGGTTCGTGGCAAGACGGTTTAGTAAACCAGCTGCTTAAACCGATTTTAATTTTTCTTTCTATTAAGATAATTGGTTGGGATT
This sequence comes from Viscum album, assembly GCA_963277665.1. Classification (NCBI taxonomy): domain Eukaryota; kingdom Viridiplantae; phylum Streptophyta; class Magnoliopsida; order Santalales; family Viscaceae; genus Viscum; species Viscum album. The sequence continues at coordinate 687,467,674 of OY728150.1, forward strand.
AAATGCATGCATGTGTGTGTCTATATCCAATTAAACCAATTCACCACACATAACATCTATGCCATGACAATTTAGTTGTCCAAGCCCGATCATGAAAATGTTGGTCTTTTAAGCGGCGAGCAACGAACCTGAGTACAGCAGATGCTCTTTGCACCTCATCATGTCTACGTTGTTGCATATCCTATGTAACACACCAGATGTTGCAAATCTTAATCAACTAAATCAAGAACTGTCTTCAAGTGATTTAATGTTGCATACCTCCAACTTCCAATCACTGTGATACGGACTTCATCATGTCATGAGCGTGAAGCTCCACCAAATTTCATCATCAAACCGATCAATTTTAAGCTACACCTTTCGGCCCTCGATATAGAAGCTCCTTCGATGGGTAATCTTTGACGCACAACACACCCCCCCCACCAACCATTGACCAAAAAACAACTGCATGCACACCAGTTAGTATAATATGGTTCAAAGAAAGACACTTCTCCTTGACTTGTATTTCATCACCAACATTCACATATCGTATGATTACTGATGTCTGTTCTTTATGACTTAGATTCAGAGTATAATCAAGGATAATCCTCTAACAATCTTCTTCAATGTTTTTTCTTTAATCGCACGCCCCATCAAAATTATCAATTCATTCTGAATTTTGTGGCCAAAACAATGCTTTTGAACTTCTTTATCAGCCACACCACGAAAATGATTGTGCATAACAAGATCAAATTCAACAATAAATTCAATAAGTTAACAAAAAAGTTCGCTATCTTTTTCACAAGTCTTCTCATTTGTTCCCTAAAATGGTGGGTTATTCTGTGCATCTTCACAACTCCAATGATTTCAGTAAGCATCATCTTCCAACGAACTCTTTCTTTATAAATTAAACATCCAATAGTTTTATCAATTATTTGTTTTTTTTTCAAGCCCATTTCATAGGTCAACTCATCTCACAACATTAACAACATGTTCAAAATTTCTTTCATGTTTTCCAAGCTTTGTTGGAATGTCATGTCAATCATTACTTACTCCTTTGATCGAAACACTTGTCATCGGTTTGGACTTAAATAATTTACAACATATGCAAAAGATCTTGTGGGGTGTTGGGGAGGTCTCGAGTTTGAGTCTCCCCAACTTCATGTCTGTGTGTGTTGCATGTTTTATTTGTAGCTTTGTAACCCCCCTCGACCATTTGTAATAATTAGAATAAATAAGTCACTTCCTTTCGCGTTTCTCACCATTAAGAAGGTGAAAGACGCTATCGTGGGCACCCTCAAATGATTAATGGTTTTGGGGGTACTTAAGTGCAACAAAGTGGCTGACCAAGGTCATCTCTCAAAGAGGCAGTAATTAAAACAACTTCTTAAAGGTATTCTAAAAATAAAATAAAAGAGAATAAAAACACTACTTGAAAGGATGGGGGGTTTCATCGTTTATAAAATTAAAAGAAGTTTGCTAGAAAAAGATTGCATTTTTTTAATTTTGAAATAAAAGTTGATTAACAAAGCACAACGAGAGTATGTTTTTTTAGAAAACTATTTCTAGAAAGCGTAATCGATCTAACTCTACATATTCAATCATTTATTAATCATTATCATTTAAATTAATATTCACTTAATTATGATCCCTTAATTTTTTAAATCCCGAACCCTATGAAAATTAACTTTACCATAAAGATGAAGTGAATTTAACCCTAGGCCAACTTCAGAACATGCAATCACAACACCCTGCTTTGATTGATGTTCTAAGGTTAGCTTATGGTCATTGATAAATTAAGGAACATATACTCTTTGGAAATTAGAATTAATTGATTTTAGGTATTATATTTGAACACTACAAATTGATCCTGCGTGATTTTAAATTATCAATTAAGTTCGCGCTCTCACAATCCACACAATTCTCGACCTCGCGTGATTTGTGTTTATTGTTCAATTGCTTTCTTAGTTTCATTTAAATTGAAAACTCAATTAATAGATCATATTAAGTGAATTACAGTAGATCATTGATTCAAAATAAATGAACGGAGAAGGTAAGAGATAGATCAATTACTAAAAAGACTACTCTTTCATGGGTGGCGTAATCAACGTAGAAGCGAATTGCATTTGCAACGGTTTATAATGGGTATAATCCAATCACGCTTCTACTAAAGAATTAAAGCCCAAAGAGGAAGATAAAAGAAGAAGAAAATTGATCAAAATAAAAGAAATGGAAGATAAAATAAGAAGTTTATTGAATGAACAAGAACATTACAACAAAGAAGAGGAAGAGAAGAGCATTTTGGAGGAGATCCTAGCTTGAAAGCTTCCCTCCTCCAATGGTTAATTGAAATGGAAAAGAACCACATAACATCTGCTCCCAATCCTCTAAGGAACGTCCACCCCCCTCCAGATGAGAAAAATACCAATTTATAGAGTGAATAGGAGGCTAGGTTACAAGTGGTTTCAAGTGTGAATGGGGAAATTCAGCCAAATATTTTAATACAACTTTCACCAACCATTTGACCACCAAAACGCGTAAACCAGCTCTCTATCTAGGAGCATTATTTGTGTAAAATTTTGTTCCCGAGATCCTCTTCAAATTTGATCCAAATCCGAGCACAGATGTAGGAGTTATGGCTCAAATACAGAACTCATGTCCAATCTGGCGAGTCCAGCCCAATTTTGACTTCATGACCCATTTGCACCAACCAAATGCATGATTTAGCTCCAATGTCCTAAATGAAAGTTGTATCCCATTAAGTCAGTAAAATATTTAAAGAATTTTAAGTTCAAATAATTCATATCAAAATATTTATGTTCGAGATTATATAGTGAATTTTAAAGGGTAAAACTGAAATTTTCATCAAATTTTCAAATGAATGATCTAATCCCAAATATTTCATAAATGAACACATTTACCACAATGTGAGGAAATTATATCATTTATTATCAATAAAATATTCAATAAAAATTTGTTTTATCATAAGGTGATGAAAGTAAATATTTGAACTCTCTCTCACAATTAACTTCCTTAGGAAATGCATCATTTTATTTTAATGTCTTAATTGGGCCATGTCGAAGAAATAAAATTCTCTTGATGTCATTAACACTTCCTCACAATCTAATATCATAATTCATATTCACATCATTTTCAAATTCATGCATATATTCATATCAAAGATCATGAATCGTATGAATATCATTCCCATCATTATCATTCTGATTTTCATTTGTTATGCTATTTTCATGCTCCTTGCCTAATTCTTCATTTATCTGACCAAAATTTTCAATCATTACTTCATCTATAGATTTTTCATTTCCTACAAAAACATTTTCATCCATATATTACTCGTTAAATTGGCCCGATAAATCCTCTTTTTTACTTTTTGGTGCAATAACCTAGAAATTAAACTCGTTGTTGAATTTTTAATTTCATTCTTCCTCTGCTTGATTTTTCTATTTTGAGATCCAAAATTTTTAATTCTCTTCATTGCAGTACCTACAAAGTCATAAACTATAATTCAAATAACTATAATTCATTCATAATTATGATATATTTAAAGTAATCAGTCACTTTTCAAATAAAAAAAGCATATTCCAAATAATTGTTTTTTATTTTATTTAATATTCAATTACTGTAGTGAAAAAATCACTAAACAAAATAAAGTAAGAGTTATAAATCAACCAAAACATTTAACACCTGAAAATAGAAAAATTTAAATTTAAAATTTTATCAACCAACTTCAAAATTTTAGATACGATTATCTAAAAGATCAAAAATTAACAACAAAACATTAAATTATCAGGTCGATGAAAAACAAAATTTATTAGATGCAAAATTGATTAATAAAATAATCAATTGTTGGATCGGAATAGATGAAAATAATGTACTAGAGGGGGTGAATAATCATTTAAATTTTTTAAAACAAATAATCTAACGGAATTTATTATTGTATGAAACAATAGTGCAATGCAGTGTTTAGAATATAATGCAGCAGAAATAAAAACATGAACACAACATCTTTATAGTAGTTTGGATCACCAAGATCCTACTATACTTTTCAATATTATATACTCTTCAACATTATCTACTCCATGAGAAGATCAATACCCACCAAGAAACCTGAATTTTAAAGGTGTGATAACCTGTTTATAGACACAACTTTTTACAATATCTGAATGCACAACCGATACCTAACTTTTTACAAGGGTCACAACCTAATTTGACTTGACTTTTATTCAGGAGTCACAACCTAAGAACCTTTCTTTTGATTGGTATAATATCCAATACAAGACTTTCTTTTGATTGTGAAAATTATAAACTGGCTCTTTAGGACAAACATACGAAAAAAAGATTTAAAAAAGAAAAACCCAAAAGAACTTAAGAATAATAATGGAGCGAATGAAGATGAATGACGATGCAGCTCAAAAACTTTAATCATTTCTGTAGTATATGATCAAATGACAAAGTCCTTTGTGATCGCACCAATGAAGTATTGGTCACAGTAAGAATTCAACACTTCACAATTCTCATATGAATATTATTTTTCTATCTGCCTGACACTTGGAATAAACTGTGTCAAGTTTATTTAATCACATTCCCCCTTGATCTCATTCCAAAAGATAACACCACATCATTAATTACAATATATTCTTCAATACAATGGAGTGCCCAAATAACTAATCATAGTATGTCATGGGTTAGAGAATAATAATACATAAAATAATAATGTTTACCTGTAATTTGAATTACCATGCTCGTTATCATAGAATTCTCGTGCTCTTTAATCCCTACATGAAATGAATTTGAAACACTTCCAATATGCTCATTAGAATAAATAATTTTTTTAAATAAATAAAATGATAAAAATCACTCTCATAAAATTACAATAATTCAATGATAGAAATATATAAAAATAGAGTAAAAAATAATTGAAATGAAACTTATTATTTCCATTAACATTTCCAAAATATTTCTTCATTAACCAATTTTTAATATAGTCATTGGATTATATATTTATTCTACGATACAATAGAATAATTATAATAATTAGAATAAACTTGTAGTTAATTAAAATATCAAAATATTTCACAAACAGAGCATGATTTAAAATATAGATTTTCTCAAAAAAAGTAATTAAGTGACCATAAGTGTCGAGTGATCGTGAGGCATAAGCCTCGCAGTTGTTTAACTTACAATGTCATCAAATCATGCGGTCGATATACTGACCGTGTGAACAAATTAGACGTGCGGTCACTTACTTGTAATAACTTGAAAATAAATCATGCAGCCACTTGAAAATCACTCATACGGTCACTTGAAAATAACTCATGCGGTCACTTGAAATTGTACTCATGGTAGGTTGGTTTAAAATCAGCTACATTGCACAATTATCTATGTGGATCACATTTAACTTTGATTACGCCGCTGAAACAACTACATGGTTGAACGACTACGTGGTTCTGCCCAAAACTCCTATATGATTTGGCTACGTGAATCTGCACTAAAATGCCTATGTCGCAAATTTTCTATGTGACTGAAATTGGCTAATAAAACACATAAACATGTTATAAAATATATATTACACAATATGTATTATAAAATACGTATTATAAAATTATAATCATTAAAAATTAATTAAACATATATGATTAAAAAATGTAAAATATATTCAAAATAAAATACATAACAATTAACAAAACAAAAATTATAAAACAAATAAATGCGAGGAGTTTGTAATTTAGAAAAATAAACTAATAAAATATTAAGACCTAAGTTCAAATACTAACAATACCCCCCTTTTTAAAATTACAAAACTGAGCATTTATTTCAAACATTGATATTATCCCCCATTTTTAAATTTATCAAAAAGAAAAAAATCAAAATCTCAAAAAACATTATCCCTCTTAAATGCTAAACATTTACAAATATCTGCATATGTACAGATTTATAAAATTATAAACAAATATATTTGAATGCATAAATCTCCCCCTGTATAAATGAATATATAATATTAATATAATTTGGACATGCATATCAAATTTTAACATTCGGTAATCACAAAAAACAAAATATTATGCTTCTAACATACCAAGTTCAAACTTCATTTTATAAAATCTTACAGAATATAACGGTTTAGTGAATATATCAACAAGTTGTTTTTTAGTTATAGCATACTCTAAAATGATATCTCCTTGATTCGCATGATCCCTCAGAAAATGAAATCTAACATTTATAAGCTTTGTTCTAGAGTGTTGTAAAGGATTTTTAGAAATAAAAATAGCACTAAAATTATCATAAAATATTGGAATTTCATCAAAACTAATATTGAAATCTCATTAAGTTTGTTTAATCCAAATGCATTAATAACAACAAATAACTAATAACAATAACATACTCAACCTCATCTATAGGCAATGAAGTTGACAGTTGTTTCTTATAACTCTGTGTAATTAAACTATTACCAAGAAAATGTCGCATACCTATTGTGTTTTTTCATTCAAACCTGAAACCTCCAAAGTAAAAGTTAGGATATGATAATAAATCAAAAAAATTTTGGTTTGAATAAAATAAACTAGTATTAATAGTCCCTCTGATATATCTAACAACTCCCTTAATAATTTTAAGATGAATTTCCTTAGGATTTGACTAAAATCTATCATACAAACACACTAAAAAAATTATTTTCAATCTAAATGTAATAAAATAAAGTAAGCTTCCTATCATGACTTTATACAATTTAATATCAACACACTTTCCAGATTCATCCAAATCCAATTTGGAATTTGTAATGATCGGTATTTTAATAGACTTATGTGAATCATGGTCGATCCTTTTAACAAGTTCTTTAACATACTTAGATTGATTTAAGAAAATACCATCTTTTCTTTTATTAATTTTCAAACTAATAAAAAATTAAATTCTCTTATTAAGCTCATATCAAACTCACAAGTCATTAATTTAGAAAAAACATCACAAAGTAAATCATTTTTAGAACCAAATATTATATTGTCAATATATATCTGTACAGTCAAAATATCATTTGAAACTTTCTTTATGAATAAGGTGGGATCAACCTTTCCTTCAACAAAATCATTTTGTAATAAAAATTTATTTAGTCTCTCATACCAAGCTCAAGGAGCTTTCTTAAGACCATATAAAACTTTATTAATTTTTAAAAGATGATTTAGAAATCTTTCATTATCAAATCCAGGGGTTGTTTAACAAATACTTCTTCAAAAATTATTCCATTTAAAAATTAAATCTTTACATCCATTTGTAATAATTTGATATTTTGAAAACAAGAAAATGATAATAAAATTATAATAGACTTTATCCCAAAAATAGAAGCAAAATAATCTTCAAAGTCAATTCACGCTTCCTGATAATAATCTCGAGCTACTAGTCTTGCTTTATGTTTAACTATGTTGTCAGCTTCATCAAGTTTATTATGAAAAATCCACTTAGTTCATGTTTTTTATTTATCTTTTGGTAATTCAACCAAATTATTTACTTTATTTATTTCAAATAGATTTAATTCATCATGCATATCATTAATCCAGTTTGAATTATTTGAAGCATTATCAATATTAATAGGCATAAAATCAGCAATAAATTCAAAATTAGCACAATAATTTAAAATAAATTTCCTGGTTTGTATTCTAGATTCAACATTTCCAATTAATTTTCAATCAAATGATATTTATTAGTTTTCCACTCTTTAGGATCAGTTTGAGAAGATATTTCCACCCCCCTCAACTAATGCATTATTATTTTCTTGGTTGTTATCTTCACCAAAATTGAATTCCCTAAATTCTCCTCCATCTTTATTTAAATACCGATTCTGCTTATTATTATTATTTTCATCAAATTTAATATGCACAAACTCCTTAACAACTAAAGTTATCTTATTGAAAACTTTATATGCCTTACTATTATTAGAATAACCAAAAAATATTCCATCACCACATTTAGAATTAAACTTATCTAAATTACATCTTATATTCAAAATAAAGACTTTGCAACCAAACACCCTAAACTATCCAATTTTGGTTTTAAACCCTTTAAAAATTTTATAAAGGTTTTTATTTAAAAATGAAATAATTAAAAGCTTCATCCCAAGAATATTTAGGCATATTAAACTCAATAATAATTGATATATCCCTTTCTTGAATTGACTTATTCTTTCTTTCAACCACACCATTTTGTTGTGGTGTCCTAGGAGAAGAAAAATAATTCTTATATCCACTGTATTCACAAAATTTACCAAATTCTAAATTAATAAATTCACCATCTTTATCACTTCTGATAGATATGATTGACAAATTTTTGAAATTATATATAATTTTTTAGAAATCATAAAACATGGTTCGATTTTCACTTTTATTTGATATGAAATAAATCCAAACGAATCTACTATAATCATAAAATATTAAAAATGCGTACTTCTTTCCACCCAAACTAGTAGGTTGTATAAGGCCAAATAAGTCAAGATCTATCAATTCAATATATCTAGAAATACTAACATCATTCACATATTTAAACCTTTCTTTGTGTTGCTTAGCCTTTAAACATGAATCTCACATGAAATACTTATTTGTATTTAACTTTGGAAATTATAGAACCTATTAATGCTTTGAAAAATTGTGCATCAATATGAAGTTTGCATGTCCAAGTCTCCTTTTCCACAAAATATCATCTTCTTCTACAACATTTAAGCACTTAACTTTATGTCTGGTTAGATCAGAAAAATCAATAGTGTAAACATTATCTTTTTAATTTGTAGAAAATAAAATAGATTTATTTTTCAAAACTGTATATTTATCATTTTCAAAAATTAAATTTAATCCATCATTATAGTGTTGTGATATACTTATTAAATTATGTTTTAAACCATCTATAAATAATACTTTTAAAATAATAACAGTTTTAGAAAAACCAACTTCTCCAATCCCTTTAATATTACCTTTAGAATTGTCTTCAAATGTAACCAGGGCTCCATCACATGTATTAAAAGATATAAAGTTTGAAATATCACCTTTAATGTGTCTGGAACACCCACTTTCTAAATACAATGAATATTTGAAACTTCTATGGAAAATTTACTAAAATGAATCAATCAAGTAGAATGTTTTTGTACCCATGATATCTTGGGTCCAATTATATTAGTAGCATAAGATTTTGGAATACAAATAGATTTAAAACATCCATTTGTGGGTTGTTTAAAAAAATATTTAGCAATTAATTTTTTAGTATTCCCAAATGATTGTGTCAATCTCAAATAAAATTCATTAGCATAATGCCCTTACATACTACATTTAAAGCAAGTTACACTTGAACTACTTCCTCTTGAGATTTTAAAAAAAAGTACTATTATTTATCCTTTGTAAAAAGATATTATAACCAAAAACATTCTTGTTATAGTTTGGTTTCATCATAGACGTCATTTTATCACATTTCTCTTTTCCTTGAACAAAAGTAGACAAAGTTTCTTTAAGATTATAAACTTCCTTATTTAAATATTTATTCACTTTTTGAATGGATTATAAATCAGTATATACTTTTTCATTAGAACCATAATCTATATTTCTCAATTTTTTATTTTCTTTCTTGAGATTCTTATACTCATTCTCAAATTTATTCAAGTCCTTTAAGAATGAATTAAACCTTCTTTCATGATCTTTATAATTTACTATGATAAAATATTTAATTTAGTTATTTTCTTCTTTTAGTTTCAATATCTCAGAATCACAATACTTTTTATATTCCTCGTATTGGGAAACACTAATATTCATATTTTTTACATTCCTTTTTCAGTTTTTAATTTTCTTTAACCAAATTATTATTTTTAATTTTTATGTAAGTATATTTTTCAATAACCCTGACACTATCATTCCTTAATTAATCATTCTCCTTATACAGTTTTTTGACTTTAGAATTCAAAAAATAAAAATCAGAACTAGAATCAGATTCACTTTATTTTCCATTCTCATTTATTGTATTATGATCAATATTAGAAATAGTTATTAATTGAGTAAAAAATGAATCAGGTACCTCACAATGTGTATCCATCAAAGTAAGGTTCCCTATCTCCTATTAACTTCCTATTTCATTGCTCGAATATGAACTATTTGAACAATACCATCCTCCAAACAAAGCTTTCTTTTATTTTATCCTTTTTTATTTGTATTTATTTGAATGTTTGAGACAGGGAAAATTAGTCCTGATGTGTCCTTTCTTCCTGCACTCATAACATTTTAAGTTTGAAACATTATTATTATTGTTAGTATTACCTTTCTTGTACTCTTTTCTGTTATTTCTTTTGAATTGTATCGTACCTCCTTTGTTTTTCATAAACTTATAAAGATTCTTTCTAAAATAATCCACCTCCTTTTCAATTTCCTAGAACTCATATTCATAAGAGTTATAGGATTCATTGACATCAGACTTAAAATCAATATTGTTCATCTTTATAGTATCCTCATCAACAATCACTACTGGAAATAGTATATTTCCCAACAGTTCAGAACTGTTGGGATAGGCTGCAGAACCGTTGGTAAATCTTATACCAATGGTTCTGCCAACTGTAGGGAAGTAAGCCATTGGGAAAAAGTTTTCCCAACGGTTTATGTAGAACTGTTGGGATAGGTTAGTTACAGTAACCTATCCCAACAGTTTGGATGAATCGTTGGTATAAGTTTTTCCAACGGTTCAACCAAACCATTGGTAAAATCTCAGGGTTTTTACCAACGGTTCTCATAGAACCATTGGTAAAAACATCCTACAAAATTTATGCCAACGGTTTGAAACCGTTGGCATAGGCTATGTTGTGCAAATTGCACAACAGCCTGCAATTTGCACAACAGGGTCTACAATCCCATTCCTGCATGCTGTAATTCTGTCCATTGTGTTGTAATTCTCCATTACCTCTCCTTTTAAATTATTTAACATATAATTCATACACATTTAACATTGCACCCTGGAACTATACACATCCAGAATTAAATCATAATTCATAACGTAATTATAAACATACATAATTGATTTAGAATTCAATTTAAAACTTAGGTGAAAATTATATGTCGAATCAGGAATTCAATTCATAATTGAATACATACATAATTTAATTATCAATTATCAATAAAATATATAAAAAACTAAATAAGTAATTATATGTGTTATACACAATTAAGAATACATACAAGTGGTTTTTACTAAAAATGATGTCCATTTTAAACATTATACATACACTTGGAGTAATACCGGCCACAAAGTGTCTTGAATTGAGGTGGGGTTGACTCGTACATGTCACATATGACCCATGGATCGTTGTCCTAAAGTATCAACATATTCCGAAAGCGTTTGGTTGGTCACAAAAGAGAGACACTTTCAGTGGTGTCGGCCACACCATGCCTTGGATTGAGGCGAGGTTGACTCGTACATGTCACACATGACCCATGGATCATTGTCCTAAAGTTTCAACAGAATCTGAATGCGTTTGGTCAGTTTTCCGTATGCCAGCTGTACTTTTCACTTAAAATATTGTCCATTTCAAATAAAACTGAGACACATCGAGTTGTTCCGGCCACACCACGCCTCGGATATAGTCGGGGTTTACTCGTAAATGTCAAATATGACTCGTGGATCGTTGTAGTAAAGTTTCAATGGAATCCGAATGCGTTTGGTTGGCTTTTTGTATGTCAGTTGTTGGTTTCACTTAATATGATGTCCATTTTAAACAAAAGAGAGACACTTTGAGTGGTGCCGACAACACCGCCCCTCTAATTGAGGCGGTGTTGACTCGGATACATAAAAAATGATCCATGAATCGTTTTCCTAAATTTTCAACAGAATCTGAATGTGTTTGGTCAGTTTTTCGTATGTCAGTTGTTGTTTTCACTTAAAATGATGTCCATTTTAAACAAAAGGGAGACACTTTGAGTGGTGTCGGCTACACTGTGCCTCATATTGAGGTGGGGTTGACTCTTACACATCACATATTAACCATGGACCATTTTCCTAAAGTTTCAATGGATTCCGAATGTGTTTGGTCAGTTTTCCGTATGTCGGCTGTTGTTTTCACTTAAAATGATGTCCTTTTGAAATAAAAGAGAGACACTTTGAGTGGTGTCGGCCACACCGGGCCTTGGATTGACATGGTGTTGACTCTTATACGTCAAATATGACCCATGTATAGTTTTCCTAGAGCATCAACACATTCCGAATTCGTTTGGTCGGTTTTTCGTATGTCAGTTGTTCTTTTCACTTAAAATCCCGTCCATTTTAAACAAAAGAGACATAGTTAGGGTGCTACCAGCCACACCGTTCCTTAGATTGATTCAGAGTTGACTCTTACACATCAAAAATGTCCCATAGATCATTTTACTAAAGTTTCAATGAAATCCGAATGCGTTTGGTCGGTTTTCCGTATGTCAGTTGTTGTTTTCACTTAAATTGATGTCCTTTTGAAACAAAAGAGAGACACTTTGAGTGGTGCCGGCCACACCGGGCCTTGTATTGAGGCAGGGTTGACTCGTACACATCACATATGACCCATGAATCATTTTCCTATAGCATCAACACATTACGAATGCGTTTGGTCAGTTTTTCGTATGTCAGTTGTTCTTTTCACTTAAAATCTCGTCCATTTTAAACAAAAGAGATACAATTAGGGTGATATCGGCCACATCGTACCTCAGATTGATGCAGGGTTGACTTTTAAATGTCAAAAATGTCCCATGGATCATTTTCATAAAGTTTCAACAGAATCCGAATACGTTTGTTCAGTTTTTCGTATACCCATTGTTTTTACTAAAAATGATGTCCATTTTAAACAAAATACATACACTTGGAGTGATACCAGCCACACCATGCCTTAAATTGAGTCTAGGTTGACTATTACACGTTACATATGACTCATGGACCATTTTCCTAAAGTATCAACATATTCTAAAAGCGTTTGGTTGGTTTTCCGTATGCCGGTTATTGTTTTCACTTAAAATGTTGTTCATTTCAAAAAAAAATGAGACACTTTGAGTGGTTATGGACAAACCATGCCTCAGATTTAGATGGGGTTAACTCATAAACATTACATATGACTCATTTATCATTGTTCTAAAGTTTCAACAAATTCATAATGCGTTTGGTCAGTTTTTCGTATGCCAGTAGTTGTTTTCAATTAAAATGTTGTCCATTTTAAATAAACGTGAGACACTTTGAGTGGTTCCGGCCACACCAGACCTCTTATTGAGGCAGGGTTTACTCGTACACGTCACATATGACTCATGTATTGTTTTCCTAAAGTTTCAATAGAATCTGAATGCATTTCATCAGTTTTCTGTATGTCAGTTGTTGTTTTCACTTAAAATGATGTCATTTTGAAACAAAAGAGAGACACTTTGAGTAGTTTCAGCCACACCGCACCTCATATTGAGGATAGTTTGACTCTTACACATCACATATGACCCATGGATCGTTTTAATAAAGTTTAAATATAATAAGAATGCGTTTGGTCAGTTTTACGCATGCCATATGTACTTTTCACTTAAAATGTTGTCCATTTCAAATAAAACTGAGACACTTAGAGTTGTGACGGCCACAATTCACCTCATATTTAGGATGGGTTGACTCTTAAACATCACATATGACCCATGGATCGTTTTACTAAAGTTTAAATGGAATCCAAATGCGTTTGGTCGATTTTCCATATATCAGTTGTTGTTTTCACTCAAAATGATGTCCATTTTAAACAAAAGAGAGACACTTTGAGTGGTGCCGGCCACACCACACCTTGGATTGAGGTGGGGTTTACTTTTACACATCACATATGACCCATTTATCATTTTACTAAAGCATAAACACATTCAAAATTCATTTGGTCGGTTTTCTGTATGTCATTTGTTGTTTTCACTTAAAATGTTGTTCATTTCAAAAAAAATGAGACACTTTGAGTGGTTCCGGTCACACCATGCCTCATATTAAGTCAAGGTTGACTCTCAAATGTCACATATGACTCATTGATAATTTTGATAAAGTTTCAACAAATTCAGAATGCGTTTGGTCAGTTTTCCGTATGCCAGTAGTTGTTTTCAATTAAAATGTTGTCCATTTCAAATAAACATGAGACACTTTGAGTGGTGTCGGCCACACTGGGCCTCATATTGAGGCAGGTTTGACTCTTAAACATCACATATGACTCATGGATCGTTTTCATAAAGTTAAAACGGAATATGAATACGTTTCGTCGGTTTTTCGTATGTCAGTTGTTGTTTTCACTTAAAATGATGTCATTTTGAAACAAAAGAGAGACACTTTGAGTGGTTCCGGCCACACCGTGCCTTGGATTGAGGCGAGGTTGACTTATACACATCACATATGACCCATGGATCATTTTCCTAAAGTCTCAATAGAATAAAAATGTGTTTGTCGGTTTTCCGTATGCTAGTTGTACTTTTCACTTAAAATGTTGTCCATTTCAAATAAAACTGAGACACTTCGAGTTGTGATGACCACACTGCACCTCATATTTAGGAGGGGTTGACTCTTAAACATCAAATATGACCCATGGATCGTTTTACTAAAGTTTCAATGGAATAAGAATGCATTTGGTCGGTTTTCCGTATATCAGTTGTTGTTTTCACTTAAAATGATGTCCATTTTAAACAAAAGAGAGACACTTTGAGTGGTGCCGACCACACCGCACCTCTTATTGAGGTGGGGTTGAAATTTACATGTCACATATGATCCATGTATCATTTTCATAAATCATAAACACATTCATAATGCGTTTGGTCGGTTTTTCGTATGTCAGTTGTTGTTTTCACTTAAAATGTTGTTCATTTAAAAAAAAAGACACTTTGAGTGGTTTCAGTTACACCATGCCTCAAATTAAGGTAGGATTGACTCTTACATGTCACATATGACCCATTGATCATTTTTCTAAACTTTTAACACATTCCGAATGCATTTGGTCGGTTTTCCGTATGCCAGTAGTTGTTTTCAATTAAAATATTGTCCATTTCAAATAAATGTGACACTTGGAGTGGTTCCGGCCACAACAGGCCTCAGATTTAGGCGGGGTTGACTCATACACATCACATATGACACATGAATAATTGTGCTAAAGTATGAACACAATCATAATCCGTTTGGTCGGTTTTCCGTATGTACCTAAAATGTTGTCCATTTTAAACAAAAGAGAGACACTTAGAGTGATCTCGACCATACTACGACTTAGATTGAGGCGCGGTTGACTCGTACACGTCACATATGACCCATGTATCATTTTCCTAAAGTTTCAATAGAATCCGAATGCGTTTGGTCGGTTTACCGTATGTCAGTTGTTGTTTTCAATTAAAATGAAGTCCATTTTAAACTATAGAGAGACACTTCGAGTGGTTCTGGTCACTCAACGCCTCATATTGAGGCTAGGTTGACACGTACATGTCACATATGACCCATGGATTGTTTTCCTAAAGTTTCAATTGAATCCGAATGCATTTAGTCAGTTTTCCGTGTGTCAGTTGTTGTTTTCATTTAAAATGTTGTCTATTTCAGATAAACCTGAGATACTTTGAGTGGTGTTGGCCACAACTGACCTCATATTGAGGTAGGATTGACTGATACACGTCACAAATGACTCATGGAACGTTTTCCTAAAGTTTCAATAGAATCTTAATGCATTTGGTCAGTTTTCCGTATGTCATTTGTTGTTTTCAATTAAAATGAAGTCCATTTTAAACTATAGAGAGAGACTTTGTGTGGTGCCGGCCACTCCGCACCTCATATTGAGGTTGGGTTGACTCATAAACATCAAAAATGACCCAAGGAACGTTTTCCTAAAGTTTCAACACAATATTAATGAGTTTGGTCGGTTTTCCGTATGTCAGTTGTTGTTTTTAATTAAAATAAAGTCCATTTTAAACTATAGAGAGACACTACGAGTGGTTCCGGCCACTCTGTGCCTCGGATTGAGGCTGGGTTGACTCTTACACGTCACAAATGACTCAAGGATCATTTTCCTAAAGTATCAACACAATCCAAATGTGTTTGGTCAGTTTTTCGTATCTCAATTGTTGTTTTCAATTAAAATGAAGTCCATTTTAAACTATAGAGAGACACTTCGAGTGGTGTCGACCACTCCACACCTCGGATTAAGGATGGGTTGACTCTTACGCATCACAAATGACCCAAGGATCATTTTCCTAAAGTATCAACACAATCCAAATGCATTTGGTTGGTTTTCTGTATGTCAGTTGTACTTTTCACTTAAAATGTTATCCATTTCAAACAAAAGTGAGAAACTTCGAATGGTGTCGGCTGCACCACACCTCGGATTGAGGAGGGGTTGACTCGTACACATCACATATGATCCATGGATTGTTGTTCTAAAGTATTAACACAATCATAATCTGTTTGGTCATTTTTCCGTATGTACTTAAAATGTTGTCCATTTTAAACATAAGAGAGACACTTAGAGTGATCCCGACCACACTGCGACTCAGATTGAGATGAGGTTGAATCATACACGTCAGATATGACCTATGGATCATTGTGATAAAGTATCAATAGAATATGAATTTGTTTGGTTGGTTTTCTGTATGTTAGTTGTTCTTTTCACTTAAAATATCATCCATTTTAAACAAAATAGACACAGTTAGAGTGCTACCGACCACACCGCGCCTCGGATTTAGATGGGGTTGACTCATACACATCACAAATGACCCATGGATCATTTTCCTAAAGTATCAACATAATCTTGATAGCCCTCACCTAGAAACCAAAGCATACATCCTGGAATTTCAAGTCTAAATTCCCTGAGCATGATGAGTCCGTCCATGAGTCCTTAACATGTAACCCATGTCTTATCCTAACAATTGACAAGTAAACCAAATCAAACAAGGCATAATTCACATAACATGGAGAATGTACAACAAGGCTTTGTATTCAAATTAAAGCACATCGTCACATGAATTTGACGAGATTGAGCTAATAAGCTTACCAAGACATTCATATAATTCAAGACATACAAAAATGGAATAATCCTAAATAACATTGCATGATCAGAGAAATAAAAAAAGGCATCTGAAATCAAGGAGGAGGGTGGGGGGCTATCTGGGGGTCCAGGGAGGAGGGTGGGGGGGGCTTTCCGGGGGGCTGTCCGGGGGGCTGCTCGGGGTCCAAGGAGGATGGTGGGGGTTGTCCAGGGTCTAGGAATGAGGGGGGCTATCCAGGGAGTTCCCAAACACACAAAACTCTATAAACATGCTCAAGATACACCACAACCACTAAAATACATCAAAATACATAAAAATAAACAATATATAAAAATAACTCAACTCCAATACTATACTACAGGTCTAGATAAAACCAACAACTATAATAGATTAAACATCAAATCTCAGTAATATTAGTCAAAAATGTAACGGATCAACTTGTCCCACATCACCATCACCATAATCATCACCCTCATCCTCATCCTCGCCCTCCTCCTCACCCTCCTCCTCGCCCTCACCATCCGCCTCGCCCTCCTCCTCGCCCTCGCCATCCGCCTCGCCCTCCCCCTCTCTCTCCTCTTCTGCATCAGACTCCTCGCTATCATCATCGTCAGGCTAGAAATCATCTTGACCACCACTAGAACTACCACCTGGTGCACCATATATAGAATTTATCAACGACATATATTCATCAAAAGCTAGGCTAGCCTCTGGTGGAAGTGTTGGACGTAGAACTTCAATAAATTTCATAAATGCACTGTTTGCCCTAACAGACTGTTCTGCCGTCTCTATGACCCTTTTCTCAGCCTTTTTTGCCTATTCCCTAACTTGTTGCAGCTCAGTGGCACTAAAACTCGTACCTAATGAGGGACAATACCTCGTTGGGGCTATCCTAGGTCGGCAGCGTACTCTGCCAGGATGCTCCTCTCCCAACACCTGATGTAAGTGATCAGTTGGCCCAAAATTGTCTGGTTCTTGGGCATCGAGGGCCTCTAAAGTATCCTGTTACAAAAATAAATATATTATTAAGTTACAAAATAAATATTAAAATATAAAATCAACATATTAAAACTTACAATCTGCTGCTGAGTCGCTTCGTTGACGGCATTTCCATCCTTTTTCCGTCTACTCGAGCAAAACAGTTTTGCTCGAGGCACACATCCTTCAATATTCTGTATTTGCCTCTACAATGACATTGAAAACTAAAGTTATATGAAAACTTTAGAAAACAATTAAATAATTGAGGAAACAAAAGAAAATGTAAGTCGTGAAGAAAACTTATAAACAATTGTCATACCTGTTTCCTCTCATGATCTAGCATCGTAGTACGTCCTAGTGTGTGGAGGTATTTTTTTGCATCAATGTTTTTTTTTATTTTTTCCAGATGATTACTAAATAAAATTTGATAATGAAAAAGATATTATTAATGCAAAACATGAAATTTATTATTTAAATACCTCAAATGTAATTAATACCTTAAACTGGGTAGTCATCCAATGAGTAATCATCTGACGATACTGCTCTATAGGACAATCATCCACGACTGGTACTGCCTCTAACTCTGTGCCAACTCTAGAATGCCATCCAATATACAACTCATGCTTGTAGGCTATCCAAAGCTCGCCTAAATCCTTTAGACGTTCCGGTCGTGCACCCTCACCATCGGGAAAATTAAATCGAAACTGACATCAAAATATTAATTCATATAAATACAAAAATAATTCATGACATTAAATACAACAGATTTTTTTACCCATATCTCTGCCCAAGCTCTATCATTGACCTCATGTGGCAAATGTATCTACGATAGAGGGCTAATGGGAATGGTGTCAAAGTATTTGTCAAGCATCGCCAAAAAAACTCCGACATTGCTGCCCTGTTTTCTCAACCATTTGGTTGTCTTCATTGTAATCCACCATAACCTGTGTGCGGCGGTTCCACACCGAACGCATGCGTGTACGCCCCCGCCTCCTGTCAGTATATGTATCTGTCATGAAAGAAAAACAAATATTTTATCAAAACATGTTATAATGAAAATAAATATTGCTATAAAAATTTGTTAGGGTTCTATAAATATATATGCGCCAATCTGATCGCTGAGCGCCGCTGGATCCACAAAAACTGATGGAACACCCTGTGGTGGAACAGGAGTTGAAGACGATGGAATATAGAAGCTCGGATAGATAGAAGTAGAAGGAAAAGAAGATGGGAAAACTGTATGACTTGATTCTGACTGGGGAGTGGGAATCATCATGGGATATGAAAATGATGGGCCAGAAGATGCAAAAGGTGGCGAAAACATAGGAGGCCTAAATATCCCATGTGTCCCTAAAGACACACCGAGATCAGAATGTGGGAAGGATGACATGTCAGTGGGAGGGGTAGGGTCTAGTCGGGTACGCAAAGCTGCTCCTCCACCTCTGGTACGAACCCCCCTCGTACCACCAGCTTGATTACTAAGACCAGTACTAGGCTCCTCGTCGAATAACTGTTGACGTATAGGTGGATCCTATAAAAATGTTTACAAAAAAATTAATCACATGACATTATATATTCTTTAAATATATATATGAAATAAAGTACTCACTGTAGGCACTAATGGTGGAATGCCCATCTCCTCCATTCGATGATTGTTCTCCATCATTTTTTTTCCTTCGTCTCTCTTTAATTGGATGCATTTCCTGCTTTTGAAAACAAATATGTAATTAATTAGAAAAAAGAAACTAATGTGTAACCCAAAAAACTAAATATATAAGGTAATATGGGGATTCATTGATAATTTAACTATCAATTGTTTTAGAAGATCTTGAATGGATTTAATAAATCATACAAGTTGTAATGTTCACCAAGTTATAAATATTGTTTGACTAGGTTTGAATACAGTTCAATTCCAAATTAGAAATTGCAATTCAAATAAAACTGCAACCAATAAACATTGAAAATTCACATAACGGTCAAGTCATCTAAAACATATTTGTGATCAATACTAAATCAATTTGAATATTACCAACCTTAACAACCCAACTCGAGGTAAACCAAAAGAATTGAGAACATGGATGAATGATTCTATATATTTTCAACCACAACTTCAGGTTCACAATAAACTCTGACAATTGAGCTATTGGAGTCATCAAAAGAAATAAATGGATTGGTTCCAATGGAACTAGGGACAATGTCAATTCCATCACCACTATCATCAAAAATATGTCTTGGAATTACTTCAACTATGACACCAAATTCAGGTCGAAGTTGGTCTTTGACATAAAAAACTTGTTTATCCATTGATGCCAATACATATGGTTCTTCGGTAGCAAGAGTACGAGTCATATTAATTACTAGAAATCCACAATCATCAATAAATGTGCCCTGTCTCATCATCGAATAAAACTAATGGAATTTCATCATTGTGACTCGTCCATGAGAGTAATAACCCAATATTATTATTTTCTCAACAACTCCATAATAAACCACATTTTCAAATCGCGGTCTACTATCTGATGCACTAGCATAACAATCTGTTGTGGTAGTAACCATAACACCATCATGTTGTGTTCTCATGTTCTTTGCTCATTTAGTGATAATAAATTTGTACCCATTGATAACAATTGATTTACAGTCACGAACCACGGTATTAGGACCAAAAGCCAAAGATCTTATTTCCTTAGAGACAGAGTCAGCAGACAAACTCAATACCTGTAATATAAATGACTATTAAACTTAATTAAATATTGATATAATTATTTTAAATAGCAATACTTTTACCTTCAATTTTAACCAAATAGAAAACTCTTTGTTATGCAAAGTCTCTCTCCTTCTCAAATATAAAGAATGATGCTTCCTATTTATCATTGTTTTATGTTCCCTGTAGATAAAAAATATGAATAGTTTAATAGATATATATATAAGATATACATATTCAATTTAGTTACCTGATATAGTTATCGAACAAATCACAGTTGAACAAAACTGTGCGATGTGCCATCTCCCGCTCTTCATGGCTTAATGTCTTCAATGTATATGATCCAGGAATTCCTCCTATTTGAGGAAGTGATGGAAATCTGGGTTCAATTTGCTCATACCATTCTTCTTCATTTCTCATTGGTATGTTCATTCTTGTAGTAAGATCAGACAAATACATTGAGCAGAAATACATACATTCTTGAGCCAAGTAACCGTTCACGATAGAACCTTCGGGATGATTCCTATTTCAGACATAAGACTTTAATGTGTACATATTTCTTTCAGTTGAATACATCCAACAAAAAGAAACAGGTCCTCCAAGAAGTATTTTAGTGGGAATATGGACAGTCAGATGCAACATGCATGTGAAAAATGATGGAGGAAATATTTTCTCCAACCCACACAAAATTAATGGGAAATCTGTCAACATTTTTTGCAAGAAAGACTTGGACAACTTCTTAAGCACAAAGATCTCTAAAAAAATGGAACATCCAAATAACAGTTACCCTTACATTATTGGACAAAAGATGACGGATTGCTATTGGAAGAAAATCATGCGGTAGAACGTGATAATCATGAGTCTTCAAAGATTTTAGCTTCAACTCTCTTCTTTTGACCCGTTTAGATATGTTGCCTGAATAGCCATCAGTAACTCTAATAGTCTCTAATACTTCCAAAAATTGTTTTTTTTTCGTAGGTTTCATCACATAAGAAGCACATGGAAGTTTCCATTTATTTTCACTAATACGCACATGATGCAATTCTGGTCTGATGCCCCAATCCACCAAGTCACGCCGAGATCGTAAATCATATTTTGTCTTCCCCTTGACATTTAGAAGAACCGAAAGAAACATTTCACATATATTCTTTTCAATATGAATTATGTCTAAGTAATGACGTAACAAATTGGTTGACCAATAAGGCAAATCAAAAAAGATACTCCTCTTCCTCCAATTGTAACAGGTTTCAGTGGAAACATTCTTTCTCTTTCCAAATTTCATTTGACCCTTCCCGAATGCAAAACTAAAATCCTTCAATTCATTAAGTACATTAGTTCCAGACATATGCTGAGGTGGATCATCGGTCTCTATGGTATTATCAAATCTTCGACGATTCATTCTATATAGATGATCATTTGGCAAGAATCGTCAATGTCCCATAAAACTGAAACTACAGCAATGTTTCAGTCTTCTGGATCGTGTATTCTTTATACAAAATTGACATGATAGTTTTCCCTTTGTGCTCCATCCATACATCATTTCATAAGCCAGAAAATCATTGATCATCCACATAAGCGCAGAACACATCTGAAATATGTCTTTCGAACATGCATTGTATATGTGCACACCCACATCCCAAAGAAGTTTCAACTCTTTTATTAAAGGTTGCATGTATACATCAATATCAATGCCGAGATCAGAAGGACCAGATATGAGTATACTCATGAAAGTGAAATGTTTTTTCATACACAACCATGGGAGAAGATTATAAATGTGTATAAAAACTGGCCATGTGCTGTGCGAAGTAAGCATCTTCCCAAACGGATTAAAACCATCGCATGAAAGACCCAGACTCACATTACGCATGTCAGATACAAAATCAGGATGTTGAGCATCAAATCTCTTCCATGCAAATCCATCTTCAGGATGAACCAACTCATCATTAGTCTTCTTTCTCTCGGTATCATGCCATCTCATTTTTATTGATATTTCATCAGACATAAAAAGATTCTGGAGTATGGGGATCAATGGAAAGTGCCACATTACTTTCTATGGAATGAGGGATGATGTTCCATCAGATTTTGACTTCCAGTGGGATGTGCCACATTTTATACAATCATTTCGTTCAGCAGTTTCCTCCCAGAATAAACTGCAATCTTTTGGGCAAGCATGAATTTTGTTTCTTAAAAATACAAGTTCCTCAACTAACTTCCATGCCATATAGTGGTTTGAGGGAATATCTGCATCATCTGGAAGTAAATCCTTCAAGAGGGTAAGAATGTAATCGATTGTTGTATTAGAAATCTCATACATAGTTTTCCCGTGAAACAATCAGATTAAAAATTCCAGATTTTTCATTTTATTGCATTATCGATATACTGGAGTCGTGGAAGCATCATTAAATTTTTTCACCCTATCAATATCATCATTTTCACTAGATTCATCAGCTGTCCTCATATCAAAGTCTTCTTGAGTTGAAATCCTTTCTTTTTCATGATGACGAATAAACGAAAACCGATCATCTAACAAATTCTCCATTCTAGTCCTTTAATTTCGATCATCACGAATTTGAGATTTCAGTTTCTCCCCATCATGATACCACACAAAGTAGTTTGCTTGAAAACCATTTTTGGTTATGTGGTAGCTGACTTATTCACGGCTCAACCAAGGTCTACCAACACAATTGGAACATGGGCAGTGTATGCGACCACTATCTGAAGCATTGTGAAACGCAAAATCTATAAAGCTCTCCAAATTGTTTTGAAAATCGCTTGAGATCCGATCGGTTTCATACATACAAATTCTATCCATTCTGTAAAAAGAATTTATATAAGTCATTTTGTCATAAACAATTCAATAGGATTGAACTTTAATAGAAAATACATTTAAGTAAATGATAAAGGAAGAAGTTTCTAGTCGATGTAGTGAGCTATTAAAATAATGTAAAGAACAAGTACTCATAAATTAAATTAAAATTTATTTATATTCATTTTCATTAGGTCTATAAGAGGCACATGCCTCAGGTCCCATTATGTGTTATAGGCATCCCAAATCATTCACTCATGTTCAATAACTCATTATTGGCACCTCTATGGCCATACCTTTCATTACCCAATTACTTCCCCAAGTCAAGCGCACCTCATGGGTGAATAAATTTTAGGCTTCTACACTAATAGGTTGTTCATGGCTTGTAAAAAGATTTAATTTCATTAAGTATAGACAAAAACATTTATTTTTAAATTTGAGATTAATAATAAAGTATGTCAATGATAACAACATTACTGAATTAAACTTGTGACTTATCTAACATTTTTATGGATGTCTACACATGCCAGCATGGCTAGTGAAAAGCACCAAATCCTCATAAAAGTGAGTATTTTTCAAGAAGGACACATAATATACAACGTACAATGAGAACCATATTTAATTGACCCTAAAGTTATATTAGTATAGTCATCTTGGGGGAAATGGAATATATGATCCTGGTTAACTGATGAATTCAAAACTCGTATTCCATATGTTGGACACTATCTAAGGTAAGAAATCATGTGAGGATAGGTTTACATCATTCAATCTCTTACATGCTAGTGAGAATGAAGGCTTGAATTAATGACTTGATTTCACTGATTAAATGAGGGTAGAGGTTGCATAGGCTGTGTAAACAGAATGATTAAATAAGGGTAGAGGTTGCATACACTGTGCATGGTGGGGGAGTCTCAGCCGATTTAGAAACTAAAATAAATTCCCATTATATGTATCAATAAGAAACATCAGTATCAAAAGAAACTCTAAATAAAAAAGGACTACAAACATCAAACACTTCAATAATTCACTACTATGCATGGTTTATCCACATGTTTAGCACTAATTATATGACTTAATCATTAACCACCTCTACAGCTCCCAGTTTTCACCAATAAACATATAATATCCCCCATGATCACTATATGAATTAACACCAATAGGTAAATATCTCAAAATATCTTTAAAACAACTCATTAATAGGCTCAAAACATAAATATAATCTTGAACCAACCATGGAATCTCTTTCACAACACATTCTCACACACCAGTTATCTCACGTGTTACTAAATACCAAACATAGTCATATAACAAGTGTACTATAGCAAAATACATTACACAAGCCTTATTAAAAAAATTCCCATTTTAATAAAACACTTTCCTTAAGATTAAATCATTTATGAAATATCTTTCGAAACTCATTTTAAATAATAAAACCCCTTTGATCATTTTTAACAAATATTTGGAGTATTCTCAAGGCACCCCCATTTGGAAAATTCACATTAAATGTCCAATTTCCATGCCAAACCATTGAAAACAATTAACATGGGACAATCATCTACCACAAATAACTTAACTGGAAATTAAAAAAACAGAAACCAAATGTGATATAGAATTTAATGTTAAGTTAGGGGAAATGAGATTAAATAGATACAACAACATCATAAATGGTTCCAACATCATAAATTTTGATTAAAACCACCCATAATAGGAATAAGAATGCCTCATACACTTAATCCTTAATAAAACAAACCAAATCTCCAATTAAAGCATTGAATTTAGGGTTTCTAACTTCAATAAAAATGGATAAATATGTAAGATAAGTGGAAAATGATCAATAAGACATGAAGATTTGGAATTATCCCATCTAACCTCATGGGGGAGTCTCACCGGATTTGATGGAGTTCATCTGGTGGGCGCACGCGAGGGTTCTGATAATTGGGGGATAGGGGTTCTGGAAATTGGGGGAGAAACACGACTGGAGGAGCGACTGGAGGAGGTCTGCCCGATTGTATTTCTGAACATCTTTTCCCAATGGTTTTTAAAAACTGTTGGGAAAAGGATGCTTTCCCAACAGTTTGAACCAAACCATTGGGAAAGCATTGGGAAAGTGAAGATTTCCCAATGGTTTTCTGAAACCGTTGGGAAATCATCAACCTTTCCCAACGGTTTGATGAAACCATTGGGAAAAGGAGAATAAGTGGAATATTTTCCAACGGTTTTATCAAACCGTTGGGAAATCTTGCCAAAACTCTCCTATACCAACAGTTCATTGGAACCGTTGGTATAATACCGTTGGGAAAAATAAGATTCATAGTAGTGAATATTTTTCAATTCAAGTTCATACTACATCAAAGAACCGATTAGTTCATGTAACAACCTGTGACTTCCCAACCCATTAATTTTCCAGTTTTGGTGGTTGGAGGTGTTCGAGGTAGGTTCTGGGAGTTTTTGGTAGAGGCTAGAGCTACATGAGTGCTGCAGTAGAAAATTCACATCGTGTAAATTTACATGACATGAACTGATGGTTCACGGCTTGTGAAGCTGGCTGGTTCACTGCTTGTAAATTGAGCAGAGGGGGAAGCCGTGAGATGGATTACATGTCGTGAAAGTGGAATTCACAACATGTATTAAATAAATGTTGAGGTGACTAATTTTTTATGGAAATTTGGAAATTTTTGGAAACCTCACTACAAAAAAATAGGGTGATTAGAGGGGGTTATTCACAACCCCCTCTAAATTCATTTTCTGTATAATTAGAGGGGGTCATGCACAACCCCCTCTAAAACTACTAGAAAATGGACCTATCCCCACGTTTTTTCCCAAATCCATGGAAATAGGTATCTCTATACTCACGGTTTTTGAAAACCGTGGGCATAGGTAACTTTTTAGGACCTATACCCACGGTTTTGGAAAACCGTGGGTATAGGGGGGTATATCCCCACGGTTTTCCAAAACCGTGGGTATAGGTCCTGAAAATTTACCTATGCCCATAGTTTTCAAAAACCGTGGGCATAGGGGTACCTATCCCCACGCTTTTGGAGAAAATCACGGGGATAGGTCTGGGCTAAAATATGTATACCCACGGTTATGAAAAACCGTGGGTATAGGTTTCCCGTGTGTGTGTGGGAAAAAAAATTTTCCCGCGGGAAGGAATTTTTTTGGCAGGAGTCCTATACCCACGATTCTTCTCTCTATACCCATAGTTTATATAATTATATTTAACTAAATATACATGCACACACACACACACACACATACACACACAGGTGATGTTATGGTAGTGGTTAGATGCGGTGTTTGCAGCGAAGAGGTTGCGGGATCGAAACCCGCCGCCGCCTGCATTATTTTGGGGGCTATACTCACGGTTTTGAAACCGTGGGTAACAGACTTTGACACCGTGGCAATTGGGTATGATGCTTTGACATGGTGGCAGAACAGTTTTACCCACAGTTTTGGAAAACCGTGGGTATAGGATGGGGACCTATACCGACGCCTTTCCAACCCATGGTTTCCAAAATCGTGGGTATAGGCTATACCCACGGTTTTGGGGGATATACCCATGGTTTTGAACCGTGGGTATAGGCCGTTTTTCCAGTAGTTTAATAATCGAATTTATAGGGGGTTATGAACCCCCTATAAATTCATTTTATATATAAATTAGAGGGGGACATGTGTGATCCTTTCTAATCATCAAATTTATAGGGGTTATTAACCACCTCTAATTTATTAAATCAAATGGAGTTTTGATCCCTCTCTAATTTTTTAACATTAATTTTTAAATATCTGGTGGGATTTTATAGGGTGTTTTCAACATCCTCTAATTTAAGAAAATAGAGGGGTTTCATATCCGCTGCTAATCAATGAGATTAGTGGTGGTTCACAACCCCCTCTAATATCATAAATTAGCGGGGGTTCAAAACCCCCTCTAATGTCTTAAATTAGAGGGGGTTGAAAACCCACTCTAATGTATTAAATTAAAGGGGTTTGAAAACCCCCTCTAATGTCCTAAATTAAAGGGGGTTCAAAACCCCCTCTAATGTCTTAAATTAGAGGGGGTTCAAAACCTCCTCTAATGTCTTAAATTAGAGGGGGTTGTGAACCCCCACTATTTAATTTTTTTTTCATAATATATATATATATATATATAATTAAAACACAATATATAAATGTATTTAAAAACATTATATAAACATATTATATAAAATATTTATATAATTTTATTTATAAGTATACATAAATATAATTGTATAATTTTATGTACATTAATATATATTTATTTATATAAATTGTATTTCATATAATATTAATTATATATAATATAAAAACGTAAACATATTATATAAATATATATTGGTTTGTACGTGTTTCAATGTAATTGTACTCCCAAATGCCTAATATATATTATATAAATATATACATAAATATAATTTATTTAAAAAATATATCATATAGAAACCCAAACTTGTAGTTTTTATAACTTATATATTATTAATAATAAATATATTTTTAAATAACATGTTTATACTTTTATATTATATATAATTAATATTATCTGTTAAACAATTTATACAAATAAATATATATTAATTTACACAATATCACACAATTATATTTAACAAAATACATATATATTAATGTACATAATATTATACAATTATATTTATTGAACTACACATATATATTAATGTGCATAATATTAAATATATGTATTGAAATATTTTATATAAATATTTGTATAAATTATATTACATATAACATTATATAAATATTTGTATAAATTTTATTTCATATATAATATTTGTATAACTTGTATTTTATATAATGTAATATATATATATAATATAAATATTTGAATAAATTTTATTTTATATATATGTATTTCATATATTATTAATTATATATTAATTATATATAATATTATACAATTTATACAAATAAATATATATTAATGTACATAATAATAAATATATGTATTGAAATACATTATATAAATATATTTTTAAAGAAATTATATAGATATATTAAATAAATACTATATATATATTATATAAAAATGTATTTAAGTATACAAATAATTTACATAAATATATTTATAAAATTATAAATATATGTTTATATACATAAGTAGAATTGTAAAATATATTTAGTCAAATGTATGTAAATACACATATGAAATATATTGTTTATATAAATTTATAAATTGAATATAATATAAATGAGAGATAATATAAATACATAAATAAATAATATAAAAAATATATATTAATTTATATAAATATATATAAGTTATATATTTATATCTATTTAAATATTTATTCATATAATATTTATATAAATTAGCTTCCTAATATATATAAATATGATGATTTGTAAATAAAATAAAAAGATTCTAATGGCATGGCGGTAGAGGCGCTGGAGCTATACGTCGGAGACCACAATTCGAAACCCATGAGATATGTTTTTAAAAGAGGTATGGGTGAGGGTGCACCAGTGAAACGAGAGCTGGAGGTGGGCTAATTGACATGGCAAAACTGAATGTGTTAGCGCAGGAACTAGAGGTAGGGAGGTAGTGTAAGAAATTGAGGGAGGTCGGGGGAGAACGGGAGGGAGGCGGGGAAGGGTGACATGAGAGGGGGGGGGGGATGGCGAGACTATTGGAAGACCGGGTTTAAAAAAAATAGAAGCCTTAGGGGTGGTTTCACAACCACCCCAAAAGTGATCACAATTAGGGGCGATTAAAACCTACCCTAAATCCCTCCATTAGAGGCGGTTGTTATTAAAACCACCTCTAATTGAGGTGTTTTTGGTAAATTTATGTCAACATTAGAGGGGGTTTAAACCCCCTCTAATGTAATCATTGGTAAAGTCGCATTGATTTTACCAGCGGTTACTCAAAACCGCTCCTAACAACGGTAGGCGGGCACATTAGTGACGATTATGAGTAACCACCGCTAATGTCTTTAGAAGGGGTTATAACCCCTTCTAATGTAAAAAATAACCTCCTTGAAACTTGTCATTTTTTTGTAGTGCCTTATGATTACACACCATGTAATGGTTACACGACGTGAAACTGGTGGGATTACAGGTTTTAAGTTCTTTTCTTGGCTTAACCTTCATTCATTCAGCTAGACCCTCCTCCCTATTATTTTGTGTCAAGCCCTAGGTGATTTTTGAGGGTCTTTTATTCCTCTTAATCCCGCTTTGATCTGTTGATTCTGGTTGATCCCTATTGGAAATTTGTGGTGAGTTATTCTCTATTCTTGATGGTTTTCTTTTGTTCTTCTTTCAAGAACTTGCTGCAGTGGTACAATTTTGGTTTAGGGTGTGAGTTGGGTTGTATTTTGATGATCTTTTGATGTGGTGTAGGTTGAACCATGATCTTGTGGTGTAGTTGAGGTTTATAGGCATTTCTTCTTCACCCTGCGGTGTGCAGCAAGTTGGCAGAGTTTCTTTGAGGTAGGGAATTCCCCATTTATCTTTATTAGGTATCATGTAGGAGGAGTTTACTCCGGTTCATCTATGGGAGATGATTGTTCTAGTTTAATCAAAGATAAATAATTAGTTAATTGAAATTGAAGAGGTAAGGGGAATGTTTTTCATGTTTTTATAGATTTTATATGATTTTGATATTGTGATTTTACGGGCTTGATGCCCCACTGAAAATTGTGGTCATTGGGAGCTTTGTTTTCACTAGATGACATGTGTTATGACTGCTGCATTTTTTTTGATTATCTGATATCAAGATAAAATGGTAATTTTCTAACCACTTATATATGGCTAATGAAATGGTTGCCCCGAGATTTTGTCTTGTGTGATAATACCCTTAAAATAAAGAAGTGGAATGTGATAAAATCCCCTTTGATAAATCTATAAAATGATCTTGATGTGTTGTAATGTTTGACCATTATTACGAGGTGGTAATGTGTGATTGCGATGCGTTGTGGGGATGATGGTTTGATGTCTATGCTTTTGGGGTGATTAGGGGGTTGCTGTTTGGTCATTATTTTAAGGTGGCAAGGTGGTGGTTGTTTGGGCGTGCTTTTGGGATGACAAGGTGGTGGTTGTTTGGTCGTTCTTTTGGGGTGGTGAAGTGGTGGTTGTTTGGTTTTACTTTTGGGGTGGTGAGGTGGTGGTTGTTTGGACACACTTTTGGGGTGGTGAGGTGGTGGTTGTTTGGCCATTCTTTTGGGGTGATGAGTTGGTGGTTGTTTGGACATGCTTTTGGGGTGGTGAGGTGGTGGTTGTTTGGCCATGCTATTGGGGCGGTAAGGTGGTCGTTGTTTGGTCAGGCATTTAGGGCAGTGGGGTGATGGTGTGATAGAGACGATGAGCTTCTTATGATGCGTGGTTGCATTTTACTAGATACTTGGGTAGTGATGAAATAAATAATTGTTTAATAATGATTTAAATAGTTGGGGTTTGGTTTGGTTAATGGGAGGAAAATGGTTAATGGACAAATAAATGATGGGTTGTATTGTTAAATGTGGATAAAGCTTAATAATGAAACGAATGAGTTGGATATTGGGATTGGTTGGTGGTGTGATGTGGCTTATGGCTTGTGTTGTTTTATGCATTTAGAGGTGGAATCAAAAGTGACGATGTTGTAAATTTTTTAGCATTTGGTTGTGAACCCATAGGTTGGGCTTGTGTGTGGCTATATGGATATACTTGTATATTCCTTTTTATTTTTATACACACCCCAACCACATCGAGCACCAAGTATCGAAGCTCATATTTATATGAGGGGTTTTTGCCATGACATTCGGTGAGTAGGATGGGTGGCTAGGTACCCGCTCTTTCCCACTCTCTCTTTTAGGAGAGGTAGGTATTGCACTGGCTGTGATGGTTGGAGGTCTGATAGTGCACTAGATAGTGGTTGTGATAGACCAGGTGTCTTCAGGCAAGATATGTTGTGGCCATGATTGTGGGGCGATGATCCCAGGTGTCTTCGGTAAAGATGTGATGTAGCCTCTGTGGGTGGGATAATAAGGGATGAGGTGGGTTACAGTGGGGGTCATGCATCGTAGGAGGAGGACACATGGTTGATGTCCTTCATGTTCACGATACCCAACTACTCTGGTTATGGTTGTGGATGTGTTTTTGGGTGAGATGTGATTTGGTCGTGCTTGTGGGGTGGAGAGCCCAAGTGTCTTCAAGCGAGATGTGTTATGACTGTGATTTTGGAGCATTTTGGTATTCAAAAGATATGGAAGTACCAGGACATACGACGTTGGGGTGTGGGTGTGACATACCGGCAAGAAAGTGGTGCAGGGTTCCCTTTATTAACATGACCCATATTATATTATATTACTTGGCTTGTGTTATTTGGTGAGTGTTCCTTGGTGATGTTTGAGATATTTTTTTCCTATTTAGGTGTTTTTGGTTCTATTGTTTGCTCACAAGTGAATTAGTATACTTCTTTCACATGTGCACGAGAGACTTTGGTTTTCCTACTGAGTATACCTGTATGATCACCCTATATATATATAACTAATTTTTAGGATTCTAGGAGGATTACATGGATCATGCTAGACATTATTAGCTCATATATTTAGATAGATGTTATGTCACTGCTTTAACTTTTCTTTTGGGTATTTAATTTGGAGAATTTTATTTGTATCTATTTTATCTATACATGCATGTGATATGGTTTTGGTTTCCTTTTATATTATTTCATGGTGTTACTTGCAGATGATTCATCTTATCTCATGATCCTATTTTTTTATAGAGGGTAGTGCCTCCCATTTCATGAGTTTTTTATATCCTCAGTGCTAGTTGCCAACCCTAGGCCTACTGGAGGTGGGACTTGGAGGGCCATTATCTCTCTCCCCTCATTGAGTATCTTTGGTGGGAGGGGTTCATGATAGATTTGTATTATAGGTGATGGTTGAGATATAGGATGAAGTTTGGAGTTAATCACAATAAATATTTCATGGGTTGGTATGACAACAATACATGTTGACCTTGGTGCATGACATGGTCTAGGGAGACTAACTAGGACACAAGATTTTATACCCCCCCTGTGATCCAGTGCACAAACTCTGAGCTTATTGAACGACCAAGTGAGGTGGACCTTTTTGTAGGGTAAAGACCTAGGAGAGGTATATGCATCATTATGACTTGTGTTCTAGTTTGAGTTGGGTTGTTTTGGGAAGGTTAATATGAATAAAGTGAATTAAAATGAAACTAAATAAAAATTCCATGCTATCAGGCTTAGGAAATTCTTATTTTCTTTTCATATATGGATCTTATTCATCATATATGTGTAGATCAAGCCGTTGAGTTTCAATAGGATGATTCAGTTGTTCATTGTAAGGTTGATCCAGTGGAGGAGGATGGTCAATGGAAGAGGACGTTGTGCACTTTTTAGTGGTAGGATTTCAAGAAGTATGATGGTAGTGTTCCAGATGTGGCGACAGAGAGCTGGATAGAGGATCTCGAGATCACTTTTAGTTTTATCTAGGCCCCGGTGCGATACTGGGTCCCTTTGGCAGTTAGTCAGATACAGGGAGCTACACTTTAGTGGTGGAAACTGTATTTGGGTGAGTAGAATGAGGTAGATGTTTCATGGGTCAACTTTCAAAAAGAGTTTCAGGGAAGAGGCATGAGCTACTTTATCTTCATTAGGGGACTATGTCAGTGTCTGGTTTGAGAATCAAGTTCAAATATCGTCTATGTTTCCCCCCAAATCTTCTTCCAAATGTGGAATCTCTTGTGTGACATCTTGAGGAGGAACTTTTTCTTTCTATCTAGTATAAAATTACTCCTTTCACGTTGGCAACATATCTAGAGGTTTAGAAGAAGGTAGAGGTGATCAAGAAGATGTACTTGTGAGGAGGTTTGCTACAAGAGGGGAACCAATAGGGTTCCTCGAGGAGTAGAGTTGTCTGTGGGAGGTATTAGGCATCAGGACCTTTGAGATTTCAACCGACATGGAGCCGACCTCAACACCTTCCTTTTAATCCTTCTAGGGCCAATGGATTTTGTGGTCTTCTTGGGGTCTTTGTGCTAGTGTTATTTGTTTATGGTGTTTGTGGACATTTCCATAACTAGTTCCCAGTGGTTCCTTATTCTCATTTTAGTAGAGTTGGATAGGTTTAGTGCCAGCCTCAACAACAGTTGTCAGTGAGACCATTTCAGCAGCAGGGGCAATGGGTTTATGCTCCCCTAAGGGGATATAGAGTAGGAATAGGTTGACCTCAGGATGTTCCTCATGTTTAGGGACCTCAACCCAAGCATGGTTGTGAAAGTGGTCATTAGCAGAGAGGTATAGGATTTGGGCATGGTCTGTTGCATGTAGTGGAGGCAATAACACCATAGGGGGAAGAGATCATTCGAGGTGTGATTAGTTTGTCATCTACCCTTGTTTGTGCCTTGTTTGATTCAGGATATTCCTACTCCTTTGTTACACCTACTCTAGTCCATGCTTTGGGACTAGATATATAGAGGCTTTCTATTCCCCTAGTGTTTACTACATTATTCGGAGGCTAGACCAGCTTGTTTGATGTGTTCCGGGGGGTGTATATTGATGATGGGTCTGCATCAATCTTACATGTATCTTTTATTGCTACCAATGTAGCCATATTATGTTATCATCAATATCAATTGGTTGTATTTTTTATGTTCTATTGTTGTCTGCTTTTGAAGGAGAGTCGTGTTCTCAGATGTGGATGGACAACGTGTGGTTTTTGTTGGTGAGCAGGGTTTTCAGGTGGGAAAATAGTGTTTAGAGCCCCTTCTTTATTTGATTGATGAGTTATT
This sequence comes from Viscum album, assembly GCA_963277665.1. Lineage (NCBI taxonomy): Eukaryota > Viridiplantae > Streptophyta > Magnoliopsida > Santalales > Viscaceae > Viscum > Viscum album. Next base: position 687,501,893 of record OY728150.1, read on the forward strand.
AGTGGAGTCCACAAAGGCTGTGATGGTGGAGGTTCCCATGGTTGTTGGGGAATTTCTGGATGTTTTTTACAAGGAGGTTGTGACACTACCCTCTCGACGTGATGTTGCATTCGGGATAGACTTGCAACCTAATTATTCTATGATTTCAGTGGATCCTTATTAGATAGTGCCTTCTAATTTGCAAGAGTTGAATATTTAAATAGATTATATAATGTAGAATGGTTTTATCTGGCCTAGTGTGTCACTGTGGGGAGCTCTAGTGTTGTTCACTAAGAAGGTGGATGATAGTCTGAGGTTTTATATATACTACTAAAGGTTGAATCAGATGACGATAAAGAACTTCTACTATATTCTAAGGATATTTTTTTTCAACCAACTGAGAGGGGTGATTTGATTTTCTAATATCGATATGTGGTTTTCATATCATCGGTTGAGGGTGAAGGAGGACGATATCTTGAAGACTGCCTTTAAATGTAGGTATGTGCACTTTGAGTTTGTAGTTATGTTGTTTGGTGTTATGAACACACCAACTGTGTTCATGGGGATTATGAACTCCATGTTTCATGAGTTCCTAGAATGGTTCATTTTCGTATTCATCAATGATATCTTGATCTACTCAAAGTCAAAGAAGAAGCATGTCGATCATTTCAGATCCATCCTATAGGTTCTTTTATGCCACTATATTTATGGAAAGATATACAAGTGTAATTTTTGGACATGAGTGGTGCATTTACTTGGTAATGTGGTGTCCCATTAGGGTGTGATAGTATACCTAATGAAGGTTGAGGCAGTTGTTTCTTGGGAAGTGCCCAATAACGCGATAAAGGTTCATAGTTTTCTTGGTCTTGCAGGCTATTATTGAAGGTTTATGCCTGATTTCTCTTGATCTGTAGCCCCGTTGACAACATTGACTTGGAAGAACTAGGATTTTGTGCATACTAACTAGTGTCAGGAAACATTTGGTTACCTGATGGGGTAGTTGGTCAGTGCTCTAGTGCTTTAGTTTCCTAGGGAGGGTGTGATGTTTGAGGTGTTTTGTGACACTTACCATCTTGTATTGGGATGTGTGTTGATGCAATAGAGGGCAAAAATATCTTATGGATCTAGACAATTATTTCCTCGGGGGCATAACTATGTCACCCATGATCTGAAGCTAGCTGTAGTTGTGTTTGTGCCAAAGTTGTGGTGGTATTACCTCATCGGGGAGCACTTTGTGGTCTTCACGGATCATAAGATTTTGAGGTATATCTTTTCTTAGTATGATATAAATTTACGTTAGTAGAGGTGGATGATGTTTTTTTAGGATCATGATTTTGAGATCTCCAACACCTCAAGGAAAGCGAATGTTGTAACCAATAATTTGAGTTGGAATTAGAGAAAGGATGTTGTTCGGGAGTTTGGGAATTATTGGGGAGTAATGGAGGAGTTGACAGCCTTGTACTTAGATGTAAGAGTGTATGATAGAAAAGACTGTTTATTTCAGATAATAGTGAAGTTTTCTCTGATTTGGTAGGTAGAGGAGTCTTAATGGGGAGACTTAGAGGAAAAGGTGATGCATGATCATGTTGTCCATGATGATGCTCTAGATGGATGGTCAGAGGATGGTTGGAACCAAATGTTATTTTATGGGAGGTTATTTGTTCTGGTAGTGATGTGCGAGGTATTTTTTCATGAGTTTCATAGAACACATTTGGCGGTAGACCTAGGAGTATCCAAGATGTACCGTGGTTTGTGGATGTAGTTTTTGTGGCCCATGATGAAATGGGCAGTGGTGGAGTTCATGGTGAGGTGTTTGGTTTTCCAACAGGTAAAGGCCAAGCATCATGTTCCTAGTAGTTTATTGAAACCTTTGGATGTTCTTGATTAGAAATGATATTACATATTGATGTATTTTTTCATAGAGTTACCCTGAGTATATGGAAGTTGTGATTTTATCTGAGTGATCATCGATCAGTTGATGAAATCGGCCTAATTCTTAGTGATGTGAGAGTCAGGCATAATGTATTCTTGGATAAGAGTTATTTGGATAATATGGTGATGTTTTATGGATTTCTGAGGTTCATTGTTTTAGTTTAGTATAAACATTTTACCTCGCGAGTCTGGAGGGGATTGCAACATGCTTTTGGTAGTTAATTATGCCTTAACACTACTTTCCACCCTTAGATGGTTGGGAAAAAAAGTGGATCATCCATACATTAGAGGATATGTTACGGGAATGCATCTTGGACTTTGGTGGATCTTGGGTATGACACCTACCTTTGGTCGAGTTTGCATACAACAATAGCCATCACTTATCCATTGATATGGCCCTGTTTGAGGCATTGTATAGGCATCCATGTCATTCTCCATTATGTTGGATGGAGGTTGGGGAGGTAACAGTTCTTGGTCTCGATGTGGTACAGAGCACAACAGAGAAGGTTCAACTTGTTCATGAGAGGATGAAGGATGTATAGGACTAGAAAAAGTCTTATGTCGATCGCAGGAGGAGGACCTTGGAGTTTGAGGTTGGGGACCACATGTTCTCTAAGGTTTCCCTTCGATGTAGAGAATAGAGGTTTGGAAGGGGGAGTAAGATTAATCCTGAGTTTGTTGGACCCTTTGAGGTGTTGGGGTGAGTTGGCAAGGTGGATTATCAGTTGGAATTTCCACCGTGTCTAGAGAGGATTCATGATGCCTTCCACATCTCTTAGCTTCATCAATATCTTCACGATGACTCCCATGTCATTTAATGAGGGGAGTTGGATATTGAGGATGACACAAAATTCATGGAGCGACCAGTAGAGATCTAGGATTTCCAAGAGAAGTCACTTCATGGATGAACCATTCCTTTAGATTTTGTGTTGTGGAGGCATGGTGGCTTGGAGAAGAGTACTTGGGAGCGAGAGACACAAATTCATTCATATTACCCATAATTATTTTGAGTTCTGCTTTGCTATGTTCTAACTTTTGATGTGATGGTTGTACCCTTTTGTTTTATGAGATGTGTTTTTTTCTTGATGTATGATGTGTGATAAAGTCCTGACACATGAAAAGGGAAGGACCTGATTCCTAATCGTGACACATTAACCGTGATGTGATTAAACTCATGCAGGTGATTCAGTTCCACCTATAGTGATAATATCTTGACACAAAGGATGGAATTATCTGATTTATATGTTCAAGGTAGCACTATTTTTTGGTTGTTATGATTATTGGTTTAGGGTGTGTGGAGGTTATATGGTTGTGGTGATGTGGCTGTGTGGTGATGAGGTTGTGTGGGATGTTTTGTGGTCATTTAGTTTGGTGTTTTTGGCTAGTGGTGGCATTTGAGGTATGATGATATCCTTGAGAGGTATCTCATAGGGTGGTTGTTAGGACCCCTTTCCTTATGGTCTTAGTTTTGGGTTTTCAAGGGTGAGAATTGTTTGAGAGATATCATATGTAACATCCCATGCCTTCCCATCCCATTAATTTTCTAGTTTTGGTGGTTGGAGGTGTTCATGGGAGGTTCTGAGAGTTTTCAATGGAGGTTGGATCTGTAGGAGTATTGCGGTAGAAAATTCACATCATGTAAATTTACACGATGTTAACTAATGGCTCACAGCCTATGAAGCTGGCTAGTTCACGAATTGTAAATTAGGCATAGGGGGAACCCTTTATATGGATTACATATTATGAAAGTGGAATTCATGATGTGTATTAAATAAATACTGAGGTGACTGAATTTTCAGCAAAATCTAGAAATTTTTGGAAACCTAAGGATTACATTCCGTATAATGGTTACACGACATGAAACTAGTGGGATTACAGGTTTTAAGTTTTTTTCTCAGTTGGAATTTCATTATTTTAGCTAAACCCTCCTCCCTCTGATTTTGTGTAAATCCCTAGGCAATTTTGGAGGGTTTTCTATTCCTCCTCCTCCTACTTTGATCCATTGATTCCGGTTAATCCTTATTAGCAATCTGTGGTGATTTATTCTCCCTTCTTGGTGTTTTTCTACTGTTATTCTTTTGGGAACCTACTATGGTGGTATAGTTTTGGTTTATAAAATGAGTTGGGATGCATTTTGATGATCCTTTGATGTAGTGCAGGTTGATCCATGATATCGTGGTGTGGTTGTGGTTTGTGGGAATTTCTTCTTCACCCTACAGTGCACCGTGAGTTGGCAGAGCTTCTTTGAGTTAGTAAATCTCTCATTTCTCTTTATTGTGTATCACATGAGAGCGATTTACTATAGTTCATATATGTAAGATGGTTGTGCAAGCTTAATCAAAGATAAAGAATTAGCTAATTGAAATTGAAGGAGGAGGGGAATGTTTCACATGTTTTTACAACCTTGATATGATTGTGCTATTATGATTATACATGCTTGATCCCCTGCTGAAAATTGTGGATATCAGGGGATTTTTTTTGCATTGGATGATTTGTTTAATATTTACCTAAAATAGAAATTTTATAACCACATATATATGGATAATGAAATGGTTTCCCCTGAATTTTGGCTTATGTGACAATACCCCTAAAATAAATAATTGTGATGTGATAAAATCACCTTTACTAAATCTGTAAAACGATCTTGATGTGTTGTAATGTTTGGTCATGATTGTGGGGTGGTGATGTGTGATTGTGATGCGAAGTGGGATTGATGGTTTGATGGTCGTGTGTTTGGGGTGGTGAGGGGGTTGTTGTTTGGTCATGATTTTGGGGCGGTGAGGTGGTAGTTGTTTGGTTGTTCTTTTGGGGTGGTCAGATGGTGGTCGTTTGACCATTATTTTGGGGAGGTGAGGTGGTGGTTGTTTGGTTGTGATTTTGGGGTAGTGAGGCGGTGGTTGTTTGACCATGATTTTGTGGAAGCGAGGTGGTGGTTGTTTAGCTATGCCTTTGGGATAGCCTGGTGGTGGTTGTTTGGCCGTCCTTTTGGGGTGGCAAGGTAGTGGTTGTTTATCCATGCTTTTGGGGCGGTGAGGTAGTGGTTATTTGTCCATGCTTTTGGGGCGATGAGGTGGTGGTTGTTTGGCTGTGATTTTGGGGTGGAAGGGTGATGGTGTGATGGAGATGATGAGCTACTTGTGATGTGTGGATACATTGTTCTAGATGCCTAGGTAGTGATGAAATAAATAATTATTTAATAACGATTAAAATGGGTTTGGTTTGGTTTGGTTAATTGGATGGAAATGGTTAATGAAAAAATAAATGATGGTCTATGTTGTTAATTTTGGATGATGCTTAATAATGAAACAAATGGTTTGAATATTGGGATTGGTTGGTGGTGTGATGTGTCTTGTGTGGTGTTTTGCATTTAGATGTGGTAGTAAAAGTAATGATATTGTGAGTTGGTTAGAGTTTGGTTACGAACCCATAGGTTGGGCTTGTGTGTGGCTATATGTATATACTTGTATATTCTTTATGATCTCTATATTCACCCACCCACATTGAGCACCGAGTTTCAACACTCATATTTATATGAGGGGTGTTTTTCCTGATATCTAGTGAGGAGGACAGATGGTTGGGTACCCACTCTTTCCTAATCTCTCTTCCATGTGAGGTAGGTATTGCATAGGTTGTGATGGTCGGAGGTCTGATAGTGTACTAGATGGTGGTTGTGATAGCCCAGGTGTCTCCGGGCAAGATGTGATGTGGTCGTGCTTGTGGGGAGGCAGGCCCAGGTGTCTTTTGGTGATATGTGACATAGACCAGGTGTCTGTGGGTGGGATGAGATGGGATGAGGTGGCTTACGGTGGGGGTCATGCATAGTAAGAGGAGGGAACGAGGTTGATGTCCTTCATGTTCATGATACCTTACTACATTGGTTATGATTGTAGATGTGTTGTGGCCTAGGTTTTTTCAGGTGAGACGTGATGTAGTCGTGCTTCTGGGGCAGTGAGCCTGGTGTCTTTGAGCGAGATGTGTTGTGATCATGCTTGTGGGGAGGTGTGGTATTCAGAAGAGATGGAAGTGCCATGATGTATGACTTTGGAGTGTGAGAGAGGCATACCCATGGGAAAGTGGGGCAGGGTACCCTTTATTGATGTGAATCATGTTATATTATATTACTTGGCTTTCATTATTTGGTGATCGTGCCTTGGTGAGGTTTGGGATGGATAATAGACCTATTTATGTGTTGTTGGTTCTTCTGTTTTCTCACAGGTTCATTAGTATGCTTCTTTCACATGTACATAAGAGAATTTGGTTTTCCTACTGAGTATACTTGTGTGCTCACCCTATGTATATAAAATTAATTTTCAGGTTTCTAGGAGGATTACGTAGACCGTGTTAGACATCACTAGCTCAGATCTTTGGATAGTTATTGTGTTGCTGCTTTAACTTTACTTTTGGGTATTTAATTTGGATACTTTTATCTGTATTAGTTTTATTTTTACATGTATTTGGAATGATTTTGGTTTATTTTTATATTATTTCATGATCTTTCTTTTAGATGATTCATCTTATCTCCTAATCTTATTTTTTTATAGAGAGTAATGCCTCCCATTTCATGAGATTTTTATACCCTCGGTGCTAGTCTCCAACCTGGGGCCTACCAGAGGTGGGAATAAAGGGTCATTATCTCTCTCCCCCCGTTGTAGTATCTTTGGAGGGAGGGGTTCATGACAATTCATCTAAATTATACTCTTTAAAATTCTTACTTTTATCAATCACCACTTTCTTTCCATACCATATTTTTGTTAATGATCTTAGTACCATTTCAACAAGTGATGAATTATCGAGTACTTCACCAAGTTCACTCATATAATTTCTAATACTTTTAAATCGGTGAAATATCTAGTTTATTGACTCATCTTATCCCATCTTTAAATCTTGGTATTCTTCATGAAGCATTCCCAACTTTATTTTTTTAAACTTGTTTGTCCTATAGTGATTAACTTGTAGAATTCTCCAAATGTCGCGGGTTGTATTACATGATGAAACATGGATATATACACCTTTACTTATAACACAATGTTAAATATTCTTTACTTTATAATTCAAAACATACTTTACCATATCATTACCTATAAGCGTCTCTGGATTGACTTCATGTAGTTTATATGGTTTCTCTGTGATTTTCTAATGATTCACACTTAACTACTTCAAGTATGCTTCCATTCAATCTTTCCAATACCCATAACCACTTCCATAAAAAAAATGGGGGATTTTGAGGTATCCAACCATCATTTATATTAATACCTACCATATTTAAGAACTGATATTCATTCCTTAAACCGTTAGGTCTAGGATATTTAGGCTAGTATAATAGAAAAATAAGCAACATAACCTATATAAAAAGGAACCAAGCTCTAATACCAATTGTTGGACTAATATAGATAGCAATAATGAACTAAAGGAGGTGAATATTCTTTTAAAAATTAAAAAAAATCTATCAAACTTTATTATTACACAAAACAATAGTGTAATGTAGTGTTTAGAATATAATGCAACAGAAATAAAAATATGAACATAGTGTTTTTATAGTATTATGGATCACCAAGATCCTAATATGATCTTAAATATTATCTACTTGGTGAGAAGATCAGTACCCACTAAGAATTATCACTTTTAAAGGTTTGATAACTTGTTTACAGACATTGCCTTTTACAATACCCAGAGGAACAACCAATACCTGACTTTTTTATAAAAGTCACAACATAATCTGACCTGACTTTTCATCGGGATTCACAACCCAAAAAACTTTATTTTTATTGGTAGAATAACTAACACCATACTTTATTTTGATTGGGAAAAACATAAACTGACTCTTTAGAATAAAAAGAAGAAGACAAGATTTAACAAAGACAAACCCGAAAGAACTTAAGAAAAAGAGTGGAGTTGACGAATATGAATGTCGATGCAGCTCAAGAATTTTGATCACTTAAATATTAAATGATCAAATGATAAATTCCTTCACGATCACACTGATGAAGTAGTAGTCACAACAGGGATTCAAAACTTCACAATTCTTATATGAATAGTATTTTTCTTTCTATCTTGTACTTCAATAAATTGTGTCAAGTTTATTTAATCACATTCCCCATTGATCTCATTCCAACAGATAATCCCACATCATTAATTCCAAGATCTTCTTGAATATGAAGGAGCCTCTAAATAACCAATCATAGTATGTCACAAGTTAGAGAATAATAATACTTCGAATAATACCATTTACCTATAATTTGAATCATCATGCTCATTATCATATAATTCTCATGCTATTTAATTCCTTCATTAAATTAATTTGAAACACTTATAATATGCTCATTATAATAAATGAGAGTTTTTTTAAAATAAATAAAATGATAAAAATCACTCTCACAAACTTGAAGTAATTCAATGATAAATATATATAAAAAAAGAGTAAAAATAATTGAAATGAAACTTATTATTTCCATAAACATTTCCATGATATTACACCATTAACCAATTTATAATATAGTCATTAGATTATATATTTATTCTATGATGTAATAGAATAATTAAAACAATTTGAATAAACTTTCATTTAATTAAAATATAAAAATATCGAACAAATAGAGCATGTTGAAAAATATATATTTTCATAAAATAAACAAAGTAATGAATTGACTATAAGTTTTAAGTGACCGTGAGACATAAGCCTTGCAACTGGTTAAGTTATTGTGCCATCAAAGTGTGTGGTCGGTATACTGACCATGTGAACAATTTTTTCATGTGATCACTTACTTACAGTATCATGAAAATAACTCATGTTGCTACTTGAAAATAACTCATGCATACACTTGAAAATAACTCATACAATCACTTGAAAACAACACACATGGTAACTTAAAAATATGCTCACATAAGGTTGGTTTTAAATTGGATACATAGAAATCAACTACATCACATAATCAACTACATGATTTACATTTAACTTCAGCTACATTGCTGAAATGACTATGTGGATGAAACAACTACGTGGTTCTGCCTAAAACGCCTATGTGGTTCAGCTATGTGGTTCTATACTAAAACACCCATGTCGCAGATTTAGCTATGTGACTGAAGTCGGGTAATAAAAAACATAACTATGATATAAAATATTTATTATAAAATTATAATCATTAAAAACTAATTAAACGTATATTCTTAAAAAACTAAAAAAAATACATTCAAAATAAAATATATAACAGTTAAAAAAATAATAATAAAAAAAATAAATGAGAGGAGTTTGTAATTTATCAAAACAAATTAATAAAATAATAACACCTGATCTCAAAAGCTAACATCAATACAATCTAAAAATTATTTAATTATAAAAGTAAATGAAATATAAATTTGTGATTAATAACCTATGGATGAATCAAAAATTGGAGGGATGAAGTACCCATGAGTCCACAATTTTAATTATTTCTGAAAGATTGCATAAAAATTAATTCTTTAAAATTTTTGACATAAGCATTCATTTCCAAAAATGAAAAACTGCATATTCTAGATAATTGTTATTTTTTTTGTAGTGAAAATTTTACTGAACAAAATAAAGTAGGAATTATAAATCTCTCAAAATAATTAACACCTAAAATTAGAAAAATACAAAATAAAAAGTTTATCAACTAAGTTTGAAATTAGAAAAATATAATCTTAGATTGTTACAAGCTATATTAAAATTTTTAAATACGATTATCTAGAAGTAAAAAAAATAACATTAAAATGTTAAATTGTAAGGTTGAGGTTACTTTTTAAAAATGATTCTTTTTTTTTGAATTTTTTAGTTATTAAAATGTAATGAAATGGGTAAATTGACATATTTTCTAACATGTTTTAAAAAACCAAAAGAAGAAAATATTTTTAAAATCCAAATGCATTCTAATTTTCTTTTATTTTCAAAAGTGTACCATTTTCACTTTCATTTCCTAACAATTTTTTTTAATTTATATAATCTAATAGATGTTTTAATGCAATTTTAAAAACTTAAAACCAATAACCATTGTTTAAAACTAAATGAAATATAATATTTTTTAATAATAATTTACATTTTTACAAATGCGTTATTATATTTAAATTTAATAAATAAAAAAGTGATAACTAAAAACTAGCATAAAATAAAAATAGTATGGATACAGTGAAAAAATAAAAAGCGAGTAAATCAAAATTAGTTATTAGAAAATTAGATACACCAATCAATTAATATTATCTAAAGATTAATTAATTATGAAATAAATGAAATATTAATGTGAAATTAATTACCTAGTTACAAATCTCAAATTGTAAATCACAAATTGTATTCATGAATCAGTGAATTAGTAATTCAAACAATTTTTGAAAATTCAACAAAAATATTAATAAATATAAAAATGTTTAATAATGATAATTAAAAAATTGATTATCACACCCAAATCAGGAAGGAGGGAGGGGAGAAAACTACATTGTGTTGTTCACAGATTTCCTTGAAAGAGGAGGGAGGTGGGATAGCTGACTGTAGGGGAGGGGCATTGAGACAGTAGGGGCACCGACTGTATAACTCACAATAGTAAGGGAGGAGAGATAGAGGGAAATGTCTAACTACCAAAGAGGTTAGTCAAATTTGGTTGATGATTAGAAAAATAAAGGCCTGGGTGATGAAGTAGAGAGAACGGGTGGAAAGGTGACGATGAAGGCACTGATAAGAAGGGGGGGGGGTGATAATGCCAGTTTAAGAGGAGATGGTAGAAAATTATAGCAGGTGCGTCATGTGAAGTGGTACTGTGCAAATGATTAGGGTTGAGGGAGGGAATAACGTAGAAGTGGGAATAGTGGGGAGGGAAGGGAGGATGTTTCCCCTTGTCCACAATATTGTTTAATCCTAGGAGATTTCTAGGCTTTCCCCTGGCCCGACCATGCTGTTCAAGTAGGTGTAGAAGCATTTTCTACCGGATTTATTCATTGGTTCATTTGATACCTATGCATAAGGTAAAAAATAATTATTATATACAAAATTTAATTATACTATATTGAAGTTGGTTACCTATAACCAACTATTAATTACTTCATGATTACTTATATTCATGTATTTGAATATCTATAAAATATCTTACCACATCATGATTTTTATTCTATGTAACATAATATGTGATAATGTACTGAGCATACTTGTCGCACCAAATGGTCATAACAGTTCTCCACTATGATATGTACCAAGAAGGTCCACAACAATATTCTTGAATATTAGTTCTGTGACTGGATGATATCATTTGACGAGATACAAATGATATAGGCTATCAGGGGTGGAGATTCATATGACTTTAAAGCACTTTCTCATGGTGTACACCCTTAGTAATCTTCAGTGCAGGAGATTATGATAACAAGACTCGCTAATATAAAATCCACATTTATATGTGTCATTGGATATTCCTATATGTGGATGTGTGTAATGATCCTTATACTTTAATATTATTATTAATACATACTATGACCCGTATACTTTTATTTATTAATGAAAACCATGACGACATATGTTCATGGTGAGGTAGGATATGTTGGATGAGTCACGAGTGATGTTGTATTAATGAATAACATGTGAAAGGATTTATCCCTTATTTTCTTTAATAGAAGTTGATATCTCAAGCCCTTTGATGAGAATTTGAACTCTCTGATTAAGTCTATGGTCATGGCAGTGTTGTAGACAAGTTCATTTCTGAAAAGTTAAAGAAAGTGACATAGATCATATAGGTTGATGACACTAGTATGAAACCTACTTGATTAGAGATATCAAGATAAATAGATTATATTTCACAACATAAATTTATAGGAGGATACAAGTAATTGTGATATTAACTTCTTCCTTTTTGGGTGTTTTGGAATGTTGTTAGATGGTAACCTTAGACTTCAGATAGTGTAGTCTAATGCCACTAATAAAGGGTCCCAAAGGGTCACACACTAAGTGTATTCATAACCTCAGTCAAATACTATATGAATTTAATATGTTGGATAAATATTATTATCATACATAGTTTAATTATTATTCATGTTTGTTTGATCATAAATATTTAATCACCAATTATTTGAGAGAATATATATGCGAGTTGGATATTTAATAAAGATTTATTCACCATATAATTATTTATTTAATTATGTGAATATAAAAATATTTATATATTTTGGTTTATTCACAAGGTAAGAAAATATTTATTTATTTTGGTTACATGAATATTTACTACATATTTATTAATTAATTCAGTGAATATAATATTTATATATTTATTAAAAAATAATGCAATGATATTTAAATAATTAAAGAAATATTCATTATTCAAGGTCTGATAAATATTGAAGAGGATTGGTGAACCGAGTTTATGGTTCAGTGAAAAATGTCATATTAAATATTATTTGAATAAATATTAATTTATTTATTCAAGAAAAATAATATTTATTTTATCTGTGAGTTTAGAACTTATGAAGTAAATAATAATAATAATATTATTATTATTTAGACATGAGGTTCGTTATGAATTAAAAAATTAATAAGGGCCCTTGTGAAATTATTTATTTATTAACCCTAGCACTATATAAACATGGTTATGATATTTTGTGAAACCCTACCCTATTCCATCATTGTGCACAATGAAATCTAGAGAGATCCTCTCAAGACCTAGAGTGCTCCCTCCCTAGAATGCTCTGAATATCATAGAGAATTCCTTCACTCCCACCATTATATATATCTTCTCTGTTGAAGGATCTAGTTGCAATCAAGCATTGATTATATCAAGCGATAGATTCATCTATGCTACACTTGAAGAATTCTACGACAACGATCAAAGTTTTGCAGATCACATGTGGATCACTACTAGAGAGAATCTACCCTTGATTCCTCTAATGCAACAATGGTACAACAAGCATGGTCTATCAATTAATTAATGAATAAATAATTTAATAAAAGGTAATTCTTAATTAAATAAATTAATTATAAATTTCATGTGATGATCTTGTCTTCATGGATTCTAGGAATGCATTCCAATCTAGTTACGTGGAGAAATCTAAAGAAGTTGATGGAAAAATCTATTTGGGCATGGGTTCGACCCACTTTCGCTGCGCTCCAGAACCTTTAAGTGGTATCAGAGGGGGTTATATGACAATTTATAGTTATCTATCTTTTTTTGATTGATTATACACAAATTGTTGTTAGTTTTCACTTTTAGTTTATTTGTTCTTTAATCTAGAGTTTAATTAACATGTTTTAGACATAATAATTCTCTTTATTCAAGTTTCATATCACATTAAACATGTTAAGATTAGATGAATGATGATTCAAGATGTCATTAGGAGGTGCTATGGATTCTGCCTAAAATATGGGGTTACACAACATGTGATTAATATACATGTTGTGTACCAAAGTGCATTGCACTTGGATGTGTCGCGAGATACATGACACATCAAGAAATTATAACAATCTATATTTATTACACTCTGCATGTTTACCAAGTTATCCTGGCACATAGTCTATCAAAATACATGATGTGTAGTTGGTGTACACTTCATGTTGTCTATACGGTTTGGCAGTGAAATTTGTGTTAACCATGTGGTCAAATACGTGACACAACACCATGTGAGATTGAAATCCTGAATCATTAATGGGATAAATGATAGTCATCTTGCATACATGCCATGTAACTATTTAATCCTGATGCCTTAAGAACATGCTGAGTCAACCATTAGTTTATATGGGCACATGAAAAAACAAAATATGAAACATGTAGCTCGTTGGTACACATCGTGTAATCCAGCTTAGATACACGTCGAGTCCCTAGGTGTTTATATTTGATACATGACAAGTGAGTAACATGACGTGTAGCTCGTTAGTACACACTGTGTAGTCTCCCAGTAAAGGAAAAATTAAATTACATAAAAAAATAATTAATTATAGCATTAAAAACCTAATTACACTATTCATATTTAATGTGTTAACTATATAATAAAGGTTTGTGGAATTAATAAATGTTTAATTAATTCCATGTAATTATCTATAATTGTCAATTAGTATATTTATTTTCCATATTGACTTTATGATGGGTATCTACAAGAGAATTAATATGATCATTAAGATAAAAGGAATTAATTAATTAATTAATTTAATTAATTCAAGTGAATTTATCTTAATAATAAATAACAAATTGAATAAAACAACTGATTAGAATATTTTTTTGTATTCCTTGCATGATATGTGGATGACTACGAGCTTAAACTGGTATGTGTAAATGATTGGTTTATTTAATTTATTATTGCATGGTGTTTGTAATAATTCATTAAATTAAATAATGGCATGTGTGTCATTCCTCTCCTACCATCATGTAAGGGTATGTGTGTCCATGGTTTCTTTTATGTAAACCCCCTTAACCAATTCTTTGACTCCCCTCACCTTTATGTGAGTAACATTATGTAATGGATGGAGCTCCCAAGAAAGTGGAGGTGATTCAAGTTTGGATCTAAGGAGAAATCGATCTAGGAGGTAGAAAAGTGTATAAGTGGATTGCTACAACTCAAACCATGCTTATATTCGGGAGTTAATTCCCTAGGGTCAAGGGTTGGGTTATCATTCACTAGACAAACCAACTATTAGAGAAGCTCATGATTATTCCACTTTATTTATTTTATTTCTATCGGTTGCATTATTAGTTATTTATGGGTATTTAAATCATTAAATAAACTAATTGTCAAGCATGCAAGATGGAAGTAAAATAAATATTATAATATGTGTAAAATTTATCTATAAATGGTTAATCACTTAAGTAAAATACACTTAATTTTAATAAGTATGTGATAAGATAAAATGGACAATTTGCTTATAAAAATAAAAATACCTCAAATAAAATATTAAGTCGGTATAGCCTTACACTACCTGGGTAGAAATCGAAACATAATTCAAAGTACTTAACCAACCTCTATTAGGGTGCTTTCAATTATCAAAGAATCTTTATATTAAGTTTTAGGTCGACTTAACCCAGCTTACATTAAGGGTTGATCGCCCCCATGAGACTTAGTTAAAATAGTAGCCAAAGTGTTGAGGAAATCCTAATATAGGATTTTAGGATTTGGGAGTCCACTCAACAAATCAAGGAGCTATGAGTTAATGTATTTAGAAAGTTACACATACCTAAATAACTTCAATTAGATTGTCAAACCTATCTTTAGGTTATGAGAAGGGACATATAGATAATTTCCACTGGGATATACGTGTGATGGGATATTTTGAAACTAATGGAGGGAACTATTATGTTTCAATAAAATAATAGGAGATTAATAAATTAAATTAAATTTATTATCTAAATTGTAATCTAGATGAAATCCTAAATCTTTTCATTTATTCATCGTAGAAAATACAACCCACATGACTTTGAATATATCACCGTGATTCATTCTAGTGAAGGATACCCTTATCACCAACATATATTTCCTAGAATGATATAGGAATTTACGCGTTATACTATTCCATGGATGAAAATTATATATGCTGGATAATCCTCTTCCCATGGCACATGGTAAAGAGGTCAGTGAAAAAGAACTATATCTCTATATAAAATATTTGGATGATTCCACATATGTCCAATGTTTTATGTTATCTTCCCTATCTAGTGAGATTTTAAAGTAACATGAGGATATTGATGTCTATAACATCATGTCTTACCTTCAGTATCTTTACCAAGAGAATGAAATACAAGAGGTAAAAGAGATCTCTAATGCATTGTTCACTTGCAATCTTGGAGAGTAGACACCAGCTCGACCTCATGTGGTCAAGATGATTGGCTACATTGAGTTCTTAGACATTTTGGGGTTTAATATCCTTGATGAGATGAACACAAATCTCATTATGTTCTCACTACCTAATAGTTTATCTACTATTATTGTTAATTATAATATGAGAAATAGTGGGAAAAATCTTTTGGAACTCCTTACATTGAATTTGCAATTTGATAAGGGCACAGAGCATGCAAAGCCTACAATCCTTATGGTGAATAATAAAAGTAAGAACAAGGAAAAGAGGTTGAAGGCTCATACCAAGACTAAGGCTCCTGAGCATCATCCTTCTAAGAAAAGGAATATCCAAAGGCAGACAAAGGAAAAGGTTTTAGTATGTTTTGTATATGGAAAGCTAGGCCCCTGGAAAAAGAAATGTACCCATTTAAAGAAGCGAGGGGAAGCTTCAAGTGTGTTCATTATTAAGTGCAATATTTCTACACACACTAGGTATTAGATACAACTTTTGGTGCTCACATATGTATTCAAATATAGGCACCAAGTAGATTTTGAAATATTTTTAGGGAAGATATGAATTTGTGGGCTGCCAATGGTGCAAGGATGACTACTCTAGCCAGTGGAGACTACCAACTTTTGTTGCCAACATTGGTGGTCTTAGTTTTAAAATATTTTTATTATGTACCAACCATTACCAAAAACATAATTTATGTATCTTTCCTAGATACAGATGGTTTTATTTTTAAGTTTATAAATAAAAGTTTTTTACTTATATCAATACAACATATGTTATGTTATGATGCATTTAAATAACAGTCTTTATGTATTAAATTATAAAAACTAAGTATTGAAAATTGATAATGAATCAAGTTATTCGACTCATTTCACACCCATCTGTGGCATCATGTAACACCTCATTACCTTCTTTAAGGAATTATTTGAAATTTTTTTGGTTTCCCTTTTTGTTTGGGTGCATTGAGGGATTCTCGGGGATGGGGAGACTTTGATGGGAAAAATTACCTAAAATCTAGGGATGTATGTTTTTTTTGAATTAATGATGTCTGGGTATAAATGTGCAAATGGATTTAGAGGGTGGTCCTTATGTTTAGAGACCCTTGAGAATTGGTTCATGGATTTTCTCTAAGAAATTGGTCTGTGCACTACTTGCTGGACATATTCATGTCATGACATGATATGAACCTATTTCGGGGCAGATGTCGTGAGTATTATTTAGAGCATGAAAATTTATAATCCTTGAAAACATTACATGTTGTGAATGGGTCGATCAATATTTAATTTTACCCAAGGCAATTTATTTTTTGACATACTTGAAATTAGTGGAATTTATGCTGCGAAAGGGGTTCATGATGTGAATTCTTTGGGTTTATTGGTTTTAACCACGTTGCATGCATAACCCTTTTTATTATCCAGTGTGAAAACCTCCCTCTCAAGATTTTGGGAGATTTTGGGCGATCTCCCTCATTATGGATCACTCCGTTCAGTGTTTGACTCCCATGGCGGTTGCATCACATATCCCAGATAAGAGATCTTTTAGCTTCTTCCTTACCATTTGGTTGCAGCAATGGTTTTGGATGCATTTGTGATTTATATTGTGATCGGTTGGTGTTTTCTATAAATTTTTTATAGTTTTCTTTCTTGCCTTGTCTTTTGAAGGCCAATATGTTGGTTTCTAATCTCTATTGTTGAAGACGTCTAGGTTGACATCATTATTTAGGTAGGTGTATCTATGCAAGTGGTTCTAATTCTTAAATTGATATATGTTCTTATCAATTACATTGGGATATTGAATGAAAATTCATGTTTTGAAATTTTAAAGTCTTTATTGGAAATAAAGATGGTTTTTCAATCCTAGAAGTGGATTTTATTTGATGTGAAAAGGTTTTATTAAATTTGAGCATAGATTTTGAAATGATTTTGACAAACTCAGAACATTGGGAACCTTGGGTGCATCAGGAAATTGACATGTCACTTTAGTGTGTGTAATGTAACTAGAGGATTTTTGATATTGATAAACCATGGTAGAACTCGATGTTGGTTGGGACCAACATATTCTCAGTTTAGGCTTCTTTTATGTCTAGTACATATTCCCATAGGCTAGGGCCTAAATAGTGTGATTTTTCATTTATATATGGTTTATCACATGATAGATTATATTGGTTAGAGTGGGTATATCAAGAGGGGGGTGAATTTAGTACCCAATATTTTTTTTGTCCAAAACAGGTTTAACTAAAATCCCCCAAATAATTAAAGAATCTCAGTTAATCAAAATAACAGATCATTATAAGTTCTGATCTTTTAAAAAATTTGTCAAAGATCGATTAAGTATTAGTTAAAAAAATTATGAAAAACTAATTTATCTTTTGAAATCAATTTACTTAATCAAAAAATTATATAAACACTAATTAAAACTAACTATATTTTTTTTTAAAAAATTTAAAACAAATTCAGTTTCAATCATAGAAACAAAACAAAACAAAACAAAACCAAACCAAACAAAACAAAACACACAGTGGATAAATATAAGAAGTTCAGTCTCAAGTCTAGATGTAATCCTATCTACTTATAAATAACCTACTACTAATCAGATTATATAAAATAATCTTTGATCCATAACTTGAATAAGGTAAACAATAGTAAACTAGCTATCCAGGTTATACATGACCTCTTCCACAACAACCATGGGAATAAAATTTACACATGCCACATAGGGACCTCTTCCACAACACATGGGTAAACAGGTTTAAATAAAGTAGAGAAGATATTTAGTATCTTCTAGTTAAGGTTCAGGAGATAGTGTGTGTGTTAAATATATAGAGAAAAAAATAATTCTTGTAATGTAAAAAAAAACAAAAGAGAAAATACAAGATGTAAAGAAGTTATTGTTGCTCATTTTGATATGCTCTAAAGCTTGAGACTCCTTGTATGTAGATTGAATATAATCTCAAGTCATTTTTCTTAAAATATAAGTAAAACAGTGTGTCGTGAACTCTTTTTTTTTATTGTGGGAAGGAACTGAATGTTTTATGAGCCTCAATATTCCACAGTTGAGTGTAGGAAAGTTGTTTCGTGTAATCTCTCACCAAGTTTCACTATTAAGGTTCTTAGAATATGGATTCATATCACTTTACATGTATGTGTATATATTTATCTCTTCACTTGTATCACATCTTGTTGCATGAGAGAGTCTGCTACTTATTTTAACAACAGCATGGAGGAAGAATCATCCGGATCCTCTGCTCCTCGTATTGAATGACTGACAACACTTTAATGCATTCCTGCGGTAGTTTAAGGAAAATAATTAAAATAAATCTTGATATTAAATTCAATAATATATCCATTAGAAATATTTAATTAAAAATAAATAGAAATAATGATGATGAATCCTTTAAACGATGAGACAATTCCGGCAGTGAGTTAGGCTGGCGGTGAGTCATACCAATGGTGACTCATCTAAGCGGTGAGTCTTCTCAGTGGTAGTTTATCTCAACACTTTTCCAAAATTTGATTTTACTATGTTCTGGTGGTGAGTCATCCTCTGGAAGTGAGTCTTTACAAAACTTAGCCAATTTTCCATAGGTCATCTATGATGGTAGGTGTTTTATATACTTTGTCAAATTTCCACGAGTCATCTCCAATGGTAGGGGTTTTCCATACCAAGCCAAATTTCCATGGGTCATCTATGATGGTAGGTGTTTTCCATACTTCGTCAAATTTCCATGGGTCATCTCCGACAGTAGGTGTTTTCCATACTTTTCCAAATTTCCATCCTGGTGGCGATTTATTGCTGATGGATGGTCTTTACCATACTTAATAAGATTTTCATCTTGATGGCGAGTCATCCCTAATAGTGACTCATATTCAATAGTGATTCATGCCTAGTGGTGGATCTTTCCAACACATGGCCAAATTTTCTCTAACCTACCTTATAAAAAACAATGGTACCATAAAACATAAAACTTAATAACATAAGAAATGTGATTGTGTGATCATTAAAACAAGGGTATCGAAAATATCCCCCTTTTTAATGATAAAAAATCTTGAAATTTTTATAAACCATGTATAGAATAATGGTATCAAATATATTAAGTAGAAAGTATATAGTATCAAAGGAAGAAATGGAAATACATATGGTATCAATGATAGTTAAATAGAAAATAGTATCATAGGTAATTAAAAATATAGAATCAAAGAAAATATGGTATCAAAGAAAAATTACTTTAAAATGAATGAATAAATAAATTCCATAGATCCATTCTCCTCCTTTTGGGATTATCAAAAAATGATAATAAAATAGAAAATGAACATAAACAGAATAGGAAGAAAAAATAATTTTGATTGTAAAAGTCAATTAAATCACATCTAAAAAATATAAATAAAAAGTGATGCAAAAATATCCCCATCAAAGACTAAAAGTATAATATCAATGATTTTTAGGCTGAGTTGAAGGATTAAGAGGTGATTTTCCCTTTCCATTTTTATATGTAGAATGTTTAACAGCTGAGGCTGAAGTAATTACAAGAATGGATATAGGAACATCATTCAGAGAAGAAGGCTATCAGATAATGATTGGTCTAAGATATTATACCACTTCTCTGGGAGATAAAATGATGGGTTTGAAACAAGCTGGTAAGAGTGAATTCAGATATCTGGTGACACCTGGCCTGAAAAAACCTAGATTAGAAGTTGGAGGGGTCATATGAATAGTAACTGGTATGGCATCCTTACCCACCACTAACATGGAGAAACAATTTCATAAAATTTATGAAATCCATAATAATATTTCCACCCCTCTTTATAGCACTAAATAAATCCTTTCTCTCTTCCATAAATAGATTTAGCATGATATTCATCACTTTTAACTGATTCACTTTCTATTTGAATGCTTGATTCACTAGAGGCATTCTTAGATTTTCATCCAGGAACTTGAAATGAGAATTCAGATCATGCTTAGTATAAATCTGAGACAAATAATATTTAATATACTTGGTGATAGTCTCCATATCATGATTCATGTATTTCATATACTCTCTAACCATCATATGAATATGATCACTATTATGATCAACTTTCCTCAAAATCTCCTGAGGAAACGAAGGTACAACACCCGAAACACCACGAAGCTCTTCTCAAACCACATATCTAATCAAGTCAACATCAATGGTTGGAGGTGAATCATTTGATGAAGAATACATGGAAGAAATATTCTCTATCCTCTATAGAAAATTAGCCACAAAATCTACAAAGGAATACCTCATCTCCTCCACTATAGATCTCAGAACTTTCATATCATTTGATAATATTATGTTCTCTACCTCTACTTATTGAATGTAAAGCATAATCTTGAGATGAATGTGCTGAATCACAATCCATATCAAATGAATTTCATTCTTATCATTGAGCTTGGTAACTAAGGGAGGTTTTCTTCAACAACAAACCAAAATTAGAGAGAATATTTTCTTTGATGGAATCTAAGTCACCTCTAGTGACAACATCAATTGTAACTAAAGGAGAAGTAGGGGAAGGTAAGTGTGAAACAAGCTTAAACCTAGTAGACACACTAGAAGAAAATCTATCCAACTAACTTGAATCATAAATCTGGTTTACTAAGGATACCTTAGGATCCCTTTCCTCTCGAAGAGTAGGTTCGCTATGCTTTAGTGTACACCTATTCTCATCTGAATCTAATTAGTCCTGACCAAGTTTGACATGACCAGGTAATTTATCTCATTCCTCAAACATCGAGTATGTCAATTGGATATAAGGAATACTAAGAGAATTGACACATTGAGAACTAGGAACTGTAGACACAACCATAATAGTTATAACACTCATCCTCAAATTAGATCTCTGCACATCAACTGTTTTCTCAATAGTAGCAGGCTCAATCTCTATTTTCTTAACAACTAACTATTTAGTAATTTTCTGCACATTAGATACAAACAAACTAAGGTATACACCAATAGTGGGATCAACTGGGTGAATACCTAGACTTGAGGATTCCTCCCCCTCAACTTATGCTTCCTTCTCTTCTCTAGCTGTTCTATCCATATCTTCAACTAGTCTTGGTCTATCTTCAGATCTAGAAATAGATAAATGTGGAGAAGAGATAAGTGCCCAAGGGATCTTAGTATCCTTAACACTAATGTGACCACCTGGAGAATCATAACCTCTATCACTATCACTTATATCTCCATTTACATTTCTATCTCCTTTATCTTCCTTATATTATCCTTATCCTTCTTCTTCGTCCTCATCACCATTTCCATTTTCTTCATAGGATTTGGAAGAACTCTTGAATTTTTCCTCACCAGACACTTCTGTTTCTTATTCATCACTACCTTATTTTAAGAGAGTCTCTCTGATAGGAAGAGACCTAGGTGGGCTAGGAGAATCATAAGATATAGCTAATGATATCTAAGGCAAATATAGATCACTTCCTTCATCCATGGAGAACTCCTCCTCCTCATCTCTTGAGGAAATAACCTCCACTTATTCATCTGAATACTCAACCAATTCATTTGGCTCTAAGCCAGGATCCATAATATCCTTTGGTCTAGAAGGATGATCAACTGGATTGAAATCATTATATATCCTTTCACTATCATCAACCCATTATTTATTCCAAGGATTCTAAATAATATTCATCATTTTTTAAATGAACCTTGTAATGCCAAAGCCTCCATAGTTCACTGCTAATTCTTCACCTTCATCAACTAGACCTTTAGCCTCCAACATGACTGAAATAATCTTTGGATAGATAAGGGAGTTTGACCTTGAATATGGATTGAAAATATCCATCATATGAATCATCATACATCTACATAGGTTGATCTTTTCTCCCTTTTCATAAGACATAAAATAGAAAAATCTTGATACCTCATTATAGAAATGTCACCTTTCCTTAGAAAAAGCATATATTGGATAAAATTGTATTGGAACCTCCTTGTATGGAGTGTGTTTTAAAGTCTCTTATTTTAATGATAAAAAACCATGGTTCTTTTAGTACTAATGTTTCACATGTTGTATGATAGCATTTTATATGATAAAACTACTTCTATGATATTTCTACCAAGTATTATGGAAAGTCACCATTAGATGAGAGACACTATTACAACTAGACTATGAGTCACCATTACCGCTAGGATGAGATACCACCAGACTGAGTCACCGTCACCTCCAACAGGAGCCACCACCAGAAGCGAGTCAACATTACCTCCAGAGGAGTCACTACTAACAGAGTCACTGCCATAAGTGAGTCACCGCCAGATGCTGAGTCACCTCCATCTTCTTGTTACCATTGTTGTCCGAGTACTTTGGAATGAATGGATCAACGACTAGATCTATATTTTATAGTTTTAAAAAGTCTTAAAGACTTATTAAAATATGATCCTATTATTGTGGATATCCTCCAACTGATGATGCTATATATTCATAAAGGATCTCTCTCTCTCTCACAGACACATAACAACAGATACTATAGACAACTGATACGATCTTTTATTGACGAAAAAACCTATTGTGTATTGTGTGATCGAATTTGTGAATTCTCACAAACTTGTTGATTAATATTCTATGAAGATCAAAGACACAAAATCACTTAACCCATTACCGATATTGAATGAGACATCAGACAGAGATCAACTAAAACATACCTATAGATTTCTACAATCCTATGTTCTAATTCAATTTTCCATAAAAAAATATAGAATCCTCACCAATGATGATCTGAGGACTATGAATATACAAAACACATTAAACCAAGCCTTTTTCTATTCTTATTTATCCCGTCTGTTTTACTTTTGAGTAGTGTGTTGTTTTCCTATTATCCAATATACATTGTCTCCTACATATTCATAGTGAATACTTGTTATTCTCTTATTCCTCAATATGTTTCCCACTGTGTTTGGGGAAGAGGTCCCTATATGAACTCTGTTATTCTTACATCCCATGAATAACCATAGAAGACTCTTTTTAGACTGGATAACTTGTTGCTGTTGACTGTATACCTAATCTAGGTTATGTATTTATTTTATTATATTTATAATATACTTAGAAGTGGGTGATTTCCAAGCAGAGGGGATTAAGTATCAACTTGATATTGAACCTATTATTTATTCTATTATGTCACTATGTTATTTTTTTTGTTTTACTATCATATTCAAGATAATTTTTTATTAAAAAACAAAACAATTTATTTGAAAATTAATCTTAACTAGTGTTTATGTTTGTTTTTGTCTAAATAAATTGATTTCAAAAGCTAAGGTATTTCTAAACTATATTTTAACATAGACCTAATCACTCTTTAATAAATATTTTAAAAGGATATATATTATATCAATCTACTATTTTGATTAACTGTCCAGTTTATTTTATAAAGAGGTTTTTATTTTATTCTATTTATTTATAGAAAATTTTATTAGGAACTCAATTCACCCCCTCTTGAGTTACTCATTCTAACCAACATTTTGTATCAGATGATAGTTTACTTTTAAATATATCATTAATTTTTTAATTGTAATTTTATTTGTATTATAAAGATCTCAAATTTCTGTCAATTCTAAATTTTAGTTCTTTATGGATAATAGATAATAAGGATCTGCTATTAACATACCTCTATATTTTAATGGTATCAACTATTCTCAATGTAAAATAAAAATGAAAATTCATTTGGAAAGTATAGGTTTTGACATATGGATTGTAATAGAAGATCAATATGAAATACCACAAACTCCTATAAGTGAATGGAGTAATGCTATAAAAACTGCTTACAATAATAATTATAAAGCTATGAATGCTTTGTTTTGTACTTTGGGAGATGATGAATTCAATAGAATATCTACTTGCAAATTTTATTTTGAAATATGAGATACTTTATCTATCTCACATGAAGGAACATCAAATGTAAAGGAAATGAGATTAAATATACACACGATCAAGTATGATACTTTTAAAATTAAATATGATGAACCTATTTCAGATATGTATCTCAGGTTCAATGAAATAGTGAATCCCGTGCACTCTCTTGGAAAACAAGTGACATAAAAAGATCAAGTAATGAGACTACTCAGATGCTTACCAGACAGATGGAGATAAACATCTCTGTCAATCAAAGAATCATGTGATTTAAGTTAACTACCTATCAAGGAACTTATAGGAAATATGATGATGTATGAAGAAGATATTAAAGTTAACAAAGAGATTGATTAAGATGAACCAAAAATAAAATAAGTATCCTTAAAATCTACTACCTCCAAACAAATATAAAAAGTACAAACTAAAGATTCCAGTGAAGAAGGATCTTCTAATAACAGTGATGAAGAAATGGAACACATGTCTAGAAGACTCAAGAAATTCTATAAAAAAAATAAGTTCTTAAAAAAAATAAAATTTCATAGGAGATTGTGATAACAAAGTAAAGTGGAAAAATGATTGGAAAAAGGATGAAACTCAAAATGAAGTCACTTTCTATGAATTCAAAAGAAAAGGTCACATTAAAGCTGACTGTCCAAAATTGAAATATAAAAATAAGTATGAGGATAAGGATAGAAGATACACAAAATACATGAAAGAAACATGGAGTGCCTCCAAAGATAGGTTAAGTGACTCAGATAGTAATCAAGAAGATAAGTAGATAAGTCTGACAGAGCCAATATGTTCTTTACAACAAGCATATCAGAGGTACAAAATGTTCTTCCTACTTCTCCTAGTAATGTTTCATACATTTCTGAAAATGAAGAAAATAATGACAATGAAGAAAACATGACCAGAAAAGATCAGTATGATTATTGTTACATGCTGGAAGACACCTTTAATGAGCTGGAAGATAAATATAAGTCACTCAAGAAACATGACACCTTACTAGTAAATGTTAAAAATAACCTTAATATTGAAAATGAGAAAAACGATCAACTGTTGAAAGAAAAAAAGAATTAAAATTTTCAAATGAACAGTTAGAGAAAGACATAGAAAAATTTATGAAGGGTAAGAAAAAATTAACTCAAATACTGTAAAAGAAAGTTTTTCCCAAGTATAAAATTGGCATAGGTTACCATCCAGGACAAAGAAAATTTACAAAAACCATATTTACATCAAGTAACAATTTTGAAAGTTCATATACTTAGAATACCTACTCAACTGGACCTAATAAAGTTTTTATCTCTAGAAATCTTCAATCTGTTTATAAGAAACCTGTTAGGAAAATATGGTTGCCAAAATTTCTTATTACTAACATAACTGGACCCAAAAGGATTTGGGTATCAAAATCATTTTTGGAATAAACTTTGTATTGTGGGAAATCTATTTGAAAACCTCCAGCAAAAGATTATGGTATCTGGACAGTGGATATTCCAGACATATGAATGATGAGTATTCAAACTTCAAGTATTTAATCAAAGTTGATGGTGGACATGTCACTTTTGCTGACAATGAAAAAGGGAAGATCATCAGCCTTGTATAAATTTGTAATTCTAATTCAGTATTAATTTACAATGTTTTATATGTAGATGGTTTAAAATACAATCTGCTTAACATAGCCTAATTATGTGATGATATATTTTATGTAAAATTTGAAAACAATGCTTTTCATGTTTTTAATGATAAAAAAAATTTATTTTATACTTCTGTGAGAAATGATAATATTTATTCTATTGATTTAAATTCTTTATCTTCTAAAAATATTTCTTGATTAAGTGCCTTTCATAAAGAATCTTGGATTTGGAATAGGAGACTAAGCCATTGAAATATTCACTCACTTATAAAGCTAACTAGAAAAGGGTTAGTTAGAGACCTACCAAATCTTGAATTCTAAAATGATAGAGTTTGTAATCCCTACCAAAAAGGGAAACTTCATAAGATTTCTTTTAAATCAAAGAAAGAAGTTTGAACCTCTCAACCTTTAGAGTTAATTCATATGGACCTATTTGAACCTTCTAGATTCTCCAGTCTAAATGGAAAACATTATGTCTATGTCCTTGTAGATTAATTCTATAGATACACTTTGGTATACTTTCTAGCTCAAAAAAATTGAAGTGTATTCTTACTTTATTAAATATGCCAAATCTGCATAAAATTTTAGTGGACTTAGGATTAAGACCTTAAGAAGTGATCATAATTGAGAATTTGAAAATCAAAACTTTGAATCATTTTGTTCTCAAAATGGCTATAATCAAAAAAAAATTTGCTCTTAGGACACCACAACAAAATGGTGTGGTAGAAAGAAGAAACATGACTCTTCAAGAGACAACCCGAACTATGTTAAATGAGTATGACCTACCTGTATGCTTTTGGGTTAAAGTTGTTAATACAAACCGTTACACTATAAACAAAGTATTCATTAGACCTCTATTAAAGAGAAAACCTTATGAGTTATAGAATAAAAGAAATCCAAAGATTAATTACTTTAGAGTTTTTGGTTGAAAAGTTTTTATTCTAAATACAAAGAATAATTTGGACAACTTTGCTTCCAAGAGTGATGAAGGAATTTTCCTTGGGTATTGAACTTATAGTAAAGCTTATAGAGTGTTTAACAAGAGAACCAGAACAATGGAAGAATTCATTCACATTAAGTTTGATAAAACTGATCCCAATGAAGCTAAGACTATCTTAGAAGACCCTGAGGATGATCTATCAAATCCAAATCTCAATTATAAACCTTCTAAAAGTTCTTTTAAACAAATAGATAGTTCAGACAGTAAACTGCTAGAACCTAAAGAGGAAAAAGACCTTGAGTCTACCAAACCCTCTTCTCAAAGACCCATTAGGACTCATAAATAACACCCTTTAGATACAGTAATAGGAAACCTAGATAGAGTTACACAGACTAGAGATTCCTTGAGAAATCAAATTGAAAATCAATCCTTCTTGTCACAGATTGAACCTAAGAACATTAATAATGCCATCAATGATGAATTCTGGGTAATAGCTATGCAAGAATAACTTAATCATTTTGAAAGAAACAATGTTTGGGAACTTGTTGACCGACCAAAAGACACCTTAACTATTGGCACTAAGTGTGTGTTTAGAAACAAGGTTGATGAGTCTGAAACTATAGTAAGAAATAAATCTAGACTAGTTACACAAGGTTATAATCAAGAAGAAGGTATTTATTATGAAGAAAATTTTTCACCTTTAGAAAGACTTGAAGCCATTAGGATACTATTTTCATATGTAGCACATTTGAACTTCAAAATATATCAAATGTATGTTAAAAGTGAATTATTAAATGGATTTATAATTGAGGATGTTTTTGTTGAACAAACCCTAGGATTTCAAAATCCACATTTTCCAAATCAAGTTTTTAAATTAACAAAAGCTTTGTATGGTTTAAAATAGGCTCCTAGAGCTTGGTATGATAGGATTACCTCTTTCCTTATTTCAATTTTTTTTTTCAAAAGTTATAGATGATCCAACCCTCCTTATAAAAAGAATTTCAAAGTATGTTTTAATAGTACAAATATATATAGATGATATTATTTTTGTATCTACTAAATATTCCTTGTGTACCAAATTTTCAAAACTGATGAAAAATGAATTTGAAATGAGTTCAATGGATGAACTCAAATTCTTTCTTGGATTTCAGATTTTTCAAAATAAATAAGGAATTATCTTAATTCAAATTAAATATACTAAAAATATTTTAAAGTGTTTTGGCCTAGAAAGTACCAAAAGAAATGATACTCCCATGAGTACCACCATAAACTAGACCTTGATGAAGCTAGGAAATTATTAGATCAAACTAGTTATAGAGATATGATTGGAAATATTTTATAATTAACTTCTAGTTATCCTGATATTATGTTTAGTGTGTGTATGTGTGCTCTCTTTCAAGAAAATCCAAAAGAGTCACATTTATTAGTTGTCAAAAGAATTTTTAAATACCTCAAATATACAACCAATTTAGGATTGTTTTATCCAATAGGACATGATTTTGATTTATTAATCTATTCAGATATCGATTTTTGTGGTTATAAGTTAGATAGAAAAAGCAAACTAGGAACATGTTATCTTTTAGGCTAATCTCTAGTATCATGGTGTAGTAAGAAGCAAAATTCTATTGCACTACCTACTACTGAAGCAGAATACATAGCTACAGGAAGTTGTTGTGCACAAATCTTGTGGATGAGATATACTTTACTATACTTTGGATACCAATTTAGACACATAACTATAAATTTTGATAACACATGTACGATAAAAATTTACAAAAAATCAGTATCTCACTCTAGAACAAAACACAGTGATGTAAGACATCACTTTTTGAGAGATAATTATCAAAAGGGTGATATAACTTTAGAATTTATTGGAACTGAACATCAACTAGCTGATATCTTTATAAAGCCTTTGAATTCTGAAAGATTAAACTACATCAAACATGAATTAATAATGATAAATTTTGGTTTATGAGTCACTATTGATGGAGTCAGCATTGATGAGTCACCATTAATGAGTCACCATTGATGAGTCACCATTGATGAGCCACCGTTTATGAGGCACTGTTGATGAGTCACTGTTGATGAGTCACTATTGATGAGTCTCCATTGATGAGTCACCGTTGATGAGTCACTATTGATGAGTCACTGTTGATGAGTCACCTTTTATGAGTCACCGTTGATGAGTCACCGTTGATGAGTCACCGTTGATGAGTCACCGTTGACGAGTCACCGTTGATGAGTCACTATTGATGAGTCCCTCTTCCTTTTTATGTTACTGTTTCTTTATTACCATTGTTATTTTCCTTTACCAGTTAATTTTTTTATTATTTTAATTTTATTATTATTTATTTAGAATCCCTAAATAATAAAACCATCAATATAACTCTAAATTGATTCACTACCTCTAACCCTCAATCTTCTAAACCTTTGCATTCCTCTTGAACCGATCTTCCTTCTTCCTTGTTCCAACTGAAGCCTTCAGCTGATTTGAATGGCTCGTGTGAATCAAGAGACAAAATAAAATCTAGAAGAAATTTCTTTCTATTCAAGAGAATGGAATTTTTTTTAAAGGTTCCTCATAAAGGAGTATATGAGGATTATCAAGGAAGTATACAGAGTGATAGTAAAAATTTTAATTATGAAAGGGATCTCCTATAGTTAACTAGATACAGAACACTAAGAATACCTACTAATGTCGATCTTGATGGTGAGTGTAATTTGATTTTAAAATTTTTACAACATGTTTTATGTCCAGAGAAAGGGAACTTCAATACAATGAGGCATCAAGATGTATACTTTCTATATATGATGAATAAAGGGAAGAGAATAAATCGGTGTAAATTTTTGATGATCCATATGCATGATATGTGAAAGAAGAACTCCAGATAAAACTCCCTCATTTATCCCAAAATGATTTCTACCATATTAGATGAAAAGGGTTATGTCAAATATAGAGAAGAAGCTGAAGACAAGTTTGGTGGGTTTTTCCTGTAAAAAACAAATTTTAAAAGAGTTAAAGTGTATTGGAATCCATAGAAGGGATGCTGGGTCAGATAAAATGAGAAAGTGTATGATTATTTTAAACCTATTTATAACCCAACTAGACTAAAGGACATGGTATATCCAGGTCTTGAATATGATGAGATAGCTGAGTACTCAGTTACTGATGTTGTTGCAGAAACAAACGAGTCAACAGTGGAATAATAATAAGAAGAAGCTATTTCAATTGAAGAAGGGAGTGATCCATAGATAATAAAATATCCACCTAGAGTATCAAGTGGACATATCAGTTCATCAAGCTCTCTACCTACCATAGAAACTCTCTTACCTAAAAATGATGATGAAGAAGATACTAAAGTTTCTAGAGAAGATTAGTTTAAATTGTATACCTATAAGACTTCAAGCGATGAGAATGTAAATAGAGGTAATGATATTGTTTCTAAAGAAGAAAATAAATAGATTATAGATCTTGAAAAATCTGATGAATCTTCCAGATAAGATGATGAGGATATGAATGATGAAGCTCGTATTGATGAGGATTCTAAATATAGAAACAAAAATGGTGGCCTTGATCATAGAGATGATAAAAAAGGTAGTACTAATCATGAGGGTAGTGATGAGAATGGAAATGATCCTGATCCTGAATAAGAGATAGTTCAAAATCAATCCTCCTCACCTATGGTATCTAGTTCTCATAGAGATGAAAATAAACCAAAGGATACCATGATTCCTGATGTTCCAATAGTTTCTATACATGGTATGGAAGCTACAAATGAGGGAGAGAAAACTATAAATATTGAGGATCAAATGGATCAATCATAACCAATAGACAACATGGAAATAATTCAGACAAAAATTCTGCCAGCTATAAGTGAGGGAGAGTTGACTACCATTATAGTTAATCAGTCAGTTCCAGTGGATCAGTCTCCATAGACTGCCAACTTGCAACTACAACAAACAGAACCTGTTCCCTCAACACCTGAAATTGGTCAAAGTTATAAAGTACTTAGAGACTCACCCATACCACCTTATGTTAAACCATCAGTCAGTTATTTTGAAGAATGAGACAAGTATCCAGGTTTGTTAGACTTGGAATTACTTATACTGACTCAAATTATGAGCCTAATTTTTTTATCAGAATAGAAGGATCCCTAGTGGATCAGATTGATCAAGCTGGAGAGTTACAACCTTTTATCCCCATAGAAACCAATAAACCAAATATTAAACATGTTTTACCTCCTAATGTAGTGACACAAGATTATTTTATTTCTTTACAAAGAAATGTGAATTCAGATTTAGACTCATTGAGAATGAACTTGATTTTATATTTTAAAAATACCTTGAGATATAAAACATCTGTAATAGACAAACCTAGTGAAGATAGTACCGGACATTTGGTTGAGATAGTTATCTCACACATCTAACCTTGAATAAGGTTTCATATTCAATTAATGGAAGTAGAGAATAGAATATTTTCATCTAAAGTAGAAAATGTAAAACATTTAGTAGAGTCTTACATCCTCTGTATCATAATCCATGAAATCCATTTCTCAGAAGTTGGATAGTTTAGCTGCTACTGCCTTTACTTCATCTACACCTCCTCTTGCACCAGTACAACTTGATAGAGATCTTATGAAATAGATAATTATAGAAGAAATCAGAAATGCTATGGGTGATGTGAGCACTCATGAAGAGAATATTTGGCAGATACATCTTCATGGAGAACATATCCATGATTTCATAAGAGGGTATTTTGGAGATCTTAGACAATATAAGGAAGTCATAAAGAAATATATCTAGTACTACTTGTCCAGGATCTACACCAAGCATTAAATGTCTGATAATTTCAAATTTCTTACTGAGAACATAAGGATACCACCAGTGATAAGAGCCTTCAAAGAACATGTGAGTCAACTAAAGTTTCTCACACCATCTCTTCAAAGATTTATGGATGAGAAGGAATACTTATTTAATGTGATGGGAAGGGGAGGTTAAATAATTATAGACTTCACCAATCTCCTGAAACCCTACCTTCATGTACATCAAACCATTTTAATTACTATAGAATCAATCCACGTTTCAAAAATTATTTCAACCACATCCATAGACTCAATTTAGTATAGTCCTGCTCTAATCACTCAGTCAGGCAGTCTTATGCCTCCACCATATCAGCCTGTGATTTTTTCACTAGTTGAAGTAATCAGACAACTCAGACCAGTTCTATTTTGAGAGCCACTTCCTCCTGCTACCACACTACTATCCATTATAACCTTCGCCCCAACATACACTTCTACAGTCTCATCATAATATAGTGATAGTGACAGAGCAAAAAATAAAGGGAAGGATAAAGTTGATCAACCCCCGTCTTCTACATAGTGAATCTGTTTAGATGTTATTTTTTGATAGGGATCATTTGTATTTTCCCTTTCATTCTTATCTTTTATACTTATTTCTTTTTTGGCACCTAGATAATGTAAACTCCTTGTGTTATTCTATTTTGTCTCTAAGTTTAACAAATATTTTTACTTTTTGATAGTCTTAAAGGGGGAGATAAATTGGGA
This sequence comes from Viscum album, assembly GCA_963277665.1. NCBI lineage: Eukaryota > Viridiplantae > Streptophyta > Magnoliopsida > Santalales > Viscaceae > Viscum > Viscum album. The sequence goes on from OY728150.1 coordinate 687,534,555, forward strand.
ATTTAGTTTTATATTGGTAAGTAGATTTTTTTAAACTCAAATACATCTTTGATTATTTATGATTACTCATTTAGTACATGATTTATAAAATTCCATGTTTTGTGATCGTCAAAAAGGGGGAGAATGTTGGCACCTCCTTGTATAGAGTGTATTTTACAGTCTCTTATTTTAATGACCACAAACCATGATTCTTTAGTACGAATGTTTCACATGATGTATGATATCATTTTATATAATAAAACTTCTTCTATGATATTTCTTCTAAGTATTATAGAAAACCACCATTGGCTTGGAGACACAGTTACTGCCAAATTCTGGGTCACTGTTACCATCAGGATGAGCTACCACCGGATTGATTCACCATCAATTCCAACAGGATCTACCGCTAGAAGTGAGTTACTATTACCACAAGAGGAGTCACCTCCAGTAGAGTCACCACCAGAAGTGAGTTACCTCCAGATGCTGAGTCACTGCCAACTTCCTGTTACCATTATTGTTCGAGGACTTTGGCATGAATAGCTCAAAGACTATATCTATTCTTAGATAGTTTTACCAAGTCTTCAAGACTTAGTAAAAGCTGATTCAAGGATTATGGATCTCCTCTAACTGACACTGCTATATATTCACAAACTATCTCTCTCTCTCTCACACACAGACATATAAAAATAGACACTATAAATAGTTGATATGATCTATTATTGAATAAAAAACCTATAATGGATTATGTGACTGAATTTGTGAATTCTCATGAACTTGATGATTCAAATTCTGTGAAGATAAATGAAATAGAAAAACAGAACCCATTACTGAGATTGAATGAGAAATCATACAGAGATCAACTGAAACACACCTACATATTTCTACAATTTTATGTTCTACTTCAATTTTCCAAAAAAAGCATAGACTCTTCACAAATGCTTATATGAGGACTACAAACATACAAAACACATCAGACCGAGCCTTTTATATTCTTATTTGTTTTGTCTATTTTACTTTTGAGTAGTGTGTTGTTTTTCGATTATCCAACATAAACTATCTCCTACACATTCCTGGAGTATATCTGTTATTCTCTTCTTCCTCAATCTATTTCGCATTATGTTTATGGAAGAGGTCCCTATGTGGCTTGTTCTATTCTTACATCCCACGAATAACTATGGAAGATGATTTTTATCCTGGAAATATTTTTACTGTTAACTGTATACCTAATCCAAGTTGTGGATTTATTTTATTATATTTATAATCTACTTGGAGGCAGGTGATTTCCAAGTGGATGGGATTAAGTCCCACCTTAAGACCGAACCTCTTGTTTATTATGCCACATCACTGTGTTATTTGTTTTGTTTTACTATTATATTCAAGATAAATTTTTATTAAAAAATAAAATAATTCCTTTTATAATTAATATTAAATGGTGTTTATATATATTTTTATCTAAGTAAATTGATTTCAAAAGTTAAGGTATTTCTAAACTATATTTTAACTGAGACCTAATCACTCTTTAATAAATCTTTTAAAAGGATAGATCTTAAATTGATATGTTATTTTGATTAATTGGTCAGTTTATTTTATAAATGGGTTTTTATTTTAGTCTTTTTATTTATATAATTTTTTATTGGGAACTCAATTCACCCCATCTTGAGTTACTCACTCTGACCAACAACTTGAAAAGTAACCAACATTCACCATCAAGTTCAGTGTAAACTGGTCTTCTAACTATCCCATCACTAGTTAACTCAACCAAAGCATCTTCATAAACAAAAGAATCAATTTTATCCAGAATAGTTCCTTGATAATCATTTACAACTCCTTCATGAGTAATTCTCAAAAATTTAGCCCAATATCTTGAAGAAAAGACAAATTTTCATCCATTTATCTTGCTTCTTACCCAATTTTCATTTTCCTTGAAACTGAACCCAATGAACTAATAAAACTGGTGCACCAACCTAGGATATAATGACCTCTGGTTAGACAAAACCCATTCTACCCATCCCTGGTCATGAAAAAATCTGAGCACCAAAGACTTTATCAAAAGTAACCACTTGGATTGAACTTCTTTTTCAGGAAAAACTATAGGCATAGAAAGCTCAGGGTTCACTGGATCTATAGAAACTGGATGGCTTGACTCACCTTTCTTCTTCTTTGAAGGACATGACTCGTTTGAAGAAGAAATTGTATCTCTCTTCACTCTAACCACGATGATAATCTTGGAAGGTTCAGGAGAAAGAGAAGGAAGGATAACAGTTGGGAGAGAAAAGGGCATTAAATGTTTTGAAATAAAGGTGAGAGATAGGTGAGCATTGGAATTATACAAACATCCAATTTATATCATTTAGGGATTCATAAAATCCAAATCAAAATAAAATTTTAATCGAATTAAAAATTAATTAAATAAATAATTTTTAAGACTAAAATACTAATGAAAACTTAAAAACAAATGGTGATAATTTGACAAAGGTAGACTGTTTCCAATTATGAGTAACTCCAATGGTAGGTAAAACTCAACAATGGGTAAACTCCAATGGTGGGTAAACTTTAAAAGTGGGTAAAAAAAATGGTGGGTAAACTCCAATGGTGGGTAAACTCCAATGGCTAGTAAACTCCAATGGTGGGTAAACTCCAACAATGGGTAAAACCAATGGTGGGTAAACTCAAACAATGGGTAAACTCCAATGGTGGGTAAACTACCATGGTGTCTAAAATCCAATGGTGGGTAAACTCCAATAGTGGGTAAACTCCAATGGTGGGTAAAACCAATGGTGGATAAACTCCAACGGTGGGTAAACTCCAATGGTGGGTAAACTCCAACAGTGGGTAAAACCAATGTGAGTCCCAAAAAATTACACTTAACCAAAATTAATAATTCCTAATTCATGTTTTATGTAGTTCATTCTCTCATAATTCAAGGGATTGGTGAAAATATCAGCAATATGATGTTCATTTCTAATGCATTCAAGAGTTATATCACCCTTTTGGAAATGATCTCTCAAAAAATGATGTCTTCTATCAATATGTTTTGTTTTAGAGTTAGATATAGGGTTTTTAGAAATGTATATAGCAATTTTATTATCACAATTTATAGGGACATGTCAGAATTGATATCCATAGTCTAGTAATGTGTGTTTCATCCAAAAAATTTGTGCGTAGCAGCTACCTGCAACTATGTATTCAACTTCAGCAGTAGACAGTGCAACAAAATTTTGTTTCTTACTACACCAAGATACTAGTGAATTTCCCAAAAGGTGACATGTTCCAAAGGTTCTTTTTCTATCCAACTTAAAACTACCAAAATCATCATCTGAATAACCAACTAGGTTAAATGCTTTTCCTCTAGGGTAGAAAAATCCTAAATTGGTAGTATACTTGTGGTATTTAAAAATACTTATTATAACAACTAAATGTGACTCTTACACACACTAAACATAATTTCATCTCGAATAACAGTTAAGTAGAGAAGACTTCCAATCATACCTTTATAATTGGTTTGATCCACTAATTTCCCAGTTTCATCAAGATCCAATTTATAGGTGGTACTCATGGGAGTATCACTAATCTTAGTGTTATCCAAAATAAAATGTTTCAAAATGTATTTAGTATATTTACTTTGATTTATAATAATTCCTTCTTTATTTTGAAAAATATGAAAACCAAGAAAGAATTTTAGTTCACCCATTAAACTCATTTAAAATTCATTTTTCATCATTTTTGAAAAATAAGAACATAAATAATTTTTAGAAGATCCAAAAATAATATATTATACATAAATTTGAACAACTAAAACATCTTTTAAAATTATTTTTATAAATAGGGTAGGATCAACTATACCTTTTGAAAATCCTTTTGAAATAAGAAAAGAGATGAGTCTATCATACCAAGCTCTAGGATCTTTTTTTAAACCATATAAAGATTTTTTTAACTTGAAAACATGATTTGGAAAATGAGGATTTTGAAATACAGGTGGTTTTTCAACAAAAACATCCTCAACTATATACCCATTCAAGGATACACTTTTGACATACATTTGATATAGCTTGAAATCTAGATGTGTTGCATAGGCTAACAATATTCTAATGGATTCAAGTATGGATATGGGTGAAAAGGTTTCTTCATAGTCTATACCTTCTTTAATATAATCTTGAACAACTAGTTTATCCGTATTCTTCACTATTGTGCTAGATTCATCAACCTTATTTCTAAACACCCATTTAGTACCTATAGTCAAGGTGTATTGGGGTCTATCAAAAAGTTCCAAAACTTTATTTATTTCAAATTTATCAAGTTATTATTTCATATCCATTACCCATAATTCATCATTAATTTCATCATTGATGTTCTTAGGTTCAAGCTGTGATAATAAATCTTGATGTTCAACCTGGTTTCTTAGAGAAGATCTAGTTTTGGTACCTCTATCTAAGTCTCTAACAAAAACATCTAAAGTATGGTATTTAAGATTCCTAACATCTTTTAAAAAATAAGGGATATTCACCTCAAGTTCCTCTATAAGTTAATGTTTTGGAATTTCCTCAGAACTAGATGATTTTTCTGCCTGTTTTACAGTAGAATCAGAAGGTTTGGAATTAAAGTTCAAAGTGGAAAAATCATCCTCAAGGTTTTCTAAAGATATTTTAGGTTTATGTGGATCTATCTCATCAAAATTTACATGAATATATTCTTCCACAGTTTTGGTTATTTTGTTAAAAAATTTATAGGATTTACTTGAAGTATAATAGACAAGGAAAATTCCATCATCACACTTGGAGGAAAAATTGTCAAGATTATCCTTAGTGTTGAGAATAAAGACTTTGCAACCAAAAACTCAAAAGTAATTAACCTTAGGATTCATATTATTCTAAAGTTAATAAGGGGTTTTCTTCAAGGTATGTCTAATTAAAAATATATTAATTATATAGCAGGTTGTATTCATATCCTCATCCCAAAAGTTGTCAGGTAAGTCATATTCATTAATAATAGTCTGAGATATCTCTTGAAGTGTTCTATTTCTTCTTTCTATAACTCCATTCTACTGAGGGGTCCTAGGAGTAGAGAAGTTATGAATATATCCATTTTTTGAGAAAAAAGATTCAAAGTATTTATTTTTAAACTCATGTCCATGGTCAATTCTTAAGGTTTTAATTCTAAATCCACTTAGATTTTCTAAATATTTAGCATACTTAGTAAAATAAGAACAAGATTCACTCTTGTGATCTAAAAATAATACCCAATTATACCTAGAAAATTCATCTATAAGTATATATACATAGAAATTACCATTTAAAATTTAAACTCTAGATGGTCCAAACAATTCCATGTGCACTAACTCAAGAGGTTTAGAAGTTGAAACTTCTTTCTTTAATTTAAAAGATATTTTGTGTTTTTTCCCTTTTTGATAGGGGTTACAGACTTTATCATTTGGGAATTCAAGTTTGGTAGATGCTTGAATAACCCTTTCCTAGAAAGATTTCTAAGTGAGTAAATGTTACAGTGGCCTAGTCTCCTATACCAAATCTAAGATTCTCTATAAAAGTCACTTAAGCAAGAAACATTTTTGTGAAATAGAAGAATCAAGATTAATAACATACACATTCTCATTTATCAAAGAAGTAAATACTAAAGAATTTTTATAATTAAAAACAATAAAATAATTTATTTCAAATTTTACATGAAAACCACCAGCACATAACTGTGATATGATAAGCATATTTTATTTTAAACCATCAAGATAAAGTACTTTAGAAATTAAAACTGAGTTAGTGTCATCGATTTGGAAAAGGCTAATGATATTTACTTTAGTATTGTAACTAAAGTTAAAATGAAAAATATCAACCATTATCAGGTTCTTGAAGCTCGAGTAATATCATGTCATATTCCTAGAACATTCACTGTCCAAGTACCACAAATTTTTATAGTAAATTTTCAAGAAGCTTTCCTATAAAACAAAGTTTATACCAAGAATGATTTTGGTACCCAGATTTTCTTGGATCCAGATATGTTAGTAATTAGGGCCTTAGGAACCCATATTTTCTTAATAGGTTTCCTATAATATGGTTGCAAATTCTTTGAAATAAAAACCTCATTGGTTCCACTTGAATAAAAACTATTAGTAGAATTTCTAGAGTTAGACTTAGAAGCAAAAGTGCTCTTAATAACTCTTCTTTTCCGAGGTTGGTAACCTAGACCAACAATATATTTAGGAGAATTTGATTTTCCTAATATTTTAGTGAGAGTATCTCTTACATTTTTAAATCTCTCTAAGTATTTATTTAGTTTCTCATTTAACAATTTCAGTTCAGTATTTTCTTTTAACAATTGAGCATTTCCCCTTTTTCTATAGTGAGATCAGTTCTAACACTAACATATAAAACATGTTATTTCTTTAGAAATTTTAATTTATATTTAATATCATTAAAAGTATCTTCAAGCATGTTTTAGTACTCAAACATTTCCTCTTTTGACATATCATCATCTTTTTTACTTTTAGAGTGATCAAAATTACGTATAGGAGATACAACAGGTACCTTGGATATGTTTGTCATAAAGCACATGTTTTCTCTATCGGGATTTTCTTAATTAGTTGAGTAAGAGTCATTAAAGATATCCTCATAGGCACTCCGTATGGATTTCATTTCTTTCTTATACTTTCTATCCTTATCCTCATACTTTTCTTGTATTTCAACTTAGGACAGTAAACCTTTACACGTCCATTTCTTTTACACTCATAGTAGGTAATGTCACTTGAGATGTCATATCTTTTTTAGTTATTTTTCCAATTCACTCTACTATCATAATTTCCCTTGTAACTTTATTTCCTAAATAATTTCTTCTTTTTATAAAATTTCTTAAACCTTATGGGTCATTTCCTTATCACTATTGGCTGGTGATTCATCATCACTGGAGATTTTAGCTTGTACCTTTTCTTTTTTCTTTTTGTTTTGATGTAGTAGTTTTGAAGGAAATATATTTTCTCTTAGGTTCATCATCCTCTTCATGATTAACATTAATCTATTACTCATACATCATTAACTTCCCCATAAATTCCTTGATAGGTAGATTATTGATGTCACACAATTCACTTATTGAAACAGATGTCCCTATACATATCTCTAGAAGACATCTCAGCAGTTGTGGCATGCGTGTCGCAACGCGTGAAAATTTGTAATATTTATTATCCTACCAACTACTGTAGAAGTGGAAAGCAGGGTCGAACCACATAGAGAATGTGAGCAGACACTGGAAATGTACTTTGGTAGGAATGTTTAGGCATATGGGATTTAATCGTGTGATTAACAACTAAGTTCTAAAAACTAAATGACTATTTTAATAATGACTATTTAAATTAACTAAAACTATTTAAGTGAACTAAGCTATGAAAGAAATTGACTGAGATGAAAGTGTCAGAGTCGTGACATCCGTTCAAGTGCATGCAATGTCAATTATTTAATTCCCAAATTTTAATATTTATTCATTCAATTATCACTGATTCCAAATTTAATCAAAATACTATCTGGTCTCGTTCTCTGATGTTAGACAGTATTTTAATGTTTATACAAATTATCTGTCATTTCATTCTCTGTCCTGACAAATAATTTGCGCGTCATGATAGCACCGAATCACTTGGTGAAATACGACAACCCGTTTCTCACAAAGTCAAAGTATCTACCTGTGTCGGGTTCGCTCACAGGAGATCACTTATTCAGTATCACTCACACAAGTTTGAAGAAGCGCACACATAAAATTTTAATTTTTCAATTAATATATTTATTTATTCAGAATTCTCTCGTGCGCTTGATCGAATTACGGATAAATAAATTCTCTGATGAACTCCCGTTCGTGATTACTTATTATGTATCACACGAACGGCCACTAAAGCATGTGTGCAGCGCCCAAATGAGAATTAATTTAAATGCAGATACAATTAATTAAATAAACATCCAAATGAAATTAATTCAAAAGGCAATCAAACATAGGAATAAATTAAAGACATGCAATTACCGTCACTTTTGTCACAACTCCAACACAAATGAATCAGCTTTCCATCATGATGACACGACACATAAAATAATGAATGGAAGATATCACCGTGCTCATGTCATTTCTTTGGTCACCATGAGATGCCGTCAACGATCGTGAAATAATAATCATCACTCTGCTCTGTGCATTCGCTGAAACCACACCCAAATCAAACAACTGCGCTGCTGAAAATATAATTTGATCTGCGCTTTCTCTCGTCATGTGACATGAATCTCCGGAAGCCAAGAGAACGTCGATGACATGTCCGAACCTCCGCTGCATCGATGATGCTGTATGTTAAAGTCGAGGGTGGATTTACGATGTTTCGGAACGAGGAGAGCCCGCAGCTGTGGCTGGTGTACCTGCTGCACCCTGAAGTGGCCGAGAAGGGAAGGTGGGGATGGCGTGAGGTGAGGAGGGTGCTGGATATCCAAGGTAAATGGGGCGGCGGAGTCCAGCAGTATTAGGGAGGATGGCTGAGGGGCGTGGGGGATGAGCGGGTAAGGGTGTCGCTGGTTATAGAGGCCGGCTGGGGAGGGGAGGGAAGAGTGCGGGTGAGAGAGAGGAGTAGGAGAAGCGGGTTCTGGATGAGCGGAGTGGGGGTTAAGGGGAATAGGAGGGGTGACCGAGGGGTTATAAGGGGGGCTGGGGGTAGTGGGTAGGCGGGATGGGGAGGCGGCGGGTGAGAGGTAGGGAGAGGGAGGCGCTGGAATGGGGAGGCGGCAGATGAGTGAGGCCATGGAGAGATGGGGTGCTAAGGGAGATAAGGGGAAGGGAGGGGATGTCGGGTGCTGCTGGGGGAGATAAGGGGGGCCAGGGTAAGGATGAGAGGATGGGCGGCTGAGGGAGATAAGGGGGGGCGAGTAATTGGGTGAGAGAAATGGGGATTGGAGAGAGGGATGGGGCGTGAGGTTACGGGTGAGAGAAATAGGGAAGGGGGAGCAGTGTGGTGATTGGAGAGAGGGAGGAGTTTGAAGAAAAAGTCAAAGTGAGGTGGGGTAGTTGGGGAGAGAAAATCAAAACAAAAAATAAATAAATAAAAAAGTAAAATCAAAGTTAAAACTAAATTTCAAATTCAAATTAAAAGAAAACAATTATCTAAATATTTAATGTTAGATAATAATAATAATAATAATAATAATAATAATAATAAAATTATAACTAAAAATTAATGCACATGTAATTAGATATCATAATAAACTAATAAAAAGATACTATGTTATTAATACTATAAAAATAATGAAATAAAATAAAATACAAATAGAGAATTAAAATATATACATACTAATAAAAATTAATAAAATAAACTAAACTAAAATTAGTGAAACTAATAATAATATAATTTAAATATTATGTATAAAATTAATATAACTAATAAAAAATAATAAATTACTAATATAAGTATATAAATTAACTAAAAATTATAAAAATATCTAAATTACTACAAAACTACAAAAATAAACTAAAAATATAAAAAATGGTTAAAATAATTAATTAAAACTAAGTTAGAAAATTATAAAAATACATGAGAATTCCATGTACATCAAATCCCCCACACTTAAACTTTTGCACTCTTGGGCAAAACAATCAGAAAGAAAACACAAGTGGCTGCAGACAAATTAAAACATCAAAATTACAAGTTCAAAATTTTTCAATCTTATTTACCCATAAAATATCATGCTTCATTTAAAACTCCAATTTTCAAAAACCATTTTTCTTCTACTCACAATCTTATCAAAACAAGTACATGCAATCATTTATCATGTGACCTACCTTTCCATTACACTCATTACTCGAAAAATTTGATCAATTTTTTTCTCAGTTCTCATACACATGCATGCTTACCATAGGATTGACATGAATTTCACATTTACAATAGTGGAAATCAAAATAATGAACCAATCTCAAAAACTTTACATAAGGTTCAAATGTTTCTGAAGCTGTGGGATGGTGGCTTAAACAAAAAGTTGACATATTTTTGGTAAAAAGGAGGGTTGAATCTTGAAATAAATGCATGATATATGTCAATCAAAATGTCTCCCTCAAATGTCTCCCTCAAAATCTTGCTCCCCCACACTTAAAACATTGCTTGTCCCCAAGAATATGATAATCCAATGTTTTGATCTTTTTTTTCTCTTTTTTTAAGACACAACTCACTCAAATAATATGGTCAGGAAAAACTGGTGAGTATCAACTCAAAAACCCCATGAAATAAATGTCAGACAAAAATACCAAAGAATGGTACACAAGTAGCGTATACGCTGTAACTTCTTAATGAAGGTAGGTCATATAGAAAACTTCCTAGCTCCTGGAGTAATGAATCATCACTTTTATAGGTATCCCCAAAGTTGAGGTTTACCGCGTAATGACCACCAATGTACTCATTATTTGAACCAAAAGGATTCGATATTCCTATATCAAAATATATCTAATGAATGTGGCTACTATGAAAAATAACTCATATGATCAGGATGGGATAATGTCAATCCATGTACATAAAATGACTAACTACCCCTCGAAGAACCTTCTCCATGAATAAATCTCTCCCCCACACTTAGATTGAAAATTATCATGTAGAAATTCAAGAAATGGGTAGGGAAGGGTATCAGTTATGGGCTTATCCTAAAAAGGATTCTTCATGGATTCTAAGGGCTATACGATGGAGAAAATATATGGGTGGGTCAGTGGGTCAATGGGGCTAAAATATCAAACATATGCCTCGATCATTTTAGTGCAACTTTCAAAATTCCTATCACTTTTATAGAAAAATATGACAAGTTCTAGAAGACATAACATGGTTGAGATTCTCTCAAGAAAAAGATAAATAAGAGATGATGTAAAGGGGGTCAGATTCCTCATGGGTATGGAGATATAATTTTGGACATCACAAATGATCATGAGTGCAAATAAGTGTCTAAAAAATATACAAGTTTTTTGAATTTTTTTTGAAGCATGAAATAATATCAACAATCATCTAAGTCATGAGATCAAGGATCAAAGAATTCCAAACAAGAATCAGGTGCTCAAACTGCCTAGGGACACAAGTGGTATGTTCCTGACTGTGTTTCAACAAAAATACAACGGATTTCATGTGGGTTCATCAATGATAGGAATGTTAGTTTTTTTTCATTTTTCAAATTTTTCTTGTTTTTTTTGTTAGTTTACATGGTGTTTTTGGAAGTATAAAATATGGAAAAAATAAAACACTTCCCTATGTAAGTGCAGATTGATGCGGAGAGGCTGTTTGTATCTAATGAAGCTCCAAAAATGGTATACCTGTAAAACCTACACATTGACAGCACATACTTGCATCATATCAAAGAAGTCACATCATAATCAATAGAATTTGGATGATAAAAATATTTATTATGAATTTAAATCCACTACTGTGCCGGGAGAAAACAGATTGCGGTAAACACATGCTATTTTATTTAAAATAAAACTAAATGAAATGAAATTAAATGCATTGAAAAGAAAACAAAAAAATGATGGGTTTCCTCCCATTGAGCGCTAAATTTACTTCATCTTCATCCAGACATTATTGAAACTCCACCAGGGTCGAACGGAAATGTAAACCATGCATCTGCTTCTTTTTCAGTAGGAGTGTGGAATCCATTCGTTGAAGATGAGTTTATCCTGCAAGATGTACAAAATCTCAACGGAAGCTTATTAGAAAAATGAATGTGTGGAATGAAATGAAAATAGGAAAACTCACAAGGGAACGAATATACCTCACCTGAAGAAAGACTCATCGAATAATTGAATTTTTGGAAAAGTCCAATAGCAGAAAGATCAAGAAGATTGCCTCTTTGAATGTGCACAGGTGAAAAGATGCCTTTAGCAGACTCCTTTAGTGGTCAGCTTATATCCATCACATCATTGAATGTAGTATCTGGGTTGATGATGTATCCCAATTCGTTTTCACACCCAACCACTAGCACAAGGAAATTTACTGGTTTCCAACTCAATTCATGCTCGATGGTTTCATTGATTGTGATACGGTCAACAATATTGTTCACATATGTGGGTATTTCAAGTGAAGTGTTTTTAGACTTGATGCGTGGAGAAAGTGGTGTGGGATCAATTGGAGAAGATGACTCCATTTTGTCAAGAATGACATCTTTTTTAAAATTTTCCTCTATACCACCCTCATCATATTTCTCTGTTGGTACATGTTTCACCGCAAACTTAGGATCCTCCAAGAAATCCCATTCTTCCATTGTTTCTAGAAAATTATGAGTGTTCTCTACCACCAATGCTGATTGATTCTCTGAATCCAGAAAATTTTCAGATGTCTCCATTTTAGAAAAAGTTTTGGACTCACAAAGATTTTCAGAAAGAGGTGATTCGATGTCATTTAAAGTGATGTCCTCTTGAGTGTGAAAATCCACTGTCTCTTGGTTCAATTCTGAATCTATCATGGTAAAGAATGGTCCTAGTTCAATGTACTCTTCATCCTCAAAAGGTGAAATTTGATAGACATTGAATGTGTCCTTTTTCACTTTGGGATGACTGAGTTGTGAACTCACAAAAGGACATGAAATCACATTTTCTGAGGGATTGTTATGTTCAATAGGGTGGAATACTAAGCTCTCATATTCTTGAAATGTGATTAGATTGGAATAATTATTTTTTGATGGAGGGGAGTCATCAATTGTATGATAAGAAGGCAGATCAATTTCATTATCAGACTCGGGACATAGATGTTGTTAAAATGGAACCTCTATTGCACTCTCCTCAAAATAATTGTTTGGAATTAGATCATCAAGTGGTAATGACACAGATAGTTCATAAATATGATTCATTTGATTTATTAAAATTTTCAATTGATTTTATAGATCTTTTGTTGAGGAAAAAAACTTTGTATTACGTCCATCTTGAAGTTCAAACCTATGATTTGTCTCAGTGATAGTGCAACATGTACTCAATTATTGAATCATTTGTTTGAAATGAATTATCAAGTTCTAAATTTTCAAGAATGCATTGAATTTTAAAATGATCAATAGAAGTATAAGGACTTGTTTCATAGCATGGTGAAATATTCTCATATGGATCATAGCATGGACTTAAATAAATATCATTGAAATAAACATGATTACCTGGATAGCTCATGTGCGGTGAATCATTATACGTCATACATTGAGTTGGTGCTGTGTAGGGAAGGTACTAGTTGTAATTGTGTGGTGAGACCCACATCATTTTGAACTTCTGGGTGTCTTGAAAATCCCAGCAATGGAAAATTCATAGAGTAGTGAACTATTTTTTTGTTGGTTTGGTTTTTTTTTAAATTTTTTTGACCTAAATAAATATTTTAAAGGAACTCCTAATGCTACTATTCTCCTCGGCAATGGCGCCAGATATTTGGAATGCGCTTCGCAATGCGTGAAAATTTTCAATATTTATTATGCTACCAACTACTGTAGAAGTGGCGAGCACGGTCGAACCACAGAGAGAATGTGAGTAGACACTGGAAATGTAATTTGGGAGGAATGTTCAGGCAGATGGGCTTTAATTGTGTGATTAACTACTAAGTTCTAAAAACTAAATGACTATTTTAATAATGACTATTTAAATTAACTAAAACTATCTAAGTGAACTAATCTATGAAAGAAATTGGCTGAGATGAAAGTGTCAGAGTCGTGACATCCGTTCAAGTGCATGCAATGTAAATTATTTAATTCCCATATTTGAATATTTATTTATTCAATTATCACCGATTCCAAATTTAATCAAAATACTATTTGGTCTCATTCTCTGATGTTAGAAAGTATTTTAATGTTTACACAAATTATCCTTCATTTCGTTCTCTGTCCTGACAAATAATTTGCACGTTATGATAGCACTGAATCACTTGGTGAAATACGACGACCCGTTTCTCACAAAGTTGAAGTATCTACCTGCGTCGGGTTCACTCACATGAGATCACTTATTCAGTATCACTCACACAAGTTTGAATAAGCACACACACAAAATATTAATTTTTCAATTAATATATTTATTTATTCAGAATTCACTCTCACGCTTTATCGAATTCCGGATAAATAAATTCTCTGATGAACTCTCATTCATGATTACTTATTAGGTATCACAAGAACGAGCACCAAAGAATGTGCGCAGAGCCCAAATGACAATTAATTTAAATGCAGATACAATTAATTAAATAAACATCCAAATGAAATTAATTCAAAAGGCAATCAACCATAGGAATAAATTAAAGACATGAAATTATCGTCACTTTCGTCAAAACTCTAACACAAATGAATTAGCCTGCCATCGCGACGACATGACACATAAAATAATGAATGGAATATATCACCGTGCTTGTGTCGTTGCTTTGGTCATCGCGAGACGCCGTCAATGATCGCAAAATAATAATCATCACTCTGCTCTGTGCATTTGCTGACGCCACACCCGAATCAAACCATCGCGCTGCTGAAAATATAATCTAATCTGAACTTGCTCTCGTCGTGCAATGTGAATCTCCGGAAGCCAAGCGAACGTCGATGAAATGTACGAACCTCCGCTGCGTCGATAATGCTATATGTTGAAGTCGAGGGTAGATTTTCGCTGCTTCGGATTGAGGAGAGCCGGCAGCTGTGGCTGGTGTACTTGATACACCCTGAAGTGGCCGAGAAGGGAAGGTGGGGATGGCGTGAGGTGAGGAGGGCATTGTCTATCCAAGGGAAATGGGGCGGCGGAGTCCCACAGTATTAGGGTGGATGGCCGAGGGGTGTGGGGGGTGAGCGGGTAAGGGTGTCACTGGTTATGGAGGCCGGATGGGGAGGGGAGGGAAGAGTGCGGATGAGAGAGAGGAGTAGGGGAAGCGGGTTATGGCTGAGCGGAGTGGGGGTTCAGGGGAATAGGATGGGAGGCCGAGGGGTTAGAAGGGGGGGGGCGGGGGTAGCAGGTAGGCGGGATGGGGAGGCGGCGGGTGAGAGGTAGGGAGAGGGAGGCACTGGAATGGGGAGGCGGCGAATGAGTGAGGCTGTGGAGAGATGGGGTACTGGGGGAGATAAGGGGAAGGGAGGGGATGGCGGGTGCTGCTGGGGGAGATAAGGGGGGCCGGGGTAGGATGAGAGGATGGGTGGCTGGGGGAGATAAGGGGGCTGAGTAATTGGGTGAGAGAAATGGGGATTGGAGAGAGGGATGGGGCATGGAGTTACGAGTGAGAGAAATAGGTAAGGGGGAGTGGTGTAGTGATTGGAGAGAGGGAGGAGTTTGAGGAAAAAGTGGGAGAAAAAGTCAAAGTGAGGTGGGGTAGTTGGGGAGAGAAAATCAAAACAAAATAAATAAATAAATAACAAAGTAAAATCAAAGTTAAAACTAAATTTCAAATTCAAATTAAAAGAAAACAATTATCTAAATATTTAATGTTAGATGATGATAATAATAATAATAATAATAATAATAAAATTAGAACTAAAAATTAATGCACATGTAATTAGATATCATAATAAACTAATAAAAAGATACTATGTTATTAATACTATAAAAATAATGAAATAAAATAAAATACGAATAGAGAATTAAAATATATACATACTAATAAAAATTAATAAAATAAACTAAACTAAAATTAGTGAAACTAATAATAATAATATAATTTAAATATAATATATAAAATTAATATAACTAATAAAAATAATAAATTACTAATATAAGTATATAAATTAACTAAAAATTATAAAAATATCTAAATTACTACAAAACTACAAAAATAAACTAAAAATATAAAAAATGGTTAAAATAATTAATTAAAACTAAGTTAGAAAATTATACAAATACATGTGAATTCTATGTACATCAAGTTGCATAATTTGATCATTTTTAGACACTGGATTCCATAAAGAGATCATTGTGTTCACTATCTCATTAAACTTGAGATACATATCAAAAATCAACTCATCAGGTTTTATCTTAAATGTATCACATTTAATTCTATAAGTGTTCAATATCATTTAATTAACATTAGTAGTTCCTTCATGAGAAATGGACAATGTATACCAAATTTTAAAAGTAGTTTTATTAACAGATATCCTATTGAATTATTCATATTCTAAAGCACATTAAAGAGAATTCATATGTTTTCAGTTATTATTATAATCAAGTTTAGTTTCATCATCCCAAGTACTTATAACAGTCGTAGATAACTCATATTTATCCTCTATGGCAGATAAAATTTCAAACCCCATACTTTCAATATGAATTTTCATTTTTATTTCCCATTGAGAATAGTTATTTCCATTAATTTAAGGAGGTCTGTTAGTAGAATATCCTTCTTTTCTATTATCCATTTAAAGAACTAAATTTATAATTGATATAAATTTAAGATCTTTAAAACACAACTAAAAATCACAGTTGAAAAGTTTTGAAAAATCCTTTGATACAAGATGTTGGTCAGAGCGTGTATCTCAAGATGGGAGAGGGTGAATTGAGTACCCAATAAAAATTTATATCCAAAATAGGTTTAAATAAAATCCTTGAAATAATAAAAATAGACTAGTTAATCAAAATAGTAGATCAATATATGTTCCGTTATTTTAAAATATTTCTCAAATATCAATTAAGTATTACTTAGAAAAATTATGAAAATTTACATAATCAAAACCTTATATAAGAAATAATTAAGTCTAATTATCAATGTATTGGTTTTGTTTAAAGTTTTAAAAAAATAATTTTAAAGCATAGAAAAAAAAACAAAAAAAAAACAAAACACACAACAGAATAAATACAAAAGGTTTAGTCTCAAGTTGAGACCTAATCATATCCGCTTTAAAATCACCTAATTCTAAGTAAATTATATAAAATAATATTTGATCTACAACCTGGATTAGGTAAACAACAAAAAACTAGCTATCCATGTCACACAATACCTCTTCCACAACAACCGTGGGAATAAAACTAAAACAGGCCACACAAGGACCTCTTCCACGACATGTGGGTAAACAGGTGTAAAGAAAGTAGTGAAGATATCAAGTATCTTCCAGTTAAGTTTTAGGAGATAGTGTGCGTGTTAAATATATAGAGAAACACACACTACTTATAATGTAAAAATAATAAATAGACCGAGAAAATAAAATATGTAAAGAAGTTATTATTTCTTGGTCTGATGTTATCTGAAGAATGATACTCCTTGAATGTATCTTGAACAAAATATCAAGTCATGTTTCTAAAAATCTCAGTAAAAAAGAGTTTCATGAACTCTTTTGTTATGATAATGGGAAGGAACTAGATGTTCAATGAGCCTCAATCTTCTACATTTGAGTGTAATCAAGTTTCTTTGTGTAAGATCTTAGTAGGTGGAACTCTTCAGGTTCTTGTAATATGGATTTAGATCACTTCTCATGTATGTGTATATCTTTATCTCTTCACTTGTATCACAACTTATTGCATGATGGACTATACTACTTCTTTTAGCAGTATCATGTAGGAAGAATCATCTGGATCCTCTGCTCCTCATACTGGATGACTGAAACAAACTTTAATATATTCATGCAATAGTTTAAGAACAATAATTAAAATAACTCTCAACATTAAATTTTATAATATAGATGTTAGAAATATTTAATTCAAAATAAATAGAAATAGGGATAATGACTCCTTTGAACTGTGAGAAAATTCTAGCAGTGACTTAGTCTGGCGGTGAGTCATGCCAATAGTGACTCATCTGAGTGGTGAGTCTTCTCAACAGTAGTTCATATCAATACTTTTCCAAAATTAAATGTGACTACATTATTATAGTGAGTAATCCTATAATAGAGAGTCTTTCTCATACTTACCCAATTTTCCATTGGTCATCTCCACCGGTAGGTGTTTTCCATACTTTATCAAATTTCTATGGGTCATCTCCAATGGTAGGTGTTTTCCATACTTTACTAAATTTCCATGAGTCATCTTCAATAGTAGGTGTTTTCTATACTTTGTCAAATTTTCATGGGTCATCTCCAATCGTATTTTTTTCCATACTTTTTCAAATTTTCACCCTGGTGGTGAATTATTGTCGATGGTAGGTATTTCCCATACTTAGCCAAATTTTCATCTTGACAGTGAGTCATCTCTAATACTGATCATCTTCAACGATGATTCATGTCTGGAAGTGGGTCTTTCCAACACTTGGAATTTTTTTTCTAACATGCCTTATAACATACAATGCTACCATAAAACATAAAACTCATTAATATCATAAGAAACCTGATTGTGTGGTCATTAAAATAAGGGTGTAAATATATTATTTCATGGATATTTGATCACATACTTATCTTATGGTGTATCCATGGTTGGTTTTTCCTATGATTAGCTACTTTTCTTTTACATTTGACATATTCTTGGATTTGGTAAATATGGTATGAATTTATGGAAAGTGAAAAAATGTTTACAAAATAGTTTTATTTATGGAAAGAAAAGGATTTTTTACAAAATAGTTTCATTTATGAAAATGCTTTATAAAATGGATTTTGTTTTTAAAGCTAGAACTTATGCATTATTGATATTATAAATTGTATATATTGTTTAGTGGTATCCTACTAGGCTCTGCACACACACACTAATTTTGAATTTGGGCAGATGTAGACCTTGTTTTTAAGGACTCAAGTAAAGGTAAGGGCATCATGTAGCATGTCAGGTTCTCTTTTAGTTCGTTGCCTTCACAGTGGGATGGTTTGGTGGAAAAAAATGGTCACATGAAGACTTATTTAGTCCAGTCTTCTTTATCTTTCTGGTTTGTCCTATTTGTATTGAGTTTTATGTCTCATGAATATGTATCCACTTCTTCTATATTATAATTTGATGTTTATTTAGTTATACATGAGACTTATGGTTCTTTTCTATATCTCATCATGTGGTGGACTATTTAGGGTGTCTTGTCTAGTTGACCCAGGTTGGTTCATTAAAAATTGGTATCAAAAGGAATTTTTGTCCTAAAGTGTTGTTGACACTACCTGGGTATAATTTAGTGTTTTGGTAGATTGGATTCAGGACCGTCAGAATTTAGGTAGTAAGTGTAGAAAAGGGGTCTGACCAGCTCACTTTTGTTTCTGAATCCGAGTTACCATTGGTGGTCAGGGATTTTTTCCAATAGTGTGACTTAGTGGTTAAGGTTGTTTGAATGAACTAGATATAGGGTTTATTTAAATGTACACGTTCCTTATCTTTATTTAGTATTTGTTTTAAAAATTCATGATTGCTTTTAAATTAATGTTGTTTTAAAGCATTGAGATGGATACCTAATGTTTGTCCTATGATTTTGGAATCTTCTCATGACTAATTGATTTTTGTCTTCTGACCATCATACAATGCATCCTATAATAGATATTTCAAATCCAAGTGAGGAAGATGTGAGATAGGTTCTGATGGTGAATCCTCTGTTGGAATCTTCGTTGGCAGAAGCTGTTATCCACACTATTCAGACTCTAGGTCAAGCAGGTGTTAGGAACCCAGGATGAGCAGTGGATCATGGATCATAATTTACTAAATAGTATCCATCTATCTTCCATGGTGATAAAGGACCCCAAGAATTTGAATAATTACTTGACCATATTGATAGGATCTTTAACTTTTTGAATACTCTTGAGGGATCTAAGTTAGGGTTTTTATCGTATATGCTTGAAGTATCAGGAAGGAGATGGTGTGACTTGATAAACTCATATTTTCATGTATATTTTTAAGCATATTATTATTATTTTCAAAGTGTTTTGATGAATAATCCCATAAAATTCATTATTTTACTAAAATGAGGTAAATATTAAATATATTATTAAAATGATTTAAAATGAATAAATTTATTAGAAATTTTAACTTGGTATTTATTTTATTATTCTATTTATCTTTTCTAAGTAATATTTTAATGTTTTTAGCTAATTTTTTTAGCCAAGATTAGTTAGAACATCATCTAGTGGTAGCTAGACACCTAGCCAACTTAAAAGGGTTTAGCTATCCAAGCCACCATGAAGATGGACAAAAGAGTCTGTAGGGACGTGAGGCTGTATAGAGGACCAGGCCTGTGCAGCGCATGGCCCATGTGGAGGAACCCACCAGTGTGCATAATCTGGGACAAAGCTTGAACGTGCTGCATAGTGTGGCACAACCTAATCAGTTTGTGTGTTCATGTGAATCTAGGAGACCACCCTAGAGTGGGCTTATGTGTAGTGAAAGCCATGAATTTCAATTTAAACAAATACAGATCCACTTTCCTCTTCCGATGTGGGATGATTCCTATGTGGTTACTATTCAACTTACAAAAATGGTATCGTTTCACCCCAACCACATGACCCCTTATGCTCATACACTACCCACCACTGCTCTTCACTACTCATGAAATTTTTACTTGACTTCCGTTGTCTACTACTCATTGAGAATTGCCATTACCACGATTAGAGAGCGCGATCTCGAGCTTAACTTCCACTACCGAAGCCAGAGACCACCCAGGATCATCTTTGGATCCTCATATAAGCTCTATAGAGACTATATCAAGGATTCATCCAACCACTATGAAGGACATATGATTTGAGGATACTACCATCATTTCTTTACCGCTGCCTTGGTCCCTACTGCTATAATCCATCATTTCCACACCCGTTGAAGCACCATGGTACATGCCACATAAAACCACCACTGAGGCATGCATGAGCCATGCATGAGAAATAAATAAGCCCCACTATTTTTTCACCCCATCGTAAAGAATGGAAAACCCAGTGTGTGTAGAGTTTTAAAACTAGGATATTCAAATAAAAATCTAAATTTGAAATTATATCTTTGATCGAGGGAGAAGGATGAAGGTTTTTTGTGTACTTATAAAAGGGAGGAGGCTTGACCACTGCACAAAGAAGTTGACACCCATTGAAGATCCATTTAAGGAGAGGCTTGACTACTAATATTTTCTTCTGTTTTTATTTTATTTTTATTTTTACCATATTATTTTGTAATTTTTAATTCTTCAGTTAATACATCACATGTATTTTTATCTTATTTTGTGTTACCAAAATTATTATTTTTTTCTTCTTTTAGTTATTCTTCTTCATATTATTTTATTCTTTCTTATGCCCTTCATGTATTTTTTTATTTTATATGTTATACTTCTTTTCTAATTCTCTCTCTTTTCTTCTTATATTTCTTCTTCTATTATTTAATGTGATTTAATTTTCTTATTTTTTTATCTCTCTCATATTCTTATTATTTTATCTTTATTCTATTTTTATCTTCTTCACACCATTGTGATATCTTACCCTTGATAATGAGGGGATAACCTGAGGCATGGCTCGGGGGAGGTTATTTGTTCTTGAATTCTCTCTTAAAGTTTATTTTGTGTTTCGGTAGATGTAAGTGACATGCACGAGTGTGAAAGTTTTACACCATGAAATGAAACTCAATTATATTTATATTATTTTATTTTTATATTTTCCTTCCCTTCCATTATTCATAAGCTCTTCACATGGTTGAGTGGATCTAATCAATGGATGAAATGACATATGATGGAGTTGGGTCTTAAAAGATGTCAAACTCTCGATTGAGGTGTTCCATCAACCTTGATTATAGGAGGAGGTGGAATTTAGTTTTCTTAAGAATTTTAGAATTCAAAACTTCTAAATAAAGGAATAACAATTCATGTGTGAGATATAATAACTGAATTATCAAACTAAATTTAAAACAAATAAAGAAAAATAATGATAGAACTCAAAACCAAACCTAGGACTAATTTCTTTCTTTTTAATATAATTTTGTTTAGAATTTCATATTAAGGTAAAATTTATTTTCCTTTAATTATTTTAGAATATAAAAAAACCCCAAAAAATATAATTATTTTAAGAAAAATAACAAAAAGTAGTTATTAGGTGAATTTGAATAAGTATACAACTATGAAGCTTCTTAAGTGAGATGACCCTATTCATCCACTATGCTGCACTAGTAAGTAATTCAAAATTTTCTTTTTCCATGCCCCGTAACATGCATGCTTCAAAACTGACACCATTTACAGGGAATACATGAAACTTCCAGCACTAATTGAACATACATTAAAGGAAGTCCTTAAGGAAATACAATTGGCTAAGCCCAAGGAGAATAAAATAGAGGCTACTCATATTGAAAGGGAGAATTCTGATTTTCATTTTGAATGTTTAAATTCTATCCAATTTAAAATAAATTCTAAAATATCCTTTGAAAATTCTATCCATGCATCCCATATTATGAAAGCACTGGACAAGTTGTCATGAACCAGCCCGGGGCGAACCTGAACCGGTCACTCGATCCGGATCGCAGAAAGTCCCGAGGGGCGTTCCCGATCCCCCCGGGATGACAACTAGTTCAAAGCATCAAAGTTAAAACATTGGGAACGATTTGGACCAAAAAAAGATAAATAAGTAAATAAGAATAAATAGAACAAAAGCACTAAACTCTAGCAGTGGAAAGAAATAAAACCAAACAGCAGACGTACCTCCATGTGACCCTTCGGTCACCTCCCAACCAAGGTGAACATTGCTCCCAAAATGAGCAACTCAGCCAAGAAAACCTGAACAAGGGAAACCTGTGACTGAAATGATAAAATAGGCGTGAGCATTAAAAATGCTCAGTAGGGATGCCAAAGTAAACCACAGAATCCAACCAAGACCAATTTCCAGAAACAATCCCAAAAACACTAGTTTGCACATACAAAGATAGAAAATAGGGTTTTCATATTTTAAAGAAAAAAGGGACCCTGATTTACCATTTCAAAAACTAACACACGCCACAAACCGTTTTACCCAAAACAAATGCATTTCTTGAAAACTGAATTTCAAATCCATGTTTATCACATTTGTGAAAAAGAAGAACATGTAATAAGTAAATGCTGGAAACCAAGTGAAAGTAAAAGTAAACAAGAAGATATAAGAAATAACCATGGGTGATCCTAAACATCCCTAGAAAACCCCTGGACGTACTCAGTTTCAGACTACCTGCCGGCGTGGTACTCTATAGTCAATAACCAACTGGCCACCCTAATATCCAACTAGTGGAACATCCCTCCTGGCCTGTCCACGACTCTAGGGGGTACTAACCCGTCTAATCAGGGCTAGAAAGCAACCGTCACTCGATAATCTATAAGACGCCCAGAAACCCATGGTGATTTCGATAATACTGTGTAAGTAGGAGGCCCTCGCACGTGTGACTCATCTCACCGCACTTGACAACCCCTTACACGGACACCACTACATGAAAACCCTCGAAGGGAAGTCCCCCTGTAGAGATGCCCACAAATATGTATATATGAAATTATTTCACATTCAACAAGGTGCCAACCGGGCCTTCACAACATGTGAAGTTTCAAAACATTTCGTAAACGAGTTAAGTTGCCAATCGGGCACACACACTTTTCCCAAAAGTCAGTGTAAACACCCCATTCAAAACCCAATACCAAATGGGCCTTCAAACTAAAAAACCATTCAACTCACACCAAAGACCAACCGGGCCAACTTTTCATCTGTCTTTGAAATACCAAACCATACCATCAAAAACCTAGTTTTAAGAAAATATATTTTTTATGTGTCATTTTCATTTGGAGGCACATCCATGTGAGAACCTAGTACTCCCATGGATGTGACAACACCCAACGACACATCTAGTTTTTAGAATAATCACCTTGGAAACCATTTTCATAAAACACTTAGCATTGAAACCAAACCTAATTCTTTCACAACACTTTATAAAATCAAATTTCATCTTTCAAACCAACCACCATTTCCAAAACTTTTCTAAAACAACCTATTGGTTCATCATTTTTTCAAAAAAACACACCAAACCAAATCTTACATTTCCAAAACACAATCACTATCAGTTACAACCAAACACATCACAAGGCACTCAATTTAACTTTACCAAGAACCTATGCATTTCATATAAACCAACATCAAAAGCCACTTTCAGAAACTTAAAACAACAATATAACTATGTCAGATGCTTTTCATAAACACAAAAGAAATGCAACGATATAAAATAATTAATTGAAAACATTCAAGTGCTCAAGGTTTGAATCAAAAAGGGGAAATGGTTGGAAACACCTACCTCGGTTAACCCATGTCCAAAATGTACGCTCTTCCAGCGGTAACCATCTTCACACATCACACAGTTGTGCGCACGTGTCTTTGATGTGCATACACACACACACACACACACACACACACACACACACACACACACACACACACACACACACATATATATATATATGTATATACATATATACACCATACACCTATATACCATAGGTATACATATCCTGCAATGCAAATAGAGAGACATTGCTAAATTAATAATTCAGGTAAAGCCGACTCTGGTCCAGATAAAGACATCAAGGGTCCGCAACTCAATTTCACATTTAAATTGGCGTAAGAATATATAATAATGTATAAATATATCCTTACCCAAATATTGGTGATAAACGTAGTTGCGCTCACCCCCGGTTGTCAGAGCATGATCCAACGGTCCTGACAATCTGCTCACACAACCTTGAACATATAAACATGTCACCGCATTAAACCCGAACCGCGAGCTTCAACAAAACCAAATCGGACGAGGAAACAAACCGAAATCGTGGTTGCGATGATCAAAAACATCAAGGGAGTTCATATCTTGACAAATCAAACCCAACCAAGTAAGAAAACAAGAGAAAAAGGCCACAGGTGGAAGACCCCAAAAGGGGAAACACACCACACAGAAACTGCCCGAGAGATCCAGCTGTTCGAGAATCCATTGCACACCATTGTTGCGGAGTCGCATCGCAAGGAGAAGGAGAAGGCGCCGAGACAGGGCCGGTGGGGCGGCGCCAGGACAGGGCCGGCGACGGCGGTTTCTGGGCAGCGGGATAGGGAGTCGGAGTCGGGGAGCTAGAGGCGGGCCGACTCACTGTCCGGGAGCAGCGCCGAGGGGGGGGGGGGGGGGTACGGCGCGGTAGGTCGGTGGAGGCGGGGTCGCACGGCCTGGGCGACTGGGAGGCTGACAGCGGCACACGTCGGGGAGGCGGCCAGGAGGCTGGACAAGGAGTGGGGCTCGCGCGAGGAATAAGGGGGGAGAGGGGAGAGATGAGCGGGGTAAAAAAAAGTGGGAACTAAATAAATAAAAAAAATGAAAAGGAGAAAGGGGCGTGAGAGAGTGGGAGAAAGGGGAGTGGCGTGAGAATGGGGGGGGGGGGGCGCCTGGCTGGGTAGATTAGGTTTTTAAATTTTTTTTTCTTATCTTAATAATAATAATAATAATAATAATACTAATAATAATTAGTTAATTTTAACAATAATAATTATTATAATCAAAACATTTATAATAAAACCATTTAAAAAAATATAAACACATATCTATATATATATATATATAGACACATATACTTATATATAAACATATACAAACATATATATATATATACACATATAAACATATATACACATATATGTTTATTTATTTATCCGCTCAACCAACTAATTTAATAATGCTAAAACTGGATGACTGTGCGGTATTCGCGCACCGTACGGTACCCAAGCAGACTGCAAGCGGGCTGCACGTACCCAAGCAGAAAGCACGTTCCCAAGCGGGCTGTGTGTCTTAAATGCACAGTGTTTGTGCACTATCCGAAACCATAAACTCATCCCCATAATAAAATTTTAAACCGAGACTCACCCACACTTGCTCAAAATCACCCGAATCTAAGAGAAATGAAATAAATAAAATGACTAAAAAGACGAGTGTGACAATTCTCTCCACCACAAACACTTTCTGCCCCCAGAAAGTCACCAAACCAACAGTTAGCATAACTCGAGTCTATGCCCAGGAAAAACCAGAATAAACTGAGAGGCTCAGGGTGACCATTACCAACACAAGTCACACCCGACCAACTCGAGTACAATCATTGTCTGAGGTTGAGGGGAGAACATGGGAGGGTTCTCCCCACCACAAAAATTTACTAACACGGGGACCTTGAAACTTGAACACACCACCCCAGGGGGGGGGGATGTGGGAACTCCCCAAACTGAACTCATCCCAACTTCTCAATGCTAAAGGAACAACTCCACCACTGGGATTAAAACTATTCTGGGAAAAACTGGCACACTGAGACACCGAGAAGGAATAATTCCCTACAAAACTCAAACAAAATAAATGAAAAGCCACGGAGAGGCATCCGACCAAATAAAGAACCTAGAAATGACACCCATTAATTCTGAAGAACCAAATATCCCCCTAACATATGCATTTGAGACCATCCCCATGATCAAAACGGGTTCGTTTAGTCACAAACCCAACGCCTTTCAAAGAATCTGAACGATTTAGAAACTACACCAAGAGCAAATGAGGACACTTGGATTGCAGTAGAACAAGCTCATCGCACAACCACAACAAGGATGATCTTACAAAGGAGACAAGAATTTAACAATAAAACTTTGGATATTTCCCTTCATAAGGCTGAAAACATGGACCGGACCAAGGTTACACACACTCTTGGCAATTCCTGACTGTGCGCGAGCTTCACCCCGAGACCTATGGTTAGGGCTTTGATGGATGAAGCATCTCCTGCCTCACAGTCAGACATTTGCATCCTCCAGTCCCTAACTTCTTCTCCTCAATGACTCAAATGTCCACGACGGTGGCACATTTTCAAAGGGATGCAAGATGATGGCTTAGAATGCCCAAATAGGCTACACTAGTGGCACATAAGAGAATATTTAGACAACCTGGAAGTCGGCACCGATGAAGATGCTGTCTCAGTGACAGGTTCCTCCGGCATGCACTCCTTTCCAGATGGGTAACCCTCACTAGAGACAATTACCATAAAAAACACCCCAAACTTCAACAATGGCAAGCCATTTCACCTTTACTAGTCCAAAACTGGACCCTCAAATAAACTTGAGACGGTATGAACCCTAAAAACCCTGGGAGTTCCCAACAACCTGAAGACCCACTCTAATTCCACAACCACACAACTGCCCCTCACAGACTTTGATTACTTTGATCGATAGGCAACATGAAAAAAGAACTGAAAACTGGGCATGACTCATTAGCAACCTTAGCGACCTTTCTGGGCGGCATACTCAAAACAACACGAAAAACACAACTGAAAATGGCATCTAGCCAACACTCAATCAAAGAAACAGCCCGATCCAAGGGAAACAAACTCATAATCTAAACATATAAAAACATGAGTAAAAAAAATTTCTTTTCCAAAAACCGTCATTTCTTTTAAATTTTAAACCTCGCCTATGGACCCTTATGGACTATCACATGTGCGTTCACCCAATCCCGGCTACATAGCTCACGGTCAAGTGTTGCCATGCACTCTCTGCGCATATCGATGCACATGTGATCCTCCATAAGGAATACCAAGGTTAGAACACTTATTTCTCTCATCAAATACAAACAAGAAATAAAACATCCCAAATCGAAACACTCCCACTTTAAAAACCCAATTCACCAATTTCAAAACAATTTTAAAAGAAACACTTTTCCATTTTAAAACCAATTCCATTATTAACACACACTCATATCGACCGAGATCAAAACAAAACATAGTCAACAACAAACCACCGGAATGAGGAACTAGTGCATATGCCTAACTCAGTGACATGGTGGTGAGCCATATCCCAAGTAAGGTATATCACTAAAAGGACCTTAAACTAGACACCTGGACTCCACATGGGTCACCACCCCATGTGAGGACACAACATGAACCAGTTCACCTTCATTATCATCCCTCAAACCATAACAATCAAAGGCAAAAGACTCAAAACCCGGACTACCCCTGGTAACTCAGGTCTCGTCACAGGCGGTGGTGATCAAGCACCAACCCATAACCTACCTCCTGAGTCCTGAAAAATCCTAATCTCCTTCTACCAGAAATCCCAAATATCAAGAACCTCCTCTGATACCATTTTTTCATGAACCAACCCGGGGTGAACCTGAACCGGTCACCCGAGCCGGCTCACGGCAAGTCCCGAGGGGCGTTCCCGAGCCCCCCGGGATGAAAACTAGTGTCGGGCATCAAAGTTAAAACATTGGGAATGATTTAGCCCAAAAAAAGATAAATAAGTAAATAAGAATAAATAGAACAAAATCACTAAACTCTAGCAGCAGAAATAAATAAAACCAAACAGCATACGTACCTCCACGTGACCCTTTGGTCACCTCCCAACCAAGGTGAACATTGCTCCCAAAATGAGCAACTCATCCAAGAAAACTTGAACAAGGGAAACCTGCGACTGAAATGATAAAATAGGCGTGAGCATTAAAAATGCTCAGTAGGGATGCCAAAGTAAACCAAAAAATCCAACCAAGACCACTTTCCAAAAACAATCCCAAAAACACTAGTTTGTACATACAAAGATAGAAAATAGGGTTTTCATATTTTAAAGGAAAAAGGGATCCTGATTTACCATTTTAAAAACCAACACACGCCAAAACCCATTTTCCCCAAAACAAATGAATTTCTTGAAAACTGAATTTAAAATATATGTTTATCACATTTGTGAAAAAGAAGAATAGGTAATAAGTAAATGCTGTAAACCAAGTGCAAGTAAAAGTAAACAAGCAGATATAAGCAATAACCATGGGTGATCCTAAACATCCCTAGAAAACCCCTGGACGTACTCGGTTTCAGACTACCTGCCGGCGTGGTACTCCATAGTCAATAACCAACTGGCTGCCCTAATAGACAACCAGTGGCACATCCCTCCTGGCCTGTACACGAATCCAGGGGGTACTAACCCATCTAATCAGGGCTAGAAAGCAACTGTCACTTGATAATCTATAAGATGCCCAGGAACCCATGGTGATTTCGATAATACTGTGTAAGTAGGAGGCCCTTGCATGCGTGACTCATCTCACCGCACTTGCCAACCCCTTACACGGACACCACTACACGACAACCCTCGAAGGGAATTCCCCTTGTAGAGATGACCACAAATATGAATATATGAAATTATTTCATATTCAACAAGGTGCCAACCGGTCCTTCACAGCATGTGCAGTTTCAAAACATTTCATAAATGAGTTAAGTTGCCAATCGGGCACACACACTTTTCCCAAAAGTCAGTGCAAACACCCCATTCAAAACCCAATACCAAACGAGCCTTCAAACTGAACAACCATTCAACTCACACCAAAGGCCAACCGGGCCAACTTTTCATCCCTCTTTGAAATGCCAAACCATTCCATCAAAAACCTAGTTTTAAGAAAATATAGTTTTTATGTGTCATTTTCATTTGGAGGTACATCCATGTGAGCACCTAGTGCTCCCATGGATGTGCCAACACCTAACGACACATCTAGTTTTTAGAAGAATCACCTTGGAAACCATTTTTATAAAACACTTAGCATTGAAACCAAACCCAATTCTTTCACAACACTTTATAAAAGCAAATTGCATCTTTCAAACCAACCACCATTTCCAAAACTTTTCTAAAACAACTTATTGGTTCATCATTTTTTCAAACAAACACACCAACCCAAATCTTACATTTCCAAAACACAATCACTATCAGTTAAAACCAAACACATCACAAGGCACTCAATTTAACTTTACCAAGAACCTATACATTTCATATAAACCAACATCAAAAGCCACTTTCAGAAATTTAAAACAACAATATAACTATGTCATATGCTTTTCATAAACACAACATAAATGAAATGATATGAAAGAATTAATTGAAAACATTCAATTGCTCAAGGTTTGAATCAAAAAGGGAAAATGGTTGGAAACACCTACCTCGGTTAACCCATGTCCAAAACGCACGCTCTTCCAGCGATAACCATCTTCACAGGTCACACAGTCGTGTGCACGTGTCTTTGATGTGCATAGACATATATATATATATGTATATGTATATACATATATACACCATACAACTATATACCATAGGTATACATATCCTGCAATGCAAATAGTGAGACATTGCTAAATTAATAATTCAGGTAAAGCCGACTCTGGACCAGATAAATACCTCAAGGGTCCGCAACTCAATTTCACATTTAAATTGGCATAAGAATATATAATAATGTATAAATATATCCTTACTCAAATATTGGTGATAAACGTAGTTGCGCTCACCCCCGGTTGTCGGAACGTGATCCAACAGTCCTGACAAGCTGCTCGCACAACCTTGAACATATAAACATATCACCGCATTAAACCCGAATCACGGGCTTCGACAAAACCAAATCGGACGAGGAAAAAAACCTAAATCGCGGTTGCGATGATCAACAACATCAAGGGAGTTCATACCTTGACAAATCGAACCCAACCGAGTAAGAAAACAAAATAAAAATCCCATGGGTGGAAGATCCCAAAAGGGGAAACACACCGCACAAAAACTGCCCGAGAGATCCGGCTATCCGAGAATCCGTTGCACACCATTGTTGTGGAGTCGTAGCGCAAGGAGAAGGAGAAGGTGCTGGGACAGGGCTGGTGGGGCGGCGTCGGGAAAGGGTCGGCGACGGCCATTTTCGGGCAGCGGGATAGAGAGTCGTACGGGGAGACGAAGCCGGGGAGCCAGAGGCGGGCCGACGCGGTGTCCGGGAGCAATGCCGAGGGGGGGGGGGGGGTGGCGCGGTAGGCCGACGGAGGCGGGGTCGCGCGGCCTGGGTGATCGGGAGGCCGACGACGGCACACGTCGGGGAGGCGTCCAGGAGGCCAGACAGGGAGGTGGGATCACACGGGGAAGAAGGGGGGAGAGGGGAGAGATGAGTAGGGTAAAAAATAGTGGGAACTAAATAAATAAAAAAAATGAAAAGGAGAAAGGGGCGTGAAAGAGTGGAAGAAAGGGGAGTAGCGTAAGAATGGGGGGGGGGGGTGCCGCCTGGCTGGGTAGATTAGGTTTTTTTTTTAAAAAAATTCTTATCTTAATAATTATAATAATAATAATAATACTAATAATAATTAGTTAATTTTAACAATAATAACTATTATAATCAAAATATTTATAATAAAACCATTTAAAAAAATATAAACACACAGATATATGTATATACATACATATATAGACACATATACTTATATATAAACATATACAAACATATATATATACACATATAAACATATATACACATATATGTTTATTTATTTATCTGCTCAACCAACTAATTTAATAATGCTAAAACTGGATGACCGTGCGGTATTCGCGCACCGTACGGTACCCAAGCAGACTGCAAGCGTGCTGCACGTACCCAAGCGGAAAGCACGTGCCCAAGCGGGCTGCACGTCTTAAACGTACAGTTTTTGCGCACTATCCCAAACCATAAACTCATCCCAATGTTAAAATTTTAAACCAGGACTCACCCACACTTGCACAAAATCACCCGACGCCAAGAGAAATGAAATAAATAAAATGACTAAAAATATGGGTGTGACACAAGTATAAGGAGTTTTCACAAGTAGAAACTGAAGAAGAGGATGATCTATACTTTATACCACCCTGCCATAGAAGTTATACATAATTGTGAATGGGGAGGATTTGGTATACTCTATACATGGATTATTCCTCACCAACAAAGAAGAATTAGGGTTTGAGAAAAATCTACATGCGGTGGTTCAAATCTAAGAAGATCCACCCACCATCATACTATAGATAATAGCTGTTAGAGACCTCTAGAGGTAGTAAAAAACTAGGGGCCACTTGGGGGATTAAACCAAGTCTTATCTTTCTATTTTTTTCTAGGAATTTAGATTTCAATTTCATTATTAGGATTAGTCCAACCTGTAGCCCATTGTCTCTATTATTTTTGATCTTAAATGACACGATCCTTGTTCTTAATTTATTTATGTACTTTTGTAGGACCATGATGGCACAAGACATCCCCCAAATAGTGGAGGAAGTTTACTAAAATCTTTATGAGAAAAGGGAGTTCACTTTTAAGGGTTATATTTTAAACTCCCAACATTTTTGTCTAAAAACCTATTTTAAGTATTAAACTAAAAATTACATGCCCATGCTTAAATTCTTTCTTTACTTGAATTATCTAGGAGACATCGGTTTCTTAGGAATTCTATGATGCCATGTTTTAGATTTCAATATAATCAAGATTGAATGATTAAGGTGGAGAATTGAATGATTATAGTGAATCATGAATATTAAAATAAGACTTGTAATTTTAAGGAATTAATTAATTCATGTAAATGATTTTTTCTCATCATTTTCCATGATTTGAATTTCTAAAATTTATGTGAACTATTTTGTTATTACTAATAATGTCATGAATGATTTTCCTAAACCGAATTTCCCATTCCCGAACACTAAATATTTCATATTTTATCTTGAGCATATTTCTTGAGCGATCTTGGGACATGACACCTACCCGAACTTGCATTGAGACTTTTCAAAGCTATGATTGTTCAAAAACACATTTAAAATGACTGAGGTATATTTTCATAATACCTTATCCTTGATACCAACTTATGCATTAATCGTTATTTAACCCATAAAGACCATGAATGACCTTATTAGGAATGATTCATGTTTCAATCCATGTTTTACCCATTCTTACCTTAATCTTAGTATTTTCATGATATTTTAAAGTTAAAGTGTGTGGGTGAAGGGAGTCATAATGAAAGGGATACACTATATTGTAAGGAAAAAGTGTGGGAGTGCTAATAATGGGTGTTGAGAAAGGTTGTTGATTCATTCAATAGAATTTTTTTCCCTTCCCGAAAAAATGAAAAAATAAGAATGGGTTGTGACTTGGAAGAATAAAAAATCACCATTACTATACTGATAATTTTTATCAAACGTGGTTAGGTGGTGGGTTTGAGATTCATTCTAATCATAATATTTTAAAATTAAAAAAAAAAGAAAAATGAAAAAATACTTTGAAAAAAGAATAAAACTAGAGAAAATTCAATAAGGAGCAATTCATTCACTATTATTCTATTTATCATGGCCTTAATTTGAGCTTGGGAAGTGAGAGTTTTTATTTTTTAGGGTATAATTTCATTGATCTTTTACTTTTGATATCATTATTAATACTTATGAGATTAAAATCCACTTTTAACTTTACTTTTTAAAGATCAATTCAAACCAACCTTAAGCCTTATAGTCATTAGAACCTTAATTACAAAGTTTCATGATTTTATGAACCTTTTTTCTATAAAAATTAGAGAAAGTAGTTCCATTACAAGCCTATTTAAAAATATCATGTTCTCATGATACGATCATAACTCTAATTGAATTGTATCATGAGTGATGAGAGAAAAGATTCAATGGTGAGGTAAATAATGATTTAGCATGTTTAATAATAATAAATTGAGGAACTTGAATAAATTAAAGGAGAGGGTCCACTATTATCAAAAGAGAAAAAATAAAATTCTTAGATTGATTGGTATTTTGAAAAGTGTGAAATAAAATTGATATTCTATGTAGAACTTAAAATTTTGATTTAGCATTGATAATTGTTTTATTTCATTGATTTGAAATTTGAATATCAGTAGAACTGGCGACCTATTGAATTTAATGTTGAGATTTAATGCTTGAGGAAAAGGATAGTTTAAGTGTGAGGGTATTTAAAACAATTATATTTTCATACATATTTTTAAGCATATTCATATAATTTTCAAAGGTTTTTGATGAATAATCCCATAAAATGAATTGTTTTACTAAAATGTTAGAAATATTAAATATACATTTAAAATTATTTAAAATGAATAAATTTGTTAATAATTTGATGTTGGTATTTATTTTATTATTCTGTTGATCTTTTCTAAGTAATATTCTAATGATTTTCAGATATTTTTTTTTGGCTAAGATTAGATATACATTCAACTAGTGGAAGTAAGCCACCTAGCCATACCACAAGGGATTGGTCAGCCAAGCCACCACTAGGAGGGCTAGAAGAGTCGGAAGGGATGTGTGGTTTCATGGGGGTCCTGGCCCATATAGTGCGTGGCCCATAGGGAGGAACCCATGGGTGTGCATAATTTGGGCCAAATCCCACATATTTCGTATGGTGTGGCATGAACTAATCAGTTTGTGTGTGCATGTGAATCCAAGAGCCCATCTCGGAGTGGGATTTTGAGTAGTGAATGAGGTGATTTTAAATTTAAATGAATGTAGAGATGCTTCTCCCTTCAGATGTGGGATGAGTCCTATTTGGTTACTATTAAACTTATAAAAACGATGTTTTTTCACTATGGTTGTGCACTCACTCATGTTCGAACACTCCCTACCACCACTCTCCACCACTCACCACCTTCCTCCTTGATTGTCGCTGTCTTCTACCCACCGAAAACCAATATTTCGGCCACTAGAGAGCTTGGTCCTGAGCTCATATTCTACCACCAAATCCCCATACCAGCTTGGATAATCTTTGGACACTCGGATGCGCTCCATAAAGACTTTTTTGAGGCTTCATCTAGCCACTGTGAAGGTCTGATGATTTGAGTATGTCACCGTTATTTCTTTACTATTATCGTGGTCCTTGCCACTAGGCTCCATCGATGATGCACCCACTGAAGCACCATGGTGCAAGCCATGTGGAACCTCCATCGAGGTATGAATGATCCATCACTACTATAAATTGGATCTAATCCAATGGATCTATACCCACGATTTAGAGAAACCGTGGGTATAGAACATTTGATCGAACCAATACCGATGGTTCTTTAAAAAACTGTGGGTATATCCTCTCTAATAAACTCTTTTCATTGGGATCGTCCCCCCCTCCCAGTTTTACGTGCCCTAATATCCCCTCCCATGAGCTTCGGCCTTCATGCCCCTCCCCACCTCCGCCTCGATCTCAGCCTCCTATCCTTCACCTCGACCTCCCGCCTTTCGCCTCCGTGTCGACCTCCCAGCCTCCACCTCCCGACCTCCACCTCGACCTCCCAACCTATTCCTCCCAGCTTCTGCCTACACCTCCCGACTTCTGCCTCCACTTAGACCTCCCGGCCTCTGCCTCCTGGCCCTCCCTCCCTCCCTCCACCTTCCTGCCTCAACGTCTGTGTCCACCTCTGCCTCCCTACCTCCACCTACCATCATCTACCTCTGCCTCCCAACATCCGTATCAACCTCCATATCCACTGTAGATCCCTCACCTCAAAGTTTCATTCATCATGGAAGTTTTCTATGGAGAGTCTAATTACATATATTCCCTATGTCCATTATCATTTCCATGTTTCCTTGCTTTCCATCTCAAATAAATGATTTTTATTTTTTAGGGATGATTTTGGTTTTTTGTGTAATAATACTGAATTAAATATAGTGGATTAGTAAGTATTATATATAATTCTTGATGTTAGAATTCCTTTTTATGTGATTATATGTTCTTGAAAGTATGAAGGTTTGTGGGGTGTCCATATGATGCTCTAAATTTAAAATAGAAGTAGGTTGGTATGTTTTGAATGATTTAACTTACCCCTTAGTGGGTAGATTGTTGTGGAACAACATAGGTATGAAACATCCAGTCCTTTCTTGTATGATATAGGTAGAGATATCCATTTTTATTGGGACTAGTGTGGGATATCTTTGATCAATAAGGGATTTTAAGACCTTGTGACAGTGTATATGTTAAGATGGTGCATTCCCCATATGGTAAATGACATTGGTTAGAATGCATTTCTAGTATGGGAACATATGTGTACTTTTGTATGGAATGGTCATAGGTTTTTTTCATGGGTTTGTAATAGAGGATGATTTATTTAAGAGAAAGTGATCCACGTGATTCAGGTTTGATATTGATGACTGGTTACCAATTTTGTGAGAAGGTTTGTGTGTGTTATGGACATAGGGCTGTTAGTGTTTCAACATTCAATTTTTGTATTGTAAATTATTGAACTTGAATGATGGATGATTTATTAGTTTTTTTATATTTTTAATTAATTTTACTAACATTTATTTTATCACTAGCCATAAAATTTTTAATTCATGTAATGTTTGAATTTTAACTCTAATATGACTACTTTATGTCTTCATTGACCTTACCTAGAATAAATAAGGTTTATGGACACCCATTTTCACATTTTGTTAAAAATAATATAAATTTTCATTGTGACAAATTTTTTATTAGTATCTTTATGTTTCTTTTTATTCTGACGAATACCTTTACATAGTTAACTATATTCATGATCAACCATTACATGATATTCAATACACCTTTAAATAGATCATAGATTTATATCTTACCTTTACATGAATAATGATTTACCTTCATATCATCCATGTCCATCCATTATGTAGTTAATTGAAACTCCATTTTATGTTTACATTGTGTAGATAATTTGGTATTTACATTTAATTCTAGTGTCAAAATTACCAATTTTATGTTACCACATAGTAAGCTTATCACCATCATTCACATGTAAAACTTATAAGCACCACTAGGACCGCTTCAGCACAATGAATGTCATGGAAACTGAAAATACATTCCCATGACCTGGTAATTTATCTCTTCCCCATGAACATTAGGAATTTGTGAATCCAAAAATTTATATTTTATGGTTTATACCCAAAAACCTCGTGGTCTATCCTTTGGATTTATATTATTTTTTGATTCTGGAAATGTGTCTTGGGTTTATGATTAAAAGTCTTATGCTAAAACTAAAAGTCCTATGCTTAATATATAAGGCTTATGAATCAATCAAAGGATTATGAAACAATCAAAGACTTACAAAACTATGAAAGTCTTAGGAAAACTATTTTTAAGGATTAAGACTCAAAATACATTTGATCCTTTCAAAAAAGAATGTTAATTTAGCTTACATAGAAGTATCACCCACAATGTGTCAATGAAAAATCATAGATAAAAAATACTCCCATGAAAATTCAAAAAGAAATTACACACATTAACATAACACATATGTATATTTTCCATTATAATTTTTAATGCAATTTGATACTCTATTTTCCTATAAATATTCAATTTCAAATTACTCTTGGTTTATAAAATTTGTTTTATTAGTTTTCATAAATTATAAAATATTTCTAATTTCTAATTATTTTTATGATTTTTTTATTAAAGGATTTAGCGCAGGATAATTCTTCATATGGGTAAATGATACTATTGATGTTGTTAATATTTATAACTGGTGGCTTAATTTTATTAGTTTTTATAATCTATTTGCACGTGTTCTCTTATGCTCATTTATGTTTTTGGATTTCTTCATTTGTAAAGTTTTCCTAAGATCGATATAATGACATTTTTGATCTTCGTTCTCCTTGCATTTTCATGAGATCAAGGTAATCACTCTACCCATCAATTTTTCACCGTGAAGGAGAATATTTAGGTAATTTTACATATTTATAAGTCATTAATATTTTTGTAAAAATAATTTATGTTTGTAGTTTGTAGTCATGGGTGGTCTTATTATACCTTTTTAAATTGTTCTTCATTTATTTCATGTTGTGGTAGTATGTTGAGATAATTGATCAATTGTTATTTATAGATTTAGATCTGGTCATAGAATTTTTATAGCTTATTATTAGTTTACTTTTGTTTTAGTGTTTTAATACATATTTATTCATAACATAGTTTTAATTTTGTCATCTATTTTGTATACTTTTCATGTGCTTATTGTGTTTAGTTTTATTATGTCTACTTTTCCTCGACTGTTAGTGTGTTCTTTGGTAAACCTGCTATGAATCTCACCCAATTTCTTCTAGTTCCATTTTTCTATTTACAATTTCTTGAAACAACACTGTCTGTTACTGCTTAAGTGATTTTCTGCCTTGTTGCATCAAAATCCATCATTCTTTATCAGATTTCATACTACTGAACCTTGAAGTAAAGAAATATTGTGCAAAAATGTTGACCAGTGATTGAATTCTTTAGGATGTGATTCATTTTTAGGGTCTAAGTAGTGTTGAATGAAACAATTTACGATTATTGAAACTTCTTAAGGTGCATTAATCATTATTCATGGATTATTAGTAGATGATTTATTGAATTTATCTTGTATTATAGGTTATCATTAGTTTGAATTAGAGAGAATGTTTCATCATTAATTATTGGATTAAGGAATTAATGATGAGACATTTCAATCTATAGTTTGAATGGGTGGTATTAAGTTCATTTTAAGATGACGTATCTTTTCTAAATTGATGATTTTGATACTCCTTAATACTTAAAAATGAATCACATCCTTGTTTAGTAAGATAAAAACACCACTTTTTTGCCACTTTAGACCCAATTTTTAGTGCTATACACACCAAACTTGACTAAAGTTCTAGGATTCCCACCTTACTTGAGAGATTTTACCTAGAGAAACACTAATATTATGTTAGTAGAGCCTTAGGTAAACAATTTGTGTTCATGAAATCTTAATGACACTTTCTAACACATAAAATTTTGACTAAATTATACATAAAATAACTAGAAAAATCAATACTAGTTAAACAAAACCCAAAAAATAGATGATACCACATCCTCTTGAACTAATATAATATGTTTCCTCCTTACTTGCAGGAACATGTTTTGACCCATGGAGTATTGTGGTTATTATATTGAGGTAGTGATTTGTATAGTCACAAGAGATAGGTATACTTAGTTTAGTTTTTATTTTATTTTCTTTATCACATCGGTCACTTAGAACTTTTACTGCTTTTTACAAATGTAGGGTAGTTATATTTTGCGAAGGGGTCTAGAAGGGCACTGGAGGTGGCTATGCAGTTTTCTTTGCAGGGGAGGGAGATCAGGGTAGTGGAGGGATTAATTAGTATGTTTTATTTTTTTCTACCTTTGTACTATTTTGTTTCTATTTATTTTCTTTTCCTTCAGTGTGGACGTCCGACATACGGATGAGTCGTGCCGAAATTTTATTTATTTTCTACTGCTATATTAATTAATTATTTGATGGAAAAATTGTTCCCGAGTGGTGATTACTTGATGATAGGACAATTGTGATAGTTCATGGACATATCCAATCCACCACTACTGGAAAATGGGTCTATACCCACGCATCTATACCCACGGTTTAAAAAAACGTGGGTATAGGGTGTATATTTTGACCTATTCCCATGGCTTTGTTAGAACCGTCAATATACTACCCATGATTTGTGTAACACACCAAGTTTTTCTAAAAATAAATATAAATGCATGGAACTTTGTTTTAAATATATATTTTTAATTATCCTTTAAAACATAATTTTTTTTACTTCTATGTTCTGAATTTCAAGAAACTGTCATCTATATTTGTGTTCAGTATGTTATTTAGAGTCTATTGGAACCAAATTGTTTTTTGGTGAATATTATTATGAATAGTAATATGAATAGTGATATGACCCTAATTAATAGTAAATTTTATTATTATTTTATTTTATTAAGGCTTTAAGATAATAACATCTAGGTTAGTTTTTCATTGTGATATAGAAGTAGTTACATAATTAGAATTGTTAATTTTTGAATTAAGTATGCTTTTATTTAAATATTAAATTAATAATATTTAGAAAATTATTTTCAAAAAATGGACTTCATTTTTGAAATCTACACGTCGATAAATGGTTAGGGTGAATTTTGGGATTTTTTTTGAAACATTTGATTTTTTGGTGAATAGTAAAATATACAGTTTTTAGTTTCGGTGTGTTAATGACATCATTAATGATATAATAATGATGTCATAAATATTGTCGAATTTTTTATAGTTAAATAATGTGTGAGGTGTACCAAGTGGATTATACCATGAGAAAATACCATGGGAAAGCCCATGGTTTTGCAAATACCACTCATGAGGTGTCCCTTGAAAATTATTAAAATATTCCCTTACTTTCCCTATAAATACCAACCCATTACTCCATTAAATTCATTCCTAATTCTCCCTAAATGAATATATGGACTCCTTACCTTCATAGTAGTCCTCCTAAGTCTTCCTCAATCCCCCAAGGTCCCAACCTTCAAGTTCTAAGGGTTAATCTACAAGGTAAGAAAATTATCAATTTTCTTCTTTTTCTATTCAAGTTCTCTTTTATGTGGTATAATTTTCAAGTTTCCATACCATGTTCTTATTTAATTCTTATTCTTGATCTTCTATATATTATGATTCATTTATGGATGGGTGACCCTTTTCCCCACTCTTTTTAATATTTTCTAAAACCATGTTGTGTAGCCGTTAGGCTGC
The DNA here is from genome assembly GCA_963277665.1 of Viscum album. Lineage (NCBI taxonomy): Eukaryota > Viridiplantae > Streptophyta > Magnoliopsida > Santalales > Viscaceae > Viscum > Viscum album. Next base: position 687,574,600 of record OY728150.1, read on the forward strand.
CGAATTTTTGTAAGTAATTTCTCACTTTTTCTTTTATTTTGAGTTCCTTCCTTATTATTTCTTCATATCTACTTACCCAAGAGGCATGAAATATCCATAAATCATATATACTCTGGATTTTATCATGTTTATGAAAATTACTCATCATTATTCTTCTCCTCTCCCACTTATTTAAAGAATAAAAACATTGTCTGTTTGTGTCGAATTATCGACATTATGGACGATGTGATTTCAATTTCCATTAATTATTTCAAGTCTGGTCATGAAACCATTTATATGGTTGAACCAGGTTATAATATATGTTTTATTACTCACTCAAGGTTCTGTAATTCTTTTGTACTCATTTTTCTAATTTATAAGACAAAACGAGGTTGTTATTATCAAAGAACCACTAAAAGGATCTAACGAACATCATTAATGTTCTAACTTATGAATCATCCTCATGTAAGAATTCAAAATGATAAATGGAATAATTTATGTTACTGGTTATATAAAAATAATACTCCATTCCAATTCTGGATTTTCACTTCCAATCGACAAGAATTTCCACCATGAACCAATCATAGAAATCATGTAAAGAATTCAACAAAAAACAGTGCAAGGGGAAAAATACTAATAATTAAGGGTGAAAAGATGTTATGAAATGATCATATAAGATGTTATAAACATGAACATGTTTCTGTAAAATATTAATAACACTCTTTTAACCATTATACAGGAGGTTTAAACAAGTTGGAAGTAAGGAAAACCCAAGGTAAGGGAATTCTTAACCCGATTTCAATTCTTTGGGTTAACCTTCTACTTCATTACTTATGTGCAATTTAAATTGTTTGTGTGATGGTTTCTGTTTATATTATGTTTTATTATGTTTATTTACAGTATATATACATACTCCATCCACTCTATTAATTCTCTCTTCAATTTTATTATTTTTATAAGGGGATTTGCTTTAAAAATCCTCTTTTTTAAATTCGGTTTTACAAAATTCCAAAGTAATGTTTTTATGGAATTATTCATGTTGTATGATTATGTTTTGGTTCTTGGGAATTATTTACGATGAAGGGTGGGACCTATATTTCCCTCCAATGCATTGGTTATGAGTAATATGGAGGTCGGCCGTATGGTTACTCCAAGTGTAACTATGATGGTTACACAAAGTAAGGAAGCCGTGAGGGTTACAAATTATAAGGTAGCCAAGAATGGTTACAAGATTATGTAAGTAATGCCCCAAGATACCTTTATGATTATATTTATGTTCTCATGTTTGTGTGGATCTTTTTTAAATATCATGTTACACGAAGTAAGTATATATGGGTGAAAATCATGTCTTTTGAAAATGTTTTGATACGTTATGAGTATTCATGGACTAATGTGATTTTTCCTTCTTTTCCATCCCTTACTGAGATTTTGTGCTCATCCCAAGTTTGTAAATGATTTTTCATAGGTTAATGGATGTGCAATACAAGGAATGAAGACACGTTAAATTTTTAAGAATTTTCAAGGAGTCTTGTTTTAAGTTTTAATGTTTTATATTTTGAGAAAAATGGAAACTATTTTTATGGTATCCACTATGTAACAATGTGTAATGTTATGAAGGTTTTTTTCCTAATTCTCTAAAGCTCTTTTCAATGTAAAAGGAAGTGTTTTCTTAACTAAACTCAAGATTATGTATGTAATAAGGACAAGTTCTTATTTTTGGTATCAGAGGATTATTTAGATAACTTTAGGGGTTAGGGTGATGTTAATAGAATACCATAAATGATTTTCACTCTATGTTTAATTTTAAATGTTATAGCATTTAAAGATTGACATTTTGATTTATCTAAGAAATGTTTGTTCAGAATGGTTGTCCGTATAAGGAACAGGGATGCTGAAGAGGAGAGGCACCGACAGAATGACATCCTTCCAGAACTATATCCTGGAATGATAGGGATTGGAACTGAGCAGTTTGTGATAGTAATGGATCAGCTAACGCAGACAATAAATGGTGGTGGCATCCATGAAAGAGAACCAATAGAGGTACCACAATGGAACATGACAGTAGTGGAACATTTTATGAGACAACATCCTCCTGCATTCAATGGATCTTCTGACCCAGTAGCTATTGAAGGATGGATCAAAGCCCTTGAAAAGATATTTGATGTTATAGGATGCTCTGAAAATCAAAAGGTAAGTCTTTCCATTTATAGTTTTGAAGGGGAAGCAGATCAATGGTGGTCAATGGTAAGGAATATTAGGGGTAGAGAAGATTTTGATTCCTTAGAGTGGGATGAACTTAAAAGTCTTTTACTTGAAAAATATTTTCCTATGGTGGTGCGAAAAAGAATAGAGAAGCAATTCCTTGAATTGAAACAGAAGGAGGAAGATTCAATGGCTGTGTATGAAGATAACTTCACCCGACCGGTGAGGTATGCTCCAAATCTTATTCTGGATATTGATAACAAAATCAACCGCTTTTACTCAGGATTGAAGCCAAGGTATCGAAGGGCATTGGCCTCCCGTGAATTCAAAAGTTATGAGAAACTTGTACGATGTGCTGAGAGGGTAGAGATGAAGTTTGCTGATGATCATTGCATTTTGGAAATAAAGAGAAGAAGAGGTCCAGTTGGAAAGCAATGGGTAAGAATCAACCAAATAAATCTGATGGTAAGAAAATCCAATTTCCAGTTTGTGAAAAGCATGGCAAGAAGAACCCTAGGGAATATCTTAGAAGAACTGATAAGTGTTTCAAATGTGGTAAGTTTGGACATATGTCCTGATATTGTAATGAAAATGATCCAAAGACTAATCCTGATAAGCAGACTGTAAAGTGTTTTAAATGTGGTGAATGGGTCATTATGCAAATGCTTGCCCAAAGAGAGACCCTAATGATGAAAAGAAGCCAGACTACAAACAGAAAGGTGTAGTGAGATCCTTTGTGACTACGTCAGTAGATGTCGGGCCATCCAATGAAGTTGTATCAGGTACTTTGTTTTTTCACTCAGATTTTGCTAATGTTTTGTTTGATACGGGGTCTACATATTCCTTCATCTCTGAGAAATTTTCTGGTAAATTGGAAATATCACCTCAACAAATGAGACCCAAACTTGTTGTTAAAATAGCAAGGGAAATGTTATAGCAAATAGGAATTATAAGAATCTTTTTACTGTGTTCTGTGGAAATACATTACCTAAAAAACTCATTGTTTTACCCTTAGTCGAGTTTGATATTATTTTGGGGATGGACTGGCTTTCTGATTATCATGCTAATATTGACTGTAGAGCTAAAGAAGTTGTTTTTGAGAAAGATTTTCAGTTTGTATACAAGAATGAACCCATAAAATTGATAACATATCAGGAAGCTAAGAAACTATTGAAATATGGAAATGAAAGTTATCTTGCTCATATTTTTGAAAACAAGGTAACTAATCAAATTAATGATGTGCCAGTGGTAAATGAATACCTTGATGTTTTTCCTGATGAGTTACCCAGTGTCATACCTGATCTAGAAGTTGAATTCACAATTGACTTAGTTCCTGATACTAAGCCAATTTCAAAACCCCCATATCGTATGGCTCCAATAGAACTTCTTGAATTGAAAAATCAGTTGCAGGATTTGCTTGACAAAGGCTTCATTCGTCCTAGCACTTCACCATGGGGAGCCCCTAATTTGTTTGTTAAAAAGAAAGATGGTTCCATGAGACTTTGCATTGATTATAGAGCTTTGAATAACATCACTGTTAAAAACAAGTATCCTTTGTCTCATATCGATGACTTGTTTGATCAGCTCTAGGGAGCTCAATACTTTTCCAAGATTGAATTGAGATTGGGACACCATCAGCTGAAAGTGAAGGAGGATGACATCCCGAAAAAAACCTTTTGTACTAGATATGGGCATTATGAATTTGTTTTTATGCCGTTTGGATTTACTAATTCACCTACTGTATTCATGAATCCTATGAATAGATTATTTCATGAGTTCTTGGATAAGTTTGTGGTTGTATTTATTGATGACATTCTGGTTTTTTCTAAAAATAAAGAGAAGCATGAAAAACATCTAAGGGTTGTTTTACAAACATTAAAAGAAAAGAAACTATATGGAAAATTCAGAAAGTGTGATTTTTGGTTGCAACATATTTATTTTATTGGACACATTGTAAATAAGGATGGAATAACAGTTGATCCTGCCAAAATAAAAGTAGTTGATGAATGTCCAAGACCCACAAATGTTACAGAGATTCATAGTTTTTTGGGCTTAGAAAGTTATTACCGATCATTTGTTAAGAACTTTGCACGGTTATATAGCACGATAACTAAGTTAACACGGAAAGGGGTTAAATTTGTTGGGACAGAGGAATGTGATGTTTGTTTTCGGGAACTGAAGAAGAGATTGGTGAATTCTCCAGTTTTGGACTTACCTTCCTGAAATGGTAAGTTTGACATCTACAGTTTCAGGACAACTTAAACCCCATGAGCTAAATTATCCCACACATGATTTGGAATTGAAAGCTCTATTTTTTTCTTTGAAAATTTGGAGGCATCTTCTATATGGAACCAAATGCAAAATATATACTAACCAGAAAAGTCTAAAGTATATATTCACTCAGAAGGAATTAAACATGAGGCAGAGAAGATGGCTAGAACTGATAAAGGATTATGACTGCATGATCAATTACCATCCTGGGAAAGCAAACAAAGTGGCAGATGCCTTAAGTCAGAAACATCATGCATCATTAATCATGCTACGTTTGGAACATGATCCCTTGATTAATGATTTGATGAATTTTAGATTAGAAGTTGTTGGTGCAGGGAATACCTCTATTTTGTTTCAGGTTTCAGTGCAGTATTCGTTGTCAGACAGAATTAAGCAGGCACAAAAGGAAGATCGTGAGCTACAGAAAAAGGTATAATTGGTTAAAATGGGTAAGTTGTCAGAATTTAATCTTAATAAAGATTGTGTTTTAAGATTTTAAAAAATGTTGCGTATGCCTAATAATCCTTAGTTGAAGAAAGATTTGGTGTGTGCAGCTCATAGTTCTCCATTTTCTGTTCATCCTGGAAGTACTAAGATGTACAGAGACCTTCGAGAGTATTATTGGTGGGATGGAATGAAAAGAGATATTTCTGATTTTACTATGAAATGTTTGACGTGTCAACAGGTTAAAGTAGAGAGACAGTTACCGAAGGGGATGCTTTAGCCTTTTCCAGTGCCAAAGTGTAAATGGGAGAATGTATCCATGGAATTTGTGGGGGGACTACAAAATACTTCTCGAGGTAACAATGCGATTTGGGTTATTATTGATCGACTGACAAAATCAGCACATTTTCTTTCTATTCGAGAAACAATGACTTTGGATCAACTTTATCGATTGTACCTCAAAGAGATTGTCAGGTTACATGGAGTTCCTCTTTCCATTGTATCTGACCGAGATCCCAGGTTCACTTCTAACTTTTAGAAGGGAATTCAGAAGTCATTGGGAATATAGTTAAATTTCAGTACAGCTTTTCATCCTCAATCAGATGGGCAGTCAGAACGAACGATTCAAAATTTGGAGGATATGATTCAAGCTTGTTCAATGGACTATCAGGGAAGTTGGGATCAACATATTTAATTAGTTGAGTTTTCTTATAAAAACAGTTTTCATTCTAGTATTCAGATGACACCTTTTGAGGCTTTGTATGGAAAGCAGTGTCGGACTCCAGCATTTTGGGATGAAGTCGATGAAAGAAAGTTGATGGGGACAAAATTAGTTGAAGAAATGGCTTAGAAAATGAGGATAATCCAGTAGCACATGAGGACAACTCAGAGTAGGCAGAAAAGTTATGCAGATAACAGAAGGAAAGTCTTATCTTTCGAGGTAGGTTATAAGGCCCCAGCCTTAAACCTTACTTAATATTGAATTAAATGAATAATTCACATTGATGATCTTTTCAGGTTTAGAGTTTTAGATAATTAGATCATAAATCATAAATTAAATTCCACATTTAAACAAAGTGGTTACATAAAAGATAATACTCGTTTTCCCCATCAATGAAAACATATTTAAAATAAAACATGGATTTTTTCTTGACACTTCCTTGACACTATCATCATATCATGTGCCTTTCCCTTGGCCTATGAAAAACATTTCAAAAACTTGGGATGAGCATAAAAAGCTCAATAAGGGTTATAAAAAGTATGGAAAGGAAACATGAATACATATATACATAAGAATGAGATCATACTTTACCCGTAAAGCATAAGCACTTTAACATACCTCATAAAATCATGAATAAATCATATAAATCATAAGACATAAAGGTAACTTGAGGCATTCATAACATTCTTACGTAGGGAGTAACCCTCTTGGTTACGTTTGGAATACCCATCACAGTATATTCCCTAAATCTCTTCGGAGAAACCTTAACGTTTAACCCCTTCACATTACCCAATGCATTGGAGAGATATAACGGGATCACCAGCCCTTAGTTTATCATGGAACCACCCGTCTTCATAATAATTCCCAAGAACCATAACATAATCGTATCACATAAGACATGCATAAAGGGAACATAAAATTTCCACTTTTCAATCACAAGATATCAATACAACGCATTGATATAAAAACATTATGAAAACCATTTTCAATACCAAAATAAAAGAAAATTAAAACATGGTATTTATTTTTCATTTAAAAAAAATTATGGCTTGTAGAGGAAGCCGAAACTCAAATAATGGTCACGGCGGCGGAGAAGTCGTTGTCTCCGCATACGTATGACAAAAACATTCCCTTTTGTCGTTTAGTAAAACGCTTTGTATAAAAAAGATTCCTTTTGAGTAAACGTAAAAGTCAAAGGGGTTTATACACCGTATAAAATAAAGTTGTGTATAAAACATAATATGCCTCAATGAAAGGAGATTGAGACAAAGTCCCATACAAAGACGATATCCTTAGATTAAGGATAAATCAATTACATAATTATGTGTGACAAATTAATACACCAAATATAAGTGGATATTAAGTGTAAAACAATCAGAGGACATTCACACATATTCACAGAATGACATATTCAAGGAGTAGAAGTTTATCCCAAATAATCAAAATTGGGTTAAGAAGTTCCCTTGCAAAAATTCGACAGCCTAACAGCGTCACTTCAAAATTCAGAAAAAGATTTGATGAGAGATAAAAAGGGTATCTAATCACTTGGACATAAAATTTACATCAATAAGGATATATAATAACATATCCCAAAATAATAGTATGTGAATTAAAAGACATAATAAAAGAGTTCTTTTAAAAATAGGAGGGTGAAAGGTTCCCTTACCGACTTGGGTAACTTTCGAAACATACACCCCGTGAAAGAAGAACAATACAACATTGATGTAAATACTCATAAATGAAATTATATTACACAATGAGTAAAATAATTGGTAGTACATACACCACTCAAAGGAAATTGTGGCAAATGTAGCATAAATCCCACGGGAATAAAAGTGAGATGAAAAATCCCTTATGAAAACTTGGCAGCCTAACGACGCCACTTAAAACTTAAAAAAAGGGATTGATGAGATAAAATAGGGTCTCTCATCATATTAAAATAAAGTTTACAGAAAAATAACATCCCACAACATAACAAAGAGGATCTTAAAATAAGTGACATAAAATAGAGTACTTATAAAGAAAGAGAGAGGTTAGATCTCTTACGAAAATTCGGCAGCCTAACGGTGCCACTCAAAACTTCCAAAATGGATTGATGAGAGAGAATAGGGTCTCTCATCATATGAACATAAAAATTACAGTAAGAGTAATATAAAAGAACATCCCAATCACATGAAAGATGAGCTTAAAAGGAATGACATAAAAGAGTGTACTTAAAAAGAAAGAGAGAGGTAGGATCTCTTACCTCAAGTCTGACTTGTCTTGTTTGTCTCTTTATATTCCTGAATAATAAACTTTGGTCAATTTATAATTTCCTAAGGAACTACTTTAAAGATTATTATTCAGTTAATATCACATATTATAATGTTATAATAATTGTTTAATAATGTTAGTTCATATCAGACGTCTTTGCCGATGTTTGGTACATGGGTCAAAAATGAACTTGTTTGAAAAATGACTGCCCATGTAGTTATAAGTAAATAATTTCCAGAATAGTATTAATGATTAAAATATCATATATATCCAGTACATATTCATTTTATACTATTCCATATCATTTGGAGATAAAAACGAAAAGCACCGTTCATGGAGACGGTAGGCCGTACGTACACATGAACGCTACTTTCATTTTTATTTGTCATATTAATGGAATTAAAAATAAATGATATATATATATATATATTATAATTATATTATAATATATATGTTATATAGGTCACATATGTTCATTAATTTCATTCTTTATACATTCCATGTATTGCATGTACGAGTCACATCACTTGAGGGGGCGGTAGTCCACACTTCCTCATATGAAATTATCGCATTTGCACAACATGAAAAGAATAAAGGTATGTTTTAAATGTAAAATACAGAAGAATATAGTAAACATAAATACCATATATATCATATATAAAATACAGTGACATCATAATGGCCACCTTTAAAGGTGTTAACAGAATATTGAACAATCATCATTTCGTGAGGCAGAAAATCGCCAACCACAGAAACAATATGTTATTTAACCATTAGACGAAGGTGTGTGTAAGTGTAGCTCGAATACTTCACATAACAACATCCTAGTATATTTAAGATACTTGTGTTGTTACAAAATAAAATAATAAAAATAGTTTAGGGGGTTGGAGAAACAAAATAAAACATAAGAATACAAGAGAAAACACTACCTTTAAAACGGGTAACTCTGTTTGATTTAAGCTCAAAGGCTTCCTTGGAAAGGATTCTTCCCAAGGTGATGCTTCAATGATGAATAGATGGATTTGGAGAGATGAAATGGGCAGGTTTTGGCCGAGAAAAAGGCTTGAGAGGTGTGTGTAAGGTGGTAGAGGTGGGGGCCTTTTATAAGAGGAGAGGAGGGGAACTCTTGGAAAGTAAAGAAATGTTACTTTATTTTAAAAAAAGTTTCGGATTTAAAAGGTCCCACATTGATATAAATCGAGGATAAGGTGATAAGGGTTCTAAATATACCCAAACAATAGGTTTTTGACAAGTTTAGGTCTTAGATTTTACATTATCTTTCCATTTTTTTAAATCGTTAAATAATGAGGTAATCGATGCATCATCATGATGTCATAAATAATTTAATTTATTTAATGTCTAAAAATTATAAAAAAAATACTATGATGTAGGAAATATTTTTATCTTTCCAATGAATATTTATAGTCAAAAATCTGACTTGTATAACCCCATGTAAAAATTGTTTTAGTAAAATAACTCATGTTTGTGACATTTTTACTTTAACATTAAATTAAAAGATATTAATGTCATTTTCCTTCCAAAGTGGCTCCATGGGGTCCCCAAGTTGACCCATGGATTGTATTTGTTGGAAATGACACATCCAATAAGTGTAGGACATGTTTCTAGGTCATTTTATATTATTAAAACATTATTCTTACCTTAAATTACACTAATTACCTCTAATTGCGATTAAAAACTTAAAAGTTACTATTCACCAAAAAAATATTTTAATTACATTGAACCACATTTTACTTATTAATTAAAACAATGTATGTATGATTTTTTAAATTCAAAACACAGAGGTGGTAAAATTTCATTTAAACGGAAAATCAGTTTTTATAAGTACCACTTAGTGGTTTCACTATTCATCAAAAATTGAAGTTCTTCAGAAAAATACCAAAACTTCACCCTAAGCTATATTTGATATTACGAATTCAAAAATGAAGTCTATTTTACAAAATTCAAAACATATAAGTTTCATTAATTAATTTAATAATTAATTCCCGCTGTCAGAGCAAATGGCGTGTTTTTATGAAACAATAAGTATCAAAAGATTGACATTAGTTTAAGTCCGATTTCAAAGTGAAATTAATTCCAATGAACACAATTGGATTAAATGGTAAAAATATATTCTAATTTAACTTTAAAACCAATTCAAAATATAATATAATAATATAAATAAATTAGATTAAAAAGTGGTTTTGAATTAAAATACAACATTTTTCACTATTCATTAAAAAATGAACTTTTTCGGAAAAATACCAAAAATTTACACAAAGTAAATTTTGATGTCCCGAATCTAAAGAAGAATTTTATTTTGTCAAATATAACACATAAAATTGTTAAAAAGTGGATTTAAAATAGGTTCGCCATCAAAAGGCGATTAATCGGCCTTTTAAAGAATATTAGAATGTTTATGCTTAAAAATTGGATTCATTCGCATTTTTAATCCTCTAACATTTATTGTAAAGAGTAAAAATATTTGAAAAACATATATAATCATTTGTAGTTAGTTCTGTTCATTCCTGCCATTACAACAGCTAGGCGTTAACTACCATTTAAAATAATATTATTTTATTATTAAAGTGCAACGTAAGATTCCCAAGAAACTCGTTGTTGCGTATTGGGTACGCCATCAAGCATAGCGTCCCCTTTAAAGTAATATTAATATTTTATTCACAAATATGGATAAATATAAAAATGTCATATTCTTTATTTACCTGGGGTGTTACATCCTTCCCCCCTTTTTGGGAATTGCGTCCTCGCAATTTTAAAATTGGGCTTGGAAACATCCTTGAAAGTCCCACATCGGAACAAGAGTCGGTAAAACAATCACTTTAAAATAAAGAAAGAGAAGTACATAAGTCACCTGAGTTAACCCATACTAGGATTCCATGTAGGAAAACATGGAAATGGAGGAGAAAACATAGGCTCATGTTCTGATGGAGAGTGATAGAAAACATGTTTAGGAGAAAGTTAACCACAAGAAAATCACAAAATTGTGATGGGTTAAACGGTATTCGATTCCCCAGTAGGAAAAGTTAATAGAAAAATTTTTTATATTAAGTTTCTTTTTATTGAGGAATTTATTCATAAGGAAACATAATCACTTATCATGTTGACTTCCAACTTTTATTAGATTTCTTACACAAACTCATATTTTCTCCAAAATACGAGTATTTAGGAAGACTTGTTCACATTAAGAGTACTATAATCAACTTCTAGAGAATCACCTAATCCACAAAAAATAACCATATACATCCCACGTCTTTAAACTTTAACCAAAACCAAAACCAAAAAGGTTAGTACAAGATCAGATAATCCAGAAAAGGATAACCCTTTATAAAAAGAAAATCTATTCTTAATCTCCAAAATTGGTCCAACAAAACCCAAAGTTCAACGAGGATCTTTAGATAATCAATTTGTCCATAAAATTATTCAAAGTAAACCAAACTAAGATTGAAACCCAAATATTTGAAGGATTTAGTCACATAGTCTTCCAAGTTAAATCGTAACATTTATCTCCAAACAATATTAGTTGCTCTTAAAGTCTCGTATTGAAAAGTAATTAACCTAATCACATATCCTCCATGATAGGTTAATAAATTTCCATAGATAACTCAAAATCAACTTACTATTAATTCATAAAATCATCTAACTAAAAAGAATCAGTCAAACTAACCAGGGACTTCACGTATTCCAGTGGTAGGCTATAAATACTAGTTGCACTTTGGTTGTGGGTTTGATTCCTGCAGCTTTGTTCGACGCGACGGGTTGTCACACGGTCTACGTGTTGTCCTTTTTATAAAACTCCAAAAATAACCCTAACATGTTTTAATCTCAATAGTTTCCTTATACCTCTCATTTTCATCCAAATTTGTTACGATCTCAACATCTTAATTCTTGAAGTCTTATTTCACCACCATAAGATAAAATAAAATGATTCCCAAAATGAATAACATCATACCTTGATCATGGCGTCCACTCGGTTTCATCATCATATTGATCACGTAGGTAGAAGTCCCATGCATTACAACAATGATCTAGAGATCCTTCAAAATCATTTTCTTCCTCCATCCAAATACACCTTGTACAACATGGGTCATATGGGTGTTCATAGAAAAATAGTTTTGGAAAATAATCATGTATGACGTATAATTCCAAAACATCTGATAAAACATGATTTCTATAAAATAGTAGGACAGAATTTGAGTTGAAACTTTCTATTATTGGTTCTTTTAAAATACCATAAATATGTGTTGAGATACTATATTTTAAAAGAAAATATAAATAGGTTGCGCAAGGGTCTCCTTCCTCAGCACCATTTTTAAAATCATAATATGATTCAAATTCTTGTGATAAGGTAAAATATTTGAAAATACCTTGATAATATTTACCTTTCTTGAAAATATGAGAATACTGTGAAAATATTATTTGTCTAAATACAACCCATGATCCACGATGATAATGAGGTATAGTGGAGGTGTTTGATATCTCAAACAACTTCTTGCAAGTGAGTTGTATGCTAGAAAAAGTTTCACAATCATCCGAACATGACTTTGCAATAATTATTGCAAGCATGTCATCAGGAAGAGATAGGAATGTCGTTTGAGATCCTTCTCCTTCCATTCATAACTGAATTTACTTGACCTGAAAAAAAGTTATAAAACAAGTATTTAACTGAAATAATAGATATAGGGACTAATCATCTGTCTAACAAAAACTCCTAATCCCTAAAGTTGTCTAAACCGACCTCTGATACCAACTATAAGGCCCCAGCCTTAAACCTTACTTAATATTGAATTAAATGAATAATTCACATTGAGGATCTTTTCAGGTTTAGAGTTTTAGAGAATTAGATCATAAATCATGAATTGCATTCCACATTTAAACAAAGTGATTACATAAAAGACAGTACTCGTTTTCCCCATCAACGAAAACATATTTAAAATAAAACATGGATTCTTTCTTGACACTTCCCTGACACTATCATCATATCATGTACCTTTCCCTTGACCTGTGAAAAACATTTCAAAAACTTGGGATGAGAATAAAAAGCTCAGTAAGGGTTATAAAAATTATGGAAAGGAAACATGAATACATATATACATAAGAATGAGATCATACTTTACCCATAAAGCATAATCACTTTAACATACCTCATAAAATCATGAATAAATCATATAAATCATAAGACATAAAGGTAACTTGAGGCATTCATAACATTCTTACGTAGGGAGTAACCCTCTTGGTTACGTTTGGAATACCCATCACAGTATATTCCCTAAATCTCTTCGGAGAAACCTTAACGTTTAACACCTTCATGTTACCCAATGCATTGGAGAGCTATAACGGGCTCACCCGCCCTTAGTTTATCACGGAACCACCCGTCTTCATAATAATTCCCAAGAACCATAACATAATCGTATCACATAAAACATGCATAAAGGGAACATAACATTTCCACTTTTCAATCAAAAGATATCAATACAAAACATTGATATAAAAACATTATGAAAAACATTTTCAATACCAAAATAAAAGAAAATTAAAACATGGTATTTATTTTTCATTTAAAAAAAAGTATGGCTTGTAGAGGAAGCCAAAACTCAAATAATGGTCACAGCGGTGGAGAAGTCGTTGTTGCCGCATACGTACGACAGAAACATTCCCTTTTGTAGTTTAGTAAAAAGATTTGTATAAAAAAGATTCCTTTCAAGTAAACATAAAAGTCAAAGGGGTTTATACACCGTATAAAATAAAGTTGTGTATAAAACATAATATTCCTCAATGAAAGGAGATTGAGACGAAGTCCCATACAAAGACGGTATCCTTGGATTAAGGATAAATCAATTACATAATTATGTGTGACAAACGAATACACCAAATATAAGTGTATATTAAGTGTAAAAAAATCAGAGGATATTCACACATATTCACAGAATGACATATTCAAGGAGTACAAGTTTATCCCAAAGAATCAAAATTGGGTTAAGAAGTTCCCTTGCAAAAATTCGACAGCCTAACAACGTCACTTAAAAATTCAGAAAAAGAGTTGATGAGAGATAAAAATGGTATCTAATCAATTGGACATAAAATTTACATCAATAAGGATATATAATAACATATCCCAACATAATAGTATGTGAATTAAAAGACATAACAAAAGAGGTCTTTTAAAAAGAGGAGGGTGAAAGGTTCCCTTACCGACTTGGGTAACTTTCGAAACATACACCCCGTGAAAGAAGGACAATACAACATTTATGTAAATACTCATAAATGAAAGTATATTACACAATGAGTAAAATAATGGGCAGTACATACACCACTCAAAGGAAATTGTGGCAAATGTAGCATAAATCCCATGAGAATAAAAGTGAGATGAAAAATCCCTTATGAAAACTCGGCATCCTAACGACGCCACTTAAAACTTAAAAAAATGGATTGATGAGATCAAATAGGGTCTATCATCATATTAAAACAAATTTTACAGCAAAATAACATCCCACAACATAACAAAGAGGATATTAAAAGAAGTGACATAAAGGAGAGTACTTAAAAAGAAAGAGAGAGGTTACATCTCTTACGAAAATTCGGCAGCCTAACGGTGCCACTCAAAACTTCCAAAATGGATTGATGAGAGAGAATAGGGTCTCTCATCATATGAACATAAAAATTACAGTAAGAGTAATATAAAAGAACATCCCAATCACATGAAAGATGAGCTTAAAAGGAATGACATAAAAGAGTGTACTTAAAAAGAAAGAGAGAGGCAGAATCCCTTACCTCAAGTCCGACTTGTCTTGTTCGTTTCTTTATATTACTGAATAATAATCTTTGGTCAATTTATAATTGAATAAGGACCTCCTTTAAAGATTATTATTCAGTTCATATCACATATTATAATGTTATAATAATTGTTTAATAATGTTAGTTCATATCAGACGTCTTTGCCGATGTTTGGTACATGGGTAAAAAATGAACTTGTTTGAAAAATGATTGCCCATGTAGTTATAAGTAAATAATTTCCAGAATAGTATTAATGATTAAAATATCATATATATCCAGTACATATTCATTTTATACTATTCCATATCATTTGGAGATAAAAAACGAAAAGCACCGTTCATGGAGACGGTAGGCCGTACGTACGCATGAACGCTACTTTCATTTTTTTGTCATATTAATGGAACTAAAAATAAATGATATATATATATATATATATTATAATTATAGTATAATATATATGTTATATAGGTCACATATTTTCATTAATTTCATTCTTTATAAATTCCATGTATTGCATGTACGAGTCACATCACTTGAGGGGGCGATAGTCCACACTTCCTCATATGAAATTATCGCATTTGCACAACATGAAAAGAATAAAGGTATGTTTTAAATGTAAAATACAGAAGAATATAGTAAACATAAATACCATATATATCATATATAAAATACAGTGACATCATAATGGCCACCTTTAAAGGTGTTAACAGAATATTGAACAATCATCGTTTCGTGAGGCAGAAAATCGCCAACCACAAAAACAATATGTTCTTTAACCATTAGATGAAGGTGTGTGTAAGTGTAGCTCTAATACTTCACATAACAACATCCTAGTATATTGAAGATACTGGTTTTGTTACAAAATAAAAGAATAAAAAGAGTTTATGGGGTTGGAGAAACAAAATAAAACATAAGAACACAAGAGAAAACACTACCATTAAAACGGGTAACTCTCTTTGATTTAAGCTCAAAGGCTTCCTTGGAAAGGATTCTGCCCAAGGTGAGGCTTCAATGATGAAGATAGGGATGTGGGGAGATGAAATGGGCAGGGTTTGGCTGAGACAAAGTCTTTAGAGGTGTGTGTAAGGTGGTAGAGGTGGGGGCCTTTTATAAGAGGAGAGGAGGGGCACTCTTGGAAAGTAAAGAAATGTTACTTTATTTTAAAAAGATTTTCGGATTTAAAAGGTCCCAAATTAATTTAATTCGAGTATAAGGTGATAAGGATTAGAAATATACCCAAAAAATAGGTTTTTGACAAGTGCAGGTCTTAGATTTTACATTATCTTTCCATTTTATTTAAATCGTTAAATAATGAGGTAATCGATGCATCATCATGATATCATAAATAATTTAATTTATTTAATTTATAAAAATTATAAAAAAATATGATTATGTAGGAAATCTTTTTATCTTTCCAATGACTATTTATAGTCAAAAATCTGACTTTTATAACCCCATGTAAAAATTGTTTTAGTAAAATAACTCATGTTTGTGACATTTTTACTTTAACATTAAATTAAAAGATATTAATGTCATTTTCATTTCAAAGTGGCTCCATGGGGTCCCCAAGTTGACCCATGGATTGTATTGGTCGGCTGTGACACATCCAATAAGGGTAGGACATGTGTCTAGGTCATTTTATATTATTAAGACATTGTTCTTATCTTAAATTACACTAATTACCTCTAATCGCGATTAAAAATTTAAAAGTTACTATTCACCAAAAAAATATTTTAATTCCATTAAACCACATTTTACTTCTTAATGATGAACATGTATGTTAGATTTTTGAAATTCAAAACATAGAGGTGGTAAAATTTCATTTAAATGGAAAATCAGTTTTTATAAGTACCACTTAGTGGTTTCACTATTCATCAAAAATTGAAGTTCTTCAGAAAAATACCAAAAATTCACCCTAAGCTATATTTGATATTCCGAATTCAAAAATGAAGTATATTTTACAAAATTAAAAACATATAAGTTGCATTAATTAATTTAATAATTAATTCCCGCTGTCAGAGCAAATAACGTGTTTTTATGAAACAATAAGTATCAAAAGATTGACACTAGTTTAAGTCCGATTTCAAAGTGAAATTAATTCCAATGACCACAATTGGATTAAATTGTAAAAATATATTCTAATTGAACTTTAAAACCAATTCAAAATATAATCTAATCATATAAATAAATTAGATTAAAAAGTGGTTTTGAATTAAAATACAACATTTTTCACTATTCATTAAAAAAATGAACTTTATCGGAAAAATACCAAAAATTTACACAAAGTAAATTTTGATGTCCCGACTCTAAATAAGAATTTTATTTTGTCAAATATAACACATAAAATTGTTAAAAAGTGTATTTAAAAGAGGTTTTCCATCAAAAGGCGGTTAATCGACCTTTTAAAGAATATTAGAATGTTTATGCTTAAAAATTGGATTCATTTGCATTTTTAATCCTCTAACATTTATTGTAAAGGGTAAAAATATTTGACAAACATATATAATCATTTGTAGTTAGTTCTGTTCATTCCTGCCGTTACAACGGCTAGGCGTTAACTACCATTTAAAATAATATTATTTTATTATTAAAGTGCAACGTAAGATTCCCAAGAAACTCGTTATTGCGTATTGGGTATGCCATCGAGCATAGCGTCCCATTTAAAGTAATATTAATATTTTATTCACAAAAATGGATAAATATAAAAATGTCATATTCTTTATTTACCTGGGGTGTTACATAGGTGACCATGTTTTCCTTAAAGTCTCTCCTTGGAAAAGTGTGATGCGTTTTGGTAAGAAAGGAAAGCTAAGTCCACGGTTCATAGGTCATTTTGAAATCTTGGAGAAAGTTGGAACAGTTGCATACCATGTAGCTTTTCCTCCGAGTTTGTTTCAGGTACACAATGTTTTTCATGTTTCGATATTGAGAAAGTATGTGCCAGATTCATCACATGTCTTGAGCCCAAAATCAGTTCAGTTGGAAGAGAACCTTTCTTATGAAGAGAAACCAGTTCGGATTCTTGATTGAAGAGAACATGTATTGCGGAATAAGGTAATCCACCAGGTAAAGGTTTTGTGGAGGAACCACATGGTTGAAGAAGCAACATGGGAGTCTGAAAATGCTATGAGGGAAAAGTACCCTCTGTTGTTTAATAAGTAAATAAAACCGTGAGGATGCAATTTAAAGAAGGCGAGGATAATGTAACACCCCAAGTTTTTCTAAAAATAAATATAAATTCATGGAACTTTATTTTAAATATATATTTTTAATTATCCTTTAAAACATAACCTTTTTTTTACTTCTATGTTCTGAATTTCAAGAAACTGTCATCTATATTTGTGTTCAGTATGTTATTTGGAGTCTATTGGAACCAACTTGTTTTTTTGTGTGAATATTACCATACCCTTATGAATAGTAATATGAATAGTTATATGACCCTAATGAATAGTAAATTTTATTATTATTTTATTTTATTAAGGCAATAAGATAATAGCATCTAGGTTAGTTTTTCATTGTGATATAGAAGTAGTTACATAATTAGAATTGTTAATTTTTGAATTAAGTATGATTTTATTTAAATATTAAATTAATAATATTTATAAAATTATTTTCAAAAAATGGACTTCATTTTTAAAATCTACATGTCGATAAATGGTAAGGGTGAATTTTGGGAATTTTTCTGAAACATTTGATTTTTCAGTGAATAGTAAAAAATATAGTTTTTAGTTTTGGTGTGTTAATGACATCATTAATGATATAATAATGATGTCATAAATATGGTAGAATTTTGTATAGTTAAATAATGTGTGAGGTGTCTTAAGTGGCTTATACCATGAGCAAATACCATGGGCAAGCCCATGGTTTTGCAAATACCACTCATGACGTGTCCCTTGAAAATTATTAAAATATTCCCTTACTTTCCCTATAAATACCAACCCATTCCTCCATTAACTTCATTCCAAATTCTCCCTATAAAGACCCATAAAATTTAAGGAATTTTTTTTTCTTAATTTTCTTTGGGATTTTACAAGAACGCAGTTTCTGACGGCACCTGATTCCGAGGCCCGGTGTGCCCGAAATCATTTTCTGAAGTTTGGCTTGGGTACGTTCAGTGAACGAACGAGCAGGTTTTTCTAACTTTTGAATCGGTGCTCGGAATCAAATTTTGAGGGCACCGATGGAATCACAACACTGGTATTTGCTTAGAAACGCCTTTTCTAGAGTTGCGTTTTCTCGGGTGTGGTTTTTAGTTTTTGGGGTTAAGTTAAGAAATAAAATAAAGTGGTGCGACAACTTTATTTTATTTCACTTGAAGCCACTTAATTCCACTTAAGCTAAGTTAAGCAGATAGGGTGGAATCCAAAATATCCTACCCACTTTGTAGGATATTTGTGAGGTGGGACCCGCACGAGCCCCACCGTTTCTTTTCCTCTAAGTAACGTACCCACGGAAACCCCTTTTAAATGAAAGTCAACCGGTGCGTTTTCTTAAATTCTTAACGCCCCTATTAATTGGGAAGTTAAGTCCTTACCATTAATTCATTGAATTAATGGTTCGTTTCTTAACTTGTTTTTCAAATTGTTGGCATGGGAATAAAATAAGACCAACACTAGGTTTGTTGAGGGGTTGCTTGTTGAGAGGATTTGGAGAAACTCTAAAGTTTAAAGATCTTCATCCTCCTTCGTTGAAGAACGCGAAGAACACAAAGAACGCGAAGAACGCATCGTCGCCGACAAAGAATGCCGGCCTTCGATGAAGGGCGACGAAGAATGCCGAACCCTTGGAGATCGACGACGCGACGCCATGTACCGCGACGCTGACGATCCTCCTTCCGCGACGTTTCTTCCGCGACGTTCCTTCCCCACAAAAATCTTCGATCAACAACCGATTAAGGTAGGGGATTACAGATCTTTTAATTTTCCTTTGTGGATTATAACCTCAACATGGATTTAATTGGTGCAATTAAATCTGTGTGTTTTCTTTAACCCTCAGAGATCGTCAACGCGACGCCGTGTACCGCGACGACGCAACGTCCCTTCCGTGAAGCAACGATCCTCTTCTTCCGCGACAGTCAATTCCGCGAAGAACTCACGTTCGACGACAACGACGAGGTAGGGTTTTTTGTTCATTTTAATATATGTGTCTATATCCACGACGTTTGATTAAACTTTTGTTGTAAAATATTTTTAAAACCGCTAACGCGGTGGGTGCGGACCAATGAACAAGTTTGAACCCACCGCCCCTTTCATTCTTGGTGTGCGAATCGGCGGATGTCGACAAAGCAGGCCGCACGGGTGACGTGGGGTCCTTGCGGTGAAGGACGGACCCTGGGAGGACCTTTGGCGAAGACGACGTGAATTTTCAACCACCAGAACTCGTCCGGTGGTCCATGGAGTGACCCGCTGGCGCGCCGCCGTGGAGAACCGCCGCCGATGAAGCCGCGGTGGCAGTAGCGCAGTCCCGCGACCGCGCAGGACCGGAGGAGCACGAGACTCGGTGGCTCAGCTGCATCCGCTGGCAAGGGCGGCCCCACGCGGGGCCGCGGTTCTCTCACGCGGGGCAGCACGCCCCCCGCTCCGCTCGGCTGTAACCGGCCGAGCCGACCCGCCGGCCGGGCCGGGTCGCGCCCAGGCCGGGCCGCACCGCGCCGGCCGGGTCGGATCTGGACCCGGTTCGGGTCGACCCGGTTCAGGCCGACCCAGGGGGGGGGGGGGGGGGTTGGGCCGGGTCGGTCCGGGCCCAGACCCCCGTTTTCGGACCTTTTCGGTCTCTTGCTCATAACTTGAGATGCGGGCCTCCGATCGACGCACCGTTAGCAGCGATGCGATCCTTGGATCAAGATGGTCGTTTCAGTATATTACACTCAAGGTTTTAGAATACTTTGGGTTCAGCCGGGTTGGTTCGTACACGAAACAAACCGGGCCCTCGGAGCGGAAACACTTATAACTTAAGCTCCGGACGTCCGATTGACGTGCCGTCGACTTTGTTGGATTCCTCTAAGTGAGAAGGATATTTTGGCTTACTCCGCCCGAGGTTTGGATACAGGTGGAGTACGGTCGGGTTGGTTTTTCCTTAAAAACCAACCGGGCCCCTGGAACGAAAAAGCCAATAACTCTCAGACCGGGCGTCCGATTGACGCGCCGTCTGCGACGTTGAGTTCCTGTTGACGATACGGAACTTTTGGATACATCAAATCTGGACTATGTGTCAGTTGATGTATCAGCCTCTCGGCTCGTGGAACGGACCCTCCCGAACGAGCTTGCTGTGTGCGGGAACCCTAGTGCTGGGTGCGTCTGCGACGACGACGACGACTGTACAGAGATCCTCAGTGGATTCGACGGCGAGGACTACAACACTCAGCGATCCTTTTTGGATCAGTGCTACCGATCCTGTGTGGGTCCGATCCTGTGTGGGTCAGCGCTCAGTGGTCCTGTGTGGGCCAGCGCCTACAGATCCTGTGTGGGTCCGATCCTGTGTGGGTCTTTGCGGGGGTTAGTTACCTATCGATCCTTTGTGGGTCATTGCGGGGGTTAGTACCTATCGATCCTTTGTGGGTCCGACGGCTTAGATGAATCAGTGGAAATATCTGATCATCTCTATCGTCATACGAAGAAGTATACCTGTGTGAGCCGAAATCCTGTTTTTTTTTCTATGTGGATTGTGTTGTGCTATCCTGTGTGGATTTACGTTTTGCTTTCCTGTGTGGACTGGGTTGTACGTGGGCTCAGATGTTGGAGCCGAATGAGAATTGATGACTTAGGTATATGTATGGGCATATACCTAAGCAATGTCGAATGTTACTTTGTGATTGTATCTTTCCTTTGTGGATTATCCTTTGTGGACTCTGGGAGACCTTCGGGGGTCTCGGGGTCCCTACTGAGTAGCTTATACTCACCCCTACACAGGCTATGCCAGTACTACATTGTGTTGGTTGCAGACGACGGACAACGCTGATCATGGTTGAGGCTTGTGGGGCATGACGGTACCTGGAGGTGGACCACTGGGTGGGACGTACTCGGAGCGGACGATTGGACCTGAGGAGCTGTGGAGGCTATCTGTACTCACCCTTCAGGTAGGGCTTTCAGTGGACGACTCGACATTGCGGCTTTACTTTTAGTTGTTTTTTTCCCTTCCAGTTGTACTTTACTTTCAGTTTGGGTTTGTATACTGGCCCACTTACTTTTCCGCACTTACTGTTGTACTCAGTTTTTACTTAGTGTTTACTTCTACTTCTTGCTTGCTCTGGGGTGTTTGTTTACTTTTCAAAGGCAATGCCTTCCCTTTTTACCAGGATTTACGCCTTGGTGCTAGTCACCAGCCCCTGGCCTATGGAAGGCGGGCTGGGGGTAGTCACAGCATGGGCCCCGAGGACGGGTCGTGACAAATTGGTATCAAAGGAGTTCGGTTCTACCGCAGAACTTTAGACTCTGATATTTTTCTAAGTGAAGGAATAATGTTGAACATATTGGGTGTGGTTATCAGTCCAGGGAGTCCAGTGTTGGTGCGGCGACCGATGTATCCTTACACCAGGACCCTGACTTCTGATTTACGACTTAATGCACAAAAATATTGATTGCATGTGTGTTCAAGTTTTCTTTGTGATTACTTTGTGTCAGCTCACCAGGTATACTGTTCTGACTGTGGCGCACCTGTTTCCTTTTCAGGATGGCCCCACGAAGGCATCCATCTAGGGTTCTGAGAGTTGTGCGTGACGACAGCCCACCGAGCGACAAGGCCTCGGTACAGGGCCCTTTGACAGCTGAGGCACCGGCGGTACCTTTACCCGCCGAGCCACCGATGCTTCCAGCCCCAACCACTGACGATGCACGTCGCCTTAGTGCCTTGCACGAGTTCCAGCGCCAACGACTGCCCAGGTTCCATGGGGATTCGGACCCCCAGGATGCTGAGGATTGGCTGGAGGCAGTGGTACGCGTTTTCAGGTTAGTGAGGACACCAGAAGACCTCACGGTGATCCTCGCAGCGAGCCTACTGCATGCGGCAGCGGGCCGATGGTGGAGTTTGATGCTCCAGGTGCACGATGAGTCATCTCTTCTCTGGATGGACTTTGAGAGCCTCTTTCGCTCAGAGTTTGTCCTAGCCACCCTCCGTGCGGTGCGCATCCAGGAGCTTCTTCAGCTGCGGCAGGGCAGCTTGACGGTTTCCCAGTACTCGGCGAGATTTACCGATCTATCGCGCTACTCGACAGACATGGTACATGACCCATTCTTCTGGGCCCGGACCTTTGAGCATGGATTGAGGCATGAGATCAAGGGATAACTGATCTCTCTCAGCATTCCGACTCAGGCAGGAGTACTGGAGTGAACCCTTTTAATTGAGAGCTTTCTTGCTGAGTCTTCTTCAGCAGCGAGACCTACCGCCGGACGGCAGGTAGTAGAGTCTTCTGCAGTAGGCAGTCGACGGATAACTCATGGGTCCAGGCAGACCAGAACCTCAGGCAGACGACCTCAGGACACTGGCTCAGCAGTGCGGGGCACACAGCACGGAGCCAGTCTTTCGAGAGGCAGACAGTGCTACACATGCGGCGGGCAGGGCCACATGGCTCGTGACTGCCCGACCCACCGTGCCGAGGAGAAGCAGGCGGTTGAGGGGCCACCCAGGCAGAGACAGAGGGTTGACCTTGGTGGTCCACAGGGAGAAGGAGGACGAGGCAGAGGAGCTGGCCGAGCATTAGGTGATGGGCGGCGCTTTGAGGCTCTACCACCACCACCACTAGGAGGTCCACCCCGGCCACAGGGAGCTGGCGGGCAGAGACAAGCACAACTCCAGGAAGCGGAGGCCTACGACCACGGTGTTCCTGAGATGATTTGAGGTACTATCTGTGTCTATTCCACCCTTGCTACAGTTCTTATAGACACAGGAGCGAGTCATTCTTTCATAGTCGCTGCCCTTGTTCGGAGCTCGGAGATTCCGACAGAGCCGTTGGCTCGATCTTTACGGCTAGAGACTCATACGGGAGCATACTCGACGATTACGCACTAGTGCTGCAGTGTGAGATTACTCTAGGAGGCGATATCTTCGGCTGGGATCTTCTTGTAGCGGCGTCGAGGCCTTACGACTTCATCTTGGGCATGGATTGGTTATATACAGTCCATGCACAGATTGACTGTATTAGGCGCAAGGTGCGATGTGTACGCACCGACGGGAGCAGGTTCACCTTCACCGGCAAGAAGGGAGCCTTCACAACATAGGATAGACTTCCACAGAGGAGAGGACAATCCATCACTCATCAGTTGGCAAGCCTCATCCTAGGAGCAGTTGATGTGCGGAGTCCTAGTTTTCCTGTAGTGATGGATCAGTATGCGGACGTCTTTCCCGACGACATTCCAGGACTACCTCCTCGCAGAGAGGTAGACTTTTATATTGATCTGTACCCTGAGACAGCCCCGATATCCACTCCAGCATATCAGATGGCCCCCGCTGAGCTTCGAGAGCTACAAGTACAGTTGGAGGACTTGCAGGGCAAGGGTTTCATCCGACCCAGTGTTTCACCCTGGGCTTCCCTGATATTGTTCGCCAAGAAGGTGGACGGGAGCTTGTGGATTTGTGTCGACTATCGTCGCCTGAACCAAGTGACAGTGAGGAACAAGTATCCGCTACTGAGGATTGATGACCTCTTCGATCAGCTCAAGGGAGCACGGTGGTTCTCGAAGATAGACCTCAGGTCAGGCTATCATCAGCTCAGAGTTCGGGACGAGGACGTGCAGAAGACGACCTTCAGATGTCGGTATGGCCACTATGAGTTCTTGGTTATGCCATTCGGCGTAACCAATGCTCCAGCGGTGTTCATGGGCCTCATGAATAGGATCTTTCAGCCATACCTCGATCTATTTGTCGTGGTCTTCATCAATGACATTTTGATATACTCGACGACTGAGGAGGAGCACGCCTACCACTTACGGGTTGTCCTAGACACACTCTGAGAGCACCAACTCTATGGAAAGATCTCGAAGTGTCAGTTCTGGATACGCAAGGTCCACTTCTTGGGGCACATCATCTCTGAGGTGGGAGTTGTAGTAGATCCTGTGAAGATCGAGGAAGTGCTAGATTGGGAGCCACCCAAGAGCGTGATGGAGGTGCGGAGTTTCTTGGGACTAGCTGGATACTATCGGAGATTTGTGCCAGACTTCTCCAGAGTTGCGACACCACTATCAGCTCTTACGAAAAAGGGGAAACCCTTTGTGTGGTCAGACAGATGTCAGCAGAGCTTCCAGGAGTTGAGACAGAGATTGACCAACACACCTATCTTGAGGTTGCTGGAGGAGGGAGTAGGGTACATAGTCTACTGTGATGCATCAGGGACCGGACTCGGATGTGTCCTGATGCAGAAGCGGGCGGTGATTGCCAATGGATCACGTCAGTTGAGGCTGCATGAGTAGAACTACGCTACCCATGACCTGGAGTTAGCAGCAGTGGTATTCACTTAGAAGACATGGAAACACTACTTGATGGGCGAGCGCTTTACAGTCTTTTCTGACCATCAGAGTCTCAGGTACATCTTCTCTTAGAAGGACCTGAACTTGAGACAGCGGCGATGGCTCGAGTTCCTCCAGGACTATGACTTTGAGATAGTCTATACTCCTAGGAAGGGGAACGTAGTAGCCGATGCTCTCAGTAGGAGGACGAGCATTCAGCTACTTGAGGAGGCGATAGAGCAGCTAGTCGCTTTGTAGATATCCTTCTTGGATAGAGATGGGGCAGCCTTCCTTCAGTCTCTCATAGTCACCCCTCCACTACTGCAACGGGTCAGAGAGGCACAACGTGGGGATGCTGACTGTGAGACGCGGCGTGCATAGATATCCTCAGGACAGACACCTAATGGTTTCTCCTTTGGAGCAGAGCACAACGTCCTTTTCAGAGGACGTACCTTGGTACCAGTTGCTTTACGGGAGGAGGTGCTGAGAGAGTTTCACACTTCCCCTTTGGCGGTACATCCTGGAGTGGAGAAGATGTACCAGGATCTCAGACAACAGCACTGGTGGCCGGGCATGAAGAAGGCTGTGGCAGAGTTTGTTTCTCGATGCCTCACCTGCCAACAGGTGAAGACAGAGCATCAGGTACCAGCAGGCGTGGTACAACCCTTGGAGTTCCCAGAGTAGAAGTGGGACGAGATATCTATGGACTTCGTGACTGGACTTCCACGCACTTCCAGAGGTCAGGACTCCATTTGGGTGATTGTCGACCGACTCACCAAGTCGGCTCACTTCTTGCCCATCAGAGAGCAGGGCTCAGTAGAGAGCTTGGGACGTCTCTACATTCAGGAGATTTTACGGCTTCACGGTGTGCTATCATCTATCATCTCCGATCGAGATGCTCGCTTTCCTTCCCGGCTTTGGAAGTGGTTGTAGGAGGTGTTCGGGACGCAGATACATCTGAGCATCGCCTTTCACCCTCAGACGGATCGTCAGATGGAGAGGACCATTCAGACCCTCGAGGACATGCTCCGTGCATGTGTCCTCGACTTTGGTCACAGCTGGGAGGACCACCTACCCTTGGTGGAGTTTGTGTACAACAACAGCTACCACTCCACCATCGGTATGACACCATATGAGGCGTTGTACGACCGACCTTGCAGATCTCCTTTGTGCTGGACAGACCCTGGGGAGTCAGAACTTGTGGGACCGGAGATGGTCCATGCCATGACAGAGAAGGTCCAAGTCATCCAGGAGCAGATGAGGATAGCTCAGAGCTGGCAGAAGTCTTATGCTTACAGGAGGTGGATGCCACTAGAGTTCGAGGATGGAGACCACGTCTTCTTGCGGGTCTCGCCTCGACGTGGATTACAAAGATTTGGACAAGGCAGAAAGTTGTCTCCACGCTTCATCAGACCCTTCCAGGTCCTCAGCAGGATTGGCGAGGTGGATTATCTCCTGGCTCTACCACCTCAATTGCACCGGGTGCACGACGTCTTCCACGTATCCCATCTGAAGATATACGTGCACAATCCGATGCATATCATTGAACACGAGGAGATGGACGTTGATGATGGGGAGACTTTTGCGGAGGTCCCGGTGGAGATCAAGGATCGACAGGAGAGGGTCCTACGTGGATGATCTATTCCTCTTGTGCTCATCATATGGCAGCACGGGAACCTCCAGGAGAGAACTTGGGAGCGGGAGGCTCAGATGAGTGCTAAGTACCCACATTTGTTTCCCTAGTTTATGATGTATCTTTACGGGGACGTAAAGCCCTGAGGTGGGAGTGATGTAAAGACCTGTAAAATAAAAGGAATTTTTTTTTCTTAATTTTCTTTGAAATTTTACAAGAACACAGTTTTTGACGGCACCTGATTCCGAGGCCCGGTGTGCCTGAAATCATTTTCTGAAGTTTGGCTCAGGTACATTCAGTGAACGAACGAGCGAGTTTTTCTAACTTTTGAACCGGTGCTTGGAATCGAATTCTGAGGGCACCGATGGAATCACAACACCGGTATTTTCTTAGAAACTCCTTTTTCGGAGTTGCGTTTGCTTGGGTGTGGTTTTTAGTTTTTGGGGTTAAGTTAAGAAATAAAATAAAGTGGTGCGACAACTTTATTTTATTTCACTTGAAGCCACTTAAAGCCACTTAAGCTAAGTTAAGCGGATATGGTGGGATCCAAAATATCCTACCCACTTGGTAGGATATTTGTGAGGTGGGTCCTACACGAGCCCCACCGTTTCTTTTCCTCTAAGTAACGCACCCACGAAAACCCCTTTTAAATGAAAGTCAACCAGTCCGTTTTCTTAAATTCTTAACGCCCCTATTAATTGGGCTGTTAAGTCGTTACCATTAATTCATCGAATTAATGGTTCATTTCTTAACTTGTTTTTCAAATTGTTGGCATGGGAATAAAATAAGACCAACACTAGGTTTGTTGAGGGGTTTCTTGTTGAGAGGATTTGGAGAAACTCTAAAGTTTGAAGATCTTCATCCTCCTTCGTTGAAGAATATGGAAAACGTGAAGAACGCGAAGAATGCATCGTCGCCGACGAAGAACGCCGGCCTTCGACGAAGGGTGACGAAGAACGCCGAACCCTTGGAGATCGACGACGCGACGCCGTATACCACGATGCTGACGATCCTCCTTCCGCGACGTTTCTTATGCGACGTTCCTTCCCCGCGACAATCTTAGATCAACAACCGATTGAGGTAGGGGATTACAGATCTTTTAATTTTCCTTTGTGGATTATAACCTCAACATGGATTTAATTGGTGCAATTAAATCTGTGTGTTTTCTTTAACCCTCAGAGATCGTTGACGCGACGCCATGTACCGCGACGACGTGACACCCATTCCGCGACGCGACGATCCTCTTCTTCCGCGATGGTCAATTCCATGAAGAACTCACGTTCGACGACAACGACGAGGTAGGGGTTTTTGTTCATTTTAATCTATGTGTTTATATCCGCGGTATTTGATTAAAGTTTTTTTGTGAAATATTTTTAAAACCGCTAACGCGGTGGGTGCGGACTAATGAACAAGTCCGAACCCACCGCCCCTTTCGTTCTTGGTGTGTGAATCGGCGGACGTCGACAAAGTAGGCCGCACGGGTGACGCGGGGTCCTCGCGGTGAAGGACGGACCCCGGGAGGACCTTTGGAGAAGACGACGTGAATTTCCGACCACCGGAACTCGTCCGGTGGTCCGCAGAGCGACCCGCCGGCGCACCACGCCGGCACGGCGGTGGAAGGCGGCGGCGCCCAGCGCGCCGCCGTGGAGAACCGCCGTGGCTGAAGCCGCGGCGGCAGCAGCGCGGTCCCGCGACCACGCAGGACCGAAGGAGCACGGGACACGGCGACCCGGCCGCGTCCGCCGGCAAGGGCGGCCCCATGCGGGGCCGCGGTTCTCTCACGCGGGGGCAGCACGCCCATCGCTCCGCTCGGCTGTAACCGGCCGAGCCGACCCGCCGGCCGAGCCGGGTCGCGCCCCCGCGTGAGAGAACCGCGGCCCTGGACCCGGTTCGGGCCGAACCAGGGGGGGGGGGGGGGGGTTGGGCCGGGTCGGTCTGGGCCCAGACCCCCATTTTCAGACCTTTTCGGTCTCTTGCTCATAAATTGAGCTGTAGGCCTCCGATCGACGCACCGTCAGCGGAGATGCGATCCTTGGATCGAGACGGTCGTTTCGGTATATTACACTTAAGGTTTCGGAATACTTTGTGTTCGGCTGGGTTGGTTCGTACACGAAACAAACCGGGCCCTCGGAACGGAAACGCTTATAACTTAAGCTCCGGATGTCCGATTGACGTGCCGTCGACTTTGTTGGATTCCTCTAAGTGAGACAGATCTTTTGGCTTACTCCGCCCGAGGTTTGGATGCAGGTGGAGTATGGTCGGGTTGGTTTTGCCTTAAAAACCAACCGGCCCCCTGGAACGAAAAAGCCAATAACTCTCAGACCGGGCGTCCGATTGATGCACCGTCTGCGACGTTGAGTTCCTGTTGACGATACAGAACTTTTGGATACATCAACTCTGGACTATGTGTTAGTTGATGTATCAGCCTCTCGGCTCATGGAGTGGACCCTCCCGAACGAGCTTGCTGTGTGCGGGAACCCTAGTGCTGGCTGCGTCTGTGACGACGACGACAACTGTACAGATATCCTCAGTGGATTCAACGGCGACGACTACAGCACTCAGCGATCCTTTGTGGATCAGTGCTACCGATCCTATGTGGGTCTGTGCTCAGCGGTCCTGTGTGGGCCATCTCCTACAGATCCTGTGTGGGTCCGATCCTGTGTGGGTCTTTGCGGGGGTTAGTTACGTATCGATCCTTTGTGGGTCAGATCCTTTGTGGGTCATTACGGGGGTTAGTACCTATCGATCCTTTGTGGGTCCGACGACTTAGATGAATCAGTGGAAATATCTGATCATATCTATCGTCATACGAAGAAGTATACCTGTGTGAGCTGAAATCCTGTTTTGTTTTCCTATGTGGATTGTGTTGTGCTATCCTGTGTGGATTTACGTTTTGCTTTCCTGTGTGGACTGGGTTGTACATGGGCTCGGATGTTGAAGCCGAATGAGAATTGATGACTTAGGTATATGTATGGGCATATACTTAAGCAATGTCGAATGTTACTTCGTTATTGTATCTTTCCTTTCTAGATTATACTTTGTGGATTCTGGGAGACCTTTGGGTGTCTCAGGGTCCCTACTGAGTAGCTTATACTCACCCCTGCACGGGCTATGCCCGCACTACGTTGTGTTGGTTGCAGACGACGGACATCGCTGATCGTGGTTGAGGCTTTCGGGGTAGGACGGTACCTGGAGGTGGACCACTGGGTGGGACGTACTCGGAGCGGACGGCTGGACCTGAGGATCTGTGGAGGCTATCTGTACTCACCCTTCAGGTGGGGCTTTCAGTGGACGGCTCGACGTTGCAGATTTACTTTTAGTTGTTGTTTTTCCCTTCCAGTTGTAATTTACTTTCAGTTTGGGTTTGTATACTGGCCCACTTACTTTTCCGCTCTTACTCTTGTACTCAATTTTTACTTAGTGTTTACTTCTACTGCTTGCTTGCTCTGGGGTGTTTGTTTACTTTACAAAGACAATGCCTTCCCTTTTTACTGGGATTTACGCTTTGGTGCTAGTCGCCAGCCCCTGGCCTATGGAAGGCAGGCTTGGTGTAGTCACAGCACGGGCCCCGAGGACGGGTCGTGACACTCCCTCAATGAATCTCTGGCCTCATTACTTTTATAGTAGTCCTCCCAAGGCTTCCTTAAGCCCCCAAGGTCCCAACCTTCAAGTTCTAAGGGTTACTCTACAAGGTAAGAAAATGATCAATTTCCTTCTTTTTCTATTCAAGTTATCTTTTATGTGGTATAATTTTCAAGTTTCCATACCATTTTCTTATTTCCTTATTATTATTGATCTTATCTATATTATGATTCATTTCTGGATGGGTGATCCTTGTCCCCTCTCTTTTTAATATTTTCTAAAACCATGTTGTGTAGCTGTTAGGCTGCCGAATTTTTGTAAGGAATTTCTCACTTTTTCTTTTATTTTGAGTTCCTTCCTTATTCTTTCTTCATATCTCCTTACCCAAGAGGCATGAAATCTCCAGAAATCATGTATACTCTGGATTTTATCAAGTTTATGAAAATTACCCATCATTATTCTTCTCCTCTCCCACTTATTTAAAAATAAAAATATTGTCCGTTTGTGTCGAATTATCGACATCGTGGATGATGTGATTTCAATTTCCATTAATTATTTCAAGTCTGGTCATGAAACCATTTATATGGTTGAAACATGTTATAATATATGTTTTATGACTCACCGATGGTTCTTTAATTATTTTTTACTCAGGTTTCTAATTTATAAGACAAAACGAGGTTGTTGTTATCAAAGAACCACTGAAAGGATCTAAACGAACATCATTAATGTTATAACTTATGAATCATCCTCATGTAAGAATTCAAAATGATAAATGGAATAATTTATTTTAATGATTATATAAAAATAATACTCCATTCTAATTCTGGAGTTTCACTTCCAATCGACAAGAATTTCCACCATGAACCAATCATAGAAATCATGTAAAGAATTCAACCGAAAAAAGTGCAAGGGGCAAAATAATAACAATTAAGGGTGAAAAGATGTTATGAAATGATCATATAAGATGTTATAAACATGAAAATGTTTCTTTAAAATATTAATAACACTCTTTTAATCATTATACATGAGGTTTAAACAAGTTGGAAGTAAGGAAAACCCGAGGTAAGGGAATTATTAACCCGATTTCCATTCTTTGGGTTAACCTTCTACTTCATTACTTATGTGCAATTTAAATTGTTTTTGTGATGGTTTATATTTATATTATGTTTTATTATGTGTATTTACAGTATATATACATACTCCATCTACTCTATTAAGTCTCTCTTCAATTGTATTATTTTTATAAGGGGCTTTTCTTTAAAAATCCTCTTTCTAAATTCAATTTTACAAAATTCCAAAGTAATGTTTTTATGGAATTATTCATGTTGTATGATTTTGTTTTGGTTCTTGGGAATTATTTACGATGAAGGGTGGGACCTATATTTCCCTCCAATGCATTGGGTATGAGTAAGATGGAGGTCGGCCGTATGGTTACTCCAAGTGTAACTGCGATGGTTACACAAAGTAAGGTAGCCGTGAGGGTTACAAATTATAAGGTAGCCATGAATGGTTAAAAGATTATGTAAGTAATGCCCCAAGATACCTTTATGATTATATTTATGTTCTCATGTTTGTGTGGATCTTGTGTAAATATTATGTTACACGAAGTAAGTATATATGGGTGAAAATCATGTCTTTTTGAAAATGTTTTCATACGTTATGAGTATTCATGGACTAATATGATTTTTCATTATTTTCTATCCCTTATTGAGCTTTTGTTATCATCCCAAGTTTTTAAATTATTTTTCACAGGTTAATGGATGTGTAATACAAGGAAGGAAGACACGTTAAATGTTGAATAATTTTCAAGGAGTCTTGTTTTAAGTTTTAATGTTTTATATTTTGAGAAAAATGGAAACTATTTTTATGGTATCCACTATGTAACAATGTGTAATGTTATGAATGTTTTGTCCTAATTATCTAAAGCTCTAAACTTGAAAATATCCTCAATGTTAAATGAAGTTTTTTCTTAACTAAACTCAAGATTATGTATGTAATAAGTATGGGTTCTTATAATTTGAGGTTTTTATCGAGCTCCCCTCCTGATTTTTATTTCCTCCCTCGCATATCCCCTAAGCCTTGGCCTCTCCGCCATCTCCTCCCCTCCCCAACGTCGACCTCCCACCCTCGCCTCTACCTCTATCGGCCTCTGCCTCCCATCCCCCGCCTCCATATCCCAGCCTCTACCTCCCAACCCCCGCCTCCCGATCCCCACCTCTCAGCCCCACCTCCACCTTCACAGCCGCCTCCTCCCAGCCACGGGCGCCTCCACCTCCCGACCCTCTCCTCTGCGGAAATATCCACCTCCGTGGAAACCTCCACCTCTGTCTCCACCTCCTCTTGGACACAACCACCTATGCCTCTGCCTCATTAGATCTAGTTATAAAGGAACCCTATGTATAGATTCATCTATATTCTCCATGGATTTATTGGGTTCTTTGGTTCTAGGTTGGTGTTTCAAGGTTATATTCTCTATTCTATTAAACATATTGAAATAATGAATATTTACTCCTTCATTTAGAATTAATAAAAAATAAACACAAAGTTTCTTCAATAGATTCAGGTGTTTGGATTCAACTGGAAGTGTTTTTATCTCACTGAAATGTTGTCTTTAAAGAATCATGGTTTCCTTTTTAGCATTGACGCTCATATTTATCATCATAAAATTTTTCTACAACTAGATACAAATCTTATTGCTTTCCTACTTTTGTGGATTATTCATGTCCTATAACTAAAGCTGTGAATATCCAAGGTTCTTCAATTTCAATTTATCATTTTCTACCTGCTGGTTTCTCCTCTTCTCCTCAACCTAGTTCACCTCTTGCTGCTTCAGTTTCTCTTGATGAGTCTCTTAGTGCCCATCCCACCTCAGTGTAGTTTTTTGGAAAACCTATTAGTGAGAATTATTTGAGACAATATATTACTGATTATCCTTCCTTAGAGTAGTCTTATGGCCAGTCAACTCATTCCATTCCTCATAATTCTCATCCTATGACCACATGTTTCAAGGCTGGTATTTTCAAACCCAAAGTTTATATTGATTCTGTGGAACTTTAATCTTTTAAGGATGACTTGTTTCAACCTTAGTAGTATCAATTGATTCATTAAGTGTTTTTATCTTTACTTAGAAATCATACCCGGTCTTTAGTTCCCTTTGTTGGATTGGATGATGTTTAAGGCTGAATGCTCGTGTTCCCTTTTAAGGATTCCCAGTGAAGTAAGGTTGCATTTTTTTACAGGTCAAGGATCTATACCCACAGTTCAATAACTATGGGTATATTATGTATGGTGTAATTATGTATACCCATGGTTTTGTAAATTGTGGGTTTAGATATATTCCCATGGTTTAAATTAAACTGCGGGTATTATGGAAATCTCCAGGGATATAGCCATGGTTTCTATAAAACCATGGGTATAGCTCTATACCGACCCCTCAATATCCCACAATTTATGGAACCGTGGGTATAGCCTATACCCACAGTTTTAGGGGCTGTACCCATGATTCCAAACCGTGGTTACAAGTGATTTTTCCAGTAGTTCATACATGATAAATAAAGAATCCCCACTATTTTTCACCCCACTATAAAGAATGAAAATCCTGGAATATTCAGAGTTTTTGAAATAGTATATTCAAATCAAAATCTAAATTTGAAAATAAATCTTTTACTAAGGGAGAAGGATGAAAGGTTTTCGTGTTCTTATAAAAGGGAGGAGGCTAGACCCCTATATGAGGAAGTTAACAACCACTAGAGATCTTCTTAGAGAGAGGCTCAGTTTCTTATCTTTTCTTATGTTTTTATTTTATTTTTTATTTTTACCATATTATTTTATAATTTTTAATTATTTAGTAAATAAGAACTTGTATTTTTATCTTATTTTTTGTTACCCATGTTCTTGTTCTTCTCATTCTCCTTCTATTTCTTCTCCTCCTTCTTCTTCTTTTATTCTCCCTTCTAACCTCTTATGTTTTTATTTTATTTTATATGTTATCCTTCTTTTCTTATTCTCTCTCTTTTATTCTTCTATTTTTATTCTATTATTTCATGTGATTTAATTTTCTTACTCACTCTCTATCCCCCTCATATTATTTTTATTTTATTTTTCTTCCCTTTATCTCTTTTTCTCACCATTGTGATATCTTACCCATGATAATGAGGGGATAACATGGGGCTTGACCTAGGTGATTTTATGTGTTCTCTAATTCTTTCTTAAAGTTTATTTTTTGTTTTGGAAGATACATGTGACATGCATGGGTGTGGCAGTTGTCCTCCATGACATGAAACTCAATTCTATTTCTATTATTTTTTATTTTTATCTTTTAGATCCCTTCCATTGATCATAATATCTTCACATGGTGGAGTTGATCCAATCAATGGATGAAACAACATATGATGGAGTTGGGTCTTGGAAGATTTAAAACTCTTGATTGAGGAGTTCCATCAACCTTGATTATAGGAGGAGGTATAATTTAGATTGTAATAGGCACTCTAGAATTCAAAACTTCTAATTAAAGGAATATTTATTCATGTGTGAGATATAATAACTAAATTATCAAAATAAATTTTTAAAAAATAAAGAAGAATAATGATAGAACTCAAAACTGAACCTAGGATTAAGTTATTTATTTTTAATATCATTCTGTTTAGCATTTCATGGTAAGGTATAATTTCTTGTCCTTTAATTATTTTAGAATATAAAAAACCCAAAAAATATCATTATTTTAAGAAAAATAATAAAAATAACAAAAAAAAATTCTTAAGTGAATTTGAATATGTAAGTAGACAACTATGAAGCTCCTCAAGTGAGATGACCCTGGTCAGACACTATGCTGCACTAGGAAACAATTCAAAATTTTCTTTTTCCTTTCCCCATGACAGGAGTGTGTCATGACTCTATTATGAAAGCTAAGTTGCATTAGGATATCACCTGGGCATCTTTCAAGAAAATTTTAAACCAAAAATTTTATCCTGAGACATTATGAGGGGAAAAGACCAGAGTGATTTTGACCTTAAAGTAAAGAGAGTATACCATTATAGAATATTCCACCCATTTTTTTGAGTTGTTTCACTTGGCACCAGATCTAATCACCAATTATTACCTAAAGGCTCATAAGTTTGAGTTGGGTTTGGGGGATGATATTCGGTTGATACTGATTCTCATGTGATTTTTAACCTTTGTGGAGGTAGTCGATAAGGTAAATTTTGTAGAAGCTGACATAGTTAGAAAAAATGGTTTGGTAGGAGCTTCATTTGGTACCATCATTAGGAAGGGTGTATAATATTTCCAGAAAAGGAAGCATAAAGGTAGATAGTTTTCTTTAGGACTAGTTTCAAAGGCTTCATCAGGATAACAACAAGTTGTATACTATCAGTTTGGAAGTCCTGGTCTTACCAAGACTAATTATATGGAGGCTCCCAAGACTTTTCATAATTGTGTAGAATATGTCCATCTAAAGCGTTTTTGTGAAAGGATGTTCTAAGGAAATAAGGTTATATCCACTCTCACCAAGGGTTCATAGGTTTGTACCGATGCTTCCAAGGGTGGTGGGTTATATCCTCAGTCTAAGGGGGATGTTTATGTGGCTAAGAAATCTTAGGGAGGATCTGAGACTAGAAATATTTATGTAGTGGGGTTTTCACTATAGGAATCTGAAGTAGGGCCGACTACAGTTAGTGGTACGGTTTTTATTTCATATTCTATGGTGTTAGATTTATTTGATACCAGTTCTACTCATTATTTTATATCCTAAAATTTAGTAGATATGTTGGTATTGTGTTTGGATATTATATAGTTTTTTTTTGATCTTTCCACGCTACTGGGGAAGAGTTACGGACAAGGTTTCAATTATAAAACATGTTGAGTGATGATAGAAGACCATGACGTGGAGTGGGACTTCTTGGTGCTTGATCTTAATATTTTCAACCTAATTATTGACATGGATTAGATGATCAACATTAAGGCACATATTGATTATTATAATCATTGAGATTAGTTTCTATCTCTATATGGAATCACTCATATCTTTCAGGGTGAGTGGGATTCTAGGTATGGGAGACCAGGGCCTGTTGTTCCTTACGTTGGGGTGATGTCATGTCGGTTGTTGAAATCATTCCTAGATTCCATTGATCCTTGTTTGAGAAGTCCACTTCCTGGGATAGCATGTGCATACCCATAGGTCTTTCTAGAGTATTTTTAAGGTTTACTACCATAGATAGAGGTCAAGTTTACCCCATACCTATTATATTTACGATGCCTATTTCTATTCCATATCATCGTATGGAACCAGTTGAGTTATTACAACTTAAGGTCCAACTTGCGGATCTTGAGGCTAAGGGATTTATTCATCCTACCGTGTCACAATGGTATTTTTCTATCCTCTATGGTAATAAGGCATACAAGAGACTCATAATTTGTATTGATTATCGAAAGTTAAATTAGGTGACCGTCAAGACAACTATATCTTATCAAATATTGATGATCACTTTGATCAGATTAAATGGGATCATTGGTTTTCAAAGACTGACCTTATGTTAGGGTACCACCAGTTGAGATTCTGAGAAGAGGATATACTTAACATAGTGTTTAAGAGCCAGTATGGACATTTTAATTTTCTGGTTATGCCATTCAATATTATTAATTCTCTAGTAGTGTTTATGTCATTGATGAACCAGATCTATCTTTGGTTATTGGACTCTTTTATTGTTTTGTTTATGGATGATATTTTGATTTACTCCAAGTCATATGAGGAGAACATGGACCATTTATATATCATTCTTATAACTTTTAGGGAACACCATTTGTATGTTAATTATTCCAAATGTGAGTTTTGGATTCAAGAACTAAAAATTTTGGGGCATGTTTTATCTAATAGGGGCACCTCAGAAGATCCTAAAAAGGTACTGGCAATTATGTCCTAGGAGTGGCCCATAATTTTTTTTGATACTGAAGATTCTTGGGGTTGGCTGGTTATTATAGGATTTTTTTAGGAATTCTCCAAGATTGTATCTCCTATGACCGCTTTAACCCATAAGGGTGTAAAGTTTGAGTGGAATGAAAAATGTCAAAGATCTTTTAAGGAAATGAAGATGTGATATAATTTAGCTCTAGTTTTTATTCTTCCAAAACTAGGTTTTGGTTATGTTGTTTCATATGATTCTTATATCATGGCTTTGGGGTGTGTCTTGATGCAGGGGAGATAGGTGGTAGACTACGGCTCTTGTTAGTTATGTCTTCATGATCAAAACTACCCTACCCATGATCTTGAGTTGGCAGTGGTCATGTATGCACTCAAAACATGACACCACTACCTATTTGGAGAGCGGTTTACTGTATATTCTGATCATAAGAGATTGAGGTATATTTTAACTAATAGGGATCTAAATTTTCAAAAGAGACACCAGGTGTAGTATATTAAAAGTTTTGATTTTGATATTTCTTACACTCCTAAAAAATAAAATGTGGTCGCTGATGCACTATTTAGGAAATTACTGACACAAATAGTGAATGAATTAGTGGAAGATTGGTCTCTTATGAGTTTGTTTACTGAGATGAGATTAATAATGTAAGAATATAAATGGAAGGTATGTTTGGATTTAATGAATGTTGACTTGTCATTTGATGAGCGATTTCAACTCAAGAAGATATGTGACCCCAAGTTACAGATCTTTAGTAAAGTCCTTTATAGTGGGGAGAGCTTGAGTGAGTGGTCTCAGTCTCCTAGTAGTGATTTATGTTTTTAAAAATAGGTTGGTTATTCCTTTTTCTTTAAGGAAGGAGTTAATGGATAGAATATACCATTCTTGTTGGTCCATACACATAGGTGCTACCAAGATATATCATTATTTGAAACATTGGTATTGGTGGTTTGGTATGATACATTTGATTTCAGATTCTGTATCAAAATGTCTTACTTGTTAGAGAATTAAGGTGGAGCACCGAAGACCTACTATTTTGTTTTAGTCCTTACCCATTTTGGTATGTAAATGGGATGCTATTTCCATATATTTCATCATTGGTTTACCATGTAATCCTAGTGGGAAGGATGAGATTTGTGTGATCATCAATCGAATCATGAAATTGATGAACTTACTCCCTATCAAGGATATAATGAATGTGGAGTAACTTTGGGATTTATATATTCAAGATATCATGAACCTTCATGTGGTTCCCTCTACGGTTGTTTTTTATAGGGATATGAGGTTCACATCTAGGGTTTAGAAAGGTTTTCAAGAGGTGATGGGTTCCCAATTGAAATTGAGAATTACATATCTTCCATAGATTGATGGGCATATAAAGATGGATATCGAAGTTATTGAGGATATGATTCGGGATTCTATGCTTGATTTCAATGGTTCTTTAGAAAATACTTTTCCTTTATTTGAGTTTTCCTAAAACTATAGTTATAAATACTTGATCAAAATGGAACCCTTTGAGCCTTTGTATGGGTGGCCATGTAGATGTCCCTTATGCTGGGCAGAGTTGGGAGCACAGTCCTTGGTTAGGACTATTCTTCTTCAGGAGATGATAAAAAGGTTACCATTGATCTAGAAGAGGTTGTTCATGACATAGATTCATCAGAAATATTATGCAGACCATCATAATTGGCTAGTGGATTTTATGGTTGGTGATTGAGTCTTTCTTAAATTTTCACCTCACTTGGGACATCATCAGTTGGTTAACTGAGGTAAGTTAGCACTAGGGTTTGTTGGCCCCTTTGATCTTGTTGTATGAATTATAAAGGTGGAATTTAATTTATAATTACTTCCTCATTTGACTCCCATCCATGACATGTTTCATGTTTCAAAAATGAGGAGGTATTTACCGGATCTATCCCATGTGATTGAATGGAAGGATGTTGATCATGATACCTATAATACTATGGTTAAGAAACCAGTTCGGATTATGAATCATTGAGAGAAGGTTATGTGTGGTAAAATGATTCCTTTGGTATATGTACTAGGGCAGTGTGGAAGGTATAGACACAATATGTGGGAGTGGTAGTTTTTAATGAGGAATCAATGACCATCACTTTTTGAATTTCTGAGATCTTGATGACTTTATGGTGATAGAATTCATTTATAGTGAGGAGATTATAACACCCCATTTCCTTCCTTCAAGTATACTTTGAATCTTATTTTGGTTTTCATTTTTGTTTGGATTCATTATGGGATTCTTGGGGATGGAGGTATTTTGCTGGGGAAAATAACCTAAAGTCTAAGTATGTATGTTTGTTTGAATTAATAGAGTCTGGATATAAATGTATAAATGACTTTAGAGGGTATTCCTAGGTTCAAATATCCTCAATAATTGGTTTGGGGATTTTCTACATGAAGATAGACCGCTCACTACTTTCTATACATATTCACATCATGAATTAGTTACATGATGTGAACTTATTATAGGGAATATGTTGGGAGTCTTGTTTAGAGCTTGAAAATTTACAATCCATGAAACCATTACACATCGTGAATAGGTTTATTGGGATTTAATTTAAATCAAAGTGATTCCTTTTTTGGCACACTTAAAATTTATGGAATTCACACCATGAAAGGTGTTCATGACATGAATTCTTTGGGTTCAGTGGTTTTAACCACACTGCACACATAAATCTTTTTGTTATCTGGTGCAAAGACCTCCCTATTGAGATTTAGGGTGATTTTGGGAGATTTTGTGTGATCTCACTCCTCTTGGATTAATACATTCATAATTTGACTCCCATTGAGGCTATGTCGCATATCCCTGATGTCGTTGGTTGTAGCAGTGGTATTGGATGGGTTTTTGATTTAGATTGTGATCAGTTAGTGTTTTCTATCGATCCATTGGATTTTTCTTTTATGACTTATCTTTTGAAGGTCAATCTATTGGTTTCCAATTTCCATTGTCGAAGGCGACTATTTGTCCATCGTTATTGAGGTAGGTGTATCTATGCAATCCGTTCTAATTCTTGAATTGATATATGTTATTGTAAATTATTTTGGGATATTGAATGAAAATGAATGTTTTAACATTTGAAAGGCTTTGTTTGAAACAAAGAACTATTTTAAATTCTGAAATGGGATTTTATTTTATATGAAAAAGTTTTATTAAATGTGATCATGGATTTTGAAATGGTTTTTATAAACTTATCACATTGGGAACCTTGGATGTGTTGAGAAATGGACATGTCACTTTAGTGTAATGCCACTAGTTCTGTGATATTGATAGACTATGGTACGACTCGATATTGGTTGGAACCAACATATGTCTAGTTTAGGATTGTTTTATGTCTAGTATGTATTATCATAGGTTAGAGACCAAATGGTGTTCTTTTTCATTTATACTCGGTTTATCTCACAATGGATCATTTCATGGATATTTTCTCACATACATATCTTATGATGTATGCATGGTTGGTTTTTTCTATGATCACATGATTTTATTTTGTATTTAATATATTCATGGATTTGGATAATATGGTATTCATGTATGTAAATCAAAGTATTTTTTACAAAATTGTTTAATTTATGAAAATTATTTATAAACCAGATTTTATTTTTAAAACTATAACTTATGCATTCTTGGTATTAGAACTTGTATAAATTCTTTAGTGGTATCCTATCGGGATTTGTTCTCACACAATAATTTTTTTATTTAGGTAGATATAGTCCTTTTTTTGTAGGACTCGGGTAAAGTTAAGGGCATCATATAGCATGTTGGGTTCTCTTTCTATTCATCAACTTCGTAGCGAGATGGTTTGGTGGTGACAGATGGTCACATAAAGACTTGTTTAGTCCATTCTGCTTTATCTTTCTAGTTTGGACTGTTTGGGTTAACTTATATGTATCATGGATATGTATTACTTTATTAAAAATTGTACTTTGATGTTTATTTAATGATACATGATACTTTTGGTTCTTTTTTATATCTCACCATGCGGTGGAACATTCAGTGTGGCTTGTCTAGTTGACCTAGATTGGTTCATTACACATCGTCATCTTGGTCATGTAAACGAGAAGCACGTGACAAAGATCTATCAAGATGGTTGCTTATAATCTTTTGAGGTAAAACTAATTGACAAATTTCATGCTTAATTACAAGGTAAAATGAAAAAGAAACCTTTTGGTTAACTAGGTGAAAGATCTATAGAGCATCTAGAATTGGTACACATTGATGTGTATAGACCATTTCCAATAGAAGATAGTGGTGAGTATTTTTACTTCATTAATTTTATTGATGATTTGAATAGATATTAATATTTCTAATTAATGAGGTATAAGTTGTAATATTTTGATAAATTAAAAGAATAAAATAATGTAGTAGAGAATCAACTTGGTAAAAATATAAAGAAAATTTGATCTGATTGGGGCGGTGTATATTTTAACCAAGAATTCATCAACTTTATATAGGAGTGTAGGATCCTATTGCAACTCACTCATCTTTATACACCATAGTGGAATAGTGTTAGTGAAAGGAGGAATCATAACTTGATTGATATGGTAAGGTCAATGTTGATCCATGAAATTATTCTATTATACTTTTGGGGATATGCATTGCATGCCACAACACACATTATAAACCGAGTACCAATTAAGGTGACAAATGAGATACCATATGAGTTAATGTATGGAAATAAATTTATGCTATCACATACTCGTGCATGGGGTTGATAGGCATTTTTAAGGCCAACTATGGAAATAATGTTTCACCATACAACCCCTTAGACAAGAAGGTGAATGTCACATGATAATCCATTTTCCTTAAGAGGGAGAACATAATCGAGAAAGATAGTGGGAGAAAGATTGAATTTAATAAATTTGATACACAAGATACACAAGAGTTGATATAGGAACAAGTTCTATAGGTCCCCATAGAATACATTGTTACTGAAACACAAGTACTACAGAGGAGCACCAAAAAGGTTAAGAACCAGAAAAATATGGTTTTCTAATAAAAAATATGGAAACTCATTATTGGTTGATAATAAAAATCCTATTTACTAAAAAGAGGTAGTATAGAGATAATAATCTATAAGATGGAAAGAAGCCATGAATTCTGAGATGTATTCCATATATCAGAACTAATTATGGGTTATGGTTGATCCATTGGTTGATACAAATCCCATTGGGTGAAAATGGGTATTCAAGATAAAACTAGAGATAAAAGGAAAATTAGATACTTATAAATCAAGGATAATGGATAAAGGGTTTAAAAAATATCAAGACATTGACTATGAAAAATTTTTTTCTCTAGTTTCCATGTTTAAATCCATCATAATTCTACTTTCCATTGTAGTACTTTATGATTATGAGATTTAGAAGATAAATGTTAAAATGGTTTTACTTAATGGGAACCTTTATGAAGATGTTTATATGACAAAACCTGAAGTATTTATGAATCCATGAAATGATAAAAAGATATGTAAGTTCCAGATATCCATTTATGGGTTAAAAAAAGCATTTAGGTCATGAAAAATTTTGTTCGATGAAGCTATAAGATATTTTGGTTTCATGAAGAATGAATGTAATCCATGTGTTTATAAGTGGTTTAGTAGGAGTGTAGTTGTATTCCTAGTAGTATATATTGATGACATATTACTTACTGTAAATGACATACCAGTCATATAGTTAGTTAAGAACTGGTTAATCAAGTGCTTCTCCATGAAGGGATTAGTTGAAGCAACATATATATTTGGAATCGAGATTATTTTTTATAGATCCAAAAGGATTATTGGACTAAATAAAAGTATATATATTGACTAGATACTAAATAGATTTAGTATGGAACAATCCAAGAGGGGATTGGTTCCAGTGTCATGTGGTATACATCTCTCAAAGAAAATGTATCCTTAGACACAACATGAGAGAGAGATAGATAATGATTAGGATCCTATAAACATCTACGATAGGATCTATTATATATTCCATGTTATGTACCAAGATTGATGTTTCCTATACTTTAATAATGGTAGGTAGATATCAAGTAGATCCAAGTGAAAAACATTGATATGCTATTAAGGTTATCCTTAAGTATCCTAAGAATACTAAGGATATGTTCCTAGTATATGGATGAGATTAATAACTATTCATTAGAGGATATACTGATTCTAGTTTACAAATAGATCAGAATGATATAAAATAATGGTCAGGATATGTATTCTGTCTCAACGGAGGAGCTATGAGCTGGAAGATTTCAAATCATCCAGTTTTCACTGATTTTACAGGGAAGTTAAGTATAAAGAGGCTTTTGATGCAGCTAAAGAAGCAGTTTGGATTTAGAAAGTTTTCAAAAATCTTGATGTAGTGCCTAATAGTAGAGATTCTATTACATTGTGTTGCGATAATACTACAATGGTGACTCTCATAAAGGAGATAAGGTCACATTAATAGATGGAGAACATAATTCATAAATATCACCTCTTGAGGTATTTTTATCAAAGGGGTGAAGTCACTAAGAGTAGAGTTTCCATAGAAGGAAATGTGGAAGACCCCTTGACTAAAGCCTTATCTTAGTAGATTAATGAACATCATGTGAGAGATAGAGAACTAAAGGTTTTTAGTAGTTGACTCTAGTGAAAGTGGGAGTCTATTGGAGTTGGTGGCATAGAATAATCTCCTAATTAATTCATGATTACCTGTATTAATGTATTTGAATATATATAAAATATATTATCACATCATGATTGTTATTCTACATAACATAGTATGTGATAATGTCGTAAGTGTACTTGTCGCACTGAAAGGTCATAGAAGTTACCCACTACGATGAGAACATAAAAGTGCCATTATAGTATTCTTGAATATAAGTTCTATAGCTAGATGATATCATTTTATGGGACACAAATGATATAAACTATCAGGGGTGGAGACTCATAGTAATTTGAGACACTTTATCATGGTGTATGCCCTTGGTAATCTTCAGTGCAATATATTATGAGAACATGACCCACCAATATAAAATTCAAATTTATGTGTCATTGGATATTATTATTTTTGGATGTGTTTAATGATACTTATAATTTAAGATTATTATTAATACATGTATTGAGTTATGAAATTTGATGTATTGATGAGAACTATGATGGAATTTTATTACAGAGAGGTAGGATACGTGGGTTATTCCATGAGTAA
Organism: Viscum album; assembly: GCA_963277665.1. Lineage (NCBI taxonomy): Eukaryota > Viridiplantae > Streptophyta > Magnoliopsida > Santalales > Viscaceae > Viscum > Viscum album. The sequence continues at coordinate 687,619,015 of OY728150.1, forward strand.
TATTTTATTAATAAATAATATGAGAATGAATTTTTCCTTTTTTTTCTTTAATATAAGTGAATATCTCATGCCCTTTGATGAGAATTTGAAATGACTAATTAAGTCCATGGATATAGTGGTGTTATTGGTAAGTTCATTTTTGGGGAATCAAAGAAGGAGACATCGTGTATATAGGCTGATGAATCTATTATATAACCTGATTGATTAAAGATATTGAGATAAAGGGATTATATTACATGGTGTACATTCATATGAGGTTACATGTCATTATGAAATTAAATTATTTCTCTATGGGGTATATGGTGTGTTTTCAGATGATAGACTTGGACTTTATGTAGTACAACCTAATTCCACTAAGAAAGGGACCTAGGGGGTTACACACTAAGTGTATTCAGAACATCCGTTAAATTCTATATGAATTTAACATGTTGGATAAATATCATTATTATACATAGTTTAATAATTATTCATGTTGGTTTGATCACAAATATTCAATCACCATTTATTTGAAAGAATGTATATGTGAACTGAATATTTAATAAATATTTATTTAGTAATTATTTATTTATTTAATTATAAGAATATAAAAGTATTTATTTATTATGGTTTATTTACAAGGTAAAAAAATATTTATTTATTTTAGTTATGTGAATATTTAATAAATATCCATTCACTAATTCAGTTAATATAATATTTATATATTTATTGTTTAATAATATAGTGATATTTATTTAATTAATTAAATAGTCATGATTCAAGGCCTGATAAATATTGAGGAGAATTGATGGACCGATTTTATGTTATGATGAAAAATATCATATTAAGTATTATTTGAATAAATATCAATTTATTTATTAAAGAAAAATAATATTCATTTTATCCGTGAGTTCAACATATATCAAGTAAATAATAATAATAATAATAATAATAATAATAATAATATTATTGTTATTTATACATGGGGTTCAATGAGAATTATCAAATTAATAAGGGCCCTTGTGTAATTATTTATTTACTAACCCTAGCACTATATAAACCTAGTTATGGAATTTTGTAAAGCCCTAGAATATTCCATCATTGTTTATATAAAAATATAGAGATAACTTCTCAATACCTAGAGATATCCCTCCCTAGAATGATCTAAAGATTGTTGAGCATTCCTCCTCTCCCACAAGAATGTATCACTTCTCTCTTGAAGGATTCAGTTGCGATCAAGAATTGATCATCACAGGTGATAGATTCATTTGTTCTATCACCCATAGTATTTTACGATGATGATCAAAGGTTAAAAAAGCATAGATAGATCACCACTAGAGGGAATCTATCATTGATTACTCTAACACAATGATAAGAATGGTCTGTCGATTCATCATTGAATTTGAATATTATTATAAGGATAAATATGAAGAAGTTGATGGAAAATTTATTTGGGCATGGGCCCGACCCGCTTCCTCTATGCTCTATAAACTTAATACTCATGCAATCATAAAATTATTTTTCATTCCTATAAGTTTCATTTGTTTCATTTATTGTAAAATATCAAGTAAATGATAAGAGTTAAAGTATATGATAAGGTATCAGGTGAATGAATGAGTATCTACCCATGTAATAAGATGAATCTATTGTCATTATGTTTACATGGAAAACAAAAATAACGAAGGTCCTTGGGATAGCTGGCTAGATAGATTCCTTAGACCATGAAATCTGGTGACTGATTGAGATGATATTCATGTCTTTAACAATTCTTGATGGTAGAGGAAACATTGTTATCAACATTGTAAGGATGTGTAAGAGGTGGAGGCGCTGGCTGCTGAACTTTATTTTGAATAACATATAAATTTTAATTTGAAAAGTTTAAATTTGGTTCAAAGTTGAGGATAAACTATCCTACAACATAGATAAACCATCCAAGGAGTATTATGGATGGTTTATTTATTGTTTATACACCCTTGGATGAAGTTTTAAGAAACCTTGAGATCACTGGAATATATTCTAAATTTATTTAATAAATTTTGGATTTAGAGTTCAAGTGGAAATTTTTAAAGTCTGGAGTTCATAGGCATATCCAGAATTTAGTGTAGGCATTATCCTATGTAGAATATGTGTGTAAAAACCCAACATACATGCAACTAAGTGTTATAATACATGTGATGTTTAAGAAAACACAAAAATTTGTAAAAGGACTCTCAACGTAATTTTGTTTCATGCTGAGCTATGTGTGATTGGAGGTTTGCGTAGGTGTCATTGATTGTAGCATATGTGTGAAATGATCTAATCATAAGTGTGAAGGGGATAAACATAGGTTTGAATCTATATATTTATGTTCCATTTAATTTGAGTGTAAGGGCCATTCAACACTCAAAGAAAATTGATGGAGTGACAAACTTAAAAAATCAGGTCCCCTAATTTATATTCGATGAAGAACAAGATCATTTAGGATGATGAAAGAGTTTTTATACCATGACATAAATAATAAAAACACCAATAAAGGTCTATTATTCAAGTAAGGAAGATGCAAGAATTTTATTTTCAAGAAAATAATGGGAAGATCAAAGATGAATGAAAAATAGAGTTTCCAAAATATTAAATATTCTAAAGATGTAATATGATGATGCTTATGTTGTGAATTAAATTTCATAGCATTATAAATATTATTTAAGCTATTATTCAAGATTAATTTTATTAGGATCCATTCCATATATTTCTTATTAAATAAAATTAATTTATCAGGTTTTCAAAAATAATGCAGATGAAGTTCCATCGAAGCTCAAGAAATCCAAAAAAGGTTAAATAATTTTAAATCAGGATAAATGAATGAGTTTTTTGATCTCCATGAATGTTTAAAAGGAGTTCAAAGTAGCTGATATTGAATACTAAGAATTTTACTAAGCTTAAAATGAGAATTTTCAAATTTAGTAAAATCTAGAAATGAAAAATTAGTCGATGAAAGTATTGTGCTTTTAGAAGATTAAATATTACAGGATCATTTGAAATTCTTGTTATGGATAAAGAATAAAGAGGTGTATATGCTACTATAATGTACAAAATCAAACCAAGATTTGTACATATTTTATTATGAATGATCTCATACCACAAAAGGAAATTCTCATACCACAAAATGATGTGCTATATATTTTCATGCTACTGGGGAGATTGAAGTGTGAACCCAATTGAGTATTTTTTTGGAAGAATAAGTTGATCCTTATGTATATATTTATTCAATAATTATTCATCCATGCGAGGTATAATAAATAAGGCTATTCTGAGAAAATACCTTAAGATGAAAATGGTGTATATGAAATGTCATGGGAACCCAAAATGAGTATTTTATTAGTGCGATTTTTGGTAAGTAGTGTGAAAGTAACCTAGATATACCATTTTGGGTAATTGAAAATGAAATATGATATTTAATATAACCTATAATTCATGTGAATAAGATCAAAAATACCAAGGAGAAAGAAAATAATAGAAGAATAAAGAGCTGTTTTTGCACAGTGTGTCAAACTGAGAAGCCAAGAGAAGATGCAGTGATCTCAAAGAAGACAAGGAGTATATGAGAGAACCAAAAACTATCAAAGAAGAAGAATAAGGTGAATTTGTTTCATCCTATAGTGATAAAGAGAAAAATAATATGAACTAGCACTGAAGAGATTCCACTATCTAGGTTTTGAAGGATAATAATAAGTGTTAAGTGTGCCGACCTGTACTGCTGAACATATATAGTCGAGGAAAAATAAAAATTAAGATAAGAATAACCTAAAAAAAATATTGATCATGTTTTAATAAACTTTTATACCCAATATTTCAGAGTTGATAATTTTTGAGTTTGAGAAACCCATTGACCAAATTCAAGAGAACTTGGAAGCTAGGAAGTGAACAAAGGCCGAGTTTCATGAGCTATATTTGAAGACTTATAGGAAGTCAATGCTATTTGTGTTGGGGAAGTGGGTTGGTATTTTGGGTGTAGAAACACCCATAGATAGACTTTTGATTTACTTTAAGAAGGGGAGGGAAACCAAGAATATGAGTTAGTGGGATACTAGATTAAAGTGGTGGTGTGGAATGTATCAAAAGTTTAAATGTTTAATATTTTAAAATTCACACTTATGTAATATGGTGTGAGTGGGTTAGGATAAAAACACCCCACAAACCCACTTTTATTAATAAAAATATTTTAGTGGAGAATCTGTGACTTAGACATCCTAGGCATGGTAAGGAGTCGGGTTATTATGAGGGGCCAAGCCTTGTAAAAAAACATGTGTTGTTTATTGATTTATCTACATTACATATAGATTCATGATAGGTTTAACAACATAAGATACAACTATCTTAACCAACATCATAGGTTCAAGTATAAATGGGATGAAAAGGTTTAAAGAAAAAACCAGAATGTGGTAAAATTAGTCCATGCCCGATCCACCCCCCTCTCAGGTGTGTCTATACAGTCCACTGGGGCTGCCAATATGGATGATAAAATTAGATGTAACACACAAGCATGAAAAAATGGTAATATTTTTCTATTCTTCCACTCTATTTATTATTTCATATGATACTGAATCTTATCTTATCAATTATCTATGGTAAATTACATATGAGAAAAATTTAAATTTATGAACTATTTTCAAAAATATATTATTATAAGTAAATTTTATTCCACCACATATGTCTGATAAATCTTTTTTATGATAACATTGTGCATGTATAAGAAAAAAATAAAATAAGTATAAACCCCTTAAATAAAAATATAAATTCTCTAATCATTTTGGTAAACTAAATTTTAGTTTATAATAGTGTAAAATAAGTGTAAAAATATATGATTAAATTTTAAAATCACATTTTCTATGCTGTGTGCACATATCATAGATTACATCCACAAAAATATATCATAGATATATATTTTTTAAAATTGATCATACACAAAATCTTTTTTATAACTATGATGTAGTGTTTAAAAAATATCACTCATTTGTGTCTACCCAATATAAATTTTAATTAGTTTTAAGACATTACATTTTATAAGAAAGATTATAGTATATCACCTATGAGATAATCTTTTTTTTGTTGAAAATTATACGATTGAGATAAAACTTGTCTTATATTGTGCATAGAATATATTTTTTAAAATGTATCACTATACATAACATTTATCATATATTATGCATGTGATAAAATTCATTTTTTAAAATATGTTACTATATATTAATTTTATCTTGAAACATGTATGAAATCCCCCCAAAAAGATGAATTATTGTAAATGAAATTTATATTATATTATTAATGTGATAAATTTTATTTTTTAAAACAGTATTATTGTACATGAAATTTATTTCATATCTCACACTAGATAAATTTAATTTTAAAATGAAATATCACTATACTTAAATACTATTTCATTACATACATGTGATAAATTTTTATTTTTAAAAATATATTATTGTATGTGAAATATATATAATCTCATACATGCGATAAATTTTATTTTTTAAAAATTTACTGTCATACATGAAATTTATTTAAAATTTCAAATAAAAAATATATTTTTCAAAATATGTATTATTTTACATTAAAATTATTTCATATCATATTTGAAATCAATTTTATTTTAAAAAATACACATCATTATACATTAAATTTATTTTATATTGTATATGAGATAAGTTTATTTTTTTAAGATGCATCCTTATACATTAAATCTATCACATATTGTATACGAGATAAATATTAATTTTAAAATATATATCATTATATATCATTGAATTTTAAGTTTATATTATCTTAAACACAAGATAAGTTTATTGTTTTAAAATATGTGTCATTTCACATTGAATTTTTCTCATATCATAAGATAAGTCATATTTTTAAAGATTAATCATTGTATTTAAAATTTATCTTATATCCTATATAATATATGTTTCATTTTTATATGATATATTATTTCACATAAATTAATTATCATATTACACGTGAGATAAATTTCAGTTTTTAAAATACTTATCACTAAAATAAAATTTATTTCATATTATACATGTGATAAATTTAATTTTTTAAAATATGTATAATTTTTAATGAAATTTACCATAAATATAATTTGATATAAATTTAATTTTTTAAATATATATCATCATGCATGAAATTTATCTCATTTTTTAATGAACCACTTTTTTTGAAATTAATCGAATTGTATTTTTTCATTTTAAATAGAAAATAAGATAATTAAATTGATGGGATGGATTTTGTTTTAAATGTAAATGGATATTTTTTATGCACCTTAAAAATTATAAATGTATAAAATGATTTTTAGAATTTTAAATAAAAGCAATGAGTTTTTTGTGATGTGTGGAATAAATGGAGTAAGAAAATGAAAGTTTAAAGGTGTTCACTACTCGGTTTATCCATGATAACTATTTTTTAGCTAGGAAAGCATAAATTTCAAAAGGATTTATTTTGAAAGATATGTTATAGAATCAGATGATGGAAATACAATGAAACTAAGGAAGTTTGAAACTTTAGATGGTAGCAGCATTGATGATTTATTCAGGATGATGGAAGTGAAAAAGAAGTAATTTGACTTGCGTAAGAATAAATCCATTGATGCCTAAGAGTAGATTTGTAAAATGGGTAGGCCAGGCCTATATGGGCCATGATTTTATGGGATTATGATCATTTTGGGTCAACCCATTTAGGTTCATATTTCAAACCATCCAATTTTTATAAGACCGGACCTTTTTTATACAGGATGGGAAATCTCGTGGGCACCCTATTTTCTTTAAATACAATAGTTTAATAAAAAATAAAAATGTTACATGTTTTAATGATAACCTACATTAGGTATTTTTATATTAATTCAACATTAATTTAACACAAAATACCACACAAAAAAAAACATACCACATAAAACAATGAAAAAAATTAACAATGGTTGCATAAATAATTATATCACAGATTGAAAAATATTAATACAAACGAATAATAAATAGTTTTAAAAATGATAAATTATTAAACTGTATAATGATGAAAATTAAGATAATATTTCTACCAAATAATGGAGTGATGGAAGAATTAATGTTATCTTTATTGCAGAACACAAAAAAAAAACCCACAACATGAATTGAAACACAACACCTTCAGTTATTTATTAACATTAAAAAACACAGAAAATGGATGAATAAATATTAAAAAAAAAATTTAGACAAGGAGGACTATAAAGACATTTTAAACAAATTATTTCATTATCAGTTGGTTTGGCTACACACATAACAGTTTTTTTCCAGCCCACTTTCTTCCATAGGTGGTGTGTGTGTCTAACTGAAATAAGGGAATTGACTAGAGCACAAAAGAATAATTGAAAATATAAAGGGACTAGAGGGAGTGAGTTCCACATCCCAATTTTATATTTTTAATATATATTATTTTTTATTTTAATTTGGTCATTAAATAGTGAGGCTTTTAAAATTTTAGTGAAATTTAGGCATTTTACGATTGGTGTTCATGGTCCTAGCGACTGTGAAAAGTGACCATGCATGCCCTAAACTTAACCCAAAACCTTTAATTTCATGAATAAACTTTTCAAGACATGTTTTAATTGACCATGAGATTTTTGTGATGTAATTTTTAAAAGATTAATGTTTCAAAGTAATTAATTAATGATGTTTTAAATATTTAAATTATATTTTTCTATAAAATATATGCTCTATTAAATGGGAAGTATACTTTCACGTAGTGATATTATTGTTTATATATTAAATTATATTTTCATTATTATGGGGTTATAATTTTAATGTTGATAATTTTTGATTTAAAATTTGTAATAGACATGTATTAAAGTTTTCTAGAAAACTAGTTTTAATGTTATGATACTAATATTATTTTATTTAGTTAACTTTTATATGTAATGAGGGACCCCATCCTTCCTATCCTATGTATGAAAATAATAAGGGGGGAGACTCTCCCTTTCTTCTCCCACTTCAGCTCCAAATATTTCTCCACCAATCTTCTTAGAATCCATAGGTAAGTCTCATTCTTATCTTCTCTCCCTCTTCTGCTTATTCTTCTCTCCTTCCTCTCACTATTTTCTTTAACCTAAGGTTTCTGGGGTTTGTGAGTTTCACCATATTAAGGTGAAACACCCTGAAACCCATAGGGATTTGTTATTAGGAGTAAATAGTGTCCCTCTATGTGTCATCTACACATGGTTGGAGGATTCACTTCCAACCCATGACTCAATGGTAAGTGATTGCACTTCTAGGGATTTGGTAGATAGTATGATTTTTTTGCTTTTGAGTTTCTATTTTTTTTGATTTCTTAGGTCTCTAAGCATGGTTTTACATTATTAACACCCATTGAATATTATATAAGTGGATATAAATACATAAGACACTATTTTCTTCCTATATTTAGTGATTCATGATTTTTTTGGTATTTTATATTTTTTTGAAATATATTAAAGAGTGTTTTTATGCCTATGAGGATTTTTAATAATTATATTTTTGTTATTTAATATCTCATGGATTTTTGAAGGATATATACCCTGAATCCTTATATATATATATATATGTGATATATAATCTATATCATATGTATGATATTTCCCATCGTTGAATAAGTCATACGCGAAACAAAATGATTTTGTTCATACTTTAGGGTATATCATATTATATGATAGAGCCATATCGTAAAGATAAACATGATATGTTTCTCCATTACCTTTGGCCAGTCGTAAGTTATGATTGGTCCATATTTTAAGGTGTTATTTCCATGAAAATTTAGTATACAACTTTACATATCACAAGGCAAGCCATTGTATTCAATTTATTATGGCAATAAAATGATAAAAATTTTCATTCATAAGTCTTTCACATTGTATATAATTAAATAATCCCTTAATAAGATGAAACATACAATGGTAGATGTATTCATGCAATTAATGCATGAATAGGTTGAGTTGAATTTACTCATATATTATAACACATGAGTAAATGAAAGTTCACTCTAGGAGTGTCTTCAAGGACTTAATAAATCTTACTGCCTTGCGATAGTGGTTATATGATTTATTGTTTATCCTTATATGAAACTCCTTCAAACCTAAAGATCTATTTATTCCTCCACATTTTCACTATAAAGTTCTAGTACATCATGGTGAGAAGACGAATACCACCCAAACATCAAGTGATTATTTCAGTCCATGAATGCATCATAGAAAGGGGAGTCCATTGAATACCCTTTAGTGATCTACATAAAGCATGGATGAAGTTGGATACAACAACAGTGGGAAATAACTTCAGTGTAAGGTACACACATGATAACTACATTTACAGTTTACCCATGATTTTATATTCTATCATGGTTGATATTGGTTTGGGTTTCTTTAATCACTTTTATTACATCAAATAATTGTTGTTAGATTCATTGAAACCTATAAGTGGTATCAAAGTCATTACATTCTTTTAGATTCATGAAACCATGCTTTGAAACAAATATTTGAAAACCATATTGCATATTGTATCAGCTATCATAAAATATGATTCACATTTTTCTCTCTCGATTGAATCATAACTTATGATATGGGGATATCATAGCTAGTGATTTAGTAAAAATACACATATTTTTACTTATCATCATGTAAAATATTAGGTTGTTGTATCCTATGATTATGATGCACCATGTTTTACAAAAATAGAGTATTGTATCACCTTTACAACATCTTTATGAATCATAAAACATGATATGTGATATCATAGAGGATGATTGGATCATTAGTCATAAAATAAAACTTATAGTGTATAAATAATTTATGTGTCACTATCCAATCAATTATATTCTATGACTCCCCTTATATTGTAGAATATGATTTGAGAATAAAAAATTATTTTTCTTTAAATTCAATTATGAATTGAATTATATTATTTATAAATTGTTTATAAATAACAATAAAAGGTATTTTGGAGATATTTATTAATTTATAAATTTTTTATAAATTGATTAGTTATGATAAGTTTATAGTTAATCAATTAAATTATTATGAAACATTTATTAATAATATTTCACAATATTAAATGTTAATATTGAAATTCCCTTCACCAAATTATATGATATGCCTTATGACATAGAAATAAAGTGTTTATTTATAAATCATAAAGGCAGTTTATAAAATGTTTATAAATTACAAAATAAGGCCAAATTATTATGATTATATTTGAATCATTAATTATTCATAATTATTAATCTAAATTGTTTAAATTAAGGGATATATTTTGGATATTACTTAGACTACATCAAAAGTGTTTTGATGAATGATTTGATCAAGGTTTAAATAATTCTAAGTATATGATATTTAGATTATGTAAAATATTTATGTAATAGAAATTGAATTATAAAATGTTTATAATTCATAAAATATAATATATTTAAAGTGAAATTTTATATAATGAATAACATGAAGAATTTTTTATTATGAAATGAATATAAAGTGTTTATATTCAAGATTATGGAATGTTCATAATGAATGGATAAAATTACAATGTTTATGTTTAGATTTTAATTTATGAATTGTTTATAAATGTTTATCTCATGTTTAAATATATGAATTATTAATTTATAAAAAAGTTATTCCCTTATTTATTATTCATAAATATAAATTTTTTATATTTTTAATATATATATGTTTTAGTTTAAATTATTAAACTGCTTTTAAATATTATCTTACATGCATCCATGGAGTTACATTCTAAGTATGATACTAGATTTAGCTTCTATCTACCTTGACTTCTATGTGAAATTAAAGTTATTGGCTTGAATTTATATATTGACTAAAATTTATATATATTAGTTATTATAGTTCTGATGAATTGAGATATCTCTTGAGTGAAATATCCTTAGGGGGACTTTGTGTTTGAATTCCCACTAGGCTAGTGTAATGACCCAAAATTTTCTATCCTGTTACTTTGCATGCTTTCAGTACTGGAAGCATTGGGAGAGGATTGGAGGAAGAAATTTGGAGGTTGAGTTGATATTATTTTGGAAGATATGGATCACATTGTGGCTATGCAGGTCAAGATGTGAAGTTCTGTCTATAATAGAGGGAAAATATTTAGTTAGCGAGTCACGATGTGAGGGGAAGGGTCACAATGTGAAGGGTTTAAAGGTGGATTTTTAGAATAGTGTGGAAATTTATGTAATGGTAAATGAACCATGCATAATTTCTTATAACCCTATAATTTTACCTATACTGATTTATTTTCCATAGTGTGAAGGTTTGGTTTTTGGTGAAAAGTTCCTTGGGGGAGTTTTCTTTTATTTCGATGAGAGACCATCATGAAGTGGTTTATGGAAATCACAATGTAGAGTAACAAGGGATAATTTCTAGGGTTTTTTTACTTGGATGTCGTAATGTACCAATCTTAGTCTCAACATGAGGACCTAGAGGTCGAGTTTCAAAGGTTCTTTTTTGAGCGATGTTGCATCATGGTGACCTTGGACACAACATGACCTTCCTTGGGTATATCAATTTGAAGAGGTTAACCATGAATTATGAGTGAGGATATGGGTGGGTGGGGGGAGGGGGTTCAAAACATGATTTATAGAGATTTGGGGGAAGTATCCTGTTGTGGTGTGGCAATGATCTGCCACATTGTAACACCTTGATTTCTAATGTTGATATAAATTCAACAACCTATATAAATTTGTTCAGTTTCCTTTTATTTATATCAAAATCTTGGTGATAAAAGGAATAATTTTGTAGAACTTTGAGTCCCCTTTGACTGATATTAACCCTCATCTTTGGGAGATAGATTTATTATGATTTGGGGTGAGTTTATTCTTTATTCTCCTTGGTTTTCTCCATGTTACTTCCTCATAAAGGGGTTGTATAGCCGGTTGTATTTGGTTTTTATGGGGGATTATTATGGTTTGGTTTGATTGAGATTCCTCTCACATGGTTTGGGTCTTGAGGCCACAATCATCCTCTTCCCTTTCTTCTTGAATGCATAATGAACATTGATGCTTCAATTGAGGCATGGGGTTTATGAAATCATCTTATATCTTCTGGAATAATATCCTTGACTAGTGTAAATACCTAGAAATTTCAAGGAATTTTTTTTCTTAAATTATTTAGGATTTTATGAGTACGTAGTTTCTGAAAACACCTGATTTCGAGGCCCCTTTTGCCCAGAATAATTTTCTAAAGTTTAGCTCAGGTACGTTCAGTGAACGAACGAGCGGGTTTTTCTATCTTTTGAACTGATGCTCGAAATCAAAATCTGAGGGCACCGATGAACTCGCAGCACCTATAATTGCTTAAGGGGACCTTTACCACAGTTGCGTTTTAAGGGGGTTGAGAATTAATTTTTGGGAACTAGTTTAAAATAAATAAAATTGGTGGCACAATTTTATTTTTATGGTTGGTGGTTAATTCCGCCCAAGGGGAGTTGAAGGTGGGCCCACAACCACATAACCTCCCATGGGAGGATATTTTTGGGGTGGATCCCACACGTGACCTAAACTATTTATCTCCCATAACCCCTTAAAACCCCCCATAACTCTCATAAACCCCCTTCTTTATTTTGTTAACTCCCCTTAAATGTGAGACCACTCACCTCCTCCTCTCTCCCTCTTTAACACTTGCCAACCCATTAATTTAATGAATTCAACCACTTAAATTAATTTGATTAAGTGTTTTGAATTTTTAAATTTAAATTACTTGTGTTAATAAAATAATATAATTAGACTATTATTTCACTTTAGCACATGTTGGGTTGGGAGAAATTGGTGGGAGCACTTGTGTAAAAAGGAGAAGGAAGTTTCTCTTTTAAAGAATTTCATCCTTAATGAAGAACATCAACTCTTCGACAAAGAACATCGACTCGGCGACCCCAGATTCTCTATCCTCTTCTTCCTACATGATAAGGGAGGAGACACCGATGCGAGAACTCGCCAACGATGCCACGCCTTACAATATTATCTCCGTGACAAAAAGGGGAGACACCACTTCCTCCTCAAACGCTCTTCGTCGACGTCTACGGAACCTCACCCCGTGACGCCGTCTTCTGCAACACCCGTCGTTCGACATCTTTTGTTGAGGTAGGGGTTAAGTTCAATTTTAATGGATTAAAATTGTGCTTTGGTTTGTCATTGAGCATCTCGTTTACCTTGTCCAATTGCTATCATTTTATGCTGAGGGTGCGGGCCAAACGAACATGGCCCCAACAATCCTCCGTTATTCTCGTTTATTAATTTAGAATTGGAAATTGATGGCGGAGGAAGCACGACGCCGTCGCGCCGTGCCGAGAACGTGGTGAAGGGAAACAGCGCTGTCACGCCGGTTGTGCGGAAAGAACCGCGGCCCGCTACATGAGCAGCATCGGCAGAGGAACCGGCCGGCCCATCGGCCGGCCGGGCAGAGCTGGACCGTGGCGCCGGGAGGGCGCCACGCTGGAGAACGGCGACCCGCACATGTGGGCCGCTTGCGCAGAAGACCGGCCGGTCTATCTGGCCGGTTCGGGGAAGGGCGGTGCCGCCTGGCGCTGCCGGTGCAGAAGACCAGCCCCCTCCCACTTGAAGCCCGCTCGGCTTCGGCTGAGCCGCTCAGCCAGCCGGCCGAGCCAGCCGGGCTGCGCCAGGCCGGGCCGGACCGCGCCACTTCGGGCCGGGCCACGCCATTTCTGGCCGGGCCGCGTCCCTTCGGGCCGAGTTATATTTTTCTTCGGACCGGTATGACACCCCTGTTGGGTCGGACTCGAAAAACTGGGTCAACCCGACCCGTTGGCCCACTAGGCTAAACGGGCCGAGCCCGTTATTCACTTAAACATGAATAACTTTAGGACCGCACGTCCGATCGACGCACCGTCTGTGGCACTAGGACTCTCTTGACGAGATGATCCTTTTGCGATACTCTAAGTGAGTTTCAGATGATTTTGGATATCAGCCGGGTTAGAAACGAGCGTATTTCTAACCGGGCCCCTGGGACGGAAAAACCAATATCTCTCAGACCGGGCGTCCGATTGATGCGCCGTCTATTGCATTGAGTTCCTATTAACGAGACTGAACTTTGGGATACATAAAATTCGGAATTCGTGATAGTTTATGTATCGAACCCCTTGGATCGTGGAGTGGACCCTCCCGGAATCGAGCGTGTTGTGTGCGGGAACCCTAGAGCTGGATGCGATTGCGACGACGATGACGACTGTACTTGGATCCTACGTGGGTTCAGCAGTGAGGATGACTGTACTTGGATCCTCTATGGGTTTGGCAGCGATGACGACTGTACTTGGATCCTACGTGGGTTCGGCAACGATGGTTATTGTACTTGGATCCTATGCGGGTTCAGCAGTGACGACTTCTGTACTTGGATCCTACGTGGGTTTGGCAGGGGAGATGATTCAGAGGCTATATCTATCATCTCCACCCCTCTTTGTGTGTAGTATACCTGTGTGAGCTGAGTCTTTACTTTCAATCATTATCATTGATGTGATTGACTTACTGTCCTATGTGGACTGGGTTGTGCTTTCCTATGTGGACTGGGATGTACTTGGGCTCGTGAGTTGGAGCCGAACTGGAATTGATGACTTAGGTATATGTATGGGCATATACCTAAGTACAGTTGGTTGATACTTTGTGTTTGTATATTTACTTTGTGGTTTATCCTTTGTGGATTCTGGGAGACCTTCGGGGGTCTCGGGGTCCCTACTGAGTATCATATACTCACCCCTGCATGGGCTATGCCCGCACTACGTTGTGTTAGATGCAGACGATAGACAACACTGATTGAGGTGGAGTCTAGTGGAGCGGGAGGGTACCTGGAGGTGGACCACTTGGCGGGACGTACATGGAGTGGACGGATGGACCCGAGGAGCTGAGGAGACCATCTGTACCCACCCTTCAGGTGGGATATCCGGAGGACAACTCAGTGGTTGCTGGTTTACTTTACTATAGCTGTTCTTTCTTTACTGCTGTACTGTACTTTCAGTTGGGTTTGTATTCTGGCCCATTTACTTTCCAGCACTTACTTTTGTACTCAGTTTACTAAGTGTTTACTTCAGCTTGCATACTCTGTTGTGTTTGTTTACTTATATAAAGGCAATGCCTTCTCTTTTATTGGGATTTACGCCTTTGGTGCTAGTCTCTAGCCCCTGGCCTATGGAAGGCGGGCTTGGGGTAGTCACGGAATGGGCCCCGAGGACGGGTCAAGACAAATTGGTATCAGAGGAGTCGGTTCTACCGCAGAACTTCGGAGTCTAATAATTTCTTCCTATGAAGCAATAATATTAAGGGTATTGAGTGTGGTTATCAGTCCAGGGAGTCCAGTGTTGGTGCGGCGGCCGACGTATCCATACACCAGGACCCTGACTTCTGATTTCCGACTCAGTGCACGAAAACATTGATTGTATGTGTGTTTCAAATGTTTTCTTAGTGATTACTTTATGTCAGCTCACCAGGTATACTATATTAACAGTGGCACACCTGTTTCTTTTTAGGATGACCCCACGACGGCAGCCAGCTATGGTTCCCAGTTATGTGTGAGATGGCAGCCCACCAAGCGACGAGACCTCGGTGTAGGGCCCCATTATAGCGGAGGCACTAGCGGTACCTCTACCCGCTGGGCCACCGATACCACTAGCCCCAGCAGTGGGGAGTGCACGTCGCCTGAGTGCACTGCACGAGTTTCAGCGTTAGAGGCCTCCTAGGTTCCGCAGAGAGACAGAACCTCAGGTAGCCAAGGATTGGATGGAGGCTGTTGTTTGAGTCTTTAGATTGGTAGGGACACCAGTAGATATTATGGTGATCCTTGCGGCGAGTCTCCTGCATGCAGTAGCAGGTAGATGGTGGATCCTGATGCTCCAGGTGCACGACGAGGCATCTCTACTATGGACGGACTTCGAGAGCCTCTTCCGCTCGGAGTTCTTTCCAGCCACCCTCCGTGTGGTGCACATCCAGGAGTTACAACTGCAGCAGAGCAGCATGATAGTAGCCCAGTACTCGGCGAGATTTACTGACCTATCGTGCTACTCCACGGACATGGTATGAGACCCGTTCTTCTGGGCCCGGACCTTTGAGCAGGGACTGAGGAATGAGATCAGGACGTCGATGATCTCCCTCAGCATTCCGAAGCAGGCAGGAGTACTGGAGTGAGCCCTACTTGTGGAGAGCTTCCTTACTGAGCCTACGCCAGCAGTGAGGCCTACCGCCGAGCGACACGTGGCAGAGTCTTCTGCAGATGGCAGTAGACAGATGTCGTAGAGGTCCAAGCGGACCAGTCCATTAGGTGGGCGACCTCAGGATACTGGTTCAGAGGTGCGGGGCACTCACAATAGAGCCAGTCATACGAGAGGCAAGCAGTGCTATGCATGCGGAGGGCATGGCCACATGGCTCATGACTACCCGAACCACCATACTGAGGAGCAGCATACAGTTGAGGGACCACCCAGGTAGAGGCATAGGTTCGATCATGGTGGTCCGCATGGAGCAGGTGGATGAGGAAGAGGAGCTGGCCGTGCAGCGGGTGGTGGGCGACACTTTGAGGCTCTACCACCACCACCACTAGGAGGTCCACCCCGACCACAGGGAGTGGGCGGACAAAGGCAGGCTCAGCTTCAGGTAGTGGAGGCTTACGATCACAGTGCACCTGAGATGATTCAAGGTACTATCTGTGTATACTCCATCCTTGCTGCAGTTCTTATAGACACAGTAGTGAGTCATTCTTTCATTGCCGCTGCCCTTGTTCGAAGCTCAGAGATTCCGACAGAGCCGTTGGCTCGATCCTTATGGATAGAGAATCCTACGGGAGAAGAATCGACTATTACACATTGGTTTCGGAAGTGTGATCTTACTCTAGGAGGTGAGATCTTCGGCTGGGATCTTCTTGTAGCGGCGTCGAGGCCTTACGACATCATCTTGGGTATGGACTGGTTATCTACAGTCCATACCTAGATTGACTGTATTAGGCACAAAATGTGGTGTATCCGCATAGATTAGAGAAGGCTCACCTTCACCGGAAATAAGGGAGATTTTGCAGTGTATAATGGACTTACATAGAGGAGAGGGAAGCCGATCACACATCAGCTGTCTAGTCTCATCCTCGGAGCGGTTGATGTGCGGAGTCCGATTTTTCCTGTTGTGGTGGATCAGTATGCGGAAGTTTTTCCTAAAGATGTTCCAGGACTACCTCCTCGCAGAGAGGTATATTTCTATATTGACCTATACCCCGGGACAACCCCGATATCTACTCCAGCATATCGGATGTCTCCTGCTGAGCTTCGTGAGCTACGGGTACAGCTGGAGGACTTGCAGGGCAAGGGATTCATCCGACCCAGTGTTTCACCCTGGGATTCTCCGATTGTATTCTCCAAGAAGGCGGATGGGAGCTTATGAATATGTATCAACTACCGTCGCCTGAATCATTTGACCGTAAAGAACAAGTATCCACTCCCTAGGGTTGACAACCTATTTGATCAACTCAAGGGAGAACGATGGTTCTCGAAGATAGACCTCAGGTCAGGCTATCATTAGCTCAGAGTTCGAGATGAAGATGTGTAGAATATGGCCTTCAGGTGTCAGTATGGCCACTACGAGTTCTTGGTTATGCCATTCAGTGTAACCAATGCTCCAACAGTGTTCATGAGTCTCATAAATAGGATCTTCCAGCCTTACCTCAATCGATTTGTCATAGTCTTCATCGATGACATACTGATTTACTCAACTACTAAGGAGGAGCACGCCTACCACTTGCGGGTAGTACTGGACACACTCCGAGAGAATCGGCATTATGGTAAGATCTCTAAGTGTTAGTTCTAGATTCGGGAGGTCCACTTCTTGGGGAACGTCATCTCTAAGGCGGGAGTTGCGGTGGATCATGCGAAGATCGAGGCCGTACTTGCTTGGGAGACACCCAGGAGCGTGACGGAGGTGCGGAGTTTCCTAGGTCTGGCTGAGTACTATCAGAGATTTGTGCTATATTTCTCCATAGTTTCAGTACCGCTTTCATCTTTGACAAAGAAGGGGAAACCCTTCGTGTGGTAAGATAGATGTCAGTAGAGCTTCCAGGAGCTGAGATAGAGATTGACCAGTGCACCCATCTTGAGGCTACCAGAGGAGGGCATAGGGTACATAGTTTACTACGATGAATCAGGGACTAGACTCGGGTGTGTCCTGATACAGGATCGGGCAGTGATCGCTTATGGTTCATGATAGTTGAGGCAGCACGAGCAGAACTACGCTACCCATGACCTAGAGTTAGCATCAGTTGTCTTCGCCTTGAAGATGTGGCGACACTATCTTATGGGCGAGGGCTTTATAGTCTACTCTGAACACTAGAGTCTCAGGTATATCTTCTCGCAGAAGGACCTGAACCTGAGATAGCGGTGATGGCTCAAGTTCCTCCAGGACTATGACTTTGAGATAGTCTATACTCCTGGGAAGGGGAACGTAGTAGCTTATGCTCTCAGTAGGAGATCGGGTATTCAGCTAGTTGGAGAGGCGATGGAGTAGCTAGCCGCATTGCAGATATCCTTCGTGGATAGAGATGGAGCAGCCTTTCTATAGTCGCTTATAGTCACTCCTCAACTACTTCAGCGAGTCAGGGAGGTGAAACGTGGGGACGTTGAATGTGAGGCACGACGTGCTCAGGTATCCTCAGGGCTGGCACCCGAAGGATTTTCTGAAGGTGGGGAGCACGTCATCCTCTTCAGGGGACGTACCATGGTACCAGCTGCATTACAAGAGGAGGTGTTGAGGGAGTTTCACACTTCCCCTTTGGCGGTACATCTAGGAGTAGCAAAGATGTATCAGGATCTCATACGACAACACTGGTGGCCGGGTATGAAGAAGGCTATGGTAGAGTTAATTTCACGATGCCTCACCTACCAGCAGGTGAAAGCGGAGCACCAGGTACCAGAAGGCTTGGTACAACCCTTAGAGGTCCCGGAGTGGAAGTGGGATGAGATATCTATGGATTTCGTGATGAGACTTCCACGTACATCCAGAAGAAACGACTCCATCTGGGTGATCGTCGACCGACTCACCAAGTCGGCCCACTTCCTACCGATCAGAGAGCAGGGCTCAATAGAGAGCTTGGGACACCTCTACGTTCAGGAGATCGTACGGCTTCATGGTGTGCCGTCATCTATCATCTCCGATTGAGACACTCTCTTTACTTCCCAGATTTGGAAGGGGTTGTAGGAGGATTTTGGGATACAGCTACGGCAGAGAACTGACTTTCATCCTCAGATGGATGGCCAGATGGAGAGGACCATCCAGACTCTCGAGGACATGCTCTGTGCATGTGTTCTCGACTTTAGTCGCAGCTGGGAGGATCACCTACCCTTGGTGGAGTTTGCATACAACAACAGCTAATACTCCACCATCGAGATGGCACTATACGAGGCATTGTACGACTGACCTTTCAGATCACCTCTGTGCTGGAATGACCCTGGGGAGTCAACACTTATGGGACCAGAGATGGTCCAGGCTACGACGGAGAAGGTGCATACCATACATGAGCGGATGAGGACTGCACAGAGCTGACAGAAGTCCTACACTGATAGGAGGCGGATACCACTAGAGTTCGAGGATGGAGACCACGTTTTCTTACGGGTCTCACCTCGATGTGGATTACGGAGATTTGGCCGGGGCGACAAGTTATCTCCATGGTTCATCAGACTATTCCAGGTTCTCAGCAGGATAGGAGAGGTGGCTTATTGCCTAGCTCTTCCACCTCAGTTGCACCAAGTGCACGATGTCTTCGACGTATCCCAGCTGAGGAGATATGTGCACGCCCCGACGCATATCATTGATCACGGGGAGCTGGACATCGATGTCGGGGCGAATTTTGCAGAGGCCCCGGTGGAGATCGAGGATATACAGGAGCAGACCCTAAATGGATGGTCGATTCCTCTAGTGCGTATCAGGTGGAATCATGGGAACCTCCATGAGAGCACATGGGAGCAGGAGGCTCAGATGCATGCATAGTACCCTCATTTGTTTCCCTAGTTTTTGTGGTAGCTTTACAGGGATGTAAAGACCTGAGGTGAGAGTAATGTAAAGACCCGGAAATTTCAAGGAATTTTTTTTCTCTTAAATTCTTTGGGATTTTATGAGTATGCAGTTTCTGACGGAACCTGATTCCGAGGCCCGGTGTGCCCAGAATAATTTTCTGAAGTTTAGCTCGGGTACGTTCAGTGAACGAATGAGCGGGTTTTTCTATCTTTTGAACCGGTGCTCAGAATCAAAATCCAAGGGCATTAATGAACTCGCAATGCCGGTAATTGCTTAAGGGGACCTTTACCACATTTGCGTTTTAAGCGGGTTGAGAATTAATTTTTGGGAAATAGTTTAAAATAAATAAAATTGGTGGCACAATTTTATTTTTATGGTTGGTGGTTAATTCCTCCCAAGGGGAGTTGAAGGTGGGCCCACACCCACATAACCTCCCATGGGAGGATATTTGTGGGGTGGATCCCACACGTGACCTAAACTATTCATCTCCCATAACCCCTTAAACCCCCCCATAACTATCATAAACCCCCTTCTTTATTTTGTTAACTCCCCTTAAATGTGAGACTACTCACCTCCTCATCTCTCCCTCTTTAACACTTTCCAACCCATTAATTTAATGAATTCAACCACTTAAATTAATTTGATTAAGTTTTTTGAATTTTTAAATTTAAATTACTTTTGTTAATAAAATAATAGCATTAGACTATTATTTTACTTTAGCACATGTTGGGTTGGGAGAAATTGGTGGGAGCACTTGTATAAAAAGGAGAAGGAAGTTTCTATTTTGAAGAACTTTATTCTCAATGAAGAACTTCAACTCTTCGATGAAGAACATCGACTCGGCGACCCTGGATTCTCCGTCCTCTTCTTCCTCCGTGACAAGGGAGGAGACACCGACGCGGGAACTCTCCAACGACGCCACACCTTACAATCTTCTCTCTTTGGCAAAAAGGGGAGATGCCTCTTCCTCCTCAGACGCTCTCCATCGACGTCTATAGAACCTCACCCCGCGACGCCATCTTCCGCGACGCCCCTCATTCGACATATTTTGTTGAGGTAGGGGTTAAGTTCAATTTTAATGGATTAAAATTATGCTTTGGTTTGTCGTTGAGCATCTCGTTTACCTTGACGATTGTTATCGTTTTATGCGTAGGGTGAGGGCCAAACAAACACGGCCCGACAACCCTCCGTTGTTCTCATTTATTAATTTAGAATTGGCAATTGATGGTGGAGGAAGCACGACGCCGTCGCGCCGGTTGTGCGGAAAGAACCGCGACCCGCTACACGGGCCACATCAGCGGAGGAACCGGCCGGCCAGGCGGAGCTAGACCGTGGCACCGGGAGGGAACCGTGCTAGAGAACGGCAGCCCGTACATGCGGGCCCCATGCGCAGAAGACCGGCCGGTCTATCCGGCCGGTTCGGGGAAGGGCGGCGTCGCCAGTGAAGAAGACCGAGGGGGGGGGGGGGGCTGGAGCCCGCTCGGCTTTGGCTGAGCCGCTTAGCCAGCCGGCCGAGCCAGCCTGGCTGTGCACCCAGCCGGGACACATCAAGCCAGGCTGAGTCGGACCCCGCCGGGCCGGGCCGGACCGTGCCACTTTGGGTTGAGCCACACCACTTTAGGCCGGGCCGCATCCCTTCGGGCCAAGTTATTTTTTTTTCAGACCGGTCCGACACCCCTGCTGGGTCAGACCTGACAAACTGGGTCAACCCGACCCGTCGGCCCACTAGGCTAAACGGGTCGGGCCCGTTATTCACTTAAACCTGAATAACTTTAGGACCGCGCGTCCAATCGATGCACCGTCTGTGGCACTAGGACTCTCTTGACGAGACAATCCTTTTGTGATACTCTAAGTGAGTTTTGGATGATTTTGGATATCATCTGGGTTAGAAACGAGCGTATTTCTAACCGGGCCCTTGGGACGGAAAAACCAATATCTCTCAGACCGGGCATCCGATTGACGCGCCGTCTGTTGCGTTGAGTTCCTTTTGACGAGATAGAACTTTGGGATACATCAACTCTAGAATTCGTGACAGTTGATGTATCGACTCCCTTGGCTCATGGAGCGGACCCTCCGGGAATCGAGCGTGCTATGTGCGGGAACCCTAGAGCTGGCTGCGACTGTGACGACGATGATGAATGTACTTCGATCCTACGTGGGTTCGTTAGCGAGGACGACTGTACTTGGATCCTCTGTGGGTTCGGTAGTGATGATGACTGTACTTGGATCCTACATGGGTTTGGCAGTGATGGTTATTGTACTTGGATCCTACGTGGGTTTGGCAGCAATGACTTCTGTACTTGGATCCTACATGGGTTCAGTAGGAGTGATGATTCAGAGGCTACATCTATCATCTCCACCCCTCTTCGGGAGTAGTATACCTATGTGAGCTGAGTATTTACTTTCAATCATTATCATCAATGTGATTGACTTACTTTCCTATGTGGACTGAGTTGTGCTTTCCTGTGTGGAATGGGTTGTACTTGGGATCGTGAGTTGAAGCCGAATTGGAATTGATGACTTAGGTATATGTATGGGCATATACCTAAGTAGAGTTGGTTGATACTTCGTGTTTGTATCTTTCCTTTGTCGTTTATCCTTTGTGGATTCTGGGAGACCTTCGGGGGTCTCGAGGTCCCTACTAAGTATCGTATACTCACCCCTTCATGGGCTATGCCCGCACTATGTTGTGTTGGATGCAGATGATAGACAAAACTGATCGAGGTGGAGTCTAGTGGAGCGGGATGGTACCTGGAGGTGGACCACTTGGCGGGACGTACATGGAGCGGACGGCCTGACCCGAGGAGCTGAGGAGACTATTTATACCCACCCTTTAGGTGGGATATCCGGAGGATAACTCAGTGGTTTCTGGTTTACTTTACTACAACTGTTCTTTATTTACTATTGTACTGTACTTTCAGTTGGGTTTGTATTTTGGCCCATTTACTTTCCAGCACTTACTTTTGTACTCAGTTTACTTAGTGTTTACTTCATCTTGCGTACTCTGTTGTGTTTTTTTTACTTATATAAAGGCAATTCCTTCCCTTTTATTGGTATTTACACCTTTGGTGCTAGTCACCTGCCCCTGGCCTATGGAAGGTGGGCTTGGGGTAGTCACGGCACGGGCCCCGAGGATGGGTCGTGACAACTAGATTATTGTGAATTCTTCCAAGTACCCTCTAATATTATTTTTATACATGTTTGGTTATTATTTCTTGAGTGCTCATGGTTGTGATAATGGAAAAACTTAAAGATAAAACTCACTTTAAAGAATAAATAACTAAATGAATTTGATAACCGTGTATGAAGAGTTTGGGAAGGGGAAAGATACTCACATGTACTTTATAGATTTTCATGATATTTTTATGTGTTTATTCTTATCAATTTGTACTTGATATTATGATTTAATTTTCACTATTAACATTAAATAACCTTGTTTACTTTATAACTAGTTAATTATTTAAAGATGGTAATGAAAAGAAAATCTTTAAAACTAGAATATGAGAATTATTATTGTTTTTGATTGTCAATTATTGATGTTGTGTTTTCCACTATATTATATTTTCATGAAAAGGAGTGTTGTGATTTTTTGTTTTATATATCTTTATTAAATTTGGTTAAACTTCATTTTGGGATAGTAATAGTAATGGGAAATTAGGATGGGAAGTTGAAATCTTGGTTGGGTGATGTCCTCCATGATAAGTTAAATAATCATGAAATAAATAATGATGGGATGATGTTAAATATAAAAGCGAGGGGTTGGTAAGTAATTCATGACATGATAAATCTATTTTAATATAATGTTTTATGCCTGACCTAAAATAAAATGGGATAAAGATATAGTTGATACAAATATGATGATTGGATGGAATTTAGTGGGTAGAGGGGTGCTTTATTAACTGCTAAGGACTATAATGAATGTGTTTAATGACGAATAGATGGATTCAAATAGGATTTTTATTAGTTAATGGTTTGTAATTAAATATGGATATATGAATGGAATAATGAACATCATGAGTTAGGTAATTAGTAAGGGATGAAATTAGTAATGATATGGCTAATGTGTGATCATTGATTTTTGAGTCTTCCTTTTCATTTGGTATTAGTTATGTTTATTATGGTGATTAATTATGGGAAGTGGTGGTTTGGTTTATGGTTTTAATGTTGTTATTTTGATAATGAAGTGCCCTTGGTATTTAGTATTTTATTTTTCATCAATCTAATCATTGGTTTAAATTCAATGTGCATTTAATATGGATAATGAAGTGAGAATCCACCCAAATAAATGAAGGTAAAGGTGCCACACATACATTTTATGGGTAAGTAGGAGTGATATAATAAATGGTAAAGATAGAGAAGATGACATTGAGAATGAAAAGGAATAAAGTGTCTCATGTTGAATAAGGAATTTGGAAGAGTTGGATACTATATGATAAACTTGTACATTTGATAATTATAGAGCGAGTCCTCAAGTAAAAGGTAAGTAATGAAGTTGAAAGTGAAATCTACAAAAATTTGGTAAGTTCTTGGAAGAATCCAACTAGTGGTAAAAACTATATGAAGTTATGTAAAAACCATCCTAGAGTATCTTAGCATATTTTCTAATGAAATCAGTGAGGAAATAACTCTTGGATGGAGTTTTATGAAGGTTTATTTGAAGGATAAAGTGATAATGAAATAAACTAATTGAAATAATCTATCTTAAGTATTTATTTTTTTCTAATTAACTTAGAAATTAGCTAAAAGTATGTTGGATTATTTTGATAATCCTTGGAAATATTTGAAGCTGGTGTAAGGTTATTTGAAGTATTCTAGTAGGCTAGAGTTGATTGTAAGAATCCTAGAGGTAATTTTAGTTAAGTTTGTAATTTTAGTACTCGACTAGAAATTTTCCATAGTATTGAACCCTACACACTCCATAGGGTATATTGGGAACCTCATAAGATTGAAAAAAACATAAGATTGATACATGTACTCATGATGTTTGTATATTTCATCGTAAGGTTGATAATTTGTCACTATAAGGTTGATTATATACTAATTAAGATACAATGAAACTTATTATGAGACCTTGTAAGGTACCTAGAGATTCATAGGGTACATATGGAACTTTATCAGTTAATATTGTAAGGTAAATCCAAAATTTATAAAGTATAATAAACCTTATGATGAGACATTGTAAGGTACATATTTCAAACTTCATAAGGTACAATTAACCCTATGATGGAATATCATATGGTATATCTTCACAAGGTACATAGATCAATGCAAGTTTTAATAATTATCCAAATTTTGAGAAAAAATATGAGATAACTAAGAAATTCTAGAATCTACGATTCTTAATAAGAAATGAGTTAGGATGATGCTGAAGCCATTATTACATGTTTTAAACATCATGAAGCTTATTCAATCCATGATTAAGATTAAGAAAATAAAGATTAATTGAGATGGAAGGCTAGGAATTTATTTAGAATGAAAATAAGAACTTCTAGATAAATAAATCTTGAAATGGAAAACCAGATCATAGAAGTGTTAAAATTTATAAATTTAAATATCAAAAAATATTTGTTATTCAAGATGATAAAGAGTAATAATAGTTTATACTCTATCTGAGTTCTACATATTCAGGCTTGAATCTACAACAGTTTCTTGGAAGTTCACACACTACAAGTTGAGGTATTGTGAGATAATCTATATGGTCATGTGATTTTGATATAGGTCAATAATTTATTGCAGATTATCAATGGTGGATTTTGATTAGAATAAAAACTTTAGACTACTAGAAGAGTTCAAGAGAATACCTATTCATTTGAGAGAGAAAATGAGAAAAATAAATAAAGGTTAGTGATATCATTTTTCTGGAGATAATAGTTGATAAAATCAATATAGAAGATAGTAGGGGTTGGGTGAATGGTATACATTTTTATTGTATGTAAACTCTAATAAGTTTCTATTTATAAGAAATGAAAAAACCCCAAAAAGAAAAAGAGGCTGATTTTTCAATTGTGTATCGAATAGATAAAAATAAAATATAAGAGAGAGTAATTTGCATACTATAGAACTGCAAGTGAGTGTGCTGAGAGAACCATGAGGTCTCTTAAAGAAAAATAGAGTGATATGAGAGGAATAAGGATACCCATCGAAGAAGGACTTATCAATATTGTTCTGAAAGAAACACCATCTGGGTTTCAAAGAAGAGAATAAGAGGAAAATAACTAAACTTAGTTGTTCAAAACATAAAGAGAAGAATAGGAAAAGAATCAATCCTATGAGGTGGTGCATGTTGTGAGTAAGATAAAAATGAAGTGTTTAGTGATTTTATTTCTAGACAATATTTTTAAGCTATGCACTTCATTGTATACTCACTGAGTAAGAATTTTTGGGTTGTGTTCTTGAAACATAGAGATCAAGGATAACTAGAATAAGTTTCTATTGAATATATACTTTATTTTGAAGACCATTGAGATTGATTTGAGAGTGTTCAAAAAATAGTTTATAAAAAATAACTAAAAGTTATGCAATATATAGAGTCCAAGTTTCACGCGTTATTCTTAGATAATTTAAGGTAGTGAAAGAATCAGATAGAAAGAGGAAGAATAATTAGTTTTTGTGGATTTAGTGATGCCCTATATGAGCCTAGAAATCTACTTCAAAAGTAGAAGTCATTGATAATCATTCAGAGATAATATAAACTAAATAAATCACGTGACAAAATTCTTGTTCACTTATGTAATATAACAAATACACACACCTGTGTAATATGGAGTATAAGGTAAATATTATTACATACTATCCCACTATAATTTGATAATAAGATTTATAGTATAAAATCTGTGACTTAAACATCCTAAACAAAATAAGGAGTAAGATTCTATGGAGAAGAAGAACTTTGTAAAAACTCACATTTCATACTTTACTCCTTTACTTATATTGAGTATATATTTGTGTGATAGGTTAAATAAGAAAGAACAATCTATCTTAATTTAAAATATAGGTTCAGTCACCAAAGGGGTTAAACTTTAAAAGAAGATTTGAAATTTGAAAAAAATTTACCACACCCGATTCACCCCCCTCTCAAGCATGTTTGCACCATTCCTAGAGAACTGCAATTGTTATCAAAAAGGTTTCCTATGACTGGATTTATATTCTTTTCCTAATTATTTTTTCTTGAATATATGAATTAAATAATTGAATAGTCCTTAGAAGTTCCTCAGATGGAATAATCTATATCCGTTCCGATTAGTGATGATTTAAAGGTTTTAACTAATACATTACAAAACATGAATAAGTTAGAGGACAAGAAGTTAAGAAATAAATCAAAAGTGGTGGAAGAATAACCATTACCTAAAGGTATTTATAATAGTAATTGTATTGATAAATTTGGTCCATATTATTACTCTCGTGAATCTAGTTCATGTTGTGAAGAAAATAAGTTCAATGAATCAATTATTTATTTTTATTATGAAGTTAGATATTACTTGAATAAAACCCATATTGAAGTTTTCACATATATATTTTCACTCATTAAGAGGATACAATATTAAAAGTCACAACTAGAAAATGAAACCGATGCAATGGGAGATACATTAGTGATAAAGGTGAGAAGATGCGACACACTCACAAAACAACTTGAAGTAAAAGAAGAATCCATAACACTTTTCAATTAAATAGTTTCTCTAATTGATTGAGTATTTCAAATAGGTATTTTTGAGAATTTTTTGTTTAAGAATTTTATTGGTGAGATGATCCATGAATTTTAATATCTATACAATGTTTTTATAGATTTCAAAACTGCTTAATTATAAATCAAGGAAAACTGAGTGAAAGATCTTGAAAACCACTTACAAGAGGAAAATTGAATGCATAAGGATAAAATTTAGAAGTTAAATAAATAATTTTAAGACTGATTGAGCTATGTGTAATCTTAGAATAACTTCCTCATATTAAATTTCTTTGATCTGGAAATCAAACTGAAAAATATATAATAAGAAAAAACTAGAACTTCCCAACAAGTTGGGAAAGGAAATATTTCGACAAAAGTTTCAAAAAAGTGTATCACTTATAATAATACTATTATTAGTATAATGTATATTTGTTAATGATCTCATTATCAATCCTTAACTATCCCATATAAAAAGGAAACTCATAACCTAATTGAATTTGTTTCTACTAAATCTATTTTCACAAGGTTTGTAGATTTCAAATAAAAAACTATATAAATATGGAATAATAAAGTTGAAAAAAAAATCCACCACATCATCAAGGGTAAATATAGACTTGTAAAAGAAGATAAAATCCCAAAATGGAGACCAAAAGGGGTTAAAAAATTCCAATTATAGCAAGATTTTAAATCTAGCCAAACTGCTTTAAAAGTGAAAATAATAATGTTTGTAGGCCACTGTCGGTGCTGCTAGAGGTTTAGACATAAGTCCATTGAGGGATGACACGATATGTTGGTATGTGGAAATTATGGAAACCCTGAAAAGAGGAAAAATATTTGAAAGTAAAAGGAAATATGATGAAATGATGAAGGATTCATAGAATAGAAGGAATTTGTTCACATAGAATAGATTTGAATCTCTTGATAATTTTTGTGAGAATTGAAAAAATATTGGGCACTATTATAAATATCCATGGTATGTACCAAACCAATACAAATATTATAATTATTTGAAAAGGATTTCATATTTTATGTTAGAAAATAAATAAAGGAAATCAAGACTACCTTTGGAAAGCAACTAGTAATGAAGACTGTTGAAAAAATAATTCCTAAGATGTCAATGAAGAATATTGAGAATAAAGTCACACCAAATAGAAGAATATTATTATGATGTTGAAAGATATCACAAACCATGGAATATCGAAATATTTCCATTTATTTTAAATCTAAAGGGATTAAGCTAGAATAATAAAAAAAACAATCGATAAAAGAGATAATGAAATTGGATTAGTGGTTGATACTCCTAACGAAGAGGTTGAGAGGTTATCGAAAAAGAGAGACTTTAATACAAATAAAGATGTGTATGGAAGGTGATATTGGGAAGGACACATGAATATTATATGTGTGAATATTTTTACTGAAAAAATGAAGAATACGGGGAAATAAATATTAACTTCTAGTGCTAAAAGTGTTTCTATTATAAAAAACCCAAACACAAGAAGAAGGTTATCCACACTCCAAAAGGGTGTTTGAAAATATGTCTAGCCCGAATGGAAAGGGACAAAAGGTTAGAGAACAATTAAAATAAAGAAACTTCTCTACTTGATAAAGTTAAAAATCCTATTCCAACTAAGAGGAAAAATCAAAAAGGAAGAAATTAATGCATCCCAAATGTGAACAGATTTTTAAATCAAGAGTAGAGAAATTATGAAGATATCTAGACACTTTATAGATTCATGGAAATAAGTTTTTGGGTAAAGAGACAATTATTAGCCCTATTGATCTAATTAAGGAGACTCTAAAGACCCACCTTATTCCCATATTATTTTTCTTATACTAAAATTAACGGAATTGAAGGTGAAGGATAAATTAAGAGACATAATAAAATATATAATTTCTAGATATCTTGAAAGATTATCTATCATAGAATATCTCAATTGGTATTTATCTCAAAATTGGAGTCACTCTCTAATTGGTATTATTTATGTTTGGAAATAATCTCTAAAGAGAAAATCAAACATGGTGAAGTATGGAGATAATATCTTAAGGGGGAGAAATTAAAGAAAGAAAGATACCAAAGATTTATTCATTCTTATTAAATATATAATTCTAGACAACGCGTGAAATAATTGGAGTTTGAGGTATGATTTTCACTTCACCATCACTCTTTTAATTTATGTTGAATATGATTATCAAGGGGGAGTAACTATATAACAAAATGGGAAGAAATATCCTTTCACTTTAAATGCTTTGATGTGTTTATTCTAGTTGAGTACACATTTATGATATTTTTTAAAATATGTTTCAACTAACCCAAATAATTGAAATAATGAGTTGGTATAACATTGATGCATATTTAAGGATAATTTTATTTTCTAAATTTACCTCTCTTATTTTATATACTATGCTATCCCAAGTATAATTAGAGTTGCTTAGTTGATGGTACATTATTAAGAAAATGTGGTTCTACCCTTCTCTAAAATTTAAGATGATTGACTCTCTCAAAAAAGGGGTGAGGCTAAATAAAGAGAATATATTTTTCTTAAAATTAGAGGAGTAAAAACGGGGGAAGAGTTTTCCATTTCAATAACTTACCTCATATTCATGGCATATTAATAAGGGGGAAAGACCCTATCTTGACCTTTTCATTTATTTTTAATAAGGGGGAGAGAAGATACATTTAATTTGGATATGAAGTTGATATTTACAACAAATAAAAATGGGGATATTGAAGTTTCCTTTTTATTGAGTGTTGTATTTATTGTTAATGTAATTTTTGGAGGAAATTAAATGTGTGTTAAATATGAGTGATGAAGTGAGAATCCACCCAACCAAAGGAAGTTTAAGGTACTACCTATATAGTTGTGGGTAAGGAGGAGTGCCATCATAAATGGAAAAGGATGGAGAAGCTAATATTAAACATATAAAGGAAGAAAGTGTCTCATTATAAAAAATGAATTTGGAAGAGTTAGCCACTATATGAGTAACCTGTACATAAGATATCATAGAGATTATATTTAATTCAAAGGAAATTTATAAAGTTGAAAGTGTTGTCGACAATAGTTTGGTTAGTTCTTGGAATAATCCAACTAGTGGGAATAACTAGATGAAGTAGTAGAGAAACCATACTAGTGTAACCTAGAATATTGGATACTTAAATAAGTGAGGAAATTCTCTTGGATGAAGGTTTATGAAGGATGATTTGAAGGAATAAGTGATAATTTGTTGAGATACTTGAAATTATCTATCTTGAGTCTATACATATTTCCATGTACCTTGGAAATTAGCTAAAAGGGTGTGGGGTTATGATGATAATTCTTGGAAGTATTTGAAGATGGTATATGGTTATTTGAAGTGTTCTAGTAGGCCATATTTGATCAGAATAGGCATGGAAGTAATTTGAGTCGTTACTGGAGTATAAATTTTTCTAAGTACTGAACCCTATGAATTTCTTAGGGTATAAAAATAATTTCATAAGGTTGGGAAAATTATAGAGTATGGTTGAGATATTTCCTTATGAGGTTTGGGAATTAAATCATAAGGTCGAGACACTACCACTATAAGGTTAAGAAAATACATACTAAAGTACAATGAAACTTATGATGAGACCTCATAAGGTACCTGGAGCTTCGTAGGTTACATATGGAACTCTATAAAGCACCATCATAAGGTATAACTCAACTTTATAAGATATAATGAACCTTATGATGAGAAATAATATGGTAAAACTATCAAAATTATAAGGTATAATGAACCCCATGATGAAACATTTTAAGGCACATATTTGTAGATTATAGGGAGTGGTGTAAGGTTTAACAATTAGCTAAATTTTGATAAAAATTATGAGAAAACTGAGTTTTATATAATTAATCGTTATTAAGAAGAAATTATTTAGGATGATGCTGAATCCATTTTTTAATGTTACAGACATTATGAATCTTAGTCAAGCCATGATCCAAGATTGGTAAAATAAATAGGAATTAATATTAAAGGATGATAATTTATTTATCCTCAAAAGAAGAACTTTGAGATAAACAAAATATGGAAATAAAAAATTAGATGATGCAAGTGCTAAAATTCAGTGATTTAAATATCACAAAATATTTGATATTCAAGTTAAGAAAGATTAAAAATATCTTAGATGATATTTGAGTTCTATAGATTCAAGCTTTAATCTTTAATGGTTTCCTAGAATCTCTCATGCTACATGCTGAGGTTCCATTCCATAAGATGTATAACAGTATGAATTTTATACAAATTTGAAGAGTGATTTATTATGGATTATCAGTGGTAGATTTTGAGAATAAAAAAAGTTGATAATTCTAGAAGATTTTAAGAGAATTACTATTTTAATGAGAGAGAATGAGAAAAATAAATGAGGGGCAGTGATGTCATTTTAATGAAGATAGTAGTTAATAAAATTTATCTAGAAGATCATGGGATAAAAATTATGGGCATATGTGATTAATTTTTATTGTAAATAAACTTTGATAATTTTCCATTTATGTGAAGTAAAAAACACCCCAAAAAGAAAAAAATATACTAATAAATCCGTGTATCAAAGAGAGAAAAATAAATCAAAAGAGAGAGTGTTGTGCATGCCGTAACAATATAAGCGAGTGTGTTAAGAGAACTGAGATGTATCTTAAAGAAAAAGAGAGTGATATGAGAGGAAGAATAAGACATCTAAAATAAGAATAATTAGTTGTTGATCCTATGATAAAAGAAATATCATCTAGATTTTGAATAAAATAATTAGAGGAATCAAGCCAGACTTAGTTGGCCAAAGAAGAAAGAGAAAAAGAAGAAGAAGAGTACCTAAGAGGTTTTTTATTCTATAATCAAGAGCAGAACCAAGTTTTTAGTGATTTTACCATTAGTTAAGATTTTTAAGTTATGAAATTCATTGTATTATCACCAGGTAAGAATTTATGGGTTGTTTTCTTGATGAGAATTGAGAAGGGATGACTAATAGAAGTTCCTAATAAATATATACTACTTGTAGAAGAAATTTGCGATTGATTATAGAGTGATCAGTAAAAAGTTTCTAAAAAATAACTTAAAGATAGGAAATATACAAAGATTTAGTTTCATGTGTTTTTATTAAAAATTTGGAGGAAGTATAAGACTTAGATTGATAGAGGAAGTAAAATAGTTTTTTTGGATGCAGTGACCTCATGTTCGAAACTGGTGATCTACTTCAAAAGTTTAAGTCATTTAGAACTTTTAAGAGATAGTATAAGTTAAAGAACTCATAATATGTAGTTCTTATTCACTTGTGTAATATATTGAACACAAACACACACACCTTTGTTATATAGAGTTATTGATCAAGCATGTTGTCTACCAGCCCACTGTACTTTGATGAAAATATTTATAGTAGAAAATATGTGTCTCAAAAATCTCAAGAAAAATAAAGAGTAGGATTATCGATAGGGGAATAACTTTAAAAAACACTTATTCCATAATTTATTGCTTTAATTATATTGTATATAGGTATGTGTACTAGTTTAAACAAGAAAGATCTATCTATCTTAATGTCTTTTATACCTTTAATAAGTGTTTACCAAGTAATTTCGACCACACCGCATGTCATATTGACATGTTTTTTTCATGTACAAATAAAAAGTAACTCTAAGGTGGTTTTCCCAAGATTCCACATCAATCTGAGGCCATTTTATATTCTTTTGATCATTCCACGTATGTTTTAGTGTTTTAAAACACTGAAAATGCATTTACAACCATCCCGGGAAAACCGTAAATCAGAATGATGCGCCGTTAGTTCCTACATTACAAAATTAAATCTACAACCATTTTCCATTTATTTTAAGGTAATTTGATGTTGTTTTCCTATTTTTGACCCCCAAACACTTGTTTTAAAGGATTTTCTTTCTTGAAGAAATGTTTATAGCGTAATTCTGACCACACCGCACATCATATTGACATGTTTTCTGTTCTTACACATAAAAAAAATCAGCGACAATTTTCCCAAGATTCCATGTCAATTTGAGGATGTTTTCTATGGTTTTGACCATTCCACGCACATTTTAGTGTTTTAAAACACTAAAAATACATTTACAACAATCCTATAAAAACCATAATTAGGAGTGATGTGTCGTCAGTTCCTATATTTAAAAATAAATACATATTCATTGTCCCCTAATTTTAGGGAAATCTGACATCATTTTCCTGGTTTTGACCCCCTGGAACTTATTTTTAAAGGCTTTTGTACCTTTAAAAAGTGTTTATCGATTAATTCCAACCACACCCCACATAATATTGATGCATTGTCTGTGAATACATGTCAAAAATAACTCAAAAATGATTTTCTCATGATTTAACATCAATCCAAGGCTGTTTTCTATGGTTTTGACTATTCCACACATGTTTTAGTGTTTTAAAACACTAAAACACATTTTAGTGTTTTAAAACACTAAAACACATTTTAGTGTTTTATACCCCTATTGAACAGTTTTCCTGAGATGATTGTAAACACCTTCATTAACTTTATCATTTCAATATCTCCATTGAATCATGTCTTATTAAACTTGAATTAATGAGAAACATCAAGAAATCAATGATGATATATAAAACACCATTTTCTACTATGAGGTAATCATTGAGGTTCAAAATCAAAAATATAAAGTAGAAAATCCAAACTAGTATGAGTATTCCAACCCGATAATTTCATGGTCTAGGAAATTCACTAATTGTACACATTAAAGAAGCTTTCATTTTTAATATTTGTCTCATTGAATCATCATATATTTCCATTCCATCATCCCATAATTCTCACAATTATTTTATTAGTGGTCTAATGTATACATCAATGTCATTTTCAGGAATTTGATTTCTAGGAAAAATAATTGAAATAATGAAATAAGTCTTATTAATAAACATCCATGGAGGTAGATTATAGGGTATTAAAAAAGTTTTCCAAATTCTATAATTAGTACTCATAGTACCAAAAGGGTTAAAACTATCAAAATCGAATCCCAAATGTACATTCCTAGGATATAAATAAAAATATTGTTATAGTGAATCAAACATATTCCATGATGTTGAATATTTTGGATGTATCATCAAGTCATCATTACTATCCTGATCATTCCACTTCGTATCGCATATAGTCATAGATGACATGAATAATCTTTGCAAGCATGGTTTTAGAGGAAAGTAATGCAATAAATTTACAGGGGTTTTCTTCTTTTATTTCTTCTTAGGTTTGCATTGATTTATACTCCTTTTTTTGTTCATTGAATTATATCTAATTGTATCACATCTTGTACATTCTTCTTTATCATAATCTTCTCCCCAGTAAAACATGAAATCATTAGGGAATGCATGTATCTTTGTATAATCAAGTCCAGGTTTGTTGATGACTTTTTTCATCTCAAAGAATGATGTAGGGATATTATATTCACTAAATTAATTATAAATAAAATATAAAACCATGGAAATTACTTTGTCAATAATTCCATAGATACGCTCGATATGATATAACTCAATTAGAAAAAATAACTTCGAATACTTGACACACCCTTCATACAGTTCTTATTGTTCATCTTCAACTAATTTATAAAAATCATTTTTTTGGTCACTGAATCTTAGAGAAACATTAATCTTATCAAGATATATTGAAGGTTTTATTGATATATTAAAATCTTGAACATTGTATTATGAAAAACCAAAAAGAGTCATTTAACAAAAATTTTAACTGAATTATCCTCTTCTGGGTCACTTTGTATTTCATTGAATATATTTTCATTATTTTGACTTTCCATAACATTTAATTCACCATGAAAAATCCAACATACATATTGAACAAGAAAATATTTCAATGTAAAATTCTCATATACTTCATTTCTATTCAACAATCACTTGAATTTACAATCATGACACAAACATTTTATTCTACCATCTGATGACCAATTTGCAATTACATAATCTAAATTTTTTTCCAAACGCTTGGCATACCGAGGTGTGTTTTGAGGTAAATTAATCCAAATTTTATCTATAGGTATTGGATTGTATTCTCCCTGTAGATTTATATATAAAGATATAAATGTTTAATCTAATAAGTATAATCAAAATTAAATATCACCCAACTTCACCATTGACTTTTTCATAAC
The DNA here is from genome assembly GCA_963277665.1 of Viscum album. Taxonomy (NCBI): domain Eukaryota; kingdom Viridiplantae; phylum Streptophyta; class Magnoliopsida; order Santalales; family Viscaceae; genus Viscum; species Viscum album. The sequence continues at coordinate 687,654,790 of OY728150.1, forward strand.
AACTATAAAGGAAAATGAGATGAATCAAATATTGAAATTTTTATTACTAAAATTCTAATATAAAATCATGAATCAAATAAATTATTATTTCTCACAAACATAGATGAATAATGACATAAATTATATACCCATAAAATTTTAGCACAAAGGAAACCCATGAACTTTCTAATAGATATCAAATATTTCTTCTTAAATTAAGAGTTGTAAGATGAAGTTTCTTTCTCGGTAAAGATAAAATTATTATTTTTAGGTTAAATAAGGATCTATATGGGTTAAAATAATACTCAAGATCATGATATTTAAATTTAGATAAATAATTGAAACAATTAATATTTAATGATGGAAGCTTGGAAAGCAACCACTATATTAAAGATGATAAAGATGTACCAATTTTTGATATTTTTTTTGTAGATGATATTATTTTTATGGGAGGGAGGGGGTCTATCTTGTGACCAACTTAGGAGGCATGGCAGGATCAGGTCTTGATAGGTTTGTTTAAAATTTAGTGAAAGAAATTGCGAATATAACAAAATTCACATAGGGAAACCTATAATATATTTTGAAAAAATAGATTAAATATGATAATTTTAAATGGTGAAAATCTTCAAACAACCTAGTGAAAACATAATCATTATAAAATGATAACATAAAAAAGATGTGTAAATGAGATTGATTCTTAATCAAGCTTCCAAGTGAAATACATGTCAAAAGAATAAAATAACAAGCATAATGTATTATGATAACAACATTAAATAATGCGGGCAGTCAATAGAATTAAATATATGAGAAGTGGCCATTGGAACCAATAGTTGACTGTGTCGGTCACCTATTTTGATTAAGTGTTAGAAATTTTATGTCTTACCCTCAACTATGAATTCATCTCCCCTACCTCAGTTAATCAATATTCCAGATAACAGCCTCTAATTATTTATGAATCTGTTTGAATGTCTCGTGAGATAATTTCTTCTTTATTTATGAGATATTTCTATGAAACTTAATTTGTAATATTGAGAATGAGTACTCAAATTTACACATAGAGAAATCATTCCATTCCCCTCCATGATATTTTATCCTACATTATTTTTCAGGGTTTTTCCAAGTAAAATTTGTTCACCCACTTTTATATTCTCTTTATTAATTTATTTCTTTATTTTTTACCCCAATACAATATTAACATGGTCTTGAATTTCAAATAATTAACCTAAAATAACATTAGATAACTTAAAAATAAAGTATTCATAAATTTTTCTTCAAATAATATTCAACGAACAAATAATGGTCAAACTAAAAATTCATCAAAACAAAAAGTTTATAAAATAGGAACTAACTGGCCTCTATGTCACGATAGTATCCAGTAGGGGTGTCGGGTGATAAAAGTTGTCAACAAGGGAGTCAGAATTAGGGTGGTCACTGGCAGGGGGGTCTCCATAGATGGTTGGAGAGGGATATGGAGGTTATAGAGGATATGGGGTCACCGAAAAGGGGGATATAGGGAGAGGTAGGTTAGAGGGGGGGGGGGGGGTTGCGGGTTGCTACCGAGGTGGGGGAGGGGGGTTGCGGGTCACTGATAAGGTGAGGGAGGGGGGTCTGAATCACCACCAAGGGGGGATACAAGCTGGTAGAGGGAGGAGTTCTGGGGGGGGGGTCGTGGGGGTCAGGGTTACCTTCGGGGAGGGGAGAGGAGGAGGTCGGGGGTGGGAGGGATATGGGTTGGGGCCGTGCAGAGGGAATGAGGGAGGGGGAGGAATTATAGATATTTTTTATAACATTTAATGACAGTTTAATTAAAATTGATTCTAATTTTTAAAATAATAATAATATAATGAAAATTTTATTAAACCTCCACTATATTATATATATATATAACCATATTTATTTTTTGGAATTTAGTATAACCTCCGCTAATAAACTACCACTGAGTAGTGATTTTTTTATAGTATGGATGAGAAGTTGTAGTATATAGATATGTGTTATGGTGGATAGTCATATAATGGAGTATTTTTTGATGATATATTATTTATATTATTTCATTCCCACGTCCTTGGTCAGTTAGTGAGGGGTTTTCCTACTAGATTGCTATTGGTTTGAGTTAGAGTAGTCTCAAAATATATAGGTGGTAGTAATGGTAAATTTTAGGATCCTTTTCATTTTATTTATTTTGATGTGGTTATGGAGATAATTATATTAATTTATTTTTAATTATGGAAATTAGTTTGGGTTCTTGGTTATGGAAATGGTTGAGGATATTACGGGAGGTAGCATAATATGTGGAAATGATGTAGAACATGGAGTTTAATGATTGTATTTCTCAAGCCTATTTCTAGTTATATATGTGGTTATGTTTTTCTTGCTTTATATCCTTATTACTTACTCTAGTATATTTAATGCCCATGGATTTTTATTTTTTTAGAAGGATGATCCTATTGAGTACTCGCAAGTTCCCACCCACCATAGTTTTCTAATTGATTATAGGATATAACGATGGGGATTGGAGCTGATATTTGGGTAGTTTATATAGTGTTCAATGTAATGGTTTGGGGTCTCAAATTTGGATCTTCACATTCTTTATTTATGTGTTTAAACATTAAATATATGTGACCTTTGAGTTGTAGAAATTTATTTGTGGAATGAAACTCCTTTATTGTTGATTGGTGGTTCATGTTATTATTACTGAGATTTTATGAGGGTAATGCCTCCCATATTTATGTTTTATATCCTTAGTGCTAGTAAAAAACCTATGTCCTATTGGAGGTGACATTCTAGGGTCACCCTTACCTTTTTTTTCAGGCCTAGGAGGGGTTCTTGTGGGGGAAGATGGTGATAAAAGTGGTATCAAAGCTTTTGGATGTGCGTTAGTGTGGAGTTTGGAGTTAGTTATATGTGATGATTGCATGTGATTAGTAGGGTAGCTATGAATATTGATCCTAACATGTGATGTATAATAAGTAGATGAGCTAGGAAATAGATATTTGGTCCCCTCTATTATTCATTTTAATGAATTTGACAACCTAATGAAAAAATTTAGGTGGAATTATAGTCATTTCAGGGTAGATATCGTAGGGAGGAATATACATTATTATCATTACATGCATTGAAATTTTCATTTTGGATCTTAGACATGTTCCATGATTATAATTTTTTATTATAAATATTGGCAGTTTATAGTTCTATTTCTATAATTATTTTATTAATTGAGGGTAAATAGAATGATGATTAACTGGAAATCATTATTTAAACTTGGATGTTTTGTTTCCATGCCCACTACAATATGTGTTCTCTTAATCTGGTTTCCATTTTCATTATTGAAATGCATGAAATATAGTTCCATGATATTTAAAACTATTAATAAATAATATTTAAAGTGTTTTTCATTTGTAATTTATAATTCTTAAGAGCCTTTATAAAATGATATTCCCTTAATAAATACCATGTTTTTATTCTAGAAGGATTATTGTAGAACTATGTTTCATGAATTTTGAACATTATCATAATGTTTTATGCTATGAGTTAACTTCAAACCATGAAAAATTATATTCACCTATTAAAAATTTGTTTTAGGAAATAATTTTGGTTATTTAGTTTTATAGATGTTGGGAGATGACAAGCATGCTTAATGATAACCAATTATTTTTAGGGAACTATTTCATGAATGAACTTGTTTCTTCCTTTCAAGAATAACTATTTTTTTTATAATTTTGGAATATTTATGTGTTATATGTTGGGTTTTAAATACCATATCATGTGTAAAGACCCATGTCATTACGAGTTGTAGGATTTATAAGAATTTTGAATATTCATCCCATAGTAGGGGATGTTCCTTGAATTGGGACACAAACCAAGATTTCTAGAATTTTAATACCTTTATAATATGTTTTTGGATGTATTTTGAGGCATGGTTGGTGATTCGGGTGCTCAGGGAAGTATCTGGGTAGGTTCATGGTGACTTGAGTATTGAAAAATCATAGCAGCATGCAGTCACACCACAAAACTGGTGGTTTGTGCTGCAATTGAGGTTAACTGAGGGTCAGTCGTACTTCCTAGGTTACTTAATTCCATGACCCCTGAGTCAAACATGAATAATTATAGATAGAAGGGTATCCCCTATGCCTATAGTCAGTCACATCATGAACCATATGGTCAAACTGGGAACTAGCTACAAGATTTTTTTAAAAGGTTTATGTGATCTTTTTAGGAGTTTTTAAATTAGAAACCCCTCAAGATTTCTATTGGTGGGTCATGTTAATAGAGGGGAAACCAAATACCTTTCCCCCTTTCTTCCCTATGGCACCCTTTGATCTAGTTTTTTTGAGAGCATTTTGTCACACTAGTTTGAGGTAAGATCCCTACCTCTCTTCCCCTTGTTCTCTTCTCTTGTCTTTCCTATGATTTTTTGGATTTTTGACTAGGGTTTGAAGAGAAAATTTCACTGGATCATAGTGATATCATCTTGATTTATGGGGTTTTCATGTGCTGCTTGTGGAGACATCTCTATAGAAGATAGTCAAACCATCATTCATCATTTTCCTTAAGGCAGGTTTCCTCATGAGTTTATTTAGTGTTTTTGGTGAATTGGGGTGGAATTTTCCATTAACCTGGATATTTATTTTTGACTTTTTGTGTAGCCTAGTTACGGGTGTGTGTTAGGAATGGACTCCACCTCATTGCTTATGGTTTTGGCACCATGAGGTCATCCGATGAGTTTGGAGTCGATTATGCTATTTTGAGTTTTTAGTTTTAATTGTTTAGTTTATTATTTTGATGGTGTTTATTAATGAGAAATGGGATTATTAACTTAAAGGAGGCCAATACAAGCTTGGGACGATTTATAGATCCCTAGTTGAGGTATTTGGCCTTGAATTTATTCGAATCACATGGTTAATTAGTGATTTTATGTTTGTATGACATCACTATTATTATCTTTCTATATGTTGTATGACTTATGTGATTCCACCATAGATTGGGATGGGATCACTTTAGATTAATAGTCAACATGGACCACATAAATTTCTAAATGGTTCAATGGTGTCACCCTATTAAAATGAGCATTGGTTGCCCTCTTTATTGATTATATAGTAGTGTGAGTGATTTTACCAATATCATGAGGTTTACTTTTTTACGCTTTTTTAAAAGGGGGTTTAATTAAATGGGATTTGAAGTAAAATAGGAAATTTGAGAAATGAGTTTTGAAATTTTATTTAAAAATGAGAATGAGGTTTTATAAGTAATGGGTTGATGTGATTTTGGCTAAGGGACTATCATGAGTAAGAATACATGTGATATATTTTGAAATGGTTTTAAAAATGGGATTTTGTGTGATGGCCTCTAGGTTAAAGGTACGCCTTAGTAGAGCCTTGGGTTTTCTCTTTTGAGGTATGAGAAGATTCAAGGGACGAGAGGTTAAAAACAAGGGTTTTTTTGGAGAAAATAAGCTAGGCACATGATTAAGGAACACAATAAATTTAACTATATGGAAACCATGCAATAACCATGTAGTATTTCACTGTGAGGTTTCAATAGTGTTTTGCATGGTTTGAGAATAATTAGTCAAACAGTGTGACATGCCCAGTGAACTGTGCAGGGTGGCTGGTGGTTGTCCCGGAGTGTCACACGGTTTGAGCATGGCTTTCCCAAATTGTGTGTCCCCTAGTGTAAAATTTTCATCCCCTATACAGAATGAATATTAAGGGCACATAGTTAGTTTAACTGTGCGACCTTCCCTATGAAATCATGTGACCACTTTCTGAACTATTAAAAAATGGTATTTTAACCTTTTTTCCTTGGTATTTTTAAATCCTAATCAGTAACTAATCTCATTTTTTCTCATACCAAACCTTTCCTATCACTTTGTAGGTCTATCCCATTGGATTATTTCTGTAATTCCTTTATTCTTGATGGATAACATAGAGGTATGTTGCATTTTTGACCTGGTTTCCTCTATTCTTTATAGATTTATGCTAGACTCTTCTCCTATCATATTTTTGGAACCCAATTATTATATATATAATGGGTTTGATAGAGTATAAATTTTTTTATTATGGATCTAGTACCATGAGGACTTAATCTACTCTTCCTTGGTCTCCGTTTTCATAGGTTTTTTGTTCTACCTCCATTTTGAGGTAGGTGTTTCTATAAAATGAGTTAATTCTATGAATTTCTTATTATTCTTGTAAAATTCCTTTGGTTTATTCATTAAATTGAAGATATTTGTGGTTTCAAGGGATTTATTGGAAAGATACATGTTTAGAAAGGGGATTTTATTTTAAAAATGGGGTTTTCACACCAAGTGTTTGATTAAATACTTAAATGGTGGTTTTGATTTGGAAATGGGTTTTCAAACACCAAAGATGATTGGATTGGATTTGAAAATATTTTATAAATTGTGAGCATGGTTTTGAAATTTATTTTAAAAAACTTGGCACATTGGGAACCTTGAGTGCATCAGGAAACGAATATAGGTGACCCTAGTGTGTGTGACACCACTAGGGGTTACTTTTGAGATATCGATGGAATATAGAGGGTCTCGATATTAGTTGGTACCAATATATTCTTATTTTAGTATCTTTTATGTCTTTTATGTATTCCCATTGGAAAGGTCCCAATACAAAGTGTTTTTTCATGGATTATTTCTCTTTTCATATGAGGTTGTAACACATGACTTCACATGATGGATTATGTCATGGATGTGTGTTTACTTTCTTACCTTGAGGTGTATGGATATGAATTCCTATTTTTCCACTTATAATTTTCATATTTCTGAATTTTTGAATATAAAAGGATTTTATGAAAAAAAAAATGAATTATAAATGTTTTTGGATTTATGAAAATTATTTGTAAAACTATTTTTTTTAAAATCTAGAACTACTGCATTCTTTTTATTAGAACTTTTATAGACTTTGTGGTGGAATCCTATTGGGATATTTTCTCACACCTTAATTTTGATTTTGGGTGGTTTTAGATGTTGTATTGTAGGATCTAGGTAAAGGTAAGGGAATTATGTAGCATGTCGATTTCTCTTATTGTCACAACCTTTGTAATGGGGTGGTTTATTGGTGATAATTGGTCAAAAGGAGAATAGTTTCTTTTTTCTGGTTATGATTTTATAGTTTAGATTATTTTTATTAGATTTTATGGATCTGGTTTTATCTTTTTATTCTACATTTTACTATGATTATATATATTTTTTTGGTAATATTCAAGACTTGTTTCCATTATCTTTGTTTAACCTCACCCCGTGATGGTCGAATCGGGTGGATAGTTTTGTTGACCTAGGATGGTCTGTTATAATTTGGAATTAGAGGGATGATTAGATTTAAGTTTGTTAACACTACCTAAGTGTGGTTTTGTGTCTTGGGTAGACAGGAGTTAGGACCATTAGAATTTGGGTAGTAAGTGCGGGAGCATGCCTGGCCATCTCACTTCCATGTCTGAACTCGAGTTACCATGGGTGGTTAGAAAAGTTTTACCAAGTTTAGACTCAGTGTTTGAGTTCATTTGAATGAAATGTATGGGAAGTTTATTTAAATAGAGCTATTCCTTCTTAAAGTGTTGTTTTTCATTCATATAATTCATAAATTATTTAAATATGTGATTTTTTAAAGCATGGATGTAAATTATTAAAGTTGGTCCTGATATTTTGGGTTATTATATAAAGATGTTTGGTCATTATCTTATCCTTAATAGAAAATTACTTTGAAAATATCTCTTCTAAATCCAAGAGAGGAAGCTATGGGATATTATCTGTAGGTGAATCCTCCAATGGACCCATCTTTGGTTGAAGTTGTAATCTGTACAATTCATAATCTGGGTTAAGTGGTTGTTTGGAACTTGGGATTTGTGGTAGATCATGGCTTTGAATTTACTAAGTAGCATCCACCTATATTATTTGGTCATAAGGGACCCTAGGAATATGAGGAGCATCTTGAGAGGATTGATTGGATCATCAAATTCTTTAAGACTCTTGGGAAATATAAGGCGGGTTTTTCCACCTACATGCTTGAGGGAATAATAAGGATATGACGAGACTCTATTGTGAAATCTAAGTTGCATGAGGATATTACATGGAATTATTTCAAGAAAATATTTAATTATTAGTTTTACCCTGAGATATTACATGCATCAAAGACCTGAAAGTTTATGACCTTAGAGAAAGGAGAGCATATCTTTCTAGAGTATTCCACCGCTTTATTGAGCTGGTGCATCTAGCATCAGAGCTAGTCACCAATGTGTACCTAATGTCTTGAAGGTTTGAGATGGGATTGATGTCGAATATTCATTCGATGTTGATTATCATTTTCCTTCAGAGATTTTTAGAGGTAGTTGACAAATTATCTTTGGATGAGGTAGACATAACTGGATAGATAGGTTTGGGTAGAGATTCAATTGATGAAGTTGTCAGCTAGGGTGTGTCTTCTGGAAAGAAAAGGAAGCGTAAGGGTAGTTAGTTTTTTCAGGAGTAATTTCAGGGGATTCATCAGGATAGTAGCAGTTTTTCTACTATCAGTGTGGAAATCATGGTTATACCAAGACTAACCATATGGATTCTCCTAAGTCTTATCATCATTTTGGATTATCGGGCCATATGAAGTGTTTTTGTGAAAGGTTATCCTAGGAGAGTAAGGCAGGATCCACTCTCACCAAGGGTTCATAGGTTTTTACTGATGCTTCCAAGGGTAGTGAGTCTAATTATTAGGCCAAGAATGATGTTCATGTGGGTAATACTAGATAACTTTATGTGACTGAGTATGCACCATATGAATCAGAAGTAGGGCCAACTACTATTAGAGGTAGAATGTTTATTTTTTCTTCTATGGTGAAAGATTTGTTTAATATAGTTGATACCCATTATTTTATATTTTCAAAGTTAATTGAATCATTGGGTTTACATTAAAAACTTATAACATACTTGGTGGATCTTTCCACACATTTTGGAAATAGTTCTGAATAAGGCTTTAAGTTTCTTGCATGTCGGTTGATGATAACCAACTTTGAGGTAGAGTGAGACTTCATAGTGATAGATCTTGAAATATTCAAATGAATACTTGTCATGGATTGGATGATTAGTGTTAATTACTAGATACAATGTTATCATTTTTGAGTTCAGATTTTATCTTCAGATGGGGTCACTCATTTTTTTCTGGGTGAGTGGGACTCTAGATCAAGAAGGAGAGGGCCTATTGTTCCTTATGATGGGGTAATCTCATGCCAATTATTATAGATGTATTTTTGATATCTTTGACCCCTTTTTGGTTAGTTTTATTCCTTTAGTGGTGTGTGCATACCCCAAGGTCTTTTTGGATGATTTTTATGTTTTACCACCATAGAGAGAGGTCGAGTTTACTATTGACCTTCTTCATGGAATGATTCCCATTTTTACATATTATCAAATGAAACCTACTAAGTTGGTGGAACTTAAAGTCCAACATGAGGATCTAGAGGATAATGGATTTATTCACCCTACCTTATCACCATGTCCTTCGCCTGTTCTCTTTACTAAGAAGGAAAACAAAAGTTTCAGACTCTTTATGAATTATTGAAAGTTAAATCGAGTGATTTTTAAGAACATATATCCTTTGAATAGAATTGATGATCTCTTTGACTAGTTTAGAGGGGAGTTTTGGTTTTCAAATATTGACCTTTAGTTAGGGAACCACCAGTTGAGAGTCCAATAATAGCATATACCTAAGACAACATTTAAGAGCCGGTAGAGGAATTTTTAGGTTTTGGTTATGCTATTCAATATTAATAATGATCATGAGGTATTTATGGATTTGATTAACTAGATATTTTATCAATTCTTGGACTCTTTTATTGTGTTCATGGATGATATTTTGATGTACTCCAAGTTAGAGGAGAAGAATACAAACCATTTGGATATCATTCTTCGAACATTAAAGGAACATCGTCTATATGGTAAGCCTTCCAAATGTTAGTTTTGGATATGGTAGGTGAAATTTATAGGGAATATGATATTAAATATTGTATTCTTAGTGTATCTTTATCAAATAAAAGTGGTTATGTCCTGGGAGAATCCCAAAAATGTGTTTGAGATCTAGAGATTCTTGGGTTTAGCTGGTTACTATAGATTGTTTATTCACGATTTCTCTAAGATCGCATCTTTGATGACAACTATAAATTTTAAGGGTGTAAAGTTTGAATATAATGAAAAATTTCAAAGATATTTTGAGGAGATAAAGGTGAGATTGAATTCAACACTGATTTTGATTATTTTGAAATTCGGTTCTGGTTATGATGTTTTTTATGATGTTTCTAGTATGGGTTTGAGATGTGTCTTGATACAAGGGGAATAGGCAGTGGCCTATAGATCTCACTAGTTATTCCCTCATGATAAGAACTATCCTACCCATGATATTTAGTTAGAATCAGTTATACATGCACTCAAAACATGGCATAACTACCTCTATGGGGAATGGTTTATAGTGTATTCTAATCCTAATAACCTGAAATATATTTTTACTCAAATGTATATGAACTTGAAACATATACGCTAGGTGGTGTATCTTTAGAATTTTGATTTTAAAATTATATATACTACCAGGAAAGGGAATTTAGTTTCCTATTAATTGAGTAAAAAATTACCAAGACAAGCTCTAAAGGAATCAGTTGAGGAGTGGTCTCTTATGAGTTTGTTTACTGAGATGATCTTGGGAGTGTAAGAGGTTGGTAGATAGGTGTTCTTGGATTTAATGAAATATGATTCATATTTCTATGATATATTTTAGATCAGTCAAGTGATAAACATAGAGTTTCAATGCTTAGGCAAAATCCTTTATGGTTGGGAGACCTCAGGTGAGTGTTCTCAGTCTCATAATGGAGCTTTGTGCTTCTATATCAGGTTGGCCATTCCGATTTCCATGAGACAGGAGTTAACAGATAGTGGACACCAGTCATATTGGTCTATACACACTAGGGATACAAAGATGTATCATGAATTGATACATCAGTTATAATAACCCAATCTTTTATAGTATGTCTCTTCTTAAAAAAAAATCAATCCGTTCGATAGCTTAGGTTGCACTCAACACCTAGCTTAACTACACAATAAAATATTATTATAACGTAGCCGTTAAGTTGGTGGGAATGAATAGTATTAACCAAATTGTGGAATTTATATATATTATATATTCAATATAATTTTTAACATTAATATTATGTGTTTTCTATACATGATATAAGAACAAATCTAATTATATATATAAAAGATGTATTTTTATAAAAAGGCAGGTTTGCTACTTTTTAATGGAACACTTGTTTTAAATATAGTTTTTGATACTTTTATAAATTATATTTTAAAAAATAAACTTCTTATTTTAAAGAGGAATATAAAAATTTACTATGATTGAATTTTTGGTATTTTTTTGATAAGTTTCATGTTTTCATGAATAGTGATAAAATATTCTATTTTAATTGATGACAATTTTTTCGTTTAAATAATTTATAATGTTAAATTATATTTTTAATTTGTTTTAATATATAATTAGATATTTTTTTTATCATTTAATCTAATTTATTTTATTGGAATAAATTTTACATTTTAATTTGGATATAAAAACATTTTCAATCTTTTGAACGTTTTCACTTTAAAAACATATTTTTTCATTCTGTCAATAGAATTAATATTAAATTAATTAACACTACTTATGTGTTTTGAATTTTTAAAAATGGATTTAATACTTGGAATTATAAGTTCCAAATTTAGTAAAAAAATCCCTTTTATTTCTGGAAAACATGAATAATAACTTTAGTAATATTTTAATTACCACAGTTAAGGATAAAAGAAGTAATTATGGGTAAAAATAATATTATTAAAATTATAAAATTATCTTAACACTTGTTAAATTTTATTGGATGAGTTATTGTCATCAAAAATTATCCTTGGGGTAATTTTATGGCCTCTTGGATCTACTTAGATGACTTTAAGGCTTTTTAGTATTTTATTCTAAGGAAAGTCCAATATGCCATACTCATGTTTTTAATAAGTATTACATTTTTTATATGTGGTTATTGAGAATATATCTTAGACTATAAATATTAATTTTAAATATAAAATTTTAATCATCATCATGAATATTTATTTTTAATTTTTAGGGAAGAAATAATTAAATTAAATTCTTGTACAATGATGATGCATTAATTGTTTAATTAATAGACATATCAAATAAATGTTATTAAAAATATTAAAATAAATATAATTTGATATAATTAATGTCATCCATGAATTTTATGGATGACCAAGACATATTAGGGATATATTAAAAGTTTTTTTGAAGTTATATTATGTATTGATATTTTTTAAAAAGTCAAGAAATGAATAGTGTTAAAAATTAAAATTAATGATATTTTAAAATAAATAATATTTTATTAAATTATATAAAATTAATAAAAATCTAAAATTTAGAAAAATGATTGGAATAAGATTTAAAATATCATTAATTACTCATTTATGGTTCTTTTGACATTTTATAGAAACTATATTAACCCTTAAAGAGTAAAAAGCCAAGTTGTCATGGTAAGAGTTAAAGAGTTTAACTAAGGGTTAAAGCCAAAAGATAAGGGTGAGAACGTGTCCTAAAATTACCTAAAAAATGTTTTTTGAGAGTATTAATAAATATACACATCATATATTCTAAATAACTCAATTTTGATCCATTTTTTATTGAAAATAAATTTATATTAATTTAATATTTTTATAGTTACCAAAAATGCCCCTCACGTCAATTATAAAAGGGAACCTCCTAACTCACTTCCTTACACCACTTTTATCATTCTAGATAAAAAAACCTACCCATTTATCCTCCAAAATTCACTACCTTCATCCTATAGGCCTTAATTTTTTTAGAAAACCATCCAAATAAGTCCTTTTGTGCAAATCAAAAGAAGATTCCCAAAGAAGCGGTCACATTCATCAACAAATGTTTTTGTTTTATTTCTTATTTAAAACCATTAAATTATTTTTATTTAATGGTTATATAATAACATTAGTATCCTAAATATACTAATATATTTTTATATCAAGGGTTCTACCTACACCTACAAACACTTCCATCAAATGGGTAACGAAATTAGTGTTCGCGTATGGAAAACTACTGCCTCACAAAATGATGTCGTTCGTTTATCATTTAACACCTCTCATGGTTAGGAAATATGATATACATACTATTTTTGTATTATATATATGATATTTATGTTGTCTTCATACTCCTGTAATTTTTATATAACACATACCTTCATGCCTTTCATTTTATGGGAATACGATAACATCGTTTGTGGATGTGTGGACTACCGCATCCTCAAAGTGATGTGATTAATTCAATCTATAAATGGAATGTTTTAAGGATGATTTTAATAAAAATATGTGAAATATATGACAAAAATATGATATTTTAATTGTAAAATACATATATATAATTTTCTTTTTATTATTTTAATACGACAAAGGAATGGAAGTAGCATTCATGTGTACGTAAAACCTACCGTCTCCATGAACGGTGCATTTCATTTAATATATCCAAATTTTATGGATTATTGTAAATAAATATATAATGAATATACATGATATTTACATCATGTTTTAAATTTTGGAGATTATGAAACCATGATCTAATTAATATTAACAACATGTAACAAGCCAAAACATAGTCTAAAAACTAGAAAATTAACACCCAAAATAGTGAAAATAATGAAAGATTGTAAGGATTTAATATATGATATTATATATATGATTATGTTTCTAGTATAATTTAATAACATGACTAAAAAAAATTATATATGAGGTTAAATAATTCTCAACTAAAGGAAATAATAAAGTAAGGATTCTCTTCACATCTCACTTTTATTTCTGTGGGACATATGATTTATTCAACACTTATTCATTTTGTGTGGTGTATATGTTACTGCTTGACATGATATGTCATGAATTTTTTTATTCTCATGATATTGAAAGTTTTTTTAAATTTTATTCTTTTATGGGACATACGATTTAACTGATTACAAAGTAGTAAGCGATTTCTTAACTCAATTTCCATTAATTGGGTTAAACTTATATTTCATTGATTATGTCATGATAAGGTTATGTGTGAAATTACCTTTGATTATATCCTATTGTATTTCCACTTGTTTTATGTGGATTTATATTAAATACACATAATCAATTCATTTTTCCTAAACTGCATATTATGTATGATGTCTACATTCAAATATTTTTGAATTGCTGGGGAAAGAATTTTAAATCCATATATTTTACTCAATACAGATATTTTTTGATAAGGATTTTTGGTTAATTAATTAAATCAATCATTTATATATATAATGAATTCTTTGGATGCAAGAATGGGTGGGTAATGTATATTTAAAATCTCCTAGATGTATCGGTATTCCCATGAGACAAATAATGTGGCCAAATTAAATAGGTTTTTATCCATAAAGATTAAACTATCTTGTGAAAGGTCTTGACAGTAGTGGTTCATGTTCTAGATACATGACATCTAATAATTAATAGTTTCATTAAGAATTCAGTTATTATTATCCAGAGTATTTTTACTTTGAAAAAATCTATGAATTCATTTCATTATCAGTTTATTGATTAAATGACATATTTGTTTAGTTATCTACCTTTACATGTTTATTATTCTCTTTAATTCAAGATATATTCCACTGTATGTATCTATTACCTGGAATCTTAGATCATCCTTTTATTTGTTATCTTTTAACTAAGTGATGAAGGTGATATGTTTGAATGAGTTCAAGGATGCAAATTACTTTCCTTTTTTATGTTTTATTTTTAATTACGAATGTAATAAGGGTACCATGTATATATCTAGTTCTTCAAGACTACTGAACTATTTGATCCTTTGGGATTTTAATATTATATCTATGAAAATGTAATAAATAAAGGAACTAGATCTAGGCTAATAGGGTCAAGTTTTTTATAGTTGGTATTAGAGAAAGTTTAGTAGAAACCTTGGGAACTAGATTTTAAAATAAACAAAACAAACACGATAACTATGATAATTATGTATAGTATTTAAAAACTTTTACCATTATAGGAATTTTTATTTTATGGCTCAATACTCATGATGATTATGTGATAACTCAATGTGTGCCATTTTTTAGTGATCACACCTAATAAAAGGAAGGGAATCAATACCCACTGACAATGTAAGGATTTCTCCACTGAGAAATCCAATATATTTAGTATTGAAGATGAATAGATCATGAAAATATTAGGACAAATTATTCAAAATTTTAAAAATAACTATGATACACCTATGTTGGATCATTTCATGCTATATAATCCTCTATGTATTAGTGAGACTACTAATCTAGTGGTAGACGAGTAGTGTATCAAGTCCCTTGAAAAGATATTTTTAGCATTGGGATGCAATGAAATTGAAAAGGTAGTACTGGAATTATATAATCTCAAGGGTGATACTGATCAATGGTGGTCAATGATCCAATATATTAGGGAGGAAGATAAAATAGAACACATAGAATTGGTAGATTTTAAAGAAACATTCTTCGATAAATATTTCCATCGTGAACAACATACCGAGATGAAGAGAAAATTCATTATATTAAAGATAAAGGAGGAATAAAGTTTTTTGGAATATGAGGATAATTTTATAAGACTGTCCAAATATGTTACAGATTTTATACATAATCCAGAGTGCAAGATTTATCATTTCTTTTAAGATCTTAAGCCAAATATCCAAGGGAAACTGGCTTCTCAAAAATTTTCATCTTATGATGAAATAGTATTAAGTGCCATAAAAATAGAGAAGGAATTTTCCAGATCCTATATGTTCAAAGGAAATCAATAGAAGAAGAGGTTAGCTGAGAACTAGTAGAAATTTAAAGCACCAAAGCAGAATAAGGGAATGAAGAAATTTTAATCTTGTGAAAATTATGGGAAGAAAAATCTAGGAAAATTCCTGAAGGGAACATGAGTGTGTTACAAGCATGGAGACAAGGGGAAAGAAAATAATTATATATAGTGCTACAACTACAAATAAATGGGTAATTATTCAAATTAAAGTCCCAAGCATCATGGGAATCTACCATAGAAGAGGCCAAGGGGAGATGATAAATCTTATGCAATCACTATAGCTAAGGTAGAAGTACCCAATGATGTGGTGGAAGGTATATTAATCCTCTCTTAAAATTTAGATAATGATTTATTTGATTCTGGATCATTTCACTCTTTTATATCTACCCTTTTTTCTAAGAAAATAATACATTTTCATTTTGATTTAACAAGGGAGTTTTTAGTCAAAACTTTTAAGGGAAGTCTTATTAGAATAAAAATGTGTTAGTCAGTCTCCTTTATGACACAAAATTTTCTTTAGTTACTAACCTTATCATCATACCTATGGTTGAATTTTATATAATCCTTGGTATAGATTGGCTTTCAAAATATGATGCAAAAATTTATTTCAAGAAGAAAGAAATTATGATTTGTGAGGAAGATATAGAATCCCTTATCTTTAGAGTAGAAAATTCATCATCTGATTCTTATCTAGATCCGCCCATAATAGCTCTATTGAATAAAATTGTTAAAAAGGTAGATAAAACATCATCTAGGGATATGGAAAGTAATATTTAAATTTATGATGTACAAATTGTATAAGAATAGATTGTTGTATTTATTGAGGAATTACCTGGACATCCCTTAGAGCGTGAAGTTGAGTTTTCTATTGATTTAATCCATAATTCAAGGACAATATCAAATAATACCTATAAAATTACCACTATATAATTAATGGAACTAAATAAATAGCTTTAGGAGTTGATTAATAAGGGATTTATTCACCCTAGTGTTTCTCCATGGGGAGACCATATTCTCTTTGTTAAGAAGAATTATGGATCCATGAGGATATGCGTTGATTATATAGAAATCAATGCTATTACAATAAAGAACAAGTATCCTCTTCTTCTCATTGATGATTTATTTGATCAACTTCATGGTGATCAATATTTTTTAAAGATTTAACTCTATTTTGGGTATCATCAATTACAAGTAAAGAAGGAAAATATTACAAATACTTCTTTTCGAATGAGGTATGAACATTATGAGTTTATAGTAATTCCATCTAGACTCACTAATGCAGTCTCTATTTTGATGTATCTAATGAATAAAGTATTCAAGGAATATATTGATAATTTTGTTGTGGTATTTATTGATGATATCTTGGTGTATTCTATAATCTATTAGGACCATGAGAATCATTTGTGGATTATTATTGAGACTCTTAGAAGAAAAGAGTTATATGGTAAATTTAGAAAGTGTGAATTCTAGCTTTAGAAAATTTCTTTTCATGGATATATTTTATCTAAGGATGGAATCTGAGTTGATCCTGTGAAGAAAAAGTCAGTCCAAGAGTGTTCTACACCAAAAAACATAACTGATGTACATATTTTAATTGGTTTGGTAGATTACTATAAGAGATTCATTAATAATTTTTCCTGATTGGCTAACCTGTAACCAAGATCACACATAAAGGGGTTAAGTTTGTTTGAAAAAATGAATGTGAAGAATGTTTTGAATAATTAAATTGAAGATTGGTCAATGCTGCGATTTTAACTCTACCATAAGGAAATGATGAGTTTATGATATAAAAATGATTCATCAAAGAAAGGACTTGGTTTTTTACTTATAAAAAATGAAAAACTTATTTCATATTCATCATGATAATTGAATAATCATGAACAAAATTATCCAAATCATGATCTTGAGTTAGCAATAGTAATCTTTTCTCTGAAGATTTGGATACACTATCTTTATGGTGAAAGATGTGAGATATACATAGATCAAAAGAGTTTGAAATATATATTCTCACATAAATAACTAAACATGATGAAAATATTATGGCTTGAGTTACTCAAATATTATGATTGCTCGACACATTACCACCTAGGAAAAACAAATAAGGCAGTAGATGCATTAAGAAAGAAAAATCATAGAGTTATGAACAAAATGAGGATTCAAAGAGATCCTATATTCATGGGTTTAGTAAATATAGATATGGGAATTACTAAGAAATGGGATACACCACTAATTTTTAAATTATTATGAAACCATATTTTTTGGAAAGAATAAAAAGTTCTTAATCTGATGATGAGAATTTTCATGATAAAATTAAAGTTGTGAATGATAGAAAATCAGAAGGCTTTATTTGTGATGATGGTGTTCAGAAATTTGGAAAGAGGTTATATGTTCCATAAATACCTAATATAATAAGGGAACTATTGTATTATTTTCATAAATTAAATTTCCTGATACACCCCAGTAGTGCCATGATGAATAGGGATTTGAAGGAACATTTGTTTTGGGATAATATGAAGTGGGAAATTGTTGAATATGTGTTAAGATGTCTAGTTTGTTAATAAGTGAAGGACTAGAGGAAAAATACAAGAGGATTAATGAAAAAATATTCCTATACCTATGTGTAAATGGGATGAAATTATGATGAACTTTGTCACAAGACTACAAAGTACACCTAGAAGGAATGATGCGATATGGGTTGTTGTTGAATACATTACAAAATCAGCACATTTCCTTGCTATAAGAGAATATTTACCACTTGAATGCCTAGAATTACTCTATATTAATGAATTTATAATACTCCAAAATTCACCTTTATTGATTGTGTCTGATTGAGATCCCCATTTTATATCAAAATTCTGGAAACGTCTTCAGAAGGCTCTAGATATTGAGCTTCATTTGAGCACCGCCTACCATCCTTAAAATGATGTATAATATTAAATGACCATTAAAACTTTAGAAGACATGTTAAGATCATGATCACTTTATTTTCAAGGTATGTGGGATCATTATTTACCTATGGTATAATTTTCCTACAATAGTAGTTTCAATTCAAGTATACAAATGGCGCCGTATGAAGCATTATATGGTAAGAGATTTTGTACTCCAACTTTTTTGGGATGAAGTAGGTGAAAGGAAACTTATAGGACCACAACTTATTTAAGAGACAAAGATAAAGGTAAATACTATTTAGACTCATATTAAAGCACCTCAAAGTTGGAAAAAGAGTTACGCTGACAACTTGAGAAAGGATTTGGTATTTAAAGTGGGTGATCATGTCTTTTTAAAAGTATCTCCATGGAAGGGTTTCATAAGGTTCAGTAATAAATGTAAACTAAGACCCAGGTATATCAGACCATTTTAAATTCTATAAATAATTGGATCTGTAGCTTACCGATTAAAAATGCCACTAAGTCTCTCTAAAGTTCATAATATTTTCCACAAATCATTATTAAGAAAGTACATGCCAGACCCAACACATGTACTTACCAATGAAAAAATAAAACTGGAACCTAATATATCTTACTATGAAGAGACTATCAAGATTATTGACACTAGAGAGAATGTGTTGAGGAATCAGATGACTCAACCGATAAAGACTCTTTGGAGAAACCATAAAATAGAAGAAGCAACATGGGAACCTAAGGATGTTATGAAGAAGAACCACCCTTATCTATTTAGAAGGTAATATTCATGAAAATTTTGAGGTTGAAATTTTTTTGAGGGAATAATATAACACCCCAATATTTTACGGTATGCCCATTCTTAAAAAAATTCAATTTCTTCGATAGATTACATTTCATGCAACACCTTGCTTAACCTCACAATAAAATATTATTATAACCTAGCCGTTAAGTTGGTGGGAATGAATAGTATTAACAAAATTATAATATATATATATATATATATTAAATATAATTTTTAACATTCATCTTATGTGTTTTTTAGATATGATATAAAAATAAATCTAATTTTACGCATAAAAGATGTATTTTTCTAAAAAGACAGTTTTTCCGTTTTTAATGACACACTTGCTTTAAATATATTTTTTTGAAAATTTTATAAATTATATTTAAAAAATTAAAATTCTTAGTTTAAATCAGAATATAAAAATTTACTTTGGTATAATTTTTGGTATTTTTCTGATAAGTTTCATGTTTTCATGAATAGTGATAAAATATTGCATTTTAATTGAAAACAATTTTTTCATATAAATAATTTATAATGTTAAATTATATGATAATTTGTTTTAAAGTATAATTAGATCAATTTTTTATCATTTAATATAATTTAGTTCATTATAATAAATCTCACATCGAATTTTGATATACAAATATTTTAATCTTTTGAAAGTTTTCACTTTAAAAACCTGTTTTCTTATTCCTTTAACAAGAATAATTTTAAATTATTTACTGCTATTTATGTGTTTTGAATTTTGAAAAATGGATTATATATTTTTAATCACAATTTACAAATTTAATAAACAATCCCCTTTTATTTTTAGTAAATATTAATAACAACTTTAATAATATTTTAATTACCACGATTAATGGTAAATCAATTAATTATGAGTAAAAACAATATTATAAATATTAAAAAATTGCCTTAACATTTATTTAATTTTTTTATGAGTTAGGTTTGACCAAAATCATCCTTGGGCCAGTTTTATGGCTTTTGGGATCCATTTGGTGGACTTTAAGGATTTTATAGTATTTTATTCTAAGGAAAGTCCAATATGTCATATTCATATTTTTAATAAGTATTACATTTTTTATATATGGTTATTGATAAGATATATTTGACTATAAATAATAATTTTAAAAATAAAGTGTTTATATTCATCATGGTAATTTATTTTTAAATTTTAGGGAATAAATAATTAAATTAAAGGCTTTCACAATGGTGATGCAGTAATTGTTTAATTAATGGACATATCAAATAAATGTTATTAAAAATATTAAAATAAATATAATAAAATATAGTTGATGTCATAAAAGAATTTTCTAGATGATCTAGACATATTAGGGATTTATTAAAGGTTTTTTTGAAGTTATATTGTGTATTTATATTTTTTAAAAAGTCAAGAAATAAATTGTGTCAAAATTGACATTAATGATATTTTAAAATAAATAATATTTTATTAAATGATATAAAATTAATAAAAATATAAAATTTTCCAAATTATTATGATAAGGTTTAAAATTTCATCCATGACTCATTTATGGGTATTGTTACAATTTATAGTAATTATATTAACCCTTAAAGAGTAAAAACCCAAGTTGTCATAGTAAGAGTTAAATGGTTTAACTAAGGGTTAAATCCAAAAGATAATAGTAATTATGTGACCTAAACTTTCCTAAAAAGTATTGGTTGAGAATATTGAGACCCATAATAATCTTATATATTAAATAAATCACTTTGGATCCATTTTTAATTTAAAATTAATTTATATTAATTTAATATTTTTGGAGTTTCTAAAAGTGCCCCTCGCCTCAATTATAAATGGGCACCTCCTCCCTCACTTCATCACACCACTTTGAGCATTCTAGTTTTACTAAACCCCACCCATTTACCCTAAAAACATTCAAAAATTTATCCTATAGGCCTTAATTTTGGCATAAATCTATCCAAATAAGTTTTTTTTTTGTGAAAATCAAAAGGAGATACCCAAAGAAGAGGTAATATTCATCAAAAAACTTTTTTGTTTTATTTATTACCTAAACCCTTTAAATTATTTTTATTTCATGTTTATATAATAAAATAATTATCCTAAATATACTTATATGTTTTTATATAAATGATTTAACCTATACCTACCCACACTTCCATCAAATGGGTAACGAAATTACCATTCGTGTACGGTAAACTACCGCCCCACGAAACAATGTCATTCATTTTTTCCTTTAGCACCTACCATGGTTGTGAATTATGATGGAAACCCTATTTTTATATGATATATATGATATTTATTTTTTCTTAATACTTCTGTAATTTTTATATAACACATACTTTCATACCTTCCATTTTGTGGGAATAAGATAACATCGTTTGTGGACGTGTGGACTATCACCTCCTCAAAGCAATGTGATTCATTCATGATATACATAGAATGTGTTAAAGAAGATTTTAAGAAAAATATATGAAATATATAAAATAAATATGATACTTTAATTATAAAATACATATATATATTTTACTTTCATTCATTTAATACGATAAAGAAATGGAAGTAGCGTTCATGCGTACGTACGGTCTACCGTCTCCATGAACGGTGCATTTAATTTCCTATCACCAAATTTTATGGCTTATTTTAAATAAATATATACTGAATATAAATGATATTTACATCATGTTTTATATTTTATATATGATTAAATCATTATCGAATTAATAGGAACAACAAGTAATAAGTCAAAACATACTCAAAAAATTAGGCAATTAACACCCAATATAGTGAAAATAATAGAAGATTGTAAGAATATAATATATGCTATTATAAATATTAGTATGGTTATGGTATAAATTAATAATATTCTTAGAACCATTATAAATGAGGTTAAACAATATTCAACTAAAGGAAAGAACAAGGTAATGGTTCTCTTAGCGTCACACTTTTATTTCCATGGTACATATGCTTTATTCACCACGTATTCCTTTTGTGTGGTGTATATGCAGCCATTTGACATGTTATATCATAAATTTTTTTATTCTCATGATATTGAAATATTTTTTAAATTTTATTCTTTTATGGGGCATACTATTTGACTAATTACAAAGTGGTAAGGTATTTTCATTCATTGGGTCAAACTTATATTTCATTGATTATGTCATGCTAAGGTTATGCATGAAATTACTTTTGATTATATCCTATTGTATTTCAAATTTTTTTATTTATATTTACAGTGAACAAAAATAATCAATTCATTTTACATAAACCACATATTACATACAATGTCTACATTGAAACATATTTTAATTCATGGGAAAATAATGTTAAATTCACATCTTTTACTCAATATGGATATTTGTTGATAAGGATTCTTGGATAGTGAATTAAATTGATCATTTTGATATATAATGAATTATTTGGACACAAGAATGGGTGGGAATCATGTATAGAAAATCACCTTGATGCATTGGTAGTCTCATGAGATGAATAATATGGCCAAATTAAATGGGTTTTTATCCACAAATATTAAACTGTCTTGTGAAAGGTCTTGACAGTAGTGGTTCATGTTCTATATATATGACATCCAATAATTAATAATTTCATTAAGAATTTAGTTATTATTATCCAGAGGATTTTCACTACGAAAAAATCTATAGATTCATTTCATTCTCAGTTTATTGATTAAATGACATGTGTGTTCAGTTATCTACCTTACCATGTTGATTATTCTATTTAATTCAAGATAACTTCCACTTTATGTAACTCTTAATGGGAATCTGAGATCAACCTTTTATTTGTTATGTTTTACCCATGCGATGAATATGATATGTTTAAATAAGTTTAAGGATGCAAATTACTTTCCTTTGTTATGTTTTATTTTTAATAACAATGTAATAAGGGTACCATGTATGTATCTAGTTCTTCAAGACTACCGAATTGTTTGGTCCTTTGGGGTTTGAATCTTATATCTATACCAATGTAATAAAGAAATGCACTAGATTTGGGATGTTGGGGCTAGGGTCATTACATCTGTATTGGTGGCTAGGGATGTGGTGTTCAGTTATATATTTTGTTTCACAGTGTCTCACTTGTCATAAAATTAATATGGAACATGAGAGACCTATTGGTTTATTACAACCTCTACCCATTTAAGTATGGAAGTGGGATGAGATATCCATGGAATTCATCATTGGTTTACCACAAAATCCTAGTGGGAAGGATACGATTTTGGTGGTCATTGACCAACTTATGAAATCAGTGCATTTCTTACCTATTAAGAAGAAGAAGAAGGTAGAACAAATCAGATACTAGTATGTTCAAGAGATTATGAGACTTTATTTAGTTCCCTATATGGTTATTTTTGATAGGGAATTGAGGTTCACATCCAGGTTTTGGAAAGGTTTATATGAGGTGATGGGTTACTAATTGAAATTGAGCATAACTTATCATCCACCGATGGACGGATAGAAAAATAGAGCTATCAAGGTTCTTAAGGTTATGATTCAGGCTTGTGTGCTTGATTTTGGTAGATTTTGAAAAAATCATTTGAATCTAGTAAAAGTTTACTATAACAAAAGTTATCATGCTTTGATAAAGATGGTTCCCTTTGAAGTGTTTTATGGGTATCCATGTAGATCTCCCTTTTTCTAGGAATATTTGGGAGAGAGGATTTTATTTGGGTCTAGTCTTGTTTAGGAGATGATGGGAAAAGTGTAGTTGATCGGAAAGAGGTTGGTCATACAATAGATCCATCATAAATATTATATAGGCCATCATCTTTGGATGCTATAGTTTGAGTTTGGTGATCGGGTTTTTCTCAAAGTTTCACCTCACTTGAGACATCATTATTTGGGTAAGCAGGGTAAGTTAGTACTGAGGTTTGTTGAACCCTTTGAGATCATGGAGTGACTTAGAAAGGGGACATATTTGTTGGAATTACCATCATGTTTGACTTTAATCCATGACACATTTAATGTTTCCCATTAGAGGAGGTATCAATCGGATCCTTACCATGTGATTGAATGGGAGGATGTTGATATTGATCCCTATACCATGATTATTGAGCTACCAGTTCATATTATGGATTGTCAGGATAAGGTACCATGCAGTAAAATGATTCCCTTAGTACAAGTACTGTATAAGTGCAGATGGGATAACCATGAAATATCAGAGCAAGAATCATCATGAGGTAGTAATGGTATTCTATTTTTGTGGGTCTAGAATATAGAGGAATTTATGGGGATAGAAAGTTCTTATGGTGGGGATAATTATGATTCCCTCAGGTTCATAGGTATGCCTTTGTAGAGACTTATTTTTTCTCTTTTGAGGACCAAGAAGATTTTTGGGATCAGAGGTTGAAAACAAGGGTTTTTGGAGAAAACAATCTAGGTACAAAGTTAAGTAACATAGTTAGATTAATCATGTGGTAACCATGCGGTTTGACTATGTGAGGTTCCAATGACATTTCTCATAGTTTGAGTATTGTTAATCAAACCATGTGATAAGACCAATGAACTGTGTGAGGTTTTTGGTGGTTGTCCAGGGGTGTCACATGATTTAAGAATGGTTTTTCCAAATCGTGTGGCCCAAGTGCAAACCATGCACCCCTAGTTAGAATAGATAGTAGGGGTGCATAGTTAATGTCCATGGTTAGTTTAACCGTACAACCTACCCTAGGAAACCATGTGACCCCATTTCGAACTATTGAAAAAAATGGTATTTTTCCCTTTTCCATTAGTCTTTTTAAATCTCAATCACTAATAATATAATTTTGGATCATCCTAAAACTTTCCTTGGTATTTGGAGGTCTCTCCCTATAACACCCCAACATTTTTGGAAATATATTTTTTCAATTAATTTAATCTTTTCTTTTTCATTTCATAAAACACTAAATATAGTATGTGTTATATAAAAGAACCAAGCTATTATTGATTTATACACAACCCCAAGTTAATGTTTCTCTATATGCAACACTTATATTAGATTTAACTACACTCGAAACTATGTTTGGATTATGTTACACACAATGATGAGTTTTTTTGATAGCTTGCATTACATGTAAGACCGAGTTTTACCGAACAATAACATATTATTAAAATATTATTATTTAATATAATAAGATATAACCTAGATGTTAAATAAGAAGTTATGAATAATATTAAATAAATTTATGAAAATATATGGTTTATAATATGAATTAGTTGGATACTAATTAATTAGAAATGAAAATATATACCAATTGAATATAAAGTAAATATTTTTATTTTTATGCTCTCAAAGTAATTTTGTATTAATAAATTAAATTTATTATAATTAGTGAATTAAATTAATTAAATATATATTTGATATATTAAATAAAATATTTTTATATTTATCCAATATATTTTATTGGTATAAGATAAGAAAAAACCCAATTTTATGCATAAACACCTATATTTTTCTAAAAGGTAATTTTACCGTATTTTAACTGCAAACCCATTTTAAATCTATTTTTTGACACTTTTAAGATTTTTAAATGATAAGATAAAAATATTATTTTAAATAAGGATATAAAAATTTACTTTTGTTGAACTTTTGGTATTTTTCTGATAAATTTTTTGTTTTGATGAATAATGAAAAATACTAAATTTTAATTGAAAATAACTTTTTTATCAAAATAATTTATAGTGTTTAATTATAGATTTGATTGGTTTTGAATTATAATTAAATTAATTTTTTTTAATTTAATATAATTTAGGTAATTATAATATATTTTACATTTAATTTGGATATAAAAACATGTCAATCTTTTGGATGTTTTTACTTTAAAAGCATGTTTTCTTAATCCGTCAATGAGATTAATTTTTAATTTATTTATGAAAATTTTGTGTTTTGAATTAATAGAAATGGATTAAATATTTTTAATCATAAGGTAAAAATTTAGTAAATATGTCCCTTTTATTTTTGGATAATATGAATATTAACTTTAGTAATTTTTATTACTACGGTTAAGGGTAAATCGGGAAATTAAGGGTAAAAATAATATTATAAATATTATAAAACTACCCTAAAACTTTCCCAAATGTTATTAGATGATGGTAATTATAACCTTAAAACATAAGGTTCAAAATTTAATAATTTAATGGTCACATTTCCATGAAAATAACTTAAATATTATCAAACTCAAAGGGAGTGACAAAATGACACACTCTTACTTTTAATAAATACAATACTTTTAATATGGGAATAAAATAAAGATATGCCCAAATATATATATTATTAAGAAATATAAAAGATTTATATACATCATAGAATTTTATTTTTAATTTTTAACGAAGAAATAATTATCCTAAATAATTACAAATTAATGATGTAGTAATTACACAATTAATGAAACAATCAATTAAATGATGTTAAAAATATTAAAAGAAATATAATTTGACTTAATTAAGATGTTCCAAGAATTTTATAGGTTAATAAGAATTATTAGGAGTGTATTAAATGAATTATTTTTAAGTTATATTAATATATTTATTTTCTTAAATTCAATGTTATGAATAGTTTTAAAATTGATACTAATGTTATTTTATGAAAATAATATTTTATTAAATTATTTAAAAATCATAAAAATACTAAATGAGTAAAAAAAGGATAAATTATGGTCTAAAATATCATAAGTTGACCATTTATGGTCCAATTTACACTTTATATGTAAAAATTACATCGTCTTAATATTAAAAACTTTGTTACCATTGTTAAAATTAAAATAGGTCAACTAAGGGTTAATCAAAAAGATAAAATTTAAAATTACATAAAAACTATCTAAAATTTATTTTTTTATGCGATTAAAACCTTATCATATATTTTCTTAGAATAAATTTTATTTTAGGGTATTTTTAATAATATTTATTTTATTATAAATTAATCTTTTGAGAAATTCCAAATGTGCTCCTCCCCTCTCTTATAAAAGAGAACCTTTAATTCTATTATCTTTACACTTCAAAACCTATTTATTTCAGAAAAAATATATCTAAATCTCCTAAAAACGTCCATAAATTCATCATAGAATCCTTAATTTTTTCATAAATCCAACAAAAGGAGTCCTTTTGTGCAAATCAAAAAGAGATACCCAAAGAAGAGGTAACGTTTGTCAATGAATTTTTTTGTTTTATTTCTTCCTTGACCCAAAAAATTAATTTTATTTAATGTTTATATAATAATATTAGTATCCTAAATATACTTATATGTTTTTATATTAAGTATTATACCTACAATTTCACACACTTCCATCTAATGGGTAATAAACTTACCGTTCATTTGTACGACGGAATACCACCTCGCGAAATGATGATTGTTTATTTTTCCTTTATCACCCATCATGGTGGGAATTATGATGTAAATTAAGTTTTTATATGATATATATTATATTTATCATGTCTTTATTCTTCTGTAATTATAATATAAAAAATACCTTCATGCTTTCCATTTTGTGTAAATATGATTACTTCGTTTGTGGACTTATGGACTACCGCCTCCTCAAGTGATGTGATTAGTTCAAACTTTACATGAAATGTATTAAGGATGAGTTTAGAAAAATATATGAAATATATTAAATAATAATTATATAGTAATAATACACACACACACATATTCCATTTACTTTCTTCATTTCAATACGATAAGAAAATGGAAACAATGTTCATGCGTACGTACAACCTATCATATCCATGAATGGTTTATTACATATCATATATATATATATATTATAGATATTTATATATATGATATATAAATCATGATATATATAATAGGATCAAGAATAAAAATTCAAAACATGAATGATAAACAAAGTGATTATTACCTGAAACCTTACTTTAACATGGAACTATTAATAACTGGCTAATATAAAGTCACAAGTGAATCATATATGGTAAAATATAACTGAATATGGTTCTATAATATATGTATAATAAAGTTATATTTATTATAAAAGTGGTTTTTATGAGTATGATGAGAGTCAAGACAAAAGGTAAGGGAATTTCATCTCACCTTTTATTTCGGTGAGATACATGCCATATTCACCACTTGCTTCTTTTGTGTGGTGTATATACTAACCAATGACATGTTATACCATTAATTTACTTCATTTAATAATATTAAAATATTTAATTGATGATATAATTTTATGGGGTTCATGATTTTAAATTTACTCAAGTAGTAAATGATTTTTTGTCTCACTTTTATTCATGTGGGACACATGCCTTATACACTACTTGTATACATGGTGTATATACCAACCATGAATTTATTTTATGAGTATTATTATGAATATTATGGTATTTCACATATATATAATTTTATTTCATTAATGGTCTATAGAATTCTACTGATTATAAAGCGACGAGTGATTATTTCACAATCTCATCAATAATCAGGTTTGTTTCATTTTAAACCACCATTGTGGAATATTTATCTTCCACATCCATGTTTTATAAAAAAAATTCAAAAATGTTTTTAATATTCTCATATAAATATTAAAAGTTATTTTTACCCATTTTTTAATTTTTAGTAAATGTTTTTAAAGGAATATATTTTTTTCCAAACGAGGTACTTTGTGACTTTTAAGGAAAAAGTATGAAATTAATGTTTTTTTATAGAGGATGAATATTTTTTATGCTTTCATGAAGCCTTTTTGACTTTAATATTACCTTAAAATCTTAAAAGGTTATTTTAAAAGAAATTTTTTTCTTTTAAAATTGTATGAAATTTTAAGAAGAAAATGTTTTCAAAACAGAATGGATATTTTCCTCATAAATGATTTCAAGTGATCTCTCAAAACTATTTTACATCTAAGATAAAATTATTTGATGTTACTTATGTTTTACTGGGGATAAAATCCAATGATTCTATTATTATTCTTTCTCTAAATATTTTATGTTTATAATGGATTTATGTTTATGAATTATGTTTATCTTCCATGGGTTATGTTATTGATGAAATGTTTATGAAACTAATTTATTTTTATAGATTTTGATATTATTTATGTCATTATGGAACACATATGTATGGTTTTAATTATGTGATGGGTGGGACCTATATATCCCTCTAATGGATTGGGTAAATATTTATATCTCATGATATAGACGTGGCTGGAATGGGGAGTAAACTAGATTCAATAAAGGACTTTGTCTGCTAGGATGGTCTTGGGAGTGAACCTTGACTAATAACATGGTAATGGGAGTGAACCATGACTACCAAGATAATATGGGGAGTGAAATAATACTACTAATATATCCTTGGAAGTTATTCCTTGATTATTGTAGAAATCATTTTATATGCTTATGTGTATGCCATAGTTCCACGTATTATGTTATTATCTCATAGAATATGTTCTTTGATTGACTGAAAAGTGAATTTTTATTTAATTAAAAACATATAAAAGGCCCCATACCATGGATTATGGTGGGAGAAAATGATACAAACCCCAGGAATCACCATTAACGAATATCTTACAATCAAGAGGTAAGGCCCCCAAAATAGTGAACACAACAAGTCTTTACTCTGAACTTCCATGCCTGGTCAAGGCATGAGCTCCATAATTCCCTTCTCTCCAAGTGTGGCTAACACAAATATTTTAGTTTATGTAGTCCATGGATCTCCTGATAGTATAAACTAGATCCCATGGAACATTTTCATTACTTTGAAACATCCCAACTAACACAGAAGATTCTGATTCACCTTCATTAATTTAAATATTGCAGATTTTTCAAAGCACGAGTCCTGTATCCATAGTTCTCACCTCCGCTCTGATATAATTACATGGACCATAAAAGGAACTGAATCCTAGAAGCACCAATACTCTACTATTTTTATGTACATATTCCTTATTATTATTTTATAATTGATCTCTCACTTTTTTAACCTTACTGAGTATCTAATCTCAGACCTTTCTTATGTTTACTTTCCTCAGGTTATAAAGAAAGGTTTTAAGTAGGGGTACAAAAGGGGAAGATATTTATAGGATATGTTGAAGATATTTCACCAAATTAGAATAATTTCTTCCAATTTTCCAAAGGCACTAAAATATTACATTCCTAAATAATTTGTTTTTGTAATGTAATGAATATTAATCTAAAAATATTTAATATCCATGTTAGAAAATCTAGGGTTGTTATAGTTGATATCAGAGCAAAGTTTTAGTCAATATTTGGAAACTCAGATGAGAAAACTTTAGAAATATACCTAGGGATATTTCTAAGGATATGTCAAGGGATTTCTCTAAGGATAATCCTAATGTGTCATAGATTAAATAAGGTGTCACAATTTCAACATCCTATAGGTGATTTGTCATAGTTATGTGCTTTTATGTTATGATAAGTGTTTCTTACACTATTATTTCTAGTATTAGTTGATGGTGGGAACTATAAGGAACCAAATTAACATTTAATGTGGTGATTTTTTTTGATGAGTAGTCAAATGGAATGATCACTAGATTTAAGGAAATTATGATCATTCCTAATCAGTTTTCATGGAATATGATTAACAACATGTACCTTAACTAACTATCAGACTCACCCAAGAAGAGATGGAAAGAGTTTTATGAGAATTTTGAGAATGAATACCATAAAGGAAAAAGGGATTCAATTTCCTTTGTGTCAAGAATGTGGGAATAAACACCCAAATGTATGTCCTAGAATAAAAATAATATGTTTTGACTATGTAAAAGAAGGACACAAAGAAAGTAACTGAAAAGTGAAAATTAAAAGTTTAGCTAACATAATGGATGAGAATATTAGACTCCCTAAGGTACTATAAATTGAAAAATGATTCAAATGTTGAAAGAATGGGCATTATGAAAATTGACATCCTATATGTAAATCTCACGAAAATAATCATCAATGTGGTACAAGTAAAGGTTATATTACAACTGATGATGAGACTATAGGTTAAATATGAAAGGAAATAGTTATTAAGTAATAGGATGAGGTAGTCTTGTTAATATCTTAAGGATGAAGTGAAATAATTAAAGTGTTTATGTATTCGGGTTTAGGAATTATGAATTATGAAATATATATAGATTGTTAAATTTATGTTTTTAGCTAAGGATTTACAAGAATATGTTGAATGGTTCTAATGGACTAGAAAAGTGATTTAATGGTAAAGTGATATTTTTTTAAAACACATGATTAAGGGAAGGATAAACCTTAATATGTGTATGATGTTGGGATAATGAAATAAATATGTGTATGACTGTAATAAAATAAATAGGACAATATTAATGAACGTGGAACTCATAAGATGACAAGATGGTTTATGATATCATGGATTGAGTTTATAGATTTTTTGGATTTATAGTATGAGGAAAGAGTTAATTTTTGAAAGCATGAGGTTCAAGTTATTTTTATGTTTCAATAGAATACATGATAAAGGTATTTACATGTTTAGTATGTGATAATTAGGAGCTACATCATTTTTTAAGGATTAATAATAAGTTAATTTTGAATATTTAGTAACCTTTTTTCAAAAGTTTTGGATTTTACTCTTTTGGGAGGTTAATAAGGGTAACCATTTATAAAAATTTTTACATTGAAATTTGGATGAGGTTTTAGAGATTAATGTTTCAATTTATGAATATTGGATAACATGTGCTAACCATTTTATTGTGATGATAACTAGAGACAGAACTAATGACTTTTCATACTATTGTGAATCTTATAATCCATTAGTTATATATGTATTAAAATTTCAACTTCATTTATTGGAGAAAGAAATGAAGCGAAGATTGATTAAGTCACAACCAAAGAGATAGGTTGTACTTATGAGATGAAATCAAGTAAATATTTTTTCTTTATTGATTTTGAAATAAAATGTTATCCTAGTACCTCCTTTTTAGATGAATCAAATGACCCCTTACATCATTAAAAATTTATAACCTTGTGATTGTAAAATTTATACTAACCATATTCTATATAACTCTCCATAATAACTTGATAGTTAGATTTCTATTACATTTCCATGTTTTCACTTCCCACCTATGTTCTCCTATGTGGAAACCTAGTGATGAGTTACTTTGGGCAACCATTAAGTTTCCAACTTTACCTTTTTAAAAGAAAGTTTTAGTATTCATTTTTAAGATATGATTTTTTATGAAAGTAACATTCATTTATTAAACATTTGATAATCCAGATGAATATTGAGGGTGAAATCCATTTTACGGGTGTAGAATTCAACACCTTGAGATTTTTTTGAAATATATTTTTCGAATTAATTTAATTTTTTTGATATTTTTTCCATTTCACAAAACACTAAATATAGCTTATGTTATATGAAAGATCCAAGTTATTATTGATTTATACACAACACCAAGTCGAGGCTTCTCTACATGAAATAATTAGATTATATTTTGGTACACACAATACTATGTTTGGATTGTGTTACACACAATGTAGAGTTCTTTTGAAAGCTTGCATTACACGAAAGACCAAGTTTTACCGAACAATAATATATTATTAAAATGTTATTATTTAATATAATAAGATATAAACTAGATGTTAAATTAGTGGTTATAAATATTATTAACTAACTTTATGAAAATATATGGTTTATAAGATGAATTCATTGGTCAACAATTAATTGGAAATAAAAATATATACTAATTGAATATAAAGGATTTTTTTATTTTTATGCTCTGAAAGTCATTTTATATTAATAAATTAAACTAATTAAAATTAGTGAATGATATTAATGAAATATATATGTTATATATTCAATAAAATATTTTTATATTCATCCAAAATATATTATTGGAAAAATATAACAACAAACCTAATCTTTTCATAAAAACCAATATTTTTCTAAAATGTAATTTTACTACCTTTTAACAGTGAACCCATTTTAAAGATAATTTTTGAAACTTTTATAATTTTTATATGAAAAAAATAAAATTCTTCTTTGAAATATGGATATAAAATTTACTTTTATTGAACTTTTAATATTTTTTTGATAAGTTTCATGTTTTGATAAATAGTGAAAAATACTAAATTTTTATTGAAAAAATATTTTTTATAAAAATAATTTATAGTGTTTAATTTTATATTTTATTAGTCTTAAAGTATAATTATATCAAGTTTTTATCATTTAATATAATTTAGGCCATTGGAATAAATTTCACATTAATTTGGATATAAAAACATGTCAATCTTTTGGATGTTTTTACTTTAGAAACCTGTTTTCTCGATCCGTCAACGAGATTAATTTTTAATATATTTATGAAAATTATGTGTTTTTAATTATCAAAAATTGATTCCATATTTAGAATAATAATTTAAAAATTTATTAAATAGGTCCCTTTTATTTTTTGACAATATGAATAGTAACTTTAGTAATTTTTATTACCATAGTTAAGGGTAAATCAGGAAATTAATGGTAAAAGTAATATTATAAATATTATAAAACTACCGTAAAACCTATAAAAATGTTATTGGATGATTTTAATTATACCCTTAACACATAAGGTTAAAAATTGAATAATTTAATAGACAGTTATCCATGAAAATGACATAAATATTTTTAAACTCAAAGGGAGTGACAAAATGTCACACTCTTACTTTTAATAGGTATATTTCTTTAATACGGGGATAAATTGAAGATATTATTAACAATATATATTATTCAGAAATATAAATTTTTTATC
Source organism: Viscum album (assembly GCA_963277665.1). NCBI lineage: Eukaryota > Viridiplantae > Streptophyta > Magnoliopsida > Santalales > Viscaceae > Viscum > Viscum album. Next base: position 687,688,969 of record OY728150.1, read on the forward strand.
TAAATCATTTAATTTTATTTTTAAATTTTAGTGAAGAAATAATTATCTTAAATAATTAATAAATGATGATACAATAATTACATAATTAATGAAACAATCAATTAAATGATATTATAAATATTAAAAGAAATAAAATTTGACTTAATTATGGTGTGAAACTAATTTTATAGGTTAATATGACATATTATGAGTGTATTAAATGAATTATTTTGAAGTTATCTTATTGTATTTATTTTCTTAAAGTTAATGTTATGAATAGTGTCAAAATTGACGCTAATGTTATTTTATAAAAATTATATTCTATTAAATTAGTTAAAAATAATAAAAATACTAAATGAGAAAAAATAGGATAAATTATTTTCTAAAATATCATAAATTTACCATTTATGGTCTAATTTAAACTTTTTATGCAAAATGTAAATCCTTTTAATATTAAAAACTTTGTTACTATAGTTAAAATTAAAATAGGTTTACTAAAGGTTAATAAAAAATATTTAGTATAGAATTACATAAAAACTTGTATAAAATTTATTGGTTAATGATATTATAACCTTATCATATCATGAATTATAATCAATGTAGTTTTTGAGATATTTGGATTGATATTGATTTTATTATAAATTAATATTTTGTGAAATTCCAAAAGTGCCCATCCCCTCTCTTATAAAAGGGAACCACTGCTTCTCTTATTTTCACACTTAAAAAACTATTTAGTTTGAAAAAAATATATCTAAATATAATCCCAAAATCAATCAATTCATCCTATAATCCTTAATTTGGTTAGAAATCCAACCAACGAAGTCCTTTTGTGCAAATAAAAAGGAGATACCCAAAGAAGTGGTAACGTTCATCAACATAATTTTTTTATTTTATTTCTCCCTTGAACCCCATAATTTTTTTTCAAGTTTATGTAATAAAATTAGTGTCCTAAATAAAATGATATGTTTTTTATATTAATGTTTCGACCTGTACTTTCATACACTTCCATCTAATATGTTATAAACTTAACGTTTGTGTATACGGTGGACTGCCACCTCACAAAATAATGATTGTTCGTTTTTCCATTAACACCCCTCATGGTTGGAATTATGATGGAAAATATATTTTTTATATGATATAAATGATATTTATGATGTCTATATGCTTATGTAATTATAATATAAAACATACCTTCATGATTTCCATTTTTTTTAAATATGATAACTTCATTTGTGGATGTGTGGACTACCGCCTCCTCAAACCGATGTGATTCATAAAAAATTTACATGGAATTTATTAAGTATGGGTTTAGTAAATGTATGTGAAATATATGATGTAATAATTATACTGTGATAACACACACACACATGTCATTTACTTTCTTCCTTTCAATACGATAAGAAAACAAGAAATAACATTAATGCGTACAAACGAACTACCGTATCCATTAATGGTGTATTATATTTAATATATATATATATATATATATATATATTATATTTACATATATGATATATAAATCTTGATCTATGTGATAGTATTACGAATAAAAATTCAAAACTTGTATGATAAATAAAGTGGTTATTACCCAAAACATTGCTTTAACATGGAACTGTTAATAACTAGGTAATATAAAGTCATAAGTGAATAATATATGGTATGATATAATAGAATATGGTTATTTAATATATTTATAATAAATTTTTATTTATTATACATGAGGTTTTTTATGATTTCAATGAGATTCAAGACATATGGTAATGGAATTTCATCTTATTTTTAATTTTCATGAGATACATGCCATATTCACCACTCGCTTCTTTTATGTGATGTATATACTTACCTATGACATGTTATATCATTAAATTATTTTATTTAATGATATTAAAATATTTAATTTATGTTATTATTTTATGGGTTTCATGATTTTAAAGTTACTCAAGTAGTAATTGATTTTGTATCACTTTTATTTCTCTAGGACACATGCCTCATACACTAATTTTTTCTTCTACATGGTGTATAAAATTACCATGAATTTATTTTATGAGTATTATTATAAATATTATGATATTTTAATATCCATATAATTTTATTTCCTTCATGGGGTATACAATTATATTTATTATGAAGTGATAAGTTATTATTTCACAATCCCATCAATAATTGGGATTGTTTTATTTTAAACCACTATTGTGGAATATTTATCTTCCATATCCATGTTTTCTAAAAATGTTTTCAAAAATGTTTTAATATTATCCTATAAATATTAAAATTTATTTTTACCCATGTTTTAATTTTTACTAAATGGTTTGAAAGTAATGTTTTTTTCATTTTTCAAACAAGGTACTTTGTGACTTTTCTGAAAAAAGTATGAAAGAATTGTTTTTTATACGGAATGAACAAATTTTTAGGATTTAATGAAACCCTATTACCTTGAAGCATCAATTACAAGATTAAAAGGTTATTTTCAAAGAAAATGTTTTCTTTTAAAATTGGACAATATTTTAAGAATAAAATGTTTCCAAAACAGAAAATATATTTTCCTCAAGAATGATTTCAAGTGATCTCTCAAAATTATTTCCCATATAAGATAACATTATTTGATGTTACTTATGTTTTACTAGGGATATGATCCCATTATAGAATTATTATTCTTTATCTTAATAGTTTATGTTTATTATGGACTGATGTTTATGAATTATTTTTCTCTTCCATGAGTTATGTTATGATGAAATGTTTATGAAAATCATTTGTTTTTATGGGTTCTGTTACAATTTAAGTTCTTGTGGTACACATATGTATGGGTTTAAATATATGATGGATGGGACCTATATCTACATCTAATTCATTGGGTAAATATTTATATCTCATGAGATATACATGTTGGAGTTGGTTCCCTAGAAACCAATTTCTTTATAGTTCATGATAAACCTGTATTCATTGGATGAATATTAATAAAATTATTTATCACATCATGATTGTTTGTCTACATGACATAATATTTGATAATGTACTAAGAATATTTTTCACACTAAAAGGTCATAGTGGATCCCAACTATGATGAGAACCTAGAAGTGCCATGACACTATTCTTGAATATATGTTATATGGACAGATGATATCATTTGAAGGGACATAAATAATATAGGATATCAAGGATGGGGACTCATGAATCTTTGAGGCACCTTCACATGGTGTGCACCCTTGGTAATATCTAGGAGTATATTATGTGAACAAGACCCAGCATTAGGAAATCCACATTCATAAGTGTCATTAGATGTTCCTATCTATGGATGTGTGTATTGGTCCTTAGGATTTAGGATTATTATTAATGGGTATTATGACTCATGCACTTAGATGTATTGATAAAAACCATGATGAAAAATGTTTGCAGTGAGGTAAGATATGTTGCGTGCGTCATGAGTAATACTGCATTAATCAATAATTAGAGAAAGTATTTTTCACTTCTATGGTAGTAGATATCTCAAGCCCTTTGAAGGAAATGATATAGACTAACTAATTCCATGGCCATGGTGTTCACTAGGCAAGTTCAATTATAGGAAGTAAAAGAATGAGAAATTGAGCACATGGGTTGATGGCACTTGTATGCATCCCACTTGATTATAGATATCAGGAAAAAGGGATTATATTACACGGTAAGAGTTTATATTAGGTGAAATGTAGTTATGATATCAAATTCTTTCTCTTGGGTGCCTTGACCCATTTCTAGACAGTAATCTTGGACTTTAGGCAAGCCCACCTAATGCCAACAAGAAAGAGGCCTAGAGGGTCACACACTAAGTGTATCCAATATCTCAATTAAATAATTTATTTATTTAACAAGTTGAATAAATATTATTCCTGGTTGTAGTTTAATAATTATTCAAGTATGCATGATCACATTTATTTTTTTGATAGTTATTCGAGAGAATATATTGTGAATAGAATATTTATTTATCATAAAATAACGAAATTATATTTATTTAATAAATAAATAGTCATTATTCAAGGCCTAGTAAATATTGAGAAGGATTGAAAGACTAAGTTATGTGTCTGGTGAGAAATAATATTAAATATTATTTAGTAAAATAATATTTAAATATAACGTTCAAGTTAAGCACATTTCATGGAAATAATAGCATTTCTATTATTATTTGACATGGGGTTTTCACATGGAATAATAAATTAAGTAACATCACCTATTCTAATTATTTATTATTAATTGGTAAATTAAATTCATTTATCACATGTCATGGAAATAATATTATTGCTATTATTATTTTACATGGGGTTTTCACATGGAATAATAAATTAAGTAACAACACCTGTGCTAATTATTTATTATTACCGAGTGAATTAAATTCCACGTTATGTTATTATTCTCTATATAAGCCAAGGGGTCATTCCACCAGCTAAAAAATATTTGTGTGCACAAAATCCTTGGATAAAAGATCTTAAACCTATAGAACTCTTTCCTCTACAATAAAACTCTCAAGAATGAGAGATATCCTTCTCCACCGGATCAAGGAGAACACTTTGGAAGCAATTATCAAGGAGACCAAAGGCAGATATCACAAGCGTAAGGATCTTCCACACTAGCACCCAGAGACTCCTTCGACGATGTCCGAAGATACATGGAGTATATATGGATCAATGATAGAGGATTCATATCCTTGTATTCTACATCACAACAAAGATACACCTCAGACCCATGGTCAGATGCATCAATGAAGAAAGAATCACCTTGGAGGTAATTCTATAATTTAATTAAATTTATTATAAACAAAATATTTTGATCCTCTCTTATTAGTTATGGGTTCTCTCCTTTGTCTTTTATCTTTGATTCAATTATATAGATACTGGTGTTCATCATTGTATTGATTATGAATTAATCATTGATTATAGCAATTTAAAAATTTGAGTACACACCCATCCCGTGCTTCCGCTGTACCTGAAACCTACAAGTGGTATCAGAGGGAGGTTATATTTTTGTTTATAATTATTTAAATAATAAATTTATTATTTGCGATTTAATAATTTATTCTATCAATTCATGTTTAATCATTCTTGTAATTTTAATTTTGAGATCTATTCCTCACTTATCATTTATCACAGATCTAACAAAAATGAATAATTTTATGAATAAAATTAAATCAAGGATCTCATCAGGAAGCACTAATGGTTCTATCTAGATAACAAAAAAAATACATGCCATATATTCAGATCTACACACCGTTTATTTGTGTTCAATTCATTAAAAGTAATTCGACAATTAATCAAGCTATGTGCATTAATGACACGTGGTGTAGTTAATTATTACATCGTGTGTTGAACATGGCATAATGGAACACGATCAGGCAGACTACACGTTTTATGGCCCACTGGACACAACATGTAGTCCCTTTGGGTTAGAGTCAAGTCATGTATCCCATACACAACTTTCCCAGTCGGTGACTGTATAACACAGAGTCTACACACTGTGTGTCCCACTAGACATTCCATGTACTCTGAAGATTTACAAATTACACCTCACACACCGTTTCCCCAAGTTTGTACTTCAAATGGATGGTGATGAGGGTACACACCATATAGTCGGATCTACAGACCGTGCACTATTTCTATATTATACATATTTAAAAATTTATTATTATATTATGTAAAACCTTGAGACATGTACCTTTGTATGAGTGTAAATCTAGGACACAACATGTGATAGGTGTTTGATATATATATATAAATATTTAATTTACATATAAATAATGTTCAAAGATTTTCACATCATGTATGAGTTGTATTACAATTATAATTTTTCGTGCATGCTACATGTCACAATGAATAAAGTGTATACAAGTATAAATACATGTTGGATAGTTTTGGATGGGTATTCACCGAGTTTCTTCCAAGGTACAAGTTATGTACAAGGTTTTGGATCAGAATCTCAAGGAAATTCATAAAAGGATTAAGATAAAAAGGATTGATTAATTAAAGATAATGATTAATCAATTCAAGCATAATTTATCTTAATAATAACAATTAAATAATTGAATACTAGTTTTATTAAAATTATAATTCATTGCATGTATGTGGATGATCATGAACTAGACCAAAACCTTGTATATGATTGGTTCTCCTTTTAATTTATTTATTAAATTAAAATTGTTGGATTGAATTCCTTCTCCTCACTAATATATAGGGCCTATATGCCAATGGTTTATTTTAAATAAACCCCCTTTACCCCTCACTTACATGTGAGATAAAATCATATGTAATGGATGGATCTCCCAAGCTAGTGGAGATAGTTCAAGTTAGGAGCCTAGGAAAAACCAATCAAAGGAGATACGAAGATGGACATGTGGAAAGCTGTAAACATAAACCTTGAACGGTTCAAGGTGTTTCTACCTTAGGTTAGAGTTAGTTTATCAATGACTAGATAAACTAACCAATAGTAAAGCTCATGATCATACCCTTTATTTTATTTCTATTATTATTATAGTTATTCATTATGGATGTTTGATGTGATCACATAATTAATGAACTAACAAGCATACAAAATGAAACTAAAATAAAAATGGATTATGTGTAAATATTATCTATACATGGTTAATCACTTAAGTATATGCCACTTAATATTAACAAGCATGTGAAAAGATTATAAGTGGAAATTTACACATGAAGGATAAAATTCATCAATTAAATATTAAGTCGGTATAGCCTTCTATTACTTCAGTTAGAATCAAACCATAGTTCAAAGTGATTGACCAACCATAGTTGGGGTGATTTTAATTATCGGGAAATTCTGATTTCAAGTTTTTGGGTTAACTTAACTTAGTTTACATCATGGGATGACTTACCTAGTAGGACTTTGTGTAACTGATAGGTAAAGGTTGAGTAAATACAAAATTAATGATTTCATGATTGGGGAGTCCACTCAATAGATCAAGGATCTATGATTTAATGCAGTTGGGATTTGAAATGACTAACTAAAACCTTTTAAGTTGCTTGAACAACCCTATTTGGGGTAATGAAAAGGGAAATATTGATCCTTTCTTCTATAATATCCAAGAAATAAGATATTCTGAAGCTAATGGTGAGGGCTATTGGGTTTCAACAAAATAGTGGGAGACTATATATATTAATTTATTAATTTGTCTATATTTATCAAGATAAAGTAGTAAAACTCTTTTCATCTCAATTTGTAGAAACAACAATCAAAATGACATCAAACATATCATTTCAATCCATACTTGAGAAGGAAAACCTTCTCACTGGAACTGATTTAAAAAAGTGGAAAAGGCGCCTTCGGGTTATCCTTCACCATGAGAGGATTTTTTTTGTGTTGGGAGAGCCTTTACCAGTTGTTCTTGGAAATGGGGCGAGTGATGAAGAACTCTATGTGTATGAGAAACATTTGAATGATACTACAGATGTTTAGTGCCTCATGTTATCATCCATGACCAATGAGCTCTTGAAGAAACATGAGGAAATGGATGGTTATTGCATGATGTCTCACCTTTGGGATCTCTATCATGAGAAGGTGATACAAGAGAGGTATGATATCTCCAAATGCTTTGTTCACTACTAATATTGGAGATTTTGTACCAGCTGGACCATATGAAGTCAATATTATTGGCTACATTGAGAATATAGACATCTTAGGTATTAAATTCCTAGATGAGTTGCGTATAGATCTCATACTATAATCACTGCCTAAGACCTTATCTAGTTTTATTGTGAATTTTAACATGATAAATAATGATAATATTCTATCAGAGCTTCTTACCCTGATTCACCAAGTTGATAAGGACATGGGGCATAAAAAACCCATAGTCCTTATGGTGAATAGTAAGAGTAAGGACAAGTAAAAGGGGCCTAATATTTATAAACAATCTAAAACCTCTGAGCACCATATGACCAAGAAGAAGAATATCCAGAGGTAGGGCAAGGAAAATGAGGCAGTTGCTTTGCATGTGGTTAGTAAGTCCAATGGAATAGTAACTACACCCAAAGGTAAGGGAAATCCAAATATGAATTCGTTATCAAGTTCAATCTTTTCATTTATATACATTGGTTATTAGATACAACTTGTGGGGCTCACATCTGTATTCAAATACAAGAACTACGTAGATTCTAGAAAATTTCTAAAGGAGAGGTGGATCTGTGAGCTATCAATGGTGCAAGGATGGCTACTCTTCCATTAGTGACTACCACCTCACATTGCTAATGGTAATGATTTTGGTTTTACATGGCTATTATTATGTACCTAATGTTACCAAGAACATAATTTATGTATCGAGTTTAGATATAGATGGATTTATTTTCAAGTTTGGAAATAAATGTTGTTACTTTTATAAGGACAACATATGTTATGGTATAACACATTTAAATAACAGTGTTTATATGTTAAATTACAAGAATCAAGTGTTGGAAATTGATAACGAACCAAGTTTATATGACTCATATAACACCCAGTTGTGGCATCACTGTCTTGGTCATATAAATGAGAAGCGCCTGAAAAATCTCTATCAAGATGGTTATTTAGACTCTTTCGAGCTAAAACCACTTGATATATGTCATGCTTGTTTACAAGAGAAAATGACTGAACCACTATTTGGTGGACAGGGTGAAAGGGAGACAGAACTTCTAGGATTGGTACAAAACTGATGTGTGTAGACCATTTCCAGTAGAATCTAGAGGTGGATATTTTTACTTCATTACTTTTACTGATGACTTGAGTAGATATGGCTATGTATACTTAATGAGGTATAAGTCTGAGTCCTTTGAGAAATTCAAGGAGTTCAAGAATAAAGTGGAGAATTAGCTTGATAAGAAGATAAAGAAGCTTCAATTGGATTGAGGTGGAGAATATCTTAACCAAGAGTTCATTGACCTTTTATGTAGGTCTGGGATTCTATCTCAAATCACTCCACCTTATACACTACAGTGGAATGGTGTTAGTGAAAGGAGGAACCATACCTTATTGGACATGGTAAGGTCGATGATGAGTCATGAAAATCTTCCATTATCCTTTCGGGAATATGTATTACAAATTGCAGCATACACATTAAACTAAGTACTAACTAAGGTGGAAAATAGGATTCCCTTTGAGCTATGGAGTGGAAAGAAACCCACTTTGTTGCATACACATGTATGGGGATGTGAGGAATTTTTTAAGTCTTTCTTTGGAAACAAACTAGCACCATGGGGCATGAAGTGTATCTTTATAGGGTATCCCAAGGAAACAAAGGAATACTACCTATACAACCCCTCATAAAAGAAAGTTATTGTTTCCAGATAGGCTATATTTCTTGAGAGGTAGCACATCTTAAAAAGGATAGTGGTATAAAGATTGAATTTGATAAAGTTGATGCTCAAGATATACATTATTTGGTATAAGAACAAGTTCCACAGGTCCCCATTGAAGAGGTAGTTTCTAAAAAACAAGTACTGAGTAGGAGTACAAGAGAGGTAATGGAACAAGAGAGATATGGTTTCCTTGTCACCGAGGATGGTGACTCATTATTATTGGAAAATGATGAACATATATCATACAAGGAAGAAATAGAAAGCTCAGAAGATGCAAGATGGATAAAATTTATGAATTATGAGCTGGATTCAATGTGTCAGAACCAAGTCTGGGTTCTGTTCGATGCACCAGTTGATGTAAATCCTGTTGGGTGTAAATGGGTATTCAATAAGAATCTGTACTTGGAAGGTCAAGTTAATACCTATAAAGTAAGGATATTGGATAAGGGTTTTAAAAAACATCAATGAATTGACTATGATGAAACCTTTTCACTCGTTTCCATGTTTAAATCCTAAAGAATCATACTTTCCATAACAGCTTTCCATGACTATGATATTTGGTAGATGGATGTCAAAACTACACTCCTTAATGGGAACCTTCAGGAAGATGTCTATATGACAAAACTAGAATGTTTTATGACACCAGGTGATGAAAAAAGGGTATACAAGTTGCAGAGATCCATTTATAGCTTAAAGAAAGAATCCAAGTCATGGAACATTCGATTCAATGAAGTCATAAGAGAATTTGGTTTCATTAATAATGAATGCGATCCATGAGTTTACAAGTGGTTTAATGGGAATGTGATTGTTATCCTAGTAGTGTAGGTTGACGGCATATTACTTATTGGAAATGACATACCAGTCTTGTAGTCAGTCAAGGACTGGTTGAACAAGTGATTCTCCATGAAGGAATTAGGTGAAGAAACCTACATTCTAGGGATCAAGATCATTCATCATAGATCCAAGAGGCTTCTTGGACTAAATCAAAGTACATAAATTAACCATATACTAAATAGATTTAGTATGAAGTAATCCAAGAGGGGAATGGTTCCAGTTTCACATGGTATAAATCTTTCTAATAAAATGTATCCCCATAAAAAACATGAGAAATATAGGATGAGTAAGATTATATATGCTTCAACGATAGGATCTATCATGTATTCCATGTTATATACTAGAATTAATGTTGTCTATGCACTAATCATGGTAGGAATATATCAAGAAGATCTCGGAGAATGACATTAGACTACTGTCAAGACTATCCTTAAGTATCTGAAAAGAACTAAGGATATGTTCTTGGTGTATGGAGGAGACGAAGAGATTGTCATTAGAGGGTATGATGATTCTGGTTTTCAGACAGATCAAAATGATTTGAAGTCATAATCAGGATATGTTTTTTGTATCAATAGAGGAGCTGTGATCTAGAAGAGTTCAATATAGCCAGTTTTTGCTGATTCTAAAAAAGAGTTCGAATATATAGCGGCTTCTGATGCATCCAAGGAAGCTGTCTGGATTTAGAACTTTTTCCAAAATATTTATGTGGTGCCTAACAGTAAAGATCCCATTACATTTTATTGTGATAATACTACAACAATGGCTCTTGCAAAAAATCTAAGGTCACATCAATGGACAAATAACATACTCTGAAAGCATCACCTCTTGATGGATTTCTATCAAAGGGGTGATGTTGCAGTGAGTAGAGTGTCTATAAAAGAGAACATGGAGGACCCTTTAATTGAAGGCCTATATTAGTAGAATCATGAATATCATGTGAGAGCTAGCAGACTGAAGGTTGTTAGCAGTTGGCTCTAGTGCAAGTGAGAGTCTATTGGAGTTGGTGCCCTAGAAACCAACTTCTTTTTACTTAATGATAAACATGTATTCATTGGATGAATATTAATAAACTCCTTATCACATCATGATTGTTCTTCTATATGACATAGTATATGATAATGTCCGAATAATAATTGTCACACTAAAAGGTCATAGCGGATCCCTACTATGATGGGAACTTGGAAGTTCCATGACACTATTCTTAAATATATGTTCTATGGATGGATGGAATCATTTTTAAGGGACATAAATGATACAAACTATCAGGGGTGGGTACTCATCAAACTTTGAGGCACCTTCTCATGGTGTGAACCCTTGGTAATATCAAGGAGGATATTATGAGAACAAGACCTGCTAGTAGGAAATACACATTCATAAGTGTCATTGGATGTTCCTATTTGCAGGCATATGTATTGGTCCTTAGACTTCAAGATTATTATTAATGGGTATTATGACTCATGAAATTAGATGTATTTAAAAAAACCAGATGATATATGTTCATGGTGAGCTAGGATATGTTGGGTGCGTCACAAGTAATACTGCATTAATGAATAATGAGAGAAAGGATTTTTCACTTCTATAGAATTAGATATCTTAGGTCTTTTTATGGAAATGATATAGCCTAAATAAATCCATGAACATGGTGTTCACTAGGCAAGTTCAATTCTGGGAAGTCAAAGAATGAGAAATCGAGCATATGGGTTGATGGCACTTGTATGCAACCCGCTTGATTGGAGATATCAGAAAAAAGTGATTATATTACACGATAAGCGTTTGTATGAGGTGAAATTTCATTGCAAAACCAACTTCTTTCTCTTGGTTACCTTGACCCATTTCTAGATAGTAATCTTGGACTTTAGGAAAGCCCGCCTAATGCTAATGAGAATGAGGTCTAGAGGGTCACACACTAAGTGTAGCCAGTATCTCAGTTAAATAATTTATTTATTTAACAAGTTGAATAAATATTATTCCTGGTTGTGGTTTAATAATTATTCAATTATTCCTAATCACATTTATTTATTTTCTAGTTATTCAAGAGAATATATTGCAAATGAAATATTTATTTATTGGTGAATAATGTAGTTGTATTTATTTAACGAATAAATAGTCATTATTCAAGGCCTGATAAATATTGAGGAGGATTGGCGGACCAAGTTATGGGTCTGGTGAGAAATAATATTAAATATTATTTGGTTAAATAATATTTAAATATAACATTCAATTTAATCACATGTAATGGAAATAATAGCATTTCTATTATTATTTGACATGGTGTTTTCACATGGAATAATAAATTAAGTAATGCCACCTATCCTAATTATTTATTATTACTTGGTGAATTAAATTCATTTAGCACTTGTCATGGAAATAATAGCATTGCTATTATTATTTAACTTGGGGTTTTCAAATGGAATAATAAATCAAGTAACGGTACCTGTGCTAATTATTTATTATTACCTAGTGAATTAAATTCCCCATTATGTTATTATTCTCTATATAATCCAAGGGGTCATTCCACTGGCTAACAAATTGTTGTGTGCAAAAAATACTTAGAGAAAAGCTCTTGAGCCTAGAGAACTATTCCTTATCCAAGAACTCTCTCAAGAATGAGAGAGATCCTCTTCCACCGGATCAAGGAGAATTCTTTAGAAGAGATTCTCAAGGCGATCGAAGACAGACATCAAAAGTGAAAGGATCATCTACACTAGCACCCAGAGACTCCTTCAACGACATCTAGAGATATGTAGAGCATGTGTGGATCACCACTATAAGATTACTATCCTTGGATTATACATCTCAACAAAGCCACACCTCAGACCCATGGTCGGACACATCAACAAAGAAAGAATCACCTTGGAGGTAATTCTATAATTTAATTAAATTATTTATAAACAAAATATGTCTATCTTCTCTTCTCAGTTCTGGGTTCTCTCCTTTGTCTTTTACATTTGATTCAATTATATGGATACTGGAGTTCATCATAATATTGACCCTGGATTAATCATTGATTATAGAAATTTGCAAAGTTGGGTACACGCCCATCCCGTGCTTCCACTGCACCTGGAACCTACAATACATGGTTGGAATGGAGAGTGAAATTGATTCAGTAAAATTACTTGTCTGCCAAGATGGTCTTGGGAGTGAATCTTGATTACTAATATGGTCATAGGAGTGAACCTTGAATACCAAGATAGTATTGTGTGTGAACTCATACTATTAAGATGGCCTTGGTAGTGATGCCTTGACTAATATAGAAATAATTTTATATGTTTATGTGTATACCATAATTCCATGTATTATGTTATGCTCTCATAGAATATGTTCTTTAATTATTTATGAACTTATATGATTTATTCCATGACATGATATCTCAATCTTTGATATACATGATATGATTTTAATTTTTTTATGTACATATTCCTTATTATTATGTTATGATTTATCTCTCAATTTTTTACCCTTAATGAGAATCTGAGTTCAAATATTTCTTATGTTTTATTTCCTTAGGTGATAAATAAAGGTTTTATGTAGGGGTAAAAAAGGGGAAGATAATTATGGGAGATGTTGAATATCTTTCACCAAATTAGAAGAATGTTTTCTATGTTTCCAAAGGCACTAAACTATTACAGTCCTTGGTAATGTGTTTTTTTAATGTAATGAATATTCATCTAAAAAGATATAATATCCATGTTAAAAAATCCTGAGTTTTAATACTCCCCTTAGATTCTTGGTGGAATTCCTTCATTATTAAGGGATCACATAGAGGTATGTTGTGATTTTGATATGGTTTCTTCTTTTCTTTGTAGATCTACGCTAGTTATTTTCTCCTCTCATCTTTTTGGAACCCAATTGGGGTGTGACACCAGATCTAATGGGTTTTATGGAGGATTGACATTGTTTCTTATAGATCTAGGATCATGAGGACCTGATATACTCTTCCTCAATCTCTATTTTCAAATTCGTTTTGTCCCACATCCTTTTTAAGGTAGGTGCTTCTATAAAATTTGCTTAATTCTATCAATTGATTATTGTTATTTTAAAATTACTTTTGGGTTATTCATTAAATTGAATTGATTTGTTGTTTCAAGGAATTTATTAGAAAGATGCATGTTTTTAAATGGTATTTTCTTTAAAAATGGGGGTTTTCACACTAAGTGTTTGATTAAATTCTTGAATGGTGGTTTTTATTTGGAAATTAATTTTAAAACACTTAAGAGGATTGTCTTGGATTTCATTTTTTTTTTCTAAATTATGGTCATGGTTTTGAAATGGATTGAAAAACTTGGAACATTCGGAATCTTGGGTTCATTGGGAAAGGGACATAGGTGACCCTAGTGCGTGTTTCACCACTAGGGGATACTTTTAAAATATCAATGGATTGTAGAAAGACTCAATATTTCATGATTCCAACATATTCTTATTTTAGGATCTTTTATTTCTAGTACCTATTCCCATATACTAGGGCCCAATACAGAGTTATTTTTCATTTATGTTTTTTTATCACATGATGGATTTTTTCATGGATTTTTGCTCACATGATTTCACATTAGGTTGTAACAAAATCATTCCCATGATGGATTATGTCATGTATGTGTGTTTAATTACTTACCTTAGGGTTTATAGATATGTATTTATGTTTTATCACTTATACTTTTCATATTCCTAGATTTTTTAATATTAAAGGATTTTATGAAAACCAAAGTAAAATTATTTACAAATTGGTTTGGATTTATGAAAATGATTTGTAAAACTATTTTCATTTTAAAATCTAGAATTTCTATATTTTTGTTATTATAACTTGTCTAGACTCTATGGTGGTATCCTACTAGTCTATTTACTCAAACCCTATGTTTTTCATTGGGTGGTTGTATATGTAGTATTGTATGATCTAGGTAAAGGTAAGGGAATTATGTAGCATTATAGTGTCTCTTTTTGTCATAGTCGTCATAGTAGGATAGTTTGGTAGTGATAATTGGTCACATGGGGACTAGTTGATTTTTTCATGTTATAATTTTCTAGTATATCTTGTTTGTATTGGGTTATATGGATCTGGTTGTATCCTTTTATTATAAATTTTACTCTAGTTTTATGTCTTGTTTTGATTATATTAAATACTTATTTCCCTTATCTTTATGTTACCTCACCATGTGACGGTCGACTTAGGTGGATGGTTTTTTGAACCGGGTTGGTCTGTTACATTTTGAATTAGCTTTTAAAGAAAATATATGAGGGATTAATTGAGCTATTTTTGGTCTATTTGAACTCATGTGGGTGATTCCTTATTTTCAAAATATTGTATGCTTATTATTATTCCTTTTTTTCTTTCTTGGTGTGTGATTTATTGCATGATATTTTATATTATGTGTGTATCTCTATGATAATAAAGTGATGAGTTGATCAAGATGGATGTGATGAAACCTTTAAAGGGTAGATATGATTCTAAAGGTCTCTAATAGATGACATTGTTTGGGGCTAGGTGGTAAATGAATAATTCTCCAGTTGTGAGTTGTGAGTTATAAGACGAGCTGTGTGACCTATTTTCTGTTTTCTGTGTGTTTCTAACTATGTACTTGTTCTTGTAATAGGTGACAGACCCAATGGGGGAGATAGATCCTAAGGCCTAGACACTCTATGAGTGTGATTATGCTAGCTGAACTACCGTGGGTGATATGAAGTCCTAATGTGAATGATGTAGGACCTTTCATAGAGTGTGAAGGCTTGTTTCATGATAGATATACCTTGATTTAGTAGGCTTGGGTCGTGGACTACCCTAGGTGAGAGGGACAAGTCATGATGTGATACGAGATGTGGACTACAAACCCAACCTTTAGTGATTAGGCAGTGGGTCAAGATTTGGACATTGAACTACACCCTATTCTTTTAGGAAATGGGTCAAGGTCTTGAACAATGCCTACCATAAGTCTTCAGGCACAAGATGAGATATGGGATATGATATGACATCCTACCCTACATCATTGAGTATGAGTTGATGTTTCATCATAACACCCTACCTAGAGTCCTTGGGTATGGGTTTGGGATTATGGTTTGAGGTACATGTCTTCCCTTCAACATGAATACAATGAAAGTATGGTCTGATGTCATGGTGGCATAGTTAGAACACAATGACCTAGCTTGTATATTTTATACACATTGTATGTTATGTTTTTAGGTGGGCTTGTTACATGAGGGAAAATACAATATATATATATATATATATATATATATATATATTTCATGCACACCCACTTGATCATAAGAAAACTAAGTATAGTTGAGGTATTTTGGATTCCTACCCGGTCGTTGGAATCACATCCTACTCACACACATGACATGTGTTTCAATATATATGGTTATTCCTTACAATTTTCTCTATGGACATGGGTATCTCTAGGAGATGGATATTTGGTTTGTTTCATAGGTTGTGAAGGCCAAGGATTAGGCCAAATGATTATGTGAGTTGGGATGAAGGTAATGTAGTTTACTTTTCATTTATTGTTCATCATGGACTAGATAGGGTTCCATTTATTTTTATGATGATTATATGTCTATATGTCACTAATCTATTATGTTTTTATGAATCATTTGGATAGATTTACTTCTTTATATTATAGACTATGGGGGCCCTAATTGGATCCCTGTTTCATGTCTACCAGTTTTTGGGTTGTCCATTATATGGATGGGTCCTACCAAATTTTTGGTAGACTTAGGCATGGACCATAGGATTTATTTAGAGATTATAGTTGCCCCATTATTATGTTAGGACCCCACCACTATTCAAAATGTTTTTACATATGAGGAGGAACACCTGAGGTCATGTAGTATCCCCACTCGGGTGATGTTCTGGTGATATGAGATTGGGTGTTACAAAATTTTATTAGAGCTATATTTTGGGACATATTAGTGTAGTTATAGGTGGATATAGGTTTTTGAGGCTTGATAGGTAGACCAGGCATATGCCCAAGAAACATAACATCATTTGAAACCCAAGTTTCAAGGAGATGTCAAGTTTTAGGATTGGGCACTCTAGGGCATGTGGGGTGTTGGTTTGAACTAATAATCCTAATGTAGAATGGGTGAGACTCAGAATGAGTCATAAAGATCGACCGAGATTAAGTGATTTGTTCATGCATCATTATAGTTTCATGCTTAAGTAATGATATATGCACCTATGATCAATATTGTTTAACATGTTTCCTCATCAAATTCTATTATTAATTATAATTTAATATAATGTTTTTGATTATATTATAAGGAGGTATTAGATTAATATAGATACATGGGTTTTGTGTGATTTTTTATTGTGATCATTTGGATTCCATAGGATAATGGTTTTTGGTATGGTTTGTTTTGAGGAAAACCCTATTTTAAGTATAAAAACAGATTTTAAAATAAAAATCATGCAATGGAATAAGGAGTGTGTAAAATGGTTTTAGAATTTGGTTTTTATTGAAATGGATTGGGGATACTGTGAATTTGAAATAATTGGGATATTTCGGTTTTGGGAAAATATTTGGAATATGGTTTTTGAAATTGGATTTCAAAATGATTTTCTAAATCAGGAGTAGTTTTTAGGAAAATGACCAACTAGGTTAGGGATTTTAGTGACTTTAATTTTTGATGAAAACCCTTGGATTCCAAGGGGTGTTTTGAAAAATCAGAAGAGTTTTGGTGTGTGTAATTTTTTTAACGAGTTTTTGAAATAAGTAACCAATACCTATTCAAACCTGGTTTTTTGGATTTTTGTGTGTTAACCACTAGTGACATGGGTGCTTGATTTGTGTGCTCAAATTATATGCTGTATTTTTTTGGAAAATTTCTTGTAAATGTGGTAGGTGTGAACTTGGTTTAGTTTTTCTAATGTTGAGGAAAAATGTAATTGGTTCCTGTGTAAGACCGGGTTCACTTGTTTTTTGGTGGTTGACCTGGAGTGACCTGAATATTGGCTTATGAATTTGGAAGGTATTTCATGAATGTTTTAAGTGATCCACTTTGAAAGTCTCATGGATGGATGATGTTGTTGGGATATAGTAGAAAGATATGATTTGGTGGGTTCATGGATTGGATCCCTTGTTGTGTGTGTTGATGATTTTTTGGATTTTACTTTTTGGTTTGTGCTTTGTATAGGTGATTCTTATGGTGGGGAGAACTATTTGAATTAGTTGTTAATAGTGGATTATTATGGAGGGGGTACCATAAGTCGCATGATAAATCAATGGTTGACGCTTTTGTGTTTGGGATTGATGGGTGTGTTTTAGAACTATCTTATTTCTTAGTGATTAATGTTTCATGTTTGCTTATTAGGTGTGAGTTGTGTGGTTACATCCTGTCATTACATGTGGTAAAAAATAGAACATGAGTGGTAGAGATTCAGTGTTTGGTTTGGTGGAGTTACAACAAGGATACTCATATGGTGGGGAGTATTAAATCATTATTGGGTGTATAAAAATCATTTAAAAAGTTTTATGGGTGTGGTGAAACCAATTGGTGGATGGTTGATATGATAATGGGTTGCTAGTGAACTATTAGACATAGTTTGGGAATTCAGGTTTTGTGTCTTAGGGAGTACGGGTGTTAGAAACAAACTCAAGATGGTAGTAGTGTGATCTGAGGGTGTTTCATATTGGTGGTGTATTAGTTATCATGGGTAGATCATAATATTTGGATGGTTCAGTTATAGATCCAATTAGGGAACTACACTAGGAGTCAGGTTTAGACTTCGGTGTGGGTGTTTGGACGGTTCAACAATTCCTTTGAGTGTTAAGGTATCATAGAAATGTAGTGCGAGGGTGTGTTAGTGGGAGAGGCTGATCATTTTTTGGAAAAATTCATATAGATAAGGACTGGTTAGTTTGGTTTCTTGGGATTTTATTGTAACACTTGAGATTCAATTACAGTAAGTAAGTTATTCTTTCTAAAGAAATAATACTATAATGCACATAAAATTATTCAAGAACGTGATTGAAACCTAAATTACAAAATTTTATAAATTAAATTTGATGAAATTAATTTCATTTTTTAATTTATAATGTCAAAAATAGCTTAAGGTGTTTTTTTTGATATTTTTTAAAAATAGTTAAATTTTGGGTGAATAGTGAAAAATAAAGATTTTACAAAAATTATCAATTTTGTGAAATTATAATGAAATAATAATAAATTAAAAGTTTATGAAACTTTTTTTCTATAAAAAATATAATTTTGGAAGTAATATAATTCATATAAAAATATAATGTTGAACTTAGAAATATATTCTTAACATTTTGAAAATCTAAGTAATGTTTTTTTTAAAAAATAAAAATTATTTTTAGTTTTTCTCTATTAATAAATTATTTACAAGTATCCCTTAATTTTTTTTGGTTTTAAATAAAAATAATTCTACTTTTATTTAACATAATCCAATAAATTCCATAAAAATCAATATTATACTTTATTTTTCTATAAAAATCATTTTTATGCTTAAACCAAATATTTTTCTAAAAATTGTTTTTGTTGCGTTTTTCATACTTACATTAAAATTAATTTCTACCACTTATACAAATTTAATATTAAGTCACTTTTTTTTCATTATGAATAGTAACTTTGGTAAAAATTTATCACTTTAATAAAGGTTAAAGTGGGTTTACTGGGGGATTAAAATAATAAATAAGGGTAAAAATGACACCTAAAATTGTATAAATATTAATTTTTGAAGATATTTTGACCTTGTATTATCTTACCTTATAATTCCTAGCCATTTGGTTCCACTTTCATAAGAAAATGTCTTTATGTTATTTAAATCTTTTAAGTAATTCCATGCGTATCCCTCCCTTCACTTATAAAAGGGAACATCTTCTCCACCATTAATAATAAAATTTTATCCCTATATATTAGAAAATAAATACCAAAAAAACTTTCTATATTCCTTTCCTCCATTCTTGAACTTTTGGAATTACCCTATAACCACCCTAAGAAGGATTAAAGTACAATCCAATAGAGGTCTCTCAAAGAAGTGGTAATCATCTTAGCTGACTCTTTAAAAGTTTATTTCTACTTATACTTCCTATAAATATATTTTATCTATAATAAATTAATTAATATAGTATAATAAATATAACTAGATGTAATTATTATTATGAGAAAACCATTTTCCACATCCTTTCCATTAAATAGGAAATAAAAGTATTGCTCGTGCGTACGTGTGGATTACCGCCTCCATGTAGCAATATTATTAATTTTCCATCACTGCCTCACATTGATGGATATAATGATGTATTTAATAAATACATATTATATTTATTATATAATTATGATTCTTTAATAATAAAATATTATTTATCATTCATTCTTTCTTTTTTTTAGAAAATGAAAACAATGTTCATGTGTATGCATAGACTACCGTCTCCATGAACGGTTTAATTAATTTTTCTATCTATAATTTTTTTGTAAAACTATAAATATATATATATATATAATGAGTATATATAATATTTATATCATTATTAACATTATTTATATTATTTAACCACGATCAAGATGTGAGGACCATAACTACCAAATCAAAACATACATGAAAAGCAAAGTAGTTAACACCTGAAACAATGATGATAATGAAATATTATTAATGAACAAGTGATAAGATGTTATAAGAAATAAATTTATGGTATTATAATTATTAATATTATTCTATTATACAATTATAATAAATTTAAATTTATTACATTGGAGGTTAAAAGCACTTACAAATCAAGTCAGACCTGAGGTAAGAGTTTATTTCACAATCTCATCCTAATTCAGGGTTTTTTATGTTTAAGTTTTAATTTGACTAATTATATGATATTTTTATCTTAAACCCAATATATTTTCTTATAAAATGTTTATTTATAAAAATTATATGTTTTTATTTTATTTTCCTCTCTCTTTGTACTAAAAAAATCCAAAAAGAATGTTTTTAAGGAAAACCGACTTTATTTTTCTATTAATCTGGGAATATTTTTCTTCCATGTCCATGTTTCCTTTAAAATTATTTCAAGAATGTTTTTAATATTCTTAAATGATTTATTAAATTTATTTTTACCCATGTTTTACTTCTATAAAAAGGTTTAAAATGAATAATTTTTTTTTCTGAACGTGACACTTTTTACCGAATGCGTGAATAGAATATTTATTTTAATGCAAACTGTATGAATGGATTTTTCCACCATCCTGAATATTATTTAACTTGAATATTACTATATAAGTTTTCATGGTTATATTTAAATAATTTTTCTTCTAATATTCTAGATTTTTTTTTGATTTTAAATAAGCAATTTTAAAATGAAATGGGTAGTTTCCTCAAGAAGTATTCCAATGATATTTTAAAAGTATTTTCATCTATATCAATATCCTTTGATAAATATTATTATTTAATAGGGATATAATATAATGATATCATCCACCATATTACCCTATATTACTTATGATCATGTTTCTCTAATAATTGACTGGGGGAAATATTAACATTTATTATGATTGTTTTTGAAATATGAATGTTTTTATTGATTATGTATTGAATTATTATTCATTTATTTTATGTGATAAATGAATTGTAATTAGTAAGTGATAGTAATAGCATATTGTAAACCCTATATGAATTTATGGGTATCATAAGAAAAAATGGTTTGGGTATTTTTGAATGCCTTACCTATTTATGTATGATGTCTAGGCATGAGACCTTGATGGTAAGATTAGGATTCCCCACATTTTGAATTCTATCATTATGAAAATAGTTATTATTATCCATGTTATTATTTATGTTTTTAAATCATACATGGATATATTCCCTTTTTATGAAATTATTTATATGACATATTTTATTATTTTTTATCTCTTCTATATTATTCACGCTTTCTTTATTTTATGATAGCTTATATTATACTCTTTCCCTTACTGAGCATTTGAAACCACTCTTTATTATGTTTTCCTTTTTCCAGGATACCAATAAGGGATCTATAAATGATTTCATGGATATAATAGAAGAAATAATAAATTTAACACAATAATTTTATGTTTTATTTCTTGTTTTCAAGGGTAATATGAGAATCTTGTATGTATCTAGTCTCTCAAGACTACTAAACTATTAAATCCTTTGGGATGTAGTACTTTTTATCTTGTTCCAATGTTTTAAAATAAACACTAACTTTAGGATACTAGATTTAGGGTGTTACATGGATTATTTGAGGTAGAAATTGAACCCAAAGTATCTTTTGGAATACAGTTGAGATGGTTTGAGGATCAAATAAGGATTTTAGAGAAAATTTCATGTGTCCAAGCTTGGTGGTTGGAGTTGTGTAATAGAAGTGGGTTGGGAATTTAGATATATAATGATTCATTTTGGTGGTGAATCAAAGAATATGGTGGTTTAGGGTTCATGGTCGAAGGACTATTATGACTTCTCAAGGATGAGAAGCATTATGGTGGGAAGTTTGTAATGACCCACATCATTATATGTTGAGAGATTGAGAGGAAGTTTAAATATTAATTTCAAAACAGGGGTTGTTTCTTGAATTGTAACTTAGACTAAGACTCTAATAATTTTAACATATTGGGAAGATGTTTATAGATGTGGTTTTTGTTTTTTTTATTCAGGTGCTTGAGTATAGAAACCCTTCTTTTTCTTTTATACTATTACATCATTTTAAGATAAAAAATGTAATAGAGATACCAAATCCAATATCAAAAGGTTTAGTGTCTTGAGAAAATTATTCCCATACATAAATTTTATATAATAAAACATAAACATAAATTAATTCCTTATTTTATGTCTTCTTAGTGGCCCTTATGTTCTCCTTAGTACAAGTAATCACTTGAGGATATACATAAATGAAAGGGGTGAGATAAAATCCCAATAAGAGGAATGAATAAGGGACTTAAACCAATACAATATGATTTAGAATCATCATCATCATCATCATAACACAATCATGGGATCATTATCAAAATCATAAGGAAAAAGTTGGATAATGGCATGGAATTTGGCAGTGCCTAAAAATGAAACATCATGTCTTAGTGGTCAGATATGACACATAGTCATGAACAAATATAGCTTCATGTTCACACATAACATATGTGTATAATCATAACATAATCATTGTGAGAAAATATATCATAATGTTCATGAATACTACACATTATCTAATGATATACATCACATTACCTAATTCATTGGAGAACTATATAATTCTGGGCCCACCCATCACATCATAATATTTACAAAATCATGCATGCCACATAGTACGTATAACATTAATTTTCATAAAATAACCCATGGAAAGGAATGAGTTTCATAATAATTTAATAAAGAATATATTCATGAATAAACTTTGGGGCTACCAAAATAAAAAGTAAAACATATTTTGTATAAGAATTATTATTCTTGATTAAAGAAGAAACAATCTCAAGAGGATTCAAGATGTGTTTTGGAATTTTTTTTTGGAAAATATTTATATTTATCATAAAACCTAGTTATAAATATGTATGTACTCAAAAATAAAAGGGTGGAATAATGAAATTATTTTAAAGGAAAATTAATGGAATATCCATACTAAAATTTGTCATGAAAGAGGTATAACCTAAAGAAAGGAAGTTGGGTTCGAGAATCCCATCACCTTATATCCAAATGCGTTCCGCACTTGCACTTAATATACAATATAATCAAATTAGATTCATTAATTACTTAATTTATTACCTATTATACTTTTATTTGATTTATTATAATTTTATTAAGTTCATTTATGACCATTTTTATGAATTATAGTGCTCAGTTTCATCATTTCGGGAGTGTTTGTTTTCATGGTTTCATGGTTGGTTTACTTGTATATAATTATGAAAGTTCTTATAAAATGAGAATAATTATACATAAGTAAAATTATGTGTTATTAATGAACTTAGAGAATTTTAAATTGTCTCATATATCATTTTTTATGATATTAGGATTATTCATTTGATAAAACATTAATGATAAATTTTTAGTTTATTTTGGAGGTTTTTCAATCCACCACAAAATAATTTCATTTTATTAAATATTATGTTTATAAATTAGTTTCAAAAAATTAAAAAAGTTATAATATTAATATTAAAATCTAGTATAACCATAATTATGATTTTATTACCAGCCTCAAATGTGGTAATAGAAAATGAAAACTCATCATCCATGAAGGTGGTGAATCGACACATCACATACGCTATTTTTATTTTTTAGAATAAAATGAGGAGATAAGAGATTTGATGATGAATATTTCATTAAAAAAATAAAATTATAGTATATATATGATAATGGAGTTATCATTCCACTTTGTATAAGTGGAGGTGAGGAGAGGATAATAAAAGGAAAGAAATTAAAAGGTAAGGATTGAGGATTTTACCTTTTGAATGTTGTCTCCTTGAGAACCTCCTTAAGGCACTTGGATTTGATCTTTTTTTGATTCCAAAAGCTCCTAAATGTGGGGAAAAGTCTTGGGAATGGAATTGGGTAGAATTTAAAAAATATACAAGGATTATAACGTGTGAGGAGAATAGGTGGTGATGGGAGGTATTTATATGGGGAGAGAGGGGTTTTTTTTATTTTATTAATTTCTTTATTATTTTGGATCAAGACTATCAACAGGGTTGACTCAAATGACTAAATACAGTAACTAGGGAAGGATAGTTTGAGATAATATGTAACACCCCAACCCTAGTTACCCAGAGTCGGTGCATTACTTCGTAACATTGGCATGATCACAAAAGATCAAGACTCGAAAGACCGATTAGTTTAGTAGCCTTGGAAACACTAGATACATTCATAAATGTTACATTACATCATAAATTGAAAATCTACAATAACAAAGTCTCCATAGTCCAAACTAATATCCTCTTCTGACTATCCCTGCAGGCCATTCATAATATACTTCTTCACATCCTGGAAAATATTAAAACATTGAAAGGGGTGAGCTCAGATGCTCAGTAAGGATAACAATATTGCAGAAGCTTTCATAAATAAACATAAACATTTAAGGAAATGTATAACTAAAACAAAAGCCTTTTAAACTTGAACATCAACATAATATGGCAAAAGTAAAATGAGATAATTCCATTTACTTCTTCACATGGATATTCTACTATTCAAATAATCACATGCAATATCAATAACCACTTTCATAATGATGGAATGCATAATGCCAGACTATCATAACCACGTAGTCAAGGCCTCGTGCCAAGACCACAAATAAGATTTTGTCAAGGCCTCGTGCCAAGACACTAGTTTGTCTCATGAGACCTGCCGATGCATTGAGGAGTTATAGCGGGCTCCACCCGTCACTTACTAAGTCCAATGCATTCCTCATATGAATGGGTTTAAACATATCATAAACCATAACATAATCGTATCACATAAAACATGCATAAAGGAAACATAACATTTCCACATTTCAATCACAAGATTTCAATACAACACATTGATATAATAAAAACGATTTCAAAACCATTTTCAATACCAAAATAAAAGAAAGTTAAAACTTTGTATTTATTTTTCATTAAAAAAAGTGATGGCTTGTAGAGGAAGCCGAAACTCAAATAATGGTCACGACGGCGGAGAAGTCGTTGTCGCCGCATAAGTATGGAAATAAAAACATTCCCTTTTTGTCATTTAGTAAAACGCTTCGTATAAAAAAGATTCCTTTTGAATAAACGTAAAAGTCAAAGGGGTTTATACACCGTATAAAAGAAAGTTGTGTATAAAACCAAATATGCCTCAATGAAAGGAGATTGGGACGAAGTACTTAAAAAGATAATTTTTAAAATAAAATAGATCTATTATGTGTATTCACTATAAGTACACATAAAGAATACAAAATAAGAAATAATAATATCATGACATAATTTGAAATTAGGAGATTAACCCAAAGAATGGAAGTTGGGTTAAGAAATTCCCTT
Source organism: Viscum album (assembly GCA_963277665.1). Lineage (NCBI taxonomy): Eukaryota > Viridiplantae > Streptophyta > Magnoliopsida > Santalales > Viscaceae > Viscum > Viscum album. The sequence continues at coordinate 687,715,008 of OY728150.1, forward strand.
ACCTTTCATCCTGTCCTGACTCGACCGTTCTTTAACCTCCTGAATAATAAACTAGAGTTAATTCCTATTTACTTAAGAACCTTTTTCATGTTCATTATTCCTTTTATATCCCTTATTACCATGTTATAAACATTATGTAATTATTTAAGTTTATAACGGTCATTTTGTCGATCTTAGGTACTTGAGTCAAAAATAACATTCTTATAATTACAAGTTGTTCATGTGGTGATATATCCATTATATCCAGAATTATATTCATGATATAGATATCATATATCTCATATATATCCAGTATATACATGCATTTATATTATTACATAACATTTAGATGTAAAAATGAAATGCACCGTTCATGGAGACAGTAAGCCGTACGTACGCATGAACGCTACTTTCATTTCTATTTCATATTTAATGGAATGAAATCATAATTATATAAAGGTATAATATAGTTCCAGTATAATATCATATATAATATCATTTACTCCATCCTTTATACATCCCACTATGGCATTAACGATTCACATCACTTTGAGGGGGCGGTAGTCCGCACTTCCTAAAATGAAATTATCGCGTTTACCCATAATGGAAATCATAAAGTATGCCATAAATGAGAAATACATAAGCATAAGTAAAACATAAACATATTATATATCCTATATAAATATAGTGACATCTTAATGGCCACCTTTGAAGGTGTTATCTGAGTGTTGAACAATCATCGTTTCGTGAGGCAGAAATTCGCCATCCACAGAAACCGTATGTTCTTTAACAATTAGATGTAGGTGTGTGTAAGTGTAGCTAAAATCCTTCTTATAACAACATCATAGTATATTGAGGATACAGGTGTTGTTACAAAAGAAATGAATAAAAAGAGTTTAGGGGGTTGGAGAAGAAAAATAAAAAAAAACAACATTAGAGAAGACATTACCTCAAAATCGGGTAACTCTTTTTGATTTGAGCCAAAGGCTTCCTTGGGAAGAGTTATGCCCAAAGTGAGGCTTCTAGGAGTAAGAGGGGGAAGTTGGGAGAGTATTTGGGCAGAGGTTGGCCGATCCAAATGGCTTGAAAGTGTGAATGATGTGGTAGAGGTGGGGGCCTTTTATAAGTGGAGAGGAGGGGCACTCTTGGAAAGTAAAGAAGAGTCACTTTATTATAAAATGAGTTTCGGATTTTAGAGGTCCCAAACTTATATAATTAGAGGCTAAGGTGATAAGGGTTCTAAATATACTCATCCAATAGGTTTTTGACAAGTTTAAGCCTTGGATTTTACATTATCTCTTTATTTTATTTAAATCGTTAAATAATGAGGTCATCGCTGCATCATCATGATGTCATAAATAATTTAATTTATTTAATGTCTAAAAATTATAAAAAAATACTATGATGTAGGAAATCTTTTTAGATTTCCAATGACTATTTATAGTCAAAAATATGACTTGTATAACCCCATGTAAAAATTGTTTTATTAAAACATTTCATGTTTGTGTCATTTTTTACTTTAACATTAAATAAAAGGTATTTATGTCATTTTCCAACTAAAGTGGCTCCATGGGGTCCCCAAGTTGACCCATGGATTGTCTTGGTCGGACATGGCACATCCAATGAGGGTAGTACATGTGTCAAGCTCATCTCATATTATTAAAACATTATTTTTACCTTAAACTACACTAATTACCTCTAATCGCGATTAAGAACTTAAAAGTTACTATTTACCAAAAATTATTTTAATCTCATTGAACCACCTTTTACTTATTAATGACAACCATGTATGTCGGATTTTTGAAAATCAAATCACAGAAGTGGTAATATTTCATTTAAACAAAAAATCAGTTATTTAACTACCACTTAGTGGTTTCACTATTCATCAAAAATTGAAGTTTTTCAGAACAATGCCAAAATTTCACCCTAAGCTATAATTGATATTCTGAATTGAAAAATGATGTCTATTTTAAAAAATTCCAAACATATAATTTGCATTAATTAATTTTATAATTAATTCCCGCTGTCACAACAAATAGCGTGTTTTTAAGAAACAATTTATATCAAAAGATTGGCAATTGTTTATGCCCAATTTCAATGTTAAATTAATTCTAATGACCACCATTGGATAAAATGGTAAAAATATATTCTAATTATACTTTAAAACCACTAAATAGGATAATTTATCACAATAAATTATTTTGATTAAAAAAGTTGTTTTTAAGTATTTTTCACTATTCATAAAAAAATGGAAGTTCTCAGAAAATTACAAAAAATTTAACTTAGGATAATTTCGATATTAAGAATACAAAAATGAAGTCCATTTTGAAATATAACATTTCTATAATTTTAAAAAGTGGGTATTACTATTCATAATGACTACTTTGATTAGTTGTGGTGTGTTAGAACTCGAAGTTGCGTACAATGCAAGCTATTGCATTATTGAATGAGAAGCGCATCATAGAAGCTTGGGGTGTTACATAATAGTTCTTAGATAATCCATACATCATCCATGACTCAACAACTCATATATTTAGTTTATATCGTAAATGTCCATATTTCACTATTCACAAAAATTAAATTATTTTTAAAAAAGAATTTTTTTTACCCTAACCATTTTTCAACATGAAAATTTAAAAAATGGACTCCATTTTATGAAAATAATTTTCGAAATATGAGAAATTTAATTTTTATATAAAATCATCATTTATTAAAAAAATACTGATTTTAAAATTATAATCGATTTTTAAGCCTTTGAAAAATTAATTAAGGCCTCATAAAGTTATTTTATAATTATAATAAAACATAAAATTAATTTATTAATCTATTTTATGAAAATAAATTTTATTTTAAATCACTATATTAATAATAAAATTATGAGTAAAAATTTATGCTTTACAAAAATACCAACACTTAATTTGTCATTTTTAAAACACTTATTTACTTATACCATGATATAAATATATCATATTTTTATTGATAAGATAAATAAATTTTATTTATACTTTCCTGGGTGAGGTTACTATTCTAATGGCCAGATTAATATTTCTTATGGTCATATTACTATTCTAATGGTCAGGATACTATTCCATTAGTATAGGTTCCTTAATTTCTATAAACATCACTTATTTTATTCTCCATTTATGAGATTAATGTTTTTATTGAATTATCTATGTGATGCATGTGTTTTATGACATAATTATAAGAATAATATTCCATTGATAAAAGTATTGGTCTTTATATTCTTCCCCATTTTGAAATTTCATCCTTGAAATTTTGTTTTAGATACTAAGGTGAAAAAGGTGAGGGTACTTCTCCTTCATTTCATGCCCTGATTCCCATGTATCCTCTTCGTACTTATGGTTTCTCTATATTACCTTGACCAAGTGGGTAGTCTTGTTGCATAGAACCTTGTCTCTACGATCTAAAATATTTACTGGTTGCTCTTCATAAGAGAGACCATCTTCCAGCTGTACCACCTATGAGATCAGTACATGTGAGAGATCTAGTATGTAATTTCTTAGGAGGGATACATAAAATACCTCATGCACTTGAGACATAGTTGGTGGGAGTGAAATCCAATAGGCCATTATTCTTATGCGATCAAGGATATCAAAGAGGCCAATGTACCTTGGGCTATGATTCTATTTCTTTCCAAACCGTATGACTCTCTTTCATAGTGATATTCGAAGGAAAACTTTATCTCTAACTTCAAACTCCAAATCCATTTCATGTTAGTCAGTATAGCTATTCTGTCAACTCCAAGAATATTTTATGTGTTGTTGGATGACTTGAACCTTATTTTTCATCTCTTGAACAAAATATGGTTCAAGTAGATTTTGTTTTCCAACTTCATCCCAACAAGTTGGAGTTCTACATTGCTTCTCATATAGAGCTTCATATGGATCCATCTGAATACTCGAGAAAAACTTGTGGTTGTATTAGAACTCAACTAATGGGAGATTCTGATCCCATCCTCCTTTTAATTCCATTAAGTAGGTTCTCAGTATTTCCTCAAGTATGTGAATAGTCCTTTTAGATTTACCATCTATTTGGGGGTGATAGGCCATGATAAAATTCAATTCAGTACTCAAATCATGTTGAATACTTCTCCAGAATTTAGATGTGAACCTTGGATCATGATAATAGATGATCAAAAGTATAACCCCATATAGTCTCACCACTTCTTTTACATATATCTTTTTAAATTTTATCAAGTGATAAATCTTCCCGAATAACAATGAAGTGGGAAATCTTGGTGAGTAGATCCACCACAACCCATATTGCATTACTTATTTTGGCTGTCTTCAGGAGTCCGATAACAAAGTCTATAGTGATGTTCTCCCATTTTAACATGGTTATAGGCAATTGTTGCATCATCCCTTTGTACTTATTCCTTTCTGCATTAAATTACTAACATAATAAACACTTTGAGATATACTCTACAATATCCTTCTTCATGTTATACCACTAGAAGTGTTCTTGAAGATCACAATACATCTTGGTACTTCTAGGATGGATGGAGAAAGATGATCTATATGAATTATCCAATAACTCATTCTTTATCTCAGGTGATGAAAGAACACAAAGCATTGTTCCAAACCTAATCACACCATAATCATCGATATGGAACTCTTGTAGATTCCCTTCCTTTACTAATTTTACCTTATTTTGTAGCTCCAGATCATCCCTTAATACCTTCTTGATATTCTCTTGGATATATGGTTGGGAAATCATTTAGGAAAGGTAGGTTTTATTCCCTACCATTATGATTTTCAAATCCATCCTTTTCATATCCAAGAAGACGAGGTCTTCTTAATCCACATCATGGGTATAGTAGTATGTTATTTTCTTCTAAGAGTATTAGTTACCTTGTTTTCCTTTCCCAAATAGTAATGAATAGAGAAATCATAGTACTTGATTAGCCCTAACCATATCCTTTTATGCATGTTGATATCCTTCTATGTGAATATATACTTTAGACTCTTGTGATCGGTATATATGTAACACTTCTCACCATAGAGGCAGTTCAACCAAATTTTTAAGGCAAAAATCATAACTTCCAGCTCCAAATAATACATCAATTAGTTCTTATCCTGGATCTTTAAATTCTGTGTGGCATAAGATATCACTTTATAATTATTCATGAGTAAACAAACCAAAACATTCTTTAAAGCATCCCTATATATCATAAAACCTTATCCACTTATTGGATCCTCTTTCCTCCTTTTTCATTTAACCCACAAACATGAAACTCCATTATTCTCTTCTTATCTTCATAACCATGGGACCATTCTTCGAACTCTATCTTAAATTTGAGATCACGTCGAACCACTTCTATATAACTTTTAAAGTCTCGTATATCTATAGAATTTTGAAGGCGTGGTTTTAAACCACTAAAGAATCTATCTATTTTCTTTATCATTATTAATGACAAAACCCGAGGCATATCTTTCAAGCCTTGTGAGGTTTTCTTTATAAGACGTGATAGATTCACCTTAATTTTTATTCAAATCTATGAATTCTCTCTCCATATTTTTATGAAGATTTATAGAGAAATACTTGTTACGAAATATTTTCTCAAAGTCTTCCCACTCCATATCTTTTATTTTATCCTTTAGTTTGGTGTTATTTATCAACACCCACCATTTATTGGACTCTCCATCTCAATGATAAATGTCTATAGTCACCTTATCCTTCTCAAAATAGTGGAGCACAAAAAATATCTTCTCCATTGAGTTAAACCACTATTCTACAACAAGTGGATCAAAATATCCACTAAATGTCAATGGTCATTACTGTATAAAGGACTCAATGGCTAGTTTCTTCTTCTTAGGAGAAGGAAGATGTTCCACTTGGTTCAGGTTATTATTCATAGCCTAAGATAGTCGGGTAAGAATCACCATGAAATTTTTAACTCCACATCCCATGGAATTTGGGAGTCATTCAACAAATCATTACATTGTACCTCACTTGAGTTGTTGGCCTGGTTACTCTTGGTTCCCTACATTTTGTAAAATATAAAAGGTTTGAACAAAATGAAAGTTAAAAAAGAATGAATAAATAATTTATTATCTTATGTAATTAACTCTAAATGCATATCTTTTGGGATCCTTATATTTAACATTTTTCTGAAACAAATATTCTTGGATGTTTACATATACTTAGTCTTATACTAAGGGTTTTTACTAAAATTTTACAATATTAATTCCCAAATTAACTAAACCCTAATCTGATACCAACTATAGAGACCCTAATTTTTCTCGAATACTATTACATCATTTTAAGATAAACAACTTATAGAGATACTAAATACAGGATCAAAAGGTTTAGTGTCTTGGGAAAATTATCCCATACATAAATTTTACATAATAAAACATAAACATTATCTAATTACTTATTCTCTATCTTCTTAGTGGACCTTGAGTTCTCCTTACTGCAAGTAATCACATGAGGATTTACATCAATAAAAGGGGTGAGATAAAAGAACAGTAAGATGAATGGATAAGGGATATAAATCAATACAACATGAGTGGGAATAATCATAAACAACATAACATAAGCATAAGATAATTATAAACATCATAATGGAAACATTGGAAAATGGAATGGAATGTGAGAATGCATAAAAATGAAACATCATGTCTTAGTGGTCAAATACCACACATAGTTGTGAACAAAACCAGCATCATGCTCACACATAACATATGTTAATAATCCTAACATCATCATTGTGAACAATGATATCATCATGTTAAGACCTGATACACATTATCTCATGAGATATATTATATTACCCAATTCATTGGAGGGATATATAATTGTAGGCCCACATGTCATATCATAATATTTACATTATCATGCATTTCAGATAGAACATATAATAATCACAGTCATAAAATAACCCATGGAAAGGAATGTGTTTAATAAGAATTTCATAAAGAATACATTCATGAATAAAATTTTTGGTTAAAAAAATAAAAAAGTAAAAAATATTTGGTATAAGAATTATTATTCTCGAGTGAAGAAGAAACAATCTCAAGAGAAGTCAAGATTTGTTTTGGAAAGAAGAGTTATTTCAGAAAATATTTATATTTATCATAAAACCCAGTTGTAAACATGTATATACTCAAAAAGAAAAAGGTAGAATAGTGAAATTATATTTAAGGAACATTAAAGGAATATCCATACTGAAATTTGTCATGAAATTGGTATAGCCCAAAGAAAGGGAGTTGGGTTTGAGAATCCCCTTACCTTATGTATGAATGCGTTCTTCACTTGCACTTAATATTCTAGATAATCAAAATATATTAATAAATTAATTAATCAATAACCTATTATATATGTATTTGATTTATCATGATTTTATTAAGTTCATTTATAGAAATTTTTATGAGTTATAGTGTTCAATTTCATCATTTTGGGAGTGTTCATTTTCATGGTTTCATGGTCGGTTTACTTGTATATAATTATGAAAGTTCTTGTAAAATGACAATAATTATACAAAAGTGAAATTATATGTTATTAATGAACTTAAATAAATTTAAATGGTATCATATATCATTTTTTATGATATTAGTATGATTCATTTGATAAAACATTAACTATAAATATTTTTTTTATTTTGAATGTTTTTCTGTCCGCAATGAAATAATTTTATTTTATTAAATATTGTGTTTATAAATTAGTTCCAAAATATTAAAAAATTTATAATATTCATATTAAAATCTATTTTAACCATAATAATGTTTTATTAATAGGATTTAAGGAATTAATGGAAAATGAAAACTCATCATCCATGAAGGCGGTGAATCGACACATCATAGATGATGCTTTCATTTTTTAGAATAAAAGGAGGAGAAAAGATATTTGATGATAGATATTACATTAACACAATAAAATTACAATATATACATGATACTATATTTATCATTACACTTTTTATATGGTGCGGTGAGGAGAGGATAAGAAAAGAAAATAAATTAAAAGAGAAGGATTGCGGATTTTACCTCTTGAATATTGTCTCTTTAAGAACCTCCTTATGACAGTTGGATTTAGTCTTTTTTTGAGACCATAAGGGAATAGATGTGGGGAATAGGATTTGGTATGGAATTGAGCTTAATTTAGATAAGATAAAAGGCTGAAAATGTGTGAGGATAATAGGTGGTGAGGGGTGGTATTTATAGGGGATTGGAGAGATGTTTTTTTATTATTCTATTCATTTGTTTATTATTTTGGATCAAGGTTATTAATAGTGTTGATTAAAAAGACTAAATATAATAACCATGGAATTATAGTTTTATATAATGGTTCATATATCATCCATAAATCATCCATTAGTAAAAAATTCATGTATTTAGCTTATATCATAAATTTTTGTAATTCACAATTCACTAAAAAATCAAATATTTTAGAAAAATCCAAAAAAATTCACCATAACAATTTTTTGATGTGTAGATTTAAAAAATGGAATCCATTTTATGAAAATAATTTTCTAAATATGAGAAATTTAACTTTTATATAAAATCATCATTTATTTTAAAAATACTGATTTTAATATTATAATTGATTTTTTGACCCTTTAAAAAATTAATTAAGTTCAAATAAAATTATATTATAATTATAATACAACATAATATTAATTTATGAATATATTTTATAAAAATAAATTTTCTTTTAAACCATTATATTAGTTATAAAATTTTGAATAAATATTTTTGTTTTAAAAAAATACCAACACTTAATTTTTCATTTTTAAAACATTTATTTACTTATACCATGATATAAATATATCATATTTTCATTTATAATATACCTAAATTTTATTTATAATTTTATATGTGAGTTCACTATTCTAATGGATGAATTACTATTCATAATGGTCGTATTACTATTTCAATGGTCCGATTACTATTCCATCGGTATAGGTTCTTTAATTTCTATAAATATCAATTATTTTTTTATTATTTTTTGAGAATAATGTTTTTATTGGGTTCTATATGTGATTCATGTGTTTTATGACATAATTATAAGAAGGAAAATTCCATTGATAAAATTATGGGTCATTACATTGAGGAATCATTTGGGAAGGATTAGGGTGACCTAGGTGCTGAAAAACTACAACAGAAGGTAGTCGCACTAGGAAACCGGTGGTTAAAACCACAATTAAGGTTTTCCAAGATTTAGGCCTACTTATTAGGATGATTTATTCTATGACCCCTAGTTTATACCATAAATAAATGGAGGAAAAGTGGTGGCCCCTCTATTTATAGTTGGTTATTCCGTGAACTCTCTGGTCATACCCCAAACCAGTTGTAGGCTAGTTTTTTTTACAAGAATCAAGTGGTATTTTTTATGGGTTTCTTATTTATAAACCCCTTAGGATTTCTCTTGGTGGGATGTATGAGTAGAAGGGGGTACAAACCCCTTTCCCCCTTTCTCCCCTTCAGTTCCCTTTGATCCGAGTGATTTAGGAGCGTTTTTTCATGCTTGTATGAGATAAGATCCAGCCCAATCTTCACCTTGTTCCTTTCTCTTAGATCTCCTCTATTTTTGGGTTATTGAATAAGTTTTAAAGAGAATATTTCACTAGATAATGGTGAAATTATCCCAATTTATGGGGATTTCATGTGTAGATTTTGGGGATTTCTTGAGAGGAGATAGGAAAGTTATCGTTCATCCTTTTACTTAAGGTATACTTCCCCATGAGTTTATTTTGAGGTTTTATAGAATTTATGTGAAATCAGTGGTCAATTTGGGCATTTAATTTTGGGATTTTGTGTGGCATATGAATGAGTGTGTGTTGTGAGTGGACCATAGCTTGTTTTTGATGGTTTTGGTTCCATGAAGTCATCCAGTGAGTTTAGCAACAATTGTGTAATTTTAGGTTTTTGGTTTTAATTATTTATCTTATATTTTTGATGGTTTTTATTGATAACATAGGTTCTCATGGACTCGAAGGTGGTCAACATGAGCTTGGGATGATTTATATATCATTGGTTGAGGTATGTGAAATTGAATTTATTTGAGTCTCTTGGTTAATTGGTGATTTTATGTTTGTGTTCCATCACTAGAATTATATTTCCGCATGTTGTATGATTTGTGTGATTATTCCATAGATTGGGATGGGATCATGTTAGGATAACAGTCAACATAGACCACATATATTGCTAAATGGTTTGATGGTGGAACCCTGGTTTAATGAGTTCTAGTACCCCTATTTATGGATTTTATGGTGGCATGAGTGATTTTACAAAAGATAATTATTGATATAGTTTTTTTTGTTTTACCTCATGTTGGAGATTACCTATTTTATTATTATTGTGTACTTATTATGCTTCCTAGTTGTGCTTTCCTGGTATGTTCCTTATTGTATGATCATTCATGTTGTGTGTGTATGCCCATGAGAAAGTTTCTTTCAGTAGAAAAATTATGGTATAATATGGATAGATATGAAAAAACCTTTAGAGGGTAGTGATGGGTCTAAATGACCCTAGTGTATTCTCTTATATGAGGCCAGGTGGTGAGTGACTATCATTCTAACTATGAGTTAGTGAGTTGTGAGATGGACCATTTGACCTATTTTCTATTGCCTATATGTTCCTAACCGTGTGATTGTGCTTGTTATAGGATACATACCCAGTGGGGGGGGGGGATCCTAAGGCCTGGACTCACTATGAGTGTGATGGTGATGGATGGACTTCCATGAGTGAGATAGAATCCTCATGTGTATGAAGTGGGATCTTTCCTTGAGTAATATGGATTAATTCATGATAATTAAACATTTAAATAGTTGTATTGGGTCATAGATTACCCTAAGTGAGAGGTATGGGTCATGATGTGATGCGAGATGTGGACTATATACCATGAGTGATAAGGCAGATGGTGGGAGATGAAGCATGGCGACTCAATAAAGACCACATGGGAGGAATTTCTTTAATGATTCAAGATAGATTTATCTTCCTGGGTGTAGATACATGATTTTATGAAATAGATTAAAGTTATTTGACATATTATAATAGTGTGTATAGATTTGGGAACCATTTTAGGGATCTAATTAATTAGTTTTCATGTTTTATGAAAAATTTCATCAATGGACAAATATTTGAGAAATGTTAGGAGTCCAAGGAATACCCTTGGAAACCTATATAAAGTGGCTCAATACATTGTGAAAAGTATATAATGAAAAATACATTGAATAACGTGTGATTATCCTTTATTTAAATATCTTAGATCACATGGGAAAAGTGAATCATTTCCAATCATCAGAATATTTATAGTAATTTTTGAATACCTTAAGAGGAAAGAGTCTTTTAGATGTTTCTTAGTGATGTTTATCTACCATGATGAATAAGTAACCTAATTAAATAGAATAAAATTTAAATTATTCAATTATATTTTACATTTCAAATGAATATATGGTTCTTGGTATAAACATGTTATGGTGAATTACTTTTATTTCCTTTATATATGTATTTTCCTCTCAAAAAAATAGTTACATGTTAGAAAAAACACATGTACTCAGCACTAAAAGAGTACAATTTGATTCTAATTAGTCATATATAAATGAATAGATCCATATAATTGAATGGAGAAAGAATATTTTTTTGAATTAGTTGACTCAAATATTTAATGTATGGAGAAACCAAAAATTTCAATATGAAATGTAGGAACCAAATGAAATGACAAAATAAAAATGCATGAATTTATTTTTGATTTGAAGAGATGATCCATAAAAATCATCATTTACATCATGAATAAGTATTAATACAACAATAATAGTGATATATGATATTAATAATTAATTTATTTCATGAATATTATTTTTTAAGGATGATACACAAATTAATTTTCATTATAAACTAACTTTTTGTTATCGAAATATTACCCGAAACATGCTCATCACAGATTCCATTTTCATAAACCATAACCATACCTATCAAATAAACATGGGACTAAAAAAATAATTAAAGAAAAATTATTATACTAACTTGAATAACCTATTAATAATGAACTTGGTATCTAATAACTAGGATCAATATTTCCATCATGAAACTTGTATGAAACAATCACAATTACTAACATCTGATAATGATAAATAAACAATAACTAACTAATATATGTGTAATAAATGATTATAATTGAAGAGTATAAAAGGTAATATATATGAATATGGTTCTTAAATAAGTTATTAAGATGATTATGTTTATTATATAGGGGTTAAATCTTCTTCATGGAAATCATGAGTAAAAGTAAGGGTTTCTCATCTCATTTTTCATTTCAATGAGATATGTTCCATATTCACCACCTATATTTTTTATGTGGTGTATATACTGGAACATGGACGTGTATCATCATATTTTTCATGAAATTCAAGTAATTTACAATTCCATCTTAGTTTTTCTATTTCAATGGATTTTGATTCAAAATTTACCAAACCCGTAATGGTTTCTTTAAAATTTCACTTTGAAATTGATATTGTTTATAGTTGAATTTACATAAGGGGAAATATGTTATTTCTATATAAAACCCCATATATTTACTTATCCTATATTTATTTATGGTCTTTCATGTCTTACTACCATTTCATCTCCCTTTGGTTCACAATTTGATCGAAAATCCATTTTTAAGTGAAATCGACCTTATCCCTTATTTTTGATAGGAATATTTATCCTCCATGTTCATATTCTTTATTAGGTATTATAAATTTCATTATATATAATTATATGATTTCTTAAAATCATTTTCTATTGAATTGGACTATATTTAAAAAAGTGTGAAAATAATATTTTTTAACATTTTCGACACATGTAATTTCTTATTGATTTTTTTTACAAAGTGTAAAAGGAATTTTTTAACACTTTCTACATGAATTTCATTTTCATGCCATATTATTTAATTTTATTTATGAATATTACTTTCCAAATTTTAATAGTTTTTAAAGTAATTTATATTTCCATTTTTAATAAATCATTTCCTTTTAATATCTTATATAAATTTTCATGAAACATTTTTATTTACTATGAGTTAATTAATATATGATGTAATTATGAATAGTTTCATGTTCATGTGTCACAAATATGTATTGTTTATCATTATATGGAATGTGGGTTTGTTATATCCCTTAAATGCATTGGGTAAAGCATTATCTCATAAGATGACATTGAATGGGGATAAAACCCAAACCCATAAGGGATTTTGTCCATTAAGTGATGGGTGGGTTTGTATTATCCCTCAAATGTATTAAGTAAAGACTTATATCTCACGAGAAAAAAATATTAGATATTAGGTAGAAAACCAAATCCACTATGTAATATGAACATTATGTGATTATGGTCTTGGCCATACACTTTTTATATAAGAAATTAATTTTTAGGTTTATTTATATTTTACCTTCTTATGACTCAAATCTATACTATTAAATATTCATATATTAAGTTTCTATGTATTATGATAGTTGAATCATGTTTCCACACTCCTATGACTAATTTATTATGTTATTCCAACATAATTAAGTAAAAATAATGTTTTTTGATATATTTTTTATTGTTTATTATTCTATTACACTATGTTTATGAACCATGATTATGTTATCATACTCACATTTTCATCTTATTCTCACTTATGATATTATATTATTATCTATTATGTTCACCCCTTACCGAGCATATGATATCACCCCTTATATTTCCATTCCCTAGGTTATGAACATGGGTATAACATATGATATGTCTAGAATGGGGTCTTGTGTGGTGCGACTATGAATAAATGTTCACAGTGTTGTAAAATAAGCTGTTTATACATTTAATCTATAAATACACAAAATATATAGGTTACAGGGTGTGATTTATGGTAATATTTAATAAATATTCATATAAATTATTAAATATATATTTATGTTAAGTTTTTTTCATCTCACTTACTTAATATATAAAGGTTATAAGATCTATCACTACTAACAAAGGGTCACTACCTCTCCCTCTCCCTCCACTCACTACTTTGAGGAGGGTCTTCAATGGTATATAGATGTGAATTTATTATCCAAATTAGTATTTAAAAACTAATATATGTATTAAAATATTACAATAAAACCGCACATACAATGATCTTATGAAATTTAGTTTGTAGCCTAGGTATTTAAAATCAAAATTCAAATAACTATGATGAATGAATTATTTTTTTGTCTTCCATGACTGACCACATTCAAAATCTAGATATGAGTAACTTTACAAGATAAGAGTTAAAGTAATGTATCCATTAATATCTATATTAGCATATTCTTTCCTCAATTAGAATCTTGTACAAAGTAGTTATTTGTTAAAAGAATTTATATTCAATACATTCCACTAATCTTTTATATTTAGTGGATATGTCAATGAAAAAAATTTATTCTCTCTTATTTTTCACTAGATATATCACTGATATGCACATATTATTATTCTTTTTTATTTTATTTTCTTGATATATATATATATATATATATATATATTCTCTCCAAGTATTATAATCCTTTAGGAAATCATCCTTATCTTCTTATTTTAATATTGTTGAACATATAAAACTAAGATCTCAATAAAATTTAGTCCAAATTATATGTTTAAAATCCTCTTTAAATCCTATAAATTCCAACTTTATATTTTGAAAATAAAACTTCCTATTAAAATATATAAAAATATAATTTAAATATATATTTAAAATTACACTATTTTTCTCTATTAATTATCCCAAAAAACTATTCAAGATATATTTAAAATAATTCATATTTATAAAGCTTCATGTTAATGTTAAGTAACTATAGATCTCATCTATGTGAGCTTTGAAAAACTTGGATTAGTTATATAAAATATCTCATCTATATCACCATCACTTATAGTGAACCAAAAATAACATACATGGATCTTACACCATTTTGCATGATTATACATAGAATATTATAATTAAAGAACAATCCTAGAACCCAAAGGTTTAGTATCATTGGTGATTAGATAAATATTTTATCTTGTCTCACAAAATAATTCACATTTACTCCATAAAATTAAACTCACTTGATTCCCTCCTATAAATATATCATGTAAATAATTATTCTTCATTACTTGGGGAAATAATGGAATATATGAAAGGAGTGATCTCAAATTCCTATAAGGGGTAAAATTGTAACACCCTGACCAGTACATCATGAACAACGATCGATATAAGGGTTTCACATGACCTTATAATAGCCTCCATATATATCAAACATTTAAAACTAGAAGAAATATTTTAGTAACAACATGGGGGACTATACTCTTTATAACAGCCCCAAACCTGTTCTTATGGATCTGATGAATAAAACAAAATATATACTTTATAGGATTTGATATGAATAAATTTAATCTAATTTCAACCATCGAAAACTTATAACATAAAACTTAAATACCAGATCACTTACATACCAAATGAACTTTTAGGTCTAGAGTTCTAAATAATTAAGAAAAACTAGTATATATCATTATTAATTTTCTTAAGAGTAATTTATTTTCCACTAAGCCCAACTTTTATTATTCTATATTATGCCTTTATCATCTCTCACATGGAATCCTTATAGACATATCTTACATAAAAAATATATTCATAACCCAGGGAAAAGAAACAAAGGAAGGGTGAACTCAAATGCTCAGTAAGGGTAAGCATAAGCAATGACAATTGATTTTCATCAGTGAGCATAAGTAAACAATAATGATACATATGAAAATAATCATTGAGCTAAAGAAACATTAGAACTTGATGAAAGGATAAAGAAAACATTTTGGAAAATTGGAACATCATTTTTATATCACTCTTAAAATAAATCTTATAGATGGAATGTAAATTCCAATAATATCTTAAGAGAAAGATAAAACTAGTTAACTCCATCTCTTTACCCAATGCATTGAAGAGATATATTAGGATCACCCATTATCATAATCTATATCAGGATCACCCATTATCATAAAAAATTTCCAAGAACCATAAAATAATCATAACACATGAAATATTTCATTTTTTAACATAACAATAATGATTACTCTTTAATAGATTGGTTTACCCATGGAAAAGAAATGAGTTCCATGAGAATATCTTTGAAATAATCATAATATGATGAAGACAATTTTTTCACATATATTATACTGTAATTAAATGTTTTAAATACCACCATAGTGTTATTTTATGGGAAATTGTCACATTGTTAGTTTTTAGATGAATTTTGAGCATAATTGCTAAATGACATAATTTTGGGATTTAATTATTTTATTTGTATTCTGTAATTCGGACATAAATTTTTCTAAACTAAATGAAATTGTGAAATTACTTTTTTTAGGTTTTCATAAATAATGGGTCCCATTTAATCCTTCTGGAGTCAATGATCAATCATTCATTTGGTGGCTCAAATATAGCTCACAAATCAGGCCTCAAAAACTGTGTACAAATCTGGACACTTTTACTATTGATATTATATCTTCATGTGGGACGGTCCAATTAATCTTACATTCGGAAAGTCAACTGACCAGATTAAATGTGTCAAACTCAAACAGTAATAACATTCTACACACTCTTCCATTGAATCTGAAATTTTGAGGGTTGACGTGGAAAAAAAAAATTAACAACATTTATGAATTTTTTTCCAAGATTTGGCCATTTAATTAAGATAAAGTGTGGATCAATCAGGTGGAAAGATTGAGAGCCAAATTTCCTCGCCCATTTTCTCTATAAATTGTCATCTCTTCTACCTCTTACAAGATAGCAATTTTCAAGGGGACATGGTGGATTTTGGTATTTGTAATAGTTTGTTATATTTTAATTGTGTTTTATCTTAGTTATTCTTATTATTCCGTACATTTCTATTCTCTTTCATTTTCTATTTTGTGTTCCCCCACAATGATCCTTCTAATATCCATGAAAATGGAGAACTAACTCTCGTTGTTGTTTGAGGGGGGAGTGGTGGTCCTTGATTTCATTGTAATTAAATGTTTCTATTTATTTTATTCTAGAAATTTCTATAGTACTGAAATGGTTTTGGTGTAGGGTTCACCCCACTTTCATTATTATTGATTTCTTCTTCCCATTTTAAAATTTACATCTCCATCATCATAATATTGTATCCAGGGTAGAGTAGAATTGTGGTGATGATGTGAGTGAGTATTATCTTCCATGCGAAGGGTCGGTGTAAGATAATAACAATTCATGGTAAGGTGT
This sequence comes from Viscum album, assembly GCA_963277665.1. Classification (NCBI taxonomy): domain Eukaryota; kingdom Viridiplantae; phylum Streptophyta; class Magnoliopsida; order Santalales; family Viscaceae; genus Viscum; species Viscum album. The sequence continues at coordinate 687,732,198 of OY728150.1, forward strand.
TGAGTGATAGGGTTGACCTCAACATTGAGTAGAGTATTGAGAATAAATATTTTTAAACAAAAATGATTTTATCACCATGATCTCCCAAGAACGAAAACTATTCTTCACTAACTTCTTTGTGTCTTATTTCGTTCATTTGTGTTTTTAATTTTATTTTTAATATATATTATATTTTATGTATTTTCAGAATCAAACCCTCATTTATATTAGTATATAAGTAGTTTTATATAAGTTAGGTTATAAACTGTGACAATAGAAATTCGGTGTGTTGTGAGTGGCCTCTTCGAGATAAACCCTAGGTTGTGCCACTATGGTAAACTCTTAGGTAATAATAATTTATTGGTGAGGGATATAAGAAAAAAACCTCTCATTAATTTGGATCTATTGTCGAGGAGGACAAGTTCTTACTCACACTATTTTTCAAAAAAAAAAACCAAAAAAATCATAAAATTCAGAAACCAAAAAACTGAACTTCATTGGATATCTTTATTTTCTTGGTTAAATGATGGAATTTAAAGGCATTTTTTCATATTATTTTAATGATAAAAACATTTGTGAGGTTATCAAACAGGTATCACTGAAGATTCAGTTGGATGAGAATACAAAAATGATAGAAGAGTTGAGGAATCAAATGAAATTTATTTCATCTTCCTTGAAGGAATTGGTAGCTCAAAAGGAGGCTCAAGAAAAAGAGGAATCAAAGATTATATTTACAACATTTTAAATTGAAGAGCCATATGAGGATGAAATTATGAAGGAACTATCCTCAAACCTATCCACATCATTTCCATAGAAGGTTGAAGAAGAAGACTTTCTAGATGATACACATGTGGGAGATCAAGCACCATTCTACCTCTCTCTTGCTTTGGAATATAATACAGAAGATATACCTATTGAGATGGAGTTTACAATGGCCTTTCCTGAAGAGATAAATTTCCAAGATTAATTAATTTAAAGGTAAGATTTATTAATTGATTTTTCATGTTTTAATATTATTGAAGCTAAACTATTTAAAGACTTGTCCCTTACTAAAGTTTTTGACAGAGCACAAATGGAGAAGACCTTCGATGTTAAGGAAGGAAACACCCAAGTGGTGGTGGTCAAAGAATAATAAGTTATAGAGAAGAATGTGGTCATACTACCTACTATTCAACAAATTTCATACCATATGGAGGAGGACTTCACAGAAGTCATCAGGGAGTACCCCTATCTTTTTTTTCGTCCAACACTAGACCTTAATCTATCTCTTTATTTGTTATTAGGAGTTCAGAATTTTCTTATATTCTTTAGGGTTAGATATTCTTGGTATCTACTCATGGAAACTAAGAAAAGTCACATGTGGTGGTTCATCTCAATGAAACCAAACCCATCATCTGATTGGGGTTAAACCGCTGTAACTTCCTAATTAGGGGTAGTAAAATCCTATCAACCACATGGGGGTCTAAACCATGTTCTATCCTCTTTTCCCTACCTCTTTATTTTTATTTATTTTTCTTATGAATTACTTTATTTCTTGATTTCTAGAAATAAGTGGTAGCATCTAGGAGGTTATCTCAAATCCACCGCTTTAAAATAATGTCAGGTTGTATCTTTCCATTCCTTTTTTCCCTTACATTTATTTTTATTATGATAAAATGAGGGGTAGTTAAATCTAAGTGTGTGGGGGTGGGGCGTCAAACTTCTTAGTTGTTCATGTGTGATTTTCCTTTTTGTTTTTCTTATTTTTAGGATTATTGAGTTTCAATGTAAATTTTGATAATTTTTCATACATCAATTGATTTTAAGAAAATTGAAATGATTTTTTAAAAAATGGATTTTAAATGATTGTTGATGTAAAAAACTTTCTCCTTGAACTGGATTTTCAAGAATTTTTATGAGTTTGTCCAATTTTGGAACTCCATGAACATGAAACACTAAATCTAATAATTTTTTAAGTCTTATGAGGTCTTCTGAACCACTTTGAAATATTTTTCCTAATACCCACACATTCTTGTGGGAAACTTAAATTTTGTGTGAGAACCAGAATTTGTGATTTTTCTCTTTCGAATATTTGGATTTCATGGAATGTTTTTGATATGACTGAGGAATCTATTTGGCTAGCCACATTTTTATCTTTATACCAACCCTTAAATCTATCCTTCATTAGCCCTTAGATTCCATGAATTTCCTTATATGTTTAATACACATTAAAAGATGATTTTTCCTTACCTACTCACACTCTTGGTAATTTTTCATAGATATTTCAAGTTTTAGTATGGGGGAAGGGAATTTCATGTGTGTTTTTTTGGGATGTGTTTCAATTGTTGGAGGTGTGAGGTTTTTGTCAATATTACTGGCAGTGTATAATGAGATAATTAAGTTTGAGTTAATATTTCATTGTGCTTTATTTCATTCATTCGATTCTCCTTAAAAAAATTGAAAAAAATTGATGAAAAAAATAGAGGTGAGATTGAATATTTCATTGTAACTCCTTTTATGACTCATGTTACTCTTTCAAATAAAGGGAATGATTTTCATACATTCATTGTATTCAATTGTCATCTCATTCTCTAAGAAAAAAAAAGAAATAAAATAAAGCTGTGCCTTTCTAGAGATTAAAAAATGAGAAAAAAGGGGGAGAATTTGGATGATATAATTAATTATAATCACTTATTGGATCATGTACCATGTAATAAAATGGTCTTTGGATTTGTGTTTCACAATTTCAAGGGGATCTGAGTGAGGTTCATCTTTTGTTTTAACTTGAATATTCATGCATTGTACTTAAGAGTCAAAACTTCCTCTTTTTGGCCTTAAATTTCCAATCATTTTCTCACCAAACCTAAGCCACATAATTCACCTAGAAAATACCTCATGATTGAAAATATTCTCATGTTTTAAATTGTGGATAAATAATAATTGTCCCAAGCATATGATGATATATGCGATTTCCAAGTATGAGCATAACTTTAGATTTAATTTCTCTTGAGTGAAGAGTGACATAAAATTTAATGTGAGGTAGGTTGTGACTGGGAAATGTATGAATTTATGAGGTTTAACAAATTTAAATGTGAGGAATAAAGATGATAGTGAATTGTTTTTCATATAGGATACAATATGGAATTCTACTTTTGAAATAATCATTAATGTTTTCTCGTGGTTGATTGTTGTGTGGATTATGATTTGATTATATGATGATTACCCAAGAGTGCAATGGTTAAGTGTGGGGGAGTGATGAAGACAAAATTTTCACATATTTTATACTATAATTTAATTTTTTAAATCCCACCATAGTGTTATTTTATGGGAAATTGTCACATTGTTAGTTTTTAGATGAATTTTGAGCATAATTGCGACCTAATTTTGGGATTTAATTATTTTATTTGTACTCTGTAATTTGGAAATAACTTTTTCTAAAAAAAATGAAATTGTTAAATTAATCTTTTTTAGGTTTCCATAAATAATGGGTCCCATTTCATACTTCTGGAGTCAATCCTCAATCATTCATTTAGAGGCTCAAATATAGATTAAAATCGTGCCTCAAAAACTATGTATAAATACAAACACTTTTACTATTGAGATTATATCTCCCTGTGGGATGGTCTAATAAAGCTTAAATCCGGAATGGAGATATAAAAGAAGAAGGGGATAAACTTTTATATAGGATTATATGTGATATTCATCATTATTAAAGGTTATAATGGCGTGGAAATTTGAAAAAATGAAATATGAAAAGTCAAATGATCAGATTAAATGTGTCATACTCAAACAGTGATAACTTTCTACACGCGTCTCCATTGAATCTGAAATTTTGAGGGTTGACGAGAGACAAAAAATGGAACAATATTTATGAAGTAAACTTTTCAATATTATTCCATTTAATTAGAATAAATTTCAGATCAATTAGGTAGATATATTGGAATCCAAATTTTCTCACCCATTTTCTCTATAAATTGTCATATCTTCTACCTCTTACAAGATAGCCATTTTCAAGGGGGGAATGGTGGAGTTTGGTATCTGTAATAGTTTTTTATATTTTAATTATGTTTTATATTAGTTATTTTTCTTCTTCTGTGCATTTTTCTTCTCTTTCATTTTTATATTTTGTGTTCCACCACAATGATCCTTCTAATCTCCATGCAAATGGAGAACTAACTCTCATTGTTGTTTGAGGGGGGAGTGGTGGTTCTTGTGTTCATTGTGCTTAAATGTTTATCTTTATTTTATTCTGTAAATTTCAATAGTAATGAAATGGTTTTGGTGTAGGTTTCACCCCACTTTAATTGTTATTGATTTTTTCCCATTTTAAAATTTACCTCTCCATTATCATAATATTGTATCCAGGGTAGAGTAGTATTGTGGTGATGATGTGAGTGAGTATTATATTCCATGAGGAGGGTCGGTGCAGGCTAATAACAATTAATGGGAAGGTGTTGAGTGATAGGGTTTATCTAAACATTGAGTAGAGTATTGAGAATAAATATTTTTAAAGAACAATGATTTTATCACCATGATCTCCCAAGAACTACAATGATTCTTCACTAACTTCTTTGTTTCTTCTTTCTTTCCTTTGTGTTTTTAATTTTATTATTAATATATATGATATTTTATGTATTTTAAGAATCAAACCCCCATTTATATTAGTATATAGAAAGTTTTATATTAGTTAGGTTATAAACCGTGACAATAGAAATTCAGTGTGTTGTGAGCGACCTCTTCGAGAACGACCCTAGGTTGTGCCACTATAGTACACTCTTAGGTTTGGTGAGAGATCTACAAAAAAAACCTATCATCATAATCCATCTAGATAAAGAATAATAACGGTATAATTATAACATATCTCTAGTGTATCAAAAGTAAAATCAAGGGTTTTTGTTGTTGAATAATTGAAATACCATAAAAATATCATTAAAAACTTCCTTGGAGAAAATACCCTTTCCACTTTGAAAATAACTTTGAAAAAGTAAAAATTTCTAGAATATTAATAAAAACATTTTTTTTGAAAAGAACCATTGAAAATGTTAAAGGAATATTCAAAACATTGAGCCTTCATAATGGTAGGAAATTCTATTCTTACCATAATGGTTAAAATAAATATTTTGTTCACACCTATGCTAAAAAGTACATTATTCAAAAAAAAGCAAGAAGATTATTTTAATTTTTTTTTAAAATGTAAAACATGGGTAAAAATGAATTTTAAAAACCATTAAATATATGTAAAAAATATTCTTGGGAATATTTTAGAAAACATAGATATAGAAGAAAAAGGTTTCTAACTGAAAGAGGAGAAATAAGGATAGATTTTCCTAAAAACATTTTTTGAACCATTTTGAGGACCAAATAGAGAAAAATATCACTTAAAAATAAAAATTACAGAAGTATCCAGACGATAATAAAAATTAAATGGATTTTTTAAAATAAATATAATATAATTTCTTAATTTATATTCAAGCATAAACAATCCTGATTAAAATTGTATTGAAACATAAACCCCTTACCACTTTGGTTACTTTTTAAACTGAATACCCATGAAGGAATAACTTCAAATGAATATTTAAATATCATGTAAATAAGTATATTCATGATAAAACATTTAAAATGTGCATTATATACACCTTATAAAATAATATAGTCTCATAACATAAACATATGAACCAAATAATGAAAATTTGAGATGAATAACCCCTACGAAGATCATATCATTGAATTGAGAATTAATAGATGGAGATATTATTTGTAAAAAATGTAAAGACACATAAAAGATTGGAAATTAAATATAAAATAAGCATAGTTCATTACACAAATTATAATTTAATAATATAGTCAATAAAGATGTAATACAACCCAATGAAAAGAAACTGAGTTATGAAATCCCTTACCACTTTGGTAACTTTTGAATCAAAACCCATTGGAAGAAGTAACATGAATTGTAAATTAAAATACCATTAATCATGAATTATTAATGATATAACATTTAAAAGGTAAAAAATATACACCATATAAAATAAATTAGGTGCATAACATTAAAACATGCCTCAATGAAGGGAAATTGAGACAAATTCCCCTACCTTGAGCCAAGAATTTCCATGTATGTACTTTAACTCATATATAGTAAAATTTTATAAATTATTTACTTGTTAAATAAAATTTTAAAATTTTATTAATTTATCTTCAAACCAATTGTTTCATTTATTTCAATGAAATATTTAATTACTTAATCAGTTAACTCTACGTTGAATATTTTGAAGATGTTCAGTTCATAATTTCAAAATGAATTTGGTATGTTAACTATGGTTAAATAGGTTATTATTCAATAATATACATAATAGTAATAGTAATAATAAAATAATTATCATTTTTTCATATTAAATATACTTTTAAATCTAACCATTAAATATGTTTATAAAAAATTAATTATGTTACAATCATAGAGACAACAAGTTGTACGCACACACAAGTAACGTTTCTATATTTCAAAAAACATGAAATAAAGAAGGTAAGTATTATTTAATATTTAAATAATAGTTATTATATCATAAATATCATATTATATCTTTAAATGATTTATATATACCACCCATATGATGCGATAATGAAAAATGAATCATATTGCTTCATGGATGTGGTAATCCACACGCATGTATAGCGTTATCATTTTTAAATGGGAAGAAAGGTAAGAAAATAGAGAATATAATATATTTAAATAATTATAATTATTTCATGAATATAATATATATATATATTTATATATATTAAATATATCATTATAACCATCTATAAGAGGTGTTGATGGAAAATGAATTACATTAGTTCACGGGGCGGTAGTTCTCCATATACATGATTGATGGTTTCATTTCCAATTTTATGGAATAATAGATAGATATTGGTTATTACATTAACATAATAATATCCAATTATATGGATGATAGTTATGTTATTATTTCAGTATGGTTTAATAATATTTGAATGAGGTAGAAGAAGAAATAAAACTAAAACATTTTGTTAAAAGCTACACCTCTTCTTCAGACGACCACCTCTACTTTACACCTAAAACCCTATAAGGTTAGTATTATTTCAAAAAAAACACCAATATAACATATTTATATATTATAGTAAGGTATTTGGAAAGATATTGTTTTATATAGAGTGAAAAATATGTGTGAGGAAGACAGGATAAGGAGTGCCATTTTATAAGTGAGGGGAGGGTCACTTTTTGAAATACATAAAATATTATAATATAATATGTCTCTAACTCATGTAAAATTGTTAAAAAATAACATTTATTAGAATATATAGAGTATATGGTATTAATATAATCATTAAATAAATTTTTTAGTAGTTTTAGTATCATTTAAAATCTTATCTTTTAGATTAACCCTTCCATTAATCGTTTTAAACCTTAACTGTGATAACAACCTTTTCAATATAGAAGGCTTATAAATTTACTTCTATGTTAACAATTGGATCATAAGTGGACACATGATGAAATTTTACACCATTTCTCATACTAATTTTCCTATTTAAATATTTTTATTATTTTTAAATAATTTAATAAAATATATTTAACATAAAATATTATTAATGTCATTTTAAGAACTATTCACATAAATTGACTTTGAAAACAACTTGAAAGTAATGTAATTAGAATATAATACATTCAACCATCAATAATAAATTATTATTAACTATAAAATTCATGTGAAACCATAATTAATCCAAAAAATATTACTTTTGACGTTTTTTAAAATTATTTACTTTAATTTTCTACTCCTTGCACAAGCACTATACCAATGTTGAGTAACCATTCAAGGTAATAATTTCATAAATAAAAATCAAAAATAAATTCCCATAATAAAAATAATTTCATTATTCTCAAAATAACATTTAATATTCATTCACAACTTATTTTTATACCTATGTGAATATATAATATATATTTAAAAGCAAGAGAGTGACATTTGTATCTTTTTGTTCTTAATATAATCTATAAGTCATTTTCAAAGAAAAATGGAAGAAAATTGACATAAATTATAATTTTTGATTAGTATAGTAAAAAAATCCTAAAATATATTAAATTAAGTGTTAGGTTCATTTTTAGTCCTTGTCATATTACTTTTAATCTTAATTACCAGATTTATCCTTATCGAGATGACAAATTTTTACAACGATTACTATTCATAATGAAAAAAATAAAAGGGAATTATTTAAAAAATTTGAATATATTGATTTAAAATATGAGATATATTTTATAAAATTAAATTCATATAAGTTTAGAATTTAATTTAAAATTAAACCCATAAAATGTGATAAAACCAGTTTTTACAAAAAAATTTAAAGTATAAAAATGTTTTATACCAAATTCAAGTATAATGTTGATTAAAATAAAATTTATTTGATTATTTTTAATCAAAATTTACTAATTAAATTTTAAAGCATATTCAAAATATAATTTTACTTTGTAAATACTTGAATATAAAAGATACTTTTGAATAAAAATTAGTATTTTTCACTATAAATTAAAAAATAAAACTTTTCAGAAAGTTCTCAAAATTACATCCTAAACTAATTTTGAAATGATGAATTCAAAAATTAAATTGATTTTTTCAATTTTAAATTAAATAATCTTGAAACCCAAATTTTAAATAAAACCATATAGTGAATGAAAATCCAATTTGGTTAGAAATGAAGGCTTTTCACTTTGATAGAAAAATTACATAATATTCTTATAATGAAAATAACTCTATAAAATATAATTAATGAATGAAAATGATTTATATTAAAATTAAATGGGTTTTTAAATTATTCCCCACATTCTAAAATTTTATCATAGTAGTTTTATCTCATGATCTATAGAAAGGGTTTAAAAAATTTTCAAAATCAATTCAAAGGAGTGGAAGATAAAACATACAGACATGAAAGGAAAAACTTTTTAATTTTTAAAAATAGATTTATTGAAAACCCACATTTTGAAAAGTAATAATATAATTTCATTTTGAAAATAAGGAAAAGAAAATATGAATTTCATCTAGAATAACACATAACTAGGCTTCCAAATAGAATAACATTAGTGTAAAGTGAAAATATTGACATCTAGGAGAAAAAGTAATATCCAAATAATAGTAGAGAGTGATAGAGAACATTTATCACAATAAAGTGAATGATCATGAGAAATTAAATAACCAAAAAACTATAAATCAATTAAGTGTAAAAAATATAATTGATTCATCAGAAATAAAGATAATAGGATAACTTTTTTGTTTCTAGATAGTTTTCCTAGATTTGAGGAATTACTTTACCATATCGACTAAAAACATAAGGAAAAATACTTACTTAAAAAGTATAATTTCATAATTTAATAAATTTACACCACAATGTTATAGTTTTCTCAAAATTATGATTATTTAAGATTAATTTTCCATGATTTAAGCATTAAAATAAACTTCTAACAGATTATATAATCCAAAAAAAGTATAATAATCTATTCCTCCTATCTTTAGATATTAACCCAAACTGAAATAGTTATCATAAGGTAAGTTAATATCCAAAATGTATAAACTTTTATATACAGAATTAATACATTTAAATTCATAATTTAAATAAAAAAACAAAGGTTCATCTTAGATCATTCCATAAATAAGTAACCCTATATACCAAATAACCTCAATAACCCCAAAAATAAAGAAAATTTTAACCTAAAAGGCTATCTCATAAATTTCATATTAAATTCCCCAAAATGTAATAGTATTATTCTGAAAAAATCCTTTATGTTAAAACTAAGGGTTACAAATACCTTAACCAAATAAAAATTATCCCAAGACATAATTAATCAATTTAAAAACCGATCAGTTATAATCTAAAAAGGGGTGTATATTCTATTGAACTTATGACAAACCTTAATCTTATAAACCCTTGATGGTAACCATAAATCTTAATTTAACCTCACATGAAAACATCCTAATCTTCAAAGTTTTCTAAACATTTCCTATAATACAAACTATACCAACCCCAAATATGCTCTTGTGAATCTGATGCTTAAAACACAATCTTTCCTTTATTATTATTCATAAAAGTGTAGGTACAAAATAAAGTTTTAAAGAGAAAAGGAAATAACACTAAGAATTATGACCAAATTTCAACCATCCATAACTTTAAACATAAAAAGTAAATATTTGATCACTTATATACCTAAGGAACTTTTAGGTTTAGTGTTTTATAGAATTAGTACAAAATCTTACATTATATTATTATTGTCCTTAAAAGAGTAATTTATTTTCAAATACTCCCAACTTTTCTTAATCCACATTATTCCTTTATCATATCTTATATGAAATCCTTAAATACACACATTACATAACATCTTTCTTTATAATCCATGGAAAATAAAAATAGGAAGAGTGAGCTCAAACACTTAGTATGGCTAACCATAATCATTGAAAATTAAATGTCATAAATGAGAATAAGATGAGAATAAAGGTATAATGACATAATAAAGGTACATGATAACAGAATAAGATAATTAATACCTATAAAACATGGATCACAAATCATGATACATGGAATAAATATTTAAAATATGACAAGAGTTATATAAGTTAACAATCATGAGCCATGTGGAATCAATCATTGAAAAAAGGATATATTATAACTTTATACAAGAATAAGTAAAATATATTGGAAACTTAGAACATAATTTTCATATCACTCTTGCAATCACTCTTACAAATGGAATAACCTACCTGGTAAATTCCAATAATCTCTTAAGAGAAACTTATAACTGGTTAAATCCATCCCTTCACCCAGTGCATTAGAGATCTATATCAGGATCACACATTATCATAAGAAATATAAATATCACATGTTATCATAAATAATGTCCAAGAACCAAAACTTAATCCTAACACATGAAATATTACATTTTTAAATATAATAATAAAAATTGTTCTTTTATAACTTTATTTACCCATTGAAAAGAAATTATTTCCCCGACAATATCTTTGAAACAATCACAATACATCCATAGAAAGAAAAATGATGGTATAACTAAAACATATCCCTAATTTATCATAATTAAAATCAAGGTTTTTTGTCTTTTATGAATAAAATACCATAAAAGATCATTAAACACATTCTTTAGGAAAATATCCTTTCTACTTTGAAAATCACTTCTAAAAACTAAAAATTCCGAGAATATTAAGAAAAAAAATTCCTTTAAAAATAACCATATAAAATTATAAAGTAATATTAAAATCATTTTGTGGTAATAATATAGGTAAATTCCGTTCATGTCGTAATTGTTAAAACAAATATTTTATTCACAACTTTGGTAAAAAGTACCTTATTCTGGAAACAAAAAAAATATTATTTTTAAGGCTTATTATAAAATTTAAAATATGGATAGAATTAATTTTAAAAATAATTTAATAATATTCAATCAAATTCCTGAAAACATTTTATAAAAAATGGATATAGAATAAAATTGTTTTCTGGTTGAAATAGAAAAAATATGGTTGGATTTTGTTAAAATCATTTTTCGAATCATTTTTGAGTACCAAAGAGATAAAAATAGAACTTAAACAAAAAAATTATAGGAATATCCAGAGGATAATAAAAATTAATTTTTTTATCAAATAATGATCATATAAGTTCTCAATGGAGATTCAACCATAAACAATCTCGATTAAAAATGCGATTAAAACATAAGCCCCTTATCACTTTGACAACTTTTGAAACACAAGCCCCATGAAATAATAACTTTAAATGAATCTTTAAATACCATGAAAATATGGATGCTAATGATATGAAATGTCAAATTTGTATTATACACATCATAAAAGAAGATAGGTTCATAACATAAACATATGCCCCAAAGAATGAAAGTTTGAGATGAATAACCCCTATAAAGATCATATCATTGAATTAAGAATTAATAAATGGAAAGATTATGTGTAATAAATTTATAACCAAATAAAAAAAGTTAAAGTAAATATTAAATTATCATAATTCTTTACACACATAATCATTTTATAATATTTTTAATTGATAAGTAATGCAACCCAATGAAAAGAAAATGAGTTACAAAATCCCTTACCACTTTTGTAACTTTCAGATCAAAGATCCTTGGATAACGTAACTTTAATTGTAACTTAAAATACCATTAAATATGAATTACTAATTTTATTACATTTAAAAGGTGGAAAATTATATACCATATAAAAAAATTAGGTACATAACATTAAAACATGCCTTAATGAAGGGAAATTGAGATGAAATCCCTTACCTTGATCCCATACTTTCCATGTATGTAATTTAACTCCTATATAATAAACTTAATTATTTAAGAAAATTTTAAAAGTTTATTACTTTATAATTAAACCATTTTTTATTTATTTCAATGAAATATTTAATTACATAATCAGTTAAGTCCACATTTGGTATTTTGAGGACGTTCAGTTCATAATTTCAAAACAACTTTGGTATGCTGACTGTGGTCAAAGTGGTTATTATTCCATCATCTATTGAATAATAATCTTGAAATAGTTATAATTTTTATAAATTAATTATAATTTTAAATCCAACTATTAAATATGGTTATGAAAAATAAATTACGCTACAATCATGGAGATGGTATGTTGTACGTACACATGAGTAACATTTTCATTTTTCAATGAATATAAAAGAAATAATTTAAGCATTATTTTATCTTTATAAAATTATTACTATATATAAATATGATATTATCTCTTAAAATACTTTATATATATCATCCATGTGATGTAGTGATGAAAAACAAACCACATTTCTTTGTAGAGGTGGTAATCTAGACATACGCACGAACGACATTATGATTTTTCAATGGATAGAAAGGTAAGAAAATTGATGATATATTATTTTTAAATAATGATAATTATTTCATGAATAATATATATATATATATATATATATATATATATTAAATCCATCATTATAAACAATATTCAGAGGCATTTATGGAAAATTAATTACATTAGTTCACGAGGCGGTAGTCCACTATACACACGAATGATGGTTTCATTTACTATTTAGTGAAATATGAGATGGATATAGGTTATGAAAACAACATAAGAACATATAATTATATTTATTATAATCATTTTTTATTTCAAAATTGCTGAATAATATTTTAAGGAGGTATAGAAATAAATAAAACTAAAACATTTAGTTAAAAGCATACCTCCTTTTCGAACAACCTCATTTTCTTTACAACATAATCCCTATAAGGTTGGTATTATACCCAAAATAATACCTATAGGATAGTTTTATAATTATAGGAAGGTATTTTTATATTACTTGGATAAGATACAATGCTTAAATTTTTGAGTAAGATATGATAGGGGTTGTCCTTTTATAAGCGAGGGGAGACATACTTTTGAAAATACATAAAATATTATAATATAATATGAATATAACTCATGTAAAATGGTTCCAAAATATCATTTATTTGAAGATAAATAGGATATGGTCTTAATATAATCATATAATCAAGTTTTTATAGGTTTATATATCATTTTAAAACTTATCTTTTAGATTAAACCTTTTATTAACCAATTTTAACCTTAACTGTGGTAAAAAATTTTTCAATATAAAAGGGTTATAAATTTACTTCTAAGTTAAGATTTGGATCATAAATGACCAAGGTTTTAAATTTACAACCAATTATCATCATAATTGTCCTATTTAAACTTTTTAATTTTTTTAAATAATTTAATAAAATATATTTAACATAAAATATTATTAATTCTATTTTAAGAACTATTCAGATAATTTGACTTTGAAAACAACATGAAATTAATGGAATTGGAATATAATTCATTTCACCATAAATAATAAATTATTATTAACTATAAAATTTATGTGAAACTGTTTTTTATCCAAACAAATATTACTCTTTATATTTTTTTAAAATCATTTACTTTAAGTTTCTACTACTTACACTTGTATTATGACTGCATTGCGTAAACATTTATGGTAATTAATTCATCACTAAAATTTGAAAATAAATTCCCATCATAAAAATAATTTCATTATAATAAAAATAACCTTTAATATTATTTCACAAATTACTTTTATCCCTATGTGAACATATAATATAAATTTAAAATCAAGAGAGTGATTTTTTGTATTTTTCTTGACTTAAAATAACATATAAGTCATTTTTAAAGAAAAATGAAAAAATTTCAATAAATTAAAATATTGGATGAGGTTGGTTTAACTTCTACTCATTTAATATATTAAAGGAAAGTGTTAGCGTAATTTTTATTCATTATTTTAGTTCTTTTAAACTAAATTTTACAATTTAACCTTACGAAGGTGATAAATATTTACTATGGTTACTATTTATAATGAAAAATATAAAATTTGTAACATCCTGACTTTGGATCCACTCAACTGGTGCCCCGTGCTGGTGGTTAAAAAGGACTAAAACATGCCTCCCCATACTCTAGATGCTACTGACTAGCATTGAGGTTTTAAGGTGCTATAATGGGGAGATTATACCCTCATATTAGAGTGACACAACATACATGATAAATAAATAAGAAATAGTGGAAGCATGATATAAAAGATATCACAGTTGAAAAAATACAATAATAAACTATATAGGAATAAATAAACAACAAAAACTATAATAGTGATCAAAATTCCATAAAATGAGTCATATACATGACAATTTCATGGCATGCTGATATACAAAAGGGAAACAGGGGATACATGGGACATGCATATACAACATGTTAGAAAAAAATGAAAAATTCCAAAAGACTACTCCACTAGAATCATGAACATACAATTAGTCCTATGATTCCATGGTCCAAGATCAAAGTAAACATATTAAGAATCTGTAGCAGGGCGCTTTCCCTTATCCATACCTGCAAACATGGAATCTACCCAGGTACCAAAGGCGGCCTGAGGTGGGTGTGTGATAAACTTTGTAGGACACCACTAATAGTGTATATAAAGAATATATCTAGTTTCCATAACATATTAGTGTGAATATATATTGAATAATAACCAAAGTTGAATAAATAAACACCAGTTGGCTCATGTTCCATCAGGACACCTAAAAGACTCTACCTACTTTACTATGGGCCAAAGTATGTATGATTTGAGTACTATATATATATAAGTAATAATATATATATATATATATATTATATACTATATTCATGTATATTCACTAAGTATATGAGGACATAAATAGGCATATACATGGATATTAGGTGCCAACTGGACCCAGTGCATAACTCAGGAATCCATAACTAATCTAACGGGATATAGGCTTAAGAAAGGGTACAAGCCCTGAATCTCACAATGAATTAAGACATCATTCCCATCACTCGAGATCGGTGGGGTGATTCATCATGCCTAACCCTCGATATCGAGGAACCTAGAACAACATGCCCATCGCCTAAATAAAATTATAACAGTGAGAGACGTCATAATCAACACCTTATGTAAGAGAGAATGAAACATCATGCTCAACATATACCTTGACCATCATTCACTAGAAAATATCAATGACATACTCATAATAAAATAATAACATTAGGGATCACCTCTTAACCATCATAATCATAAAGCACCAATACAACCACATACATCACAGTTCATGTATAAAATCATGAATCACTTGACATGGCCTTTCTAAACATTACCAATCATTAAAATAAACCCATTTAATTAATTAAGCAATAAAAATTTATCTTGGAGCTAATCCAAATACTTATATGGTGTTTTTTTCAACTTAAAAAATTACATCCAAGAGGTAATTTCCATTTCCAAGTCAATCAAAACACTTAGGAGGTATTTGGTCCATTAAAAAATTATATAATAGGTGGAAATTAATTTAGCACACCAAAAGGGGTGGAAATTAACAAGGTCAATAATCTTTAATCACTTAGAAAGGGTCTACAAAGGTATAACAACATTATTGAATTTATTTAGAAATAAATAACACATTTAAGGTCAATACATGATAATGAACAGTGTACAACACAATGAAAATGCTATGAAACATCATGTATTTTAGGGAAAACAACTAGATTTATTACTCTAGAGTTGTAGATGACTCTTTGTCCAATATCGTCTTGAAGTTTGAAGTAAAACAGAAAAAATCGGAGAAACAAACCAATGCCCTGAAAATTGGGCATATGATCTTACACCTAAATAGTGTAAGATAGGGGAATAGAATCCTAGAACTAAAGTAAAAGGTTCAAAGATATTACCTCTAGTTATCCAATGCTTCCAATGATGATCTATTTAGAGTCTGGATGAGGGAGAAATTGAAATACCTAACTTGGGAGGAGGAATAACCCACAAGAGAGGGGAGGAATCTACTATTGTTGAAAATGAAGGGAGGAATGAGAAAAGGGGTTTAAAAACAATTTAGGGATTTTTTAACTTCAACCTTAAAAATATGTGTCGTACGGTTTGGATGCATGGTTCTAAAAACTATGGGCCAACTATGCACCACCCACAAATATAAGGATGTACCATGCATGGGATAAACACATAGTTTTCCTAACCATGTGAAATCCATGTCAAAAGCCTCTATCCCAAACCTATGAAAACTCTCACAGGCATGCACCTCATCTTTCAGAGTTACAGAAAACTCTGTGGTCCCCTACTCCCCTATGAAAGTCCCTGCACAGTTAAGAGAAATCATATGGGCTAGGTAACACGATTTCTACTAACCATGCGAACCAGTCTTGTTCTCCAAATTCTGGGGCTTCAAGCTTTGAACAAGCCCTATACACCCCCGTGAACTCTATGAATCCATTAAGTACCATAACAAGGGAAAAAATAAGGAATTTATGATGAAAAGAAATGATCTATACCATCATGAAAAGTTGGGTCATTACAACCTCCCCTCTTTAAAGATACTCATCCCTGAGTTGGCCTTATAAGGGTAAAGAGGGATCATATGAGAAACGTTTCAGCCACATGGATTTGATATTATCTTCCCTCTCCCAGGTATTATTCTATACTTAGTCGTGCTACCATAACACCCATAATAAAGAAACTAACCTTCCTCAGAGTGTCTTCATGCTTCAATCCATGATATGCACTAGATACTCCTCAAAGGAAGAATCCATATCCTACTCAACATCCTCTTTTTGAAAAACATGCAAGAGGTATGGATAATTATGGTGAAGTTAAGATACGTAAAAGACATCATGAATAGACTAGTATCTCTAAGGAAGTGGTATCCGGTAAGCCACTAGTCTGATTCTATTCAGAACCTCAAAGGGTCCAAATAATTGAGGTGAAATCTTACTCTGCCTTCAAATTTTTCAATGGACCAACCTAGGTGAAACTCACAAGAAAACCTAATATCTAACCCCGAACTCAAGAGGTCATCAATGTCAATTGGAATATGACTAATGTCGGGAATAATCTGTTAACATGCACTTCCTGATCAGCTGGACCTACTCAGTAGTCTCTTGAGTGAGGCATGGTCCAAGTAAAGCTGCCTCCCATTCCTTTAACAAGCACATAGGTGTTCATCAAGACTACCATATAAGGCTTCATAATGAGATATTTTAATGGTAACCTTAAATATATTATTTTA
This sequence comes from Viscum album, assembly GCA_963277665.1. Classification (NCBI taxonomy): domain Eukaryota; kingdom Viridiplantae; phylum Streptophyta; class Magnoliopsida; order Santalales; family Viscaceae; genus Viscum; species Viscum album. The sequence continues at coordinate 687,749,782 of OY728150.1, forward strand.
ATAGAACTCAATAGGGGTATTCTTTTCTCCTAAGAACCCCCAAAATCAAGGACACATGCAAAAATCATGTCATCTAACACTTGAATCGTATACTCTATTTTTCCATCAGTCTAAGGGTTATAGGACATTCTTAGAATCACCTATATACCCAAGGCCTTTTAAGAATCCTGTTAGAACCAATATGTGAAACAAGAATCCCTATCATATATGATAAATCATGGAGATCCATGAATACAAACTAACTTATTGACGTATAGTCTCCTCATCTCATCTACCTAGAAGGTCTCCCGAATAGGTAAAAAGTGTACGAACTTCATCAACCGATCAATGACTACCCATATAGTATCATTTCCACAATTTGATCTAGGAAAACAAGTCATGAAATCCATAGAGACATCATCCCATTTCCAAGTAGGAATGGAAAATGGCTGTAAAAGTCCTGCTGGTCACTGATGTTTCTCCTTCACCAACTGACAGTTGGAACACCATGCGAGAAAATAACTCTCTCCTATTTCATACCAAGCCACCAATACTGGTGACATAATTCTTAATACATCTTAGTGAAACTAGGATGTACCATCCAAACTGAGGCATGAAATTCATGTATCATCTCCTCTCTGATGTATTCTGGGACCCACACATTCCCATGTAAGAATAAGGTCTCATCCTCATCTATGGTCCAACAATAATATGATTCTTCATTCGAGATACTTTCCCTTAGGACTAAGCCCTCAAGATCTGAAAGTTTCCTCATTCTCACCAATTCCAAAAGGATATAGGTAACTGCTGAGGCTAAGAGGATAGTCTAACCATGATCCTCATGAACCTCAATTTTCATTCCTAAAAACAAGGCCATAAGCTACCACCCACCACTAAACTCTTGAACCACTTGTATTTTAGTCTTCCAGCTCAGAGAATCAGCTACAACATTTCCTTTTCTAGGTATATATGCAAGATAAAAATAAAATTATTTTAGGTATTAAACCCATAGACACTGCCTAAGATTAATATCACACTATTTAAAGATTCACTTGAGAATTTTTTGATCCATGAATACCACAAAATACTCCACAAGAAAATAATGTCTCTAATAGAAAAAACATGAACCAAAATAGATATCTTGAGTTCAAGCGTTGGGTAATTCCACTCATGTGGTCTCAAATGATGAGACCTATATGCTATGGATCAGTCATCCTACATCAAAACTTCTCCCAGCCCAATAGTTTATGTGTTACAATAAACAACATAAATTCTTCCTAGATCTGGTAGAATCAGGATTAGTATTGAAATCAATCTGCCTTTCAACTCCTGAAAGGCTGCTTCACAATCTCTTAACCATAAGAATTTCACACCCTTATTATTCAAGTCTGTAAGAGGCACTACTAGGCATGAGAAATACTGGATTAAGCATCTGTAATAATCATCTAAACCCAATAAACTCTTTATATCAAATAAGTTCTTGGGATGATCATAGGAAACCGCAACTCTCACCTTCTCTAGGTCCATCGATACTCCTTACTCTGAGATGATATGACTCGGGAAGTGAACCTTGTCGATCCAAAAGTGTAATTTATTGAGATTATCATAGAGATGGTTCTATCTCAGTGTATTTATCACGATCTCAAGATGTTGGGAATAGTCATGTCATGAATGAGAATACACTAATATGTCATCCAAAAAGACTACCATGAATTAATCCAGATATGGTTGGAAAACCCAGTTCATTAGAGCCTGGAAAATAGTTGACACATTCATGAGACTGAACAACATTACCAGTTACTCATAAAGTCCATACCTACTTTAGAAAGTTGTACAAGGTATGTCTAATGATATGAAATGAGCCTGATGATATCCTGACCTAAAATCAATCTTTGAAAACACCCTCACTCCTCAGAGATGATGAAAAAGGCAATTTATTCAAGGAAGTTGATATCAGTTCTCTAGTGTAAGCTTTTTAAATCAATTGTAATCCATGAAAAGCTTGAGGTTACTGGCCACCATCTTAGAAAAAAGTACCGGTGAACCCCAAGGAGAAGTTCAGGGGTGTATAAATACTTTAGGCCCAGGTCTTCTAACTATTTCTTAAGCTCCAGAAGCTCCAAAGGTACTATCCTATAAGGAGGAATGAACAATGGTGTGGCTTCTAGAACTAGATCGATGGTAAATTCTACCTATCTCACTGGAGGTATCCAAAAATAAGTTTTCAGGGAAGATATAAATGAAATAACCTACCACTGGAGAGAAAACATTGGGTCTTACCCCTGATCATCCATGAAAAGACATTCAATCTGGGCTATCACTCTACCCAGCCCCTAATACTCAGGTCCATCTTGAGATGCATGGACATCCCATTCTCACTTGTGGATATGTCTACTACCCTCTAATAATGTAAACGTCGCACTATAGTGATAATAGTCAATATAGTCTTGATAGGTAACTATCCAATCCATCCTGATGATTATATAAAACCCTATCATATCAAGGAAAAAAAGATTCCATACAAGGAGATATCATCTTATCTCAAAGGGGAAATAATTAAATTGATGAACAATCACTGATTAAATAACCAATGGGGTATCGAGTGTCATAACACCATATTAAAAATCTATATCAAGGAACAGAATCTACATGATTGCCTTCATTATAAAATAGTGTTATGTGCCTCTGTCAAATAAAGAAGACACTAATGTAGAGGCTACTAGAATTGTATATTAAATAGTAGAATGTCTGGAACTATTCTCCTACAACATAGGTGTCAATAAATGTTACTAGCCTATACCGTGGCCCTGAGTTACAACTAGAGTACCATGAGTAGGCTCACTCTGGTGGAGTTGCAATTCTTGAGTTTGATTACCTATTCCTTGAACACCACCTCTTCCTAAGTGGATAGTGGTATTTCAGCCACCTACCTAGTGAGATACTGCTAGCCCCGCTCCAAAATGTGGGGTAGGTGTAGATCCCTACTCACTAAGCACTGATGTGAAGGTCCTACAAAAGCACCAGATATTCCCCATCCTTCCACAACCAATCAATTCAACTAGATCTCACATACACTGAGGTTTCGTGCGTCCCAGTTTCCTGTATTGGTGATATATGAGAAAACTGTTAGTATAATCTATTTTCCCACTACTATCCTCACGAGAAAACTTGAAATTCTGATTCCATTCGCTAGAAGAACCTCTAAAAAGTCTAGGTTCCAAACCACCCTAGTTCCCACCATCTTCTTCCCTTAGATCCCTCTCTATAATGAGGTCGTGATTGAAAATTTCAAATATAGTGGTCAACCAAAATACATTAACCCACGATCAAATGGAATACACCATCCCATCCTCAAATCACCTAGAAGTCATAAGTTCATCACCCACTAAAGTTTTTCTAAATTGATAAAACTCAGTAAAGTGACTAGAATATTCCATGAAAGAAATGGATCCCTACTATAGGTTCATGAATTCTATATCCCGGTTAACCCTCAAGTTATTTGAAAATAAGTATTCATAGAATATCATCTAAAAGTTTTCTTAGGTCATATATTGATTTCAATCTTCCTAGGTAATGACATCCCACTATCTCTTAGAAGAATCTCATAGCATATAGGTAGTGAGTTTGACCCTTCACTATGGAGGTATCTTTAGATATTCAAAAATAGAAATCATGGCCTCTATCCACGACTCTACAGCACGAGGTCCACCATCCCCCAAGAAGGTGGGAGGATGATGCTGCTGAAACTCCTGAGTCAAATTTTCCATAGTTGGGGAAGGTTAAGATTCACCTTTCATATTTTTTATTACACAAAAAATACCTCTAGAAATTAGTATTTAGTTCCCATATAAGTAATAACAGGTGGTTTCATAGGTGGATCTACTAGAGGTATCACTAGAGGCTCAGGGAACACCACCCTCGATGCATAGTCATTATTGCCTTCCTGGAGTACGACTCAAGGCTGCCATGGTGGAATGGTTTTACAATGCCAAACACACACCTCAAAAGATAATTTAATAGTTGAAAGAATAAAAAACAGTTAACAAGATTTTTTTACAACCTTAATATAGAAAAGGTCACACCTCTCTACCTTATCCAAAAGCTAGGAATATGTGAATAAGGAAGACCATATTAGGATATAATAACATAAGGTACACTCACAACTTCCCATAAATAAGGTCGATTTTGGGTCTTGGTATCATATCACAGCAGGGATTCCATTATATGGAGTTTTAATTGAAAGGTATAGAGAAAAAAACCCTTTACTTTAAAATTGTAATCCCATTTAGTGGTAACTATTTCACCTATTTAATATTTAATTTCATTAGAGTTTGTAATCTTGAATATATAATATGCATATCACGGTCCATAACTAGTAGGTCTAGAACCCAGAACATAGTATAATTGGATAATTAAGGCATCATCACCAATCTATATAGAAAATGACCACTTAGATCGATATAGGCAATTTAATTAATCTAGTTATATTCTCCCTACAAAAAATGACAACATATTTCAATATATAATAAACAGGCACTAACTATATTCAATATAAATATGTACATAGAAAGTAAACATGGCATGGAAAAATGCATGGAATAATAGTACTAATGTGCCTATAATGATTCATGAGATTCTAATTCCTTAACTTATCTGTCCAAGGACTAATTTTATATCAGTAAAATAAAAAATATTAGTATCACAAAGAATGTGAATCACCCAAAGTTGAAATTAAATCAACTGTAATAGGAAAAAAATAATAATAGAAAAAATCCATCAGTGGTAATTTAGGTCTCCCCTATATGTGGGTTAGCCAATCCCAGGAATAAGCTCATTATCAAATTCCATTATTTCATTGTCTCCTATCTAATAACCAAATAGTAAGAAAAAAGGAAAAGAGTATCTGATACCACTTTATAACATCCTGACTCAGGATCCACTCAACTAGTGCCCCAACCTGGTGAGTCATAAGGCATCAAGCACACCTCCCCATATGCTAGAGGCTTCTGACTAGCAGTGAGGGTCTAAGGTATTATAATAGTGAAAATATACCCTCATATCAGAGTGGAAGAATAGATAGGATAAATAAATAGGAAATAGAAAAAACATGATATAAAATATAGCACAATGGAGACAATAAAATAATAAATTATGAAAGCATAAATAAACAACAACAACTGTAATAGTGATCAAAATACCATAGGATGAGTCATATACGAGATGATTTCATGGAATGATGATATACAAAATAGAAACAAGGGATACATGGGACATGCATATACAACATTCTATACAAAAAAAAAACAAAAAATTCCAAAAGGCTACTCCACTAGAATCACAGGCATACACTTTGTCATATACTCATATGCTCTAAGAAAAAATTAAACATACCAATCATCTATAGCATGGATCTTTCTCTTATCCATACCTTTAGACATAAATTCTACTCGGGTGATAAATACGACCCGAGTAGTGTGTGAGATAAACTCAGTAGGCCATCACCAACAAACTCTAGAAATAATGAAGCTAGTGTACATAGAATAGAAGTGTGTAGATATAATTAATGATAAATAAATCTAAATAAATAAATACCAGTTGGCTCAGGTTCCATCAGGACACATGGAAGACTCTACTTGCTTTGACATAGGTCAGAATATGTCTGATCCGAGTACCATATATATATATATAACCAATAACATATATATATATATAGTATATATTGTATACATGTATATACACTAAGTATGTGAGGACATAAGTGGGCATATATATGTATACTAGGTGCTAGCTAGAACCAGGGCATAAATCAGGCATCCATAACAAGTCTAACTAGCTATAGGCTCAAGAAAGGGTACAAGACCTAAATACCATAATAAATTCAAGACATCATTCCTGTCATTTGATATGGGTGGGGCGAGTCATCATGCCCAACTCCTGATATGGAGGAATGTGGAACATCATGCCCATCGCCCAAATAAAAGTATAATGGTGAGATATTCCATGTTGAACACCCAATTTAAGGAAGTGTTAAATGTCATGATCAACAAATAGCTTAACCACCATTCACCATCCAATATCAATGGTATACTCATAATAATAATAACAACATGAGGGATCAACTCTTAACCATCATAATCATCAATACCCAATACAGCCATGAGCATTATAGTTCATGTAATATATAAATAAAATCATGCATCACTTGGTGTCGACTTGACACCATTTATCAATCATTAAAATTAATCCACTTAATTAATTAATCAAGGAAAATAAATATTAAAGCTAATCCAAACACTTACATAGTGTTTTGGTCAACTTAAAAAATTATATCAAAGAGGGAATTTCTATTTCCAAGTCAATCCAAACACATAGGAGGTGGTTGGTCTATTAAAAAATTATATAATAGGGGGAAATTAATTTAGTACACCCAAAGGGGTAGAAATGAAAAATTTCAACAACATTTAAACACTTATTAAGGGTCTATGGGAGTATAACAATGTGCTTGAATTTAATTATAAAGAAATAAAACATTTAAGGGAAACACACAGAAATGGATGATGTTCGACAAAAAAATGAATCTATAAAACATCATGAATTTTAGAGAAAACAACTAAAACAACTATCTTAGATATGTAGATGAATCCTCATCCAATATTGGCTTTAGGTTTGAAGTATAATGGAAGAAAGTATAGAAATAGACCAACAAACTTAAAATAGGTCATATGAACTTGCACTTAAATAGTTAAAGAAATGGGAAGATCAACCCAAAATGAAATCAATAGGATTAAGGATCTTAACTATAGTTACCTAATGCTACTGATAGTGATTCGTTTGGATTTAAAATAAGGTATCAATGAAAATTTATAACTTGGGAGGAGAAAGAACTCGCATAATAAGGTAGGAGGCTCCTAATGCTGGAAATGAAGGTAGGAAGGATAAAAGGTGTTTAAAAACATTTTAGGGAAAAAAATTTAAATTCACCCTTAAAAATATGGGTTGCATAGTTGGCCAAACCATGAGATAACCATGAGACACCCACTATCTAAGGAGGGAACTCACATGGGATAAGTGCATAGTTTTCTTAACCATGTGAAATCCATGTAAAAATGCTCTTTCCAAAACCAATTAAAATTCACACAGGTGTGCGCCTCAACTCACACGGTTGTAGAAAACTGTGTGACCACTTTTTCCCCTCTGAAATGCCCCACGGTTAGGAAAAACCATGCATACTGAGCTACATGGTTTCTAATAACAGTGTGTCCCAATATGTTTCTCCACATTCCAGGGCTCTGGGCTCCAAAAAATCCCCATACACACCCATGACCTCCTAAACTTCATTAGGTACCATTATAGGGGCCAAACTAAGGAATTTAAGTCGAAAAACAACATTCTATACCTTTTTGAAAATCCAGGTTTTTGAAAAAGAGACTTATTTAACAAATTTGAACCTTATAATTATAAATATGAGATATATTTTAGAAAGTGATAGAATTTAATTTAAAATTAAACCCACAAAACACAATGAATACAATTTTTCAGAAAAATGAGTTTTTAAGTATTAAAATGTTTTTATACAAAATTTAAGTATAAGTTTGATTCCAATAACATTTATTAGATTATGTTTAATAAAAACTGATTAAATATTAAAACAAATCTAAAATAGAATGTGACTTTGTAAATACTTGAAAAAAGATGATTTTCAATAAAAATTAGTATTTTTCACTATTAATTGAAAAATAAATTTTTTCATAAAATTCTCAAAAAATCATCATAAGATCATTTTGACATGATGAATTTTAAAATGAAGTTTATTTTTTCAAATTAAAATTATATAACTTGGAAATCAAGATTTTAAATAAAACCATATAATGCATGGAAACCCAATTTGGTTAGAGATAGATCCTTTTCCTTTGATTAAAAAATTACCTAATATTCTTTTAATGAATATAAATATTAAAAATCTAATTAATGAATGAAAATTATTTATCTTAACATCATCTGGGTTGTTATAGTATTGGAATTAAAAAATATAATAAAATCTAAATAATGGAACCATTAAATAATATTAGAGTAAATAAAAGTATTGAATCTAAGATATAGGTGTCAATAATAAATAAATATCAATACGCTCTAACATAATTGAACCATACAGATCATAGATAAATATATCAAAGACCACCCACTTGGATGATCAAGTAAAAAAATAAATATAGAAACAAAATAAAAATGACACATAATTATAAACATTGGAGTCTCTCCCTAGTCATATATCCCAACTATATCAACTTATTCTAGCTTAATCACCCATCCAACCTATTATTTTAAAACTATAAAATGGTTTTCACATTAAAAAAGGTACTCATATAGGGTTTGAGCATAAAAATTAAAAGGGGACCACCAATGAGGTCCCTTATATATGCCAAAATATTTATGTATGTATTAAAATTAAAATAATTAAGGCTATTATATACAACAGAAAATTAATTGTATTGGGTCATTTTTGGATTACTAGGTCACCACGACACCTAACCCCACCATCTTTCGCTAATAATGGTAGTTATGTCTACCATATCTATATTATATATGAAACAAATTTAGGATAGATGGAACATAAATATATATTTATATAGAAAACTCACCAAGTTAAGGGATAACATAACCAAACTTGGGTATAAGAAACACATATAAGAGAGGTTTAACATAGCCAAACCCTAGGAATCACTTCTATGAAAGGGGTAACATAACTATAATCAAGTAAAAAACATAAAAACATATAGAAAATGTATATGAAAAATTCATAACATAATCATAACAGTATATGTGAAATCCATCTGGGAAAGGCATAACATAGCCATACCTATCTAGCTGAGAAAATGAAGATCCTCCCACTCATTTATAATTTTCCTATAATTCTAACATAGGAAAATCACCTGGGTAGTGTAACTCTACACCCTGATTCCCATGGACCCATGTTTCCACCACATCATCCATATATTTTCCACATATATGTTACATCAATATAGAGAGGTTTAAAAAAATACAAAGCATGGATAACATATCCCTACAACCTAGATTTTAGTTAGTAACCATCTATATCTAGAACTCTACTATAGGATATCAACAACACCTCAATTATGGATCATATTACTCAATCCCTACAACTAAAAACAACCTATAGATATAAATATAACATTTAATGATTTAAAATCCCTTAGGATATGATAAATCTATCCAACATAGTCTAATTATTTTATAAGGTTGAATCAAGACTAGTCCCATACAAGGAAATATCATCTTAGTCTAAAAGAACCAAGGAAATATCATCTTAGTCTAAAAGAACCTTCTAAATAAAAATTAAATTTTTATTTCAAAAAACACTTTTAAGGAGAAAGTGTGAAACCAAAAAAGTATATAACATTAAAAATTTCCAAAGAACCTTCACATACTTACCCTTTGATTAGAAAAACCAAAGAAACCATTCTATTATGATTATTATATTTGTTCACTACTTTTCACCAAACTATTCTCTATTTGTGTGCTTAAATCCCATATATAACCAAACATCCATCCTATTCTAAGGTAACACATTCACCCATACTACCCAAGATATATATGGTTTCCTTATATTATACTATCCTTAATATGTCCCAATTTACCCCTATAAGAGAGTTATTACCCAAGGTAAATTCTAATTTCCACCTCCTCTAGGAAAAAATTAACACACCTATGAGGAATGCTTACCTACTCTAACTAATTTGAACATCCCAATCACCAATGCACACTAAGCCTCCTATTCTAATCATGGTCCACTATTTCTATTCCTATAAATACATTTCCTTAAAGGGAATTCCAAGGTCCAAGGGACATGATCACAACCCATTCCACCAACCCTAAGGTTACAGACTAACTGAAGCCACTACTTGAGGATGTTCCCACCTTGGAGTCCTTTGTCCACATCACTAAGGATCACTCTAAGATACCAATGAATTATTACATGAACCAAGATCCTAAATGGATTCATCAAATATTACTAGTAAAAAATCCCCTTGGTGATATATTCACCATGTGTGTCTAGATTTCCCAAACCATATGAGAAATACTAACTCCAATTCTATACAGCTCTACCCTATCCCCCTTATAATTAGAATACACTTAGAACCTATACAACATCCCAAACTATAAACCTTAATCATGAACACACAATTACATGTATACACACATATAGTTAATTATTAAAGGGATAACCTTACTTGATATCGAATTCACTACTCCTTTAGCCATGCTTCTCAACTGTGTATAAGATCACACTAAGACTTAATTAACTCCTAGGAATAATCTCATTCCATGAGCCCCCATTAATAATTTATAAAAAATTATAATTAAATTAAAAAATTAATTAAAGGATGTGTAATCATAGAAAACTTTCCAAGACTTTTTATAACATTGAAACCATAACCAATGACATACAGAATGTCCATGGCATGAAACTATAATTCCTACTAGAAAACGATATATGAATCGATACTAAATCTAATTTCAATTAAAATACAATTAATTGAAATCCTAAGAAAAAATCATTAGGTTGTTTATATTAAGAAAAATGGAATATGATGAGTCACATTATTCGTCTATGGATGGACTCTAATTATCATACCAATAATACCCTTCATGTAGGTTGGATTTCACCATAAATTGGTTAAATCTGACATAAATCCCTAACCAGAACATCTCCAAGTAATAAGATAAAGGAAATAAGAATGGGGGGAATAATATAGGGGGCTAAACCTACCTAAAATCATTTGGGGAATACCTCCAAAACCACCCCCATTCATGGGGATCCATTAGAAAAGAAGATAGGGACAAGGAAGATCAAATGACTCCCTCCCAAGCCCATATATTTTCTTAAGATTAGAGGTGGAAAACTATGAAATTAGAATGATTACCATATTTTTGAAAAGTTGTTCTAGGACTACCAGGCACATAGTGGTTTATACAAGGTACCTAGTGCCTCACCGACATATTTATGGGTAATGCAAGGGCCTTTCCCACTAGATTATGAAATGAGTACCCATTTCCTAGTACTAGGTAATCAATAAGATCTTACTATAGAAATTCAATAGTAAATCCTCTTTGACCCTACCACTATGAACCAACAAATCCCTAAAAACCCTAAACCCTTTCCAAAATAATCTCAATTCAGTACTCAATACTAAAAAACTAAATTAGAACACATGTTGAAAACTCTTCCTACTCTCGATCCATAATAATTTAAATTTACTCTAAAACCAATGACCTATAATGACATGGTTCATTACAAATCCCCCCACCATAAAACTTATCCTCCATGAGAAGCACCCATAGATGTCCCGTAAATTCTATATCACCTACTTGGAATATAATTTTTCTACTCATTTCTAAATCCAAATTGGATCCCATTAGATAATATTCTTACCCAATCCATTCAAATTGATTTTTCACTAAAATCCATACTCCAACACTTTAGACTTATTATTCATCTCTCAAATGAAAAATTTGAAACTAAAACCTTCTCATCATATTATTTTTTTCTTGAAAATCACTATCTAGGACTCTATCATACTGATTATCTTTTGAATTTTCATGACCCACTTATATGGCACAAGATTTCACATCCCAATATACAATTCCTCTAATATCATAATACATAATTTATCTCGATAAATATTTCTAATAAAATCACACTTAAACATGATTTCAACCTTGTATTATTGTTCAATATGTTTAATAACCTTTAATTTAGTACGAATGTTTCCATACTTTACTCTTCAAGCATTGACCAATAAAAACTATCGACTTATACTTGATCTGTCCATCAAATAAAATTATGTGTTAGACACCATCCATGCTAAATTTACTAGAAAATTTTCTATCCATAAAAATCTTAGAATATATAAAGGAATTAGACTAAATTCAAATTTTTATACCTCAAAATATCAATGAAAATTCATTCAATCAATCCCAATCATCTAACTCGATCCTGAACCACTTGATGACCTAAATAAAACTCCATCAGAGCCATAAATTGAATGAATGATAGATCAATCTCCACTATATAATTTTACATTTCATTATCTCTCCAATACCATATCACTTGAACATTGACATTCTACAAGGATTCCCACACATGATCCATGCTAGTCAAAACCCACTAATCTTAACCATTGATCCCTTCTTCTAGGTCCAATTATACTAGGTAGTTTCAAATATCCCTTTCCTAATCCTTACAACAATTGGAAATAATTTCAATTCATCATAATACTAAAGTATCTATGGAAATATTACACTTCATCCATGAGAAGTAATTACCTTATCTTGGAAACCTCTGACCACTATACATTAATTCACAAGAAAAACCGGCATAACTCAATGTTTCTCTCAAGGAGAGACTTATAAATCTTCACCAACATCCCAAATATCATTAAATAAGACCTCCCATTCATCCACTAAAATATAGTGGAACTTACCCTCATGAAATTAATACTTTCCTTTTATAAACAACCCACAAGTAGGTTATTCTTACCACATAACCAATCCACTCAAGCATGGATTTAATTCATTAACTCTACATGAGTCTTCTGCATTCCTATAAAAAATTGGTAAGATTGAAATGGATAAATCCAATCAATAATTAATGAAATTATTCTTATTTATTGAAGATTTCATTAAGAAATTTGATAATTTACAACTTATATACTCCAAGGTAGTGTCATTGGGTACTACCCATTGAAGGTGTCATCTTTTTTCAAGATCTGAAATTCGGTAAGTGACTGACTATCTAATATCTCACATCAATGATAAGTTACTCAACACATTAATCATTTTTTAAAAATTATAGTTAAATTATAAATTTAATTTAAATATGCATAATCTTTATAAACTCACAAAGAATTAATGAGATACAAAAATTTTAACCAAATAAATGTGAAAGATCTATGTATTTATTCAAAAAATTATATTATAAAAATCCCCAGGAATAGATATCCAATCAACCATTAATATAATACCAATTTTATAAAATCCCAAGAAAAGCATAATGGGTGGTTTACCTTAAAATAAATAGTGAGCGACAGTTCATGTTATTCCTATTTGGATATCCTCAATCCATCTCACCAAGAAACCCCTATATATTTGTAATATTTCACATTTCATTAGTAAAATAAGATTTAAATTCTTAACCATAACACCACCAAATTATAGTAATGGGGAATAAAGAACAAGGGGAGGAGATAGAGGGGAGAAACCTATCCCAATATTACTTAGGAAGACCTCTAGAACCACACCTATTCATAAAGATCCAAGGTAGAGGAAGTGTGGGAGAGAGATGGTTGAATGTAAACCTATCAATATCCCATTTTTTCTTAAGAATATAGGGGTATGATTACGAAATTACAATTATTCTCCCTATTTTTAAAAATAGGTTATGGGCTTACGATGTACCTAATGGATTTTATTGAGTACCTGGTGCCTCACTGAACACTCGGTATAAGATGACCAGTTGGATGGTGGGGAATCTAAGGGAACTTCCCCACTAGATCATGTTCTGGGTATCTAGGTCTCTACATCAGAAACCCGATGGTCTCCTATTATTGAAATTCAGAACCAAATCCACCCTAAACCTAACTTGATAAACTTCCAACACCTAAAACCCCTAAAATCTTATCCTAAATAACATAAATTCAATATTTATGTCTTGAAAACCAAATCCAAAACACCAATAAAAAACACTTATTCTAAACCACTATACTCATTATCAATCAAAATTAAAATTTCCTCCAAAATCACCAACTCATAAAAAATAATATTTTTATAAAATCATTATTAATGTTACATAGAGTATTATTCATTAGATAATAAACAATTGAGAGACATGATATTATAATAAATTACATGATTAATGGAATAAGATCATGAAATTATAAGAATTTATCATGAGGCATGATAAAATAATTATAGATCATTACATAGAAACATAGTAACATAAAATCCTTATCATAAAAATAAGTAATATACCATTGTATAAGGATAAAAAATCATAAAATATTTATCATAAAACACAGTGAAATTTAATAGGAAAATGAAACATATAAAATCATAGGATATCATAAGTAAAGGTACACAAAGACCATCATAAAATAGTATATACACTAAAATACATCATGTTTAGGTATAATAGACCTAGATAACAACATTTTCACATGAAATAATGGAAAAGGATAACTATATCATGTCCTGGATTAATGTACAAGTCTAACTTCATCATGTCCATACTAAATTTATCATGCCATGGCTTAATATTCTCATGTGATTTAAAACTTTACCCAATGAATTAGAGGACTATATAATTTAGTAATAACCCATCACATAATGACATATCCACAAATATATACACTACATAAACCTAAAAACAATAATCAAGAATCAATTAAATCTATAACATAATTAACTCATGAAAATAAAATAGGTTATATATAAACTTTTATGAGGTATAAAATTCATCCAAAGAAGAAATTGGATAATACCATGAATATTTATACATGAAATAATAATTAATTATTTTATTTATAATATTTTTACATATATAATAAATGGATACGCACTCTTAATAATAGTTTTCCCCACTTAATAAAATGATATGGTTATTTAGGTGAACACCCTTCAATATGAGGAAAGAAGTACATGGTATTATCAAGGGAAAGTTATTTTTGAAAATGTTATCTTTAGAATAGTTTATTATAAGGAAAGACAAAGGTGGTGATGGATAAATCCTATCATAGGGATTTTATTTCCACAACACCTTGGTTACAATGAAATATAGATTATATATAAATGAATTATTTTGATATAGTAATATCTTAGGAAAAGTGTATAATGAGATGAAATAAAAATTAAGGAATATTCAAATACTGGAATTTAAAATGGTATATACATAGATTAAAAATCCTATATATAAAGATAATAAATTATTGAAAAATTATGAAATCAATTCCTTAGTTTTTTCACAATGTTGAAATAATCGTAAATAATAAAAAGAATAGATTAAACATTATTTTCAAGAAATTACCTAATGATAATAATATTTACATATAAATATATTTCAAATATGTTTTTGAATCATATAATAATTTAATTGAAAATGGATATTGATAATAAATGGAGGAAAATAGAAGGTAAATCATGATTCTTTTAAAGTTAAGTTATATTTTCATAAAAAAAATATACAATTCACTTTAAAAATTATTTTCAAATGGAAAAAAATAATTTTAAATATTTATTTTTATAATAAAAAATTTCAATAATGGAAACTTGAAATGAAATAAAGGTAAAGTTTAATAAACTTTGATAAAATTATTGGAAATGCTATGGAAATTGAAATAAATATCTTTTTAGAAATTTATTAATGATTTGAAGTAACACACATCAATGAAAATGATATAATTTTTTAAAATAGAATTGAATAGAATCATGAGAGGTTTAAAAGAAAATAAATAATAAAATTTCAAAATAATAATAATAAAATTTATGATAAGAATGAATATGGATATAGATAAACTAAAAAACTTGGATGGATCCTCACCCCCTGGTGTTTTGATCTATTTTTAGTCTTGGATTCCTTCTCCTATTATCAGGGATTCCTTCCCCTTATGCCTTCCCTCGACTTAAAATATTCCTCTTTCTCCAAAATGTTTATCTTATTTCTTTCCCCCTTCCCTTAATTTTTTGGGTTTCCCCTTACTTTTTTTCCATAGGAAACCATTCAGGATTTGGTATGAATTTCTACACTACTATTGTAGCCAGAACCGATATACTTGAACCCATATTGATCAGTATGATGTTATTTCTCATTGATTTTACATTGTGTAAGTGATATTTTTTTGGATATCTTTTTGAATCTCAGTTTTTCTGGGTCTGTTGACTTATTGGTCTCTCTTCAGTGTTTCCATTCACCCCACTGATCTTTTTATACCTAACTCATCACAACAAACCCCATCCATGATCTGGTACGGTGATTCTTATGATTATTTTTTTTGTTGGATGTCTCGATAACATATTTTTTTTGAGTTTCCTAGTTTTTTCTACTTTCTATTCTCTTTTTCATGTCCATTTTACTCTATGGTCCTTCATTGGTGGTGAAACAACCAACATGTACCTCTCTCTATCACTCATCCCTATCTCATTTTTTCCTCTTGATTTATACCTATTTAATTTAATTTTAGGGCAGCTTATAGTAAAGGTGAATTATGACAGTTATATTTGGACGAAGAAGCACATCTTTATTATGGTAAAGGCTTACTGAGGAGAAGATATTAGTGTAGAGGTGATGGGTTTGGGTTGTAGATATTTTGATTCACTAGCTAGTGTCTAGCCCTAAGAGATATTGGTATTGGATTTGGGAGTCTTAGATATGCGACTGGTGTTTCTGATGGTTCAAATATTATGGTTAAAGATGGTATATACTCATCAATGTTGGCATTCCAAGTTTGTGATTATTGTTTCTTGGGGGTAATAATTCCGGTTTTTGGTTATGATGGTGGTTTCTTATAGGTTTGGAGGATCTTATTGTTAGTGATCCCATCCCATGGAGAAGGGGTTTTTCTATATGATGTATTTAT
Organism: Viscum album; assembly: GCA_963277665.1. Lineage (NCBI taxonomy): Eukaryota > Viridiplantae > Streptophyta > Magnoliopsida > Santalales > Viscaceae > Viscum > Viscum album. The sequence goes on from OY728150.1 coordinate 687,766,410, forward strand.
GGTGTAGATTGTAATGTGTTATCCAAAATTACACTCAATTGGTGCTCTAGAATGGGGGAACACAAGACCCCAGCTACTCCTCCCTATACACTAGGGGTCTAGGGTGTGACCATGGGGAGACTATACCCCCATATTAGAGTTAACATGAATGAATAAATAATTAAATAACATAAATATAATCAAATAAGAGTATGTAGAAGAAATAATAATATGAAATGATAATAAATGAATGTAGAATAAATATAGACTCAAATGATCATTTATATAAACAAAAAATATTTCATATTGGCCTGATCACATATACAAAGTAAATAAATAAAAGAAATAAGACTAGAAAAGAGGTCATGTACCTAAATCTAGGTCTCATATCCAATATCATGATCTGAATTGAGATTCCCCATATTAAACACATAATACCAGGCCTCAGACCAACTTGAACTTGCAACCAAGTGAGAGTCTACTCAGGTACCCAAGTTTAATGGTGGCCCAACCAAGATGTGAGTATATAACTTAGCAGGGAACCACCAATATATTCCTGTAAAAAACTTAAAATATAGTGATATGTGCATGTGATATGCTTAGAATAAATAAAAATATATAAAAATATAAATATATAAATAAACTATCCTCAATCCTTGGGCTCACCTACCCCTGATTAACCATACCTACTCCAGCTAGTGCCATAGTGTCTCTAAGAATAATACATCATATTGGGGGGGATACAAGTACTACCCTAGGATACCATGTACATGCATCCACTAGGGTGATAACACAAAATCCTAGAAATTAATCTAGGAATACATGTAAGATTAGGCCCAACCAACTAAGCATCCTTTCATAAAGGGATCAAAAGCTAGATCCTAGGCATCTCTCCAAACACCAGTATAATAATGAATGGCTTGAAGCTGATTCCTAGAATCTTGGGAAATAAATGATCAGAATCAACTCCATGTTACTATTACAATTAAACAAATCCAAGTTAACTTTTGAATCCCATAAGGTATGAGTAAATTCATTAGGATTGACTAGCTAGATCCTAGAGGCGACCAAGACATCACATAATAGTAATGATTATAATAATCCCCAAAGTATGAATGACTGGATCCTAGACATTATAGGAATAATAGGTGTAAAAAACTAGATAAAGTTAATATTAAATTAGTTTCATGCCTTATTAGTATTCATTAATTAGAATTTATATAGTTATTATAAGAATATTATGCAAATTTTTAATAAAAAATGAAATAGTTTTATTCTTATTAAATTTGTTTTCTTATATTATACAGTTTTATTTAAAAGTTTAATTTATAAATTTTAGAATTTTAATTTGAAAAAAATGAAAATAATTTTTTATATCATCATATCAAAATTATCTTAAAGTTAAATTTCTATATTTTTCTGAAAAGATTTATTTTTCAGTGAATAGTAAAAATACCAATTTTTATAAAATTATAATTTATATTCATTAAATAAATTAATTTAAAAGTACCATTTGATATTAAAGTAAAATAAGTCTCATTTAATTATAAATAATCTAATTTATTAAAAATTAATCATCATTATACCTTATTTTAGTATAAGTTCATTTTATGACTTAAAACACATTTTTCTAAAAAAAATCGTTGAAATTTGAGTTTTAATCTTAAATTATTTTTTTACACTTCTATAAATTTAATCTCAAAAAATGGATTCCATATTTCAAATAATATGTTCTAGATTTGGTAAATATTTCCCTTTTATTTTTTGGTCATTATGAATAGTAACTGTAATAATTATTTGTCACATCGGTAAGGGTAAATTGGGTGATTAAGGTTCAAAGTAATGTGATAAGGCCTAAAAATATCACTAACACATAAATTTATTTTATTATATATATTTTTTTCTACCATAAACATAAATCGTTCAAAAAATTGGAAATTTATTACCACTTTTCTTTGATAATGACCATAATATAATTTTAAATAAAAAATAAAAACAAAATTTCACTCTCTTTATTTTAATATCTATAATTTTTTTAGAGTGATAAAATAGGTTATGTTAAGTTATAAATGATTATTTTAAATATAATTAATTTTTTTATCATCTTAATTTAATTTTAATTTTTATAAATGAAATAATTTCCTTAAATATTTACGCAACACCAACACAGTGCTTGTGCAAGCAGTGGAAAATCGTGTAAATAGTTTTAAAAACTGTATAAGTAATTTTTTTGGGTTATTTATAGTGTCCTATGAATTTTATATAAAAATTTAATATATTATATTTTTTTAATTTTTTTATTTGAATTAAATTTCTATCTTTATTCCATTAAAGTTGAATTAAATTAATAGTTCCAAAAAGGGTATTAATGATATTTTATAATAAACAACATTTTATTAAATGACTTAAAATTTATAAAAATATTATATTCAGAAAATTTAATGGGTTAAGGTTTATAATATCAACTATGGTTCATTTATGGTCCACTTTCCTTTTTATAGTAACTTTCTTGACTCTTATTGTGTAGAAAACATTGATATCATGATAATCATTGAAATGGTTAATAAGGGGTTAAAAGAAATATATAAGGGTAAAAAAAATCACATAAACTTACCCATGTTTTATTTTATGAGATTATTTAGACTCATACTCATATTATATTCTAATTATATCAATTTAGAGCCATTTTCCATGAAATTAAATTTACATTAATTTAATACTTTATATAATTACAAGTGTGCCCCTTCCTTCACTTATAAAAGTGAACCTACTATTATCTATTCCTCACACCTTTTAAGCACTATAGTTCAGAAAATACCTACTCAATTATCTCTGCAAATTCACTATACATATCCTAGAGGTCTTGGTCTCACTAAAATACCCAACCTAGGAGTCTTAAGGTGTAATCCAATGAGGTTTTCTAATGTGAAGGTATAAGTCCTAACCAACTTATTTCAAGTTTATTTCTTCTTCAACATTTTTAAAATATTTTTTAACACTAATTAAATAATAAAAAAAGTATCTAAAATATACTAATATGTTATTGGTATTATTTTATAACCCCTTTTCATCTCATTTTCCATTCTATGGGAAATGAAAACATCGCTTGTGCGTAGGTGTGGATTACCACCTCTATAAAGGGATATGTTTAATTTTACATCACCTCATCTCATGGATATTTATTATGATAGATTTAATTGCTATATATTATATTAATTAAATGATTAACATTATAAAAAATCTAATATATTATATAATTTCTTACATTTCCATTCGTTGAAAAATGATAACGTTGTTCATGCGTACGTGTGGACTGACACCTCCATGAAGCGATGTAATTATCTTTTCATAAACACATCATATGGAAGTTATATATATGTTTATTTAAATAGGTATATTATTTTTATGATATAATCATAATTATATAAAGATAAAATAACACTTACCTTCTTTCCAACATGATCATTGAAAAATAAAAATGTCACTCATGCATACGTATGACCTACCGTCTCCATGATTTTACCTAGTTCATTTTTAATAACCAAAATTAATGATAGTTTTTAAATTATAACTTATGTATAAAAATTATAATTATTTCATTATTATTATTCTAGAGTTTTTTTTAATAATTACCTCTTTTAACATAGTCAACTTACCAAAATCATTTTGGACATATGAGGTGAATATCGTCAAAACATCCGACATGAACTTAACTGATTAAGTAATTATATATAACATAGTAATAAATAAAATAAAATAAATAATAAATTTAAAAACTTTTCTTAAGAAATTAAATAATTAATATAAGTTTATTAATCATGATGATAAAGAACACACATGACGATTCAAACACAAGGTATGGGACACTTTAACTTAAAACCTCATTCTATATGTTTTAAAGATTTATTTTCTAAATATTTTTCTACCATGTACATATTATTAAAATTATTTTATAGATGTATTTATATAGATATAAATGAATTATAAAGTACATTTTATGTCTCTTTTGATTTTCTTATAAATTTTTTGAAAAGGAATATTTTTACATATTTTATATAGAATTTTTTTTTACTTTCTTTTCAAAAGGAAAAAGGAATATTATATTTTAACATATATAGTGTTAATCACTTTTCCCACTACCACATACATTATTTTTTGTTTTTATTCCTTTAAAATATTCCATGTTTTCTTTAAGGGAAAACCCTCTTTTCTTTTTTATAGGCATTTTAGTCTTGAAAATGGGTTTTTAAAAGGAAAGGGTATTTTGATATCCAAAAATGTTTTGCATATGGGTTCAAAAGAGTTTTTCTAAGGTTTTGATATGAAAAGGTAAAAAATAAAATGTTTTGTTCATGATATGGTACTTTATAATTTTATATTATTACAAGTGATCATAATAAAACTTATACAATGGGTGAAATCGATACATGTTATATGATGGGTGAGCTCGATACAACTTATACGATGGGTGGCCCCAATACATCTTATATGAAGGGTGAGCAAAATATAGATTATACGAAGTGTAATCCTGATACAACTTATAGGATTTGTGATCACAATATATATCTTCAATAAATTGGATAATGTTCTTTATTTTCAAAGGTAATAATAAAGAAGTTAACCAGAGAGGTTTCTCATATTGATTTAACTAGGCTCTGGTTATTTCTGACACAAGTTATAAATATAATTCTTTAAGTTTCCTAAATAGATTTATCTTTTCTTACTATGGGGTTTAAAGGGTTTCTTTTAGAAATTATATGTTTTCCTATGAATATTATTTATTTCACACGCTCAAAGAATATTTTGATAAAGTTAAAAATTTTATGGGTTTTCATGTTTTCACTGGACTAATGGATTTCTTACTTTTATTCCCCTTATTGATATTTTTTCTCATCTCACATTTAAATGTTTTTCATAGGTTTTAAGTATAAGTAATAAAAAATATAAAGTTAATTTGAAACTCATGAAGATTTTTCATGAATATAAAACAAGTTTCATTTTAAAAGTTTTATATTATGGGAAAATGGATGCTGAGTGGATGTTCCAACTTTATAATGTATGAGTTTTTATGTAAAATTTATGACCTAATTAACTAAAAATCTAAAACTAAAAGATATTTGGGAATGAAAGAAATTAAATTCCAGTCTAAATACACTATATTATTTAATTTTTAAGGTTGGGTCCTTATACTAGGTACCCTTTGCATCTAAGGAATCCCATACATACCTAAGGTCAAATCCTAACATATTGAGTATTATTTACATGGAACAATATCCAAATACTGGGAACAACATCCAGGTATCCATAAACATACCATCATCATACCATATGGGCTCAAAATCCTAGTAACTTGAATCACCTTTATGAGTCCCCAATATCACTACTGTTATATCATATTAGGTTCATAATCCAAATATTAAGAATTAAGTTTGTGCATCCGTACATGCATTATATATATACCAATTGTTGAAAAAAAAAATCCCTCATTGTGACTTTGTAATTTTTCTCGGTTGATTATGTTTGTTGACAAAGAAGGTTTATAAGGTTAGTTGTGGAGTTCTGGCATGATTTTTGACCAATTATGTTGAAAATTATTCAAGATAGAGGTATCAAAGCTCTTAAAGTGGTAAAAAAATTACATATACAAGGTGGTACTATTTACCAGTGTTTTCTAAATTCTTGGGGTCTAAAATTTTGAGGATGGATCAAGTTTCATAAAAGTTGGATTTCCAGAGATGACTGTTGAAAATATGGAAAATGAATGGAATTCATGAAAGTCTAGTTTTTCTTAAAAATTTAGTGATACACAAAGGTTCGTAGATTCATGAAATATATATGATTCATAAAGTAAAGATGATATGTTACTCAATTCCAAGAAGTTTTATGAAACATAAAATTTTCCTAAAGTTTCGTGAAGGAAGGGAGTTTCACAAACAAGAATGAAGAGTTTCACAAGAATGTAGTGGTGTACTTAAGTGTTTTGTGAAAGGAAGGAAATTCATATAAATATGTGGATACCACCCTCATTTTAAGACAGGAATACTTAATGAAAATAAAAAGGATATGAATTCCTGAAGGAATTTCATGAAACATTTCCTTACATGAAGGATTCATAAAAATATCAGTTTCTTGAAGGAATGAAGTTTTACAAAATAAAAAGTTTTAAAAAAATTTGTGAGTTTCAAGAAATATTATAAAGGTTAAAAAATGGTTTTTAGTTTCATTAAAGAAAAAGTTTCATGAATGTTTTAAAATTTTCAGGAATGATTTGGTAGTTTCATGAAAGTTGAGAAAGGGGATTCATAAAAGTGAATCTTAAGTGAATCAAAAGTGATTTCCCATTAATTCTATGATAAATTTGTATTCATAAAGTAAATGAAAGTAGAACTTAATGATACAATAAATAAGGTGTAATAAATATTGATTTAAGTTATCAAAAGAAGAATCTTTTGAAGTAGTAGGAGAGACACTTCAATTGAGAGAGTAGTGATATTTTAAATTACGATTGGTTGTAAACTAGGAGGGATAGTGAGTTCGCTCTGAATTTTTTAATTGTAGTGCACTATAGTGGATTTGGTATATAGTCACATTATCTTTGTATGATCCTTGTATTCAGCCTAATGTGGGTGAACCAAGTAAAATTTTTGTGTCTCATTCATGATTTCATTTCAATTAATACATTATTACAGGAAAGGGAGACAGTAGTGTTTCATTTAACAAATAAATAAGATTTAAAGGGGAATTTATTTTAATATATCATACCCTGATTCACCCACCCTATTAAGGTATTTAACCTAGTTTGTATAATAATTAGTATCATAAGGAAATGTTAAAATCAGAGGTTCCATCTTAGTAGAAGCAATGGAGTTTGGTAACCACCAAGGGATTCCAATCTTTGATGGAAACAATTGTCATTTTTGGAAGAATATTATGCAACACTACTTTTGATAATTAGAAATGGATGTATTTATATATATGATTCATGGTATTTCTTCTAGTGTGGATATTATAGCTTTATAAGAATCAGACCAAAGGGAATTGGATACTGACACCAGAGGAATCAATGCATTAGGGGTAGAATTATCTAATGAAATTTACACAAAGTAAATTTCATGTAAATTATTATATTACATGTGGGAAAAGTTCCTAAATATCTATGATGGTGATTCAAACGTTAGAAAAGTTAAATTATAGGTTCTATGGAACAGATATTAGGATTTTAGAATGCACCCCAATGAGTTTGTAGATTCTTTTTTTGACTAGGTGAATGTTGTTGTGTAAGACATGTGTGGTATAAGAGAAAATCTTAAATAAGTAAAGATCTTTAAGAACATCTTGAGAAGACTTACACCTTGGTTCAATACAAAATCCTCTGTACTGGATGATAAAGTTACAAAGGATATGACACTGGATATCTTGCATAGTACTCTTTTCACATTCGAGATGATAAATGAAGATATTGAGTTTATGAAAAATGGGAAGTCCAAAGAGGCGGCATTAAAAGCCATGAAGAATCTCACTATTGAATATGGATAAGAAGAATAATATATGGATGTGTTCATGTCATTTATTTCTTCAAATATATAAATAGGGAAAGGAATGTTCAAAGTTAAACTTCCACTCACCTGATTTTTATGTGGAAAGGTTGGACACCTTATAACAATGTTCCCCAATAAGTTTTATGATGATGATAAATACGAAGTTGAAATACCCGCGAATAATCCTTCAACTTATGTGAAAGGCAAGAAAATTTTTAAGAGAAGAATATTCAAAAAGAAGAATATTTTATCAAAATAAAATGATATTTTTAAAGAATATAAGGTTTAATAGATGTATAAATTCAAGTATTATAGAGAAAATACTATGGTGGAAGTTGTAGGTAACTCCTAGACAAGGGAGGAAATCGATAATGATAAAGGAGAAGTAAAAGGAAGGGTTGATGTCAAGGATGAATTATAAGTCACTATTGAGGAGATAGATGTTTGGAGATCCAAAATTAAGAAATCCAATATATTGGTTCATGATTCCAAACTCTATATGTATAAATACGAATAACTAGAGTATGATCTGAAGAAATAAATTTAAAATCTTAAGTCTTTAATATCAGAGAACTCAGAAAAGGTCATTGAGTACAATCTCAAAGTTAAATAACATAAATGGGGGATCGATGGTTTAAAAAACACAAAAAAATATAAAATAATTAATATAACATGATAGTTATTCTGTATAATTAATATACCATCCAATTCCATACCATTTGACTATCAAGTGAATGATATCGTCGCTTGTGCGTATGTACGACCTACGGTCTCTATGATGCGATGAGATTAATTCTCCACGTTAACCATTAAAGAATGATTATAAATTATATATAATAAATAATCTTAAAATATATGACATAATAATTTTAATATATATATATATATATATATCATTTACTTACTTCCATTCAATTCAATAAGGAAACAAAAACACTGTTCATGCGTACGTACGACCTACTGTATCCATGAACAGTGTATTACATTTCATTTATCTATTTATTATATATATTTCTGATATATAAATCACGTTTTACCTTCTTGAGGTAAGTAAATAATGATATAATTAATAATATAAAGAATAACAAGTCAAAACAAGTACGATAAATAAAACAATTATTACCCAAAACATTGCTTTAACATGGAATTGAGAAATAAATGGGTAATATAAAGTCATAAGTGAATCATATATGATATCATAAATATTATTATGGTTCTTTTACAAGTTAATAATATGTTTAAACCCACTATACATGATTTTTAGACACATACGGAAGAAATAGGACCTACGGTAAGGGTTAATTCTTCAATCTCATTATTATTTGAGATTGTTTATCTGTAAGTATTTATTGGGACATATTTATCGCCATAATCCATGTTTCATAAATAAAAAATATTATTTATATCCTTATAATATTTTTTAATGTCAATTTACCCATTTTTTATTTTTTTAAATGGTATGGAAGGAATATTTCTTTTGTTTTCCATACAAGGTACTTTTTGACTTTTCTGGTAAGAGTAAGAGAAGAATGTTTCTTTTAACTTGTATGGAATGAACGAATTATTACATCTTCATAATAACTTATTTCCAAGAATCTTACTCTACACGATTTCAAGTTTATTTTGAAATAAATTCTTTTCTTTTAAAATTGCACAACATTTTGAGAATAGAAAATATTTTTGAAGAAGAAAGGATATTTTCCTCAGGAATTAAGCTCAAGTGTTTTATCAAAAATATTTTCCATCTTAGATAACATAGGGTTACGTTTCTATCCCTATAATTACTTTTATTTGATTGTGTTTATGATGGAATTATTTTTAGAAAATCCATTTATCTTATATGTATTATTTTATGATGGAATGATGTTTAAGAAACCAATTTTTTGTTCATTGGTTTATGCTATGGTGAATGGTTTATGTTTTTGTGGCACATGTAAGAATGATTTAATTATGAGATGGGTGAGACCTATATCTCCCTCAAATGCATTGGGTAAAGATTTATATCTAATGAGATAGACATGACTAGAATGAAAATTAAATCTAGTTTAGTAATATACGTCTGGAATAACAAGTAAATCTAGTTCAGTAATATATGGTTGGAACGACAAGTAAACCCGGTTCAGTAATGGACTTTGTCCACTATAATGGTCTTGGAAACAATGCCTTGGCTAATATAGAAATCATATTATGTGCTTATTTGTTTTACACAATTCCATGTTATATTCCAATGCTATTTTATCATGGTTCATGATTCCCTTATGATTTATGCCTTATGAACTACTGATATTTATTTCATGACTCAAGATTTTGGTATATGTTAAATGTGGTATGTTTTTTTTTCAAAATTTATGTTCTTGTTTTCACATTCTTATGTTTATATTTTTTAAACCATTTTCCATGATTACCCTTACTGAGAATTTGAGATCACCCCTTTTCATGTTTATTTACCTCTAGGATTTGAAGAAGGGTATTAAGTAAAATGTGTCAAAAAGGGGTTATAGTTATGAATGATAAAGTAGGAGATGATGTAGATGTTTTACGAACCAGTTGTTTATGTTTTTCAGTTTCCAAAGGCACTAAACTAATACAGTCTTTGGGAATCTATTTGTGTAATGTATTAAGTATTCCAAAAAAGTAATTTAATTTCCATGTACATCAAACTTGGGTCGTTACACAAGTGATGAAGATTTAATTGTCTATGAAAAACATTCGAGTGAGATGGTTGATGTTCAATGTTTGATGATATCATATATGTATAATGAACTCATAAAATATCATGAAAATATAGATTCTTATAACATGATTTAGCATCTCAGTGTCCTTTATCTAGAAATAGATAGATAAGAACAATTTGAGAACTACAAGGAAAATTTTCAGAGTAAGATTGGAGATGGTTACCCTTATAGGCTTCACGTAGTCCTGATCCTTAGATAAAATGAACACCTATAAATTCTATGGTTTAAATTCCCCGAATAACTTGGAACTAATCTCATTCTTGCATCACACTCTCAGATATTCTCCAATATTGTTGTAAATTTTAATATGAATAACATTTAAAAGTGTCTCATAGATCTACTTACTATCCTTCACCACATAGATAAATATACAAAGCATGAAAATCATTTCATCCTTAGGGTGAAAAAAAGGAAATGCCAAGAGAAAATACCTAAGTCCAAGACTTCTTTACAATTACCTTCCTGGAAGAGGAATATTAAGGGTCTAGGAAGGGAATACGATGTTTTCTGTTTTTCATGTGGTAAGAAGGTCCATTAGAATACAAAATGAACCCAACCTAAGAAGAAAGGGGAAGCTTCATATGGATTTTCTATCAAGTGTAATTTTTCTATTTCAATAAATTTGGTATTATATATAACTTTTGGTACCCACATATGTTTTCAAATATAGGAACCATGTAGATTCAGAAAGATTGACTGAGGAGAGGTTGATCTACGAGAATCCAATGGATCTAAACTTGATGTTGTAGCTGTTGGGGACTACCACCTCACACTAAAAACTAGAATGATATTGGTTTTTATGGTTTTTTATTGTAATACCCAAAAAATTTAAGATAAAACTATATATATATAAAGTATATAATTAGTGAAAATTCATTGATTAATTCTTATGAAATAATTACTAAGGTTTCAGGAAAGTTATTTTATGCTTTAAAAATACATTTTCTTCAAAAAAGATTTTTATTGAGAACATATTATAATTAAATTATGGAAATTATATAAATTTTATTTTATACAAATAATACCATTTTTTTAAATTATAATATCAATATTATCTTAGGGTGAAATGTTTTTATTTTTCTAAAATGATTAATTTTCCATTGAATAGTGAAAAATACTAATTTTTATTGAAAACTGTATTTTTTCAACTATTGGAAAAGTTACATTTTATTTTAAAATAGTTTAAAAGAAAAACTAGTAATATTATTTTATTAATAATAAAATTATGTTCATTAGATTCAATTTCATGTCTGAATTTGGTATAAAATCATTTTTACACTTAAAATGACGTTTTTCTAAAAAACAATTTTTCGTCACATTTTTATTGTTTAATTTTTAATTAAATTATTCCACATATATGTTTTTAATTTTTAAAAAATGATTCTTTATTTTTATTCAGGATGTATAAATTTAGTAAATAGATACCTTTTATTTTTGGTGAATATGAATAATAACCTTAGTAATACTTGTTACCACAGTAAAGGATAAACAAGGTAATTAAAGTTGAAAATAAAATGAGAAGGACTAAAAAATGATCATAAAACTTGCCTTAATATTATTTAAAGAGACCATTTTTTCCATAATCATCCAATATTATTTTATATTTCATTTTAAATCTATTTGAAATTTATTATGACTGTTATAGTATTTTGTTTCAAGAAAAGTCAAATATGCCACACTCTTATTTTTAATAACGTCAATATTTTTTATATGGGGTTATTGAGAGGATATTTTCAACTAGAAATATAATTTTAAAAGATAAAATATTTCTATTCATACTGTTAATTTATTTTTAAAATTTTGGTGAATAAATAACTACCTTAAATGTTTACACAACACTGAAGCAATAATTATTCAATTAATGGAAATATTAAATAAATGATATTTAAAATATTAAAAGTAATATAATTTGAAATAAATAATTGCATTCATGATTTTTTAGATGAAAATTACATGTTATGGATATAATAAAATATTTTTTTAAATAAATCTGTTTGGATCAATTTATAATTGAATATTAATTTATATTAATTTAATATTTTGAAAAATTCCAAAGATGACCCTCACCATAATTATAAAAAGGAAACCTACTTTTTTATTTATTTACATAAATTTAAGCCATATATCTTGAAAAAAACCTTCCAATAAATATTCTAAAAATCCTAAACCAAGTTTTATAGGCTATGGACCTTGAAAAATACCTTCCCTAGATCCATTAAGAAGAGATCTAAAGGAAGTCCACCGAAGAAGAGGCAACCTTCCTTACCAACTCTTTTAAGTTTATTCATTCTTATAATTTTATTTAATGTGTTATTTACATCCTAAATTAATAAATACCATATAATATATATACTTATATGTTATTAAGATTATGATACAATAATATTACACTATTTATCTATCCTATAAGAAACAAAATCACCATGCATGTGTACGTACAACTGACCATATCTATGAAATGGTGTAATTTATTTTTGATCGCCACTTTACATGGATGGTTATAATTACATAAATAATGGATATATATGATAGTTATGAAATAATATTTATTATTTAATATTAATATATCATATACTTCCTTACCCTTTATACCATTTAGAAATTATATCATCGCTCGTGCATACATACAACTTACCGTCTCCACAAAGCAACATGACTCATTTTTATGTCCACCTTTCAAGAATGATTATAAAAATATATCGAATGAGTAAATATGATATCTATAACCTTAATATAATTATGTATATGAGTTGAATATATCCTATTCACAATAAATGAAACTTTCACAACAAAACATGAATGAGAAACTGAAGCAGTTAACACCCAAAACAAAGGTAATAATGAATTATTATTAACAAAAAAGTGATAATATGATATAATAGAATCATATATGATATTAAAAATATTAATATGGTTCTGGAATAAATTAATAACATGTTTAAAACCATTATACATGAGGTTAGAGAATTTTTAACTAAATGGATGTGTGAGGTAAGGGATTTCATCTCAATTTCCGATCCATTGAGACATATTTGGTAATATGCACCTGTTTATTTTTATGTTGTGCACATACTATACCATTGAGATATTTAAAATGAATATATATTTATTCATGATCATTAAAGTTCATTTCAAGTTTACTCTTTTAAATATTTTCCATATTGTCTTCTAAATTTTCATCTCTTTGGAACTTGAATCTAGAAAATAAATGTTTAAAAGAAAAATAAATCTTATTTATATTTTGATAGGATATATTTTTATTCATTTAAATATTCTTTATAAAATTTTTCCAAAAATTATTTTACAATTATATAATGATTTATCAAAAATAAATATTTACCCACATTTTACTTTTTACAAAATAGTTTGAAAAAAATATATTTTTAAATTTTCCAAACAAGGTAATTTGTGATTTTTCTAACAAAAGTATGAAAGGAATGCTTTTTAACTTATACCACTTGAGGTTATTTTCCCACCACAATGAATACTATTTTATTTTAAGATTTCTTTACAAGTTTATAGGGTTCATTTTAAATAAATTTTTTTCCTTCCTAATTTCATAGTTTTTTAAGAATAAGTGATTTTCAAAGTTAAAAGGTTATTTTACTCAAGAATGTTTTTTGAAGAAATTTTTTTGGTATTTATATTCATCAATGACAACAAAACTTATTTTAAATATATAAAAATTGGGATATGTTATGATAATACCATCCTTATTTTTTCTCTAGATGGGTTACAATCTGTTTGACTGAGGATGTACTATTTTAATACCATTCACCATGTTGATTTAGATGGTTTATGATTATGTTTATTGATTAGGGAAATTATTAAAATTTCATATGAAAGTTTCAATAAAAATTTTATTTTGATTATGTTTCACCCCTTTCATATGAGGAATGAATTGGACTTTATAGGTGATGGGTTTGGGGGCGCTATAACCCTTCGATGAATTAGTAGGTATCATGAGAAAAACTATCTTCGGTTTTGGCTGAATCCTTACCCATTTATATAGATGTCAAGGAATAAGGCATTTCTAGTATTTTCAGATGTTTTTTGAGGCCTTGATGGGATGTTTTAGATGTTTGAAATTATACATTCCATCATTATAAAAATAATTATTTATGTCCATGTGTTTTTTTTATTAGTAAGAATGTCCATGAATAAGTTTTGAGCTCATGTGATTGTTTGTATGGATTATTTGATTATCATTCATTCCTTCCATATTATTATTAAGTTATTATTTAAATGGAATGCATTTTTTTATTTATATTTCCATATTTTTTGTTCTTATTTATTCATGATAGCTTTATCTTTACATAAACCTTAGTAAGCATTTAACATCACCCCTATTTTGTTTTATTTCCCCAAGATATAAAGATGAAATCTTTGAATGAGTTAAAGGATGAAGATTTATTTCCTTTGTTATGTTCTATGTTTTATTAACAATTTAATAAGAAAACAATGTATGTATCTAGTTCTTCAAGACTATTAAAATGATTGATCCTTATCCATGTTATCCCTTGTATCTTATTCTAATGAAATAAAATAACTACTGATTCCATGTTACTAGAGTTGGGGTTGTTACAATTGGTATTATAACAAATTTAGTAGAAACCTTGGGAACTAGATTCTAAATAAACATAACTAACATTATAATTATGATAATCCCATAGAGTATTAGAAACTTTTCACCATTATATGGATTTTATTTTATGGCTCAATATTCATGATGATTATGAGCAAACTCAATTTGTGCTATTATTTAGTGATGATGCCTAATAGAAGAAAGGGAATTAATACCTGTAGACAATGTAGGGATTTCTCTACTGAGAAAACCAATACAAATAGTGTTTTAACTGAGAAGATCATGGCTATATTAGGGTAGTTTACTTAGGTTATGACAAATAACCTTTCCCGTATAGAACAACCTGTTATTGAAAAATGTGATTCACCTATATTGGATCAATTTATATGAAAAAATACTCCATATTTTAGTGGAACTAATAATCAATTGGTAGTTGATAAGTAGATTAAATCTCTCAAAAATATATTCCTATATTTGGGATGTAATGAATATGAAATGGTTATTATAGTAGTTTATTATTTGAGAGAAGATGCTGATCAATGATGGTCATTGATCCAAAATACTAAAGAGTCTTAAGAAATAGAAAGAGTGTAATGGAGAAATTTTAAAGTGATTTTCATTGAGAAATACTTCCCTCGATAATAGAGAGATAAAATAGAAATGAATTTCCTCACTTTAAAGAATAAGGAAGAAGAAAATGTGGCATTGTATAAGGCTAACTTTACCAGACTTTCCAAGAATGCCTTAAACTATATATGTAATTTGAAAATAAGGATTTATACATTATTTGAATGGATTAAGATGATTATACTAAGGGAAATAGTTTTTAAAAAATTTTCATCTTATTATGATACAATATCAAGTGAAATTAATAAAAATAAATAATTTTCTATAACATATATCTTCAAGGGAAATTGAGAGAATCATCGGTTAACTAAGTACCCATAAAAAGGAAAATAATCAAAGGATAAGAAGAAAATTAAGCAATTTACATCATGTGAAAATTATTGAAAGAAACATCCTAGAAAATGCTTGAAGGGTATGGGAGTTTGTTATAAGTGTAGAGACAAGGTTCATTAATATAATGATTATAAGTCAAAGAAAGAATCCAATAAAATCTAGTGATTAAAATATGAAGATATGAGGAATTATTCAAACCAGTTCCCTAAGCATCAAGGGAACTTACCTAGAAGAATCCAAGGGGAGATGGTCAAGATTATTACATCACAGTAGCCAAAGTGGAATGAATAAAGTACTTTCATATTTGGATTAAATAATTATGTAAACTTATTTTACCAATGATATTTTTATTTATAATAATCATGGAACATATAAGGATTGTTATACATTAGTTTTCTTTGAGGATTTTAAAGTATATGTTTAATGGTACCAATAACCAAGAAAAGTGATTTAGTGGTAAATTGGTCCTTTTAGATAATACTTAAAGAAGGGAAATATAACCCTTAATATGTTCCTAATGTTGAGTTAATAATGTTTAGTTATGATAAAGAGTATAGTAATGCCATTGAAGAAAATATGATAGCATTGGTTTCCTTAGAAATGGTCAGTTATTTGGTGATAAAGTAATTTATGATGGAGTTTACTGAATTTTTGGATTTATGGGATATAAAGAATACAAATAATGTTAATGTTGAATTAGGTTATTAGTACATGTGATCATTGTATTCACATTTTAGGAATGTGAAATTATAAACTGATTTGTGTTTTCTAGGGATAAATTTTTGATCAAATATTTTAGATTAGAATTTGGATAGAAATATTTCAAATGATTCTGAAGGTAAACTACTTTTGGGATGGATTAAGTTAAACTTTAGATATTATTTTTTGTTGATAAATTATGATTTATCAAATTTTATAACCTATGACAACCATTTTGGTTTTCAAAAATATTTAGAGTCCAAAGGAATTACTTATGTATCATATGATTCATTAAAATTTCATAAGGTATGTTTCGATGGAAAAAGAAATGACTTTCTTGGTGAACCCTCATGAAAGGGACAATATGGTCTGATGATAACCATGTAATCTATCCCTTTTTATGTAAAGGATATGTCGTGGTTAATTAAGTTCGTGCCAAGTCCTCCATCTTATTTTTTTCAAAAAGAGGATTTCATTAATAATTTTTCTTAATGTAAATCCAAATGGTTCCCACATCTATAACTAGGTATAAACCTGCTTTCCAAAGGAAGTGGGTAGTTGGGGTTTCATACCCAATGTACTTAGGAACTCACATTGGTCGAGAGGATGGAAGGTCAGGCTCATCCCACTATTTTGGGGGGAATTGTTTCCTACTCTTTGATTCTCTTATAGATTTAAAATATTTTTGAGAATATCTTCATAATCCCGATACATAATCAATTACCCTAACAAAATGACCATAGGTTAAACCTCTTTCCATTCCAGATACAAAATCTATTTCTCCCATAAAATGACCATAAGATAAATCTATTTTATAGATGAAGTGGAATATTTTAGTGACTTCATATCTATGAATCTAAGATTCTTCATCCATTTCCCATGATTAGTAGCTTCTTATATGTTGAAGTTGTATAGCTAGGTGTTTTGGAATTTACTACCACACAAGAAGGTGTTTAATATGCTGATGATGGGATTGATCCTCAATGCGGCGTATTATGTTTCCAATTTATACCAGGAATAAAATCCCACAAATTTTTTTGAACCCATGTAGTTTAACGTCATGAGGAAAGGTAATATGTATGGAAAATGAAGACCCATGTATTTGAGATCGAGTCTCAAGGATACATCCCACATATCTTGGTTATGATAGGGATCAATGTTATTGTAATTCTATCAAGCCCTTGGTACTATCCCTAAGGTGGATATCCTTATATGGAGGGAGTCATATCCCTCCACTCATCACGACTTATATACTGAGGTTTCCCTGTATGGTGGAGATTTATGATGCGAATGATATGACCATTGCAACTCCCTAAGACCACATGAACCATGATCTATGTGAGAAACAATGGATAGAATGTAGTTAGTCTCACTGCATATGGATGTGGGACTTATGTATTGAGAATTCCCTTTAGAGGTTTAATATGGATATCAGGCCTTAAGAAGGAATCCTACATATCTTGGTTATATCATGAATCATAGACATCATCGTTCAGTTGATTTCTCAGTCCACTGATAAAAGAGTTAAAATGATCATCCCACAGGAATGATTGGGTCTTGATGATTGAAATATTAGATAAATGGCGAGACTTAAACTGAAGTGGATTACCATTTGATCTTGGTCCCTAGGAAGGTATCCTATATATCTTGTTTATTACAGATATCAGAGTCATTGTAGTTCTATTGATCATGGCTTACGCACTATAATTTCTCTCTGTATGTAAAACATATCATATTATGTCACTTATCAAGGCTTACACACTTAGGTTTCCCTAATATTGAGTTAGTGGACTCATTGTATTATGATTCTAATTAGGGATTACACATTTATGTTTCCCTATATTAATGATGTGATTAATGAAACTCCCTAAGCCCAAGTGATCTATGCACAGTGTGGGAAACAAGAGATGGAAAGTAATCAGCTTCACTGATTGTGAATGCATGACTCATGTACTAAGAGATCCCTTTGAAGGTTTAATATGGAGCTTGGGACTTAAGAATTAATCCTACATATCCTAGTTATATAAATAATAAGAGTTATAATATTTTAGGTGACTAGGGATTACACACTAGGGTTGCCCTAATATGGAGCCTTGGACAAAGTTATCATGTCCTGGGATGCCTGCTTATCTGCCTAACATGTGTTACTTGTCTATAATTCCTTGATTGCCTGCTTGAAATTTTGGATGATATTTTCCTAACATGTCCAAATACAATTGCATGATATATTTGACTTGTTTGAGGGACATCACATCATCTGGATGGAATGTATAAAGGCCATAACATTACCAAGGATGACTTGTCTGGAGGATATCACAAGACCTGGTAGGATAATCCTAGAGGCCATTACATGATATAGGATGAGATGATTGGAGGATGTCACATGATTCATTTGACTTGACTTGGTGTCATTGAGGAAGCTAACCGATATGTTTTAAGGGTTCTGCGAGACTCAATGTAATATGTATGGAGGGTGATGCATATCCTAGTTGACTTTTCTAGGTGTAATTTAAAAATCTGGATGACATGTCTGGAGGATGTTACAAGATCTGTCTAGATTGTTCGGAGGATGTTGTGAGATCAGGATGGATTGTGTTTTGAACATTACGAGATCTATTTTTCATGTACTTATGCCTTTGTGAGACTTAGCTAACATGTATTGGTACCTCCATATGAATTGGGATACATTTTTATAAGAAATCATGAGGTTTGGATAGAAATCTCATAGGGTTTCTCAAGATTTGGGTGACATGATTGGGGGGTAATGTGACTTTCTCTGGCATTTTTATAGGACTTCACATGATCTAAATAGTATATCAAAGGAGTGTTGTATAATATGGGAAACATGTCCTAGTTATATCACATGACCTAGGTGGTTCAGGAGATGCACATGAGGATCAACATATATGTTCTCCACATAGGTCTCCCATATTTTTATTCTTTTTTTCCAACCATTATTGCATATGCATTATATTTTATCACTTTTAGCTTATTTAAGTCTCACATGACTGATAATATATAAATTATTTCCTTTTCATAACCTACCTGAAGTCCTTCATGTGATCTATGAGTGATCACATTAAGTGCCTATGTTTATCACATGATCTCTTTGGTTGTTCCCCAGACTTTACCTGGCCGAAAACCTTTTTGATCATGAGATCAACTACTCTAAAAAATCCACTATAATGACTGGGTGTGCTGGTTTGAGGACACAAGGATTCATTTTTTCACGTTGGGGTGGGGGATTTATAGGCCTCTCCACCCCAATTATTCACTTATTTTTATGAAACATAATGCCCAAATCTAGGATGGAGTTGGTGGAGGACTTTGATGTCATGGATTTCACGAGATCCTTCTGCAGGTCACTCTTGGGGTGTTGCTTGATTTTCAGTGACCACAAGTCCATCCTTCCAACACCCCATTTTTAGAGTATATCGAATTAATTTGGTATTTTCTAATCATATGAACATTCCAAGGGGATTTCACATTATTAGTCCGACATGTCCAAGGGCCTTCATGAGATCAGGATGCCTGCTGAAAGGCTTTCGAATGACCTAGGGATACTTATCCAAGATCTTCCTTGAGATAACTATTTATTTATAGGGAGTCTTCATGAGATCACATCATCATGATGGAGGTATTTTTCGAGGTATTTTGGAGTACACAAGTTCATTACATAAAGTTTACGACCATAAGAGGCTCCTACCTTTTCCTATTTTTTTATTTCCTTGTTTATTTTTCAAGGGCCTGGGGTCTCATGAGTTTGCTCAAGTGTTATTAAAGACAATAAGTCTCCCCATATTTGATGTGTCTCATGACCAAAAAAGGTTCCTATGATGATGTGAGATAATTATCATCCATAAACCCTCCTTCTGGTATTTGGAGCCAAAGGGGGATTATAGGACTAGATGTACATGTCCGAAGCCTTTTGCATGACGATAGTGACATACCAGCAGACACTCATACGGTGAGGCAGTTAGGACTCCATGGGCTTGAGGTGCCTCATGAATCACCTAGACAAGTCATGTAAAGTTTAAAACTTAAATAGGATCTTTCCATTTGGATATTTTCTCCTTATTTTCCAAGTATTTTTGGATGGTTTATTAGGAATCAACTGGTTGACAAGTAGCATGGCCTGGGGGAGCTTATATGGCTGCCTCTGTGTGATAAAAAAGTTCATTTTATTCCTTTGAGAGATTATAAGGACCATTACTTGGTATTTTCAATACATCCCAAAGGTTATTCACTACACATGATCATTTTCATGACTTTTAGAAGGTTATTCAGTAGCATGCTTTCTGGAGGTTCACACGATCCGTGTGAGTTTGAACACCTTTTTCTTCCTTTTCTTTGTGGATAAAACAATACCCATATTTAGTAATTTATTCCCTTTTTGATTTTAAAATGCTCATTTGAAAAACATCAACAAAGTCCCTCCCTTAGGAGCGATGTCCACGAGGACAAAGGATCAATTATGAAGAAAGTAAATGACCGCCTGAGGCTTTGGAGTTATCACCAATTAGTGTATTGGGATATTCTTAGTCTATTAGGTGATGTTTGGTATTCTGTGACATGACATATAAATAGGGGAACGAATGGAGGATCACTCACTGGCTATCCAATTCTTATAACTCTTTCACCCTGTCGTCGCCGCATGACCCTTTATCACTATAGTTTAGGGTCTTTTATCTTGGACCTTGAGATGTTGTGTAGTTTAAATTATTATTTCTAGGAATTGATCGATGATCAAGGAATTTGGTGTATACATTCTAGGAATGACCCAAAACACCCTAGGATGCTGAGTTATGTCATGTTTTTAATGAGGATCATGAGGATTAGAGCTTATTTTCTGCAAGGAGGAGATGCCTCTAGTTGGTAGGTGAAGGTTCTTATGTGTGGTAACATTGTAAAATAGAGGTGTATCCACTATATTACAAGGGTCATGGAAGATTTGTGGATGTGATATTGGTTGAGGAAAAAATACTGAGGATGATAGGTTGACCTGAATAGCTGAAATAAGGGTAATGTAAATCATAACCCAAAAGTTTGAGTCAATAAATATGAGATGGGACAGACGTGCCGAGAATGACCCATAACACCATGCGGTACTAGGTTCTACCAATATATTGTTAGGGCTCAAAAAGATCAGATTTTCATTCTTTCATGGAGGATATTCCATTAGTTGGTAGGTAAAAGAACTTATGGGTCAATAAAATATTTATGAAAATATAATCTCCACTCCTTTATGAGGTCCATGAATGATTTGTGAAGACTCAAACATCTCGATGATGAGGTTGGGTATGGGAAGAAAGGATCTCTAGGAAGGGTTCTGGTACCCTAGGGCAGTCTGGATATTTATCTATGAAGCTTGAGCCTTACTTCCTATGCTTTGAAATCATGGGATGTGGTCCATAAAAATGTCCAGGGATAGAGTTTCACATTCCTTCTTTGATAATGGGTACAAAAAACAGTGACATAACGTTGATGGCGTCGAACCCACTTGAATATTCTGGTTATGGGAATTGTAAATAATGGTCCAAAGTGTTCAGATCATGAGGATGGTGTGGGAAAATTATGTCGAGAATGGACCAAAACACACTAGGGTGCTGACCTCTTCCATGGTGATGTTAAGGATCACAAGGATCCGAAAGCCCTTTTTACAGAGTGACACATTTGTTTCACACTATAGGTATGTAGGAGCCATAAAAATACATGCATAATCAAACAAAGGGTCCCTTAATGCTAGGTATCCTTTTCCAAGGGCCATGGAATATTTATGGTGATCCAATATATTCCAATCATGAAGTGTGATTTGTGTAGTATGTAATATCTAGTAAGGGTTTGAGTACCCTAAAATTTGTATCGCTATCCAGTGAACATTATATCATGGAAAGAAGATATAAAAAACCATTACTCTAACTTTTTTTAGAATATAGTTTCTAGCGAGCATGACTTATCTTTTACTAGGGCCACAAACTAGACCCTATGATATTTATGACTCATTTATTTACACCCTAATTTTTTCCTTTACTATGAAGATAAAGAGTTTAGAGAGCGAAGACTTGAATTTTTCTCTAGCCTCCCTTCATTGGTTTTTAACCTAAAAAGTTTTGTATCTCTTTTTCAAGCAGTTTAATCTCTTGAGATTTAGACCAAAAAAGGATAGAGCTTAAGGTCACACAACTTTGACTAAAGTTTAGGTAGTTTAATGTCATGATTCACATGGACCTAATATGAGAGTAATGTTATATAGTAACCCAATTAGGATACCCAAGGTCAAGAGTACTCCAAAATCCTTCAGAGTAGGGGATGATAATGTTTTAAATCACAGATTGAGGTTCTCAGTTCATGAGTAACGATATGAAATAATCATGCCATTAATGGACCAAAACACCCTAGGGTGATGAACTCTTTCGTGATTATGTCATGGCTCACAAGGATCATAAATCCATTTTTGTAGACTGACACATCTGTTTGATAACCATATGTGTATATTTAGAATCCATATACATATATTCATACTAAAACAAAGGGTCCTTGAAGTATGGTATCTTTTTTAGGGTACCATGAAAGATTTTTTGAAACCCAAGGTACTCGAGACAAGAAGTGTAATTTATTGGCTAAGGTGATTAAAAGATGATGGAAGCACCTTGTACTCTAGTTGAGCAGGTTAGGGCTCTCATGGTCCTTTGATAAGGGATGAAAATGGGTGATGGTCTACATAATTTAACGTCATGAAGTGGGAACATATTCATCATGTAGTCTTATTATCTTGTGACTAAGTCATTTTCCTTATAGTTTAACATCATGTGGTAAGTATGCATTTGTTTCCTTGTAGTTTAACATCATGTGGTAAGGACGTTTTCCTTATAGTTTAATGTCATACGGTAAGGATATGGGAAACAATGTGAAAAAATGGTGTAGGATGTATTATGTGTACAAAAAATCCATACATATATATGGATTGAATATAGGAAAAATGATCTTTTATGGCTCTGACCCTATGTAGTTGGGGGAAGTTCTTTATGTAGGTCTGACCTGTATGAAGGGATGGGGGATTATTTTGTTTTATCACAGCTGGAACCAAGAATTAGAGATCCTGGAATTAATATATATCATGTGAGGGAAAGAATCAATCCACATGTAGTTATTGAATGTGGAACACTCTACGCAGGTCTGACCCATACACAAAGGGGGGAATTGTTCCCATTGACTGTTATGGTTGGGCCTGGTATTAGAGATCTGGGCATCACTACATATCCTATGATGATAAGAATCAAACCACGCATATTTATTGAGAAACCATGCAGTTTAACATCATTTGGAGAATATATAGGCTCCCTAATGTGAAAAGGGAATGTTTTATTGGGCCTAAGAATGGATGTATGGGTATCACTACCTATCATGTGATGAAAAGAATCAAACCACATATAGTTCTTTGATGAAATCTCCCTACATGGATCTGACTCAAATGTAAGAAGGAGGAAATTTTTTATTTTTATTTGTTGTGACTATTCCTATGATTAGAGATCTGAGTGTCACTACATATCCTATTATGATAGGAATCAAGTCACTCATAGTTCTTGAAACCCATGAAATTTAGTTTTTTATGGAAAGGACATCAATCATGTATTTTAACGTGTTGTAGTAAAGACTAAAGGTGTTCATTTTAAGTTCTTACATTCAGGACCATGGCCACCGTGTCATGAATTGATATTTATAGGTTATGTAGGGAGATCCCTTACCAAAACTACTAATCTCACATGATCAATACTCGGTGCGAGAAACAAGGAATGAAAAAGGTTCCTCACGGCATAAAGACAATTACAGGATAGATATGGGAATTTTGTACCATGTAGTGGATGGACCAGGATATAGGATCTAGGCATCCCTACATATCTCACTAAAATGAGAATCAAGTCATATGTAGTTCTAGAATCCTGTGCAGTTTAGTATCATACAATAAGAACATTAGCTGTGTAGTGTAATGTCATGCAGTAAGAATGTAGGTGACTTGACATGAAATAAGAGTAATTTTTGGGATTCATGTAGTTTTATGTCATGCGGTAAGGACACCTTCCATGTAGTTTAATGTCACGCAGTAAGGACAGGGGTCACCTAATGTGGAAGGGAAGAGATATCATGGATGGGTCTAAGAATGGAGGTATAGGCATCACTACTTATCCTGTGATGGTAGGAATCAAGCCACACATAGTTCTTGGATGAAGAGATTACTTATGTGGATCTAACTCTCACAATGAGATATGGGCATTTCATCTTTCTTTCGTACAAATATAGATTATGTATGGTGAATCTTCAGTGAGACTATGAATCCCATGAATTTGAATTTCATATGGTCAGTACATAAACCATGAATTTTAACGTCATATGGTAAAGAAAAAGGATGTTTTTTAGTTTATAATCTTGCTTCTAGGATGAGATCCGTATAGTTCAACATCATGTGGTAAGGATGAGCGTACCTAATTTAACATAATGTGATTGACCAAGATGTATTTTTGTAGTTTAACATCATGAAACCATGATAATTTTTTTTTATTTTAACATCATAAAACCCGAAAAACATTGTACAATTTATCATTATACAACCAAGATGAACTACACTTGATGATAGTTATAAAAATTATTTATTAAGAAATCTTGCATTGGTAGGTGGTATGACACACTCTCTTCCTATTATGACTAGTGATAAAGCTCTATTATGATATACCTTATGTATGATATAAGGAACTTCCCATTTGGGTTCCATATTTAGAGGATTATTTCCTTGTATCATTTAAGTTTGAGAGACAACATCAGTTCTCCTTGGAGGAATTAACGAATGAAGAAATTTTTATTGAAGTCCTGTGAAATCCAATTTTTATGGAATTCAAGGTTGTGTAATGTTTGAAACCAATTCTCATCATTCCAATCCAATTCATCAAATAGTGGATGCCGATTCATCATGATATGAGGTAGTGTTTGACGAATTGATTTCTTCCACATCACAAAATATTATTGATGAGGCCATTATTCAGGGCATGATACAAATGATTTATTCCTCTTAATCAGGGTCTTCCAGGACTATGACAGTATTATGAAATGTGTTATCAAAAGCAGTTTATGATCAGGGAACATGATAAAATGTGTGTTCAAAAGGAAAATCTTCAATCAGTCCCATGATGTAGTCAGTGAGAGGGGCCAATTATTCCTTTTTAATGGCATATTCACCATTGATCTTCTTTATCACTTACTATGAATCCCATTTGATGTTCAGTTAGGATATATATATATCTATAGGGATAATTTTAGGATGGAAATGAGGGATTGGTATTCATCCTCATTATTCTTGCAGTCTTCGGATAATGAGAAAGTTTAGGGAAAAATTGACTTGTCTGAAGAGACAAATATAATCCCTAATACAACTTTATTGAGTTTAGGATATTCTAGTATCTTAATGATAACACCCCAGGAGGCACCATGAAATACATCTCACATTTTTTTGGAGTGTCATGGGAATAGAAAACATCCAAATCTAGAATTTCAGTGTCTACTGGTGTTCTTTATAGAGTTGGATGTTCTACAAGGATATTTTTAGGGCCTATGCTTTCAATAAGTTATGTGACATGAACTAAATTTTGTATTATTATAAAATGACCATCCATTAGGCCAAACACCCATCTATAATGGGAGGTAAAAGGATTTACTTGAGAAGGTCAATACGAGAGACTAAGTGGACTTCGTGATGCTGTATGTAATGCCTTAGCTTCTGCACTACTAATATGAGTGTGAGGAAATTCTTCTAGATATCAGAGTATCAAGTCCCAATAACTAATTTTTTTTGGATGAGGTAGTAGAGACTATTCTCATTTCCCGCATCATTCTTCTAGGTGAGTAGGGTTTCTAGTGAGCATCCCATGGAATCCACATCTAAAATGAGTGGATTTCCTTATAGCAGTGGAATCAGTACCAGTAGGTGAACCAGGTACTTATTGAGACTCTTGAAGGATTCTTGGAATTCCCCATCCCACTGATAGGATATTCCCTTCTTCATTATCTGGGTTAAGGGGAGATATTTTCCATCCAAGTTGGATATGAAATGCTAAATGTAAGAAAGTTTCCCTTAGATCCCCCATAGTTCTTTGAGATTTATGGGGGGTGACATTGATAAAATAGAACTAGTCTTTTCTGGGCCATCATCTATCCCATGGTGGTGTACCAAAAAGTCAAGGAACTTCCCTGATGTTACCCCAAAATAACATTTTAGCAGATTCATCTTCAGACTATGCTGTTGCAGCTTATCGAAGACAATTTTAAGATCTGTGATGTGATCACATCACTGTTGGGATTTTATCACAAGGTCATAGTCATAACACTAGGATATTATTTCCAAGAAATGCTTAAATATAAGATTCATGGCATATTGATAAGTGGAGATAACATTATTTAATACAAAGGGAATGACCAGATAGAAAAAGATCTATTATGGTAATCTGAAGGCATTGGATTCTTCATATTAAAGGAAAATATTTATCTAATTGTACCCTAAATACCCATCTATGAAGGAAATATATTAGAAGCTAGTATTTTTATCTATCAAGAGTTCTGTGATTGGAAATGGGAAGTCATCCTTTTGGAAGTATTGATTAAGGTCTATAAAATCGATGTAGACCCTAATATTCCCATTCTTTTTCTTGACATGGATGATGTTGGTGATCAATATTAGGTATTAAACTTATCAGAAAAAGTTGTCTTTGATCAATTTTTCAACTCCCACCTCTACATTGGTGGCATGATATGGGTGCATCCTCCTGAAAACCTTCTTGATTCCTCGATGGTAATATGGTAAGACAAGATGGTGCATAACCACATATGTATTTAGTTCTAGAATTTATTTATAATTATATGCAAACATATATCGATGTTGCTTTATAAATGTGATGTACATCTCTTTCTACTCGAGAGGCATGGTGGAACTAATCATTGTAATCTGCGAGTCTTCTTATATTACCATATTTACCTTCCTGAGTTTATCAATGGTAGTGGAAAAACCTTCCTCAAATTCAAGAGGGTAATTCCTAATGAAATATTATTATTCTTCTACCTCTTTGTCTATTGAGTCATTTTTATATGAGGTTAGAAATATAATGGTATCTCTGTCACTATTGATGTGAGATAGGCTACAAGAGGAGACATTATCATCCCCTATGGTCAAAATAATTGCAGAGAGATGCCAGAGATGATCCTATTTTACATAGTTTCTAGGGAATGAATGGGCTTATACATCTAGTATTTAGTATATTTCCTCAACTAGATTTATGGGAGAACATAGTCAATGTCGAACATACTCTAGGGATTTGTGGGGTGGTCCCCACGTCATTGTGGGATAAAACATATATATCATCATCCACCATTGGTTGTTTTCATTCCCTTTTTTATAATACTCCTTCAACATATGTGGCTCTACAAGTCTTGAAGAGGGAACTGTCACCATGTAGTAGGTCAACCGTTCCATCGACGGGGTATTTCAAACACTGATGGAATGTTTAAAGAACAACCATGTAGCTGTGGATCTAGGGCCTTCTGAGTTGGAAATTATATGTGGTATCTTGTTGGATAACCATAAAATTGGAATTATATGTAAGGTTCCCAAACTGATCTTTGATATTAATCTTTCTAATAGGTATTTTATCACTTTTATCATACCCTTGAATGGTCATAATTATTGGAGAAAAATCCCCTTTACTATACCCAAAACATCGAAGGGTTAGAATTGTCTTGAAATTGATCCCAGAACCATTTTCAATTAGGCCCCTTCAGATGTTGACATTATTGAGTCTACCCAAAACACATAGGGGTCTTATGTGTCCTTGTATGACCTCCTACTAATCTTGATCTGTGAATGAGATGGTGACCTAGAACTTTTTTAGCATGGTCTCTACTCAATAGACCTAGGCTGTAGGGAATTCTATTTCGAACTCTTGTGGGATTAAACAAGTGTATACCTTAAGTTATTTTTAAATATGGAGTGCATCCAGGATCAAGATATTGTCTAGGAAAATTTCCAACTATTTATGAATCTTTTAATCTTGTTCTAGATGTTGGCACTTCCTAAGGTGGGGTTTCTCCCAATTATGTGGCTTAGGAAATGAGGCATTTGAGGTAGATGATCCTGATGATTGTATAGAGGTCAAGGGAGCATCTACTACAAGTGTAATAGATTGTACCGAGCTTTCTCATTATCTGGGATGATCAAAAAATTTCACCCATACTAGGCCTTCATACAAGATGACTAGGTGCGAGTGATCGCTAGAGGGTTCTGGGACACCTCCAAGTCTTTTATGGGATTCCTGGAGTAGGCCCCCATGAGTCTTAGTTGCATATATGTCCTCTATAGGAACATGAACAAAATACTGGGTCTGACCATACCCGTGCTATCCTTTGTATCATTGATTCATTATCATGGGACATCCTACTCCCCGATTAGGTGCGGGAAACTCATACTCAGAGGTATAGTCATCATCAGAGAAGGGGTATTACAAGTATATCACATTAACGGAACCAAATATGAGATATTCATCCAATGAGGGTTCCATTTGGTGGGGTAGTTCCCATACTTTAGATGTTGCAAGGAAGAAATATACAAGGGTAAAGCTTGCATTAGAGAATCATATAACTATTCCTCTTCTATCTCTTCCTACATTTTATGGTTGAATAAAACTTTGGTAAACATATCCAATTTCACCTCTCTGGTGGAAGAACTATTATGGGTATGCGAAGCTATGCTATTTGGGTGTCATGAGATCATTTAATTGTATTTAGAGTCATCAAGTTGTTAAAATTCTATCCACTCTTGGCCAAAACTTTCTACAAATCACCTTTTTCTTCTTCTAACTTGATGATGGTTATATAGGTCACATTATCTAGGGAGTTATCCAACATCACTTATCTAGAATCAACCATGATTTAAAGAACATATTTGAATATGAAGAAATTCTAGATGTTATGAACCAAGATCCTATAGAAAGGGTTGTAGTAAGGACTACCAGTGAGGTTGAACTCATCGAGCTTCCTAGGCTATGGAATCTTGAGTAGGTTATTGTCCATAGATACCAAGAAATAACTAGGAAATTTTTCATTTTTAAAGGAGTATACTTTTTTCATCTATTCCTAAAATCCTATGAGACCCTGACCTCTTATGGCCTCCAGATGAGGGTGATTTTTCAGTTATTTCCACTGGATAGGAGGCATTGGGTAGTTTGAGACATGTCTAGGTGATTAGATTAGAACTTCTGCTGAGTTGAAAAAATGGTAGTTTCTACCTTTTCAAGAATTTTTCCCTATATTGAGGTCATGAGTCAAGATTCAAATTGGGTTCACTGAATGGAATATTTCAGATGGTGTTCCATTTTTGTGAACTCAAAGAACCCACATGGATAATTCATTAGGATCAAAGGTGTCTGAAACTCATCCCAAAGATTCTCAGTATAGAGTTTCATCAATTGATCCTATGAGAGAGGGATACTGAGTGAATAGGTTAAACCTTTCCATATGGCTATTAAGTCATACACCCTATAATTTTCACATTTCTAGTAGTTATATAAGTAAAAAATTGTCATTTTCCTCATCATGGAGCTGAATTAGTAAAGGAATTGATGAAAAAGGTCTTCCCATCATGAAAAAGATTCTACTAGAAGGCTGTTATACCAAATGAAGGATGGCCCTACAAGAGTCTATAAAAAACACCTTAGTTTGGTCACATCTTATTGATCTCAAGGGACTATCAATGGATCACATTAGGATCAAAGTGTGTGATATATTTTTCAGGGTCTCCTACACCTTCAAAGTTGGAGAAGGTTGTATTTCCGAAATTGGGTGGAGAAATAGTATTGTGCATCCATTTAAGATATGGATTATCCTCAAACTACACTAGTGCATGTATCCTGTCCATGTATTCCATTTGTGTTTCTATGGACTCGATTATATTTAGAAATTATGTAGGTACTTATGTTTGAGACACCACCCATCTATAGGGAGTAAGAGAGGTTTGGAGAGGTGGTGTCATTTACTTTTATTAATGATTCTAAACCCATGAAAAGACTGAGTGATATCCCTGATGGGGGAGAGGCTGTCACTATAATAGAATTAAGTCATGATGATTTTAGACTTCCTCATTTATGTAGACCATATACCTAGATTTGGATCCATTCTGACACTCATATGCCACTCTTGCAGGAAAATCATCCCTGAGAGGGAGAATATTCATATCTTCCTGAAGATGATACCCAGTAGGAATATTTCCCCTAAGTTGTAACGCCCCGACCCCAGTTACCCAGAGTCGGTGCATTAATTACATAACATTGGCATGATCACAAGAAAGATCAAATCTCGAAAGACCGATTGGTTTAGTAGCCTTGGAAACACTAGATATATTCATAAGTTTTACATTACATCATAAAATGAAAAACTACTACAACAACGTAATGTCTCAATAGACCACACTATTATCCCCTCATAAAAATCCCTGCAGGTCATTCATAATTTACTTCTTCACTTCCTGGGAAAAATAAAACATAGAAAAGGGGTGAGCTCAAATGCCCAGTAAGGATAACAATATTGCAGAAACTTTCATAAATAAGAATAAACGTTTAAGGCAATGTATAACTAAAACAAAAGCCTTTTAAACTTGAACATCAACATAATATGGCAAAAGTAAAATGAAATAATGCAATTTACTCATTCACATGGATATTCTACTAATCGAATAATCACATGCAAAAATCACTAACCACTTTCATAATGTTGGAATGCATAATGCCAGACTATCATAACCACATAGCCAAGGCCTCGTGCCAAGACTACAAATAAGATTTTGTCAAGGCCTTGTGCCAAGACACTAGTTTGTCTCATGAGACCTACCGATGCATCGAGGAGCTATAGCGGGCTCCACCCGTCACTTATTAAGTCCAATGCATTCCCATATGAAAAGGTTTAAACATAACATAAACATTCGTATTAAAACTAGCATACGAAATGTCAATAATTTCACAATAAACTATGAATGGTATAAAAATAGCACATCCACAGTCAAACATATCACAAAACCTTCAATACAATATAGAAGTTTTGTATCATAATAAATCAACTTCAAATAATCTTAAAATCCATCAAAGGATGTTGACATAGATGAAATCAAAATTCTTTTTAAAGAAATATCTCCATTTATTTTGAAATCATTTAAGATCCATATAAAATAAAACATTTTCTTTGAAAATATTCTTATAAGCTTGTAAGGAAAGCTTTGAAGATTTTATAACGGCGTAAAATAACCGCACCCGCCGTATAAGTCAAAAAAACATTCTTACCTCAATTCTGTCGAAAAGGTTAAAAAGGACCTTGTTTTGAAAACGACGGAAAGATTCCTTTATAAACCTCTTATAAAAAGTCAAAAAAAGGTATAAATGACTTTAACCCATATTCTTGTAAATAGTAAAAATGTTTTGAAATACATTTTTAAGAAACATGGATGTGGATGATAAAGAGATCCCAGTAGATTATTACATATAAACAACCTCGGATAATGAAGAGATTGTGAAATAACCCTTACCTTGTAATTTTCCTTGGTTGGGGTAGGTTAACCTCCTGTATAATGGTGAAATAGTTGTTATTAAATTATACAAGAATCATATGATATCATATATGATCTTTTAACATTGATTTGTTAATAATATCTTAGAATTATCGTCGTTTCGGGAGTTAACTTACTTATTTT
The DNA here is from genome assembly GCA_963277665.1 of Viscum album. Classification (NCBI taxonomy): domain Eukaryota; kingdom Viridiplantae; phylum Streptophyta; class Magnoliopsida; order Santalales; family Viscaceae; genus Viscum; species Viscum album. The sequence continues at coordinate 687,798,675 of OY728150.1, forward strand.
CTTTTATATGTTTTGTTAAATAAGCCATGGTTGTTGTATCTTATTCATATCCAGAATGATATCCAGTCCTTAAACATCATTTTTAAATCATCAAATGATAATTATACTTGAATGGATACGATGGAGAATGAATCTCATCGCGTTCGTGGAGACGGTAGTCCGTACGTACGCACGAGCGACAATATCATCCTTTTGATATTAAAATAATATATAAATGGATGGTATATCATATATACAGAATCATTAACATGTTATATTTATTATTTACATGAGTTACACATCATTATTATACCCATCCAAATAATATTATATTGAATAACAATTACACCACGACGTGGAGACGGTAAGCCATACGTACGCACGTATGGTGACATGTTATTCAAAGGGTGGATAGAATACTGAATATGATTGTACCATATTTATAATAACATCACAGTATATGTGAGATACTGGAGTTATTATTTTAGAATGGTAAGAACAAAGGAAGAAGAAGTGGAAGAAGAAATGAACTTAGAAAAGGGTGGTGAAATTATTACCTCTTCTTCGGGTTCTTCCTTTTGATTTGATCAAAACGGCTCCTTAGGTTGGCTTTCTGATCAAACTAAGGCCTCTAGGTTGTAGTGAGGGATGTTGGGAGAGTATTTGGGCAGAGTTTGGCCGAACCAAAAGGCTTTGAAGGTGTGAAGAAATGAGAAGGAGGAGTGCCCTTTTATAAGAGGGGTGAGGGGCACCTTTGGAAAAGTTAGAAATATTAATTTATAATAAATTCATATTCGGTTTACAAAGGCTCCAAAGTTGACTATTCAAAGGATGAGGTGGGGATAGGTCGAAAACAACTCATCCAATAGAATTTAGACAGGTTTGGGTACTTATATTAACCTTATCTTTAAGTATTAACTCTAAGTTAATTAGTTTCACTTTTACAATGTCTCTTTGTATTTTTATATTATATGGTTAATAGACTTACCATATACATACAAGCGACCCCCAAGTGGTCCATTAATGATTAACCTATAATAATATAAGTCTCTTGGCCGAACCTTAGATTTTTAGGAATTTAATATCAATTAATAATATAATATTTGTTTTAAGAACTCTTTTATGTCAATTTTGACACTATTCAATAGTTGATTTTTGTGAAACTCATAACAGATTGATTACTTCAAACAAAGTCAATTAAATCAATCCAAATATATCATATTATCATAGAAAATTAGTTTAATTCATTAAAAGTTTCATATTATAATTATTTGGGTATTTATAAAATCAATTATTTTTATTTTTCACTATTTTAGTAATTACTGCATCATCATTGTGTCATAAATAAAATATATTATTTAATGTTTAAAAATTATAAATAAAATATCATTATGTAGGAAATTGATTTATCTTTCTAATGAATATTTATAATCGAAAATCCAACATGTATAACCCTATGTAAAAATTGTCCTTCTAAAAGATGTAAGCTTATGCCATTTTTATTTTTATTTTAGCTTTATTAATATAATGTGTCATTATCACTTACAAGTGGATCCATGGTGTCCCAAAATAGACCCAAAGATGCCCATGGTCGACCATGTATCAACCAATAGGGTTGAGACACGTTTTAGGGTAATTTAGTATTATTATAATATTATTTTTTTTAACCCTTATTTACCGGATTTACACTTAACCATGGTAAATAAAATATTTACCGCAGTAATTATTCAAAATGTCTAAAAATAAAAGATACCTATTTACACAATTTGAACATCCTGATTACAAATATGGAATCCATTTTTCTAAATTCAAAACACAGAAGTGGCAGAAATTAATTTAAAATTAATTCCCGCTGTCAAAACAAAAAGCGTGTTTTTAAGAGATAATAACTATCAAAAGATTGACACTTGTTTATGTTCGGTTTAATTGTAAAATTATGTCCAATGACCAAGATTATATTAAATGGTAAAAATATATTCTAAATATACTTTAAAACCACTCAAATTCACAATTTATCACTATTAATTATTTTGATTAAAAAAGTTGTTTTTAATTAAAATTTAGTAATTTTCACTATTCATCAAAATATGAAAGTTATCCGAAAAGTACCAAAATTTCACCTTAGGCTAAATTCGATATTCCGAGTCCAAAAATGAAGTCCATTTTCAAATATAAAATATATATAATTTCAAAAAGTAGTTATTACTATTCATAATGGCTAGTTTAATTGGTTGTTAGAACTCGGTGTTGCGTACAACACACGCTATCACATTATTCAAAGAGAAGCGTACCGTAGAAGCTTGGGATGTTTCATTTTAAATTTTTGATGTCCCAATTTAGTCAAAAAGTTTAAAATATAGTATTTAAAAATGGTTCACTATTAAAAGTTGATAAAAGTGCAATACTGAAAATGAATTTGTTCTTGCATTATATCTAAGAAACTCATAATATGGATTCTAAAATTATAAGGATTACATAAACTTTAAAATTTATCTAATACTATTCATAACCTCTTTTGAATGGCTTGTTTGGTAAGTCATGGTGTAATTGAAATCGGTGTTTCGTGTAATGAAAGTCATTGAATTATTTTGAAGAAATAACACACTATAAAATCTTGGGGTGTTACATTCTCCCCTCCTTCAATAAATTGCGTCCTCGCAATTTGAAATTGTTCTTTGAAAATAAAAGGTTGAAAATAGAAAATATATTTGTGGGAAAAACCACATCGGAAATTGGGTTACTAAAATTTTGTCTTAATATGAGGAAAGAGAAATCAAAGGGTCACCACCAAATTATGATCTCGATTAGGAGAACATTGGTGGCAATTAGAGACATATAATTGGAGGAAAAACGTTAATATTTATAGGTAGTGATTGAAGTCATCAATCACAAACAAGTGTAAAATTGAGGTCCTTAAATTCATCAATCTATGATGATTTGAAATACCATCGGTTCAACAAAACATAGGGTATTAGGATAACACATTTTTGACGTTTCATAATATCTTAGTTGAAATCCCACATCGAAAAATGAATTATCGAGGCCTCTATTTCAAATAAAGAGTGGAAAGTATGAAGATTACCGAAAATAACACATACTAGGGTTCCATGTAGGAAAATATGGATATGGAAGAAAAATATAACCATCAATTATCTGATGGAGAGTGGTAGAGAACATGGCTATGAAAAGGCCAACAATCCCAAAGCCATAAATTAGTGATGATTTAAGGTACCATCTAGGAAAACATTTTTGTTCTAAGTTGCTTCTCTTAATGTTGAGGAATTTATTTATGAGATTGGATAAGATCATAATGAGATATACTTACTTTATAATTATAGTTTTATCCATTAATAAATTTCTACCACAAACTAATCTTTCACTCTAAAAGATAATAGAATGTAAAAAAATTCTATTTACACTATTCGTATAGGGTTCCAAAATAAATGAATTTATAATTCATCTACAAGATCTTTTAATAAAAACTACATTATTTAATCCAGGACATCTCATGGGCCAGTGGTAGGTGATACACCCTTGTCGCCCTTCGATTGCGGGTTCAAGTCTCACAGCCTTGCCGGAAGCGACGGGTTGCCGCCCGACCTCCGGGTTGTCCTTTTATGGCAATCCAAAATAATCCAAACTAGAACTATCCAAAATAATTCTGTTCAAACTCACAGTCCAACATTTATAAGGAAGGTAAACATTATGTAGATCCTTTTTACCCCGTAATAGCTTATGAATACCTTCATCATGTATTCTTTTAATACACTGAAACATCCTGAATTACCATAATCTTTATTGATTATATTCATGCTCCCTTATTCCATATAGAATGCTGGATATACCTCATCAATCCAAAAATGTTTTAAACCCCAAAAATGATGGAATATACAAATCATTAATCAGTTCCAAGGTAGTCAAGAATATCCAATATAATTTATCCAAAACAATCACATATTATTCCAAAATCACTACCTCAGTATCAGAACTATATTATGATTTATCATTCTCTCAACCATATATTTTCCAAAAATTTATCCTGCTATTGAGTCACTTTTCTTTATTCCACACAATCTCAAGTCCTTAATGAAATAGTACTGCAGTACAATCCTTATATACTCCATAATTATTATAACAAGTACATTGTTGATACAACACTCAGTTGACATAATCAACATAAGAACTCTAATCATTCCTCTTCATCTGTGGTAGTATCATAACTTGATTATTATCCAATAACATCATTTGCGGCATAGTCTGATGACTGGGACATAAGTTCGCGTAGTGTCCAAACTCCTTGCAAATGAAGCATTGTACATTTAAAACCATTTTCTTACCCTTGCAGTCACGTACTTTGTGCCCTTTTCCTCCACACTTATAACAAACTCTCATTCCTTTCAGGGAAGTTCGAAGGTGTTTCTTTCCACAGTTACCACATATGGGAAAATTCTTCTTTTCCATCTTCCCTTTATCCATCTTTCTCTCTTCCATCATTTTCTTCTCTTGCTTCCCTTCAAAGCCATAGGACTCAGTAAACTCTTTACTTATCTTATCAACACATGATATTATTTCTTCATATGATGATAATACATGGGAGACTATTTCTCTTATAAATTATTGCTTAAGACCATGAAAGATATGATCCTTCCTTCTCTTTGAATCATGTGTATTTCTGGAGTTCTCATTCCTTCTACTGGGCGCCATTTCTAAACAATGGCATAAACTAGATCAGTTTATGAATCAAAATACATAATCCCATACTTATAAAACACTTAACATAAATTGAACTATTTATGGATATAATCCATAATCATAAAAATGTTTTCTTTGAGGAAGTATATACTCATAAACCCTTCATAATGATTTGTAAAGTAAATGAGAGTTATCCTAAGCATATCCCCCGGGAGTGTCGTAACCAAGAGTGCAGCAAGGCCCGTTGTCGTGCACCAGTTCCCGTTCGAGTCTAGCTCAAAGCGGTGTTTTCGGGTTTTACCCCTAGGTACATCTGTGCCAGAGCCGCCTCTACCTGCTCGTATCCAGACAGGGATGTATTGCTCGGAAAACTCACAAAATCTCTACAATACCAAAATTCTAGGAAGTTCTTCTATACTAATCCTCAAAGTTCATCTTAGGTATACGTGCTCTAATCAGAGTTTATCTAAATCTAGCTTCCAAGGTTTGTACTAAACTTCCTCTGATACCAACTGTAACGCCCCGACCCCAGTTACCCAGAGTCGGTGCATTAATTACATAACATTGGCATGATCACAAGAAAGATCAAATCTCGAAAGACCGATTGGTTTAGTAGCCTTGGAAACACTAGATATATTCATAAGTTTTACATTACATCATAAAATGAAAAACTACTACAACAACGTAATGTCTCAATAGACCACACTATTATCCCCTCATAAAAATCCCTGCAGGTCATTCATAATTTACTTCTTCACTTCCTGGGAAAAATAAAACATAGAAAAGGGGTGAGCTCAAATGCCCAGTAAGGATAACAATATTGCAGAAACTTTCATAAATAAGAATAAACGTTTAAGGCAATGTATAACTAAAACAAAAGCCTTTTAAACTTGAACATCAACATAATATGGCAAAAGTAAAATGAAATAATGCCATTTACTCATTCACATGGATATTCTACTAATCGAATAATCACATGCAAAAATCACTAACCACTTTCATAATGTTGGAATGCATAATGCCAGACTATCATAACCACATAGCCAAGGCCTCGTGCCAAGACTACAAATAAGATTTTGTCAAGGCCTTGTGCCAAGACACTAGTTTGTCTCATGAGACCTACCGATGCATCGAGGAGCTATAGCGGGCTCCACCCGTCACTTATTAAGTCCAATGCATTCCCATATGAAAAGGTTTAAACATAACATAAACATTCGTATTAAAACTAGCATACGAAATGTCAATAATTTCACAATAAACTATGAATGGTATAAAAATAGCACATCCACAGTCAAACATATCACAAAACCTTCAATACAATATAGAAGTTTTGTATCATAATAAATCAACTTCAAATAATCTTAAAATCCATCAAAGGATGTTGACATAGATGAAATCAAAATTCTTTTTAAAGAAATATCTCCATTTATTTTGAAATCATTTAAGATCCATATAAAATAAAACATTTTCTTTGAAAATATTCTTATAAGCTTGTAAGGAAATCTTTGAAGATTTTATAACGGCGTAAAATAACCGCACCCGCCGTATAAGTCAAAAAAACATTCTTACCTCAATTCTGTCGAAAAGGTTAAAAAGGACCTTGTTTTGAAAACGACGGAAAGATTCCTTTATAAACCTCTTATAAAAAGTCAAAAAAAGGTATAAATGACTTTAACCCATATTCTTGTAAATAGTAAAAATGTTTTGAAATACATTTTTAAGAAACATGGATGTGGATGATAAAGAGATCCCAGTAGATTATTACATATAAACAACCTCGGATAATGAAGAGATTGTGAAATAACCCTTACCTTGTAATTTTCCTTGGTTGGGGTAGGTTAACCTCCTGTATAATGGTGAAATAGTTGTTATTAAATTATACAAGAATCATATGATATCATATATGATCTTTTAACATTGATTTGTTAATAATATCTTAGAATTATCGTCGTTTCGGGAGTTAACTTACTTATTTTCTTTTATATGTTTTGTTAAATAAGCCATGGTTGTTGTATCTTATTCATATCCAGAATGATATCCAGTCCTTAAACATCATTTTTAAATCATCAAATGATAATTATACTTGAATGGATACGATGGAGAATGAATCTCATCGCGTTCGTGGAGACGGTAGTCCGTACGTACGCACGAGCGACAATATCATCCTTTTGATATTAAAATAATATATAAATGGATGGTATATCATATATACAGAATCATTAACATGTTATATTTATTATTTACATGAGTTACACATCATTATTATACCCATCCAAATAATATTATATTGAATAACAATTACACCACGACGTGGAGACGGTAAGCCATACGTACGCACGTATGGTGACATGTTATTCAAAGGGTGGATAGAATACTGAATATGATTGTACCATATTTATAATAACATCACAGTATATGTGAGATACTGGAGTTATTATTTTAGAATGGTAAGAACAAAGGAAGAAGAAGTGGAAGAAGAAATGAACTTAGAAAAGGGTGGTGAAATTATTACCTCTTCTTCGGGTTCTTCCTTTTGATTTGATCAAAACGGCTCCTTAGGTTGGCTTTCTGATCAAACTAAGGCCTCTAGGTTGTAGTGAGGGATGTTGGGAGAGTATTTGGGCAGAGTTTGGCCGAACCAAAAGGCTTTGAAGGTGTGAAGAAATGAGAAGGAGGAGTGCCCTTTTATAAGAGGGGTGAGGGGCACCTTTGGAAAAGTTAGAAATATTAATTTATAATAAATTCATATTCGGTTTACAAAGGCTCCAAAGTTGACTATTCAAAGGATGAGGTGGGGATAGGTCGAAAACAACTCATCCAATAGAATTTAGACAGGTTTGGGTACTTATATTAACCTTATCTTTAAGTATTAACTCTAAGTTAATTAGTTTCACTTTTACAATGTCTCTTTGTATTTTTATATTATATGGTTAATAGACTTACCATATACATACAAGCGACCCCCAAGTGGTCCATTAATGATTAACCTATAATAATATAAGTCTCTTGGCCGAACCTTAGATTTTTAGGAATTTAATATCAATTAATAATATAATATTTGTTTTAAGAACTCTTTTATGTCAATTTTGACACTATTCAATAGTTGATTTTTGTGAAACTCATAACAGATTGATTACTTCAAACAAAGTCAATTAAATCAATCCAAATATATCATATTATCATAGAAAATTAGTTTAATTCATTAAAAGTTTCATATTATAATTATTTGGGTATTTATAAAATCAATTATTTTTATTTTTCACTATTTTAGTAATTACTGCATCATCATTGTGTCATAAATAAAATATATTATTTAATGTTTAAAAATTATAAATAAAATATCATTATGTAGGAAATTGCTTTAGCTTTCTAATGAATATTTATAATCGAAAATCCAACATGTATAACCCTATGTAAAAATTGTCCTTCTAAAAGATGTAAGCTTATGCCATTTTTATTTTTATTTTAGCTTTATTAATATAATGTGTCATTATCACTTACAAGTGGATCCATGGTGTCCCAAAATAGACCCAAAGATGCCCATGGTCGACCATGTATCAACCAATAGGGTTGAGACACGTTTTAGGGTAATTTAGTATTATTATAATATTATTTTTTTTAACCCTTATTTACCGGATTTACACTTAACCATGGTAAATAAAATATTTACCGCAGTAATTATTCAAAATGTCTAAAAATAAAAGATACCTATTTACACAATTTGAACATCCTGATTCCAAATATGGAATCCATTTTTCTAAATTCAAAACACAGAAGTGGCAGAAATTAATTTAAAATTAATTCCCGCTGTCAAAACAAAAAGCGTGTTTTTAAGAGATAATAACTATCAAAAGATTGACACTTGTTTATGTTCGGTTTAATTGTAAAATTATGTCCAATGACCAAGATTATATTAAATGGTAAAAATATATTCTAAATATACTTTAAAACCACTCAAATTCACAATTTATCACTATTAATTATTTTGATTAAAAAAGTTGTTTTTAATTAAAATTTAGTAATTTTCACTATTCATCAAAATATGAAAGTTATCCGAAAAGTACCAAAATTTCACCTTAGGCTAAATTCGATATTCCGAGTCCAAAAATGAAGTCCATTTTCAAATATAAAATATATATAATTTCAAAAAGTAGTTATTACTATTCATAATGGCTAGTTTAATTGGTTGTTAGAACTCGGTGTTGCGTACAACACACGCTATCACATTATTCAAAGAGAAGCGTACCGTAGAAGCTTGGGATGTTTCATTTTAAATTTTTGATGTCCCAATTTAGTCAAAAAGTTTAAAATATAGTATTTAAAAATGGTTCACTATTAAAAGTTGATAAAAGTGCAATACTGAAAATGAATTTGTTCTTGCATTATATCTAAGAAACTCATAATATGGATTCTAAAATTATAAGGATTACATAAACTTTAAAATTTATCTAATACTATTCATAACCTCTTTTGAATGGCTTGTTTGGTAAGTCATGGTGTAATTGAAATCGGTGTTTCGTGTAATGAAAGTCATTGAATTATTTTGAAGAAATAACACACTATAAAATCTTGGGGTGTTACATAAGTAGCTTCTAGTTGAGTTTTGTATCTCATTATCATATTGTGGAAACTATTAAATAATATAAGGAAATTATTCTTATGTGAGATGATTGGGATGTTTCCATAACTTTCCCTTTATCTTTTGCAGTGTTCCACCATAGAGGTGGCAACTCAATATTTAGAGGTGCTAGGTTTTAGAGTCTCCTCTAGTTTTGGGTGCATGAAGCCTCAATTTGTGTATCCATATCACAATCCTCTCTGTGAAGGTTTTATTTATTGTGACCCTTTACATTTGAGTCTTGATCCACAATATCTGTTGTGTTGAAGGTAAAGACATTTACAGAGGTGCATCAAGGAATGGTAGTTGTCTCAATACTTTCAACACAATAGGATGATTCTTCACTACATGTAAGAGGGTAATTCCTCTAACCCTTGATCATATTGGGATATTTTTGTTTTTCAACCTTAGTGGGGGTTGATTGTCTTCATCATATGATCCTTCCATCTGGGCCTATGAGTAGTGACCTTAAGGGAGTTTCTAGTGATGAATTCTGAATTTCCCCTGAATAGTAGGGGTTTGTCTTATGGTGGGAGGAACAGATGGGATGATGACGATTAATATTTACCTCCCAACACTAGTTAATATATGTTTTTTCACATCAGATTTTTATGATTGTGCACATCGGTTTATAGGAAATGTGGTTAGATGGGGCCTAATAAATAATTTTTTTTTCACATTGCTTACTTAAAACTGACATTATAAATAATTTATGCATGGTTTTTCATGTTAGTTATCCTATAAACGATGTGAAAAACCAATTACAAACCCTTTATCGCATCAGTTATTTTAAATAACCAATGTGATAAATGTTTTTTCACATCGGTTATTGAATAAATGATGTCAAAAACCCCGTGTAATTTGTTTTTCACGGTAGTTATTTAAAATAAATGATGTGAAAAATAGTTTTTCATGTCAGTTATAGGATAACCTATGTGAAAAACAGTGCACATGTATTTTTCAAGCTGTTTATCAAATAAAAAAAATGAAAAACATGTTTTTTTTTAAAATGTACAATGAATCATCTCCTCCACCAGTAGCATCCAGAAAATAGAAGACAAAAACACCACAATTGGGAGCAGAAAGAAGCAGCAAAGAACACAAAAAAATCTAAAAAATACATCAATGTACAATAATTCATTTCCTCCACCAACATCACCTAGAAAACAATACAAGAATCAATAGAAAAGGTATACCAAAATCCATCACAATACACAATACATTGATCTTTCAAATAAACTAAAACCAATCAAACCTATAAATTTATTTTCTCATTCAATTTGTAAATGCCTCAACACGTCTTCACTATATGACCGTTCATCATCAAAAAGCTACAAAAAAAATATAGAAATTATTTGGATTTAATTTTCAATAAAACATATTAAGTATTATGGAAATCTTTATAAATAAATCTAACCTTATGAAGCTTTGTAACTGTACCGATTGTAATTATTTCATAAATGAATCTCAAAACATAATATCCACATTCAGTTCCACCTTATTTTTTATGAAATTATTTCAAAGATATTTTATTTCAAAATAACATTTTTAATTAATATATCAAAAATTTAGCAATTGTAAATGATAATTCACCTTAGCTTTTACGAATTTGATATTGGACCTCTTGCTGGTCTTCCTTATTGTCATCTCTCTAAAGAAAAACCATGCCCTATTTTAAAATAAAATGAATATAATAAATTGTATTAATTATAATATTAAAATTTTTTTAAATAATAAAACTTAAGTGTTTAATATATTCTTGAATTTTTCTTTCACTTCACCACAAATAGAGCATAACCAATACAATGTCTTCTCTCTTGGATAGAAAACACCCAAAATCCAATGTCCAATGATATAAAAGAAAATTTAATATGATTGGTTAATATGTAAAGTGATATATAACACTTTTTGAGAAAACATATTTCATACCTTTCATGATTTGGAAACATCCAATACTAAATTATGACATTCTTGTGAAATATTTTGGCTACATAAACTATTATTTTAACCGTGGTCATTGTAAAATCTATAGGAGAAATAAATTGTGGGTCCATAAATCTATATACAACCATCTTGGCATGCTATTTACACATTTTATATAGATACCTACTACAAAGAAAACATAATTATAAAGTTTCAATAAATTAAAGGAACATATTTTTTCATTAATCATCTTATCTGAAAAAAACTTTCATTGTTTTGATGCCCAATTAATCTCCAGCTACAAGCTTCATGATATCATTTTTCAAAAGGCTCACAGTAATTTTATGCCCACAAATAGAATCATAAAATGAAATGTCATATACTCCCAATAACAAATTTGATTATGTTGACAATCGATTAAGAACAGTAGAATCTATATCTAAAGTCACGACACTTTGAATTTTTTGTTGTCCATACATTATTTCTCTACCTTTAAATTATTCCTTAAAATAGTAGAGAAATATATAAACTTTAAAATGAGAAAACATATTTACTAAAAAAATGAAATTAAATATAACATATATACATACCTCTATGGTAATATTTTGAAGTAGTCTAGATAGCCAAACCAAATAATGACTGATACGTCTCCCAACTATACTCACTTCATCTGCATGACATGGTTTTTTTGCTGATCTATCTATAATATCATGTACAGTGACCATATGATTCTCTATCTCAATCTAGATATGATGAATGGAATCACTAATATAATATATCATCCCATATGAAACAATATGATATGGATCATCAATAAATAACTCATAGTAACTTGGTAGCTATGGAGGATGGGGTGTTGGAGTAGGATAAGGAGTGGGGTCTGGAAACACATCTATGTGAGTATGATAAGAAGGAGCAGGATTTGATGGAAGAGGTGGAGGAGTCAGATCGATATTCCAAAACTATACTTGCATGTCTGTAAACATCTCTTGGATCAAAGATTTGATCCTGCCATCTATTGTCTCTTGAATATCCTAAAATTTGGCTTCCAAAGATTCTATTTTTTATAAAACAATACTTTGAATAAGCTTCTAAATGTAGAAACACATTTCTTATCAATACACCTCTCAGGTATCCTTGTACAAAATCTTGGTGTTTAGGATTTCCCAATGTTGTAGCTAAAATATCCTATCTACACTTAGCAATAAAGACTCCATGTGTGCTCTTCTCCTTAAGAGAATCCTATATGGATTATTTGTAAAAAAATATAACGAATCACAATATATAAAGATTTGATTTAACTTCAATAAATAAATAAACATCTTACAATCTTATCAGCTATAACTCTTGACTCTTCCCTAAGATATTTTCCTTTTTTCCCATTTGATCCCTCTTCTATTTTTCATGTCTAGTGGGGGGGGGGGATCCTCTCCATATCCTGATGACTCATCTCTCATATTTTTAAGTTTTTCTTCTATAATGAGTTATTCCAATAATTTATACCCTCCCCAAGATATTGTTTGATAGTATACATTTCTAGCTTGAATCTCTTGATGATATCTCCTTGATTACTATAAATTAATAATTAAGAACAAAGACATCATTAACATGGTCATTGATATAAAAAAACATATAAAATGGTAACATTTCACTTACTAAAAATACTACTCATTGTTTAATTTCAATTTTTTTCCATGTATATTCATCTATAAATGGATATATATAACATGGATTTTCATGTTGTCTATTCCCAAAAATAAACTATAATGTGATGGATTATTTAAAATCCCTCCATCTCCTAGCCGCTAAGGCTAAACATTTCCTCTTGACTCCTCCAATGTCAGATATATCATTTTTCATCTAATAAGAAGGGGAAAAACATATATTACTATAAAAATTTCAAGATAAGTAAAATAATAACAAACAATATTACCAAAATGGTCTCCCACTATAGTGATAATGTTGCTTTGTCAATATTTGTCCAATTTTGAAACAAAATACTACTTTGATTTTATCCTGTACTGATACAAAAGTCTTAAACTAATTTTTATTTTTCCAATTGGAATGTCATTATCATAAAAGGCTACTGGTAACATTTGTTCCTAGCTACGATAAACTTATAATTTTAGTAAACATGTGGTTCCATGTTTACCAACCCTCTAACTCTTTTTCCCCTATGGAAGTAGATGCCTAAAGTTATAACAACCATGCTCTTTATTATACACTTAAACAAGATTTATTACATAAACTTTCACTTAATACAACTATAAGGATATAGAGGTTTAGTGTCTTGGAAAAATTAGGAACATTAAATAACAACTTATAACATAAAACACAACATCTTTATTGAAAACTTCTTTTACATGACCACAACATTCCTTCATACTTAGAATTTCATGGGACAACCTGATAACATGCATAAGAAATGGGTGTGCTATAAATCCCAGTAAGGGAGTAATAAAGGAATAAAATGAAGAATATAGTACATGTTAGGAAATAGGAATATCAATTGAGAACAAAAGAAACATGAACATAAAGGCATGATATATCATGATTATCATAACTAGGAAATGTTGCAACAACATTTAACATGATATTAGCATGAGCCAAGGATCAATGAACATGGAGCATGAATAAACCCTAATTTTACTTGAATTATCATGAGTAAAACATCATTTCACTTGAAGTATCATGATACTAATCTTTACCCAATGTATTGGAGAGCTATCAGGGAACACCCTTCTAAATCATTTCTTTCTTGCATAAGTGTGCCACATGGATCATACAACATGGAATCATTCAACATCATCATTTATTCCATGATAAAGGAATGTGGAATACATACATTAAACTTTATAATCAACAATTAAATGTGCATAAAGGTGAATACCCTTGATAGAGAAATGTGCATGGTATTCAGTACACAATGACTTTGGATTGGAAATTCATGGTGCAATTTCGACAGCATAACGGTGTGACATAATAATTCATAAAAATGGTTGATGAGAGATAAAAGGGTATCTAAACATATTTATATGAAATTTACAGTAATGGTGGTAATATAGATACATGGCCCAACATATGTAATGTAATTTATATGCATAATATAAAATAATTTCTTGAATGTAAATGAGAAGATAGAAACTATTTACAGAATTTTGGCATGGTAATGGGTGTACATGGGAGGTATTAATGAGAGAGAAAGAGGTATCTAATAATTAAAAAATAAGGAGGGTAGTATGGGGGAGGTGATAAATCATAACCCAACATTTTTAATTGAAAAAAAAGGGTATAACAATATAATTAAATTTGGACAAAAATGAAAAAGGAAGAAATCCCTTACTTGGAAGTGTGACCCCAAAGGCTTGGGAGAGGCTTGAGAGAGGATTATTGGGAGTTTGAGGAACCTTGGGAGGATTATAGAGAAAGGAGGGTAGGGTTTGGTCTAGATAAAAATGGTTTTAGTTAAGATTAATGATATATTGATTGGGTTTATATAAGAAATGAGAGGAAATTCTTTCTTATTTAGGTTTTGGACAACACACATTAAACTAATCAAAACCACAAATTATCCCACAGTTTTTGCCCATGTTTGTTTTTCAAAGTGGAGTGAAAAAAATTATATTATAAGGACAATTACTGTAATTATTAAAATATTAGGCTTTCTTATGTGGTGGTGAGTCACACTCTCAAGGAAATCATTTTAAATTGTTAAAATGTTTTATAAGTCTTTGAGGGTCCACTAAGACTTTGTAAAATAAATCAAACAAACATAAAATCACATTATTTTAAGGTTAAAACATATATTTTCTGAACATCCCATTTATAGTATTTTATTACATCACTATTGGGTCATTATGATTTCATAAAACACATTATATATTTAAACAATATTTAATTTTTACACAAAAATTCAACTGTCTCAGAAAATTATGAAAAATTTACTGTTGGATAATTTAAACATCCTGATTCCAAAAATTATATTAATTTTATCTAAATAATTTTCTAAATATTTGAATTTTTTACTTTTAAAATAAAGACTAACATTTATAAAATATTCATGGGTTTTTACAAAAACATCGTTCAAACCTTAATAATAATTAAAATTGTATTCATAAAAATTATAAAATCATTTATATTTAATAAAAATTAATTTAGTAATAATATTTTATTAAAATATTATTTAATTCAAAAATCCTTTAATTCATCAAAAATATATTTCTTAATTGAATATTAACTAAAAATACTATTTGTGCTTTAAAAACTATTTACAAAGTAACAATAATAAAATGAATGTATATTATTTATTCTATAAAACAATAATACACATAATCATAGTGATAAGATCTTGTTACATAACCCCTTATAACACCTATATAAGACCTAAGGGTAAGGTGTGCGATGGTGACAGACTCTTGGGGAGGCTCAGATAACATCGATCAGGTGGTAATCTCTATTAACTTTCACTTCTCCCATAGGTGGTTCTGTTCAAGATTAACATGTTGAAGCTCGACTTGGGATTGGTTAAGAGAAAAGACCAGTTAAACTAAATATTTTCTGAGCTCTGAAAAATGGTATTCGTATGGAGCAATTCTACTGGATGAGGTCATCACTTCCTTTGTCTAAGTAAATTGGATTTTTTAAAGCCCTATATTTACACTAATCATGTGATCACTGTTCAACGACTATATTAGAATTGGTAATGATTCTTAATGATATTTTAAAATCCAAAAATATAAAACCAAATAAGTTCATATGTTTTATATAACCATTTTACATAATAATACATTTAATTAGATCAAGAGGAATTTTCATTAATAAAAGTTTGGGTCATCACAATCTTCCCCCCTTAATAATTTTTTCCCTCAAAATTTCCTTTTCCCACACTAAAACAAATGAGGTTAAATCTGCTTCATCACTTCTTCCGATTACCACGTTGCCTCTTCTAACTTGTGGTTTCACCACAACACCTTGATGAGGGAAATTATCTTATTTCTTAGAACTTTTTCTCTATGATCTAAGATCTTCACTGGATTCTCTTTATAGAAGAGGTCATTCTTAAATGGTACCACCTATGGATTGACTACATGTGATGGTCCAAGAATTTACTTCCTCAAGAGTGATACATGGAAAACATTATGTACTTGTGATAAGTTTGGTGGGAGTGTTAGTTGATAGACCACCGATTCAATGCGATCAAGGATCTCAAAAGGTCCAATGTACCTTGGAATACACTTTCCCTTATTCTCACATCTCATAACTCTCTTACATGGTGATATGTGGAAGAATTCCATGTCTCTGACATCAAACTCTAGGTATCATCAATGATTATCAGCATAGCTCTTTTGTCGACTCTGAGCAGCTTTAATGTGATGCCAGATAGTCTTAAACTTCTCCACCATTTCTTCGACCATTAATGGACCTAGGAGTTTTCTCTCCCTAACTTCAACCCATCATGCATATGTTCTTCACATATCCCCATAAAGGGCTTACTAATGAGCTATTTGGATGCTTGAGTGGAAACTATTTTTGTAAGAGAACTGAACTAGAGGAATATGTTTATCTCATCCTCCTCCAAAGTCCATTGAGAATGCTCTCAACATGTCCTCATGTGTTTGGATAGTCTTCTCAGATTAACAATCATTTTGAGGATGATAAAATGTACTAAAGTTCAGTTAATAATTGAAAGTGTGTTGGAGACTCTTCTAGAACTTATAGGTGAATCTTGGATCTTGATCGGATACACTATATAGTGGTCCTCCATGCATCGTTACCACTTCTCTAATATATATCCGTTCTAGTTGGTCCAATGAGAAATCCTATAAAATTGGAATGAAGCATGTAGTCTTTATAATACAATCTACAAAAACCTAGATAACATTGTTTTCATTGAATGTCTTCAGAAGTTTGGTGATAAACTCAATGGTGATGTTCTCCTATTTCCATGCTGGTATGAGTAATGGTTGCATCAACCACTTAGACTTATGCCTCTCATATTTTACTTGCTGACATACCAGGAACTTTGATGTATACTCAGTTACCCTCTTATTCATGTTATCCCACCAATAGTTCTCTAGGAGATCTTGATACATATTTTTGTTTCCTAGGTGAATAGAGAAATTTGAACTATGTGCATTATCCAAAAGTTCATTCTTTAACTCCGAATTTTATGGGACACATAGTCTTGTCCCAAATCTCACAATTTCTTCTTCATTAACATTGAACTCTAAGGATTTCCCTTTTCTAATAGTTTTTACTTTCTTCGGAATTCCCACATCATCCTTTTGAGCATCCTTTAACCTTTCCAAAAGAGACGGTTGAGAAATCATTTGTGAAAGGATTGATGATTTTTCCTTCTTTATAATTCTCATGTCAATCTTCATCAAATCTAAGAAGATTGAATCCTTTTCAATTCTCATCAATGATAGAATCATTGGGTCCTTTCAACCTAGAACATACTCCACCTTGTTATCTTTCCCAGGGTGGTAATGGATTGAGTATTCATAGTCTTTGATAAGATCTAGCCATCTTCGTTGGTGCATATTCAACTCTTTCTATGTAAATATATACTTGAGGCTTTGTGATCTGTATATATTTCATACTTCTCCACAAAGAGGTAATGTTGCTAAAATTTTAAAGTGAATATTACTGTAGCCAACTCCAGATCATGTGTTGGATAGTTTTTCTCATGAACTTTCAATTGCCTTGAAGAATAGGCAATGAAATTTTCATTTTTCATCAACACACAGGATAGGCCCTTCTTTGAAGCATCACTAAATACTAAAAAAATTTCTTCACTAATGGGTAGGGTGAGAAAGGGCACAGTGATAAGACTCCTTTTCAACTCCTTGAAGCTCTCTTCTCATTTATAACTCTAAGAAAACTTGAATCCCTTCTAAATTAGCTTGGTAAGAGGGTTTGGAAATCGTGAGAAATTTCTCAAAAATTGGAAATAATATCCAGCTATCCGTAGGAAGCTACAGATATCCTTCACTGATGTTGGTCTCATCCATCCCTCAATTGCAGCTATATTAGTGGGATCCATAGATATACCATTTATTGTGATGATATGACCCAAGAATTAGACTTCCTTCAACCAGAACTCACACTTGATGTACTTTTCATAGAGCTTCTCCTTTCACAAGGTCTCTTGTATAGCGATTAGATTATCCTCCTTGGTTTTGGAGTATATTTGAATATCATCTATAAAAACTACCAAAAAATTTTCAAGGTAATATATAAAGATTCTATTCATCAAGTCCATGAAGATTTCTAGAGCATTAGTGAGTCCAAAAGGCATTACTATGAATTCATAGTGCCCATACCTTGTCTGGAAAGCAGTCTTTGGGATATCCTCCTTCTTCACCCTTACTTGATAATATCTCGACTGCATATCCACCATGGATAATTATTGTGCTTCACGTAGCTGATCGAAAAAGTCATCTATTTTTGGCATAGGATACTTGTTCTTTATTGTGATTTTGTTGAGATCATGATAATCAATGCAAAGGCGCATTGACCCATCCTTCTTCTTGGGGAAGAGGACTAGTGCACCCCATGGTGAAGCACTTGGGTATATAAAACCTTTATCAAGATTATCTTATTGTTGTTTCTTCATCTTCTAAAGCTCTATAACAACCATTCTATATGGAGTCTTAGATATTGAAAACTCCCCAGGTATAATATCAATCGAGAATTAAATATCTCTTCTAGGAGGAAGACCAGACAATTCCTTGAGAAACACTTCAGTGAATTCCCTCAAAATAGGCATGTATTAAAAGATGGTTTCTTCTTTATACTCAATCATCTGAGAAATATATTCATGCTCATAGGGTAGTCATATCTATTCTTGAGTTGATAGTGCTAAAGAAGATTCAACCTCCTCCTTGTACTTGTACAGAATCGGGTGTCGATTCGCCATATAGAGAGTGATTTACCTCTCATGGAAATTTATGTTGGCTCTATATAGGGAAATCCAATCCATGATAAGAATTGCATCAAATTACACTAAAAGGAGTATGAAGAGGTTATATGAGAAGTTCGATCCACAAATTATGATAGAGCAGGAGTTATATTCATGGGATGAAATGATCGCCCTATTTTCCATTCTAATCGACATCTCTACTTCCATAATTTTTGGTGGTGTTGTGATAGTTATACTAAAATTTATGGATATAAAAGAATGTGTAGAACCAGAATAAAAAAGTATGTTCCTTATTATTTAATGAATAAATAGTGTACCTGTAACCACTTAGTCGTTGGGGTTTGATTTGGTGTTTGTGATGGAAAAAGCTTTCCCTTACTGCCTTGAAGGTTGTTGGTTGACTTCGAAAAATCTTGGCTTAGGGAACTGGTTTGAAAAGTGCCCTGGTTCTTTGTAGTTGAAGAAATGAACAATGCATTGAGGGTCGAATGGAGCGTTCTTCTCCTCTGTTGTAGTAACATGTTTTTCTTGTCGAAAGTTAATAACCAGATTCTGTTCTCTTCCACACCTGAATCATTTCCCTGTCCCCTTTAGGAAATTTCTAGGGTGCTTCTTTCTGTACCTTTCACAAGCGGGGTGTTGGAATTGTTTAGTACTATTTGATTTATCCATCAGACCACCAGAATTAAAGTCTAAATTACGATTCTTATCCCCATGATACCCTTGAGATTCTCCAATCTCCTTTTCAACTTTGATGGTGCATCAGACAATTTACTCATAACTATTGAAGTCACGGATCACTAGGGATTTCAATAGGATAGGTTTTAGCACACCAAAGAAGCGGTCAACCTTGCATTCGAGGGTAATGAAAAAGTCGGAGGCATATCATGCAAGACTCATGAAGTTTTCCTCTTATGATTCGATGGATTCGTTATCTTTTTTTTCTTGAGGTCCAGGAAGTCCCTTTCCATATTAAGTTGGAGGGTGCGAGGAAAATATTTGTCGAAAAATATTTTCCAGAAATTCTTCAGTTCTAATTCCTCGATCTCTTCATCAAGCTTCATATATTTGATCAATGTCCAACATTGATCAGTTTCACCCTCCATACAATAAGCATCCATAAGAACCATCTCTTGTTTAGAACATTGAAGGATGGAGAACATATTTTCAATGGAGTTGATCCATTGTTCAATGATTCATGGATCAGATGATCCATTAAATTCAGGAGGCATTTTTCTCATGAATCTATCAATTATTTCTTGTTCTTTCTGGGGGGGGGGGGGTTGGAAATTCCTCTTGACCCATGTTTTTATTCAAAAATTGAGTTAACTGAGAGAGTATCATGAAATTTTTTGCAATTTCCTCTCCCATAGGATTGGGCATATCATTAGAACAATCATTACGTTGATCTTCACATCAATTGTTAGCTCGAGTCCTCCTATTACCGGCCATTGGCTAGTATAAAAGGAAAGTTAGGGGTAACACATAAGGGGTAATCCAAATACAAAAATGGATTACTTAAAAATTACATTTATTTCTTTAAATTATGAATTTATAGGCATAAATATATGTTATCCATGATCTACTTCCCAAGATATATTCTTTGGGTCATTTTTTTAATTCCCTTAATAATGGATCATAATAAGATTATGAATTTACCAATGCATATCCCCCAGGAGTGTTGTAACCAAGACTGCAGCAAGGCCTATTTTTGTGCACCGGTTCCCATTCGAGTCTAGCTCAAAGTAGTGTTTTCGGGTTTTAACCCTAGATACATCTGTGCCAGAGATACCTCTACCTACTCATATCTAGACAGGGATGTATTTTCTTGATAAACCACTAACTCAATACTCACTAAAATTTAGATATGTTTCTATTATACTTAGTCTTATACTTAAATATTTCACTAGGGTTTTCTAATCCTAATCCCAAAAATAACTAAACCTATCCTTTGAAACGAACTTTAATAACCCTGATCTTTATTACAAACTTGAACAAGATTTATTACATAAACTATAACTTAAGAAAACTATGAGGATCAAGAGGCCTAGTTTCTTAGGAAAATTAGTAACATTACATAAAAACTTGTAACATAAAACACAACATCTTTATTGAAAACTTCTTTTAGATGACCACAACATTCCTTCATACTTAGCATTGCATGAGATAACCTGAGGAAATGTATAAGAAAATGGTGAGCTATAAATACCAGTAAAGGAGTAAGAAAGTCATAACATGAATAATATAGTACATTCTAGTAAATATGAATATCAATGGAGTTCAAGAGAAACCATAACATAAAGGAATGATATAGCATGATTATCATAACTTGGAAATGTAGAAAAAACATTTAACATGATATTAGCATGAGCCAAGGATAATTGAACATGGAGAATGATTAAAAAGACATTGCACTTGAATTATCATGATTAAACCCTCATTTCACTTGATGTATCATGGTACTAATCTTTACCGAATGCATTGGAGCACTATCAGGGCGCAACCTTCTTAATCATTTAATTTCATGTATAAGTGTGCCACATGGATCATACAACATAGAATCATTTAACATCACCATTTATTTCATGATAAAGGAATGTAGAATAAATACATTAAACTATATAATCAATAAGTAAATGTGCGTAAAGGTGAATACCCTTGATAGAGAAATGGTCATGGTATTCACTAAACGATGACTTTGGCTTGGAAAATAGTGGTGCATTTTCGGCAGCATAACGACATGATATAATAATTTATAAAAATGGTTGATGATAGAGAAATGGGTATATCATCACATTTACTATAAAATAGGTCATATATATAAATATCCCAACATATTTAATGGAATTTAGATGCATAATATAAAATAATTGCTTGAATGTAAATGAAAAGAGAGAAATTCCTTACAGAATTTCAGCATGGTAACATGGGTACATGAGAGGAATTAATGATATATAAAGAGGTATATTATCATTAAAACATAAGGAGGGAAGTATGGAAGAGGTTTTAAATCACAACACAACAATTTTAATTGAAAAAAGGTTATAAAAACATAATGAAATTTGGAAAAAATGAGAAAGGAAGAAATCCCTTACTTGGAAGTGTGATCCCAAAGGCTTGGGAGAGGCTTGAGAGAGGATTATTGGGAGATTATGGGACCTTGGGAGGATTATAGAGATATGAGGGAATGGTTTGGTCTAGATAAAAATTGTTTGAGTGAAGATTAATGAGAGATTGAGTGGGTTTTTATAGGAAAGGAGAGGGAATTCTTAATTATTTAGGTTTTTGACACCACACATTAAACAAATCAAAAACACAAAATAACCCATGGGTTTTTCCCATGTATTATGAAAACTTGGAGTGGAAAAAATTATATTATAAAGAAAATGTCAGAACTTATTAAAATATTATTCTTTCTTATGTGGAGGTGAGTCACACTCTCAAGGAAATCATTTTAAAATGTTAAAATGTTTTATAAGTCTTGGAGGGTCCACTAAGGCTTTGTAAAATAAATAAAACAAAACTAAAATCACATTATTTTAAATTTAAAACATATATTGGCCTAAAATACCATTTATAGTAGTTTATTACATCACTATTGGGTCATTATGATGTCATAAATCACATTATATATTTAAATGATATTTAATTTTTACCCAAAAATTTGACTGTCTCAGAAAATTATGAAAAATTTACTGTTAGATAATTTTGGCATCTTGATTCCAAAAATAACATTCATTTTATCTAAATAATTTTCTAAATATGTGAATTTTTAATTTTAAAATAAAAACTGACATTTATAAAAAATTCAAGGGTTTTGAAAAAAACAACTTTCAGACCTTAATAAAAATTACAATTGTATTCATAAAAATTATACGATAATTTATATTTAATAAAATTTAATATAGTAATAATATTTTATTAAAATATTATTTAATTCAAAAATTAATTAATTCATCAAAATAGATTTGTTAATTGAATATTAACTAAAAATACTATTTGTGCTTTAAAAACTATTTACAAAGTAACAATAATAAAATGAATGTATATTATTCATTCTATACAAAAATAGTTTACATAATTAAAGTTCTATGGTCTTGTTACACAACCCATTATAACACCCACATAAGACCTAAGGGTAAGTTGTGCTATGGTGACAAACACTTGGGGAGGCTCAGATTACATTGCTTGGGTGGTAATCTCTATTAACTTCCACTTCTCTCATAGGTAGTTCCATTCAAGATTAACGTGTTAAATCTCAGATTGGGCTTGGTCAAGAGCGAATCCTTTTCCAAGCTCCAAAAAATGGGCTTTGTATGGATAAATTCTACTGGATCAGGTCATTTCTTCCTTTGAGTAAATTGGATTTCTTAAAGCCCTATATTTATACTAATCATGTGGTCACTGTTCAACAACTATATTAGCAATGGTAACAATTCTTAATAGTATTTTAAAATATAAAAACATTAAACCAAAGAAGTTCATATGTTTTATATAACCATTTTACATAATAATACATTTAATTTTATCAAGAGGAATTTTCATTAATAAAAGTTTGGGTCATTACAAAAGTAAAGAAGGATGATGAGGATCATCAATAAGAGCATGTGTAAGTTCCTCCCCAGAGGTATGAGTACAATCATCTCTGGAAATATGTGGTGGATCAGAGGATTTATCTTTCATTATCCTACAAATAAAATCCACATCAATTAGTACAAAAATATACAAATCTAACTATTATATTCAAATATAAATAAAAACTACCAATTATTAAACAAAAAGAAAAGTAAACCAAACGTAACACATTTTTATTTATATTTTTTATAATCAACAATAATGCTAACAATATTAATGAGAGATAAAATAACATAAATGAATAAAAACTACAAAATATTCATGAGAGATGAAATGAAATAGTAAAAATTCTCCGACCTGATAAATTATTTTTACAAAAAAATAATTCTTTTATAATATACTCATATACAATATATTTTGTTTTTATTTTAAATTTTAAATTTTAAATAATTGGTTTTCAAAAAAATCAATTAATAAATAAGTTAATTAACGGTAAATATGGAAAAATAGACAAAACTAAACTAATATAAAACCACAAATTTAACTTATAATACATGTTTTAATAAAGTAAATGAAATTAAAATATCTAACTCACAAAATTTTAAAAAGTAAACCATAATTAAACATATATTACCTGTAATATTAGGAATATATTAAAGATTGTTTTCCCAAATTACTTCATTATGATCATTCCATATGACACAAACCATGTATTTGACATGTTCATTAATATTATTTGTTAATCGTTCCATAGATGTAGGGATCTCACATAAATCATCATCTTTATCAAGTTTATCACCACCAAAATACTATTTTTTCCTTGTAAAACGATATCCCACTACATATCGGATTGATCAAGAACATAGAAAATTTGTTTTTCATGTGTTTCCATTATAAAAGGATCATTTTTTCAATCCAATTTATTCAGATTAACTAGTGTCATTCCAAATTAATCTTTTCGAAAACTGTTGTTACCGATACACCATTTACACTTAAACACTAGAATTTGAAAATTAATGTAATCAACCTCCCATATTTCTTCAAGGAATCCATAATATGCGGTTGATGTGGAGATTGGGTTTTTTTCTTTGGCACTTGAAAAATTAATTTCTTTTATGAACACCAACACACTATTATTCTGAACCAAAATTCTATTGTCATGATCTTTAATATGAAAAGTATATCCATTAATGTCATACCTAGACCATTATATCAAATTTAAACTTTGATAACCATCTTAATGTTTCTAATGCATATGGTTTCATGGTCTCTTTAAACCTTGGAAAAAAATTTATGTTATGCCCATTCAAAATCCACATATCTTTCTTCTTTGGATTTTTTTTCAACTCATTAATATGAAAAGTTATATTTGGTTGAGAATCATCTATATTATTTAAGATGTATAACTGTACCTTCTTTATGTGTTCACATTTCAATGATTTTAATTTTAAGCCATGAATCCCCTTTCCCCCAAAATTCACTTGTTCAAACTGAGATGTACGAAAACCAATGTGCTACACATCAAACAAATAGCTTTTACAAAACTCTGAAACATCCTTATAAATATACTTCTCAAAAATTTATGATTCAGGTCGATATGGATTCTTAACATACCCCTTAAATATCTTCATATAAATTTGAAAATGATACATCCAACATAGATATACAGGTCTGAAAAAC
This sequence comes from Viscum album, assembly GCA_963277665.1. Taxonomy (NCBI): domain Eukaryota; kingdom Viridiplantae; phylum Streptophyta; class Magnoliopsida; order Santalales; family Viscaceae; genus Viscum; species Viscum album. The sequence goes on from OY728150.1 coordinate 687,824,066, forward strand.
TTTATTTCTTACACCAAATGAACCATTAAATGCACCATGATATCAAAAAAGGATGGAGGAGAATACATTTATAATTGAAAAAGTATAGAAACCACTTCATTTACCAAAATGTTCAAATCATTCAGATCAATAAAATTATTACAAATTAAATTAAAAAAATTACACACCTTCATGATAGTCATTCTGACACGGGTGGACAATATTCCACATAATGAAAATAGTAGTAGTTGTTGCATCATGATGTGACAGTCATGAGATTTCATACATGTCAACTTCAAATCCTTTAAAGACACAAAATTTTTTACATTTGAAGAATAATCATGTGGCACTTTGATATCATGAAGACATTGAAAAAATATATTTTTTCCATCTTGGATAAGGTATGAAAAGCTAGTAATAGGAATGTTCACCTTCCACGAGGAGTGGGATCCAACTCCAAATGTATTTCCATTGAGAGTAAATCCATTCTTGTATTCAACCCATATTTATTCTTTCCTTTAATATCTAACAATGTTCCAATCAAAATTTCAAATATATTCTTCTCTATGTATGTGAAATCAATGTATTGTTTCACCTTATGATATCTCCAATATGTTAGCTCAAAAAAATTGACGATTTATTCAAAATATTTCTATTATTACCAGATTTATGTGTCTTTACTAATGTCAAATCAATATTTTCACCCTCTAAAAATACTAATCAGTGGATAAATGTTTTGGAGTAATATCAAATTTCTGTGATCCATTGAAATACTTTTTAAATATTTTATAAGAGTGATCCATAGGCAAAAACTTTTTATGAACCATGTATATTGTTTTTCTCCAATGATGTAGTTGACAATATGATGTCTTTTGTTCAAAAATTGGACAATCTTTATGCACATTAACATTGTATCCCAAAAAAATTCCATATGCTAGGAAGTCATTTATAGTGAACATATTCATTGCATGCAGTTGAAAATGTTCTATTTTATAAGAACCATACACCCTTATACCTTCCTCCCATAATAGTTTCAAATCATCAATTAATGGTGAAAAGAAAACATCAATATCATTTCTGAGCTATTTTGGCCCACTGATCATTAAAATCAACATGATATATTTTCACTTCATAAAAAATTTAGGAGCTAAGTTGTAAATTACCAATAAAACATGCCATAAACTATGTGTGTTACTAAGTATTCATTCCATCTATGCACAGTTTAAGTCAGATATTTCAAACATCATTTCTAAATGTAGGAAATGGGTGATCAATGTTCTTCCACTGTATACAATCAGTTGGATGGTGTATTTTTCAATCACATATCTTCTCATCAGCATGCCATCTTAATATTTTTTCATCATGTGAGTTAGAAAATAAATATCTCAAACAAGTAATTATAGGAAGATACCAAAATTCTTTGGAAGGGGTCTCTGAATTTTCAGAACCATCCTTTTATTTTTCTTTCAACTTATACCATGATGTACCACATCTGTGACACTTTGATAGAAATTTGTATTCATTCCTATATAGCACATAATCATTTAGTAAAATATGTATTTTCTTGTACCCTAATCCCATCAGGAATAATATTTTCTTGGCCTTATAATGTGAATATGGAAGATCTTTGTTTTTAGGAAGAATGTCTTTCAACAATTGTAGCAGCTCTGTAAAACTCTTGTCACTCCAGTCATGTTTCACCTTCATGTTTATCAATCTTAACACCGTTGATAAAACCGTATATTCCATGCAACCCAGATACAATGGTTTTTTAGCATCACCATATAAATTCTCAATTGTCATTTGTTTCTAAATTTACTCTACTTCAATATCACGAATCGTTTCATAAAGTTTATCAGATTTATCATCTTCTAAAGCAATACCATCAATAGATTTGGAATTCTACCTAGTTTCACCATGCCAAATCCAAGGTATGTAACTCAAATTAAAACCATGACAAATTAAATGATATTTTATCTCTTTACTTTTCAACTTCTTCAAATTTAAATCTGTCTGACATGGAAAGAAAAACATGACATTGTTTGGAACATTGTGTTTAGAAAATTCCAAAAAAGCAACGACACATTAATCATATTTAAAACCTATTTGAGGTGCATTAATCCAACTTCGATTCATTATCTATATCAAATATCAAAAATAAATATATAAAATAAAGGTAATAATTTATAAAATATTTTGATTAGAAACAACATTAAAAAATATAGAAAACCAAGAATGGAAACATTAGAAAGGAAATATAAAATTTTGATGAGAAAATTCATTCATATAGAAGGAATTAAAAAATAGATTCCATTAAAAAAAATTCAACTAAAAATAAATGAATATAATCTTATGAAATTATTAAAAAATATGTGCAATGATATCCATAAAACAATATCTATATATATATATATAATGAGAACAACTAATTCATAGTTGATTACTTATAAAAATAAAAAGTTTATTCTATATTGTAATTAACAATATAATTTAATCATAAATTGAGTCTTATTTTTAAAAAATGGCACATTAAATAAAATTAGGAACTAATTAACACATTATAAAATCAAAAGTAGAATATATAATCTCTATAATGTGAGTTATGCGCTAAGAATTCGACTTTAACCTGTTACAACAAGTTATAAACCTAAAAAATAGCTACCATGTTTGATTTTATTATTATGATACTTTTTTATAATGCTAATTTCATATAATTGAATAAATCAACTGGGAAAACTGAAAATGGAATTATAAATTAAAATATAATTTATATTACATCGTCAAAAATTTAGGGGATACACTATTATACTGAAACTTTGAAGCCATGAAAAATAAAAATATTCTAATCCCAAACCAGGATAGGAATTTTTCACCTTGATTTATTTACAATGAATTATCTTGTTTGATTCACAAAATGAAAGCATAAAAATATTGACAAACCTTTTTAATCAATTCAACAGACAGTAAAAGTACCCAAATTTATTTTGAAAATCAATGATCATCTGTTATTTAGAAACACTAACTAAATATAATTATAAAATTAGATACACTTATAGAAAGTCAAGATCATTATATAAAAAAACCACAAGATCTAATTCTAAGTCCAATAAAATTTTACAAAATCAACTTTTAATTAAATTTTTTTTTGATAATGACTACATAAACAACTAAATACCAAAAAATCAAACAAAATTCAAACCAATATCATCAAATCATCATGAAACCAATATTTAATTCACCTCAATGAAGGATAAACATCATTAGGATCAACTTGAGAGTAAAATGAGTATAATGAAAAAACACAATAGGGATGAATAACTATGCATGTATTGGCCACATAGTTTGATAGATCATTTTTAATCATATTATAGACTATGAAATATTTTTATAATAGTTTTTCTGGTCCCTGTATGGTTTATCTGACCATATAAGCTAAAAAACCACCTCTAATTCATCCCAAAACTCATAAAAACTCAAATGATTTTATATAATATAATTTTAAACAGACACCATAAATCCAAAAAACACCTAAATAACCTAGAAAAATATATATCAAATTCATAATTCAAACCTCCAGGTGATCTAGTTGAAGATGAGAAGATCTATAATCAAACGCGCAATGATGAAGATGAAGAAACTCAAATGTATGAATATGGTAATGAGAGAATGAATAATACCTCATTAAACAATAGTCAGTTAGATATTCAAAGCCAAATAATGACAAAAAAGACAGAAACCAAATTGTTTGAGGCTTACTTTAGATGTGTAACTCAAGGCCGACAAAACCATATGGTTTGATTCAGATCATAATGTGAGATTCCGACCACCAAATTAAATAAATCCGAAAGTTAGGGCTTCATTGAGAAAGAAACTAGAGGTCTTTTGCGAAATAGAAAGATTGTGTAATGAAACCCATGATCAATACATAAATTTTTAAATTTTTTTTATGCCTGTTATAGATATAACTAATGTGAAAAATGTATAGTCAAGGTTTTTTATGTCATTTATAGTATAACAAACCTAAAAAAACTCTTTGAAGTCAGTTATATTGTATAATTGATGTGAAAGAGCTGCTAATACATAACTTTTCATGTCTGTTTATAAAAATCGACGTGAAAAGTAATATTCCCAAATTTTCACATCAGTTATAAATAAAAGAAATGAAAACTACACCATAATTTTTTTACTATTTCAACATAGAGAATAATGATTCCCTCTACTATGATGATAATGATGAAAATGACCACCAGCCTTGTAGGATAGGGTCTATTTAGGGCCATAATTGGCATTGATTAGTCCTATTGTTGAGGATTCAATGATTCTAGTCTGGGATTTGATGACTCCCATGATGAAAATTGAGATATAAATCCTCCTAGTCTAGTGGGATTGCATTGATATAGAACCATCATTTATTTCCCTAGGACCATCTTAGAGGATGATGAACTTGGTGATGGTGATTGGGATATAAATCCCCCCAACGTAGTGGGATGGGGTTTGTTTTCAGATACTGGTGAAATTTCTTGAATCCTATATGGAATTAATGATATAAGGGGTGAAGGTGGTGGTAGATATTCCCTCAGACTAGTGGGATAGGTTTGGTTTTGGATGGATTCTTCAGTAGCTGCTACTGCGACTTGTTTGAAGTGGCACAATTGTGCTCATGTAGGAGTTGGGTGCAATGACATCCCATGATGGGTGTCAGTTTCTACAAGAAGTTTTCATGTAGATCGAAACTTTGGATTATGTGTCTGAAATGCATTCATTTTATTTAGAGGGCCCCAGTCCAAAGCTCCATGGGCTATCCTCATTCTTTATTCTTGATTTATTAGCACTGTTGAAGGGGGGAATTCTGTTGTAGTGACTAACTAGCCCGAGAATTTCCCGATCCCTTAATTTCACTAGAGTATATAACATTGTAGGATGTGGTATCTTAGGTATTATTCTATTACAGGGGTTAAGAGAAGTATAAAACTCTATAATTTCTCCATCCTGGAATGTGGATGCATGACATGACTTTGGAGATCAGTTGCTGAATAGTTTTAAGGAAATTACAAAAAGCATACTCTAGATTTGCACTGCACTTTTCTAGTTTTGGATCCTGGGACATGGAGATATTATCCACGTCTAGCTAACATCATAGTATCTAGATGGTTTAAAGGTGACCCTCATATCCTGGATAAGGGAGGTGTCTATCCTTCAACTGTTGATGAGTTTCCGACATGTTTTAAGGTAGATAAGGAATGCACTCCTTATCTAGCTCTTATAAGATCTCATAGTCAGAATTAGTAAGAGGAAAAAATGGTGGGGAGGTTTTTACAGATATATATTTCCATATATCAATTTATGCTTCCTCTTAATCAGACTCATATGCCTCTATCTGATCAGACCACAGAAGATGCTTCATGGGGTAACCTATTGATTGGCGTGGAGTGTTGCTAGTAGTTGATGGGAAATTATATAAGGTTAATCCTAATGTTCTGATCACCTATCTATACAAAGGTATATGAGTTTTGAACACCTATCTATATAGAGGTGTCTTGAAAAAAGGAGTATTTCCTTATCCATGGGGGATATCATCATGGGGAGGTTAACTGTGGATGATTTCAAGATTAGAGTCCCTATGATCCATCTCCACACTACCATGAGGAGGACTATCATGGTAATTATCATCTTCTACTTCAGGTTAAGATCCAATAGACCCTTGGGGTTTTGATAATGTGTATCAAATGACCTCAAGAACACTAGAATTGAGAAAATTAGGAATATATGCCTCATTTTGTGTAATGAAAGGAATATTCCGACCTGCCTGACAGCCAACATGGAGTCATTAGTTTCATATGGGGCTACACAAATTTAATAATATATAAAACTCAAACAAACTAACTACAAAAGTTTGGTACTTATAAAGTCCTAATGTTGAAAGCACAAAGGCATATCATATGTTCTAAATTAATTAAAGGAATTGAAATTAAAATTGATTGGTTTGTTTAGAGAAAGAAATAAAGTGCAACAAAGTTTGGGTTTGATATCAGGAGAGAAGCATTCCTGGTTTATTTATTTAAGGATATTGTGCTAGGGATTAAATTGGTTATGGTTTTATTTAGGATTTTTTTTAGAATTGGGTAATAAAGGATTATTGGTCTCTGTATCCCACCCTAATCTTGTGATTTCACCATTGGAATTGTCATCTACTAAATGAAATTACAAAACTAGGAAACCCAAAACCTTATATAAACACAACTGAACTAGATTGTATAATATTCATACAAAAAATAGACTAATTAATTGATGAAATAAAATAATAATACTTAGAACATAACAATGGTCATGAAATAAAAAAATAAGATGAATTGAAATTAATAAATGGTGTTTTAGCAATCCAAAACAAGAATAGAAAATAGAAATAATACCTAGCATTATATCCCCCCTATAATCATATCACTAAACACAAAGAAAACTACTCAATAATTATATACATGATGAGAATGAGCAACATTGATACCCTAAGAAGGAATGGTGGAGAAGAACAATGGTGAAGTAGGGATTCAGATCATTAGTCTGTGCGTACATCTCATTCATACGGATCCCTTTAGTCCTGATCATCGTGGATACCCCTAATATATGGATGAGGGATGAATATAAAAGGTTTTTCATCAACCCTTAGCTTCCAACATCATTTATTTTTCTGTCCATTGAAGAATTCATGACATGTAATATTTTACATGATGTGTAATCCTCATCAGCTGCAGATTTTTCATATCTATCCTACCATGAACATTCATGATGTGTATTTATGTACATGATGTGTAATTTATTTTCATAGTGTTTAATGTCATCATGAATTATCCTAAGTGGCATCAACTTTATTATTAAATCACATCATGTAATGAAATACACAATGTGTAATAGTTTTTCTCCAGCTTTTGAACTCTTCTGTATCCTCAAAAATCTAGCATCACGTCATTTTGCTTCACATATGTTGAAAAGTTAACCAATTAAAATGGGAATGAATTATCATTTAAATACATAAATCAATATAATAAAATACCATAAAATACTTGCATAAAATACTCTTATCACTACCTTTTGTAATTGTGTATGGATGTGTACTTGTTGTATGATGGTTTTCAGACCAAGTTGATAACCGTTTGGTGCTAGGAGAATATGACCCCTCTACTAAGAAGCTTTTGGAATATTCCATTAAGATTATTTATTATTGGAAGGAATATGAGCCCTACCCGAGGCATGTGCTACTATCACTTGGCGATACTTGGTCAGAACGGGGATATAAGCTCAATCTTGAGCCTTTGGAATATGCCATTGGACATTCTTGATAGGAATATGATCTTATCATGTGGCTTATGTTGCTCTCTATTGGTGAGGCTCGATTGGAGTGGGAGTATGAGAATAGTTTGTACATGCATTCCCCATCCAAATATGCTGAAAAACTTCCAAAATGGGAAAATGGATATTGGAATCCTCCTTTATAGCCTCATAAGGATGCTGATGTATTCGTTTGTCGATGAAAGTATGGATATGGGCCTAGCTTCTATGATCCACTGAAATATTCCAGGCATATTAAATAACATAAATATGAGCCTATCAGGAGGCATTTTCCATTCTCACTTGGTGAGCCCTAACTAGAATGGGGATATGAGCCTGATCCCAGACCTTTGGAGTATGCCACTATTCTTTTTCGATGGGAATATAAGCCTATCTCGAGGCATGATACCCTATCACTTGGTGATCCCTGACCATAATGAGGATATAAGCCTAATATCGGGACTTTGAAATATGTCATCAGTCAATTAAATGAGAATTTCCCCCTATCCCAAGGAATTTTCTTCTCTCACATGGTTATCCCCAGTAGGAGTAGGAATCTAAGCCTGGTACGATGCCTCATCCTTTACCAAAATATGTTGATAATACTATTGGATAAGAGAAAGAATGTGTTCTTACTCTAGAGAAACCACTTGTTCATAAAGATCAGAGTGTTGTGATACCATGGATATAGGTATGGGAAGATGTTCACATCCCTGTATCTATACTAGTACTAGAATATTCTGGAATAGTTCTTCAACTGTTTCTAAGATGTAATGAGACTTTAGAAAAGTGTGCATAGGAATGTAGGCCTGTACATTTTCTATCTCACTATAAACTAGAATATATCTTTGATTGAAACAAGAATATATCCCCACCTATTTACTCCTTATGCCACAATATTTTTCCAATGGACTTTATGGATGGGGTAGGGATATGCACCTACCCCATGCTTTCTACAAGAATATGCCCATAGACTTGTTTTGAGTGAGCAGGGATATGAGACTACTCTTTGGTTAATATCAGAATATATCAGACAAAATCATCATTAGGTGTGAGGATATGATCCTATACTTGATTATCCAGAGCCTTTTTTTCCTGAGGTGTCTTCCTTTTTTCTCATTTATGGGTAGTAGTGGTGGTAGTGTGTCGGTGGTGCCCTCAGTAGGAAACTGAAGGGTATCGGTGGGATGGTTCTAGACAAGGTGGTTGATAGGACCCCTTCTTGATGGACCCATGTTGACAATTTGTTTCACAAAAGGGAGGAAAAATATTATTAAATACAATCTTATAAGGTTAAATCCACAAAGAAAACTAAACAGGATCAAAAGACACATACACAAAAGATCTATACACTAGGTTTCTGTGCACAACACCCACACATCCCAAAAGGCAGGCCACCCCCTACATGGGAAACCTATATCAAGAACCTCTACCTAGGACCTGTGTGTGGTAACTCCTTTGACCATGGTCCCATGGTTTCCTATAAGTAAGACCCTTTGGATCCCCATTTTAGAGACTGAAAATTCAGAAGAACCCTCTGAGCTCTGGTCGCGTATCCGCTTTTCCTAGGTCCTCCAAAACTTTTTAGGTATCACTAAAAAACCCTTTATAAGAAACAATAAAATGGTATAAGATATATCAAGGTCTCTTTAGGGTCCCAAACACAAAATACTTGTGTGAGAACCCCTTTTCCTCTAGTAGGAAACCACCTGTGTGAGCCTCTTTCCTTAAGTAAGGACCTGCGTGAGACCTATCTAGGGACACTTGATGAGACCCAAGGTTCTTAGGATAAATCCTTAACCAAGAGTTGTTTCCCAAGTGTTCCATTTATTAAGTAATATTTAGCTCGCGTAGGCTTATTAACCCATGTGTGAATCACTTTCAGTTCCTCTAAGGCCTTGCGCCAAGCACCTGCACTGAGAACCTGTGCCTATCACCTCTACCAAGGACCGGGATGAGCCATCCATGGTTGGGATCTCCTCATTTGGATCCCTTATTTGAGAGGGAACAAGTTGAAACCTCCATCGGAGCCTCTAGACTTACACAATTATTTCAACACCTTGACCCCAGTTCGCCAGAGATGGTGCATTATTTTATTACATTAGCATGATCATAAGAAAATCAAATCCTAAAGGACTGATCGGTTTAGTAGCCTTGAAAAAACTAGATACATACATAAGTTTTACATTACACCATGATATGAAAAGATACATAGTGTATCCTTTGAACACACACATATCCCTTAGACTATCCCTACATGTCAGTCATAATACACTTTTTACATCCTAGAAAAAAACAGATCATAAGAAAGGGGTGAGATCAAATTCTCAGTAAGGATAAACATTATAGCCGAAGCTATCAAAAATAATCATAAAATTTTTAAGGAAAGGAATAAAACTAATACAAAATATTTTTAAACATAAAATTAAGCATAATATAGAAAGAATAAATCAAATAATTTGATTTAAACTTTCATGAGGATATTCTACTAGTCAAATAACCACATCCAATACCAAGAAATAATCTCATAATGAAGGAATGCATAATTTCAAACATCATAACCATACCGTCAAGTCCTCATGCCAAGACCATTACCATACCATCAAGGCCTTGTGAAAGGATACTAGTTTGTCTCACGAGACATACCGATGCATCAAGGGTATATAGTAGGCCCCGACTGTCACTTATTAATTCCAATGCATTCCTTATACAAAAAGGGTGGATCATAACATAAACATTCGTATTAAAACTGGCATATGAAATGTTAATACTTTAACCATAAACCATGAATGGTATAAAAATAGAACATCCACAGTCAACCATATCATAAAACCTTCAATACAATATATATGATTTTATCATAATAAATCAACCTCAATCAAGTATAAAATTCAACAAAAGATGTTTATATAGATTAAAATAATCTAATAAATTTATTAAAACTCTTTTATAGAAATATCCATTTTTACTATGAAATAATTTAAAAGAAACACAATTATAAAAGAAAAAAATTATTTTTAAAATAACCTTATAATATTGTAATGGAAGATTCAAAATGTTAATTCATCATAATGGAGGAAAATATCCTCTCATGCCATATAATTTTAAAAAACATTTTTTCCTTAATTTTTTGAAAAAGCCATAAAGTACCTTGTTTGGAAAATAGAAAGATTACTTTAAAAGAATTTTATATAAAAAGTCAAACATGGGTAAATTTTTTTTAAAAAATTTTGATAATATTTTGAAATACATTTTAAGAAACATTGATGTGGATGATAATAATGTCACAGTAGATACTTACATATAAATAATCTCAGATAACAAAGAGATTGTGAAATTAACCCTTACCTTATACTCTACTTTAGTCGAGGGTGAGTTAGACTATTATATAATGGTTAAAACATGTTATTAAACTATAATAAAACCATATCCATATTTATGATATCATATTTCATCCTCTTATATCATTTTCTTAATAATATTTCTGCATTACCATTGTTTTGGGTGTTAACTTCTTTGTTTTCCTATGCATGTTTTGTTGTGTAAGTCATGTTTTTTATGAATAGGATGTATTTTATTAATATAAATAATGATATTAAGTTAATAATTATTATCTTTAATAATAATATTAATTTTATAATCATTCTTGAATGGTTAATGTGGAGAATGAATCTCATCATGTCATAGAGACGGGGGGCCGTACGTACGCACGAGTGACAATATCATTCTCATAATGGTTGAATGGTATATTAATGATACAGAATAATTATCATGTTATATTAATTATTTAAATCCATTAAAATCCTCATTATACCAATCAAATAATGTAGTGTTGAATAATAAATTACACCATGATGTGGAGATGGTAAGTCATACGTACACACATGGTGATATTATTATTCATAGGATGGATAAAAGAAGGAATATGGTTGTAAAAAAATTATAATAACATTTGAGAATGTATAAGTTTCTGTATTTATTAATTTAGTATGTAAACAACATATAAAGAGAAATAATAATAATAAAAGAACTTTAAAATAGGTGATAAAAAAATTACCTCATTTTCGAGCGTCTCCTTTTGATTTTCACAAAAGGAAACCTTATGTTAGATTTATGCCTAAAGTGTGGCCTATATGATGAAGTGAGATAAGTTTATTGGATAATTGGGTTGGTTTTGGCCAAGGAAAAGGGATTTAGAGGTGTTAATTAAAGAGGAGTATAAGTTCCCTTTTATAAGAGAGGTGGTGGGCACTTTTGGAAGATCTTAAAAAATTAATTTATTAAAAATTTATTTTCAGTTTCAAATAGCTCAAAAGTGATTTATTTAGAGGATAAAATTATTATGAGTCAGTATCAACTCAAAAAATTATTTTTAAACATGTTTAGATCATAAAATTGATCTTATCCTTTTGATTTAACCCTTAGTTAAATAGTTTATCTCTTACCATGTCTTCTTGTATTTTTACACTATAGGGTTAATATAGTCACTATAAAATGCCAAAAGAACTCCAATTGGATTATTTATGAAATAGTTGTCATTATAAAAGTTATTTGGATAAACCTTATATATTTATTACTTTTATATAATTTATTAAAATATTATTTATTTTAAAGTATCATTTATGTCAATTTTGATACTATTCAATATTTTCATTTTTAAAAATATCAAACCATCATGATAACATAGAAAAAATACTTTAAATATGTTACTAACATTTTTTTTATCTATAAAATTTATGGATTTTATTAGTTAAGTAAAATTATATTTATTTTAATATTTTTAATATCATTTATTTGATATCTCAATTACTTAAACAATTCCTGCATCATCATTGCGTCACAATTTAATTTAATTATTTAATGTATAAAAATTATATATAAATTATAATGATGTAGATAAGTTTATTATATTTTTAAATACTATTTTTAGTTGACCATATCATATATATAACCTCATATTAAAAATAAAATAGTTATTAAAATTTGAATATGACATTTTTAACTCTTCTTTAAATAAAATATAATAAATGTCTTAATCTAACGCAAGTGGCTTAAAAAGGATCATATTTTCTACCTAAGGTTGATTTTGGTCAAAATATACTTATAAAATTTTAGTAGGACAAGTTTTAGGATAATTTTATATTATTATAATATTATTTTTACCTTCAATTACCTTATTTACCTTTAATCATGGTAAAAAAATCCAAAAGTTACTATTCACCAAAAATTGGTTTGATCCTATTAGACCAAATTTTTCACCCTAATTATAACCATGTATGTCAATTTTTTGAAATTAAATTCATATAATCAGTAAAATTACGTTTAATGCTAATCCACATATGTAGTTAGAAGGCAGGTAAAAGAGATGTTCAAAAGTTCAATAATTTTTGTTATTTAATTATATTATAAAAATGATTCCAATGAGATAAATTGTCCTAATATATGTATTATTTATATATTTTGTCATTAAAATAATTTTTAAATTAAAATAATTATTTAAATAAAAATTTGTGTTTTTAATAATAATGCAGTATATCTCACTATTCATACAAAATTGAATGTTTTTAAAAAATTACAAAAAATTTCACCCTATGATAAATTTGATATTCCAAATTCAAAAATGAAGTCTATTTTGAAAAATAAAATTTATTAATATCATAATTTGGTTAATACTATTCATAACCACTTTTTAAATGGCTAGTTTGATAGGTGCGCTCGAACTCAGTGTTGTGTGTAGTGGATTCTATTGAATTATTTAAAATGAAGCATATTGTGGAAGCCTAGGGTGTTACTTTATTACCTCCTTAAAATAATTTATTACTCAAAATTTATATAATATAATTGTATAAAAATATTTAGGAGGTTCTTTATCATTTGTTCTTCAGATTCCCACACCCCCTCTTCCATTTTATGGTTTCTCCAAATAATTTTTACCAGAAGAGTCATATAATTCCACAAAACTTGTTCCCTAGTATCAAGAATCTTGATAGGATATTAACAATAAGGAAAATTGGGTTCTAGTTATCTTTCTTCATGGGTGAGTACATGCGTTGGTCCAAGCATGTATTTTCTTAACAGTGATACGTGGAACACATCATGAACTTTGGAGAGACATGGAGACATTTCCAAACAATAATCTAAAACTCCAATTAATTCTAGAATTTCAAAATGCATGATGTATATGGGACTTAATTTAACCTTCTTACTGAATTTTATAACACCCTTCCATGGGGATACCTTCAATAAAAAATGATCCCCTTCTTGAAATTCTGAATTATTCTTTCAGTTATCGGCATATCTCTTTTGCCTACTTTGAGATGTTTTGACGTGGGTTTGGATAATCTTCACCTTTTCCGTTGTTTCCTCAACAATTTCTGGGCCCATGAGTTTTCCTTCTCCAACATCATTCCAAAAAGTTGGTGTATGACATCTCTTTCCATATAACACTTCATATGGTGCCTTATGTATACTTGTATATAAGCTATTGTTATAGAAAAATTATACTAAAGGTAAATAATAATCACAAATATATTGAAAGTCAAGTGAGAAAGATCTCAACATATCTTATAAAGTTTAAATAGTCCTTTCTAATTTTCCATAAGTTTGAGGGTGGTATGTAGTGCTCAAACAAAGCTCAGTATCTAGGGCCTTCTGAAGACTTTTCCAGAATTATAAAATGATCAAGTGGTAAATATTCTCTTATAGTATGAAAATGTGCTGATTTGGTAAGATTATCAACAATAACCCATATAACATCATTCCTTATAGGAGTATTTGGTAGCCCTATGAAAAATTCCATCATAATATCATCCCATTTCCATGAAAATATAGTAATATGTTCCATGACACCTCTAGGATGTTGTCTTTTAGAATTCACATGTTGAAAAATAAAAAATCTTAACACATAATCAGTAATCTCCCTCTTCATGTTGTCCCACCAAAAATGTTCTTTTAAACCTATATACATATTAGTGTTACTAAGGTGTATAGAAAAATTGGAGCTATATGAATCAACCAATAATTACCTTTTTAGATCTGGTATTTCGGGAACACAAAGCCTCTTCCGAAATTTCAAAATTCCATATTCATATACAAAGTCAATCAATGTCCCATCATTCATAGCTTTAATTTTCTTTTCAAATTCCTCATCATCAGTCTGAGAACCTTTTATCCTTTATAGTAAAGATGGTTTGGAATCCATTTGAATAAGTAGTGATGTTTCACCTTCTATGATAATCCCCATATTCATATTTACTAGATCCATGAACATAAGATCCCTTTCAACTCTAATTTTGTTCACAAATCCATGGTCCTTTCTTCTCAAAACATCTCCCACCTAATTTTCATTCCCTCGACGATAGTTTATTGTGCAATTATAATCCTTGAGTATCTCAATCCATCTCCTTTGTCTCATGTTGAGTTCTTTTTATGATAAAATATATTTCAAACTTTTGTGATCAGTAAATATCTCATATCTTTCACTTTAGATATAGTGTCTCTATATCTTTAGGTGAAATATTACTACAGCTAACATAAGATCATGAGTTGGATAGTTTTGTTCATGAATTTTTAATTTCCATGATGCATAAGCAATAACCCCATCCTTCTGCATAAGGACACAACCAAATCCTTTTCTTGATGAATCATTATAAATCACAAAACAATCATTTCCAAATGGTAAAGTCAAGATAGGATCATTGACTAATCTTATCTTCAATTCTTCAAAACATTCTTCACACTCTTCTGTCCAAATTATTTAAACCCCTTTATGTGTGAGCTTGGTTAACAGGTTATCCAATAGGGAAAAATTCTAGATGAAACACCGAGAGTAACCTACTAAACCAATAAAACTGTGTACCTTGGTTATTCTCATTAGTTATATCCATTCTTGTATTTCCTTTATCTCTTAAGGATGAACAAAGATTCAATCCTTCAAGACAATATGGAAAAGAAAAGAAATTTCATGCATCTAGAATTCAATTTTGCTAAATTTATGTTATAATTCATTTATTCTAAGAGTCTTTAGAACAATCTACAAGTGGTTCTCATTGTCTTAATATATTTTGGAGTATACCAAGATATCATCAATAAATACTATGAAAAAATAATCATGATATTCCTTGAACACTTTTTTCATTAGATCCATGAAAAATGGTGCATTAGTAAATTCAAATGGCATTACTATAAATTTTTAATGACCATACCTCATTCGGAATGTTGTCTTTGGAACATATTCCTTCTTTAAACACAATTGATGATATCGAGAATGAAGTTCAATCTTCAAAAAATATTTATCTTTATGAATTTGATCAAACAAATCATCAATTCGAGGTAGGGAATACTTGTTCATTATTGTAATAGCATTGATTTATCTATAGTCAATACAAATCCTAATGGATCCATCTTTATTCTTAACAAAAATCACTAGGGATCCCCATGGAGAAACACTAGGGTAAATAAATACCTTATTACTCAACTCCTCTAGTTTTTTTCTTCACCTATACTAATTCCATTGTATCTATTCTATAGAGAGTATTTGATATTGGTCTTGAATCAGGTATTAAATCAATAAAAACTCAACTTCTCTATATGAAGGATGTTTAGGTAAATTCTATGGAAATACATAAATGTATTCTTGTACAATAGGCACATCCTCAATTTGAATATTTCTTTCTTCACCCATGAATGATGTTTTCTCTTCCTTCCTAAAAATTTCATTTAGAAGAGCTACTTGGGGTGGATCTAGATAAGAATCACATAATAAAATTTCTTCTCTAAAGATAATGGATTATACATAATCCTCACAAATTGTAACTTCTTATTCTTTTAATAAATTTTCACATAATATTTTGATAGCCAATCCATACCGAGGATTATATCAAATTTGAGCATAGGTATGATGATAAAATTAACAGATAAATCATGTTTATATTATATAATGGGAAGCACCTAACATATATTTGTTGCAATGAGACTTCCCTAAGTAATTTTGAATAACAACTACCTTGTTAAATTGAATTGAATATATATAATTTTTAAAGAAAAATAGGATGATATAAAGGAATGTAAGGATATAGAATCAAATAATGCTTTGGCTAAATTCGAGGAGATGATTATAGTACATGCCACCACATCATTTGGAACTTCAACCACATTAGTTGAGATCGCATAAGCTTAGCCTTGCTCCCTTGTACTTTTATGGGGAAAATTTACTTGAAACATAGTAAAATCATTTTCATAATGTCCCATCTCTTTACAATTATAGCATTGAACTTTGGTAGCTTCTTTCTTCCCCTTGAAATCACTTGTTTGGTGGTCTTTTTCTCCACACTTGTAGAAAACTAACATTCCATTTAGGAAAGTATCAGGGTGTTTATTCCCACAATTACTGTAGGATGTAATGTAAAATTTTCCCTTATTCCCCTTATTTTCTTTTCTAGAGTGTTAAAAATACATCTTCTTCTATTTATTTACTTTATAGTCATAAGAAATAGAGAATTCCTTTTCCGTATTGATAGCACATGAGATTATATCTTCATATGATGAGAAAGATTGTGATAATAGTTCCCATCAGAGGAATGGTTTTAACCCATAAAAGAATAGATCAATCTTACTTATTGGGTTATGTATATAGTCCATAGCATGCCTCACTAGCATTGTGAAGTTAGCCTCATAATTTGCAACATTATCATCCTCTTTTTGGCTCACACTAAGAAATTGTCTTTCTATATCAGCTCACCATTCACGAGGAAAGTATTTTTCTAAGAAAAGTTATTTAAACTCCCTCCATTCCATATTTTCTACTTCTTAATCTTTATTTATATTTTTAATTAATGAACATCATTGATCTGCATCTCTTGAGAGATAGTAAAAATCCATGACAAATTTTTCCCTTTCATTACTCCCCAAAGCAAGAAATATTTTTCTGAGGAACTTATATATTCATCATATACAAATGGTTATATAGTCCCATTTAATGTTGGAGGTTGTTGTCTCATGAAGTAGTCTTGCACTGATCTTCAGTGTTGTGGATCATGGTTCTCCATATGGGTGTAGTTATTATTCAAAACCTGAGTTAGCTATACCAATATGGTTATAAGCTATTCAGCACCAATTGTATCACCAGATCCACTGTCATTATCTTGAATAGGAGGGAAATACATACATGGATTACGTGCATTGATATGATTTCCATCTCTTCTACTTGGTTTCATTTCCAAACAATGGAATACACTATATTAGGTTATGAATCATAATGCACAATTCCAAACTATTAAAATACATAACATAAATAGAAAAATTTATTCATATCTAATCCATAATCATAAAAATGGTTTTGTTGAGGATATAATTAATCATAAATCCTTTTATAATTTTTTCTAAAGAAAATACTAATTATCCTAATTATATCCCCCAGGAGTGTCAAGCCATGTGTGTAGTAAGGCACTTTGCCATGTACCAGGTTACCCTGAGTCAAGCCTGGAACACCTTGTTGGAGTTTTCACCCCTAAGTACCTCTGTGATAAAACCAAGTCCACTTGTAATATCCAGACAAGGATTTATTTTCTATGAGTACTCACTTAATCTCTACATTACCAAAAATTTTAGGATGTTCCTCTATACTTATCCTCAAGGTCTATCTTAGGTTAATGTTCCCTAATCAATGTTTTTCTAAATTTAGTTTCCCAAGTTTGTACTAAACTTTATTTTATACCAATTGTAATACCAAGACCCTAGTTTCCTAGAGTCAATGAATTATTTTATTATATTGACATGATCATAAGAAAATCAAATCCCAAAGGATGGATCAGTTTAGTAGCCTTTGAAAAACTAGATACAAACATAAGTTTTACATTACATCCTGAAATGAAAAACTACATATTGTATCCTTTGAACACACAAATATCCCTTAGAATATTCCTAAAGGTTAGTCATAATATACTTCTTAGCATAATATGTAAGAATTAAACACAAGAAAGTGGTGATATCAGATGCTTAGTAAGGATAAACATTATAGCGGAAACTATTATAAATAAGCACAAAATTTTAAGGAAAGGTGTAAACTGAAACAAAATCCTTTTAAACATAATATTTATCATAATATAGAAAGAATAAATCAAATAATGCCATTTAAACTTTCACATGGATGTTATACTAGTTTAATAATCACATTCCATATCAAGAACTGATCTCATAACGAGGGAATGCATAATGTCGTTCATCATAACCATACTGTCAAGGCCTCGTACCAAGACCATTACCATACCATCAAGGGATTGTTCCAAGAAACTAGTTTGTCTCATGAGACATATCGATGCATATAGGGGCTATATAGGGCCCCCAAATTCACTTACTAAGTCCAATGAATTCCTCATATGAAAAGGGTGAAACATAACATAAACAATCATGTTAAAACTAGCATATGCAATGTTAATACTTTAACCATAAACCATGAATGGTATAAAAATAGAACATCCAAATTCAAAAATATCATAAAACCTTAAATAATATATGGAATATTTTGTCATAATAAATCAACCTTAATAAATTATAAAATCCAACAATGGATGTTGATATATATGAAAATAATCTAATACATTTATTAAAAATCTTTGAGAGAAATATCCCTTTTTTACTTTGAAATCATTTAAAAGACACATAATTATAAAAGAAAACATTTATGTTGAAAATAACCTTGTAATATTGTAAGTAAATCTTCCAAATTTTAAGGATTCCTAAGGGAAGAAAATAGCTACTCGTGCTGTATAAGTTAAAAAAATTCTTTCCTTAATTTGTCGAAAAGGTCATAAAGTACCTCGTTGGGAAAACAAAAAAAAGATTCATTTAAAAACGTTTTATATAAAAATGAAAACATGGGTAAAATTTATTTAAATAAATGTAGATACTATTTTTAAATAAAGTTTAAGAAACATGGACATGGATGATAATAATGTCCCAGTAGATACTTACGTGTAAACAATCTCGGATAATAAAATGATTGTGAAATTAACCCTTATCTTATAATTTCTTTTAGTAATGGGTGATTTATCCTAATTTATAATGGTTAAAGGATGTTATTAAATTATATAATGACTATATCCAGATTTATTAAATCATATATGATCTTATTATATCATTTTGTTAATAATATTTCAGTATTACCATTGTTTTGGATGTTAACTGCTTTGTTTTACTATGCATGTTTTGTTATGTTAGTCATGTTTTTTTTGTGAATAGGATGTATTTTATTCATATTAAGAAGGATATTAAGTTCATAATTATTATTTATACTCATCAAATAAATTTTATAATCATCCCAGAATGGTTAATGTGGAGAATAAATCTCATCGCGTTGTGGAGACGATAGGCCGTATGTATACACGAGCGACGATATCATTATCATAATGGTTAAATGCTATGTAATTGGATGGTATATTAATTATAAATAATAATTATAATGTTATATTCATTATTTAAATATATTATAATCATCATTATACCCATCCAAATAATGTAGTGTTGAATTAAAAATTACACCACAGTGTAGAGACGGTAAGCCATACGTACGCACACATGGTGATATTGTTATTTGTAAGATGGATAAATGGAGGAATATGTTTGTACCATAATTATAATAAAATATTAGAATGTATAAGGTACTGTATTTACTACTTTAGTGTAGAAACAATATAGAAATAGGAAGTACAAGAAGAAAAAAACTTTGAAAGTGGTGATAAAACTATTGCTGCTTTTTTAGGTGTCTCCTTTTGATTTTCATAAAAGGACTCCATAGGTTGGATTTATTCCCAAATTGTGGCCTCTAAAACACATTTACAAAAGTTAGGAGGATAATTGGGTAAGTTTAGGCCATGAAAAATATCTTTATAAGTGTGAATTAAAGAAAAGGATAAGTTCCCTTTTATAAGAGAGGTGAGGGGAACTTTTGGAAGATCTTAAAATATTAATTTATTAAAAATTTATTTTCAGTTTTAAATAGATCCAATGTCATTTATTTCAAGTATAAGATAAGGATGGATCTAAATAACCTCAAAAAATTAATTTTAAACATGTTTAGTTTATAAAATTAACTGTTTCTTTTAGATTAAACCCTTTGTTAAATAGTTTAACTCTTTCCATGTCTTCTTGAATTATTATATTATAGGGTTAATATAGTTATTATAATATTTCAAAAAACCCCAATTTGATTATTTATGAAATATTTGACATTACAAAAGTTATTTGGATGAACATTATATTTTTATGACTTTTATATCATTTATTAAATTATTATTTATTTTAAAATATTATTTATTTCAATTTTGATACTATTCAATATTTTATTTTTTAAAAATATTAAAAAATCATGATAACTTCAAAAAAATACTTTCAATATGTTAATAAAATTTATATTTTATCTATAAAATTCGTTTATTTCATTAATTAAGTAAATTTATATTTATTTTAATATTTTTAATATCATTTATTTGATATCTCAATTACTTAAACAATTACTGCATCATCATTGTGTGACCATTTAACTTAATTATTTAATGTGTAAAAATTATAAATAAATTATCATGATATATATAAGTTTCTTAGATTTATAAATACTATTTATAGTTAACCATATAATCTATATAACCACATATTAAAAATAAAATATTTATTTAAATTTGAAGATGACATTTTTAACTATTCTCTAAATAAAATATAACGAATGTCTTAATCTAATAAAAGTGGATTAAAAGGGATAATATTTTATACCTAAGGTTTATTTTTGTCAAAATATACTCATAAAATGAGATTAGGACAAGTTTTAGGGTGATTTTATAATATTATAATAGTATTTTTACCTTTAATTACACTATTTACCTTTAACCTTGGTAAATAAAATTCTAAAGTTACAATTCATAAAAAATTATTTTGATCACATTAGAAATAATTTTTCACTATTATTAAAACCATGTATTTCCATTTTTTGAAATTAAATTTACAGAAGCAGTAAAATTACGTTTATTGCTAATCTCCATATGCAGTTAGAAGGCAGGTAAAAGAGACATTCAGAAGTTCAATAAATTTTTTATTTAATTCAATTATAAAAATGATTTTAATAAAATAAATTGGACTAATATATGTATTAAGTATATATTGTGACATTAATTTTTTTTAAAGTAAAATAAATATTTAAATAAAAATTCGGGGTTTTTAATAATAATGTGGTATTTTTCACTATTCATCAAAAAATTGAAACTTTATAGAAAATTACGAAAATTTCACCCTAAGATAAATTTGATATTCTGAATTCAAAAATAAAGTCTATTTTTAAAAATAAAATTTATAAATTTCATAATCTGGTTAATACTGTTCATAACCTCTTTTAAATGACTAGTTTGATAGGTGCACTTTAACTCGGTGTTGCATATAGTGCACGATATTGAATTATTTAAAAAGAAGTGTGTCATGGAATATTGCGGTGTTATAATTATGAAAATTAGCACACCAGCATGTCTTCCATTTGGGTGTGTATTCCTATGGTTATAGGTTTTCTACAATTATCTGGTTGGCCGATCAGGGTCCTCAAGGTCCATGTGAGTGTGTATCTCAAGGGTCACAAGGACCCCTACCCAAGGGACAGTGTCAGCGAGTTATTGGTATGAAATACAAGGGTGAGGAACATGTCCTCCCCTTATTATCTCTGAGACCTGGTGCCTCCATTTCACATCTGGGAGGGTAAGTATTACACTTACTTTTCCATTCAACATGGAATGAGATCCTCCTCCCATGCTATGAAACCAAATTCAAGGAATCCCTCATGGATTAAGACCTTATCAAATCTTAAGGAGGTTGAAATATTGATCCACTATACTACTAGGCCACTGGGTCAGAGAAGAGATAAGGACCATAGCCCTCTCCTCTTTCTCTTACTCCCTTCCCTACTCACTATCCATACTCTCGACCCATTATAGGGTAAAGTGAAGAGAGGGAAGTGTTGTACCCTCAACGTCTTCCACCGTCATCCCGTCTTCCTCCACAAGAAGAGGAGGATAAGTTTGTTGTTTTCCATATTTTTACTTCTTCCTTGTCCATATCATTCAATAATGAATCATCCATGACTTGTGGGATTATGGTATAGCCATGATAAAAACATTAACATGGTGGGATGCATGTTTTTGCAGAGGATCATCCTTTGAATCTTCCTCTCATCTTTCTTTAGAGTGCCTCCATAGGCATGGGTCCTCAAATACATGTATCCAACCTTAGGGAAATGCGAATCGTATGGTTTCCCAGTTCTTTTATTTTTTACTTATTTCTCACAATGACCATGAATCACATGGGCTAAAAGGTTGACGATGATCATGACATCCACATGATCCCAAACATTATGGGAATCCTTTTCAGGAGTAATACCCTGTCATACTAATCCTCAGGTATGATTATAAGTGTAAGACCTAACTAATCTATAGGTATATTACTTAGGAGTACGCCACAATAGAACCTATATAGGGAATCCTTAGTGCATAAACTCCAATTATTGAACTACAAGAACTCTAGTTCCTACTATAATTAGGATATATAGGATGCCTACCTAAGTCCTGAGATCAAATGGGAATCCTCATCAGGATTAAGCCCTAATCATAACCCCCATTCAATGAGCATTCTCTTCAAGAGTAAGCCCTGAACCAAGCCTCTAAATCACCATGAGTTGAGACATCCCTCTTGATCTCTTTTATAGGGAATCCTCTTAATATTTTCAAAGGGGCATACTCCCCTACAAGACAAACCCGGGGGCATCCATTGGCGTAGATCATCATAACTGAACTATGTGGGATTTTATTCTCATCCATATGGGATACGTAGGAAGCCTCCATGAGGTCCAAACCCAACACACCAAATCAACCCTATTCTCTCCGAGAGACATTACTATTAGGGCATTATTAAACCTAGCAATCCATATTCATTCCAGGTTCTTTGGGATGCTTTGACATAAGTCCCACACTAAACTTTGACTTGGCGTCTCCATCCTAGATGTCCTTGCCACATGATGATAAACTATATAGTTAGGTCCCTATTACATGAACTTAAAAGGTATGATATTCCCTATTAAATTACATCAAACTATGTGTGTTCTAATTCCACTAATGAAGATACATAGAAATCCCATCATATGGGTTTAATCTCAACATCAAAACAACTCTCATCTCCCTAGATGATGATACACTCTAGAGCGCCCCACTGCGTGGCTAGAAAACCATCATCGTCATAATAACAACCAAATAATATCTAATCAATATATAATAGGATACCATCAATGGAGAACCTCAAATACATACAAATATATCTATTGACGAAGAACCTCATATACATATTGATGATTCTAAATTCTATACATGATAATAATTGGTTTCTAGTTCAAGGGAGAGCCACATCATACTTGGGAATTAATAAATTATAAATGAACATATCTTAAATATATAAGAGAGTCCCAAAGTAGGAAATAATTTTCCCCAAAAGGGTGTGATGAGCTTGAACTCCCATCCTTTCAACCAATATGAGTTTTTAAGAATCATTGGACAAACTTCCTGATGAGCATTTGCCTTTGGAAAGATGGTCCCCATAGATAAAAAACTGTTGGGTGTTTCCGGTTCCATGAAAAAACCTATTAGAAACACTTAAAAAATAATAATTCCTCACCCAAAAATATCTTTGAAGGAAAAAAATGGTGAACGCAATGTGAATCCTGAACCAAGATGATAGTGTCACACATATTTTAGGACCCTTTCAATTGATAAAAGAGGTTCAGACAAGACAATAAATCATGCATGAATTCATTCAAATGAGATGCTACTTTGATAGTTTTTTCTTGACGTATTTATCATATATTCTCAGGAACTTGTTTTTAGAACTACCCATTATCTGGTAACTTCCTTCCAGCCACCAAAGATGTATTCTACAGCTATTAATCATACCAGGTGTCCCTACCAACCAATGACGCCATCACCAACCTAATATCTTCTACACTGGGTCTCTACAGAATTAGTTCAGAAGTACTGTCAACATGGTAACATCCTAACTCTAGAGGCTTCCTGATAGGCACTCCACCTCACCAATCCTCATCACTCATCTAGTCAGCGACGACCGATGGTCCTGATGTAGACAGTTCTAACCACCGTATTCAACTATTTTGGGAGTTTATCCCTAGAACGCAAAAAAAAAAAAATCTCCCTTACCTTATGAAGGTGGATCAAGAAGATGCATATGAACTCATCTAGAAGACATAGGGGTCCATATCAAGGGATCCTCCAAAAAATCGCTTCCACCAACGCTGTGTGGTAGTGATCCCTCAACCTGATGAGGGTGTCATCCATGGCTGAACAGCCCAGGTCATCCAAACCTGGGCATGCAAGACAACCCTACATGGGAAGATACCAGTCAAAAATGAGTAGGGTCAAACCTATTCACCCTCTAGATAATCCCACCAACCCAATTTGGTGGAAAATAGAGAGCAGACACATAAACCAATCTACCTTCATTCAGATTTCCAGTAAACTCATCTGATGATGTTCAAGGAATCCCACCTTTCAAATAAAATAAAATAATTTGAGTAGGAACATAAACCTTTCTTCACCCACCAAGCCTGCCCAAATACTCATCTAGAATCACTCAAATAAGCATGAAAACCAATTTTTTTGGCAAGCTACAAGTAGGAACACACACCTTCTTGCATTCATCAAGCCTACTAGTAACCTTGTTTGGCAGCACCTAGAGATGTCAGTTGTAAAGTCCCACAAATATGTAGGGAGAAGACTCAGCTCTATACCCCCAAACACGAGTACTTTCAGTATCCATTGATAGTAAAGAGAGGATAGGATCAAGCAAATACACCTAATCCAGATATTAAATGAACATATATCCCTTTTTCAATCACTGAAGTCACCAATCATATCCTGAAAATGGTGAAAGATCATATTCAAATCTTTTCCCACATCCTAGAGACTTTATAAGAAATCATAATAGGAAAAATAGTAGTGGATAAGGTACAAACACATAACTTTTTCCCCATAGGTGGGGGGGATCATTAGAATGTCACCCGAAGTAGATACACACCTCTACTCCCATCCAGGATGGTCATGGGGAAAACTCCCCATATTATACAGACAACTGTATCGGGAACATACACCCACTCCAAATAGACACAATTGGCCTATCCCAATGGCCACTCCAAGGAAAGAACAAACAACTACCCATGAAAACCACTCCTCCCATCAAGTGACCCCAGTATCTCAGAATAAGGCATCCAAAATGATGCCTCACCAACGACAACTAGAAGAAAAATAACTTATCTATGATCCTTCCCTACTTAACGCTGGAGTTATTGAATCCCTCGAAAACTTATCTATGGCTACTCAATATCCTACTATCCTATTACCAAATTTTGGGAGAAATAGTAGTAATTATGAAGGTCCTCCTCAAACACTTAATCTTGAAGGCTTGATTCATGTCTAAAATTTGATCTATCTTGAGAGTTGATCTCCTGATGAGAGCCGCAGTAGCCCTACGCGTGGAAAGTAGATCAAGGAGAAATAGGGTTTCCCATTACTATAATCAACCATGGTGGTACTCCCCATGATGGTGGTTACTATGAATGTTCTCCCTATAGTAGTGTTTCATATTATCAATTGAATTCTTCAATTGATAATGTAGTGATGAGAAATCCCTCCTATGGTGAGGCACTTTGGAAAACAAGGCCAGTAATGTCTGATTACTTATAATTGGTAGGTGAAATACTTTATCAACCAGAAGAAAACCCAAAAATACAGTCATTATATGAACCAACCATGGGTCACTTAACTTCCAGCGTAACATAGGAAGCCCATACTAATCTCATCACTTATGATCAAGTGCTCAAGAAGTGTCCACTCTGGTTAGAACAGGTAGAGGAAACTCCAGAACAATATGAAGGAGATCTACTAAAAATGAGAAAATGACTAGCTAAAATGACATAACATTCTTGTTATGGCCTTCATCCACCACTCAATACATCATTACAGAGGCCTTGTCGGAATATTTTTTATACGAAACCCACCTCAACATATGAAAAAAATTTCATCAATTAAAAAACAAATTACCTGAATATGATTATCAAATTCATGGCAAGGTAATATAAGGGCTGTAATGCAAAATTGACTTGGTAGATCTCCTGGAATCATGACACCCAAATATTGAGAAACAATAAGGATCCCTTGAATATGCATGACTCAACACATTATTGAGTTTGCAATAATTGATCATTGATACCCCGTATGGTGTTAATATAAGAGGATGGGGTACACATGTAGCATTAAATTTCATCATGCTCCATAACTAGAAAACCATGAAAAATGTGGTTTCCTGAAATGCCATAGCTTTAGTTTGGATCCAACAAATAGAATCTGTTCATTACTAATGACATGATTAGAAAAAATAGGCCCTAACTGACTCTCCCTAACGTCAGGCCAAAAGAGAGTAGGATATTGAGAGAATCTTACTTTAGGAATATGATAATATAGGTAAATCATCTCTTTTGGAGTAAATTAATCATCAGATAACATAGATGTCAGAAATAGCACAATGGTATTTAGAAATGGGTGATTTAAGTTTGTGCCAAATGATGCACCCAACCCATGTTCAAACAAAACTCTATAGAATCAGAAGAGAAGTTGTGGTTGTATCACCCATGGAAGTTTGGGAGAAACCTCAGCCCATAGGGCTGGGGGATTTTTTAACCCAACCCTCAATGTATGAAAACCAAGCCAGAAGGGTTACAAAATTAGAATGAGAATATCCCCAACCCTCAGGGTTTGGAGGATTTTCACCAAAAAATATCCCCCTCAGCAAGAATCAGTCTTTTCTCGATTAGTAAAAACACTGAAAAATTGATCCTCCTAGTTCATTCCATACCATGATCCAATACCATAACTTAAAAAATGCATAACTGAACTATTTTGATATTAATTTTAGATTACATTCCACCAAACATCTTCTAGAATGTAAGACAAGGAGAGGATGAGGCCTTATGAAGGGAATAGAAGAATAAAGTCTCGCAAAGACACTGATATAATGAATACAATGCATTTTTTATCAATAAACATCATCAACACACCCCTCATAGATTCCATAGAACTTGAAGCTAATTCATAGGAGTTATAAGAGTCAGTTTTGGTTCATAATGTGCTCCACATCAAAACAAGTTCAAAACTAAAGGATTTCCATGAATTTGGGAATTCCTTAAAACAATCCATCTTTAATTACTCAAAAGAAGGAGAAAGGAAAAGGTAAAATGGTTCTTTACCTTCCTCCCAAAGAGGTTATGTTCCTTTTACATGAGGAAATATTTTCTCAGAAAGTGTAAGAGATGAGAGAATTGAGAAGACTCAATATTGAACTACTTCAAGGCATCCTTCCTACTAAATTTGTTCTGTAAGAAGATCTTAAAATTTCACTTCTAGCTGCCACACCTCAACAAAGAGTGTTTGTTATAGCAACTGCAGTAGATCTAGAACATCCACTCAATGTGTGATACCAACCACCAATATATTTGGATCCCATAGTAGCAGATCGATAATTACATCCATTTGGTGTGAAACTAGAGTAGGTTCAGACACACCCTTATATGACTTCCCCTATAGGTTACCCGAAATAGGTACCAACAACATTTCCGCCAATGAACTTACCAGATACCACACCTATTCAGGCTCCAACCGCCATACCAGTTCATGCTTTGGCTAAACCATACATTCCTCAAATTCTTATGAATATTATTTAGTCACTAATAGATCAATTGGAATCCATAGAATAATTTCATGCTTTGATACATTCAAAAAAAAGCCTCACCCTGAATGGGTAGATCAAACTCTCTCCCACTGAATTTTGGGAACCCAAAATTTCCAATTTTCAATGTATTAAGAGACCTAGAGATGCATTTAAATAATTTTATCTCTCACAATGACCCCATTATGGGTACCCCTGAATAAAAGGAAGTGGTAAAACTCAGATTATTTTTGCAATTACTTTAGGGATCCGCATTCATATGGTACATGAGTTGGAAGTCTCAATCAATCACTGGATTAGAAGAAATCCATTAGAAATTTCTCTTCTAGTTCATCTCAATGCTACAAAGAACAATGTTATTTGACCTCTCAAAGTTTATGAAGTGGGATAATGAAAGAATCTTAGATTTTATTGCTTGGTATAATGGATTGAAAAATTCCTTGAACCTTCCACTCCTACTAGAATAATTGTTTACCATATCCATAGAGAATATTCCCAATGAGTTGTGAATACCTCTTATCCCTATGAAATATATAGGAGGGATTTAGGACCTTCTTAAAATTTCTTAGAGAGTAGAGGACTATATTTAAGAGACTAAGGCAAAGTCCTAAGTAATTCCATCAAATCAAGAAAGGAGAATAGGGAAAGCAGAGGCTGCCACTATTACACTTAAGCAGGCCCCTGCACCTAATCCTACTTCAAATACCACACCATATCATGTAATTTCACCTCCTGATCATTAGAAGAAATGATTTCCTCATTAGGATAATCAATGAAATCAATGACAGAAATAATTTTAGGAGATGAAGAACAAGGTCTATTCTTTTCTAAATGATCAAGTCCCCAACTACTTCATCTCAGTATTGGAAAAAAAGCTAGTCAAGTTGTAAAATCCTAGGAATACTAGAAAATATGGTGATAAAGATATCGAAAACTATTTCTCCTTCTATCAAATGATGGGGCACCACATCTAGGATTGTTTTGTTTTTAAGGACCTCCTAAAAAAATGTTGGACTATGGGCAGGTGAAACTAAATAATTCACCCGCCCAAGTAGTGTTTGTTTCTAGAATCAACCTAGAGGAGGAAAATGAGTGAAAATAATTCAATAGTATAGGTACAAAAATTTTCAATAACTGGATGGTTAGAAAGATGATAAACCAAACTCATGATATCCTTAGAACACAGTTGCAGTAGCTAGTCATGCCTCCAACTGCTTCTACTACAACACAACTAATTCCATCGGGAACTCAATACTATGAGACCCAGTCCTCCAAAAAGCGACACAAACAAAAGAGTAAGGATAAAACACAGAAATATGAGCCTATTACAAATCCAAAATTTTCTTATACTTTATCCTACTTCATGCCTATAGTCCCGAAAGTGTGGGTACTACCCTGCCAAAGGGCACAATAAGATCCGACCTATCAGAAAAAATATTCATCATACGGGGAGTTGATATTCAGTTACATTAATGTTATTCACTTAATGGATACCTTCCCAGATGATGATTAGGGTAATGAACCTAAATTCCCAACACTTTATTAGGGAACTTGTGGAAGAGGATGTCAAATTTGAGGATAAAGGGGAAGACACGGTCATGCTAGTATTCACTACTTCAACCACACCCCTACTTGAACAATCTACATAGATGATACTTATGGGAGAGATATATAGAGATCTTAGTAGAAATATGGAAATTTTCCCAAAAATGAAAAGATTTTCCTTGATACAATCATCCTATAAAATCGATTAAATGATATGTCATCACCTGATCAACTCTGTCGTATAGGCAAACCCAACCAACCAAACGTGAAAAGAGTGTAAGAACATTCAACTCATATTACAAGGGAATATCCATCTAGATTAGAAGAATCATATCCCAAGGAACATGAAAAAGAACATATCTATGTTGGGAAGTGAAAACCTCTAGATTAGAAGTGTGATTTTTTAAAGCAATTGGACAAATTAACTGCTATGTTATCAATCCAGGATACCCTGAATCTATAAAAATATCTCTGGGAAGCACTCATTGTGGCCTTGTCCAGCCCTCTGGAGTTTTATGTTGAGGTTGTTGGTGCTGAAGTATATCGTGCAGAAAATGATCTCGTATAATGCCATGTAGTTATCTTTTTCACAGACTAGGATGAATATGTTTTCATACAAAGACATTTCAGACCCTTTTATATATCTGGTAAGATAAATGAAATTTATATCTGATGATGCTTTATTGAAAATGGATCATAATTCAACCTCATTCTAGTCTAGACACTTCACTAACTTGGGATTAATGATTATAACTTGTCCCCATCTACTTTTATTTTCTATGGTTATTACCAGAATAAGAAAGAGCCTCTTGGAGAGATCACACCCATAAGTCAATTTAGGGATCTTGTGTCCAACTCATAATTCATGGTTGTTCGGTAGGATACAACTTTCAATATCCTGATGGGAAGATGTTGTCCGCATCAACATTTGAAAATTGCTTCATCAACCACCAATGCATCAAATATTATATCAATGGAAAAATTGGTAAATTTCATGGGTAAAAAGCACCATTCAAATAATTTGAATCATAATACATTTTGTAGGATTCTACCATAAGGGTGGAAAATAGTCCATAGATTATGATGTTTCTTAGATTAATGACCCAAATAGTTTGGAAATGGTTCTGAATAATCCTTTCATGAATCTTAGTATAGAGTACATATTTACCATCAACAAAATCAAAGGGGTGGGCTTGAATTCAATCACTCATTTAGAGACTTCTGAAATGTCATTCATGATAAATGAACCCAAAAACACATGGGAAGTTTTCAACTCTCTGAGCAGTAATGAAAGCCCAGATGGAAATGTCTTCATTCCACCCCCTGATCTCAAAAAAATACTGGTTTAATCAGATAGGCTATAAGATGTTGTCGCATCAATGGTATAAGATAGATATTTTCATTATCAATCCCGTGTCTTCCCTTCAAAGCTCCAAAAAAGGTCTGACACAATTTATTGAGACAAAAATTATTAATTCATCTTTTGGATGTTAAAATAAAGATTCCTACCCTAATATAAAGATTCTTGCTTCATCACCTACCTCCCAGTAGGAGGAAAAATAAGTAAATAATGAGGAAAAATAAAAAGAGAATGACCATTGGGATTTCCCTCCAACATTTGAAGAAGGCATCTCCACCACTATGGATAAACTCAAAGAGATAAATATG
This sequence comes from Viscum album, assembly GCA_963277665.1. NCBI lineage: Eukaryota > Viridiplantae > Streptophyta > Magnoliopsida > Santalales > Viscaceae > Viscum > Viscum album. The sequence continues at coordinate 687,855,389 of OY728150.1, forward strand.
GGAAAAGAAGAAGATCCATGACCCACTCTAATTAGTGCGACCATGAATCTAAAAGAATAAGAGGTATAAAATTCCTTCTTAAAGAAATACCAGGATGTTTTTTTAGAATTACATAGAGATGTCAGGCCTTAACCCCGAGGTGGACACCCATCACTTGGTTTTTTTAGAGGACCATTGACGGTACAATCATGCAGCTAGTTGGACACACCTAACTTATGCCTTCAAAATTGAGGCTAAATTGGATAAGCTCATCAATGATTACTTCATCCAAGAGGTAAAATATCAATAATATCTATCCAATATCATACCTATGAAGAAGAAGAATGAGAAAATCTGATTTTTCATTGATTTTAGAGATCTCAACTAGAAATATCCAAAAGATGACTTCCCGATTCCAATAATAGGACTCCTGATTGATAAAAAAGATGGTTATCAAGCACTCTATTTTATTAATGGATACTTCGAGTAAAAAAAAATTTGGATGGCCATAGAAGATGAAGAAGCCAAATCCTTCAGATCCCCTAATGGGTATTTTTCTATCAGGTAATTACCTTTGGCTTAAAGAATGTCAATACCACATACCAACATGCTATGAATCACATTTTCAAAACTTTTTAGGGGATTTTGTCTAATTCTATGTTGAAGATCCAGTGGTTAAGTCTTTAAAATGTTATATCCACCTAGATGACCTGGAAACCATATTCAACAAGCTGCGAAAACATTTCATGAAGATGAACCCCTTGAAATTCGCTTTTAGGGTAACCTGAAGGAAATTTATCAGCTTCATTGTACTTCATCACAACATCAAAGTTTATCCTAATAAAGCTAAAGTTATCCTTAGTATGTTACATCCTTGAAAAAACAAATATTTTAGGGGACTTTAAGGACGCTTGGCCTATATCTGGTGATTCATAAATAACCTTGCAAGCAAGTGTTTTACCTTCACCAAACTAATAAAGAAGGGGGTCACATATCAGTGGGAAAAAACTATTATAAATCATTTTATAGCCTTAAGAAATGCCTCTTGATTTCACTAGTATTAATTCCACTTGTAGAGGTAAATCTACTCATTCTTTATGTGATGGCCTTGGAGTGATCACTGGGTGCCTTCCTTGTGCAAAATAATGATGATGAGAATGAAAAATACCTTTATTATCTTTACTGAACCATGATTGACACTAAGAATCATTATTTAGATATCGAGAAGAGCTTCTTGGTGTTAATATTTTTGATTCAGAAGATAAGGAACTATCTTCAGCACGATGAGATCAACTTGGTTTCTCGTAGTAACCGACTCAAATTTATCCTTATTCATCCTATGTTGAAAGGAATTATTTCATAGTGAGAAGTTATTATACATCAGTTTGATATATAGTTTGTGCCTCATAATTTAGTGAAAGTCTAGGCCTTGGTAGATATTCTTGCAGATCACCGATCTAAAAAATCAATGCCATTAAATATTTAACTTCTCTATGAAGAGATATTCTCTTTCAAAGATGGAACCCAAATGTGGGTGATGTATTTTGATGACACATCTAGGATCCCAATAGGTAAGATAATGGAAGACTGTAATCTCAAAAAAGTTGGGTTAGGGATTTTGATTATATCCCCAGATAAGGAACCATTTCTATAATCCTTCATGTTAGTAGAAGCTTGTACCAATAATGAAGTATAATATCTTTCCCTTATTGTGGGCTTGGAATTGGAATTCCAAATATCGGTGAACCACATGGAGGCGAAATGTGACTAAGAGTGGGTAATAAAATAGATCAATGGGATCAAACTATAAAAAATATAATATTTTATCCCTTTATTGATTTTTTATGAGGGTTTATGGTAGAGTTCCCCTTAGACCCAACATTGACTCACGCCCCATGAAAAAAGAATACCTAGGATGATGCATTGGAAAATGAAACTGCAACACTAGAAGATACAAACTGGGATGAAATAGTTATCAGTATTTCCCATCGACAGATGGTCTCACCTTTTGTTCAGGTTAGAAGGGAGGATATTAATAAAGTTATCCCCATCCTAGAGCCATATGGTCCTACCATGAGATGGATTATTCTACTCATAGAATACTTCTAAGATGGAGTATTTCTGCAAGATAGAACTGGGAAGGAGAAAATCTAGTGTAGAGCAGTCAATTTCACTCTTTATGATGGCCCAAATCACTATAAGGTCCTCTACAAGTCAAGATTAGATGGAGTCCTTATCAGACGTATTGATTGAGAAGAGACTATGGATATCATAGAAGAGGTACATGTAGGATATTGTGATACAAACTAGTCAGGATATAGGCTTGTTGATCAAATATAAATACTTTGACACTTATGGCCTTTGATGATGCATGATTGCATTGAATTAACCAAGAAATTTTATTCCATCTAGGTGCATTCCAACCTCATCCATTAACCCCCAAAGTTTATAAATACAAGAAATTACTCCTGGTCATTTTTCACATGAGCATCGGATGTGGTTGGGCCATATCCCTCAACTACGGCTAACCAATTTAAATAAATCTTAATTTCTACTGATTTCTTCTCCAAATGGGTTGAGGTGATACTCATCAAAGAATTTAGGTCCAAAATCATTTTTAGATTCATGAAATCCAATATCATTACTAGATTTTGTTTCCCTTATACCATATTGAAGGAAAATGGCACCAATTTCTATTCTACTAAGGTACAGAAGTAATATCAGGAGTACAATATCAAATCCAACCATTCACCCCGTTATCATGCAATGACTAATGGACAAATAGAGGATTTCAACAAGACAATGTCAAACATACTTCAGAAGATGCTGAACAAAGATAATAAATCTTGTTCTGAAAAGTTTTTGCATGCCTTATGAGATTACAAGACTATAACCCATAATTATATACAGGAAACCCCGTATTCTCTAGTATATGGGTTATAAGAATTACTGCCCATTGAGGTTTAGTTTCCATTTCCCAATGTTTCCATCTATGATCATTTATCTGTAGATGATCAATCCTAGAAATGACTAGAATAATTGGAGTGACTGGATGAAAAAATATTTCACACCTTGCATCACTTGGAAGTCTACCAGAATCAGATAGAGAATGATTTTAGCAAGAAGGTCCACCTTCATTCATTCCTCTAAGTAGAATTGGTACTGGTCCTTTGGACTCCAATGATACCATAAAATAAACCTCAAAATCTTGATCCAAAGTGGGAAGGAACTTACTCCATACCCACGGTCCACTCTAACAAATCTTATTCTTTGATCAAAAATGGATGGAGATATCATTACAATACCTACCAATTCAAGGTTCCTAATGAAATATTTTGTGTAAATCACATGAAATTAATCCTATATGAAGGATGTTAAACTGTGTAACACCATATATGTCCAACCTGCAAGACATTAATCTAAATAGTGGGTATTTTTCACATGAACTTAATAGTAATGGCATAACATTATTTCCACATGACACTAAACTACATTTCATCATATTCCTTATCATACGATAATAAACTGTAGTACACAAGGTCCTAGTCGTATGACTCAAAACCGAAATACACCCATTTTTCTCACCGCATGACATTAAACTGCATGGTTAGAACCCCTTTCATTCAATGTTAGGAAACCCCCAAAGTACAACGATTTGAGATATTCCTTATAGTCTTTTAAAAATGGGTCTCTATCTTATGTGTAGGTACCAATCACATCCTCTAACCCCTCATCCAGTTAAGATGACCTGCTGGAGAAACTTGAGGAAGAAAAGATGGGAAAATCCCATGAATAAGCCCCACTAATATCATTTCCACTCCATAATGGAATTTTGCCCCCCTTTACAAGTATAATACCCAAAATTTTCATGTCCTTACAGTAATATGATAAATTTCACAGATAAAATCCTCATCGTGTGACAGTAAACTACACGATTTGTTCAAGAACTACATATGGCTTGATTATTTCTCTAGAAAGATACATAGTGACACATAGATATGAAATGTCTTGTCCAACTGTGATCAAAATATCCCCCACTCCTTGTGTACAAACCATACCTACACAAGGAACATTTTTAATAAATACATGTGACTTGATTCTTACTTTAGCAAGATATGTAGTGAATCCAAGATATCCAATATCGGGTCAATCCATAATTAAACCACAAAACCCCATTTACTCTATGTGTATGAATTTAAGCCTTCATAGAGAATATTTTTTTAGAACTATTGTTGGCTTGAATATTTTCCTAGCAAGATACATAAAGACACCCGCGCCCTATGTCTTGGCCCAACCACAACATTTCCCCCTTTTTTCATGCCGGTTCATCTTTATCCTTACCGCATGATGTTAAAATACATTGGATCTCAAGAAATATGTATGAAATTATTCTCTTCTTGATGAGATACATAGTGATTCCTAAATCATATCTCATGTCCTAGCCACCATAGAATGAAAATTCCCATATCCTTCACTTGTGTTGCCCTTGAACTATAGAAGAAGCCATTACCACTCCTTATTTATCACATTGAGCATAGCTCACTTGGGCATAGGATTTTGGTAAAGGAGTTCACTTAATTAGTATGTAATATCAATTCACATCGGGTATATCTTGTTCTTGGATACAACACCCTAAAAGGTTACACCAGATTTCTTTGTCGCATGACCATAAACTGCATGATTCTATCTATAGACACATGTGTCTTAATTCTCATACTATTGAGATACGTAGTGACTAATTACCCTTTGGTATTATTCCCAACAATAGGGTAAATAAAAATGACCCCATCCTACATACAAAGAAAGATCCATGAAGGGATCTTATTTTGGGTCCCCTCATTAGGGGGTCCACCAAGGAAACAAATATGTACCTCTTCTACATATGAGTTAAATATATACAAGGGACTTTTAAATCATGTCCAAAAATAATCTATCATTTTTATGATATCATGGTCCTAGTATTATGACCTAGAGAACTAAAAGTCCCTCATTCCTTGTGTTTGGGTCTGACCTGCATAGAAAACCTATTACCTCGACTGTTTGGGAATTTTTGACTTGAAATTCCCGTTCCGTGTTCATGTAATTTTCACCTGAAAAATAAACTATGTGTATAGGGATATCCGAATATCCATAAAATTTCATCATATTTTATCGATAGAATTTCATTATTCTTAGGGACTTCTTTTCCTGACTATGTTGTAATATTCCCCAATTAGATTTGCATAAGCTACCCAAAAATTTCAAATCCTATCAACCAAAGGATTATAGTATTGACTATGTAGTATGAGCCCTTGTTAGCCTTGAATAAAAAAACCAAAAAAATGGGGTTTTCAATTAGAGGTAACTTCATCCTCTAGAGAGACCTCCCCTAACACTATAATCTCTTTTTCCCATACCACTCTTCAAATATGAGAATACCTAAATCATATCTCACAACATTATCCTCTTACACTTGAATATGGTATCACATTTCTAGAAAAATTACCAAGAATAATAGAATCATAAACCTTTCAGTCAAAGAAAAATACTTTAAAATTATATCCCCCTAATGTATTTTCTGCACAAATTTAAACTACATAGCATGATATACTTATCACTTGACTTTAAAATACATAGCATGGATACCTCACTATAATACATTAAAATATACAGTCAATGTTATGATTGCATAAAATTAAACAGTATGATATTTTATCATTTTCATAAAAGGGTCTTTTCCCCTAACATTGACCATCTGAAAAAATTTACCCTCCTTCAATTGAGCCAAATTCATGTAAGAGTGGTTTCCCATTCATGGGTTATACCAATACAAACATTCCCTTCATTCTTAGACACCTCATTTTAAAAAAACCACCCATCAGGTTCTTAAGAAATCAGAATATTAAACTTTTACTATCAATACTAGAATTTAATAATTTTTGAGAACTTATTTTCTTGACTATGTTGTAATATTACCCATTTGTATTTGAATAAGTTTCTCACAAATTTAAGAGATAATATGCAAAATGGATTCCATTATTGACTATGCAGTACACACCCTAGTTGGCCTTTCATAAAACATACCACAACAAAGGTTTAGCAATCAGTGGTAATATCATCCTCAGGAGAGACCTCCTATATTCATTAATATCATGTTTTATATTCGAGGACCACAAAATCATGTCTCAAGATTCCCCATTGGATTTTTGAAGAATGTTGGAATATTCCCATCCCATAAGACCTATATGGGACACCATTTAAAAATTTATGTTCAAATATTTTCAACCTAAAAACACCAAAATTATTATTCTAGAACACGTGACTTTAAACTTCCTACAAAAGAGACATAGTACACACTATATTGAAAACCCACAAATGGAACTCTGGAAAAAATTTGGGTCTCAGCTCACTAAACCTGCACTCTATACAGTTTTGAAAAAAATAGGCAATGAAAAAAAGTAAAAGGAAAAAATCTTATTAGACTAAAAACCTGAAAAGGTAAGTATAAATAGAATCTCTGTCTCACCCACTAATTCTACCATATATTGGTATTAGGAAAAAATTAGGGTGATTACACAGAGGAAAAAATGTTTGTAGGGTTTCCCATATGACCCTAGGAAAAGTCAAACTACACTCCCTAAGCCCTATGACTTAGGAACAAATTAGTGTATTTCCCCATCCCATAAGTGTGGTTATAACTAGTTAATGAAAATATAATTTTTTTATTCAAATTATCTTCAATATTATGTTATGATCACTGAAAGAAAATAGGGATGAATATTCAAGAAATTTGAAACAACGATCCTTTTCATTTTGTTTTAAAATGTAGGGAACTTCCACATGTCAGAGCCTCTCTTACAAAATTTATATTTTTTCCTCAATATTGGATTTAAGAAGTTGAAATGAACCCCAAGAAATTAATGTAGCTTACCGAATCTCGACTATTTGGGTAACAGTAGCCTCCTCATCTTTATGGAGCTTCTCCTGCTCGGAACCGACAACATCTCTCTTTCTTACTAAAACCCCTACTAGGGATCAATGGAGTTAGAATACTTCTTCCCATGTGAAATTTAACTCTTTTTCAAGGTGAATTATTTGGATATAATTCTCATTGATGAGATTTTGATACTTCTTCCACTCCTTGGAATGGATGACCACATCTTTGATTGCGAAAGCTTTAAGTTCCTCAAATTGGCTAGCCTACTGTGCCTCAGGCTACTACAATCTTCACCCCTCTTCGCTTTTCTAGATGATCACTTTCAACATATCATCTATCTCATAGTAATTAAATCCACCATATCCTAACAATGAAATCTTGAATGGAAGTCGGTGAAGTCACGACGACATGTCCTCAAGAGGATTCTCCCTAACTGTCTTCTAGATATCTTGCCAAATGAGAAGACATGCAGGGAGAAAAGCCTCCTACATCTTTGGATCAGACTCAGAGCCAATTTCAGAAGGAGAGACATAATCCAGGATAATTACACTCAATCAAATGCCTTGTTCAACTCCCTCCAAAGTATCCCCAGCCTCACCTACCAACATTGGTGGAGCGGGCATAGAAGCCCCCATCTCAAGACCAGTTGATGAAGTCAGTGATAGTAAAGAGAAAATGACACTTATTATTTACATTATGAGGTCAAAAAGTAGTGAGGGTGGTAAATAAACTCAAACAGTTGATGGGAATCACCTATTTTAGGATCAACTATCGGAACTAGTACCTCTCTAGTACCACCAACCTCAATTCTTGGATCCTGGACCCCCTAATGAAGAGCATACTCTTGAGTTTTCCCAGCAGCCAAAATTAAAGAATCTTGAGAATTTCCCACATCAATATTATAAACTATTTCTCCCTCTATAGAATAAGTAGGGTGTAGTTGAATGACTCATTCATGAAGTGACTTGGTAACATTCTATACAGAAAAAGATGGACAAGTTTTACTTTGATGTGAAACATCGAGTGAAAGAAAGTCATCTATGTTAAAAAAATATGCAAGAATGATAAGACTCATTTACTTCCAATTACTTATGAAAATAATAGAACTCCTTAATGTAACGTGTAGTATCAATGTATGAATTAATTAGATCTCATAGATCATGATACGTATCCTCAAGTCTCACAACATCCTCACTAGTATGGATATTTGAGGCATGTTGCTTGAAACCCAAATTGTATCCACCGCCAATCCCCTCTATCAACTTCTCAGTAGGAAAAACATCGTCAAGCCACACATAGTCAAGGTCAGCATCAAAACCTTCATCAGACCACCCAATATCATTGTTATCGCCTTTCAAAGAAAAAACGGGACTCACATTGTCTACGAAAACACGATCCTATGGTAAAAGCGACAAATTTAGAATATCATGAGGATTGGAAAATTTGAAATAACACATGACACACAGAGGAGTACATATGAAATTACCATGGACAACTTCCCTCTTTGTAGGAATAGGGTAATATATGGATATATCTCTTAATTCTTCATCTGTAAAAATGATAGATTCATCAACATGAGCCTGTGCCTCCCATGGAGCATCTTTCTTGACCCTTGAAGGATCAACACCAGACCCCTTGAAGGAAGAAAGTGATGAACATTCTAAAAAAGACAAATAAAGTCAAATTATATGTCATGAAGGCCATGATATCAAATTATGTAAGCACATAGACTTACTATGGTGCACATGCCAGACCAAATTTAATGCCCTCTTTCACTTCTTATCTTTAGATAGTGAAGGGTTCACCTAAACCCTATTGAAAATAGAGACTTGAGGTGACAACGAATGGGTTCTTTCTTCCATTTCCTCTATCATGGTCCTACAACCTAGGGATGGCTCTAGGGATTCAAGGGTCTCATTAATTATATCATTGAGTGCATATAGTCCCATACCTTCATGACCCAGATGCCTCTGTTATTTCCCCCTTTTCAACCAATCCTTTTACTTCTTCCCTTACAAACTGAAAAATAAAATCCCCTCAAGATTTATGATGGTGGATGGAATAGAATAAAAGATAAAGGAGAAAATATAAATACATCATCATGGTTAAGGTATATTTACTATTCCTCCTCAGGGTGAATGACAACCCCCTCACACACTCCTCGATCTATCATGTCAGACACTTTCTTTATGGATGAGGTCTGATCATCAGTTGAATATTTAAAAGACTCCAAATCTTAAATATACTTCATCACTCTAGCCATGTTATTATCAGGGTGAAGATTAGAGGGTTATCTAATATCACTTAGTTCTGGGATTCATAGGTTGTCTTGAAAAAATTACCATGCATCTTTGACATCACGAGTTATGCTCTCCCAAACATGGATCACTAAGGGTTGCACATAATTTGACCTTGATACTATTGAATGTGAGGAATACTAGATAGCTCTTGACTAGGAAGCCTCTTCGAGCATATTTTATCTCTTATAAGAGTAAGGGGATGAAACACTAACCTCATCCTGATGATGACGATCAGATTGCCTAAGCACCAGAGGTGTATTCCTTGCAACTCTAGCCCACTTTGTAGTCTTCACCTCTATTCATTTTGAGGGATCTAGAGCTTAAACATCATCATCTTATACCCTATTATTTTTACTATCATGAAACAACCAATGGGTTTATCTTCCTTAACCTAGTAAATGCCTTTCATCAATACCCCTTGTGGGTATAAAGAGATCCACACATTAGCATACCCAACCTCCATTCTGATCTATGCATCCGACATAGGAAGCGTGATTGACATTTTGTATACCTCCATGCTCATCAGGATCTAAAGCTTGAGGGATACCATTTGGTACCTCTCTAACTTGAAATGTTTAGGGGGTATGATTCTTGACTGTTTAATACATTTAAAATGGTGCACAAATCAATATGTAGAATAAACCTTGCAAATGATTTCGTTGCCCATATAAGCCACTAGTATGTTGTCTCTGAAGGCTATTATGAATGACCTCAGATCATAATTATGCTTATTTCCATCATTGATAAATATCCTTGTAGATGGGTTACCATGCAAAAATAAGGTAAATACTCCTGACATGTTTAGAAACTTCATCACATCATTATACTTAATGTTCAGGGTTTTAATTCTAGAGACACCTTGAATGAATGGGAGGAAATATAATTTAGGGATTTTAACTAGACTCAGCACTACATATGAGATGAAATATACTATGACCCACCCCTATAGCACTTTAAATGAACATGTAATCCTAAATTTGGACTTCCCATTGTATATGTGCAATAGGAACCAATGGATTCTATCCAAGAGAGGGAAAACCAACCCTATGAACATGTCCTCTTCCAATTTCAATACCATGATAAAAGTCCCCAGCCACACACCAACCTTGGAATCTTGGACCAGAAGATAGTAAATACTCAACCACATAGTGAGGAAGACATCTTGGAAAACTTTCACAATAACCACAGGTTTGACATTATAACCCCAACGCCTATAATATCCCTTATCTAATATGAGATTGAACATGCTCGAAGCACCCCGATTATCTACGATGGAGAATATTGTGGGGCGTGGCACATGATACCTTACCCTTATAGTTTTATAAAATCATTCATCCATGTTTTGGGATGAATTTCACCCTCAGGGTGAAGATCTTTTTTCATTAGTTTATTCAACACCATATAAAGCTCGTGATCCAATAGCAATGTCCTTTCAGCATTATCCCACACTAACTCTAGAGGGATGAAGTCATCTTACATCTCCCCAAGAATAGCCCCCCCAAAAATATAGCAGATGTAACACATGGTAATAATGACTTTTCCATGCGTCATATAGAAATAATTCATCTATAGACTCCATCAACTAAGTAATTATGGGATAATATCTGAGTTCTTGTTGACATAGTTCTGCTCGACCCAAAAAACCTCATAAATGTAGACATCTTTTAGACACTTTTTGAACTCCACATAGGTTTAACACACCCAATACACCCACAGACACTCAGGATAGAAACCCCCTATAGAGAGGATGTCTCAGTCTTCCTTCCAGCCTTGTGATTGATCGGTATGTGAAACAAGGAAGGTTGAATCATAACAACGAGGCCTCAACTCCTCAATAGGTGACTTAAAATATGGATTTGATTTTTTGTGATGCATGATGAAACCAATGGGGTCTATCCCTTCCCTGATAAAGGAACCCTTGGAGCATATGTTGGCATAGGGAAGTTTGATGCCCCACACAATCCATGACTTAGGAAGGTAACTATAAGGCCTGGGGATAGTGTAATCACCCAAAAGTTCATGTTTATATAGAGATATATAGTCACATTGTGGGTATTCATATTGATATTTCATCAAGTTCTTTTCTAGAGCTGACATCATGGGATCGATCATGTTATAGTAATCTATAATGGTGATTTTGATCATCTTAGAGGAACATGCATCAACTTGTGCATCGGAAGTCGTTATAACAACCAATAAGAACATACAAGAAGACACCAAGTTCTCCAAATAAAAAAATTAACTTTAAAAAAATTAAAATTTTAGAAGAGTTCCTAGAATTTTGGTAAAGGACTATAGGCATGCATCCACTTCTATCAGGTCCTGTGCACAACCCTCTCGACTAGGTTCCTCAAACAATTCCCTCCACTAGGAATTTCTCTTAGGATATCTACTGAGGTGGCTCTATGAGACACCACTTCTTTGGTGGAAATACCAATGGGAAATTCATGGGAGACCTTCACGAAATAAGAATCATGAAACAACTTGTAAAATGAACTATGCAGTGAGAGATAAAAAATTAGAAAAATTAAGTGATAAAAAAGTGGCTAGAAGTATTTGTAGGCATCGCTAGCCTATGCTTGAGACCTATGCCAGAGATCTATGCTTTCAATCTACACCAAAGACCTACACAACTATGCTGCATGGCTGAACTACGCAGGTAGATAGGACCACCATCATAATGTTTTCCCGGTTATACCTGAATAATAGACACTCTTCTTTTAATCTAATCCAATCTAGAGTGTTGGGGGGGGGGGTTATTAACCCTCAGTTTTATCAAAGGGAGGAAAAAGTTTATAAAAGACAATGTGAGAAGGATAAATCCATGAATAAATCCAAATTGGATGAAAATGTGCCTACATGGAAGACTTATCTGCCAAGAATTTGTGCATAACACCTAATCATCCTAAAGGGAAGGCCACCCCTTATGGGAGACACCTAGACCGAGCACCTATGCCTAATACCTGTGCCTAGTAACTCCTTCAACCAGGGCCCCTGGTTGCCTATAAATTTATCATTTGAACTCCCTATTTGAGAGAATGAAAATTAGGAAGAACCCTATGAGATATGATCATGAAACCCCTTCTCCCAGGTCCTCATAAACTTCTCAGGTAGCTCTCCGAAACCCTTTAAAATAAACAATAAAATTGGAGAAGAGAGATTAAGGTCCCTTCAAGATCCCAAGCACAAAATAATGGTGTGAGAACCTATTTTCCTTCAGTACGATATCAGTTGTGCGGGCCTCCTTCCTTAATAATAGACCTATGTGAGTCCTATCCAGGGACACTTATGAAGACCCATGGTGCAAAGGTTAAATCCTTACCCAAGAATTTTTTCCTAATTTTTCCATTTCTCAAGGCATATTCATCTTGTGTAGGCTTATTGATCCCTATAAAAAACACTTTCAATTCCTCCCAGGCCCTACACCAAGCACCTGCAATGAGAACCTGTGCTCAGGAACAATGTGGCCCACCCACCAGACCTTCTTCCAAGACATCCATGGTAGGGCCTCTCCTCATTTTGATCCCTTATCTAAGAGGTACCAAGTTGAAACCTCCTCTAAAGCATTCATACTTACACAATTAGGGAATGTGGGACACCACTGTGACACCCATTTGGGTGTGTATTCCTATGGTTAGAGGTTTCCTACACTTGTCTAGTTATTCAGTCATGGTCCTCCGTGTTCATGTGAGTGTGTATCCCCATGTTCATGAGGGCTCCTACCATAGGAAAAAATTCAGGGACTTATTGGTCTCAGATATAAGGGTTAGGACCATGTCCTCCCCTTCCCGTCCCTAAGATTTGGAGCTTCTGGTTTATGGCGGGGAGGATAATTATTACGCTTTATTTTCCATTCAACATGCAATGAGTCCCCCTTGATGCTAAACCAAATTTGGGGAATCCATCATGGAGTAAGCCCCTAGCCTTTCTTGTCATATTTTTCACTCTTTCTCCTCTCTGCCTCCTGGCCATAGGGTTAGAGAAGGGATGGGAACCAAAGACCTCTCCTATTTCTCCTACTCCCTTCCCTCCTTAGTCTCCATACCCTAGACCCATTCTAGGGTAATGTTAAGAGGGATAAGTGTTGTACCCTTGGAATCTTACACAATCACATCATCCTCCTCCAGTAGTAAAGTAGGAGAAGTGTGTTGTATGTTAGATATTCTACTTCCTCCTTGTCCATCACATTCAAGCATGACTCATTTATGAATTATGGGATTAGGGTATATCCATTATCATGGTAACTACACTTTTGGATCTATTTTTCTATATAGGATCATCCATTTAATATTACTATCACATTAATTTATAGTCCCTCCATAGGCATGGGTCCTCAAGGCCATGGATCCAACCTCAGGGAAATTCAGATTGTATGGTTTCCCAGATCATCTATTTCCTCTTTCTTCTCATGCCAAACATGACTCACATGGGATTATAGGTTTATTATAGTCATGAAATCCACATGATTCCAAAACTTATGGGAATAATCCAATGAAGTACGCCCTAGTCATACTAATCATGCGGCCTCATTCCAAGTGTAAGCCCCAACCAATCCATGGGTATCCTCTTTAAGAGTATGCCCCAATCAAACATATCCAAGACAACCTCAGTTTTAAGCCCCGATTATTGAACTATGAGAACTATGATTCATTATATAATTAGGATATATAGTATTCCTACCTAATTCTAGAGCTAAAATGTGAATCCTCCTTAAGAGTAATCCCCAATCATAACCCCAATTTAACAAGAATCCTACTTAGGAGTAAGCCATGAACCAAGACTCCAAATCACCATGAGTTGATTCATACCTCATGGTACCTCTTACAGTTCATCCTTTTAAACTTATCAAAGGTCTATACTCCCCTTTTATAGTAACTCGAGGGCATCCATAGGCACAGATCCTGAAAACAGAACTACATTGGATTTGATTCTCATCCAAATGGGATACGTAGGAAGCCTCCATGAGGTCCAAACCCAACACCCCAAATCAACCCTGTTATCTATGGTCCACATTCCTAGTAGTGTCTAATTCAAGCTGGTAATCCATATTCCTTCTATATTCCTTTGATTTCTTCATCATAAGTCCTACACTAAACTTTTACTAGGAACTTCCCTTCTGGACGTCCTTTCCATGGGACGATAAACTGTATGGTTAGGTCCCTATTAAATGACCTTACAAGGAATGCTATTCCTTATTAAACTGAATCAAACTACATTGGTTCTAATTTATTTCACAAGTATATGTTGGAAGCCCATAAAATGAGTTTTATCTCAACATCCAAACAACTTCTGTCTCCCTAGATGATGATTCACTCCAGAGAACCCCACTATGTATCTAGAAAACCAGCATCATCATAATAATGACCAAAGAATCACTAATTGGTATATAAGAGGATACCATCAATAGAGAACCTTGGATACATACAAATGATTATAAATTCCATACATTATAATAATTATTTGTTAGTTCAAGGGAGACCCACATCATACTTGAGAATTAATACAGTATTTACTTACATATATTAAATATATAAGAGATTCCCAAAGTAGGAAATAATTCCCCTTAAAAGGGTGTGATGATCCCAAACTCACATACTCTCGACGTTCCCTTAGAGATATGTTCCGGGTTGGAATCATTATTTACAAATGATTTCCAATGGGTTTGTTCGTGGAACACAAAACACAAAATTGTTCTCTATCCACAGGGACCTAATTTCCAACGGTAGGTGATCATCGAGAAGTTTGGAAAGATATTCTTAAAAACCCATGATAGTCGATAGGATGTGAGTTCAGGATCATCAATCCCTTTTGGGGGGATTTATTTCCAACTCCAGGACTCCCTTATGGATTTAAGATATGTTCATGAATCCTTTATTAATTCCCAAGTATGAGGTGGGTATCCCATGAACTAACAAACAATTATTAGCATGTATGGAATTTAGAATCATTTGTGTGTATCTGAGGTTCTTCATCAGTGGAGATATATGTATGTATCCTAGGTCCTCTATTGATGGTATCCTATTATATACTGATTAGATATTCTTTAGTCATTATTATAATGATACTGATTTTCTAGCCACATAGTGGTCCTCTCTAGAGTGTATCATCATCCAGGGAGATGAGATATCTTTTTATTTTTAGATCGAACCCATGCGATGGGATTCCTACATATTCCCATGAAAGGAATCAGAGCCCACATAGTTTAATTCCATTTAATAGGGAATATAATACATTTTATGGTCATGTTATAAGGACCTAACAATACAATTTATCTTAATGTGGTAAGAACTTCCATGCGGGAGGTTCCTAGTCAAAGTTCAGTGTGAGAATTATGCTAAAGAGTCCCAGAGATCCTAGAAGGAAAATGGATTCCTAGTTTGAATTAGAACCTTTTGGGAATGTGGCTCAGAGTGAACAAGGTTGTTTGGGGTGTTGGGTTTGGACCTCATGGAGGCTTCCAATGTATCCCATTTGGATGAGAACCAAAGCCCATGTAGTTCGGTTATAAGGATCCATACCTATAGAGCCCCTATGGTTTTCCTCTTAGGGGAGTATATCCCTTTGAGAAGATTAAGATGATTCCCTTTATAAGGGACCATGATGGATATCTCAACTCATGGTAATTTGGAGGGTTTTTTTGTGGATTACTCTCGAGTTGGATTCCCACTGAATGAGGGTTATGATTGGAGCTTGCTCCTTGTAAGGATGGACAGTTGAGATCATTCCTTAGGTAGTAATCCTACGTATCTTGATTATAGTAGGAATTAGAGTTCTCATAGTTCAATAATTGGGTCTTATACACTGATATTTCTTAGGATAGGTTCAATTGGGGGTTACTCTCGAGGAGGATTCTGATGGATTGGTTGGGCTTATACTTGGAATGAGATATGAGGATTAGTATGACTGGGGATTACTCCTAAGGAGTATTCCCATAAATATTGGGATCATGTGGATTTCTAGACCACCTTCAACCTCTAATCCCATGTGAGTCATGCTTGGTGTGAGAAACAAGAGTAAACAAAATATTTGTGAAACCATATGATCTACATTTCCCTGAGGATGGACACATGACGTTGAGGACCCACACCTATAGAGGCAATCTTAAGGAATGTGAGAGGAATATTCAAAGGATGATCCTCTACCAAAAATTCGTCCAACCATGTGGGTGATGTAATAATGGATATCCACTAATCCCACAAGTCATGGATGAGTCATGCTTGAATGTGATGGAAAAAGAGGAAGTAGAGGATCTAGCATACAACACACTTATCCTCCTCAACTGGTGGAGTAGGATAGGTATAATGTGGAAAAGGATGATAGTATGTCACTTAAATATATTTAAATTTACTCTATAATGGGTCCAGGGTATGGAGACTGAGGGGGGAAGGGATCATGAGAAAGTGTAGAGGGCTTCAGTTCCCATCCCTTCTTTGACCAAGGGGCTAGGAGGTAGAGAGAAGCAAGAGTAAAACCTACGACAAGAAAAGATAGTGGATTACTCCAAAAGGGATACCCTGAATTTGGTTCTATAGTAAGTGAGGTGGATCTCATTACATGTTGAATGGAAAAGAAATTGTAATCCTTATGCTCCCTATTGGGAACTGGAGTCTACGGGTCTCAAAGAGGATAAGGGGAGGACATGGTATAAACCCTTGTATTTGAGATTAGGAACTCCCTGAAACTATCCCTAGGGTAGGGTTCCTTGTGACCATGGGGATAAACACTCAAAATTATCATGAGGACCCTAACTGACCAACCAAACAACTGTTGTAAACCTATGACTGTAGGAATACACACCCAAAATGGGGGACATGATAGTGTGCCACTTTCTATAATTGTGTAAGTATGGAGGTTTCAGTGGAGGTTTCCACTTGGTACCTCTCAGAAAATGGTTCCAAAGGAGGATAGGCCCTACCATGGATGGATTTAAAGAAGGCGTGATGGGTGGATAACATAGGTCATGGGTGTAGGTGCAAGGAATAGGTGGTGGGAACAGATTCTCAACGTAGGTGCTTAACACAAGGCCTGGGAAGAACTGAAAGTGATTCACATACGAGGAATAAGACCACATGAGCAGAATATACATTTTGAAATGGATCACTTTGGAAATAATGGTTGGGTAAGGCTTTAGACTAAGCTTGATGCGTCTCCTAAGGTGTCCCTGGATAGGTCTTTCACATGTCCTTTCTTAAGGAAGGAGGCTCACCTTGGTTGTTTCCTACTAGAGGAAAATGGGTTCTTGCAAAAGTATTTTTTTCTTAGAACCAAGAAGGGACACTGATATCTATTCTCCCATTTTATTTTCTTATAAAGGGTTTTTTAGATCTACTTCAGAAGTTTCAAAGGACTTGGGAAAAGGGGTTGTGCGACCAGATATCAGAGGGTTCTTCCAAATTTTTAGTCTCTTAAATGGGAAACCTAAGGGTCCTATTTATATGAAACCAAGGGACCCTATTGAAAGGAGTTACCACACACGGGTCCCAAGAATAGGTGATCAGACCTAGTTTCCTATGTAGGGGGTGTCCTACTCTTTATGATGTGTAGGTGGTGTGCACAGATTCCTGGAACACAGGTCTTCCTCTTAGTTTTCTTTTGATTCTGTTTGGTTTTCTTCATGGATTTAACATTCTCATAGTGTATTTCATAATATTTTACTCTCTTTTAAGAAACTAAGTGTTAAAACCCATAAACCTTAAGGGATCCATAATTTATTCCCTGGTTCAGCTTCATTAGATATTGAAGGTGGTGATTGTCATTCTCTGGGGATAATCTCTCAAAGCAGTTGGCTATGGTGATGAGTGACACTAGATTTAATGCATATTTCTCTAGATGATGCAAAATAATTGGTTTAAGTTCTTGATGAACCTCATGGGAATCCTAAAGGTTCAATATTGTATCATGTCAATGATACTTTTAGGTCATTGAATTCTCTACCTTTTGATAAAGATTTCTGGAGGGTGAGGTCATTCCGAGACATGTAGGAGTTGCAGTTTCAACTATCTTTAAAAAATAGTCATTGGATGAAGAAATTTTAGATAAGTATGTTTATTTTGTGAGAGAAGTGTAATGAAGACAACAAAGAACAAGGTATTTGATTAGTGCATCATTATAGGCATGATATGTGCTCAATCAGATATGCATGGGTAACACAATTTTCCTTTTACTTCAAATTTGACCAATATAGTCACACAGACTGGTAAAAGTGAGGATATAATTATTTCATGAGAACCTTGACTATAGAGGATACTCCATAAGATTTATGTCAGGTTTTCCATTTTTTCATGGGATATGAAAAAAAATTACCCAATTCATGGTCAACTGATCATTATGTTATTTCTAAGATTCACATTGGGTTCAACATTTTTGTTTACATAGATGATGAAAAAATGGCACGACACATGGTCAACTAATCATTTTTTTATTTGATATATTCACAATGGGTTCACCATTTTTGTTTGTATAGATGATGAAAAAAATGGTATGATGCATGGTCAGACGTTCATTCTGTTATTTGAGATATTCACAACATGTCCACTATTTATTTTATGTGTATTTGCAAAAAGAAGGCCCGATACATGGTAAAATGATCATTATGTTATTTGAGAGATTCATGTCGAGTCCACTATTTTTTCAGTAGATGTGAAAACAACATGGATTGATGCATGGTCTACTAATCATTCTATTATTTTATATATTCACATTGGTTTCACCATTTTTTATTTCATAGATGTGAAAAAAAATCTCGACGCATGGTCAAATAATCATTTTTTTATTTGAGAGATTCACGTTTGGTTCACTATTTTTTTATATTTGAAAATAAAATGGCCCGAATCATGTTCAACCTTATCATTATTTTATTTGAGAGATTCACATAAATTTTTTGTATTTTTGTTTGGATGGAAAATACAAAAACTTTCTTGGAAAACCCTAATTATAGAGACAATATAATCTAATGATAACTGGGCAGTGTATCCCTTTTTTATGTGAATAAGATTTCGTGGTTAAATGAGTTGGAACCAGGTTCTCCATCTTTTATTTTTTCAAAAAGTGGAGTGTATATATCATTGTTGTTAATGAAAAATCCCAATGGTTCTCACATCTATAAATGGGTATGGACCTACTTTCCAATGGTAGGTAGTCAGTTGGGGTTTCTGACCCAATGGTACTTAGGAACTCATATTTGTCGAGGGGATAGAAGGTCAGTATCGTAACAACCTTTTGGAGGGAATTGCTTCCTACTTCAAGACTCTCATGTATATTTAAGATATATTAGTGAATATATTCATAATCATGATATGGAACTGGTTACCCTAACAAAATGACCATAGGTTAAACCTTTTTCCATTCCAGATACATAATCAGTTTCTACCACAAAATAACCACAGGATAAATCTCTTTTATACATGAAGGGGAATATTTTATTGACTTAATATTTATGTATCTAATTCTATTCATCCATTTAACTTTATGGGTAGGTTCTTAAATGTTTTAGATATATAGTTGGTCACTTCAAAATTTTATTATATGAAGGGAGGCGTTGAATATGTTGATGATGGGATTTAGCCTCTATGATGCATCATATGTATCATGTTTATAGTAGGAATAAAAGACCACATATTTCATTTAACCCATGTAGATTAACATTATATGGAGATGATATATGTGTGGGCACTAAGGCACCAGTTATTTAAGCTTGAGTCTCAGTGATATGTCTTATGTATCTTGATTGTAGAAGGAATTAGAGTTATCATAGTTTGATCACACCCTTGAGAGTATCCCCAAGGGTATATCCTTACATAGAGGGAGTCATATCATGATACTCATTGAGGATCACACACATAGGTTTCTCTAACTGGTAGATATTCAGGAAGAGAATGATATGACCATTGTAATTACCTAATCCTACATGAACCATGCTTGGTGTGAGAAACAAGGGATAGAAAGCATCCAGTCTCACTGTATATAGATGTAGGACTTATGTATAAGGAATTCCCTTTGTATGTTTAATATGGATCTAGGGCCTTAGAAATGTGTCACACATATCATGGTTATAGAAGGAATCAGAGTCATCGTAGTTCCATCGATTTATCAATCCACTTATAGATGAGGTACAATGATCATCCAATGGGAATGATTGGGTCCCAATGGAATAAATGTCAGATACATGGCATGAATTACACTAAAGTATATTCCTATTTGAGATTATGCCCTAGGAAGGATTCCTATGTATCCTGGCTATTATAATAATCAGAGTCATTGTAGTTTAGTTGACTGAGGCTTAAACACTAAGGTATCCCTTTGTATACGAGAAATATCATATTATTCCACTGACCGAGGCTTAAACACCCAGGTTACACTAATATGAATGTATTTTACATATTGTATTAAACTGAGGATTGAGTATTACACACTAAGGTTTACCTATATGAATGATGTGATTATTGTAACTATCTGATCCCTCATGAACTACGCTCGGTGTGGGAAACTTAGGATGGAACGTAAAAAATATCACTACTTGTGGATGCATGAATTATGTACTAGAACAACCCTTTGGTGTTTCAATATAGATCTTGGACCTTAAGATGGAATCCTACATATCCTAGTTATAGAAAGAATCAGATTTCTCATAGTTCAAGTGATTAGGGATTACACACTGATTTTTCCATGATATAGAGTATTGGAAAAGGTTATTAAGTCATGGGATTCCCCTTTACCTAGCATTATTATCTTATTGACATGCATTGGTTTTCTTAATGACATGATTTGATTGTATACTTGACATGTCGGGGGATACCTTCATAACTCATACATCCAAAGACTATCGTATGATTTATTTGACTTGTCTGAGGTACGTCACATAATCTAGATGGAATCTCTAAAGTCCACTGCATGACCTATGATGACTTGTCTTTAGGACACCACAAGACCTGGTTGGATGATCCTGGAGGCCATCACATGATCTTAGATGACATTCTTGGATGCCATCACATGATCCAGCTGACTTTCCCTGATGTCACCTTGAAAGATGGTTGACATGTTTGGAGGGTGTCATGTGAGTCGATGGGACATGTATGGAGGGTGATTCATGTACTGGATGATTTTTCTTGGTGTCACCATGAAACCCAAATGACATGTCCAGAATACGTCATAATATTTGGATGGATTTTCCAAAAAACAGAGTGAGATCTGGAATTCTTATTTGGAAGATGTCGCAAGATCTAGTTGTCATGTACTAATGCTATCGCGAGACTTATATGACATACACTAGTGTCACTATATGACTTGGGAGACATTTCTAGAGAACATCATGTGGTTTTGATGGAGACCCCAAGAGTTTCATGAGACTTGGGTGGTAAGCCTGAGGGGAACCACGTGACTTTCTACGACACATCCAGGGGACTTCGCATGATCCAAATAGTATAAAAAAGGAGTTTCACATGATCTGGTGACATGTCCTAGTGATTTTTCATGACCTAGGTGTTTCATGCGAACAACATGAATATCAGTGTATCTGTTATTCACATAAGTCTTCCATCTTTTTAGTCTTTTTTTAGCCTTTTATTGCATATTCCATAAATTTGTTCAGTGTTAGCATGTTTAAGTCTCATGTGATTGATCAGGTATACAATATTTACTTTGAATAACCTTACCTAAGTCCTTCATGTGATCTATGAGTGATCGTGCAAAGTTCCTATGCATGTCTCGTGATCGCTTAGATTGTTACCTAGATGTTACCAGATGGAAAACCTTTCTGATCATGAGATCAACCACTCTGAGAAATTTGTTTTGATGACTGGGTACACCAATGTGAGGATACAAGGATGCATTTGTTTCATAATGGGGTGGGGAATTTATTAAACTCACCACCCTGATTATTCACCTCTTTTCATGGTGTGTGTTGCAGAAATCCTATATGGAGTCAGTGGATGGATTTGATGTCAAGCGTTTCATGAGATCCTTTTGTAGGTCATTCTAGGGGAATCGCCTGATTTTAAATGACCACATGACTATAACATAAATTAGCCATTTATTGAATTATATCCAATTAATGGGGTTTTTACTAATCATATGGAAATTCCAAAGGGCATTTACATTGTGAGGCCGATATTTTCATGGGAATTCACATGACCAGGATGCTTGTTGAAAGGATTTTGTGTGACCTAGTATGACATGTCTAGGATCATCTACAAGAGAAAGATTACTTACAAGGGGGACTTCATGAAATCAAGTTGTCATGAAAAAGTGATTTTTCTAGGTCTTTTGGAGCACACAAGTACATCACATGAAGTTTATTACCACAAGAGGCTCATGCCTTTCCCATTTTTATTTCATTGTTTATTTTACATGGGTCTAGAGTCTTGAGAGTTTTATTAAATGTTTTCATAGAAAACAACTCTACCCATTGGTGATGCATCACATGACCAAAAAATGGTCCTATGGTGATGCATAATAATTATCATGGTTAAACCATCCTTCTGGTCTTTTGATCCAAATGGGGAGAAAATGACTGGCTAGAAATGTCTGAAGCCTTTCACATGATGAGAGTGACATGCTAGTGGGATCTCACTCGGTGAGGTGGTTATGTCACCATGGTCTTGTAGTGTCTCAAAAACCACCTAGGTGAATGTGATGTTTAAAACCATAATATTCTCCTGTATTTTTGATATCTTTCTCTCCATTTTCCAAGGATTTTTGGATGGTTTATTTGGAGTCCACCGGTTGAAAAGTCATATGACCTGGGGGAGATTATCTGGATACCTCAGTGTGATTAGAGAGTTCCCTGGATTCCTTTTTAAGAGAATAAGTACTCATAAAATGGGCTCTCTGATATCTCATGTAGGTTATGCACTATGCATGATTATTCGAATGACCTTCTAAAGGTCATGCAATCTAATGTCTTCTAGAGGTTCATGAGATCTGCATGATATTGGACACCTTTTTATTCCTTTTTAATTGTAGATTAAATAATAACCATATTTATGTATTTCTTCCCTTTTGGATTTTCTTATGCTCATTTGGAAGGATTTAATATGGTATGAAAAAAATCATCTAGAATATTTATTTACTGGGGGTAATAGATGAAGTGAAAATAGATCGAAGCACAAAAAAAGGATGATATTATACTTATGATGTGGAATTAAATCAAGTAAGTTTATTTTCTTGACTAATTTATCAAGATAATAAAACAATCCCTCAACTTTATGTAAAGCACATTGAAATAAAAAATTTATCTGCTTGCTTTTCTTATGGAGAAACCAAAGGTCTTTTAACCCAACATAATTTTATGATTTTGTGATGGTTAAAATTCTCATGAGCATATTATCTATCACTCTATATTAATTATTGTGTGTTATTTTTCTCTTATATATCCATGTTTTCACTTTTCACTAATTTTCTCCCATTAAAAAACCTAGTTTTGTGATGAGCTTCTTATTTTATTTCCCTATTTTTTAGAGGAATTTTTATTAACCATTTTTACGATGTGGGTTTTCTATAAAGGCATTTTTAAATGATAAACCCATGATTACCAATGAAAATTTCAAATTGAGAGGATGAAATTTATTGAAGGAGTAGATAATATAACACCCCTATATTTTAAAATAACATTATGTTTGATAGCGTATACAACATGCAACACTGAGATTAAATGAACCCCAAAATATTATTATTTAAATACGACCATTATAACCTTTACATAAAAATGGAAAGTATGAATAACATTAAATAAATTATAAAATATATAAATATATAAATTACCTACACAGTAAAAATTTATTGATTAATTTTTATGAAATAATTACTAAATTTTCATTAAAGTTTTTTTATGCTTCAAAAATATGTTTTCTTCAAAAAATGTTTTTATTGAAAAAGTATTATAATTAAACTACAAAAAATATATAAATTTTATTTTATAAAAATAATTTCATTTTTTAAATAATAATAGTAAAATTATCTTATGGTTATTTTGTTTTGATTTTCTGAAAAGGATTTATTTTCCAATGAATATTGAAATGTACTGATTTTTATTGAAAACTTTATTTTTGTTTCAACCATTTGAAAAGTTAAATTTTATATTAAAATGTTTTCAAAGTAAAATTATTTATATTATATAATAAAAAATCCAATTACCTTCATTGGAATCAATTTCATGGTTTAATTTGGTATAAAAAAATTTCTACACTTTAAAATGCATTTTTATGAAAAACTGTTTTTCGATGCATTTTTCTAGTTTAATTTTAAATTAAATTATGAAACTTCTATTTTTGAATTTTTAAAAATAGATTCCATATTTATATTTATGTGGTCCAAATTTAGTAAATAGGACCCTTTTATTTTTTATCAATATGAATAGTAACCTTAGTAATTTTTGTTACCACTGTAAAGGGTAAATCGGGTAATTAAAGTTAATAATAACTTGAAAAGCACTAAGAAATGACCTTAATGCATGAATTAATATTATAAAATGAGTCTATTTCATAAATTATCATCCAATATTTGGTTATATATATTTTTATGTCCTTTTGGATAAGATCATGGCCCTTGTAGTATTTTATTTGAAGAAAATTTAAACATGCTGCACTGTTGTTTTTATAAAATATAATATTTTTAATATGGAGTTTCTAGAGTATATGTTTGACTATAAATAGTATTTTTAAATATAATATATATATATAAATCATGGTAATTTTTTTTTATTTTTTTATGTTATAAATAATCACTTTAAATTCTTATAATATGCTGACACAGTAATTATTCAATTAATGGAAATATCAAATAAATGATATTTAAAATATTAAAATTAATATAATTATATATAAATATGTGATCCATGAATTTCATATATTAACATGACATGTTATGGATACAATAATTTTTTTTAAATTCTAAGTGTTATCTGGATATTATTAAAGTAAAAGTAATAAATAGTTATAAAATTGTCATTATTAATATTATATTATAAATGATATTTTATTAAATGATAAAAAATTCATAAAAATAATAAATTATTATAATTTATTATTAAATGGTTTATAATATAAATGATGGTCCATTAATTTTCCTTTTTCAAATTTATAGTCACTATATTGATCCTTATAGAGTAAAAATCCTTATTGTCATGGTTAGTTTAAAAACGGTTATTAGGGGGTTAAAACAAAATGATAAGGGTAAATTTTTGACCCAAACTTCTCAAAAAATTATTTTATGAGATTATTTAGAACCATAATCATACTATATTTTTAAAAAAATGAGTTTGGAGCATTTTTTAATAAAATATTAATTTATATTAATTTAATATTTTGAGAAATTCCAAAGATTCCCCTCACCTCAATTATAAACCGAGACCTACATCCACACTTGTTTATATAAAATTGATCCATATATTTTGACCAAACCATGTAAATTATTCTTACAATAATAATTATAAAATTTATAGAGGTTATTTACCTTCAAAAATACCAACCCTAGATCCCCCAAGAAGGGATCTAAAGGAAGTCCACCAAAGAAGATGCAATCATCTTTACCAACTCTTTCAAATTTATTCATGTGTTTTTTAAATACTAAATTAAGAAATATAGTATCATGTATATTCTAATATTTTATGATGATTATTATAAAACCATATTATACCTTTTATCCATCCTAAAAAAAGGAAAGCACCGCACGTGCATACGTATGACTTACCGCCTCCACACAGCGGTGTAAATTGTTTTTCATCACCACTTTACTTGGATAGTTATAATGATGGAAATAATGGATATATATTATAATTATGACATTATATTTATTATATAAAATTAATATATCATACAATTACTCACCTTTCGAAATATTTTGAAAGGATATCATTGCTCGTGCGCATGTACGACTTACCATCTCCACGAAGCGATGCAACTCATTTTCTTTTTATACATTCCAAGAATGATTATAAAATGTATAAAATGAGTTTATATTATATATATAACCTTAATATAATTATTTATATGATGTAACTATATCCTATGCATAATAATTATAACATACATGACAAAATATGAATGGGAAAATAAAGCAGTGTACACCCAAAATAAGGTTAATAATGAAATATTATTAACAAAAAAGTGATAAGATATTATAAGAGGATCATATATGATATTATAAATATTAATATGGTACTATTATAAATAAATAACATTTTTAAAACCATTATAAATGATTTTAAATCATGTTTAACTAAATATAAGGGTGAGGTAAGAGATTTTATCTCAATTTCCACTCCTTTGAGACATATTTGGTAATATATGCCTATTTATTTTTATACGGTGTATATAATACACCATTTATATATTTAACATGAATATATATTTACTAATTATCATTAAATTTAATTTAATGTTTAATATTTTAAGTAGTTTCCATATGTCTTCCAAATGTTTAACTCTTTGGAACTTGAATCAAGAAAAGAAATATTTAAAAGAAAAAATGATCTTACTTCTATTTTGATCAGAGATATTTCTCTTCATATCAATATTATTTATAAAATTTTTCCAAAAAATATTTTAAAATTATACAATGATTTATCATAATACATATTTAACCTTATTTTTCTTTTTACAAAATGGTTTGAAAAGAATATTGTTTTCATTTTCTAAAGGAGGTACTTTGTGACTTTTCTGAAAAAAGTACAAAAGTAATTTTTTTATCTTATAAAGCATGAACATATTTTCCAATAATAATAAATAATATTTTATTTGAAGCTTCATTTATAATTTTACAAGGTTATTTTTTTAATAAAATATTTTCCATCGTAATTTCATATTTTGTTAAAAACAATGATTTTCAAAGTAAAAAGTTTATTTTACTCAATAATGCTTTTAAAGAAATATTTATAGTATTTATTTATTAAATGAAAATAACCATTATTTTACTTAATATACATTGGGGATATTTTATGAAGATACCATCCTTATAATTTCTCTAGATGGTGTAGGTGTACGATCTGTTTGACTGGGTGTGTACTATTTTGGCGCTATTGACATATTAATTTGGATGGTTTATGATTATGTTTATTAATTGGGGTAATTATTAAAATTTCATATACTATTTTAAATAAGATTTTTTATGTTTATTATTTTTTACCCCTTTCATATTAAGAATTAATTGGACTTAGTAAGTTATGGGTGTGACTTATTATATCCCCTCGATGCATCGATAGGTCTCATGAGACACACTAGCTTTGGTTTGGGCTAAGACATTACCCATTTATATATATGTCATAGAATAACGCCTTGATGGTAATTTTTTATTTATTGGTTGAGTATTAGATTGTAAGATTCATATGTCTTACATTATTATTTCCCTCATTATGAAATCAATTATTTATGTCCATTTTATTATTCAATTAGTTAGAATATCCATGGATAACTCCCGATCTTATATGATTATTTATATGAATTATTTGATAATCCTTTATTCATTAAATATTATTATCAAGTTATTGTTTAAATGGAATGTGTTTTAGTTATTTTCCTTTCCATATTTTTAATGCTTATTTATCCATGATATCTTCCACTATACCTAACCCTTATTGAGCAATTGAGCTCACTCTTATTTTTTTCCATTCCCCATGATATGAAGATGAAATATTTTAATGAGTTGAAGGATGAAGATTACTTTTCATTATTATGTTCTATGCTTTATTAACAATGTAATATGGGAACTATGTATATATCTAGTTATTCAATAATACTAAATAGATCGATTCTTAGCGATGTTATCCCTTGTATCTTATGATAATGTAATAAAATAACTACTGATTTCATGCTACTGGAGTTGTGGTTGTTACAGTTATTATGTGTCATCCATTACCAAAAACATTATTTATATATCCATACTCGATATTGATGGATTCATTTTCATATTTGGGAATAAATGTTTCTTTTTTTTATAAAGATATTTTTTATGGTAATTCAAATTTAAATAATGATCCTTATGTGTTAGATTATATGAACCAAGTAATGGAAATAGATAACTAAGTTACTTTACATGAATCATACCATAACCGAATTTGGAATCACCGGCTATGTCATGTAAATGAAACATTCTTGACTAAATTACATCAATATAGATATTTATAATGTTTTGAACTATAACCACTTGGTGTATATCACACATGTTTACAAGAAAAAAATGATCAAATCCCTATTTAGTGGGAAAGGTGAAAGGGACAAAGTGCTACTTTAATTTGTTCATATCAATGTGTGTGGACCATTTCATGTTAAATAAAGGGGTGGGTACACATACTTCATATATTTCATAGATTATTTTTGTAGATATGTTTATATCTACTTAATGAGGTATAAGTCAGATTATTTTGATAAATTAAAGGAATGAAAGAATGAAGTTGAGAACCATCTTGGTAAGAAGATTAAAAAACTCCACTCATACCATGGTGGAGAATATCTTAATAAAGAATCAATTGATTAATTATGGGATTTTGGGATCCTATCCCAACTCACTCCTTATTATAAACCTCAGTGGAATAGTGTATGATAAAAATAGAACCACACCTTGTTTGATATGGTGAATAAATGATGAGTCATGTGAGTATTCCATTGTCCATTTAGGGATATGCATTATAAAAATAATAACACATAATAAAACAAGTTCCAACTAAATTTATAAATGGAATTACATATGAATTTTGGAGTGGAAGAAAAACCATGTCATAGAATTTACATGTGTGGGGAAGTGAAACCTTTTTTAAGGCTTATTTAGGTAATAAACTTGCATCTCGAAGCACAAAGCACACCTTTATTCCCTTAAGAAAAAAGGGATATTACTTATAAAACCCATAAAACCAAAAGTTAATAGTTTTAAGATATGACATATTTCTTGATAAGAACCACATCTATAAAAGAGATAGTGTGAGTGAGATATAATTTGATGAAGTTGAGTCTCAAGGTACATAAGAGTTGGTATAAGAATAGATTTCAAAAATCCCCATGGAATAAAAAATTATTCTAGAGACATAATTACATCATATGAGTAATAGATAGGTTAGAGAACCTAAATGGTATGATTTTATAGTCACCAAGCATGATGAATCATTATTATTTGTTATTAATGATCCTCTAACCTAAAATGAAGTAGTAAGTGGCACATATTTTTCTAAGTGGAAAGAATCCATTAATTCTGAAATGGAAACCCTTTACCAAAACCCGGTCTAGATTTTGGTGGATACTCTAGTAGGTGTAAATCCCATTGGTTTAAAATTGGCATTCAAGAAGAAACTAGACATGGAAGGATAAGTCAATACCTATAAGGCGTGACTGGTTTCAAAAGGGTTTAACCATCATTAACGAATTGACTATGATAAAAAATGTTCACCACTTTCAATGTTGAAATCCATCAGAATTATACTTTCCATTATGGATTACCATGACCAAGTAATTTAGAAGATGTCAAAACAACCTTCCTTAATGGTAACCATTAGAAAGATGTCTATATGACACAACCCAAAGGGTTTGTGACACCAAATTATTCCAATAAGATATGAAATTTTTTTAAAATCCATATATGGATTAAATCAAGCATCTAGGTCACGGAAAATTCTTTTTCATGTAGAAATAATGGAATTTAGTTTCATAAATAATGAGTGTGGGCCTTGTGTTTACAAAAACAATTAGTGGGAGTGTGCTCATTTTCTTATTAATATATATTGATGGAATATTACTCATTGGAAACCAAATAGAATTCCTATAGTCTATTAGGTAAATGGTTGAATAAATGATTATATATAAAGGACTTGGGTGAGGAAACATATATTTTTGGGATTAATATCCATCATGATAGATCCAATAGGCTACTCGACCTATGTCAAAGTATATACATTAACAAGATACTGAAGAGATTCAGTATGGAACAATCCAAGATGCTATTGTTGCCAACATCATATGGTATTCATCTTTCTTGGAAAATACATCATTAGAAACATGAATAAATAAATATAATGGAGAAGATTCTATAAGAATAATTGATTTGTTTAGTTATATATTATATGATATATTCTAAGATAGATGTCTCCTGTGCATCAAGTGATGTAGGAAGATATCAAGATGACCCAGGTGACCACTATTTTATGGTAGTAAAAACTATCCTTAAGTATCTAAGGTGTACAAAGGACATGTTTTTGGTTTGTGGTGGAGATGAGGAACTATTAATCAGAGGATATATAGATTATTTTTCTAAATTGATCAAGATGAATTAAAGTCATAAACAAGATACATCTTCACTTTTAATGGAGATGTTGTGAGTTGGAAGAGCTCAAAGTAGGCTATGGTCACATATTATGTAGTAGAGTATGAGTATATTGAAACATATGAGGTAGCTAAAGAAGCAGTATATATGTGAAAATTCATCCAAGATCTTGATGTGGTACATATCAGTAAATATCTTATCACACATTACTTTGATAATACTGTAGTGGTGGCTCTTACAAAAGAGACAAGGTCACATCAGTTAATGAAGCACATACTTAAGAAGTATCATCTCTAGAGGGATTTTCTCAGATAGGTGAGGATGATGTGAGCAGTATTTTCATGGAATACAATGTGGTGGACCCCTTTACTAAAGACATGAATCAGTAGAAACATAATTATCATGTGAGGTTTAGCGGAATGAAATTCATAGGTAGTTAGCTCTAGTCCAAGTTAAAATTTGTTGGAGTTTGTTTACTAGGAACTACTATTTTT
Source organism: Viscum album (assembly GCA_963277665.1). NCBI lineage: Eukaryota > Viridiplantae > Streptophyta > Magnoliopsida > Santalales > Viscaceae > Viscum > Viscum album. Next base: position 687,886,315 of record OY728150.1, read on the forward strand.
ATTTTTATTCCATGTATTTTATATGTATTGAATATTAATAAAACATATTATTATATATTCTTCATTATTCTTCATGACTTTGATGTAATAATATCCTAGAGTATATGTCACATTAATAAGGTCGTAGCAGTTCCCCGCTATGATGAGAACCTTGATGTGCTTTGAAAATATTATTAAATAATAATTTATGGTTGAATAAAGAACTATGATGGTAAACATAGTACATATAAATTCAGGTGTGAGTAATAATAAGTGGATGATGATTCTTCTCATGAAGTTATCACTTGGTAATCTCCAAGATTCAAGATTATGTGAATAGACCTGCCGGTAGTAATTTCACATGTTTTGGTTTCATCGGATATTCCTATCTACAAGCATGTATAATGGTCCTTAGACTTTAAGATTATCATTAATGCATGTCATGTCTTACACACTTAAATTTTATGATGAAAATCATCATCCCATATTGGCAAGAAGTAGGGTATGTTGGGTGAATCATGAATGATATGTTATTAATGGATAATTCATGGAAGGATTTATCCCTTCTATATTGATGGAAGATTATATCTCAAATCTTTTGATTGGAATAGAAAAATTTATCTAAATTCAATGTCCATAGTGTAATGATGAGTTTATTTCAAATAGTCAAAGAAATACATATCAAGAATATAGGTTGGTGACACACATGTGCAGCCATCTTGATGTGATATTAAGATAAAGGGCTTAAATTACACGGTGAGTGTATGTATGCGGTTGTCTTCATTGTGATATTAAGTTCTTTATCTTGGGTTATTTGACTTGTTACTAGATATTAATCTTGTAATTTATGCAATCTTTCCTAATTCCAACGAGAAATAATCCTAGAGGGTTATACACTAAGTGTAACTGATGATATCGATTAAATTCCAAGTGCATATAATTAATTGAATAAATATTATTCTCAAGACTAGGGAATAATTTTATTCATGTTTTATCAATCAAAAATATTTATTGGTAAATAAAATGTTTATTTATTAATAAAATATTTATTCAGGAATTAAATAAATTCCATGGAGTTTAAATGGACCAAGACCATGTCCAGTGATGGATATTAATTTAAAATATAGTAAATAATATTTATCATATGTGCATGTTATAGAAAGGAAATAATAATAATAATAATATTTTTATTTTGTGAATGGGTTTTATAAAGAATATGATATTACTTTAGGGGATGACATGCAATTAAAATATTTCTTAACCTAAAACCTAATTCTATAAATAGTCTTTCATGGCTATTATATATTTAATTGAAAATAGAGAATTGTTATGCATAACGAATTATCTCTCAACTCCTCCTTCTCTCTCACTATTGAGAATGAGAAATGAAATAGAGATTCCTTCAAGTTTGAAGGATAAGTAATAAACACAAACAATTCAAGACAATAAATTTTCTATGCTAGCACCTGATGATCGATTGTCATTTATTGGAGATCAAAAGAGAATGTGTGGATCACCTCTAGAGGTATTCTATCCTTGGATCCTAATAAAATAATAAAAATAATCTAAAAGGGACTTTTCATATGATCAACATCCATATCAAAGAAAGATCAAAAGACAATGTATTTTATTTATTATCATCAAAATAAATTTATTATAAACTTAACATGTAAGATCCTTTACTTGAGTTTTAGGATTATAAATATTAAAATAAATTTTATTACATCACCCATCACTGTATGATTCTACTATACCCAAAAACTTCACCTTGGAGCTTGTCCATTTTCCCTTGTTGACATATGGCTACTCATGCTTTCCAAATGAGGGCTAGCCTTATTTTTAGAATAGTAAATTAAAATTTTAACTTATTAAAAATTTTATTTTATTTTATATATAAATTATAAAGGAGAAATTTTATTCTTAATTAAATAGTTTTTTTACTGGACTAAATTTAAATATGAAAGGTTCCTATTTTTTTCTCATGATAAATAATGTATTAATTTATTGTGGAAATTCAACAATGAATTGAACCACATAATTTATAAATTATTTCTAAATAACGTGAAAAGATATTTTTGAATATTTACAAAATTTATAAAAGCATTTACTAAATTAATTAATTATAAATTTTTTATGTTTAATGGATTAAATATTTTTGAAATAATCATTATAAATATTCTATTAATATTAGAGTACTAATATAAAGAATATATTTTACAAATTTATATGGTTTATAAAATATTTATAAATCATATTAAAAGGTATTTTACATTTTTCCAAATTATATGTTATACCTTGTAATTTGAAATAATTTTTTTATTTAGAAATCATCAGGGTATTTTATTAATATTTTATAAATTATTAAATAAGGCTGAATAAAAAAGAGTTTATATTTTAAATTATTAATTTTTCTCATATTACTTAATTTTTAGTTTTCAAATTAATTTCTTATTTGTAAATTTTTTAAACATCATACAAATGATTTTTTATGATTGATTTAATCAATTTTTAAATAATTCTAATAATATGATAATTATATTATGTTCATGAACAAGTCATATAAAGTGGATTATAAAATATTTATAATTCATAAAATATCATATATTTAAATTAAATTCTATATAATATATAATATGAAAGATTTAATTTTATAATGTGAAGATAATGTATTTATATTCAATACTTTGAAATTTGAATAATGATTAATTAATTTATAAAATTTTTATAGTAAGATTTTATTTATGAATAGTTAAAAAAATTTCTCATGTTTTGATTTATGAAATTTTCATTTATTTAAAACTTATTCCATGATTTAGTAATGTATATAAAATTTCTATAATATTTTAATATCATGAATGTAAAATTTATCTGATAAATTGATTTTTAGATATAGATCCTTGTATTACATGATAGGTGAGAATCTATATGATTTAGTTTTCACCAAAATTTACCTCATTTTTTAAGAGTAATAATATTGGGAATAGTTTTTGAAGATATTTTATGTCCATTAGGTCTTAGGGATATTATGAATTGAATTTTATCTTGAGTAAAGTATCCCTAGGGAGAGGGACTTGGGGCCAGAATACCCGCTAACCTAGAGGCTTATACCCTATTCTAAAAAGATGTGGGATTGTCTGTCTATCTCTCCAGGCTTACTCACGTGTATATAGAAAATATCATATTACTCTATGAATTTACATTAAAAATTTCATGTACCTTATCAATGATATGTATTTATATATGTATGAATATATTTGGATTTTATTCTAGGTGATTAACACAAACTTGTGGGTTGTGTAAATAGTTACAAATTAAAGTGGTGTGAACACATTAATTTGGTGGATAAAATAGGAATTCTAAAAAAATAAATCATTAAAATCCTATATAAATAATATAATAAAACATGAAATAGTTATGAAATTAATGTGAATATGATTCATATTAAGTTAATGACAGCTTAAAAGGAAAACTGGTCATATTCCTTTCAATGTGTCACTCATCAGGACCTCAATCATCCAATCGAGTGAGTCATGAAAAATTTAGGTGCCCATGAATCATATTTTTTACGGAAAACAATGGATTTTTTAAAATGTTATATCCTTAGTTAGGTCATACAAAAGATGGTTTCAATATATTATCTTTTGTTTTCTCATCCTTGATGTTTTTTTTGTGTTAAACTCAATTGGGAAACCCTTAGGTAGGATACCATAAGAATAATGTTGGTTTTATCAATATGATGTATCAAGTAAAGATTTACCCACTTAAATATCCCAAAACATATCTATTATTATTAGGATTATTCCTTACCTAAATAACTAAATTATGAGTGAAACTCTAAATAAGACTCATTTCTTAGTGAAATATAAATCTAGGCTCACTAAATAGTTAGGATGTATGTGGGTATAATTTTTCTAGGAGTAATTTATTTAAAATACTTTGATGAAAATATATAAAAATGGTACCCTTCTAATATATTCTTATATTGTAGATAAATTACATCAACATCCTCAAAATTAACTTTGAAATTAACCCTTGAGATGAAGAAGATTAATGTAAGAAAATCTTGTGAGCAATAACTTGAGAAAAGTTCATAAAGTAAAATAAATTATCTATTTTATATCAAAACCTTATTAGTAAAAAAACTATTAAATTTTTTCAACACAAGATTATATATTCTTATGTGAATCATAAAATGATCCACTTAAGGTTTCAATGGAATTATATTGAAGATGACTAAAGGGATTTTTTCTCCACTCATATATTTAATATGATTGGATATTTTAACGACTTAGTGAGACTACAAGTAAACTTAAGTCTTGTAATGGTTGGGAAATTTATCTTATTTTCATACATCAAAATGTTCTGATAAGCTTAATGGATTCCAAAAAAGTTTACCTGATATAATCAATGTGTCAAGAATAAATGAACTAGAAATATGATGTCTAAATTCTAGCAGTTTGTAGATAGTATAATTGGGTAAAAGTTCAAATTGGAAGAAGGAGAAGTTATTTTGATAATCCAAAAAAAATCTTCAAGTATTAATTAAAATTTATTGAAAAAGATGAAATTAGGATAAAATGGGAAATTTTTCCGTAATATGGAATTTTTTGGGATACCTGAACAGTTTTTGAAAACTCCATTGAAGGCCCATGTCAGGTATTAGTGTTATAAAATTTAATTATTTACCTTTGCAGGGTATGTGATTCCAAATTTATAAATTACCAGTTTTTTAAATATACAGTTGTTCAAAATCAATGGAGGAATTGATAGGGCATGTAATTTGTATTCAAATAATGAAGTAAGAAATTTACAACATCAATGATTTGAATATAAACGAATTTATCAAGCTCATATGAATCTGAAAAGAATATGTATCTTAATCTTATTTCTATTATATGGTAAGATAAATTATTCCTTAAAAAATAGTTTTTATAAATATAATGATATGTTTAATTCTATATGCATGGTTTATGATTCATCAGATTTTAAAACAAATTTTGAATGGGAGAAAATGATAAAAATATTTTTTTTTCAGGATAAAGAGTTTATCCAAATATTTTTCACGAACCATCCCCCAGGGCCCGGGCCATGACTACCCCAAGCCCGCCTTCCATAGGCCATGGGTTGGCGACTAGCACTGGAAATACATATCCCTTAAAATGGGAATGCATTGCCTCAAAACCTGTACACAAACAGACTAGGTATACAATGAAAGTAGACCACATAGTAAAACTGTTGAAAGTAAAAGTAAGTACTAAAAGTAAATGGGGACAGTATACAAGCCCAAATAGAAATAAAGTACAGCAAAAATGAAAAAAATGCTCCTGAGATCATTCACCAAGGATCCTACCTGAAAGGTAGGTACAAATCATCTATACGACTCACCACGGCAACCGGTCACCTCTGTACACCATCTATCCCAGGCTCCTAAGTCTCTGTCAAAGCCGCCCGTCATCTGTACAAGACAAAATAAGGTTCGGGTGAAGCCAGTGCATGGGTGAGTATAACAATACTCAATAGGGACCTCGAGACCCCTAAAGGTCTCTCAGAATTCCACAAAAGTAAAACCACAAATCATGATATCAATCACAAGGTACAAAGAGAAATACCACTCACACCAGTTATAACTTAAGTACATAAGTACAGATGATAAGTCATAAAGATTGATCATATTATTCTGTCGAGAGGATCTGATGTTGACCCAAATAGAATCACTAGGCACTAACCCACATAGGATCTCCGAGCGCTGATGCACACATTATCAATAGGCGCTGAACCACATAAGATCACTGAGTATTGACCCACACAGGATCAATATGCCCTGAACCACACATGATCGTTATTCATTCCTCATGTCACATCCAGCCACTAGATTACCACAATTAGCACACTTAATTTTGGGAGGATCCTCTCATCAAGACACTAGTTGTACCTCAACTACCATTAAGTCCCACAAAGAAGTAACTTGAAGAACTGCCATGTCATAATGGTTCCAACGTAACAGACGACGTGTCAATCATACACCCATTCTGTAAGTTATATGCATTTTAGTACCAAGGGATCAGTTAGATTTGGGTTCAATCCAACCCAAACATACTCCAAAATTCTCCAAAACTCAAGTGGAGTATCTCAAAAGGTCTTACTTTCCCTAAGGGTTCTAGCGCCATAGACAATTCTTCAAATGGATATCCGGTTTAGAAGATATTCCCCTTTAAGAGAAACTAGGCCTAAAAGGGTCCATGTCTTTTCCGACCCGGTCGGACCAACCCGACCCAGTCCACTAGGCCTGGGCCGGTCCAGCTGGGGCCGGTCTGGCCTGAACTAGTTGGACTGCAGGCTCAGCCCCCTCTCCATAAGCTTGACTCGCCGGGCTCCGGGATTGGCCCAACTCACCTGGCTGGGTGCGGCCCACTGGGCTGTTGGAAAATCCCATTCCACTGGCTAGGCGTAGGGGTCCACTCCCATCCTGAACGAACTAAGTATGTTCAGGTTCCTCAATTAGCGGTGCCTATTGGCACCCCTCCACCTGGCCGGTCTGTGTGGACCGGTCAACAGCGGGACCCACGGGCACGGGTCTGCCCTCTGCCAAGGCTCGGAACCGAGTCCCTCCACCATGGCGTGCCGCTTTCTATTAATGCGGCCAACAAAGGCTTTCCGCCCCTATTCACCATGACGCCTTCGGGCGCCGCCGCCTCCACCGTTCACTGACGCCGCCAGACCAGTGAAGCTTCCGCGAGACTCTGGTGAAGCTCTAGAGGTCCGTTTTCTTTTCCGACTGCGCCTAAGGGCCTCTCGAGATGCTCCCATCACAATGAAACCCTCGTTTCTGCCTTTCCATCGTGTTGGTCAGTCGCCAATGAAGAACACAACCAAGGAAAGTTTGGGGGAGGGTCTGTGCCTTGTTTGGTTCGGCCTGTGCCCTCTGCATCAGCGTTATTACATGGAAATAATTTAACATCATCAAGGGTAGATGAATCATAAAAACACTTAAACAAAACCCCTACCTAAAACTTGTTGGAAGGTACTAGAGATGAGGAAAGGAGAACCCACGTTCGAAGGGTGTTCGTTTTTGTTCATAAATCTCTAGATTGAATCCTCAATGGAATCACAAAATTATCCATTCTTCATTAGAGGAAGAAGTCTCCCACACTTCATCATGAGTTCTGCCATGGGTTCCCAAAACCCATGCCAATGACTAGATTAAATAAAAGGAAAAGAGTTAAACTCTCCACACAATTATGTGGTTCATTAATGAATAATTAATGAACCCATTAATCTCCTGACGGTGTGGTTACACAACCAAGTGTAACTAGTCATTAAAAAGACTGAACAACTCTATGGTTCTTCCACCATCACTCAATAGTTACAAAAAGAAATAAAATAACTCATGGAGTTATTTTGTTTTGTAAAGTCCAAAAATAAAACTTTTTGTCCGACCCTTGTCGGTTGAAATTATGATTCACCTAAGAGAATCCCAACACTATGAATTCAATGGTTCCCTCAGATTTTTAATCTGAGATCTTGTTCAAAAGATAGAAATCATCGCTCGCACATTTACTGAACATACCTTAAAAAAAGATCAAAATTTTGTTCCGGGCTCTATGGACCTCAGAATCACGCGCCGTCAATTTTTGCAGACTCATAATAATTTCAAATAATTAAAAACAAATATATGGAAATTTTGGGTCTTTACATCCTCCCCAACTTAGGGATTTAAATCCTCGAAAGCTACAACAAAACTAGGGAAAAAATGGGGGTACTGAGCACGTATCTGAGATTCCCACTCTCATGCGCCCTCATGGAGGTTCCCATGCTACCACCGAACTCGCACCAGAGGATTCAACCACCCATGAAGGAACCGCTCCTATCAATCCTCTATCTCCACCAGGAACTCTGAAAACATCTCCCCATTGTCAATTTACAACTCACTCTAGTCGATAACTTGTGATGGATCATACATGTACCTCCTCAACTGTGACACATGGAAGACATTATGCACCCGATGCATCTATGGGGGAAGAACTAGGTGGTACGACACCTTACATACTCTTCTGAGGATCTATAAAGTTCCAATGAACCTTAGATATAACTTGACGCCCCAAAAAAATCTCTGCAATCCTCATCGGGGTGAGACTCGTAGAAAGACATGGCCTACCTCCTTGAACTCTAAGGGTTTCTATCTCATTTTGGCATAAGACTTATTCATGCACTATGCAGTCTTCATCTACTCCTGGATGATCTAAACCTTCCAATTGGTGGCCCCTACCAACTCTGGACCCATAAGTGCTGACTCCCCTGGGTCTTTCTAGCATAGAGTTGATCTACATGGCCGCCCGTACAAGGTCTCAAATGACGCCCTACTGATGGTTGAGTGATAAAGTTTTTTGTATGCGAACTCTTCCAGTGGAAGGTGGTCCTCCCAACTACGTCCAAAATCAAGGACACAAGCAGGAAGCATGACCTCAAGTGTCTGTATGGTCTGCTCCACCTGACCATATGTCTACAGATGAAAGGTAGTGCTTAATCATAGCTGAGTCCTGAATTCCTCCTTTATTACCTTCAAAAAACGAGATGTAAAACAAGTGTCATGATCTGAGATGATCGTCAATGGTACCCTGTGAATCCGTATAATCTTCTTTATGTAGATGCATCCCAAGACCTATATTGACCCCTACTCTCAAATGGGTAGGAAGTGGGCCGACTTGGTGAGTTAGCCAACAATCAACCAAATGGAATCATGGCCCCTGGACATATGTGGTAGCCCTATCACGAAGTCCATGGCATCCCACTTATATTTCAGAACCTCAAGAGGCTGTTCTAAGCCTGCTGGAACCTGATTCTTGGCCTTCACCTTCTGACAAGTGAGGCATCGTGATACAAAATCTACCACTGCTTTATTTATCCCTATACACCATTACTAATGTCAGAGGTCCTGGTACATCTTCTCCACACTAGGATGTACCACCAAAGGGGATGTATGGAACTCTATCAACACCTCCTCTCGTAGCATTACTGGTACAATGGTGCATCCTCTTAAAAGGATGACATGCTCCCAACCTTCAAAAAATCTTTCAGGAACCCATCTTGAGGATATTTGAGTACGTCGGGCCTCACAGTCAATGCCACCAAGCGGTGCCTCTTTGACATGCTGAAGGAGTGGGGGAGTCACTATCATAAATTGGAGGTAAGATGATCCATCACTATCCATAAAGTATACCTGCAACGTGGCTAGATTCTCTGTCTCCTCACTCATCAACTGTAGTCCAGACCTCCTACTGAGTGGGTTTGCCACCACATTCCCCTTCCTAGGAGTGTAGACTATCTCAAAGTTATAATCTTGGAAGAACTCCAGCCATCACCGCTATCTCAGGTTCAGGTACTTCTTGTGAGAATATATACCTGAGACTCTTGTGATCAGAGTAAATAGTAAACCATTCACCAATCAATTAGTGCCGCCACATCTTCATGTCAAGGACCACTAATGCTAAATCCAGTTCATGGGTAGCGTAGTTCTGCTCATGTTGTCTCAACTATCGTGAGATGTAGGCAATCAATGCTCGCTCCTATATCTAGACATATCCTAGTTCAGTCTTAGATGCATCATAGTAGACTACATATCCAATTCCCTCTTCTAGTAGCCTCAAGATGGGGGAACTCGTCAATCTTCTCCTCAGCTCCTAGAAACTCTACTAGAATATCTCTTTCCAAACAAAGGGTTTACTCTTCTTTGTCAAAGCTGAAAAGGGTGATGCTACTATGGAAAAGTTAAGTACAAATCTCAAGTAGTACCCAACCAATCCCATAAAACTTCACACTTTGGTCACACTCCTGGGTGGATCCCAAGCAAGCACTACCTCTATCTTTTCCAGATCCACTGCAACTCCATCCTCCTAGATAATGTGCCCTAGAATGTGGACTTCCCATATTCAGAACTAGCACTTTGAGAGCTTTCTATAAAGATTTTGTTCTCAGAGTGTATCCAAAACTATATGTATATGTGTGGCGTACTCCTCCTCTGTTGTCGAGTATACAAAGATGTTATCAATGAAGACCACCATGAAGCGATCGAGGTAAGGCAGAAAGATCTTGTTCATGAGTACCATGAACACTACTGGAGTGTTGGTTATTCTGAAAGGCATCACCAAGAACTCGTAGTGGCCATACTGACATCTGAAGCATGACTTCGGTATGTCCTCATCCTGTACCCTGAGCTGATGATAGCCTGATCTAAGGTCTATCTTTGAAAACCATCGTGATCCCTTTTGGTGGTAGAAGAGCTCATCAACCCTCTCCAGAGTGTACTTGTTATTCATGGTATCCTAGTTCAGGTGCCTATAGTTCAAAAAAGCCTCAGAATCCCATATTCCTTCTTGGTGAACAAAATTGGGGCTTCCCATAGAGAAACATTGGGCCTTACGAACCTCTTTATCTAGAAGTCTTCCAACTATACCCTCAATATACAAAGTTCCAAATGAGCCATCCGATATGATGGTGTAGATATCAGTTTCATCTTGAGGTATATATCTATGTAAAAGTCTACCTCTCTATGAGGAGGTAGTCCCAAAACATCATCAGGAAAGACATCAGCATACTGGTCCACCACAATAGGACATCTCAGACTTGTCTCATCCACTACACCGAGGGTGAGGCTAGCCAACTGATGAGTGATCGGCTACACCATACTCCGGGAAAGTCCATCCTATGATGCAAAGGTTTCCTTCTCACCGGTGAAGGAAAACTTGAACCCATCTTCTCATACACACTGCACTTTGTGCTTAAAACAGTCGATCTGAGCATGGACTGTGGATAACCAGTCCATACCCAAGATGACGTCATAAGGCCTTGATGCTACTACTAGGAGACCCCAATTGAAGATCTCACCTCCTAGAGTAAGCTCACACTACATCCACCAATGTGTAATCATTGAATACTCTCCCGTAGGAGTCTCTAAACATAAGGATCGAGCCAACAACTCCATCAGAATCTCCAAGCTCCGAATGAGAACCATGGAAATGAAAGAGTGACTAGCATATGTGTTTATAAGTACTGAAACTGGGGTGGAGTAGACACAAATCGTACATCAAATCATCTCTGGAGTGCCGTGATCATAGGACTCTACCGCCTGAAGCTAAGATCACCCCTGTCCACCTACTCCCTATGGCCGGGGGTGGGCCACCTGGGGGTGGCGGCGGTAGAACCTCAAATCACCACCCACTATCTACTACACGACTAGCTCCTCTTCCACATTCGCCGCTCTTCGGAACACCCCGCACAAATATCTGCCTATACCTTGGTGGTCCCTTGATCGTATGTTGATCATAGGTAATACGGTTCAAGCAGTCGCGAGCCTTGTGACCCTACCCACCGCACGTATAGTAGAGTCTTCTTATATACTGACCTCCTCTGTCCCGTAGGCTTCAGACTTCTAACCCTACATCTTGGGGTCTCCCTCCAGAAGGTCTGGCCCACATAGTCCTCTTCATCATATGCCTACTACCTTCTAGATATGACTTAACTTCCTGTAGTCCGATGGTGGCTCTCACCGTCGGTTCCTGCACAACTATGAATCTCTCCACCAATAGTGCTCTCTCTACCACTCCAGCCTATGTCGGGATATTGAGCAATATCATCGACGCTCTGATCTCCCATTAGAGACCATACTCTAAGGTTCGATCCCTGAATAAAGGTTATCGTACCATATTGGAGGAGTAGTGAGAGAGGTGTTTAAATCTCGCTGAGTACTAGGATACTATTAGGATTCCTTGCTATAAGTGTAGGAGCTCTTGAATACGTACAAATCATAGAGTTGCTGGAACGAACTCCAACCTGAAGAGGCCCTCGAAGTCCAACTAGGAAAGTGTCAACAACTCATACTTCTGAAGCATCAGGCTCCAACATCTCCCTTCTGTACCCTGGAATAGGCTAGCAGCTAGGATCACCATCTGGTCTGCTGGTGTATCGAATAAACAAAAAACCCATGCCACAGCCTCCAGCCAGTCCTTAGTTGCATGCAGGTCTATCTCGCCTCGAAACCTTGGAGGCATTAGTCTCTGAAACTTGTGGAATGTGCTCAGTCCGCATGTATGGTATACTGGTGGGGAAGTTGGAATCTTCTTCCCTATGGGTAGTGGTGCTTCTGGTACACCACCCGAAGGTGCTATCACCCACCGATACCTCATCTCTTGGTGGGCCGTCATCACGATCTCCCACTGGAATCCTGGATGGCTGATTAAATGGAAACATCCTGTAAAGAAATAGGTGATCCATGGTCAATAATTTAGACATGGTGAGCTGAATCAAAGAGATCAAAAGAAAAACAAAATTTTCAAAACACATGTAAATAATGGTTTTGTGCACCAAGTGAGAAATCAAAATTTAAGGTCCTAGTGTATGGATATGTCGACCACCGCACCAACACTAGACTCCCCAAACTAAAACTCGAACCCTAGACACTTAATACTATTACTCCGTTGAAAAACATAGACCCTTAGTCCTTCTGGTAGAACCGACCACCCTTTGATACCACTTTGTCATGACCCGTCCCCCGGGGCCCGTGTTGTGAGTACCCCAAGCTTGCCTTCAAAAGGTCAGGGGTTGGTGATTAGCACTAGAAAGGCATATCACTAAAAATGGGAAGGCATTTCCTCAAAACCTGTAAAAACACAGACTAGGTATACAATGAACGAAGACCAAATAGTATAACTATTGAAAGTAAAAGTAAGTACAAAAATCAAAGGGGGGGGGGCAGTATAAAAGCCTAACCGGAAGGAAAGTACATCAAAAAGGAAAAAAGATCCTGAGGTCATCTGCCAAGGATCCTACCTGAAGGTTTGGTACAACTCGTCTTTGCGGCTCACCACGCCAATCGGTCACCTCCTTACATCATCTAGTATTTGCTCCCATGTCTTGGTCAAAGATGTTCGTCATCTGCATAAGACACAACAAGGTGTAGGTGAAACCCGTGCATGGGTGAGTATAAAAATACTCAGTAGGGACCACGAGACCCATGAAGGTCTTTTATAATTCCACAAAATAAACACCACAAATCATGATATCAATCACAAGGTACAAAGTAAAAGACATCTCACACTAGGTATAACATAAGTACAGAAGTATAAATGATTAGTCGTAAAGCTAGATCATCTTATTCTATCAAGAGACTCTACTGCTAACCCAAACAGGATCGATAAATGCTGACCAACATAGGATCTCTAGGAGCTAACCCACAGAGGATCACTGAGCACTGACCCACATAGGATCTGTAGGCGCTGAACCACATAGGATCGCTGAGTGCTGACCCACACATGATTGATAGGTGCTGACCCACACAGGATTGTTATTAAATCTTCATGTCACAGCCATCCCATGGATTCTCACACTTAACACGATTGATTTTAAGAGGATCCTATCATCAAGAAATTAGTCATACCTAAACCACCACAAAGTCCCATGAAGATGTAACCTGAAGAACCACTATGTCATAAGGGTTCCAACACAACAGACGATGCATCAATCAGACACCTGGTCTGCAATTTATAGGCATTTTTATACCGAGGGCCTAGTTGGATTCAGGTTCGATCCAACCCATCCATACTCCAAATTTCTTCAAAACTCAAGTGGAGTATATTAAATGGTCCGCTTTGTCCTAAGGGTTATAGTTCCACAGACGGTTCATCAAACGAATATATGGTTTAGAAGATATTCTCCTTTAAGAGAAATTGGGCCTAAAAGGGTCCGAGTTTGGATCGACCCAACCCGATCCACTGGCCTCAACCTGAATTGGCTTGAATCGGCCCGATATAGAGGGTCCCGGTCTAACCCACTGGGCCCATCCCAAACTGGCTCAACCCGCTGGCCTCGGGTTGAGCCCGCTGGGTTGTGGGACCAGCCCGGCTTACCAGGATGGGTGCAGCCCACTGGGTCACTGGACCAGTGTGGCTCGATGGATGGGAATAGGGGTACACTCTCCTCCTGAATAGATTCAGGTCCCTCCATCAACGTTTCTAGTTGGCACCTCTTCACCTGACCGGTCCACATGGACCGGTCAACAACGGGACCCATGGGTGCAAGTTTGCCCTCTGCTGCGTCTCAGAGATGTGGCCCTACTCTGCAGTGCACCATCTACCATCAACATGGATGGAAAAGGATGACCTCCTCTGTCTACCGTGGTGCCTTCAGGCACCACCGCCTCCTCGCGGACGATGAGAGTAGGCTGCCACCTCTTCCAGTTGCAGGTGCCGCCGCGTCAGCGGAGCTTCCGTGGGCCTCCAGTGAAGCTTCAGAGGTCAATTTTCCTTTCTGACTACACCTATGGGCCTCCCAAGACACTTCCATCACTGCACGACCCTCAGTTTTACCTTGCCACTGTGTTTCCCAGTCTCCCACAAAGAAATCAACTAAAACAAGTTTGGTGGAGGGTCTGGGCCTTGTTCGGTTTGGAACACACCCTCCATGTCAGCGTTATTACATGGAAAGAATTTAACATCATCAAGGGTAGATGAATCATAAAACTATTAAACAAAACCCCTACCTGGAACTTGTTGGAAGGTGCTATAGATGATGGAAGGAGAACCCGCGTTCGAAGGGTGTTCGTTGGCATTTTTCGATCTTCAGATCGAATCATCAATGGTGTTGCCAAATTCTCCGTTCTTTGTTGGAGGAATATGTCACCAGTACTTCATCAAGAGTTCTACCATGGGTTACCAAAACCCATGTTGATGACTAGATTAAATAAAATAAAATGAGTTCAACTCTCTCCACAATTATGCGGTTCATTAATGAATAATTAATGAACCCATTAATCTTCTAACAGTGTGGTTACACAACCAAGTGTAACCGGTCATTAAACGACCTTCGTTAAAATGACCGACCAACTCTGCGGTCCCACCACTATCACTCAATGGTTACAAAAAAGAAATAAAATAACTCATGTAGTTATTTTTTTTGTAATGTCCAAAAATTAACTTTTTCATCCAACCCTTGCCAGTCGAAGTTAAGCTTCACCTAAGTGAATCTAGACGCTACAAATTCAGTGGTGCCCTCATATTTTTAATCCGAGCACCAGTTCAAAATATAGAAATCTCCACTCACAAATTTACTGAACATACATTAAAAAAGTTCAAAATTCCGTTCTGGTCTCTCTCGGACTCAGAATCACGTGCCATCAATTTTCACAGACTCATAATAATCCCAAATAAGTTATAAACAATTATATGGATATTCCAGGTCTTTACAATATTTGTTAAAATATATTCTTACAACCCATAAGTGGAATATTTTAGAGAATAATCATTATACTAGATATGAAAATTCTCTAAACACATATAATACCATATATGATATGGAAATAGTTAGATACTCATACTATAATTAAATAAGAGTTATATCCTAACATAAGTGAGTTTTTGTTTCTTAACATGATATTTCAAATTTAATATAGTATTGAAGAGGTTAATTGGAGTATTTTTGAACTTAAGAAGTTTAAATTTAACAAATAAAATATTAAAATAGAATAAAATTATATTATTTTTTTCTTATATCCTAAAGAGTTTAGAAATGTGACAATAATGAAAAATGTAAGGAGTTACATTTGGATATCATAAATTTAAGAGTTACTTTATCATAGATGAGTTTATAATGGGTTAGTAAATTAAAATGTAAATAGTTAAATTATCTCAACGAAAATTTTTATAGAATAATTTTTACAAGGATAATGATCTTAAACTTAAAAAAAACTAAGAAGATAACAAGAAGTTATCATTATCACATTTGATGTTGTAGAGTTATATAGTTTGATTATGTTCAAAGATTTGATCACTAAGAATAAGATTCTTAAATATAACAATTATCTAAACTATATTTCTGCATAGACAATACTCACTAAAGATTTCAATAGGATAATTTTATAATATGGTCATATAGACATGTGAAAAGAACTACATATAGGTATAATGAGTTGACATAACCCTAGAAAATGCATCAATATAAGGATAATTCAGTTGTCTATCATATATTATATGTTAGGAAGGAAATTATGTATGGGTTTTTAAGTATTCTTAAAATATATTTAAGGATATAAAATGTATCATTTCATAAAAAAAGGCAATCTCTACTTTGTTACTCTTTTACATTGGTTACATATTATTTTTGAAATGAAATGATAATTATCCTATCAAAGTATAATATTGATTTGTCCCTAATCAATGATCATCATGGAGTATTTTGGGTTATGAGGATATGTTAAGATTATAATTAATTTAATCTTATAATCTTTAAAAAGGGTTGTATGTGATATATAAAGAATAGATTCATGAGGTAATAAGTAGAGACCTATTATTTGAAATGATCCGCTAAAGTATATCTTATGGAATGTTATAGATTCATTGATATACTTATGGGTGTATTATTATATTTATTCATTATTACCTAAAGTTTGAGATATACCTAGAATGCAAACCTTTATACTTCCGTACCTTATACAATTCAAAAGATAATTAGCTAATCAGGGGGTGGTTGGGTATGTTTCAGATCATGTTGTGAGTTGGTTCACAACCAAGATAAGATTTGTATGCCTGTATGATGAGTATAGATGACTACAACATGAATTAATTATATTGAGTAAATTCATAAACATGATTATTTGAGTCACATATTATGTTTTCATATACTTGGAGGTGGTAAATGTGATATGCTCATGAATTAAATAAATGAAATGTGATATATTCGTCGACATGGTTAGTCTTTTTCATAGAATCATGAAACATTCAGACGGATAATACTATATTGACATTCTTCTATGACTAATGGTCCCTAATTTTCCTATACAAAGGGATTATATAGGTATAAATATTATTTATATGATACATATTATGGTGGAAATGTTTGTACATAGATATGAGTATGTTTAATGGTGATCACACTAGAGCCCTTGGTATCTTTTGTAGCACTAATGCTTTAATAGAGGACATTATTTCCTTGAATATATGAATTATGTGATTCACATTTATTTTCAATGTTACTAAGTCTTATAGGGTTACAGAGTTATGCCTTTTTATAAGGATTAACTTTTGGATCAAAAGTTTATTCCAAAATGAAGAGTGTTTAATGGAATCGTATCCAAAAGAGTTCTAGATGGATTCCCAAAGAGTTGTGAAGTTATGAATAGAGTCCATATGTATTTTAGTAAAATTAGGATATCTTTGGGAATGAAATAAAATAATATTAATATGATCGTATTTCTTAACCATGGGTTTCTAGCCAATGCATCTTTTAGCTTGATCCTAAGACTATATTGGACACAACATAGCCTGGTAACTTGTGATGAAACCCAAGAGTGCATGAATCTACCAGTTCCCTCTCATGTGATTTAATTTTATTAATAATATGTTATGAATCAATTAAATGATTTTCATATGTTTATTTAACTAGTTTAATGATTATATCAACAATACATAATTCTTGGGTGGCATTTGATGACATCTGACATGGCCAAACACATTCTCCATTCAAATGAAAGAGGTATATAAAATTGATGTGGTCCCTCCTATTAGAGTGTGAAAATGATACTATTTATGTTCATTGGTTTCATGTAATTGTTTTATAAATTCATTATTCTTATAGATTTATTCATTTCATACAGTGAAGGGGTTAAAACCCCTCTCAATGTATGATAATACTCATAATATAATCGTGGATCCTTCAGCTAGTGGGTCACCTACAAAGGTTGAAAACCAATTTTTTTCTTAATATGATTATCATAAAACCATACTCCACTTAGGATGAAGATAAAAGACATCACACCAACATTCTATGCATGCTCAATTTTTAGTGTTTTTTATTTTTCATGCATTTTTAATTATATCGGGATAGATTGGGTTATATTTTGGGTTTTCTTCCACTGCCTAGAATTATATGATAATTCCCCAATACCCATAGAATAGATAGGTATAATCGCATCATGTCCAATCATAATGATCTCATGAGATTTGGAAATTTACCTAATTAATTAAGGGGATTTATAATTTTGATCCTATCCATCACATAATTATATATCCCTTTATATGTGTGCCACATGAATAAAAAAAAAATCTAGAATCCATCAAATCCCTAACAAAATTAACCCATGAAATTAAAATGAGCTACCTAAAAACATTAATGAGGTATAAAGGTCATAGAAAGAGGAAACTTGATGATACCATGAATATAAATACACAACTTAATACTTACTATTTTAGGTTATAAGATTTTAAAATATATATAAAATATATATATAGTAATATGAATAGTTTTATCTAACAAATCGAATGATATGGTTATCTAGGTGAAAACCATTTAATCTAAGGAATGAAGTGTATGTTATTTATATGGGAAATTTATTGGTATAAATATTATTTTTATGAATATATATTTATAATTATAGATAAATGAAATGATGGATCAATCCACTCATAGGGATTTCATTTTCATAACACCTTGGTTACATAGGGATTTGAATAATGTACAAAGGAAATATTTTGACATATTAACTATTGGATTATACCATAATCTCTTTATTTTAGTAATCCCAAATCATGTTTATACTACTATTAATTAATTTTATGTTTTCATTTAGTAATTATTTTTTATCCAAAACTTGAAAAATGTCTAAGTATAGATCTTATCGTGCCACCTTACCATGTGAAGGTAAAGTTACCATGTAAACTTACCACACATTATATTTCAACATACCACATGAAAAAACTACATACCATAAGTTAGATGAGATTTTTTTAAAGTCATGAACTAATCACCTATTGAAGAATAATTTTATTTTATATTGAGAATCACCTTACCGCATATTCAATCAACCTACCATGAAGTAGAGATGTACCTACCACATGAAGAAAACAAGTTATCATTCCAAAGTATATGTATTTTTTTCATAAAGTAATATAATAACTGTGTCTATTATTATAATGATCTCACAAATAAATATATGACTACATGAAGTCATGAACTAGTATGTGAGTATTTAGCTATGAAATGAAATCACCTACGTCGATGACATATCTTACATTGAAATCAATCATGTGAATAAATCGTATATGTGTCCTACCTCTGCAAAACACATACATACCAATCGTCTATGTGAATATGTATTTGTCTACATGACTAAACAACTACATTGTTCCCATGGAACATTTTTAGATACCCAATGGTTAGTTTTCAATGCATTAAATAAGCATCCATGTATTTATTATTGAATTGATTATTCTTTAATATCTACTTATGGATGACAATCATTTTAAGAAGAGAAATATGATTATGTGATGTGGTGGGGAGGATATTTGGTCGTACATAGAATAACATAGGATCCTACACATGAATCTATGGTATAGATAAGACTCTACGACACTTTTCTTCCATGAACTTGCTGTAAAATGTTTCAGATATTCTTCCAAAGAAAAACTCAAGGACTCCTAACAACCAAATTTATTCAGATAGAGATGCAACAAATTTCCTATCTTATATATCTTTTTATTTTTGTTTATTCATTACATTTGAGATGTTCTTTTGTACTCTTTATTTTTATTTATAAAAAAAATTTCTTATTCTAAACTGGAGAGTAATTGATACTATCTAAAATATTTTCTCTTTTATTCCCACAAAAAATTATGGAAGAGGTCATGTGTGACCTAGTATTTAGTTTTACCCTATGCATAAATATAGAAGGGAAACTATTCCTATATAGTCCTTAATACTATTGGTTGTAAAACCTGGTCTAGGTTATGGATCGGTTTATTTAATTATAAACTACTTGGAAGCAGATGATTTATAAGTGGAGGGGATTAAGTCTTGCTTTGAGACTGAACTCCTTGTTAAACTTAACTATTTTATATTTGCTGTAACTTGTTTAATACTCTTTATCTGTTTAAATTTTAATGTTCTTAAATCAAACCAGTTTTAGATTTCTAAAATGTTAGAAAAACTTTACTATGTTAGTTAACTTACTATAGTTTTTTATATACTGTGTTTGATATGATTAGAATAGTTTCAAAAGATAAATTATTTTTCAATGAATTTTAACTGAGCCATGATCATGATTTTGAGAACCTTTTAAAAAGATCAAATTATACATTTATACTATTTTTTTTGTTAATTAGGAATTTTTATAATATTAGGGATTTAGTGTTTAGTTTTTTAAAACAGAAATTATATTACAAACTAAATTAACCCCCTCTTTAGTTTTCCATTAGGACCAATATTTCGTATCAGAGTAGTTTTAAATTTTTTTACTGTGATCTAGTTGTATTTTAAGATCATAAATTTCTTTTATTTATAAATTTAATTCTATAAGGATAATAATAAAAAATAAGGAACTATAACTAATAAAAATCATTATTTTAATGGAAATAATTATTCTCAATGGAATATTAAGATAAAAATTAATAAATAAAGCATGAGGTTTGAAATTTGGATGGTTTTTGAGGATAAATATGAATTACCTAAAGCCCATAGAATATATTGGAGTGATATCACTGAGATTGCCTATGATTGTAACTATAAATCTATAAATGCTTTATATTATACATTAATAGATGAATAATTCAATATAACATCTTATTGCACAAATGATTTTTAAAATTGGGATACAATAGCTATTTATCATGAAGTAACTACCAATGGTAAAGAAATTTACTTCAATAATTACACCATTAAATATTATATATTTAATATGAAACCCAATGAGCCTATTTTTGATATGTATATTAGGTTCAAAAATATTGTACACACAATGCATTATCTTAGGAAGACCATTGAAAGTAATTATTAAGTAATGATACTTCCTAGATATTTACTTGATAAATATAGAGGAATGTTAGTTTCCATAAGGTAATCATGTAACATAATTTATTTTCTAGTGAAATTTATTATTAGAAATATAATGATTTGTGAGGAAAAATTGAAAGTGAAAAAACATGAAGACAATGAACGAAATAAAATATCTGTATCTTTCAAGACTTATAATTCAAATAAAAAATAAAAGATCAAGGATGAATCTTCCAGTGATGGGGAATCAATATGAAATAGTGATGCAAAGTTGGATCATTTAGAAAAATGATTTAAGTGTTTATATAAAAATAATAAATTTTTCAAGAAACCCAATTATATAGGTAAGTATGATAATAAAGGAAACTGGAGAAAAGATTGGAAAAAGGAAGATTCTACAAATGAAATAACTTTCAATGAGTGTAAGAGAAAAGGACCCATTAAAGTAGAATATCCCAAGATAAAATATATGAAAAAGTATGAGGATAAAGGAAAGAGATATAAAAAGCCTATAAAATCCACCTGGAGTGCCTCAAAGGATAGATTAATCAATTCAAACTCAATTAGGGAAGAAAAAAAATGATAGATCCAACATGTGTTTTATAATAAACACATTTGAGGTATCAAATATTATTCATGTATATCCTGCGAATATTTTCAACCTTTATGGGAATGAAAATAATGAAGAAAATATATTTAGTGATGAATTATTTTTATACTGAAAAATTCTATAATATAAATTTAATGAATTGAAAGATAAATATAAAGTTTAAAGAAGCAACATGCTTTGTCTGCTCACATAAAAACAGATTTTACAATAGAAAACAATAATAATGATCATCTGATTATGGAAAATAAAGAGCTTAAATTATATAATGAACTATTAAATAAATATTTAAATAGATTTACTATTTGAAGAAATAATCTTACCTAGATTCTTGGTAAATAGAAAACTTATAAGTATATTAATGGAATTGGATATCAACTTGGATAGAGGAAGATATATACAAACAGATTTGTTCCAATATCCAATTATACTATTTTTGTTAATAGTATTTATTATTCTAGAACTAATAAAGTATTTATTTTTGAGAGTTCAATATTTTCTTATAGGAAACTAGTAAGATAATTATGTATTACTAAATCACTTATCACTAACATTTCTGGGCACAAGAGCCTCAACCCAGTTGATGAGGACTCAGAAAGTGAATCCAAGAGACACAAATTCAAAACTAGGAAAAGACATATTTCTAGGTACTGTATAAGAACTATAGTAATACTGTAATAAGCAACACATAAAATACTTTTTGGTACTGTAGTAGCTGAAACTATTCATCCGTTTAGGCTTTTGGGCCACTAGTTTGGGCATCAGGTCCTTTAAGGCCTTCGGGCCACCTAACGCCTTCGAGCCAAAATGGATTTCAGGCCACATCAAGGCCTTCGGGCCACCTCAAGGCCTTTGGGTCACCTCAAGGCCTTTAGGACACCTAAAATTGTTCTTAAATGATTAGACATATTCTACAAGGAGTATACTCCAGATGGGGATTCAGAGCAGGCGCATTCACTAGAGTAGAAGATAAGTGGATCTTTATAAAAGAGAGGGTATGGAATTTCCATCAGGATCATCCTATAGTTGCACAAGAATCCTTGAAAAAAAATCCATGAGAAGGTGGAGAGCTGATATCATGATGAAGAATATGGGAGGAAGAGTTCCAATTATTTTATGTATATTTCCTTAGGCCTACGGTTCATGTAATCTCGAATCCTATGGGCCTTGTAAGGGTTCCTCCTCATCCCTTGAAATGGGTGTTATTAAAAAAAGAGGCCTTTGGGCCATTCATGCACTAACATTTTTGGACCCAAGAAAATATGGGAACCAAAATCATTTTGGGTTTTAATATTTTTGTAGGAAACATAATTGAAGAGTTAAAATAATAAACTATACTAACTGGACACTGGATACTCTAGAAACATTAATGGGGACTTCTCAAGCTTCAAGAACCTAATTAAATTTTATGGTGGACATGTCACCTTCGGTGATAATTCCAAAGGAAATATAATTAGATTCAGTTAAATTAGTAAATCTAGTATAGTTTTAATTTATGATATTTTATTTGTATATGGATTAAAATATAATATGATTAATATTTCCCAATTATATAAATATGGTTTTCATGTTATGTTTGAAAACAATTCAAGAAATTATTTCTATGACAGACATGATTTTTTTTACTACTATGCGAAATTAAAATGTTTGTGTTGTAGATTTAAACCCCTTATTTTATCATAATGTTTCATGTTTGTGAGCCTTTCACAAAGAATATTTGATTAGGAATAGGGGAATATTACATTGCAATATTCACTCACTTAGAAATCTAAATATAAAAGGAATAGTCAAGGATCTATCTAAACTATAATTCATAACAGAAAAAGTTTGTAATCCTTTTCAAAAGGTAAAGAAATGTAAAATATCTTTCAAACCAAAGAATGAAGCTTCAACTTATCAACCATTATATTTGGTACACATGTATTTTTTTAGACCTTATAGAGTTTATAGTTTTTTAGAAAAACATTATGCTTTTGTTATATTGGTTAATTATACAATATATACATGGGTGTTTTTCCTTTCTTATAAAAGTGAATCACTTTCTTATTTTTCAAAATATGTTAGAGCATAGAGAATATTAGTGGAATTAGAATTAATACCTTAAGAAGTGATTATGGTTTTGAGTATTAAAATCAATAGTTTGAATCTTTATTCTCAAAAATGTATATAATTATAAATTTTCTAGTCCTAGGACTGAACATAGAATGATTTAGTAGATATAACAAATAGAACCCTTCAAGAAATTTCCTGGACCATGTTCAATGAGTATGATTTACCTATCTATTTTTGGGAAGAATCTATGAATACAAATTTTTATATAATTAATATTTTTTTAATTATACAAATTTTAATGAATACCCTTTATGATTTATGTAATTTTAGAAAAAAAAAGGTTAATTACTTTAGAGTTTTTGGTTGTAAAGTTTTTATAGTCAACAAAAAATAGAATTTAGAAAAGTTTTCTTATAAGAGTGATGCATGAATTTTCCTTTAATATTGTATAATGAATAAATCATATAGTGTGATTAATAAAAGGAATAATATTGTGGAATAATATATACATGTAAAGTTTTATTAATAGATCCACATGATTCTATGTCCTATTTAGAATATCTGAAAGCTGATTTTTCTAATTTGGACATCAATTGTTCCAGATATCCTGTAATGAATTCTCATAGTTATGATGAGAGGATTGAACCAAAACATGTATATAAAAATGAGGTTTCAAACATTTGAATTACTATATATATTAAGACTCATAGAAATCATCCCATAGATTCTATCTTAGGAGATCTAGATAAATAAACTTAGACAAGATCTTCTCATAGAAACCAATTTGAACATCAATCTTTCTTATCACTCTATAAACTAAGAACATAAATGATGTAACTAATGATCAATTCTAGGTGATATCCATTAAATAAGAACTAAATCAATTTAAAATAAATATAGTCTAAGAACTAGTTGATAGACCCAAATACTACCTAACCACTGAGACTAAATGAGAATTTAGAAAAAATGTTGATGAGTGAGACATAATAGTTAAAAATAAATCATGACTGGTTTCATAAGTATATATTTAATAAGAAGGTATTGATTATGAAGAAAAATTTTCTCCAATAGCCAGGGTTGAAAGCATTGGAATGTTTCTTGCCTATATAGAACATTTATATTTAAAATTATATCAAATGGATGTCAAAATTACATTCATAAAAGGTTATATAGTTGAGGATATTTTTTTTGAACAATCCCATGGATTTTAAAACCCTCACTTTTCAAACCATGTTTTGAAATTTAAAATATATTTATATGTTTTAAAACAAGTTCATAGATCTTGGGATGATCATATCAAATCATTTTTAATTTTATAAGGTTTTAATAAAGGATTATATGATACTAATTTATTTATTAGAAAATTTTAAAAAGTTATTGTACTAGTGAAAATATATGTTGATGATATTATTTTTAGTTATTCAAGTAATTTTTTATGTACAGAGTTTTCAAAAATTATGCAAAGTGAATTTGAAATGAGTTTGATTGGTGAAATTACATTGTTTCTTAGTTTTAAAATTTTTTAAAATAAAAATGGAATTATTTTATATCAAATCAAGTACACTAAATAAAGTTTAAAATTTTTTGGTATAGGTAGTACTAAAGGTAGTGATACTCCCATGAGTACTAGTTGTATGTTGAATCTTGATGAAGCTGTGAAACCTATTGGTCAAACCTATTACCGAGGTATGATTAGAAGTTTACTATACTTAATTTCTACCTATATTGATATAATGTTTTTGTGTGTATGTGTCCTTATTTTTTAGAAAATCTAAAATAGTCACATTTATTAGATGTGAAAATAATTTTCAAATACCTAACAAATAAAACCAACATAGGATTTTGTTTACTCTAAATAACAAGAATTGGACTTAGTGAGTTACTTAGATGATAACATTAGTGGAAATAAGTTAGATAGAAAAGAACTTCTAGAACATTTCACTTTTTGGGAAGCTCTATAACTTCATGGTGTAGTAAGAAAAAAAATTTAGTTATATTATCCACTGCTGAAGTTGAGTACATAGCTTTAGAAATTTGTTGTGCATAGATTCTACGGATGAAACATACATTACTGGACTACAGATACTAATTCAGAAACGTCCTTGTAAATTATGATAATACAAGTGTGATAAATATTTATATGAATCCTATATCACATTATATAAAAAAAGTATATTGATATAATACATCACTTTTTAGAGATTATTTTCAAAAATTTCATATAACTCGTGAGTTCATAGGTACTGAACACTAGCTGGTTGGTATATTTAAAAAAACCATGAATGTTACGAGAATCAATTATATCAGGAATGGACTATGTATGATAAATTATTCCTATTTTTTAAAATTATTCTTTTAGCCTTTGACATTATCTAAGTTCTATTTATCTTCTATTTTCTGTACTTTTCTGGAAGTAACTGTGAAGTGAAGTCCACACGGTTAGTACGCTAACCATGATTTTTTGTTCACATGGTAAATATGCATATCATGAACACCTACTCATGTGGTCACCATACTTACCATATGTATTAACTCACACAATCACTATTATTATCATGAATACTTGTTCACATAGGAAGTACTTACTTACCATGAAAATCTTTGTTATATGGTTAGAAAACCTACCATGTCTGTTTCCTTTGAATTTTATGTGATAATTTTTTGGTGGTATTTTATTTATTTTATTACTATTTTAATACCTAAATTATTGAAATAAGAATATGAATAAAAATTTAAATTAACACCCATATTTTCCCTTAGATATCCTCCATTTTTTTAAAATATTTTTAGAATATGGTTTTCTCTTGTCTCGAACCTCTCACTCTCTCAAACTCAAAGATCTCTATTTTTTATCACATAGTTGAACCTATAGAGAACTTGAACCAAATAAAACATGATTAAATAGAAAATTTACACTAACATCATGCCTCCTCTTGATTCAAATCCTAATAAGATATCAAGGAAATCAAAAGGGATCACAACTGAATTTTTAAGGGATGAGGAATATTCACATGGTCAATCATCCAGTTTCAATAGAAGAAGAATTTGATGCACAATGCTTGGAATCAAGTAGATTATTAGTCTAAAATGTGATTCAAAATTAGGGATGGGATACTTGGGATAGATAAACTAGTAGTAATTTTTATTCAAAACATGTCAAGGAGTTTTATGTGCACCTTGAGTTTTCCCTGGTGAGAAAATAGATATCATCAAAATAATAGTTAGTGGTCAAGTTATAGAATTTTCCTCAAAATTATTGGAAAAGTGTTTGGGTGTGTCGAAAAAATGAGAATATGAGGATTAACAATGTTATTATACTATTAATCATGACAATTTCGATTTTCAAAATGTTTTGGATGAAATAATTGGGAATGAAACTCCTAGAAGACCATTACCTATTGATTTGAGTAGATAATATAAGAAGCTGGTCAAGTTCATTCAGTATTTGATATATTTAAGAAAAGGGGATTTCAAAATCCTGAGGCATTAGGATCTATTTTTATTATTTTTGATGAAGAATTCTATTTAAATAGTTATTTGAAAATATATCATAATACATATGGTTGAGTTGTGCAATCCAGATTCAAGGTTTAGTTACTTAACCTATCCTAAGATCATTTAACCCTTCCTAGAGTATAAAAGATTAGTTCCTTAGGGGGAGGAAATTATAACTTAATCTGATAGATTTTGTATTACTCAATAAATTTGTATGAAAATGTGAGTAAACTAGAATCCATAGAAAAAAGAATGGATATATGAATCAGAAAAACTATAGGAAAAGTTTAATCAAGTGAAGTACCCCATTAAACTAGGGGTATTGTGGATCTAGGTATTGAATCTAATGAAGTTTTTAAGTATTCAGATAATGATGTTTCTCTTTATAAATAAGTATAAGAGGAATTGGCTTTTTAGAAATAGGGCGTTAAGGAAGAGAGAGAATTTGCAGACATTGATGAAGAATATAGAACAACTCATGGGGTTGATCTATAATGGGATAAATATATTGAATATGTTGATGTTGGGGATACATAAGAAGGATATCATATTATTGGGATTTATTCAAGAAAACCTATACCTAGTATGCCTTATGAGGGGGATAATTCCTCTAGATATCTTTTTTTGGGCTTATAATATTCTGATTCTGATAATGATGATCATGAAAGCAGTCCACTTGAACATGGTAGACATGGCATTATCTCTATTAAAAGAACTCTTGAAGGGGAATTGATTGTTGAGGTTGATATTAAATAGATAATTGAGGTGTCTCATGTTATACCTTATATTTATCCAACTCTTCATGAAATATTTGTTACTACTCCCACCAAATAAGGTGAATAATCTCATCTTATTATTTATGAGGATATAGCTGAAGATTAAAATAGATCAGTAGGGGATGTACCTAAGATAGATGGTAGACATCCGGATAGTGATCCACCTCTATATTCCCATGAACCCTCTATTCATTCTAATTAATATATCACTAAGGATAACTTGTACATTTTTAATTCAGAGTTAATGGATATGTTCATGAAAGTATTTTTTAATTTTCAAAAATCCTTACAATAAGCGAGAAAAAATAATATTTATGTAGCTGTTACATTAGTGATAAATCATATTAATCTAAAATTTAATTTCATAATTTAGATGATGTATAATGAGAATAATGATTTTATAGCTCAAGTTGGTGCTCTCCATGCCTATATATCTAATATGATGATTCAGTTAGTCCATAGATTTATGAATGTTGTATTTCAACCTCCACCTACTCCTACTAGTTAGTTAGTTTTTGACGAAGATAAGATTAGAAAAATCATTCAATATGATTTTAAGGTTATGTTTAATGATTTTAGAATGGCTATATAATCTATTCATGGTGGTTTTGAAACCCATGCTACCAAGACCTTGGAAGTAGTTTGAGAGCAGGCCAAAAAAATTGGTCAAGATAGAGAAACCATTAAGAGGAAAATTGATTATTACCTGAGTATAATCTTCACAATGTTTGATATAAAATGTATGTTTAGAAATATTTCTTTGTAAATGATTATTCAACCTCTTAATTATAATTGTAAGTCCCAATTTGGGAATATAAGAACTATGAATCCAGTTTTAGAAGATTTTATGGAGAATAGTGATTCTTTTATTTAGGCTATGAAGCATGATTCTCAATTAGTTATTGATTTCACCCCATTGATAGAATCCTATTTATACAATTTTTATACAGTATTTTTATCTAGATCATCCATTAATAAGTCCCTAGATACAACCACTACCACTTCTACCATTAATATTTTTGGACTATCTACTACAAAATAATTTCATAAACTTAGACCAGTTTCTATATGTGTAGTTCTTGGACTACCTTCTCTTTATTTTTCTCCTTCGACTACCACTACTCCTACCTCTACATACAAAGGAAAGAAACCTATAATTCATATAAATCTCAGATATTTATCACATTAAAATTAAGATTAGAATCTCTGATAGGGAATTTTTATACCTTTTTATAGTCCGTTTTGCAATATATTTTGATATGTTAATTGAATACTATCTTTTATTCTAATTTTTTTGAATTTTTATTTCTTATAATTTTATTTTTTTCTTTTGTTGAATTTTTAGTTATCCCAAAAGGGGGAGTAATTAATGAGTAGTTATTATTGATAAATTAAAATAAATTCAATTCATTGGAAAACTTTTATGGATTTAATGAACTTTCTAAACAACTATTGTACTCTTCTGTAAATTTACTTTAGTTATATTCAATTCATTTCAATTTAATTATCACGATTTGTGATCATAAAAAATGGAAAGATTTTTGGATTATACATGTACCTCGTTATTTTAATGATACTAAATCATATTTATATTGTCATTAATGAATTTTATATTTTTTATTAGTAAGTGTTTTTCTAGAAAAAACATGGAAAATTTTCTAAGTCTGGAGCATACCATGCCACCTTATCATGTGATGGTCAAGTGATTGTGTCACCTTACCGCATGTTATATTTCACCTTACCACATGAAAAAATACATACCATGAGTTAGATGAGAAAAAGTGGTCTAATTTATGAATTGAATGTTTATTGAAGATTGTGTTTACTATATGTTGAGAAATACCTTAATTCATGTACAATCAAGTTGTCGTGAAGAAGAGATTCATGTGCCATATGAAGAAATCAATTTATTGTTCCAAGGTATGTATATTTTTTCATAATGTAATATAATAACCATGTCTATTATTTTAGTGACCACTTGAAGAAATAGATGACCATGTGAATTCATGAACATACTACGTAAGTATTTATATACATCATAGAAATTCCTAAGTCGATACGATCATTTATGTTGCAATAAGATATGTGAATAAATAGGCTATGTGGACTACCTATATAAAAAACATTTTTTTGAAGAAGGAAAGATAATGTTAATGACGAATATCAGTAGTCGTACATAAGAAGAGCCAAGAAGGGAAATTGTTCATCCATAGTTGGTTGACATCGAAGGGGCTTGAGGCCACCAGCTGATGGGACACATTGTTTCCTTCCCTTTTGGTAAAGGGGAAGGTGCAGCAAGAGAAGCCTTGGTACAATGTGTGGATTCTCCTGATGATAAAGCCAAAGGACTGGAGTCCGGTGTCACTGTGGTTAATAGCATTGATAAAAAAAGGCAGTCAGACTCGATGATGATATCAGCCCATCCATGTTCCACAGAGAGCATCATCCCTGCCAGTATGGCATAGGCCTCATCAATTGAAGGTTCCCAGAAGGCATGATGTGGTTCATATTTTTCTTCAATGATCTGTCCCAGATGATTTCGATCCAGGAGGCCAAGAGCAACAGGCCCATACTTGGAGAGAGAAGCATCCACATTAAGATTAAGACTCCCTTCCTTGGGGGGGGGGGTCCAATGAGGGGAATAGAAGGGGGAAACGCCTGGAATAATGTGTCCTTTGTGGTCCTTCCAGCCCTCAATCCATGAAGTGTCTCATTCAATCCATAACTCGGGAGGCTGATGAACATGGTGGAAAACCAAATCGTTATGCCGAACCCAAATGATCCAGGCTAGGGTGCAACGAGAGCTTGCATTAGAAAATGAAAGAGTGGAAAACCAGCACATCAGAAGATCGGGGAGGTTAGAAGCAATGTCCAGTGAAGCATCCGAAGCTGAGCCCCATTTATTCCAAATTTCCTTGGCTCCCAGGCAGTGAATGGTGGCGTGCCAAGGAGTTTTAGGAATATTCAGGCAGAAAGGGCAGGATTCAGCACTGGATATATGTCGGTAAACAAGGAGGCTCATGGAAAATAGGGTGACCATGCACACCTGCCACCAAAATTGGCGTATTTTTGGGGGTACGTTGAGCTTCCAAATCACTTTCCATGGTCCCTCATCACGGTCGCGAGAGTGAATTCCAAGATCCAGTCTATACCCGAATCTCACCATGTACTCTCCTGAAGTATCATTAGTCCAAAAAAGATGATCGGGGCCTGCATTAGGGACCCAGGGGATGCTCAAGATAATTATTTGGTCTCTTTTATTAAACCATTCCTAGATCATTTCCACACACCATCCTGGGACCTGGTCAGAAAAGAGGCAGTTGAGAGAGGCGTCTTCAAGACCTGGTTGTGCGGGGGATGTGGCCCGCACACCATCCTTATCGATAAGCCAGGGATCGGTCCAGATGTTGACAGATGACCCATTTCCAATCCTCCAGCCCAGTCCTTTTTCTAGGTGATTTTGGGCCCCCCAAATACTTCTCCAGAGGAAGCTAGGCCGGGGTGCCAAGGAAGGATCCATGAAAGTCCGTGTGGGAAAATTACTTGGCACGGAGTACCCGCACACATAAAGATGATGGACAGTTAAGAAGGTGACATCCATGATTGGCCCACAATGTGTCATTGAATAGAAGAAGATTCCAGAATCCCATCCCTCCCTCCGACTTGGGTTTGCAGAGTTTCTCCCATGCCAATTTTGGATGAAGATAATTTTAAGAATAGAAATATAATCATGTGATGTGGTAGGGTGAATATTTTCTCTTATATAGAATAACAAAGGATCCTATACGTTCACTTGTTAAATAGAAAAGAATATATGATATTATGTGTTTATGAAATTTCTTTGAAACATTTATGAACTTCTTCCCAAGAAAAAATCATGGACTGTAGACAACTGAAGTTATTCAGATCAAGATGCATAAAATTTCCTATCTTATATCAATTTATATTTTTATTTATTCTTTAAATTCAAGATTTTTTTTGTACCACTCTGTTTATTTTTCAAAACAAAGTATCCTATGCTAAACTGGAGAGTACATGATACTCTCTCATATATTTTCTCTTATATTTTTGAAAAAAAACTATGGAAGGGGACTCGTGTGACCTAATATTCAGTTTTATCCCATGAATAAATATAGAAGAGGGTTTGTTTCTAGAAAATCCTTTGTACTATATGTTTTTAAACCCAATCGAGGTTTTGTATAATTTTAATAATTATAAACTTCTTGGCAGCAGATGATTTCCTAATGGAGGTGATTAATTAGATTCTTGAGATTGAACCCCTTGTAAAATTATGATATATTATATTTTCTATAAAATTTTCACTTATATTTATCTATTTTTTATATGTTATTAAATAAATCCAAATTTATATTTCTAAACTGTTAAACAAGACGTTAATATGATATTTAACTTATTATTGTGTTTTATAAACTATGTTTGAAATGAGTATATTAGTTTCAAAAGTTAAACTATTTTCCAAGTATTTTAACTAATCTATGATCAAGATTTTTAGAACCTCTTCCAAAGATAAAATTATACATTTCTAATATTTTTAACTCAAAATTTTTATCAAATTGGGGTTTTAGTTTTTAAATTGTTTTTAAACATAAATTATAATAGAAACTTAATTCACCTTATTCTTGAGTTATCCATTGGGAACAATACTAATATATTATGAAAAGGGTATAATGAGAGGGAATATAAAATAAATAATAATCAAATATTATTATTTAATTAGTTATAGCCATAGATTAAAAATTACCCAGATAAAGATAAGAAATTATTGATGATTTAATAAAACAATTCCTTAGTTTTGAAAATGATGAAAGAATCACTAATAAGAAAAAGAAAAAATTAAGCACAATTTTTGTGAAATAAATTAAATATAAAAATATTTTAATGAAAATATTTTTTAAATATGTTTTAACCATATAATTATTTCATTGAAATGAAACCTCGATAAGAAAGAGATGAAAATAGAATAGAAATCATAAAAACTGTTTTCATAATTTTTTTAAAGTTGATGTAAAAATATATATAACTCTCTTTGAAAATAATTTTCAAATGGAAAAAAAGTAATTTTAAAGAGTTATTTTATTAATTAAAATATCCTAATGAAGTACATTTGAAAATAAATAAAGGCAATATAGAACAAACTTTGAGAGAAATATTTAAAATGATATTAAAATTGAATGAAATAACCTTTTATCATTTCTAATGATTTAAAGTAACCCAAGACAATAAAAATATATAAAATGTACTTTTAGATATAATCTAAGATAAACATGATATTTTTATAAGAAAATACATATATATATTTCAAAATAAGAAAAATAATGATTTTTTGTTAAGAAAAAAAATAAATACCCAAAATAGAGATCAGGAGTTTTATCTTTACCACATCCCATTTTTATGAGGTAAGAATTAATCAAAAAGGATATTATGAAAAGGAAATTTAAACTCCCTAAAAAATAAGAGGAAATAAAATATGATATAGTTAAATGTAGAATACACCCAAATTAGAAAAATATAATCAACTAAGAAAGTGTATAGATTAGTGAAAGGAGATCGAGTGAAAAGACCATTTAAAAATATTAAAATCAATGTAAGGGACACTAAATAAATAGTATCCCAAATCGATAGATTAAATTTAGTATTATAAAAAAATGTGGTAAAAAATAAGATAAAAAATAAGAATAGATAAGAAGAAATAATTTAAACCAAAAATAAAAACAACAGTTAGAGAAATACCTTAAATTAACTTACGAATTGATCATCCCTAATTTAAACCCTAAATAATCATTATAAAAATATTAACCATTAATTTAAGAACCATATTTATATTTATTTACATAAACAATAACCATTTATTAATTATTTATTAATTATGCCGGGTAATTATTGGTTGACAATGTTACTAGATCCAATCATTCCCTACATTTTTTTGTATGGTGGTATTAGTCACTATTCCATGTTCATAAGTTCCTCAGATAAATAATATCCAATGTAATAGAATCATAATTTTATAATTAATTATAAAATTACATGTTAATTCAATGTATGTTATCTATAAATAAGAAATCCATAACTCCCTTATTTTTGGTAAATTTGTCAACATTGATAAGTTACTTAACAAGGAAGATTCATTTGATATTTATCAACACATATCCTTATTTATATATAAAAGTATAATTAATTAATATAAATATTCAATACTTAGTTTTTTATCCTATAATAATTAAATTAATAAAATAGATTAATCTTATTTATGTAGGTGGTCTAACCAACCCAATCACGAACATGTTATAAATAAAGATTTTTTTATCAAATCGTTAATGTTTCAATATTATAATCTTATTAAAAAAATATGTTGATTTTAATTTAATGTTATTATGATGAAAAATTAGAATTGGTATGAGGTATAGGAAGATGATAAACAAAATAGAAAGTGAAGAAGTCATTCCAGGCTTTGAAGGGATCACTTCCTCACTTAGAAACCATATTTATTTTGAATCCTTTTGGTTTTCATAATTTGAACAAGAAATGTAAAATTTGGGAAGGTATTATAGGAGAATAAATTTATCCATTTAAAGGGTATAAAATTTAATGGTTTAGAATTAGTAGAGAGATGTCACTTTTATAGATGAAAAAGAGGGATATTTCTTTAGAAACTCAAGGTAGGTGAAGGGTGAACTTGGTATCACATGGGCGTTAGGTGAGTTATGTGATAAAATATTTATTTTAATAGTTAAATTATGATATACACCTAATAAGTACCTTTTATAATAATTAAACATCATTTAAATTAATCAAAATTTCTTACATATCAAATTAAACTTATTTTAACACATTTTAATGTAATTATTTACCATAATAATTATTTTTACATAAGATAAAACATATACCCAAAATATAATTTCAATATCTCAATTCTAAATTTTGAATCCATTTTATAAAATTCAAACTCTAAATATAATAAATTTAACTTTAAAATAATAGCATATAATATATATGGGAGATTTTTTTTATATTAATAAATTCATTAATCGTTAAATGATTTTATTTTTATTTCTTAACAAAGAAGGAGACAATATTTAAGGGGGAATCTATACATTAATATTTCAAATATATTACCATAGATGGTTAAAATTTAAAATTATCAAGAAGATTAATTTTATTCACCTTTATTGGAGTGACCTTTTACTTAGAATCCTTTTTGTTATTCTTATTTTTTATTTATTCCTTTTTATACAAGGAAATTTTCTTATACAAATTTATTTTAACCAATTTTAAATTTAGTTTCACATTATCCTTTTGACGTGAATACTTCTTGGCATAGATATTCCAAAATCTCCATTATTAATGTAGATGTATCACATTGTGCAGTCTATTTAATTACTTCTTCAATTAGTTCATCATTCAAGAAACTCTTCAAAATAAAATAAAACTGTTATTTTATTTTATATAATTCACAAACAATACAATTTATTATACTCAACATAAATTCTTATAATAAAGTCCCATGTGATATTTCAATATTATTTTACAAATAAGACATAAATTCTTATTTTTATAATGAAAAATAAATTCCATTAAAATAATGACTTATTTACACGAATAATTAAACTCTATAAAAAGATTTTTATTTAAAAATATATCCATCATACAGATTAAACTAAAATTAAATCTTTAGGTTCTGACCCAACTTATTAGTCCATTTTCCCACAATGTCTCTTTTATATTGAGGGGAGGGGGTGGGGTGAATCAAGGTGTGATCAAATTCAAACTTCTTCTTTTAATAACTATCATTTTCTATATATTTTTTTCATGATAGTAGGAATAACAAATTAATGTTTCAATATTATCATGCACAAATATATATAAATAAAGTAAATCACAATAAGAAAAAAAACATAATGATTTTATTTTGTTCACCCAAATGGGCTACAATCAAGGAGAATATAACTGAAAATGTACTTGTGTACAAAAATTAACTAAATCACTATTGTGAAGATTATTTTATGCTATGATCACCCTATTACAAGGCTAACTACCTATAAAAAGGTTTTAGGTTTGATCATTGATACCTATGGGTTTCTCCCTATTAATATCTCTCCATTCATTACTTTAAGGAGTGTTTTATATAGTTTATATACATCTAGATATTCTTTAGATAAGTATCATGAAATTGATATATGTTACTCTAGAAGTAAAGATATAGTAATCTAATGAAATCCATGTCGTAGATCTAGTTTTCAAAATCCATATTCAAATTACCGTATTGAATGATTTATTTTATTATCTTCTCAGAAATTTGTGCATCTCTCTAGGTCACTAGTATTTATAAATTAGAGTTTTTATTTACCATTTTTTTGTAGATTTAATAGATTATTATGGTCAAAAATTGTGCTTGTTGGAGAAACAGACCATACAAACTATTAGGCCACCTTTTTTATATTGCATAGCTAACCACACGAGGGGGTTACATAGGGTGACAGTTGGGTTTAGAATGTTTTTAGCACCGTTTTTCAAACCATGTGAAACCTTGGGGTAAACATGTGGTGAATTTTTGGATGTATAGTGGCACCTGTATAGTTATCCCATTGTTTTCCTAACCATGTATCCAAACAATTTGGATTAACTAGTTAACTTTAAAAGTTTTTTTTACCTTCCCTGTATAAATTACTTAAGGATCAAGCCCTAATCCCCCACCCCTATGCGTGAATCCCCATATAATTTTGTTTGAGATATACTTATACTTTAGCGGTAGATTTATGTCACATACATGAAATATTTTAAAGTTATTTTTCTTTTATTTTCCATCTATGCTTTGTTTTGGGGGTTTCCCAAGCTTTTATAGAGGAATGGGTGAGTTTTCTTGAATTGGGCCAAACCGTGAGCCCAATTCCAGATTTAAAAATAAATTTTGTTTCTTTTATAACATTTTAATTTTTCAACATTATTCATCCATTCCAATTTCTAAATAGACTCCCCTGACATATTAACACCACCATTGCAATTTTGAGCGTTTATAAATCCATAACCAAGGTGTATATGGGTTTTTATTTAAGGGATTGGGCCTTCCCAGAAGCACAATTCTATTTTTAAAAATAAAATTTGTTTAATTAATAAATTATTCAATTTTAAGGATTGTTTGGTGATTCTAAGCCTTACCCAAGACCATTGAACCCATCCACACGACTAGTATCCTCCCAGACACTTTGGAACTCATATCCATCATGATGGAGTACAGAGCATCTTAGGGTTTCTAAAATCGGTCATATTTGAGGAGGTAAGTTATTTACATCATAAATTTCTCAATTCTTACTATTTTCCCCCATTCAAGTTCCTAAATGACCTCCTCATCCATGTTCGAACCACCCCTGAATTGTGGCTATTTTCAATTTCAGCTGCTGGTGTATTTGGGGATATTCCTTCAAGATTCCTTTAGTAAGTTGGTCCATTTCATTTCTCTTTCAAATTGATTAGAGTTTTATCCTATTTGATTGGGGTTTCTTCCATTTTACATGAACAACCAAATGACCAGGAGGTATTTTTTCGAACCTAGGGTTTGAACTTGGGTTTTCTTGGTCCGATTTTGTGGTTTTAGGTTTTTTCTAAGTCACTCTTGGTGCGATGGTGGTGCGAATTGATTTTCACACGTTGATTCAAGGGTTTTCCTTACATTGGTAGGTGATTACCTAAGGTATGAAATATTTGTGACCTAGATTTTGTGTTTATGGTATTTTCATGTTTTTTTTATTTTAATGTTGATTCAAAAATTGGTTTTAGTATCAATTATAAAGAAAATGAATTTTTAATTCCAATTTCATGTGAAATTTAGGGGTTTTTCGTATCAATATTTTGTTGGTTACTTAATGGATGCCCTATAGTTATTTTGTTAATTTTATTGAACTTTATTAGGTCTTAAAATTATGTTTTCAATGTTCTTATACTTTGGTTGTTGCGGCGATATTGGTTTTGGGTGATGTTTGTTAAGAAAAGGATTTTTGAGTACCAATTTGGTGTTGAATTGGGTGTTTTACATGGGTATTCTATGTGATGCTTATTGGGATTGTTTTATAAATAATTTTAAGAGTTTAAAGAAAATTTTAAGGTGTTTTGGATTATTTTTTGGTAAATGTGAGTATGTACATGGTGTTCAAGTGGGGTTTTCAAAGAGTTTTGGGTGAAAAACAAGGAAAAATTTGGAGAAGTTGTTCTATTGAAACTCAAAGTGTTTTGTTGTGTGTTTTAAATGGTATAAAATGTGTGTAGCTACTTTATAGATTGTATGTTACCATTAGTGGTTTTTTATATGAAAATGGATATATGTATTGTTCTGAAATTTTTTGAGCACAAAGGGGGAAGCCTGGGTACATAGATGGGGAAGATGTGTACTAGTATGACTAGTGGACCAGATGAGTATTATCCCTGTTTCACATAGAATTTGGATAAAGAAAACTATAAATAAACTATGTAGATAATTATTGAGAGCCACTAGGTTATGGGTATGTTCCCTACTAGTGGGTCATGCATGAGAACAAATTTTACTATGGTTACTTTACACCGAGGTACGAGGTACATGGGGCCCGAGACTATCTAGTGCCTAGGGGTGTTCCCGATTTTGTTGCTCATTGTGTTTGTGGTATTTTCCATTTTATTCGGGTGTTTTTGGAAGTAATTTACAATATCTAACATTTATATTTAATTTTATGAACATTCTGAAAATTTTATCTCGAAAATTGTTTTCAATTGAAAGTTTCATTTCTTAGAATTTATCAATGCTTTTATTTACGTGTTAAAACACCTTTCTTTCTATCATTGTATTGAATTCTCTTTGGAATCATTAGGTGGGATAATATTGGGCTTAGTATCACACCCTACTTACACCCCTTAGGTGTAAGTAGACATTTTTATTCTTGACTTAGGTAAAAGCAAGGCTATGGGTGATGGCGGTTCAGGGTATTAGTTCACATCCTTGGTGCGGAGTTGTGGAGACGACTTGGGGGTGATGACCCCTTGTTGTGTGGATTCCTTAAGGCTGTCTTTATGTTGTCTTTATTTGTATTTGGACCACTTTTATTGTCTTTAAATCAATTTATTTAGTTCTGGTTTTTTTAAGACTTGTTTGGCTCGAACATTTCATATTTATATTATAGATTGTTTTTAATGTTTTATGCTTTAATACCTGGGTAAATCATTTCTAAACCCAAATTAACGATACCCAGGCACTTTTTCCTACCCATGGGGATAGGGAACACCCTTCAAGATTTGTCACAGGTTGGGTTTGGTACTAGTATTGGTGGCGAGAAGATTCGTTTTGTGACAATTTATCTTGAGTTCTTAGTGATTTGGATTATTTTATGTTCAAATCCTTTAGGTTTTATTTTTTACTTCCCTCGTATTCTTTCATGATCTTCCATTTTTGTGGAACCGTGAAACCCTAGTGGGGGTGTTGGAAGAATATAGGGAATTTAATGGAGTAAATTGATTTTTTTCTTGTGTATTATGTGTGTGAGTCATTCTTCTACCTCTTCCTAGTGGTCTTTATTGAAGGTGATGAGTTTGGGGCCGAATACAAGGTAGGTGTCTCTATTTTAGGTAATTTTCCATGAAAAAACTTTAAATTTATTATCATATGTGGTTTGTGTTGTTTAAATTTAAAATGAAATGATTTATTCATGATTTTTATTCAATTTTTATGTGCTTCACGGATTTGTTTGGAAATTTTTGGTGTTTAAAGGGGGTTTTACAAATTGTTGTACCTTTTTTTTCTCACCAAGTTTTTGTTATAATGGATCAAAGAGGTTTTATAGTTTAAATAGGATTTATGAAGTAGTTTTAGAAATGATTTTATATTGGGGAATGGTTTTATGAAATGGGCATGTTTGTTTTTAAAATTTTATTATGATATAACTTTTATTAATCTATATTTGTTTGATATTATGTGACATGTATTATCACATGGGTTAACTGAGGTGAGAGAAAGGGGTTTGTTCGAGGGACTGTGAGGGCCTTCCGAGGGAAGACCATGTGGGATTACATTTTTTTACAAAAGGTCCTGTGAGACATTTGAGGGAATACTATACAATCTTCCATTTTGGTTTCCAAGGGACTATGTGAGCCTTTGGTTGGGAAGATCATGAGATATTCCATATTAGTTACTGAGAGGACATGAGATCTTTTCGAGTCGGGCTTGGGGAAGTCCATGAGAGCAATTATTTTCTTATCTGGTTATAATACTTGTTTACTCACTTATTATAGTAATATTGGTCAGAGCCCTAGGTTTACATTACTCATTCTAGATTGGTTTACATGATTTATTCAATTTATTAATGCAATGTTTGTTGTGATGAGATATGTTATTCCCATTTTTGTTTATTGATAATATTAGGAAGTTATGTTTTCCCTTTTTGTTTTGGGTTTATTTAGAATGTTTTTCCTTTTTAATTTATTATTCCATGTTGGAGGTTTTTTTTGGAAAAATAATTTGGTTGGAAATGAAAAACCAAATGGATTTCAATGGTTTACGTGAAAATGGTATGTTTTCAAAGTGATTTAGTTTTGAAAATGTTTTTAACTAGTTTATTGGTTTTAATCAGTAAAAAATTTAAAATTATTGATGATGGTATCCTAATAGGATTTATGAATCAAACATAACTTGGGACTTTGGGTGTTTGTACATTTTATTTTATAGGACACATGTAAAGAAAAAGGCACCATGTACTGGGGTGTCTCTTCTTGATTACTAATTTTTGTGTTATGTTATAGGATATTTGGTCTCAGAGGTTTGGAATCATGTGAAGTCTTTTTTATCATATTTTATCCCTTAGGATGTATGTTTCTTACTTGTTGTTGGTGTACCCATTTCTTTTCTGTTTTGGGTTTTGTACATGAGATACAATGTATATGGACTTTTTTTGGTATGCTTGTTTTTTATGTATTTTCATGCTTATAGTATATTTTTAGCCTTATTTTTAAACTATGAATGTCCCTTTTAATGTCAGTAACATTAATGATATTGGAATTGATGTCCCTTTCCATGGACAGTCTATTCTAGTTTACTAGTAGCAAAACCATTCCCAAGTGATTTTTGGTTATGAATGGTGCTTATTTCCATCCCATGGTGATAGGGAATGCACTTCAGGCAATGCATTAGGCCATCTCAATTGACTATTTGGTTTAAACAATGTTGTTTCATTAAAAAATTGTATTAGAGATGGTTTTTATTTGGTATTCAGTGGTAGGCTGGAGTTAGGACCATTAGGAATCGAGGGGTAGTGGTGAGGAAGTTCCATAACAACTCTTCTTCATGTTGAACCTCGAGTTACTGTGGGTGGATTGGGATTGTGGTTATGCTTTTACCTTGATTATGATATTTTTTTATATGAGGGTTTCTTTGGTTTATATGATTTAGTTTGAGATTGGGTTTTTCTTTATTAATATTTTTTTTTGTGTCTTATAAATAGTGCCTCCCAGAAGGACCTCACATAAGCATATAGAGGGTGGTGTGGAGGACACCTCACAAGTGAACCCTCATATGGATATATCTTTGGTATATTCTGGGATTCGTATGATCCAGTACCTAGGTCAAGGGGGTCGTCATGATAAAAAATTATTAGCAGACCAGGCTTAAGAGTTTACAAGTAAAAATACACCGGTGTTCTATAGTGACAATAATCCCAATGATCCTAAGGAGTATTTGGATCATATCAAGTGGATAATTGAGTTTTTTAACACCCTTGAGACCTCTAAAGTGGCATTTTCCATGAATGTGATGGATGAACCGAGTAAGAAGTGGTGCTAGTCAATGATGATCTCGAGGAGGCACTAGGATCTCATATAGACCGCATTTAAGGTGGATTTTAATCAGCTATTATACCCAGAGAACTTGACGGTGGTGAAGTCCTATATGCTCTTGAATTTAGATCTAGGTGATCTTTCAAGTATAGAGTATTTCACTCATTTTTATGAGTTGATTCATGTCTCCCAAGATCTCCTCACAAATGGTTACCTCAAGGATTAGTGTTTTGAGATGGTGTTGAGGAGAAAGATAAGATCTATTCTCATTCTTCTTTGTGTACTTACCTTTTTAGAGGTGGTTAATGAGAAAGCTATGATAGAGGAATATTTGACTGGAATAAAGGGTCTCAATGGAGTTCCGTAAGTGGGAATTAGACAGAGTTCTTAATTAAAGAAGAAGTGGAAGTGATAAGAGTCTTAGATAGGTAGTGTTATGATTTTCCAATAGTTGTTGGGTTCAGATATTATAACTCCTATGGGTCATAGAACAGTTATCTATTATGAATGAGGGAAGTCTAGTCACATCAAGTAGAATTTCTTAAATAATTCAAGGACGGGCCATCGATGTGGGAAGTTAGGGGATCTTTAGCACTTATATCAGTTTGTTTCATAGGGGAGCTGTGTGGGTTCCACTTACTCAAAGGACTCTTAGGTAGTAGTTAGAGGCTTACACGTGTGGTAGATCTCACCCATGTGGTAAGAAAGATTATCACCAAGTAAATATTAAATGGGTAGTGTCTGATCTGAAGTTTCTCTATTAAGTAGAGTTCATGGTAGAGGACTTAGATCCTAGGATGACCACCATGAAAGGTATGAAGTTTATTTATTCTTTCATGGAATCATTTTTTTGAAACTGATGCATAAAATTCCTTCATTTCAATAAAATTGATTGAATCTTTTGGTATGAAAAATTATTTTATTCCTTATGTTATGGATTTTATAAACACGTTGGGCTGGAATAAGGATAAAGGTCTTAAGTTCCTTGAGTGTCGTGTGGTGTTAGCTAGTGGGAAAGTCATATGGGACTTCCTTTTTTTAGACCTATATGTTCCCAACCTTATTCTTAGCATTGATTATTTGATCATATTAAAGGAATTAGTCTATTTTTATTTCCATAGGTTCCATTTCCT
Source organism: Viscum album (assembly GCA_963277665.1). NCBI lineage: Eukaryota > Viridiplantae > Streptophyta > Magnoliopsida > Santalales > Viscaceae > Viscum > Viscum album. Next base: position 687,928,968 of record OY728150.1, read on the forward strand.
TACACCTGATAGGAGCACTCACATCTTTCAAGTTGAGTGGGATCTAGGATCATGGATGGAATGACCTTTTCTAGTGGTCCTAGATTGGTACCCAGATGTGTTTATAGAGTATTTTTCAGGATTTACACTCTCTTGGGAGATCAATTTTAGTATTTAAATACTACCTAATAGGATAGAGAGAAAGTGTAATTATCCAGTATACATGTTAAATATTCTCTTCTCGATTAGGAAAGGATTGAGCCAATATTTGACCTTGAGTGATAGAAATTTAGCAATGTATTAAATGGTGGGGATATATTTAGGGATTATTCTTAGAATCCTAATGGATTTATTTTCTTTTATAAGCATCTAGTAGTTTCTTTGAGTCAGAGGCAGGATGATATGTATGAGGCACACCATTATAGTTAGTCCATTCACCCCGAGGTGACCAAGATATTCTATAACTTGGGAGGCTAGTATTGGTGGATTGGGATGATATGTGTATTATAAGAATTCATTTCTAGTTGCTTAACCTATTAGAGGATCAAAACATATCATCAAAGACCAACAAAGTTATTGTAGCCACTTCCTCTTCCAGCGTGAAAGTATGATGAGATCTCAATGTATTTCATGATTGGGATACCTTGAAATCTGAGTGAGGAATATTCCATATGGGTTATTATCAACCATATGATGAAATCATCCCAATTTATTTCCATTAGGGAGTCCATGAAGGTATAGGACCTCATATGCCTATATAATCAAGAGATTGTTCAGATTCATTGGATTCCCACAATGATTGTGTTAGATCAGGGAACCCATTTTACTTTTTAACTTTGAAAGGAACTCCAAGTGACTTTGGGAACCCAATTGAGGTTGAGTACCACATATAACACATAGATGGATAGTCAGTTTGAGTGAACCATCTAGACTCTTGACAATATGTTTCAGGTGTGTGTACTTGATTTTGGAGGTTTGTGGGAAACATACCTACCAATGGACAATTTTTCCTATAAGAAAAGTTACCAATCCTCAATAAATATGGACCTATTTTATTCATTATATGAGTGGTATTTCCAATCCCCATTGTGTTGGAATAAAGTGGGGGATAATTCCTTGGTAGGACTGAGCCCCATCTAAGAGATGATAAAGAGAGTTCCACTAATTCAAACATAGTAAGAAACAACTCAGATTTGATAGAAGTCATATGATGAATATCATTGTTGTCCATTTTAGTTTTAGGTTGGTGATCATGTTCTTGTTTAGGTATCCATTTGGATGGGACACTGCCATTTGAGAAATCTGAGGAAATTTACATCATATTATGTCAATCCATGTTGAGTTGGGTAGAGTTTTTGGAAGGTAGGTTATTAGTTAGATATACCACCATAGATTACCTCGATCCATGATGTATTTTATATTTCCTAACTGAAGAGATACAACTAGACCCATTTCATGTGTTGGAGTGGGAATATTTGGAGTTAAAGTTTGATGCCATCATGGAGGAGTAGCCTATTTGTATAATGGATCATTATAATTAGGTTATTTATTGTAGATAGATCCCATTGATCTATGTTATCTAGCAATGAGGAGGTTATATCCATGAGATATGGGAGTGGGAAGGTAGGGTGAGGGAGTAGTGGCCTCCCCTATTTTCTTTTGGGTAAGCCTAAGGACTTTACAGGGGAATAAAGTGGCATGTTGTAGAGTTTATAACACCCATTAGATCATTAGTATGTCTAATTTTTAGTTTTTCTCTAACATGTCATTTGTTCTTGGAGTTCCTAGGTTCTGGGGGTAGTAAATGGAAATTTTGGCAAGAAAAAGACTGTGAACATAGTTAGAGAATAGTTTTTTAAAAAATATAGATCACTATGTGAGGGGGATACAAAGGTTGAGAATGGGGTTTTTCTTGTTTTGATCATGGATTTTCTAACCATGTGACACCCAGGGGTAACCACACAAACCATTTTTGGGTGGACAATGGGACCCAAATGGTTGTCACATGGTCTAACTAACCGTAAGGCCAAACCATGTAGCATATCCAAGTCACATAAAAAGTGTATTTTTACTTTTTTAACCTTATATATTTCTTATGTTTTTATCCCTTATCCTCCTTCATCAATGCATGTATCCCATTCCTATAGGTGGTGGATCTATCCTTCTCCTTTGGTGGAGGATTTCTCTTGAGTTATTGATGATTTGGCTTGAGGTAAGTCCAAATACTTTTGGTTTTCTTCTTCCTTCCCCCATATTTTTTTTGGAAATATGGAACCCTAGTGGGGGTGTTGGATGAATATAGGGTATGTAATGGGGGGAAATAGTTTTTTTCTTGTGTATTAGGTGTGTGATTCCTTCTTATACCTCTACCAAGTGGTCATCATCGATGGAGATGAGAGTAGGACTAAATTTGAGGTAGGTGTCTCTATTTAATGGGCTTTCCATGGAATCACTTTAAATTTATAATCAAAATCATGTTTTTTGTTTAAATTACCAATTAAATGATTTATTCATGATGTTTATTCAATGTTTATTGTGCTTCAAGGATTTTTTTATAAATTTTAGGTGTTTAAAGGGGGTATTTCAAATTGGCGTGGCTTGCTTCCACACACAGTGTTTGTTAAAATAGATCAAAGAGGTTTTATATCTTAAAAAAGATTTATAAAGTGGTTTTAGAAATTATTTTACTATGGAAAATGTGTCTTGATAAAATGTGGAAGTTTGTTTATGAAATTTACTTGTGTGATGCATTTGATTGATGGGAAATTATTTTTTATTGTGTGGAATGGAGTAGAACATGGGTTAAATGTCGTCTCATTCACCAAAAACTCCACTCCACTCTCTACAATGTCTTTCTTCCTCCAAGGGGTTTCGAGTTACTCTTTAGGGAGATGGGTATCCTCCACTTCTCCTGCTTCTTCGACCTTCCTCCCTTTAGTATATCTAGGTTTTTTCGTTTCTCTAGTGATTTTCGACATGGGTCTCTTCCTATGATATTTTGGTCTCTCCCACTATGCTTGACCCCATTATTGGTTAGGAATGATGGTTAGTAGGACCTCTTGGGATCTGTTTGTGGTAGATCACTGTGGCTAACCCTTGAGCCCCTTGGTCCATGATTAGTTCTTTTGGTTTTGTTCTGGCTCTTCAGAGAAGCCCCGATTTATTCTCTTTCACCCCTGCTCTACCATCCTAGCCTGACACACATGACCCTATCTTGGTCGGGTGTGTTGGTTTTGTTAGGATGGTTTGGGATTGAACCAATGGTATTAGAGGCACTATAGGCTCCTTCATGAGGTTTCATATCTTCTTGGTCTATCTTCATCCTTTTGATTGTACTTATGTTGTTTTGAATTTTTTATCTTTGTATCTTCCTAGATGTTTTTCTTCAGACCCAGATCCCATTTATGTATTTTTTGATTGATGTATTTTCAATGGATTTTTTATTTTGGTTCTTGTTTTTTTACTGGGTGGATGGGTTTGTTTTTTTTCTTCCATGATGAATATAATGGTTCATGGTATACTTCTTCTAGTTATGGCTCTATTGGTAGGGTTTGGTGGTCATGGAAATGGATGTTCTCATTGTTGAGGCCTAAGTCCTCTTATACTCTTCTATTTCTCATGGATTCCATCACTCTTATCCTTGCCAAACCTATGTGGTGGTTTTTCAAGGTGTTTTGAGATGTGTAGTTTGAGCGGCTAGGGAAGTACACAAGGCAACTTCTTTGGTGGATTCATCTCTATTATTTGGTTCTCATTGGGCTTGTTTCTTCTTGGAAATTATGGAGCGACTTTGATTCATAATTATGATGGTTTGTAGATATATGATTTGGTGTTTTATGGTAGTGATAATGGACTATAGTGGTCAGTTTCTCCTATTAATAGTGTGGTTATAGGTCGATGATAATGATGGCAGTGATAGGATGATTATGACAATGGTGGCATCTCATGATAATGATGGTAGGTGAAATGACACAACATTTGATAATTCAGGTAGCCCATGGATAGTGATATCCTTGGGTTTTGTGCTTGTTTTGATTTTTTAAATTTCAAACTTCATATTTGGCATATGTGAATTTTTATCTTGCGCATGGTTACCTATCAAACTTAAAGTGACTTTTTTAAAATAAGAAAATAAAATTTTTAGTCAGTAACCCATGGGTTAACCCATGTGTGAGCGAGGGGTTTGTTCAATGGAAAATGAGAGCCTTCAGAGGGAAGACCGTGTGAGATTAAATTTTGGTTTTTCCATGATTCTATGGGATACATTAGAGGGAATACTATGAGATCTTGAATATGGGTTTCCAAGGGATTGTGGGTGAATTTGGGTAGGAATATCATGAGTGATTACATGTTGGTTGCTAAGAGACCATGAAATCTCTTGGAGTTTGGCCCAAGGAAGACCATGATATCTTCCATTTTTTGTCCATATAGAATACTTGTTTAATCACTCAAAATATTCATAATGGTTATATAACTAGATTCACATTATTCATTCCAAATTGTTTTTCATGATTTATGAATTTTATTGGGTTCATTTTTGTTGTGATGAGCTATGTTATGACCATTTTTTGTTGAGAAAATGAATATGTTATGCTTTCCTTTTTTGTGTTGGGTTTATTGAGGATGTTGTACCATTTTTATTTATTTGAGACATTCTAGAAGTCATTTTGGAAAACCAATTTTTTTTAAATGAAATCCCAAATGGATTTTAAAGTTTTATTTGAAAGTGTTATGTTTTCAAGGTGGTTTAGTTTTGAAAGTGTATTAGAACTAGTTTATTGATTTTCATGGGTAAAATCATTAAATAGATTCATGGCGGTATCCTAATGAAATTTGTACCTTACACCCTACTTGGCCATTTGGGAACTTTTATATTTTTTTTTCAGGACACAGTTAAAGGAAAGGGAACTGTGTACCAATGTGGACCTTCTTGATTACCGTCGACTGTGTTTATTAGAGGAGATGTGGCCTCACAAGGCTGGGATCATGTGGAGTCTTTTTATGATTTTTAATTTTTTGGTATGTATGTTTTGAAATACTTTGGTCATCTAACCATGTATTTTGGGTTTTAGGTTTTAGAAATTAGAGACCATGTATATGACCTTTTATGGCATGCTGATTTATGATGTATTATCATGATTATGGTATTTGAAAAGCCTTATATGCATAATATGGATGTCCCTTTTTATGTCACTGACTATGATGATGTTTGTATTGAAATACCTTTCCATGGATGGGTTATGCCTCTTTATTAGTGGTTAAACCATTCCCATGTAATATTTGGTTATGCTCGGTTCTTGTTGTTTGTCCGTGGTAATTGGGAACACACTTGAAGCCATGTGGTGGGCCATCTCAGGTGACAGTTTGGGTCGACCCAGGTTGGTTCATTAAAAAATTAATCCTTGAAAAGATTAATATGATAAAATCCATGTGATAATTGTTAATACAATTTCATTAAAAATCAATATATAAACTTATCATTTCCTAAATTATAAATAAAAATATAATAATTATTTGTTATGCGAACTGATCTTCAATGTATTCCACCAATCACTTCTATTCACTATACATGAAAATTTAAAAATTATATTCTCTCATATTTTTTTCCACTAAATATTTAAATGAAATGGACTTAATGTTATCATTATATTCTATTACTTGAAACAAACACACACACCTAAACTTATCCTCTCCTAGTCCTCTCATCCTTCAATAAATCCTCCTTCTCTTTGTGTTTGAATATTGCTAAAGATACTGAAATCATACCTCTATAATTTTTTTACTAGATTATAAATTTGAACACAACTATAGATATCATAAAACATTTAATATAATATTTGGAAATAAATATTCTTATTAAAACATCTAAAAATATTATTCCTGTATCTATTTAAATATTTACTTTTTTCTATTAATTCTCCTAAAAAACTTATCAATATATATTTAAAATATGTATAAACTCAGTTTTTTCTTGACCAAGACCTAGTTACTTTTTTAGTTTTAGATTATCGAGTCGAAAAGGGGTAAAATAGAAATTTCACCATAGTAAATGAAATTAGAAATTTTTTATTGCTTTTTTTTGACTTGGGGCAAATTGTTTATTATTTAATTTAGTTTTGGTAATTTTCCAGGGTACTTGTAATTTTAGGGAATAATCAATATTTATTTATAAATAAGTATATATTATTTTAGTAAATATATTTACCATCTCTTAAACATTGACTCAAATGAAAACTTTGTTATCATAGTTGTGTTCAAAATAGGTTTTTTCTTAGGAAAGGCATATGTTATGATCTTAGGTGTTGAGTTGCGAACTGAGTAATTTTTAGGCCTTAAATTAATTCAGAAAATTTTATAATTAAACAGTATTATTTTTTATTTAAGATGTAGAAGGTGTGGAATTGGTTTGAACACATGGTTGTGATGTGTCGGGTTAGATGGAAATGATATGGAAAGAGGATGGGTGGAGTATATGTTTTATGAGAGTTGACATCTTTTATTAAAGGAATGTAATAGGGTTTTTAATGAGAGATTATGCATGTGATTACTGATAAAAATTGAAGGTGTTAGACGATACTGATGAGTGAATCATCATGTCACCAATATTTTTATTTTATTCCTCTTTAAATCTTCTAAAATATATCTATCATTTTCTCTTAGTGGGAAAGAAAATCTCTTGTATGAAATCATTTTTATTATTCACTCAATGAAATATGATTATCAGGAAATGATAACTAATGTTGGTAGAATAAATAATATTGAATAATAAAAAATATCTAATAATATAACGCCATGTGACATTTTTACCCATAATTAAATGATTTGTAACAAGGGTTTCACCTTATTACATTTCCAAGATATATTTTTTAGAGTTTTAGAGAATTAGGTAAAAAAATTAAACAATAAAGTGGATGCATTCAAATAGTATTCATTATTTACACAAAAATAGATCTTTAAGTTTACTCCCTAGTTTCATTAAAGACAATATTACTTCATTTTAGATGAGTCACCATTATAGAAATATTGACCTTGTTAAAATTTATACTTATCCTTATATCTTGTGATTTTTTTTTTGAAAATGTGGGGTAAGGAAAACATATCTCAATAAGGGATACAAGAATTAAGTAATCAGTTTATTTTAGTTAAAAAACATGAAAACCCATAAGTACATTTACCTTTTTCATAATAAAACCTTCAATATATAAATAAAAGATTTATAAAAGTGAAAATAAATATTTTCTTAAATAAGACCCTTTAAACCAATTAAAAGTAATGGGCATCCCGAGGCATGTGAGAACTCACAAAAAAATTTCTTTGAAAAAAAACTTTCTCCACTATACATTAATAAAAATTCCTTGCCTCATGAAATCAAATTATTTCCTTGAAAAACCTTTTTTCAAGAATAATATCTGTAATGTGGAACATCATATTTATAACCCAAGTTCACTCATGTTTAATCTATGTTAGAATAACTGAAACCTAGTTAATCCATAGCAATAACCTACCTATTTATATCCCTCATTTTCACCTTTGAAGACTAAATCATTGTCTAATACATTGGAGTGAAATATTAGGCTCTCCCATTATGATGAGATATATCAGGCTCACCTACGATGATATATAATACTCAAGTACAATATCATCAATTAAAAAGTAGTAATATTTCCAAATACATCTCATTGTAATAATGATATTTTTGTTATTGTTGATAATTTTATAAAAACTATTAATTTTATACCTATTCAAAATATTATTTAATTTGGACCCATAAGTAAAATATTTTTTATTTTTGTATAATCATAAGGAGAAATATCCTTTTTATTTTAAAACACTGAAATAATAAAAAACTACCATAAGATCTAGAGAATGATATTATTTGAAAAACCATGTTAACATTCAAAAAAATGTTGATAATGAATAATGATAATGATGTTAGGAAAAGTTAGCCAAATTGCATACCTTAATTTTTTTTCACTTTTTTAAAAACTCAAAAATAACCCATATAGAAAACATTTGAAAGATTCATTATTTAAAACTTTATAAGGAAATTAAAATTCAATTGAGAATGAACTTTACCAACCTTTAAATCATAAATAGTAACATTCTTTAAACATTTACTTGAATATGGATATAAAGGAAAAATAGTTTAAAATATTTGAAACAATGTTTTAAAGAAAAATACCTTACCTTATCTCCAGTTTAGCTTTAAAAATTCTCTAACTCATGAATAAAAACAATTATTAGTTTTTTACTTTCTTAAGAAGAATTTTCATGTTAATTTAATTATCATTATTCAATTTATTTTATTTATTACCATGTTTTATTTAATTAAAATAATGGTTTAATTAACATTGGATGTTTTGGTACCATTCAGTTTATATCCTAATAACCACATTGGTGCATTGATGATGGTCAAATGGGTTATGATTACATTATCTATATAATATTAAACATGTTATATTCATCATATTTATACATTATATACCTTTTTTTAACCAACCATGCAAGGCTCTCAAGGAAAATGAACTACATATAGTTTCATAAAAATAGTAGTCTATATGTATGTTTGAATGACGTTTTAATTTTTCTAATGGGTGGAAAATAAATAATGTAAATAATATTTTACTTTTATAAAATCATAAATATTTTTTACATGTTAAATTTGTTTATTAGTTCCATCCTTATGACCATATTTTTAAGGTGAATAAAACATCTCAACCCTAACCATTGGATTGGAAAGAGCCATGGTGGAACTCTACTTAGGGGATATTCCCAAGACACCAAATACTAGAAATAGATTCAAAGGGATTACTGAAATGTTAGGGGATATATTTTCTATTTTGAACAATCAAAACCCATCAAGAAAAAAATAACAACAAAACCAAAATATATGATGCATGAAGTATAAAAAATATAAATCAAAATAAAAAACAGTAAAAAAATAATATCGTAATAGAAAAGAAAAGGTAGAACATGGTGACCCAAAAAAACTAGAAGAAATAATGACACAATAATAGTGATGTAGATTCACTCCAAAAACACCATAAGTGAACTCTACGATCAAACTCTAGACAACCCATCAAAAATCCCCACTAGAGAAATAATAGACCTTTACATTATGTGTGTCATAGGAAATAATGTCTACATACGCAACAATGTTAATCTGTAGAGGATGAGTAATCATAACCAATAGGAAATCCACCAAAGGATTCCTACACATACCACTAGGAAAAGAACACATTATCTCACTTTTCAAATTATAATGTAAACAAAATAAAGGAACTTCAAAGAAGTTTACCAATTTAAAACAATTTAAATTAAAAGAAGAAAAAAATTATATATTAGTTAAACTTGGAATAACTAAACCACATCCTCATACACATTAAAACATGAATTCTAGGTGAAAATCCCATACTATCATCACTAGGAGACCATTTTCCAGGTTCCTCCAGCCTGAAACCTCCTGCTAAGTACATAAAGGTAAGGACACATGCTATGAAATAATAAACACATCCACCCTTGTATTATAATTTCTAAAACCAATTAATTTATTAAATTATAAATTATATTTGAACTATTAAATCAAATACCTTGCATACATCACTACAAATCACAATTTAATACATTGAACAGTTGATGCTTTCCAAAAAATCTTCAAATCCAAGATTTACAAACCTTTAATAAAATTGGTTTACATTAAAATTTAAATAAAATAATTTAATGAAAAATTAATTCTTTAAGTTCTAGAATAAGTGGAGAATAGAGAGAATCCACCTACCTCACAATGGGTGAAGAAAACATGACTGGCATAATGAAACCTCTTGTCCTGGGATAAAAATTTATTTCCTTAAATATATCTAATAACGATATCATCTAAACACCTGATAGATCATCGATATATCCATAAAATATCAGATCTAACATTTTTTGTGAGAGGATATGAGAATATTTAGAGATAAATAAACAAAACAGATACTTATAATTGATTTTAGTGATCCAATGCACTTAGTTTTTTCAAAAACGGATTCTAGATCAAATGGAATCACGAAAATCACATAGGGGAGCTCCTTAGATCGAGATCCTAGGTAAAAATAATAAAAATGAGTATATTATGTTGAAAAAAGAAATCAAAATCCAATTATTGGATGTTATTAATGCACATTGTATGGTTTGGTTTCATGTTTTAACAAACCATGTTCCAACCATGTGATTACTATATGACAACACCCAAGTGTTGCACAATTGTGAGATGTAGTTCTACAAACCATGAACCAACTATGAAAAAGAGTATATATCTGAATGATGTCCATATTTCATGGTTTTTTATATAGTTTGGATAAACCATTCACCAACTATGCACCTTCCCAATGACTCCCATATTCCTTTACATTATTTTCTAGATACACTTACTAGTTTACCCAAACCATGCTCAAACTATAAATCCTTAAAAATGATTCTAAATCAGACCAAAAATAACCATAAAATCACATAACTCTACCAAAACAACATATAAACTCAAAATAATTAATAATAGGGTGACATACCACAAACTATGGGGTGTTACATTATCCAAACCATTAGGCTTTTCATCCATATAAATCTAGAAATTTTTAGTGATTTGAAAAATTTCTAGACATTTTCCAACATATTTTCTTGAATCCCCATGGATCCACCTTGATTTTTAACATGATCACATAATAATCGAACCAATGGAATAAATGTTTCACATAAGAAATTATGTTTTCAATCCATGATATGAATTAATGCAAGGATAAATGTAGCATCTAGTTCAATATCAATATGATCCCATTAAATCACATGGCTATGACCAGTTGTGTATTTTCACAATTGAGATGCAAGAAAGGCATTATGATCAAAACTAAAAAATGAATTAAAATTCAAATGACAAGTAATATAACCTATCAATCAAGTATCTCAAAATTTCTAACATACTGAGAAGATGACTTTCATTGTTTACCCAATTGATGATTTCTCAGCCTTGGAGAGACTTTCAAGAACACATGATCTCCCATGATAAAGGATATGGATCAAATATGATCATCTGAATAACATTTCTAATGGATGTGGGATGAAATAATTATTTTTCTTTTCTTATCATCAAAATTTTCTTAGTCATATCATGAACAATTCTAGTTCATAATGTGTAAGTTTATCTATTCTTTACCCAACAAATTGGAGAGTAAAGGACCACCATAAAATTCCTTAAATTGAGCCATTTGTATCATGGATAGATAATTGTGGTTATATGAAAACTACACCAAGGGAAAATAATCCTCCCATGAGACACCAAAATCAGTAACATAAGCTGAAATCATGTCTTCTAGTGTCCAAATCATTTGCTTCAATTTCCCATCAGTTTGAGTATGATACATTGTGCTCATAGTCATTTGGTTACACAGATATTTCTAAAAATATCACAAAATCTAAGAGGTAAAATGAGGATATGGATTGGAGATGATCAAAACAGTCATTCCAAGAAATTTTACCACTTATCGAATGTAGATATTTTCCAAGTCATCTACCATATTGGATTTATGAATTATAATCAAGTGGGATGAATTTGTGAGTAGGTATAAAATTACCCATATTAAATAATTCTTTTAAATAGATCTCGATAAACTTGTGACAAAGTCTATAACTATATAATCTTATTTACATATGTGTATAGATAAATATTGAAATATTCTAGCTAGTTGTTGATGCTTAGCCTTATCAAGTTGACGAATTAGGAATTTTTTAACATAATTAACCACATTTCATTTCATACATGATCAAAAAAATGGATCCTTAATGCCTTGTACATCTTTTGATGCCTATATGAATCACCCACTTAAAGGAGTAATACATAAAAATAATTTGTTCTTTATAGGATGGTTGAAATACTATCTAATATTTAAAAGGAATCAATGAGTTACCATTTTATTTCCATCCTTAAATGGCCCCCCACCATTATGTTTTGACATAATTTTATGTTAATTAGGATCCAACCTTTGAGAATCCATCACTTGTTTAACTAAATCAGGTATGAGTGTCACCAAAAATAATCTTACGACTTCACTATACTCATTGAAATTAAACCACATATCAATAATCATACTCACTAATTTATACTAATCACAATATTCTATAGATAATTAGTTATATGAATTTCATATTAAACAATCAACTATAGAATTCCCTTTTACCAATGTATAAACCAAGTCAAAGTTGAACATATAAAGATATCCCATCTATAATCATCATCTCATGTTCAAATAACTTTGTGAAAAGATGTGTTTTAAACTTTTATGGTCAATGAACATGGTGAAATTATCTTGAAATAGATAATAATTCCATGTTTTTAAATCATGTAACACCACAACCAATTCCATTTCATGGTTCAATTAATTATTTTCAGAAATTTGTAACTATCATGATCCATAAGCATTTTTTTTCTATTTACATAATAACACAACTGATAACAGATCTAGATGCATCTAAAAAATTACATAATCTTTCCCATGATATGGAAATGTAATAAATGGTGATTAAATGATACTTATATTAAAAACTAATAATTATTACTAATAATCATCACTGTAGTATAATGGAGTTCCCTTCCTTATGAACAATATCATATGAGACGCGAGATGTGTGAATTACTGAAGGAAGTGAAGATAGTAACCTGCTAAGCCTAGAAAGATTCACATCTCAGGGATATTCTTATATAGATTCCAAGAGATATCAAATTATAAATTTTTAGTATCTATTGATATATATTTATTAGAAATTAAATGTATAAGGAATTGAACTTCTTATATCCATAAATCAGATTTAGATAATTTTTCATAAAGCATATGTTCTCAAAAAGTGATTTACACAATATTTAAATGTTCTTCATGGTCTTTTTGAGTTTGAAAATACACTATAATTTCATACACAAATACCAAAAAATAGGTGTTGAGGTATCATCAAAATATATGATTCATCAATTTCATGAAAACTGCTGGTGCATTTGTAAAACCAAAGGGAATAACCAAATCTTTATAATGAATGTAACAACTCCTAAAAGCTTTATTTTGAATAGCTTCTTTCTTGAACAATATTTAGTGATACCCATACCATAAATCATATTTAGAGAACCCTTGGGCTCCTTTAAATGATCAAAAATATAAAAAATTCATGGAATACGATATCTATAATTTATGATAACTTGATCCAATTTTTGATAGTCAACATAGAGTCATAAAGAACTATCTACCATCTTTACAAAATAATTGGAGTATCCCAAGGTGATGTACTTGTTCTGATGAACCCCTTACATTATAATTCTTCCATGTTTTACCTTCAATTCCTCTAATTATATTGGTTCCATTCCATATTATATATTTAAAATTGAATTTTTTCTTAAAAGAAGATCAATAAAAAATTATACATCCCTTTTAGGTTGTAAAATGGTGAAATTTGTAAGAAAAATAGGATAATATTGATCCATAGTGGCAGAAAAATTCTTATCTAAATTATGTCATTAGTCCCTAAAGTGACCATTATTAATTTATAATAAATAGTTCCCACCATTGGTGGTAAATTTCCTTATATTCTAACCTTCATATCCTAGTATCCTTTAAAGAGATGAACCATCCCATTAGGAGCTGTAAAATTTACTCATCTTGAATAAAAATTGATATGACCCTTGAAATCAATTAACTAATTCATTTCATGAATTAAGTCAAATATATCCATGTCCTAAACATAAAATTCCCAAACTAAATGGACCCCATCGATGGTTATAAGAAATGTTCCACATTTAAATCCACTGAACTCTTACTTCTTGAGAGGTGTATGTATTATCATCATTTGTGAAATAGACTTGATATTTAACACCATATGATTAATGAAAAATGATGAAATAAAAGGTTGGTATGCACCAGTATCTATCATAACTTTTATAAGCATTGAGTTAAGAATAATGGTACATCATACAATTGATGTATCAGATTTTTCCTTTGTGATCATCTACTTAGCACCATATAATGTTTTACTCTATCCTAATTGTTCCTTACTTACCTATGATGTATTTTTTTATCACAAAACCCCATTCAATAATTTTACCCTTTAAAAATATATCACAATAGTGACCACTATGTTGTCCCTTGTGGAGGCTGCAGATTAATGTGTCAAACGGTCACTTTGTTAATTTATTTTTGTTAAATTTCAGGACTAAAATTGGAGATTTATAATTATTTAAAAAAATTTAAATGATAAAAAATAATATTAAGAAAATAAATTTTGTTTAGTGATTATAAATCATAATCAAACTTAACTAAAAAAACAAACAAGAGAATGTTGTAGTGTAAAAACTTCAATCTTTGGATACTCCCTTTATCATTATCTAAATGAATTATCAAATTTTATTTCTTATTGAATAAATTAATACATTAAGTAATACAAATAAATTACCTAAAACCATATTGGGTCATAAAATATGAGTATTGATCCCTTTATCAGAGTTATCCAATTACTCGAAGACCACCAAGAAACAGAAACATATTAAACATTTTGTGCTCAATGGAGAGACCTCGACAAAGAAATTTTAAAAATGAGAATAACTAATTTACTTTAATAAGTTAAAAAATAATCCATAATAATCTATTATAAAGTTAATTCAATAATTAAAAGAACCCAATTCACTAAATAAAAAAATTTCTAGAGAAATAAAAAGGAAAATAAAGAAAAGCACAAACTCAAAAGAGAAGAGTCATAAAATATCTGATATCCACCAGCACATAGAGTTTATCCCTTCATGGAATTATTATATTCAGTATAAATAATATTCTATATAATATCTTTACCATAACATAATCCTAATTTAATACTACCATCCTTTTCAATCAAAAAGATATGAAAATATAAAAGTAAAGGTGGTGAAAAATGTTTTATGTAGTTTCCATCCCCTGAATATTTTCTGACTTTTTTATGTCTTTATTAGAAAAATACCATTTGTGTTTATTATATATAGTTGTTTAGAAATGAATTATATGTATACCATAAAAATTTCAAGTGTTTTGGACATGTTTAATAAAAGTTAGAGCCAATTTATTGAAGTTCACCTTTTCATCCTGGAGAGACCTTTCAACATTCTCCAATTTAGCTCATGAAAAACTACCGTAATGGGAGAATGTTTCCTTAAAACTTAACTTGAATTAAAAATCTTGGGTCATATTTCTTCTACATCAAGAATAAAATATTTTTGAGGATTTTAGTATAAGTTATGACTCATTTAATTAGGTGGGTTCCATTCTATCGACCAAAACTATTTTCTATAATGCCTAATTTATTTGGGCCTTAATAAGGATGAATCAATACATGGTCTAGTTGAAAATGTTTTATCCGAAGAACATATAAAGCCTATAAAAAATAATAAATTAATTTATATCAATAATAAAAATTTTATTCTCTAAATACAGAAGTGATTGAAAATAGTTAAATTTCCAGAATTAATAAATGTTCACTTTTATGCTCAAAACATCCCTAAAATAAAAAAACAATGAAATTTAGCTCAAATTGGTAAATTTGTGGTGTTAAAATCATTTAAATACTTATGAAAAATAATTTAAATATTACATATATTAAGTCCCCCACACTTACCACTTGGACACCTATATAAGTGAGTATCAAAATCAAATCAATGTAATTTCAAAACACATACAAATGAGGTTCACCAATTTATCACCAAGAAACAAAAGATATCATGAATCAGAAAAAAAATATTTCAAGTTCTCCATTTTTCTCACTCAATAAATTTTCAAATTTGTTCTCCTCCAATGTGCACAACACACTTACCTCACATTAATTTTCTCTCAACACAAAAACTATATATTTTTATCAATGATTTTCTCATCCAAACTCATGAAAGAATTAACTTAGGCTTGAAAAATTTCTATATATCCAACTTATGAGAGACATGATAAGGTGATTATAATTAGGTATTTTTATGGTAGTTTTATGGATTTTTGTTGGTTGGTTTTGAATGTTAAATTTTTTTAGGCCAAATAAGAGGGTTTCACTCTTTTAGAAGAAAAAAATGCTTGATTGTAATTTTTACTCAAGTATGGGATCCTAATAACTCTACTTGTAAGAAAATTGGTTCTAATAATCTTTTTAAATATCTTATAAATCTCATATAATAAACATTTTAGTAGAAAAAATGACATTTCCATTCTCCTTTTTCTTGAAATCTTCAGATAGGAAAACACTTCTTATATTGAGAGCACTATATAGGAACCACTCATTTTCCCTCAAAATATCTAAAAGGGAATAGATTTTAGTAAATTATTTTTATCATTAAAAACATCTCTGTATAATTTTAATTTATACCCAAATAAGAACCAAATTATGTATCACACTAAAAGTCAACTTCCACCCCACACTTATGTTCAACAAGATCATGCATTTTCATTTCTAGAGAAGGTTGGAAATGAAAAATTTCCTTGTAATGTGGATATACTAATAGGATATAAATATAAAATAAGGGTTTATAAGAACAAAATTTACATGGTAGTCTTGAATACAAAGGATTAAGTTGAAAATGGGGATTCAAAATACAAATAATTTCCTCAATTATTTAAAAAAGAAGTGCCACAACCCTCAAGTTTTGATAAAAGTAAATAAAGTTTTGGATAAAGAAAGAATGGATTGGTTCTCTTAAGAAATAAATTGAATTTGAATAATATGTAAAAAAGTTTTATAAGCCTAAAAGGAAGTGGATTTCAAATATATATATAGTGATATGTGTCATGATATTAAAAATTTAGAAGTCTTTTCATGAAATTTACAAAGGTTTGAACTTGAAACAAAATCATTTCCAGTATTCATTTATGGCCATTTAAAGGGATAAATTTTTTCACTCATTGAAATGGATTTAAAAATTGTCAATTCAAATCATTTGAGCTCATAATTTTTTTAACACAAAATTTGAAAACAAAACACACAAAATTTTAAAGAAAAACTAAAAAAAATATTTAAAAAAATTCAAAATAGAAAAAATCTTATTCTAAGAAGAATTTTCCTTCCATAATAGTAATTTTGTACAATTTACTCATTATATTTAGTTTATATATATGAAAATAAATAATATAATACATGAAAAAACAAGTGGGAAGGAAAGACACAACAAGGTTTTTATTGATTAGTAGTAGCCTTGAGCTAGCCTCCTAGAAGCTAAAGAATGGAATTCTATATGAAAAAAGAATAAAAATTTGTTGAAATAATGTAAAGAAAAATAAAAAATAAATATAAGGAAAAAGATACTTGGCTTGAACCCCAAAGTGGGTGCTAGGACTTCACTGACCCCAATTAAGAAATTCTAGCTGATTATCGCCAAGCTGAAGGTGGGTGTTGTTTCTTCCTCATGAACAAGAAATATGATTTTTATATAATCCTATTAATCTCCCAAAACATTTATAATCTCCCAAAAATATATTTATTTAGGTCCTCATCCATGAATTTCTGGTTCTAATGAAGTGGTAGAAGAGGGAATAGAATATAAGGGAAATTTATAAAACATTATATTCACAAATAAACTATTATTGTTGCAGAATTTTAATATCAGGAAGTGTTTCTTCTTTAATTTTATATTAAAAAATGATTTATTATTTAAAATTAGTTTGGTATGGCCATAATCATGTGTACTAGTGTACTCTTCAATCGGCTAAACCATTCTTTATTCAATCTCAATATTGACATCATCTTCTTTTGAAAATTCAATCCACTCAAAAGCAGTAGGCTCTAAATATAAATAAGGATAAGAAGTTATAAATTTATTATAAAAATAGTTATACAATAATTGATAAAAATTTGAGACTTCTCCCAATGAACTCTTATATTCTATAATTTTCTAGGAGTGGAAACAATTCTATTGAAATTGTGCAGTAACTCAGGTTTCTCTAAATGTTCTTAAAAAGTGAATGGATCATGTTAATATCACTCTTTAGAAATATATTAATATAAGGGTTATAAATTTTAAATTTAAAAAATCAAGGCTTCACATGAAATTTAATTTTCAAAAAATTCATCCCAATTAACTTCTAAAGAATTTTTATTTCCAAAAGAAACATCAATTGGTAAATCAGTGATAATTTATTCATTTAATTTTGAAAAATAGATTTTAAATCATTTTAAAAATCACCCAAAAAAGTTTTCCCAATATTAAAAGTGGATGGGTAAATATTTTCCATTTTTCATCTTCATTTTGAGCATTCAATTATTTTAATTCCCTTAAAGAAGTTAAAATATTTTCAATTAGTTTACTTACTTCTTGAATCATAATATTTTTTTATTAAAGCACTAAATAATTTTTTTGTATCATAAAATTGGTTTATTGGAGAATCAAAACATTTTACTAGAATTTTTATATTATAAATTATTCATTACAAGACTCCTAAAATTATTTATAATAAATTCAATCATAGCAGTAGTTTCTTTTACAATTTTTTTTAAAGACTCTGAATTAGTGGATAAAAATAAAATAAATTAAAAAATATATAAAACCTAGGAAACCTCCCTGAAAATTAATAAAAATTTATTTTTAGGTTTTTTTAAGAAACTCAAGTCAATAATTTTACCCTTTAAAATTTAAGGACATTGGTGACCACAAGGTTGTCTCATGAGGAGGTTGTGGAGTGAGTTGTCAAACCATCACTTTGTTATTTTTTTAAAAATTTAATATATAAAATTGAGAATCTTAAATGAGTTAAAATATATTAAAATAAAAAAATATTATGATAATAAATCAATATTAGTGATTAGAAATTAGAAGAAAACTAGTCTGAAAAATAAAAAAATCTAAAGAAGGTGGCAGTGGACCAACTTTGATATTCAGACACTCTCTTTACCATTTTACCAATGAATTATGAAATTTTATTTATCAATTTATTCTTAATACCTCAAGAGAGAGACATAAATTACCTATACACTCTATTGAGATGTTAAATTTGGGTTTTAATCATATTATCAGAGTGATCCGATTACCCAAATACCTATGAGAAACCAAAATAGATTAAACTCATTGTGATAAACCATGAGATCTTGATAAAAAAATTAAACAATGAGAATAACCAATTTACTTTAATAAGTTGAAAAAATTCCATAATAATTTATAAAAAAGTTAATTCATGAAATAAAAGTACCCTCTTAATTTATTAAAAATAGTTTTTAGAGAAATACAAAGGAAATCAATGAAACAAACAAACTCAAAATAGAATATTCCTTGGATATCTACTACCCAACACCACATGGAATATAGACCTTCATGTATTTATTATATTCAATGTAACTACTATTTTATAGCATATATTCACTAGAACAACACCCTTATTCAATCCAACATTCTCTAAAATGAAATAAAGATGAAAATATAAATCCAAAGGTGGTAGAAAATGTTGTATCCATTTTTTATCCATTGAAAATTTTCTTTATTTTTTCTCTATTTACAAATAAAATTTCCCCTTTTTTTATTTTACATAGTCATTTTAAATTTAAGTCAATGTTGAACATACAAATATTAAGTATTTTTTTACGTGTTTAATAAAAGTTACATCCAATTTATTGATGTACACTTGTTTTCCCGAAGAGACATTTTAACTTCCTTTAATATAGATCATTAATAGATGGACTTAATGAGAAAATATTTCCTTGAAACTTAACATTAATATAAAAATTTGTGACCAATTTCATTTATATCTAAAATAAATTTATTTGGAGGCCTGAAACCGGAGTTATATCTAATTAAATAAGCCGAAGTCTGTTATTCTAGTCAATTTTTTTCCCACAATGACTATTTATTTGGATCTCAAGAAGGACGAATCAACACATAGACCAGTTTAAAAAGTTATATTTCCAGAATATATAAATATTTTAAAAAAGGAATCACTCAATTTAGATCAATAAAAAAAATAATTCTCTAAATACATAAGTGATTTAAAATAGTTAAATTTCGAGAATTACAAAATTTTCACTTTTAATCTCAAAACATCCCTAAAATCCAAAAAAATGGAATTAAGGTAAAATTGGTCTATTTGTGGGGTTTAAATTATTGAAATACATATTAAAAATAGTGGAAATATTAGCCCTATCAATTTCCCCACACATAGAACTTGGAATCCTAGAAAAGTGAGCATCAAAATCAAATCAAGGAAAATTAAAAACACATACCAATGAGGTTTACAAATTTGTCACCAAGAAAAAGAATATATCATGGCTCATCAAAAAAATATATTTCATGTTATCTATTTACCACATTAAATCCATTTCCAATTATTTCCTCCTCCCATGTACATAATACACTTAGCTTACAATAATTTTCTCTCAACACATAAATATAGATTTTCAATAATGATTTTCTCATCCAAACTCATGAATGAATTTTAGAGACACATAATTGATATACAAGGACATTACATTAATTTTGTGGAATAATTAATACATAACAAAAAAAAACACACATGGACCATAATAGTTTAGTGTCTTTGTAAACTCAGAAAAATAATCTTCTAATCATGGTGAAAGATCTTCAACATCTCCCATAAAGATATTCCCCTTTTGTTTTCTTACATAAAAACTTTATTTATATCCTGGGGAAAAGAAAACATAAAAAGGGTGATCTGAAATTCTCTATAAGGTTAAACATAGAGAACATAAAACAATCCATAAACATTTGAATGAAAAAACTTGAACATAAAATCTAAACATCAAAATCTTGAGAAAAGACATAAATCATGGAGGTACATAATGCATATATCAAAAAGGAACATCAATAATGATAAAATTTCATGGGAATAAAACATGTAACTGTGGAAAACCATTAATCACATGATATTATTTCCATAGTAGCCAAGGAATTGCTGCCAAGACCATATTAGTGGACAAAGTCCCTTTCTGAATCGAGTTCACACCTCAATCCAGTCCTGTAACACTGAACCAGATTAACTTACCATTCCAGCCATGTATATCTCATGAGATATAAATCTTTACCCAATGAATTTTAGGGAGATTTAGGTCCCAACCATCTCATAATGAAATAATTCTTACGTGTTCCACAACATAAACATAAATCATTCATCATAACCTAAAGAATAAAATGGGTTTCATAAACATCATCCCATCATAACATAATCCATATAAAACAAATGGATATCATTTTATCATAATAAAATTGAAACCATGTAAATAATAGAGACATTATACTTGAAACATACACATACGAAATAATGTCATCTTAGATGGAAAATGGTTTTGATAAAACACTTGAAATTAATTCTTGAGGAAAATATCCTTTCTTCTTCAAAATCATTTTCTTTTCACAAAATTCCATGCAATTATAAAATAAAAGGATTTTGTTTAAAATAATCATGAAATGTTTTAGAATAATATTCATTGAAATAAGTTTTCATGAAACCGTAAAAATCCATTTATGCCGTATAAGTTAAAAAAACATTCTCCTCGTACTTTTAACAGAAAAGTCAAAAAGTACCACGTATGGAAAACAAAAGAAAGATTACTTACATAACATGTATTAAAATTAAAAATTGGTAAAAATGACTTTAAACACACATGAAACTATTTTTATAAAATAGGGACATGGATGATAAATATAACCCCATTAAATACTTACGAATAAACAATCTTAGATAAAAACGAGATTGGAAAAGTTATCCCTTACCTTAGGTCCGATATGCTTCATACGTATACAAAACTCATGTATAATGATTTAAATAATATAATTGAATTATTACAGAATCATACTAATTATTTTTATATCATATATGGTTCACTTATGACTTTATATTACCCGTGATTTTGTAAATTCCACGTTAAAGCAGCGTTTTGGGTAAAATCGTTTTATTTATCGTATGTGTTTGGACATGTTATTATTGATATTATTACTACTTATATCATGATTTAATTAATTCAAGAATTTAAATCATGATTTATATATCATATATATTCAGTATATATATATAATAGATAGATAAATGAAATGAAATACACCGTTCATAGAGACGGAAGGCCGTACGTACGCATGAACGCTGTTTTACTTTCCTTATTGACTTGAATGTAAGTAAGTAGATGACATATATATGTATATATATAAATAAATCCAGTAGATTTATCATGTCATATATTTCATTATTATTAATTATATATATTTTATAATCATTCTTGAATGGTTAACATGGAGAATGAATCTCATCACGTCGTGGAGACGGTAATCCGTACGTATGCACGAGTGATGATATCATTCCCATAATTATTGAATTGAATTGGAGTGGATAATATAATATCTCAGAATCAATATGATATTATAATAACTATAAATAGTTATTCTTTATATCATTATACCCATCCAAGTATGGTGGTGGTGGAAAAACAGATTACACCACGGTGTGGCGATGGTATTCCGTACGTACGCACGCGCGGCGATTTCATTTTCCATAGGATGGATAGAAGGTGAAATGAGGTTGTTTAATAATTATAATAACAAATAAGTATATTATTGATACTGATATTATTACTTTATAATGAAACAACTAAAGAATAATTAGTTGAAGAAGAAATAAACTTGAAAGAATCGGTAGAAGAGATTACCTCTTCTTCGACGCACCTCTTTTAGGCTTCCTATTAAGGCACTAGAGTTGGTATTTTGAGGAGACCGGAACCTCTATAATGTTTCTAGGGAATTTGATAAGGGAAGGGGTCAGTTTTTGTCCGAGATTTAAGGCTCAAAATTGTGTGAAGAGAAGAGGGAGGAGGTGCCCTTTTATAAGGGAGGAGAGGGGCACTTTAGGGAAAACTTAAAATATTATTTTATAATAAAGTCGTATTCGGTTTATAATGGTTCCAAAGTGACTTATTTAGAAGATAAAGTGGGTATGGGTATAAATAATCTCAAATAATAGGTTTTAGACAAGTTTAGGTTACTATTTTAACCTTATTATTTAGATTTAACTCTAAGTTAAATAATTTAACTTTTACCGTTTCTTCTTGTTTTCTTACACTATATGGTTAATAAACTTACTATAACAAGCCAAAAGAACCCAAAGTGGTTAATTATTAATATATATAATCTTATATAAGTCATTTGGACTAACCTTAGTTTTTTAGGAATAGAATAACAATTAATAATATAATATTTGTTTTAAAAACTATTTTTTTGTCAATTTTGACACTATTTGGTAATTTATTTTTGTAAAAATCATAACAACATGATTAGTTCTAAAAAAGTTAATTTCAGAAATAATAACATTCCATAGTAACCTAAAAATTATTTTAATTCATAAAAAGTCTCAAATTACATTTATTTTGGTATTTATAATATCAATTATGTTAATATTTCATTAATAAGGTAATTACTGCAGCATCATTGTGTCATAAATAAATTAATTTATTTAATGTCTAAAAATTAAAAATTAAATAACATTATGTAGGAAATATTTTATATTTCTAATTAATATTTATATTCTAATTTATCTTATGTATAACCCTATATTAAAAATGTTTTAGTTATTAAACTGTGATTTTAACTATTTTAACTCTTCTTTAAATAAAATAATAACAATTGTCCTAATCTAATACAAGTGGACCTAAAGGGTAATATTGTATTAATAAGGTTGTTTTTGGTCTAATTACACTTATCCAATAGAATTAATACATGTTTTAGGGTAATCATATTATCATTTTTACCCTTAATTACCCTATTTACTTTTAACCATGGTAAATTAAAGTAAAAAGTTACTATTCACCAAAAATTAGTTTTATCTTATTGAACCAAATTTTATTCCTTGATAATAACCATGTCTCTCATATTTTTAAAATTCCACTCATAGAAGCAATAAAATTAAGTTTTATGTAAATTTTCAAATTCTGCTAGGAGGTGGGCAAAAGACGGTGAAAAGTTCAATAAAATTTTTATATATCTAAAATTATTATAAAATGACTCCAATTAATTACATTGAACTTATATAGGTATTATGTATCAATTTTTACCTAAAATAAATATAAATAAAATAAGTAATCATTTAAATTAAAATTCAGTTTTAAATAGTAACCCAGTGTTTTCACTATTTATCAAAAATTGAAAGTTTTCAGAAAAATACCAAAAATTCACCCTAGCCTGATTTATTTATTCCAAATCCAAAAATGAAGTTTATTTTGAAAGATAAAATTTATAAAATTTCAAAATGTTGGTATTACTATTCATAATGGCTAGTTCATAATAATATTATAGTAATACCTTTTTTAGTGAAACTCAGTATTGCATATAACACACACTATCGAGGAAGGTTGCTCTGGCGTGCAACACAAGCCTAGAATAGTGTTTGCGTATACTGTATACTAATATGGTGTTTAGTATAGCAAAAGTTAATCTTGGTGTAGCGTACAAGACATCAATGAAATTAAAAAAAATATTTCTATTAAAATCTCAGGGTGTTACATTCTACCCCCCTTAAAATGAATTTCACCCTCAAAATTCTTCAGGGTTATAAATTGTTTACTACTTGAAAGTTTCATTCATAGAATCCTACATTGTAAAAAGGAATACTAAATCATCATTTTAAAAAGGAGCGTTAGAAACATAATGAATACCCAAAGTAACTCATCACTGGGTTTCCACATAAGAGAATATAGGTGAAAATATGGATATGGAAGAGAAATCTAAACATCATGTTTAGATGAAGAGTGGTATAGAACATGTCTATGAAAAATACAACAATCATAAATACATAAATTTTTTATTATTTAAGGTACCAACTGATTCATCAGATATGAGGGCACTAGAACAACATTTTTGGGTTTCAAGATAATTTCCCTAATGTTGAAGAATTTATGAATTAAAATAAATACTTACTTGATTTTGGTACAATCTTACTGTTGTTTGTTCCTTGAACAATTTCCACTTTATCTCTTAAGGAAATGAAGTTGAATTTGACTTCCGTGAAGTATTAGTAAATCTTGCGAAAGAATGATAGGTCATTCCATCTATCTCAAACAAAAGGTTTTCAAAAGTTATTAAATATACATAAGTCCATCTATAGGGAGATAAATCGTATATGGTTCCTAAAATTGAATTATACTTCATATATCATACCACTTAATAAATTTAAACTAATTTATACTAACCAAGGACTTCCTGTAGGCCATTTGTAAGTGATAATGTCTTGTCGCATTTCGGTTGTGGGTTCAATTCCCGTATCCTTGTTCAACGTGACGGGTTGTCACCCATCCTACAAGTTGTCCTTTTTATAAAACTATACTATTATAATATTACAAAAAATAATATCAAAATGTTATAGCCTTAAATAATACTATTTGAGGTCTAACTTAATCTATTCTAATATTTAGGCTTACCCAAACTCACAGTATAAGGAAAAAGGTTGATAGAGTGGTCATCTACCAAGCATATAAATACCATCATTTATCCCAATATATCATAAGATATGTCTTGTTGGTCACATTCCAAATATTCGAATGCCTTAATCATGTATTCTCTTGAAAAATGAATACCCATTTAACCTTAGTGAAAACATGAATGCAGTTAAAAGTTAACTCTTTCCACACACCAAATTCCCAAAAATTCTATATACTCAAACCATGATATCACTTTGTCCTTATATCAATCATGATCTCATGAATACTATCAAACATATTATTTTCTCCTTATCCATTAATTATGTGCATATCATCTACTTTTCAAAAATATTTCAATCACTTTTCATGGTTACCTGTTCCATATAATTACCAAAAACCACAATAAACCATTATATAGATATTCCAATGTTCCACAATACTATAAATGAGATTCCACAACTGTAATAACCTGATATTTTATGATATGTCTTCTTTTTAATTTATTTGATGTCAGGTGTTTTATGCTACAACAATATTATCTTGTGCTATACACCACACTGTATTAGCTTGAAGTATACGCAACACTATTCTTAGATTGTGTTACACACAATTTCATGTTCGTTTTATAATAGTCATTCTACGAAAAATTGATTGTATATATATATATATATTCAATGTATAAATGAAATATGGCTGGATTATGTTATATGAAATAATAAAGGATTCTTGCACAATACGCAACCCTGACTTTGCTTGCATTACACACAATCACGACCTTTCTGGATAACGTGTGTTGTACGCAATACAGGGTTTTACTAAACAATGATATATTATTATAATATTATTATAAACTAGCTGTTATGAATAGTATTAACTAAATTTTGAATTTTATAACATTATTATTCATCTTAAACATTTTTTAGAACATGGTATAAGAACAAAATAAAATTTTTCAGGTAAAATAGGTATTTTAAAAAAAAAATGCAGGTTTGCCGCATTTTGATGGCGCACCCACTTTAAATCTAGTTTTTGACATGTTTATAAGTTAAATTTTAGAAAATAAAATTATTATTGGGAATAAGGATATAAAATTTTACCTTGGATAAAATTTTCATATTATTCTGATAACTTTCATATTTTAATGAATAGAAAAAACACGCTATATTTTAATTAAAAACAACTTTTTTCATCACAATAACTTATGTAGTTAAATTATAATATTGAATGGTATTAAAGTATTAATAGAATATATTTTTACCATTTAATATAATTTATGTCATTAGCCTTGATTTTACATTGAATTCATAGGTTAAATAAATTCAATCTTTTGCAATGTTTTAAACAAAAAACCCATTTTCTTTCGACAACGAGATTAATTTTAATTTAATTTCTGAAACTTTTGTGTATTGAATTTGTAAAAATGGATTCCATATTTGGAATCATTAGGTCCAAATTATGTTAATAAGCTACCTTTTATTTTTGGGCTTTATGAATAGTAACTACGGTAAATTTTATTTACCATAGTTAAAGGTAAATCGGGTAATTAAGGGTAAATATAAGATTATAAAATTAATCTAACACCAGAAAAAATCCAATTGGATGACTAAAAGTCTACCCATATCACCTAAGGGTCGTATTAGAATCATTTAATGGACTTTTGTCCATTAAAATAACTTAATTATTATTAAAACCAAATAAAGTGACAACAAGTCACTCTCTTAAATCTTATAAGTATATTAATTTTAATTTAGTGATAAAATTCATGAAACTTCGAACATGTATAGTCTCCAGAAATCTAATGAAATTATATACATCATATAAATTTATTTTTAATTTTTTAGGTATTAAATAATTATCATTAATTTTGACACAATAGGGATGAAAAAAATTATTTATTTAGTGAAAAATCAATAATATAGTTTTTATTGAAATATTAATACATATAAAAGGCCCAAAAATCTTCACAAAAATTATTATTAGTGTATATATAAACCCTAATAATCCATTGGATGAATTGGTGACCATTTGGATCCTTGTTAAGATTATTATGACACTTATATTATTTTATTTTAAATGATGCCAAAGTTGTCACCTTCATAATTTAATAAATATAACAATTTAAATATTATGATTTTAAGATGATAAATTCGATTAAAAGTTTTATTGTGAAAGGTAATAGATTTATATTCATCATAGGATTTTATTTGTAATTTTTATGGATCAAATAAGTATATTAAATAATTATCCAAAAAATGATGTAGTAATTATTTTATTAAGAGATAAACCAAATAAATGGTTTTAAAAATAATAAAATAAATATTATATGAACTATTTAATGTGCTCAAATACTTTTATAGATACATATGAAATTTTATGAATCTATTAAATCTTTTAGTTCATACATATCTTCTGTATATTTTTTATTTAAATTCCAATAAATGAATAGTGTCAAAATTGACACTATTGTTATTTTATAAAAATAATATATTATAAAATTGTTTAAAAATCACAAAAATATTTAAAAATTATAAATTTAAATTTATATGGTAGAAAAGGTTATTAATTATCCAATTATGGAAAATTCACAACAAATAAGTAATTATTTGTTATAATTTATAATTTAGAATGTTATTACCACAAATAAAATTAAATTGATTAAATAAGGATAAATCACGTTGATAATGTTTAAAATAAATTTATAACATGTCTAAATTTGATTTTCTGATGAGATTAAAACCTTATATAATCTAATATTTGGATATGAGTCATTTTTGGAGGTTTTTAAGTGGGGTTAGATTTATTATAAATTAATATTTTTAAGAATTCCAAAGGTGCCCCTCTCCTCCCTTATAAAAGGGCACCTACTCCCTCTCTTCCTCACAAAAAATTGAGCCTTAAAGCTCGGCCAAACCCTACCAAATTATCTTCTCCACTTCCCTAGAAACATCCTAGAGGTCTTGGTCTTCTTTAAAGACCAATTTTAGTGCCCTAAGAGGATGTCTCAAAGAGGCGCTTCAAAGAAGAGGTAATGTCCATTACCGATTCTTTCAACTCTATTTCTTCTTCCACTTCTTCTTTTTTAGTTGTTTCATTATGAGGTAATAACATCAGTATCAATAAAATACTGATATGTTATTATAATTATGAAAAAACCATATTTCACCATCTATCTATCCAACGGAAAACGAAATCATCGCTCGTGCATACGTAGGGAATACCGTCTCCACGATGTGATGCGACTCGTTATACATGATTTTCATTGCATAATGATTACATAAATGAATTGAGTGAATAAATATGATATATATTACATTAATACCATTATGGAAATGAGGTATCTATGACCTAAAAAGAAGAATAAGAATTTATTAGTCAAAACCCGCATAAGAACAAAAAGTAATAAACACCCGAATAAAAAGTAGCAATGAAATATTACTAATAATAAGCTAAAAATATGACCATATATGATATCATAACAATAAGTATGATTCTGGAATAATTCAATGACATTATTTAAATCATTATATAGGAGTTTCGGACACTTACGAAGCAAATCAGACCTAAGTTAAGGGAAAATATCACAATCTCATTTTTATCCGAGATTGTTTATACTTTGGTATTTAATGGGGTGTATTTTATCATCCACATCCATGTTTCCTCAATATGTAATATTATTTCTATCCTCCTACAATTGTTTAAATCCAATTTTACCCTTCGTTGGGTTTTTAGTAAAATATATGAAAGGAATCTTTTGTCGTTTTTCGTACGAGGTTCTTTTTGACTTTTCCGACAAAAGTATGAGAAGAATGTTTTTTTAACTTATACGGCATGAATGAATTTTTAAAACATTATTTCCAAGAATCTTTCTTTACAATTTTTCAAGTTTATTTTTAATCAACTTCTTTTAGTTTAGAATTGTATGACATGTTAAGAAAGGAAAAGTGTTTTTGAAGTAGAAAGGATATTTTCCTCAAGAATGGAGTTCAAGTGTTTCATAAAAATTATTTTCCACCTAAGATAATATAGGGTTCTGTTTATATCCCTATAATTACATGGATTTGATTATGTTGTGATGGAAATATTTTTATGAATTTATTTATCTTATATGAATTGTTTTATGATGTCATGATGTTTAAGATTCCCATTTTTATTACATGGGTTATGCTATGATGTATGGTTTATGATTTTGTGGCACACATAAGAATGGTATCATTATGAGATGGGTGGGACCTATATCTCCCTGCAATGCATTGGGTAAAGATTTTATATCTCATGAGATTGACATGGCTGGAACAGCAGGTTAAACCGGTTCAGTAAAACAGGACTGAAACGAGGAGTGAACTTGGTTCAGAAATGGACTTTGTCCACTAAGATAGTCTTGGAAATGAGTCTTGACTAATAAGAAATGATTCTCTATGATTATGTGTGTATGCCACAAAGCTTCATGTTTTATGTTATGATTATTGTGATTACATTTCACTACCATGATTTATCCCATGTTATGAAATTATGATCTCTTTTGCAGGGTAAGATTTCCAAATTGTTATGTTCTTATGAATATGATGTGATTGATATTTATTTTGTTTACCCTTACTGAGCATTTGAGCTCACCCTTTTTATGTTTTATTTTCCCCGAGGATCAAAAGAAAGGTTTTAGGTAAGGAAACAAAAAGTGGAAGATCTTTATGGGAGATGTTGAAGATCTTTCACCACAATTAGAAGATTACGTTCCAAGTTTCCAAAGACACTAAACTATTACGGTCCTTGTGTGTCTGTTTTTGTTACGTATTAAGTATTCCGCAAAAGTAATGTAATTTCCATGTACGTCAAGCTTCGGGTCTCTACAGTTGGTATCAGAGGAAAGGTTTAGTCAACTTTTGGAAACTAGGATGCGAAAACATTGGTGAGATCCCTAGAGATATTTCTAAGGTATGTCTAGGGATATACCCAAGGATAAGTATACATATAAGATATAGTCCTAGAACTACAATAACGATATTAGAATTTAACCTAAGATGTTAGATATTGAGGGTTCTCCCCCTTTACTATGTTGTTTTCCCTAGCATGATTTTTGCCTCTCACACTATTCTTTTTGGGTTTTAGAAAATGGATCGAAACAGGAAGATTCATGATAATGGAGGATATGACGGACAATGGAATGATATTCTTCATGATAAACCAAATGAAACAGGATTTGGAAGTCTAAACATCTTTATTATGCCTAATCAGCAATCTCATAATATGATCAATAATCTCAACTTTGGTAAGTTTCCCGACTTAGATAATAAGAGAAATATGGAGTTTCATGATGATCATAGAGGAAAGAAAGTTCAATTTCCCTCATGTAAATCATGTGGGAAGAGGCATCGGGGAGATTGTTTCAAAGGAACTAGAAGATGCTTTGGGTGTGGAAAAGAAGGACACAAAGCCAATAAGTGCAAAGGAAAAGGTTCAGTTAACACCATGGATGAGGATAATGGTATTGCTATGACATCAAAAATGGTTAAATGTTTTAAATGTGGAATGTATGGGCATTATGCAAAACAATTCCCTAATGGAAAGTCTCATAAAGAGAATCAGTATGGTCGTATGGGTAGTATTTAGGTTGATGATGATGAAGAGACTACAAATGATATGTGAGATGAAAGAATTGTTGAAGCTTGGTCAATGGTTTAAGAAGGTAGTGGAATGATTACATGTTTATCAAGTGTAATGTTGTATAAGTAATATCATGGTACTATGGAATAAAGAGACATATAAGGATTGTTACACTGTTGTCTTTCCTAAGTTTTGAAAGTGTATGATTAATGGTACTAGTAACCATGAAGGGTTATTCAGATATTTTTGGAAAGTAGATATGCGCATAATGAAGGGATAAAGAGAAAATTAAATGTTTGATAGTATTCATGAGCTCATGACTGATATAAGGAGAAGGTTATATCATGGTTTCGGTATATAGAATTTTTGAATTTTGGTATGTGGAAAAAGTTAACTTTTGACAACATTCATGTTTTCACTAAGATTCAATGGGTATTCATTTTTCAAGAGAATACATGATTAAGGCCTTCGAATGTTTGGAATGTGACCAATAAGACATATCTTATGATATATGGGGATCAACGATGGAATTAACATGCTTGTTATATGAAATATCTGGTAATCATTTTCACTATAATATGAGAGTGGACTATAGTATTATGGATAAGCCTAAAGATTGGAATGGTTTATGTTGGACATAAGTTAATATTGTTTAAGGATATAAGTTTTTTTTGATATTATTTGTGGGATGTTATAGTAATGTAGTTTTAGAAAAAGGACAACCTGCAAGACAGGTGACAACCCATCGCTTCGGACAAGGCTATGGGAATCGAACCCACAACCGAAGTGCGACTGGACTTTATTGCCTACCACTGGCCTACAAGAAGTCCCTGTTTAGTAGAAACTAGTTTTATTATATTAAGCAGTATGATATATAAAGTATAAGTCAATTTTAAGAACCATATATGATTAATCTCACTATAGATGGACTTATGTATTTTTGATAACTTTTATAACATTTTGTTTGAGATAAATGGAATGACCCATAATTCTATCACATGATCTGCTAACACTTCACGAATGTCAAATTTAATTTCATTTCATTAAGAGATGAAGGAGAAATTGTCCAAAGAACGACCAACGGTGAGACTGTACCAAAATCACGAAAGTATTTCTTCTAATTCCAGTTTCATCATCTTTAGGGAAATGATCTTGAAAACCAAAAATGTTGTCCTATTGCCCTTATATCCGATGAATCAGACGGTACCCTAGATCATCACAAATTTATGGCTTTGTGATTGTTTGATTTTTCATAGCCATGTTCTCTACCACTCTCCATCAGAACATGACGGTTAGATTTCTCTTCCATATCCATATTTTCACCTATGTTCTCCTATGTGGAAACCCAATGATTAGTTAATTTGGGTAACCATTACATTTCATACTTTAGTTTTTAAAGCCAAGTTTTGGTATTCCTTTTTACAATGTGGGTTTCTATTAAAGAAACTTTCGAGTAGTAAAGAATTTATAACCCTGACGAATTTTGAGGGTGAAATTCATTTTAAGGGGGGTAGAATGTAACAACCCAATATTTTATGATATGTCTTTTTTTTAATTTATTTGATGTCAGGTGTTTTATGCTACAACAATATTATCTTGTGCTATATGCCACACTGTATTAGCTTGAAGTATACGCAACACTATTCTTAGATTGTGTTACACACAATTTCAAGTTCGTTTTATAATAGTCATTCTACGCAAAATTGAGTATATATATATATATATTCAATGTATAAACGAAATATGGTTGGATTATTTTATATGAAATAATAAAGAATTATTGCACAATACGCAACCCTGACTTTGCTTGCATTATACTCAATCACGACCTTTCTCGAAAGCGTGTGTTGTACACAATACCAGGTTTTACTAAACAACGATATATTATTATAATATTGTTATAAACTAGCCATTATGAATAGTATTAACTAAATTTTGAACTTTATAACATTATTATTCATCTTACACAGTTTTTCAGAACATGGTATAAGAACAAAATAAATTTTTCGGGTAAAATAATTATTAAAAAAAATGCAGTTTTGCCCCCTTTTGATGGCGCACCCACTTTAAATCTAGTTTTTGACATGTTTATAAGTTAAATTTTACAAAATAAAATTATTATTTGGAATCAGGATATAAAATTTTACCTTGTATAAAAATTTCATATTATTCTGATAACTTTCAAATTTTAATGAATAGTAAAAACACGCTATATTTTAATTTAAAACAACTTTTTTCATCGCAATAACTTATGTAGTTAAATTATAATATTTAATGGTTTTAATGTATAAATAGAATATATTTTTACCATTTAATATAATTTATGTCATTATCCTTGATTTTACATTGAATTCGTAGGTTAAATAAATTCAATCTTTTGCAATGTTTTAAACAAAAAACCCATTTTCTTTCGACAACGGGATTAATTTTAATTTAATTTCTGCATCTTTTGTGTATTGAATTTGAAAAAATGGATTCCATATTTGGAATCAGTAGGTCCAAATTATGTTAATAAGCTACTTTTTATTTTTGGGCTTTATGAATAGTAACTATGGTAAATTTTATTTACCATAGTTAAAGGTAAATCGGGTAATTAAGGGTAAATATAAGATTATAAAATTAATCTAACACCTGCCAAAATCCTATTGGATGACTAAAAGTCTTCCCAAATCACCTAAGGGTCGGATTAGAATCATTTAATTGACTTTTGTCCACGAAAATAACTTAATTATTATTAAAACCAAAGAAAGTGACAACATGTCACTCTCTTAAATCTTATAAGTATATTAATTTTAATTTAGAGATAAACTTCATGAAACTTCGAAAATGAATAGTCTACAGAAATATAATGAAATTATATACATCATATAAATTTATTTATAATTTTTAGGTATTAAAAAATTATCACTAATTTTGACACAACAGGGATGCAAAAAATTATTTATTTAGTGAAAAATCAATAATATAGTTTTTATTGAAATATTAATACATATAAAAAGGCCCATAAATCTGCAAAAAACTTATTATTAGTGTATATATAAACCCTAATAATACATTGGCCGAATTGTGGACCATTTGGATACTTATGAATATGATTATGACACTTATATTATTTTATTTTAAATGATGCCAAAGTTGTCACCTTCATAATTTAATAAATATAACAATTTAAATATTTTGATTTTAAGATGATAAATTTTATTAAAAGTATTATTGTGAAAGGTAATAGATTTATCTTTATCATAGGATTTTATTTTTAATTTTTATGCAACAAATAAGTATATTAAATAATTATACAAAAAATTATGTAGTAATTATTTTATTAAGAGATAAACCAAATAAATGGTTTTAAAAATAACAAAATAAATATTATATGAACTATTTAATGTGATCAACTACTTTTATAGATACATATGACCTTTTATAAATCTATTAAAGCTTTTAGTTCGAACATATATTCTTTTTATATTTTATTTAAATTCAAATAAATGAATAGTGTCAAAATTGACACTATTGTTATTTGATAAACATAATATATTATAAAATTGTTTTAAAAATCAAAAAAATATTTAAAAATTATAAATTTAAATTTATATGGTATAAAATGTTATAAAGTATCCAATTATGGACAATTAACAACAAATAAGTAATTATTTGTTATAATTTAAAATTTAGAATGTTATTACCACAAATAAAATTAAATTGATTAAATAAGGATAAATCAAGTTGATAATGTTTAAAATAAATTTCTAACATGTCTAAATTTTATTGGATGATGAGATTACAACCCTATATAACCTAATATTAGGATATGAGTCATTTTTGGAGGTTTTTATGTGGGGTTAGATTTATTATAAATTAATATTTTTAAGAATTCCAAAGGTGCCCCTCTCCTCCCTTATAAAAGGGAACCTTCTCCCTCTCTTCCTCACACAACATTGAGCCTTAAATATTGGCAAAAACCTTCCAAATTATCTTCTCCACTTCCCTAGAAACATCCTAGAGGTCCTATTATTCTTCAAAGACCAATTTTAGTGCCCTAAGAGGAGGTCTCAAAGAGGCGCTTCAAAGAAGAGGTAATGTCTATTACCGATTCTTTCAACTCTATTTCTTCTTCCACTTCTTCTTTTTTAGTTGTTTCATTATGAGTTAATAACATCAGTATCAATAATATACTGATATGTTATTATAAGTATGAAACAACCATATTTCTCCATCTATCCATCCAACAGAAAACGAAATCATCGCTCGTGCGTACGTACGGAATACCATCTCCACGATGTGATGCGACTCGTTCTACATGTTTTTAATTGCATAATGATTACATAAATGAATTGAGTGAATAAATATGATATATATAACACTAATACCATTCTGGAAATGAGGTATCTATGACCTAAAAAGAAGAATAAGAATTTATTCGACAAAACACGCATAAGAACAAAAAGTAATAAACACCCGAATAACAAGTAGCAATGAAATATTATTAATAATAAGCTAAAAATATGACCATATATGATATCATAACAATGAGTATGATTCTATAATAAGTCAATGACATTATTTAAATCATTATACAGGAGTTTCGGACACTTATGAAGCAAATAGGACCTAAGGTAAGGGAAAATCTCACAATCTCATTTTTATCAGAGATTGTTTATGCTTTGGTATTTACTGGGGTGTATTTTATCATCCACATGGATGTTTCCTCAATATGTAATATTATTTTTATCCTACTACAATTTTTTAAATCCAATTTTACCCTTCGGTGAGTTTTTAGTAAAAGATATGAAAGGAATCTTTTGTCGTTTTTCGTACGTGGTACTTTTTGACTTTTCCGACAAAAGTACGAGAAGAATGTTTTTTTAACTTATACGGCATGAATGGATTTTTAAAACATTATTTCCAAGAATCATCCTTTACAAGTTTTCAAGTTTATTTTTAATCAACTTCTTTTAGTTTATAATTGTATGACATCTTAAGAAAGGAAAAGTGTTTTTGAAGTAGAAAGGATATTTTCCTCAAGAATGGAGTTCAAGTGTTTTATCAAAATTATTTTCCATATAAGATAATATAGGGTTCAATTTTTATCCCTATTATTACATGTATTTGATTATGTTGTGATGGAAATATTTTTATGAATTCCTTTATCTTATATGAATTGTTTTATGATGTCATGATGTTTAAGATTCCCATTTTTATTACATGGGTTATGCTATGATGTATGGTTTATGATTTTGTGGCACACATAAGAATGGTATAATTATGAGATGGGTGGGACCTATATCTCTCTCCAATGCATTAGGTAAAGATTTTATATCTCATGAGATAGACATGGCTAGAATGGCAGGTTAAACCGGTTCAGTAAAACAGGACTGAAACGAGGAGTGAACTCGGTTCAGAAATGGACTTTGTCCACTCAGATTGTCTTGGAAATGAGTCTTGACTAATAAGAAATGATTCTCTATGATTATGTGTATATGACACAAATCTTCATGTTTTAAGTTATGATTATTGTGATTACATTTCACTACCATGATTTATCCCATGTTATGAAATTATGATCTCTTTTACAGGGTAAGATTTCTAAATTGTTATGTTCTTATGAATATGATGTGATTGATATTTCTTTTTTATACCCTTACTGAGCATTTGAGCTCACCCTTTTTATGTTTTATTTTCCCCCAGGATCAAAAGAAAGGTTTTAGGTAAGGAAACAAAAATTGTAAGATCTTTATGGGAGATGATGAAGATCTTTCACCACGATTAGAAGATTAAGTTCCAAGTTTCCAAAGACACTAAAATATTACATTCCTTCTGTTTCTGTTTTTGTTATGTATTAAGTATTCCGAAAAAGTAATGTAATGTCCATGTACGTCAAGCTTCGGGTCTCTACAACAACATTATTTTGGAATCCCTTTACATAAACACATAATCATTCCACCACATCGTTTTCATACTCAACATTGTTAATAGTGATCTCATGTGACTTCCCTTTGTCTTTTTCCTTAAGAGGTTATTGATGTCGATCATCATTAACCCTTGGATTAGGGCATTAGTTAGTATAATGCCCCATTTCCTTGCAATTGTAGCATTGAAGTGTTGGTGGAGCATTCTCTGTAATCTTTTCTCTATTCAAATCAATAGCTACCTTTTTCCCATTACTTCGACACTCAACAGCTCTATGAACTTCTTTTCCACACTTAAAACATTTTCTAGTACCTTTTAGACAATCCCCACCATGCTTCTTTCCACACTTTGAGCATAAAAAAACATTCATCTTCTTTTCACCATTATTTTGAGATTTCTCCTTGAACTCCATCTTTCATTTCTTGTCAAAACCATGAGATGGATATGTAACACAAACTTCCAGTTATACCTTGATATCACAACACACAATTTCTTCATAGATACTGAAGTCTCTTATTGATAATTTCCTTCTAAGACTTGGTTTTAAGCCACTAAAGAATCGATCAACTTTACTTTCAGTTTGGATGATAAATCCAGATGAATACCTTGCAAGCCTTGTAAAATTCGCTTCATATATACCAACAGATTCATCATCCTTTTTCTTAAGCTCAAAAAACTCCTTTTCCATCTTTGTTCAAAAAATATGAGGGATTTACTTATTGAAAAACAAGATCTTGAACTCGTCCCATTCCATGGATTCAATTTCATCTTGGGGCCTTGAATTCTTAATTTGAGTCCACCACTAGTTTGCTTCACCTTCTAAATAGTAAACAGCTAAAATAAATTTTTAATGTTGTGAACAACGAAGTATGGAAAATATCTTTTTAATGGTACTGATCCATTTTTCAGAAACAAGTGGATCAGAAGACCCATTTAAAGAAGGTGGACGTTGCCTCATGAAGGACTCAATAGAATATTGTTCCATTCTCTGCTCATTTGGAAGTCCAGAATGATTCATAGCTTGTGTAAGTATAGAAATAATATTTTTCACTCCATCTCCCAAAATGTTGGTTTGTTTAGGAGGACAATCATTGCATCGTCCATTACATAGATCAACACTGTTCCTTCGGGTTCCAGCCATCTTCTAAAACCCAAAAAGAATAGTGTGAGAGGGAAAATCATGCTAGGAAAACAACATAATAAAGGGGGATTAACATCAATATCTAACATCTTAGGTTTAATTATAATATCATTACCGTAATTATAGGATTATAACCTATACTTATACTTAACCTTAGGGACATCCCTAGACATACGTTAGAAATATCTCTAGGAATCTCACTAAAGTTTTCGTATCCTAGTTTCCAAAGGTTAACTAAACCTTTCCTCTGATACCAACTGTAGAGACCCATACTTGATGTACATGGACATTACATTACTTTTGTGGAATACTTAATATATAACAGAAAAACACACAAGGACCATAATAGTTTAGTGTCTTTGGAAACTCGGAAAAATAATCTTCTAATCATGGTGAAAGATCTTCAACATCTCCCATAAAGATCATCCCCTTTTGTTTTCTTACCTAAAACCTTTATTTATATCCTGGGGAAAAGAAAACATAAAAAGGGTGAGCTCAAATACTCAGTAAGGGTAAACATAGAGAACATAAAACAATCCATAAACATTTGAATTCAAAAAATTGAACATAAAATCTAAACATCAAAATCTTGAGCAAAGACATAAATCTTGGAGGTACGTAAGGAATATATCATAAAGAAACATCAATCATGATAAAATTGCATGGGAATAAAACATGTAATTGTGGAAAACCATTAAGCACATGATATTATTTCCATAGTAGCCAAGGAATTTCTGCAAAGACCATCTTAGTGGACAAAGTCCCTTTCTGAATCGAGTTCATTCCTCATTCCAGTCCTGTAACACTGAACCAGATTAACTTATCGTTCCATCCATGTCTATCTCATGAGATATAAATATTTACCCAATGCATTGGAGGGATATATTGGTCCCACCCATCTCATAATGAAATCATTCTTACGTGCTCCATAACATAAACATAAATCATTCATCATAACCCAAATAATAAAATGGGTTTCATAAACATCATCCCATCATAAAATAATCTATATAAAACAAATGGATATCATTTCATCATAAGAAAAGTGAAACCATGTAAATCATAGAGACATTATACTTGAAACATACACATATGAAATAATGTTATCTTAGATGTAAAATGGTTTTGATAAAACACTTGAAATGAATTCTTGATGAAAATATCCTTTCTTCTTCAAAATCACTTTATTTTCACAAAATACCATGAAATTTTAAAATGAAAAGATTTTTTTTAAAATAATCATGAAATTTCATAGAGTAATCTTCAATTAAATAAGTAGTTATGAAATCGTAAAAACCTATTTATGCCGTATAAGTTAAAAAAACCTTCTCCTCGTACTTTTAACAGAAATGTCAAAAAGTACCACGTATGGAAAACAAAAGAAAGATTCCTTCCATAACATGTAGTAAAAATAAAAATTGGTAAAAAAGACTTTAAACATACATAAAACCATTTTTAGAAAATAAGGACGTGGATCATAAATATTACCCCATTAAATACTTACAAATAAACAATCTCGGATAAAAACAAGATTGGAAAAGTTATCCCTTACCTTAGGTCTGATATGCTTCGTACGTATCTGAACCTCTTGTATAATGGTTTAAATAATGTCATTGGATTATTAAAGAATAATTTTCATCATTATGATATCATATATGGTTCACTTATGACTTTATATTACCCTTTCTTTTATAAATTCCATGTTAAAGCAGCGTTTTGGGTAAAATATTTTTATTTATCGTACATGTTCGGACATGTTGTTATTGATATTATTATTACTTATATAATGATATAATTAATTAAAAAATTTAAATCATGATTTATATATCATATATATTCAGTATATATATATAATATATATAGATAAATGGAATGAAATACACCGTTCATGGAGACGGTAGGCCGTACGTACGCATGAATGCTGTTTGACTTTCCTTATTGACTTGAATGGAAGTAAGTAGATGAAATATATATGTATATAAATACATAAATCCAGTAGTTTTATCATGTAATATATTTCATTATTATTCATTATATATACTTTATAATCATTCTTGAATGTTTAACATGGAGAATGAATCTTATCACGTTGTGGAGACGGTAATCCGTACGTACGCACGAGCAATGATATCTTTGCCATAATTATTGAATTGAATTGGAGTGGATAATATAATATCTCAGAATCAGTATGATGTTATAATAACAATATATAGTTATTCTTTACACCATTATATCAATCCAAGTAAGGTGGTGGTGGAAAAACAGATTACACCACGATGTGGAGACGGTATGCCGTACGTACGCACGCGCGGTGATTTCATTTTCCGTAGGATTGATAGAAGGTGAAATGGGTCTATTTCATATTTATAATAACATATCAGTATATTATTGATACTGATGTTATTACTTTATAATGAAACAACTAAATAAGAAGAAGTTGAAGAAGAAAGAAACTTGAAAGAATCGGTAGGAGAGATTACCGCTTCTTCGACACACCTCTTTTAAGCTTCCACTTAAGGCACTAGAGTTGGTATTTTGAGGATACAAAGACCTCTATAATGTTTCTAGGGAAGTTGATAAGGGAAATGGCCAGGGGTTGGACGATATTGAAGGCTCAAAATTTTGTGAAGAGAAGAGGGAGGAGGTGCCCTTTTATAAGGGAGGAGAAGGGCACTTTAGAAAAAACTTAAAATATTATTTTATAATAAAGTCATATTCGGTTTATAATGGATCCAAAGTGACTTCTTTAGAAGATAAAGTGGGTATGGGTCGAAATAATCTCAACCAATTTGTTTTTGAAAAGTTTAGGTTACTATTTTAACCTTATCATTTAGATTTAACTCTAAGTTAAATAATTTAACTTTTACCGTGTATTCTTGTTTTCTTACACTATATGGTTAATAAACATTCTATAACAAGACAAAAGAACCCCAAGTGGTTCATTATTAATATATATAACCTTATATAAGTCATTTTTCAAACCCTAGATTTTTAATAATAGAATAACAATTAATAATATAATATTTGTTTTAAAAACTATTTTATGTCAATTTTGACACTATTTGGTAATTGATTTTTGTGAAAATCATAACAGCATGATTTGTTCGAAAAACATTAATTTAATCAGTAATAACATGTCATAGTAACATAAAAAAGTAGTGTAATTCATAAAAAGTCTCAATTTACATTTATTTTGGTATTTGTAACATCAATTTTTTTAATATTTCATTAATAAGGTAATTACTGCATCATCATTGTGTCATAAATAAATTAATTTATTGAATGTATAAAAATTAAAAATTAAATACCATTATTTAGGAAATATTTTATCATTATAATTAATATTTATAGTCTAATTTATCTTATGTATAACACTATATTAAAAATGTTTTAGTTATTAAACATTGATTTTAACTATTTTAACTCTTCTTGAAATAAAATAATAACAAATGTCCTAATCTAATACAAGTGGACCTAAAGGGTAATATTGTATTCCTAAGGTTGTTTTTGGTCTAATTACACTTATACAATAGAATTAATACATGTTTTAGGGTAATAATATTATCATTTTTACCCTTCATTACCCTATTTACTTTTAACCGTGGTAAATAAAAGTAAAAAGTTACTATTCACCAAAAATTAGTTTTATCTTATTGAACCACATTTTACTCTTTGATAATAACCGTGTCTCTTGGATTTTTAAAATTCCACTCACAGAAGCAATAAAATTAAGTTTTATGTAAATTTTCAAATTCTCCTAGGAGGTGGGTAAAAGATGGTGAAAAGTTCAATAAAATTTTTATATATCTAAAAATATTATAAAATGAATCCAATGAATTACATTGAACTTATATAGGTATTATTTATCAATTTTGACCTAAAATAAATTTAAATAAAATAAGTAATAATTTAAATTAAAAGTCGGTTTTTAAATAGTAACCCAGTGTTTTCACTATTGATCAAAAATTGAAAGTTTTCAGAAAAATACCAAAAATTCACCCTAGCCTAATTTCGTTATTACAAATCCAAAAATGAAGTTGATTTTGAAAGATAAAATTTATAAAATTTTAAAATGATGATATTACTATTCATAACAGCTAGTTCATAATAATACTATAGTAATACCTTATTTAGTGAAACTCAATATTGCGTATAACACATGCTATCGAGGAAGGTTGCTCTGGCGTGCAACACAAGCCTAGAATAGTGTTTTCGTATACTGCATGCTAATACGGTGTTGCGTATAGCACAATTTAATCTTGGTGTAGCGTACAAGAAATCGATGAAATTTAAAAAAAATATTTCTCTTAAAATCTCGAGGTGTTACATAAATCACAATAGTTTTGATATATTTCAAAATCTACACCTGATGTGAGCAAAGAACAAGTGATTATCCTGAAAAATTTTCAGGGCTGTTCTATGGATTTTTGTTTGTAGGTTGTAAATGTTAAAAATTCTAAGGCCAAATATGGATAGATTTTCTCTTTTTGAAGCAATAATGCATGATTATAATTTTTTCTCAAGTATGGTCTCCTCATAACTCTCCTTAGAAGAAAATCATCTTTATACAGCGTTGAAAATATCTTCTCTATCTTAAAACATCATTATTTTAGTATAAAAAATGACATTTCTCTAATATTTTTTTTCTTGAAAGCTCTAGATAGGCACATATC
Organism: Viscum album; assembly: GCA_963277665.1. Taxonomy (NCBI): domain Eukaryota; kingdom Viridiplantae; phylum Streptophyta; class Magnoliopsida; order Santalales; family Viscaceae; genus Viscum; species Viscum album. The sequence goes on from OY728150.1 coordinate 687,971,673, forward strand.
TCTTCCATTGAGAGATATATATATAGACACAACTTCCTTTTTACTTGAATGATCTAAAAGGAAACATATTTTAGTAAATTATTTTTTTAATAAGAAAAAACATCTATTAAGAATTTTAATTTCCAAACAAAGAAGAAATAAATAATGTAGCACACCACAAGTCAATTTACACCTATACTTAATTTCTACTAGATAATGAATTTTCACTTTTAGAGTAGGTTGAGAATGGAAAATTGGCTTGTAATGTGGCTAAACTGACAAGATCTACATGGAAACTAAAGTTTAATATGGATGAAATGTACATGGTAGGATAGAATATATAGGATTCACTTGAAAAGGGGGTGTTAAGATTGAGATAATTTTGTTAATAATTTAAAACACAATTATGACAACCATTAAGTTTTAATGGAAATAATTCATGTTTTGGATAAAGAAATATTGGATTTTTTCTCACATGTAATGAGGTGAATTTTAATAATATGTAAAACATGGGTTTGAAGCCTCAAAGTAAGATGATTTCAATGATTAAGACAATGAAATGTGACATGAGATTCAAAAATCGGTGGTATTTTAAGAAAATTTCCAAAATCTTTTAATTGAGACTTAATCATTTTAACAATTTATTTATGGGTTATTTCAAGGTATATATTGTTTCACTCATTGAAATGGGTTTCCAAAATTAAAATGGTAATCATTTGAGCTCATAAGTTTTTTAACACAAAATTTGAAATGGAAACACACAAAATTTAAAAGAAAAATTGCAAACAAAATTTTTAAAATAAAACACACAAATTAATAACACAAAAAATAAAAATCTAACAGAAATTTTACTCCCCCACACTTATTTTATACAATTTACTAATTTTTAATATTTTATATGAGAAATTAAAATAAAGAATTTAAAAAATGAAAAAAACAATTGGGAAAGAAATAAACAACCTAGTTTTTATTTTTTAGGAGTATCCTTTAGATAGAATGATCTAAGTTTAAAACCTAAATGAAAAAGAATCAAAATTTATTGAATTCAAGGAAAAAAATAAGTTAATAGAGACTTGTTTTGAACCCCCTAAGTGGGTGATAGGATTTGACTACCCCATGTCAGGAAGTTCCAGCTAGTCATCCCTAATCTGAAGGTGTGTGTAATTTCTTCCACATGAAGCATAAAAACTATTTTTTTCCAATATTATTCCGATTCCAGAACTTTTATAATATTCCAATAATTAATTTCTTCAGGTTACCCTCCATTAATTTTTACTTTAAATAGTTCTTTGGAGGAGGGATAAAATATAAAGGGAAATTTAAAAAAACTTTAACCTCACAAATGACCTCCTCTGGTTGCTAAATTTTAATCTCACGATGTGGTTAATATTAAATTTCATCTTCAACGATTATTTATTATTTTAAAATAATCCTAGTACGACGATAATCATGTGTAATAGTGTAGTATTTAATTGGGAAAACCATTATTTCATTAATATCATCTTTCACATCATCTTATTATGTAAAATAAATCCAATCAAAAAATAGTAGGAACTAAATATACATAGGGATATGAAGTTATAAATTTATTTTCAAAATAATCATAAAATAATGGATAAAAATTTGATACTTCTCCCTACGCATTCTTAGGTTCCAACATTGTTTGGGAGTGGATAACAATTGTATTAAAAGTGTGTAGTAGGTAAGGTTCCTTTAAATGTTCTCTAAAATTGAATGCCTCATGTTTCTCATCATCATTAGACAAAGGTTGATACAATTGTTCTAAATTTTTAATTTTAAAAGTCTGTTTTCACATGAAATGTCATTTTGAAAAAATTACCCCAATTAATTTTTAAAGAATTATGATTTCCAAAAGAAATATCAACTGGTAAATTAGTGATAATATCTTCCATTAAATTTGAAAAAAGTGAATGTAAATTCTTTTTTAACTCACTCATAAAGGTTCCTCAATATAAAAAGTAGTTGGGAAAATATTTTCCATTTCTTCAGTATAATTTTTAAGTTTTCAAATCTTTTAATTATTTTAAAGTGGCTGAAATATTTTCAGTTTTTTTATTACTTCTTAAATCATAACTACATTTTTTGAAGCACCATATTTTTTTTGTATCATGAAATTTCTTTATTGGATCATATAAACATTTTTCTAGAATTTATATATTAAAAATTATTCATTATATGACTCCTAAATTTTTTTATAATCAATACAATCATAAGAGTATTCGCTCTAAAAATCTATTTTTTTTGTTTTTTAAAGACTCCGAATTAGTGGATAAAACTCTATAATTTGATAAAAAATTAGAAAAAAAATATGAAAACTCCCTGAAAATGGAACCAAATTTATGATGGGATTTTTTAAATTAAACTCTAATAAATAATTTTACCCTTTAAAAATTCATCGCAATGGTGACCATGGGGTTGTCTCATAAGGAGGTTGCCGAATGAGTTGTCAAACTATCACTTTGTTAATTTGTTTTTGTTAAATGTATGAAATAAAATTGGGCAATTTAAATGATTTAAATGATGTTAAATTAAATAAAATTACATTAATACAAGAAATTTATTTTATTTATTAGAAATCAAAAGCAAACCATACTGAAAAAAATATAAAAAAAGTCAGTGGTGGAAAAATATTGATCTTCAGATAATACCTTTATCATTGTATAATTGAACTATCAAATTTCATTTTTCAGTATATAACTAAATAGATCAAGGGATACACCTAAATTACGTAGAAACCATACTATGACATCAAATATGGATTTTGATCACCTTATTAGAGTGATATTATCACCCAAATACCTCTGAGAAACTAAAATTGACTAAACTCACCATGATTAAAGTCGAGACATTTCCAAAGAAATTTAAATAATGAGAATAACCAATTTAATTTAATAAGTTTAAAAATAGTCCATAATAATTTATAATAAAGTTAATTCAAGAATCAAAAATACCCTCTTGGTTCAAGAAAAATAGTTTTCATTGAAATATAATGGAAAACAAATAAAACTAAAAAATAAAAAGAGAAGAGTCCTCAGATCTCTACTACCCACCACCACATGGAGTATATACCTTCATTAATTCATTATATTCAATGTAAATTTTTTTATACATCATATATTTACAATAAAATCACCCTACTTCATTATAAAAATCTTTTGAAACCAAATGGAGATGAAAATATAAAGGAAAATGGGGTGGAAAATGTTATATCCAGTTTCTCTCCCCCTAATTTTTTCTAAAATCTAGTCCTATCTTATGTATAAATATCCTTTTGGTTTATACTATAGAATTGTTATAAAATTAATCATCTATGAACCCTACAAATTTCAATTATTTTGGAAATATTTAATAAAAGTTATATCCAATTTATTTATGTTTATTTTTTCTACCCTAAGAGACCTTTCAACTTTATCAATTTAGGCTCATGAAAAGGCTAGTTTAATGAGAGAATTTATACTTGAAAATTAACATAGATGCACAAATATGAGTATTATATCCTCTCTAACTAAAATAATATAATTTGGAGACATTTAGATATATTTATTTATAATTTAATATGGTAAGATTCATTCTATCGTCCAAAAAAAGTTTCCACAACGAATTATTTATTTGGGACTCAAGAAAGTCAAATCCACACTTATCCTAGTTGGAATAGTTTTATCCCAAGAATATAAGAAGGATTAAAAAAATAGTTAATCAATGTATGTTAATAGTGAGAACATTTACACTCTAACCAAATAAATGATTGAAAATAGTTAAATTTTCCGAATTAGGAAATTTTCACTTTTATGCTCAAAACATCACTAAAATCTAAAAATAATGAAATTCATATCGAACTGGTAAATTGGTGGGGTTTAAATCATTGAATTAATTATGAAAAATAGGTGAAATACTAGGTCTACCATTTCCCTATTATGGTTTCACTACCTAATTAGTTTTAGTATTCCTAGAATCACTAAAGGTTTCCCAATTCTGAGGAAGAGAACTATTCTAACATGATTATCCAGTAAAAGAATAATATTTCTAAGAAACATGAGATGTATTTATAGAAAATAAATTTGAAGAGTTAGGAATGTAATTCTAAAGATGTCCCACCTAATTACAATTTTGGCATGCTTTGGGTGGTTCCATAAAGTATCACTTCTTACGACCTAACAAAAAATGTTGGAAACATCTGAGCTTACTATTAGGTTTTGGATGAAATATAACCTATATAGTGGCTTGATTATATTATTCTAAAACACCTTAGAAGTATTTTTCCCTATTACTCATCCCCTTATCATTATATTTCCAACCTATTCTCATATATAAAAACATAATTCCTGATGTAGTATTCCTAGTAATATCCATTTCTTCCACTTTCTCTCTATAAACTAGGTTCATATAATTAGTAATATAGAGAAAATATATCTCTGAATGAATTTTATACTATAGTATAAACTCAAATATATGTTTCTTAAAATATGAAATATTAGTTACTTATAGAAAAAATAAACTATGTTCATAAACTTAGTTATATATTACAAAACTCATTGATTTTATTACTTAAGACTAAAAATATGTCATTATGGTTATCTTGAAGGTTTGAGGGTTGAATTTTCTGTTGAGAAATTCTTTAAATCCCTCCCATGTAACACCTTGTTTGAGTTTATCTTGGATAGCTAAATCCCTACTTTGATTTGAAAGATCCAACAACATGTATACAACTAACTTCACATTTATGTTAGCTAGGGTTCCAAGGAAATCAAAGATTGGATTCATTATGTTAATCCATGTTTTTTCTTTTTTAGGTTTTGAGTCTCCATAAAAGGTTAGTGGTTTTTTTGAAACTACGCAGAATGATCCATATATCATTATTCATCATTTTGTATTCCCAAATCATTAGCTTGTAAATATTGAACAATTTTTTGAATAAGCTGTTGGATCACCCATGGTTCAAGTGGAACCACATTATATACAACCACATCTGGTGGATTTTTAGGTCATTTAATGATTTCCATTTATCTAATGATAGAATAAAACACTACTTAGTCATTTCCCATTAGAAAACTAAAGGAATATAATATTCCAAATCATCTATAACAACAATTATTATAACTAATTTCCAAAAATCATCAAATAGAATATGAACAATGTAGTACTAGTGGGAAGTCGCATTAGTAATTCATGATACTAAACACTCATCATCTAAACCCACAAAAATGTGATGAAAACAAACATATAAATGTTTTAGAATATTTCTATCCCCAAACCAGCCTGGTAACATAAATTTCTTCATAAATAGGTTATAGACATCTATTTATGAAATAAATTTTATGTTATAACATTTTCTATCTCCTTATTACTATCCCAATATGATGGACCTACCAAATATGATACCAATTAGGATATACCAACCCTAACCATTAACTTTCAAAGAGATGAGGTCCCACTAAACTTAGGTGAATTTACTAAGATAAAAATATGTGGAAGTAAATTCGAATGATTTATTGAAATTATGGTGGAAAAAAATTCCTTTTTTAACAACCATAACCCATCAAGACAAAAAAGAACAACCAAAACGAAATATATAATTAATGAAGTATAGACAAAAAATATCAAAAGAAAAACCATTAAAAAACATTATTAGAGTAGTTGTGAAAAGGTATAAAAGGTAACCTAATATTACATAGTCATTCATAACTTTATATTACTCATATCCCTGATTTTTTACGTAAAAATGATTAATTTCTAGTCAATGTTTATTTTTTTATCATAAACACATAAGGATAAAATTATTGAAATTTGTTGAATTACACTGCAATTTAATGTTTTGATCATATATTTTAAAATAATAATCCAAATTATGTGATTCTTATTTTTTCATATTCTTAATTCAGATTAAAAATATTAATTAAACTGGATCTTTTTCCAATCCTTCCATTTGAAGGTCCATATGGATCACAAAATAAGGCATAAAGAACATTTCAATGAAACCGGAATAATTGTGATATTATATTTTCTTGGATAAATACAGATGTCCAAATTCATGGAAAACCCATCATAATTCTAGGGAAATTACATTACAACTTGGATAAAACTTTCAAGTTTCAACTCAACCAAAATGGGTCCCAATTGATGGATTAAATTCCAACCCAAAATTCTATGCGGGATTTGAAAACAACCCACCATTATTGACTTTCATCCTGATCCAATTGACCAATTGAGATGAAATTTTATGTAGATAAATTAAATATAGATGTTTCTATTTTTTATAAGAAATGGTTCATATTTTAAGTCATATTTATCTCCATAAATGCATTCACATTTAGACCAAGGAAAAAATTGACACAAAACTGGACAACGACACATGGTTTTGAAAAATATCCATAACATTGGTTCAAAAAGTCTTATGGATTCCATAATTGGTGGTTAAACTTTAAAATTATATTTCTATAATTTTGAAGAAGAATTTTCTCTAGATTATGCTATCTGAATGAAAAAATTGGGGATCCAAGTTGAGGTGTAGTTTTGGAATGAAAAGTTTCCACCACCTTGGTCTATATATACACTTCCCTACTATCATTTCAAGGAGTTAGAACTTCAAAAAAATAGAATGATACATTGAAATTACTAAATCCTTGAAAAATTACTAGAAGGACCTTACAAAATCATGTTTCTTCTTGACTGACAATTCCTCCATGCTTTCTTTTCATGTTTGTTTTACTTGTTATTAATCGTAATCATATAAGTTTGTTTTCATTTAAATTGAATATTAATGCATGTTACTTCATCATATTCTATAATTATCATCCAACCAATGTTTTTCAGTATTAATGTTCATAATTATTTTAAATCAAGTTGAAAAACATTCCCTTCTTTCACTTTCTTATTCAATAAAAAAATCATGTTTAATATTATTCACCATTCGTGTGTGTCTGTGTTTGGTACACTACTCATATATAAACCAATTGTTTTTATTATTATTTTAACTGATCACCATAAAAATCATAAACAAAATTAATAACCATATCAATGGCTGATTAAATGTCCTATTTTTATGAGTCATAATTTGGGGATGTGAAGAGATTGAGAAATGTTTCTAGTTAAATATTATTTAGGTTAACATTTTATCATGTTAAACTTAAAATGTCATGGATTAATGACATGTTTTATTTAACTTGGGGATTACATGGATTATTATAACCATAAATACACCACCATAGTTAAATATTGATTGATATTATAACCCTAGTTAAGTTAAGGCATTGATTAAATCCTCAACAATTATGAATTATGATCAAAATCATCTTGTGAAGTGGGTGTTAATTTAATGTAATATCATACAATGCTCAAGGATATCATTATTGTAAATCCCCAATTATGAAGTCACTTCAATTTTATCAAAATTTTAAATTTAAATTCATCTATCAATCAATTTTATTATGCTCCACAAACAAATCCACCTATAAAAAAATAGACTCTAAAATAAATAGTATCATCGATGAGGATTATACTTGAGAAATTCTATAAACATTAGCTGATCACTGGACCTTCGAATGGTTGAGAAGAGAAAATTGGACTTTCTTAAAATGGAACTATTTCTTAGGATGGTTCAAATTGTAGTCATTAGTTTTTTATTTTTATAGAAATACAAAAAAAATTCCAAAAAAAACCAATTTGTTTTTTCAAAGAGACACATGAAAAACCCATATTCCACTAAAAAATAAAAAAAGGAAAGAATAAACAAACAAAAAACCACCTTCTTAATTCTTCAAAACTCATTTGAATTCACTATATCCTTTTAAAAAATCCATTAGATTTTTCTGACCTGGAAATTGATAAAACTCTTCACTGACTTTGGAGGAACATTAAGGTTAATCAAATCACCCAAGACCTATTTATTGTCTTTCCAATTAAACTAGACATAGAAAATCATAGGGAAGAAAACCATAAATAACTATCTAACCCTAATATGAATTACCAACCCTCTAGTGTTAAATATCTAATCATTGAGGTAGATTTCAAACTCAAATCATGTTTGATTCATATTCTACCTCATTTCTACAGGCCAGCCGGTAAGGGTACTCATCTTCACCTCAAATAGTTTGAAGTGACATGCTCTTCCATAAGGCCACAAAGGGTTTTTGAAAAATAAATAAAACATTGATAATTCCCTTTCTCCCAAGTCAAATCCATCAAGTCTTGTATTTACTACCTCCCTCATGGTTCTATAAACTCCTGGATTGACATGAAGAATCCCTTTCTAGGGAAATTCATACCTTCTTATAAATCATATTTTATCTAAAAGTATATAAGTGGTATCCAAAAATTCCCCAATTAATCACTCCATGAGTATTGGGATAGGTTCAAAAAGATTATGTAAACCTACTTATAACACAAAATTCCTTCCCAAATCTTTATCCAATACTTATAGGGTTATTGGATAAGGAGAGAAATCTCATTCATTCTTCAAGTGGAGGTGATCTTATTGAAACAACTCATGAAGTTGAATGATATATCATAATAAACATGTCTACAAACAAACAAAAATTCCATACTCAAGTACATGATCAAGTCAAACAAGTCCTTTAGAATCAATCCATAGAGACCAACAAGATGACCAAGTAGATAAGTGAACCTATAGGTCATGTGCAACAACTAGCGGTGGCTTCCAAATCCACAACCTCATCTTCTCCAAAATCTATGTTCCCTAGATATATAAACAATTATGGAATCTTTAGCTCACTACCTCATCTAGACAACACATGTGCATAGCTTCCATAAGATCCATCAGATTTATCTAGACCAATAGAGATCAATGCAGTATTTGATCAGCGAAACACCAATCCTCAACTATCAGGTTAGTTCATTAAAAACAACAGCCAACCCCACTTTGAGCCATGATCTTCTACCTATAACCTAGGATTTATGTATGGTAATTATATTTTTTATCCACCTCTGTTCCATCCTAAAAATACAAACCAATTATAATATGGTCAAGATGGTGGTAACTTCTAACAACCTTAACCTTTTGTACCTCAATATAAAATCATCAATCATACTACTAATCCTCCTAGATTCCACTATCATAGTGAGCCTTATAAATTCCCAAACCAATATAACCACTTTCCCAAGAACCAAAATCACGGTAATCCTAATGCGAGATATGCCTCGTTTTTCTAAGAAACCATGGGAAATTTCTATGGAGGATCTTACGTACTTCACCAATTATGGCCTTAAAAACATTAGAAAACAAATTGGTCAAATTTAATCCCACCTAAGTATATATAAAAAATATAATTATTCTTAACTCCTAGATCAACTATTTCCCAATACCAAGGGTAATGTAAGAGAAATGATATTTCGATAGGGGAAAAGATTTCATGCATCTTGGAATATCCTCTAAATAACCATTGAATATTGATATTAAAAAATATAAGAATAAAAGGTAGAAAATTATCCTTAATCCAATACATATCCTCATTTCTTTCCTCTAAGGAACCCAATTCCTTTCCCCCAAGCTATCTCTAATCCAGGGAAGTCCTTTGAACCCAACCCTGAAATGCTCAACATGTTTAGATGCGTTGATGCCAAAATTTCCCTCTTAGATTATGTATAACAATTCACTAAGTATTAAATGTTTCTTAAGGATTTTCTCACTCATAATAGAAAAATTATGACCATCTAAAATGTTTCAATATAACAGTCTACACCCATGAATTTTAAAGATCTCAGGACCTTTTTGGTTCCATGTAAAATAGTAACTTCTAACTTTTATGATGAACTCATAGACCTATTATCATCGATAAATGTCATTAAAAAATCCATATTATTCAAATTTGTTCTAGTACCCTTTCACCCAATGAGTGTTGTCATCCAATTATCCAATTGAAGAATAACCGGTCCTAGGGGAATAATTGAGGATGCCCTTGTATGAGTTAACGATCACATATTCCTAGATGATTTATATGTCCTTAACATGGAAGGTAAGATGATTTATTCTTGATCTCCCCTAATTCTAAAAATACCATTCCTCTTGATAGTTAGAACTAAGATTTTTGTCCATGTGGGAATCTTATCCATGGAATTCGATGACCAACTTTCCAGGTTCAATATTTTTCAAGCCATGTGATACCCATCATAGTATCAAATTGCATTATATATCCATTCTTCCAATGAAACTTTTGAGAGTGTATTTAACCCCATTCCATCATGTTCATCATGTCCTAATGAGAGATGTTTTTGTGAAATTTTCACCATGATTAACCAAGTCATAAATGGGGAAGTTTATTCTGACATTTCATTCACATACTCCATCGATATAAAGGATCTTGAAAAATATCATGAATCTCGTATGAACTCTGATCTCTACTATTAACTCATAGACAATATTGAGGAAAATGAATCGAAACCAATAAAAAGGCCTTTCACTATTTATAAGTTGCTTGGTCCACAAAAATTGCATGAAAATGGTCGAAAACATATTCCTCCACACCTAAAAAGGCCTTTATGAGTATCTTTTTATAATTCATTAAGCACAACATTGAGGTATTTAGGAAAGCATTTACCATTTATGGTGATTTATATGAATCCTTCTTGAATTCAGTCTCTATAGTCCTAGAAAAGCATGTCAAATGTATCCTTGTGATGAATTTCAAAAAATGTCACTTCATGGTTACTGATGGGATTTTTCTAGGGAACATAATTTCTCAAGATGGTATTCATGATAGTCCTACCAAAATTAAGGTGATCCAATCACTTCTTGACCGCACATCAGTTTCATAAATCCATTCAATCCTTGGTCATGCCGGTTTCTATCAATAATTCATCCATAAATTTAGTAGTATTTCCCTCCCACTCATCCTTCTACTCCAAAATTATGCTACATTATAGTTGGACAAGGCTTTCAAGAGAGCCTTAATTGAAATAAAATCTTATTTTATATCTACCCTTATAATCCAACCCCTATATTGGTCTTTACCCTTTAAATTTATGTGTGATGCTTCTGATAGGTCCCTTAGGACCATTCTTGGTTAATGAAGATAAAAAATATTCATGCCATATATTATGACTCAAAAACACTTGATGAAACTCAATCTCATTAAACTATCACTAAAAAAGAACTTCTAGTTGTGGTTTTTTCCTTGGATAAATTCCAACCCTATCTATTTGGTTCCAAAATCATCATCTTTAAAGACCATTAAACTTTAATGTTCTTACTCAAGAAAACTGACTCCAAAGTGAGGATGATAAGATGGATCCTAATGCTCCATGATTTTAACCTTGATACCAAAGATAGACCTATAAAAGAAAACCTTGTGGTTGATCCCCTGAGTAGAATTTAAAATTCTTCTCATACGAAAATTATTGATATTGAATTAAGCACTGAACACCTCTCATCTCTCACTCCAAAGTTACCATAGAATACCCTAATTATAAATTACTTGGTTTCTAGTGTTTTCCAGAATTTTTTTCAAAAGAAAAAAAGAAGCTAAAAAGTGATTCAAAATACTATTTTTGGGATGATAATAAACTTCAAAAAACTAGTGATTACATGGTGATTAGGATATGTGTTGATGAAGATGAAAATTCCTCCATCTTGGAATTCTTCCACTCATTTTCTGGAGGTGTCCACTTTGGAACAAAATGGACCTCACCAAAGTTCATTAACTCATGATTATTATAGACTTCACTCTTCAAGGACTCACATGAGTTATTCAAATCATGTCCACCTACCAAAATTTTGGTATAATTTCCAATAGAAATGAAATGACCAAAAATACCTCAATCTTCTGTGAGATCTTTGATGGATGGGGAATCAATTGCATGGGATTATTCCCCTTTCCAATGGATTCAAATATATTTTTCTTGTGGATGATTATGTTTATAGGTGGGTCATGTCCAAACCCACTAAGAAGGATGATGCACATATTGTTAGTGAGTTCCTCAAAATCCACATCTTCCATCAATTTGGAATACTACATGCATTGATATCTGACTTAGGAACCCATTTATATAATTGGACCGTGGAATATCTTTTAAAAAATAATGAGGTTTTACATAAAACATAAACTGTATATCAACCCAAAACAAATGATATAGATGAACTTTCTAATAAAGACGTAAAAAGATTATTTGAGAGAATTGATAAGCACACAAGAAAACAATGGCTTGAAAGACTTAGTGAAGAGATTTGGGCTTATCTAACTGGTTATAAAATACCCATTGGAATGTCTCCTTTTTTGGATAATATTTGGTAAATCACGACATTTACCAGTTGAAATCCAACATAAGTCATTTTGAGCTATATAAACTTATAATTTCAATTAGAAAAAATCTAGTGAAGATAAATTGTTGTAGTTCAATGAATTGGAAGAGATTCAATGTTATTCCTATGATAATTTCAATCTCAACAAAGAAAAGGAAAAGGTACTCCATAAAAAACACAACCAGTGAAAGGTATTTAATGAAGTTGAATAAGAAATTCTCTAAAATTATCAATTTCAAATTCACCTAGGTATGATTAATTCTCATTGGGAAGGTCCTTTATTTGTTACCAATTTTTACCCATTTTGTGCAGTGAAAGTCTAAGAACCTTCTTCCAAATAGACATTCGTGATTAATGGGAATCATTAAATCTTAACCGTGGGAGGAAAAAAAATTCCAAGAACCACATCTAATTCCACCAAATCCCAAACTACTACAACAGACCCACCACTTCACAAACCAATGAGCACCTCTTTCCCTTTAACTACCGACCCCCCTCTTATTCCACCACCACACACACTCTCTCTTTATCTATCTATCATATTCTTCTTCCTCTATCATTCTAATTTTTTACCAAATTTTTCATCAAACCTTATTTTTTTTTCTTTATCTATTTTGTGAGTGTGCATTTTAATAAAAACTAAAAAAAATTAAAAAATAAAATAAGAGTGAATATTAATCACCATTAAATTTTGAATTTTTGTCCAACCATTTTGGGGAGTCAAATGACATATTTTCACCTCAATTGTTTTTTTCTATCATAAATTTTGATAAATATTTTTGATTTAATAACAAAATAAATTGAATGCTCAATTTTTGATTTGGAAAATGATTCTTCCCTATCCAAGAGTAACATGTGTATTTCACCCCTAATTGTGAGTCTTGACATTGTGGACCTTTAAACTGATTTTTTTCTTTGTGTACGTTAATATGATATATTAATTTCTTGAACCACATGAGAATCCTAATATCCAAATAGCCTAAAATCACACTTACATTGATCCTGAAGGTCCCAGGCGCAGTGGAAGCTTGTGGGTGGATGCACCCACTTGAATTTTTGTCATTGGCCATGATCAATCTGAGATCAATACGACGATAAATTCTAGACTCCAAGGATCGAATCGAAGAAATAGACACAGAATAAGAATAGTCCCGGAACCACAGAAGAGGATCATCAAATGTTGATTATAATTAATTTAATTAATTTACAAGAATTACATTTTATGGAATTCTTTATTCATTGATATTTCTGATCACATTTCGATGTGATCCGTTATTGCGTCGCAGAAGCCAAGTGTAGACTTCCTCTAGTGGTGATCCACACGTGCACCACGTATCTCTAGAAACTTCCAAAGTAATATCTGAGTGCTATCATTGAGAAACCTTTTCTTATGTTGTCCTCCATAGATTTCCTTAATCTGATGGAGGAGGATCTCTCTCAGTCTTGAGAGCGTTCTTGGAGGAAGGAGTTCTTTTGGCCCTGAGAGAATTCTCCAGAATTGTTGTGCACAACGATTAGGCAAAAGTGTTGGGGTTGTGAGTATATTTATAATCGCGTTTGAGGTTATATTGTTATGACAATAAATAAATGAATTACGCGTTTTATTTATTTCATTAAATCTTATTGAAAACCCCTTGTCGAATCATTAATTCCTTGAAAAGCGCCCACACAGATTATAATAAATATCATTTAATAAAACGATATTATTTCTTCAAAATCTTGATGGGAAAAACTACACTGCGTGTAATCATTAATACACGACATGTACTCATTTTTCATTTCATTTCGAAAATTAAAACTACATGGCATGTACATTCAATGTAAACGACATGTGTATCTTGTTTTCATTTTATTCTTACTCCAATATTAAAATGATTTAGGTTTCATTGAATAATTATTAAACCAAATACAGGAATAATCTTTATTCTACTTGAGATACTTAGATACACTTAGTGTGTGACCCTCTAGGACTCTTTCTTGTTAGCATTAGGGAGGATTGCATAAAGTCCAAGATTACTGTCTAACAATGGGTCAAGGCACCCAAGAGAAAGAAGTTGACACTACATTGACGTGTTACCTCATACGAACAATTACCGTGTAATTTAATCCCTTTTTCTCAATATCTCATCAAGCAGGTTTCATAGCAGGGTCATAAACCTATATGCTTGATCCGTTATTAGTTGACATCCAAAAATAAACTCTTCGTGACACCATGTCCATGGAATTTGTGCAATAGTTCTATTTAAATCAAATAGCCTAAGATATCTACTACCATAAATATGGAAGGGAAAAATTATTCCTCAACTTATCCATTAACAACATGTCATTAGTGACGCACCCAACGTACCCTACTTCCCGCCAACTGTCTTCATGACAGTTTTCATCAACAAATCTAAGTGTGCGAGTCATGACATGAGTTAATGATAATATTTCAGTCTAAAGACCATTACACACACTCATAGATAGAAATGTCCAATGACACCAATACATGCATAATTACTACTGGCGGGTCAATTCTCATAATCTCCCATCTTAGAGATTACCATGTTAGAACTCCATGAGATAGAGTCTTGTCTTCTTACGAGAATTCTCACATGACGGTCTATATACTATGTGTCCTATCATAATTTTTCATCCCACCATAGAACTTTATTTAATAATATTGTTCTAGTATTTCAAGGTTCTCATCATAGAGTGGATCTTCCATGACCTTATTAATGCAACAAATATTCCAGGACATTAGTATATTATAGTCATCTAGAACAATGAACAATATATAATAAGTGTACATTCCTGTAATCAAAGTATATATAGTTGGTTCTCAGGACACCAACTCTAACAGATCCTATTTTTGGAATCCCCTACAAGATTATAAAAACCTTTTTTATATCCACATTACAGGCCCAAAACCCTCTCCCACCAAACATATATATGGATTAAAATTGCATAATTTATTAAAATTTAAGTGTGGGGGAGTGGATTTAATTTTGGGTATTATTTTCTTGATTTTCTTCATGTCATCATATGCTTATGGGAAAGAATCCATTTTAGTGTGGGGGAGAGGATTTCATTCGGTGAGTTTTGGGAATGGAATCTTGTTTATGTATTTTTTAAAAGTTATTTAAAAGTGTTCAAAAAATGAAAAATATGAAAAAAGAAAAAAAAATTAAAAAAAAGAAAAGAAGAAGGGGTATTGTCTTGGGAAGGTCAAAAATCAATCTTCATAAACCTGAGATATTGTTATAAATATTACAAATAGTGTTGTGGGGAGATAAAAAAGTGTTGTGAGAAGAGTGTGATTTTTTTTGAAGTGAAACTTTCAAAAAAGAAAAAAAATAAAAAAGAATAAAAAAATAAACTTGTATTATTTTTTCTGGTGTCATTGATATAGGTTGTGTTTTTTTACAAGTTTTATTTTTTTATCACCTTCCAATTTTATTTCTATTTTATGTTTTCATTTATACAATATTTCACTTGTAAATATGTGTTTCTATAACCTTTCATGTCTCATTTCAAAAATTTTGGATTTATTTTTTCATGTTGATTTTTTAACCCTCTTCTGATATCTTTTGAAAATTATATTCCTACTATCCTAGAGCCACTGAAACCCCCCTGAAAAAAGAATATTAATTTTTGTTCTCTTTTATATATTTAATGGAAGATAAAATCTTTTTCAAACTTTATGTTTTCACTTTTGGTTGGTGAATGAGTGAAACTCCTTGAATAAATTTTTATCATTTTTATAGGAGTGAGTTTTGAGTGCCCAAATTTTCCATTTATAATTTTAAGAATAAAAAATTAATTATTTTCAAAACTCTAGTTCAGTAACAATTTTTGGTGGATTTATTTATGTATATAGACCCCCTGATTAAAGAAAATAGAATTTTAATATTTTATTGGTGAGTGAAAATGATTTTATTTTGTTTTTGTGTTTTTCTACCTAAGGAAATTCTCTATATTAAGTGCAGGGGAGATGATATTACATATTCATTAATGATTTTAAATTAATACAAACACTATTTTTTTTACTAAAAATGATTAATTTCTATTCAATGTTCATGTTTTGATCATAAACACATAAGGGGATCATTGTTCAAATTTGTTCAATTAAAATACATTTTAATGTTTTGATTATATCTTTCAAAATAATAATCCAAATGATGTGATTATTATTTTTCAGTGTTATTGATTAAACATACAACATATACATAAACTAAAGCTCTTTACAATTCATCCATTTGAAGGTCCATCTAGATCACATTAGAAGGCCCAAAGAATATATCAAATAAACTAGAACAGTTATGATGTTATCTTTTACAGGATTAATACGGAAGTAAAAATTCATGTAAACTCCATCATAATTCCAAGTAAATTACCTTACAACTTGTGTAAAAATTTCAAGAGCCAACTCAAACAAAAATGTTCCCAATTTATGAATTAAATATGGCCCACAATTTTGTCCTAGATTTAAAAACAATACACTATTATTGGAAAGGAAGATATTAATTATTGGAACCAAAACTAGACAGGGAAAAATCTTTGATTCCAAATATTCCTCACTCTGAATATCAGCTTTAGGGAGGCCAGTGAGCATCCAAACTTTCTCTATACCACCTTGGATGATAATCTGAGGGGTATATTCGATAATATCATGATGAATAATGACCCAAAAAAAATGTGTTTTCACTAGTTCTATGGTAGTTACTTTCACTATTAGATATTTTCATAAAACTCAAGCCATGTCCTCTCTTTAGGATCATCGGGGAGAAACTTTTTGGTGCATGGAGCACCCTTCGATGTTCAATTTCCTAGTTTGGTGTATCCAGAACAATGACTTGAAATTGATGAGAGTATCCAGTAGAGAGGGATCAGACTTTACTCTAAATGCCTCTACTATAGGGAGCCAAGATCTAAGGCCACTGGTCATTTTTTTAACATTGAATGGGCAAAAAAGTTGGGGGTTTGTTCAGTCAGTTCACAGGGTGGTATGACCAAGTTTTTTCAACTGAATCTTTCCACCAATAGTGGTTCTATGGTGCGGGAATACCCTATGTTGAGAGAAAGGCCAGGTATTTGATCCTCAATGCTAGTTGATGGCTCCTTTGGTATTATAGGAATGATAAATGACACTAGTATTCACTGTGTACCATCAAATGTATTATCTTCAAAACCAAAAACTGAAATCTGGACCTAACCAAGTTGTAAAATTATTTGGAGAACTTTCCTTCCCTAATACATTGTATTACCTCACACTCCTCCCTCAACAATGACACTATAATTTATGGTAAATGGGTTAAATGTAAATCTACCTTCTCAGGGAAAAAATTAAACACTGATGGTTCTTGCTGCATGTGATCTATACATGGTGGTGGAGTGGTCCAAGACCCCAAGGTTTTAGTTGTAGAATCTTTGTCAAATTTATTTGGGAGCGGTGACTCTCTCCAAGAGGAAGACCATGCAATCCTAACATGATTGATCGAATGAAATAAAATGAAAATTTCAATCAGGGAGATTGAGACTAATTTGTTATAAATATATAGTGTAGTGTTAGGTAAAGGTCATATTACTTGGTCCATTGAATACTCTATTAGAAGATGCAAGCAGCTAATAAACAACTATATAACCATTATTCATACATGGAGTGAAGGTAATATTGTTAATGACTATCTTGCTTCTAAAGAATCTCAAAATGATTGGATTATTATCTTTCTATCCTTGGTTCCTTCCCTCCAGAGGGTTCTATATTGTTTTGGACTAATGCTCTTTGGATCCGTTATTACAAACCCCCATGAATTTCTCCTTACAGGATATTCATCCCTATATCCATTTAATAAAATAAAAATTCTTTTTACGTGTGAAAAGACCAATGGCAGTCATAATTAGAGGTAAAAATTTCCACATCCATATATACAATTTTTAAGAAGAATATTTCTCCATATTTGGTAGTCTAAATGGTCAAATTGGAGATCCAAGTTGAGGGGAAGTTTTGGAACGAATACAGTCCTCCACCTTAGGCTATAAATACACTCCCCTATTCCCCTTCTAAGGGGTTATAACTTAAGCCCTTAAGAGGATAAATTTCCATGACTAAATTCTTTCTAATGGCCCATAAAGATCTTCTAAACTCATGTTCTTACATGATAGACCATTCCTCTATGCTTCTTTTTTATGTTTTTTACTTGTTCTCAATTGTAATCATATAAGTTTGTTTTCATTTAAATTGAATATTAATGAATGTTTATTCATCATCATCTATAATTATAATCCACCCTATGATTATTACTATAAATTTTCTTAAAATTGTTAAAATAAAGTTGAAAACCATTTCCTTATTTCTCTTTCTTATTCAATCAAAATTTTGTGTTTAATTGGCTTCACCATTTGTGTTTTTGTTGGCGCACTACTCTTATATTATCCCATTATTTTTATTCTATTTTTAAATAATCACCCTAAAAATCATAAAAAATTACTAACGATCAAAGTGGATGATTAAATATCTGATTTTGTTGAGTCATAATTTAGGGATGTTAAGTGATTGAGATCTTTTTCTGATTAAATATTTCATAGGTTAATATTTGTATATGTTAAACATAAAATGTCATATATTAATGAAATGTTTAGTTTATCATGTAGATTCCATGGATTATTGGAACCCTAAATAAACTACCATAAACCATTATTAATTGATATTATAAACCTAGTCAAGTTATCGATTGTATTAAAGCTGCAACACTTGGGAATTATAATCAAAATCATCTTATTAAGTGGGTGTTAATTAAATGTAATATTATAGAAAGCTAAAGGATATAATAAGACTAAATCCACAATAATAAAATCACCTAAATATTTATCAAATTGTTAAATCAAAATTCATCCATCAATAAATTTAATTAATATCTGCAAACAAACCCTTCCTTTGAAAATACAAAACAAAAACAATCAACTCTAATAAAAATAGTACCATTGCCAGGGATTCGACCTGAGTGTTGTTATACACATTAGCATATCATCAAAAATGTTAATAGTTAATAGGAGAAAATTTTCCATTCATCATAGCCTATCAATTTAAAGGACATACCAACATAGAAACACCAATGTGGTTTCAGTCCAACCACTCCATAAGAGAACTCCAAGATCTATCTCTAGAAAACACATTATGAAGCCACAATAGAGAAATAATATACCTTTACTCTACTAATATCATGAAGAAAAGATTCATATACACCAAAGTTAATATAAAGAGGGTTGGAAATAATACCTTTTAGACAATCCACCAAAATATTACCACACCCACCACTAGGAGAAGAACACATTAGCTCACAATTTAAAATATAATTTAAACAAAGAAGTGGAACATTAAAGTTGTTTACCAATTTAAAATAATTTAATTTTAAATCAGAAATAATTTATTCATTAATTATACTTATCCTACCCAAACCATTTCATCCTATTAAAGTACACATGTTTTCTAGGTGATAATCCCATTCTCATGATCAATTACTCATCAATCCACCATGTTTTTACTAGTTGAACATTCTCCAAGTGTCTCTAGTCCAACACCTCATGCCAAGTAAATAAAGGGAAGGCCACATACAATGAAATGATGAACATACCCACCCATGTATGACATTTTTTCACACTAATTCATTTATTAAATTAATAATTCTCTATAAACCATTAAATCAAATAGCTTGCATACTTCATCTCAAAATTACAATTTAATACAAGGAACAAAAGAGGGTTTCCAAAAAATATTTAAATAAAATATTTATAAATTTTAAACAAAAAGGGTTTCCTTTGAAATTAAATTAAAAATATAATAAAAACTAATTATTAAATTCAAGTAGAGACAACATAGAAGAAACTTTCATCATAATGGGTAATGAAACTGATGAACGACATAATAGAACCTCTAGATCTAGGCTCAAAATATCTTTCTTTCAATATATCCAATTAATATCTCATAAAAAAATAAATCATATATATATTCATAATAGATAATTTATAATGTCCCATGTGATGGGAGATGAGAATATCTTGATAAAAATAAAATAAAATGGAGACTTATCCCTAATAATAGATATCCAACACCCTTATATCTATCAAAACAAGCATCCAATTTAAGGGCAATCACCAAAATAGCCAAGAGGAGTACTCTGGTTTGGGAGCAAAGGTTAATGAAAGAAAAATGACATTTTAGGTGTAAAATGGAATTAAAAACCAATTTTTGGATGCTATTAATTCACATCACAATTTTAGGATGAATAGTTTAAAAAACCATGCACCAACCATGAGAGTTCTATTAGAAAATATATTGGGGGCCAAACTGTTGTGCCACACAATTTGAAAAACCATACGCCAACTGCATAAAACACAATTTCACCAAATATATCCATATTTCATGGTTTGTTATCATTTAATAAAAAAATCATGTGCCTAACATATGCCTAACCATTAAATACCAAATTCTCTTGCACAGTTTGCAGGAGACTCTGAGCGGTTTCCCCTAACTGTGCTAAAATATTGAATGTTAAAAATGATTCTAAAACACACCAAACCCAACAATAAGATCTTTTAATTCAACCCAAACATTATATAACATGAAAATACATAATAAAAGTGATAATTAACTAAAATTTAAGGTCCTCTAGTGAATATGAAAAATGAATCACAATGTTTCATGCAGGTAATATTCTATACATACACACTAGTGACGTTATCAATTTCAAATCAATAGAAATGGTCATGAGGCAAGTAATATAATAATTTTACAAAATAATAATTATTTAAAAAAAATAACAGCGTCCAATAATAATTAAGATAATATTTTTTGGGATTTATCACTTATCTTTTACCTTAATAAACTCGATTTAGCCTTTATCGTGGCATCACATTTTCCCATAGTTATTATTTATAGTGATCAAAAATAAAATTAAACTCATTACTCAATTTGAACATACTGATTAAAAATATGTAATAAATTTTTATATATTATATTTTTAGATGTGGTGAAAATCACTTTTAATATAAGTTCCCAAAACACAATAAAAATAGTTTTCTAAAAATTATGTTTTTATGCATAAAAATAATCTTATACTAAATTAAAATATAATATCAATTATAATGTAATTATTTAGATTATATTTAATAAATTGGATACAATTTTATTTTAAAACTAAATCCAAAATAGAACGGGACTTTTAAATTATTTGTTTTAATAAAAAATCATAGATTTATAAAAGTCAACATTTTTCATTATTCAATCAAAAATAAATCTTTTCTAAAAAATATAAAAAATTAATCCTAATATATATTTGATTTTTTGAGTCCAAAAATGAAATAATTTTATCAAATATAATTTATTGAATCAATAAATTTATCTTTTAAATAAAAATATGTAATTCATGAAAGAACAATTTAGTTAAATAAAACTATTCCTTTTTCAGGTGATAAATTTTATAAATTTATTTATAAATATATGCCGAATATAATTACATAAAATGAATATTAATAAATCATAATATTGATTTATTTATAGTATTATCTAAGTTGTGAAATTATTCACACCTTAGGAAATTTTTTCCTCACAATTTTATTCATCACTTCAACAAGTTAGAGTATTTTTCCCTCATAGAATTTTATAATTATCATGCTTCTTCATCAGTCATGTGATTATTATAAAAAAACATTTACATAGTGAATCAAATTATCCCATTATGATTTCTCTATATTATCAAAAATTAAAACTTAATTTTCTTCACAAGAGATATTCTCCTTTAACTGTACCACTTCAGGGATCAAAATATGAGATGCATCAGGTACACACATTCTTTGTAAAGAAGCTTGAAACACCTCCTGTACCTAAGATAAAATTATGAGGTAAGTCAACTATATAAGAAACTAATCCTAACATTTTTATAATCTCATATACACTAATAAACCACAAAATTAACTTACTCTTTCTTCTAAATGAATAAAAATTTCCAATATACATACTTTAATAAAAACATGACTACCTACCTCTAATGATATATACATCCTTCTATGATTTTTATAAATCTTATTCTTGCACCAAGCTATCCTCATATTATAATGAATCATATTTACATTATCTACCATTATTTTACCAATTTATCTCTTAAAAACATACTTTTACAAACTTTATCCCAACATGACGAAATTCGACACCACTTACCATATAATGACTCCAAAGGTTATATATGTATATTGGAATGAAAACTGTTATTATAAAAAAAATGCACTAATGAAAGAAGTTGATCCCAAATACCTAATAATCTAAGGATAAATCCTAAATATGGAATTTTTGGAGTTAATTTTATAGGAGTAACCTTCATAGTTATCTCCCTCATTTTTCACCTTTGAAAAATAAATCATTACCCAAAGCATTGGAGAGCTATATCAGGATCCACCATCATCATGAACTATATCAAGCTCACCCATCATCCTATATAATTATAAATCACTATATCATTAATCAAAAGTTTTTATACATTCAATTTTTCATCATAAAACCCTTGAAAAACTCATTTGAACCCATAAGTAAAGCATTTTCCATTTTTTTCATAATCATAAAAAGAAATATACTTTTTCTATGAGAGCTCTAAAAAATGAAAAATTATAAGAAAAAAGGGAATATAATATTCTTTTAAAACTATGTTAACTTATAGAGGAAGTATGTTAATGAAAAACTACTATGATGAAGGGAATATATGGTCAAACCATATGCATTAAAAAACATTTTTTTCACTTTTGAAAGAAGTAAAAAAGAACCCATGTAGAAAAAATTAGAAATATTACTTTTAAGAATTTAAAAATAAATTCAAATTTAGTTGATAATGAACTTTATAAACATTTTAATCATAAATAGAACCATTATTGAATCATTTAAAATAACATGGATATGGAGGGAAGATAGTTAAAAAAATTAAAACAACATTTTAAAGAAAAATGTCATAACTTATGTCTGGACTAGATTCATAAGTTATCTAAATCATGAATAATAAAATTATATTAGTTTTATATTTAATTAAGAAACTTTTTGACGTTAATTACATTATCAAAATTACTTTTATTTTATTTATTCCCATGTTTTACTTAGTTACTAAAATGGTTAAGTTCATGTTGGATGTTATTTGGTTGTTCAGGTTATATCCTAAAAACCACATCAGTGCATTGGCCTTGGAAAAGGGGTAATGGTCCCATTATATATATAATCTTAAAAATGTTATATTTATCATATATATATATATTATGTACTTTTAAAACCAACCATTTAATGTGGTAATAAAAAATTAACCACACCGTTTCATGGAGATAATTGTCCTTACGTATGCATGAATGGATTTTTCATTTTTCCAACAGGTATAAAAGAAATTTAAGTAAATAATATTTTAAATTATAAAAATTATAAATATTTTATAAATGATATATTTTTTATTATTTCTATCCCTATCACCATTCATATATGATGAAAATGAAAAATGAATAGCATCACTTACTAGAGGTGGTATTCCACACATACGCACAAGCGACATTATAAATTTTTAATGGATGGAAATGGTAAGATGGTAAGTAATATATTAGTTTTATAGAATCATAATTATTTTATAAATATCATATATATTCATTTTTTATATAATTTTAACCATCCATATGATTTAGTATTAAAAAATGAAACACATCTCTTCGTGGAGGTGGTGGTCCACTCGTATGAAAAAGAAATGTTTCTATTTTCCATAAGGTGGAAAAGGAGATAAAAAACAATTTTTCAATTATAATAATAAAGTTTAAATATATGGAAGATACTGATGTTATTATTTAAAATTTTTTATAGAATATTTTAAGGAGGTAAAAGAATAAAGAAACATAAAATAGGTCAGTTAGAACTTACAACTTCTCCTCAAATATCACCCTTTTTATTACACCTTTTGAGCACTCTAGTTAAGAAAATATAGAGACCATAGAATTTTTAAACATATTATTACATGATTCTTAACATAAATATACATTAATAAAAAACAAGGATTGAAAAGTCATAGTGTCTTATGATGACTAGGTTCATAATACATCAAAATGAAATTAAAACATGGAATCATTATTTTTTTCTCCATAATGGGATCCAAAAATCCATTTTAGCTCCAAAAACTACTTGTGATAACCTACGTGATACCTAAAATAAATGGGTTAGATGAAAATCCTAATAATAGAATAAACATGATAAAGAGTTATAATATGTGAGTCAAAGATATAACAAGATATCATAAAAGATAAGGCATATGAGTAATCAAATAGAATCAAAATATAAAGGATATGATATCATATGATCATGGTAGAATAAGAAATTTGGGAAAAAAATAAAATATAAGTCATGTCTAAACTTCAAGAAAACATTACATGGTGGAAAGAGTCCCATAATGGATTAGGTTCAATCCCTATTCTGATATATGTTGTCTCATAATACTATAACATTACCCAATGAATTGGAGGGATATATAATTTAGGGTCCACCAATCACATTCATTTCATGTAAATTAATATGTGATCCACATAATATTATCAATTATAAGGAAAAAATATAACGATTACACATGGAAAGAAAATGGGTTTCATAATATTTCCTTATATCATAATCAAAAGAAGTTTTTTAATGAAGGAATTTGAGAAATGGACATAAGGCACATATTAACCCATAAAAAATGGATAATGGGATAGGTATATATATTTAAGAGATATATATAAAGAATTTATAAACATTCCATAACATTAAGGGTAAATATTAGGTGATTTAGAGAGAAAATGGTCATAACCCAAAGGAAAGGGTGGTTTAGATAGATCCCTTACCTCAAGACTGATTATTCATCAGTATTATTTATATTTCTCAATAATAAAATTATGTTAATTATTTAATTTATTAAGAACCAATTTAATTTTTATTAATACTTTTATTTTATTAATCACCATGTAATATTTAATTACTTAATCATTTATGTTCTTGTTAGACGTTTTAACCATGTTCAAATATAATACCGAAAATCACATTGCTCAGTTGACAAAGTTTAAAGAGTTTATTTATTAATCATATAAAAAATAATAATAATGAAATAAGTATCATTTTTATACATCAATTATACATTTAAAACCAATAATTAAAGATAGTTATGAAAAATTTATTACGTTATAATAATGGAGATGGTATGCCATACATACACATGAGTAATGTTTCTATTTTTCAATGATAATGAAAGAAAGTAGGTAAGTGTTATTTTATTCTTTAATAATTATAATTATTTAATTAATATAATATTATTTATTTAAAAACAATTATATATACCATCTATGTGATTCAGTAATAACAGAATGAATCACATCGCTTCACGAAGTGGTAGTCTACAATATAAATGAATGGAGTTATCATTTTTCAATGGATGGTAAGGTAAGAATTTATATGATATGTTAATTTTATATAATAATTAATATTTAATGAATATAATATATAAAAATTAAATAAATCATAATTAACATCCATGGGAGGTGGTGATGGAAAACTAATTACATCAATTCGTCGGGTGGTAGTCCACCATGTACACGAACAATGGATTGGTTTTCCATTTATTATAAGTGGAGATATATTTAAGTTATTACATTAACATAATAACATAATAATATATTGTAGAAAATTATATTATTATATCAGAATTATTAAGTAACATTTTAAGGAGGTATAAGATGAAATAAAAAAAATATTCTCAGTTAAGAACGATACCTCTTCTTCGGACCACTTCTTTAGAATTATACCTAAAGCCTTCCAAGATAGGATTTATGATAAATTAAGGATTATAATATTTAGGGAGGGAATTAATAAGGTATTTAGGTAGGTATAGGCCAAACCAATAGCTTTTTAAAGTGTGTAAAAGAGAGGAGAGGTGGCGGCCTTTTATAATTGAGGAGGAGATACATTCTTGTAAAAACCCAAAACTATTAAAAAATGGGTAGTCACTCTCAAGAAAAGTGCCCCAAAAATTTGAAAATAAATTATTATAAGAGGGATATGTACTAGAAAAATTTATAAAATAAAAAATAAATATTTTTGAAACACATTGATTCATTTACCTCTTCAGTTTAACTCCTTAGTAAATAGTTTTTAATGGAAACATATTTTTACTATTTTTATTATTCATTATGAAAAAAATTAAGTTTATATTATTATATAATATAGAATTTCCTGATTCCAAATATGTGATCCATTTTATAAAATTCAACTGATTGAAGTGTAATATTTTAATTTAAAATTAAACTCACAACCGTTTCGAAAAAAGTGTTTTTCAAGAAATGCACTTTTTAAGCATAAGATGATCCTATAATAACTATTTGAAAGGTAATCATAATTAAATAAATTTATATTAATATTTTTGTATATAAAATCTAAAATTTTAATTTAAATCATTCCTCTATATTACATATTTTAATTAATTAAAATAGGCAAATATTATGCACTTTAAAACATTTTTTAGAAAAATGTGTTTTTAAACCTACAAATAAACTTTTATTAAAAAATTGTATAAATATTATTTAAATATGATTAATTGGATGAAATATAGTTAAATAATAATTTTTTTAATTTAAATAATACTAAAATAACAATGATACTTTTAAATTACTTAATTTATTAAAATGATGAAAATTTTGTAAAAAATCTGTATTTTTCACTTTTCACTGAAACAATCAATATTTTTTGAAAATTAAAACAAACATTCACCAGAAGTTAAGATAAATATGTTAATTTCAAAAAATATTTTAATTTTATAAAATAAAAGTTACAAAATTTCTAAAAATTAAGTATAATATTTTTTCAAAAAAATAAATAAAAAACATTTTTGAAGAAAATAATTTTTTTTGAAGAATATATGTCTTTATTAAAAATTAAGTTCTAATTTCCAAAGAATTTAAATACTAATTAGAAAATTTATATCTATTTCATAAATTATGAAATCTTCAATGTAAGACCCCAAGTATTTACAAATAAATTCAATATGTAACGAAATTAATGAAACACTGAGTCTTTACGAAACAACACTTCGTTATTGCACAGCTGTTAAACATAATTTTTTGGCTTCTGGGTTTTGAATTTTGAAAAATATACATACACGATTATGATCAATAATACATTTAGAGTTTCATAGTATCAACTTACATTTTTTTTGTGAATAGTAACTTGACCCTTTGGAATAGTAATGTACACTTATGGATAGTAATATAACCCTTATGAATAGTAAATTGGCCAAATGAATAGTAACATCACTCATGAATATATAAATAAAATTTAGGCACCTTATAAATGAAATTATGATATAATTATATCATATTAAAAGTAAGTGATTATTTTAAAAATTAATAATTTATTGTTGGTATTTTTATGAGTATAAAATGTTTAATAATTAAGAAATTTATTTAAATAAAAATTCATTTTCATAAAATGTATTCATAAATCAATATTTTTTCCTATGAGTTTAAGATAATTTAACAAGGCTGTTTTTAAAATTTTATGGTGTTATAAAATCATTTTTAATCTTAAAAATTGTATTTTCCAAGTAGATGATGTTTTTAATTAAAAATTAAATTTCTCGTGTTCATAAAATTATTTTAATAAATAGAGTTCATTTTTTAATTCTAAAATTTATAAAATAGTCAGGGTACATATGTGGAATTTTTATAAATTACTTGATTTTTTGATGGATAATAAAATTTGATAATTTATAATAAATGCTAAATACATGAATTATAGAGTCATGGATGATGTTTGGATGATGTAAGCACCAGTGGTTTGAACTGAAATGCACTCATTACTGTATTTAGTCTCAAGAATAAATACTATTTCTTTCCTGGAGAAAAATAATAAAATAATGAATAAAATAATGAGAATTTACCCCTCTCCCCATTATAAAAACTACCCTCACCCCCTCTTCTCATCACTCATATAATCCTTTAATATTATCAAAGTTCTTACCAATCATCTTATATAGTATCTTCCCAATTACTGGATCTCTTTTTAATTCCAAAATACCAAAATCAATCCCCTTAAGGAGGTTCTCAAGGAGGTGTGTTCAAGAGGTAAAATCCTCTTCCTTTCCCTTTTAATTTATTTTCAAGTTCTTTATTTTATTATTCTCTCCTCAAATTATCAATACAAATGATCATTATAACTATAGTATCATATATATATTATTTAATTATATCATGTTAATGGAATATCCATTATCAATCTCTTTACTCTCTCTTTTATTTTAATAATTAAATCATTATCCTGGAGGTGCCGATTTACAACCTTCGTGGACGAAAATCGTTCATTCATCAATTTCATATTCAAGGTCGATCATGATACCATTATTATGGTTAAAATAGAATATAATATTTTTATTATAAAATATCTAATGTTATTTAACTAGAATATATACACAATACTAATTTATATGAAAAAACTACTTCATGGTGACTGATATACCACCGTAATAATCTAAACGATTATCAATAAATATCTTATCTAATGATTCATCCTCATAAAATATAAATAAATAATATTAATGACCATTTACACTTATGTATTCCCATTCATAAAATTTAATTCCAATTATTTATAATTATAACCATTTTACATGAACTCTATTACTTATAAACAGGCGAACCGATCATGAAAACCAAGAAAATGAATGCTTCCAAATGATGAAATTAAACTCTATAACTCATTAATAAGGCCATAAATGAACATAATAAAACTATAATGAGTAAAATAATTATATAAAAGGTTACTAATTAATTAATTAATGGATTTAATTTTATTATCCAGGACTTTAAGGTCATGTGCAGAACTCATTCGAACAAAAGGTAAAGATTTCTACCGAAACCTCTATTTTTTTCAGGTTACTCTTTTTATCTATTTAACCCAATTAAATTAATAATAATAATTATTTACTCATCATAAATTTTATGTTAATGTTATATATATTTATATATGTACCAATAAAAATCCTTCTTTATTTTATGGGGAGTTACATTTTTTAAAACGATATTTCTCAAATTCTTCTTGAAAAAGAAAACCTGATTCAAGGGAACTTCTTGAATTATTACCTATCTTAAAGTGAAATATATAATATATTTTAATCCACCATTATTTTTTAAAACCACTCATTTTTTATGAAAAAATTATATTAGTTTAATTCGGGCTTTATACAAAGATTTTTCTAAAGGAACTCTTCCTTGGAAAGTAAAAGAGCATTCTCTAAAGAATTACTCAAAGATTTTATAAGAGTATTTTCTTCTATTTAAACACACTTTTTGATTATTATGTTTAATTGGGATTAATATTTTATGTTACCATCTACTATATTATATTTAATTGTTTATTATTAGTTTGAATATGGATGTGCTATCTTGATACCCTTCATCATACTACTCAGAATAGTTAGTAATTATGTTTACAGATTGGGGAATGTTATTTACATTGCATATGTATATGAGGATTATGTTTAAACCCATTAATATGAAGGATTAATTTGACTTATAATGTTATGGGTGGGGTCTACTATATAACCTTGATTAATTGTTATGTATCACTAGACAAAACAAATATGGACTTGGTCGAGGCCTTGCCCATTTTCAAATAAGGTTTTTTCTGAGGCCTTAATCATTTTCAGATATCTTGGTCAAGACATCAACAATATTTTTGGATTTCCAAAATTATTCATTACCTCATTATGATATTTTTAATTGATAAACCATGTGATTATTTGTATAGTAGAATATCATTGGTTATGTTTTTTTATCTTATAATCATTTATATGGCTTTATTTAATCATATTTCATTCCTTCCATATAATGCTTAAGTATATTTTAAAGGTATATGTTATTAGTTGATTATCATTCCTAGTGTTTAGGTTTATGATAAATTTCTCTGTATTAGTTACCCTTATTGAGAATTTGAGATCACCATGTACTTATTTTTTATTTTTTCCCCAAGATGCGATGATGAATATAATTAATTACTTGTAGGAATAATCTAGGAGTTATGGATGTAGCTAATGGAAATGATATATTGTTTTTATTTTCAAGTCTTAATGTAAAAATAATTATGTATCTTGTTTTCTTAAACTACTAAACTATTTATTTCTTCATGATACATATATATTGTCATCATATCAATGTAATAAAATAATGCATCGACTCTAGGAAACTAGGGTTGGGACATTATTGATTGTGTTATAGGAAGTTTATTAGAAACCTTAGAAACAATATTTAGATACATCTATTACAGAACATAACCCTAAGATAGACTTTGAGGATAAGAATACAAAAAAATCCTATAATTTTTTTAAGGTATATATTATATGGACCTTTCAAGAAAATACATCCCTATTTGGATACTACAATTAGACGTGGCTATGGCATAAATGTACCTAGGAGTAAAAACACTAACAAGGTGTTTTGGGCCTGACTCAAGGTAACTTGGTACACAACATAGATCCTTAATGAACACCTCGTTTGACACTTCTGGGGGATAGGATTAAGAAAATTCACATTTTATTTACAAACCATTTTGAAGGATTTAAATGTAAATATGTCCCCAAAGAAACCATGATTATAATTATAAGATTTTACATGAATAAAACTTCAATTTATGTTAAGTGTTTTACTAGTTTGACATTATAAATTATGATTCATAACTTAATCTAGTGTAATATATTATTTATAAATGGGTCATATTTTATAGAGAATGTAAACCCCATGAATGATCGTATCCCATGTAGGTATTGACCTCCTATGAAAGATAATGATGTTGGTTCTGAAGCTGTGACTGGTGTTGAGAAACTTATAAATACACTGGGAAAAATGACTCAGGTTAGGAAAAATAACCTTACCCATATGAAGCATCTTGATCCATAATGTGGAGGATAAATTTTCTACCACTCTATATGACAACAACCTCCATCATTTAATAAGACTAAAAACCCATTCGTAGCAGAGAAGTGGATAATTTACATGGAGAAGATATTTCTTGCTTTGGGATGTAACGAAAGGGAGAAGGTTGTCATAGATGTTTATCGCCTATCGAAAGGTGAAGAATAATTGTGGTTTATATTCAAAACACATAGGTGGAGGAGGAAATTTTAAATAAGAAATGGATAAATTTTAAGGAAACTTTCTTGAGAAATATTTTTCTCATGAACAATGAGTGGATATTGAAAGGAAATTCATGAGTCTAAAACAAAAATAAGATGAAACCATTGTAAAATATAAAGAAATATTTATAAGGTTAAATATAATTTCAATAGACTACATATATAATCCAAGGAACAAGATTGATTAATTCTTTGATTGTTTAAAACCATTCCTTCGAAGGGAACTGGTCTCCCAAATTTTCTCATCGTATGAAGATATAATATCCTGTACTATCAAGATAGAGAAATAATTATCTAATACTTTTTAATTTTAGAGAAAAAAATAGAAGAAGAGAGTAGAATATGAAATAATGGATAAAGGGAAGGATAAAAAGGGGAATTTTCTGAAATATGATACTTGTGGAAGGAAATTCCCTAATGCATATTTAAAAGGAAAAATATTTTTCTACAAGTGTGGAAAGAAAGACCATCATGCTGTTGATTTAAAGAGAAAAAAAGAAGTTATAAATGTTAAATGCTATAATTTTAGGGATTTGGCACACTATTCTAATGATTTTCTAAATCATTAAGGAAACATGCCTAAGAAAATGTCAAATGAGCACGACCAAGCTTATGTGATCACAACTGTGGAGGTTGAAGGTCCTAATGATGTGGTTGTAGGTACTTTAATCATTTCCTAAAACTTATCCAATGGTTTATTTGATTTAAAATCATCAAATTCTTTTATATCTCCCATGTTTTCCATGAAAATTAGATATTTCTAGTTTTATTTAATAAAGGAGTTTCCAGTAAAAACTCATAAGGAAAGAATCATTCAACAAATATGAGTCAATCAACCCCCCTTATGGCACATAAATATATTTTAGTTGCTGACCTTATAATCATACCTATGATTTATTTGGAAAAAATTATTATTATGGATTGGATTTAAAATTATGATATGAAAATATATTGCAAGAGGAAGGAAGGTAAATTTTTTGAGAATGATGTACAATCTCATGTATTTAGAGTAAAACCTCATCATTTTATTTTATCTAGATCCACCGCTAGTATCTATACTGAATGAAATTGTGAGGGAGGGGGAAAATATCTATTTATGAGGAAATAAATCTTAAAACTGAGGATGTACCTATTGTTGATGAATACATTTATGTGTTTCCAGAGGATTTACCTAGGCATCCATCAGAGTAGGAAATTTATTTTTCTATTGATTTAATTCCAAGTTTAAGACCTATATCAAAGACTCCTTATAGAATGGACACAATGGAATTAGTGGATATGAAGAAACAAATAAAAGAGTTAAATAGTTAGGGGTTTATTCATCATATTTTTTCTCCATGGGGATCTCCTATTATTTTTATAAATAAGAAATATGGATCTATGAGGTTGTGTATTGACTACAGGGAGATCAATTATATTATGATAAAGAAAAAGTATCCTCTTCCTCAAATTGATGATTTATTTTATCAACTTAACAGATCCCAATATTTTTCAAAGATTTTCCTTTTATTTGGATATCATCATTTTCATGTGAGGAAGGAAGATATTCCAAAAAAACATTTTGAACCAGGTATGGGCATTATGAGTTTACATTAATACCTTTTGGACTGACTAATGCACCCTCTCTTTTCATAGATCTAATGAATAGAGTTTTCAAGGAATATATTTATGACTTTGTTTTGGTATTTATTGATGATATATTGGTATAATCCAAAATATACAAAGATAACGATAATCACTTGGGAATTATTTTGAATACTCTTAGAAGAAATGAGTTATATTGGAATTTTAGTAAGTGTGAATTCTAGCTTCAAACAATTTCTTTTCTTGTCCATATAGTCTGTAAGGATGGATTCTTAATTGATCCTATAAATACACTGATAGTTCAGTAATGGACTACTCTAATGAACATAATCAAGGAATGAGGTTTTATTGGTTTATTAGGTTCTTATCGACATTTTGTTCAAAACTTTTCCCAATTAGATAACATGTTAACCAATATTACTAGTAAAGGGGTTATGTTCATATGGAAAAAATAATTTTAATATTGTTTTGAAGAATTGAGGAAGATATTAGTGAATGCTATAATATTTACTCTATAATTGGGAAGTTGAGGATTTGTGATTTATAGTGATACCTCAAAAAAGGACTTGGTTGTGTCCTTATGAATAATGATAGAGTTAGTGCCTATGCATCAAGGAAGTTAAAAATGCAGGAACAAAACAATCTAATTCATGATCTTGAGTTAGCAGTTGTAATATTTTCCCTAAAGATATGGATATAGTATCTATATGAAGATAGATGTGAGATATACACAGATCAAAAGAACAAGAAATATATCTTCTCATAAAGAGAACTCAACATGAGGCAAAGGATATGGCTCGAACTACTCAGGGATTATGATTGTACAATATACTACCACTATGGGAAAGATAATAAGGTAACATATTCATTGAGCAGTAAGGATCATAGAGTTATAAAAAAATGAGGATTGACAAGGATCCTATGTACATGGATCTAGTGAGGATGGATATGGAAATTATAAAATAAGGTGAAATATCATTACCTTTTCAATTGGTTTCCAAACCATCATTATTAGAAAGGATTAAAAGTTCTCATCATGATGATGAGAATCTTCAAAATAAAATTAATATTGTGAATGATGGGAAGTTAGAATACATTGTGTATAAAGATAGAATTATGAAATTTGGGAGGATACTATGTGTTCCATCTATACCTGAGCTAAAAAGAGAGTTATTGGATGATACCCATAGTTGGAATTTCTCTATACACCCATGTACCATTAAGATGTATATAGATTTGAAGGAACATTTCTGGTGGGATAATATGAATCGTGGAATTGCTGATTATGTATCAAGATATTTAGTCTGTTAATAGACAGAGGATGAAAGAAAACATTCAAGAGGTGGCATGAAACATGTTACCATTCCTACAAGGAAATGAGATGATATTTCTATGTATTTTATCACCGGATCACACAAAAATCAATGAAATAGTGATGTAATATGGGTAATTTTTGATGAAATTACCAAATCTTTACATTTTTTCACTATAAGGGAGGATTTTCTACTAGGGAGCCTTCCAAGAATATATATTAATTCCATTTTAGGATTTTAGGGAGCACCTCTCTCAATTGTGTGTGATTTTTACCCATGATTTACATCAAAATTTTGGAAAAGTATTTTGAAAGATTTGGATACTGAGATTCATTTATGTTTTTCTTATGACCATCAAACTCATGGGATTTTAGAAAGGAAGATCCTAACTTTAGAAGATAGGTTGAGATCACGCACACTTTATTTTCATGGTATGTGGGATCAGTATTTACCTTTGGTAATGTTTTATTACAATAATAGTTTCCATTCATGTATTAAAATGGCACCATATGAAGTATTGTATGGAAAGAGAAGTTATACACCAAAATGTTGGGATTGAGTTTGTGAAATAAATATTGTGGGCACAGATCTTGTGAAGAAAACAACGGTGAAGGTAAATTTTATTCAAACCCATATTAAAGAATCTCAAAGCAGGAAAAAGAGCTATACCAATAATATAATGAAGGATTTATAATTTCATGTGGGGAGATCACGTTTTCTTGAAAGTATTTCCAAGGAAGGGTGTTATAAGATTTTCGAAGAAAGGGAAACTGAGCCCCAGGTACATTGGTCCTTTTACAATTTTGGGGAGAGTTAGAGTTGTGGATTATCATTTGGTGATGCCACCAAGACTTTCTAAAGTACACAATGTGTTCCAAATATTATTGTTATGAAAGTACATGATAGAACAAACACATGTTTCTACATTGGAGGAATAGATCGGGAACCAGATTTATCTTACTGCGAAGACCCTATCCAAATTTTGGGCACTAAAGAACTTGTGTTGAGGAATCAGAATACTCCACTGGTAAAGGTACTTTAGAAAATCATAAAATTGAAGAGGCGATATGGGAGCCCGAGGAAATTATGATGAATACCTACCCAAATATTATTATGAGGTAACATTCTGGTAATTTTGAGGATGAATTTTTTTAAGGAGGGGAGAATATAACACCCAAAAGATTTATAAATAACTTTAATATAGAATGAAATGAATGCAACAATGAGTCTCTATGAGACAACACTTTGTTATAAATTAGCTGTTAAAAATATATTTTCTACTTACATGTTTTGAATTTCAAAAAAATAGACATATATTATTGTGATTAGTAAGATATTTATACTTTGATAGGATCAACTTACATTTTTGGTGAATAGTAACTTGACCCTTTGGAATAGTAATGTACCCTTATGAATAGTAATATGACCCTTATGAATAGTAAATCGGCCAAATGAACATTAATCTAACTCATGAATGTATAAATAAAATTTAGGTGCCTCATAAATAAAATTATGAAATAATTATATCAAAGTACAAGTAAGTGAATATTTCAAAAATTAATAATTTAGTTTTGGTATTTTTATGAGTAACAAATATTTAATAATTAATAAACCGATTTAAATAAAAAATAATTTTCATAAAATTTATTCATAAATCAATGTTTTATTGTTTAATGAATTTAGGATAATTTAATAATGACTTTGTTAAATTTTTAGGGTGTCATAAAATCAGTTTTACTCTTAAAAACTGTATTATTCAAGTAAATGATTTTTTGAATTAAAAATTAAATTTCCCATATTTAGATAATTATTTTCAAAAAAATGGAGTTATTATTTTATTTTTACATGTCTAAACATGGTTAGGGTAATTTTTTCATATTTTTCTAAAATACTTGAATTTTTAATGAATAATAAAATATAATAATTTACGATAAATGATAAATAAATGAATTATAGAGTCATGGATGATGTAATCACCATTGATTATAAATCACATGTAATCATTACTATATTTATTCACAATCATGAATAATATTTCTTCTCTTCATCAATATAATAAAATAATAAATAAAATAATGAGAATTTACCCCTCTCCTCCAATATAAAAACCACCCTCACCCCCTCTTCTCCTCACTCCTTTAATCCTTGAAGCTTATCAAATTTATTCCCAAATCCTCTTACCTAGTCTATAATACAAACCAAGAGCTATTTTACTTTCCAAAACACAAAAAATAATCCACTTAAGGAGGTTCTCAAGGAGGAGTATTCAAGAGGTAAAATCCTCTTCCTTTTCCTTTTAATTTCTTTCAAAGTTCTTTCTTTTATTATTCTATCTTCAACTCTTCTATCCAAATGATCATGATAAATCAAGTATCATATATATACTAGAATTATATCATGATAATGTAAAATCTATTATCAATCTCTTTACTCTCTATTTTTTATTCTAAAAATGATATCATCGTCCGAGATGTGCCGATTTACAACAGTTGTGGATGACGAACTTTTATTCCTCAATTTCCTATTCTTGGATGGTCATGATAACATTACTATGGTTAAACCAGACTATAATATATTTAATATATCCTTTTTAATGTTTTGTAATCATTATATACAGATAATACTAATTCATACAACAAAACTAGTTCATGGTGATCGATATACCATCGTAATAATCTAAACGATTATCACTAAATGTATTATATAATAATTTATCCTCATACCATCTAACCAGATGATATGTAAAACCATTTACACTTATTTATTATTATTAATAAAATTTAATTCCAATTATTTAGGATTATACCCATTATACATGAACTCCATTACTTATAAACAAGCGAACCGATCATGAAAACCAAGAAAACGAATTCTTCTGAATGATGAACTTAAACTCTATAACTCATAAATATGGCCATAAATAAACCTCATAAACTATAATGAATCAAATAATTATATAAAAGGTTATTAATTAATTAATTAATATATTTAATTTGATTATCTAGGACATTAAGATCAAGTGAAGAACTCATTTGGACATAAGGTAAGGATTTCTACCTAAACCTCCATTTTCAATCAGGTTACTCTTTTTCTCTATTTAACCCAATTTAATTATTAATTATTCTTACGTACTCATAATATATTATATGTGAAGGTTCTATATATATATTTACCAATCATAATACTTATTTATTTTTGTGGTATTTACATGTTTTAAAATGATATTTCCCAAATTTTTCCTGATAAACAAGCCTGATTCAAGGGAACTTATCGAATCATTACATATATTCAAGTGAAATGTGTAATATATTTTAAGCCAAAATTATTTTTATAAAATTAATCATTTTTTATGAAAAAACTATCTTAGTTCACTTCTGGTTTTATACAAATATTTTCCTAAAAATAACTCTTCCTTACAATGTAAAAGATTATTTCTCTCAAGAATTACTCAATGATTTTATAAGATTATTTTAATCTATTTCAAAACTCATATTTATTATTATGTTTAATTGGGATTATTATTTTATTTTATCATCTATCATATTATATTTAATTGTTTATAATTAGTTTGTCTATGGATGTTCTATATTTATACCCTTCACCATACTACTCATAATAGCAAGTTATTATGTTTTCAGATTGGGAAATGTTATTTACATTGCATATGTATTTGATGTTTATGTTTAACCCTATCCATACAAGGAATGAATTATACTTAAAATTTTATGAGTGTGGACTTATGTATCCCCTTGATTCATTGGTAGGTATCATGAGACAAAACCGATATAGACTTGATCGGGGCCTTGCCCATTTTTAGATATGGTTTTGGTTGAGGCCTTAATCATTTTTAGATGTCATGGTCAGGGCATGGATGGTATTTTAGGATGTATGAAATTATTCATTACCTCATCATGATATTATTAATTTATAACACAAGTGATTATTTGGATATTATAATATCCATGGTTAAGTTTATTTATCTAATGTTCATTTATAGAGATTTATTTAGTCATCTTTCTTTCCTACCATATTATTCTCAAGTATATTTTAATGTCACATTTTCGAAGTTGATTACCATGACTAGTGTTTATTTTTATGATAAAATATGCTTTATTAGTTACCCTTACTAAGAAATTAAGATCACCCCTTCCTTAAATTTTATTTTTTCCCCAGGATGCGAAGATGAATATTATGAATGACATTTAGGGATAATCTAGGAGTAATGGATGTTTCAATTGGAAATACTATATTGTGTTTCCTTTCAAGTTTTAATGTAAAACATATTATGTTTATACTTTTCTAAAACTATTAAACTATTTGTTTATTCATGATACATATTTCTTGTCATCATACCAATGTAAAAAAATAATGCACTTGCTCTAGGCAACTGGGGTTGGGGTGTTTGAGTTTGTATTAGAGGATGTTTAATAGAAACCATAGAAACTAGATTTAGATACTTCGATTATGGAACATAACACTAAGAAAGAATTTTGGGATAATAATATAATAACATTCTATAATTTTGATAAGGTATAGATTATGTGGACATTTTTGGAAAATACATCCCCATCTGGATACTACAATTGGATGTGGTTCTAGAATATATGTACCTAGGAGTAAAAACTCCAAAATGTGTTTGGGCTTGACTTCGGGTAACCTCATACATAACAACATGCCTTAATGCACACCTGTTTTTACACTCCAAGGGGATATGCTTAGGATAATTCACATTTTCATTACAAACCATTATAAAGGATTTAAATGTAAATATTTCCCCAAAGAAATCATGCTTATAATTATGAGATTAGACATGCATAAAATTTCAATTTATGTAAAGTGTTTTACTAGTTAAAAATTATACATTATGATTCATAACCTAATCTAGTGTATTCAATTATTTAAAAATGGATCATAGTAGAATTAATGGAAATCACATGAATACTCGTATCCCATATAGGCATTGACCTCCTATGAAAGATAATGACGTTGGTTCTAAAGCTGTGACTTGTGCTAAGAAACTTATAACTATACTAAAAAAAATGTCTTAGGTTAGGAATAATAACCTTAATCATACGGGGAATCCTGATCCACAATGTGAAGGACCAATATTAGACCGCTTTATGCAACAAAAACCTCTATCATTAAATGGGACTAAAAAATCATTCGTAGTAAAGAGGCTGATAATTTCTTTAGAGAAGACAATTCTCACTTTGGAATGTAATGAAATGGAGAAGGTTTTCATGGTATCTTGTCTCTTATCAGTAAATGTGGAACATTGGTGTTCATTAATTAAAAAAACGGACGAGGAGGCAAAAATTAAAAAATATGGAATGGAGGTATTTTAATGAAATTCTCATTGAAAAATATTTTCGTCATGAACAATAAGAAGATATATGAAGGCAATTATTGAGTCTGAAAGAAAAAGTGGACGATACTACTAAAATTTATGACTACAACTTTACATGGTTAGAAAGAAATTCCATGTACTGCATATATAATCCATATAACAATACTGATCGATTCTTTGATGGTTTAAAACCATTCCTCCAAAGGGAACTGGTCTCCCAACATTTATCATCATATGAAGATATAGAATCACGTACTACCAAGACAGATAAATAATTCTATAATTCTTATGAATTTAATAGAAAACAAGAGAAGAATATAGTGGAGGATGAAATAATGTATCATGGGAATAATTAAAAGGGGTATTTTTCAACATGAGATACTTTTGGAAGGAAACACCATAGTGCTTGCTTAAAAGGAAAATTGGTTTTTTATAAGTGTGGAGAGAAAGGACTTCATGTTGTGATTGGGAGAGAAAGAAAGAAGTTATCAATGTTCAATGCTATAATTTTAGGGATTTGGGACACTTTGATAATGATTTTATAAAGCATCAAGTAAACATGCCTCAGAAAAGGCCAAGGGACCATGCCAAGCTTATGTGGTCTCAACTGCGGAGGTTTATTTTCTTAATGATGTAGTTGTAGGAACATTAATTTTTTCCTCAAACTTAGATAATTCATTATTTGATTCTAGATAATTTCAGTCTTCTATCTATTCCATGTTTTTTAAGAAAATTAGGCATTTTTAATTTTATTTAATAAATTATTTTTCAGTAAAAACTTATAAGGGAAGCATCATTGTAACAAATATGTGTCGATCAATCCCCCTTATGACACATAAGTGGGTTTTAGTTGTTGACCTTATCATCATACCTATGATTTATTTTTATATATTTATTATTATTGATTGGATTAAAATTTTGATATGAAAATCTATTTCAAGAGGAAGGAAGTTAATTTTTTTGATAATGATGTGGAATCTCATGTATTTAGAGTAGAAACCTCATCATTTTATTTTATCATGATCCACCACTATTATCTTTACTAAATGAAATTCTTGGGGGTGGGGGAAGAGAAAAAAATATCTATGGGTGATGAAATAAATCTTAAAATTGGGGATGTACCTATTTTGGAAGAATACATTGATGTGTTTCCAAAGGATTTACCTAGATATCATCCAGATTAGAAAATTGAGTTTTCTATTGATTTAATTCCTGGTACAATGCCTATATGAAAGAATCCTTATATAATGGCCACATTATAATTTGTGGAGCTGAAGAAACAACTATATGAGTTAAATAGTAAGGGTTTTATTCACTATAGTGTTTCTCCATGAGGGGTTACTATTCTTTTCATTAAGAAGAAATGTGGATCTATGAGGCTGTGCATTGACTACAGAGAGATCAATTCTATCATGATAAAGATAAAGTATCCTCTTCCTCACATTGATGATTTATTTTATGAACTTCACAAAGCCTAATATTTTTTGAAGATTGAACTTTGATATGGATATCAGTAGTTTCATGTGATGAAGGAAGATATTACAAATAAAAAATTTCAAACTAGGTATGGGCATTAGAAGTTTATAGTAATGCATTTTGGACTGACTAATGAACACTATTTTCTCATATATCTGATGAATAGAGTTTTCAATGAATATCTTGATGACTTTTTGTGGTATTCATTGATGATATATTGGTATACTCCAAAATCTAAAAAGATAATTATAATCAATTACGCATTATTTTGAAGACTCTTAGAAGAAATGAGTTATATGGGAATTTTAGCAAGTTTGAATTCGGGCATAAAATAGTTTCTTTTCTTGGCCATATTGTCTTTAAGGATGGAATCTTAGTTTATACTACAAAGACACCAACAGTTCAAGAATGGCCAACACAAATGAACATAGTCGAGGTACATATTTTTATTAGTTTAGTAGGTTATTATCATCATTTCATTTAGAAATTTTCCTGATTAGAAAATATATTAAACAATATTACCAGTAAAGGGTCTAAGTTAATATGGATAAAAGAATGTGAAGAACGTTTTGTAGAATTGAAGAAGAGGCTAGTGAATTATATAATATTAAATCTACCATTGGGAAGTCGTGGATTTTTCATTTATGGTGATGCATCAAAGAAAGGACTTGGTTGTGTCCTTATGCAGAGTGATAGAGTTATTGACTATGAATCATGGTAGTTAAAATTTATCAACAAAACAATCCAACTCATGATATTGAGTTAGACGCTGTAATATTTTCCCTGAATATATTTACACATTATCTCTATGGAGAAATATATGAGATATATAAAGAACACAAGAGCATGAAATATATCTTCTCATAGAAGGAAGTCAACATGAGGTAAAGGAGATGGCTGGAACTAATCAAGGATTATTATTAGACAATATACTATGAACCTAGGAAGGAGAATAAGGTAGCATATACATTGAGCAGGAAGGAACATGGGGTTCTAAAAAATGAAGATTTAAAAGGAACCTATGTACGTGGATCTAATGAAGATGGATATAGAAATTGTCAAAGAAAGTGAAACATCATTACTTTTTAAATTGGTTGCCCAACCATATTTATTAGAAAGGTTTAAATGTTCTCATCCTAATGATGAGAATCTATAAAAGAAAATTAATGTTGTGAATGATGAGAAGTTGGAAGATTTCGTGTATGAAGATGAAATTATGAAATTTAGGAGAAGGATATGTGTTCCATCTATACCTAAGCTAAAAAGGGAGTTATTGGATGATTCACCCAGTTAGAATTTCCCTATATACCCTTCTACCACTATGATATATATAGATTGGAAGGAACATTTCTAGTGGGATAATATGAATAGTGAAATTGATGATTATGTATCAATATGTTTTTTTTCAATAGGTGAAGGCTGAAAGAGAACATCCTATAGGAGTTATGAAACCTCTTCCTATTTCTACACGGATATTGGATGACATTACTATGGATTTTGTCATCAGATTAGCCACAAATCCAAGAAATAATGATGCAGTATGGGTAATTTTTTATTTAATTACCAAATCATTACATTTCCTCACTATAAGGGAGGATTTTCACCTAGGGATCTGTCAAAGACTCTATATTAATAAAGTTATAGGACTTAATAGAGCAACTCTCTCAATTGTGTGTAATTTTTACCCATGATTTACATCAAAATTATGGAAAATTATCAGAAATATTTGGATACAGAGATTCATTTAAGTACTACATATCAACCTAAAACTAATAGAACTTCAGAAATGATGATACAAAAATTATAAGACATGTTGATATCATGCTCACTTGATTTTCATGGTATGTGGGATCAATATTTACATTTGGTAGAGTTTTATTACAATAATAGTTTCAATTCATTTATTCAAACGAAACCATATATAGTATTGTACCGAAAGAGATGTCATACAACCACATGTTGGGATGAAGTTGGAGTAAGAAATCTTGTGGGCCTAGATCTTGTGAAGAAAATAATAGCGAAGGTAAATACTATTCAAACCCATATTAAATCATCTCAAATCAAGAAAAAGAGTTATGTCGATAATCAATTGAAGGATTTGGAATTTCTTGTGGGAGATCACATTTTCTAGAAAGTAACTCCATGGAAGGATGTTATAATATTTAAGAAGAAAGGAAAAATGATCCCTAAGTACATTTGTCCTTTTGAAATTTTGGAGAGATTTGGAGTTGTGGATTATCATTTGGTAATTCCACCCATACCTTCTAAAGTAAACAATGTGTTACACATCTCATTGTTAAGAAAGTATATTCTTGAACCAATAGATGTACCCAATTCTGAAGGAATAGATCTGGAACCTAATTAATCTTATTGTTAAGACCCTATCTGAATTTTGGACACTAAAGAACAATTGTTGAAAAATCAGACAACTCAACTGGTAAAGGTAATTTGGAAAAATCATAAAATTGAAGATTTGATGTGGGAGTCTGAAAAAATTATGATGAACACCTACCCAAATATTTTTATGAGGTAACATTCTGGTAATTTTGTGGATGAAATTTTTTAAGAAGTATAGAATGTAACACCCCAAGGATGTACAAATAAATTTATATAGAATGAAATGCATGAAACACTGAATCTTTATGAAACAAAACTTTGTTATAGTTTAGCTATTAAACATTATTTTTCTACTTATGTGTTATGAATTTCGAAAAATGCATATACACTATTGAGATCAGTAAGATATTTAGATTCTGATAAGATCAACTTTCAATTTTTGTGAATAGTAACTAGACCCTTTGGAATAGTAATGTACCCTTATGAATAGAAATATTACCCTTATGAATAGTAAATCAGCCAAATTAATAGTAAACTCACTCATGAATATATAAATAAAATTTAAGAACCTTATAAATGGAATTAGGATATAATTATATCATATTACAAGTAAGGGAATATTTCAAAAATTAATAATTATGTTTTGGTATTTTTGTGAGAAATACATATTTAATAATTAATAAACTGATTTAAATAAAAATTAATTTTCATAAAATTTATTCATAAATCAATATTTTTTACTATTATTTTAGGATAATTTAATAAGGCTGTTGTTAATTTTTCAGGGTGTTATTAAATCAGTTTTAATCTTAAAAACTATATTTTTCGAGGAAATGATGTTTTTATTTTAAAAATAAATTTATCATTTTTAGAAAAATATTTTTACAAAATTGAGTTCCATTTTTAATTCTACATGTCAAAAATTGGTTATGGATATTTTTTGGGATTTTTCTAAAATAAATGAATTTTTTATGAATAGTAAAATACGATAATTTACGAAAAATGCTAGATACATGAATTATAGAGTCATGGATGAGGTTTGGATTATTTAATCACCATTTAT
Source organism: Viscum album (assembly GCA_963277665.1). Classification (NCBI taxonomy): domain Eukaryota; kingdom Viridiplantae; phylum Streptophyta; class Magnoliopsida; order Santalales; family Viscaceae; genus Viscum; species Viscum album. The sequence continues at coordinate 688,016,233 of OY728150.1, forward strand.
TCTAAATAACATGCTCTAATTACTATATTTAGTCACAATAATCAATACTATTTCTTTTCTTTATAAATATAATAATATAATGTATAAAATAATGAGAATTTACCCCTCTCCTCCACTATAAAAACCACCCTCACCCCTATTATCCTCACTCATCTAAGGCTTTAAACTTGTCAAATTTCTAAAAAAATCCTCCTACCTAGTATCTTCCCACGTCTAGGAGATCTTGGTCTTTCCAAAATACCAAAACCAATCCCCTTGAGGAGGTTCTCAAGGAGGAGTATTCAAGAGGTAAAATCCTCTTCCTTTTCCTTTTAATTTCTTTCCAAGTTCTTATTTTATTATTCTCTCATAACCTCCTCTATTAAAATGATCTTGATAAATAAAGTATCATATATATAACATAATTATATCATATGAATAGAAAATCCATTATCATTCTATTTACTCTCTATCTTTTATTTTAAAAATGAAATCATCGTCCGAGATGTGGCGATTTACAACCTTTGTGGACGAAGAACTTTCATTCTTCAATTTCATCTTAAAATATGGTCATGATACCATTTTTAGGGTTAAACCATACTATAATATATGTATTATAACCTATTTAATTTTCTATAACAAGTATATATACATAATTCTAATTTATAGGACAAAACTAGTTAGTGGTGATCGATATACCACCGTAATAATATAAACGATTATCACTAAATGTATTATCTAATGATTCATCCTATTACCATATAAACAAATGATATGTATAACCATTTAAAATTATTTATTCCCATTAAGAAAATTTAATCCCAATTTTGTATAATTATACCGATTTTACATGAAATCTATTACTAATAAACAACCGAACCGATATTGAAAACCAAGAAAACGAATGCTTCCAAATGATGAAGTTAAACTCTATAACTCTTAAATAAATCCATAAATGGACCAAATAAAACTATAATTAATAAAATAATTATATAATAGGTTATTAATTAATTAATTAATGGATTTAATTTGATTATCCATGACTTTAAGGTCATGTGCAGAACTCATTCAGACATAAGGAAACGATTTCTACCCAAACATCTATTTTCTTTCAGGTTACTATTTTTCTCTATTTAACCCAATTAAATTCTTTATTATTCTTATTTACTACTCATAAATTCTATTTTAATGTTTTATATATATGTACCAATCATAATACTTCTTTATTTTATGGGGAGTTACCTGTTTTAAAAGGATATTTCTAAAATTCTTCCCAATAAAAAAACTCAATTCAAAAGAACTTCTTGAATTATTAACTATTTTCAAGTGAAAAATATAATATATTTTAATACACTATTATTTTTATAAAATAAATCATTTTTTATTAAAAACATATCTTAGTTACCTTCTGTTTTTATAAAAATATTTTTTCAAAAGAACTCTTATTTTCAAAGTAAATGAGTATTCATCTCAAGAATTACTCCATTCTTTTATAAGAGTATTTTCATCTATTTCAACAATCTTGTTGATTATTTTGTTTTGTTGGGATTAATATTTTATTTTATCATCTACCATATTATATTTAATTGTTTATGATTAGTTGTATTGGGGATGTTCTATCTTGATACCATTCACTATACTACTCAGAATGGTTCGTAATTATGTTTAGAGATTGAGGAAAGTTATTTATTTTTCATATGTATATGATGTTTATGTTTAAACCCATTCATATGAGGAATTAATTAGACTTATGAAGTGTGGGTCCCAATATAGAACCTAGATGAATCTATAAGTCTTATGAGACAAAAGAGATATGGATTTGGATGAGGACTTTCCAATTTTCAGATATGATTTTGGCTGAGGCCTTAGTCATTTTTTGATGTCTTGGATGAGGACATAATGGTATTTTCAGATGTCCAAAATTATTCATTACCTCATTATGATATTACCAATTGATAAACTATGTGATTATTTTACTGGTAGAAAATCAATGGTTAAGTTTATTTGTCTTCTGTTAATTTATATGGATTTCTTTAATCATCTTTAATTCCTTCCATATTATGCTTAAGTATATTTTAAAGGCATGTGTTCATAGTTTTTCATGATTCATAGTGTTTATGTTTTTTATATCTTCCATTGTTTTACATACCCTTATTGAGAATTTTTTTCACCCCTTCTTTATGTTTAATTGTTTCCCCAGGATGTGTAAATGAATATTATGAATGACTTGCGGGGATAATATAGGATTTATGGATGTTTCTAAGGGAAATGATATATTTTTTTCTTTCATGTTGTAATGTAAAACATATGATGTATCTAGTTCTCCAAAACTAATAAACGTTTCATTCCTTCCAAATATTTATTTTTTTGTAATGATACCAATGTAATAAAATAATGCACCAACTTTGGGAAACTCGGGCCAAGGTGTTACACTATTCATTCCATCTAATTTAATGGCTTGGTTATAATGATCATATTTAAATAATCACAGTTCTTTTGGGTCTAGTATTGCATATGAAATATGCTATGAAACATAGTTTTTCCCTTTTAAAAAATTGAGGTGTTACATTATTCCCAACTTATGTAATTTTTCCCTCAAAATTTTATATTACATACTAAGGTGAAAATAGTTGAGGGTACTTCTACTTCATCTCCTCTTACGGTTCCCATGTTTCTTCCTAAAACTTGTAGTTTTTCCATAAATCTTTGACTAAGTGAGTGGCATTGTTTTATAAGACACTATCTCTATGATCTAATATCTTCACCAGATACTCTTTAAATGACTAGTTTTTCTCTAATGGTACCACCTCTAGATTTAGTACATGTGAAGAGTCTGGTATGTACTTCCTTAAGAAGGATAAATGGAACACATCATGTACTTGAGATATGTTAGTTGGATGTGATATTCAATAGGCCATCACTATGATGAGATCAAAGATCTCGAAGAGGATGCTATACATGGGACTGATCCCACCCTTCTTGTCTAACCTCATGAATTTCTTCGACGATGAAATAGAGAAGAACACTTTATCATCAAAAACAAACTCCAGGTTTATTCAATGATTTTTTCATAGATTTTCTGTCATCTTTGAATATATTACATATAACACTGAATAGGTTTAACCTTATCTATTATCTCTGGGAAAGTATTAAGTCCCATCAGATTATTTTCTCTAAATTCGTCTCAACATGTTGGACTATGACACCATTTTTCATATAGAGCCTCATAAGGTGCCATTTTAATGCCATAATAGAAGATTCTATTAAATGAGAACTATATTAGGGGAAGGTTTTGATCTCTATATCCTTGGAAATCCATTGAACCAGATATAAACATATCATATAGAGTTTAGATGGTTCTCTCAGGCTAACCATATGTCTGAGGGTGATAAGCACTATCGAAGCTGAGTTCTATATCTAATTCTTGAAGAAGGTTTCTTTAAAACCGTGAGGTAAACCTCATATCTTGATATGATTCAATGGATAGTGTCACTCTATGAAATAGTTCCACTTCCCTTATGTGTATCTTAGCGAGTTGGTAAATAGATAAATCTTCATTGACAGAAATGAAATGTGCTAACTTTGTAAGGTTATCGACTACCGACTAACTGGTGTTATTACCTTTAGGTGTCCCAAGGATTCCTATAATGAAATTAATGGTTATTTCTTCCAATTTCTAAAATTTTATGGATAATGTATGAGTTATAACCTTCGAATTCTATAGTTCGACCTTGAATTTTTGGAATACCAAGCATTGCGATAAAGATTATTCCTTCTATATCTTCATTTTATCCCATAAGAAGTTTTTCCTTATATATGTATACCTATTAGTACTTATAGTATGAATTTAGATGGACAAGCTATGAAAATAATCAAGAAGACGCCTCTTCAACTCTAGATTTGATGATACACATATATAGGTTTCAAACTATAAAAATCCATCTTCAATAATATTAAAATCTATAATACACACTACCTTTTTCTATATCACCTTATCTTCTTTATGGTCCTCCTTGATCCTCTAAATAATGTATGGTTGAGAATTTATTTGAGAAAGGTAGGATAAATATACTTTTATTGTTCTCATATCCATCCTTTTAAAATATAATAATACTGTATTCTTCTTAACTATCATCATTGATATAATTGTTATATTCTTTTTACTTAGAGAATCTTACACTTTCTTTTCTCTCCCAATATGGAAATGGATTAAGAAGTCATAATACATGATCATATCAAACCATATTCACTAGAACATGCTAAGATCCTTCTGTATGAATATATATATTTGAGGATCTGATGATCTGTAAAAAAATGCACTCTTCTCTACATAGAGATAATGTCTCCAGATATTCAATGAAAAGATCACTGTATCAAAATCCAAATCATGTATTGGATAGTTATTCTCATGAAATTTAAAGCACATTAAGGTGTAGGATATGAATTTATCATTCTATATTAGTACACAACCCAAACCCTTCTTTAAATAATCACAATATGCCACAAAAGTTCCTCACATGAGGGAAGTCTGAGTACCCATGCAGTGATACAGTTTTTTTTTCAACTCCTTAATTCTATCATCACATTAATTATTACATAAACACTTTAATCCCTTTAAATTTATCTTGATTATAGGGTTTTAAAATCATGAGAAGTTCCTCAAAAATATTCAATAATATAAATCTTGACCAAGGAAATTAAAAATCTCTATTACAGATACTGGTGTGGGTCACTTATTGATCACCATTTTCATAAGATGTTTTATAGACATCTCTTTATTTTTTGATAATGTTCCCCAAGAATGATACCTATTTCATAAAAAACTCATATTTGATGTAAACGTAATAAATATTCTCCTTTCTCAAATCATTTATTACAACTTTCAAATGCTCCTCCTGGCCTTCATTCCTTTTGAAGTATATCAGAATATCTTCTATAAATACTACCACATATTTATCAAGGTATTCTCTAAAGAATCTATTTAATAATTACATAAAGATTTTTAGAGCATTAGTGCATCCGAAATGAATTTGTATGAACTCATATTTTCCATAACTTGTCAAAAGGCTGTTTTAGGAATATCTTCCTTTTCAACCTTAATTGTTGTTATCCTTAGTTAAGGTCTAACTTAGTGATATATTGGTATCTATATAGTTGATTTAACAAGTCATTTATCCATGGTAAGGGATGCATGTTCATCATCATGATTTTATTAAGCTCACAGTAATCAATGTAGAGGCGCATTAACCCATCATTCTTATTGTTGAAGTGCAGTTGTGTACCCCTTGGAGAATCACATGGGAATATAAACTCTTTATCTATATTATCATGTAGTTTATTCTTAATCTCTTCAAGTTCAATAGTATCCATTCTATATGGAGTCTTCGATATTGGAAAAGATACAGGTATAAGTTCGATTTAAAATTCAACCTCTCAGATAGATGGAAGACCAAAAAACTCTTTAGGAATACATCGATATAATCCCTAAAAATGAGCATCTATTCAAGAATGACCTTTTACTTAGTATAAATCACTTGATGAAGATAATATTACTCAGAAGTAAAAAATATCTATGCTCCATATTATGATACCAAAAAATATTCAGCCACCTCATTACACTTGTATAGAATTAGAGGAAATTTGATGAACCATAGAGTGATTTCCTTCTCTTATCATTTTATTTTGTCTCTATATAAGGAAAGATGATCCATTCCCTGAATTTCATCAAATTAATCTAATGGAATTATCAAAAGATTTTCAGAGAATTTAAATCTACAAATATAGATATGGGATGATTTATATACTTGGGATGCAATAATTGACCCATTCTTCATCTTCACTGAAAACTCAACTCCCATGTTTTGAGTTGGTTTTTGAATAGTTTTACTAAAATTGTGTGATATTAAAGAATATTTAGAACCAGAATCAAAATATAAATTCACCATTCTTGAATTAATAACTAGATTATTTTTCACCACTCCATTTTGAGGATCCACTTCCATAGTTATTATGGAATAATATTTCCCTTTATATCTTGTATTTGGGAGTTGTTAAAGTTTATTATCATCAACCCTTGGCTTAGTGAATTTGTTCACAGAGTATCTGTGTTTCTTACAATTGAAACATTGGAAAACATGATGAGGTTTTACTAGTGCATTTATTTATTCTATCTCATTAGTTGGTTTCTCCCATAAAAAATCACTATCTAGGCACCCTTCCTTCCCACACTTAAATCACTTCCTTGAACCCTTAAAGGAATTTCCAGAATGCTTCATCCCTTAATTTTGACATGTGTGATGTCTGAATTTCATTCCACTTTTTAATTTTTCTATCATACCACAAAAATTATACTCCATTTTCTACTTCTTATCCCTATGAGAACATTGAGATTCAGTAATATCCATTTCTAATTTGAGGGAACATCATAAAATTTCTTCGTAGCTTTCAAAGCTTCAAATTTCCAAATATTTCCATAGACTTGTCCTTGTACCATTAAATAAGTGGTCAAATTTAATTTCATGGGAGATGACAAAGTCAAAGTTTTATAGTGCAAGTATTGTGAAATTTTCGTCATATATCATGACGTATTCATCATATTTTTCCTTGAGGATAAGAAAATCCTCTCTATTTTAAATCAGAGAGTAAAATGTTTTTTTAAATATCATTTTTTGAAATTCCTTAAATATTGTTGCATTAATATCTTTTGATTAATATTCTTGATCACCATCCACTATTGATTGGATTATCCCTCTATAAGATAAACAACTGTCACAACATTCTACTTATTTAAGCATTTATATATGTAGAATATCTTCTCAATGGAGTTACTCCACGGTTCCCTGATTAAAGGATCAGAAGATCCACTAAAGGTTTGAGGCCTTCTTTGTATAAAGGCCCTAATTGCAGCTTTTTCTTTATTTTAGTGTTTGAGGTATTCTTTATGATTCATTTTTTGGTTCTAAACATGAGTTAGTTGAGAATTTATTATCATGAATTTCCCAAATCTTTCTTTCATTGGGTTGGGCATCTCATTTGGGAAGTAATCACATTACCCCTCACATTGTTTTTTTGACATGGTTTCTCTTACTTCCAACCATTTGCTGAAAAAATAGATAATTATGGAAGAGTATTTTTAAACTATTAAACACATATATGGGAAACCATGAACATTAAATAGATTAATCATAAATGACATATATTAATTAACACATGGATTTATAAGTTTTAATATAAGTTATCCACGATCCATTTTCTAATATAAAATCCAATGGTCACTTTTGATCCCTTCGTAATGGTTCGAAAAGAGATTGAGAATTTACCAAATAATATCCCATGAGATTGGTAAACCAGGTGACCATCAAGGTCTATTGTTATGAACAGGTGATGATCAATTCTAACTCAATGTTACTTTTTTAGGTTTATTACCCCTAGGTACATTTGTTCCAGAACTATATCCACATGTAGTATCCATACAGGGATGTATTTCATTGGAAATCACTTGATTTTTTACTTCACTAAAATTCTAGGATATTCTTCTATACATAGTATTATCCTTAATTTTTCCTTATGGTTCTCAAAAAAGATTTCTCATCATAGTTTCTAAAGGTTATCTAAAACTTTTCTCTAATACCAACTACTTTGACCCAAGCCTTTTTACACACATTATTGCATGATTTTTAAAATAAATATCCATTAATACAAAAAAATGATCCAAAAGGCCTAGTTTTTTTGGAATTATAGGTTCATAATAGATTAAAAGTAACATAAACCAAGACATACCAATTTTATTCTCCATAATGATCTCCTAAAACAAGATGTCCTAAGGAACACATGAAAGAAAGGGGTGATATAAAAATCCTAGTAAAGGAATAAACATGATAATAAAGAATAACACATGATTCAAAGGTTTAACATAATATCATAAAAGAGAAGGTACATGAATAATCAAATATAAGAATAATATAAAGGACATGGTTTCATAGGATCATAAAAATATAGAAAATTTGGCATCAACATAAAGCATGAAATAAACATAAGTTAAGGCTAATTGTTGATATAACATCACATGGTGGAAAGAGACCTATAATGTATTAGGTTCACCCATATTCCTATATATTATGTCTCATGAGACTATAACATTACCCAATTCATTAGAGGTATATATAATTCTAAGCCCACCGATTACACTAAATTTTATGCACATGAATATGTGTTTCAAATAATAAAATCAATATTAAGGATTAAAAATAATAATTATTTATAGAATGAAAATGGGTTGCTAATATTTCATTATATTATAATCAATAGTGATTTCTTAAAGATGGAATTTTAGAAATGACCATAAAGCTTACATAATCCTATAAAAGGATGATAGAATCATCTAGGTATATATATGTAAGAGACATATAAATATATATAATTTAGAATCATTCCATAACATTAAATATAAATATGAGGCGATTTTGAGAGAGAATGGTTATAACCCAAAGGAAAGGGTGGTTTAAAGAGATCCCTTACCTCGAGCCTAATTCTTAACAAGAATTATTTATCTCCATAAATAATAAACTAATGTTAATTATTTAATTTCTTAAGATCATTATTTAAGATTATTATTGAATTTTTTATTCATTACCATTTCATATTAAATTACTTAATCATTTAAGTTCATGTTGGACATTTTGAGGATGTTCAAATCATTTTTCCAAAATCACATTGGTATGTTAACTAAGGAAAAATAGATTATTAATTCATCATATGTAGAATAATAATAATGAAATAATTATCTTTTTTACACATAAATTATACTTTTAAACACAATCATAAATGATGGTTATGAAAAATGACCTATGTTATAATCATGGAGATGGTAGGTCATTCATACACATGAGTAACTTTTCCATTTTTCAAAGATCATGATGAAAAAATTTAGGTATTATATTATATTTTTATAATGTTTATTATATCCTAAATATCATATAGGTTCTTTAAATACACATATATATACCATCAATGCGATGTGATAATAAAAAAACAAATTACATTGATTCGTGAGGTGATCATCCGCCCTACACACGAACGATGTTATCATTTTTCAATGGATGGTATGTTTAGAAGTTATATGATACTTCAATTTTATAAGATTTCCTAAATATAATATATACAAATTAATTCCATAATCATGAATATTCATGATAGGTGATGATTGAAAATTAATTATGTCACTTCATAATGTGGTACTCTATCATACACACAAACGATGGTTTCATTTCCCATTTGATTGAAGTGAAGATAAATTTAGGTTATTCCATTAACATAATAACATAATAGTATATGGGATATAACGATGTTATTATATCATCATTATTGAGTAATATTTGAAATATTTGGAAGAATAAATAAAACAAATATGATCGATTAATAACGACACCTCTTCTTTAGACAACCTCTTAAGGATTACACTTAAAGCCTTCCTAGATTGGATTTATAATAAAAAGGATTCTAGGAAGTGAGGAGAGAATAAATTAATGCATTTTGTTTGGTATTAAAAAAACCAATGTTTTTTAAAAATTTTTAATTGTGAGGTTAGGGGGTTCCCTTTTATGATTTAGTAGTGTCATTCTTGTAAATACCAAAAACTACTGAATAATGGGAGTTAATATCAAGAAAAGTGCCTAAAAAATATAATAATAAATTATTTTAGGATATATAAGTTTGAAAAAAATCCCTAAAATTTAATATAATTTTTTTAAAATGTTTTTCAATTAACCACTTTAGTTTAACCCCCGATAAACTCGTTTTAACATTAATAGTGATATAAGATTTTTACTGCATTTACTATTCATTATGACAAAAAAATAAGTTGAAAACATTATATAATATAATTTATTCTGAATCTAAATATAAAATAAATTTTATCAAATTAAATTCATAGAATTGAAATAATTTATGTTTAAATTAAACCCTCATTTATGTTGAAAAAACAATTTCTTAAGAAATGCATTTTTCAAGAATAAGATCATATTATAATAACTATATGATAAGTAATCATATTTAAATTAATTTAAATTAATATTTATAGATATATAATATATAAATTTGATTTAAAAATCCCAAATTATGGGCTATTTTAATTAGTTAAAATCGAGAAACATTATGCACTGTAAAATAGTTTTTAGAAAAATGTGTTTTTAAGCATAAAATTAAACTTATATTATAATGTATTATAATGACTATTTAAATTTAATTAATTTTTATTTAATATAACTAAATAACATTTATGTTAAATTTAAATAAAATTAAAATAATTATTATACTTATAAATTAATTAATTTATTAAAAAGAAATGACAATTTTACTTCAAATATTTATTTTTCACTACTCAATAAAAAATTGATATTTTCTATAAAATCCGAGAATTTTACCATAAGTTAATATAAAAATGATTATTTAATAAATTATTTTTATTTTATAAAATAAAATTTCTAAAATTTCCCTAAAATTAATTATAATATTTTCTCACAAAAATAAATAAAAAACACTTTTGAAGATAACATATTTTTTTGAAGAATAAATGTATTTATTAAAAATTGTGTACTTATTTCATAATTATTTAGATTTTGAATTGAAAATTTATATCAATTTAATAAATCATTTAATAATATTCATACCACCAAATTTAATAGCTAGGTTATAATGGTTATATTTAAATAATCATGGTTCAGTTTGATTCAGTGTTTCATATTACATACACTATCAATTATAGTTTTACCTTTAAAAAACTTAGGGTGTTACAATGAAGCCATACAAAAACCATTCCCCAAAATCCCACCCATGTATTATATAAAAATAACATAATCTTGGAAATAAATCAATCATATAGTTTATAAGTATTAATTTTAGGGATTTATTTTCATCATAGTTTTATAAACATTTTCTGTAAAAAAAGGAATAGTTTTATTAACTAAATTATTTTAACATGAATCACATGTTATTATTTAAAAATTAAATTTATTGATTTTATAAATTTAATTTAATAAAACGGAAATCATTTCTTGTGAATTTATTCCCATTTTACTTGTAAATTTACCATAAATAAAAGAATCAGAGGATCCTTAATAAAACAAGACATTGGAATAATATAATATAACAAGTAATGTATCTAAAACCAATTCACTTGACAGTCTAGTATATTTAATAGTAGTTGAAAAATAATTTTACATACCTTTATACTTTCAATATTGATGAATTCCACCTTAAGTAACTATCTTTGGACAAGAATTATCATAATAACCTAACTCATTGCAACTAAAGCATGCAATTTTATAATTAGATATCTATTTTACCATTAATGGTATGATTTAAAATATTTTCCTTACATTCATGAGCTAAATTAATGGGATTAACAATTATTAACACTTTATTAATCCAACAAAACATTATTTGAAATTAATTTTACCACATTTAGAATATTTCTAGGTATTAACTCTATATTTCTCGGTTGAATTATTTACCATTTATTACCACATATACTACTTCTTAATTTTACCATTATTAATTAAAAAATTGTGGGAAAACTCCATCTCAACTTTCTCATAAAAATGAATAAATTCTTTAAAACTTTTAAATTCATAAGAGGAAAACACAATTTGTAAAACTGGTTTTACACCTTGGTAAAATCTATCAATTTTACTCTCATAGTGTAGAATAGAATTCAGTGTATACATGGTTACTCTAGTATAATTTACCTCATAAGAGGCAATTGAGACTTCTTCCTTTTGGGTAAACTCTATAAATTTTCTTTCAATGAATTCAAATAACATTAGGAAAATAATTCTCAAGAAAACAATATTTAACGTCTACCCCTCCCTAATATCAATATCTTCTTTTTTATTTGTTTTTTAATAAGATACCACAATCAATTATCTTAATGTTCGACATGATAAATAAATAGAGTTACTTTTTAATGGTCCATACATCCCAAAACTTCAAATAACGTTTCCAGAGTAATAATCCATCCTTCATCATTCACTAGGTATGAAGATCCATCAAATAACAGAGGGTGTTATTTCATTAATTTGTCCACCATAAACATGTTTCTTTTTAAAGAATTCAGACACCTGGTTTAACGAGTGGAAAAATTAATAGCCCGCATCAAATGATTCAATAATTCGATAAACTTATTTGTCCTATTCATTCTTGGTTGTTGATTCACAATGGTATTATTCCCTTGTTTCTTTACTAATTATTCTTCCTTATTTCCTCTATGGAAATCCATTTTAAATAGACATGGGTTAGAAAAAGAAACATGTAAATATCCAAAATCAATCTCATGATATTATAACTATATATTATTGCCTATTTAAAGTGTCTTTTACAGTATCTTAACATCTAATGGTATCTAAAAATTTACTTTAATATGAATTTTAAGGACCCATGCCATTTTTAACCCATAATCACATGATTCATAATAGGGGTTGTAACTTCCTAAATTTAAAAGATATTTTTGGTTTACATTATTATATAATTAGGTAAAAACATTACATAATAAAGTGGAAAAATTCACATAGTACATACTTTTTCCACAAAAATAGATCTTTAAGTTTACACCCCTACTTTATTCAAGACACTTTTTATTCATTTAATACGAGTTACTATAGTGGAAATATTAACTTTGGTATAAAATATAATCATCCTTAGATGTTGTGAATAATATTTGAAAAAATGGGATATGAAAAACTAATCTTAGTTGGTTATATAAAAATAATTTAATCCCATTTTCTAGTGAAAAAACATAAAAACCCACAAGGATGTTTATTTTTTTTAACAAAAAAAATTAATCACAAAAATAAAAACTTTATATGAGGGAAAATTAGTATTTTATAAAAAAACCCTTTCAAACTATTATAATGAATACGAATAATGATTCATGTGTGAAATCATGAAATTTGTTCTTTGAAAAACAAAATTTTCACTATTATAAGTTCATAACCTACCTTTACCTCATGAAATCACATGATTTCCTTAAAAAACATTTTTAAGAATAATATCTGTAACATGGAGGATAATATTAAAAAACAATGTTCAATCATGTTTAAACTATGTAGTAATATTTGAATCATAGTTTGTTCTATTGGAGTAAAAAACTCACTTATCTTCTTCATTTTTTACCTTTGAAGACTAAACCATTTTCTAATGCATTAGAGAACTATATCAAGATCAATCATCTTCATGAGATATTTCATGATCGCACATCATCATCTTTAATGATAAAGTACTATATTATTAACAAACAAATTTATAGTCTTTTACATTTTTATCATAAAACCCTTGAAAAGATCATTTTAACCCATAAGTAAAACAATTTCCATTTTTATATAATCGTAAAGATACATATTAATTTTATTTTAAAACACTAAAAAAATTAATAGAAGAGTAAGAATAAGGTATTTTTTTTAAAAAAATATGTTAAATTTTAGGGTAATCGTGATTATGAATAATGACTATGACTTTGAAAAATTTGGTCAAACCTTATATATTAATTTATTTAATTTGTAAAAAGTCAAAAAATATCCCATATAGAAAAAATTGGAAAGGTAATTTTGAAAATATTTTAAAAGAAAGAAAAATTTATTGGAGAGTAAACTTTATAAAAAATTTAATCACAAAGAGGAACATTCTTAAAACATTTAAAATAACATGGGTGTGGAGTACAAATAGTTTAAAACATTTAAAATAATGCTTTAGAGAAAAATCACTTACCTTATGTTTAGTATATCATTTATAATTTTATAACTCATGAATATTAAAAATATATTAGTTTTATACTTGTTTAAGAATCTTTTAAATGTTAATTGCATTATAATTTTTCCTCTAATTTCATTTATTACCATGTTTTATTTAGTAACTAAAATGGTTAAGTCCATGTTGGATGTTTTGGGGTCGTTTAATTTATATCCTCAAAACCACACTGGTGAATTGACCAATGTCATAAGGGTTATTAGTAAATTATATATATAATATTAAACATGTTATATTTATGATATTTATATTTTAGATAAAATTTCAAAACCAACTATGAAAGGAGGTCATGAAAAAGGAACCACATTATTTCTTGTACACAGTAGTATGTTTGTACAGATGAATAATGTTTTCATTTTTATAAAATGTAGAAAATAAATAAATTAGATAATATTTAACTTTTACAAAATCATAAATATGTTATAAAAATCAAATTTATTCATTAGTAACATCTTTATTACGATCCTTATGAGGTGAAAATGAAAAATAAATCACATCTCTTCAAAAAGGTGGTATTTTACACATCTTCACAAATGAAATTATTAATTTTATATGGATGGATAGGGTAGGAAGGTAAGTAATATATTAAATTTAAATAATTATTAATATTTCATAAATATAATATATAGTTATTTTTTCTATTATTTTAACCAACCATATTATTTGGTGACGAAAAACGAAACATGTTGCTTCGTGGAGGTGGTGACCCACATGTTCGTACAAGTGGTGTTTTTATTTCTCATAAGAGAGAAAAGAAGATGAAAATGAATTTTAAAAATTTAATAATAAAATTTAAATATATTTAATATACTTATGTTATTATTTCAGTATGGTTTTAGAATATTTTAATGTGATATAAAAAGAATTAAACATGAAATATATCTGTTAAGACTTATATATTGTCTTCAGATATCACCCTTTGAATTACTCCTAAAGCCTTATAGAATTGGTATTTTGAAAAGAAAATGGAATATAGGATGTGTGCATGGATTTTGGGGAGATATTTTGGAAAGTATTTGAAAAACTAGAGTTATTAAAAGGCATGAGTATGGGAGGAGAGGAGGCTCCCTCTTATAAGTGAGGGATGTGACACACTTTTAATAGTTCAAAAACATTAAATATTATAAATTATTAATCATGGTAAAGTAGATTAAAAATAATAAAATTTAAAATATAATGTTATAAAGGTTAATATTACATTATAAAGTAATAATAAAGATAATATTTTGTGGCCTTATTACTTAGTTTTTACCATAATTGACCAGTTTTACCCATTACCATGGTGACCCATTTTTACCATGGTTACTAATAATAATGGCTAATAATGAAATTGAAACCATTAATAAATTTTTAATTTATAATTATAAAAATGTAATAATTTTTTATGATTAAATTTTTATAAGTGGTAAAAATTAATTTTAATATAATTGTGTAAAATGTAATAAAAAACAGTTTTTAGAAAATTCCATTTTTAAGAATAAAAATGATCATATACCAAAATAAAATATAATGTTTATTAATCTGAAATTATGTATTATTTATAATAAAATTGATCATATATTACTTTAAAACCAATTCAAAAACATAATGGGACTTTTAAATTACATGTTTTAAAGAAAAAAATGACACTTTTACAAAAAAATAGAAATTTTCACTATTCACTAAAAAATAAATATTTTCAGAAAAATAATGAAAAATAATTCTAAGAAATATTTGATATGTTTATTCCAAAAATAAAATATTTTTTATGAAATTAAATTTCTAAAATCAAGTAATTTATCTTTTAAATAAAAACACACTATTCATGGAAAAATAGTTTAGTAAAATAAAATTACTCCTTTTTGGAATAAAATATTTTATAAAATTATTTATAAAACTATGATGGAAATGAATACATAAAATGAATACTTATAAATCATAGGATTGTTTTATTTCTAGGATTACCTAGGTTTTTACAAATGAGGTAAGAGCCTTTTTCCAATCCTCTCACCTCATATGTCTTGTTTAATTCGATCACTTACTTTCTGAGATCGAATTTCCAAAATTTACTTAGTGATGGAATGATTTAATATTTGGATCATTTAAAAACAAAATTTTTATAAAACCTTTCGTGTTGAATAAAATGTTTATTTTTATCATGAATAAATATTGGGAGAATTTTTCCATGTTCAACATAGAGCACAATGATTATTGAGTCGTTGTTGGAATAATGAATTTAGTTATAAAAATAATTTTATAAATCATTTTATTTTATGAGAACTTATCTATAAATTTACCTCTTTTTTATGGATAATATTTTCAACCACTTTCATGATTGAAATTTTATAAGAAAAATAATTGGATATTCAAAATAGAATAATTTTAGAATATATTATTTTTTTTATCTCATTAAACTTGTAGTAAAAATAGATTTCTTATTTTAACATTTTTTTGTTCAACATTTATTGTTTGAGAATTTATTATAAAATCAAAGTGGTATGGAATTGAATAATAATAAATGAGATAATTTCAATTTATTATTTACACATCGAGTGATGAAATATTTTTTATTTTAATTTAATAATTTTTTTCTTGGATTATTCTATATTAATTATTTAATAATTTATTATTATTTTTTCATTGATTAATCATATGAATAAATAATACTTTTGTTTCAAGAATATTACTTAATGAATTATTCTTGGTTTATTTATATAACCGATTTTATTCATGGTGATGAATATTTTATTATTATTTAAAATTTATAAATTATTCCTCTATAATTAAAACATTTTTTATAACTATCATTTATATGAAAATTTCTTATATTGGATATAACATATTATTCTTTTAATTACTCTTTCACCCTTTGATTTTGAACCCATTATAGGGAGGTTGAATATTTCAAGAACAATGATTCTCTCCTTTATTTTTTTCTATACTCAATAATTGATTCATCTTTGGTACAAGAATATATTAATGAGTGGTATTACAAGATCAAACATTTTGAGATAGATGAAAAGTGCGAGTAGAAATTAGGGTGTGATTGGTGAGGGAGGTGATGATGGTGTTCATGAAAAGAAAATGACGAACCAATACTTATTAAAATTTTACCACTACATGACCTCTAGTCTCTAATCACATTCCCTCTATATATCCAATTATAATTTATTCATTTTAATTAATGAAAAAAATCTTTGTCACCCCAAAATATAATTGTGTGATTCAAAAATAGTGGTTCTTCATTTATGCAAGATTTTAAATATAAAACAACGTCCAACATAAAGTTACACACCTTATACACTAAAATAAATTACTTTGTAATGTAACTCCATACATTATATTCCATGGAGATAGATTCACATGTTGTGCATATCATCCAACAAAGGATAAGTGTGTACATAAAGTTTACCACTAGTTGATTTGTAAAACCCACACAATTTGTATCCCATATAGAGGTTGGTTACTATTAACTTGGTGAGTTTTTTTAATGTTACTATATATACACGCCATCCAAGATGAGTAATATTGTATTCCATGTACTATTATTACATGTCATGTACTTTTTATATGAAACAAACTCTACCGATAACACATTCCCAAGTTTCTAGAAATCCTAACACACCATGTACCTCACTAGTCACAATGTTTATTTTAACTTCACAAGGTATGAACTATATTATTATATGAATAGACTACCAGAGTGACCTCACAAAATATATTCCCTATTGGGACATTCCTTGAACTGGAAGATTATAGCACTCTTCATATCTTTCCTCCTATATTTTATTTTTAGATATATGAGTAGTCCATTCTGAGTGTTTTCCATAAATAACATGGTTGTAAAAATATCTTCATCATATAAGGATTATATTTGAGTTAATTGACTAGATTGTGTTTTACTGATTCATGGAGATGATGATGTGTATGGGAATATGATCAGAGAATCCCAGGGATCAATAAGACTCTTGAGGAATATATGTTTCTAGGGAATAAACCTTCTCTGTATATAGTGGAGTTGGTAACCCTCTTGATTGAGTTATCTTACAATGGGGCATGCGTACTCAAATCATGGATTAACTAACCATATTTTGTGATTCACATTATATATAGTAGGGTATGATTCATCTATAGTGATTATTAACTCTCTCAATTGAGGGTTTTTAAAGTGGGGAATGATTTCTATATCACTATTATCATTAAGGGAAGATGTGGAAGTGATACATATGAGATAGTTTGGGTGTAATGGGTTCTATAGTACTATGGGTACTCTATATTCCTTTCTGATATTGAGAATCTATATAGATGAGTGATGAAAATTGATGTAAATTAATTTTTCAAGGAGCAATACCACTCCTTAGTTCCAAAGTGATTACATGATGATTTTTTATTTATACATGTTCATATGATTTGGATTCTATGATGTTCATAGGTTCATAAACCCTCTATATAGGAGGATCTAGACTATCGGTTGTTCGACAATTATCCCCATTACCATTGTTCATAATTAAGGTGAGACATGTAGTTGGGATATAAATTAGGAACAAGTGATGTATTTTTATTACCAATGTAAACCTAGATACATGTAATATATGAATCCTTATACAAATAAACTAAGATATGATGATATGATACTTCTATATGTTTAACTATTTCTCTCCTATAAAGAATATGTAGGGTTTTCCTTATCTTATTACATTAGAGATAGTCTATTATATTAAGGGTTTTGGGATGATAAGCTGATTTATCCTCAATATTTTATTACAGGTCATCCTACAAGGTATGTTTATACTAACTCCTACACATTACATGTCCCCACACATATTCATGTGTGTGTAGATGATTCATAGTTTATATTTTGACTTTGTGATCATGGACTTGGAGCTTTTTATGAAGTGTAGATACTTAGTGACATATGGTGGTACTCAACTATGATATTAACTGATAGTAAACCCTACTCAACAATTATTTACATATTGTTTCATATGGTGATTATTCTCAGGTTTCCCAACTGTGATGAGTTTGTGTTTTCTTTTTACACACCCATTGATCAATTTTGTGTTATCATGTGTATTTATTATATATCATTTTACCCAATTTATGTTGTGTTTTATAATTTTTTTACATGTATACTTTATTTTAAAGTTAAATTATTCATTTATATTGATTTAAGTTGATGGTTCTGTTCTATATATTATATTAAATTTCTGTTAAATTGTCATAGGCTAAGGCTTTCCATTTATGGTTATTCCTACATGATGCTAGTCACCAGCACCGAGCCTATAAGAGGTAGGAATGGTATAGAACATTCGGAATATTTCCATCCCAGGTGGGGTCATGGTGGGTTGGGACATGTTAGAATGGTTTCAAAGAAGTCTGAGTCCTAATTATATGGTATAAAGTTATTACTATTAAATGGTTTTGTTTAGAAAATTAAGCAATGATGTTGAAGGTGTTTTAGTTATATAAATATAACAAGGAACCTAGTGTTGGTGTAGTGGATGGTGAATACATTCACTAGGATATTAGTAATCCATTGATTGACTCAGAACCAAAAGGAATCAGTCACATGGTATAATTTGGGAGGTAAATGTATTATATAGTGGCATGATGTGATTATTCATTTCCATACTATATTAGACCACCGATATATTTTTCATCATTATAGGTTCATTCTATTTATTGAGTGGTTACACATATAGATAGCCTAATAATATTTATAGAGAAGGAAATGACAAGCCCATGCCTATGAATGTGCCTCTCACCATTGATCAACTAAGTGATAAGGCATTGATTTAATGTCTCAGTTGAGAGATATCCTTTCCCCAAGAGTGGATGTAATACTCTCCCATTCTTACTTAAGTATGGACTGATTTATAGAGCATATAATCATCCCCTATGAGTATAATGAGACCACTCATATAAAATATATTCTATATTAGTTCAATTAGAAGAGGTTTCCTAGACCCTCAGGTGACCTTAATATTATTATGATAGAGGGTTGGTTAGAGTCAAGGACTTACATATTCTATCCAGTATGGACACCAGTTGATCATATATTTGTTCTTTATTAATTACCTTATGTAAAAAAATTATCCATTGGTGAGTGAGGTTTTCTCAATATTATAACTGGATTTATCTACCATATTTAGATTTTGAGTCCCTATTAAAGAAATGGTTTCATCGAGAGATATGTATGATGATTTGATTTTTGAAAATTCTATACCCTCAACAGGGAAATATAACCATGTTTAAGACATATTGAGGCTACACACCTCAAGGGATACTCCCTGGACTTGATTCAAAGAATATTTTTTCGAGAAAAATAGTTCAATTAGAGGTATTAAGTAGGGTACTTAGGGTGGATTATTCTTATATAAACCCCCATATATGTTATAGTCCTTCAGAAAGAATTATTTTTTTACGATTCATGTTAGATATTCATCCCAATTTATGGAACAAAGTTATTTCCATAGAAAAATGAGTGGTATAGTATATGGAACTATATGTTGAAAGTAGTGTTGATATCAACAACCTTCCAATTATATGAATAATTTTCTACTAGGAATGAGATTTTTTCTAGGAAAAATATTTCACGGAGGTGGATAGTGGTTGATTTTTGTTTAGTCCAATTATACCAATACCACCCCTAGATAAATATTTTTAATCATGGAATGATGAATGATAGTGATATAGATTGATTCATGCTATGTATGGATATAATTAGACGATTTCCTCTATGTCATGAGGTATTATTTATGTCCTCTCTTTATCTACCCTTTTAATTATCAATGTAGACATGAGATATTCACCCCACACCATTTGTTCTTGGGAGAGATATTCAAGTGGATCTCCTAGAAAAACTCATCCTAGAAAAAGAATCTCTACTACTAACAATCATATTTTACTTACACCTTATAATGATGTCAGTTTGAATTTAATGGAGGAAGATATATTTCTTAGAATTCCATCATGGTGTTGATGAGACTTAAAGGTATCATACTTAGAAAGTATTTATTACCCATTTGTATAATTTTTTGAAGTTTTTTAGATGAGTATATGGGGAAGTGTCTACCCTAGTTATGGTATTAATTTAGTGGTTGTACATGACTAGGAATTATTAGTGATTTGAATTAAAATTTTATTCCTAAATGTGGGATGTGAATCACTCAAATTTTCCATTGGATGGTGGTTTTTCTATAGTGACCAATTTGAATGTTCTAATAGGCATATTAAGAGAATATTTCAGTAATGAAGCATATTCCCTAAAATAGTACATAATGAAGGGTTTTTAGTCATCTAAATGGGTAGAATTAAAGTTATGTGAAGGAATATCCTTCATAATAGTTGCAGTTTTAGTCACCTAAGATAATAATACATTATCATCGGGACCAAGGCTAATAGAAAAGGGTTATCTGAGTGGTCAACACCATCTTCTAAGTATTATGGTGGAATATACCATTTATGAGAAATAAAATAAAGCTAGGTATCTTGAGGATTATGGTGTTTTCTTCAAATTGATCACCAATAACTTTAAAAAAAGATAAAAACTACATGAACAAGTTACTCCCATAGAAAATGCATTTGTATTTGGAGGTTGAGTAATATAGGTGAAATTTACAATGATTTTCAAGGAAGGTATTGATCAATAAAGGTTGTGTAGGAATTATTCCCTTAGTTGGGCACATTAGTGTGTATGGGTTAGTGGGGGGGGGGGGATAGAAAAAAAAATAAAGAAGTATCCAGAGAACATGATACCCTTCGATATATGTAGAGTTGGTGTTAAAGATTCATTTCTGTGTTTGGTAGAGGAATCAGAAACATTTAGTCCATTATTATTTAACATACATATAAGATATTTTAAAAAGTGGGGGGAAAGATGCTCCCATATGAGGTATCTCTGAGAAAAAAATCAATTTATGATGTATTTCATAGGTTCATGGTTTTGTTTTTTCCATATAGTTGGATGAACCATGGGTAATGAAAAGGTAACGTGTTTTGAGTTTTAAGAGACCCACATGAAGAAATATTATGATTCTACTAAGGTGATGTTTCGAGAAAAGCATAATTTGAGTATCTTATTGAGATAATATTATGTGTGTGTAGAGAAAGAGTATTTTATTTCTATATATGGTCATATTTGAGTTCTATTAGAGGATAAAACACTGATTGAAGATTAAGTATAAGCATTGAATGGGTTGGTTTTTTTATAAGTTAGTTTTATGAACTTATTGGTTAATAACTCTAGTTTTTTTCTTCTTGGGGATGAAATGTTTTAAATGTGGGGAGAATATAATGACCCATATTTTTTCATGATCAAATATTACCTCATTTTTGAGTTTTAGAGTCCCCGGTTCCAAAAAAGGTTAAAATGGTAATTTCACTTAAGTCAGTTATCTTGGATTATTCCATTTGTCCTGGGGTGTGCTGTTTACCCATGAGTTGAATTTTGATAATTTTTTATCTACTTATAAATTTATGGAATAATAATTATTTATTAATAAATAAATTCTTATTCCATGAGTGAAAAAATTTATGATATCCTAAATGGATTCTCATATTAAAAATATGATAGATTTATTATTTCTAAAATTGAGTGTTTTTCAAAAGAAAGGTATTAGTTTTGAGCTCAGGTGTTGACCTTCAGGCAGAAAATTTTTTGAGTCATAAAATATACCACTAAATTATCTAATAAAAATATAATTATTATTTTTATTTAAGATATGGAAATTTTTGGATTTATATGGCCATGTGTTTGTGATATGACAAGTTATATGGTGATGTGATGATAAGAGTATGAGTGGAGCATATGTTTTAGTAGAGTTTACTTGTATTATTAGAGGAATTTAAAATGGGTGGTTATGAATGTGATTAATGAGATACATTAAAGGAGTTTAAGGATATTCATGAGTGGATAATATTATCACCAATCATGAAATTTTATTCTTCTAGAAATCTTATCAAACAGATCAAATGTTTTCTTATAGTGGGAAAGGAAATGTATAGAATGAAATAATTTTCATTATTTTTTGAATAGAAGTAAATAATTTGGTTGGGGGGATGAATGTAGATCAAAGAAATAATATTTAAGCATTATAAAATAGAAAATGAGGTAATAATATTTTTTATAATCCTCACGCCCTGCTTAACTAGTGTAATTTGATCTTTTTATTATCATGATCAAATTACCAAAATTTTCCTGGTGAAGGAGTGATTAAATATTTGGAATATTTAAAACCTGAATGTTTATGAAGTCATTGATGATATATAAAATAAATATTTCTATAAACATAATATTGGGAAAATTATTCTAGATAAATATGTTTTATTTTATTTTAATTTATTCCACATGGTATATAACCCCCAGAAAATCAAGGTAAGAAACATGGACATAAAGACACTAGGGTTATGAGAAATTTTAAATATCACACACCATGTGAATTCTAGTCACATTTAATGTATATCAGAATATATTGATTCATCATGTCACTGCATACATGCAATTTTATTTAGGTAGTCGCACACACCATGTGTTGCCTTCAAGAATTCCATTTATAGCTTCTAAAGATGGTTTGGTGTGTACAGGTTGTACATGCCCGACCTAATGGCCTAAAAACTCCATCGATAAGTAAAATAAGTCATGTTTCACTATGAATATTTTATTATTTTTTGAAATATATGCACATATAATTACTATTAAATTTCATAGGAACACTACATATCATGAAATAATGATGATCATAATATTTAGGAATAGTATAGGGAGATAAATAAAATATAATAATGCACACACTAATGTAAAATTTATACACCTGAATCCTACTATAAATATCAATCCTTTTATAATGACCATAAAGGAAAATAGAAGCATTAGGAATCTGATAGAAATTATCAATGGGAGTGTAAAAACCATTATAAGCGATGTAAAGAATATTGAAGTATGATAATGGTGGTGTATATATAGGATTTAAAGGGCATTGTGACCATTAAGATATGACAATTACATTACCATTACCTAACCTTGGGAATGATAATCTCAACATTAAAATAGTAATATGACCATTAGGAATATTAAAATGACAAATGAAATAGTAAAATGATATTTTTGAAATAATATAATTATTTTATATCATAATATAACTAGATAAAATTATTAAATACTATAAAATAAATGTTTGACATAATGAAATAATAATCATATTTTGGAAAAAATATATATGATTTTTCTTCCTTAAATTTTTGACGATAAATATAAAAGTATCAAATGAAAATTAATTTTAATAAAACAGTTTCATAAAAAAAATATTCATAAAAAAATGATAATATAATTTGATTAAACCGTAATTAATTTTTCAAATTTTTAAAAATTAAATCATTTCATAAAAACCATTTTTTCAATAAATAATGATTTTACTTAAATATTAAATTTACTATATGTAGATATATTTTTGATAAAATAGATTTCATTTTTGGAATCATAAAGTTAAAATTATATCAGGATTAATTTTGGTATTTTTTGAAAAGTTGATTATTTAGAGAATAGTAAAATATGAAAAAATATAGTATTTTACTTATAATTTAAAAAAGTGATTAATTGCATAAGGGGTGATATAATCAAACATTATCTTGGCCTCACATGCACCAAATACTTTATATATTCATAATAATCATTACTATGGGAATTCTTAAGAAAACATAGTATATTAATTAATATTATATTCAAAAACTCCCCTCTGCTCCCCTTATAAATACCACCCTTCACCAACCATATTTTCTTCACAATCTAAGTTCCTTAAAATTAAAAATTCATACAAAAATATTTCCCCAACCAAATTTCTCATGTCAAAGGAGTTCTGGTCTTAACAAAATACCAAATTATGGAGCCTTAGGGTGTGGCCTGAGAGTGAACATAAAAAAGAAGAGGTAAAATTATTAACCAAAATCATTAATTTTTTTTCTTCCACATCCTCAATAATTATTCCGTCCATATGACCATAATGAATTTAGTATGGAAAATATACTAAATTATTATTATATCCAATATATAACCATCTCTCTGTTTATTCTACAATGAAAGTGTTGTTCATTTTATTATTGATTAACAACCTCTATGAACAACATATTTTACTTTACATCACTAGATTTCATGTTTTTTTTGTAAAAAGGATTAAATGAATAAATATACTATCTAGGATACTATTTAAATTCTAAAAATATCATTTTTTCATTACATCAATTTTATTAAGAAAAAATTATCATGAGAGTTTTAACCATACAAAATGAATTAATCAAGGAACATTTCAAAATTTGGAACTATTTTTTATCATCTATTGAATTGTAATATAATGGAATGATAAATACTCAATAAATCTAAAATTATAGATATTTTTTTAACTCTTTTACCAAACCTTGAACAATGAATAACTCATTGAAGTGGTTTTAGTGATGTCATCCAGACAACTCCAAGTGGCCAATTTAAACAAAACATATTTAATAAAATATTAACATATAATAAAAAATGGAATAAAAAACTTAATTTACATGAAAATTATTATAAATAAAGTAATTAATAAAATTAGGTTAATTATTCATGTAGAAAAATACACTCACCAAATGGGTCAAGGACCTGAGGTAAGGGATCTTTCGAACCACCCTCATTGCATTTTGTTTACATGTTATTTTTTCATTTCCCCCCTTTAACATTATATTATTATCATGTATTTATTATATATTCCGTATTCATGTTACTTACATACATACTTATCCCACTTTACCTTTCATTTTTGTGGATAACACATTCTTTCAAGTCCATTTCTTAATTCCTCATTCTTAAGTAAACTTGATAAAAGGGAACTAGTGAAATTCTTATTTATTTTCTTGTAAACATTTTCCTATTTTTTTTATCCATAAATGGTTTCTAAAAACACTAATTATTTCACAAAAAAATAGTTATATTTATGATTTTAAAGAAATATTATGTTTCACCTTCTTTAAAAACTCTTAAGCATTTTACTTAAAACCCACTTAATAGGTTCAATTATAAATATAATTATCCACTCATTATTGATGCACTCAAATTAATTGAAATTATTTTTTATGAAATGAGATTATTATATCATTTATAAACATCCAACAATGATTTAATTACTTATATAATGTGTTTTTTGTGATATTTCATTCGGTTATTCCCAAAGATATAATTATGTAACCAATTTACTGTTCATGGGTTTTAATTATGCTTATGCCTTATGATTGGTTTCCTTATGTATCAAACATATAAATTTACATGTTATTAATATGATATGGGGTCCTATAATTATATACCCCATAATGAATTAGGTAATGTTTTCATCTCATGAGATATTATGTTCAGTGTATGGGCGGTTAACCTATCATACTATGTTATGTTGTCTTGATGGTGATCCTTGCCTTATGATTATTATTTCATGTTTTATATTGTTTCCAAATTTCTTATGATTCCATTATATAATGGTTTCAACTTATCATTACATGATTATAATTTATTATATGCGATCCTCACCTTTTGTTCTATCATGAAATACCTCATGTCTCAAATATATTACTTTTCATCATGATTTACATTGATCAATCACATACTAGGATTTATAGGCTACCCTTTTAATTATGAATGTACCTAGGGAATAATATAAGGTATTAGAGGTTAAAAGTGATATAGAAGAAAATTATGGAGATTAAAATAGGAATTATGTACCTTATGTTAAAGATAATGTACTTCATAACTTGTCTTCCAAAGACACAAAACTTCTATATATTCTAAGTTTTGTTTTGAAGAGTTTAATGTTGAAAATAATTTAATAATATATATAATATACTTTGGTTTATACATTTTAGATCATATAATGGTCTATTTGTTTTTTATTAGGATAAGAAAAAATTAGTGAAAACCCTAAGTATAAGTCTATATATAAGAAAACATCCTGAAAGTTTGGTAAAGTAAAGAGTGTGTGGTGTCCTAGAAATGAAATCCCTATATGGATACTAAAATTGGGTGTTTAATCTGGTATATTTAAAACTCGGGGATATAATCCATGAAAAATGATGATTTTTCAATAACTCAATCATTACTCAGTCTATAATAAGTGGGTCTAACTGCACACTTGGTTTGACACTCTTGGGGGATATACTTTGGTTGATTCACATGTTATTTACTAACCACTATGAAGGATTTGAATATATTATTATATTAGAGAACCTAATAGAAAATATATCATGGATAATATATATTTAAACCTATAAATTCCTAATCTCGGATACATATGTCATTTAAGAGTTATTCCTTCCATGTTATTATATATATTTTTATATTATTATTAGTTTGAGTATTATAATCACTAAAATTATTATGGTTTTAGTAAACTATTAAAACTAAAATTAAATGGGTAAAGATATGATTTTTATATATTCATGAACATTAAATTTTAAATACAATTTCAGTTCTTTGAATTATTTCATACCATTAATGTTTAGAATAGTTATTCAATCACCACCTTGGAACATGGAGGTTGAATTATCTTTGAAAACATAAAATGTTGAAATTATTGAATATCAATTATTTAAATCCTCCCCAGTTAATATTTGTTATCAAAATCTCTTATAAACTCTTCTCACACTCTATTTAGTGTTATTTAATTATGTACTAGGAATGTATTGGCTATCCTTGTATAGAGCCAACATTAACTGTCAAGAGAATGAAATCAATTTCTATATCCCAAATCATACTCAAATTATATACAAGTTATAGAGGAGTATTAATATAATTTTTAATATTATAATCAAGAATATATATTATTTACTTATGATTAATTCATATCTAGCTCAAATGATTAATGCAATTGAGAGGAGTACCCTTTAAGTCATTCCCATTATTAGATAATATATTAATGTATTCACTAAGGATTTTCCTATTATTCGTCATGATCATGAATTTGAGTTCTCAATCAAACTTATAACAGTTATTATATAATATCCAATACCCCTTATAGAATTGAAACCATTGAATTTAAAGAATATAAGAAGAAACTTAAAGATAATCTGCCCAATGGTTTCTTATTTCCAAGTGATTCACCATGGGGAGATCTGGTCCTCTTTTTCAAGAAGGATGGTCAATATTTCTCTTCATTGATTACCATGAACTCCAAAAAAATCATGATAAAGAAAAAATATCCCCTTCCGTAGATTGATGAATTGTTCAATTATCTACTTGGATCATGGTTATTTTCTAAAGTGGAAAATTGGTTAGGATATCTCCAATTGATGTTAATGAAAGTTTATATTCCAATCCCTGCCTCTAACACAAGGTATGGACACTATAGGTTCATATTTATTCCATTAAATCTCAGTAATATTCCATCAATATTCATGGCCATGATTAATATATTCTTTAGAGACAAAATTGAACTTTTTTGGTAGTCTTTATTGATGATATTTTCATATACTCAATAAAAAGGAGGATCTTGATGAGTATTTGAATACTAGGTTGAGGACATTGAGAAAGGATAAGTTATTAGTAAAGTAAAGTAAATGTAATTTTTTTATAGAGTAATTAAAAATATTTGTACATTTTATCACTATTGAGCAGATATCTATGGATATTTTAAAGACAATGTTGGTTGAGGATTATAAAAAACAAAATTTTAATAGAGATTCATTGTTTCCTTGAATTACATGGGCACTATCGATAATTATTGAGAATATTCTCAGAATTTTAAAACCTACTAACCAAGTTAACTATAGAGGGATTAATGTTTTTTGGACTGAAGAATGTGAATAGATCTTCAAGGAGGTGAATAAGAGGCTTATCACTGCACCAGTACTCACGCTACCCACAAGTGGGGAAGTATTTCTGATATATAGTGATTATTTAATGAAGGTTTTGGGATGTGTACTTAGGAAAAATGATAAAGTGATAACATATGACCTTCAATAATTGAAAAACCATGAGTATAACAATCAAACATATTATCTAGTGTTGGCTATAATAATCATCAATTTTAATATTTAGAGATGTCATCTCTATGGAGGGAGGTGTTACATATATATACATCATATGAACCTCAAGTATATATTCACAAAGAAAAAGATCCATATGTTTCAATAAAGGTGGTTAGATGTGATCAATGATTAAGAATGCTAAATCCATTACGACCCCAAAAATGTAAATAAAGTAGAATATTCTATAAGTATAAAAAATCCTACAACCTTATCTATGACTGGGATTGAGAGGGATAAAATATCCTTAGACATGCAAAGGATGTATATGAGAATCATAAAGGAAGGAAACATATCCCACTTTTCTCAAATGATTACCCAACAATAAATTATGGATAAATTAATAAATATTAAAGGGATAATGTGGATATACAAAAGATGGTGGATGCTATATTAAAGGGGAAAACTTTAGATTTAGACATTTAAAAATAAGTCATTGTCGAATTTTTGGCATGACTCTGCATACCATCAGAACCTGAGATAAAGTAGGATCTGTTGATTAATGCTCATATATTGACATTCTCTATCCACCCAGGGATCAAAAATATGTATAAAGATCACTAAGAGCACTAATGGTGGGACAATATGAAGAATGTGATTTTTGAATATACAAAAAATTTACCAATATGTGTAAAATTGAAGGAAGAAAGTAAAAATATCAAGGGGATGATGTAACCATTAACATTACCTTCATGGAAATGATAGAACATCACCATGAATTTTTTCAAGGGTATATCAAAGAAAATAAAAGTGAATAATTCCATATGGGTTTTAGTGGACTTGATTACAAAGACTTCTCACTTGATCAACATTCAATGATATACATAAAAAAGTGGTGGATGTATAGAACACAACTATTGATTGTATCTGATTGTGATCCAAGATTCACCTCAATGTTTTATAAATGTCTTCAATATGAATTGAACACAGATTTGAACTTCATTATGGACTATCACCCCAAAATAATTTAAAATATTAAAGGACTATCCAGACACTTGAGGATACATTGTGATCTTTCTCTATAGTCTTTAATGGATTTTGTGATTAATATTTTCCTTTTATTGTGTTATCATACAAAAATAGCTTTCACTTGACCATTCAGATTGATACTTATGAATACCACCGTGGAAAGAAATTTATAACTCCAATATATTAGGAAAACATTAGAGAATAGAATCTATTGGGACCTAAACTGGTATAAAAAATTATCGAGATGATCAATACCATTCAGTAACACATCCAAACATCCTAATGTTGACAAAAGATCTATGCTAATAACCATTAATGAAACATGAAGTTTGAGGTTTGTGATAAAGTGATCCTTTGTATATCTCTCTGGAAAATACTCACAAGGTTTATGAAGTAGGAAAAGCTATATCCTTGTTATTTTAGCCCATTTAATATTCTTGTTCGCATTGAGGTCATAGAATATCAATCAAAACTATCACTAAACAAGTCTAATGTATATGATGTGTTCCATATATCGCTCTTGAGGAAGTACATACCATATTATTCACATGTACTAAATCTATAGGTGGAAAATTTAGACAATGATCATTATAATGGGGATTTTAGACCATAGAGATAGAGTTCTATGGAACATGAAACATCACCTGGTCAAAATTACTTGAAAAAACAATAAGTACGAGGATGAAAAATGGGAACTATTATAAGAAATAAAATAGAAGTACCCAATTTTTTTTACCTTAGTGTATGTAATGTAATTTTTAGGAAGAAATTTATTAAGGGCGAAAGAATTTAATGAACCAAAAAATACTTCAATTTAGAAAATGAACTCATGTTTCATTGTGAATATTTTAATATGTTTTACAATAGATGTACATGAAAAGACTATTACATTTTATAAAATACTACACATCATGAAATAAGGTTGACTATAATATCTCGAAATAGTATAGGGATATAAATAAAAAATAACAATTGACATGATAATGTAAACTCCATATGAGTGAATTCACCCACAAAGACCAGTCCTCCTATAAAGATTGTAATGAGAAATAGAAGTGTTAGTAATATAATATAAATTTGTAAGGGAAGTGTCAAAAAATTTTTAAGTGATGTAGTGAATGATGAAGTATGATAATGGTGGTGTATATATATAGTTTAAAGGGAAATTTGACTGTTAGGATATGAATTACATGAATATTACCTAACTACTATAATAATAATCTGACCATTGGAGTAATAATGTGACTACTAAGAATAGTAAAATGACTAATGAAATATAAAAATAATATTTGGGAAATAATATGATCCGTTTATATAATAATATAATTAGATAAAAGTGTTAAATACTATAAAATAAATGTTTTAAATAATGAAATCATAATTATATTTTTTTAAAATATATATGATTTATCATCGTCAAAATAAAATATTATAATTAATTTAAAACTTTTAAAGAAAATTTAATCTTAATAAATTAGTTTCATAAAAAAATATATATTCATATAATTATGATAATATTAATTTTTAAAACCATAAGTAATTTTCTAAGTGTTAGAAATGTGATAATTTCTTTAAAACCAATTTTTTAAATAAATAAATAATTTTTAAATATTAAATTTTCTATATATAAGAAATAATTTTTATAAAATGGATTTAATTTTTGTGATCAAAACATAAAAATTATATTAGTATGAATTTTGGTAATTTTCAAAAATGTTAATTTCTAGGAGAATAGTAAATTTCGACAAAATAAAATATTTAAATTATAAGTCAAATACATGATTATCTACATAAGTCATGATGTAAGAAACTATTATCCCAGACTCACATGCACCAATAATGATATATAGTCACAATAATCATCACTATCAGTAGTCTTGATAAAAAAACTATTGAATATTATATTCAAAACACCCCTTCCCTCCCATTACAAAATACCACCCTTTAATGCCCCTCTTCTCCTCACACTATAAGTTACATAAATTTTTAAAGATATAGAAAAATATATACCCAAATATAGTTAACATTTATAAGGATTTCTGGTCTTACTAAAATACAAAACTTAGGATCCTTAGGGTGTATCATATGAGTGAACATCCAAGGGAAGATGTAACATTCTCAACCCAACTCTTTAATTTTTTTACTTCTTTTACCTACTATAGATTTATTCAATATATCTTTAAATAACCACATTATTATTTTAAATATAAATAAGTATTATTATATCGAATATTTAACCTTATCATTCTTTATTATAAAATAAAAGTGTTCATATTATGGTCAGTTTAATGCCTCCATGAAGAAAAAACTTCACATTCCATCACCGCCTTTCATGTTTGGTTTGTAAAAATGATTCAATGAATAAATAAATTATTTATGATAATATTAAAATATTGGATATATCCTTTCAGTATTATATCAATGTTGTTAATAAGAAATTATCATGGGAATTTTAACTATAAAAAACAAGTATATCATGAAACATTTCAAAATTTGGGACTATTTTAGATCATATATTGGATTGTTATAAAATTATACTAATTTAAATTTAAAAATTAAATATCTCTATATTTATTGATATTTTTATACTCTTTTAAAACCCCATGAACCATGATCAACTCACTAATGTTATTTTGGAGAAGTCTTCTGAACAAATCCATGTGGCCAATGTAAATAAACAATATATAATAAATGATTAAAAAATAATAAAAAACATACCATAAAAAATTAATTATATAAAAATTATTTTGAATAAAGTTATTAATAAATTTAATTTTATTATTTAGGGGAAAAAACACACTCACCAAATGAGTCAAGGACCCAAGGTAAGAGATCTTTCTAACCACCCTCGTTACTTTTGGGTTAAATGTTCTCTTTATATTTCTACCTTTACCTTTATATTATTCTCATATATTAATTATATATATATATATATTCCTTATATATATATCAATCCTAATTTACATTTTATTTTTGGGTATAATACATGTTCTTCAAGTTACATTAATAATTCCTTATTTTAAGTAAACTCGATAAAAGGGAAACAATCTAATTATGATATATTATCTTGT
Source organism: Viscum album (assembly GCA_963277665.1). NCBI lineage: Eukaryota > Viridiplantae > Streptophyta > Magnoliopsida > Santalales > Viscaceae > Viscum > Viscum album. Next base: position 688,049,058 of record OY728150.1, read on the forward strand.
AATAATTCATTTAAGGTTTTTAACCATTAATGGTTTCTAAAAATAATAATTATTTCATGTAAAAAAATATGTTTCATTTAAGGGTTTAGGGATAAAATCATGATCTCAGCTTCTCTAAATAATCTTTACCCTTTTCTTAAAACCCTGTTTAAGAGGTTTATTTCAAAACATACTTGTCTAATAATTTTTATGTCCTCACTTAAATTGAATTTTTTTGATGATATATTATTCTTATTTCATTTATTAATAACTGATTCTTATTTAATTACTTATTTCATGGCAATCTTTATGATATGTCATTTGGTAATTCTCTAAGACAAGATTATGTAAACCATTTCCTTTTTCTAGCATTTTACTTATGCTTATGAATTATGCTTGATTTCATTATGTGGAACACTTATGAATGTACATGATATGAGTATTATAGGTGGTATTGGAATTATACATCCCTTAATGCACTCATTAATTTTTTCATCTCATGAGATATATTGTATGGTGCATGGGTGGTTAGTCAAACTCACTATGCTATGTTGTATTAGCGGTGAGCATTGACTTATACATATGATGTCATGTTTTACGTTTCTTCCATATATCCAATGATTCCATGATATTATGATATCATCTTTTAATTCCATACTTCTTTTTTATTATACATGATCCCAACCTTTTATTCTATCATGATATGCCTCATATCTCATATGTATTACTTGTAATAATTCTTTACTCTGGTTATTCCCTTACTAAGACTTATAGATCACCCTTATATTTATTAACATCTCTAGGATATCCTATATTGCATTATAATTTCAGTGTTATCTGAAATCTCACTATGGGGATAAAAATAGATATCATGAAGCTTATGTTTAAGTTGATTTATTTTATAACTAGTCTCCCAAATAATCTAGACCTATATATATTATGGGTTATTTTTTGGGTTTTTATGTTGAAAAACATGTAATAATATGTATAATAGACTTGGGTAGCTATACCCAATAGCCATGTAAAACCCACATACCATGTAACCTACAAAAATGTTGTGTATTATACAGTGGCTGAGTTGCTTCAGCGTGTTTTTAGATATACACTCCATGAAATCCAAGTAGTACTACATATTGTGTACTATGAGTACATGTCATGTACTATGTTACATGACATGAACATTGATGATAGTGTATTCGTAAGTTTCAAAAAATCATTACACTATATGTACCTAACTATATATGAAATTTATATAGGATTCAAATGGGATCAGTAATGGTAGTATATAACCAGGTTTCTTGAGTGACCTTATATGCAATGTACTCTACTAAGGAACAATATATACTAGGAATATTACAATGATCTTACCATCTTTATGATTGTGTGTTAGTTTTGGATGTATGATAATTCCAGTCTATGTTTTTTCCATGTTGAAAATAATGCATAAAAAATATTCATCATCATTGGATTATACTTGAGGTAATCAATAATATTGTGTTTCATAGCTTCAAAGATATGATGATGTGTATGTAAGAATGAGTAGAGTATCCCTGGAGTTAATGAAACTCTTGATGGACATATACCTTTATATAATGGGTTATTTGTGTATATAATGAAGTATGTAAACCTCTTGAATAATGTGTCTTCTAGAAAGGAACGAGTCCTCCACTCTTGGAGTATATAACCCTCTTGACTAATTTATGTTATACATAGTGGGGTTTGGGGCCCTCCGTTGGGGTTCATAATCCCATAGACTAATGTGAATTTGAGTAGATCACATATATATTATTTTCATTATAGATAAAGTATAATGTGAAGGAACAATATGTGGGATAGTTCAAGTTCACTGGGTTTTGTAGTGCTATACATACCCTAGATTCATTTTTTGGTATTGTGAATATGTGTAGAAAAGATGTGGCTACAACATGCTCACTTTTTTATGATGTATAATATTTAAAATATAGTGAAATTATATTTTCCTATGATGTTTTTTCCTAGTTATGGCATATTTATTGGTCATTTTTAAGTAGAAAATGGTTTTTTATTTAAATGTAGATGACTTGAGGAAGTACATGGACTTAGTGTGGCTGGAAAATAGTCATCGACTAGCCGGTGGAACCCATTGGCTAGATTGTCAAGTTTTAGTGGGTCTACTGGTTACAACAGATCCTACTTTTTAACCAGTGTCCATGGAATAATTCTATGCATTCCACTAAGCAAACATGCCCACCAGTATCTAGTCATCAGCTATCTAGTATACCAAGTTTGGGGGTACATTAATTGTAACCCCTAATTTTTAATTACACATTATTTTACCTCTATTTAATAACCCAATTCTTAACCCTAAGAACCTATTTCAAATATGAGACTTCCTCTATATCCTCTTTAACTCTCCCTTTCACTTCCACTTGAAACATTATCATTTGGATGATCCAGTGATTCTAGTTGGTATTTTCTCTCTTTCTTCATATATCGGTGATGGTTCTACAGAATTTACAACAGTTCTTGATCAATTCAAGATACACCACCAACAATATGTGATTTTTGGGTAAGTGTTCAAGAATCATCTTCCAAAACCTATTCATTATGGAGGATTGATGATGTAACCTTAGTCCATTGATGATTCCATGGTTTTTTGTTGGATGATTTGGTGTTTCTATGAAAATATCTTCGACCAATGATATAACTCTTAAGAATAGTGATGTTTTCTATTAATTCTTTTAAGAGTTATCATTGAGATACCTTATTCTTGATTTTCATCTTGAATCTAATTTATATTGATGGAATGATGATGGATCAATGGTAATTGGATAGACCCAAGGACATTTTCTAGAATTGATAATTAATTTAAAATATGTTATTTGATCAATGATAGATTTGGTGAATTGAAATTACTTCCATTAACATAACTCAAAACTGATTCTGTTGATTAACACCTTAAGGTATGTGATTATAGAATAAAATTCTTGAGTTGGAATTATCTTGAGTCTCCATTATAAACTTATTTCACTATGAACTAGAATAGGATCTATACATCCTTGACGTGTGGTCTATTCACTATAGGAGTGAGATGTGTTTACTATTTTATTCCTTGATTAACTTTGGAGTTATTAATCAATAACCACGATTTAGGAAGTTCCTTATAATTTTAGGCCCTAATATTATTTTATTTTCTCAACTACCCATATGTTATCATGAAATATTTCTTTTTATTGATAGTGATTATTTTTGGGTGTGTGTATTTCTATGATACCCAAATATGAACCATGTTTCAATGAGTATTGTTAAAGAAATTTCTATCATGATTGATTATAATCACATATTGTTTTATGATGCTACTATTTTCTTAGAATTACTTTCCATACTTATCTTATTATTATCTACCATGTTATGTGTTCTACTATGTTATTGGAGGTTTTTCTTGGTATTTCATGATAGGTGACCTTCATGGTATGATTACGTCTTAGAGGGGGAGTGCGTATGATGCACGATGATGATGAAGGTGCACACCTACATAAGATAATAACATTATAACCTTGTGGTCTAGAAGAAACTCAATGCCTTATAGATACTAAGGAACATTCCAGATCTCTATGCCTTATAGATACCAAGTACAAAACCCACTTGATGACTTATGAATATCGAGTGACATATCACTAGACTTGTGGGTAGTTCTTGATCATTCTGAAGATCATGACCATCCTTACAACATGTAGATTAAAAAAGTACAATTAGGGCTCGTGGTGACTTGGTTAGCACATCGGTTCTTAGTATATAATTATTATGTTACATGTACATTTATTTTTATCATGGGATATACGCTCTATACATGTGCACATTTGGTTAATGATACATTGGTGGTGTCTTATTGAGTTTTATTACCCACACACTATATGGGAATCTTGATGCACATGTAGACTTCATTTATAGATAACCATGAATAGAAAATGGGTCCACGAAATATAGTTTATTCTAAGAGCATGTATATGGAGTGGTAATATAAATTACTATGAAGGATACCGATTTTTTATTATTTTATTTATTAGGCATGAACTTACATTTTGTTTTGGCTTTCCACTTTGAGAAATCATTTTATTTGTATGAAATATATGTGTTTTAACATTATTTTTATTATACATTGTATACTTCTAGTTATTATATTTTATTATTATTATTTATTCAGGGACATGATACTAATGGTATAGTCTCATCACTGATTAAGTTCAGACCCTCACTACTTGTCAACAACCTCTTGTGTATGTGGATACGTGCATGAGGTCATGTGACTCTCTAGTTCAGACCTAGAGGTTATGTTTAGCGTGATAAAAAATTGTATCAGATCCTAGTTTTCTTCTTTTATTTTCTATTAACATACAACATGGAGGAATTGGGATAAATGTGTGACACTCAGGTATAGGAGTTTCCATATACCTTTCTAGATCATGCGTAACAGACCTCCAGGTTACCATTGATGATATTTTTGTTAATGTTTTATGAGATTTTGGACCAATTCATGAACCTTGATTAGGAAAATAGGTTAAAATTACATATATATGCTTGTTTTGTGTTGTATTCTAGTTCATTAATTTAATTATTTTATTTTTTTATCTATTTAGGATAGTCTTATAGTATTTGACTATGTGATATCTCTCTTGGAATTAATTAGTTAAACCCAAACATGTTATTTTATTTTTATATGTATATATATATATATAAATGTGACTAACATGCAGGGATATAGGCCTTGGTTAGTGTTGTGATGGTTATAATTTTGGTTATTGGTAGAATCCTAGGGAAAACTATGTGTGATATCATAAACTGATTATAATCTGTCCTAATATATCCAAGCGATCTAATTGTTTCATTCATGTTTTTAATAATTCCACCTTGATATAGTCTTATCAGAATACTTCTGATGTGGCGTTAGAATGAAATTGTAAGTGAGTATGATCTTGAACTACCAAAAAATTTGTAGAAGTATACAACTGAGCATGATCTCGCACTTTCTCCATGGTTTAGGTAGTAGGTCAGCTTCAACTAGAGGGGTTTTTTTAGTGAATGTATTAGGTGTCAGAGTTCAAAATTATGGTTTAATATGTTGTTCCTTTAAACTCAAACATTATTAGTCCTTATAGGGAACTATATTCCCTTAGTATGCTGAGGAATGGGTTGAAATCATTATGGTAATCTTTTAACTAGTAGAGATTATAAAGGATCGAAAAGTTAATCTAGGGGATTTTATGCTAATAGAGCATCCCCATCCTTCGTATATGTATAATTTTTTTTTTCTATAAATGACTTATCAATCAAGTTTTCTTCTAGGTAACTTTCCCTTGATACCGATTTACCATAAAAGTGGACAATATCTAGAGAGTCCTAGAGTATCCTATAGTCATTTCTAGTTATGGCCATCTATTTGACTTTATAATTCTGGAGATGATGAGCTTTATTGTGATTATTGGTATGAACTGCCTAACCATCTTCTGATATCATATAGATTTCTATTAGATATTAGTTTTGTTTACTTCAATTAAGGGGGTCAAGTACATGATGATTAAATAATGGGTATTCATAGTAGGGAGAGTTGGTCCATACTTGACTCATCTTGGAATGATCACAGTGCATAGTTCAAGTTTAACTATTTTTGAAAGATATGTAGCAGCCAGATTTTATTTTCCTCTTGTTCTAGATTTATATCCTGATATATTTATAGATTACATAATATTTCTTTCCCATGATAAAGTAGTTTACTTTGATATTGGTATCATTCTAGGTGTGCATCCCCCTTCCATACCCCCTTATCATATAGCACTATCTGAGTTTAAAGTGTTGAAAGTGCATCTCAATGAATTAGAGTGGAAGGGATTTATCAAGCTGATTAATTCACCATGGGGTGAACGTGTATTTTCCTCCAATAATATGTATGTTAATCTTCATCTTTTCATATATTACCAATGGTTGAACTAGGTGATGGTGAGGCATAGATATCCTTTTCCCAAGATTGGTGATCTATTTGATCTTTTGTAAGTATCCTAGTGCTTCTACCAGAATTATCTCTGATTTATATATCACTAGTTTCTAGTTATAGAGTTCTAAATACCAAATATGGTGTTTTAGAGTAGGTATGGGATATATGAGTACTTGGTGATGTTATTTAGACAGACGAATGTGCTAAAAATGTTTATGAATATCATGAACAAGATCTTCAACCCATATCTGGACCTTTTCATCATGGTGTTCTTTTATAACATCCTCACATAATCTCTTACCCTAGAAAATCATTCCAAATATCTTGAGATATTCTATAGTATTCTTCCATACCATTGACATTATTCCCTACTATCAAATTTCAACTTTTTCATTCAAAAGGTGAAATTATTATGACATATAGTGTCCAAGGAAGGTATATCCATGGACCTAGAGAATGTGGAGGTAATGATTCCCTTGAAAATCCCTGGATTGTGTTTGATATCAAGATATTTCTTTTTTTATTGATATAATACCATTATTTTATCCAATACTTCTTCCAATTATCGTCCCTCATGACAATGTTTAGAAAGAATGAAGTGAAGTTCCAATTTTCAAAATTGTGTGAAGATGAACACCTTGAGTTGAAGTAGAGGTTGACTATAGATCCAATGATGATACTTCCCAAGATATGGATTTGTTGTACTATATACTAAGATGCATCAAGAATTGGTTTGGGTGTTGTATTGATACAACAAGAGATATTAATAGCTTATGGTTCATGACATCTATGACCCCATGAGTGGAACTTTTCCATACATTACTTGGATATAGAATCTGTGGTCTACTCTTTGAAACATTTTCGACACTACATATTATTTGAGAGGTTTTTTGTCTACACTGACCATAATATCCTTTGATATATCTTCAAACAGTAGGACCTAAACTTATAGAATAGGTGATAGGTAGGGTATCTACAAGCATTTGAATTCGAGACGAATTATTCACTAAGGGTAGCATTATTGTATATTATCTTCACTATAAGACATAGGTAGATCTAGAGATTTGTGAATGATTTTCAGAGGAACAAAAAAACTGATGAGATTATTTGTTGACTAGAATATAGATGCTTATGAGGATTGGGGATTGATGAATTATGCTCTTTTGATGTCCATTATTATCTAGTAGACTGGGTAAAGGATGAATAGGATACTATATTAGAGTGTGTTGTGATTCAAGATTAGTTAGTTGGAGGTTACCTAATACCTAGGTTTTCATTAGGTGATGATGATGTGATCCTTATGAATGGAAGATTTATATTCTCTACTTCCATTAGGGAAGAGTTTTTGAGGGACTTCTATACCTCTAAGTGGGAGGTACAACCTGGTGTGACATAAATGTACCATGACTTCAAGTAGTATTCTTTTGTTCATGTATGAAGAGGGACATTACTAGTTTTGTTACCCAATACCTTAATTTCCAGAGGATAAAGGATGAACACTAAAGACCTAGTGGATTGATCTAACCACTTCCTTTACCCATGTGAAAGTGCGAGGAAATCACAATGGATTTTTTTATGGGGTTACCTAGGACCATGAGGGGTCCTGATGTTGTTTGAGTGATTTTTGATCAATTGATTATATTTTCACATTTTTTTACCAATCTATGAGACTCACTCAGCAAACGATATGGGAAATATGTATGTCTATGAGATTATATACTTACATAGAGTTACCTTGATCATCATATCTGATAGATATTAATTTTTCACATCATCGTTTTGGAAGGGATTACAGATGGAATTATCTAATTTTATAATATTGAGTAAAAAATACCATCCCTAGAAAAATTGATAGTCTGAGTGGATGATACACATACAAGAGGATATGATTCATGATTTTTTCCTAGACTTTAGTGAATCTTAGGATGAACACCTATCCTTGTTTGAATTTGTATGCTATAAAAATTACTAGGATTATATTCATATGACACCTTATGGGGATCTCTATTCAAGTCAATTTCATTCACCACTATGTTGGCATGAGGCAGGTGAAACAGTAGTTGTGGGGGATATTATAGTACATGAGATATCAAAGATACTACAGATGATATGGAAAAGGTTTATCATAGCTCAATGTAGATATAAATCATATGAAAAATGGATGAGGATACCTTTTGAGTTTTATATAGTTGATAAGGTCTTTCTGAGACTGAATCCTTTGTTAGTAGATAGATGTTAGCACTACATTATGTTGGGTCCTTCAGGATCATTGAGTGGGTTGGTGTAGTGGTGTATTATATGGATATTCCTTCTCACTACCAAGGAGTTAAAGACATGTTTCATGTGCTAAAAATCTGGAGGTATATTCTTGATCCTACACATATCCTTAACTGTAAGGGTATTGAGATAGAGCCTATTGCATTGTACATAGGGTTCTTGATGAATATTGTAGATCAAAGAGAGAAAGAACATCAAGGGAAGATGGTACCACAAGTCCATATTCTATGGAATCATGAATGGATTTAGGAGAATACCTAAGAGAAAAAGTATAATGTTTGGGATCAATGTACTAATTTGATTGAGAAGAACCTTTAAAGGTACTTATTTTGGCTGACAAGTTATTCGAGTCAGATAATTATACAATCTTATATATTTTTTCATGATGTATAAGATATTAAAGATAATAAAATTATCATTTACTCGGATGTTTCATCTCAGTTATGTGAGTGTTGGAGGTCAGTTGTTACCATGCTTGATGATGATCACATGTTTTAATATGATGCTATTATATTCACATGATGCCATGCTATGGTTATCGTATTATGATCTTCCATGTAATGTGTAATACCATTTAATTGTATTTTTTTCTTGGTATTTTGTGATAGGCAACCATTTTAGTATAATTACCCTCTAGAGTGGTTGTTTTCATGATGTGTGATGATGATGACAGTGGACCCCAACATTGGGTAAGAGCATGACAACCTTATGGATCATACAAACCTGATAACTTGAGGATACCAAGGAAAGTTCCAAAAATTAATGCCTTATAAATATCAAGTATCAAGCCCACCAAATTCATTGAGAATTTTGAGTGAAATGTCACCATTCTTGTTGCTAGTTCTTGATCACTCTTAAAATCGAGACCATCATTGGAGTATGGATCCAATGAGGGTATGGTCAGGACTCAAAGTGGCTTGGTTAAAAAATGGGTGATCGGTAGATGATTGTCATGTTTCTTGGGAGTTTATTATTATGAACTAATACACCTTCTATACATGCACAAAGTTGTTTAAAAATTCATTGGTAGTATCCTACTAGGTTTTATTACTACCATTTATAGAAATTTTGATGATTGTGAAGATTTTATCTATAGGGATCCAATAAAGGGAAGGGGGCCAAGGTAGATAGTTATGTTGGGGACTATAGAGATAGTGTCATACCAGGATTTACTCAATAAGATACTAAGGGATTAATTATTTTATTTATTCATCCTTCACTTACTTTCTAGTTTGTATTTTAACTCTGCGAGCTTGTTAAGTTTTTATGTAATGTAAATATTTTGACATTATTTTTATTCCTCATTATATACTCATAGTTATTATATTTTATTATAAATATTTTTTCAAGGACATGATACTAAGGTTATAGTATCTTCATTGACGGTGTTAATACCATATCTAATAGTAATTTACCACTTTCATATGGGGAGGTGTACATGAGGTTATGTGACTCTTCGTCTTGGAACTGATGGTTCAGGTCTGGGCATTATAGTGTCATTCGATGTGCATAGTTATCATAAGGAATAATCGCAATCATTAGTTCTAGAGAAGTGACATGAGGATTTTATAGAAATAAATTTGTAGATAATGTGGGATCTACAATGTTCTTGGGTTCTTCATACCTAGATATATGAGGACATGGACTATTTTTGGTTTGAATATCCTCCATATTACCCTGGTTCACCAATGATGTGTGACTTGTAGCTGGGTTGAGGATCGTCAACACATTAGGTATTTTTCTTACTTGTGTGTCACTAAATTCTCGTATAAAATTAATCTTCATAGAGAAATGATTACATATGATAATATTATTCTTCTCTATGTTTCTATGTTTCTCTAATTTATATCATATCTTCTTTTTTTCCATACCACCTTAATTTCTAGTTGTTCCCTTATATTGAGGGGTTTTGAGGTGATTAGTTGATTTATCTTTTATTTGTTTTGTTTGAGGGTGACATATTGGGTATATTTATACTCAACCCTTAACAAGACTTGCACCCACACATATTGAGTCTATATATATGATGAAATGTTTGGATTTTGGTCTTACTGATCATGGATGTGGAGCTATCCATGTGGAGAAAATTCTTAGAGACACATTATGGTACGTAGTAGTGACAACTGTTGCTAATGGAATCTTGAAAGAAGTTCTTATAATATGGTTTCACAAATTATATCTTATTATTCATCAATACTATGATGAGTTAGAGTTTCATTCTTACATTCCGATTTATCAATGTTGGTTTATCATGTGAATTTATTTTTTCCCTATTTACTCATGACGCATAGTTGTGTATAACTATTGTTCATGAATAATTTGTTATAGAATTCATATATTCATGTTTATTTATTTCACTTAATTATTATATTTTTTAAATATATTCCATATCTCTTGTAGGTTGATATAGGCCAAGACCTCCCATGTATGGTTATTCCTTCTTAGTGCTAGTCACCAATCCTTGGACTATTATAGGTGGGCTTGGGGTGGCCCACTTAAATTACAACTGAACCATGTGGGGTCCTGATGCATAGGTAATTTTCATAGATCCCCAATAAATATATTATTTACCCAAGCATATAATGTAGTGCACACCCAGGGTCGGTCTTGAGGAGGAAACTTACACAACTCCAAACTTCTATTTCCACTATTCAAATTATAACTAATATAAAACTAAATAATATAAAAAGGTGGGTTTGAAAGATGCATAATATATATATATATATATTTACAATGTGAACAAAATTATGTTAGAAATAAATAATAAATAAATTCATTCTTAGGAAATTATAATGGTTGATATCATTGTTCACAAGAATATTATCAATATCAATTCTATGTAGGGATCATGATTTTTCAAACTACACCCTCACATTTGAATTCTTATTACCCCAACACTGAGAACTCTAAATTTATAGAAATAATATTCCTAATTCCAATTAGTAGATATATTTTCTATCCACCATTACCCAATCCATCATCCATCATATGAACAACTTTGATAGTAAAGGTATTGATAAATGTTGAATGAGGAGAAGAACTTGGTGGTAGAGAAAACAGGGAAATCACACACCATAATCAATATAACCACCAACAAAATACTCATAATTAAATAAATATATTTAAATTTAAGTGAAATGAAATTCAATCAACCACCATTTTATCACTCTAACAATAGCTAAGGTTTGTTCCCCATTCTCGTGGATTTAAAAGAGAATACGGTGAGAGAAAAATGTAAAAGTAAAAATGGAAGAATGAGGTATGAAGTAAAAGACTAATATAAATTTAAAGTATAAAAGTATACTACATCAGTAATGAAAATATAAACCTAGAAAAAATGTACACTACTTTTCTAACCCTTTGAAATGAATAAGAAACACAATTTTCTATGAAAAGGGAAGAAATTTTCAAATCCAATTATGTCCACTAAATATTTCCACATGGTATCCCCATTAAATGACTCAATGATAAAAGGTTACTTATTTTAAGTTGTTCCTATAATTTATCTAGGACAATACTCAATATTTCCTCTTTACTGTCTCTCAGTGGAGAGAGATATATCCAATTTACTCTATAACTTCATTCTTCCTAGGATAAATATTTATATTCCAGTGAACAACTTTCATATGCATTTATGGCCATAAAAATGAAATAATCAGGCATGGACCCAATTAATAAAGTTGTTCCACTAGATTTTCTCTAAGTACATCTAAAATTTTAACCTCTTTGATAATACCATTTATGAGATATGATCCCAACAATATAATATTCTAGATCTATACATAGATTTAGAGTCCTGTCTTGTGAGTTGGATTTGGGAATTCAAATAGTGAATTTAGCTTTGGGATCAGAATGATTAAATGAATACCAAAAAACATATACACCTAGAAAATAATAATTTTACAATTTGGATAATTAAAGAAAATTTTATGGCTGAAATAAATAATAAAAATAAAATAGTTATCAAAACTAGACAATTTTAGCAATTAAGCTAAAAAATGCTTCTAAACCATAAAATGTGACAATTTACCTTAAAATAAAACATTGGTGGGATTAGAAAATTTAAATTAAAAATTAAAATAATATAAAATATTTTCTATTTCAATTCCCTCCCACATAAACATTTCACTCCTAGGCAATCATATTATACCAAGGTCAAAACAAACCTATGAAAGCATAAATGACAACCCAAATAAATTATCATATCAAATAAAATATCATGATTCAACACGGATAAAAATTCCCTAAATCCTCAAAAATCACAAGAATCAATTAAATTTCATGTTAATACTCATGTGAATGTATTACCTACCTCTATGGAAAAATATTTCTCTCTTCACTCAAGGTTTTGTATGTGGAGTTTTTATGATGCTCAATAACATGTTTGATCTCCATAGGCTTGATATAATCCTAGTATCTCCACTTCAGAGAGTCAAATTTTTTCAATTATGATGTATTTTTTCTAGTTTTTTTGGGGTATAGGTTTGGTAGGATTAAAATGTAAAAACATATAAGGAAGAATAAAGAGGGTTAATCTCTAAAGCGAACTAAATACATGAGAATAGTTTTTCTCAAGAATGGTGTGATCCTCAATCATATAAAAAATGAATAAAAATCAAACCCCTATTATTTTTAAAGTTTACACTAGTAATTTTCAACATCAATGATATATTTATGACCTATTTTCCTTAATTTTCAACATTGTTTCAGCTTGAATTCAGATATAGATTTCTCTTCAAAAAAATGTTTTTGAGGAAAAGAGAGGCATATTTTGATCTTCAAATATTGGTGAACACCAGAAAAATACGTGTAATAATATTTTTTAACACACATACATATTTATATTAGGAAACATTTTCCACCAAATTACCAATAAATATGGAAACACATTCAATTCAGATCAAAAATATTCTTTAGGAATGCAAAAATATAACTCATCTTAGCTCTCCCCCACACTTGGGTTCATTAATAATCACACATTTAACTTATAGAGCAGGTTTTAAAGGGATAAATGGATTAAATGTGTATTCCTAACAAGGAATTTTATGGATAAAAGGGTCCTAATAAAGGTCATATGAAAAGGTTTGAAAAATAAGAGTTGAATGTAAAAAGGGGATTTCAAAGTGGTACAACAATCATACTTAACACATTCAATGAACTCTAGAAGATTTGAAAAAGAGAAAAAAAAACAATTTATGGATCACTATAAATGTATCAATACTCCAAGAAAATGATAAATGTAATTAATATGCCAAAATATTTATAAACCTCTCGGTTTGGGAATGATTTTCAATTCGGACAGTACTAGTGTACATGAATTTCACACTCAATCAAACATCATCAAATGAAAAGACCATAAATCAAGAAAAAGAATACATTCAACAATCATTTAAATCCTCAAACATTAAAATCAATAAATGATCCAAAAACACTAACATGGTTTGAATTTTCCAAAGTATTCAATTCATCTCATGATACCTAAAAACAACAAAAAATGAAAACATAAAAAATTCAGAAAAAGACACGAAAAAAGGATGAACACAAATAATTCATAAAAACATATTGAAATTCCTCCCCCAAACTTATTCCATTTACTACTCTATTTTTATCTCAAATCAGATCAAGAAACATTTACATTTATAATTTTAATTTTGCAGCAAACAAAATAAAGAAAACTAAAGACACAACCTCATTTGTTTTTTAGGGGAAGCCTTGAGTTAAGATCCTAGATGATAAAAATTCAAAAATACAATAAATAAATGACAATACATAATTAAAATAAATAAAAAGAAATATAAATTGGATAGAAAAGAGATAATACTTGTTTAAACCCCCAAGTGGGTGCCAAGTTTTGACTTCCCCTAGTCAGGAAATTGTTGTATTTTATCCCAAATTAGATGGTGGGTGTGTTTTATTGAGATAAACCACAACATGTTATTTTTCCTAGTGCCTATGAGTAGAAAAAAATAATAGAGAACCACAAATAAGATAAGAAAATCACCAACCTATAAGAAAGGAGAAATATTAAATTTGAGTTCTAGAGTGGGAGGGAAAAGAAGACAGAGATGCTCTATGGAGACTTCTATGGTGTCCTACTCAATATGGTATGCATGTTGTTGTAGAGGAGGTAGTTTAAAAACATGATCATCTAGATATTATTATTAAATAAACACAACTTGGGTGGTCTCATCATTAAAATCCATGGCCCGCTCTATTTGTGTTGCATCATAAATTTTAGAAAATGAGATGTCAGAAAGCAACTCATATGGAATAAGATTAAAACACAGAGAATCATTACAGAAATATACCCCTTTTAGTAAGTTAGCTTAGAAATTGATCTCTTAATGAAAGAAAATTTGTAACTAAATATCATAAGTTTCATATTAATCATTGTCATCCAAATAAATATAGAGGTATAAAGGTGCTGATTTTTCATTATAACGAATGGGAAGATCAAGTTTCAAGTTATCTTCAACAGTGTGATTCCACAATTCTTCCAAAAAATGTTGATCTCCCATATGTATAGTAGATGGTATGTTTTCTTTATATACCTTCTTCAGAAATGGTTGAGTATGGTATGATCTAATTAACATAAAAAATGATTGGTGAAATCTCTTCCACCACTAATTCTTGTTCAGGTTATGGCTCTAGTTGCTACTCCTAGCATGCATGTACATATTCAACTATCCATTATATTTGGCTCCCCATATTTTCCATTACATCAATCATCCATTATATATAAAATTCATGATCCTTTAGATCTTCTTGTGGCACCTAATATTGTTAAATCCATGAATAATAATTTTAATTGAATGGCATCATGAATAGATGGATTTTTTAATTTTTTTTTTAAATTTATGATTCTTTTGTTATTTATGAAAAAAAGTCTAGAAACTCCCCAAAAATTGCTACAAATTGATGCATGGATATTTTTTTTGGATCCTCAGTCAATATATTGTTTACCTAACAATGAAATATAGTTCACACCTAGTGTTAGTCTTGAGGAGGAAACTTACACAACACAAAAATTATACCATCACTATTAAAATTCTAACTAATATAAAACTAAATAATATTAAAAGGTGGTTTGAAAGATGTATAAAAAATTAATATATATATATATATATATGAATTTTCTACAAAATTGTATTATAAGTAAAGAAGGAATGCATTCATTCTCAGGAAATCATAATGGTTTATATCATTGTTAATTAAAATATTCTCAATATCAATTCAATGTAGTGATCAAGATTTTTCAAACCACACCCTCTCATTTGAATTGTTATTACACCAACACCGATATATCTGCATGCAGTAAAATAATCTTTCTAAATATGGCTATGATATCTCTTTTTTCAGCCATCACTAAAAAATCCATACTCTATTATATGCATGAATTAGATAGTGAAGGGAAGGATGAATGTTGGATGAGAAGAAGAACTCGACGGTAGAGAAATCCGAGCAATCACACACTATAATCAATTTAACTACCACCAAAATTCTCATAATTATATAAATAGATTTAAATTGATGTGCATTGAAACTTAATCAACCAAAATACTCTCCCTCAAATAGACTCCGAGGTTAGTTCCCCATTCTCATGGAGTTAGAAGAGAATACAGTGGGATGAACACATAAAAGTAAATATTGAAGAATGAGGTATGAAGAATAAAACTAATATAAATTAAAAGTAACAAAATATACTACAAAATCAAGGAAAATATAAACCTACAAAAAATGGTTGCTACTTTTGACACCCTTTTAAATGAATAAGAAACACATTTTTATAGGCAAAGGGGGGAATGTTTCGTATCCAATTCTGTCCACCGAATGTTTTTGCATAGTAGCCCATTTAAATGAATGAATTTGGAAAATGTTCTTTATTTAAAGTCGTTCATGTACTTTATCCGAGTCCACCCTAAAAATTTTATCTTTATTGGCCACGTTTGGGGATATATATATCTAATTTACTTTGTAACTTTATTCTAGCTAGGATGATTGTTTGTATTCAAATGATAAACTTTCCCATGCATTTATTACATTGAAAATGTAGGAGTCAGGTGTGAACAAAGTTAATGAAGTTGTTCAACTAGAAGTTATATAGGTACTTAAATAATTTTAGCTTCATGTTTAGTCCCTTTACGATATATCATCCCAACAATAAAATTCATCAGATATGTACATAGATTTTGAGGCCTATCTTATGAGCTGGACTTGGGCCTCCAAATAGTAGATTTAGCTTTTGGTACATAAGGATGAAATGAATCCCAACAGACATAAAAACCTAAAAAGGAGTTATTTTACAATTTGAATCATTCAATAAAACATTATGGCTTAAATACATGAATAAAAATAAAACAATTAAAATCCCAAATAGACTATTTTAGAAAATATGGAAAAATACTTCTAAACCACAAATTGTGATAAATGAATTTTAAAATAACACATTATTGGTATTATCACATTGAAATTCAAAATAAAATAATTTAAAATATGTTCTCTATCAAGTCTCCATTGGTTAGTTAAAGTAAAAATAATTCTCATGATTTAGGTAAACATCATATATATTGATTGGTATTAATATTAAGTATATCGAAATCTCACTTAATTGAGATTTGAAAAACCTGATTCACATTTATGTAATTTCTCATATGTATCTCCCTCAATTACATAACTAAATAAAAATAAAATTCTCACATATATAGTGTCACCTTCATGACTTCACATTTAAATATTAATTGGAAATTCAAAATCTCACTTAAATTTTAGTTCCCACTTGAATTTATCACTTCTATATATAGAAAAAATATGAGTCTACTTGGACCTCCACATTTACAAAACATCAAAATTACACAACTAGTTTATTTTTCACACAAAAATCATATAAAATTTATTTTGAATGTTTATTTATATATAGAAATATTTTTTATAAAACATATCATTACACTATTTTAAAAACATTATTACATAACTAGTTTTTTTAAAGATTCACTTATATATATTCAAAATCATTATTACACAACAAATCGAAAATTTACCAAAATTCATCAAACCGTCCAAAAATAATTCAAAAACATTAGGAAGTACTTAAAAATAATTAGATAAATATCTCCATTCAATATAAATTATATGAATTCATTATATCATATCTAATTAAAATTTTCTTATATTTCTTATCAATAAGTTCTTTTTGCAGGCCCATTTACTATTATAATGTTATTTTAACATAAATATTCTCTCCTTTGAAAAAATAAAGCTTATCCTTTATCTAATATAGATTTTCAATCTTCTATACATATTATTTCAAGTATCTAATTAATCTCATTTATCATATATCAAGTTATTTTATATTAAATCATATTCATATACAATATATTTGTCAGCATTACCAATATTAATAATAAAACCATCATTAAAAATTAATGGATCACAATATTCACCAAACCTTGATTTATTATTTTTAGTTCTAAATGATTGAAAATACATCCAACACACTATATATAAATACCACAGGAAACCTTTGTAATGAAAACAAATATAACCATATTCTGAGAATAAATTCAATATTATATTAATAAAAAACCCATTATACAACCTATTCTTGAAAAATAACTGATGTAAACAAGATAAATAAATTAGAGGAAAATGAAAACATGTAATGTAAAAAAAATGAACTATTAGAGAGTGAAAAATAATAATGTTAATAGTATGATAGTGAGTAGATTTCAATTATTTTATAAATGGAGGAAATGTGGTTAAAAAGGAAAGAAAATCAAGTAAGAAAACTAGTAAAGTTGTTTGACTTGGATTTAAATAATAAAAAACCAATAATTTATTCTTCACTTAGTGATAAATAATTTTAAAAGGATATAGACAAATATTTTAATAGGTTTATAATTTTTTGGTTAATTTTAATTAACATTCAATTTGTTGAATCCCTATTACAGATTCCCACATATACATAACTTTTGGAAAAAAAATTCAAAAAAAGAAAAATATTTAAAATATGTTACCGTTCTTTTTATAGAGGAATTGTTATAGTGATATAATATAAAATACCATAAAATATAAAATATATAGGTAGTTTCAAAACCTCATTTGAGTTTAAATGGATAAAAAAATTCATACAAGTATATAACTAGGTGTTATGTTCTCCTATACTACCTAATTGGGTGCCCCATTTTCCCATCTCACCCAACGGGATGCCTTATTCATGAAGGAAACATAATTGAGTCCCCCATTCAACTAGGTAAACTAACTTGGCACCCCATTTTCCCAGGCCAGCTACCAAAGATCCATATTTTCACAGGTCACTTACATGATTAACCACTTCACCCATGTTACATGACTAGGTCTTACTTTTCTAGGTCACCTACCTAAGTTCCATATTTTCCATGGTCACATAACTAAAAACCTTATCCACCTAGGTCACCTAACTAAGTACCCTATTACCTTAGGTCACCTAAATAAGAGCTATATACATGTAGTTTATCTACACAGGTGTTCAATAAATTTTACCTCCACTTTGACATCTCATTTTCTTAATTAATTTTATTGGGATAAATAAATTCTCAAAAAACATATGTGACACTATTTAGCTTGAATATACTAACTATTGAGTTTCATCAACTAAGGCCTTATCCATGTCCCCCTAAGATACATTTATGTGCCATATACTGCTACATAATTCCTATAGAATACACATTCCTTTGACAACAAGAATCAGAAACTTTGTAGAAGGTTTCCCATGGGGTTTTCTTCCTAAATTAAAAGGACATTAGGTTATTAAAAATAATGTATTAGCATGATAATGAGGTTCAATATCCCTAGGTAACCTATGAAATTCTGCTAGCCCTAAGATACAGATGGGATTTAAATCCAATATAAGTCCCAACCGTTCTTTATTGAATCATATTGATAATTGGTAAAATCTTCATTCCATATATAGTGACCAAGAAATAAGAGGCGGGAATACATATCATGGGTTTCATGACCCCCTACCTCCAAAGGTAACCCCTGGTTCGATAATTAAGGAATAGAGACAAAAAATCATGAGTCCTACCTTCTGTAGACCCCAGGTTTGGGACTATCTATGAAGGTATAAAATCTCATAAATAGAAGACATTAACTTCAATAAAAATAAATATTGGGAGGTAAGATAAATCAATTTACAATCAAATCCACCACATAATAATAAAATAAACCAAGACTATCTCACAATTCATGGACAATGATAAAAAATTGAAATAAAAGTCTCCATGTAAATAAAAAATAAATGTTATAGGGAAGTGACTCAAAAAAAATCCAATATCCAAAAAGTATTATCTAGACCCATCCATGAAATACTCATGGAATCTTAGAAAATATTTCATATATATAGGGTGAGAATAACATATATACTCAATATGATCATACCTAAGGACTCTCATTCACATGTGAAAATTTTATACTAATTCACCAGTGAATAAAAAAAGAAACCAACGTGCACATAAAAATGTAAACTAATGAATATCAATCTCACTATGGAGCACTAAAAGTGCGGCCAAGTGTCTCCTATCAACCATTCAAAGTTCTGATTCTCTGCTAATGTGTATAGAAACACTCAGGTCAAATCCTCTGTGATGATACTTTTTAATGGTCAATTATTTTTAGTTGATTGTATTTTGATTGGGGGGTTTGTTTGAAAATATTATGAAATAATTTATGGATGATGTTTGATTTAAAAATTGATAAATATTGAGGTGAGTTCATTATTGTGGATTTAAGCTTATGATATCCTTTATCTTTGATTTATATTGCATTAAATTAATACCCACTTCACAAGATGAATTTTATCGGAATTCCCAACGGTTAAATCTTAAATCCAATCCGTAACTTAATATAGGATAATAATCATTACCATTACTTTTTTATGGTATTTTACTTTTGGTTAAAATAATCCATACAATCCCCATCTTAAAAAACATGTCATTAATCCATGGCATATGAAGTTCTTCATACACAATATTAATTTAAACAATATTCATTTAGCGAAGACCCTCAATCACTTAATACCCCAAATTATTAATCACCCCAATGAAGTATTTACTCATCCATTTAAGTGTTTAATAATCAAGTTATAATTTTATGATGATAAATTAATAAGCGAAGAAAAATAAAGGGATAAGAAAAGAGTTGTACGCCGAACACACACACACAAATAGTGAATGGAATTAAATACTAACTTTAGATTGAATGAGAAATTAAAATAAGAGAATGGGATTCCACTGTATTTAAACTATTTTATGAACATTAATATTATTTAATAGAATGTGTTTGATAATAATATATGAATAAGAAAGAACTTTCATTAAAATAGAATTACAAAAACAAATACTTATACGATCACAAGTGAAGAATAACACAAAAGTAAATGAAAGGAAGAAAGAAAGAAATGTTTATAAAGTAAAAAACTCGAGTATGGAAGATCATACAAAGACATTGGAAGAGCATTGGTCATGGGAACCTATAATTATTTACTCTTAAATGCCAACCTCTTGCAAGGAGAAAAAGGGAGATGTATTTATAGCCCAATGTTGTGGGCTGTTTGCATTCCAAAAATACCCCTCCAATTGAATAAAAAATTTTATATTTTAGATAGCCGAATTTGGAGAAATAATATTCTGAAAAGTTGTAGGTATTAAAGTTGTAAGTAAACTCTAAAAATTGGGTGTCATTTAGACTTATGGATCCACGGTTATGGTGGTTTGTATAAACAATTTTAAGCTGTCCATTTCTTTTCATGCTTTTTCGATGGAAAAAATGTGAATGGATTTATGAAGAGGAGTATGGATTCAAATCCAAAATATTTAATTCAATAAATCTGTCCACCTATATCTCTAACTTCACACAAAAAATTATCAGATCGCGTTGATGTGTAGATCAGGAGAAAAGTCAATTTTGGCATTGTGATTTAAAATACCATCCAAAATGGTGGGCGAGACTTCAAAGCATAATTTGGGACCATTTTCGTTGTATTTGGACCTTAAATTTTTTATAAATGACTCCTTTGGATAATCCAGAATATATGGTGTAGTTTCCTAAAATATGGGCTTCGGGATTTAGACCAGTTTCTCAATCATCATGGTTGGCCCAATTTCTTCACAGATTCTTTGGTTCTTTTTGTGTGGACCATATGACCCTCCAAATGGATGATTTTTCCAAAGGTACCTTCTAATGAAATGTTTTAATTTGAATACAGAACCCTAAAAAATGAGAATCATAAAATTTGGTGATTTAGGTTGAGAGTTATAATTAAATTCGTAAACTGATTCGATTTGATTAACTCAAATAATGCTAAAAATTACATTTAATATTAAAACATTAGTATTTCACTCCAATTATGAACTTTTAATTGAAAATAAATAAAGATAGTAAATAAAAAGTTTTGAATAATTGAATAACATTAACTCCCTTATACTTACGATTGTTCATGTACTCATGAGAAACAAATATAAAAAACATTACAAAATCATTTTCACTCACCAAAAAAATATTAAATTTTTTTTCCCCACTTAGGGGAGGTTTAGACTATTTCAATCATACACATTGAATTCCACCATATATTTTTACAGAAACAATTTTCCAAAAATAATTTTTTTCGTGATCAAATTTAGAAATTGAAAATTTGGGAACCCAAAACTTACTCTTCTCAAGATGATAAAAATTTATTTTTTGAGGTTCGCTCATTAAAAAACCAGGAGTGAAAATATTAGAGTTTAAAAGCGCTCTCAGATTCCATTCCCAATCCTAAAGTGAACAATAATCAAGAGGTAATGTTAGGTGGTTTTTATGTGGCTATGGGACGGTAGGAATTTAATGTCCAAGAGAGAGGAGAAGAGGGGTAAAACATCAACATGGGTAAAACAATGATTTTTTTTGTGAAATGAAACATGGAAAGAAATGGAAACACATATTGTCAAGGTAATATTGTGTGAAGAAAGACACAAGGGAGGGAAAAAATTGAAGGGGATGAGAAGATGAAATTTTTACAAAAACAAAACTTATCCCAATGACATAAGAATATATAATGCAAGTGTTCATTTTTTTAAAAGTTAAACTTGAAATAGATATCACACTCATCTACCAACCCATGTTTGATCTCCTTATGACACTAATTGAAATAGTTATAACAATATAAAAGGTTTAAGAGGAGTTATTTTTGACCTACCCAAGAAACAACCCATTTTTTTTGTTATTTTTGGATTTTGTTTCATCATTTTTTTAAATAGTTGTCAATAAAATTTACAAAATTACAAAAATTAAAGTAAATTCCCCAAAACGCATTGAATAACAACCTCTCCCCCACACTAAAATGAATTCTTTCCCTCAAGCATATGATAACACGTTGAAAATCAACAAAAGGGCACCGAAAATGAAATCCACTCCACCCACACTTAAATTTTAAAAAATTATGCAATGTAAATCCATGTAGTTGTTGGGTGGGATAAGTTATTGGGTTTGAAATGTGGATATCAAAGAAAATGATTTCATGGGATCATAGGGGCTTTCAAAAGGAGAATTAATGTAAGGGAAATGGGAGTTTATTTGGCTATTGTGATTCTCATGAGGTTTAGAAAATGCCTTTATGATATTCTAGAAAACCAAAGTAGTAAATTCAACTAGAAGGTCCACAAACTCAAGACTCATAGCCAAGGGTGAAAAAAAACATACATATTTAGAAAAATATAGGGGTTGATGAAGAGAGTAGTGAAAACTTAAAAATACAGGAGGAAGAAGAATGAGGGAGAGAGAGGAATAAAGGGAGAGTTAAAGGGAAAGAGGTGACCCCTAGTTTGGATTTGGTGGGTTTCCATCTCCATCTAGTGATGAGTCTAATGTGGATCCTATGGAAGTTGATATGGTTCCAGAGATGTGTGTCCTTTCATAGTGATGCTTTAACCGATATCCATTAACCATGAATGTCCTTTTGGACGATTGGTATTGGACTTGCACTACAAAAAATGGGTAAACATGAGAAATAATAAAAGGACCTTCCCACTGAGAATTAAGCTTACCTAGGTGAAGATGAAATCGAGAGTTGAAAAGCAATACCTTTTCAATTTCATGGAATAAATTTCTCAGGATGTGTTTTCTATGGAGTAACTTAGCTTTTTCTTTGTAAAAATTTGAATTTTTATAGAAATCAAGTCGAAGCTTCTCATGTTCAGTCAACTGCAACAATCACTCTTCACCAAATTTTTCACCATCAAAATTACAAGTTTTCATTACCCTAAATGACTTATGTTGTATTTAAACTGGAAAATGACTTGATTTTCCAAAAACTATCCTAAATGGATACATCCCAATGAGTGTTTTATAGACAGTTCAATAAGCCCAAAGTGCGTCACCTAGTCTCTCTAGCCAGTATTTCCTCACGGGCTTAACAATTCTCTCAAGAACTCTTTTGACTTCTCTATTAGAAAGTTCAGCCATGCCATTTGTTTGGGGGGATATGAAGTTTAAGTTTTATGTACAAAACCATTATTTTTCAATATATATTCCATGGATCTATTACAAAAATGGGTTCCTAAGTCACCGATCAAGGCACGGGGAGTTCCAAATCAGTGGAAGACACATGTCTTTAAAAACTCACTAATAGTATGTGAATCATCATTTCTAGTGGGTTTGGACTCGGTCGACCAAGAAAAAAAATCAACTGCAACAAGAAAGTATGAGAATCCATTGGAAGGGGGGAATGGTCCCATTAAATTGATGCCCCAAATATCTAAGATCTCACATAAAATTAAAGGATTTGTGGCATTTCATTTCTCTTTGAAATTATTCCATACTTTTGGAAAGTGAGACATGATTGACAGAACTCATGTGAGTCCATAATGAGTGAAGGCCAGAAGAATCCAAAGTCTATGACCTTTTTTATGTCTTTTGTGGTCCAAAGTGGCCACCTCCAGGAAGTGAGTGACAAAATTATATGATGGAGGAATGTTTGTCTTCATCAACACATTTCCTAATTGCAATGTTAGCCCCAGTTTTCCAGATTTTATTATCTTCCCAAAAATAGAATTTTGAATCACTTATCACCTTCATTTTTTGTACTTTTGAAAAATTTTCAGGAAAAATACTAGCAACCAAGTAGTTTAAAATTGGGGAATACCACAGTATATTTGGAGTGAGAGATGAAAGGTTATCAGTGGAGAATTTAGGATCAATTATTTCTGAATGAGAATAATTATAAATTCTACTTAGGTGATCAACCACAAGTTTTTCATTTCATGGTCTATATTTGATTTCAATGTTAAACATTAGGATCAATAGGATCCATCTTATTAGCCTCAGTTTGGAATCACTTTTCTTTAGTAAGAACATTATAGAAGAATGTTCTATGAAGATGATGATTTTGGCACCTAAGAGATAGGACCCGAATTTATCTAAGGCAAAAAACACTACTAAAATTTCCTTTTCAGTCACATTGTTGGGAGATTGAGTTTCATCCCATGTTTTTGAGGAATAATAGACGAAATAAGGATTTTTTTTACTTCTTCTACCAAGAACATCCCCTACAGCTCTATTAGAAGAATCACACATCAATTCAAAGGGTATGGACTAATATAGAGGTTGGATTATTGGGGTAGATGTAAGAGAAATTTTGAGTTCACCGAAGGTTCTCTTGCAAACCTCATCGAAATGGAAATTGAAATCATTTTGGAGAAACCATGTGATTGGGAGGGAAATCCTATTGAAGTTATGGATGAATCGCTGAGAGAAACCAGCAAGATCGAGGAATGAACGAATGTCTCGAATATATGTGGATTCCAGAAGTGATTGGATCACTTCACTTTTGGCAGGATCGACTTCAATACCCTCTTTTGAAACTATGTTCCCTAGAAGAATCCCTTTTTCAACCATGAATTAAATTTTTTCAAAATCTAACAGAAGGTTTCACTTGACACACTTTTGAAGGACTAAAGAGAGTGAATTCAAGAAAGATTCAAATTACTCACCAGAAATCGTAAAGTCATCCAAGAAGATTTACATGAAGTGTTCAATGAATTCATAAAATATACTCATTATAATCCTTTGTAATGTTGTAGGAGAATTGAAAAGTCCAAAAGGAATTTTCCTATAAGCATATGTTTCAAATTGGAAAGTGAAAGTAGTATTTTCTTGGTCCTGAGATGAAATTGGGAATTGGAAGTAGCCGTTGTATCCATCAAGAAAGCAATAGTGTGACTTTCTAGCTAATCGTTCTAGCATATGATCAAGGAATTGAAGTGGGTAGTGATCTTTTCATGTTTCAACATTCAATTTTTGGTAATCAATGCAAACATGCAATTTTTTCTTCAGTCAGGTTGTGACTACCTACGCATGTTCATTTGCGACAACTGTTATCCCACCCTTCATAGGTACAACATGAATTGGACTACCCCATTCACTCTCAGAAATTGAATAGATAATACCATCTTGAATAATCTTGGTGATCTTTTCCCTAACTACCTCAATTATGAGTGGATTGAGTCTTCTTTGTGGTTGTCTAATTGTTTTGGATGATTCCTCAAAATGGATGTGATGCATGAGAAGTTTATGGGTGATTCATAGTATGTCATATAGGGTACAACATATGGCCTTTTTGTTTTCCTCTAACCCCTGAACAAGTTTGGACTCCTCAATTTCAGTAAGTGAAGTGGAGATAACAATAGGATAAAAGTTATCATGGAAAAGGAATTCATATTTCAGGTGTTCAGGAAGAGGTTTCAGGTCAGTCTCATCTTTTATTTGTGGGTTAAACAACTCAGGAATGGGGGAAGGGACTTCAGTTGATTCAGACTCATTTTCCTTAAAACTATCTATGGTAGAGCAGTAGAAATCGGAGTTGATGTGTGATTCAAGAGTGTTTTCAAGATCCTCTAGATTGATAGTGTCTATAAATGAGAGTTCCACATCAACTTCACCATTTATGACTTTTTTAATCATGGTGAATATTTCAAAAGATCTTTTATCATTAGAACATGAAAGACATGATAGATTGGGGTTCATTTGACTCACAAAATTTTCCTCAGAAGCATGGATTAGGAATGATGAGTGATCCTCATATGGGTATTGCATGGCTTGGAAAATGTTGAACTAGACCAGTTGGTCACAAAATTCCATGGATAAGATGATGGAATGGACATCAATCTTGGTTCTCATTGTCATTAGGAATGGTATTCCAAGAATTAAGGGAGATCAAGAAGATTTCATATCACCTTCCATGTCAAGGAAATAGAAATCAACAGGGAAGATAAGATCATTTACATTAACAAAGACATCCTCAATTATACCCTCAGGACTAGCAGTGCTTCGATTGTACAATTGAATAACAACACCCATTGGATGTAAGGGGCCAAGACAAAGGTTAGAGAATATGGATTTGGGAATGTCATCAATTGAGTATCCTAGGTCTATGAGTGCATCATTAAAGTTGGAACTTCTAATTTGGACTAGATCCATAAAGGTCCCTGGATCTTTTCACTTTATAGGAATAAAATGTGGGGTGGAAACATTTTTGAAGGATCTAAGTCACTTCTTATGGGTGCACAATTCCTTAAGAAAATTGGCATACATAGGGATATGTTTTATGGTATCTAAGAGGGGAATGTTGACTTCAACACGTCTAAACATGTCGATCATTTCAAGATAAGGTTCAAAGGACTTATATGGCTTAGAAATGACCTGAGGAAAAAGAATTGGGTTCTTAAGTTGAGTGGAAGTAGGTGAGGGAATGAATTCAGATTCTTTTTCAAGTTACCTTTTCTTTTCATTTTCTATGTCAAAATTTAAAGGGTAGTTGGAGGAATCCACATGAGGCATTGAAATTTTCTTTCTTAATATAAGTGAAATTGAACTTACATTACCCTTGGGGTTGGGTAATGGTTGATATGGGAGTTGTGAAGAATTTTATTATTGTTGACAGCTTATGTGGGATGCAACTTGACCAATTTGGGTGTCAATATTTTTAAGGATGGAATGGTTGAAGAATGCAAGATATTTTATAATACTTTCCCATGGTTTTTTAGAAGAAGCGACTTCTCCCAGATTAGGATTACCTTGATTTTGGTTCTTGGGAATAAAATTGTATTGGTTTGGGAATTGGGAAGGCTCACTAGGATAGTGGAATCCAGGATGAGCAAGAGGAGGATTGGTCCTTTGAGGTTAAGGAAAAAAAGTGTAAGGTTGTTGGAAGTTACCAACACCTTGACCGTATTATTACTCATTTGGGTTTTGAGGTGGTAATTGGGGGGATGAGAAATTAGATTACCATACCTCAATCCTTTGTTGAAGGTAGAAGATAATGGCTTAGAGTGGGTTTTCTTGAAGTTTCTAATGAACTGACCTGATTGTTGAGGGTTGGTGTTCCTCTATGAATCTGGTGCATTGAGCTCCATTGGTCTAGATGAATCAAATCTATCCTCTTGAAGTTGTGGACATGTGTCAGTTGGATTAGATGGGGAGCTACAGATTTCATAGTTCTTGATAGGTTCAGTGAACAGAAATTGTGGAGAAGGTGCGTTGGGGATTTGGATGCAACAACTAGTTGTCGTACAAGACATATAAGTTCACTCATCCACTCTTTCATCTTCTTCATCTCTATCGATTTAAAATCATGGGATTGTTTTAATAGATCATGTGCTTGAGTATGTAATTTTTGTGTGTTTATATCCATGTTGCTTATGAGATCTCTTGAAGCTATAAAATTTTTATCAACAAGAGCACCGCCACTTGTGGCATCAATGAGAGTTCTCTCCATATCCAATAACCCCTCATAGAAGTATTGGATCAAGAGTTTGTTAGTGATTTGGTGGTGTGGATAGGTTTCCACAAGCCTTTTGAACCTCTCCCAATATTTTTGGAGCGATTCATTTGGGAATTGATGGGTAGCACTTACTTCCTTTCAGATAGAAGTAGTTAGAGAAGCAGAAAAAAAATTATAATAAAAGTCACTTCATGTCATTCCATGTGGTTATAGAACCAGGATAGAGTTAGTAAAGCCATGAATTGGTGGAGTCATTTAGGGATAAAGGGAATTCTTAGAGTTTAATTTGTTCCTTATAAACCCCTTCAGGCTTCATGGTAGAGTACACCACTTTGAACTCTTTAAGATGGAGATGTGGATCCTCACTGGCTAGCCAATGGAAATGAGGTATAATATAAATCAAACCCAATTTGAGTTCGAATTAATCTTCTATGTTTGGATTTTCAATACCAAGGGGTTGTTAATTCTTATCAGGGGCATCAAGTTCTCTAAAATTTTGTTCCCTAGGATTATTCATATCTAATTCAATTGGTTGTACAAGGACTGGTTCATGAATTATATGATTATCCCTAATGTTCCTCCTTAGTTGGCGAAGAGTTTTCTCTATTTCAGGGTCAAAAAAATATGAGGTACTATTTGGGAGACTGTGGGGCATTCAAATAGATTTTGGAAGAAAGAGGAATACATGTTTTTATTTGTGTTTTTTTTCAAATTTTTTTAATTTTGTTATTTTTTGTTTTTTTACAATAACTAGAAATGAATGACTACTTAATGTACAATCCCCAGAAACGATGCCATTTGAAAGCATGGTCAATTTTCACCTATCGACCGTTCAAAGTTTTGATGCTTTTCTAATGTGTATAGCAGCACTCGGGTCGAATCCTCACCAATGATACTTTTTAATAGTCAATTGTTTTTAGTTGATTGTTTTTTGATTAGGGGGTCTATTTGTAGAGCTTATAAAATAATTTATGGATGATTTTTGATTTAAAAAATTGATAAATATAGGGTTGAGTTCATTATTAGGGATTTAATCTTTTGATATCCTTGTGCTTTGCTTTATATTGCATTAAATTAATACCCACTTCACAAGATGACTTTGATCGGAATTTCCAAGTGTTAATGCATTAATCCGAGCCGTAACATAACTTAGGGTTGTAATCATTACCATTACTTGTTTATAAAAGTGTATTTTTGGTTCCAATAATCCATGTAATCCACATGATAATCAAAACATGTCATTAATCCATGACATATGATGTTCAACATACACAATATTAATTTAACGATTATTCATTTAGCAAAGGCCCTCAATCACTTAATATCCAAAAATTATGAATCACCCCAATGAGAGATTTACTCATCCATTTTTGTGTTTAATAATCTCGCTATAATTTTATGATAATAAATTTATAATTGAAGAAAAATAAATGGACAAGAAAATAATTGTGCATCGAACACACACACACAAATAGTGAAGGATATTAAATAATGAATTTAGATTGAATGGGAAAAAAAATAAGGGTAGGGGATTAAAGTGTATTTAAACTATTTTAAGACCATTAATATTATTTAATAGATGGTGGATGAGAATAATATATGAAGAAGTAACTTTCATTAAAATATAATTACAAAAACAAACACTTACACTATTATAAACAAAGATCAACACAAAAGTAAATGAAAGGAAGCAAGGAGGAATGGTTTATAAAGAAAAAACTTGAGTATGGAAGATCCTCTCAATAATTTGGAAGAGTCGTGTTCTTTCCAACTTATCCTCATTTTCTCTGAAATTCCATCCTCTTCTAAGGAGAGGAGGGGGATGTATTTATAGCCCATTGTTGTGGGCTGTTTGCATTTTTAAACTACCCCTCCACTTGCATCACCAATTTGATATTTTAGATAGCAGAATATGGAGAAATATTATTCTCAAAAGTTTTAGATACTAATGTTTTCAGTATACTCTAAATATTATTAGTCATTCGGACTTATGGATCCAATGTTATGGCGGTTTCCATAAACAATGTTAAAATGTCCATTTCTATCCATGAATTTTTTATGTTTGAAATGTGAATGGATTTATGAATAGTAATATGATTTCAATTATGAATTATTTATTCAAAAATGTCGGCCACATATATATATATATCCTATTTCACACTGCAAAATCTCCGCTCTAATATTTGTGTATATCAGGAGAAAAGTCAATTTTTGTGTGCTCATTTAAAATCCTGGCCAGAATGGTGGGCTGGACTTCAAAGCATCATTTGAGACCCTTGTTGTTGTAGTTGGACCTTAAAATCTTTATTCATGATTCATTTGGATAATAAAGAATATATGGGGGATTTTCATAAAATTTGTCCATCATGATTTAGACAAGTAACTCAATCATCATGATTGGTCCAGTTTCTTCATAGATTCTTTGGGTATTTTTGTGTGGACCATATGACCCTCCAAATGAATGATTTGGCCAATGGTCTGTTATAATGAAATGTTTTAATTTGGATAAGGAACCCTAAAAAATAATAATCATTAAATTTGGATAAATAGGGTAAGAGTTGTAATTAAAATTTTAAACTAACTCGATATGATTAATTCAAATAATTCTAGAAAATTACATTTAATATTAAAACATGAGTATTTCACATGAATTATGAACTTTTAATTGATAATTATTAAATATTGTAAATAAAAAGTTTTGAATAAGTGAAAACATAAATAACTCACCAAATAATACATCCTATAATCTAACAAAATATCAAATAATATAAAACTAGGAACCCCGTAACTATTTCTCCACTGATTTTACACTCTTGTTCCCCAATGTCAAATGTCTTGGGATCCCATTCCTTCCATGAATAACTTATCACATGTCCATACATATCTGATGTTTGTTGTGACACATCCCTATCTATCCAAATCCACCGCACGGTCTAGAATATGGTGTTAGATATAATCATCATCACACATCATGAACTCATCATATCATAACCTCATCCACATAACCATATATTATATATAGAGAGGCCAGGAAGCCTCATTATTCTACTGGTATAGGCAAAGATGATTCCATTGGTAGAGGATCTCATAATCAATTTTTGGTGTTGGGAGAAGGTGATTATCCTACTTCTGGAGAAGGTGTTAAAACATAAGTTGATCATGGACAAGACCACCATTTGAGGTAGGATGAAAATGGAGTGGTATATGATCCTACTTCAGAACATTCATCTATTGATCCCATGGAAGTGTAACTTGCAGAATATTTTCTGTTATCTTCTTAAAATAAAGTCATGAACACTCTCATGGATTCAAATGGTTTTATTAATCATCAAAAAATACTATGGAGTCAAAATAAATATTCAAATATACATATCCATCCTATTACTAGATCTTATAGTAATGGTAAAATCACCCAAAAAGTTTGACTAATGCTTATGATCAATCCATGACAAACTAAAAAATATATTCAAAGCATGTGGAGTCAGTGACTAATGAGGTGCTTGAATCACAAGCAGGGGAACTATATGGCTTTATGCTGGTGAATATAAAACAATGAGACTAAGAGATCATACATCTCCTAGGATCTCCTCATGCACTCTAATGAGGAAATGTTATAAGAGTCCTTTTTTTGCAATGTTTTCAGAGACAGATTCTCACCGTATGTTCAAAAGACTTTTATGTATAGATTTGAACGATGAACAATATTCTTGGATTGATAAAAAGAATAGAATTCTGATACATGGCTTCGATGTGGGGAAACAGACTTCGAGGAGAAAGTGGAGACTTGGTACAAGACAGAACACTCTTTTAGGACCTCATAAAGAACAATATTAACATTGATGTTACCTCTATTAAATGGTGTCTATTTAAGGTACAAAAATATAACCGGTTAATATTTTTCTGGAATTGCTCAAACTTTTCATTAAAGGTTTTTTTTCAATATTCTTAATATTATTGGTTTCACACTTTTTCCTTAAAAGTGATTTTGAAATAAAAAAATTATTTGGTTGAAAGAAAATTTTTAAAAGGCAGGATATAGAATTTATCCTCCAGAATCTGTCCACTGAAAGAATACTTCTATTCTTCCCACAATACACCAAAAAATCATCAAAGTTCATTGTTAAGTGTTTTTTTTGAAATTTATCTTTCTAATGATGCCAAAAATTTAAATTCATTTGGACTCATTTAGAGAGAGTTATACCCTAATTACTCAAGTACACTTTTTCTAGTTAAGTTTAGTATTCAACTTCAACCAATTTGATGAATTAAAATAAATAATTAATGAGTGAATTTTAAAATGGTATTTACTGGGTTCATGAGGATTCAATTTTTATTTCCAATAAATCTTGAGTCACATCATTTTGAGTTCTCTATTCCAAGATATGCATCATTTACTAAGGCGCGGTCCATTCTATCATCCAAACAATGTTTTCAACTTGATTTTTTTTGGGTCTGATAAATTTATAATGAGATATGGGTTCTGAATAAGAAGTTTAATAATATGATTAATGTAAGACTAAAAAATAATCATTCTAATTGGATTGAAATTTTAGAAGTTCTACTCAAAATACATAAGTGGTATAAAAAGTTTAAAATTACAGAATTATGCAATTTTCTCATTTTAACCCAAAAATCACCAAAAATACAAAATGATGAAAATAATCTCAAATTTATAAATTTTTAGGGAATAAAAAATTTTAATGAAAATTAAAAATAATTAAAGTATTATCTCTCCAAATGACCACTCTCCAAAGATGGTGGGTCCTGTGTCGCTGATCTTATTACCAGGAGTTCCACATTTGGCTACACCTACTAGACCTGATATAGGAGCTAACAATTGGTTTCAAGATGGTTTTATATGTATGATGTAGTCTTTTAGGGTTGGTACATCACCTTAACCAAAAATGGATGATCTGAATATTGAGTTCAATCAGTAGTATCCTCCCACCTTTTAGGGGCATGGTGGTCCACAAGCTATTGAGTCTTGTCTAGAGGCCACTCTATCTATCATTGATCAACTAGAGATATCTAAAAAGTGTAGGGTAAATATTTCCACCTACAAGATTCATGATTCAATAAAATGTTAGTAAGATGTGATTAACCAAACATTCAATCATCCAGACACAGTTTGGGATGATTTTTAGACTACCTTCTATGAATAATTATTTCCTCAGATGTTGAGATATGACTGAGCTAGAGAGTTCATGCATCTAGAGTAGGGTGATATGTCGGCCTGGGATTAATCAGTATGCTTTAATGATTTTCAACACTTTTCAGTTCTTATATATGGTGATGATATGTAATGTGATAGATTCTTTGAGGATGGTCTTAATTATTCCACTTGTACTCAAGTGAACATCTTTTACCTACCAACATTTCTTGAGACTTTAAATTAGTCTCTTATCATTGAACACAACCTGAGGGATGGTGATAGTTTTGGGTAGAGAGGTTCAGTGATGCGATAAGAAATTAGTTATTCCAGTATCTAGAAGCATTCTCTCACAGTTTCTCATTAGAGCAGTGTCATATAGAGTTTCCACATGGGTAGTTCTGTTATATGCCATTAGTATGGATGACATGGGCTTCTGAAGCCTCATTCAGGTAGATACCTAAAAGTATGTTGTGCTTGTAACCATATGAAAAATCTTCATATATTTTTTCAGACCTTTACATATACTTTTAGTGGAAGAGGTTCCACACAAGAATCACCTTTAGGGGTAAAATATTTTATACTACGTCAGTTGGGGAGTTGGAATTGCACTAGCAGGACTGGATGAGGAGGAGGTGATGACCATGGTATCTAGACTTCAGATTATCAGTAATAGCAGAGAAAACCTAATCAGGGTGGTCTAGATATAAAAAAAGGCCATGGATCAGGTTAGTTACTTAAATTATAGTTGATACCCCCAAGGATCAGATTTCATGATCATCTACAACATGAGGTACTATTATAGTTGCCTCTACTATTATATCTGCTTTGTTCAATATAGGTTATTCACACTCCTTTATCTCTTGATTAACCATGAAAAGTATCAGTCTATAAATTATGTATTACCATGGGGTGATAACCCTAGACACACCATTTAGAGGTATGTTAGAGGGAATACACTAATTTAGATACTATCTCCTTGAGGTAGGCATTCATCCCTTCTTATAGGACATCTTCATCCTTGATATGATTGGTTTTGATGTCATTCTCCGGATAGAATGGTTGGTTAACTATCAAGACTTTGTAGAATACTATCACCATAGGGCATCATTTACATCACCAGAGGGTAGTTTATATCTCTAGAAGGGTTAGTGTGATTCCCACCACAATAGATTAAGACCAGAAAATTATGTGCTTGGTGAAGTGATAATCCGGATTTCTAGAATTTTCATCGGGGTGAAAAGAGTGCATCACATATATTTTCCTCCCATAGTAGATCATTTAAAGGATGCTTTCTTGATTATTTTTATAGATACCTTTTGAGATAGGAGTAGTTTATGATTTATTTTATTACAGGAGTATCTCTAGTGTTCATTCCTTCATATAGGATGGAACCTACTGAGTTCCAGGAGCTCAAGTGATAGTTGGGGGACCTAGAGGCCAATAGTTTTATATGGCCCATTACATACTCTTGGGGATCAACCATGCTATTTTACAAGAATAAGGATGATACCATTTGTTTATTCCTCAATTATCAATGGTTTAACCCACCTATAGTTTAGAAAACATATCCATTTCCTTGGATATGTGATCTCTTTCATCAACTCAGCGGAGCTAGTGTATTCTCAATGATTGAACTAAGATCGGGCTATCATCAAGTGTGAGTTAGGCCTTTATATATACCTCATACAAATTGTCATAGTATATATGGTTTTTATGAGTATTTTATTATTCCATTCAGTCAAATGAACTTTCATTCCATTTTCTTGGACTTGATGAATTGGGTTTTCCACCCCTATCTGGATTTTTTTGTCATGGTATTAGTGTATGACATATTTTTGTATTCTCACACTCATAGAGACCATGATAAACATCTTGATATCATTATGAATAAACTTATAAAGAATAAAATTTATGATAATAATGTTAATTTACACTTTTTAATCATAAAGTTTACTTCTTGGGTCATATTATATCTGAATCAGAAGTATCCATTGCCCTAGAGAAGGTAAGTGATTTGGTTTCTTGGGAGCATCCCATGAAAGTTTTTGATAGAAATAGTTTATTGGGGATATGTGGATATTATAGGTGTTTCATATAGGACATATCACACATGTATACAACTCTTATTGTTCTTACATATAATGGCGTCGAGTTCCTATGGTCAGAAGCTTGTGAGAAAGACTTTCTGGAGTGGAAATAAAGGCATGTTTTAGCTCAGATTTTGATTCTGCCAAATTCAGGTAGGGGATATATAGTTTTTTTGTTATGTATTAAATTGGGGTGGGAGAAGTGATTATGTGGGAGGATATTTTGGTTTCATATATATCTCTCCAGTTGAGGCCTCATGACAGAAACTACACAATGCATGATATTGAGCTAACAATAGTTGTCTGTGTCTTATGTTGCTGGAGAAACTATATGATGGGTGATCACTTTGTGGTATATAAGGACCAAAAGAGCCCCAAATATAAATTTATTTACTATTTCTTGAATATTAGATAGTGGATAATGGACAAATATCTTTATTCCTTTGACATTGATCTTGCCTATATGCTTGGAAAAGGTAATGCGGTAATGATTCTACTGAGTCAAAAAACTCATGCACATGTCATACAAGATGATAGTAATGAATGGAAATAGATGGCCCTATTTTCTAATCTATATCTATAATTTAAAGAGACTCACATGTAGTATTATCTCTCAGACTTGATAGTTACCTCTTCACTTCTATAGAGGTTTAATATTTGTTAGTTTTTAGATCATGAAGGATTAGTTATCTGGGAGAGTATTTTAGGGTATGACTTGACTTTTAATTGGTTTGTTGATAGATATAACACCATATGTATATGTGTACATTTATGGGGGGTTTTATAGATATGAGAGAGGAACTGATGCATGATTCCCATTCTTTTCAGTGAGAAGTTCATCTAGTCATCTCCATGATGTATTTAGATATGTGATGCCAGTATTGATGGCCTAGGGTGAAGCGTTAGATGTCCATTTTTATCACTAGGTGTTCCACCATTCAGTAGGTGAAGGTAGAGAACCAACAACCTACAAGCTTGATATAGCTATTATCAGTCCCAAAATGGAAATGAGAAGATGTTTTAAGGGATTTGTTTGTTGAATTACCATGGTCAACTTAAGGCAGCGATTTAGTTTGGGTTGTTATTGATCGACTGAAGAAGGTATCCCACATACTTAGTATTCTGGAGACTTTATCAATTTGGAAAAAATCCCTCAATGTGTCCTCTCAGTATGTTTTGGGTGTGATTGTGTTTGTTGACAAAGACATATGACTGCAAATGAGTATGGTCAGTGTTTTCCGAAGTATGTGTTTATGGTGGTACAGTTTCCAGGTGTTTTCCAAAATTTTGGGCCTCAAAATTGAGATTTTGTTTTTGGAAATGGAAGATTTATGCCTAGTATTACACATTATGTGGACCAAAAAACTGTATTTCATAGAACATAAAAGGTGGTACATAGAACAATGACGTAATTTGGGGAAAGCTAGTTTTCTACATAGCATTGCTATGAGGACCACGAAGAGTGGTATGAAGATCACGAATATAAAATAGTTTTTAAGGAGGCTTACAATTTTTAGGAGGACAACAGTATGCAAAATGAGTTCAGTGTGAGGGATGTATTGTTGTTGGAGAAAACAAGATCGTGATTTGGGACTCTATGAAGGAAGAAATGTAGTACACAAACCGTGTAGGGAAACAATTCGTGGAATAAGTGATATGCAATGAAGGCTATACCACATAAAATATTCTATAATATTAGATTAGTGAGATTTTGGGATCTATTTTTCTATATAAGGACCACTAATTTCTTCATTACGTAGATATATTTTCATAAGAAAAAATCTTTTCTCCATGAATTTAGATAAGTCCAAAAGTGGTTAGCGAGGAAAGATTCTGTGAAGTGAAGTAGTCCAGGGGAACAGTTCATGAAATTGTGTTTTGGGGATCTACAACTCAAAAAATAAAGTGATCAATAGAGAATAAGTGTTCCACAAAATAATCAATCCACATAAGAAATAATTAATCAGAAGTGAAAGCTTTTCAAAGAGGTAGTACACAAAATTGGTACACAGAGGTGGTTCACGAAGGTGGTATGAAAAGGTATAAGTAAAGATAGTATATGGATTAAGGGAAATTCATGGAAGAGGTAGCCCATAAATAATTCATGATATGTGGTGTAGAAAAGTTCCAGGAGGATGCAAGTTGTTCATATAGGGAATTAAATAGTTCGTGAAAGTAATTTCCCATAACTTCTAGTTCGCGAAAAAGTGAAATTCATCCACGAGTGAAAATGGGGCATCCAAAAATCATCTATCTATAGCTTAGGATGTTTTATTTCATGAAAATTAAGGGACCTACAAGTCCACACACTATGTGTGTATCCTTTATAAGAGTAGTGAGAAAAGGAAGAGGAAGACTATTATCCTTTCCACCAGTAGTGATCTAGATAAAGATACATAGGGAGTGACCCTTGGGAATGAAGTGAAAAAACCAAAATCTTGTAAAGATAGTGAGCCTTGCCATAAAAGTAATCTATCCCAAACCTTTTAATTTGGAAGTGAGCCTTAATTGATTTGGTACATCTGTGTAATTCCATTGCATTTTCCTTAGACGTAGCCCAGTGAGGGTGAACCAAGTAAAAGTATCTATGTATCATACATGATTTCTTTTCTATTTATATATTTATATAGGAAGAAGTGAGACGATAGTTTTGTTTAAAAAAGAAACAATATCCAAAGAATATTTTTTTTAACCTGTCATACCCTGATTCACCCCCCTCCTAGGGAATTTAATTTAATTGGGATAACATACTCAGTAGATGAGATTAGAATACTGTATGCCTATGAGATTATACAGCTACATATTCTCCCTCATAGTATCATTTTAAATAGGGTTGATCATTTATGTCCCAGTTCTGGTAGGGGTTACAAAGAGTTATGGGTACAAAGTTTTTTCTAAGTACAACCTTCCACCAATAGAGAAATAACCAATTATGAATGATGATACATGTGTTAGAGGATATTATCCAAGCAGACATCCTGGATTTTAGTTTTTATTGGGGGAATCATAACCCTCTCAAAGAGTTTACCGATAATAATAGATTACAAGTGATGATTCATATGGATCCTTATGAGGAATTGTATGGTAGGGTATGTCGTTCACCCTTGTGATGGCTAGAGGAAGGAGAGGCATCGCTACTAGGTCCTTATCTCATTCAGGAGACTTTGAATAAAGTTAAAATGACCAGGAACTATAAGTCTACTACCCGGTCAAGACCAAAATCCTATGTATACCACCTTAAAAGTCCTCTAGAGTTCATGTTTTGGGATCATGTATTCTTATGGGTATCACCCAGGCTTGGGTATAAATGGATACATAGGAAAGGGAAGCTATGTCCTCAAAATTTTGGGTCATTTGAGATTCTGGATATAGTCAGTTTGGAATCCTATTGATTACTATTACATTAGAGGTATCATTCCATGCACAATATCTTTATTATTTCTTAGCTTTGTCCTTAGAATATTGATCCATCTAATAAATTTTATCCCAAGGAGGTTGAGTTATATATTGATGACTTATTTGAGGATATCCCATATACATCATTAATCAGAGCACAAAGGCTATCTAAGGTTAGTCTGTCCCTTTAGTATTGTTGTTATGGTAGCACAACTATGTACAAGATGATACCTAGTAGTGGGAGGAAAATTTATATGATTAGTGCTCATATTTATTCTTATAAAGCGTTTCATAGACCTTGGAAGGTGACCTCCAGGATGAGTTCCTTCAAGGGAGGGAGACTATAAGAAACTGATTTTTCGATCATATCTAGATCCTTTAAATTTCAGTCTTGTTATTTATTTTAGAACTAATACAGATTCCCAATGATTTCATGGCGGTTTTAGGGGTGTCTAGGGATTTTTTGGAACCCGAAGCCTCATACAGTAGAAAAAATGAACTGGATACATTTTTAGTAGAAATTATATGATCCAATGTGTATAGTTTCCCTAACCATGCATGTGTTGCACATAGGTCCCAAGAAGGGTGCACATCTTTCCCGAACTATGTGCCTAGTTCTGCATGCATATGCGACTATCTTGTCAAGATGCAGTGGAGGGGATTTCATGGTTTTTGAGTGTCTAGTAAAACTATATTCATGAAACCATGTTGGGTCCCTCCATAAGCATTGGGAGGTGAACGATTAGTGCATGGTTTTCCCAAACTGTGTGTACGAATAGTGAAACTCAGGTATTTTGGGTAAATTTACCATTTTCCCCTTAAATCTAATTATAATTACCCCACACTCATATTATTTTACTTATAGTTGATGAATCTCTCCTAATTCATGTTAGACATACCAAATTTTCTTATTCATAGTTTTTGATTCCCATCATTTTTCCAGTGTCTGATCGAATTTTTGTTCCTATCTTTGGTTACTCTAGGTAATCTCTATAATCATATTGTGACACTATTCATTTTTATTCTCCTTGATGACACTATTTTAATGTAGGATCATATTTATAATTTTCAGGTAATTTATTTTTTCTTCATATTTATTATAATACAAACCAATTTAAAGGATGATACTGGACGAGGGAAGATTGATAGGCTCGAGGTAGGTGGTATATGACTCGGACCTCAAGTCTATCCATTTTTTAAACTACCATTAATGGAAACACACTGATTTTATTGGAAAACTATTTTTTATTTAATTTTTTACTTATATTCATCATGTTCATATTCTATATCTATTTATTTATAGTATCATTACACCATTGAATGTTGATACCTCATCAATTTCCACCCCATGTACGGTGTTTCTTCAATTATGCCTCGGTATCCCATTTGGTTTTACCTTTGATGTTGTTCGGGTGTGTATTTTGATCCTATTTATTGAAATCCATTTTAAATTAAATTACGTATGAATTTGTAATGTGCTTCACCTTATAGTAACTCTTAAACCTTCTAAGGTAAGTGTATAAATAAAATAAATGAATCTCAGTTGTAATCAGAAAGTATAATATAAGAATCACTTGGCCTAATTGAATATAGTTGAATGACTAGGTTTCATGTCTGTAACACATCTT
This sequence comes from Viscum album, assembly GCA_963277665.1. Classification (NCBI taxonomy): domain Eukaryota; kingdom Viridiplantae; phylum Streptophyta; class Magnoliopsida; order Santalales; family Viscaceae; genus Viscum; species Viscum album. The sequence goes on from OY728150.1 coordinate 688,089,334, forward strand.
TACATTCTTAATGGAAGGAATCCAAGTGAGCCTAATTAATGATTAAGTAATCAAAGTACTAAAAAGTTGCAGGTTCTAATTATACTTGTCACTTTGTCCGAAAGGAAATGGAATGAACCTATTTAATTACTATAAGACATGAGTATTGCATGTATTAAATTAAAAAATGAATTATTCTAGGTTCCTATTGCATATAAAACTTTTCATATTTATAAGAGTGTTCATACTTGAGCTAGCCTTGGATTCTTAAGGGAATTTCTTGAGCACTAAGAGGGCCTCATTCTTACTCAAGGAAATTATTTTCAAGAGAGATACCCACCTTGCAACATGGTCCTTATCTAGTAACATATTTAAAACATAACACTGTAGGATCCCTTCACTATCTTCCAGATATTAGGATTTCTTGGATACACTCCTTGGATCAAGTGTGATTTTGTTGGACATGTGACATTATGGATACACCCCATTAGTCCTAGTTATGATTATCCCATTTCCATGGATATGATCCTTGGACTTGGTTATAATATATTAAAATGGAATTCCTTGGGTTATTCCTCTTGGATTACACTCGAACTCCTTATAGTTAGGATACATTTTAATATTGAGTTGGATTGACCCTTGAGGTCAAAAATGCCTTGGTTTTTACCTTGGATCCTCTTTCATTATCATCATCATCACATGATACCTTGTTACACTTTATATAATTTATTAATATTATTTTAATGATACATTTTCAGTGTTGTTATATCTTATGTGACATACTTATATAAACTGAACTGAAATGAATTAATTAAATAACTACTTGTTTAGAGGCATACTAGAAGATATTGAAATAAGTATCAGGGCATTTACATTATTTTACTGCTTTAAATATTTATAAATGCACACTATTTTAGTTTTTATTACAATGACTTGATGGTAAATATTTCATTGGTGGTGGCCTAATGAGATTTATCTCACACCCTATCTGGGCTATCGATGGTACCTGGTAAGATTAAATATATGTTTGTGCTAACAAGGGGAAGTGTCCCACATTGGACACCTTAAATTTCTTGATTTATTAGGATTGAGCTTGGTAGTAGAAGAAAAATCCAATTCTCATGATACTTGATAGTTCTTGGTTTGTTTTTTCTCCTTTGTATAGATTTTTTCCAGCTTCCATGTATACATGTTTTCCAGATTTGTAGAGACATGAAATACAATATCACCAGTTTTTGATTATTACCTATTTATTGGATTTTGATATCATGCTTCCACTAAGGCATGTTACTATTCCTATTGTTATGGTATCTTTTTCAACTGTGACATCTGCTTACATATGCTTCATCTATTTATTTTTTATTCTATGTCCACTTCTATCCAAACTAGAAATGAGGGAATATTCCCCCCATGAGCACACCCTAGGACCTCACTACTAGTTAGAAGGATCTAAAATTTTAGGTGGATCACTTGAGTCAATGTGGCCAACCAATATTTGGGAACCCCTTAGTGGCACTCAGGTCTGAGATGTCACAATATTAGTCTAAACGAATGAGATAACATAGGTTTAAGATTCATTAGAAAACAATAAGGGGTGAAAGACATGTAAGGGGACCCAAACTGCATGTGATCCCACTCCATATCCAGGTTATTCCCCAACCAATACTTGGATCTCTACCCATGAAGAACTATATGACATTTAGTGGGCATGCTCAGTGTGTATGAGTCACTTGTGGTCCTGCACATGCTCATTGGCCCTGTCTATATAAATATGGTTGTATATATGTACATAGAAACACAGCATGTGCCTGGATATTCCCATGCTTGTGTACTCTGAGAGTACATGTCGGGTCAGTAGCACAAGGGTCACATAGTGTGTGGAAGTCCCACACAACGTGTGATACTTATAAACTCCTAAAACCCTAGCCATCACAGCCAAGGCCCTACATGCTGTATGTTCTTCGAAATTAAAAACATATAGTTGGGTTTCCCACAGATTCTCAGATTCGTTCTTTGGATCCAAGAACTATGTCTGTTTCTTTACATATTTCTTTCAAGACACCTATAAATAGTGGATCTTTCTATGTTCGGTGATTCCAATCCTTCTGATATCCAAAAATCGAACCTTCGACTCTTCACTCATGAATTGGCACACACCGCTCTCACCCTGCACACACCTCTCAATAATGTAATACCCTATTTGGATCATTGATCAAAAAATATATCACCCACAATCTATGAATCCTATAATTTCATCTCTAATTCATCATTCTATTCATTTCATGTAAATCATCCATGGATCCTGGGGTCTAATTACGCTCAGTCCAACCAGAAAATGTCGAATCCTGACCCCATAGTCCAACAATGAATAAAGTGATGAAAGGAGGGATAAAGGAATAATAAAAAGATGTGACAAAATCATTGTCCAAAAGTTCCTAGAAAAAAATATATATTTGGGTTGTTTAGGGTTATAAAACTAAATAAGCAATTTAATTTCAATAATCAGTTTATACAGTGGGTCAATTCATACACATATCAAAGAATAAATACGATCATGATCAATTAGTTTAATCCATTGGGTTATAAAACATGAAATGATGAGTCCTAACTATTTTTTGTCTTTCATAGTGGAAGAAATTTCTCACCAAATAATAAGAGGAATTGTTGTGTTCGTTGAGCATCAATCTTCCTTGATATGGAGTCTCATTATCATCTGACTCCAATTCGACAATGAAGGGTGGATGAAACCTCTCAATTTTACTAGGGATTATGTGGATAAATATGGATAATTTTACATAATGGTGTATTTAAAATAATTTTTTTATGTTAATTTAATTAAATAAACAAAACTAATTATCTATTAAACTAAACACACCCTCAAATGGGTTCTTTTATCTGAACATCCCGCACTAATCTTTTTTTTGTCACACCGAGGGAAAACATCTGATTCCGGACTCAACTATGGTCTATGATTTATGATAAGAGATTTCATTTAAGAGTTATACCATTCCCTTAATAAATGTTTTGTGTGTAATATAAAATATATTTAATATTGTTATAAAATTAAGTCAGGCACACTAGGCCTAATAATCACACGTTGTCTCAACTCCAAGGTATATATATATATATATATTATATAGTCTTACAAGAAAAAAATTGTGTCTCTATAATGGATATAAGTAGTGGATGAAAGTTTTCAACCAAAACTATAAGGATCATTACCAATAACTTAGACAAAACACTCAAGTCAGGGAAGTGGTGGCCGATCCACATGACAATCCATTTTGGTTGAGGCTCAAAATTGAGATATTTTTTATATTTGATCACTAATCTAACTTATATATTGGCAATGAATGAATACAAATGAGAAAGGGGGAAATTTAGAAAAACCTCACACAGTGAAAATAAATAAATAATAATATCTCTAATAGAATATTGAATTCTATAAAAGTTATATGGCGGTGGATATTTATAGTTAAGGTGTGATACAATAGTCAAGGGTCTAAAACCCTAAAGTCATAAAGGCTAAAACATCCTTGTCCCCATAAATTCCAAAAGATAATGTATAAAAAAAGAAAATTTGAAAAATTAGCACATTTATTTCCACTTATAGCCCAATATATTTTACATTGAGTACATTTCACACCATATTTGACTTTCATGTTGAAATATTACATTCTCGAATATCCATGTGGAAAAGACATTCGAGATCTGTGCAACCATGTGGGCCAATCATAAAAATATATGTTTGAGATTAAATAAGTGAGATAATAAGACCAATTTATCAATCCATGGAAGTTAAGATCTATTGGTCCTTTAATAAAGTTATATGGTTGAACATTTTAGCATTCAACCTCTTAAAACCTCCATTGTGTTATTGGGACATAAAAATCTAACTCTACCACCCAAGAAATCAACTCGGTGCCTTCAACATGGTTCTAATCATATTTACACATAAAAATCATTTTAGTTTGTCCAATCCCTACCTTGATAAATTCATTTCATTCCTCTACATGTAATAGAGGCATTCTTTTTATTACTAATCCCTTCTATGATGTAATTTGGTGACAACCTAAAGAGATTGTCTGAGGAATAGGTATCGTTCTTAATAGAGAATTTTTGTTTTATATATTATTCAAAATCCTTAAAATATTATTCAAACAAGATGATATAATAAAACAATTATCTCTCATATAATTATATTTTATTTTGTTAATTTATTTACCTATATCAATCTCCCTTTCCATTTAATTGGAAACAAAACTAATGATCATGTGTATGGTGGACTACCGCCTCACGAACTAATGTAATTCGTTTTCCATCACCACCTCCCACGGGTTGATATAATGATGGATTTAAAGTATATATGTGATATTTTATACATATTTATACTTATGGAAATATCACATCTAACTTATTAACTTCATTTCAATTGTAAAATGATAATGTCGATTGTGTGTACATGTGGACTACCGCCTTCACGAAGAGATATGCTATATTTTTAATTTTATTGTGACGTGGATGGAAATAAGGATATATTCAATGAATATATATATATATATATATGATATATATGAAATAAAAATTATTTTTATAGGTTAATTAATATTTACCTTTCTTTCTTTTCATCCATAATAAAATTGTAACAATGTTCATCCTTACGTATGACCTACCATCTCCATGAATGGTGTAATTTATTTTACTATCACTAACTATTATGGATGACTCTAAATATATATATAATGAATATATATTAAAAATATACAATTATTAAAATCCCTTATATTATGAAAACATAATAAATGTACAAGGAACAAAACTAATGAACCCAAACATACATGAAAAATGAAGTAGTTATTTCCCAAAATAGTGATTTTAACAAAAAATTGTTAATAAAAAGGTGATAAAAGGTTAAAAATAAATCATATATGATATGATACATATTATTTTCGTTTATAATATATTTTAAATATTAATATATTTATTATACCCGATGATAAAGTTTTTATGAATAAATTTGATACTTAAGGTAAGATATTTTCAACTCACATTTATTTCTGTGGGATTCAACCCATATACACAAGTTGTTTCTTTTTTGTGGTGTATATAACACCCATTAATGTAATTTATGATTATTATCATGAAAATTATTGGACATGAATATCTATATATGTTTTTTTCATGGGACTTATTATTAAAATTTCACCCAAGTGGTAATGGTTTTTTGTTTTAATCAAATTATTTATCAGGATTGTTTATGATTAAGTTTCCAATGATAAAATATTTTGATTTAACATTCAATAAACTTATAAATTTTATTATACCTTATTTATTTATATAAATTACATTTTTACATTAATTTTACTCTCTATGTGTACTCATTAATCCAGAATAATTATTTTATGGAAAACTGACTTTACTTCTCTCTTCAGTCGAAAATAATTTTTTTTCCATATCCATGTTTTTTTATAAAAATGTTTTTAATAAATATTTACTATTCTATAATGATTTTTAATGTTATTTTAAATATTTTTCAGTTTTTAAAAAATATTTTAGTAGTAATCTTAATGAAATTTTCCATATGTGGTACTTTTAAATTTTTACCAAAACTGTGAAAGGAATATTTGTTTTACCATACACAGAATACATATTATTTTCCACCATCAAGAAAACTATATTATTGGAAGCTTCCATTATATGTTTTGAATATTATTTTAAAATAATTTTTTTCATTAATATTTGGGATTTTTTTTATTTTAATGAATTTATTTTAAAATGGAAAGTACATTTTCCATAAAAATATTTTAATGACATTTTTATGGAATTTATTTTAATCAATGATAACAACCATTGGTGTTGGTTATATTTTATAGAGGATATGATGAAATGGTAACATACTTATTATTTTATTGGATGGTTTTTGACTATTATGAAAATAGTTTTATGAAACCCATTCCTTTCAATGGGTTATGATACGATGACTTGATGAAATGTTTATGAGACCCGTTTCTTTTACATGAGTTTTGTCATGATGAAATGATTATGAAACGTTTTTTTTTCAATGGGTTCTGATAATGTTGAAATGATTATTAAAACCATTTATTTTTCATGGGTTATGATATGATTAATGATTGAAGATCCTATGGAAAACATCTAAAAGATTTTCTTTATGTTAAAAGTGGGCCTAGAATTATATATCCTTATAATGTATTGGGAAATGATTGATATATCATGAGATAAATAGTATTGGAATGGGGAGTGAACCAAGTTAATTATGGTAATTTTTCCAATGTGATAGTCTTTGTAGTGAACCTCAACAACTAGTATGGTTTGGGGAGTTAACCCTTTCTAATACAGTAGACATGGAAAATGAGCCTTTACTACCAAGGAAATGAAATTCTATGCTTATGTGTATGTCATAAATTTATGAATTATTCCAATTTTATGTCATCATGGACTATGTTCTTTGATTGATTTATGATTTATATCCTATTAATTGGTATGACTTATTCCATGACCCAATATTATTTTCTTCGATATCTAGGGTATGGTTTTCAAATGTTAAGATCATGTTATCATACCCTTATGATCATGTTATGCTTATGTGATCATTGATATATCTTATGTTTACCCTTACTAGGAATTTGAGATCACCCTTTATTATTTTTCCTTTCCACAAGTTATAAAAATCTGTATATATGATACATATAAGAAGGGTTTTAGTTATAAAGAACATAATGGTAGATGATGTAGTTTACTTATAGAACATTTATTTATGTATCCATGTTTACAAAAGAACTAGGACTATAAAACTCAGGAATGGATCATTTGTTTTGTAATGAATACTAATATAATAGGTTGTATTATCTATTTATGAAATGTATCAGTCCCTATAGTTGGAATTAGATCAAAGTGTAGTTAACCATTAGAAATGAGGATGAGAAAAATCTAGTGAGAAAAAAAAGGATAATTCTAAGTTTAAGAAAATATCCTAGAATTCTGGTGAATGATAGAGTGAGTCATTTCCAAGAAATTACGTCCCTATCTAGACACTTAAATTAAATTTAGATCATGCATCGTTGTACCTAGGGGTAATAACTCTGAAAATAGTTAATTCTGATTTGACTTCATTTTAACATAGTGTATGGAAAAGGGCCATACTGTATAACTAGTTTGACACTCTTAAGGGATATGTTTTGAAACAAATAAAATATTTATAATCCATAAAAAAGATTTGAATAGATGATGACTATGAATGAACATGGTTAAAAATAGGGTGTCATTGATTAAAAATAAGGTTACATTATTTAGATATCCTATATATTATTTTTCATGATTTTGTGGTTTCCCACTAGGATTATTATTTCTCACACTATTTTTTTTGGTTATTTTTAATGGATAAAACCCAAAGAAATTGTGTTAAAAATAAATACAATGGAAAATGAAATGATTGTCCTCCTGATAAATAAAATTTTATGGGGGTTTGAATGAAAATATAATTTCCTTTCTGATACAAAATTATAAATCTATGAATCATACCACACTTCTAAATTAAAAAAGGATGGAACAAAATTATGTAGAGTATTTCATGAGAAAACAACCACAATATTTTAGTGTTTTCACTAATCTAATAGTTATTGAGTAATGGATCAGTACTATTGAAAATATATTTTCCATTATCCAATGTTTAGAACATGAATTTTTTTTCTATATATGATTTGGAAGGTAAAATAGATCAATGGTGTAATCTTATCAAGAACAGTAGACAACAATAATAAATTCAATCCACTGAGTGAGATGAGATTAAGAGATTTTTTTATAATAAGTAATTTTTAATATTATTAATTTTAAAATGGGGAATGGATTCCTTGAGCTAACGTATAAGTCTGATGAATAAATTGTTACCTATGAGGAAAATTTTTCAAGACATTTAAGGTATGCATCTAGTATTATTATCCAAACTATTTGTAAGGTTGTTTGATTATTTAATAGATTTAAATAAAGTCTCTAAGGGTGTTATCCATAAGGTAATTAAGTATCTATGAATAAATATATTGATGTTCTATAATGGTTTAAATAGATATTGGATTTACCAATCAGTCTCATAGTTTTGATAAGAAAAGAAATATGGGATTCAAGAGAAATTCTAAAAACCATAGAGAGAAAAAGATGATAATTACTTCATGGTCAAAGTGTTTAAGGATACATGGAGGAAACTATATTGAGGTAATTAGAGAATTTTTTAATTGTGTAAAGGAATTTTATTTGGAAATAAAATTCCAAAGTGATGGGAATAAGTTATCTAATAATGTGAATAAAGAAAAAGAACCACGGAATGAACCATCCATAATAAAGAGTTTCAAATGAAAATAGTATGTGAATTATGAAAATCAGTGCTCAAATATGAAGGTTAATGATGATGATAAAAATAAATAACTTTTTAATCTGATTGGTAAAGGAAAATCTGTTTCGAGTACTATTTTTAATGAGGGTTATGATAATGATACAGTGTAATGATGATTCACTCATTTAATCATGACATTTCTAAATTTTTTTATAGTTTACAATGTTTTACAGTCAATATTCCTATTTAATAAATATTTTTTAAAATAAGAGAAATTAAAGTTGATGATATAATATAGATAATAATTAATAAAATTTATTCATTATAGAAATATAAAATTATGAAATCCTATAGGATTACCATGTGTTTGAAATTTTTTATGTAAAAAAATATAGCTATAATATTATATCCCTCAAACCATAGGTTGTAAGCCTCATAGATAACCCAAGGGCAAGGCTAGTTAAGAGGTACCATATAAAGGTATTTCTCATGTGATATGAGGACATTAAACACCTTATATCAGGGCACAATCATAGTTTTCAGAAAGGCCCAAATGGGCCATTTATGTCTGTATAGCCTATTTCTTATGTGAAAGTGTATGCGGGAGACCATCCCTATAATTGGAAATCTAATACAATGATATTGTGACTTGTTATTTATAAATTTTTTCATCCACTCTCACTTTCTATGAGGGATAATCATCATGCGACACTATTCACCATTTAATAAAAAACCCCATCATTCTTCTTCATAAGCATGAGTCTCCATTTAGAAACAGACCTCCCTCATTTTCAGGAACACCCTTTCCACATAATCTAACACTCTATGCTATTGGATCACCATATAAATCACTAAAAAACACAATTCCAACCACTTTAGAACCTCAAACATGAGTGAAATATCATGGACAAATCCTGTGTTTATGACATATCATCTCAGGTACCTTGAGTGATAACCATAAATCTCTTTTCAAAGAGGATGACACCCTGAATTATATAAAGGAGTTATGTCAAGAAACTTTTATAGTTGGATGGAAGGAGGAGGTAACCAGAATTTTTTCTATCTCCTCTGCACCATAATATCACAAATAAAGGTTCTCTTGCACTGTGGGTATCACACTGGATACATCGAAGGACTACATGATGATGGTAAAATGGGTATGTCACATCTTCACTTTACAAAATCGGGTATATTTCATTCCATTAAAAATATATCCATGATCCCAAGGGAGAAAATAACTATATGTTGTGAATCAACTATAGTGTCCTACCCCATGTACCACTGAATCAGGCCTCAAGATGATGGGCAGCAAAACCTTAAGTGTATATCCCCAAATTCTAGAGGCTGACAACCACAACAGGGGCCTTAGGTGTGTATGTGGGGAGACTATTACCTCACAATATTAGGTATAACACAATGGTAAACAATATATAATAAGTAGAATATTCATAATAATAAGAAGAAAACATAAAAAAACAAATAACCCATGTAGAATAACCAAATAACTATAGAAGCTGAATAATAGTATTGGATACAAAAAAATTATGGTGAGGAAGTAATAGTCTACAAAAATATATAATTTCATTCCAATAAACAATCATCTCAATATCACCTTCTTATAATTTAATCTAGCTATTCAATTTAAGCCAATGAACATTAGAAAAATTTATATTGAAAGAAAACAAAGGTTATCATAATGATGGCATAAACCAAAAGCAAAACATCTAAAACATTACATGTCATCACATGAAATTTAATAGAACAAGATAAAAATCATAACATTTAATCAAGCTATGTAATTTAATCTAAACAAAAATGGAACATTTTATATAGAAAGGAAACCAATCATGTCTAATAACACTAAACAATATTTTTTGGAAGACATATTACATCTGTTGGATGGTTTTTATTATAAAAACATGACATTTCTTAATATAACAATACATTTATGAATATTTAAATATTTTTTCAACACTAATTATATACAAGGAAAAATCTCAAGGCATAAGCGTCAAGAATATTATGTGGACAAACACATGTAATCACTTACTTTTCAATATCACAAGTGAATAAGTTTACCAATGCTTCACACATATAATATAAGACACAAAATAAGGCATGAGAAAATATATAGTTCATATGTCATTAATCACATTCCAAACTCAGAAGCTAACAAACTTTCCAAACAAAAATGTACCATATATAAACATGGAATAAGGCATTAGCATATTTTATATGGAAATAATCTCAATAATTTGAGTATTATGTCACTATGAAAAAAGAATTTCATGAATTATAAGAATTTAAAATAAGGTAAGGTGCTCATGTAATTGAAATGAGCCTTGTAGAATGTAAGGAATTTAGTAAATCTATCTAATGGAATATAGAATAAAACAATGTCCAATTAATATTAATTTTATAATGGTAATTTCAAAATGGAACCTAAAATCATGTTCCATTACTGATTCTAAAACATTTATAAATTTAAAACATTTTCCCATGTTGAATAAAATCTCCCGGAAAATGGAAATTTTGGCCAAATGGAAGGTACACCCAAAAGGGATGGCTAAATATGAAGAGAAAACCCCATGGATGGGTTTCACTGTAATTGTGGGTCACTATAAACACTAAAAATAGTTTAAATAATTTTAATATATGACATCAAAGCCTCACCAAGAGGTTCCAATGAGTGACATAATTGAACAATGCCAAAGGGGTTTCCAAAGGCAAGGAAATACCCCATGAATGTGTTTGGCCGCATGAAAGGGTCACTATAGAAATGGAAAAAAATCTAAATTAATTTAATACATGATATGAAGCTTCGTCATGGGGTCCTAATGAGCATCACAATAACACAATACCAAAAAGACATTAACCGAGAGGGAAAAAGATTTGAATCCCTACCTCAACTTTGTAGTACTCCCTATGTCCAGAAATGTAAATTGATTCAACCTAAAACAGGAGAAGTCAGATGATTTAGAAAAACCCACAAAATAGATCACAAATTCTTCCACACAAAAATAGTGAAATAAGAAGTGGAGGAACCAAGAAATAAAAGAGTGAAGAATATGGAGATTATTGAGATGTTTCCAACGCATCCAACGATGACAAAAACAGAGAAGAATCAAGGGTGAAAGATAAACCCCATCCCCCAAGATAGGAGGAGGAGGCCACCACACATGGAGGGGGAAGAAATGAGCACTTAGAGGAAGTGGGGGAGGTGTGCCATACTGGAAGGAAGGAAGATAAGAAGTAAAGGAGTAAAAAAGGAGAAAAATAAAAATAAAATATAAAAATAAATGAAATCGAAAATAAAATAAAATAAAATAAAAGAGAAAAATACTATATTATTTTCCTACACACAAAAACATTGCACATGGGAAAGGCGCACAGTTTAAATTACCATGTGCAAACCACAGATCTTTCCATTGTCTGGATCCAACAAAAAACCATACAGGAACACACCCTAGGTTTCAATGTAATTTAAACAGTGTGACCTAGTTCTCTTCTTCCTTTTTTAGTATCTAGGCTTCAAATGAGACTCAGATACCCATGGATCCTCCATTAACCTCTTAGGTTTCATTTTAAGATCCATTTAAAAAAATAAATAAAAAACTTAATAGGTCCATAAAAGGATAATGGCAGGATGTTACAACCTCCACACCTTAGAACTTCTCATCTCTAAGAAGACTTCAAGAAAAATGAAAACATCACTGAACTAATAGGGTCATGAATTTACATTCAATTGGCCTTATTACATTTGAAAACACCAAAATAAACTTCAAGATTCACCTTAACACATAACACCTAATCCGTAGAATTGAAACCAACACCCGAACTCTAGCAGTATCGTGGATATAGATCTTTTCCCTATATCTTAAAACTAGAGATATGATGGCATCATTGTCTCCTCATCAAACCGTCGTATGGCGCTTCATCATAGGTTTCGGAATTAAAGGTCAATTCTGAAACATAGTATCAACCCTGTCAGAATTGTTTCTTATTACATTCCCGCATCATTCCAATATGATCATGACATGGAACACAAAACACGAACTGATCAAAGGGGCGAGTAAGAGAAACCTATTTTAACAAAACCAGAGGAAGTTAGGTCAATCCACTACCAAAATGATCGACTTAGATGGATGGCACATTCAAAAAGTTAAACCCAGAGCATTTTAAACAAAATTAGCTCATAATTCTATTAGAGCACACTCAATGAGTCTAGAAACTAGCTTTTGGTGACATATCTATCCTAAAGACTGCAAAATATGTCATTCCTTGACATAATCATAGAAACTTCCCCCTCGTATGAAACATTTGAATCACCATGGGTAAAACACCCCTTTCGAGTCTGTCTGAAAACCAGGGTATCCTTAGAGTCAACAATCGGAATCCAAGGATCTCGCCTATGGAAAACCACATTCAACACTTGTGATTGAGAGGTCGGTATAGGACAAACACATTACCTCAAGAACATTGATTGAAACCCTAGAGGAAAACACCTAGATGTCAGGTAAAGAGAATAACAACTGGTGTCAATGAGTCCATCCTAGGTCTTCGTACTATGGAAAAAATAATTATCACCCAAGATCAACTAGACAATTAAAATAACCATGATTTCGAAGTGTGAGATTGATAAAAACCACAAGAACAACCCCAACAACTTTTTTAAACGTTAGTGTGGTGTAATACTAATTCTCTCTCAATGTAGCCAGATGGTATGAAGATAGGGGACATGGTCTCCTTGAATCCAAGAGTACACTAAGAGGTTTAAACAACCAATAAAAGGATCCAAGACACTCTTTCCATAAATTGGGAGATTTATACCACACAAATAAAACCATAACTACTAAAAAGGACTATTGAAACCCCACAAGATAAACTAAAAGATTACAGGAAAAAATTATTTTGAAATTGAGCCCACAATTTCATAAGGAATTTCATAGTTGTGTGCCTTCTACTAGATAGACACTCGTAACCAGAATAGAGGTGACACTCCCCACATTAGAATTTTTCTTAACACAAGAAAAAATGATTAACCCTGAACTCATATGGTTTGATGCAATATTAATAAAGATGACTTGTACCATGTATATCCACACATACTAACTAGTTATTACTTGATCAAAAGATACATCCTTGATAATATGCATAGGTTTACGATCCATATTCATTTAAGTATCTGATGGTCATGAGAGATTAACCAAAAATGAGGTCATGCCCACTAAGGCCACTAGGATCAAGGAATATCGTTTAGATTTAGATAGAGGAATATAGAGGTCTACAGAAATGATCACATTCTGTTTTCATGGGAAAAATAAATAAAATGATGAAAGGATTTATGCTACCCAAACAGAAGGATCAGATAAATAAAATAATGTAAGGAGGAATAAACCTAAGTAGAGGTCCCCAGGATAATACCTCAGACTGTATATAGCTCTAGAATATTCTCATCTGGTGCTGGCTGCACTATATATACATGCTTCATGATCAGCCTGAGCAGATCCACTCTACTGACATAGAAGCTTGGGACATGGATTCCTCAGCCACAACCACAATTTCCTAGACCTGAATGGATAGTAGAAGACTAACTCCAATCCTAAAATTTATTTTTAGATCAGTTACTCAATAAAGGTGCTAGTAAGGATCCCATAACAATTGATGCTAGAGGAAAATAATGAAATAAGTATTGAATATGACACATACTACCACAACCTCAACATTAGATTGGGTTCCTCATGCACTAAGGTTTCTTATAAAATGTCCTGAAACTCTTGTGAAATACTATATATATAAATCCTGCTCTTTATTACATATTTAAATATGATTTATTAATTAAATTTCACTTAAGACAACTCTGAGGATTGAGAGGTCTAGTGTCTTGGGAAATTAGGAATAATACATAACAACATAGAACATAGAATACACCATTTTTATTGAAAACTTCCTTTACATTACCACTACATTCCTTCGTACTTAGGATTTCATTGGATAACCTGAGGACATACATAAGACAAGTGTGAGCTATAAATCCCAGTAAGGGAGTAAACAAGGAATAACATAAATAATACAATACATGTTAGGAAAGATGAATATCAATGGATCATAAGAGAAACATGAACATAAAGGCATGATATAACATGATTATCATAAATGGAAATGTGGAAACAACATTTAACATGATATTATCATGGGCCACGACTCATTACACATGGAGAATCAGTAAACCATCATTGAACTTGAATTAGCATGAGTAAACCCTCATTGTACATGAATCAGCATGAGTCAACACTCATTTCACATGATGTATTATGATAATATTATTTAACCAATGCATTGGAGTGCTATCAGGGTGCACCATTTATAAACCTTTTATTTAATTCATATGTGTGCCACATGGATCATACAACATGGATTCATTAAAAATCATAATGTATTCCACAAATAAGAGATGTTGAATAAATACATTTAATTCCTCAATCAACAAGTACATGTGTATAAAGTTGAATAACCTTGACAGAGAAATGGGCACAGTATTCATTTACATGATGATTTTGGCATGGTAAATTTTGGTGTAACTTCGATAGCATAACGACGTCAAATAGAAATCATAAAATAGGTTGATGAGAGAGAAAGGGATCTATAATCATTTATAAATGACATTGAAATTAAGGGGGTCATGGAACATAATATCCCAACATATGTAATCGAATTTAGATGCATAAAATAATATAATTTCTTGAAAGTAAATAAGGATAGAAAAATCCCCTATGGAATTTCAGCATGGTAACAGGATTACATGCAAGGAATTAATCAGAGATAAATGAGTATATCATCATTAAAACACAAGGAGGGAGGTATAGGTGAGGTTTGAAATCATACCCCAACATTTTCATTTGAAAATAAAAGGGCATAACAATATAAGGAAATGTGGACATAAATAAGGAAGTAAGGAATGTGAGAACCCCTTACAAGGAAGTGTGATCCCAATGGCCTGGGAGAGGCTTGAGAGAGGCTTTTTTGGATCTTAAAGAACCCTAAGAGGATTATAGAGAGAGAATTATAGGGTTTCGTAGAGCTCCAAATGGTTTGTGAAGTGTAAAGGGAGATTGAGTGGGTTTATATAGGAAAGGAGAAGGAATTCTTTATTAATTAGGTTTTGGACACTACACATTAAACTAATCCAAATCACAAAACACACCATGTTTTTTCCCGATATTGTTTCCAAAGGGGAATGTAAAATATTATTTTAAAATCCCAATGTCAGAACTTATTAAAATATTTGGCTTGCTTATGTGGAGGTTAGTCACACTCTCCAGGAAATAATTTTAAAATGTTTAAATATTTTATAAGTCTTGGAGTGTCAACTAAGGAATTATAAATTTAATCAAAAAAATATAAAATCACATTAATTTAAAGGTAAAACATATATATTATGATTAAACCTTTTATAGTATTTTATGACACCACTATTGGGTAATTATGATGTCATAAAATACACTATATATTTAAACAGTAATTAATTTTTACCCAAAAATTCAATTATCTTAGAAAATTATGAAAACTTCACCGTTGGATAATTTCAATGTCCTGATTCCAAAAATAATATTCATTATATCTAAATTATTTTTAAATATGTGCATTTTTAATTAAAAAAACTGACATTTATTGAATATTCAAGGGTTTTTATCAAAATAGTTTTTAAACCTTAATAAAAATTATAATTTTATTCATAAAATAATACAATAATTTTAAAATTAATTTTAGTAATAATATTTTATTAAAATATTATTTAATTCAAAAATCCATTAAGTCAACATAATAGATTTCTCAATTGAATTTGAATATTAACTAAAAATACTATTTGTGATTTAAAAACTATTTACAAAGTCACAATAATAAAATGAATTTATATTATTTATTCTATACAAAAAATAATGCACATAATCATAGTTATATGATATTGTTACATAACCCCTTATAACACCCACATAATACCTAAGGGTAAGGTGTGTGATGGTGAAAGACTCTGGGGGTGGATTAGATAACATCACTCAGGTGGTAATCTCTATTAATTTACACATCTACTATAGGATATTCTGTTCAAGATTAACGTGTTGAATCTCATATTGGGATTGGTAAAGAGTGAAGCCCAGTGACAGTACCTCCTTTTCAAGCTCTGAAAAATGGGCTTTGTATGACACAATTCTACTGTATGAGGCCATCACTTCCTTTTTCTGAGTAAATTGGATTTCGTAAAAGCCCTATATTTTAACTTATCATGTGATCACTGTTCAATGGCTATATTAGCAATGGAAACAATTCTAAACAGTATTTTTAAATCCAAAAACCTAAAACTGAGGAATTGAATATTGTTTATATAACCATTCTACATAATAAGACATTTAATTAGATCAATAGGAATATTCAATAATAAACGTTTGGGTCATTACAATATTCCCCCCTTAAGAAATTTCACCCCCAAATTTTCCTTTTTCCACACTAAAACAGATGAGTGTAACTCTGCTTCATCACTCCCTATGATTCCCACGTTGCTTCTTCAAACATCTGGTTTCTCCACAACACCTTTATGAGGTGAATTATCTTATTTCGTAGAAATTTTTCTCTATGATCTTGAATTTTCAACAGATTCACTTCATAGGAGAGGTCATTCTCCAATAGAACCACCTATGGATTGAGTACATGCAATGGGTCAGGAATGTACTTCCAAAAGAGCGATACATAGAATATATCATGTACTTGAGACAATTTCAGTGGTTGTGCATGTCAATAAGTCATTGCTCTAATGCGATCAAGGATCTCACAAGGAATAATGTACCTTGTAATAAGCTTTCCCTTATTCCCAAATCTCATAACTCTCTTCCATGGTGATATGCGGAGGAATACCATGTCTCCAACATCAAACTCTAGGTCACATCGACAATTGTTATCATATCCCTTTTTTCGAATCTGAGTAGCTTTAATGTGCTGTTGGATGGTCTTAACCTTCTCTACCATTTCTTTGACCATTTTTGGACCTATGAGTTTTTTCTCCCTAACTTCATACAAACATTTCGGTGTTATGCACCTCTTCCCATAAAGGGCTTCATATGGATCCATTTGGATGCTTGAGTGGAAAATGTTATTATAAGGGAACTCACCAGAGGAAGATCTATATCCCATATTCCTTTTAAGTCCTTTGATAATTCTCTCAACATGTCCCCAAGTGTTTGGACAGTCCACTCAGATTGACCACTAGTTTGAGGATGATAAGACATACTAAAGTTCATCTCATTATTTAGAGTGTGTTAGAGACTCTTCCATAACTTAGAGGTGAATATTGGATCTCAATCAGATATAATATATTGTAGTAATCCATCTAACCATACCACTTCTATGATGTATATTTTTTTCCATTTAATCTAATGATAAATCCTCTAGGATTGCAATGAAGTGTGTAGTCTTTGTAAGACAATACACAATAACCCAAATAGAATTTATTCCTTTGGATGTCTTTGGAAGACCAGTGATGAAGTCCTTAGTGATATTTTCCTATTTCCATGTTGGTATGGGTAATGGTTGCATCATCCTCTTAGATGTTTTCCTCTCTGCCTTCACTTGCTGACACACCATGCACTTTGATGAATAAATAGTTATATCATTATTCATGTTATCCCACAAATAATTCTCTTGGATATCTCTATACATATTTGGGTTTCCTAGGTTAATGGAGAAATTGGAACTATGTGCATCATCTAAAAGATCATTATTTAACTCCAGATTTGATGGAACATGTGGTATTAACCCAAATGTCACAACTCCTTGTTCAATAACATTGAACACCGAGGAATTCCCATTTCTGACAGTTTCCACATACTTCTGAATATCCACATCATCCTTTGAATCATCCTTTAACCTTTCCAAAAGACACTATTGAGAAATCATTTGTGAAAGGATTTATGATGTTCCCTTCTTTATTATTCCCATGTCCATCTTCATCAAATCTAATAATATTGGATCCTTTTCAATTATCATCAATGATAGAATCATTGGTTCTTTTCAGCTTAGAGGATATTCTATCTTGTTCTCTTTCCCAAGGTAGTAATGGATTGAGCACTCATATTATTTGATCAACTCTAACCATATTCATTGGTTCATATTCATCTATTTCTGTGTGAATATATACTTAAGTATTTTGTGATCCATATATATTTCACACTTCTCCCCAAAGATGAAATGCCACCAAATTTTTAAAGTGAATATTACTGCAGCCAACTCCAGATCAAGTATTGGAAATTTTTTTCATGAACTTTTAATTATCTTAAATCATAAGTAATGAATTTTTAATTTTTCATCAACACATATCATGGACCCATCTACAAAGAATCAATGAATACCACAAAAACTTCTCCACTTTTGGGTAGTGTGAGCACGATCACAATGATAAGCCTCTTTTAAACTCCTTGAAGCTATATTCATATTCATCACTCCAAGAAAACTTGACCCCCTTTCAAGTTATCTTGGTAAGAGGGTTTTAAAATCATGATAAATTTCTCACAAATCATCGATAATATCTTTCTATCCCAAGGAATCTGCAGATATCCATTACAGATGTTGGACTTGGCCATCCATCAATTGTATTTTTCTTGGAGGTATCTATATGTATCCTATTGCTTGTGATGATATGACCCAAGAATGAGACCTCATTCAACCAGAGCTCACACTTGCTGTACTTTTCAAAGAGCTTATCCTTTCTCATGGTCTCTAGTACAGTGCTTAGATTCTCCTCATTATTCTCCTTGATTTTGAATTTTATTAGAATATCATATATAAAGACTACCATGATTTTTTTATGTAATATCTAAAGACTCTATTCATCAAGTACGTGAATATTTTTGGATCATTAGTGTGTCCGAAATCCATTACTATAAATTCATAGTGCACGTACCTTATATGAAAAGAAGTCTTGAGGATATCCTCCTTATTCACCCTTACTTGGTAATATCCCAACTATAGATCTACCTTGGAGAAGTATTGTGCTCTATGTAGCTGATCAAATAGTCATCAACTCATGGACAAGGATACTTGTTCTTTATCGTGATTTTTTTGAGCTCACGATAATCAATGCAAATGAACATTGAACCATCCTTCTTCTTGATGATGTGGACTGGTGCACCCCATGGGGAAGCACTTGAGCTTATAAACACTATATCTAGATTTGTTTTTAGTTGGTTCTTTAGCTCCTCAAACTCCAAAACATCCATTCATTACGGAGTCTTGGATATTATCAATTCCCCAGGTATACGATCAATTGAGAATTCAACATAACGTCTAGGAGGAGGACAAATAAATTCCTCGAGAAACCCTCTAGCGAATTCCCTCACAACAGGAATGTATTCAAGGATGGTTTCTTCCTTAGATTCAATCATCAGAGAAAGATACATGTGCTCATTGGGTAGTAATATCCACACTTATGATGATGGTTATAAATAATATTTATCCTCCTCTTTGCACTTGTACATAATCATGGGTTGATTCTCCATATAGAGAGTGATTTCCATATCACGACAATTTATGTTGGATTTATATAGGGAAAGAAAATCCATGTCAATAATTATATGAAATTCTACCATAGGTAGTATGATGAGGTTCACCGGGAAGTTCAATCAACAAATTGTGACAGGGGAAGATTTATATTAATAGGATGCAACGATTTCCCCATTTCCCATTCTCACTGATATCTCTACTTCTATGATTTGTGGTGGTGTTTGGATTATTCTAATAAACATTCAGGATATAAAAGAATACATAGAAATAGAATCAAAAAGTACCTTGCTATTCTAGAATGAATAACTAGCATACTTGTCACCACTTCATTGTCGGGGTTTTCTTCGGTGATAGTGATGTAAAAGAGTCACCCTTTCTACCTTGGAGGTTTTTGGTTTCCTCCAAAAACACTTGTCTTATGGAACTAGTTTGAAAAGTGTTCTGGTTCATTGTAGTTGAAGCAATGAAGAATGCATTGAAGGAAGAACGAAGCATTCCTCTCCCCTATCGCAGTAGTGGGTTTTTCTTATTGGAAATTAATGGCCAAGTACCCTTATTTACCACACCTAAAGCATTTCCTCATCCCCTTTAGGGAATTTATTGGGTGCTTATTTCCTCACCTTTGACAAGTGGGGTTATATAATTTCTTAGCACTGTTAGATTTATCCATCAGACCAATGGAATTAAAGTCTACTTTCCTCTTATTATCCCTATGATACCACTGAGATTCACTGATCTTCATTTCTACTTTTAGGGCACATTGAAAAATTTCATCATATTTATCAATGTCACAAATTTATATATATTTCTTTAGGCTAGGTTTTAACCCACAAAATAAGCGGTCAACCTTACATTGGGTGTAACGATAAAGATGGAGGCATATCATGCAAGCCTTATGATGATTTCCTTGTATGATCTGATAGATTTGTCTTATTTTTTGCTTGAGGGAAAGTATGTCCCTTTCTATCTTAATTACGAGAGTGCAAGGAAAATATTTATCAAAAAACATTTTCCAGAAATTCTTCCATTCAAATGCCTTGATCACTTCCTCAGGATTCATATTTTTTTTATCAATTTCCACCATTGATCAGCTTCACCCTCTATATGATAAGAAGATACAATAACCTTCACTTTTTTTGAACATTATAGGATGGAGAATATCTTCTCAATGGATTTGATCCACTATTCGACGATTGAGGGATCAGATTATCCATTGAAATTAGGAGACCTTTGTCTCATGAAGCTCTCGATTATGGATTTTCTTTATTATGGGTGGTTGATCATTCCTCTTGACCCATGATTCTATTAAAAACATGAGTTAAATGATAGAGTATCATGAAAAAGTTTGCGATTCTCACTCCTATTGGATTAGGAATATCATTATAACAGTAATCACATTGATCTTCTCATTGGTTTTTAGCTCGAGTCCTCATATTACTGGATATTAGCAGGAATAAATGGAATTTTAGGGGTAACACATAAAGGGGAATCGAAATACAAAAAGGGATAAATTATAAATTACATTTATTTCTTTAAATTATGAACTTATAGGCTTCAATCTATGTTATCCATGATGTACTTCCGAACATATATTCTTAGGGTCATTTTTTATTCCCTTAATAATGGTTCATACTAAGATTATGAATTTATCAAATCATATCCCCTGGGAGTGTCGAACCAAGAGTGTGTTGAGGCCTACTGTTGTGTACCAGTTCTCACTTTATTTTATCTCAAAGTGGTGTTTTTGGGTTTTACCCCTAGATACATATGTGCCAGAACCACCTCTACTTTTTCGTATCCAAACATGGATGTATTTTCTTGATAAACCACTTACTCTTAACTCAACTAAATGTAGGGATGTTTTTATTAAACTTATTCTTATCCCTAAGTCTTTCACTTGGTATTTCAATCATAATCAAGAAAATAACTAAACCTATCCTCTGATAGAAACTATAGAAACCCTGGTCATTATTACATATTTAAATTTGATTTGTCACATAACTTTCACATAAGACAACTCTGAGGATCGATAGGTCTAGTGTAATGAAAAATTAGGAACATTACATAAAAACTTGGAACATAGAATACTATATCTTTGTGGAAAAATTCTTTTACATGACCACTACATTCCTTCATAGTTAGCAATGCATGGGATAACCTGAGGACATATATAAGAAAAGGGTGAGATATTAATCCTAAAAAGGGAGTAAACAAGGAATAAAATTAGGAATACAATACATTTTATGAAATAGGAATATCAATGGAGCTTAAGAGAAACATGAACATAAAGGCATGATATATCATTATTATCATAACACGGAAATGTGACAACAACATTTAACATGATATTAACATGATTAATATCTCATTGCACATGGATCATGATTAAACCCTCATTGAACTTGGATTATCATGAGTAAACCATAATTTTACATGAATTAGCATGAGTCAACACTGATTTCATATGATGTATCATGATACTATTCTTTACCCAATGCATTGGAGTGCTATCAGGGTGCACCCTTTATAAACCTTTCATTTCTTGAATAAGTGTGCCACATGGATCATAAAACATGGATTCATTAGACATCATAATTTATTCCAAGAATAATAGATATGGAATACATAAATATATGTCCTTAATAAACAAGTACATGTGCATAATGGTTAATACCCTTGATAGAGAAATGGGTATGGTATCCACTTACACGATGATTTTGGCATGGAATAGTTTGGTGTAACTTTGACAACAAAATGATTTCAAATAGAAATTGTAAAAAGGGTTTATGAGAGATAAAAGAGTATTTCATATTATATACATTAAATGGACAATAATGGGGTCATGTAACATAATATCCCAACATATATAATGGAATTCAGATGTATAAAAGAAAATAATTTCTTAAAAGTAAATGAGGAGAGAAAAATCTCTTATGGAATTTCGGCATTGTAACAGGTGTACTTGGGAGGCATTAATGGGAGTGAAAGGGGTATCTCATCATTAAAACATAATTAGGGAAGAATATTTGAGGTTATAAATCATACCCAACATTTTTTAATTGAAAATAAAAGGGAATAACAAAATATGGAAACTTGGACATAAATAAGGAAGGAAGGAAAGTGAGGATCCCTTACTTGGAAGTGTGATCCCAAAGGCTTGGAAGAGGCTTTAAAAAGGCTTTTTGGGATTGTGGGGGACCTTGGTAGGATTCTAGAGAGATTAGGGAATGGTTTTTACATGTTAAAAATGGTTTTAGTGAAGAGTAAGGGGAGATTGAGTGAGTTTATATTGGAAAGGAGAGGGAATTCTTTATTATTTAGGTTTTGGAAACTACACATTAAACTAATCAAAACCACAAACCATCCCATGGATTTTACGTATGGTTTTTTAAGAAGGGGATTGGAAAAAATTATTTTATAAGGCCAATGGCCTAGCTTATTAAAATATTAGGCTTTCTTATGTGGAGGTGAGTCACACTCTAAATGAAATCATTTTAAAATGTTAAAATATTTTGTAGGTCTTGGAGGGTTCACTAAGGCATTATAAAATTAATCAAAAAAATTTAAAATCACATTAATATAAATTTAAAACATATATTGGCAAAATATTGCTTTCATAGTATTTTATTACATCACTATTGGGTCATTATGATGTCATAAATCACATTATATATTTAAACGATATTTAATTTTTACCCTAAAATTAGACTATCTCAGAAAATTATCCAACATTCACCGTTGGATAATTTCGATGCCCTGATTCCAAAAATAATATTTATTTTGCCTAAATAATTTTTTTAAATATGTTCATTTTCACTTTGAAAATAAAAACCGACATTCATTGAAAATTCATGGCTTCTAATAAAAATAGTTTTCAAACCTCAATAAAAATTACAATTGTATTCATAAAAAGTATACGATCATTTAAAAATAAATTAAGTAATAATATTTTATTAAAATATTATTTAATTTCAAAATCCATTAATTCATCAATATAT
The DNA here is from genome assembly GCA_963277665.1 of Viscum album. NCBI lineage: Eukaryota > Viridiplantae > Streptophyta > Magnoliopsida > Santalales > Viscaceae > Viscum > Viscum album. The sequence continues at coordinate 688,113,205 of OY728150.1, forward strand.
ATTTCTCTAATTAATTTTAATATTAACTAAAAATACTATTTGTTCTTTAAAAACCATTTACGAAGTAACAATAATGAAATGAATTTATATTTTTTATTATATACAAAAAAATAATGCACATAATAATAGTTCTAGTGTCTTGTTACATATCCCCTTATAACAACCACATAAAACCTTAGAGTAAGATTTGCGATGGTGATAGACTCTTCGAGCGGCTCGAATAACATCGCTCTAGTGGTAATATCTATTAAATTTCACTTCTCCTGTAGGAAATTACCTTCAAGCTTAATGTGTTGAAGCTCGTATTGGGCCTGGTCAAGTTTGAAGCCTAGTGATGCTACCTCCTTTTCAAGCTCCAACAAATGCTCTTTGTATGGATAAATTCTTCTGGATGAGGCCATCACTTGCTTTTTTTGAGTAAATTGGATTTGTTAAAGGCATATATTTATACTAATAATGTGACCACTTTTCAATGGCTATATTAGTAATGGTCAAAATTATTTATAGTATTTTAAAATCCAAAAACATAAAACCAAGGAATTGCACATGATTTAAGTAACCATATTACATAATAAGGCATTTAATTAGATCAAGATGAATTTTCATTGGTAAATTTTTTGGTTGTTACACTATTGGATCATTTCATGTCACTTGGATGGCACCACCACCACATGAACCCTCAAGACAGTGCTTCTTGCTGCTAGAAGAACCATTAGCCTGATGTGGAACCAAACTAGCCTAACACCCACTACCACCCTCTCTGAGATTTCATTCCTTATTTAGATACTATTTTATGATCTCTGTAATTATTTTCAACAAAAATAAATTCACCTATGACAAGACAGTAGGCTCAAGATCATCCTCAAAATTACTTACAGTCATAAATTCATCACTGGTCTCAGATGGAGAAAATCATTGAAGATAATTGAAATAATAAGAATACTCAATCACAATAATGGAGCCATGATAATGATGAAATAACTCCCTCGCTTGATCTGTTCTCAGAGTTTGAAAAAATAAATAATAATAGAAATCTATCTGGAAGTCTATCCAAACATTGTCTTGGTAACTTTTGGACTAAGAGACAACATCCCATCAACATTTGGAGGAGTCACAATGAATATAGATAGCAATATTGACCCTCCTCTATAGAGGTGTATCAATATGGTTGAAGATTTTATCATAACTTATATCATTGACTCTAAAACATGAGGATATCCATCCCCTTAGAAGGTGAGATTTTGTTACTTCTTAAAGTCCCATCTAAGATCTTCTATAGTTGGGAATTCCTGGGAAGACTCTGAAGAGAATCTATGAGCATGAGAAAACTATCCCTGAATTGGTTATCAGATCCCAATTGGTTATTTTTGCATCTCCTTCAGCCACCACTTCCCAGGATCTATTCAAATCTAGGCTTACTCAGTTCTCATCTGATGGAGGCCACTTTTTGGAAGGAGGAGATCTTTTTGTGTGTGGAGGTTCCTTTTGGTTTGCGTACAGTAGAGACCTCTCCCGAGAGCGGCATTACGGTGGGCGTTTGCGGTGTTCGTGGACACCGGATGGAGTCGTTCGTCGGTCTTCAGTGTTGCAGGGATTTTGATGGCCTGATTCCAGAGCTTAGTCTGGATTAGGTTGTTGTGGAGTCTTTCTCTTCCCACATCGTGACCTCAGTCTGAGTTTGGGTTTCACGCTTGCTGCTTCTCTGCCACTAGTCCATCGCCTCTTCTTATTCAGCCAGTGGATCTTCTCAGCACTCCTTCAGGGAGTTGGGAGCTCGGACGGAGGTGTCTTCGGAGGTTTTTCGATCAATCTCGTGCGACGATCCTCTGTTTGGATCATGGGGAGGTATGCTATGTTATAATGGTGGTGGCGTTTCCTAAGGTGGATGCGGGTGTGGTCTTAGTAGCTTTGGGGTACTTCTACTCTGTTCATTTTTCTCTGTTTTTCCCATTACTTCTTTTACTGGATCAAACTACCACTAGGAAGAAAATGTTTTGGTAGGAACTTTCTACTGTTCTTGTTGCAATTGGATGGCATGTTTTGTCCTGTAGATTGCGTCGTGTGGGTGACCTCGAAGGAGGTATGGGTGTCTTGACACCCATCATTTAGCCCTCTATTCTTTTGGATGGATGGGTACCCGGACTGAGCTTGCATGGTGTTCTCTGTCAGATGTTGCGGCGAATCAGGTTGATGGTTCAGTGAGTCTCTCAATGGCACCATCTGGGGGAGGGGGGGGGGGGCTCGAATGATAGATAGGTGTGCTGGAACCTATCGTCTAGTCCTCCTCTCATATTTCTGTATGAGTTGGAGGAGTTCTCTTCTTTGGTTATGTTGTCGGCACGACACATTTCATCACATAGGGGGTGATTCATCATCTTGGTGGATTTCTCTGTGGCATTTTCGGTTAGGGGGGTGATGAGACTTTCTGGATTTTTCTTTCTTTGATTTTTGTTTCCTTTGGGCTTTTGGATCCTTGTTGGCCGTATGGCCTATTCTTCTAAGATGTATTTCATTTGTCTCTGTAATGGGTTCCTCCTTCTTCCCTTCAAAAGGAGTTTCTTTCTTATTCAATAAACGGGGGCTTTCTCCCTTTACCTTTAAAAAATGGTACAATAGATATAGAAAGAGATAAATAGTATTGGTGTATAGACCACCTTCAAGAATAACACAACAGACAACTAACTCTAATATCTAGGTATTGATAAGAAGAAAGACCATAGAAGGATCACCAAAAAATGACCCATTTCCCATTTCCCAGGTAAAGATCAATTCAAAGTATCACATTTCAAGTGGAATTTTCATTTTAATAGGTGGAATTACATTAATTCATTTGAACATTTAATTTACTTTAAACATATTGAATAAGCCGGGTCATCATTCAAATTTATAAGGGCCAATACACTTTATAAATTTAAATTGGATTTCCACTTAATTGAACTTATCACATGCTCCAACATAATAAACTTTCAAAATTATATAATTATAATAAAGTAGTAACTTCAAGATATAACAACTAATCACAATATTAATCACATTTATATAGGAATATGCATGCTGAAAGTAGACATGGAATAACGATATGCATTTCATTTCAATTCCTATTGTTCCTAGTACGATGCATTCTATGCAGTTCCCTTGTATCATCAGGATGAAGTAATATAAATAATCATCTCAATAATAAAAATAGAAATAGTATCAAAAAACTAGTGCATCGCCCAATAATGAAGTCATATAAACAATAAATGGAATAATCAATAATTGAAATTCCGAAACCAGGCAATTTGGGGATTCCCTGTACATGGGTTAGCTATGTCCAAGAACATGGTAAATTCCAAATTACTATGTCCTAGTCTCATGTCTAACCCAAAAAATTAAGTCAAAACGAAGATAACTCTATACCACTTTTTAGTTTCCCTCCCCAGGTACCATTGAACTAGCCCTTGAGATGGGGGTCCACATGACCTCATGCGTATATCCCCAAATGCTAGAGGGTTATGAATAAGAGTTATGGACATAGGTGTGTCTATGAAAATACTATTCCCTCATATTATTAGGTATAATGAAGTGGTAAACAATATACAATAAGTAGCTTAATCATAAGAATATGCAAGTAACAAAAAAATAAATAAATAACCCAAGAAGAATAACCAGATAACTACGGAAGTTGAATAATAATACTGGGTACAGAAAATGATGACGAGGATATCATGAGTCTACACAAACATACGAGTGCATAAGAACATGGGTACAAGCATAAACAACAATCTATAAAAACTAAAAAAGTAAAAAAAACTGCTAAAATAGCATCTCAATAATAGGCTGGGTCCTCTCCCCCTAATCCTGATCCAAACTAGTAAGAAAACACTCAAGCATCTGAAGCAGCACACTTCCCTTTATTTTTACATGCAAGCATATAATCCACTCGGGTACCAAAGGGTTATATAATAGGGTGTGAGATATAAATCTCAGTAGGCTGGCACCCATGGTGTCTAAAACATTCTATTTTATGCTATAAAAAAATGGTGAGCCAATATATAATGAGATACAAGTAGTTAAATAAATAAAATAACATCAACTTGGTCCGAGTTCGAAATAGGACACCCATCCCATACCACCTACATTGGGCTAAGTTGGAAATCTGAATAGGATACATGTTCAAGGCCAAATACATATGTGCATATATATATATGTATGTATAAAATGGCCAAGTAAACAAGTAAACCCCATGCTTGTGCTTTGTATTGGGATCTCACTTCCAAGTCTACATACAAGAGTGTTAATAAGAAAAGTAGGAGTGACCCAAGTGCATAAGAATGCTCAATAATAATAATAAAGGAACCAAATCTTATGAGTAAGAAATCAATAAAAGTAAAAATCAATGAAATTAAAATAATCCATCAAAACTAAGGTGGAGTTCTAAGCCCATCCTTGGAGATCCTATCTAAATCCCAAGGGCCACGATGAAAATATCCAATAAAATCCAATACCTTGATTCAGTCCAAGGAATCTCGTACGATGTCCCTTGTATCACTCAAGGATGGTGAATCTAAGTTCATGATAAATATACCACATAGGGGATTGGGAATCATGTGAGGCATGGAATAACTATCTTGACAACAGGCATGTCCATGGTTTCTCAACTAGGAAATCTGGGCTCACTCAAGAGTTATCATAAGCTGCCATACAAGTCCGTACATGGAAAGACAAGTTATCACTCCCAGCACATCATGTCATTACCACCAAATCATGGTGATTCCATCTATAAAATCCTTAACTCTGGATCCTTGTTCTCTCCCATGCCACATCAAATGTTCCATATCAAGAAAGACATATAACCCATGACAACACAAATATTTATAATTGCATTCCAACAAAGAATAATATCAATATCACATGCTTTCCATTTAATCTAGCTGTGTAATTTAATCCAATCAGCAATGGAACAATTTTTATTGTAAAAAAATAAATATTTCATAAACCAGAAGCATGACATTTAAACAATTTCATGTCATCTCATGAAGTTGAATATAACAAGCTAACAAGCTTACTAATTAATCAAGATTTTCAATTTAATCCAACCAACAATGGCGTAATTTTTATAGTAATAAAACCAAGAATGCATGATAACACTTATCACTATTTTTAGTTTGTAATATCGAGTACATTCATTAGATAGATTTTATTATAAAAACATGACATTAATTAATAAAAAAATTCATTTTTTTATTTTTAAACATTTATTCAGCAATAATTAAATACAAGGAGAATTTTCAAGGCGTAAGTGTCAAGTATAGCATGTGAAGAAACACATTTCATCACTTAAATTTCAATATCACAAGCCAAGAAGTATACCAAATCTTAAAACATGTGATTTAAGACCCTAAACAAGTCATTAGAAATTATATAGTTCACATATCATTAATGAAATTCCAAACTCACAAGCTAACAAGCTTTCCAAAAAAATTAAATATTTAAACATGGCACAAGCCATTAGCATAGGGCATAAGGAAATAAGAATCATAATTTGAGTAATGTATCACTAATAAAATCATTTTGCATTATATAGAATCATTTATAAAAAGGAAATGTGTTGATGTAATTGAAATGAGAAATTTATAATGTAAGGCATTTATTAAAGCAAAACAAAGGAAAATGGCATAACACAAGGTCCAATTAATTATAATTTTAACATTTTCATTTCAAAAGGTCACAATAATACAAGGTCTATTACTCATTCTAAATAATTTATAAATTGAAAACATTAGCCCATGGTGAAGCACAACTCATGGAAAATGAGAATTTTGGCCAAATAGATGGCGCACCCAAAAGGGGTGCAGAAAGGAGAAGCAAACACCACATGTATGGGATTCTCTACAAGTGAGGGTCACTAAAGACACTACAAAGAATTTAAATAGATTTAATATTTGACATCAAGGATTCAATGGGATTTTTCGAAGAGCGGCACAATGGAACAATGTCAAAGGGAGGAGACTGTGGGACACACCTAGTCTTGGTCACCCCCCATTGGGATTCAGTGTTAGCAACCCACGTTTTACACAAGAGCCTCAACCTAGTTGGAGAGGAATCAGAAAGAGAATCCAACAGACTTGAGATCAAATCCATGCAGAGATATATTTTTGGGTTACTATAGTTGTACTGTAGAAGGTGTTCTATCAGGCACTATTCTATACTACAGTAGCTACAACTATTCATCCATCTAGGCTTTTGAGCCACCAGTTTGTTCGTCGAGTCCTTCAATGGATTTATTCCACCAATGGAATTTGGGTCAATAAGGCTTATAGGCCACCTCAAGGTCTTAATTCCACCTCAAGGGCTTCATGCCACCTCCTGGACTTTGGGCCACATGAAATTTTCCTTAAATGAATCAAGCACACTTTACAAGGAACATGCTTCAGATGAGGTCACTATAGTAGAGTTGATGGATTTGGAAGAATAGGAGGGTATTGAAATTTCATTAGGACTAGACTGTGCATTCATGGGAATCCTAGATGAATAAACATGCAAAGGTGGAGTGTTTAAATCATGATTTAGATGCTGGGGAGGGGATGGTTCAAGTAGTTATATTCTAGATGAAGTTCATTAAGACATTCATATCATGTAATCTCAAAAAACCTATGGTCCATTAAGGGTTACCCTTAATCCTTTAAAAGGTGGATTATCAAAAAATGAATAAATAATAAGGCCTTCATGCGATTCAAGTTACAGGGTTTTCTAAAGGAAAGAGAACATCCCATGAATGGGTTTTTCCACATGCGAGGGTCACTAGGGAAACATGAAAGCATATAAATTAATTTAATATGTGATATCAATCTTCTCTAGAGGTTCCTGACGAGAAGCACAATGAAAAAAAACTAAAAAGACACAAAATGAGCGAAAAAATAGTAAACACCATAGCTCAATGTCATGGTACTCCCTACATCTAGTAACAACATTTAATTCAACCTAAAACGGGAGAAATCAGAAGATTTAAAAGAAACCAAAATAAGGCACACATCCTTCTACACCAAAATAACCCAAATAGAAGTACAGGAACCAATAAATAATGGATTGAATAACATAGATCTTTCTGAGTGCTTTCCAATGCATCTGAAGATGATGAAAATGGAGAATGAAAAAAGGTGCAAGATCAAAACTCGCAAGATAGGAGGAGGAAACCACCACACATGGAGGGGGGAAGAAATGAGTGCCTAGGGGAGAGGGGGAGGAATACCATACTATATGGAAGGATGATAGGATGTAAAGTAGGAAAAAAGAGAAATACAAAAATTAAAGAAAATAAATAAATGAAATGGAAAATAAAATAAATAGAAAAACATTATTTTATTTACCTACAAAGACTAAAATTGTGCATGGGAAAGCCACACAGTTTAAATTACCATGCTCAAGTTGTGTGTCTTTCCACTATTTATAAATGAAAATAGACCATACAGGTGTAAAACCTAGGTTGATCTATTATTTAAACCATACAAACTAGTTCGCTTCCTCATTTCTCTATTCCTGGGCTTCAAACAAGCCCCGAACACCCCACAGATCCACATTTAACCTCTCACGAATCATTTTAAGGACCGATTAAGGAAAAAATTGAAAATTTTAAATGATCTATATGAGGATAAAGATGGTATGTTACATCAAATACATGATCCTAAAGATATATAATAGGCTACATGAGCCTGTGAGTAGAAATGGCTACACGGAGAATAAAAAAATGACAGGCTACAAAAAATGAAATAAAAATGGGAATTCAACGAATTTTAAATAAATAAAATACATATATAGGGATTTTATTTTGAAATTATCGAAGGAAGATATAAAAAATTAAGTATAGATATAGAATGTATTACCTTATTTTATCTCATAAATAAATTCGATATTTATTTCGAATAAGAATTAATGGAATTCTGCATTAAAGAAATAGATACCCATGCTAAATGAATCCATGCCGTAAATTTGGAAGAACCCAATATCTATGGACTACATTGAGATAACCCCTAATTTTTTAGGGAAAAAATAAGGGAAAAATTAAAGAGGGTGCCATTATTATTTTAGGATAAAAAAATAACTCCAAATAAGAGGGATCAATCGATGACCACAATATGATTGGAAGATATATATATCTTCTGCAAGGACATGAACAACTATAAATTAAATTCCTCTACAGATATAACTTATTGTGTTGTTATATATTATTGTTATTGAAAACAAATGAAATTATTTCGTTTTATTCTATCCAATCAGATTTAAAATACCATTAATTATTATAATTGTTTATAATATAGCTGTTGAACATTAATCCTATGAATATTTTAAATATAGGGTTTTAACAAATCCAATTAAAACAAAAAAAGGAAGCGATTTCCTCAAATAGTTGGATCATGCCCTATGAATCCCATTTATCATAGATTATAAGGGAGACATAACCACTAGGGTTTTCAATTTACCAATCCCAAACTAATTTCTAAGAACTTAAGCATGAGAGAAACCATTTATAGGAGATGTTCAAGCTCATCGAGATCACGACCCAAACCATGTACACCAAAACAACCCATGAAATTCTCACAATCACTCACCGTACTCTTAGGGAGATTAGTGATTTATTAATGGGAAATGTATCAAGACCAAAATAATATGAATATGTATATTTTATTTTCAATAGAATAATTTTCATATTTTCTTCTTATTGTTATTTTATAAATGATTTTAATTTTTATACAATAAAACACAAATAGTATTTTTAATTCATATTCAATATCAACTAAGAATGTTTATTTTAACGAATTAATGGATTTTTGAAATAAATAATCTTTTAATAATATTTTATTATTAAATAGTTTTTATCAAATATAAATGAACATATAATTTTTATGAAGTCCAGTGTAATTTTTATAAGGGTTTGGAAACTGTTATTTCCAAAAAACCCAAAATTTCACAATAAATGTTGATTCTTATTATAAAAGTGAAAATAAAAATATTTATAAAATTATATTTATAAAATTAACATTTTTTTGTAATCATAACATTGAAATTGCAAAATGGTGATTTTTTTAATTTTTTGAGATAGTCAAATATTCAGGTAAAAATTAAATACCATATAAATATAATTTGTGTTTTATGACATCATAATGACTCAAAAGTGATGTAATAAAAATTATAAATGGTATAAAAAACAAAATATATGGTTTTTATTTAAAATAAATTGATTTTAGGTTTATTTGGTTAATTTTATAAATCCATTTTGAATCCTCCAAAACCATTAATATATTTTAAGGTTTTAAAATAATTTCATTAAAAGTATGACTCACTTCCACATAACACATGGTATTGTATTATTATTTTCATTCCTTGGTATTATAAAATAATTAAAACTTATTACCTTCGGTAGAAACCATGTTAAAAAACTATAGAAAGGTTTTTATTTTTGGTTATTTTTTATATAGAGTCCAAAACCTTTGTTTGAGAAATGATAATGAAATCTCAAATAATTTCCTTTATAAAATTACCTAAGATCCCATTTATATTCAGTAAAAATAATTTTACAACAACCTTAATCTTCTATAACCTCTCTATAGTCCTCCTATGGTTCCCCCAATATCTCTCGAAACTCCACCCATGCATTTGGAGTCACACTCTCAAGGTAAGGGATCCTCACATTCTCATCTTTATTAAAGCTTATTTATTATCTTGTGCCTTCTATTTCTAATTAATAATGTTGGGAAATTTTTTTACATGTCCCTACTAATTCTTATTTTATGTTAAAATGATAAAAGTCCCATTTTTATATCATCAAACCATAGTATGAAATTTTAAATGTTGTCATTATGCTACCAAATGTTCACCATGATTTTACATGAAAAAATAAATGTGTAGTGAATGCCATAACCATTTCCTATCAAGGGTGTTAAAAGTTATAAACTTATACTTATTTGACCTAGGACATAAATTTATTTATTAAGAAATAATTAATAATGGAATAAAATATTATAATTAATGAATCCATGTTGTATGATCTACATGACACACTTATGTATGATAATGAAATGAAAGTTATGAGAGCAGCCGAAATTATAGAGCAGTATAATATATTGGGTAATGTTTAGTATCATGAGATGTGATGTTGGGATAAGGATTAAATATGAATCATTTACTATAATTTTCCATCATGAAGTCTTGAAATTTAGCCTTGGCCTATGTTGAAGATTTAGTGTTTTTAAATTTTTATCACATTTCCCTTGTTGCCTTTATGATTATGACGCTATATCATGTCTCATTGTTCATGTTTATGATGGTCAGTACTTTTATAACTCATTGATATGAATATTTTCTAAATTTTTTTATGATTTTTCTATTATATTAATGGTCTTTATATCTCACCCATTTCTTATTTTTGTACCCAGGTTATCCCTTGCAGTTCTAAGTTTGATGGAATATTATGATGATGGTAAGGAAGTTTTCAATAAAGTTTATGTATTCCAAATTTTAAGTTATTAAGTAATGTACCTAATTCTTAAAGACAATATAATTATTTATCTTTCAGGTTGTATAATTTTTAATCTAATGTAATAAATCATGAATTAACGTGTAATAAATAGAGGGTTTGTCATAGTTGGCATCAAATTAAAAGTTTAGTTATTTTTCGGATTATGTTCAAAAAACTCTAGTGAAATCCTTGGAAATAAATATCAGAATAATAAGAAATACCTAAATTTTGTTAATTATATATTATTTTTTTATCAATTAAATAAATCCCTTCATAGATACTACAAGAGGATGGGGATCTGGCATAGACATACATAGGAGTAAAATCCAAAAACATTGTGTTGATCTATAATTGAGCGAGAAATGGGTCAAGAAAATAGGCCTTGTTACAGACCTGTTTTGACACTCCCATGATATATTCTTTATTAAATTTTTAAGCTCATTATGAACCATTATTAAATAAAAAAAATGACCATAAAAATCTATGATAGGAAACATATAGTCATTCAAAAATATTAATGCCTATAAATTCAAAAGGTAAGAAAATACATGTAATTTATAATTTATATCTTCAATGTCATTTTATTCCCATTTATATGTTTAACAGCTTAAAAATACTATCCCTAATCTTCCATTTATTCAATCCAATGCCTAGAAATTGGAGGAATCGGGTAAACAACCCTTGTGATGGGCAATGTGATGACTTCTCCAAAAATATTCCCAACCAGATGAGAGTAGGAATCAAAAAATTTACAATGATACTCTCTCAGATGGGTCAGGTTATGAATATAAAACTAGATAAAGAGGAGTATGTGAATCCCCCTAATAAATAATAAGCTGTAATTAATACCTGTAGACAAAAAAGGCCTCCTACTTTCAATGGATCATCCAATCACTTAATTATAGAACAATGGATAAACAACACTGATAATATCTTCTCAATATTTAAGTGTTTTGAGCCAGATAATGTTCTACTAGCTATTTATCATATGGAGGGAGAATCTTATTTTTGGAATACATTGATCTTGAATACAAAGCTTGAGTAATAGATCAATTCAACGGGGTGGATGGAATTTTGGAAAATGATTTTTGATAAACAGTTTCCTCGCACTTTCCGACTTAAATTAGAAATATATTTCCCTCCCCTCAAGAAAAAATGATGAATATATCAGGGTGTGTGGGTGAGGAAAAATTTACAAGACTTTCACAATACTCCTCTATATTTTTTGTTACCCCCGAGTATAAGGTTGACCACTTCTTTGGCCGGATAAAACCTAGTATATGAAATGAAATCATGATCGTAGACTTTGATAGCTATGATGAAATTTCTTAGTATGCCCTCAAAGTCAATATGGAGATCAATGAATCTCAAGGGTATCATGGGGAAAATAATTGGAAAATGGACTTTAATTATGGTAGATCAATGGAGAAATCTAATGGTGCTAACAAATTTAAATATCCCACTTATCAAAGGTGAAAAAGGAATCACCCCATAAATTTTGTAAGGGGAATGAGTAAAGGAGTTAGGTGTGAGAAGGAATAGAACCTAGATAAAGATTAACGATAGGAGAAACCCACTAATAAAATGGAGGAATGGAATTCTACAGTCAACCTTGAGTTCCATATTCATCAATTCAACTCTAAGGAAGTAGGGAACTCTGAAAAACAATGCACTAAGAAAAGGGTTTTTAGAGACAACCAACAACCTCCAACAAAGAAAGGGAGAGATCTCTCCATCATAACTTCTTAGGTGGATCTCAAAAATGAAGTGGGGATAGGTAATATAGTTATTCATTCAAGAATATTGAACATACTTTTTTATTCTAGTTATATGCATTCCTTTATATCATTAATTTTTAGTAAAATCACTGAAACCCCACCACAAAACATGGAAGAAGATTTGTTAGTGAAAATAGAAAATTGAGAAATTATCACATCCCAAGTATATAACTCCTCCCCTAACACAATTTGAGGGGAGAACTTCCTAGAAAAAAATTTCATACTCCCATTTGTGTAATTTGATGAAATTATAGGAATGGATTGTATTTCTCTATATAGAGCCAATGTAAATTTCTCTGACAAGAAAATCAATCTATGTATTATGAATCATCCTCGAATTCTATACAAATTCAAGGAGATGGATGAATGTTATATTGCACTGACATCTCAAGTGTGTATATTATTTTCATATTAGAAAGTGTATCAAGATCAAATGGTTGATTTGAAGGAAAATATCATCCTTTAAGACATTACCATTATGAGGTAATACATTGATATGTTTCCTGATGAATTTCTTAGTCTTACTCTTAGCTTAGAGGTTGAATTTTTAATCAAGCTTATACATTGGAAGTTTCTATTATATAGAATTTTATATAGAATAAATGTAGTGGAACTTTAGGATATGAAGAAAAAACTATAATAAAAATTTGATAAAGGGTTCATACGCCCAAGTGATTTACCATGGGGTGCACATATTCTCTTTGTTAAGAAGTAGGATGAGTCAATGTGCCTTTTCATTGATTATAATGATCTCAATAAGATTACGATAAAGAAAAACTATCCTATTCCACAGATTGATGACTTGTTCAATAATTTATGTGGAGCATAATACTTCTCCATGGTGGATCTACGATTGGGATATTACCAAGTTAGGGTAAATAAGGTTGATACCCCCAAGACTAGTTTTTATAATTGTATGAGAACTATGAGTTCATATTGATTCTAATTAGAATCACTAATGCTCTATAAATCTTCACGAACATGATAAATAAAGTCTTTAAATATTACCTCGACAAATTTGTGGTAGTCTTTATATATGATATTCTAATACACTAAAAAAGAAATTAGGAATATCAGAAGCATCTGAGAACTATACTAAAGACCCTTCAAAAGGATAATATTTATGCGAAGTACAAAAAATGTGAGTTCTCATTGAAGGAATTATCATTCATGGGAAATATTAAGACATGGAATGGCATATATATATACACCCTAAAATGATATAAGCAATTGAATGATGGATAAGGCTAACATATGTGATAGATATTCTTAGTTTCCTTGGATTATCTGGGTACTATTGACAATTTGTGATAAAATTTTCAGGATTATCAAACCCTATAACTATGATAACTCGAATAATGAATATGAAGAGTCATTCAAGGAGTTGAAAAATAGACTTATCACTTAACCTATACTTAAACTAACCACAAGTGGATAAATTTTAGTGGTATTTGGTGATGCTTCGAAGAAGGTACTGAGTAATTTTATATAGAATAATGACATTGTGATGTCCTATACTTCAAGGAAGTTGAATGTTCATGAACATAACTACCCAAAAACGATTTGGAGTCAGCTGTAGTGATCTTTTTATTTAAAATCGGGTGGTATTATCTCCGTTTGGAGATGTGTGAGACATATACGGATAAAAAAACCTCATATATACATTCACACAAAAAGAGATGAATATAAGACATTGAATATTGTTAGATATGATCAAGGACTATGACTACTCAATTCACTACCATCCTAGAAAAGCATATAGAGGATCCAAAAATTTTATCATTGATAATAATTCAGAAGGATCTAATATTCTTAGATTTGAAAAGGATGGACATGGGACTCATAAATAAAGTAAGATCATAAATCCTTTCACAAATGATTTCTCATCCATCCCTTCTGGGGTGGATAAAGGATTCTCAAAGAGATGATGAGGTAATTTATAAAAAAATTGAATATATAATAAAATAGAAATCCTCAGAGTTAAATTTTAATAAATAAGGTGTTGTGAGATTTGGTTCACAACAATGTTTACAATCAAATAATGTTTTATAGAAGGATCTATTGGATGATTCACATAGCTCGACCTTCTCCATCCATCCATGAAGCTCTAAGATGTATTGAGATCTCTAATAACACTATTGGAATTATAATATAAAGAAGAATATTGTGGAATATACATCAAGATGTATTGTATGTCATGAAGTGAAGGAATAAAGGTAAAAATACAAGGGATTGATGAAACCATTACCCATACCTACATGGAAATAGGAAAACATCACCATGTAATTTTTCACTAATCTTCCAAATTCATCAAGAGAAAATATTGTCTTATGGGTTGTGGTGGTTCATTTTACAAAGACTTATCACTTCATTTCAATTCGAGAGGACTTCTCAATCCATAAACCTACAAGGATATACAATAGAGAAGTGGTGAGGATACATGGAACACCTCTATAGATTGTATCTAATATAGATTTGAACATAATCATGGATTCTCACCCTCAAAATAATGGATAATCTGAGAAAACTATACAGACAGTCGAGGACATGTTGAGAACCTGCTTAATTGACTTTAAAGGAGGATGAGATTGACATATTCATCTGGTAGAGTTTTCATATGATAACAGTTTCCACTCAAGAATCCAAATGGCTCCTTATAAAGCACTTTATGTGAAGAGGTGTAGAACACCCTCATGTTGGGATTGTATTGGGGAATAAAAACTTCTTGGTCCAGAAATGGTTAGGGAAATGATGGAAAAGGTCAAGACTATTCAGTAGCACATCAAGGATACATAGATTCAATAAAAGAGCTATACTAATAATTTTCAACATGACCTAGAGTTTGATGTTGGAAACATGGCATTCCTCTACATATCTCCATGGAATAAAGTCATGAGATTTGGGAAGAAATGAAATCTTAGTCCAAGATACATATGTCCTTATGAAATCCATTATTGTATTGGAGATATGGATTATCAAATATCACTCCCACCTAACATATCTCAAGTACATGATGTATTACATATATACCTCTTGAGTAAGTACATACTAGAACCCTCAGATGTCCTCAATCCAGAGGTGGTACTGTTGAGAATGATCTTTTCAACAAGGAGTAGTAGGAAAAGATTTTAGATAATAGAGACAATGTTCATTGGAATAAGAAAACACACCTTGTCAAAGTGATATGGACAAAACAAAAATTTAAATAAGAAACATGGGAACCTAAGGAAGTGATGAAAAAGAATCAACCTCATTTGTTTTAGTGTGTGAAATGAAAATTTTGAGGATGGAATTTTTTAAGGGTGGAATATTATAATGACCCAAACAACTATAAATAAAATCCCCCTTATTATTTAAATTAATATTAATATTATGTAATATGGTTATAGAAAACACATGAAATTATTTTTGTTAATTATATCTTATAAGATTTAAAAGTACATTAACCATCGCAACCATTAATTATATGGGTGTTGAATATTAATCATATGATTAGTATAAATATAGGGGTTTAACAAATCCAATTGACATAGACAAAGGAAGTGATGGCCTCAACAAGTAGGATTGTACCCTATGAAAATCATTTATCAGAGATTTAGAGCAAGATAAAATTACTGGAATATTACCTTGACTAGGAAGAAGTTGAGATCTAACAACTTAAGCATGAGAAAAACCATTTAGAGTAGAAGTTAATGATCATTAAGATCATGACCCAATCAATGTATTCCGAACAACCCCATAAAAGTCTCACCATCACACATCTTACTCTTATGTCATTTTTTGGTGTATTATGGAGATATGTATCAAGATAATAATAATATTAACATGAATATTGTACTTTCAATATAATAATGTTCATATTATTTATTATCATTACTTTATAAATGATTTTGATTTTTATATAATAAAACACAGATGGTATTTTTAATTAACATTAAATTTTAATTAAGACTTTTATTTTAATGAATAAATTTATTTTTGAAAAAATAATATCTTAATAAATTAATATTTTCAAATAATTTTTATAAAATATAAATGACCATAAATTTTTTATGAAGTCAATTGTAATTTTTGTAAGGGTTCGAAAACAGTTATTTTCAAAAAACCCAACATTACTAAATAATTAATGATTTTTATTTTAAAAGTGAAAATACATATATTTATAAATTTATTTTGTTAAAAAATAATATTATATTTGGAATAATAATGTTGAAATTATCTAATGGTGAATTTTTCATAATTTTCCGAAACAGTCAAATGTTTGGTTAAAAATTAAATACCGTATACATATTTGTTGTGTATTATGACATAATAATGAACCCAAAAGTTATTTATTAAAAAATATAAAATGAATACATGACCAAATCTAGGTTTTACCTTTAAAATAAAGGTATTTTATATTTATTTGATTAATTTTATAAATATGTTATGAATCCTCCAAAATGATTATTATATTTTAAGGTTTTTAAATACTTTCTTTAATAGTATGAATCACATCCATCAGTAAGGGTGATATTTTATTAATATAGGTCCTTGGAATTATAAAATAATGAAAACCAATTCCCTTTGAAATAAAACATGGGAAATAAACATGGGAAGGATTTTGGTTTTGGTTATTTTATTATTTAGAGCAAAAAACCTATGTTTGAGAAATGATAATGAATTCCCCACTCATTTCCTATAAAAATCCACCAAATCTCTCAAATATCCTCACTAAAAATCCTTGGATATCGCAATTACTCTTCCATACCATCTCTAGAGTCTTTCAAAGGCTCTTTAAAGCTCTCAAGAAGCTTCTTTCAAGCATTTGGAGTAACACTATCAAGGTAAGGGATCCTCTCACTATCCTCTATATTAATTTTTCCTTATAATATTATGAATTGTATTTATAATTCCTAATTTTGGGATTTTAATTTCCATGTAGCAATTACTTACCATTTTATGTAAACAAATTAGAGAACCTTTTCCATCTTATCAAATAATTTTAAGAAATTCTATGTGAATCTATTATGCTACCAAAATTTCACCGTGATGTTCCATATGAGAACAATTATATAGTGAATACCATACTCAGTTACTATCAAGTATGTTAACCTTTATACACTTAAACTTATTTTACATGGGACTTACACGTATATATTACACACTCATTGATCATTAAATAAAATATGATGATGAATGAATCCATTTTGTATGATATATATGGAATAATTAAGCATGAGAATGAAATGAAAGTGATGGGTGCGATAGGAATTATATAAATCTCTAATTCATTGGGTAATGTTTAGTCTCATGAGATTTCATGTTTGGTCATGGAGTAAACCTCATTCCTTTATGGTACTTTTTCCATCATGATGTCTTGGTAGTTTTCCTTGACCAATGTTTATGTTGTAGTGTTTAAAGTTGTTGCCACATTTCCCAAGTCACCTTTATGATTATCATTATATATCATGTATCATTGTTCATATTTATAATTATTACTCCTTTTATTCCTCATTTATATGCCTACTATCTAAAATTTATTATTCTCTTCTTGTTATTCCATGCTTATTCCCTTACTAGGAAATACAGTTTACCACTTTTTATGTATTTCCTAGGTTATCCCATGCAATTTTATGTTTGATGGAATATTATGATCATGTTAAGGAAGTTTTCAATAAAGATGATGTATTACCCATTTTATGTTGTTATATAAATTAGCTAATTACTAAATACACTATAATAATCAATCTTCCAGGTTGCATTATGTGTAATATTATGTAATAAACCATTAATTAATGTGTAATAAATATAAAGGATGGCATATCTTTGATGGGGAATTATATTTCGAAAAGGAGATATTAGAGAATCCAATTTTTTTTTCTATTAATTAAATTGTAGTATACTGTGAAAAGAGAGTATACACTTAGATATTAATGGATGGTTTGATGGATTTCAATTATCTATGACTCTATATTTTTCTGTTGCATTATTAATTCTTAATTTTTATTAAAAAATGATTTATAACACTCAAACTACCATTATTTATTCTTTAATGAAGGGGTAAAATCTTTGAGTTACTGGTTAAAGGGGAGGTGTATCAATTGTAATGCTTGATTCCAAGATAATTTATTTAATTTATGGACATATTTTATTTGGTCAATGGTTTTTAGTATTTAATTTTATAAATTTATTTTATGAAATTTTATTTATGATTAATTATGCATTTTAATTATTAGTTTGGTTAATAAAATATGTCCCCCTCTATGTTATTTTAAATCATATCACATGATTGGTTTAGCATCATGTGAAGAGTGTTTAGTGATTACTAAACATTTGAGGAGGAAACAATGGGAATTTCAATATCTGATCATGTGCTTCCTAGGTAACTCAAAGAAGTATCATTTAATATTTCACACACTAGAAGGAGGATAATAAATAATAAAGGCATTTCAATAATATCCATCATTATCATCAAACATGGATGAGGGTGAAAACAAGGAAGAAATTAAAAAACCATTCATATAATCAATTAATATTTATTGGAGATTCATTTTTGGAAATAACAGGATATTATTATAAAAGGGAAGATAAATATGAACCTTGATCACTTATCTCTCATATTAATTCTTTTGATAAGTCCTTTTTCTTTGTTTTCATATCCTAGAATTTTAGTTCTACTCACTATTTTTTCCATGTTGAAAACTAAATTAAATAACTACTCTTTGGAGATGACTTTGGTTACAAGGACTACTAAACACATATGGGAAATTAAATAGATTTTTCAATACCCCATGATAGGTTTTCATTAAAAATTTGAACCTATTATAGGGAGAAAGTGTTAATATTTACCAAATTTCATGACTCTGACCTCTAATAGGGAACTATTTACCTTTTATCCAATGATATATAGGGATTTACTAAATAAGATTAAGAATATTCATCTACAAAATAACATTGGAAAAATAAATATTAGGGACTCGAGTGAAATTTAAAGTGATCACTCTGATCTTGTAATAATGGAAATAAACCCACAAGAAACTCTAATGTACCTTTTCCCCAAAATTTTCAAATAAAAAATACCAGTTTGCGATTCCTGGTCAAACAAATTATTTTTAATTATGTGTAAATATGATTCTAGTGTTACCTATGTTTCAAGGACTTTCTAGGGAAAATCTCAACCAGCACATTCAAAAATTATTCTTCATATTTTCATGATTTAAGTTGAGGGGAGTAGATAAGGATCAAGTCAAATTGATGGAATTCTCCTTCTCACATAAAGAAGCTATCAAGGAGTGGTTTTATCATCTAAAAAACAAGATATAACCATGAATAGGATGATTTCCAAAAAATATTCCGATAAATATTATTCCCTACATATTGAATAATATCTATAATGAAAGAGATCTATGCCATCCTAAAAGAAACCATAGTAACTCTTTAAGTGTATTGGGAAAGATTCAAGAAAAGTTATGTATGATTACCTCATAAATTGGTTTAAGAACACCACTTTCTACTTTTTTTCTACTAATTACTGCTGGATAATGAGAGGAACCTCTTGGATGCATCATCTATTAGATCATTGATTGAAAAATCACTAATAGAATCTAGAATCCTCATTAAAAATATAACACATAATTTATAATATTTAAAAACAAGAGAACCTATATTTGAGGTATTTATGAGGTAAGAACTTATAAATAACTACCTTTACTTGAAATTAAACCTTAATAATTAAAGAGTATAGTGAGATAAATGGATGTAAATACAATTAATGAACAACAGTCCCCACCTTAGGTATGTGGATTGTGATTATCACCCCGTCATTTTACAGATAAATGTATTATGATATTGGGTATGGAGAATGTTCAAGCATATTCCATCAAAGTAAATTTCATAAAAATAAACCATGGAGAGAAGGGAAAGACCAATAGGTATTTGGTAATCAATAAAACAATGATAGACCCCCCTTTTATAACAATACCCAAATCATCCCCTTTTTAACAAAAATTTTAAAACCCAACTATTTTTCAAACAACTGTACAAAAAAACCTCACAACAAAACTCTCATCAAACACCTCCTTCTCAACAAAATTCTTATGTCAAAACCATATTCTAGTGCTCCAATAGATGAACAAATAAATGTAATATAGATTGGGTAGCTTCAAAATATAGTGAAGGGGTTTTAAATAAATTTTAGTGTATCATGGAGATGCTGTCCAAAAAACCATTAAATATAATAAATCTGAAAAACCAACACCTGAAAGAGAGTGTGAGTATGCTTATCACAAGGGGTGGTAAGGATATTGAACCAACTAATCTTATTTGAGTTCTAAATGAACCAAATTAAGCCAATTTAGTATATTATAGATAGAATCCAGAAGAATAAACCACTCAACCAAAATAAGAAGACAAAAATAATGAATAATAATTTATGACATGATTTAGAAATAAAGTAACAAAATATCCATGAAAAAGTCAATAAATAATGAAAAATTATTTCCCCTTTCATTCCCTTATAGGGTTACTAAATAAAAGAAGGCAGAGGAATATAAACTTCAAAGAGATATACAAGAGAAATTTTAAAATTTTTAAATTAACATACCTATCTTTGAATAGATCCAAAAAATTCCTTAATATAGTAAATTTATGAAAAATATTTTTACCAAAATAAAGGGGATTTATTGGAATGAGAGAATCATACTAGGTAATAGTGTCTCAGCTATGATCACACCACCATTTCCAAAAAAAATTTTAAGATCTATGGAAATTTTATATTCTATACTCTATTGGTTATTTAATATTTTATGAATATTTGTGTGGTATTGGTGACACCATAAATGTGATGTCTTATTCTATTTTTATATCATTGAAAAAGTTGAATTAAATACCACAAGATTTATTTACCTAGTAGAAAATAGATCCACTGTTTTACTATACATTTTTTAGTTTATGTGCTAGTGGGAGAGGAAGGAATGATTTTTCTAGTATACTTTTATGTGATTTACATGGAATAAGACAAATCACTAGACAAATCACCATCATATTGCATAGACCATTACCAAATATGACCAGTACGATCATCAATGTACATGAAGGAACCCTTACCATGGGGTTTGGAGATAACAAGGTGTACTTCAGTGTTCTAGACTCTATGAGGAACCGTTGATGCAATCAATACATCTTCAAAATAAATAATGAAGAAGGCATTGAGACCGTTGAATATTTATTTGTTTTATATAAATTATTTTCCATGGTAAATAAATTTTATTTTAAAAACACCAAGAAATATGTTTGTGACCATAAATTTTGAAACTCAATTTTCAAATTCCAATAATAAATAAACTTTTTTTTATAATTTATTCGAAGTGACTGGCATGAATCCATTTTCATAGGAAATTCAATCTTTTTAAGTAGGGAATATTAATTCAATATCATATCTAGATAAAACCCCAAATATGGAATTAAAACCTCGCATATCCTATATAAAGCACATATATCTACATAGAAGAAGAAACATTTCTTGTAATAATAGCTAAAACAAGGTCCAAAACTAAATAATGAACCTTAATTGACCTTTTGAGAAGAAACATCCAAGACATAGGGTGGATCCTAGGATTCATCCATAGTGTTAACCCAAAAATCTCACACATATAATATTGTTATAGGGGGATTCCATACCTATTAAGAAACCCCAAATTAGGATGAATATCACCACTATAGAGGTAGTTAAAAAAGAATATAGTGATTTTGATAGAAATTGATATCATATACCCAATCTATAATTCATAGTGGGTCAACCCAATCCAGTTTGTTCCAAAGAAAAATGATATAACCAGTTTTAAAAAGGTTCAAAATGAATTTATTCCCATGAGATTGAAAAACATTTATAGAGTTTGTATAGATTACCAAAATACAAATCAAGTTACTAGAGAATTCCAATTTATCATCCAATTCATCGATCAAATTATAGAACATTTATCAGAAAAAAACTATTATTTCATGCTAGGATTATCATGATTATTTTAGGTAATAATTTCCCCATAATACAAGGAGAAGACAAAATTAATCTTTCCTTTTGGAAATTTTTCTTACATGAGGATGCCTTTAGGGCTATGAAATGTCCCTTGTAAATTTCAATGGTGTAATTTAAACATATTCTCAGATCATATTGAGGACTAGGTAGAACTATTTTTAATGAATTTTCTATTTTTAGTAATTATTTCGATCATTCCATAAAAAATATAGAATTTTTTTTGAAAACAGGCATCATGAAAGGTATGTTTTTAAATATTGAATGATATCATTTCATGGCCAAGAAATTAATAGTTTTAGGGAACATAATAACAAATAAAGTCATTGATGTGGATAAATCAATGGTTTATGTAATATATTATTTTCCATATCCCACTTATAGAAGACATATAAGATAATTCATGGTTCTTGTGGGATTATATATAAGATTTATCAAGTAGTTTTGAAATATTTCTCTCAATCTTTTGATATTTATTTTAAAATAATTTTAATTTTAATTTAGTGATGATTGTAGGAAGGAATTTTATGATTTGAAGAAAAATTGATTACAAATCCAATAATGAAACACCCAAATTAGGAGAGCCCATTTGAACTATTTTGTGATGCATAAAAAAAGATGTGGGAGAATCCACCTCTAAAATAATTTAATGAAGACCACAAGTCATAAAATAATCCTCAAGATACTTGGATATAATTTTATTCAGTTACACTACCACTGAAAAAGAGTTCCTTTTTATTGTATTTATATTGGATAAATTAAAATATTATTTTCTTAGAAATAATGTGGTTTTATTTTATGATTATGCAAAACATATGTAGCTAATAAATAATTATGGCTCTAATCCATGGTTGGTAATATGGATACCAATCTTTCAAGTATTTTACCTGTAGATAAATGACAAGAAGGGAGATGAAAATTAGGTAACAGATCACCTCAGACGACTTCTAAACACTATGGAAATAGAAATTTCAGAACTGAACCCACTCAGTGATCATAGACCGAGAGAACAACTCTACATCATGGGAGGTGAATTACCATGGTATGATAATATATTAAATTATTTGGTCACATATCATGAACTATACCACCTAAATTAAAATTTAAAAAAAATAGTCTACATATAGATTCTATATTTGGTAATATCCATTTCTATGTATAATTTGTAATCATCAAGCCATAATATGGTTCTTACCTAAAAGGTAAATAGAAACTTCTTTTGAATTTTTTTTACATGCTATATTTTGGAGGCCACTTTAGACCTCAATGAACGGTAAGAGAATTCTTTGAATCAACAATATTTTGGTCTAAATTGTTTAAAGATTCTAATGAATACTATAAAAGTGTGAAAATATCTATTTTTAGGAAATATTTCAAAGAGAAAAGATATTAGTAAAAATAATATCATTTTTGTGAATTATATAAAGTACGGGGGATTTATTTTAGGGGACCTTTTACCATTTTTTTTGGAATTCATAAATTCTAATTTTTGTTGATTATGTATCAAAATTGGTGTAATCTAAGGCTACCATGACAGATTATTTCAAATTTATGTCTGTTATTTTTAGTTCAAATATTTGTTTTAGGTTTGAAGTTCCAAGATACATCATTAGTGACCAAGGGAATCATTTTTTCAATAGAATAATCGTGGATATTCTTATTATGTATATGGTGTATCATAAGATAAAAGGACCCAACCATCCTTAAAAAAGTTGTCATGTTAATGTGTCTAACTTGGAGATTAAATGTATTTTGTAAAAAATGATTAAACCCAATTGAAAGGATTAGAGAAAAAGTCTTAAAGACACCTTATGGGTATACCAAAAAGCCTACAATACACTCTTATTTATGATATCCTACTAGTTGATTTATGAGAAGTGTTTTCATTAATCGGTGGGGTTGGAACACCAAGCCTATTGAGTTGTAAAAAATATTAATTTGTATTTGGTGAGTACTATAAGAGAGAGAAAATGTTTTTATAAGAGTTGGAAGAAATCAAAAGAGTGGTTTTGGAAATTATAGAACTTGCAAATAGTGGAACATAAAAAACAGATTCAGAATATGACCTTTTAACCCAGTGATCAAGTTGATCTCTAAAATTCCAGATTAAATTTAATTACTAAAATTCCTTATTCTAGGTTGGAAGGAAATTTTATTTTTACTAAGGTCTATCCCTTTGGTTCCAGATAGATTAATAAAAAATAATAAGGAAACCAATTTTACTATCAATGGGAAAAAGGATGAAAGAGTTCCATGTGAATATATCTCAAGAATTCGTGGAGGAGATTGAACTTATCCACCCCATATACTGATTACTTATAATTATTTTAGGTCAATAAAATGATGTTAACCAAAAGAAATTCAACGAGGTAACCCAATTCTCAATGTTTTCTTATGATATTAGAGTTTAGGACATAGTCACTTCTCCCAACACTCCTTTGAGCTATAATGGAATGGATCTTAGACTAATATTAGTTGTTTTGTTTCTATAAGACCATTATTGAAGGAATTCAATTGAATTCCCCCAAACATTGAGAAGTAAATGAAAAAATAAGATTTATGGTGAAAGTAGATTTCATTACAAAATTATTTATCATTCAATATCTTGTTTTTTTATGAAATATGTTTTGAGCTTGAAGTTCAAGAATCAATATAAATCTAGAAAATTGCATGCCCATGCTTTGGACTTTTTTGACTCAATCAAAAAAGAGACATTTTTTTATAAGGAATATGATGATTCCATGTTTTATATTTCAATAAAAATTATATTTAATGATTAAAATATATAATTTAATAATTATAGTGAATCATGGATTATAATTTGATGAATCATAATTCTAGTGAATTGGTTGATTCACATAGATGGAATTTTTCTTCCATTTTTCACACATTAAATTTCTATAATTAATTTAGATTTCTTTGATATTATTATCCATGCCATAATTTAATATCCAAATTTATATGATTCATTACTCTATTATATTTCTAGACTAAATAATTTCTTTTATTTCTTGAGAATATTTCTTGAGTAATTTTGGGGTATGTTACCTACTATAAGTTACATCGGAAATTATCAAAACTATGACTATGAATTTTTTTTAACAGGATTCAATATTTTTTATTTATTATACTTTATCCATAAAAGGATACATTTTACATTAATCATTGTTTATCTTATAGTGACCATGAATTACCATATTAATAATGATCCATAATTAAAGATATTTATACCATTTCTTCCCTTATATAAGTATTTGAATGTTATTTTAAAGTTAAAGTATGGGGGTGAGGTATTTCATGGTGGGAGGATTCACTAAATTGTAATTGAAATGTATGTTTAGTGGGGGGAGATATCTTAGTTTTTGGGAAAGGATTTTGATTTATACATTGTACTTAAACTCTTTTCCTATAAAAAAAGAAAAGAAAATGTGTTTTGACTTCGGAAAATATAAAACCAGAATTACTTGACCTATTATTTTGATCATATATTCTTATGTGGATAATTTGAGGTTTTTTCCAAGTATAATTTTTAAGAAAAAATAAAAAATTAATTTCAAAAATTAAAAATAGTAAAAAATAGATTTTCAAGAGGTGACAAATAATTCATTATGATTTTATTGATCATGACCTTACTTTGAGTTTGGGAAGTGGGTGTTGTCAATTTGAAGGGGATATTTGAATTTATCTTTTTATTTTTACATCATGATCTATGATTTAAAAGATAAACCTCATATTTTGAGAAGTAATTTTCTTAACATCAATACCTACCAACTATAATCCTTAGAGTCATTAGTTCCTTAAATGAAAGTTCCTCGTGATTTTATAAGACTTTTTGCTTAAAAAGTGTAGAAAGTAGTTCCTTTGAAAGCCTATGGAAAATGATCATGTTATCATGATATGATCATAAAACTACTTGAATTTGTATCATGGGTGATGAGAGAAAATAATTATAAGTAAGGTAGATCATGAAATGGAATGTTTAATAATAATTAATTGGAAATGTGAATGAATGAATGAATAAGAACAACCATTTTCAAAAGAGATAAAGTAAAATACTTATATTTTTTGATCTTCTAAAAAAATTTATGTTGAGTTGATATTTTGTGTTGAATATGAAAATTTTATTTAACATTGATGATAATTTTACCTAATTACTTTGAGATTTATATATTGTAAATTTAGTTCCCTCCTTAATTCAATATTGATATTTAATTATATAGGAAAAAAATAGTTCAAGTGTGGGGGTATTGGGGACCATCATTTTATCAAAAAAATTAAACAATTTCTAATAATTATCAATGTTTTACAATCAGTAATCCCGTTTAATTCATTGTTTTATTAAAATGTGGTAAATTAATGCTGAATATATAATATGGATAAAAATTAATAAAAGTGTTGCATTGTTGAAATTTAAATAATAAAATTCTAGAGTATTCACTAAATGTTTGATCAATTTTTAGGTACAAATTATGGCCATCAAAAGGTATCCCTCAACCCATAGCCTACAAGAATCATACTGAGCCAAAGGGGCTGATCAGGAAAGATACCACATAGGGAGGGTCTACATGTGTAGTAGAAGAAGAGTTCATGACGTGCATTGGAGAGTAGGAAGAGTTTGGGCCAAGTAATGTATGGTCCATGTGTGTTGGTGTGGCCCATTTTGTGTATGTGTGTGTGCTTGTATGCGATATCACATACCCAAAACTGGAGATCTAATATAATGACGCCACAACATATAATTTATATAATATCTCATCCTTTCCCACTTTTGATACTTGACAAGATTCATAAGTAACTATTAAATATTTATCCAAAATTCTACTGTTATATATCAGAAACACAAGTCATTGCTCAGAGACTCACCTCCCCCATGCTCAGACACACCCTCAATGCCTACTTCTCCACTCAATGCCACCAGAACGACCTCTACATCACTAGAAAATTCCATATTTGCCACCTAATAAAACTAAACTCGAGTAAAACACCACTGATGAAACCTTGGTTCAATAAAAATCATCTCAAGTACCTCAGGGAATCACCAATAATCTTAATTCAAAGAGGATGAAACCCTAAATGATATCAATGTGTACCATCAAACCACTATGATGGAAATATGTAAATAGGAGGGAACCTATACTATTTCCATCTCTGCTACATTGTGACCTCACGAAGGAAGGTTTTATTGGACCATGGGTAAAAAATTTGGTATGTCAAAGTCCTACATGAACATGGTGAAATGGGTATTTCATATATTTACCACCTATGATTCATCATTATTTCCCTATGGGGATAATAAAAAATTATTTATTTATAAAGACTGATAAAATTGCGACTAATTACATAAAATGTAATATGCAACAAGTTATAGTGGAAAAACCATAAAAACAATGAAATAAGGTTTATAGGGCTCTAAAAGAATACAATTAAGTTGATTTATTGGAATAATATGTTTAATAAAGAATTTTTTTTAATATAGTTTTTGGGAAAAAAAGAAACGGAGACGAATCAGATTGGTTTTGAAGATCATATTTAAAGGCATGATGTTGTTATTTAGTATTGGGGTTTTGGTACAATTGTATTTAGAAATATGTTTGGTTAATTCATGGTTAGGGTCATATTTGAGATGAGGTAGATCTAACAGTCATGGTATCCCCTTTTTAATGTGATAACCCCCCTTTACCCATGGTCAAGTAATTTTGCGTATTGCCGAATTTTTTTTTCTCAATACCATTTTTAATGATGGTCACCATAAACACGATAGTGGTCATTATTAATTTAGGGTAACCAGTTTTGAAAATTAATAACTGCTTCTATTTTTAATTAAATGATCAGGATAAGAAAAATAAATGGATTGGAATTTATAAAATCATTTATTATGAAAACATAACATTAATGAAATATAGAAATACAATCCAAAAACACCTTCCCCCTTCGGCTAGATAACCCTATCACATGACATGAGTTACCCCATTACCCTAGTAATGAGTTAGTATGATGAAAGGAGTAGAGAAAAATAAAACATGAAATATAACCACAGAATAATAATGGTGTAGGTCCCAACACAACAAAACTTCTCACACTAGGATTTTGTCTTTGGATAAATCCTTGAAAAAATCCTAACATCCCTATATTTATAAACTTTAATTGGGATAATTTTGGATTAAATTATCCATTATTATGGATCATAGTGTGTTTTCGGTTATTCATGGGTGATTAATGGATGCCCTAGTTATTAACTATTTCCTTCCGTTGAATTCGACATTTATTCCAGCACTTACTAGGTATTTCTAAACATTATCACGACATGAAAGGTTAATTGACTTTGTAAAAATCAATTCCCTCCTATGAATTGGTTCATGTCTTGTATTTAATTTATTTATTGTATCCATAACACATCCAAAACTAGGTTCACATCATGAATTACAATGTTTCAGCTCTGGAACCTCTGTTTCACCTTATTTCATCATTTTCATGTAGTGTAAGTACCTCATAGGCATATAATGTCATGAAAATCCATCTTCAGTGTAATTATTGATTCATTTAGATCATTTTTCTCATGATATTAAAATTATTGTATCTTACCTAATATAAACAAATAACTAAAAATACATAAAATAAAAAAATACAAAGGTACATTGTTTTTATACTAAAAATAATGCATGAATTGGTCTTATGAAATCCCCTACACTTGAATTCGAACATGTACTCATAGATGGAATCTCAACATAATACAAAGGACACTCACCATTCTATAAATTAAATTAAATATCAATAAAATAAATTCATAAAATGATAAAGTGAATATTCAAACATCAAAGAGGAAAACTCATCAACACCTTAATTTTAAAGGAAAACAAACAAACTAATTATTTTAGTTTTGTTATTTTTAAACAAACAATACTTTTAATTCATCAATTTTTATTTTTCTATTAATTATTAGTTTGAATTAAATTTTCAATTCACCTCACTTTTAATTTCTCTACTCATCATTAATATATAAATGTTAATAGAGTTCAACACATACCTCAAGAACATATACATTGACCTAATCCTTTTACACATATTTTTACATGATTTTAAGCATAATTATCCATGAAATACAAACCAAGGATAAAAAAATTATAGTGTATTTGTATTAATAGATACATAATTAGAAAACATAAAATTAGAAAAAAAACTCTATTTTATTAATATTAATTTTTATATTCAAACTCCCTTTAACCTCCTATAACTTCATTGGATAACATGGGGAATACATAAAGAAAATGGATGAGCTAAAAATCACAATTAGTTAATAAACATGGGAATAAATAATAGAATATGAGTTAGAAGGCATACCATGATAACATAAAAGGCATGTATCATAAATAAACATTGGGAATCATAACATATAGAACATGTATTCATATTATCATGTAAGAGGTGCGATGAGAGATCAGGTAGTCTCCTATGATGGTGTCACAGCAGGCTAGGGATTCAACCCTAGATTCAAGATGGTTTTTTTCTTCCTTATCCACAAGCAGGTATCGAGATCCTCGGATGGGGCGTGGGTTGAGACATGTGCCAGAGAGCCAGCGACTACGGAAAAGGTTTCTCCCAAACTTGCGTCAGTCGCGAGGTTTTGTTCTCTACGCTCCAAAGTCGGGATGAATAGATCTGGTGAAAGGCTGGTCGAGAGGGGTAGTGTGGGTCCTCCAGTGAAGGCCTCTCGGCCTCCGCAACTGGTGGCTGCACCGCAGACGAGTCTTGGGGCAGAAGATGAATTTTCTTCTATGCCTATTTCATCAGAGTGGAGTGGTATTTCGGATGGGATGCTCAGATCTGAAGATAGGATTGTAGGGAAGGGTAGAGAGTGTAATACAGTGAAAGAATATCGTACTTTTCATCCATTACTTATGCCACTATCTACTTTGGTGGTAGTGCCGAGAACCATTCCTGATTTTTCTCCTGGGATCAGGATCTAGACGAGCCATGATGCTGCTGATGAAATAACTTCATCTGATCGTTCTTTTTTTTGGTTCAAAGTAATGACTGATTCTTCCATTAGAAGAAAAGGTAGTATTTAAAACATCAATGCTGATCCTGATACGGTGTCAGAGTGCCTCAAAATGGGTGAGTTTTCTATCATTGCTCGATTATTTCTGCCTAAAGGCTCTCAGCCTCTAAAAATTCAGGAACTCAAGAAGCAAATTTCTCTGATTTGGGGTTTTTCATCATGGAAGGGTGTCTCTCTTGGAAGAGGATACTTCTACATGCTCTTCCCCATGGATGAATTGAATGTTAGATCATGGATTTTTGGTTCCATTGTGCTCAAACCTGGGATCATTCACTAGAGATAATGGGATAAGAAATTTAACCCCTTTGAGGTTGGTAAAACCAATACTGAAATTTTGGTAAGGGTTTATGGAATGAATTGGATAATCTAGAATCATAAAATATTGTATGATATTTATTTATCCATCAGAATCCTGATCAAAATTGAGAAGGAAATAGAAGAGGCTCTTTTTGGGAACTTTTCCAGATTCTTAGTTGTGGTTGAAATGGGAGCGACTCTTGTTGACAAGGTAATGCTTGAAACTGATGATAACATTATTGAGCTAAAGATCACTTATGAAAAAATGCCTAAATTTTGCAATGAATGAAATGTTATTGGATATGAATCTTCTTTTTGTAGACGCTCCATAGTTTGCAGCTTCTTGCTTTGCATGGGCATGACGTGGGCAACTATCTCAAAAAGAATAAAAATAATCCATCTCGGAAAACTAATGTTCCTCAATCAAATCAGCACGATGATAGCAAAAATCGTTGCAAGCATGATTATGGGATGTAAATTGCTTCTGATAATGTTAATCAGAGGAATGAGGTGCACGGTGTTGCGACAAAAGTTGATGGGAATGATGATCATCACCTTACCTCTGAGAGTAAGAAGTATTGGGCAGAAATATTTTCTGAGGAGACGAATGATCATAATGCTGATTCCTCTAACAAGGATAAAGGTGTTGTTATACAACAACATCAGTCATGACCCACCCCTAAAAGGTGGGATGAAGTCTTTATAGACGAACAAGTTACTAAAGAGGATGATCAACTCTCACTGGAAAGGATGATCACTTCAAGTGACTGCAAGGGTAAGCAAGATTTAGAACCTGACTCTCCAGTCATTTCTAGAAATATCCAGGATTCTTCAATGTCTGTTGTAGATAATGAGGGATTTCAACTTGTCTCTTAAAAAAAGTGAAAGTCCCCAATTGTCATCCCAATGGTGGAAGTGCAATCAATTATAGGGAATGATCAAACTATTGATAGTGATACTTTGGATCCTATTAAATAAATAGAGGTTGAAGGAATGATGGTGTCAACAAGAGTCACCTCTATTACCAAAGGTAAGGAACAAAAAAAGGATAGCTCTGATTCTAAAAGCACTAATTCTAAGACTCTTTACGAAAGGCTTCAGTGTCTCCCTAGGGGGATATTGAGAGGTCATGGGTGAGGTTGTGGAAGGGCCCACTGGGACGCAATTTGAGAATAAGAATGGAGGCTAAGTACAAGACTGCAAAAAAGATAAACAAGTAGATTTCTCTTTGGGTTTTACCTTTGTTTTCCCGTACTCTTTTTGGTTCCTTTTTTTACTTTCTTTTAATAAATGGGGCTCAGACTCCACATTTAAGAAATATTATCATGTAAATATTTGAAATGTGGTAGCAACATATAACATTACATAAACATGAGTCAAATCTAACTTCCTAGACTATATCACATGGTGCATAAAGTCCAATAATGGATTATGTTTACTCCCTAGTCCCATACATAACATCTCATGAGACTAAATATTACCCAATTAATTGGAGTGGAATATGGGTGCACCCATCCTAACATGTTCTTGCATATGGGTTCTATATAAATAATCAAACATAATGAATAAACATAAGGGTTTCCCATGGAAAGAACTCGGTATCGTAAACATGTCATAAGGCCTAACCAAAGGGAGTATAACAATGGTATCCATGAAAGAAGAGATTTAAATAATACATGGTCATTAATAAAGAAAACATTATCATAGATCCTAATAAATATTGTAATCTCTCCTTTTTAACCTAACTTTTTATTACATTTTAAAAACAGAGGACCTTTAAAGTCTAGTGTCTCGGAAATAAGGAAAAAAATAAATGAAAACATAAAAAACCATTTTAAATACCCTTGAAAATAATCTTGAAAAATTAATCCTATGTACAACTACTACATCTCATAACCTGGAGACATACATCAAAGGAAAGGGTGAGCATAAATCCTAGAAAGGAAAGAAAGGGAATCAGTTTACTTGTGATATAAATAAGAGATTGATAAAAAACATGAAGGCATGAGAAATGGAAGTTGAGGAATTTCATAATGAAAGTAACTTGAACCATAATGTGAATATGTGTCTACAATATTTAATTTAGACATTCATAAACATATCACTAAGGTTCATCCCCATGATGTCATAAAAATTAACATGGTTATTCACTAAGGTATCATAAAACTTATCATCTCAAGAGATTAAATTCTTTACCCAGTGAATTAGAGTGATATCAGGGTGCACGATTATTATGTCTTTATTTTCATGTGATCCACATATATCATAATCAAACATTTCATAAATAACCTAGGGGTAATAAAAAATGGTTTTCATTTCAAAGTTGTGACATTTTAAAAGTACTAAAAAATAAGATCATTATGTCATTTATAAACCATGGAATGGGACTAAGGGTTATATGTATGTCAATTCCATAATAAAATATATCATTTTTTCTATTTATGAAAAAACATATAAACTATATAGGATTGGTTATTCACATAAATAAAACAAGAGAATTTATTGAGATAATGGTAGTGAAATTTTGAGACGAAATTTCTACAGCATAACAGATATATAACATGGTTTTAGAAAATAATAAAAAAAGAGGGGAAAAGGGTCTCTCATAAATAAATGAATCATAAAAAGAAATAAGATCATGGTTTGTACATTTGAATGACATACCACATGAAAATGAAACTTGACAGGAAAGAGAAAATGCGATTTCTTTTATGAAAATTCAGCTGCCTAACGACGTCACTTAAATATTTAGAAAATAAATTGATGAGTGAAGAAAGGGTATCTCATCATTTTCACATGAAATGGAAATTAATATGAATATATAAGAACATACCCCCACATAAGAATATGGAAACTGGAACACATAACTTAAAGGAAATCACGAATAAAAGAGGTGGGTGGAATGTACCCTTACATTGAAGAGTAACTTTGAAATCTTGATGGTTGGGACCTTGGGGGGATTGAGGGAACCTTAGGAGGAATCCTTGGGAGGAAAAAAAGACTAGATATTTTTTGTTGAGTTTTTTGAATTAAATGAATGAGGGAATGGCTTAGTATTTATAGGAGAAGTGGGGGAATATTTAATTAATTTCCAAGGGACACCTCATCGGGGGTATTTTCAAAACCATGGGCTTGCCTATGGTATTTACCCATGCTATTGGCCACTTGGGACATCTAATATCATATATTACTATTAAAACTCGAACAGAATGATTAATTCAATATAAAATCATTATTACAGCATTAATGATGTCATTAGACACTCGAAACTCAGAACTGTATTTTCACTATTCACTGAAAAACAAAACATTTTATAAAAATCTCATAAATTCACCCTAACCTAATATCGAAACTCTGAATTAAAAAATGAACTCTATTTTATGAAAATAATTTTTTAAATATTTTTAATTTAATTTTTAAATAAAATCATTATTTAATAAAAAACAATTGTAAAACTATAACTTATTTTGTAACACCTTGAAAAAGTAATCAAGGTCCCGTGAAATTATAGTATATCCATAAGAAAATAAACCAACAATTTATGATTAAATTTTAAGAAAATAAATTTTCATTTAAAATTATTAAATTAATTATAAAATTTTAAATAAAATATTTATGACCTATAAAAATAAAAAAACTTATACTATGATAATTTTTTTCACTTTTAAGATGTCTAAATTGAATTTATACATTCATGGGTGAAGTTTCTATTTTTCTGGATGATTTACTATTCATTATGATTCTTAAGGGTATGTTATTATTCATACTTTACTATTCACTAAAAAAAATTGATCTTATTAGACTCTAAATTTCTTACTGATCACAATTGTAGAAGAACATTTTTTGAAAATCATTTCACATAATTAATTTTAAAGTTTACAAAAATATTTTAAAATACACCTTTTCCAAAATTCATCAATAATATTCATCCTATATTTATCCGAACATTTGAAAATCACAAATTTTACCATAATAAGAAATAAAAATTTTAATTATACAAAGGGATTACAAAAACTATCTAAGGAATCGTTTCACAGCCCCTTATAACACCTGCATAGTACCTAAGTGTAAGATGTGCTATGATGATAGAATCTTGAGTCGGCTCAGACAGCATTGCCCGAGTGGTGATTTCTATGAGCTTGAGATTATCCCATAATAGATTCCATACAAACATCACATGTTTAATCTCAGCCTGTGCTTGGTCCAGAGAAAAGCCGAGAGATGCTACCTTCTTCCCAAGATCTGACTGATGGGATTCGTACGGCCCGAGTCTACGAGATGAGGCATTCAACTCTTCTTTCTATATTAATTAACCAAAATCACTTTTATTTATAAACAATAATTGAAACATTAAGAGTTTAGTTTCCAATGGTAATATTGTCCAATAATCATATAACAGTCAAAACCCAACGGTATCACTTAGGATATAGTTTTGTGGAGTATGAAATTAAATAACACACAAATTTTGGAAACAAATTTTATTCAAAAGTTCGAGTCATCACATTATTCCCCCCTTAAGAAATTTCATCACTAAAATTTTAACTTGTACCATAAGAATAAAAAATGTGTGGGTACTTCTGCCTCATAGACTCCTCTGGTTCCCACATGGCTTCTTCAATTTTTTGGTTCTTCCACAACACCTTAATAAGGTGGGTAGTCTTGTTGTGTAAAACCTTGTCTCTATGATCCAAGATCTCCACCAGCTGCTCCTCATAAGAGAGTTCATGTTCCAATTGTATCACATATGGATTTTTTACATGTGAAGGTTTAGGTATGTACTTACTCAAGAGGGATACATGGAAGACATCATGAGCTTGTGATAGACTTGGAGGAAGTGCAAGCCGATAAGACACTAAGGTGAAATTAAAAGAAAGTCTTTGTCCCTAATATCAAACTCCAAGTCCATTAAACATTTGTCAGCATAGATCTTTTGCCGACTCTAAGAAGCCTTATTGTGTTGTTGGATGGAATCGACCTTTTCTATCATCTCTTGCACAAGATCAGGCCCAAGAGGCTTTCTCTCACCAACTTCATTCCAAAAAGTAGGAGTTCTACATTGCATACCATATATTTATTCATAGGGTGCCATTTGAATGCTTGAGTGGAAGCTGTTCTTGTAAGAGAACTCAACTAAACGGAGATGTTGATCCCATCCACCTTTAAATTACCTTGAGCATGTTCTCAACATATAATAATGTTTTTGAATAGTCTTTTCAATTTAGCCATCAGTTTGGGGGTGATAGGCCATTCTAAAATTCAATTCAGTGCTCAGAGCATGTTGAATACTTCTCTAGAATTTTGATGTGAACCTTGGATCACGATCAGATACGATAGAAAGTGGAACTCCATGAATCCTTACCACTTCCTTCACGTAAATCTGGGAAATTATATCAATAGAGAAATCTTCCCGAATGGAGATAAAATGGGAAGTCTTGGTGAGACCATCCACAATAACCAATATCATATTGCTTCCTTTGGAAGTTCTCGGGAGACCAGTGACGAAGTCCATAGTGATATTGTCCCACTTCAATGTTGGTATGGGCAGTGGTTGCAATACCCCTTTCGGAAGTTGTCAATTTTCCTTTACTTGCTGACATACCAGGAACATTGAAGTGTAGTCAGCAATCTTCCTTTTCATATTATCCCACCAATAATGATCACGAAGGTCCCTATACATTTTTTTACTTACAATATGTATAGAGAAAGTATAGCTATGAGTTTCATCCATCAGCCCCTTCTTTATTTCTGGAATAGATGGAACACATAGTCTTCTACAAAACTTCAGTACATATTCATGATCAATATTAATCTTATGAAACTTCCCATCCTTGACAGAGTCAAACTTCTTCTGTAACTAAGGATATTATTTAGGAACTTTCTTGATCTTCACTTGTAATGATGGTTGATAAGTCATTTGGGTTAGGGTTGATGATGTCCCTTCCCTTATAATTTCCTTGTCCATCTTTTCTAGGTCTTTGATCAAAGGATCTATTTGAATCCTCATCATGGAAAGAACAACTTTGTCTTTCCTGCTTAATTCATCACCAACTTTGTTTTATTTTCCATAATGATAATGAATTGAACAACCATAGTCTTTGAGAAGTTCCACCCATCTCCTCTATCTCTTGTTCAATTCCTTTTGTCTGAAAATATACTTTAAACTCTAATGGTCAGTGTATATATCACATTTCTCCCCATAATGATAGTGCCTCTATATCTTCAGAGAAAAAATGACTACAACTAGCTCTAGATCATGCGTAGGATAGTTCTGATCATGATTCCTCAACTACCAAGATGCATAAGCAATGAACTTGTCATTTTTATGAGGATGCACACAATCCCTTTTAGAGATGCATCGCTAAAAACAATGAATCTTTCTCAACTTGAGGGAAAGGTTAACATGAGTTCAGTAATGAATCTCTTCTTTAGCTTTTGGAAACATTTCTCACACTCCTTTATCCAGATGAACTTGACCCCTTTTCAAGATAACTTTGTTAATGGACTTGAAGGTCTTGAATTTTTTTCAGAAACCTCCTATAATATCCTACTAATCTAAGGAAACTATGAATATCAGTTTTGGTTGTAGGCTGAGGCCACTCCTCTACAAATTTTGTATTTTTTGGGTCAACTGTGATTCCTTCATTGGTAAAAATGTTCCCCGTAAAAGAGACTTTCTGTAAACAGAATTTATATTTCCTAAACTTGTCAAAAATCAACTCCTTCTATAGAGTTTAAAAAATAACCCTTAGATGATTCTCATGATCCTATTGAATTTTGGAATATATTAGAATATCATTAATAAAAACTACCAAAAAATTATCAAGGTATTACTTAAAGACTCTATTCATCAAATCAATAAATATAGCAGGTGCATTAGCCAATTCAAAGGGTATAACAACAAACTCATAATGCCATATCTTGATTAGAAGGCAGTTTTTGGGATATCATCTTTATTCACCCTAAATGGATGATAACCAGATTGAGGATAAATCTTATAAAATAATTGACCCCATGAAGTTGGTCGAATAAGTCATCAATTCTTGGAATAGGGTTTTTTTTCACTGTGATCCTGTTCAATTCTCTATAATCAATACATAGCCGCATCAATCCATCCTTCTTCACAAAGGGAACTGGTCCTCCCCAAGGAGACACACTCGGATAGTTAAAACACTTCTCCAAAAGACCTTGGAGTTGTTTCTTTGACTCTACCAACTCCACATTTTCTATCCTATATAGGGTCTTTGATATCAGATGGGATCAAGGTACGAGTTCAATGGAGAACTCTACCTCTATTTCTGGGGGAGGTCCGGGTAACTCCTCAAGAAATATGTAAATGTATTCCTGGACGATGGGAAAATTTTCTATCCTCAAACTCGCATTTCCTTATTCTTCTTCTTCACCGATAAAATCAATAAAGAAAGATACAGGAGGTTCGTCTTGACAAAGATTAGGTTGAGATATCTCTCCTTGGAAGATAACTGTTGGTCTTCCATTCATGAGTACTGATATTTCCTTGCTTCTGAATTTTATCTTAACATAATAATTTGAGAGCCAGTCCATCCCTAATATAATGTCTAATTATAGCATGGGAATTACTACTAGATTTGAGATAATATTACTCTCACTAAATTAAATATTAGAGTTTCAAAACACTAATGATTCTTAGATAATACCACCAAGAGTCTTGACTGATAACTCTACTTTTATAAAATCGGGGGTTGATTCTAAATTCATTTTAAATGTGGAGGAAATAAAGGAATTCTTAGAACTAGAATCAAACAAAGTACTTGATAGATTTGAGAGAACAACCAGAGTACCTTCCACCACATCGTTTGGCGCTTCAAATTCAGCTGTTGTGATAGAAAAAGAATGACTTTTCTCCATTAGACTACGCTGAGGCAGATGGTGATTCCACTCCACTGCCCTTAGATTTGGACAGTGATTGGAAAAGTGCCCAAGTTGTCCACACTTATAGCATTGAACATCATGTAGGGCCTGCACCATCATCCCCTTGTTGTTAGTGTTGGGAAGTTGTGGCTTAAACTCACCAGGACAATTCCGTGCAATGTGGCCATCTCTACCACACTTGTAGCACTTCCCCGCTCCCAAATAGGCAGTTCCCTGAATGCTTCTTCCCATATTTAGTATACGTGGGATGATGTACTTTCTTGTCTCTTCTTCCCTGATCGATGCTCCTCCCAAATCTTAGCTCCATTGATCTTTTCTTATCATTGGATTTATGAGACCACTATGTCTCACCAAACTTCAATTCAACTTTCATCTCCCTATGCACAATCTTCTCATAGATATTATAGTCTTGGTTGGATAGATTCTTCTACAGATGAGGTCTCAGTACATCGAAGAATCTATCAACCTTACCATTTGGGTCCATGCCAAATATGGAGGTGTATCATGAAATCCTAGTGAAGTTCATCTCGTAGCTTCCGGCATATTCATTCTCTTTCTGCTTCACCTCACGAAACTCCTTCTCCATTATTTTTCTCACAGAACGATGAAAATTCTTACTAAAAAAGATCCCTATAAACTCTTCCCACTCTATATCTTCAACTTCAACTTCCACTATTGGTCTTGTTTTTTTAATCAGTTTCCACCACCGATCAGCTTCTCCGTCTAAGAGATAAACAACCAAGGTAACCTTCTCTTGTTCAAAAAAGCGGACCACATAAAATATCTTCTCAATAGAGCTGATCCAATGTTCAACAACCAATGGGATGATAGATCTACTGAAGTTTGGTGGTCGTTGATGCATAAAAGATTCAATAGAAGTTTGTTTTCTTCATGGTGAGATCGGTCTCTTAGCTTGATTCCGGTTATTTCCCATAACATGATTCAGTTGGTTCATCATTCACATGAATTTTTCCATTCCAGCTTCCACCAGAAGGCCGTCAGGGCATGGTCCATTATGGTCACCATTTGCACGATTCCTCATATTTATCTCTATTTTCTAACAGAATAAAACCTTAGTGGGAAGATTACTTCATTTATGAATCTTTTAACTATAAAGGATTTTATTAATTAAAAAATAATTCTTTATACAATTACAATTCTCTATAAATCCTTCATAACGACTCATAAAAATATCATGATTAACCAAAGATATCCTTCAGGAGTGTCGTAACCAAGAGTGTAGCAAGGAATGTTGTTGTGTACCAAGATACCCCGGGTCAAGCTCGAAAATCTTTTTCAGAGTTTTCACTCCTAGGTACATCTCTTCCAGAGCTACCACTACCTACTCTTATCTAGACAGGGATATATTTTATGATAAACCACTTACTCATTACTCACAAAAATATCAGGAAGTTTCCTTATATTTAAACTTTTCTACTAGGTTATTCCTAAAATTTTCATTTCCTAATTTTAGAAATAACTATAATATCCTTTGATACCAACTATGGAATACCTCATTTTCAACACAACTTTTCATTACATTTTACAAATGGAGGAACTTTAATGTATAGTGTCTTGGAAATCAAGAAAAAAATACATGATAACATAAAACACTCTTTTAAATACACATGAAAGGCCTCTTAAAAATATCATCATATGTACAACTACTTTATCTCGTAACCTAGAGATAAACATCAAAAGAAAGGGTGAGCAGAAAGCCCAGTAAAAAATGTAAGGAAATTAGTTTACTTGTGATATCAATAATAACTTAATAAAACACATTTAGACATGAGTAATGGATGTAGAGGCATTTCATAATGAAAAGAACTTGAAACATAACATGAATATGTGGCTACAACATTAAATTTATACATTCATGAACATATCACCAAGGTTCATCCCGAAGGTGTCGTAAACATTACCAAGGTTATTCACTATGGTATCATGAAACTTGTATTCTCTAGAGATTTAATTATTTACATAATGAATTGGAGCGCTACCAGGGAACACCCTTAAAATTTCTTTATTTTATTGTGATATATATATATATATTAATCAAACCTTTCATAAATAACCCCTGGAGAATTAAAGAAATGGGTTTCATTTCAAAAATTGTGACGTATTAAAATTCATAAAAATAAGATCATTATGTCATTTATAACCCATGGAAAGGGATTAAGGTTTATATGTATGTAAATTCCAGAATCAAATATATCATTTTTTTGTATTTATGAACACCCATATAAATGAAATAGGTCTGGGTATTTACAGAAATAAAACAAGAGAATTTCTTGAGAGAGAGAGGGAGAAATTTTGAGACGATATTTCTGCAGCATAATGACTATATAACATGGTATTATAAAATGATAAAAAGAGTGGGGAAAAGGGTCTACATTAAATAAATTAATAATAAAAATAAATAAGATCATGGTGTGAAAGTTTGAATGACATACCACAGGAAAAGAAAACTTGAAAGGAAAGATAAAATTTGATTTCTTTTATGAAAATTCGGCGGCCTAACAGCGTCACTTAAAAATTCCGAAAATAAATTGATGAGAGAATAAAGGGTCTCTCATCATTTGGACATGAAATGGACATTAATAATTATATATAAGAACATACCCCCCCATAATATATGGACATTGTAAGACATAATTTAAAGAAAATACTGACTAAAAGAGGAGGGTGGGAGGTTCCCTTACCTTGATGAGTAACTTCGAAAGCTTAAAGGTTGGGACCTTGGAGGGCTTGAGGGAACCTTGGAAGGACTCATTGGGAGGAAAAAAGAATATAGCTTCATTGTGGGTGAATTTTTAATGAAATTAAAGAGGGAATGGCTTGGTATTTATAGGAAAAGTGGGGGAATATTTAATTAATTTCCAAGGGACACCTCATCTGTGGTATTTGAAAAACCATGGGCTTGCCCATGGGATTGGCCACATGGGACACCTCATAGCACATTAACTATTCTCAAGTCGACCAAAATTATTAATTCATTGTTACATCATTATTACATCATTATTACATTAATAATGATGTAATTAAACACCCGAAACTCAAAACCGTATTTTCAATATTCACCGGAAAACAAAACATTTTATAAAAATATCATAAATTCACCCTAACCTAATATCAATGCTCTGAAATAAAAAATGAACTCCATTTTATGAAAATAATTTTCTAAATATTTGTAATTTAATTTTTAAATAAAATCATTATTTATTGAAAAAAAACTATTGTAAAACTATAACTTAATTTGTAACACCTTGAAAAAGTAATATTGGTCCCATAAAATTATAGTATAACCATAATAAAATAATGTAATTGTTTGTGATTGCATTTTATGAAAATATATTTTCATTTTAAATTATTAAATTAATTATAAATTTGTATATAAAATATTTATGAACTATAAAAATAAAAAACCTTATAATATGATCATTTTTTCACTTTTAAGATGTCTAAATTGTATTTATACATTCATGGGTGAAGTTTCTATTTTTTTGGCCGATTTACTATTCATTAATATTCATAAGGGTATGTTACTATTCATACATTATTATTTACCAAAAAAAACTGATCTTATTAATCTCTAAATTTTTTAATGATCACAATTGTAAAAGGCCATTTTTTGGAAATCATATCACATTATTAATTTTAATGTTTAAATGAATATTTTAAAATACCCTTTCTCCAAAATTTATGAATAATATTCATTATATAATTATCCGAACATTTGAAAATCCTAAATTTTACCACAATAAGAAATAACATTTTTATTTATACTAATGTATTACAAGAAGTATATAAGGCCTCATTACATATCCCCTTATAAAACTTGGATAAGACCTAAGTGTAAGGTGTGTTATAATGAGAGAATCTTGGGGTGGCTCAGACAAAATTGCCCGAGTGGTGATTTCTATCTGCTTGAACTTCTCTCTTAGGTGATTCTGTTCAAGATTCACATGTTGAAGCTCATCTTGGGCATGGTCCAGAGCAATCCCCTAAGATGCTACCTCCTTCCCAAGCTCTTAAATATGGGCTTCGTACGACCTGAGTCTACTGGTTCAGGCAATCGACTCTTCTTTCTATATTAATTAAAAAAGATCACATGTATTTATAAACAAAAATTGTAACATTAAGGGTTTAGTTTCCAATAGTCATATTGACCATGGTTATATAACTATCTAAACCCAACAATATCACTTCATTAATTAAAGGATATAGTTTTGTGGAGTATAAAATGAAATAGCACACAAATTTAGGAAACAAATATTATTCAAAAGTTCGGGTCATTACATTCATCCCCCATTAAGAAATTTCTTACCTGAAATTTTAACTCTACCCTAAGAAGATAAAAGGTTTGGGTAATTTTGCTTCAAAGACACCTCTGGTTCCCACGCGGCTTCTTCACGTTTGTGGTTCCTCCACAACACCTTAAAAAGGTGGGTAGTCTTGTTGCATAAAACCTTGTCTCCATGATCCAAGATCTCAACCAGATGCTCCTCATAAGAGAGGTCATGTTCCAGTTTTACCACCTCTAGATTTAGTACATGTGAAGGGTTAGTTATGTACTTCCTCAAGAGAGACATGTGTAATAAGTCATGAACGTGTGCTAGATTTGGAGGAAGTGTAAGACGATAGGCCACTACTCATACTAGATGAAGGTTTTGATAGGGGAAAATGTACCTATGGTTGATCTTCACTTTCTTCCCAAACCTCATGAATCTTTTCCAAGGTGAAATTCGAAGAAAGAATTTGTCACCGACATGAAACACCAAGTCCATTCTATGGTAGTCGGCATAGCTCTTTTTCCAACTTTGAATAGCCTTAATGTGTTTCTTGATGGCATGGACCTTTTCTATCATCTCCTGCACAAGATTAGGCCCAATAAGCTTTCTCTCACTAGCTTCATGACAAAAAGTATAAGTTCTACATCGCTTACCACATAAATCTTTATAGAGTTCCATTTAAATGCTCGAGTGGAAGTTGTTATTGTAAGAGAA
Source organism: Viscum album (assembly GCA_963277665.1). Classification (NCBI taxonomy): domain Eukaryota; kingdom Viridiplantae; phylum Streptophyta; class Magnoliopsida; order Santalales; family Viscaceae; genus Viscum; species Viscum album. The sequence goes on from OY728150.1 coordinate 688,156,757, forward strand.
GTCCACTAAAGGGAGATGTTGATCCTATCAACCTTTAAATTCCATTGAGCATGTTTTTAACACATCCTCGAGTGTTTTAATAGTCATTTTAGATTGTCTATCAGTTTGGGGGTGATAGACCATACTGAAATTCAATTTAGTGCTCAGATCATGTTGAAGACTTCTCACGAATTTTGCATTAGAACCTTGGATCGCGATCAGATACGATAGACAATGGAAATCCATCCAGCCTTACCAATTCCTTCACATAAACCATGAAAAGTTAATCAAGATAGAAATCTTCCCAAATAGAGATAAAATGGGTAGTCTTAGTGAGATGGTCCACAATAATCCATATCGCATTGTTTCCTTTGGAAGTTCTCTGGAGACCAGTGACGAAGTCCATAGTGATATTGTCCCACTTCCATGTTGGTATAGGTAGTGGTTTCAATACCCCTTTAGAAAGTTTTCAATCTTACTTCACTTGCTAACATTCTAGGAACCATGAAGTGTAGTCAGAAATATCCCTTTTCATGTTATCCTACCAATAATGATCACGAAGGTCACTATACATTTTTGTACTTTCAGGATGTATAGAGAATGTAGAGCTATGAGATTCCTCTATCAGCTCCTTCTTTATTTATAGAATAGATGTAACACATAGTCTTGTACAAAATATCATTACAACTTCTTGATAAATATTGAACTCATGAAAATTCCCATCCTTCAGAGCCTCAAACTTCTTTTATAACAAAGGATCTTTCTTCTGATCTTTCTTGATCTTCTCTAGTAAAGAATGGTTGAGAAATAATTTGGGTTAGGGTTGATGATGTCCTTTCCCTTATAATTAGCTTGTCCAGCTTTACCTTATCATTGATCAAAGGATCTCATTGAATCCTCATCATGGAAAGAACTACAAGGTCTTTCCTACATAATCAGTGACTTTGTTTTCTCTCCTAGGATGATAATGAATTGAACAATCATAGTCTTTGAGAAGTTCTAACCATATCCTATATCTCATGTTCAATACCTTTTGTGTGAAAATATACTTCAAAATTTGATGGTCTATGTATATATCACATTTATCCCTATAAAGATAGTGTCTCCATATCTTTAGAGAAAAAACAACTACAGCCAACTCCAGATCATGCATAAGATAGTTCTTCTCATGAGTCTTCAACTACCGAGATGCATAAGCAATGACCTTGTCATTTTTCATGAGGACGCACCCAATCCCTTTTAGTGATGCATCACTAAAAATAATGAATCCTTCTCCACTCGAGGGTAACATTAACACAGGTACAGTAACCAATCTCTTCTTCAGCTCTTGGAAAATTTTCTCACACTCATTTGTCCATATGAACTTGACCCATTTTCGAGTTAACTTGGTTAATGGATTAGAAATTTGTGAAATGTTTTTCAAAAACCACTTATAATATTCTAATAATCCAAGGAAACTATGAATCTCAGTTGTTGTTGTAGGTTGAGGCCACTCCTCTATGACTTTTGTCTTTGCAGGATCAATTGTGATTTCTTCATTGGTAACAATGTGCCCCAAGAAAGAAACTTATTGTAACCAGAATTCACATTTGCTGAACATCCCAAAAATCATCTCCTTTCGTAGAGTTTGAAAAATAATCCTTATATGATCCTCATTCTCCTCTAAATTTTTTTAATATATCATAATATCATCAATAAAACTACCAAAAAGTTATCAAGGTAGTCATTAAATACTCTATTCATCAAATCCAAAAAAAGAGCATGTGCATTAGTCAGTCTAAAGGGCATAACAACAAACTCACAATACTCATTTCTTGATCGTAAAGTAATTTTTGGAATATATTCTTTATTCACACTAAATTGATGATAACGGGTTCAAAGATCAATCTTAGAGAAGAATTGAGCCCCATTAAGTTGGTCAAATAAGTCATCAATTCATGGAAGAGGGTATTTTTTCTTCACTGTGATCCCATTCAGATCTCTATAATCGATGCATAGCCGCATCGATCCATCCTTCTTCTTCACAAAGAGAACTGGTTATCTCCAAGGACACACACTCGGATAGATAAAACCCTTCTCCAAAATATCATGGAGTTGTTTCTTTAACTCCCCAAGCTCCAAATTTTCCATCCTATACGAGGTCTTTGATATCGGATGAGATCCAGGTAGAAGTTCAATGGATAACTCTACCTCTCTTTCTGGGGGAGGTCTGAGTAACTCCTCAGGAAATACATCAACGTATTCCTGGATGACGGGGACATTTTCTATCCTCAAACTCTCATTTCCTTCATCTTATTCACTGATCAAATCCGTATAGAAGGATATAGGAGGTTCTTTGAGACAAAGATCAGGTTGAGATATCTCTCCATGGAAGATAACCATAGGTTTTCTATTCAAGAGTACGAATATTTCCTTTCTTCTTCATTTAATCTTAGTATTATACTTTGATATCTATTTCATCCCTAGTATAATGTTGAATTCCATCATGGAAATTACTACTAGATTTTAGATATTATTTTTCTCACTAAAGTAAATACTATACTTTATAAACACTAATGATGCTTGGACAATCCCACCTGGAGTCTTGACTGATAACTCTACTTTTAGGGAATCAGGGGTTGATTCTAAATTCTTTGCAAAGTTGGAGGAAATAATGGAATGCGTAGAACCAGAATCAAGCAATGTACTTGCTAGCTTTGAGAGAACAATAAGAGTAACTGCCACCAAATTATTTGGTGCTTCAACATCAGATATAATGATAGAAAAATCATGACCCTACTCCCTTGGCCTATACTGAGGCTGATGGTGATTCCCCTCAATTTCCCTTGAATTTGGACAGTGATTGGAAAAGTGACCAATTTTTCCACACTTATAGAATTGAACATCAGGTAAGACTTTCATGGTCTTCTCCTTGTTGTTAGTGTTGGGAAGTTGTGGATTCACCTCACCATGAAAATTCTGTGAAATGTGGCCATCTCTACCACACTTTTAGCACTTCCCACTCCCAAGTAGGCATTCCCCGAATGCTTCTTCACACATTTATTACACTGGGATGTTGTACTTGCTTTCATCCACTTCCCTGATTGAAGCTCCTCCCAAATCATGGATCCATTGATCTTTTCTTGTCATTGGATTTATGAGACCACTACATATCACCAAACTACAGTTAAAATTTCATCGAACTCCACACAATCTTCTCATAGCTATCATTGTCTCAGTATAACATCCCTCCTTTTTATACATAAATTTTCATTACATTTTACAAACAGAGTATCTTTAACGGGTAGTGTCTTGAAAATCAGAAACATAAAACATGAGAAAAACATAAAACATCCTTTTAAACCACTTGTAAGGCTTCATCGTACGTTCATCCTATGTACATTTACTGCATCTCAAATCTTGGAGACAGAATTTAAAGGAAAGGGTGAGCAGAAGGCCATGTAAGGGTAAACAAGGGAGTCAATGTACTTGTGATATCAATAAGAATTTGAATAAAAACATAAAGACATGATAAATGGAAGAATAGGAATTTCATAAAGAATAGAACATGGAACATAACTTGAATATCTGGACACATCATTTCATATAGACATTCATGAACATATCACCAAGGTTCATCCCCAAGGTGTCATTAAACTTACCAAGGTTATTCACCAAGGCACTATAAAGCTTGTCATTTGTAGAGATTAATTTTTTACCCAATGCATTGGAACGTTATCAGGGAACATCCTTAATATGTCTTTACTTTAATGTGATCCACATAGATCATAATCAAACATTTCATAAATAACCCAAATGGAATCAAAGAAATGTGTTTCATGTCAAAATAGCGACGTTTAAAAAGAGCTTAAAAATAAGATTATTATGTCATTTATAACCAATGGAAAGGGAGTGCGGGTTATATGTGTGTCAATTCCAGAATTAAATATATCATCTTTATATATTTATGAACACCCATGGAAAAGAAATAATTCTGGGTATTCACATAAATAAACAATAGAATTTCTTGAGAGAAAGAGATAGAAATTTTGAGACGAAATTTCTGCAGCATAATGGCTATATAACATGGTTTTAGAAAAAATTGAAAAGTGAGGGGACACGGGTCACCCACTCATAAATAACTCATAATATCATATGAGCACTGAATAAGATCACGGTATAGATATTTGAATGACATACCACATGAAAAAGGAAACATGAAAGAAAAGAGAAGATGTGATTTCTTTTATGAAAAATTCGGCAGCCTAACCACGTCACTTAAAAAATTCAGAAAACTAATTGATGAGAGCGGAAAGGGTCTCTCAACAATTAGACATTAAATGGACAGAAATGAGAACGTATAAGAACATACCCTCAACATAAGTAGATGGAAATTAAAAGACACAACATAAAGGAAGTTGGGACTTAAAAGAGGAGGGTGAAAGAATCCCTTACCATGAAGAGTATCTTCGAAATCTTGAAGGTTGGGACCTTGGGAGGCTTGAGGGCACCTTGTGAGGACTCCTTGGGAGGTAAGGAGACCATAACTTTGTTGAGGATTTGTAAATGAAAAGAATGAGGGAAAGGCCTGGTATTTATAGGAGAAGTGAGGGGACAAGTCATTAATGTCCAAGGGACACCTCATACCTTATCTTACTATTCATAAGTCGACCAGAATTATTGCATATTTATTACATCCTTATTGATGTCATTACACACCCGAAACTCAAAAACTATATTTTCACTATTCACCGAAAATTCAACTTTCTCAGAAAAATCCCAAAAATTCACCTTAACCAAATATTGATGCTCTCATTTCAAAAATGAACTCCATTTTATGAAGATAATTTTCTAAATATTTTTAATTTAATTTTTAAATAAAAACACTATTCACTAAAAATTCAATTGTTTCAGAAAAATCACAAAAATTCACCTTAACCAAATATCAGGGCTTTAATTTCAAAAATGAACTCTATTTTATGAAAATAATTTTCTAAATATTTTTAATTTAATTTTTAAATAAAAAACACTATTCACCCGAAAAAACTATTACTTAACCAATAATTTCTGAAACAGTTATTTACCTATTTTATTGAATCACAATCCTTAATCAAGGTGCATAAATTATATTAATAATTTTTTAAGTGAAGTTACTTAATCCATTTGGTCACATTACTAATCATAAGAATAAAATCACTATTCATAATTTACTATTCATCAAAAATTAAGTTGATCTTATTAGAATCTAAATTTCTTACTGAACAAAACTGTAGAATACCATTTTTTGAAAATCATTACACATTTTTAATTATTTAAGGTTTACATAAATATTTTTAAAATATCTTTTTTTTCTAAAATTCATCAATAATATGCATACTATATTTATCCAGACATTTGAAAATCCACAAACTTTATCATAAGAAGAAATCACAATTTTTATTTAAATCAAAGGATTACACAAGGTAGTTACAGTCTCGTTACATAGCCCTTCATAACACCAGCATAGGACCTAAGAGTAAGGTGTGTTGGGGTGATAGAATATTGGGGCGGCTTATCCAACATTGCTTGAGTATGTATTTCTATCAGCTTGAACTTCTCGTGAAGGCGATTTCGTTCCAGCTTCACACGGTGATGTTCGGCTTGGTTTTGGTCTAGAGCAAAGCCCAAAGGTGCTACCTCCTTTCCGAGTTCCATCAGATGGGCTTCAATCGGCCCGAGACTACTGGATAGGGCCATAAAATCACCATTCTATATTAATTAATCTAGATCACTTGTATTTATAGACAATAATCATAAAATTTAGTTTCCAACGGTCTTTTTGACCAAAGGTCATATAACAGTCGAAAACCAACGGTCTTATATTAATTATACTCATTTGATTAAATTAAATAGTTTTGTTGAGTTTAAAATAAAATAACACACAAAGTTATGAAACAAAATTTATTCAAAATTTCGGGTCGTTACAATCTTCCCCCATTAAGAAATTTCATCCTCACAATTTTAAAATTGGGCTTGGAAATTTCATTGAATGTCCCACATCAGAAAAAGAGTCAGTAAAACTATTACTTTAAAAGAAATAAAGGGAAGTACAAAGGTCACCCGAGTTAACCCATACTAGGATTCCATATAGAAAAACATGGATATTAAAGAGAAAACAAAGGTCCATGTTCTGATGGAGAGTTATAGAAAACATGATTAATAGAAAATTAACCACAAGAAGATCACAAAAATAAGATGTGTTAAACGGTCTTTGATTACCCAGTAGGAAAAATAAACCAACAACGTTATTGTTTTACATTCCTTTTCATAATTTTGAGGAATTAATTTACTATATAGAATAAAAACATAAGGAAATATATTTACCTTCAAGTAGAGTTTCATATCTTAATATATTTCCACCAAGAATAATCTTTTCCCCAAACAATGAGCATTCAAAAATACTTGGTCTCATCAAAAGAATAAGAATAATCTTCTAGAAAATCACATAATCCACAAAAGAATAACTATATTTTTCCCTTGTCATTAGTCATCAACTAAAACTAAAATAGTTAGTATGAGATCATATAATCCCCAAAAAGGATAATCCTATATAAAATGAAATATGACTATTAATATCCAAAATTCAACAAAAGTACCCAATGTTCCAGAAAGACCATTCAATACACAACCATCCATAAAATTCTTCAGAATAATCCAAACTAAGATTGGAACCCAAAACTTAGAAGGATTTAATCACATATTCTTCCCCAATAAGTCATAACATTTATCTCTAAATAACATCGACTTCTATTAATGTCTCATACTATAGTGTAATTACCCTATTCACATATTCTCTATGCTAGGTTCATCATTTTACCGAAATAACTCAAATCACCATATGTCCATAATAAATACATAAATTCCTTCAAAAAAAAATTCACCCATTCCTCCTCAATTTAAATCCTATGGTATTATATTTCCCTTAGGATTATAGTACTCCAAAAGAGAAAAAATCATCCAAAATAACCTTTATCATTTAATCACCAAATTATTTTCCTATACAAAGGATATCCATTTGATAAATCATAAGATTCCAAAATCAACTTATGCTTGATCCAAAAAAATAGCAGGTGCATTAGTCAGTATTAAGGGCACAACCACTAACTCATAATGCCCATATCTTGATTGGAAGGCAGTTTTTGGAATATCATCATTCATCACCCTCAATTGATGATAACCAGAACAAAGATCAATATTGGAGAAGAATTGAGTCCCATGAAGTTGGTCAAATAAGTCATCAATTCTTGGAAGAGAGTATTTTTTCTTCACTGTGATCCCATTCAGTTCTCTATAATCAATGCATAGCTGCATCAATCCATCCCTCTTCATCACAAAGAGACTGGTTCTCTCCAAGGAGACACACTTGGTCGGATAAACCCATTCTCCAGAATATCTCGGAGTTGTTTCTTTAATTACTGTAGCTCCACATTTTCCATCCAATAGGGGGTCTTTGACAACAAATGAGATCCAGGTACAAGTTCAATGGAGAACTCTACCTCTATTTCTGGGGGAGGTCCAGGTAACTCCTCAAGAAATACGTCAACATATTTTTAGACGATGGGGAATTTTCTAAAAGAATAAATCCTTCGTGAGAAACTTATTTCATTTACAAATCTTTTAACTAAAAGGATTTTATGTCTTAAAACTTCATGCTTAGTCAATTACATTTTTCTATAATTCCTTAATAATGATTCATAAAAAGCTTATGATTAACCAAACATATCCCCCGTGAGTGTCGTAACCAAGAGTGCAGCAATGCCTATTGTCATGTAACCATTCTCATTTGAGTCTATATCAAAGAGGTTTTTTTGGGTTTTACCCCTATGCACATCTGTGCTAGAGCCACCTCTACCTTCTCGTATCCAGATAGGGATGTATTTTCTTGATAAACCACTTACTCAATACTCACCAAAATAATAGGAAGATTTCCTAAATTTAAAATTTTCAATAGGGTTCTTTCTAAATGTTTCATATCCTAATTTTTATAAATAACTAAACTATCCTTTGATACCAACTATAACATCCCGCCTTTTTATACATAACTTATCATTACATTTTATAAACAGAGGATATTTAAAGGCTAGTGTCTTGGAAATTAGGAACATAAAACATGAGAACAACATAAAATATACTTCTAAACCACTTGTAAGGATTCATCATAGGTTCATCCTATGTACATTTATGGCATCTCAAATCCTGGACCCAGAAATCAAAGGAATGGGTGATCAGAAGGCCCAGTAAGGGTAAACAGGGGAGTCAATGTACTTGTGATATCAATAAGAATTTGAATAACAACATGAAGACCTGAGCAATTGGAGAATATGAATATCATAAAGAAAAGAACATGGAACATAACTTGAATATGTGGCTACAACATTTCATTTATACATTCATGAACATATCACCAAGGACTATCCCCAAGGTGTCATAAAAATTACCAAGGTTATTCACCAAGGTATAGTAAAAGTTGTCATCTCAAGAGATTAATTATTTACCCAATGAATTGGAGAACTATCAGGGCACACCCTTAAAATGCATTTACTTTCATGTGCGCCACATATATAATAACAAAAAATTTCATAAATAACACAAATGGAATCAAAGAAATGGGTTTCATGTCAAAATCGTGACGTTTAAAAAGAGATTAAAAATAAGATTATTATGTCATTTATATCCCATGGAAAGGGAGTGGGAGTTATATGTGTGTCAATTATAGAATAAAATATATCATCTTTATATATTTATGAACAAACATTGAAAATAAATATGTCTGGGTAATCACATAAATAAACAATTGAATTTCTTGAGAGAAAGAGATATAAATTTTGAGATGAAATTTCTGCAGCATGATGACTATATAACATGGTTTTAGAAAACATTGAAAAGAGAGGAGAAAAGGGTCACCCACTCATTAATAACTCATAATACAGTATGGGTACTGAATAAGATCATGGTATAGATATTTATAGACATTCCACATGAAAAAGGAAACATGAAAGAAAACAGAAGATGTGATTTCTTTTACGAAAAATTCGGTAGCCTTAGGGCGTCACTTAAAAAAATCAGCAAATAGATTGATGAGAGCGGAAAGGTTCTCTCACAATTAGACATTAAATGGATAGAAATGAGAGCATATAATAACATACCCTCAACATAAATAGATGGAAATTATAAGACACAACATAAATAAAGTCATGACTTAAAAGAGGAGGGTGAAAGAATCCCTTACCTTGAAGAGTAACTTTGAAAGTGTGAAGGTTGAGACCTTAGGAGGATTGAGGGATCCATGGGAGTACTCCTTGAGAGGTAAGGAGACCAGAAGTTAGTTTAGGAGGATTTGGAAATGAAAATAATGAGGGAAAGTGTAACTCCCCAACCCCAGTTACCCAGATCCGTTGCATTATTTTGATACATTGGCACAATTACAAGGAATCAAGTCCCGAAGGACCGACCAGTTTAGTGGTCTTGGAAAACAGATTACCTACATTAACTTTACATTAAAATTTGAAATTTAAAACAAAACATATATAGTTCTTTGAGAATTCCATTTTTCCCTGTAGCTTAACCCTGCATATCAATCATAATACCCCTCTTGGAATCCTCAGAAAATAAAACATAAGAAAGGGGTGAGCTCAGATGCTCAGTATGGGTAAATAATTTTGCGGAAGCTATAAATTTTTAAGGTAGGATGTGTGATAAAATAAATCATTTTATAAATAAACTTGAACATAATATGGTAAAAATAAATGAAATATTACCATATAAACATGCACATGGATATTCTACTGGTTGAATAATCACATGTAATAACTAATTTCATAATGAGGGAATGCCTAATACCGGACATCATTACCGCATAGTCAAGGCCTCGTGTCAAGAATACAAATAAATATTTTTGTCCAGGCCGTATGCCAACACACTAGTTTGTCTCATGAGACCTACCGATGCATCGAGGAGCTATAGCGGGCTCTACCAATCACTTACTAAGTCCACTGCATTCCTCATATGAAAAAGTTGAAACATAACATAAACATTTGTATTGAAACTAGAATAAGAAATGTCAATAAATTAACCATAAACCATGAATGGTATAAAAATAGAACATCTACAGTCAAACATATCATAACTCATTCAATACAATATGGAAGATTGTATAAAAAATCAACCTCAATCAAAAATAATATCCAGTAAAGGATGCTGACATAGTTGAAAATGATGAGTAAAACTTTTTGAGAGAAATAACCTTTTTGTAAAATAATTTAAAAGTCACACATTTTTAAAGTAAGTAATTTAAAAGATATTCTTGAATCCAAGTGTCCCACACCACTTTGAAACTTTTGAAAATAATTATCACTTCAAAATGTTCATGTCCATATAAATAAATCCTTAAAATCATTTTGAAAACACGGACATTATTTAAAAAGATTTAGAAAGATAAATATTTAAAACATTTAAAATTAATATCTTGATAAAGAGTGCCATTAAAAATCTTTAATATATTCATTTTGAAATCATTTTTATGAAAAATGGTAATGGATGATAAAAATGTCCCATTAAATACTTACACATAAACAATCTCCAGTAATAATGAGATTGAGGAATTAACCCTTACCAATTTGGTAACTCACGAAACCTACACCCCATGAAAGAGGTATCATACAATGAATGTAAATACACATAAATTAAAGTGTATTACACAAAGAATATAATTATGGCCAGTATATACACCACACAAAAGGTAATAGTGTCAATATGGCACGAATCTCACGGGAATAAGGAGTGAGATGAAAACCCCTTACCTTGCACTTTCCTTTGGTCGAGGGTACGTTTAACCTCCTTTTTGATGATTTTTGTATGTTTATTAAATTATACTAGAACCATATTAATATTTATGATATTATACATGATTCATTTATGACTTTATACAACCCAGTTAATAATAATTTCCATGTTAAATTAACATTTCGGGTAATAATCGCCTTCTTTATAGTACATGTTTTAACTTGTTACTCTTGATTATATCACTTAGACCAAAATTTATGTACTTAAAGAATATAAAACATGATTTATAAATCATATATATTTAGAATATAAATATCTATAGTAGTCATATATATGAAATGAAAAACATCATTTATGGAGATGGTAGTTCGTACGTACGCATAAACGTTGTTTCCGTTTTCATATTGTGTTGAACGGAACTAAGTGAATAAGATATATGTAAGTACCCACAAAAACATATATATAAATATATATATCTCCAGTAGAATTATTATGTCATATATTACATACTTATTAGTAATATATATTTTTATAATCATCGATGAATGGTGAATGTGGAAATGAATCTCATCACATCGTGGAGATGGAAATCCGTACGTACACACGAGTGACAATATCATTTCCTTAAAGGTGTGGAATTGGATGGTATTTTAATTTTACAGAGACATTAGAATGTTACATATTATTCATCATTATACCCATCCAAATAACATAGTTTTGAATAACAAATTACACCACGGTGTGGAGACGGTAAGCCGTACGTATGCACGCATGGTGACATTATCATTCATAATATGGATAGAATAATGAATATATTTGTTCCATATTAATAATAACATCACAGTATATATAAGATACTGGAGTTATTATTTTATAATGGAAACAACAAAGAAAGAGTAAGTGGAAGAATTCGAGAACTTGAAAGAGGGTGGTTAAAACATTACCTCTTATTCAGGTTCTTCCTTTTTATTTGATCCAAAGGGCTCCTTAAGTTAGCTTTCTAATAAAAATAATGCCTCTAGGATAATGCGAGGTAAGTTGGGAGGATATTTGGGAAGGTGTTGGCCGAGACAAATGGCATTTTAGGTGTGAATTTGAGAGAAGGGGAAGTTCCCTTTTATAAGAGGGGTGAGAGTCACTTTAGGAAAATATTAAAGCATTAATTTATTATACAATAATATTCAGTTTATAATGGTTCCGAATAAATTTATTTCGAGCCTTAGGTGGTTATGGGTTGAAATAATCTCAACCAATAGGTTTTAGACTAGTTTAGGTTACCATTTTAACATTATCGTTTAGATTTAACTCTTAGTTAAATAGTTTAACTTTTACCGTGTCTTCTTATATTTTTACGCTATATGGTTAATAAACTTACTCTAAACATCCAAGAGAACCTTAAGTGGCTCATTAATGACATATATAATATTATTTATGTCCTTTTTCCAAACCTTACATTTTTAGGAATATTATATCAACCAATAATATAGTATTTGTTTTAAATATTAATTTATGTCAATTTTGACACGATTTGGTATTTTGTTTTTGTGAAAGTAATAACAACTTAAAAAACTTCGAAAATGATACATTGAATCATCCCTATCATGTCATATTAACCTAGATAATTCTTTTATGTCATAAAAACTATGAAATTATATTTATTTTAATATTTATAATACCATATATTTGATTCTTTCATGAATATGGTAACTACTGTATCATCATTTTGTCATAAATAAATAAATTTATTTAATGTCTAAATATTATAAATAAAATACCATGATGTAGGAAATATTTTTATCTTTATTATATATATTTATAATCGAATATATCTTATGAATAACCCTATATTAAAAATGTTTTATTTATTAAATTTTGATTTTAACTCTTTTAACTCTTCTTTGAATTAAATAATAATAAATGTCCTAATCTAATCCATGTGGACCTAAATGATAATATATTATTCCTAAGGTTGTTTTGGGTCGATATAAACTTGTCCAATAGAATTAGGACATGTGTTAGGGTAATATTAATATCATTTTTACCCTTAATTATCCTATTTACTTTTAACCGTGGTAAATAAAAGTAAAAAGTTATTATTCACCCAAAATTATTTTTATCTTATTGAACCACATTTTACTCTTTAATATTAACCATGTCTCTTGGATTTTTGAAATTCAACTCATAGAAGTGTTAAAATTAAGTTTTATGTAAATTTGCAAATTCTCTTAGGCGGTGGGTAAAAGACGATGAAAAGTTCAACAAAGTTTTTATATATCTAAAATTATTATAAACTGACTCCAATGAATTACATTTAACTTATACAGGTATTATGTATCTATTTGTACCTAAAATAAATTTAAATAAAATAAATAATTATTTAAATAAAAATTCCTTTTTAAATAATAACATAGTGTTTTTTCACTATTCATCAGAAATTGAACGTTTTCAGAAAAATACGGAAAAAAACCATAGGCTAATTTTGATATTATGAATCCAAAAATAAATTCTATTTTAACAAATTAAAAACATATAAGTTTAATTTATTAATTTAAAATTAATTGTCGTTGTCAAAACCAAAAGGCATATTTTTAACAAACAATATATATCAAAAGATTGACACTTTTTTATGTCTAATCTCAAAGCGGAATTACTAAAAATGAAAAGAATTGGATTAAATGGTAAAAATATAATCTATTTATACTTCCAAACCATTAAATTATTAATTTAACACTATAAATTATTTTGATTAAAAAAGTTTTTTCAGTTAAAATATAGTATTTTCACTATTCACCCAAATATGAAAGTTATCAGGAAAACACCAAAAATTTATTGAAACTAAATTGTTATGTCCCAATTATAAAGAAGAAGTTTATTTTGTCAAATGTAATATATAAAAGTTTCTAATATTTCATTTAAAAGGGTTCACCATTAAAAGGCTGTAAAAGTGCATTTCTGAAAAAATACTTCTTTTATCTCAAAAAATGAATTAGTTCTTACATTATGTCTAAGAATATCATAATATGGATTATAAAATTATAAGGATTATATATAGTTCAAATTTTAGTTAATACTATTCATAACCACTTCGGAACGGCTAGGTTGATAAGTTGTGGTGCGCTTGAACTCGGTGTTGCGTGTAGTGCAAGTTATTGAATTATTTTGAAGAAATAACGTACTTTGAAATCTTGGGGTGTTACATTCTTCCCTCCTTCAATAAATTACGTCCTTGAAATTTTAAATTGTTCTTCGAAAATAAAAGGTTAAAAATAGAAAATACCTTTGTGGGAAAACCCACATCAGAAATTGGGTTAATAAAATTTAGTCTTAATAAGAGGAAAAGGGGAATGAAAAAGTCACCACAAAATTATGATCTCAATTAGGAGAACATTGGTGGAAATTAGAGACACATAATTGGAGGGAAAATGTAAATATTTATAGGGAGTGATTGAGGTCATCAATCAAATACAATTGTTTAATTGTGGGCCTCAAAGCCACCAATCTATGATGATTTAAAATACCACCGGTTCAACAAAATGTAAGGTATTAGGATAACACATTTTTGGTTTTAATCCCCCTTCCCTAAAGTTTAAAAATTAATTTATCCATAAAATAAGGGGAATATATATATATATATATATATGTATAAATATACTTGAAATGTAGAGTTTCATCCTTCAACAAATTTCTACCACAAACTCATCTTTCACTCTAAAAGATAATTGACCATAAAAAATATATTCTATTTATCTTATTCGTTTAGGGTAAAAAAATGAATTTATAATTCATCTACCAGACCCTTAAAAAACTACATTATTCAATCCAGGACATCACATGGGTCAGTGATAGGTGATACACCTCTGTCTCCCTTCTGTTGCGGGTTCATGTCTCATGGCCTTGCCAGACGCGACGGGTTGCCGCCCGACCTCCAGGTTGTCCTTTTTATGGAAATCCAAAAATAATCTTAACAATAATATCCAATTTAAAACATAATCAATTCAAGCCTTTAGAATTATCCAAAATACTTATATCCAAACTCTCAGTCCAAAATACATAAGGAAGTTAAACATAATGAGGATCTTTTTTTCCAGGTAATAACATGTGAATGCCTTCCCCATGTATTCTTTTACAACACCGCAACATCTTAAATTACCAAAATCAAGCATCTCTTATTCCAAAATCACTACCTCATTATTAGGACCATATTAAGGATTACCTTTCCTTAAACCATTTATTTACCAAAAAGTGTAGCTTATTATTAAGTCACTTTTCATAGAACCATATAATCTCATATCCTCAATAAAATAGTACTGCAGTACAATCCTTATTTATATCCACTATTCATGTAACCGGTATACTATTGATACAACACTCAAATAAAATAATTCTATAATAACAACATAAGAACAATAGTCATTATTCTTCATCTGAGGTAGTATCATAACTTGATTATTATCCAATAACATCATTTGTTGTATACTCTTATGAATGGGACATTGATTCATGTAGTGTCTCAATGCCTTCCAGATGTAGCATTTTACATTTGAAAACTTTTTCTTACCCTTGTAATCACATACTTGGTGTCCTTTTTCTCCACACTTATAACAAACTCCCATTCCCTTCAAGAATTTACCAAGGTGATTCATTCCACATTTATCACATATTGGAAAATCCTTCTTTACCCTCTCCCCTTTATCCATCTTTCTCTCTTCCATCCTTTTCTTGTCTTTATCTCTTTCAAAGCCATAGGACTCAAGGAATTCTTTACTTATCTTATTAACACATGATACTATTTATTCATATTTTGAGAATACATGGGAGACTATTTCCCTTCTAAATGTTGTCATAATACCATGAAAGATATGATCCTTCTTACTCTTTGGATCATACATTTTACTGGAGTTCACATTCTTTATATTGGGTTCCATTTCTATACAATGGAATACACTAGGTCAGTTTATGAATCACAATTCATAATTCCAAACATGTAAAATAAGTAACGTAAATTGAACAGTTTATGGATATAATATCTAATCACAAAATTGTTTTCTTTGAGGAGGTATATACTCACAAACCCTTAATAGTGGTTTGTAAAGAAAACTATAATTATCCTAAGCATATCCCCCGGGAGTGTCGTAACCAATAGTGTAGCAAGGCTTGTTGTCGTGAACCAGTTCCCATTTGAGTCTAGCTCAAAGTGGTGTTTTCAGGTTTTACCCCTAGGTAAATCTGTGCCAGATCCGCCTCTACCTACTCATATCCAGACATGGATGTATTTTCTTGGAAAACTCACAAAATATTTACATTAAAAAATTCTAGGAAGTTATTCTATACTAATATTCAATGTCTATCTTACGGTGATGTTATTTAATCAGAGTTTATCTAAATCTAGTTTATAAGGTTATTGCTAAAGATCCTCTGATACCAACTTTAATTCCCCAACCCTAGTTACCCAGAGTTGGTGCATTATTTTGATAGATTGGCATGATTATAAGGAATCAAGTCCCGAAGGACCGACCAGTTTAGTAGTCTTGGAAAACAGATTACATACATTAAATTTACATTACAATTTGAAACATAAAACACAACATAGATAGTTATTTGAGAATTACATTCTTCCCTGTAGATTATCCCTGCATAACAATCATAATACACTTCTTGGAATCCTGGGAAAATAAAACATAAGAAAGGGGTGAGCTCAGATGCTCAGTAAGGGTAAATAATTTAGCGGAAGCTATAAAATTTTAAGGCACAATGTGTAATAAAAAAAATCATTTTAAACATAAACTTGAACATAATATGGTAAAAATAAATGAAACATTACCATATAAATATGCACATGGATATTCTACTAGTCGAATAATCACATGTAATAACTAATTTCACAATGAAGGAATGCCTAATACCAGACATCATTACCATATAGTCAAGGCCTCGTGCCAAGACTAAAAATACATTTTTTTGTCAAGGCCTTATTCCAAGACACTAGTTTGTCTCATGAGACCTACCGATGCATCGAGGAGATATAGTGGGATCCACCCGTCACTTACTAAGTCCAATGTATTCCTCATATGAAAAATTTGAAACATAACATAAACATTCGTATTAAAACTAGCTTACGAAATGTCAATACATTAACCATAAACCATGAATGGTATAAAAAAAAATAACATCCACATTCAAACATATCATAACTCCTTCAATACAATATGGAAGATTGTATAAAAAATCAACCTCAATCAAAAATAATATCCAGTAAAGGATGCGGACATAGTTGAAAATGATGAGTAAAACTTTTTGAGATAAATATACTTTTTGTAAAATCTTTTAAAAGTCACACATTTCGAAAGGATGTAATTTAAAAGATATTCTTGAATCAAAGTGTCCCATTACACTTTGAAACATTTGAAAAGAATTATCATTTAAAAACATTCATGTCCATATAAATAAATCCATAAAATCATTTTGAAAACATGGACATTAATTAAAAATATTTAGAAAGATAAATATTTAAATCATTTAAAATTATTATCCTGATAAAGAGTTCCTTTAAAAATTCTTTAATATATTCATTTTGAAATCATTTTTATGAAAAATGGTAATGAATGATAAAAATTTCCCAGTATATACTTACACATAAACAATCTATGATAATAATGTGATTAAGGAATTAACCCTTACCAATTTGGTAACATACGAAACCTACACCCCATGAAAGCGGTATCATACAATGAATGTCAATAAACATAAATTAAAGTGTATTACACAAATAATACAATTATCGGCAGTACATACACCACACAAAAGGTAATAGGGCAATATGGCACGAATCTCATGAGAATAAGGAGTGAGATGAAAACCTATTACCTTGAACTTTCCTTTGGTCCATGGTACGTTTAACCTCCTGTATGAAGATTGTTGTATGTTATTAAATTATATCAGAACCATATTAATATTTTTTATATCATACAATATTCATTTATGACTTTATACTACCCAATTAATAATAATTTCAATTTTAAATTTACATTTCGGGTAATAATCACTTTCTTTATAGTACGTGTTTTAAGTTGTTACTCTTGATTATATAACATAGACCAAGATTTAAATATTTTCAGAATATAAAACATGATTTATATAGCATACATACTTAGAATATAAATATGTATAATAGACATATATATGAAATGAAAAACACTGTTTATGGAGACGGCAGTCCGTACGTACGCATAAATGCTGTTTCCGTTTTCGTATCGTGTTGAACGGAACTAAGTGAAAAAGATATATGTAAGTACACACACACATATATATATATATATATATATCTCCAGTAGCATTATTATGTCATATATTACATACTTATTAGTAATATATATTTTTATACTCGTCGATGAATGGTGAACGTGGAAATGAATCTTATAACGTCGTGGAGACGGTAATCCATACGTACGCACGAGCGACAATATCATTTCCTTAAAGGTGTATAATTGGATGTTATTTTAATTTTAAATAGTCATTATAATGTTATTTTTATTATTTATATACATATTACTCATCATTATACCCATCCAAATAACATAGTGTTGAATAACAAATTACACCACGGTGTGGAGATGGTAAGCCGTACGTACGCACGCATGGTGACATTATCATTCATAAGATGGATAGAATAATGAATATAGTTGTTCCATATTTATAATAACATCATAGTATATATAAGATACTGGATTAATTATTTTATAATGGAAAAAAAGAAAGAATAAGTGGAAGAATAAGAGAACATGAAAGAGGGTGGTGAAATCTTTACCTCTTCTTCGGGTTCTTCCATTTGATATGATCAAAAGGGCCCCTTAAGTTAGCTTTATGATCAAACTAAGTCCTCTAAGACCAAGTTATGGATGTTGGGAGGATATTTTAGAAGGGTTTGGCTGAGCCAAATGGCATTGGAGGTGTGAATTTTAGAGAAGGGAAAGTT
Source organism: Viscum album (assembly GCA_963277665.1). Taxonomy (NCBI): domain Eukaryota; kingdom Viridiplantae; phylum Streptophyta; class Magnoliopsida; order Santalales; family Viscaceae; genus Viscum; species Viscum album. Next base: position 688,175,508 of record OY728150.1, read on the forward strand.
CCCTTTTATAAGAGGGGTGATGGTGACTTTAGGAAAAGATTAAAGTATTAATTTATTATACAATCATATTCGGTTTATAATGGTTCAAAATGAATTTATTTAGAGCCTTAGGTGGTTATGGGTATAAATTATCTCAATCAATAGGTTTTAGACAAGTTTATGTTACCATTTTAACATTATCTTTTAGATTTAACTCTTTGTTAAATAGTTTAACTTTTACCGTGTCTTCTTGTATTATTACTCTATATGGCTAATAAACATACTATAAACATTCAAGAGAACCTCAAGTGGTTCATTAATGGAATATATAATATTATTTAAGCCCTTTTTCAGAACCTTACATTTGTAAAAAATTTATATCAACCAATAATATAGTATTTTTTTAAATATTAATTTATGTCAATTTTGACACTATTTGGTATTTTGTTTTTGTGAAAGTCATCACAACTTGATAACTTCTAAAACGATACATTGAATCATCCCTATAATGTCATATTCACCTATAAAATTCGTGGATGTCAAAAAAACAATGAAATTATATTTATTTTAATTTTTATAATATTATTTATTTGATTCTTTCATGAATAGGGTAATTACTGCATCATCATTGTGTCATAAATAAATTTATTTATTTAATGTCTACAAATTATAAATCAAATACCATGATATAGGAAATCTTATTAGATTTATAATTAATCTTTATAATAGAATTTATCTTATGAATAAACCTATATTAAAAATGTTTTAGTTATTAAACTTTGATTTTAACTCTTTTAACTCTTATTTGAATTAAAAAAATAAATGTTCAAATCTAATCCATGTAACATCCCAGGTAAATAATGAATATTAATTTTTTATATTTATCCATATTTGTGAATAAAATGTTAAAATTAATTTAAAGGGGATGCTATGCTCGATGGCGTACCCAATACACAACAACGAGTTTCTTTGAAATCTTACGTTGCACTCTAATAATATAATAATATTATTTTAAATGATAGATAACGTCTAGCCGTTGGAATATAGGGAATGAAAATAAGTAACTACCAAATGATTATATATGTTTTTCAAATATTTTTACTTTTATCCAATAAATGTTAGAGGCTTAAAATGCGAATGAATCCAATTTTATGCGTAAATATTCTAATATTCTTTAAAAGGTTGATTAACCGTCTTTTGATGGCGAACCCTTTTCAAATCAACTTGTTGAAAATTTTATATGTTATATTGGATCAAATAAAATCATTCATTAGAATTGTTATATCAAAATTTACTATGTGTAGGTTTTAGTTATTTTTTTGATAAAGTCCATTTTTAATGAATAAGTGAAAAATGTTGTATTTTAATTCAACACTTCTTTTAATATAATTTTTTTATTTGATTAGATCATCTTTTTAATTTGTTTTAAAAATAAATTAGAATATATTTTTACCATTTAATCCAATGGTGGTCATTGGAATTAATTTCACTTTGAAATTGGACTTAAACTAGTGTCAATCTTTTAATGGATATTATTTCTTAAAAACACGCTATTTGTTTTGACAACGGGAATTAATTATTAAATTAATTAATGAAAATTATATTTTATTTTTAATTTTTTAAAATATAAATCATTTTTGAATTCAGAATATCAAATATATCTTAGGGTGAATTTTTGGTATTTTTCTGAAAAACTTTAATTTTTGATGAATAGTGAAACCACTAAGTGGTAGTTAATAAACTGATTTTTCGTTTAAATGAAACATTCCCAATTCTGTGATTTGAATTTCAAAAATCCGACATAAATGGTTGTCATTAGGATGTAAAATTTGGTTCAATGGGATTAAAATAATTTTTCTGGTGAATAGTAACTTTTATGTTTTATTAATCGCGATTAAATGTAATTACTGTAATTTAAGGTAAAGATAATGTTATAATAATATGAAATGACCATAAAACATGTCTTACACTTATTGGATGAGTCATGGCCGAACAATAAAATCCATGGGTCAACTTGGGGACCCCATGGAGCCACTTGGGTAGGAAAATTACATTAATAGCTATTTATTTAAAGTTAAAATAAAAATGTCAAAAACATGTATTATTATAACAAAATAATTTTTACATGGGGTTATACAAGTCATATTTTTTACTATAAATATTAACTATAAAGATAAAACGATTTAATACATCATAGTAGTTTTTTTATAATTTTTATACATTAAATAAATTAATTTATTTAAGACACCATGATGATGCAGCGATTACCTCATTAATGAACGATTTAAATAAAATGAAACGATAATGTAAAATATAAGACTTAAACTTGTCAAAAAACTATTGTATGAGTATATTTCGAACCATTGACACCTTATACTATAAATATATCAATTTGGGACCTTTAAAATCCGAAACTCATTTTTATATAAAGTAACATTTCTTTACTTTCGAAGAGTGCCCCTCCTCTCTCTTATAAAAGGCCCCCACCTCTACCTCCTTACCAACACCTCTCAAGCCATTGGCTTGGAAAACCTCTGCTCATTTTGTCTCTAAATATCCCTCTATTACTCATATAAGCCTCACTTTGGGCATAATCCTTTCCAAGGAAGCCTTTGGGCTCAAATCAAAAAGATTTACCCGATTTTAAGGTAATGTCTTCACTTCTGTTCTTTTGTTTTATTTTGCTTCTCCAACCCCATAAACTATTTTTATTCCTTTTTTAGTAACAAAACAAGTATCTTCAATATACTAGTATGCTTATATAATAAGGAATCGAGCTACACTTCCACACAACTCCGTCTAATGGTTAAATAACATACTGTTTCTGTGGATGGTGAATTACTGCCTCACGAAACAATGATTGTTCAATATTTTTTTAACACCTTCATAGGTGGCCATTAAGATGTCACTATATTTATATATGATATATAATATGTTTATTTTTTTCTTAATCTTCAATATTTTTCATTTATGGTATTCCTTTATGGTTTCCATTATGGGTAAACGCGATATCTTCATTTTAGGAAGTGCGGACTACCGCCCCCTCAAAGTGATTTGATTCGTTAATGCCATATGTGGGATGTATAAAGGATGTAATTAATGGTATTACATATGATATAATACAGTAATTGTAATATAACTTTATATCATTATTATTTCATTCCATTGAATACAAAAAAAAGAAATGAAAGTAGTGTTCATGCGTACGTACGGCTTACCGTCTCCATGAACGATACATTTCATTTCTTATCTCAAAGTGTTATGTACTATTATAAGTACATATATATGATGGATATATATGTCATATATAACATCTAAATGAGGGATATAATTCTAGATTTATAATATATATATCTCATTTAGTTTTAATTCCATTAATATGACAAAGAAATGAATGTAGCGTTCATGCGTACGTACAGCCTACTGTCTCCATGAACGGTGCATTTCATTTTTTGTCTCCAAATTTTATGTAATAATATAAAATTAATATATACTCGATATATATGATATTTAAATCATTGACAATTTTTTGTAGATGATGTACCTATAACTTCATGGAAAAGTCTTTTCCAACAAACTCAATTTTGACTCATGTACCGAACATCGACAAAAATGTCTGATATGAACTAACATTATTAACCAATTATTATAACATTATAATATATAATATCAACTTAATAATAATCTTTAAATTAGTTCCTTAATAAATTATAAATTTACCAAAGTTTATTATTTAGGAATATAAAGAAACGAACAAGGCAAGTCGGACTTGAGGTTAGGGATCCTACCTCTCTCCTTATTTTTAAGTAATCTCTTTTATGTCATTTCTATTAATCTCATATTTCCTATATTTGGGAATGTTATTTTATATTCCTAATAATTTAATTTTTATATTCATATTATGAGATACCCTATTTGATCTCATAAATCCATTTTTGGATGTTTTAAGAGGCGCTGTTAGGCTGCCGAGTTTTCGTAAGGGATTTTTCATCTCACTTTTATTCCCGTGATATTTATGCTACATTTCCCACCATTTCCATTGAGTGGTGTATGTACTTCCAATTATTCTACTCTTTGTGTAATATACTTTTGTTTATGGGTATTTACATCAATGTTGTATAGTCCTTCTTTTATGGGGTGTACGTTTCAGAAGTTACCCAATTCGGTAAGGGAAACTTTCACCCTACTCATTTTAAAAGACTTATTTTTGTTAGGTCTTTTAATCTTATTATGATGGGATATTTTGTTATATATCCTTATTTCTATAAATTTAATTTCCAAGTGATGAGATACCCCTTTTTACCTCTCATCATATCATTTTATGAATTCTAAAGTGATGCCGTTTGGCTCTCAGATTTCTGTAAGGGAACCTCTTAACCCTCTTTCAATTATTTGGGTTAAACCTCTACTTATTGATTTTATTATGCCAAGATTATGTGTGGAATATCTATGTTGTAATTTCCACAAATCATTGTGTGGATATAATATTTCTACACATAATCGTCTCATTGATACATTCTTATGTCATTTATAAGAACTAGTATGGGAAATCATAACTGAATCTCATTTCATTGAGTTAAATATCTATGTCATTGGTTTTGTTTTTCCATGAGTACGTGTGAATGACCTCTGATTTTTTTACACTTAATATCCACATATATTTGGTGTATTTATATTTTTCACACATAATAATGTAATTGATTTATCCTTAATCAAAGGATACCGAATTTGTAAGGGACTTCGTCTCAATATCCTTTCATTGAGGCATATTTTGTTGTATACACAACTTTCTTTTATACGGTGTATAAACCCCTTTGACTTCTACTTTTATTCAAAAGGAATTTTTTCTATACGAAACGTTTTACTAAACAACAATAAGTATGTTTATTTTTAACGTATGCGATGACAACGACCATTCCGCTGCCGCGAGTATTATTTGATCTTTGGCTTCCTCAAAAAGCCGTTATATTTTTAAAAGTAAATAAATACCATATAATCTTTTATGTATTTTGTTATTAAAAATGGTTTTGATAATGGATTTGTTATGTCAATATATTTAAGTGATATATTGTTCGTGAACTTTGGAAATGTTTTCTTTCCTTTATAATTGTTTTATGTGTTATGATTTTATAATGGTACATGGACATTTGACCGGTGGTTACTTGATAAACCATATGACGAGTGGTGCTGTGAATACCAGGACAAGTGGTTACGTTATAACCTCCAATGCATTAGGTATGGATGTTGGTCGTATGGCTATTCCATTAAGTGATATGTGTGGAAGTCGATCGTATGGTTATTCCATTTAAGTATGTTTATGTCCCAAGTTAACTTTCTATGTTATGTGTAATTTATATGGGTTTTATTGTAATATTTTGGTTACAAAAGGGTAAGTAATGATCTTTTTTCAGTGAAGAGTTTTTTACTACTTCAAAAAGTTGAAAAGTATTACTTTGATAAAGTATTATTGGTTTACTTGTTGTTTTGAAAAACTAATTGTTTTCTTTATTTATGTATCCTTTACTGGGCTTTTTATGCTCATACCAAGTTTTTGAAATGTTTTACACAAGACTTAAAGATGAATAGGGTCAAGGATGAGATCAAGGAAAGACATGCTATCTAAAACATGGATCTAGACATGTTTCTTTTTGAGAGTTTTTATTTTATGGAAACTTAGTAGAAGTTTCTAATTTGTAATCTTTTGAGATGTAATAGTTATGACCTAATTCTCTAAAACTCTAATCCTGAAACAATACTCTCTATGAATTATTCATTTAATTCATGATTATCTAATGTTTTAAGGCTGGGTCCTTACAGTTGGTATCAAAGGTCAGTTTAGATAACTTTAGAGGTTAGAGTGTTGCTTAAGAATAAGTGACAAGTTGTGTATAACCACAATGGTTATTATATTAGATGGAGTCATTGTTTTCTTTGGAAATGTAGAATTAGTTTGAGATAACTTGGATAACTATATCTTAGTGTTTATCTTCCTCATTATTATATGATGATTTTAATAATATTCTCACACTGACATTTTTGGTTTTAGTAAATGGCTGGATCTAGCAGGCACCAAAGTAACAGTGGATGTGAAGGAAACTATGACAGTTTTCATGAGTGAGAAACTGAATGATATGGGAGATGAAATGAGAACTCTTGTGTTTATCCTTAACCAACTATCTGGAGTCATGATTGACCACCTAAATCTTGGTTATTTTTATAAGGCATCATATATGCGAGAAACCAATCCCTACGGAACTTTAGGTTATAATTATAAAGGTAAGTGTGTTCAAAAACCTATGTGTCAAATATGTGGAAAGGAACACTTAGGAAAATGTTTCAAAGGGATAGAAATAGGCTATAGATGTGGAAATGAATGTCATAAATCAAGAACCTGTCATGGAGAAAGGAATGATCCAGTTGACTTGAGGAAAGGGAAAGGTTTTTTTTCTGAGGGATCAATTGAATGTTTTAAATGTGGTGTGCATGGTCATTATGAAAGAACATGTCCTATGAAGATGTTTCGGGAATGGGATCACCAATATTGTACAAATATTCGCTTACCAATACCTAATTCCATTCCGATTGAGGATGAAGAAACTGACAATGACCAATCGAAGGCATGTATTATTTCTTAACATTTGTTTTCCTATGTTGGAATGGTAGGATATGATTCATGATTTTGATTGTAGGAATGATGTATTTCATTATAAGTTGGAAAGGAATGGTTAATGGATCATTAAGAATGTTGAATGAGTAAGAAGTCAACATTTAAGGGATTCAAGAGTTATGTTGAAATTCTTAAAAGTATTAAGTCTCTTCTGATGATGGGGTTACATTAGAAGACTTTTTATAGTATGTGTAACCCTGATGTTTGATATATGAAAATTTTATTCAAGGAATAGTTATCTGTTCTTTTGTGGACATAGTTATAAAGAACCATTTGGGAATATATGATCCTTACTTTTGAGGTAATTATGGGTTACTATATGTTATGATGGAAAATGAAAGGCATGAGATAAAATTGAGGTTAAATTATGTTATGTTTATTTTTGATGATTTTATCTCTTTTTGGTGAATGTTTTGAGAATTATATATTTTGGAAAAAGGACAACACGTAGACCGTGTGACAACCCGTCTCGTCGGACAAAGCTGTGGGAATCAAACCCACAACCAAAGTGCGACTGGTATTTATCACCTACCACTGGACTACATGAAGTCCCTAGTTAGTTTGACTAATTATTTTTAGTTAGATAATTTTATGAATCAAGAGTAAGTTTATTTTGGGTTATATATGGAAATTATTAACCTGTCATAGAGGATATGTGATTAGGTTAATAACATTTAAATATGATACTTTAATAGAAACTAATGTTATTTGGAGATAAATGTTAATTTTTACCTTGGAAGACTATGTGATTAAATCCTTCAAATATTTGGGTTTCAATCTTAGTTTTGTTTAATTTGAATAATTTTATGGACGAATTGTTTATCGAATGGTCTTTATTGAAATTTGGGTTTTGTTGAAAAATTTTGGAGATTAAGAATAGATTTTCTTTTTATAAAGGATTATCCTTTTGTGGATTATCTGATCTTATTCTAACAATTTTGGTTTTTTTCTAAAGTCATGGGAAATATATAGTTCTCATTTGTGGATTAGGTGATTCTCTAGAAGTTTATTATAGCGCTCTTAGTGTGAACAAGTCATCCTAAATTCTCGCCTTTTAGAGAAAATATGAGTTTGTGTAAGAAATGTAGTAAACTTTGAAAGTCAACATGACAAGTAAGTATGTTTCCTTATGTTTTAGTTAAGTTCATAAATAAATTCCTCAATGAAAAGTAACTTAAAACAAAAATGTTGTCTGTTAATTTTTCCTACTGGGGAATCAAATACCGTTTAACCCATCACAAGTTTGTGATTTCCTGGTGGTTAACTTTCTCCTAAAAATGTTTTCTATCACCCTCCATCAGAACATGGCCCTTTGTTTTCTCTTCCATGTCCATGTTTTCCTACATGTAATCCTAGTATGGGTTAACATGGGTGACCTTTGTACTTTTCTCTCTTTATTTTAAAGTAATAGTTTTACTGACTATTGATCCGATGTGGGACATTCAATGAAGTTTCCAAGCCCAAATTTTAAAATTGCGAGGTTGCAATTCCCAAAAGGGGGGAAGGATGTAACATCGTAGGTAAATAAAGAATATTAATTTTTCATATTTATCCATATTTGTGAATAAAATGTTAAAATTAATTTAAAGGGGACTCTATGCTCGATGGCGTACCCAATACGCAACAATGAGTTTCTTTGAAATCTTACGTTGCACTATAATAATATAATAATATTATTATAAATGATAGATAACATCTAGCCATTGGAATAGAAGGAATCAAAAGAACTAACGACAAAATGATTATATATGTTTGTCAAATATTTTTAATTTTATCCAATAAATGTTAGAGGCTTAAAATGCGAATGAATCAAATTTTATGCGTAAATATTCTAATATTCTTTAAAAGGTTGATTAACCGCCTTTTGATAGAGAACCCTTTTTAAATACACTTTTTGACAATTTTATATGTTATATTGGACCACATAAAATCCTTCATTAGAATCGGGATATCAAAATTTACTTTGTGTAGGTTTTAGTTATTTTTTTTTGATGAAGTCCATTTTTAATAAATAAGTGAAAAATGTTGTATTTTAATTCAAAACTTCTTTTAATATAATTTATATATATTATTAGATAATATTTTGAATTGGTTTTAAAATTAAATTATAATATATTTTTACCATTTAATCCAATGGTGGTCATTGGAATTAATTTCACTTTGAAATTGGACTTAAACTAGTGTCAATCTTTTAATAGATATTGTTTCTTAAAATCACGCTATTTGTTTTGACAGCAGGAATTAATTATTAAATTAATTAATTCGAGTTATATGTTTTTAATTTTTTAAAATAGAAATCATATTTGAATTCGGAATAACAAATATAGCTTTGGGTGAATTTTTGGTATTTTTTTTTGAAAAACATCAATTTTTGATGAATAGTGAAACCACAAAGTGGTAGTTAATAAAACGATTTTTCATTTAAATGAAACTTTACCACTACTTTGATTTTAATTTCAAAAATCTTCCATACATGGTTGTCCTTAGAATGTAAAATGTGGTTCAATGGGATTAAAATAATTTTTTTGAATAGTAACTTTTAAGTTCTATTAATCACGATTAAAGGTAATTAGTGTAATTTAAGGTAAAGATAATGTTATAATAATATTAAATGACATTGAAACATGTATTACCCTTATTGTATGATTCATGGACGACCAAGACAATCCATGGGTCAACTTGGGGACCCCATGGAGCCACTTTGGTAGGAAAATGACATTAATAACTTTTTATTTAAAGTTAAAATAAAAATGTCACAAACATGTAATGTTTTACTAAACAAAATTTTACATGGGGTTATACAAGTAATATTTTTTACTATAAATATTAATTGGAAATATAAAAATATTTCCTACATCATTTTTTTTAATTTTTAGACAATAAATAAATTATTTTATTTTTGATACCATGATGATGCAATGATTACATCATTAATGAACGATTTAAATAAAATGAAATGATAATGTAAAATATATGACATAAACCTGTCCAAAAACTATTGTATGAGTATATTTCGAACCCTTATCACCTTAGCCTAGAAATATATCCATTTGGGACTTTTAAAATTCGAAACTCATTTTAATATAAAGTAACATTTCTTTACTTTCCAAGAGTGCCCCTCCTCCCTCTTATAAAAGGCCCCCACCTCTACCTCCTTACCAACACCTCTCAAGCCATTGGCTCAGCCAAAATCTGCACATTTTCTCACTCCACATCCCTCTATTACTCCTAAAAGACTCACTTTGGGCAGAATCCTTTCCAAAGATGCCTTTGGGATCAAATCAAAAAGAGTTACCCGATTTTAAGGTAATGTCTTCACTTGTGTTCTTTTGTTTTATTTTGCTTCTCCAACCCCCTAAACTCTTTTTATTCCTTTTTTTGTAACAGAAACACTATCTTAAATATACTGGGATGTTTTTATAAGAATTATTCAAGCTACACTTCCACACACCTCTGTCTAATGGTTAAAGAACATACTGTTTCTGTGGATGGCGAATTACTGCCTCATGAAATGATGATTGTTCAATATTCTTTTAACACCTTCAAAGGTGGACATTAAGATGTCACTACATTTATATATGATATATAATATTTTTATGTATTTCTTAAGCTTCTGTATTTTTCATTTATGGCATAAATATATGCTTTCCATTATGGGTAAACGCGATATCTTCATTTTAGGAAGTGCGGACTACCGCCCCCTCAAAGTGATTTGATTTGTCAATGCTATATGTGGGACGTATACAGGATGGAATTAATGGTATTACATGTTATATACTACTATAATTATAATATACCTTTATATCATTATTAATTAATTCCATTAAATGCAAAAAAAGAATCAAAAGTAGCATTCATGCGTACGTACGGCTTACCGTCTCCATGAACGATACATTTCATTTCTTATCTCCAAATGTTATGTACTATTATAAGTACATATATATAATGGATATATATTTCATATATTTCATATAAATTATGGATATCATTCTGTAATTATAATATATATATCTCTCATTTAGTTTTAATTCCATTAAAATGACAAAGAAATGAAAATAGCGTTCATGCGTACATACGGCCTACCATCTCCATGAACGGTGCATTTCATTTCTTATCTCCAAATGTTATGGAATAGTATAAAATGAATATATACTGGATATATATGATATATAAATCATTGATAATATTCTGGAGATGATTTAAGTATAAATTAATGGAAAATTCTTTTGCAGCAATCTCAATTTTGACTCATGTACCGAACATCAACAAAAATGTTGGATAAGAACTCACATTATTAACCAATTATTATAACATTATAATAAGTAATATGAAATGAATAATAACCTTTATAGGAGGTACTTATGAAATTATAAATTTACCAAAGTTTATTATTCAAGAATATAAAGAAACGAACAAGGCAAGTCGGACATGAGGTAAGGGATCCTACCTCTATTTCTTTTTAAGTACTCTTTTTTATGTCATTTATTTTAAGCACATATTTATTATTTTTGGGGATGTTATTTTATATTCCTCATACTGTAATTTTTATATTCATATTATTATAGACCCTATTTGATCTCATAAATCCATTTTCGGAAGTTTTAAGTGGCGACGTTAGGCCGCCGAGTTTTCGTAAGGGATTTTTCATCTCACTTTTATTCCCGTGAGATTTATGCTACTTTTTCATCCATTTCCTTTGAGTGGTGTATGTACTGACCATTATTCTAATTTTTGTGTAATATAATTTCATTTATGGGTATTTACATCAATGTTTTATAGTCCTTCTTTCATGGGGTGCACGTTTCGGAAGTTACCCAATTCGGTAAGGGAACCTTTCACCCTCCTCATTTTAAAAGACTTCTTTCTGTTAGGTATTTTAATATTATTATGATGGGATATGTTCTTATATATCATTATTGCTATAAATGTTATGTACAACTGATGAGATACCCATTTTTATCTCTTATCATCTCATTTTATGAATTCTAAAGTGACACCGTTAGGCTGTCAGATTTCTATAAGGTAACTTGTTAACCCACTTTCAATTCTTTGGGTTAAACCTCGAAATCTTGATTTTATTATCCCAAGATTATGTGTGGAATATCTATGTTGTAATTTCCACAAACCTTTGTGTGGATATACTATTTCTAAACATAATCATCTCATTGATAAATTCTTACGTCATTTATACGAACTTGTATGGTAAATCACAACTCAATCTCATTTCATTGAGTTAAATATATATTTCATTGGTTTTGTTTTTCCAAGTGTATGTGTGAATGACCTCTGATTGTTTCACACTTAATATACACTTATATTTAGAGTATTTATATTTTTCACACATAATCATGTAATTGATATATCCTTAATCTAAGGATACCGACTTTTTAAGGGACTTCATCTCAATCTCCTTTCATTGAGGCATATTTCGTTTCATAAACAACTTTCTTTTATACGGTGTATGAACACCTTTGACTTATACTTTTATTTGAAAGGAATCTTTTCTATATGAAGCATTTTACTAAATGAAAAGAATTATGTTTCTTTTTAACATACGCGGTGACAACGACCTTTCCGCCGCCGCAAGTATTATTTGATCTTTGGCATCCTCAACAAGCCGTTATATTTTTAAAAGTAAATAAATACCATATACTCTTGTATGTATTTTGGTATTTGAAATGGTTTTGATAATGGATTAGTTATGTAAATATATTTAAGTGGTATATTGTGCTTGAAATGTTGAAATGTTTTCTTTACTTTATAATTGTTTTATGTGTTATGATTTTATAATGGTACTTGGACATTTGACGGGTGGTTACATGATAAACCATATGACAGGTGGTTCCGTGAATACCAGGACGGGCGGGTACGTTATAACCTCCAATGCATTGGGTATAGAAGTCGACCGTATGGCTATTCCATTAAGTGATATGTGTGGAAGTCGACCATATGGTTATTCCATTTAATTATTTTTATGTCCCAAGTTACCTTTATATGTTATGTGTTCTTTATATGGGTTTTATGGCAATCTTTTGGTTACAAAAGGGTAAGTAATGAACTTTTTTCAGTGAAGAGTTTTTTACTGCTTCATATACGTGAAAATTAATATTTTGATAAAGTATTCTTGGTTTACTTGTTGTTTTGATAAACTAATAGTTTTCCTTCTTTGTGTATCCTTTACTGGGGTTTTTATGCTCATCCCAAGTGTTTGAAATGTTTTCCATAGGACATAAAGATGAATAGGGTCAAGGATGGGATCAAGGAAAGACATGCTATCTAAAACATGGAACTAGACATGTTTATTTGTAAGAGTTTTTATTTTATGGAAACTTAGTAGAAGTGTATACTTTTTAATCTTTTGAGATGTAATAGTTATGACCAAATTCTCTAAAACTCTAAACCTGAAAGGATCCTCTATGTGAATTATTCATTTACTTCATGATTACGTAATGTTTTAAGGCCGGGTCACTAAAATCGATGTGGATCTAAATGATAATATTTTATTCCTATGGTTTTTTGGTCGAGTTATACTTTTCCAATAGAATTAGGACATGTGTTAGGGTAATATTAATATCATTTTTACCCTTAATTACCCTATTTACTTTTAACCGTGGTAAATAAAATTAAAAAGTTATTATTCACCAAAAATTATTTTTATCTTATTGAAACACATTTTAATCCTTGATATTAACCGTGTCTCTCAGATTTTTGAAATTAAACTCACAGAAGCGGTAAAATTAAGTTTTATGTAAATTTGCAAATTCTCTTAGGAGGTGGGTAAAAGACGGTGAAAATTTCAATAAAATTTTTATATATCTAAAATTATTATAAACTGTATCCAATGAATTATATTGAACATATATAGGCATTATGTATCTATTTTTACCTAAAATAAATTTAAATAAAATAAATAATTATTTAAATAAAAATTCGTTTTTAAACAGTAACTCAGTGTTTTTTCACTATTTATAAAAAATTGAACGTTTTTAGAAAAATACCAAAAATTCACCCTATGATAATTTCAATATTCTGAATCAAAAAATAAAGTTTATTTTACCAAATTCAAAACATAGAAGTTTCATTTATTAATTTAAAATTAATTGCCATTGTCAAAACCAAAATGCATATTTTTAAGAAACAATATATATTAAAACATTTACACTTTTTTATATCTAATCTCAAAGTGCAATTACTTAAAATTACCATCATTGGATTAAATGGTAAAAATATAATCTATTTATAATTCCAAACCATTAAAATTTATAATTTAACACTATAAATTATTTTCATTTAAAAATTTGTTTTCTGTTAAAATATAGTATTTTTCACTATTCACCCAAATATGTAAGTTATCAGAAAACACCAACAATTTATTGAAACTAAATTCTTATGTTCAGATTCTAAAGAAGAAGTTTATTTTGTCAAATTTAATATATAAAAGTTTCAAATACTAGATTTAAAAAGGATTCACCATTAAAAGGCGGTAAAAGTTCATTTTTGAAAAAATACTTCTTTTATCTGAAAAAATGAATTAGTTCTTACATTATGTCTAAGAAGCTCATAATATGGATTATAATGTAATTAGGATTATATATAGTTCAAAATTTAGTTAATTCTATTCATAAATTCTTTTGAATGGCTAGGTTGGTAAGTTGTGGTGCACTTGAACTCGGTGTTGCATGTAGTGCAAGTTATTGAATTATTTTGAAGAAATAACGTACTTTGAAATCATGGGGTGTTACAGAAAGGCTTGGTATTTATAGGAGAAGTGAGGGGAAAAGTCATTAATGGCCAAGGGAGACCTCATACCTTATCTTAATATTCATAAGTTGAGCATAATTATTCCATAAGTATTACATTTTTAATGATGTCATTACACACCCGAAACTCAAAAACTGTATTTTAACTATTCACCAAAAATTCAACTTGCTCAGAAAAATCCCAAAATTTTACCTTAACCTAATATTTATGCTCTGATTTCAAAAATGAACTCCATTTTATGAAAATAAATTACTAAATATTTTTAATTTAATTTTTAAATAGAAACACAATTCATTGAAAATTCAACTGTTTTAGAAAAATCCCAAAAATTCATCTTAACCAAATATCGACTCTCTGATTTCAAAAATGAACACCATTTTATGAAAATAATTTTCTGAATATTTTTAATTTAATTTTTAAATAAAAAAAATATTCAGCCGAAAAAACTAATACTTAACCACTAATTTCTGAAATAGTTATTTACCTATTTTATTGAATCAAATTACTTAATCAAGGTGACTAAATTATATTAATACTCTATTAAGTGATGTTACTTAATCTATTTGGTCACATTACTAATCATAAGAATAAAATCACTATTCATAATTTACTATTCATAAAAAATTATGTTGATCTTATTAGACTCTAAATTTCTTACGGAATAGAACTGTAGAAGACCATTTTTTGAAAATCACTACTAATTATTAATTATTTGAGGATTACATAAATATTTTGAAAATATATTTTTTCTAAAATTCATCAATAATTTTCATACTATATATATCCGGACATTTGAAAATTCACAAACTTCATCATAAGAAGATATCACAATTTTTATTTAAAACCAAGGATTACAAAAGGCAGTTACGGTCTCATTACATAGCCCCTTATAACAGCAGCATAGGACCTAAGAGCAAAGTGTTCTAGGGTGATCGAATCTTGGGGCGGCTTGACCAACATTGCCTGAGTAGTTATTTCTATCATCTTGAACTTCTCACGAAGGAGATTCTATTCCAGATTCACATGATGAAGTTCGAATTAGGTTTGCTCCAGAGTAAAGCCCAAAGGTGCTACCTCCTTCTCGAGTTCCGTCAGATGGGCTTTGATCGGCCCGAGACTACTGGATGGGGCCATCGAATCTTCTTTCTATATTAATTAATCAAGATCACTTGTATTTATAGACAATAATCGGAACATTTAGTTTCCAACGGTCTTATTGACCAAAGGTCATATAATAGTCAAAACCAAACAGTCTTATTTTAATTATACTCATTTTATTAAATAAAATAGTTTTGTTGAGTATAAAATAAAATAACACACAAAGTTAGGAAACAAAATTTATTCAAAATTTCGGGTCGTTACACTCGGTTGGCTAGATTCTTATGCATATTAGGTCTCAGTCCAACAAAGAATCTATAATCCTTACCATTTGGATCTATGACAACGCTGGATGTGTAACGTGAACTCCTGGTAAATTTCATCTCGTAGCTTTTCATAGGATCATTCTCCTTCTTCTTTAGCTCGAGAAACTACTTCTCCATTCTTGTTCTCATGGAATGAAGGGAAATACTTACTAAAGAGGATCCCTATAAACTCTTCACACTCCATACCTTTAAATTCCACTCTTGGCCTTGTGTTTTTAACCAGTACCCACTACTGATCAGCTTCTCCCTCTAATCAATAAACAACCAAGGTAACCTTCTCTTATTCAGAACAGTAGAGCATAAAAAATAACTTCTTGATAGAGCTGATCCAATGTTCAGTAATCAATGGGATGGTAGATCCACTGATGGTTGGAGGGCATTGATGCATAAAGGATTCAAAATAAATTTGTTCCCTTTGCAGTGAGATTGGTCTCTTAGCATGATTCAAGTTATTCTCATAACTTGATTCAGTTGGTTCAACACTCACCTGAAAGTTTCCATTCCAGCATTCATCAGAGGGTCGTCAACCCATGTTTCATTGCGGTCACCATTTGCATGGATCATCATATTTCCCAAAATTTTCAAAAAGGGAAAAAAATATTGAGAAGACTATTTAATTTATGAATCTTTTAACTATAAAGGATATTATGTCTTAAAACATCATGCTTTAAACAATTTCATTTCTCTATAAATCCCTCATAATGATTCATAAAAAACTTATGATTAACCAAACATATCCCCACGGGAGTGTCATAACCAAGAGTATAGAAAGGCCCATTGTTGTGTACTATGATACCGTAGGTCAAGCTCGAAACACCTTGTTAGATTTTTTACTATGAGGTACATCTGTTCTAGAGCCACCTCTACTTGCTCACATCCAGACAAGGATGTATTTGCTTGAGAAACCACTTACTCAATACTCAAAAAAATACTAGCAAGTTTTCCTATTTTTAATCATTAATATAGGATTCTTCCTAAAGTTTCCATAGCCTAATTTCCATAAATAACTAAACTATCCTTTGATGACAACTATTCCATCCCTCCTTTTTAACATAAATTTTCATTATATTTTAAAAATATATAACCTTTAATGTCTAGTGTCTTGGAAATAAGGAACAAAATACATGAAAACATAAAACAAACTTTTAAATCCCATTGGAAAGCCTCTTGAAAAGTTCTTCCTATGTACAACTGCTGCATCTCATAACCTGGAGACATACATCAAAATAAAGGGTGAGCAAAAATCCCAGTAAATAAAGCAAGGGAATCTGTTTACTTGTGATATCAATAATAAATTGATGAAAAACATGAAGACATGAGAAATGGATGTAGAGTCATTTAATAATGAGAATAACATGAACTATAACATGAATATGTGGCTACAACATTTAATTTATACATTCATGAACATATCACCAAGGTTCATCCCTAAGGCGTCATAAAAATTACCAAGGTTATTCACCAAGGTATCGTGAATATTGTCTTCTCTAGAGATTAAATTCTTTACCCAATTCATGAGAGAAATATCATGAAACACCCTTAATATTTATTTATTTTCATGTGATCCACATAGATCATAATAAAAATTTCATAAATAACCCATGAAGAATAAAAGATATGGGTTTTATTTCAAAATATTGACGTTTTAAAAGTTTGTAAAAATTATATCATTATGTAATTTATAACCCAAGTAATGGGAGTTAGGGTTATATGTATGTCAATTACAGAATCAAATATATCAATTTTTTTGTGTTCATTAACACCCATATAAATGTAATAGGTCTGGGTATTCATATAAATAAAAAAATAAAATTTCTCGGGAGAAAGAGTGAATGTTTGAGACGAAATCTCTACAGCATAACGGCAATATAACATGGTTTTAGAAAATAATAAAAAGAGAGGGGACAATGGTCACCCATAAATAAATGAATCAAAAAAATAAATAAGATCATGGTGTGGTCATTTTAATGAAATACTACATGAAAATGAAACATGAAAGGAAAGAGAAAATGAGATTTATTTTACGAAAATTCGGTAGCCTATCAACGTCACTTAAAAATTTAGAAAATAAATTGATGAGAGAAGAAAGAGTATCTCATAATTTGGACATGAAATGGAAAGTAATAAAAATATATAATTAAATACCCCCACATAAGAATATGGAAACTGGAAGATATAACTTAAAGGAAATCCTAACTAAAAGAGGAGGGTGGAAGGTTCCCTTACATTGAAACGTTACTTCGAAAGATTGAAGGTTGGGACATTGGGGGGCTTGGGGGAACCTTGGGAGGACTCCTTGGGAGGTAAAAAGACCAGATCTTTGTTGAGGGGAATTTTTTATGGAAATTAATGAGGTAATGACTTGGTGTTTATAGGAAATGTGACGGAATATTTTATTAATTTCCAAGGGACACCTCATCAGTTGTATTTGCAAAACCATGGGCTTGCCCATGGTATTTTCCAACGGTATTAGCCACATGGGACACCTCATAGAATATATTACTATTAAAAGTATACTATAATGATTAACTCATTATTACATCATTATTACATCATTAAAGATGCCATTAAACACCCGAAACTCAAAACTGTATTTTCACTATTCACTGAAAAACAAAACATTTTATAAAAATCTCATAAATTCACCCTAACCTAATATCGATGCTCTGAATTCAAAAATGAAATCCATTTTATGGAAATAATTTTTGAAATATTTTTAATATAGTTTTTTAAAAAATCATTATTTATTAAAAAAACAACTCTAAACCTATAACTTATTTTGTAACACCTTGAAAAAGTAATCAAGGTCCTCTGAAATTATAGTATAACCATAATAAAATAAAGTTACAATTTATGATTACATTTTTTGAAAATAAATTTTCATTTTAAATTATTAAATTAATTATAAAATTGTAAATATAATATTTATGAACTACAAAAATAACAAAACTTATACTCTGATCATTTCTTTCACTTTTAAGATGTCTAAATTGAATTTATACATTCATGGGAGAAGTTTATATTTCATTGGCTGATTTACTATTCATTACTATTCATAAGGGTATGTTATTATTCATACATTACAGTTTAGTAAAAAAATTGATCTTATTCAACTCTAAATTTCTTACTGATCACAATTGTAGAAGACCATTTTTTGAAAATCATTTCACATTGTTAATTTTATAGTTTAAACCAATATTTTAAAATAACCTTTTTCCAAAATTCATCAATATCATTCATCCTATATTTATTCGAACATTTTAAAATCACAAATTTTACCATAATAAGAAATAAAAATTTTATTTATACCATGGGATTACACACAGTGTCTAAGGAATTGTTACACAACCCATTATAACACTTGCATATGACATAAGTGTAAGATGTGATATGATGATAGAATCTTGGGGCATGTCGGAAAACATTTCCCAAGTGGTGATTTCTATAAGCTTGAACTTCTCCCTTAGGAAATTCTGTACAAGCGTCACATGTTGAACCTTAGCTTGGGATTGGTCTAGAGCAAAGCCCAGAGATGCTACCTCCTTCCCAAGCTCTGACAAATAGGCTTCATATAGACCGAGTCTACAAGATGAGGCCATTGACTCTTATTTCATTATCAATTAACCAAGATCACTTTTATTTATAAACAATAATTGTAACATTAAGAGTTTAGTTCCCAATTGTAATATTGACCAACTGTCACATAAAAGTCAAAAACTAATGGTAGCACTTCATTAATTAAAGGATATAGTTTTGTGGAGTATAAAATGAAATAACACACAATTTTAGGAAACAAATATTATTCAAAAGATCAGATCGTTACCTTCTTCCCCCCTTAGAAATTTCATCCCTGAAATTTTAACTCATACCCTAAGAAGAGAAAAGGTTTGGATACTTCTGCCTCATAGAATCTTCAGGTTCTCATGTGGCATCATCAAATTTGCAGTTCATCTACAACACCTTAACAAGGTGGCTAGTCTTGTTGCATAAAAACCATGTATCTATTGTCCATGACGTCTACCGAATGTTCCTCATAAGAGAGTTCATGTTCCAGTTGTACCACTTCTGGGTTTAGTACATGTGATGGGTCAGGTATGTACTTCCTCAAGAAGGATACATGGAAGACATCATGAACTTTTGCTAGATTTGGAATAAGTGCATGCTTATTGGCTACTGCTCCTATGAGATAAAGGATTTCATAGGGGCCAATGTATCTAGGGATAAGCTTTCCTTTCTTCCCAAACTTCATGACTCTATTCCAAGGTGAAATTCGAATAAATAATTTTTCACCAACATCAAACTCCAAGTCCCTTCAACGATTTTCAGCATATGTATTTTTCTGAAACTCAGCAGCCATAATGTGTTGCTGGATGGAATGGACATTTTTTGTCATCTCATTCCCAAGAGCAGGCCCAAGAATCTTTCTCTCACTAGCTTCATGCTAACAAGTAGGAGTTCTACATCACTCACCATATATAGATTCATAGGGTGCCATTTTAATACTCCAGTGGAAGTTGTTGTTATAAGAGAACTCAACTAAAGGGAGATGTTGATCCCATACACCTCTAAATTACATTGAGAATGTTCTTAACATATCCTAGAGTGTTTGAATAGTCCATTCAGATTGTACATTAGTTTGGGGGTGATAGGCCGTACTGAAATTCAATTCAGTGCTCAGAGCATGTTGAAGACTTCTCTAGAATTTTGATGTGAACCTTAAATCATGATCAGATACAATAGAAAGTGGAACTCCATGAATCCTTACCACTTCCATCATGTAAATCATGGAAAATTGATCAAGAGAGAAATCTTCTTGAATGAAGATAAAATGGGTAGTCTTGGTGAGATGGTCCACAATAACCCATATCACATTGTTTCCTTTGGAAGTAATCGGGAGACCAGGGAATAAGTCCATAGTGATATCATCCCACTTCCATGCTCGTATGGGTATTGGTTGAAATACCCCTTTCGAATGTTTTCGTTATGCCTTCACTTACTGACATACCAGGAACCTTGAAGTGTAGTCAGAAATATCTCTTTTCATTTTATCCCAACAATAATGATCACGAAGGTCCCTATACTTTTTGGTACTTCTAGGATGTATAGAGAATGTAGAGCTATGATCTTCATTCATTAGACCCTTCATTTTTGTGGAATAGATCGAACACATAGTCTTGTACAAAATTTTAGTAAACCTTATCGATCAATATTGAACTCAGAAAACATCCCATCCTTCACAGCTTCAATATTCTTCTATAATAAAGGATCTTATTTCTGGGATTTCATGATATTCTCTAGTAATGACAGTTGAGAAATAATTTGGGTTAGGGTTGATGATGTCCCTTCCCTTATAATTCCTATGTCCAGATTTACTAGGTCATTGATCAAAGGATCTCTTTGAATCCTCATCATGGAAAGTACCACTGGGTCTTTCCTTCTTAATGAATCCGTGACTTTTTTTGCTCTTCTGGGATAATAATGAATTAAACAATCATAGTCTTTGATAAGTTCCAACCATCTCCTCTACCTCATGTTCAATTCATTTTGTGTGAAAATATAGTTCAAACATTGATGGTCTGTGTATATATCACATATCTCCCCATAAATATAGTTCCTCTAAATATTCAAATAGAAAACGACCGTGACCAACTCTAGATCATGAATAGGATAGTTCTGCTCACGAGTATTCAACTACTGAGATGCATAAGCAATGACCTTGTAATTTTGCATGAGGATTCACCCATGCTATTTTTGATATGTGTCACTAAAAATAAAAAATCCTTCTTCACTTGAGGACAAAGTTTACATGGGTGAAGTAACCAATCTCTTCTTCAGCACTTGGAGACTTTCCTCAAACTCCTTTGTCCAGATGAACATGACCCCATTTCGAGTTAACTTGGTTAATGTATTAGAAAGTCCTGAGAAGTTTCTCAAAAACCTCCTATAATATCATGCTAATTCATGGAATCTATGAATCTCAGTTATTTTTGTAGGCTGAGGCCACTCCTTTACAATTTTTTTCTTTTCATGGTCAACTGTGATTCCTTCATTAGTAACAATGTTCCCCATAACAGAAACTTATTGTAACCAGAATTCACATTTGATGAACATTCCAAAAATCCTCTCCTTCCGTATAGTTTGAAAAATATCCCTTAGACGATCTTCATGCTCCTCACAACTTTTGGAATATATCATAATATCATAAATAAAAACTACCACAAAGTTATCAAGCTAGTTCTTAAAGACTCCATTCATCAAATCCATAAAAATAGAAGGTGCATTAGTCAGTAAAAGGGGCATAACAACAAACTCATAATGCCCATATCTTGATTGGAAGGTAGTTTAAGAATATCTTCATTCTTTAACCTTAGTTGATGATTACCAGATCAAAGATCAATCTTAGAGAATTGTTGATCCCCACGAAGATGGTCAAATAAGTCATAAATTCTTGGAAGAGTGTATTTGTCCTTCACTGTGATCCCATTTAGTTCTCTATAATAAATGCATATCCTTATCGATCCATTCTTCTAGACAAAGAAAACTGGTTATCGCCAATGAGACACACTCAGACAGATAAAACCATTCTCCAAATAATCATGGAGTTGTTTCTTTAACTCCCAAATCTCTACATTTTCCATCCTATACGGGGTATTTGATATCAGATGGGATCCAAGTACGAGTTCAATGTATAACTCTACCTCTCTTTTAGGGGGAGGTCCGGGTTACTCCTCAGAAAATACGTCAACATATTCCTAGATTATGGGGACATTTTCTATACTCAAACTCTTATTTACTTCTTCTTATTCACCGATAAAATCTATAAATAAGGATATAGAAGGTTCTTCTAGAAAAATATCTGGTTGATATATTTCTCCTTGTAAGATAACCATAGGTTTTCCATTTAAGTCTACTGAGATTTCCTTGCTTCTGTAGTTGATCTTAGAATTATACTTTAAGAGCTAGTCCTTTCCTATTATAATGTTGAATTCCGGTATGGGAATGACTACTAGATTTGAGATAATATTGTGCTCACTAAATTAAATACTAGTGTTTCTAAACACTGATGATGCTTGGATAATCCCACTAGGAGTCTTGATTGATAACCCTACTTTTAGTAAATCGGGGGTTGATTCTAAATTATTTGCAAACTTAGAGAAAATAAAGGAATGTGTATAACTAGAATCAAACAATATACTTGATAGCTTTGAGAGAACAACAAGATTACCTACCACCACATCATTTACCGTATCAACTTCTGCTGTAGTGATAGAAAAATAATGACCTTTATCCCATGGCCTATGTTGAATTTGATGGTGATTCCCCTCCACTTCCCTCAGATTTGTACAGTGATTAGAAAAGTGACCAAGATATATACACTTATAGAATTGAACATCAGGTAGGTCCTACACCATTTTCCCCTTTTCGTTAGTGTTGGGAAGTTGTGTCTTCACCTCCCCAGGACAATTCCTTGCAATGTGGCCATCTCTACCACACTTGTAGCACTTCCCACTCCCAAGCAAGCAGTTCCCCGAATACTTCATCCCACATTTATTACATGTGGTATGTTGTACTTTCTTTCCTCATCTTCC
The DNA here is from genome assembly GCA_963277665.1 of Viscum album. Taxonomy (NCBI): domain Eukaryota; kingdom Viridiplantae; phylum Streptophyta; class Magnoliopsida; order Santalales; family Viscaceae; genus Viscum; species Viscum album. The sequence continues at coordinate 688,198,928 of OY728150.1, forward strand.
CTAATCAAAGCTCCTCCCAAATCTTGGATCTATTGATATTTTGTTGTCCTTTTATTTATAAAACCACTACGTATCACCAATTTCTAGTTCAACTTTCATCACACTCCGTACAATATTCTCATAGCTATCATAGTCTCGGTTGGCAATATTCTTCTGCAGATGAGGTCTTAGTCCACCGAAGAATCTATCTACCTTACCATTTGGATCCATGACAAAGATGGATGTGTAACATCAAAGATTGGTAAAGTTCATCTTATATCTTCCCGTAGATTCATTCTCCTTCTGCTTCAGCTCAAGAAACTCCTTCTCCATTTGTGTTCTCATAGAACAAGGGAAATACTTAATAAAGAAAATCCCTCTAAACTCTTCCATATCCTTTGCTTCAACTTCAACTCTTGGCCTTGTGTTTTTAATCAGTTCCCACCACTGATAAGCTTCTCCTTATAAGCGATAAAAAACAAATGTAACATTCTCTTGTTTAGAATAGCAGAACATAGAAAAACTATTCTCAATAGAGCTGATCCACTCTTTAGAAATCAATGGGTTGGTAGATCCACTAAAGGTTGGTGGTCGTTGACACATAAAGGATTGAACAAAAATTTGCTCCCTTCATGGTGAGATCGGTCACTCAGCTTGATTCAAGTTATTTCCCATAACTTGAGTCAGTTGGTTCATCATTCACCTGAAAGTTTCCATTTCGAAATCCATCGGAGGGCCATCAGTTCATGGTCCATTGTGATCACCATTTTCACGGTTCCTCCTATTTCCCTCCATTTTTTAAAAGAATAAAACCTTAGTGAGAAGATTATTTCATTTATAAGTCTTTTAACTATAAAATATTTTATGTTTTAAAACTTCATACTTTAAACAATTACAATTCTCTATAAATACTTTATAAGTATTCATAAAAAGCTTACGATTAACCCAACATATCCCCAGGGAGTATCATTACCAAGAGTGCAGCCAGGCCCATTTTTTTATACGAGGATACCCCATGTTAAGCCTGAAACTCTTTTTCAGAGTTTTCACTCCTAGGTATATCTGTTCCAGAGCCGCCTCTACCTGCTCTTATCCAGACATGGATGCATTTTCTTGATAATCCACTTACACAATACTAACCAAAATACCAGGATGTTTTCCTATATTTGAATTTTTCTATAGGGGTTTTCCTAAAGTTTTCATAGCCTAGTTTGTATAAATAACTAAACTATCCTTTGATACTAAATATGGATTCCTTCCTTTTTAACATAACTTTTCATTACATTTTACAAACATAGGACCTTTAAATTCTAGTGTCTTGGAAATCTGGAACAAAATACATGAAAACATAAAACAATCTTTTAAATAACCTTGAAATTCCTCTTGAAAATTTCATTCTATGTACAACTAATACATCTCCTAAACTGGATACATACATCAAAGGAAAGGGTGAGCAGAAATCCTTGTATGGAAAGTAAGGGAATTAGTTTACCTGTGATATCAATAAGAATTTGATGAAAAAAAAGAAGAAATGAGAAATGGAAGTACAGGAATTTAATAATGAAAAGAACTTGAAACATAACATGAATATTTGGCTACAACATTTAATTTAGACATTCATGAACATAATCACCAAGGTTAATCCCCAAGCTTTCATAAAAATTACCAAGGTTATTCACCAAGGTTTCATGAGACTTGTCATATCTAGAGATTAAATTATTTACCCAATGTATTGGAGCCCTATCTAGGTTCAACCATAACATGTATTTATTTTCAAGTGAGACACATAGATCATAATGAAACATTTCATAAATAACCCATGGAAAATTAAAGAAATGGGTTTCATTTCAAAATCGTGACGTTTAAAAGTTTTTAAAAATAAGATCATTATGTCATTTATAACCCATGGTAAGGGAGTGTGGGTTATATGTATGTCAATTACAGAATAAAATATATCATTTTTGTGTATTTATTAACAACCATATGAACTAAATAGGTCTGGGTATTAACATAAATAAAATAGTATAATTTCTTGAGAGAAAGAGAGAGAAATTTTGAGATGAAATTTCTACAGAAAAATAGCTATATAACATGGTTAAGAAAATAATAAAAAGAGAGGGGAAAAGGGTATCCCATAAATAAATTAATCATAAAATGAAATAATGTCATGGTTTGGATATTTTAATGAAATACCGGATGAAGATGAATCTTTAAAGGAAAGAGAAAATGCAATTTCTTTTACGAAAATTTGGCAGCCTAACGACGTCACTTAAAAATTCAGAAAATAAATTGTTGAGAGAAGAAAGGGTCTCTAATCATTTGGACATGAAATTTACAGTAATAATAATATATAATAACATAAACCCACATAAGAATATGAAAATGGATGACATAACTTAAAGAAAATCATGAAAAAAAGGGGAGGGTGGATGGTTCCTTACCTGAAGAGTAACTTTGAAAGCATGAAGGTTGGGACCTTGGGGGGCTTGAGGGAATTTTTGGAGGACTCTATGGGAGGAAAAAAGAACATATCTTCGTTGAGGAGGATTTTTAATGAAATTAATTATGGAATGTCTTGGAATTTATAGGAAAAGTGAGTGAATATTTATTTAATTTCCAAGGGAAACCTCATCGGTGGTATTTGCAAAACTATAGGATTGCCCATGGTATTTTCCCATGGAATTGACCACTTTGGACACCTCATAGAATATCTTACTATTAAAATGTATACCAGAATGATTAAATCATGATTAAATCATTATTACATCATTAATGGTGTCATTAAACTTCCGAAACTCAAAACTGTATTTTCACTATTCACCAAAAAACAAAACATTTTATAAAAATATCATAAATTCACCCTAACCTAATATCAGTGCTCTGAATTAAAAATTTAACTCAATTTTTTGAAAATAATTTTCCAAATATTTTTAATTTAATTTTTAAATAAAATAATTATTTATTAAAAAAACAACCCTAAAACTTTAACTTATTTTGTAACACCTTGAAAAAGTAATCAAGGTCCCATAAAATTATCTTATAACCATAGGAAAATAAATTAACTATTTATGAATACATTTTATGAAAATAAATTTTCATTTTAAATTGTTAAATTAATTATAAAATTTTAAATAAAATAGTTATGACCTATAAAAATCACAAAACTTATACTATGATCATTTTTTCACTTTTAAGATGTCCAAATTATATTTATGCGTTCATGGGTGAACTTTATCTTTTTTTACTGATTTAATATACATTAATATTCATTATGGTATGTTACTTTTAATACATTACTATTTTCTAAAAAACTTGTTGATCATATTAGACTCTAAATATATTACTGATCACAATTGTAGAAGATGATTTTTTTAAATCGTTTCACATTATTAATTTTAATGTTTACATGAATATTTTAAAATACAATTTTTCCAAAATTCATCAATAATATTCATCCTATATTTATCCAGGAATTTAAAAATCACAAATTTGACCATAATAAGAATTAATAATTTTATTTATACCAAGGGATTACAAAAAGTATCAAAGGCCTCGTTACATTTCCCCTTACAACACCTGCATAAGAACTAAGTGTAAGTTGTGCAATAGTGATAAAATCTTGGGAAAGCTCATACAACATTGCCCAAGTGATGATTTATATCTTCTTTAAATTCTTCCTTAGGCGATTCTGTTCAAGCTTCAAATGTTTAACCTCAGCTTGGGATTGGTCTAGAGCAATGCCTAGAGATGCTACCTCCTTCCCAAGCTTTGACAGTTGGGTTTCGTACGACCCAAGTCTACTAGATAAGGCCATCTACTATTCTTTTTATATTAATTAAACTAGATCACTTGTATTTATAAACAATAATTATAATGTTAAGAGTTTAGTTTCCAACGGTCATATTGACCAATACTCAATCAGAGTTGAAACCCAATGATATCACTTCATTAATTAAAGGATATTATTTTGGGGAGTATAAAATGAAAAAACACAAAAATTTTGGAAACAAATAGTATTCAAAAGTTTGGGTCGTTACATAAATTACCTCCAAATTAAGTGAAAACATGTAAAAATAGTAGATAAGTAACCTTGGAAATGTGCCACTTAAGCAGGGTTTTAGGAGAATAGGTAAAGTGTATTTAAAATGGGTAAGAGAAAAATAATATAAATAAGAAAAGAAGTGAACAATTTTTATAAAAAATAAGGATAGCTTTTATAAATCATAAATGTTTTAAAACATTTCATTGAGTTGTACTTTAAAAGAGATATAGAAAATAGAGAAGTTACCTTTAATTAAATTTTCAAAGGAATTAAGAATGGAAACTTTAATACAATTATATCCCAATCAATTAAATATTTAATAAACATGGTATATATATATGTAATACATATATATTGAATATATAATAATTATATAAGAATCATTAAGTCATAAATTGAGGGGATAAATGGAGAACGTAACTTAAAAGAAATATGGAGGTTCGAAGATATCCCTTACCTTATGTATGAATTCATTATGAACTTTCACTTAATATCCTAGAAAATAAAATTAGATTAATTAACTAATTAATTTATAAAATACTTTATAAGTATTTAATTTATTATAATTTTATTATGTTTATTTTTGGCTATTATGATGAGTAATAAAGTTCAATTTTGTCATTCTGGGAGCATTCATTTTTATGGTTTCATAGTTTGTTTACTTATATATAATTAGGAAAGTTCTTGTAAAATGGGAACAATTATATAGAATTAAAATTATATGGTATTAATAAAATTCAATAATTCTAAATGATCCTGTATATTTTTTTATTCTATGAGGAAGATTCATTTGATAAAAGGTTAATGATAAATGTTTAGTTTATTTTGGTAGTTTGTTTATCATCATGAACTTATGTTATTGTTTTTATTAATTTAAAAACATAAAACATGTTATAATATACATATTAAAAACATATTTAACCATAATAGTGGATTTATTACCATCCTTTAAGGTGGTAATTGAAAATGAAAACTCATTATCCACATAGATGGTAAACTGCCATAATTTGGACAGTAGTTTCATTTCTTTGAATAAGAGGAGATCAGAAAAGGGGTGGATAAAAGATATTGAATTAGAAATATAAAATACCATTATATACATTATAATATAGTTATTATGATTTTTTGGATGAATTATGTGGGGATAATATATAAGATGAAAATAAATTAAAATATGTTGTCTGAGAAAGTTATATCTTGATTATCACCACCTTTAAGGACCCCTTAAGGAACCTTGAATTGGTATTATTTTGAGACCAAATGATCTTGGAAATGTGTAAGAGGCTTGGAGGGGGAATTTTTCAGAATATATAAAATCTCTAAGTATTAGAATATGTGAAGACAAGGGGTGGTGATGGGTGGTATTTATAGGTGGAAGAGAGGGGTGTTTTAGATTATTATGTTTATTTGTTTATTATTTTTGTTCGAGACTACTAATAATATTGATTCATATAAATAAATATAATATATGGTCGAGATAAGTTCTTACCAATGGATTATTACATCATAAGTGATACAAAAATTCATGTATTTGGCATATAATGTTAAATACCGTAAATTACCATATTTCGTTATGCACTAAAAATTCATCTATTTTAGAAAAAATCCAAAAATTCACACTAATTTTTTTCATCATATAGATTTTAAAAATTAAATTCTTTTTATGAAAATAATTTTCTAGATATGTGAAATAATTTTTTAAATAAAAGAATCATTTATTCATTAAATACCAATTTTAATATTATAATCGATTCTAAAACCATTTGAAAAATTAATTATGGTCACATAAAATTATCTTATAATTATTATCAAATATCATATTAAATTATGAATCTATTTTATGAAAATTATTTTCTTTGAAAACATTATATTAATTATAATGTTGTAAATAAAAATTTATGCTTAACAAAAATACCATCACCTAATTTATAAATTTTAAAACATTTATTTACTTATATAATGATATAAATATATCATATTTTTATATTTAAGTTATCCAAATTTTATATTATACTTTCATAGGTAAGTTTACTATTCTAATGGCCTGATTACTATTCCTAATGGTCAGATTACTATTCCAATGGTTAGGTTACTATTCCAACATCATAGGCTCTTTAATTTCTATAAATACCTCTTATTTAATTCATTATCCATTCAGTTCTATTTATCATAACTATATATTTATATATATAATTTCATATTAAAACGATTTGTTTATTTTTTATTTCTATAGATTTTTTCATGAGTGATGTTATTCTAGTGGATCATGAAGATCCATATTTTCCAATTTTTCTTTTATCTTAGTTTCTATTTATTATCACTGTATAATAATTGTCATAATTAATATTTTATTTGATGACTAATGTATCACTATTAATTTATGAAAATAATGTATTTATTGGGTTCTCTATGTGATTTATGTGTTTTATGATGTAATTATAAGAATAAAATTCCATTGATAACATTTTGGGTCATTAAAACACGTCACTTACCATAGTCTTGCAACACATATAACATATCCACCACATTAATATAGAGATTACAATTATTCATGAAGGATTCTTTGTTAGTCTCAAATTACTTTGAGGCTTAGGTAAGGTTTGTAAATTGGGTGAAAATATATAAATATAAAAAGGATATTTAAATCTAAAGCATAATGCATGAAATAAAAGATATGATCAATGGAAATATCCCTTTATAGATGTCATCTCTCTATTTCCCCTAAAAATATCAATGCGGGATCCTTAAAAAAGGAAGCAAAATTAATGAATTTTTCTCTCTTGATTATTATTATTATTATTATTATTAACGTTTTTCATTTTTGAAAGTTATATATAAGAAAAATCTCATATCTACCACTTAACCACATACAATAAAAAATATCATCTGTCTAAAAATCATGATTTTTTATTTTACGAAGAAAAAACCATTTTTTGTATTTTAGAAATTGAGTTGAATAATGATGAAGTATAGTATATGATACATGGCCTCTCCTAAAATCTAATAAAAACCATCAAAGTACCCTAAATGATGTATGTCCTTAAAAATCATGGATATTATATCCCCCGCTCATATTCTTTAAAATATCAAGAAATATACTAAGAGTAGGGAAGGAATAAATAAAATTATCATGTAACTAGGATCATTTCCTGAAAAAAAAATGTTCATGCATTTTATGGTATTATAAAGGATTAATTGAAGGTAGGTATATTAAAAAAACAGATAAATAGAAAGATGCTTAAATCATATTAAAAGTGATTATATTTACTTATTATTTTGACAATATTTCAACAATTTTCTAGACGAGAATATCTCCATGTTTCAAAATAAATATATTATTGAAAGAAAAAGAAAAATATTAGGATTAGTTTATGTCTTGGAAATGAGATGAATTTTTAGGACAATCACTCATGGAAATTCATATGAATAATTAAACCACTAAATGAACATATCAAAAATTCAAGGAAAAAAATCTTTAGAAAACATTAATATAAAAAATCAACTAGTCTCACTAAATAATGTTTTTTAAAATCCCACACCACATTTTTATCTCTATTAATTATTTTCCCAATTTTCTATTCCAAATTCATTGACAATGAAATTTAAATTCACAACATGGAAATTATCCTATGTTGTTTTATCTTTCCTAGTTCAGTTGAGTAAAATAAGAATAATGGTTGGAATTAATTTTGAAATTAAAAATCTAAAAAACATTAATATAGAGAGTACAATATAAAATTATATAATTGATATGCTTATTCCACTTTCAATTACACCTCTAACAAAAAAGTCTTTTTTATCAGATACACGATGTGAATTGGTTTAACGATGTTTATTTTGTTGAATTCATGTTGGGAATGGGGTTCATGATGTGATATGATCCTATATCTTATTGGTATGTTTCCTACTAGGGTATTAATGGTAAAATAAAATAAAAATAATAATTAGTGATTATATTCAATTATCATTTAAATTTTAAAATATTTGTGGGAGTGTGCAATTTCCTAAAAACAGAAAAGTAAAGAAAAATCATAAAAACTAGTGTTTCCTTATGAATGATATTTTGTTTGAAATCATAGTATCTAACATAAATCATTCATATTTATCTCACATGAAGGATTATTAGAAAGAACTCCTTATCATGGGTCTATAAATGGACTCATCTATGATCTATATATGTATGTTGGTCCCTATCCTTCCTCTCCAAATGAGTTAACTCTTCCCGTTGACATCACTAGATCAGTATACATTAGAATGATCAAAAATTTATTCCTTAATTATGAAAAAAATAGAAATCCATGTACCATCAATACCTATTTACCATTTTCAAACTTATTTGGATCAACCACTCTTTCAATTTCAGTTGTCTGATCCCTCGACTTTCCATTCATCTTTTTAGTACATTTAATTTGAATTTACTCTAATACAAAAATAAATACATCATGTACTTACTAAAATTCAGATATATCTTCAATATTAGGTATTTATTCTTCTCCCAAATCATCGTCTTCTTTTAAATTATAATTATTCATTTCCTGGTGGATTTCGAAACTCACATGATCACTACAAACTCTCAGAGAAATTTATATACTTTATATGCTCATCAATGATCAACTGATGGAAAAATATGGTATTAAAAAGATTTGGGATGTATTATCCTCTTACATATACATTAATAATAAGTTTATAAAGAAATATAATTTTTTGACATTTATTAAAATTCCTTCAATTAGTTCTAATTTGAAGTTTATGATTGAATTTACTAATTAAAGTATAACTCTTATGGGATTCAATAATTCTACTCCCAGGATCATAAAAGTGGTTCATGACATCGTTTTGGAACTCAAACCTATGTCACATAAATATTTTCCAAATTTATTAGATCTAATAAATAATGTGATGAAAAAATTTCATTGGTTATTTTTCTTCTTATCTAGGCCATTTGATACCATTGTCATATACTCTCATGTGAGCTGTATGGGGCCAAAATCCACTAGATACCTTTTTTTGGTTACCATCTATTTCATATATTTCTCATTTGATATATCTTTGGTGATATCCTCTATAAAAGTAACATTAAATTTAATTTTTTCAAATGTTCTGTAAATTTAACTTTCTGCACAACAATCGTCACATGTGCTAATATCTATAGAAAAGGTAGTTTTAGTTTGCACTGGAGTGGTTCTTATATAGATTATTTCTCTTTAGTCACTTATTACTCACTATTTTTCTAATCTTAGACATATTTTTACACTTTTTTATTGTTTGTTCATTGATTTTGGATTTTACTTGGTGAATTTTCCTCTCTACTGAGTAATTAAATTCAAATCCACCCATGGGTGTACTTTAGGTAATCAGGACGATAATCCTAATGGTTTCTCTATATGTTTCTCAAAATATTCTCCTACATGGAAATTTAGGTTCCATAGTGTATCCTTATGATCCCATGTGTTGTCATTAAACTCCTTTATTAAAATGATTTGATCTTTTGAATAGGCCATCAGTTATTCTATGGTATACTAGGTAGTAGTCATGAATATAACCAATGTATCCTCTAGAATGCAGACTTGGATTTGTAACGATAGTCCTTAACGTAATTGAAAAATTGATACTCTCTGTAGGTAACCATTACCTTATAGTTTTTGTAGACACTAACAACAAAAATTGTTACCCATATTATAATTGGTCAATTTACTTCTTCTCTATAAAAACCTGTGGGTTTTTGTTACTGTCCCATCATCATGTCCATATAATTCACCAGTGATTCCATTTGTACTACCATCTAATTTTGTTGTCTATGCATAGGCCTCTTCATTTCATACCTTTATTCTTCCATTAAATACTATTTCTTTCCATCTCATCTAGTATTTTTTTAAAGGTTGGGGCCGAAGCCTCATTTATTATTTAAAGAAAAGAAAAGACCTCTTTTAACTGGGTAGAGGGAGACCCATTACATAACAAGAAGAGAGTGAGAATGTTCCTTGAAAACTCATCCCATATGGTTATATAATGAGTTGGAAAACTCTAAATCCACTCAGGAGCAGAATACCTCAGTGAAAATATGAATAGTTAAAGTCTTTCCACATCACTTGAGATATTATCAAATTAAAAATTGTTCTAGAGCTAATGAAATCTTTCTAGACGAACATTCAAAATTTCATGAGGTGGATAGTGAATTTCCCAATTCTTGAGATCATCTAGATTATTGAATGTTTTATATTGAAATGATCTTCCATAATGGGAGGTGTCATGAGGTTTGATTGAAATCTCAAATTTTATGGTCATCCTTAATATTCGAGTGTACACAATCTCAGATCTCTTTTTATAACTCATCCAACAACTAATTGTTGTTCCATCCCTTACATATTATTAACAACTTTACACATTGGGGTTAGTAAAGTATTAGGATTGATCTTGATGATATATTTTCCAATTTTTTGGATATTATTATAGTGAATTTAATTATATAAAACCTAATTTTTCATCACAAAATACTAAATAAAAATTAGAGGAAAAAATAATAAAATTAAAAATAAAATTAAAAAACCTAAAAAATACTTTTTATCAATCCCTAATAATGATGCTATTTTTTATCTCCCATGGGGTTTCATTATTTTCCAGTGGCGAATAACCAAAATTATGTATTTATATATACTCAAACTATTTCAACTAATTAATTAAAATGATGTACCCAACCAGTTAGAGTTTCAAACTTATAGAGATAGTGCAATTAGTTATATATTTTTTTAAAATAAAAAAAATTAAATTTATTTATTTTAATAATAAGGTTAAGAAAGGAGATTTTTTTTAAACTAGTCTTAGGGAAATCACGAAATAAAGGCTAAGAATATTGTTTTTGAATTTCATATTTAAATGCATGTTAAGGCCTTATAGTTTTAGGGTTTAAGTGTAATTAGATTTAGAAATAAGTTTTTTTAATTCATGGTTGGTGTTTGATTATTAACAAGGAAGATACAATTTTGATGGTATCCCAACCTCAATGAGATAATCCCCCATTTCCCATGGTCATCTAATTTAGGGCATTGACAAATCAAGTTTGTCTCGATCTCATTTTTAGACCTAGTTACCCTAAACCTGACAATGGTCATTCATAAATTCTGGAAACCAATTATTAAATATAATAATAACTTCTAGGTTCAATCCAGACGTCATTAAAATAATAATAAATTTATTAGAATTTATAAAACTTCTTATAGTAGAAAACCAATATGAAAAAAATAATGAAATACAATACAAAATAACCTTCTCCCTTTAGATACATCACCATAGAACATGGTGGGAGTTACCCCCTCATCCTTGTGATGTGTGAGAAAGAGGGAAGGAGTAAATAAAATTATGAAATAGAATAAAATTTGAGAAGAATAATGGTGGAGGTCCCTACACAGTGGTACTTATCGGCCCTATCTTTGGTCTTCATATTGATCCTTGACAATAGTGCACTAACCCTATTTTCATAGATATCATTGGGGATCATGTTGAATTTAATTATCTATTAATATTAAAATGAATAAGAATTTTCATAAATAAATATAACATAGTCATAGATTAATATTCAATTAATTTCAAAAATACATGCCCAAGGACCATAATGATTTTGTGTTGTAAATACAAGGCACACAATCTTCTAATTTAATGAAAAATACTCAACATATCCCTTAGAGATCTCCCCCATTTTCACTATTACTAAAAATACCCTACTTAAATCCTTTATTTATAACTCAAGGATAGAAAAAATAAGATAGGTTTAGCTCAAATGTTTAGTATGGGTATGTATGGGAGATAACATTATATGATAATACAAATAATAAGATGGGCATAAGGGTATGAGATCCTGAAAATAACATACAAATCTCAAACCCAACCATTCATAGATAATAAACATGATTTAGTGAATAAATATTTATCATTACAAAAGAAATGAATCATAAGTTTTATCAATAATCATAAATCAATCATTAACCATAAGTTCAAGTGATATAAATTTGGCACCAACATAGGTGTAGAAACCATTTTATTTGTCAGGTTTAACTATGGACACCATCAAATATAGTGGATAATGAGTCCTCACCAGTATACAATTGTGGATCAATACCATCATTATATTTCCCATTGTGGATAAATCATACATACTTTTTCCCATTTCTATATCATGAGATATAAAGCTTTACCCAATGCATGGGAGGGGGATATAGGTCCCACCCATCTTTTGTCGTAACATATCCACCATCCCTAGTTATAATGTAACCGCAATCACATAATGAAAAATATGTAAGTGTTAAAAAAGATCATAAAAAATTAATTATATTATATGATATGAAAAGAAATGGGTTTCATAAACATTTTATTATAGCATTACCCATGGTAAATGAAATGTGCTTCAAGTTAACCTCATTAATTCACAATAGAATAACACAAGGGAAAAATATGTTTCACAAACATATCTTTATTTTAGTCATAAACCATTAATATAAATAAAAATGATGGTAAAATTAAATCATATCCCTAGAAAAATAAAATCAACCCAAAGGATTGTTATCATTGATAAATAGAATTTCCATAAAAATATCATTAAAATATTTTTCTAGGAAAATATCCATTTCATTTCGAAGAAACATCATTAAAATAAAAAAAAATCCCAAATTTTAAAGAAATAATTTTCAATGAAAATAAACTTGTAAACTTCTAAATTATGATTTAAATAATTTATTGGTCATGAAGATAAGAGATATCACTTTTGTCTTAAATGTTAAAAGAAATATTCATTTCACATTTTTAGTAAATTCCCAAAAGGACATGTTTAGAAAATGAAAATAAGATACATTTCAAACCATTTTATTAAAAGTAATTCATGGGTAAAAATATATTTAAAAAATCATTATATCATAGTAATAAAATTATTTAAATCAGTTTTATAAAACATAAATATTGAAGAAAAAGGGTTTTTGACCGAAGAGGGAAAAATATGATTTCTAAAAAAAATATTCATTTGGAATTTTGAGTAAATAAATGGATGAAAATGAAAGGAAAAAATTTAATTTTATTGAAATAATCATAGGATAATAAAATTAATGAGTTTTATGAGAGATAGATCATTAGTTATCATCATCAAAATTTTAATCTTTAACAATCCCAATAAACAATGGGATTTTAACCTAAAAATCATACCACTTTAGTAACCTTTGAATTAAAAATCCCCATTAAATAAAGTAAAATAGAGGAAAATTTTAATCACCATTAATTTTATAACAAAATTTATAAATTAAATTCATGGGCAGTGTCTACCCCACACAAAATAAACAAGTAGTGAATATGACTTGTTTCATATAGAAATAATTGTGAGATGAAGATCCCTTATGATATTTTTTTAACTTTTCAATCGTAATACCCATGAAATAAAAAATTAAAATAAAAATTTAAACATAATTAGAATAAATAAATTCTTGCTATTACATGTAAAATTAAATTTATATACACCTCATATGAAAATAGAGGTTCATAACATAACATATGTCCCAAAGAAGACAATTTCAGATGAAATTCTCTTACCTTAAGATTCAAATTACTTCATACACATTAAAATCTCCTTTAAAATAAATATATGTTTATTATAAATATATTATAGAACCATAATCATATTTATTATACCATATATGATTTACCTATAAATTCTTTTTATAAATTTATTAACAATTCCATCGCTTTTCACTTAATAACAACTTTATTTTTCATGTATGTTTTGATTTTGTATTTTTAGTCATTTTACTTTGATCATGGTTATATTATATCCAAAATTTTTACTATGATATAAATATCATATATATTAATTATATATATATATTCTTAGAGTAATATATAAAGGTTATAGATATAAAATTAATTACACCATTCATGGAAATGTACACATAAACTATATTTCCATTTTTTCAATTGATAGAATTAAATGTAGGTAAATAAAATAACATTTTTCTATAGTAATTATGAATTAATATATATGAAATATATTCATTAAATATATCCTTATTAAAATCCATATAACTCATTAGGGAAAATGAATTGTATCACTTTTGGAGGTAGTAGTCTGCCGTACACACGACCAAAGTTATCTTATTCCCCACAGAATGAAAAATAAGAACGTATATGTGATATTATAATTAATGGTCCTATAAAATACAAATAATAATGAGTGAGTATATTCCATATTATCTAGTATTTTTTTAAAGTTTTGGGCCTAAGCCTCATTTATTATTTAACGAAAAGAAATGAACTCTTTTAACTAGGTAGAGGGAGACCCATTACATAACAAGAATAGAGTGATAATGATACTTGAAAAATCATCCCATGTGGTGATAGAATGAGTTGGAAAACTCTAAATCCACTCAAGATCTGAATACATCAGTGAAAATATGAATAGTTAAAGTCTTTCCACATCACTTGAGATATTCTCAAATTAGAAAGCGTTGTAGAGCTCATGAAATCTTTCTGGATGCACATTTACAATTTCATGAGGTTGTCTAGTGAATTGCACAATTCTTGAGATCATCTAGATTATTGAATGATGATTTTTAAATGATCTTCCACACTGGGAGGTATCTTGATGTTTGATTGAAATCTAGAATTTTTTGGTCATACTTAATATGCGAGCATATGCAATCTCAGATCTCTTTTTAGAACTCATCCAATAGCTAATTGTTGTTCCACGCCATACATAGTATTAGAGACTTTACACTTTGGGGTAGTAATGTATTAGTATTTATATTGATGATATATTTTAATTTTTATAGGGTATTATTATATTAAATTTAATTATTTAAAACCTAATTTTTCATCACAAAATACTAAATTAAAATTAGAGAAAAAAATAATAAAATTAAAAATAAAATTAAAAAACCTAAAAACTACATTTTATCAATCACTAATAATGATGCAATTTTTTATCTCCCATGGGGTTTTATTATGTTCCAATGGGTATTAACCAAAATTATTTATTTATATAGACTCAAACTATTTCAACTAATTATTTAAAATGATGTACCCAACCAGTTAGAGAGTCAAACTTATAGAGATAGTGAAATTAGTTTTAAAGGTTTTTAAGATAAAAAATTTTAATTTATTTTTTTTAATAATAAGGTGAAGAAAGAATTTTTTTTGAAACTAGTCTTAGGGAAATCACAAAATAAAGAAGAAGAATATTGGTTTTGAAGTTCATTATTAAAGACATTTTGAGGCCTTATAGTATAAAGGTTTAAGTGTAATTAGGTTTAGAAATAAGTTTTTTTGAATCATGGTTGGTGTTTGATTATTGACAAGGAAGATATAATTTTCATGGTATCCCATCCTCAATGCGATAATACCCCATTTCCCATGGTCGTGTAATTTAGGGAATTCACAAATCGAGTTTGTCTCAATACCATTTTTAAACCTAGTTACCCTAAACCTGACAATGGTCATTCCTAAATTTTGGAAACCAATTTTTAAATATAATAATAACATATAGGTTCAATTCAGTGGTCATTTAAATAATAATAAATGGATTAGAATTTATAAAACTTCTTATTGTGGAAAACTAACATGAATAAAATAATGAAATACAACACAAAATAACCTTCTCCCTTTAGATACATCACCCTAGAACATGGTGGGAGTTACCCCCTCATCCTTGTGATGGGCGAGAAAGAGGGAAGGAGTAAATAGAATGAATAAATGAAATAAAATTATAGAAGAATAATGGTGGAGGTCCCTGCACAGTGGTACTTATCGCCCCCATCTTTGGTCTCTAGATTGATCCTTGACAATAGTGCACTAACCCTATTTTCATAGACATCATTGGGGATCGTGTTGGAAATAATTATCTATTAATATTAAAATGAATAAGTATTTTCATACATAAATATAACATAGCCTTAGATTAATATTCAATTCATTTAAAAATATTCATGCCCAAGGACCATAATGATTTTGTGTTATAAATACAAGGCACACAATCTTCTAATTTAATGAAAAATATTCAACATATCCCTTAGACATCTCCCCCATTTTCACTATTACTTAAAATAAACTACTTAAATCCTATATTTATAACTCAAGGATAGAAAAAATAAGATAGGTTGAGATCAAATGATTAGTATGGGTAGGTATGGGAGATAACATTCTATGATAATAGAAATAATAAGATGAGTATAAGGGTATGAGATCCTAAAAATAACATTAAATCTCAAACCCAACCATTAATAGATAATAAACATGACTCAGGCAATAAATATTTATTATTAAAAAATAAATGAATCATAAGTGTAATCAATAATCATAAATCAATCATTAACCATAAGTTCAAGTGATATAAATTTGGCACCAATATAGGTGTAGAAACAATTTTATTTATCAGGGTTAACTATAGACACCATCAAATATAGTGGATAATGACTCATCACCAGTATCCAATTGTGGATCAATACCATCATCCTATTTTCCATTGTGGATCAATCATATATACTTTTTTCCCATTGTTATCTCATGAGATATAAAGCTTTAACCAATGAATTGGAGGGGGATATAGGTCCCACCCATCTTTGGTCATAACATATCCACCATCCCGAGTTATAATGTAACCACTATCACATAATGAAAAAAATACGTAAGTGTTCAATAAGATCATAAAAAATTAATTATATTAGATGTTATGAAATGAAATGGGTTTTATAAACATTTTATTATAGCATAACCCATGGGAAATGAAATTTTTTTCAAGTTAATCTCATTAATTCACAATAGAACAACACATGGAAAACAAATGTGTTTCATAAACATATCTTTATCTTAGTCATAAACCATACACATAAATAATAATGACGGTAAAATTGGATCATATCTGCATAAAAATGAAATCAATCCCAAATATTGTTATCATTGATAAATAGAATTTTCATAAAAATATCATTAAAATATTATTCTAGGAAAATATCCATTTCATTTTGAAAAAGCATCATTAAAATAAAAAATATTCCCAAATTTTAAAGAAACAATTTTCTTTGAAAATAAACTTGTAAACTTATAAATTAAGCTTTAAATAATTTAGTGGTCATGAAGATAAGAGATATCTCTTTTGTCATAAATGTTAAAACAAATATTCCTTTCACATTTTTAGTAAAATCGAAAAGGGACTTGTTTGGAAAATGAAAAGAAGATACCTTTAAAACCATTTTATTAAAAGTAATTCATGGGTAAAAATATATTTAAAATATCATTATATCATAGTAATATCATTCTTTAAATCAGTTTTATAAAACATGGATATGGAAGAAAAAGGGTTTTTGACGGAAGAGGGAAAAAATATGATTTCAAAAAAAATATTCATTTGGAATGCTGAGTAAATAAATGGATGAAAATTAAAGGAAAAAATTAATTTTATTGAAATAATCATAGGATAATAAATATAATGAGTTTTATGAGATATAGATCATAAGATATCATCATCAAAATTTTAATATTAAACAATCGCAATAAACAATGAGATTGTAACCTAAAAACATTACCACTTTGGTAAACTTTGAATTAAAAATCCCCCTGAAATAAAGTAAAATAGATGGAAATTTTAACCACCATAAATTTTATAATAAAATTTATAAATTAAATTCATGGTCTGTATCTACCCCACTCAAAATAAACAAGTAGTGAATATGACTTGTGTCACCAAGAAATAAATGTGAGATGAAGACCCCTTACGAGCTTTTTTAACATTTTAATCGTAATCCCCATGAAATAAAAATTTTAAATAAAAATTTAAATATAATTATAATAAATAAATTATTGATATAACATGTAAAATAGGATTTATATACACCTCATAAC
Source organism: Viscum album (assembly GCA_963277665.1). Taxonomy (NCBI): domain Eukaryota; kingdom Viridiplantae; phylum Streptophyta; class Magnoliopsida; order Santalales; family Viscaceae; genus Viscum; species Viscum album. The sequence continues at coordinate 688,216,815 of OY728150.1, forward strand.
AAAAGAGAGGTTCATAACATAACATATATCCCAAAGAAGACAATTTGAGATGAAATTCTCTTACCTTAAGATTCAAATTAAATCATACACATTCAAACCTCCTATAAAATAAATATAAGTTCATTATACATATTTTATAGAACCATAATCATATTTATTATATGATATATGATTTACCTATAACTTCTTGTTATAAATTTATTAAAAATTCCATCACTTTCACTTAATAACAACTTTATTTTTCATGTTTGTTTTGATTTTGTATTTTAGGTCCTTTTACTTTGATCATGGTTATATTATATAAATTTTTTTACCATGATATAAATATAATATATATTAATTATATATATATATATATATTTAGTGTAATATATAAAGGATATAGATATAAAATTCATTACACGATTTATAGAAACGTACACATGAACTATATTTCCATTTTGTCAATTGATAGAATGAAATGTAGGTAAATAAAATATCATTTTTTTATAGTAATTATGATTTAATATATATGAAATATATTCATTAAATTTATCCTTATTACCATCTATATAATTCATTAGGGAAAATGAATCATATCACTTTCAGAGGAATTAGTCTGTCGTACACACGACCAAAGTTATCTTATTCCCCCCAAAATGAAATATAAGAAGGTATATATGATATTATAATTAAAATGGTGTAATTATATCACAAATATCATATAAATATGTCAAATAAATCATTATATCTATCCAAGATAAGAAGTGATGGAAAATTAACTACATCAGTTCTTGAGGTGGTAGTCCATCGCACACATGATCGACGGTTCCATTTCCCACTTGATGGAAGAATAGATTAGTGTATGTCATGAAATTAACATAATAAAATCTCACTATATGATATATAATGATGTTATTGTATAAAAATGGTTAAATAACATTTTAAGGGGTTAGAGGAAGAAAAATATGAAAACACATAGTTAAGGACTATACCACTTCTTCAGAGAACCCATTTAGGATGGTTTCCTAATAAAAATATGGAATATGAGATTGGTGGAAGGATGTATGTAATTTATTTGGGTTAGTTATTGGAATAATCAAATGGTTTTGGATGTGTGAATAGGAGATGGGAGGGGAGTCCCTTTTATAAGTTGGGAATGGAATCCCCTTCAAAATTACATGGCAATTTCACAACAGAATCCATAATGATAAGGTCATTGCATAGAAAAATGATTCACAATGAAATTAAATTCCAACTTGGGATAGGATAACACTGAAATATGTATATAAAATAGTAGATAGAAAAGTTTTATTTTCAAACATAAATTTATTTTTTTAGTTTAACCCTCTACCCGAATGGCCTGAGGGCCTTCATTTTTTTGATTTCTTGATAACCCCCATTCCAAGTGATGAAAGGGAACCCTTAAAAGGCCTGTAGGCTCAGATAATACATGCCCTATAGGCTTTAGGAGATTACATGACCTGAAGGTCTTAGGGAAGTCTACCAGACTATCTACAAGGAACTTCCCCTCCCCAGCATCTGCATCGTGATAGTTACTCTCCACCATCGCATGGCAGTCTGGCTAGGCTTCTCGTGCAAGCACAGGCTAGTCCCGATGGAATATCCATACCCCATAATTATGAAAAATCCATTTGGAACTACTCTAGTAAGTGAACATTCTCTGAATCCTCTTTTGGGACTGCTTCGTTTTTGAAGAGTCTGTCTGGGGAAACTGCATGTGGCCTGAAGGCCTTAAGGTGGCCCGAAGGCTTTAAAGGTGGCCTAAAAGCCCTACTGACACGAAGGTCTGGGTGGCGCGAAAGACTTAAGGACTCCAAGCCCAAATTGGTGGCCCAAGGTGAATAGTTCCATCTACTACAGTACTGAATAGTTCATGCTACAGTACCCGCATTGTGTATAGTTCTGCTACAGTACCTGTACAATGTATAGTATGCTACAGTACCACACAATGAATAGTTATTCTATAGTGCCTACTACAGTGCTTGCTACAATACTGCTATAGTAACCCAGACATATGCCTCTACTAGGTTTTGAACCTGAGTCTCATGGATGCACTTAAGTATACCACACCAATTGGGATGAGGCTAATTTGCAAAATTTAATGAATTTTAGTTCAACCCTCTTATAAACTAGTTTTAACGTTAATTATAGCAATTATTTTTTCCTATTTTTTACTATTCATTCTAAAAAAAATTAAGCTGGCCTTTTAATATAATATTAATTATGATGACTCTAAATATTGAATCTATTTTTCCAAATTCCATTCACATAAGTGAAAAATTTTAATTTAAAATTAAACACATAGATGCGATGAAAAAGTGGTTTTCCAAAGAGAAACTTTTCATTAGTATAGAAAGTTTTGTTTCAAAAAAATGGATTTAATTCCAATGACATAAAATGGATTAATAATAACATAATTCAACTAATTTTACTTTTAAAATATTTTTAAATGAGATGAAACATTGTAAAATTTATAAACAAAAAGTATTTTTTTAATAAAAATTAGAATTGCTCACTATTCATCAAAAAATCAATATTTGCATCAAATTATAAAAAATTCAACCTACAAATAATTATGTTTATTTTTGAAAATAAATTTTTTAAAATTTCCAAAAATTACATTTATTTGTTTCACAAAAATCAATAACAATACTTGTTGAGAAAATAATATTTCTGAAACTTATAAAAATGTACTAAATATTAATTATTTTTTATCAATATATTTTCTTTATATAAAACAATAATAATTAATTTTTATAATATAGTTTTTCCTATTAATACCACCATTTTAATGGTTATGTTATAACAATCATGTTTAAATATAAGTATTAATTGTATATTGCGGCTCGTTAAAACTGAATATTTCCTGTAATGAAAGCTATCAAAGAAATCAACTTATTCAAAAATATATTTCATAAAAAAATATATTACATTCTACCCCCCTTAATGAATTTCACCCTTGAAATTTATAACTTTCACATAAAAAAACAAGTATACTTATACCTCATCATATTATCAAGTTCCTGTATAACTTCTTCAAATTAGAGGTTTCGCCACAAAACATTTACTAAGTGGGTGGTCTTGTTTCATATAAATTTTTTTCTATGAAAAATAATATCCATCTGTTGTAATTAATAGGAATGATCATGTTCCAGAAGTATCACCTCAGATTTTAGTATATCTGAAGGATCCAATACGTTTTTCCTCAGGAGAGATACATGAAACACATCATGGAATTGAGAGAGGTTTGTTGGTTGAAAAAATAGAGAAGATAATGTCCCGATATGATAATGAATTTAAAAGGCAATAATATACTAAGTTATTGGTTATCCATTTTTTCCAAATCTCATTTCCTTCTTCCCTGGTGAAATTATTAGAAACACATTGCCACCAATTTGAAATTCCAGATCATGTTAGTGATTATCATCATATCTTATCCACTAACATGGTGCAACCCTTATGTGATTCTGAATTTATCTAACCTTATCTAGAATTTCATCACCAATCTTATGTCCCAAAGTAATTATTTATCCAACTTCATCCTATTATGTTATAATTTTACACATATTTCCATAGAGTGATTCATAAGGATCCTTCTGAATGCTCGAGTTAAAGCTATTGTTGTATGAAAACTCAACTAGAGTAAGATGTTTATCCAAACCTCCTTTGAAATCCATAGAAAAATATCTCAACATATACTCTATTTTTTTGAATTTTTATTTCCAAATGAGCATCTTCATGAGGATGATACATAGGGATGAAACTCAACTCTATATGAGGATCTTACTAGAGACCTTTTGATAACTTTTAGGCAAATCTCAGATCTAGATTAGATACAATAAAATGTGGTACTCCATAAAACTTTACCACTTATTTATTTTATATTATGGATATATGATCAAGAAATAATTATTCTCCAATAGTGATGAAGTGTTTAATCTTCTTAATGCGATTAACTATAACCCATATATCTTGACATTTTGGGGAGTCTAAAGGAAAAATCCATGGTTATATTTTTCCATTTTCATTCTGGTATGTGTAATGGTTGTAGAATACCATTATAGTTTTGTCCCTTAGCCTTAAAGTTTTGATATACCAATAACCGATATATACATTTTTGAACATCTCTCTTCATTCTATCTCATCAGAAATAATATTTCAAATCTCTATGCAACTTAGTAATTTTAGGATTAAAAGTGAATATATAACTATAAGACTCTTCTAATAGATCCTTCTTCATATTTGTTGTGGATGGAACACACACACAGTTCTTAAACATTATCATTCCCTCACAATCAAGATTAAACTCAAGAATATTTATTTTCTTCCTCTCTAGTTATACATCCTCCTTTTATTCCTATTTAATCGCCACTTTGATAGATAGTTGAAAATTCATTTGGGAAAGATAATATTTCAAACCTTCATTTAGTATTTTTAAAAATATCTTTCGAAAATACAAAAACATTGGATATTTTGTGATCCACGTCATGGATAAGCTGCATGATCCTTTTGAATCAAGTCATAGATCACCTGGTTCACTTTTCTAAGGTGGTAATGTATTGGTGTGTCATAATCTTTAATTAAATATTAGCATCTTCTCTAGTGCATATTTAACTATTCATGTGTGAACATATACTGAAAACTTTTATGGTCAATAAATATAACACACCATTATCCATAATGTTAATTCTTCTGTACGATTAATTCAAAAATTACCATCTCTAACTCAAAATAACGAGTTTGTTAATTTTTCTCAGGGACCATCAATTACTATGAGTCATAAGATATCACCATATCAATCTATGTAATAATTTATCATAATAACTTATTAAATAAATCACTATAGGATACATACCCTTCTCCAATATAGGTTAATGTAAGCACAGGTGTGGTGAATAATCCTTTCTTTAGTTCCTTAAAATTCCCCTCACATTCATGCATCCATAGAAACATGGATTTCAACCGAGCTAACTTTGTGATTATATTAGTTACTCATGGGAAAATTCCTACCAACTGTATATAATATATATCCAAACCAAGAAATCATTGGATCTTAGTTATCATGGTTCTTCTAGAAAAATGTTTAATATCCTCTCACTTTTATTGATTCACCAATATACCCTCTCTCGAGATTAAATGACGCAAAATAAAATCATTTGTAGCCAAAATTCACACTTTTTATATTTTTCATAAAATTTCTCCATCCCTAAAGACTTCAGTATAATTTCTAAGTGATATTCATGGTGTTACTTTCTCTTTAAATAAATTTGAATATCATCTATAAATATTAAAAAAACCAAACAAGGTAACATCTAAAGAATATATTCATTAAATCCATGAATATTGTGGGGGAATTAGTAAGATTGAATGGAATCACTATATACTCATAGTTTCCACACCTTGTCTGTAATTAAATCTTGTCTATATACTCTTTATAGACCATTAATTAATGATATCCAAAGCTAGGTTCATTCTTGTAAAAGTATTTATCTCCATGCATTTGATCAAACAAGACATCAAAACATGGTAGATGATATATTTTCTTGATAGCGATCTTGTTAAGTTCCCAATAGTCATCACAAAGACACATTGATCCATATTTATTCTCAAAAAAGAAATAATGATCCCAATAATGATTTATTTTCCTGAATAAATCTATTTAAAAGGTTCTTTTGGAGTTTTTTATTCAATTGAGGCAACTCAAATGAGGCCATTATACAGGGATTCATTAAAATAGATAAGGCGCTATGTATGAGTTTTATTGAGAAATATTTGTTTGGATTTAAAGTAAGACTATGAAATTATTCTTAAAAGACTTCAAAAAATCATGAATAGTAGGAATTTCATTGATGTTAATTTTATCCCCAAACATCTAAGATGAAAACATATTGTAAATAGTAATAATGAAACATACAATAGATTTGGTTTCCAATAGAAGTTCATATTTATTTTCACCCTAAGAGATGACCATAGGCTACTTTGGAATATTAAATGTAACTTACCTTCTTTGGAAATTGTTGTGGGATTCATTTAGTGAAATCCAATTCATGCCCATGATAACATCAAATTCAACTAGACAGAGAATAAGTTGGTTTGTAGTAAGATTATTCCCATGAAGTTAAATTAGAGAAGAATCATATACATGAGATGAAATCATCATACCATTTGGGATTTGCACTATTAATTTAACATATAATTATTGATGATAATAATGAACATCCCTAGATACAATTAAATATATAAATTAACTCATATAACTAATATCAAATAAGTTACTTCAACATTTAAGCATACCTATTACCACCTTATATCTATCATTCCATCTTCAATCCCATAGTAACATGAAAATGGTATGACTGATAAACATGAATCTTTGATCAAATTAATCAATAATTCATAAAATTTCTAGATCATGAAATATTATTTTTAATCTATGATAACATAGGTTTAACCTAGGTCATTCATGGTCATTATTAAAATCCTTCATGATGGTTCCTAAAGAGTTTGTGAATTTTTAAATCGTATCTCCCTCAGAATGTCAAACTAGGTGTTCATTAAGGCCCATTATCCTTCACTAGGTTATGATCATGTCTAGATAAATGGTTAATTTGGGAGTTATTATCCCTAGGTATATCTATGATATATAAAAATACACTTATAGTATCTAGAGAGGGATTCAATTTGTTGGAAACCACTCGATCTATTCTTTAAAAAATTCTAATACATTCTCATGTATTTTGACTTATATTTGGAAATTTCCTTAGACATATCCTTATACAAATACTTTGGGATATCACTAATATTTTATCATCTTTTTTTAAAAAGGATTAACTAAAACTTTCTAAAATACCAACTAAAAAGTCCCAGAATTATAATACATAAATATCAAATTTTTAGATGGTTATCCAATACATTTCACAAATCCATGCTTGGGGACTATAATGGTAAAATTCATTTTAACACTCTGTACAAAATATTTATATTTAATGGAATATATTCAACATCTCATACAAATATCTTCCCTGTTTTATTATTTGTTAATATAAAAAACTTAAAACCATTCTTCATAACCTTAGTAAAGGAATCATATGAAATTGTGATCTTAGATTCTCAGTAAGGGAAAGCTTGGGAGATATCATTCTATGATCATATGAAATCATTTGATAAGGGTTAGGATATGATATAATGAATATAACTTGAAAATTTCCTACCCAAACTATCATAGATCATGAACATGAGTTATGGAATAAACCATTATCATTCTAAATGAAATGAATCATAAGAGTGAGAACTCAACATAAATCTATCATGAACCATATGTTCATGTCATATTAGTGTGGCACAAAAAAAATCCATTATTTTGGAAAATGTTAAATAAAAAGACCATCAAAAATAGTAGATCATGCATCATCACCTATTTCCCATTGTGGAAAAAGCCAACCGGCTTGTTTCCCATTATAAATCAGGCCTGTTAACTTGTTTCCAATTTTTATCTCATGAAATATAAATAATTTCCCAATGAATCAGAGGGAGATATAGGTACCACACATCCATTGTTATTACATAACCACTATCATTAGTTATAAATTAACAACCATCACATAATAAAAACCATACATAAGTGTTCCTCCAGATCATAAAACATTCATCATATGAGAACGCATTAAAAATGCGTTTCATAAAAAATTTATTTACAGAATAAACCATGGGAAGGAAATAGGTATCACAATCATTTTTTAATTCATCATAAAATAAACCATATAAATCGAATGATTTTGATAAATATATCTTAATTATAATAATAAATCATACATATTAATAATAAAGATGATAAAATTGGCTTATATCCCAATAAAAACATAAGAAACAATAAAGGATGTTTTCATTGATGAATATAAATTCTGTAAAAAACCATTAAAAAATTCTTGAGGAAAATATCCTTTCCATTTTGGAAAACCTTATTTAAAATATAAAATTTTCCCAAATGTTAAGGAAAACATTTTATTTGAAAATTATCTTGTAAACATGTAAATTAATCATTAAATCATTTCTTTTTCTTGATGATAGGAAATATTTTTCATGTCATACATGTTAAAATAATAATTCCTTTAACATTTTAAGTAAAATAAAAAATGTCCATGTTTAGTAAATTTTAATAGGATTCCTTTAAAACTATTTCTTTTGAAAATTAAAAAATAGGTGAATTTATTTATGTAATAATTGGATAATGTTAAAAATTTTATTTGAAACATCTTTAGAAACCATTTATATTGAAGACAAAGGGTTTTCAAAAAGGGGTGAAAATGGAAGGGAACCATTTATTTTCATTAAATAATTAAAGGATAAAAAAATTATGATTTTATTTAGAGATAAATCATAATATATCATTATCATAAACCTAATAATAAACAGTTCGGATAAACAATTAGACTGTAATATAAAACCCTTACCAGTTTGGTACCCTTTGAAATCATAATCCCTATGAAATAAAGATACATATATAGAAATTTAAATAACCATAAATTTAATAATATACACAAAAAAATATATTAAAAGTTACTATATTCACCATATAAAATAAAAAATTGGAGAATATGGATTGTGTCTCATAGAAATAAAAGTGAGACAAAGACCCCTTACTTGCTTTGGTAACTTTTGAATCACAATAAGTATTAAAGAAAAACATTAAATGAAAAATTAATTATAACTAATAAATTCATGATATAACATACCAAATGGGATGTATATATGACTCATAATATAATATAGGTGCATTACATAATATATCTCCTAAAGAAGCAAATTTGAGATGAAATCCCCTTAGCCTAGTTACTAACTTCCTTTACACACATTTGAACCTCATGTAATATAAATAAAGGGTTTTTATAAAAATATTACAGAACCATAATCATATTTATAATAATAATTATTATTTACTTATGACATTTTATTACCCATTTATTAATAATTCCATGATAAAAATGTGTTTCAGGTAATTATTGCTTTTTTCATGTATATTTGGATTTAGTGTTTTCGGTCATTTTACATTGATCATAGTTCAATCATATACATAATTTTAAACATATATTAATATCATAAAAATTCATTATAAATATATTTATAGTAATCCATAAAATAAAGTGATAGAGAAAATGAATTACATTGTTCATAGAGATGGTAGGTTGTACGTACGCATGAATATGGTTTACATTTTTCTGATGGTCATAATGAAAGGAAGGTAATCAACATATCAACTATATAAAATAATTATGATTTAAAAAATATCACATATATTAATTAAATTTATCCTTATCACCTTACATATAAATATTAAGTGAAAAAATTATCATATTTCTTTGTGAGGCAGTAATCTTCCGTACACAAAAGTGACGTTGTTGTATTCTCCAAAGAAATCAATGTAAGAAGGTATATGAGTTATTTTAATTTTATATGTGAAATTATATCATAAATAACATATAAATATGATAAATAATCATTATATAAATTCATGAGAGGCAATTATGGATAATGAATTACATCGATTTGCAAAGAGGTAGTCCTCCGCAAACATAATCAGCAGTTTTATTTCCCACTTGATGGAAGAGGAGATAGTTTTAAAACATTAAATTAACATAATAACATATATTTATATATAAGATACATTTGTTATTATTTTATTTTATTTAAATAACATTTTTATTATTTAGAGTAAGAAATAAAATGAAACACATAGTTAAGGACTATACCTCTTCTTTAGAGAACACATTTAGTTTTAAACCTAAAGACTTATTAGGAGGTTTTATTAAAAAAAACTATGGAATATGAGATGTAAGGAGGTAAATTTTTAATATATTTTTATAGGTAATGTCTATAACAAATGGTTTTATAATTTTGAAGTGGAGATTAGAGGATAGGTCCTTTTTTAAGTGGGTAAAGGAACCCACTTGGAAATTATTTTGAAATTACTTAGAAATATCCCAAAATAATCCAAAAATTATAGTCATTCGAAAGAAAAATTATTTCAAAGGATAGTAGATTCAAAATTTTGATTTGATAATTCTTATATATGTCTATCCAATAGTATTTAAACACATTTTATTGACAAACTTACCAGTATATTTTTAGCTTAAACCCTAGTAAACCCATTTTAACCTTTACCATGATAATTAATTTTTACTATTTTTTAAATTTATTTTAACTACAAATTATTTTAACTTATAATATAGTATTAATTATGATTATTACAATTATGGAATTCATTTTTTCAAAGTAAATTTAACTAATTTTAAAAATTCAATTAAAAATTAAACCGACTGACGTGATAAAAAAATAGTTTTCAAAAGTGAAACATTTCATATATATAGAATGTTTTAATATCAAAAATAAACATGAATTTGATTTAAATAACTTATCATATACTAATAATAAAACAGTTCAAGTAATTTTGTTTTTAAATTTTTTTCAAAAAATATTAAACTTTGTAAATTCATTAAAATAAAATGTAGTTTTGTTTAAATAAATAGTGATTTTAACTATTCATTGAACAATTATTCTTTTAAAAAAATTATCAAAATACACCCAAACAAAAATTTGTCATGTTTATTTTAAAAAAGATGTTTATTTTTTAAATAAATTTTCCAAAAGATTCAAAAATTTCTTTTATTATTTTTTCACAAAAAAATAAAAACATGTTTATAGAAAATAGTATTTTCAAAACATATAATTACTTTACTAAATGTGAGTAATTTTCATTAATATGTTTTATTTATTAAAAGTTATTTTTACAAAATTTTTAAACGTTGTTTATTCCTATTAATAGCATCATGTTTAACAATTAGGTTATAATGTTCTTGTTTAAAAAATAATATTAATAGTATACGGTGGATTGTTAAAAATCAATGTTTCATTTAAATAATGATATCAAATAAATTAAAATATTCAATAAAACTATTTCATAAAAAATAGGGGTATTCAAAATAGGGACCATAATGAATTTGGGTCCACCCAGGTGATATATGGATTCTCGGGTTACTAACTATTTCCTCCCATCGAATTCCACATTGATTCCATAACATACTAGGTCTTCTAGGAGAATATCATTGTGTGAAATGTTAAGGCATACCATACAAAATTGTTCCCTCATATATATTGGTTCACATCATATATTCACTTCATGGATTTTATCTAGAGAACTTCCTAGACTAGGTTCACATCATGAATTTCCATTTTCTAGCATAAGAACCTTTTTTTCTACTTGTTTCTTCAGTTTCATTACCCAGAAGCATCCCACATGCATTTAATGTCATGAAAATGCATCTCCAGTGGAATTATTGATACCTTTAAGAGAATTTTTCTAAAAATCCTTAAAATTATGTGTCTTGGAAAATATGAAAAAAATTAAACATAGAAATAATAATTAACAATTAAATTATAAATGTATTGTATTTTTATATTAAAAATCATGCATGAATTGGTCGAATCACATATGCACTTTATAGAATCAGGTACGTTGAATTACACTAGAAATGACTATGTGGGCCCTTGTAAGTAAACCAAAACATGGGGAGAATTGGTTATGTGATCATGATGATATATAATTTGATATATGATCCCACGAGAAGAAATAACTATGTGTTATAAAAAAGGGATCGATTATATAAAATGGAATAAAAATCATAATTCTATGGATTAAAATACATAAAATACATGAATTATAATTTTATTTTGAAAAGATAAATAGATGTAGTAAAACCCAAAGTAGAGATACAAATAATAATATCCTATTATTCTCTTCAAATAAGTAGATAACTTTAAACAAATAATAATGAATTGGAGTCTTCATCGAAGAAGGAAATAACCATGCCATAACGAGTTTGTGCAATAGATTTGAAAAAACATGATAGCTACATACTACTTCATGATACATCCTGAAGTCTCAAGGAAAAATAATTGAACACATAAATAGGGCATCATTCTCATTTTAGGAATTAAAAAATCCTAAAAATAAGGATAAATCACCAACCAAGATATGAATGAATGATATATATCTTTTTTAGGGAATTAAATGTTAAAAAGGAGATACCAGAGTAGCCTCACGATTTTATTTTAAAATTTATTAATGGGTTAGGGTATTTTAAAAATGGAGTAGACACATAGAGACAGCAATATATATTGCTGGAGTTCCATATACTATAAATTTCTATTTTTTTACTTAATTTATCTTTCACTATTTTTATTCTGGAAGGCTTTATACCCATAAAAAAATCCATTATTTCTAATTTAATGGAGGGGAAAAATCCTTGAGTGATTGGGAGAATGGGAGGTTTCCCAATTATAATGCTCGAGTCTTGGAAAGTTTATTAAATTTTATGTATCTCCTTTATCTATTAAATGGTTTTTAGTAGTAAATTGTGTAAATTGATTTGAATGTGAATTTTTTATGAATAGTTTTGAATTTTAATTATTTCCTTGATTAAGAAATATTTTCTCCCTATGTTTGATTTGAAATCATATCAATTGATTGTTTTATCATAAAGTGAAGAATGTTTAGTGATTACTAAACATGTGAGGAGGAAATAGTGATATGATTTGGATTATTGGGAAATTCAATATCTAATTGGGTATTACCTAGGTAATTCAAATTGGATCATTGTATCTTTCACCCATTGGAAGGAGGATAATCCAAAGAAAGTAAATTGTAAGGATAAATATCATCATTATCAAACATAAACATGCGTGAAAATTGGAAAGTGTTTTTAGAACCATTCAGTTAATCAATTAATAGACATTAGAGAGTTATTTTGAAAATACCATGATAAAATTATAAGAGGGAAGATAAACATAAACCCAAATCACATATCTATCATATTAATTCTTTTCCTAAGTCTATGTTCATTGTTTTCTTATAACATGAATTTATTTCTTCTCAATATTTTTTCACCCATGACAACTAGATTAAATATTTTCTCCTTGGAGATAACATTGTTTACTACTACCACTAACCCCTTTGGGAAATTAAATACATTTCTCCACTCCCTATGATACATTTGAATTAATGGTTCACTTACCATCCACTATAGAAATACTAATTTATTAATTGATTTTGGATCTAACCACTATTTTATATCTAACAAAGTTTCTAATGGTATCAAAATGTATCCCAGGAAATTAGACGTTGAATTAGAAGTGAAAAACTCCAATGGTAAAATGATCACATCTCACATAGAATATTTTTATATGGTTAAATTTGTGGGAATGTTCTTCCTATAAATCTTTTTATTCTCACTCTAGTTGAATTTTATGTTATCTTAAGAATTTATTGGATTTATATACATAAATCACACATCAATTTTTTGAGTATGGGAAATCATGTTTGACATTCCAAACCAACCTTTGAACATCTATCAATACATTAATAAATATGAACTTATTATGGAAATAAGACACATTGTATGGGTCTCAATTATTATTCAAAAGGTTTTCTAATCTCATATGGTTGGGGATAAAATAAAAATAAATGATATGTCTATTGTGTAGAGTTCATCGATGTCTTTATAGAAAAGTTTGCTCGTATTACACCAAATCGTGAAGTTAAATTATAAATTGAACTCATACCTGGTGCCACATTTATTTCAAATAATATCTATAGGATGGACATTATTGAGTTATAAGAACTGAAGATGAAACCCTAGGATAATATTAATAAGGGATTTATACAGCCAAGTGTGTCACTTTGCGGTGCACCTACTCATTTGGTTGAAATGAACGATGGATTGATTTGACATGACATTGATTATCAGGATCTGAACAAGATCATGATTAGGAAAAATTATCTCTTATACTGTATTGATAACATGTTTAATCAACCTCACAAAGCTCAATATTTTTCCATTATTGACCTTATTTCTGGATAACATAAATCTGGTGTTAAGAAAAAGGATATACCCATGAAAACATTCCATACAAATTATGAGAACTATGATTATATAGTCATGCCATTTGGTCTTACTAATTTCCCAAATAGATACATTAATTTAATGAATATATATTTTATAAATTACCTTTATATGTATGTGGCTGTATTTATAGATTATATAATTATATATTCAAAGAAAAGGGAAGATTTGGAAGATAACTTTAGAATTGTAATTAAGACCCTATGGAAGGATAAACTATTTGAAAAATTGAAAAAGTTTGAACATTGGATACAAAAGGATTCATTTTTACATTATATAATCTCATAGGAGAGAATATTTTTGGATCTATAAAAATGTAGGTTATTAAATGTTGTACCAGACCAACCAATATAATTGTGATCTAAATTTTTCATGGTTTGGAATGATGTTATCAACAATTTGTGGAGAATTTCTCACAACTTCCTATTCCAATAATCATGCTTACTTAGAAATGTTGCAAGTTCATTTAGTTAGAGTAATATAAAGATAATATCATGGAACTAAAGAAAATTCTAGTCAATACAGTCTTACTTACATTACCCTATAGTGTAGAATGGTTTTTAATCTATATTGATGAATTAAATAAGGGATCAGTATGCGTTCTCCTACAAAATGATATGGTGATAACTTATGCCTCATGAAAATTGAAGGTTCGTGAGAAAAATTACCTTCTCAGGATTTGGAGTTATATGTGGTAATTATTTCATTAAATATATATATTACTTATCTTTATGGATAAAGGAGTGATATATTTACTAATCATAAGAGTTTAAGTATATTTTTACATCGAAAAAAGATGAACATGAACTAGAGAAGATTGTTGGAGATAATTAATGATTATGACTATACAATATATTACTAGGCATTGAAAGTGAAAAAGGTGACTAATGCTATGAGTCAAAAGGATCATTCTTTATTATCTATAATGAGGAGAAAAAAAGATCCAATATTTTTGGATTTTACATGGATGGATCTAGAAACCTTTCATAAATTAGTGAAGTCTTATCTTCCTTAATTGAGTGTTCAACCATATATACATGTAATGAATAAAGAAGGATATAAGGAATTTTTATAGATTCAAAAGAAGGTGAGAATTGTTTTGGAGTTAAAAATTTATTGTGATGGTATGGTAAGGTTCAAGAACAATCCATTTGATTCTTCCATACCCAAATCGAAGAAGGAAATTTTAGAGGCGGCTCATAGTTCTTCATTATCTATTCATCAATTAAGTATAAAGATGTATATAGATCTGAAAGAGTATTTATGGTGGGATTTATTAAAGGGATATATTGTAGAGCTTATATCTCATTGATCGGTATGTCATAAATTTAAGGCTATTTTAAAATTTTCTAAAGGGTTTTGATAACCTTTTCCTATACAAAAATTGAAATGGAAAAAATCACAATGGATTTTATAATCAGAATCCCCAAAACATCTAGAGGGTATAATTATATATGGGTTATAGTCAATAGATTTAAAAATTATTCACAAATTATTGTTATAAGATATGATTTATCTCTAGATCATCATTCAAAGATATACATTAAGTAGGTGGTATGGTTTTATAGAGTTTTATATTCTATTGTATCTTATTAGGATCTCAGGTTTATCTCAAAGTTTCAACAAAGTCTTTAGAAAGAACATGATATAGAGTTGAGTATCATCACTACATATCATCTCTAGAAATATGGCCATTCAAATATAATAATTTGGACCCTAGAGAATATAATGATATCTTATTTAATGGATTTGAATGGTGGTTGGGATCAACACCTTCATCTAGTAATGTATTCTTATAACAATAGCTTTCACTCAGGCATTCAGATGGATCCATACAAATCCCTCTATTGAAAATAGTTCAGAACTAAAAATGATGGGATGAATTTTGAGAATTAAATCTATTTGGAACTATGTTACAAGACGTAATTTCAGATAAGGGTAGATTTATTTAGTTGCATATCAAGGAAGTGGGAGTCGACAAATTTTTTTTGATGACAATCATTGGAATAACCTAGAATTTAATGTTGGTGAGAAAGTGTTCTTATGAATTTTTATACATAATAAGTTTATGATATTTAATAAGAAATAATTTTTTATCACTAGTAATATTTTCATTTTTTATATTCTTGATCGACCAGTAATGGTATCTTATAGTTTGGGGCTTCCACCAAACCTCTCTTAAGTTCATGATGTGTTCTATATATCTCTCCTGATGAAGTACATACCAAAAAATTAATGTGAATTAAAATCATAGGTCATGCTACATGATAATGAAACTTATTATGAGGAACATCCATTGGATATTGTGGTTCATAGGGAGAATGTACTACCAAACATGACTAGTCACCTGGTCAATTTTTTTTGGCGAAACAACCAATTGGATGAAGCTACATGGGAACTTGAGGATATGATAAGGCAGAAGTGTGTAAGTTATTTTTATCAAAATGATGAATTTGAAGTGATAAATTTATTTTATGGTGGGTATAATAAAACACCCTAAGATTTTATGAAATATATTTTTCAAATAAATTTAATTTCTTTGATAACATGTGATACATGTAACACTATGTTTAAACGAATCATGATATACTATTAAAGTATTAATATTTAATGTAACAACTATCACCATAATGTTACATCAAGAGCTATAAATGGGAATAAACACATTTTAAAAATTAAATAAAAAGGATTTAAATAAATTAAATATTTTTATAAATAAGTATATAATTATTTTAAAATTTATATATGCTTTGAAAATATATTTCTTCCTAAAATCTGATTTTTATTTCTTTATGTAACAAAAAATAAAATTAATTTTATCCAATTTTATAAAATTAATTTTAAAAAATTTTATTTTATTTTATGAATAAAAATGTAAAAATTTTCTTAGATTGATTTTTTGAATTTTTTATATGGATTAATTTTTCAATAAATAGTGACAATACTTATTTTTATAAAAAACTGTCATTTCATTTAAGGAATTTTAAATTTTAAATTTTGTGTTAAAACAGTTTAAAAGTAATATTAGTAAAATCATATTATTATTAATACATTCTAGTTTGTTGGAATCAATTTGATGTTTAATATTTATATAAAAATGTTTTATACTTTTGAAGGATTTTTCCTTTAGAAAATCAATTTTCTATCCCGTATGCAGGTTTAATTTTAAATTAAATTCAACCAATTATATGAAATTTAATATGAAATAATGTATTCCATATTTTGAATCATCATAATTAATACTATATAATAAATTCTTCTTAATTGTTTTTTCATAATTAATAGTAAAATAGTAAAAATCAATTACTGTGGTTAAGGATAAAATGGGTTAACCAAGGGGTTAAACTAAACATATAATGGTAAGTACGACCTAAAAAATGCCAATTTATTTTTATCGATGTATGTTTAACATTTATCAAATAAGGTTCTATAATTATCAATTTTTATCCTTTTAGAATTTTAAAATCATGGGTATGTCTTTTTCTTTTAAAAAATTCCATGAGTGTTCTCACCCCCACCTATAAAAGGGAACCTCTTCTTATATCCTCTTCACACTTAATAATCATTATAGTTCAAAAAATAACAACCCAAATCCATTAATTAATTAACTACCCACATAATATATGGCTTATTTTGATTATTACACCCTCTTAAAATGGATTTGGGTGATAACCTAAAGAGGTTGACTGAGGAAGAGGTATTCTTCTGAACCGATCATTCTTTATATCTTCTTCTACGTAAATAAAATATTATTCAAATATATTTATATTATAACATTATTTTATCCAATATAATATTTTATTATGTTAATTTCATAAACTATATCTATATCCTCTTCTGTCAAATGGAAAATGAAACAATCAATTATGTGTAGGATAGATTAATGCCTCGTGATCCAAGGTAATTTGTTTTACATTAATGAATCCCATAGGTGAATATAATGATGTATTTAAATAATATATATATGAATTTTATGAAAATAGTTATACTTATGGAATTATAATATCTTATAAACATTCTTACCTTCCAATCCATTGGGAAATGATAATGTCACTTGTGCGTACATGTGGACGACCCCATCCATGAAGTGATGTGATACTATTTTCATTTTATTTTGACATGGATGAAAATAAGAATGGGTTTAATGAATATATATTATCTATATTATAAAAAAAATTATACTTAATTTTTAATTAATATCAATTTTTTTCTTTCCATCCATTGAGAAAATAGAAACAATGTTCATCCGTACATACGACCCACCGTCTCAATGAACGATGTAATTCATTTTCATACGTAAAAATTTTATAGATGAATATAAATATGTATATAAGAAATATATATGTTATTTATAAAATTATTAAAATTCTAGACATTATGGTGAAATAATCAAAGTACATGTACCAAAATTGATGAACCGAACAATACATGAAAAACGAAACAACTGTCACCCAAAATTATGATTGTAGTGAATAATTGTTAATAAAATTGTGATAAAAGGTTTTATATAAATAATATATGATATAATAAATAGTATCTTGTTTCTATAATTTATTTATAATAAACCTGTATTTATTATATAAGGGGTTCAAATCTGTAAAGAGAAAGTTGTGACTTGAGGTAAGGTATTTTTGTCTCAATTTAATTTTTGAGGTAACCATTGAATATTCACAAGTTGTTTTTGTTTTTTCATCAATATAATGACCATGTATTTCTTTTATATAGTGAAACATAATTTTCATGCATATATATTACATCTTAATTGATAAATACTCGTTACATAGCATTTCTATCCATTCTAGAATCTTGTAGGTATAGTATCTTAGGAAACATGGTAACATAAATAAGTTGTTTATAATAGTACTAAATAATATCCCCCTTAGATCATCATAACTATCACCCTTCTTTGAAATGTCATACATAAAACCATTCTTCAGAACATGGGAAAAGAAACACATGAAAGGGTGATCTCTAATGTTCAATAAGGTAAAATAAGGGAGATATCAATTATCATATAAGCATAACATGAGAAAAACGACATGAGAACACAAACTTAAGTTTTGAGAATTATAAATTTCAAATCATAGATAATAATCTTGATTCAGTGCATAAATAATGATAGTTTTTAATACACAGATCATAATGTAATAAAATAATATGATCCATGAAAGAATAATGTTGGCATAAGATATAGAATTGTGGGATATACATAATATTAAAAAAATCATTTCTTAGTAGTCATGGATCTTTTCCAAGACTGTTATAGATGAACATGTTTACTCCAAAAACCATAACAATAATCAAGTTTCACTCCCAATACTATCATAGTGGAAAGATTAGATTACTGAACCAGGTTCACTCAGCATTTCTGTCCTTTTTATCTCATGAGATTTCAATTTTAATTCCATTAATTTGAGGAAGATATAGGTCCCACCAATCTCATAATGAAAATAATACATATTTATCCCAAAAGATAATAAAAAAGTAATCATATCATAACTCAAGAAAATAAATTGGTTTTGTAAACATTTCATCATAGTATAACCGCTGGAAATGAAATGGGTTTTAAAAACATTTCATCATTTCATCACAACATAACTCATGTAAAATTAAAAAAGTTTTTTAATTTATTTTCATATCATTGATAAAATATATATAGAATTAATAAGTATGATGTACTTAGATCATATCCCCAATAAATAATAATTCAAATCACGGGTTTTTTCCTTTTTTGAATAGAACTACCATTAAAATATCATTAAAAACTTCTTAAAGAAAAGAAACCATTCAATATTGAAATCAGTTATTAAAAAAATTATGTAAATATAAAGTAAATAATTTTATTTTTATATATCCATGTGAAATTTTAAAGGAATATTCAAGGAAAAAATTGTTCATGCAGGCAGGAGAATATGTTCATGCAGTATAAGTAAAAAAACATTCCTTCCATATTTTTTCTGAAAAGTCACAGAGTACCTCCTTTGGAAAATGAAAGAAACATTCATTTCAAAAAAAATTCAAAAAATCAATCATGGGTAAAAATTAATTCAAAAAATAAGTGGATAATATTAAAAAACAAATTTAAAACAAATTTAGAAAACATTAAAATGGAAGAAAAATATTTCATTTCAACCGAAGAAACCAATGAAGAGGATTTTACTTCAAAAACTATTTTCATTATCCCGATTAAAAAAAAAGAGTAAAATGAAAGGAATTTTTTTTAAATAAATAACCATAATATAATAAAATTCATTAGTTTAATGAGAGATATATCATAATATTTCATCATTGGAAACATAATCATAAACAATCTTGATAAATAATGAGATTGTAATATAAAACCCTTACTGATTTGGTAACATTTGAATCACAAGCCCCATGAAATACATAAACTTATAACTATATTTAAATCATAATAAATGTTATAATAATAATCATATAAAATATTTAATGGCAGTTTATACACTACACAAAAGAAACAAGAGGTGAATTTGGCATTTGTCCCATATGAATAAAAGTGAGACGAAAATACATTACCTTAGGTGTGACATGCTTTGTACATGTTTAAACCTCATATATAATAAAAATAGATATATTATACATATATTATAGAACCATACACATATATATCATTGCATATATGATTTACTTATAACCTTGTATCACATATTTTTTAACACATCATTAAAATCAATATTCTTGGTTATATCTACTTTTTTCATGTATGTTTTGGTTTGGTGGTTTTGGTCCCTTTATATTGATAACAGTACCATGAGATATAGAAATTTAATAATGATATAAATATCATAAATATTATTTTTATAAATTTTTATAGTTATTCATAAATTCAGAGATAGAAAAATGAATTACACAGTTCATGGAGATACTAGGTCACACATACGCTTGAATCTTGTTTTCATTTTTCAACCAATGGAATAAAAGAAATTTAAAAATTATTTAAAATTTATATTATCAGTATTTTTTCATATATATTCATAAAATTATTCCTCATTTCCATCCAAGTAAAATATAAATAAAAAACGAACCAGATCACTTCGGGGAGGTGGTATTTCACACGTACACACGAACGTTGTTATCATTTCCCAAAGGATTGAATGATAAGTAGGTAGATATGATATTAGAATTAAAAACTTATAATTATTTCATAAAAATAATATATAAACACTAAACTCATCATAATTCCCCATCTATAAAATATGATAATAGAAAATGAATTGTATTTCTTCGTGGAGACGATAAGCCTTACATACACACATGAGATACTTTCAATAATCTTTTGATGGTAAAGATAGTGTATAATAATATTTTACTAATAATAATAACATTTCAGAATATTTTGGATAAATAATTTTTTATTTTATGATTAATAAAATAGATTTATATGCGCTAAGTAAGAGTATAAAAGAAAGTGATAGGTTACGGTGATTACATATTCTATGAAAAGATTCATTTAGATCACTTCCATAGGGATCTAGGGTTGGTCTTTGAGGAAGAAAAACCTTATAAGTGTGTCTAGGTTATTTTTTAAGAGAAATTTTTAGAGTTTGGTTAATATAGAAGAATCAATGTGGAGTAAATATGTGAGGGGGTAGGTGCCCTTTTATAATTTATTTGAGGAGAACATTTTGAATTTATCAAAATATTGAATTATAATATATTAATTTTCAATAAAAATGCCTCAAAATGGATAGGGACATAAATATACGGTAGGATTCGGTTATAATTACATCCACCAATTGTATTTATAAATTTTTTGGTGTTATTTTAAACCTTATCATTTGGATTAGCCCATAGTAAACCAATTTTATTTTTAACTATGGTAACAAAATTTTCAAAATTATAGGGTTTTAATATTTACTTATATGGTGAAAATTGGCCAATAAATTTCCCAGTATTGAAACTTTATACCATATAATATTCATTGTTTCTTATTTAAATATTTTTATGATTTGTAAACAAATTAATAAAATATTATTTTGATAAAATTTCATTATTGTAAATTTTGACACAATTTATTTAATTTGACATAAAAGACATAAATAGAAAGTTTAAATTATAATTTAATATTTTAACATAACAAAAATATATCATTTTAACCTATAAATTTCTCGGAAAATAATAAATTACTTAAATTATATTACCTATGATATTTTAAATATCATTTATTTTATTTTTTGATTAAGTAAATAAATACTTTTTTGGAATTCTGTAAGCATTTAAGATAATTATATAATTGATAAAAATTAAAAATAATATTCCATTAAGAATATAATTTCATTATGAACAAAATTACTATAAATATTCATTCATTACTAGTTTCTTCTAATGTAAACATAGAAATAATATTTAAAACTAAGAGAGTGGTATTTTGTAACTTTATTTTATTTAAATAATATATAAATCATTTTAACGGAAAAGTTTCCATTGAACTAAAAAATTTATAGTATAAGGTGATAAGTGTAAAATTTCATTCACACAATATGGATTTTGATGAAAACTTATGGTCATATCACTTATTTTTAATCTAGATTAACCCAATTTACCCTTTAGTGAGGTGATAAATTTTACTAATTTTACATTTCATATTGACCAAAAATAAAAGGTTTTTATTTATAAAATTTGAAAATTATTATTATAAATATCTAATTAATTTTATTAAATCCAATAATTATAAATTGAAGGAAATAATTTTAAAAAAATCACAAAATGGGAAAAAATGTTTTTTTAGAAAAAATAGATTTTTATGCATAAAATTGGATTTATATTTATCCAATGCATTATATAATATTTTATGAATGTTTAAAACATTTAATTAATTAAATAATACATAAATTTAATTAATATAAATTAAAAAATTTATCAATTTAATTTATTAGGATAAAAATAAATTTCACATATATAAATAGATTCTTTAGAATAATGTCTCCTTTATTTTAAAATTATTTTTATTTTCATTTATAATTAATTGATAACTAATGAATTAATTTTTCACATGTGAAAAACATAAAATTTTATAATTTATTTATCATTATTCAAACCCAATGATCCAATGTCTAGGTGATCGTAATATTTTAATAGTGTATCACGGTTCGTCTAAACTCACTATTTTGTGTAGCGCAAGCTATCAAAGAAATTAAATTAATTTGAAAAATTAATATTTTATAAAATATTAAGGTGTTACATTATACCCCATTAATGTGATTCTTACCCTAGAAATTTACCACTCAGATACAATTATATGTTGAAACTATTTCCTTATCACATCCTTAAGTTCCAACATAGCTTCATCAAATTGGTGGGTCCTCTATAAAAGTTGGACCAGGTGAGTGGTATTGTTTTGTAGAAAATTATATCTATGATATAAAATGCCTAATGGTTATTATTCATTATAAATATCCTTTTCTAGAGTAATGAACTCTTATTTTAGTATGTGTTAAGGATTAGGTATGTACTTCCTCAGGAGAGATACACGGAACACATCATAAACTTGAGAGAGATTTGATGGAAGTGACTATCGATAAGATATTATGATAATATGATGAATAATTTCAAAAGTACTAATATAAATAGGTATTATCTTGAAATTATGTCTAAATATAATAACCCTATTCTAGAGTGGTATTCATAGGATAACCGTGTCTCCAACTTCAAACTCTATATTTTTTTGATGATATTCAGTATGACTTTTTTTAGTTCTGATGTAATCTTATGTATTTTTTAATGTATATAAAATTTTCTACAAATTAATTAGATACAGAATGTCACAATATATTTATTTCACTAACAAAATTTCCTCATTTTAGAGTTTTTAACTTACTACCATATAGGGCTTCATAAGGGTCCATCTGAATTTTAGAGTGGAAGCTATTTTTGTATGAGAATTACACCAAAGAAAGGTTTGATACCAAACACCCTTGAAATACATACCGAAAGATCTGAACACATATTATAGTCTTTTAATGTAATTCTATTATTGAACATATTTCATGGGATGATAATCAGTGATGAAACTTAAATGTGTATTCATATATTACTGAATACTTCTAAAAAAACATTGAGGTAAACCTCAAAACCAGATCATATATAATTGATAGTCGTACAACATGAAATCTAAAAAACTTCTATTATATATAACTGAGTAATTTTATTAAGAGAGAAGTATTCATTAATGGAAAAGAAGTGAGTTGAAATCATTAGGTGATCAAATACATTCCAAATAGTAATATGTACTTTAGATGTTTTGGGGAGTCCGATGAAAAAATACAAGGTGATGTTTTCCCATTTCAATGTTGGTATGGTTAATGTTAGTAAAACCCACGTATACTTCTATATCTCAACCTTAACATGTTGATATTCAAAATATCAGGGAACAATCTCTTTAATATATCTCCTCATTCTGTCCTACTAGAATTAATATTTCAAATATTTATATGTTTTCATAATTAGAATATGAATAGATATTGAAGAACTATGAAATTCATCCATCAGTTCCTTATTAAAATATTTTACTCAAGGTACACATACATAGTTCTTGCACCTTATTATTATATCATAATAATATTTGATTACATAAACATTTCTCACCATCATTTTCAACTCTACATCTTCCTTCTACGACTCTTTAATCATCACTGGAATATATGGTTTAACACTCACTTGAGAAAGATAATATTTGTACATGTATATCAAGATTCACAGATCCATCCTTTGGAAGTATAGAAATATTTGACCTTTTTTTATCCTCATCAATGAATAGATTGCAAGATCCTTTAGACTGATAGCATCTTCCACCTTATTCCCTTTAACATGGTTGTAATGTAGTGATAATTCACTATATTTAATCATATCCAACAATCTTATTTGGTGAATTTTTATCTCCTTTGAGTGAAAATAAACATTACTCTTGTTTGATCACTATATATCTCACACCTTTATTCAATGAGATAATTCCTACATATATTTAATTCCAAAATTACCTCTACTAACTCCAAATCATTAGTTGGATAATTTTGTTCATAGGACTTCAATTTGTGGGACACATAATCTTTAACTCTATTTTTTTCTCAAGAAACCATCTTAGTCTCTTATTTGATTCACCATTATTGAATAAAAAACCTTCTCCTCTACTGGGTAGTGTAAGAATATGTGTATTGATTAGCCTTATCTTATATTCTTTAAAATATTTTTAACATTTATCTATCCAATGGATCTAGGCTCACTTCTGAGTTTTCTTAGGGATTGGATTTGATATCTATGAAAAAATATCTAAAAATCACCAACAATATCCATCAAAACTAAGAAAAATATAGATCTCAGCCACAATGGTTTGTCTAGGAAAATATTAAATAACTTTTATCCTTTAAGGGTTGACTGATATATCCTCAATTGAGATTATATGTGCCAATAATGACACTTTTTTAATCTAAAATTCTCACACGATAAATTTTTTATAAAGATTATCCTTTCTCATGGTCTTTAGAATAATCCTCAGGTGATCTTAATGCTCTTCTTGGATCATTTAATTTACAATAATATCATTCATAAAGACTACAAAAAAATAATCAGGGTAATAAATAAAGGCAATATTAATTTAATCTATTAATATAGTAGGGGAATTAATAAGGCCAAAAAGAATCCCTATAAATTCATATTATTCAAACCTTGTATGGAAGGCTGTCTTTGGTATATCATCTTTTTTGACACTAAATTGATGATATATAGAAAAAAGATAAATATTGGAAAAGTATTGAGCAATGTATAATTTATTAATCAAGTCATCAATATGGGGTTTATGATACCTGCTATTGATAGTGATTTGTTATGCCTTCCAAATGAGCATATTCAAATTCACAATGGATGAAATACCTAATTATGGGTACTATTTTCCTTTAAAAATCAAAGGAAGATTAAGATAGTAATAATCATGTGGATCACATGATCCCTACGAGACATGTGATTACATGACCTAGATAAGGTCATGTAGACGGTCATGCATGGAGAATATCTTGTGGAATATACCATGAATCCCTCTTTGAAAAATACTTCTGCTCTTTTAAAGGAACCAGTATAATAACTGATCATGTTTTGGAAACCAGATAAAACTCTCCTTGGTTATGTGACTTGTTCATTAGAGAACACATGACAAACAATCCAAAATCCTTGGAAAATAGGAGGAAACTTTCAAAAAGTGGGAGCCTATTATGGTCGTAAAACTCACACGATTCATCACTGATGGTTAGAATTATTGTCCTTGATAATGTTTAAGTAAGTTCATGAAACCCTATGACTTCTAAAAATAAAAAATGAAAATAAATAGGTGGAGTTGAGATCCTTATGGGGTCATAAAACATCATGAGACATGCCCCAGATGATAAGAATGATACCACATAACCATGGAGACTTGATCGCCTTATCTCGCGAAAGCTAATTGACATGTTATCCTAATCACGTGATGGGAATTGGGTATGTCTAGGTGACCTTTCAATGTCCACTTGGCTCTATAAGGATAAATATATGAATGTTTCCCTAAAATTATCATGTATATCTACAAAACACTTTGTTAGTCACGTGAAACATCACTGAGAGATAGAATGATTGTCTTCAAAAACACATATTAAACCCCACAAGATCCCCAACCTTTGTAAAACAAACGAGGGATGATGAGGGACTCTTGTGGCTATAAAATTCAAGAAACTCGCCTTGGTTTTCCATAGCATGGTCTCAAAAGACCCTTTGATAATCCAATCTAATTTCATGAAGTTCCCCTGATAGGTTATCCTTATCTCACAGGAAGGCCCATACAGGTCTCCTAAGATCATGTGAATGTGTTTTGACTGGAATCCGGATCTCACGAAGGCCCTTGGACTTGTTAATATGACAATACAAAATTCTCTTGGCATGTATTTTAAAGAAAAAAAGTCCCGATTAATAGTATATAATAAAATAAAATGGGAATTGAAGAGATAGTATTTCAGTCACTGAAAATCATGTGATTCCCCATGAGTGATCCATGGAAGCAGCTCATGAAGATGTGTGATGATGAGGCCCACCCAAAATTTCTATCTAGAATCATTTAATACACTCCCCATAAGGAATTGGACAACTAGGGTTCCAAGTACTATAAATTCACCACCCCAGAATGAAAATACACCACAACTACTCTCTGTAAGTGAATATGATTTTTCTTAGAACCTCACACTGGCATCAGAGCATATTTCTCAAAGTATCTGATCTCACGATCGAGATGTTTTCCATAAAGCAATATCTAGATAAAAATAAGAGAAATCATGTAGTATGCATAGACACTTCATGTGATCACTTATAGATCATGTAAAAAGCATTTGGAAAGACATGCGAAGAATATCCTGCATATCTTATAGATCATGAGAGATGTAAAAAAAGCTAATACTGAATAAATCAAATGAATTTTGAACAAAATATTGGAACAAAAGATAAGATATATGTGAATTAAGAAAATATAATATACTATGATCCTTATGCACTTCGCATAAACCACTAAGATCATTCAAAAAGACAAGGACATGAAAACTAGACCATGTGATGCTCCTTGTGTATACTATTTGGATCATGAAAAATCCTATGGAAATTTCAAATAAAGTTGAATGTGGCCCTAAAATCATTCCAACATAGCCTTTTTAAGCCCTATGGGATTTAAATCCAAACCATGTAGTGTTATTTAGAAATTTCACAAGACTCATAGGGTAGAACCAATGCATGTTAGATGATTTTAGAGGTATCACTTGGGGATGCCAACTAGCTCTCATGATGCCCTCCCGGAATTACATCAAGATATCACAATGTACACTAGAGATTCCATCATAGACTTAAATCATCCCCCAATACATCCCACAATGACTCTCACGATTCCCTCTAACCATGTCATCTAGCTCTCGCGATGTCACCAGGGAGAGCTAGCTGGATTAGGTGATGCCCTGTAATCATGTCACCCGAGGTAATACGATGGATCCAGGAAAAAACGTCTAGGTCTTGATATTTCTTTCATAAAAGTTAGCCTTCATCATGAGATAACCCCCAAACATGTCATCCAAGTTATGAAATGACCCCAAGATATGTTAACTGGATCATGTGATTTTCCTAGAATGGGTCAGGAAGACATCCTCCAACATTTCGAGCAGAAAACCAAAGAATGGAAAGTAAATAATAAAATGTATGATGTAAAGACTGGTATGCCATGTTAAAAGGACATCCTAGGTCTTGATATCCTTGTTCAATCCTCAGTGTATAATCCCCAATTATAAGGGAAACCTTAGTGTATAATCCCTGATCAACTGAATGATGATGAATCTGATTCCTACTATAGCCTAGATATGTTGGATTCCTTCCTATGGATAAAGGTATATATTTCACATATAAATGGTTGTGCTAGTGTATAAGTCATGCATCCATATGCAATGAGACTGATTTTTTTCCATCCTTTGTTTTTACACTGATCATAGATCACGTGTGATTATGGATTTTTCATAATATTATCTTTTATGTTCAAAGACTCTAAAAAGACAAGAGAAACATCAGTATGTAAGCCCCAACCAATTAAAATATGAGGACATTGATTCCTACCATAAACAGGATAACTAGGATGTATTCATAAGTCTTACACCCAAAATGAAATGGGCATCCACCTTAGTGTAAGCCTCTCCATGTCTCATACATTTTCAACCATCAGGACCCAATCATTACCATGGGATGATCACTATTCCAAATCCATCAGTTAACTGAGAAACAAATTGAACTCATAAGACTCTAATTCCCTCCATCACCAGTATATATAGGATGAATTATTTAGGAAAAATCCCTATATAAATTCATAATATACCTCAGTGTAAGTATCTCCATGTCTCTAACATTTCATCCATCAAGAAATAAACATTCCCATGGGCTAATCACTCTACCTCATCCATATGAAGACTGAGAAGTGAACTAAACTATGATAAATTTTATTAATTCTACAACCAGGTTATTTAGGATTCCTTCATGAGGCCCATTATTCACATTAAACATTTCAAGGTCCTTCATAGTACATAATTACCACATTCATATGGAATGAGATTGATCAATTGAAATCCATTATTTATCACACCAAGCATAGCTCATGTGGGCATAGAGAGTCTTAATGAACACATAATTGGAATCAAGAATCTCCACCAGCTAGGGAAATCTCATCATGTAATTCTTGATGAGTGGCATGATATGATCCTCCCCCATATGAGGACATCTACCTTGGGGAAAGTCCCAAGGGAATGATTTTACTTTTATAACTATGATTCCTAATTTAACTAGGATATATAGGATGTATCATCGAGACTTGAGCTCAAATACTTGGTGCCTAAGTGCCTATACATATTTCTTTTCAAAATTTCATTAAAATTCATTGGTTTAATGATCTATGTGGATTTTTATTCCTTTAATAAATAGGATATGTTGGATACCTTCTAATGGACCAATACATTCCTTGAAATATTAACTACTTCCCTACTTAGTATAAATTTCCAAAGTGTTTGGTTATGTAGATTAAACATAAAAAAACCTATTCATTATTGGCAAATGCACGAAGAACCATAGATACATAGATATAGATTCACCAACAAGATAACCCATTTATTTTGTATAAAATTATATTTAAATTATAATTATTTTATTAGGATAACCGATTGAGTATCAAGATTATGAAGAGATTCACAAACATATCTTAAATCTATTAGTGTGTCTCAGAGTAGGAAATATTCCCACTAAAACGGTGTGATGATCCTGACCTCCCATTCTCCCAACAAATGAGATTCCCAAATCATTATTGGGTCTAAAACCCTATTTGACCACCTTGCTTTGGAAATAAGGTATGTACCCAGTTATGGATAATGGAATGATTTGGAGTTTCCATTAAGAATGAGAATGGTGACTCATCATTAATTATAGTGTAAGAAATAAACCCCTCAAAATCAAACATTTGGAGAAACTGAATTCCCAACAATGAGGGTTCTTAGTTTTCTCTTTCCCATCCAAACAAAAATTGTAAACCCGATGTGAATCTCTCAAATAAGAAAATGATTGGTATATTATCGGTAGTTTCATTTTTTTTTCACAGTATATAAAAAAATGGTGAACACTAAAATAATCTCTTAAATAAAAAATGATTAGTTTATTATCAGTAAAGAAATTTTGATTTCACACTATACACACAAAAATGGTGAACCTAATGTAAATCTCTCAAATAAAAAAATGATTGGGTTATTATCAATAAAGTAATTTATTTTCACCCTATATGAAAAAATGGTGATCCCAATGTGAATATATCTACGAAAAAATGATTGGGTTATTATATTTTGGTTCATTTTCATTTCACACTATACACAAATAGAAATGGTGAAACCGACATGAATATTTCAAATAAAAGAATTACTGGTTAATTATAAATCATGTCTTTTTTATGAATATAATAATCAAACAAAACTGATAAGACTAACATTAATCTTATAACTAATCCTCTATAACATGGGTTCTCATGAAATAAATCTATCCTTACATTGAAAATTACACACAAGAAAAATGGATGAATTGGGAATGAAAAAATATTTTAACCATTAATATCTTATTGATAACATCTTGCTTGTGATATTGCACTAATATATAACCTTGTTCTTTTTTTCCGCATGACTATAGATATTGCTCTCACCAAAAATATCCCAATCTAATATAATTCTTTCACCTAGTGACTATTCTAGTAATTATGCAATGGCTATAACCCCAATGGGTAGAAAAATGATCTCACATGCCTGAAAAATGTAATGTTTGGTGGAAAAAATAGTTGTTCCAAAATACCACAGATGTGGTACAATCCCAACCCTTCAAGATGCTTGTGAGGGTCTCTGTGAATGAATACTGGAGAGTCCACATCATCCTAGGAAATCCACAGCTAAACTAGCGGCCCTTGTTGAAAAATTCAACCACCCCAAGAGATTATCACTAGAGTAAGACAACCACCACCTTCAATCACTAATGATGATGGACTAGGGAGTTATATATAAATCCCTTTTTAATTTAAGATCTACTGAAGAGGGTCCATGTGAATTTTTGTAACCATAGCTATCCCACTAGTACCCACAAGTCAACTACAAAGGGTACCACCTGACACAATGCCAACTCTGACACCCATGCATGGTAAACAAGTAAGATACATCAAACAATAAAGGTGATAGATATTCAAGAGTGGCCTCATATCCTCAATCCACCTGATAATGTCTTCTTGTATATTCTAGTAGCAACCAGAAATCAAGATCATATCCCTTCTCACCTTGAATAATCCTATGAGAATATTCCTATATGAAACATGGGGGATGATCATATCCTTACCCTTTGCATGAATTCCATCAACAAGTTCAAGTTGTTCATGGAGTATCTAAGTAGAATAATATACCCACTTCAATCAAAGATATATACTAGTATATAGTGAAGATAGAAAATATGAAGACTTATATCCCGATAAACACTTTGTAATAATGACAACACCTCTTAGAAACAATTGATGAAATCCACCAGCACATTCCAACACTGGTGTAGAAATAGGGACATGTGTATATTCTTATCCTTACAGCTAGGGAAAGTCAATACACATATAATTATGAATAAGTGGTTACTCTAGAGAAAACACACATTATTAATGTCATCCATGAGGATTATTGACATATTCTGATAAATGATATGGAACTATACTTGTCTCATATCCCCATTCAAATTGATGATAACTATGTGAGAGCAGCACTAGCCTTGGGATAGGGTACCATGCCTATCATAAAAAATCAAGTGATATATTCAAAAGATCTAGGATCAGGCTCATATCTCCATTCTAGATGTGGATCACAAAGTGATATGGGATCAAACCTCAGGATAAGATCATATTCTTGTTGAAAAAGAAAAGTTACATACTATAAAGGCCCATGATCTGGCTTATATCCTCGTTCTAGATTATATCCCCATTCAAGAAAAACCAAGGGAGAATGGAACATACCTTAGGACAGGTTCATATTCATGTCAGTGAATCTACATAGAATATTGAAAAAGATCAAAAAAGTAAGTCACATATTCATACTTCCATCGATGAATGACTACACCTGAATCATTCTGAGGGAATACATGGGGAGGCTCATATCCCTTGTCCCATTCCGGAGGCCCATTTTTATACTCTAGCTTGGAATGAATACTTACACTAGGATCATATTACTACTCCAACCCAGGATCACCATGTGATAGTGGGATATACATCGAGGTAGGCTCATACTCCAACTAAGAAAGACAAACCAAAATAATCCAAAGGCTCAACACCGAGCTCATACTCTTGTAATGACTGTGTCTCACCATGTGAGAATGGAACATGACTCTAGATAGGATTATATTACTATAAATAATGAGAAATATTATTAGAATATTCTATTAGCTTCTCAGTGATAATTCTCATACTCCCACAACACCATACAGTTATTAAACATTTTCTTCAACCATCCTACAGTAGGCTCATATCCATGAACAATTCCAAAAGGGAGGTAGGCATATTATATCCATGAAAAATAATGAGATCCACATTCCTAATCTAAGGAGTACCAGTGTCCTTAAGGTCATTCCTGACACATTCTCAACCCCACAAGGTTCCTTCAACTCTTCCAATGAAGTTGAATATGATCATTACCATGATAGTCATCCTCATGGTAGTGTGGAGTTGGATCTAAGGGACTCTACTCCTCACATCCACTGTGTTCAACCTCTACATGGAAATATATCCCACAAACAAGGAAAACCTCCCCTTTCTTAGTCACCTTTATACAGATTGGTTTTAAATGATAATACATCTTTATGTAGAGAGGTTCTCGAAACATCAGGGTCAAATACATATAGTTCCCCCATAAACATCTAACAGAACCCCACTTAGGTTAGTAAGAGACCCCAAGAACCATCCTCTAAGATCTAATTAGATAGAGGCATGTATGTATAATGAAGATAAGGAAAAAAACATTTCATGGAAATATTTATCCATAAACAACCTCCACTTCATGTTTTATACCCTCTCTATTTTTGACTATGAGGTCCTAGATGAGCTATAAAAGGAGTGAAAGACTTATCTACAACAAAATATGTGGGATAGACACCAAAAACTGAAGTCTAGACATATACCCTATCAAGGATATTAGTATTCCTTTAATATCATAAATACACACTATTTTCAACTTTATATGGATGCCGTTTCTGTAGCCCAAAACCCAGGAGAAGAAAAACATGTCAAATTACTATGTAGTTTTTTCACCACATCATGAAAACACTATGCCAACTTATTTATAGAGCATTTTCCTATGTTAATATTAGATGATGGGTGAAATATGGGGAATTAAACTTCACTATGTCCCCAGAACAGTAGAACCATTCATATATGAAATCTTATAATGTCATTGCCTCTGGAGAAATAAGAGGACCAGGTAACGTGTGATCCAGTTGGTCACTAAAATATAATAAACCCACTACAACAATTCCCAGACCTCATGAAAAGAGAGAGATGATAGATGTTAGAACATTGAATGGAGCCCCTCAAATGAATGGAATTAATTTTAGACACGAATATTGAATTTTTGGTCAATAATAAAAATTTGTGTGGTGAATGATTCCCACCATGGGTTTCCATCACACCCATCTCTTATGAGTGGATAGTTCTACCACATCAAATGGTCCATAGTAGTAGATTCAATAGTATCTATTAATGAGTGAATAGAACCTTCCAGGTAGGCGTAATATCTTCCACCACCTCCACAACTCAGGTCATCAATTCACGATAGGATTTAGGAAATATAAATAAAATATACATCTGAACCCTAGCCCATTGGGTTAGGGGAATTTATATCCCAACCACCATTAAAATGGTCCATAATCCCATGATAGGGTCTTGGGAAAATCAATGGAGATTCCAGATGAACCCACGCTACTGGGCTAGGGTAATTTATATCTCAATGTACGTACCGAGAATCATCAAATACCCAACAATAATCACTCTAATATGATAGCATTTTAAAATATTTTTGACTACCAAGTAATATTTTTCTATGATTATGTTTATGATACAAATATATGTATTATGATAATGTTTTTTTTGATGTCTCATGTTCTTCAATTCCTCTATGATTCATGTCTTATGAACTACCAAGATTCCTTCCACAACTCAAGATTAAAATATTCGATATGGAAGTTATGGTTTTGAAATGTCATGATCATGTATTCATACCACTATGCCTATGTCATGCTTATGCAATCCTTGATATATCCTTTATTTACCCTTACTGAGCATCTGAACAAACCATTTTTTAGGTTTCTTTTCCATAGGTCATGGAGAAATGTTTTATGTATGATAAGTCTTAGAAGGGTGTTATTTATGAAGAAGTCAGTTGGAGATGATTTATTTTACTTATGAACCAGTTTTTATGTATCCATGTTTCTGAAGGTAATATTCCTATAAGATAATTGCATGGGTTTTCTTGTTATTTAATGGTTATTCATCTAAAAAATGCAATATTTATGTATGTAATGTTTTTAGCTACATAAATTTTAATGATAAATATGGTGAATCTAATGAAAAAAAAATTATTTTTAGAAGGATTATAGTTATAAATAATTTAGTGGGAGATAATGCAATTCACTTACGAACCAATTTTTTATGTATCCATATTTCTGAAGGTATTATACCTATACGATCGTGGCATAGATATTATTATTATTTCATAAATATTCCTCAAATAAGATTCAATATCTATGTATCAAAATCATGGTATGATATAATTTTTAATGATAAATAGGGTGAATCTAATGCTAAAAACTCATTTTTAGAAATAAAATGCATCCCTTATCTTCTTAAATATGTGTTTTTGGAAGAAAGTAAAAGTTATCTTTAGGTTATTTCTTCAACATTAACTATTGAATAGGTTAAACAGCTAATTAAAATTATGGATTCAAATAAGATAGTCATTAGTTGGACCTTATATGATATTCATAAAATTTATCAATCCCTTTTCATGATTAGGATTTATTGAATAAGAACACTCCAATACTGTTAGGAAACCTAAAAGGTGGATGAATCCACTAATGTTGGAGGTTATTAAATAAAATTGTAATAGATTATTTTTTCAAGATATAATTTATAAAATTTATGATAAGAATTGTGAGAGTTTGATTTAAATAACCCCTATAAATTGGAATAATTATTATGAATAAAAAATAAGACTTTATACACACTAAATTAAAAAACAAATAGTGTGTTTTTATAGATTTAGGATATTAAATAAGGAAAATAGGAAAGATAACTACTCATTTACATTTATAAAAAAATGATTGAAATTCTAGATAGAATGTCAAATTTTTATTCCTAGATGATTACAATGGTTATATTAAAATTTCCATATAACTTGAAGACTAAGATATTACCATATTCACTTGTCCCTTTGACACTTTTTCTAGACGGAATACACTTTTGGTCTTTTTAATGCACCTAAAATATTACAAAACTATATGATGATTGCATTTTATAAAATTTTTAATAGTTTTATAAGAGTATTTAGGAATTAATTTAATGTTTATAAAAATTAATTTGATTCTTGTCTGGATTATTTGTCTTTGATATTGAATAAATGTGTTCAAACAAACTTAGTTTCAAATTTTCAGAAATTTCATTTTATGGTTATTAGTGGATTTTTCCTTATTCATATCATATCTTATAATAGAATTGAAGTTAACCCTATTAAAATTAATGTTATTAAGTTTTTTTCTAAAATAAATAATGTTAAACATGTTAGATCATTTTTAGGATATGCCCATTTTCTATAAGGTTCATTAATAAATTCAAATCCATTACTATGACTTCAAGTAAATTTTCATAAAATTATGTTAATTTAATTTTTATTAATTAATATCTAGATTATTTTGTTATGTTAATGTTTGATTTAATTATTTCCCCTATTTTACAATAACCAAACAATACTATTCCATTTGAGCTAATATTTAAGGCTACTAATAGGGTGGTTTGAAATTTTTTGAGCATAAAAAGTGGAAACGTTTCGACTATTATTTACTATACCTCTATAAAAGTTATTGAAGATCAAATAAATCATAAAATGATGAAATATCATTCATTATATATTATTTTTTCTATAGACAGGTTCAAAATATTACATATTATGAGAAAAACATATTATTTGCATTGACCATTCATCTCTAAGAAACCTAATAAATAAACCTAAATCAAAACTACATATTTAGAGATATATTTTAATGATTCAATAATTTAACTTAGAAATTTAAATTAAGTTTTATAAATAAAATATTTTGTCTTATTTCTTAACTTGAATATAGAACAATGAATATGATGAAATGTTTATACATGTTTTTCTAAATGAAAAAATTATTTACTTGTTTGATAATTTTCTTGAGTTTACCTATATTGTTAATTATTTAATAACATGACAATTTTCTTATAATTACATGTAGGATTCAAAATTTAAATTTAAAATTGATTTTAAATATTTTTTAGATAGTTCTATAGTATAGAAACAACATTCTGATTTAATTATGATAACGTATGTTTATAAGGAATAAAAAATATCAACTTTGATATTTTTATTTATTTTCCTAGTAGTGGGTGTTTTGGTCTTAAAAAAACAATAATAAAAGTTTTAGAATCTTGTTTATTTTGAAATTATTTATTTAAATATACTCATGATTTTCGTAAAAATTATTCCAAGTGTCAACACTTTTTTTCTATATTAAAAAGAAATGAAATTACCCAAAACCACCTAATTTTTTAATGAGGATTTTTATGTTTGGAGGATTCATTTTATGGGTCCCTATATACCTTTTAATAGTTATTTATATATTATTTTATTGTTTGGTTATGTACCTAGCTGGGTTAAAGAAAAATCTATTAGGAATATTATTCAACTATTTGTAAAATTTAAAAGTTTAATATATATCATATATTTGGATTACAAAAATATTTAATCAATGATTTAAGAAAACAATTTTATAAAAATACCAACAAATTTTTTTCAATAAATATAAATTCATATATAAAACCTCCATTAACTATCATCTAAAAATTAATAGGTTAAATGATTTATCAAATAGGTAAATAAACAAGATTATTGAGTGGATTATTAAGCTAAATACAATATATTGGTTTGAAAAACGTTGTAAATTGATTTGGGAATATGAGATATGCTATAAAATACTATACGATATTTCAACTTTTATCCATGTTTTTGGAAAATCATGCCACTTATTGATATAGATTCAAAATAGGTTATTTAGGGTTGTTAAATAATATAAATATATACTTGAATTCATTGATTTTGAAAGAAAATTATAGTTTAATGAGTCAAAGAAATTGACAATTGAATTTTATCATAACAATTTCTTTTATAAGAAGGGAGTCAAAAAATTTCATTATAATAACATCCTTAGTATGAAATTTATGGAGGGAGAGAAAGAATTACTCTTTATCATTCGATAAAAACTATTTCCCAGTAAATTACATTATAAATAGGAAAAAATGTAAATACTTTTAGTGTTTTTCCATTTGGTTACATAGAAATTCAAGATACTTAAATATCAATAATTTTCATAGTGAATAGTTAAAAGTTGAAAATATTTTGTTAGGAATTAACTAAATATACTATTGTTATGTCTAACGTGTGATTTTTGGGATATATTTATAAAAGGTATTGGCAAGTAAATTTATTTTAAAATTTTCTTCTTTTAATGTTATTAGATTTCTAAATAGCTTATTTAATCATTTTTTAGAAAAATTACTTTTTTACATAATTTGAGGACCCTTAAAATTATATTCTTCCTGTATTTATTGCTTTATTCAATGATTTATATTCAAATTTGAATCTTGATAGCTATAGGGAAGATCAATAATTCATTATTTTGGAATTATTAATATATTTTTTACATATTAATTCGTTTTCTATATGTTTTTGGATAGTAAAATTATTTTTTTCTACTATCCTCTTTAAAAAAAATTAGAACAATTTTACTTTGTTTATTGTAAGATTTATTAATGTTTGGATTATTCATCTTTGTTAGTTTTGAATATTGGATAGTTGGAATATATTATCATGAAGTGAATAAATTTTTTTATTGTCTATTAAAAAATTATGACTCTAGGTCATATATTTTCTAGTATTTAAACTCAATATGTTTTTGATTTATTATAGAACAAATTTAACTTTGTACTAGTGGAAAGTCAGGAAAATGAAACTGTCGGAGATGTAATATTTTGAAATTTCATGCTAAAAATTAATTTTTAGGTAAAAATATGAGTTTATTAACTTATTTAAATATTATATCTTATTAAAATATGTGTTTGTTATAGTTTTTATATGATTATATAATTAATATATAAAATTTATTGATAAAATTTTATTATCTTGAACAACTTCCATGAGTTAAAAACTTAAGTAATTCATATCAAGTATTCAGTGATTTCTTCAGTGAAATATGTGATTTATTTAATTATTTTTTGTATTCTATTATTATATTTATTATTTTTCATTAACCTTATAAACCAACATTGTGGAAAATTTCGAGTATAATTATAGTGGAAGACTTTTTATTTTTATTTAATTGAATTTATTAGAGTATTTATCAATTTTCATGATATTATTTTTCAATATTGTCTCTTATTAAGAGATTGGTTTTCGAGTTCAACTAAGTGAATTATTTTTCATAACTGAATATAGTTGTTGTTATTTCTAGGAAGTGGTTAAAATTTTAATTTTTATCAGTGAAAACCATTTGATATTATAATTTTTAATATTAATCTCTTATGAAATATACTATTGTTGAAATTTAGAATTATGTTTTTCGTTTCCAATTGAATTTTGATGTATTTTCTAAAATTAAAATATTAAAATATGTTTTCAAATAATTCATAAATTATACCCCTAATATATTTTTAGGATGTGTGATTATTATAAGTTGATGGGTGGGTATGTTTAAATTATATGGAGTATTTTCTTAATATTTGAACTTATTCTTGAATAAGAATTACAAGTGATTTAAAATTATTCTAAGTTACTATTAATAGTTTATTTTTGATTTGGGTGTGTGTTTGGACATGGAGAAAAATAGATGTTGGATGTATAATTTTAATGAAATAATAATGCCAGTTCAAATATTTTTAATGATCCCAAATTAAATCACAATTTTTTTTAAAACTGGAAACCCTGATTTTACTAAATCAATTAATTTTATCTGGGTGATAATGTTTTTTTCTAGTTTAGTATCATAGATGAAACATATTTATGAATATGCTTCATTATTTTCATTTTAATTATAAATTTTTTGAGTGAAATTGTCACTTTTCTGAGTGGTTGTACTAATTACATGAGGAAAAACTATCTTATGTTTTGATGATTTGATAATTCCCATTTATTTGTTTTTTATTGTTTAATTATT
Source organism: Viscum album (assembly GCA_963277665.1). Taxonomy (NCBI): domain Eukaryota; kingdom Viridiplantae; phylum Streptophyta; class Magnoliopsida; order Santalales; family Viscaceae; genus Viscum; species Viscum album. Next base: position 688,256,312 of record OY728150.1, read on the forward strand.
AATATAATATTTTATATTTATTTCATAAGTATATGTTTTAATTTTATAAAAAAAATTTAGTTTATACTTTTGGTTTCATAATTTTTAGCAATTTTAGTTATTTAACTATTTAATATTATTAATTCTGAATTGTATGGATTTATTTTCGATTAATTACTTTGTAATTGAATTATTACCTTTTATGTTTATAAGTAACTTAATCATATAATTTTAGGTTGTAATTTAATTATCTAATTTTAATTTTTTTACTATTACATAGTTCATAATAATTTTTATTTAATATTATATAAGTACTATGTAACTTATTTTAATCTTAGGAATGTATAAATTCATTAATTTAAATAGTTTTTAAGGTGAATATTACTTTGGTGATATTATAATTTTTTAATAGTATTTATGTTTTTTAACTGAAAAATCAATCATATATATATGAATTGTTTTTCATTTTTTATGTTGCAAATATATTTATTGTATACTATTACTAACTATTTTTTTGGTGGGTTTGATTTTAGGAGAACTATGAAAACCACATTTAAATTAGATTATTTTTGGAATCTCATGTGATATTAAATTGGAATCAAACTTAGTTACATTAGATTAAAATAGGAGGAGTTCATCTCATGTGAGTTTAAATAAAATAAAAATCAATTATGTATCAGATTATACTATATTTTTGGAATTTGTGTCATATTAACTCTGAAGAAGTTACTAATGATAAAACTAAATTTATGAAATTATTGTGTGATTAAATAAGTGCACCTATTAGATTAAATTTGTTGGAGTTGCATGCGTGTGGTTTACACAGAGGAAGTAAGCCTTTCATGAGAGTAAATTATGCTTTTCTTGAACTATTAAAAATTAAATGGAAACTATTAGAACTTATTATTATAGATTAAATTTGAACTAAGGTATATTAAAATTGTGTTAATAAGGATTAAGTCTCATTCAAGAATGAGTTAAATACTTTCATTAGAAAGATCAGTGTTAAAATAATTGATGGGATAAATATAATAAATGAGGTAAGATCCATATTTAGGAATGAAAATTAATAAGTAAAATGGAATAGAATGTTTTAAAAATATTAGCTGAGATATATCCCCAAGTTATTTATGATCAATCCCCAAAGATGATATTTGAATGTTACACATTTTATAAGTTGTATATCATCCTATTAAAGGATCCCTAAGTATTAAAATCCCACCAATCGATCAAGGAATGACATAGTTCTATTGAATATTATATCCCACGATTGAATTCTTGTGACTCGTAGAAGATGTTATGAATAAATGTGATGGCTAATAATTTAAAGAAACGATATATTAAAGAATTATTTTATCCAGATTCATTGAAATTGCATTATTGAGGGTGTATGAGTTTGTTGGAAATGAAGATTACACACATTCATTAAAAAATGTACACTGATTTGAGGGAGATGATAAGACACCAATGTAGTTGAAGGATATTAGTGGTTTTATGAAATATAGTTATAGTTGGATATAATTTTTCGCATGCATCGACTTTCCTTTGATCTAGTTCCACTGTTTACAATTTTTTATCTAGTTTCTTCAAACTCAGTTCACATACAGAAAGTTATAGTTTATTATAGTTAGTCGATTAATATAAGAATTAATTAGTACTTTAATTATATATTTTTTAATTAATGATCCTAATTAACGTTATAGTTTTCAATTAACCTTATTCAAATATTGAATTTTAATAAATTTAACTTGTTTTACATATCTTTTTTATGGATTTTGCAATATATTTTATACTAGAAAGTTCTTGTGTTATTTTTTGAAGCTAATAAGTGCTTAGATTATGGAAATTCTTAATTTTGACATGAAAATTATGTTTTTAATGAAATTATTGTGAATTTAAATTTTATATCTTTTTTTGTCTAAAATTTACTCTTTCGTGGTTTGATCAATTTTTTTTCCAATTATGTATATAATGAGGTTGTGATTTATTTTTGTGGTTTAAGAAGTGTTGAATAAAATATTAATAATATATTTTTCTTATATCTTCTTCACATGTTGAAATAATTTCACTTGGATTATTGGATGATGATTAAGATAATTGACCATGGATTATTGGCTATCACATTGTTTGAATTGAAGAGGATGTTTTCACATTGATTCATGGATTAATGGATTGATGATGAAATATTTCATTCATATTTAAGGGAAAGTAGTATTATATTTATTTTGAGATGAAATATATTTTCAAATTTAATGATTTTGAAACTCATGGAACTTGAAAGTGAATCATAGTCTTTCTGATGAAGTAAAAATCATAATTTTGGCCATTTCATTCCAATTTTTAGTGCTTTACAGAACTACAAATTTTGAAAAACATCTCTAGATTCACACCATCATTGGGATATTTAAACCAAGGTAATCCTAGTATCATTTATGGAGCCTTAGGTATTCATTTTAGTTACATATTTCTTAACCCTTCATCTAAATTCATGTATATAATATTTAAATGCATCATGGAATCACACATATGTTTCATGAATTAATAATAATCTTAAAAGGATGTAACCCCAATATTAAAACTCAAAATTTATCTTAAATATCATCAATAATTGAATATTATTGATAAATATTACAATACTATGATATGAATATCTCATACACTATGATATATATAATTTGGTTGTGAAATTTCTCTATATCACACCATACAACACCCCATACCAACACATATGTGATAAATTAATTTTTGTAAATCATAAAATATGACATACCAATAATGTATAGTATGATATAGGCCAGTATATATCATATATACATCAGGATATAGGGAATATATCCATCAATATTCAAATTTTATTAAAGTCAAATTTACCTTATTCCATTTGAAATTATATAGTAATATATATAGTAACATACAAAACCGTATCCAAAAATACATTTTTGATATTTTTATAGCATGTTTGGAATGTTATCATTAAATTTCACTATATATCACATTATATTAAATGTTTTTTAATATACTACCACAACACCTTTTGGATAAACTCTAAAATACTTTATGAGAATCTCCCTATGTTTTATAGAATTCAATTCTTATTCAATCAACCGTAGGGTGTAACCCCTAGGGCCTTTGTATAATTTAAAAAAATTATGAATCATAAAATATATAAAATTAATAAGAGGGCGATCTTAATCAATGCATCAAAGATACTTTAGATATAAATGGATCTAACATGATATCCATAAAAAACATGTATCTCCATACCTAATTCAACCAATTGTATCATATACAAGTATGAATAATGATATTATATATTTTTTCCAAGACATTGAGTAACAATGTCACCAAAGGTACGTCAATATCAAATAGCTAATCACAAATTATTAATTATCTATGTATATAAAGACAATATGGATGAGCACATCCCATTTCATTAACCCTAGTGGATGAACACATCATATTCCCCTCACCCAGTAGAGAATCATATCTCATATGTAATTATCTAGGTATTACCATTCACCCCAATAGTATATCTCAATTGAGTTACTATATATAGTAATCATCAAATGGAAGGAAAATATCTATCTTGGTTAAACCGTGATTAATTATATAATCAACAAAATACCCAAGAACCCCTTAATTAGAACAAACTCATGAATTTGGTATGAAATTAAAGTGTAAAGGTTCTAAAACTAGGTATCTTCTCCAAAATCATGTATGTTTATTCAATATGAAACATGAACCCCTAAGAAACCAAAGGCATACTGTATTAAATTATATAAAGAATACATGATTGGTCATCATGTATAAGAAACACATTTTTGTTCAAATTATCAAATTCTATATCTCTATATAAAATCCAACCAATGTTAACCATAATATTTATAAATAACCTATAATACTACATGAAGAACATAAAATAGGGATTACTCAAAGTTATTCTTTAAGAGTTTAATTATAATTTGACTTCATTAAATATTTTTTATGAATAAAAATGAAAAAACTGATATATTGGAGACAAAATTTGTGAAACATGATAAATTAATGGTCCGAAGATCCTATAATAATACTGTCAAAACCATATATAATCTCCCATATATCATATTCTCTAGGATAAACCACTATAGTGGAATAATTTTTTCATTAATATTATATGTTTATTTAACTAATTACATTGTTGGAAAATGGGAATATAGTTATGTGTTTTTTTATTTAATAATTTAAATGAATTTACCAAGTGATATTTTCTTTATTACAATAATAATTATATATTCACTTGATCCATGGATAGTATAACATAGGAATTAAATGAAGTAATAATGGTTGAAGATAATTTCTTATACTATGATTATTAAGAATGAATTCTAGGGGATAATGGAAATATGGTTTTCATGGCCCAAAATATAACACTTGGTATTTTTGTTTTAATTAAACTAATTAAGAATTAAAGGAAATATTAATAGTACCTATGTTCTTAGATGAAATCCAAAAGAAAAAAACATATTATATTAAAAATCAATTATTTTTACTATTACAAATACCACGATTAATTTGATGAATTGTAAGAATATTAATCCACTACTAATAAATAACCACTCAACATCAAATAAACATTACCCTATGTTACTATCTCACAAACCTTACATCATTAAAAGTATCATAATTAATCTTATAATATTCATTTTTATCCAATTTCTGCATCTCTAAAAAACCAATTTTTTTAATTCTTTTATAAGTAAGTAAATCAGTGAGCTAATTGTTCTACCAAGTTATTTACATAGACAAAAATTACTTAGTACATTACTATTAAGGTTGTATAATTAATCATGGTCAGTTATAAGGTATAAAATGAACCAATCAATTATGATATATCTAAACATTAAGAAATATTAATTTTTCCTTTTCCAATAACAACATTTTCATCTTTAGACCTCATAAATTTAATTATTAAATTTTTATTAGTCGAGAAACCCATTTTAACCCCATTTACTATAACCCACCCTTCGCTTACATCAAAATACATAAAACATTACTACTAAATAAAATAGTTAGAGTCACCTACATCAATATTAATTGAACATTCTACATTATTAATAGCCCATCATAATGTCTAAAATTCACCAATTTCCTCAAACCCTTTTAAGAATGATGGAATATTTATGTTCCATCAAAAAATAACTTTAAAAAATAAATATTTTGAAAAACAAAATCAGGGCATACCTTCATCTATTCCTTATAGTAGAACTATCATAAAAAGATATTGAATTTAAGCCTTAACGAAGAAGAAATCATAAGGAAATGTTTTAAAAAAAATTGGTTGGGAGACTAAGAATTACACCCTCTTCCACTCATATTTCACACACACACCTATATATTAATGTGATAAAATAAATCATAACAATGAAAACAATAATAATTATAAGTTTAATAATTAATGAAGGTATGAGTCAAAAACGTAAATATATTATACACACAAAAATTTATTAAAAATGTGATGATGATACAATAGGGGAACTTAGATGTATGTATAAATATAACCTCTTACACTTAAAACAATTAATTTCATAAAATAACCATAGAGATTAAAAGACAAAAGTGACTGACTTACACTAATAACCTTCTTTTAGAGTTTATAAACCAGAATATTACCTTCCATGAATATGTTAAAATAAATCAATAAAATACTATCTTGATAATTTATTCATTAAAATGATTTATTAAAAAAAAATTCATATAACACATTTAGGTTGACTTTTGGAAATATTGACAATTGATAAGTATTTTCCTTCAATCTATATTTTATCCTACCCATACTGTTTTACAAATATAATAACATGTATGATGGCCCATAGTTCTACTAAAAAGGTAATTAAATTAATATTCAAATTATATAAAGAACCTTTAATGAATACAACTTTAAATAATTAAAATTATACCCTATCCTATTAGTTCTGCAACACCCAAGGTAAACTAAGGACCTGTAATGACCCAGAATATTATAAACAAAACCCCCTATGATTTAATTTAATTTCTTATTTTTTAATATTTTTATTAAAAAGACATGAACTTTTTTGTTTTCATTATATCCTATCATATTTAAAATAACACTAACCATTATTACCATTGAAAATATAGTTGTTAAACAGTGATCCTATGATTATTATAAATATTGGGTTCTAACAAATCCAACTGACACAGAAAAAAGAAGTGATGGCCTCAACAAGTAGGATTCTACACTATGAATCCCATTTATCAAAGAATCCAAAGGATATACAATCACTATTATTTGTTCTTGACCAAGCCATAGATGAGATCCAATATCTTAAGTATGAGCGAATCTATTTATGGAAAAATATCAAGATCATCGAGATCACAACCCAACCCATATACGCCAAACGAACCCATCAAAGTCTCAACATCCTACACTTTAACCATATTAATTCGATGGTTAATTAAATGTATATGTATCAAGACCATAATAATATGAAAATTTAAATTTTTTTTTAATATAATAATGTTTATATTTACTTATTATCGTTACTTTATAAATGATTTTATTTTTTGTAAAATAAAAGAAAAATTGTATTTTTAATTAGTATTCAACTTCAATTATGAAATTTATTTTGATGAATTAATTGATTTTTGAGATAAATAAAAATTTTACAAAACATTATAATTACATATTTTTTATTAAATATAAGTTATAATGCAATTTTTATAAGGGTTCCAAAGGTCTTATTATCAAAAACCCCTCACTTATAAATAAATATAAACTCCTTTTTTTAAAGATAAAATACACATATTTAGAAAATTATTTTGTTAAAATGAATATTATTTTAGGAATTAGAATGTTTAAATTATCCAATGGTGAATTTCTCAAAATCTTATGACACAATCGATTTTTGAGGTAAAAATTAAATATGGTAGAAATATACAGTGTATATTATGACATCATAATGACCCAAAAATGATAAAATAAATACTATAAATGGTATCCATGACCAAATATTTATTTTCCCTCTAAAATAGTTTGATTTTTGTGTTTATTTTATAAATTTTCTAAATCATTTTTGAATCCTCCAAAAACTATAATATTTTTTGTGGTTTTAAAATCATTTAATTAAGAGTATGACTCACCTCCACATAAACAAGGGTAATATTTTAATAATTATGTCCTTTATAATTATTAAATAACTTAAAACAACCCTATTGTTAATAAACCATAGGAAAACCATCTTAAAGTTTCTTGTTTTGGATATTTTATTATATAGAGTTCAAAACCTATGTTTGGGGGAAAAATAATGAATAACCCACTCATTTATTATATAAAACCTCCCAAACTCTCACTTCTCTTTACTCTAAACCCTTGGTTGACTTCCTTACTCTTTCATACCCTCTCTAGAGTACTCTTAAGCTCCCCCAATATCGCATGAAACTCATACCAATCATTGGGAATAACACTCTCAAGGTAAAGGATCCTCTTCTAATCCTATTTATTATAGTTTATTTATTATATTATGTACATTTAATGTCTCAATTATTAATAAACCCCATTAAACATCAATAAACTCTTCTAGATGATGCTAAAATTTCACTTTGATTTTCCATGTCCAACAATTGTGAAGTGAATACCCTTACCAATTTCCTATCAATGATGTTAAAATTTATGCACTTATACTTATTGATTAGGGACTTACATGTATGTATTATACACTCCTTGATCATGGAATAAAATATAATGATTAATGAATCTATTTTGTGCAATATATGTGGCACACATAAGCATGAGAATAAAATGAAATTGACAGGTGAACCCATAATTATATAGCACTTTAATGTATTGGGTAATGTTTTTGTCTCATAAGACAGCATGAAAGATATTAGGGATTGAAACGAATCCATGATGATAAGTTTTACATCATTATGTATTGGAAGTTAACCTTGACCTATATTTATGATGTAGTGTTCTATGATGTTTCCATATTAACCATGTTTTCTTAATTATTATCATGCTATATCATTTCTCATTGATCAGGTTTATGATTATAACTCCTTTTATGCCCCAATAATATTCCCATTGTCTAACATTTATTACTTTTTTCATGTTATTCCATGTTTATTCCCATATTGGTATTTATATCTCACCCATTTATTATGTAAGTCCCTAGGTTATCACATACAGTTTTAAGTACGAACATGTTAAGGACGCTTAAAATAGAGATGATGTATTTCCTTTTTTAAGTTGTTATATAATATCCCTAATTCCCAAATTAACTATAATTATTCATATTATAGGTTTTATTATGTGTAATATTATGTAATAAATCATGAATTAATGTGTAATAAGGTCTAGGGTTGTCATATGATTTAGTAGATAATATGACACTATTGGGGTGGGGGGTGAATTAGGGATTGTTGAATACAACAAATATCTTAATCCATATAATTGATATCAGAAATTAGAGAAATTATATCTTAATTATGATGATTATATGATGAGATATTCAGTAATTAATGACATTCAGAACACATGGATAAATATGAGGTTACCCAACTCTTATTATTATGTTGATAATATTCGATGATAATTTTTTTAATCCCACTACATGAAATCGAATTTTTTTATCCGTAAAAAAAATAAAATAGCAGCTATATGGCCCTTAAATCCCAAGTACAATAAATAATTATGAGTACCAACAAGTCAATAAATCTTTTCTCCGTTCTCCTAAAGTGATTATAATATTTAGATTGTGTTTACACCCTCACTCTTCACCTAAATTTCTAACAAGATCCTCCTTATAATTATCCATGCGATGGGTTTCCAACCCTCTCAAATATTAATTGAATCTCAAAATAATTTCTTACATCTAGTTTTTGGTAAGGAACCTCTTTGTTTAAAGTCTCTTACTACATTTTTACAAGACCTCCATTGTTGTGGTGTGATTATTAGAATTAAAGGATATAGAAACCAAATGATAAATATCTCTAATAATCATCAACCAATATCATGGAATGATCAACCTCATTGTAGTGTGTGGTATCTAAAATTATTATAATTAGTACTTCATTGAAAACCCACCACTTTTAATCATTAAAAAATTATATTTCCTATAGATGCATGACATTATTGTTTGCATCATATTCAGATGATTATGGAATGATGACATTAAAAATTCCACAACCACCAAATCACTAAACACTTATATTCAATCTTTACAAAATGTGATCATGAATGTTGTGGCTTGGATATAACATTTTCATTGATCTATGTTTATGTAACTGAGTACCATGACATTATCCACCCATAATTTTTTAGAAAAAGAGGATCATAATAGAACATTTATTTCAAGTCACTCTAACATGAGAAATTTAATTATTACAATGAATTTATATAATTTTAATACTCACATGACACCAAAAATTCACACCCCCAATTTTATAATTTAATATACTCTCTAAAAATCCCTAGGAATATATTTTATTATGAAACTATAAAATTTGTGGTTTGATACTTATATGTATAAGTATTATATTTTTCCACATCAATTAATTCATGGAATGGATTAATTGATTATGGTGTGATGCTTACATATAAAATAAAATTATTTAAAAACTCAATCTCCTTTATTAAATAAAAAAGGCCTTAACATAGTAATATAATAAGTTTAGAATAAATTCATTAATTTTAATCTATACTTAATTACAATGAGCTACCAACTCACCAATGAGCATGCTATCAATAAATAAAAATAAAAAATAATTCAAACACATGAATTAATTTCCTAAAAAACAAGTCATACATTGAATACAATGTGAAGGTTTTGCAAAAAACACAAAATTGGATACAATGAAATTGATAAGAGTTCTTAAACCTCTCAGTGTAAATATAATTTCTATATTGAACATGCCTCATTTTATAACAACGCATAGATACCCCTTTTTTAATTCAATTCATGAGGGAATTCTTTATTTATTAACTTCATCAAGATTCAAGATGGTTTTAGTCTACCAAGGGATCTTGAATCTCCCCTTTTTATTAAATGAAAAAATTAATGAAAAAATATTTTTTCATTAATAAATTTCTTAATTCATGTCCCCCATTTGATCATAACCTATAAAATTTAGAAAGATTCATATCCCTTTTGCATGAACATATACTTTTTCATTCTCAAACTTTTTCAAAAAAAGTAACTTAATTATTGAAGGAAAATAATAAATAAAACATATTGAGATATTTTTGTGAGTACACTCAAAATATAACTCTCATGTGTTTGAATGAATCCTTCAAAAGGGGTTTCAGAAAGATGTAAATAATTTTTTTTGATAGAAACATACTCAAATATAATATCAAAACACTCAAAATTTTCTATGATTAAGTGGTATTTTATGTTAATATTATTTAACCTTAAAATTTTCACCCAATTCTCTAACATAATGATTTTAATTTTATTACCACTCCCAATCACCCAAAATAATAGAACATCCACACTCCTATATTTTTGTTGTAATGTCATAAAAATAATTTGTGTTGTTGATTGAGATTTCATAATATAATCAACCTCCATTAATATAAGAGTAATAAATTTATGCTTCATATAATTATAATAAATGAAAAAAACATTGATAAACAATGTGCCTATATATATATATAGATTTAATAACCATCATATCCCACATAGTCCACATTGGTATAGCCATAAAACCAAATTCTTGTACCTTTATCATACCTCAATATATAATCAAGTGTTACTTTGATATAGTGAAAAATCATATTTACTACTATAATACATAACTCGTTTTGATTACTTTGGAATTATGAAAATTGTGAAATTCCACAAATTATGTATGTTATAGATGCTTTAATGTTTAATAGGATAATATTAATCCTATATAACTTCATTTCATTCACACTACTTCCTTAATCATTCAAGGATATCTTATTCCCAACTACCATAGTAGTGGATACTTCTCATGATTAATCCATTCCAAAATTTTAGGTAACCCACACGTATATTTTTCCTGTGATAGAATGATAAAATTTAATGTATTTATGATTTGGACACCCACGAAATGTTAAACATCTCAAATAATTGACATCTCTATGTTTTTCCTCATTTGGGTAGAAAAACCCTCATATGCTCCCTCATTATTTCAAAAAAATTACAGCATGGACATAAATGATCATAGTAAGTGAGTTAATGTTGTCTCCATTAACATATATATTGGAATTTAATTTTCTTTTCTTGAATTATATGCTATTCAGTCTACTATAAAATTAGGAGTATAGGTATTGGGGTGCTCTATTGAGAAAATATATAACATCCTTTAGTTTTTAGACCTAAGAACCATCACCATCTTGGAAAATCACTTCTGTTTATTCAATATAGACTTCTTTATTATGTTTTTCATTAAAAAATAATGGATTCAGGTCCATTTGGAAAGATTTTTTAATTTCTTTGAGAAAAAATAAAAAGAAATATTCAGATTTTTTATCCTCATGATTGGAGAAAAATTATTATGAAAATAAACACCCTTAATTTTAATGTATCCATTTCAAAAATAAGATAATTTTTTCATGCCACTTAACCTTTATCATTGAATTTTTTTTGAAATACTTAATATATCTATATCATATAATGTTATTTGGTACATTAAACCAATTACAACGTGTCATTATTCTCAATTTGATCAATTTATTCATCCATTACTATTATCTAATATTTATATAGCAATGATTTTTCAGTGATTAATGATTTAAAATGTGGGAGTAGACGTCTTGATTGTAATTTCTCAAACTTTTCTATTTTTTAACCACTTTACTTTTATCTAAAAGTATATTTTTATCTTCCACATGCTTCCCCATCCTTGATAATTTTATTCACGTATTCCTAGGTCTGTCCTCATCATTTTTTTTATTTTGATATATTATTTTATTATAATATTTTTGTGCCATGTCCTAATAGATTCTTAGAATCGATTTGAAATTTTTTAAATCTCTCAAGATCTTATGATTTACTCAATATAAAATTATCATATGTATTTTGATAAAAATAATCATTAAAATTTACGAAATACCTATCACTTTTGGATGAACTTAATCCAATTCAACTACAAAAATATGAGTGTATCAATTCAAGAGGTATCCTTGACAATATCACCACTGGTTTGTGTATATTGTTCTCTATTTTTCCCTTATGACATGTGTGGAAAGTGTTAATACATACAAAATTAATATTTTATATATTAATCACATTTTCATGTATAAAAAAGTTTAGTCAAGTTCTGTTTCCAAAAATTACTAATTCTTTTTTCCATAACCAATTCTCATTCCTGATATTCATGCATATTGTGTCACAATCCTTGAAAATTTGAAATATGTTACGCTATGTTCGTTTTCTATTCATGATAAATGTGTCATATTTTAAATTATAAATGATATATCAATTATCTTATAAAACCTCATCATTTTCATTAGCATAATGTAGTGAGGCACTTGTAACTACACCCATTATTGTAAATTTCACGATTCAGATGGAATTTTAATTTTTGTTTAGAGTAGAGTTATTTTTTTGAATTGAGACTCATATTAGAGTTCCAATTGTTTTAATGTCTCTATGAGATGTTTTTTAGATGTGTTACTAGGCTCGATTAGTGGTTAAAGTTCATATGTAGCCATCCGAGAAGGGTCTAGAGACCGAGTTATAGTAAATGTAGGGCACCAAAGTGAAACATCAAGTGATGATACATGGTTTATCATATCTAGAAATTTAAAAAACATACCCTCAATGTTATACAATAGAGTATATTTTGGTGTAAATCCTCTTACTGTAGTATGGAGGTCATTCCATGGAGGTCCCTAGGATTCAGGGCCCTTAGGCTCCCTCCCTATAATTTTTTGTGTCATATCTAAATGGGCCATTATGTAGTGTGTCTTGAAAGGGGAACACTATGGTGAAAATACCATGGCTTCACCATGGTTTCGGGTGTGGTCATTTTTTTCTTCAAGTATATTTTGTAATTTCAAAGGTATCCCATTTGAAACCCTGGGGTCCTCCATCTATAGTCGCACATAATAGTGGGGAAGATCCCTATTTTTATATCTGCATACATCCTTTTATTTAACTTTTATTTGGGTGGTTTATGATTATTTCACTACTCTAATTTGTGGAAGGATCTCTCCCACTCTTCCCCTTATTTCTCTTATTATTTTATAAATGATTTTGGTTCAATCGACTGGGGTTTTGGGAGGATAAGTTTAATAGATCATGGTGAGATTGTCACACTTGATGGTATTTCATATGTAGCTTGTAGAGGATGTATTGTGAGGAGGAAATAAAATTGGCATTCATTATTTTCCAAAGAATATGTTTCATAGTGGATTTTTTTGGTTTCCAGTGATTTTTTTGGCGAATCTATCCATTGATTCGGGTTCATAATTTGTGAATTTATGTGGATTAGGTTGATAGAATCACATCAGTATATTTCACATTGTTTCTCATGGTTTGGTTATTGTAGGTCTACTCTGTTAATTTCAAGTCACTTATTCCATTTTGGGAAATTGGTTTTATTTAATTAATTAATTAATTTAATGATATTAGATGATGAGATAGGTTCTCATGGACTTTTAGAGGTCCCTACAATATTGGAATAAATTTATAAACATCATTTTTGGGTGATTACCTTAATATTATTTGAGTCTCTTATTACTTTGATGATTTTATATTTTTGCGCTATCATTAATATATTGCCAACATACTGCATGCATGTTTGATTTTCCCCATAAATTGGGATATACTCACATCCTCATAATAGTAAAAATGGAATTTATATCTTGAAAAAAGGTTTGATGGTGGAACATTGGTTAAATGAGTGACAATAGAGCTATTTATGGTTTGTTTGATTTCATTGCATTGGATTTCAAAATAAATGAGACATACTTTTAAAAATGTACATTTAAAAAATGGTTTTTATTAAATGTAAATTTAAATAGAAATGATATGATTGAGAAATGGGTTTTAAAATGGTATTTGAAAATTAAAAGGGGTTTTGTAAAGGATTCTTTATTAGTATTTTGACCAATGGAATGGCATGAGTAATATGGATCGTGATGCCTTTAAAGTGGTTTTAAAATAGTGGATTGACATGATTTTCTAGAGGAAATCCATAAGATATTTGTTTTATATTGTTTTTCTTTAATTTAACTTATGATGGTAATGCCTTATTTTACAAATCTTTTATACTATCTTGATTTGGTTGAGTTTGTGTGGTGTGTAATTGCAGCATAATGATGCATTCTGTGTGTGTATCCCTATGAGAAATTTTATTTTTTGTATAAATTTTATGTGTTTGTTTAGGTAGATACTAACCCTTATAGGGTTCGGATAGTAAATGGGATGAGCTTGAGATGTAGGTCTAGGTCTGTAGTGACTAGTTCTTTAACTGTGGGTTGGTGAGTTGTGTGACAAGATGTGCTCCCTATTTTCTATTTATTACATATGCCTAATGATGTTTGCTGATGAAATGAAATTAATTATAGTATGGGAGAGGATCCTAAGGCCAAGTCACTCGATGAGTGATATATTGTTGGTAGGATCTCCATGGGAGATATGTGATCATAATGTCCATGATGTTGGGTTATTACCTCAGTGATAAGTTAGTGGTTGAGGAAGGGAACATTCCCTGAGTTAGTTGGCCTGGTAGACTATAACATGAGTTAGAATATGTGTGTAACTTGTGGATTTATATCCCACATGAGTGATATGGGGTTTCGTTTATGATGTTATATGGGTTATGGACATATTTACCTACCTTGAGTGACAAGGTAGTGGTCGATTGATGATATATACACGTGTGAGTGAGACAGGATAATCAGATGCTTGTTGTGTGATTGAACATGATATAAAACTCTATATTGTGTCCCTGGGTATAAGTTGGTAACTTGGTTAGAAAATATACCCAGTATCATTGGGTATTGTTCGGGACTATGGTATACAGTGGATTCTTCCATCATGGATCTAAAATAGGTATGGTCAGATGTAATGGTGGTGAGGTTAGCAATGATGACCTGACATGTATGAGTGTATGTTTGTCATGGGTAACATTTCTTGGTGCATGTGTTTTTTGCATGATGACACCCTATATATACAAAACATGCATGTAACACCCTGAGATTTTATGACATATATTATTTTTAATTTCATTCATATCTTCTGTTGTACTCTACACTAAGATTATATTGCGCTATACGCAACACCATATTAGCTTACAGTATACTTAGCACTATTCTTGGATTGTGTAACACACAATTTCATACTTGTTTGATAATAGTTATTCTACGCAACATTGAGAGTATATATATATATATATATTCAATTTATAAATGAAATATGGTTGTATTATGTTATACGCAACAACAAAAGAGTCTTTCACTACACGCAACCCTGACTTGGCTTGCTTTACACGCAATCGCGACCTTCCAGGAGAGCGTGTGTTATACGCAATACTGAGTTTCACTAAACAATGATATATTATTAAAATATTATATAAACTAGCCATTATGAATAGTAATACCCACTTTTTGAAATTTTATTGTTCAAAATGGACTTCATTTTTGGATTCGTAATATCAAAATTAGCCTAGGGTGAATTTTTGGTATTTTTCTAAAAACTTTCAATTTTTGATGAATAGTGAAAACACTGGGTTACTATTTAAAAACCAAATTTTTTTTAAATAATTATTTATTTTATTTAAATTTCTTTTAGGTAAAAATTGATACATAATACCTATATAAGTTCAATGTAATCCCTTGGACTCATCTTATAATAATTATAGATATATTAAACTTTTATTGAACTTTTCACAGTCTTTTACCCTCCTCCTAGGAGAATTTGAAAATTTACATAAAAGTTAATTTTACCACTTCTGTGAGTGGATTTCAAAAATTAGAGAGACACGATTAATATCAAGGAGTAAAATGTGGTTCAATAAGATAAAAATAATTTTTGGTGAATAGTAACTTTTTACTTTTATTTACCACGGTTAAAACTAAATAGGGTAATTAAGGGTAAAAATTATATTATTATTAGCCTAAAACTTGTCCTAATTCAATTGGACAAGTGTAATTTGACCAGAAGCAACCTTAGGAAGAAACTATTACCCTTTAGGTCCACATGGATTAGATTAGGACACTTATTATTATTTAATTTAAATAAGAGTTAAAATAGATAAAATTAAAGTTTAATAACTAAAACATTTTTAATATAGGGGTATACATAAGATAAATTCGAATATAAACATTCATTATAAAGATAAAAATATTTCATACATAATGGTATTTTACTTATAATTTTTGGACATTATATAATTTAAGTTATTTATGACACAATGATGATGCGGTAATTACATAAATAATAAAATATTAAACACATTGATATTATTAATACACAAATAAATGTAATCTGAGACTTTTTATGAATTCCACTAATTTTATAGATTCATAAAACATTTTAGTATTTATTTAATTAACTTTTTTGGAACTAATCATGCTGTTATGATTTTCAAAAAAATCAATTAACAAATAGTTTCAAAATGAACATAAAATAGTTTTTAAAGTAAATATTATATTATTAATTGTTATTATATTCATAAAAATATAAGGTTCAGAAAAATTACTTATATAAGGTTATATATATTAATAATGAACCACTTGGGGTTTTTTTTTCTGGTTATAGTAAGTTTATTAAGCATATAGTGTAAAAAAACAAGAAGACACGGTAAAAGTTAAATTATTTAACATAGAGTTAAATCTAAAAGATAAGGTTAAAATAGTAACCTAATCTTGTATAAAACCTATTGGTTGAGAGTATTTCGACCCATACCCACTTTAGCTTCAAAATAAATCAATTTGAAGCTATTATAAACGGAATATGACTTTATTATAAAATAATATTTTTAGTTTTTTCAAAGGTGCCCCTCCCCTCCCTTATAAAAAGGGGACCCTTCCCTCTTCTATTCCCACCCTTGTGAGCCTTGAAGCTCGACCAAACTCTGAAAATTACTCTTCTAAACCTCTCTAGTAACATCATAGTGGTTTTGGTCTTCTCAAAATACCAACTCTAGTGCCCTAAGAAGATGTTTAAAGGAGGTGCGTCGAGGAAGAGGCAATCTCTTCTACCGACTCTTTCAAGTTTCTTTCTTCTTCTACTTCCTATTGTTTAGCTGTCTCATTATAAAGTAATAACATAAGTATTAATTATATACTGATATGTTATTATAAATATGGAAACACCCTATTTCACCTTCTATCCATCCTACGGAAAATGAAACCACCGCGCGTGCGTACGTACGGAATACCGTTTCCACGCAGTGGTGTAATCTATTTTCGACCACCACCTTACTTGGATGGGTATAATGGTGAAAATAAATAACTATATATGATTATTTTAAAGTTATATTGATTCTGAAATATTATACATACACTTCAATAAAATTCCATGATCATGGGAATGATATCATTGCTCGTGCGTACGTATGGACTACCGTCTCCACAACGCGATGAGATTCATTCTCCATGTTAACCATTCATGAATGATTATGAAGTATATATAACAAGTAATCATGAAATATATGAAATAATAATGATACTGGATTTATGAACATATATATATATATGTCATCTACTTACTTCTATTCAAGTCAATAAGGAAAAGAAAACAGCGTTCATGCGTACATACGACCTACCGTCTCTATGAACGATGTATTTCATTTCATTTAAATATCTATTATATATATATATAATTAATATATATGATATATAAATAATGATTTAAATTATAGAAATAATTAAATCATGATATAAGTAATAATAATATCAACAACAACAAGTCCAAACACGTACGATAAATAAAACATTTTACCCAAAACGCTGGTTTAACATGGAATTTAAAAAAGAACGAGTAATATAAAGTCATAAGTGAACCATATATGATATCATAATAATGAATATGATTCTCTAATAAGTAAATGACATTATTTAAATCATTATACAGGAGGTTCGGATATGTATGAAGCATATCGGATCTAAGGTAAGGGATAACTTTTCCAATCTCGTTTTTATCTAAGATTGTTTATTCGTAATTATTTACTGTGGTTATATTTATCATCTATGTCCCTATTTTATATAAATGGTTTCATGTATGTTTAAATTAATTTTTAACGATTTTTTACTTTTACTATAAGGTATATAAGGAATCATTCATTTTTTTTACCATAAGAGGTACTTTTTTACTTTTTCGGTAAAAGTACGAGAAGAATGTTTTTTTAACTTATACGACATAAACAGATTTGTAAGGTTTCATAAAGGCTTATTTTCATGAATATTCCTCTGTAACACCCCAGGTAAATAAAGAATATGACATCTTTATATTTATCCATATTTTTGAATAAAATATTAATTTTACTTTAAAGGGAACACTATGCTCGATGGCGTACCCAATATGCAACAACAAGTTTCTTTGAAATCTTACGTTGCACTCTAATAATAAAATAATATTATTTTAAATGGTAGTTAATGCCTAGCCGTTGTAATGGAGGTAATGAATAGAAATAACTAAAATATTATTATATATGTTTGTTAAATGTTTTTACTTTTATCTAATAAATTTTAGAGGCTTAAAATACAAATGAATCCAATCTTAAGCATTGAATACACTAGTATTTTTAAAAGATTGTTTTACTACCTTTTGATGGTAAACCATTTTTAAATCAAACTTTTGAAAATTTTATAAGCTCCATTTTTCAAAATGAACATATTATTTATGATTGGGACATTGAAATTTACATTGGGTTAATTTTTGGTATTTTTCTGACAATGTTCATTTTTCAATGAATAGTGGAAAATACTGCATTTTACATCAAAACTGCTTTTTCATATATTTTAATTATATGGTTATATTATCTTTTTAATTTGCTTTAAAGTGTAATTAGAATATATTTTTACCATTTAATACAATTATGGTCATTGGTATTAATTTCAATTTGGAATTAGGCATAAACAAGTGCCAAACTTTTCATAAATATTGTTTCTAAAAAACCCGCTATTTGTTTTGACAACGGGAAGTTTTTTTAAATTAATTATTGAAATTTATGTGTTTGGAATTTGTTAAAATGGATTACATATTTGGAATCATAAGGTCCAAATTATGTAATTAAGACTCTTTTGTTTTTGGACATTATGAATAGTAACGACGGTAATTATCTTTAATTATCTTGATTAATGAGTAATCAGGTAGTTAAAGATAATAAAATAATATCATAATAATAAAAAATGACCACAAAATGTGTCCTAAAGCTACTGGTTGTCTCATGGACGACCATGTGATGCCTTGTGCCAAACTTGGGGTCCCCATGGAATCACCTTTGTGAGAAAGTGACTTTTTATCTTTTTATTTTTAAAGAATGTTAAATGTAACAAAGAATGTATCACCTAAGTAAAATATTTTTAATTTGTTCTAAATAAATTATATTTTGGACTATAAATATTAATTGGAAAGATAAAAATATTTCCTAAATCATAGTATTTGTTTTATAATTTTTAGACATTAAATAAATTAAATTATTTATGACATCATGATGATGCAGCGATGACCTCATTATTTAACGATTTAAATAAAATGGAAAGATAATGTAATATATAAGACCTACACATGTCCAAAACCTATTGGATGGGTGGATTTAGAACCCTTATCACCTTATCCTCGAAACACATAAATGTGGGACTATTAAAATCAGAAACGCATTTGAAAATAAAGTTACATTTTATACCTTTCCAAGAGTGCCCCTCCACTCCTCTTTTAAGAGGCCCTCACCTCTACCTCCTTACCCACACTTCAAAAGCCTTTGGCTCGGCCAAAACCTTCCCATTTCATCTCTCCACATCCCTCTATAACTCCTTGAATCCTCACTTTGGGCAGAATCCTTTCAAAGGAAGCCTTTGAGCTCAAATCAAAGGAAGTTACCTGATTTTAAGGTAATGTCTTCACTTGTGTCCTTTTGTTTTATTTTGCTTCTCCAACCCCCTAAGCTCTTTTTATTCATTTATTTTTTAACAAATCCAGTATCGTAAATATACTAGGATGTTTTTATAAGATGTATTCTAGCTACACTTACACACACCTACATCTAATGGTTAAAGAACATACTGTTTCCGTGGATGGCGAATTTCTTCCTCCCGAAACGATGATTGTTCAATATTCTTTTAACACCTTCAAATGTGGAAATTAAGATGACAATATATTTATATATGATATATAATATGTTTATGTTTTACTTATGCTTCTATATTTTTTTCATTTATGGCATACCTTTATGGTTTCCATTATGGGTAAACGCGATATCTTCATTTAAGGAAGTGCGGACTACCGCCCCCTCAAAGTGATTTGATTCGTTAATGCCATATGTGGGACGTATAATGGATGGATTTAAAGTTTTTATATATGATGTTATAACGGAATTATAATATACCTTTATATCATTATTAAATTCTTTTCATTAAAGTTTGAGAGAGAAATGAAAGTAGCGTTCATGCGTACGTACGGCTTACCGTCTCCATGAACGGTGCATTTCATTTCTTATCCCCAAATGTAATGTACTATTATAAGTACATGTATATAATGGATATATATGATGAATGATACATCTAAATGATGAATATAATTCTGTAATTAAAATATACATACCTCTCATTTAGTTTTAATTCCATCAATATGACATAGAAATGAAAGTAGCGTTCATGCGTACGTACGGCTTACCGTCTCCATGAATGGTGCATTTCATTTCTTACCCTTAAATGTTATGTAATATTATAAATGCATGAATATACAGGATATATATGATATATATGATATATAAATCATGAATACAATTCTGGATATAATGAACCTTTGACCACACGAACAACATGTAATTGTAAGAAGTCCTCTTTCGACTTAAGAACCAAATATCGACAAAACAAACATTATTAACTTAAATGATTACATAATGTTTATGAATTGGTAATAAGTGATATAAAAGGAATAATGAACTCGAAAAAGGTTCTTAAGGAAGTATAAATTAACTCAGGTTTATTATTCAGGAGATTAAGGAACGATCGAGTCAAATCGGACCCAAGGTAAGGGATCCTACTCCTCTCTTTCTTTTTAAGTACACTCTTTTATGTCATTCCTTTTGAAACTCATATTTCTTATTATTGGGACGTTATTTTATATTACTCTTACTGTAATTTTTATGTACATATGATGAGAGTCCCTATTCTCTCTCATCAATCCATTTTGGATGTTTTGAGTGGCGCCGTTAGGCTGCCGAATTTTCATAAGAGATCTAACCTCTCTCTTTCTTTTTAAGTACTCTACTTTATGTCCCTTATTTTAAGCTCCTCTTTGTTATGTTGGGGGATGTTATTTTATATTCCTCTTTCTATAAAATTTATGTTGATGTGATGAGATACCCTATTTCCTCTCATCAATCCATTTTGGAAGTTTTAAGTGGCGTCGTTAGGCTGCCGAGTTTTCGTAAGAGATTTTTCATCTCACTTTTATTCCTCTGAGATTTATGCTACATTTGCCACAATTTCCATTGAGTGGTTTATGTACTTCCAATTATTACAATCCTTTGGTAATAAAATTTCATTTATGGGTATTTACATATTCATTGTATGACACTTCTTCAATGGGGTGTACTTTTCGAAAGTTACCCAAGTCGGTAAGGGAACCTTTCACCCTCCTCTTTTTAAAAGACTTAATTTGTTATGTCTTTTAATTCACATACTATTATGTTGGGATATGTTCTTCTATATCCTGATTGATGTAAATTTTATTTCCAAGTGATGAGATTCCCTTTTTATCACTCATCAACTCATTTTTCTGAATTTTTGAAGTGACGCCGTTAGGCTGTCGAATATTACCAAGGGAACTTTTTAACCCAATTTCAATTTCTTTGGGTTCAACATGTAGTTATTGAATATGTAATCATTTGAATATGTTTGAATGACATTTTATTTTTTTACACTTAATATCCAATTATATTGGGGGTATTTATATTTGTCACACATAATTTTGAGATTGATTTATCCTTAATTTAAGGATACCTTATTTATAAGGGATTTCATCACATTTTACATCTCTATTGAGACTTCAATGTTGTTATGAACCAATTCACTCTTATATGGTGTATATACCATCCTTTGGAATATTATATCATGAATACATTTATTCTCATGATATTATAATGTTCTGATTAAATGTTATTCCTCAATTATTGTATTCAAGTGTCTCTAATTTTGGTAACAATCCTTTAACCAAAATATCGCTTTAAATGTTTTAATGATTTTTATTATTAATATCCATGTTTTCAAAATGGTTTTAAGTATTTATTTATATGGATATTAATGGTTTGAAATGTTAAAATCTTCAAGGTGCTATGGGACACTTTGATTCGAAAATCTTTTTAGTAAATGTTTTAAATGGTTTTGAAAATGGTTTTTTTGATGGATTCATTATTTAAATATCCTAAACTGTTATATTGTGATTGAAATATGGAAATGTTATATATCCTTTATTCATGTTTTATGTGATACATTTATGTTATGGTTCTTGGGCATTGTTATGAAAACGGGTGGTTCCGCGATAAACTAATGGCGGGTGAGCCCGATATAGCTCTCCAATGCATTGGGTAACATGAAGGAGTGAAACGTTAAGGTTTATCCGAAGAGATTTAGGGAATATACTGTGGTGGGTATTCCAAACGTAACCAAGAGGGTTACTCCCTACATAAGAATGTTATGAATGCCTCAAGTTACCTTTTATGTCTTATGATTTCTATGATTTATTCATGATTTGATGAGGTATGTTAAAGTGCCTATGGTTTATGGGTAACATATGATTTAATTCTTATGTATATATGAACTCATGTTTCCTTTCCATATTTTTATAACCCTTACGGAGCTTTTTATGCTCATCCCATATTTTTGAAATGTTTTTCACAGGTCAAGGGAAAGGTACATGATGTAATGATAGTGTCAAGGATTTGTCAAGAAGGAATCCATGTTTTATTTTAAATATGTTTCCGTTGATGGGAAGAATGAATATTGTCCTTTATGTAACCAATTTGTTTAAATGTGGAATATAATGCAAGCTTCATGATCTAATTCTCTAAAACTCTAAACCTGAAAAGATCCTCAATGTGTAATCATGTAATGACTCAAGATTAATTAAGGTTTAAGGCCGGGGCCTTATAGTTGGTATCAGAGGTTGGTTTAGATAACTTTACAGGTTAGGGTACTCTTTAAGCATAAGTGACATTACCATAATGGTAAGGATTTCAGAAAGATTCCTAGTTTTAGATAAAGTGAATGAGTACGTATATCTTAGTGGTTATCTTCCTCATTAGTAAATGATGGTTTTGTTGATATAATCACGCTGACAGTTCTATTTTTAGTGAATGAATGGATCTAGCAGGCACCAAAGTGACAATAGGTTTGAAGGAAACTGTGGTGGTTCTCTGATTAAGAGACTAGATGAAATGGGGTATTCAATGGGGAAACTCGTGGTTGTTCTAAACCAACTATCAAGGAGTCATTATCATCCACTTGAACCTTGTTATGTTCTGTAATGCATCATGTACGACATGACCAATCGATGTGGAAGTTCAGTTAATAATTATAAAGGTAACCATTAGGGTTTATATGATCCTTACTTTTGTGGTAATTATGGGTTATTATATGTTATGATGGAAAATGAAAGGCATGAGATAAACTTGAGGTTAAAATATGTTATGTTTATTTTTAAAGATTTTATCTCTTTTTGGGAAATGTTTTGAGAATTATATAGTTTTGGAAAAAGGACAACACGCAGACTGTGTGACAACCCATCGCGTCGGAAAAAGTTGTGGGAATCGAACCCACAACCAAAGTGGGACTGGTATTTATCGCCTACCACTGGACTACGTGAAGTCCCTGGTTAGTTTGACTGATTATTTTTTAGTTAGATGATTTTATTAATTAAGAGTATGTTGATTTTGGATTATCTATGGAAATTTATTAAACTATCATGGAGGATATGTGATTATGTTAATTACTCTTCAACACGAGACTTTAGGAGCAACTGATGTTGTTTGGAGATAAATGTTACGATTTAACTTGAAGACTATGTGACTAAATCCTTAAAATATTTGGGTTTCAATCGTAGTTTGGTTTACTTTGAAGAATTTTATGGAAAAATTGTTTATCGAATGGTTCTCGTTGAACTTTGGGTTTTGTTGGAAAAATTTTGGAGATTAAGAATAGATTTTCTTTTTATAAAGGGTTATCCTTTTCAGGATTATCTGATATAATACTAACCATTTTGGTTTTGGTTTTGGTTAATGTCTAATGACATGGGAAGTATATAGTTCTCTTTTGTGGATTAGGTGATTCTCTAGAAGTTGATTATAGTACTATTAATGTGAATAAGTCTTCCTAAATACTCGTCTTTTGGAGAAAATATGAGTTTGTGTAAGGAATTTAATAAAAGTTTAAAGTCAACATGATAAGTGATTATGTTTCCTTATGAATAAATTACTCAATAAAAAGTAACTTAAAACAAAAATGTTGTCTATTAACTTTTCCTACTGGGGAATCGAATACCATTTAACCCATCACAAGTTTGTGATTTTCTTATGGTTAACTTTCTCCTAGACATGTTTACTATCACTCTCCATCAGAACATGACCCTTTTTTCCTCCATGTACATATTTTCATACTTGGAATCCTTGTATAGGTTAACTCGGGTGACCTCTATACTTCTCTTTCTTTATTTTTAAAGTGATTGTTTTACCAACTCTTGTTCCGATGTGGGACTTGCAAGGATGTTTCCAAGCCCAATTTTAAAATTGCGAGGACGCAATTCCCAAAAGGGGGGAAGGATGTAACACCCCAGGTAAATAAAGAATATGAAATATTTATATTTATCCATATTTTTGAACAAAATATTTATATTACTTTAAAGGGAACAGTATGCTCGATGGCGTACCCAATATGCAACAACAAGTTTCTTTGAAATCTTACGTTGCACTCTAATAATAAAATAATATTATTTTAAATGGTAGTTAACGCCTAGCCGTTATAATGGAGGTAATGAATAGAAATAACTAAAATATTATTATATATGTTTGTTAAATGTTTTTACTTTTATCCAATAAATTTTAGAGGCTTAAAATACAAATGAATCCAATCTTAAGCATTGAATACACTAGTATTTTTAAAAGATTGTTTTACTACCTTTTGATGGTAAACCATTTTTAAATCAAACATTTGACAATTTTATAAGATATAATTTTCAAATAAACATATTATTTATGATTGGGACATTGAAATTTACATTGGGTTAATTTTTGGTATTTTTCTGACAATGTTCATTTTTCAATGAATAGTGGAAAATACTGCATTTTACATCAAAACTGCTTTTTCATATAATTTAATTATATGGTTATATTATCTTTTTAATTTGTTTTAAAGTGTAATTAGAATATATTTTTACCATTTAATCCAATTATGGTCATTGGGATTAATTTCACATTGGAATTAGGCATAAACAAGTGCCAAACTTTTCATAAATATTGGTTCTAAAAACCTGCTATTTGTTTTGACAACGAGAAGTTTTTTTTAAATGAATTATTGAAATTTATGTGTTTGGAATTTGGTAAAATCTATTACATATTTGGAATCAGAAGGACCAAATTATGTAATTAAGACTCTTTTGTTTTTGGACATTATGAATAGTAACGACGGTAATTATCTTTAATTATCTTGATTAATGAGTAATCAGGTAGTTAAAGATAATAAAATAATATCATAATAATAAAACAATGACCACAAAATGTGTCCTAAAGCTACTGGTTGTCTCATATACGACCATGGGATGCCTTGTTCCAAACTTGGGGGCCCCATGGAATCACTTTTGTGAGAAAGTGACTTTTAATCTTTTTATTTTTAAAGAATGTTAAATGTAACAAAGAATGTATCACCTAAGTAAAATATTTTTAATTTGTTCTAAAAAAATGATCTTTTGGACTATAAATATTAATTGTAAATCTAAAAATATTTCCTACATCATAGTAATTTTTTTATAATTTTTAGACATTAAATAAATTAAATTATTTATGACATCATGATGATGCAACGATGACCTCATTATTTAATGATATAAATAAAATGCAAAGATAATGAAATATCTAAGAACTACAGATGTCCAAAACCTATTGTATGGGTGGATTTAGAACCCTTATCACCTTATCCTCGAAATACTTAAATGTGGGACCATTAAAATCAGAAATGCATTTGAAAATAAAGTAACATTTTATACCTTTCCAAGAGTGCCCCTCCACTCCTCTTATAAAAGGACCCCAGCTCTACCTCTTTACCCACACTTCAAAAGCCTTTGGCTCGGCCAAACCCTGCCCATTTCATCTCTCCACATCCCTCTCTAACTCTTTGAAGCCTCACTTTGGGCAGAATCCTTTCCAAGGAAGCCTCTGAGCTCAAATCAAAGGAAGTTACCTGATTTTAAGGTAATGTCTTCACTTGTGTCCTTTTGTTTTATTTTGCTTATCCAACCCCTAAGCTCTTTTTATTAATTTATTCAGTAACAAATACAGTATCTTCAATATACTAGGATGTTTTTATAAGAAGTATTCGAGCTACACTTACACAAACCTACATCTAATGGTTAAAGAACATACTGTTTCCGTGGATGTCGAATTTCTTCCTCCCGAAACGATGATTGTTCAACATTCTTTCAACACCTTCAAAGGTGGCCATTAACATGACACTATATTTATATATGATATATAATATGTTTATGTTTTACATATTCTTTTGTATTTTTTTCATTTATGGCATACCTTTATGGTTTCCATTATGGGTAAACGTGATATCTTCATTTAAGGAATTGCGGACTACCGCCCGCTCAAAGTGATTTTATTCGTTAATTCCATATGTGGGATGTATAATGGATGGATTTAAAGTTATTATATATGATTTTATACTGGAATTATAATATAACTTTATATAATTATTATTTTCTTTTCATTAAATTATGAGATATAAATGAATGTAGCGTTCATGCGTACGTACGGCTTACCGTCTCCATGAACGGTGCATTTCATTTCTTATCCCCAAATGTAATGTACTATTATAAGTACATGTTTATAATGGATATATATGATGAATGATACATCTAAATGATGAATATAATTCTGTAATTAAAATATACATACCTCTCATTTAGTTTTAATTCCATCAATATGACATAGAAATGAACGTAGCGTTCATGCGTATATACGACTTACCGTTTCCATGAACAATGCATTTCATTTCTTACCCCTAAATGTTATGTAATATTATAAATGTATGAATATAATGGATATATATGATATATATGATATCTAAATCATGAATACAATTCTGGATATAATGGACCTTTGACCACACGAACAACATGTAATTGTAAGAAGTCCACTTTCGACTTAAGAACCAAATATCGACAAAACAAACATTATTAACTTAAATGATACATAATGTTTATGAAATGGTAATAAGTGATATAAAAGGAACAATGAACTTGAAAAAGGTTCTTAAGGAATTAGAAATTAACTCAAGTTTATTATTCAGGAGATTAAAGAACGATCGAGTCAAATCGGACCCGAGGTAAGGGATCTTACTCCTCTCTTTCTTTTTAAGTACACTCTTTTATGTCATTCCTTTTAAAACTAATATTTCTTGTTATTGGGACGTTATTTTATATTACTCTTACTGTAATTTTTATGTACATATGATTAGAGACCCTATTCTCTCTCATCAATCTATTTTGGAAGTTTTGAGTGGCGTCGTTAGGCTGCCGAATTTTCGTAAGAGATCTAACCTCTCTCTTTCTTTTTAAGTACTCTCCTTTATGTCACTTCTTTTAAGCTCCTCTTTGTTATGTTGGGGGATGTTATTTTATATTCCTATTTCTGTAAAATTTATGTTGATGTGATGAGATACCCTATTTCCTCTCATCAATCCATTTTGGAAGTTTTATGTGGCGCCGTTAGGCTGCCGAGTTTTCGTAAGAGATTTTTCATCTCACATTTATTCCCGTGAGATTTATGCTACATTTGCCACAATTTCCATTGAGTGGTTTATGTACATCCAATTATTACAATAATTTTGTAATATAATTTCATTTATGGGTATTTACATATTCATTGTATGACACTTCTTCAATGGGGTGTACTTTTCAAAAGTTACCCAAGTCGGTAAGGGAACCTTTCACCCTCCTCTTTTTAAAAGACTTCATTTGTTATGTCTTTTAATTCACATAATATTATGTTGGGATATGTTCTTATATATCGTGATTGATGTAAATATTTTTTCAAAGTTATGATATTCCCTTTTTATCTCCCATCAACTCATTTTTCTGAATTTTTGAAGTGACGCCGTTAGGCTGTCGAATTTTACCAAGGGAACTTTTTAACCCAATTTCGATTTCTTTGGGTTCAACATGTAGTTATTGAATATGTCATCATTTGAATATGTGTGAATGACCTTTTATTGTTTTACACTTAATATAAAATTCTATTGGGTGTATTTATATTTGTAACACATAATTTTGAGATTGATTTATCCTTAATTTAAGGATACCTTCTTTATAAGGGATTTCATCACATTTTACATCTCTATTGAGACTTCATTGTTGTTATGCACCAATTCACTCTTATATGGTGTATATACTGTCCTTTGGAATATTATATCAGGAATCCATTTATTTTCATGATATTATAAAGTTATGATTAAATGTTATTCCTCAATTATTGTATTCAAGTGTCTCTAATTTTGGTAACAACCCTTTAACCAAAACATCGCTTTAAATGTTTTAATGATTTTTCTTATTAATATCCATGTTTCCAAAATGGTTTTAAGTATTTATTTATATGGATATTAATGGTTTAAAATGTTAAAAATCTTCAAGGTGGTATGGGACACTTTGATTCAAAATTCTCTTTATTAAATGTTTTAAATGGTTTTGAAAATGGTTTTTTTGATGGATTCATTATTTAAATATCCTAAAATGTTATATTGTGATTGAAATTTGGAAATGTTATATTTCCTTTATTCATGTTTTATGTGATAAATTTATGTTATGGTTCTTGGGCATTGTTATTAAAACGGGTGGTTCCATGATAAACTAAGGGCGGGTGAGCCCGATATAGCTCTCCAATGCATTGGGTAACACGAAGGAGTGAAACTTTAAGGTTTCTCCGAAGAGATTTAGGGAATATACTATGGTGGGTATTCCAAACGTAACCAAGAGGGTTACTCCCTACGTAAGAATGTTATGAATGCCTCAAGTTACCTTTTATGTCTTATGATTTCTATGATTTATTCATGATTTGATGAGGTATGTTAAAGTGCCTATGTGTTATGGGTAACGAATGATTTCATTATTATGTATATATGAACTCATGTTTCCTTTCCATATTTTTATAACCCTTACTGAGCTTTTTATGCCTATCCCAAGTTTTTGAAATGTTTTTCACAAGTCAAGGGAAAGGTACATGATGTGATGATAGTGTCAAGGATGTGTCAAGAAGGAATCAATGTTTTATTTTAAATATGTTTTCGTTGATGGAAAGAATGAATATTTTCTTTTATCTAACCACTTTGTTTAAATGTGGAATGTAATGCAAGTTTCATGATCTAATTCTCTAAAAAACTAAACCTGAAAAGATCCTCAATGTGTAATCATGTAATAACTCAATATTATGTAAGGTTTAAGGCTGGGTACTTATATCCTCTATAAGATTTCATGATTATTTTCAACAAAAACCTTTCATTTTAAAATTTTATGGCATTTTGTGAAAATAAAAATGATTTTGAAAAAGAAATGATATTTTCCTCAAGAATTCATTTCAAGTGTTTTGTAAAAACTATTTCCCATCTAAGATGCCATTATTTAGTATGATTATGTTTCAAGTATAATGTATATATTATTTACAAGGTTTGATTATTATTTTCATGAAATTATATGCATTTGTTTTATATGGATTACATTATGATGAGATGATGTTTATGAAACCGATTTTACTCTTTGGGTTATGATGAATAATGTATGATTGTTTTGTAACACAAGTAAGAATGATTTCAATATGAGATGGGTGGGACCTATATATCCCTCCAATGCATTGGGTAAAGATTTATATCTCATGAGATAGACATTTCTGGAACGATAAGTTAATTTGGTTCAGTAATACAGGACTGGAACGAGGACAGAACTCGATTCAGAAAGGGGCTTTGTACACTAAGATGGTCTTTGAAGCATGCCTTGGCTACTAAGGAAATAATTTCATGTGCTTAATGGTTACCACAATCACATGTTTTATTTCCATGCTATTTTATCATGATTGATGTTCCTTTATGTTATATGCCTTTTGTACTTCCAGGATTTATGTCTTTCCTCAGGATTTTGATGTTTAGATTTTATGTTTACGTTTTTGCATTCAAATGTTTATAGATTGTTTTATGTCCTCTATTCTTTCCCTTATTAGGCATTTGAGATCACCCTTTTTATGTTTTCATTTCCCCAGGATGTAAAGAAAGGTTTTAGGTAAGAAAACCACAGGTGAAGATCTTTATGGGAGATGTTTAAGATCTTTCACTATGATTAGAAGATTACGTTCCGAGTTTCCAAAGACACTAAACTAATACGATCTTTGGGTGTTTGTTTTTTTCATGTAATAAGTATTCAGAAAAAGTAATGTAATGTCCATGTACGTCAAGCTTTGGGTCTCTATAGTTGGTATCAGAGTGAAGGTTTAGTTAACCTTTGGAAACTAGGATGCGAAAACTTTAGTGAGATCCCTAGAGATATTTCTAAGGTATGTCTAGAGATGTCCCTAAGGATAAGTATAAGTATAGGTTATAGTCCTAGAATTACGGTAATGATATTATAATTTAACCTAATATGTTAGATATTGAAGGTAATCCCCCTTGATTATGATTTTGGCCTCTCACACTATTCTTTTTGGGTTTTAAAAAATGGATGGAAATGGGAAGATTCACGATAATGGAGGATATGATGGACAATGGAATGATATTATTCATGATAAACAAAATGAAATTATACCTGGAGGTCACATATCGTTATTATTAATAATAAGAAATCTCATAATATGATCAATAATATCAACTTTGGTAAGTTTCCCGACTCAGCTAATAAGAGAAATATGGAGTTTCATGATGAGCATAGAGGAAAGAAAGTTCAATTTCTCTCATGTAAATCATGTGGGAAGAGGAATCAAATAGAATGTTTCGAAGGAACTGGAAGATGCTTTGGGTGTGGAAAAGAAGGACACAAATCCAGTAGGTGCAAAGGAAAACGTTCAGTTAACACCCTGGAGGAGGATAATGGTATTGCTACGACATCAACAATGATTAGATGTTTTAAATGTGGAATTTATGGGCATTATGCAAACCAATTCCCTAAGGTAAAATCTCATGAAGAGAATCAGCATGGTCATATGGGTAGTATTTATGTGGATGATGATGAAGAGACTAAAAATGATATATGAGATGAAACAAATTATGAAGTTCAGTCAGTGGTTTAAGAAGTTAGTGGAATGATTCTATGTTTATCAAGAATAATGTATGGTACTATGGAATAAAGAATCATCTAAGGATTGTTACACTATTGTTTTTTCTAATGTATTTTAAAGTATATGTTGAATGGTAATAGTAACCATGAAAGGTTATTCAGATATTTTTGTAAAGAAGATGATATTCTCATAATTAAAGGATAAGGTGATAATAATATGTTTGATAGTATTCATGAGCTCATGATTGATAAAAGGACTAAGTGATATCATGGTCTGAGTATATAGAATTTTTGGGATTTTTGGTATGTGTAAAGAGTTAACTTTTGACAACATTTATGTTTTTACTAAGGTTCAATGGGTATTAAATTTTAAAGAGAATACATGATTAAGGTATTAACATGTTTAGAATGTGACCAACAAAATATATCTTATAATATATTGGGGAAAAATGAAGGAATTCACATGCTCGATAGATGAAATTTATAGTAATCAGAAAGAAGTATTTTTGATAAGCCTAAAGGTTGGAATGGAAATCACATAGTATTGGTTAATGATAAAAAAATTTATTTCTAAAATGTTTTGATAGTATAGTTTTAAAAAAAGGATAACCCATAGGACAGACAACAACCCATCGCGTCAGACAAGGGTGTGGGAATCAAACCCACAACTGAAGTGAAACAGGCCTTTATCACCTACCACTGTCCTACAGGAAGTCCCTGGTTAATGGAAACTAGTTTTATTTTATTAAGTATCATGATAGATGATGTATAAGTCCATTGTTGGAATCATAAATGATTTATCTCACCATATATGGACTTATGTATTTTTAATAACTTATGCTAACTTTTTTATGATAGAAACAGATGGGATGAATTATCATTCTATCGTATGATCTGCTAACACTTCATGAATGAAAAATTCAATATCATTTATTTAAATAGATATGAATTAAAAATTGTTCATGGAATGACCAATGATGATATTACACTGAAATCAAGTAAGTATTTATCCTCATGTAAAAGTTAATCAACATTAGGGAAATGATCTTAAAAACCAAAAATCTTGTCTTAGTGCCCTCATATCTGATGAATCTGATGGTAACTTAGATCATCAAAAATTTATGGCTTTGAGATTGTTTGATTTTTCATAGAAATGTTCTCTACCACTCTCCATAATAAATTGATGGATAGATTTCTCTTCCATATCCATATTTTCACCTATGTTATCCTATGTGGAAACCTAGTGATTAGTTAATTTGGGCAACCGTTACATTTCATAATTTTGTTTTTAAAGATAATATTTGGTATTCATTTTTACGATGTGGGTTTCTATGAAAGAAACTCTCATGTAATAAACCATTTATAACCCCGACGAATTTCGAGGGTGAAATTCATTTTAAGGGGGGTAGAATGTAACACCCTGAGATCTTATGAGTTATATTCTTTTTAATTCCATTCATATCTTCGGTTGTACGCAACACCAAGATTATCTTGCGCTATATGCAACACCATAATAGCTTGTAGTATACACATCACTATTCTTGGATTGTGTTACACACAATTTCATGTTTGTTTGATAGTATTTATTATAGGCAACATTGACTGTATATATATATATATATTCAATGTATAAATGAAATTTGGTTCGATTATGTTATACTCAAAAAAAGGAGTCTTTCACTACACGTAACCCTGACTTTTCTTGCTTTAGACGCAATAACGACCTTCCACGATAGCGTGTGTTGTACGCAATACCGAGTTTCACTAAACACCGATATATTATTAAAATATTATAAAAAATAGCCATTATGAATAGTAATTACCACTTTTTGAAATTTTATTTTTCATAATGGACTTCATTTTTGGATTCGGAATATCGAAATTATCCTAGGGTAAATTTTTGGTATTTTTTTCTGAAAACATTCGATTTTTGATGAATAGTGAAACCACTGGGTTACTATTTAAAAACCGACTTTTTATTTAAATAATTATTTATTTTATTTAAATTTATTTTAGATAAAAATTGACACATAATACCTATATATGTTCAATGTAATTCATTGGAGTCATTTTATAATAATTTTAGATATATAAAAATTTTATTGAACTTTTCACCGTCTTTTACCCACCTCCCAGGAAATTTGAAAATTTACATAAAACAAAATTTTACCGCTTTTGTGAGTGGAATGTCGAAAATTTGATATCAAGTATTAAAATGTTGTTCAATAAGATAAAAATAATTTTTGGTGAATAATAACTTTTTACTTTTATTTACCACTGTTAAAAGTAAATAGGGTAATTAAGGGTTAAAATGATATTATTATTACCATAACACATGTCCTAATTCTATTATAAAAGTGTAATTCGACCAAAAACAACCTTAGGAATCAAAATATTACCCTCTAGGTCCACTTGGATTAGATTAGGACACTTATTATTATTTTATTTAAAGAAGAGTTAAAATAGTTAAAATCAATGTTTAATAACTAAAAAAATTTAATATAGGGTTATACATAAGATAAATTCGACTATAAACATTCATTAGAAAGATAAAAATATTTCCTACATAATGGTAATTTATTTATACTTTTTAGACATGAAATAATATATGTTATTTATGACACAATGGTGATGTAGTAATTACCTAAATAATAAAATATTAAAAAATTGATATTATAAATACCCAAATAAATGTAATTTCAATATTTTTATGAATTAATATAATTTTATACATTAATATGACATGTTAGTATATATTTAAGTAACCTTTTTTGAACTAATCATGCTGTTATGATTTTTACAAAAATAAATTAACAAATAGAGTCAAAATTGACATAAAATAGTTTTTAAAACAAATATTATATTATTAATTGTTATTATATTCCGAAAAATTTAAGGTTCGGCCAAACGAATTAGATAAGGTTATATATATTAATAATTAACCACTTGGGGTTAGTTTGGATGGTTATAGTAATTTTATTAAGCATATAGTGTAAGAAAACAAGAAGACGCGGTAAAAGTTAAATTATTTAACTTAGAGTTAAATATAAATGGTAATGTTAAAATAGTAACCTAAACTTGTATAAAACCTATTTTTTGAGAGGATTTCGACCCATAACCACTTTAGATTCTAAATAAATCAATTTGGTGCTATTATAAACCGAATATTACTTTATTATAAAATAATATTTTTTGTTTTCCAAAGGTGCCCCTCCCCTCCCTTATAAAAAGGGCACCCCTTCCATCTTCTCTTCACACCCTTTTGAGCCCTGAAGCTTGGCCAAACCCTGAACATTCCTCTTATAAACCTCTCTAGTTACATCATAGAGGTTATGGTATTCACAAAAGAAAAACTCTAGTGCCCTAAGAAGAAGTTTAAAGGAGGTGCGTCGAGGAAGAGGCAATCTCTTCTACCGACTCTTTCAAGTTTCTTTCTTATTCTACTTCATCTTCTTTAGTTTTCTCAATATAAAGTAATAACATCAGTATTAATTATATACTGATATGTTATTATAAATATTAAACAACCCTTTTTCACATTCTATCCATCCTACGGAAAACGAAATCACCGCGCGTGCGTTCGTACGGAATACCGTGTCCACGCCGTTGTGTAATCTCTTTTTAACCACAACCTTACTTGGATGGGTATAATGGTGTAAATAAATAACTATATATTATTATTTTAAAGTGATATTGAGTCTTAAATATTATACATGCACTTCAATACAATTCCATGATCATGGGAATGATATCATCGCTCATGCGTGCGTACGGACTACCGTCTCCACAACGCGATGAGATTCATTCTCCATGTTAACCATTCATGAATGATTATAAAGTTTATATAATAAGTAATAAAGAAATATCTGACAGAATAATGATACTGTATTTATGCATATATATATGTATGTCATATACTTACTTCCATTCAAGTCAATAAGGAAAATAAAACAACGTTCATGCGTACGTACGGCCTACCGTCTCCATGAACGGTGTATTTCATTTCATTTATCTATCTCATATATATATATACTGAACATATATGATATATAAATCAAGATTTAAATTCTAAAAGTAATTAAATCATGATATAAGTAATAATAATATCAATAACAACAAGTCCAAACACGTATGATAAATAAACCATTTTACCCAAAACGCTGCTTTAACATGGAATTTACAAAAGAACAGGTAATATAAAGTCATAAGTGAACCATATATGATATCATAACAGTGAATATGATTCTGTAATAAGTCAATGACATTATTTAAATAATTATACAGGAGGTTAGGATACCTACGAAGCATATCTGACTTAAGGTAAGGGATAACTTTTCCAATCTCGTTTTTATCTGAGATTGTTTATTCGTTAGTATTTACTGGGGTTATATTTATCGTCCATGTCCCTATTTTCTAAAAATAGTTTCATGTATGTTTAGATTCATTTTTACCCATCTTTTACTTTTACTACATGGTATATAAAGAATCATTCATTTTTTACCATACGAGGTACTTTTTGACTTTTCTGGTAAAAGTATGAGAAGAATATTTTTTTAACTTATACGGCATGAACATATTTTTACAGTTTCATAAAGCCTTATTTTCATGAAGCTTCCCCCATAAGATTTCATGATTATTTTCAACAGAATCCTTTCCTTTGAAAATTTCATGGAATTTTGTAAAAATAAAAATGATTTTGAAAAAGAAAGGATATTTTCCTCAAGAAGTCATTTCATGTGTTTTGTCAAAACTATTTTCCATATAAGATGTCATTATTTAGTATGAATATGTTTCAAGAATAATTTATCTATTATTTACATGGTTTGATTTTCCTTGTTATGAAATGATATCCATTTGTTTTATATGGATTACCTTATGATGAGATGATGTTTATGAATACCATTTTATTCTTTGGGTTATGATGAA
This sequence comes from Viscum album, assembly GCA_963277665.1. Classification (NCBI taxonomy): domain Eukaryota; kingdom Viridiplantae; phylum Streptophyta; class Magnoliopsida; order Santalales; family Viscaceae; genus Viscum; species Viscum album. The sequence goes on from OY728150.1 coordinate 688,292,878, forward strand.
TGATGTATGAACGTTTTGTGGCACAAGTAAAAATGATTTAAATATGAGATGGGTGGGACCTATATCTCCATAAAATGCATTGGGTAAAGATTTATATCTCATGATATAGACATGGATGAAATGGTAAGTTAATCTGGTTCAGTAATACAGGACTGGAATGAAGAGTAAACTCGATTTAGAAAGAGACTTTGTCCACTAAGATGGTCTTGGAAGCAATGCCTTGGCTACTATGGAAATCATATCATGTGCTTAATGGTTTCCACAATCACATGTTTTATTACCATGATATTTTATCATGATTTATTTTCCTTTATGATATATTCCTTACGTACTTCCATGATTTATGTCTTTTCTCAAGATTTTGATGTTTAGATTTTATGTTCAAGTTTTTGCATTAAAATATTTATGGATTGCTTTATATTCTCTATGCTTTCCCTTACTGAGAAATTGAGCTAACCCTTTTTATGTTTTCTTTCCCCCAGGATATAAATAAATGTTTTAGGTACGAAAAAATAGGGTAAGATCTTTATGGGAGATGTTGAAGATCATTCACCATGATTAGAAGATTACATTCCGAGTTTCCAAAGACACTAAACTAATACGGTCTTTAGGAGTCTGTTTTTGTAATGTATTAAGTATTCTGCAAAAGTAATGTAATGTAAATATAATTAAAGCTTTGGGTCTCTAAAATGAACATCTAATTGACCACAAAATACTCAATATGTTTTAGTTAGTGAAGATTTCCCTTGGTTCATTGGTCTCACTCATACCCATGTACATGACATGGGTTTCGATGTACATGAGTAAACCTTTATGTTTTCTCATAGGCCATAGGTATCACATGTATATAGACACATTGAATAGGTTTATTTAATTTTATAGGTAGAAAATTTAGTGGTATGATTATGTGAGTTATTCAATAAGATAATTTATCGGTAATTGTATAACATGTATACTAACCAGTGCTCCATTTTATTTATGTTGTGAAATGTAATTTATTATTTCACAATTATTTATTAAAACACCATATAGACAGATTTATTTATTTATATTATAGAATATTTAGGAACTTTAAAATATATGTTATATATATATAGGTTTATGGTATCTATTTTATATAGATGGGCTTGCTGATTTTTGGTAGAATTGAGCACATCCCCTTTCAAATTTATTAGAGGGAATAGTCTCCCCATAAATATTTTAGTCCCTTATCACTAACCGTTAGCCTCTAGGGTACAGGGAGGTGTGACTAAGGTCTTGTCGTGACCCTCTACTCAGGTACCATTTTGGCATTTTGATATGAGGTGTTACAACGTGATATTAGAGTATGTTAGAAATTGTATAGTGTTATCTATAGGAAGAGATAGGATTATTGGAACTTTTTTGGTGGATCAGTGGCATGCCTGACTACCATGAAATTATTTGAAACACATGTTTCTAATGGATGTCTAGTATTTGGATGGGGAAATATACAATGAGTGAGGTATTTTTTTGGACTAAGAATCACAATGTGGGATGGATGAGACTCAGGAAGATTCATAGGACTTAGGTCAGAACCAGTGAGTTGTTCATGAACCATGATAGTGGAGTTATTAGAGTATGATACATCTGTTGATGTGAAATGTTTGTTTTTTGAATATTCCCTTATCAAAATAAATTATAAATTGTTGAAATCTATAATAAATAACTGTTTAATTGATTACATTATAAGGGGTTATTATATTTATATAAATACAAGGGTCTTCTGTGATTGATTATGACCTTTTTTGGATTCCATTGAGAAATGGTTTTTAGCATGTGTGTAATTATGAGAAAAATAATATTTTGGATATAAAAAATCATGTGGTGGAATGACTTGTGTGTAAAATGGATTTGAAATTTGGTTTTATTTCAATGGATTGATGATCATGTGATTATATAATGGTTTTCGATTTTATGGTTTGGGAGAATTTGTGTAAAATGTTTGTTAAATTGGGTTTTAATGTGGTTTTGAAAGGGGGATTGGTTTTATAAAAAATGTATCAAATAGTTTAGTGATATTTATTATATTAATAAGAACTCATGTATTCCAAGTGTGTTTTGTGTGCTAACCTTGTGTGCTTTGTTAGTGGAAATCTCCATGTGAGATTATAAGGTGTGTTTGTCTTGGTTGGTGTCAAAGAAAAAGAAATAAGTTTATGTGTAGACTATGTTTCTTGGATTTAGTGGTCGAAAAGGAAAGACCTCAGTGTTTTGATTATGTGATTAATGGGTATACCATTGTTGCTTTGATATATATACTTATTGAGGGCTCATAGGATGAATATAATATATTTTTCAGGCTTGAGTAGGTAGATATGAGTTGGTGGGTTCTGGTATTGGACCCCATGATGTGTGTTTGGAAGTTTACACTAATTATAGTACTTGATGTCGATTTTTAGTAGTAAATACTTGTAGAGACCCGTATCTTGACATACATGGAAATTACATTACTTTTGCGGAATACTTAGTACATAACAAAACACACACACACAAGGATCGTAATAGTTTAGTGTCTTTGGAAACTCGGAACGTAATCTTCTAATCGTGGTGAAAGATCATCAACATCTCCTATAAAGATCTTCCCTTTTTTTTACCTAAAACCGTTCTTTATATCCTGGGGAAAAGGAAACATAAGAGGGTGAGCTCAAATGCTCAGTAAGGGTAAACAAAAGAAATATCAATCACATCGTATTCATAAGAACATAACATTTTGGAAATCTTAACCTGCAAAAGAGAGCATAATTTCATAACATGGGATAAATCATGGCAGTGAAATGTAATCACAATAATCATAACTTAAAAACATGAAACATTGTGGCATTCACACATAATCATAGAGAATCATTTCTTGTTAGTCAAGACTCATTGCCAAGACTATCTTAGTGGACAAAGTCCTTTTCTGAATCGAGTAACCCTCGTTTCAGTCCTGTTTCACTGAACTGGTATAACCTACCGTTCCAGCCCTGTCAATCTCATGAGATATAAAATCTTTACCCAATGCATTGGAGGGAGATATATGTCCCACCCATCTCATAATGATACCATTCTTATGTGTGCCACATAATCATAAAACATACATCATAGCATAACTTATGTAATCAAAATGGGATTCTTAAACAACATGACATCATAAAACCATTCATATAAGATAAAGGAATTCATAAACATAATTCCATCACAACATAGTCAAATCAATGTAAACATATGGATAGAAACAGAACCCTTTATTATCTTGGATGGAAAATAATTTTGATAAAACACTTGAAATGAATTCTTGAGGAAAATATCCTTTCTTCTTCAAAATCAATTTCTTTTCACAAAACATCATGCAATTTTAAAAGAAAGAGATTTTATTAAAAATAGTCATGAAATATTTCGGAGGAAGCTTCATGAAAATAAGGCTTTATAAAACCATAAAAATCCGTTCGTTCCGTTTATGTTTAAAAAAAACATTCTTCGTACTTTTGTCGGAAAAGTCAAAAAGTACCTCGTACGAAAAACGAAAAAAGATTCCTTTCATATCCTTTACTAAAAACTCATCGAAGGGTAAAATTGGATTTAAACAATTGTAGGTGGATGGAAAAAATATTACATTTTGAGGAAACATGGATGTGGATAATAAAATACACCCCAGTAAATTTCAAAGTATAAACAATCTCGGATAAAAATGAGATTGTGATATTTCCCTTACCTTAGGTCCGACTTGCTTTGTAAGTGTCCGAACCTCCTGTATAATGATTTAAATCATGTTATTGACTTATTACAGAATCATATTCATTGTTATGATATCATATATGGTTCACTTATGACATTATATTACCCGTTCTTTTGTAAATTCCATGTTAAAGAAGCGTTTTGGGTAAAATCGTTTCATTTATCATAGGTGTTTTGACATGTTGTTCTTGACATCATTATTACTTATATCATGATTTACTTACTTCCAGAATATAAAATATGATTTATATATCATATATATTCAGTATATATATATATATAATAGGTAGATAAATAAAATGAAAAACACCGTTCATGGAGACGGTAGTCCGTACGTACGCATGAACGCTGTTTTCCTTTCCTTATTGTCTTGAAATGGAAGTAAGTAGATGACATACATATGTATATATACATAAATCCAGTAGCTTTATAATGTCATATATTTCATTATTATTTCTTATATATACTTTATAATCATTCTTAAATGGTTAACATGGAGAATGAATCTCATCGCGTCGTGGAGACGGTAGTCCGTACGTACGCACGAGCGATGATATCATTTCTATTAATATTGAATTGAATTGGAGTGGATTATACAATATATAAGAATCAATATGATGTTGTAATAACTATGTATAGTTATTCTTTACACCATTATACCCATCCATGTAAGGTGGTGGTGGAAAATAGATTACACCACGGCGTGGAGACGGTATTCCGTACGTACGCACGCGCGGTGATTTCTTTTTCCGTAGGATGGATAGATGGTGAAATAGGGTTGTTTCATACTTATAATAACATATCAGTATATGAGTGATACTGATGTTATTACTTTATAATGAAACAACCTAAGAAGAAGAAGTGGAAGAAGAAATAAAGATGAAAGAATTGGTAACGGTAATTACCTCTTCTTTGAAGCGCCTCTTTGAGACCTCCTCTTAGGGCACTAAAATTGGTCTTTGAGGAAGACCAGAATCTCTAGGATGTTTCTAGGGAACTGGAGAAGATATTTGGTCAGGGGTTGGCCGAGCTTGAGTGCTCAAATTGGTGTGAGGAGGAGGGGGAGGAGGTGTCCTTTTATAAGGGAGGAGAGGGGCACCTTAGGAATACCGCAAAATATTATTTTATATTAATGTCAAAATCGGTTTATAATGGTTCCAAATGGTCTTATTTTGAAGCTAAAGTGGGGATGGGTCTATATCCTATCAACAAATAGGATTTAGACAAGTTTAGGTTATTATTTTAACCTTATCAATTAGATTTAACTCTAAGTTAAATAATTTAACTTTTACCGTGTTTTTTTTGTATTCTTTCAGTATATGGTTAATACACTTACTATAACATGACAAACGAACCCCAAATTGTATATTATTAATAAATATATCCTTATCTAAGTCATTTTGCCGAACCTTAGATTTTTAGGAATAAAATAACAATTAATAATATAATATTTGATTTAAAAACTATTTTGTGTCAATTTTGACACTATTTGATATATGATTTTTTTGAAAGTCATAACAGAATTATATGTTCGAACCAAGTTGATTAAATCAACACTAATACATCATAGTAACCTAGAAAATTAGTTTAATTCATAAAAAGTCTTAAATTACATTCATTTGAGCATTTATAACATCAATTTTGTTAATATTTCCTTAAAAGGGTAATTACTGCATCATCGTTGTGTCAAAAATAAATTAATTTATTTAAAGTCTAAAAATTATAAATAAAATATCATTATGTAGTAAATCTATTTAGATTTCTAATTAATATTTATAGTCGAATTTATCTTATGTATAACCCCATATTAAAAATGGTCTACTTATTAAACTTTGATTTTAACTATTTTAACCTTTCTTGAAATAAATTAATAATAAATGTCCTAATCTAATCCAAGTGGGCCTAAATGGTCATATTTTATTCCTAAGTTTGTTTTTGGTCGAATTAAACTTGTCCAATAGAATTAGGACATGTGTTAGGGTAATAGTAATATCATATTTACCCTTAGTTACCCTATTTACTATTAACCGCGGTAAAAAAAGTAAAACGTTACTATTCACCAAAAATTATTTTCATCTCATTGAACCACATTTTAGTCCTTGATATTAACCGTGTCTCTCGGATTTTCGAAATTCCATTCACAGAAGTGGTAAAATTAAGTTTTATGCAAAATTCAGTTTTTAACCTACCACTTAGTGGTTTCACTATTCATCAAAAATTGAAAGTTTTCAGAAAAATGCCAGCATTTCATCCTAAGCTATATTTCATATTCCGAATTCAAAAATGAAGTGTATTTTACCAAATTCATAACATAGAAGTTGAATTAATTAATTTTATAATTAAATCCCGCTATTAAAACAAATAGCGTGTTTTTACGAAACAATATCTATCAAAAGATTGAAACTTGTTTATGTCTGGTTTAAATGTGAAATTACGTCCAATGACCAACATTGTATTAAATTGTAAAAATATATTCTAAATATACTTTAAAACCACTCAAATTAATAATTTATCACTATTAATTATTTCGATTAAAAAAATTGTTTTTAATTATAATTTAGTAATTTTCACTATTCATCAGAATATGAAAGTTATCCGAAATGTACCAAAATTTCACCTTAGGCTAAATTCGATACTCCGAATCCAAAAATGAAATCCATTTTGAAAAATAAAATTTACAAAATTTCAAAAAGTGGTTATTACTATTCATAACGGCTAGTTTTAATAGCATATCGTTGTTTAGTGAAACTCGTTATTGCGTACTACACACACTATCGAGGAAGGTTGCGATTGCGTGTAATGAAAGGCAAGTCAAGGATGCGTGTTGTGCAAGCTCCTTTTGGTGTAGCGTACAACACAAGACATTAATAAAATTAAAAAGAATATTTTTTTATAAAATCTTGGGCTGTTACATTCTACCCCCCTTAAAATGAATTTCGCCCTCGAAATTCGTCGGGGTTATAAATGGTTTACTATTCGAAAGTTTCTTTAATAGAAACCCACATCGTAAAAAGGAATATCAAAACCAATCTTTAAAAACAAAAGTATGAAACGTAACGGTTACCCAAATAAACTAATCATTGGGTTTCCACATAGGTGAAAATATGGATATGGAAGAGAAATCTAACCATCATGTTCTGATGGAGAGTGGTAGAGAACATGGCTATGGAAAAGCCAATAATCACAAATCCATAAATTTGTGACGATCTAAGGTACCATCCGATTCATCAGGTATAAGATCACTAGGACAACATTTTTGGTTTTCAAGATCATTTCCCTAAAGTTGAAAATTTGAATTGGAATAAATACTTTCTTTATTTTTGTACAATCTCACTATTGTTCGTGCCTAGAACAATTTCCACTTCATCTCTTAAATAAATGAAGTTGAATTTGTTATTCGTGAAGTGTTAGCAGATAATGTGATAGAATGACGGGTCATTCCATCTGTCTCAAACAAAAGGTTAGCAAAAATTATATGCATAAATCGATCTATAGTGAGATTAATCATATATGGTTCCTAAAATGGACTTATACTTCATATATCATACTGCTTAATATAATAACACTAGTTTCTACTAAACAAGGACTTCCTGTAGGTCAGTGGTAGGTGATAAAGGCCAGTCGCACTTCGGTTGTGGGTTCGATTCCTACAGCCTTGTCCGAAGCGATGGGTTGTCGCCCGTCCTGCAGGTTGTCCTTTTTCTAAAACTACGTTACTATAACATCCCATCAATAATATCGAAAATCTTCTATCCTTAAACAATACTAACTTATGTCCAACATAATCCAGTCTAATCTTTAGGCTTATACATAATACTGTAGTCCACTCTCATAACATAGTGAAAACGATTACCAGAGATTTAATACCATCGTTGATCCCCATATATCATAAGATATGTCTTGTTGGTCACATTCCAAACATTCAAAGTCCTTATTCGTGTATTCTCTTGAATACCTTAGTGAAAACATGAATGCTGTTAAAAGTTAACACTTTCCACATACCAAAATCCTCAAAATTTTATATACTCAAACCATGATATCACTTAGTCCTTATATCAATCATGAGATCATGAATACTATCAAACATTTAATTTTCTCCTTATCCCTTCATTATGCACATATCATCTACATTCCAAAAATATCTGAATAACCTTTCATGGATACTGGTAACATTAATCATACACTTTCAAAACACAAGGAAAGACAACAGTGTAACAATCCATAGATGTCTCTTTATTCCATAGTAGCATGAGATTACTTATACAAAATTACACATGATAAACATGTAATAATTCCACTACATTCTTAAACCATTGACCGAGCTTCAAAAATTCTTTCATCTCACATATCATTTGTAGTCTCTTCATCATCATCCACATAAATACTACCCATATGACCATACTGATTCTCTTCATGAGTCTTTCCCTTAGGGCATTGGTTTGCATAATGCCCGTACATTCCACATTTAAAACATTTAACCATTGTTGATGTCGTAGCAATACCATTATCCTCATCCATGGTGTTAACTAAAACTTTTCCTTTGCACTTACTTGCTTTGTGTCCTTCTTTTCCACACCCAAAGCATCTTCCAGTTCCTTTGAAACATTCTCCTTGATGCCTCTTCCCACATGATTTACATAGTGGGAATTGAACTTTCTTTCCTCTATGATCATCATGAAACTCTATCTTTCTCTTATTAGCCGAGTCAGGAAACTTACCAAATTTTACTTTATTGATCATATTATGAGATTGCTGATTCGGAATAATAATGATCTTTGGACTTCCAAATCCCATTTCATTTGGTTGCTCATGAAGAATATCATTCCATTGTCCATCATATCCTCCATTATCGTGAATCATCTTGTTTCCAGCCATTTTCTAAAACCCAAAATGAATAGTGTGAGAGGCAAAAATCATGCTAGGGAAAAAAACATAATAAAGGGGGAGTACCTTCAATATCTAACATCTTAGGTTTAATTCTAAGATCGTTAGCACAATTCTAGGACTATAACCTATACGTATACTTAACCATAGAGACATCCCTATACATACCTTAAAAATATCTCTAGGGATCTCACTAACGTTTTCGCATCCTAGTTTCCAAAGGTTGACTAAACCTTTCCTCTGATACCAACTGTAGAGACCCGTATCTTGATGTACATGGAAATTACATTACTTTTGCGGAATACTTAGTACATAACAAAACACACACACACAAGGATCGTAATAGTTTAGGGTCTTTGGAAACTCGGAACGTAATCTTCTAATCGTGGTGAAAGATCATCAACATCTCCTATAAAGATCTTCCCTTTTTTTTACCTAAAACCGTTCTTTATATCCTGGGGAAAAGAAAACATAAAAGGGTGAGCTCAAATGCTCAATAAGGGTAAACAAAAGAAATATCAATCACATCGTATTCATAAGAACATAACATTTTGGAAATCTTAACCTGCAAAAGAGAGCATAATTTCATAACATGGGATAAATCATGGCAGTGAAATGTAATCACAATAATCATAACTTAAAAACATGAAACTTTGTGGCATTCACACATAATCATAGAGAATCATTTCTTGTTAGTCAAGACTCATTGCCAAGACTATCTTAGTGGACAAAGTCCTTTTCTGAATCGAGTAACCCTCGTTTCAGTCCTGTTTCACTGAACCGGTATAACCTACCGTTCCAGCCCTGTCAATCTCATGAGATATAAAATCTTTACCCAATGCATTGGAGGGAGATATAGGTCCCACCCATCTCATAATGATACCATTCTTATGTGTGCCACATAATCATAAAACATACATCATAGCATAACTTATGTAATCAAAATGGGATTCTTAAACAACATGACATCATAAAACCATTCATATAAGATAAAGGAATTCATAAACATAATTCCATCACAACATAGTCAAATCAATGTAAACATATGGATAGAAACAGAACCCTTTATTATCTTGGATGGAAAATAATTTTGATAAAACACTTGAAATGAATTCTTGAGGAAAATATCCTTTCTTCTTCAAAATCAATTTCTTTTCACAAAACATCATGCAATTTTAAAAGAAAGAGATTTTATTAAAAATAGTCATGAAATCTTTTGGAGGAAGCTTCATGAAAATAAGGCTTTATAAAACCATAAAAATCCGTTCGTTCCGTTTATGTTTAAAAAAAACATTCTTCGTACTTTTGTCGGAAAAGTCAAAAAGTACCTCGTACGAAAAACGAAAAAAGATTCCTTTCATATCCTTTACTGAAAACTCATCGAAGGGTAAAATTGGATTTAAACAATTGTAGGTGGATGGAAATAATATTACATATTTAGGAAACATGGATATGGATAATAAAATACACCCCAGTAAATTTCAAAGTATAAACAATCTCGGATAAAAATGAGATTGTGATATTTCCCTTACCTTAGGTCCGACTTGCTTTGTAAGTGTCTGAACCTCCTGTATAATGATTTAAATCATGTTATTGACTTATTACAGAATCATATTCATTGTTATGATATCATATATGGTTCACTTATGACATTATATTACCCGTTCTTTTGTAAATTCCATGTTAAAGAAGCGTTTTGGGTAAAATCGTTTCATTTATCATAGGTGTTTTGACTTGTTGTTCTTGACATCATTATTACTTATATCATGATTTACTTACTTCCAGAATATAAAATATGATTTATATATCATATATATTCAGTATATATATATATATATAATAGGTAGATAAATAAAATGAAAAACACCGTTCATGGAGACGGTAGTCCGTACGTACGCATGAACGCTGTTTTCCTTTCCTTATTGTCTTGAAATGGAAGTAAGTAGATGACATACATATGTATATATACATAAATCCAGTAGCTTTATAATGTCATATATTTCATTATTATTTCTTATATATACTTTATAATCATTCTTAAATGGTTAACATGGAGAATGAATCTCATCGCGTCGTGGAGACGGTAGTCCGTACGTACGCACGAGCGATGATATCATTTCTATTAATATTGAATTGAATTGGAGTGGATTATACAATATATCAGAATCAATATGATGTTGTAATAACTATGTATAGTTATTCTTTACACCATTATACCCATCCATGTAAGGTGGTGGTGGAAAATAGATTACACCACGGCGTGGAGACGGTATTCCGTACGTACGCACGCGCGGTGATTTCTTTTTCCGTAGGATGGATAGATGGTGAAATAGGGTTGTTTCATACTTATAATAACATATCAGTATATGGGTGATACTGATGTTATTACTTTATAATGAAACAACCTAAGAAGAATAAGTGGAAGAAGAAATAAAGATGAAAGAATTGGTAACGGTAATTACCTCTTCTTTGAAGCGCCTCTTTGAGACCTCCTCTTAGGGCACTAAAATTGGTCTTTGAGGAAGACCAGAATCTCTAGGATTTTTCTAGGGAAGTGGATAAGATATTTTGGCAGGGGTTGGCCGAGCTTGAGTGCTCAAATTGGTGTGAGGAGGAGGGGGAGGAGGTGTCCTTTTATAAGGGAGGAGAGGGGCACCTTAGGAATACCGCAAAATATTATTTTATATTAATGTCAAAATCGGTTTATAATGGTTCCAAATGGTCTTATTTTGAAGATAAAGTGGGGATGGGTCTAAATCCTATCAACCAATAGGATTTAGACAAGTTTAGGTTATTATTTTAACCTTATCAATTAGATTTAACTCTAAGTTAAATAATTTAACTTTTACCGTGTTTTTTTTGTTTTCTTTCACTATATGGTTAATACACTTACTATAACATGACAAACGAACCCCAAATTGTATATTATTAATAAATATATCCTTATCTAAGTCATTTTGCCGAACCTTAGATTTTTAGGAATAAAATAACAATTAATAATATAATATTTGATTTAAAAACTATTTTGTGTCAATTTTGACACTATTTGATATATGATTTTTTTGAAAGTCATAACAGAATTATATGTTCGAACCAAGTTGATTAAATCAACACTAATACATCATAGTAACCTATAAAATTAGTTTAATTCATAAAAAGTCTTAAATTACATTCATTTGAGCATTTATAACATCAATTTGTTAATATTTCCTTAAAAGGGAAATTACTGCATCATCGTTGTGTCAAAAATAAATTAATTTATTTAAAGTATAAATATTATAAATAAAATATCATTATGTAGGAAATCTTTTTAGCTTTCTAATGAATATTTATAGTCGAATTTATCTTATGTATGACCCCATATTAAAAATGGTTTACTTATTAAACTTTGATTTTAACTATTTTAACCTTTCTTGAAATAAATTAATAATAAATGTCCTAATCTAATCCAAGTGGGCCTAAATGGTCATATTTTATTCCTAAGTTTGTTTTTGGTCGAATTACACTTGTCCAATAGAATTAGGACATGTGTTAGGGTAATAGTAATATCATATTTACCCTTAGTTACCCTATTTACTACTAACCGCGGTAAAAAAAAGTAAAACGTTACTATTCACCAAAAATTATTTTCATCTCATTGAACCACATTTTAGTCCTTGATATTAACCGTGTCTCTCGGATTTTCGAAATTACATTCACAGAAGTGGTAAAATTAAGTTTTATGCAAAATTCAGTTTTTAACCTACCACTTAGTGGTTTCACTATTCATCAAAAATTGAAAGTTTTCAGAAAAATGCCAACATTTCATCCTAAGCTATATTTCATATTCCGAATTCAAAAATGAAGTCTATTTTACCAAATTCATAACATAGAAGTTGAATTAATTAATTTTATAATTAAATCCCGCTATTAAAACAAATAGCGTGTTTTTACGAAACAATATCTATCAAAAGATTGACACTTGTTTATGTCTGGTTTAAATGTGAAATTACGTCCAATGACCAACATTGTATTAAATTGTAAAAATATATTCTAAATATACTTTAAAACCACTCAAATTAATAATTTATCACTATTAATTATTTCGATTAAAAAAGTTGTTTTTAATTATAATTTAGTAATTTTCACTATTCATCAGAATATGAAAGTTATCCGAAATGTACCAAAATTTCACCTTAGGCTAAATTCGATACTCCGAATCCAAAAATGAAATCCATTTTGAAAAATAAAATTTACAAAATTTCAAAAAGTGGTTATTACTATTCATAATGGCTAGTTTTAATAGCATATCGCTGTTTAGTGAAACTCGTTATTGCGTACTACACACACTATCGAGGAAGGTTGCGATTGCGTGTAATGCAAGGCAAGTCAAGGATGCGTGTTGTGCAAGCTCCTTTTGGTGTAGCGTACAACACAAGACATTAATAAAATTAAAAAGAATATTTTTTTTATAAAATCTTGGGCTGTTACAATACTTGTTGTGGGGAGGAATATAATCTTAGATAATGATCAATAATTACTGTTTCGAAATTTTGAGATCGAAGAGTGCAGTTGGAAACTAATTGAATCATTATTATCAATGTTTTGTTTTTTGCACACAATTGTGAGTGGAGTGGTCAAACCCAATAATTATATGAATTAATATATGAGATGTGGGCATTTTAAATTGAGTGTTTGGTTTAGTAGAGTGATGATAAGGATGCTCATATTGATGGGTTCATAAAATTGGGCACATGAGTATGACTATCAATTTGGAAGGGTCATGGGTAAAGTGAAATTGACCAGTGGAAGGTTGAAGTGATAAAGAGGTGTTAGCGTGTTGGTGGACCTAATTTTTGAATTCATGTGTGGAATTAGATGAAGTTCATGTACTTAATATAGTCTTAGGATGGTGGTAGCATGATCTACAAGAATTTTAGATCAATGGTGCTTCAATTCTCTTGGGTATATAATGGTTTTTGATTGGTTGGTTGAAGAACCAACCATGTAATAATATAGCAATAAAATTTTGGGATTTAGTGTAAGATTTTTATGATTCTTAAATTACTTTGTGAGTAAAGGAATCTTGATTAGATGGTGCAGTTATGTGGTGGTATGTCATTGGTGATTTTGAGAATTTTCAGGAAAAGCTGGTTAATGGACGAATACCATGTTATTTTTATTTGAATTGGATGTTGTGTGTTGGAATCCATGTTAGTATCACTACTCTATAAGTGGTTGTGGTGGTTTCATAACTATATTGGGCTTTTGAAAGAAAAAATTGGTGTATCTAAACTTGGTGGTTGGAGTTGTGTAGTAAAATTTTAATGGGAACCCATGATGGAACATGACATATTGATAATGAATTTATGGATAGATTATGTTAGGATAGATAGTAATATGACTTTTACCACTTATAAAGGATGAGAAAAAGTTATAGTGGGGATTTTGTAATGAAATAAATCAATTATGAGTTTTGAGATAGAGATAATTTGAATTTTTTGGCAAAATTAGGAGAAATATTTTATATCAAGGCTCAAATAAATGTTTGAAGTGTTTTAAAATATATATGATATATTTTTGGATATGAAATGAGGCTTTGATAGTGGTTTTTGTTCTTGGGTAGTCCTGAGAGAAAATAAAAGTGTCATAACTACTGAAAATATTGGGAACCAAAATAAGGAATTGGGTGATGTATCATAGTGCCTCATGGTCAGGATGGTCCACAACATAGCTTGGAGGTTGCACTATGGATAATATAAAAGGGAAGATCCTATCTTCATATCCTTGAGGCTTCATCATGGAGGTCCTCCTAGATGAAGTTCCCTTGGGATCCCCCCTCAAGGTTAGTTGTTCCATATCCTATACGGCCACATCATAGAATAACCTCACAATGGTGTGCTATGGTGCATCCACTATGGCTTCATATAGGATTGTGGTGCTATGTTTTTTTTCTTTAGGGGACTTTGGTATTTTCCATGGGTTACTAGAACTACCTTGGGACCTTCCTTTTCTAGTCACATAGAAGAGGGGGGAAGACGTATCACCCCAAAAATTCTAAAAGAATAAAATTCTATTCAATAACATATATGGAACGCAACATAAAGCATAAAAATGGATATAACATCCTGAGACTTTAAAATATATTTACTAATTTAAATAAATATAGTCTATGATATAACTTGAAACGTAGAAAACATTGATTTTCCTTGTGTTACACATAATAATTACTTTCTTCGATAGCATGTGTCACACGAAAGACTAAGTCATACTAAATACTATTAGTGTTATTATTTAAACTAAAATTATCTACTATCCATTAAATTGGTGTTTATAAATATGATTATATAACTTATAAAAATATATGGTTTACACAAAGAGAAAATTAATTCATTAGTTACAATTAATTATAACTGAATATAACAAAATTAATATAAAAGACATGTTTTTATAAAAAACTATTTTTCTCTTCAAAAAGAAATTTTAACCAAAAAAATTAAATTAAGTAATATTAGTGAATGTTATTAATTAAATTTATATATTATATAATCATTAACATATTTTTTACATTCACCCATTATGTTTTATAGGTATAATATAAGAACAAATCCCATTTTACACATAAAAAGTTATATTTTTCAAATGGCAGTATTGCAGCCATTTAATGGTGCACTTGTTTTAAATATAAATTTTGATTCCTTTATAAATTTTATATGAAAATAATTAATTATTTAATGCATAATTTAAAAATTATGTCAGGGTGAATTTTTGGAATTTTTCTGAGAAGTTTCATTTTTTGATTAAGTGTGAAAAATACTATATTTTAATTAAAAACAACGTTTTCATTTAAATAAATTATAAAATTAAATTATATTTTAAATTCGGTTTAATGTTAAATTAGATCTATTATATATATATATAAATCCAATTTATTTCATTAGTATCATTTTTTATATTGACTTTATTTATAAAAACATATTAAACTTTTGAACACCTTCTCGTTAAAAACCCGCTTTCTCGTTGCGTCTATAGGATCAGTTTTAAAAAAAATTCTACCACTTATGTGATTGTAATTTGAAAAAATGGATTATATAATCGTAATAATAATAATTTTTATATATATTATGTGAAAAACTATTTTTGAAAATTAATATTAGTGAAATCAATTCAAATTAATTATAATGATTATGGTAAAAAAAATTTACTCAGTGGTTAAACATTAATATTAAAATAAAAATGACCTAGAAACATATCTAAAATATTTAGGATGATAATATATCAACCATATTAAATCTTTTATAGAACATGGTTTAATATTGGTGTTGTAAGATGTAAGGGAGACATCCCAATAGTGTTTACCTTTATATATTTACAAGAATGTCACTCCTCCTCCACTATTAAAATGCACTCACCCCCTAACATCTTATCATATATAAATCATTTAGTATCATAAAAACCCAAAAAATAAACTTAAAACATACTTAAACTATTAGTATAATCTTATATTTTTGTAGAAATCAAACCAAGGAATTCCTTTGGTGCAACCCAAATTGAGTAACCTGAAGAAGAGGTAACATTCTTCAACAAACACTTTTATCATATTTTTCTCTCCACACTGTCATTTTTTATTTTATAATGATTGTATAATAACCTAATAATATTAAATATACTGATATGGTTTTATTTTAAGGTGAATACCTAAAAAATATTACAATTCCACTAAATGAGATATGCAGTCACCATTCTTATATATGGTAGACTACTGCCTCACGAACAAATGTTATTCATTATTCCATTACCACCTTTCATGGTTGGGAATAATGATGTATTTATAGTATATATATGACATATATGATATTTATAATGTATTTATTCCTTTTTAATTATTATATAACACATAAATTCATGATTTCTGTTTTGTGGGAATCTGATAACATCGTGTATGGACGTGTGGACTACTGCCTCCTCAAAACTATGTGATTAGTTCATGATATACATAGAATGCATTAAAGATTGGTTTATATGTGGTATATATGAAATAAAAATTATACTATAATTATAATATTCATATATATCATTAATTTTATTTATTTTAATATGAAATGAAAATGGAATCATTGTTCATGGGTACGTACGACCTACTGTCTCCATGAACTGTGAATTTCATCTCCTATAACTAAATATTATAGATTACAATAAATATATATATATATATAATGGATTTATTTGATATTTAAATCATGGTTAAAATTATTTAGATGACTAAATATTGGTTGATGTTAGATGAATAGAATTAAAAAGTCAAAACATTCTAGAAGAACTAGGAAATTAACACCCAAAATAGTAAAAATATTAAAATATTATTAACAACTGGGTAACAAGATATTATAATATGATCATATATGATATTATAGATATGATTACGGTTTTGGTATAAGTTATTAACATTTTTAAAACCATTATACATGAGTTTAAATATCATTCATGCAAAAGGAAGTGTAATGTAACTGATTTAATCTCAATTTATATTCCATTGCGTATTATTTGTTATTATGAACCAATTAACTTTAATGTGTTGTATATTTTTCCCATTTTTCATTTAATATAATTATTAACTCATATATCAGATTATTTTATGTTTCAATTTGATTTATCTCATCCAAGGTGTTTAACATAAAAATTAATATGTGGTCTTTACAATATCACATTCTTTTGTGATTATTAGCATTATCTTGAAATAATCACTTCCTTATGAAAATTTTCTATTTAAAATTATATTTATTTTAAATATACAAACTCTTATATGATAGAGATAATAATTTCCTAAATTGTATACCATTTTTTTCATATAGTGTACACATTGAAATATATTTTATTAGTTGGGGAAATATTGATAAATCTGTATCCTTAATTAATGAAGATACTTTATGATAAGTAACACTTTGTATAAATTAAATAGATTATTCAGTATACGAGGAGTGATTTATATAGGTAGGAAATGGTTTGGGGACCATTTAAAGTAATCCCCTAGATTCATCGGTAGTCTTATGAGATGAATCATTTGTCTAATCATATGGGTTTTTAATTAGTATGTTATAAACTTTATTGTGAATGGTCATGATGGTAAATGTATCACGTACCTAGGAAACATGGAATCCAATTATTATTTATTTCCTCCATTTATAATTAATTTAGTATATTTATTTATCCATTAGATTTTTATTTGAAGTTTTCTATGGATTTAGTTCATTATCAGTTTATTGATTAAATGGAATGTGTTTCAATAAAAAATGTAATACCCCGACCCTAGTTACCCAGAGTCAGTTCATTATTACATAACATTGGAATGATCACAAAAGATCAAGTCTTAAAAGATTGATTAGTTTTGTATCCTTAGAAATAATATATACATTCAAAAGTTTAACATTACATTATAAAATGAAAAACTACAACAACATAGTCTCAAAATTCCAAACTCATATCCTATAGACTGTCCCTGCATGTTAGTCATAATATAATTTTTCACATCCTAGAAAAAAAACATAGAATGGGGTGAGATCAGATGCTCGTTATGGATAACAATATAGCAGAAACTTTACTAAATAAGCATAAACATTTAAGGAAATGTAAGACTACAACAAAATCATTTTAAACTTGAACATCAGAATAAATAGGCAAAGATAAAATCAAATAATGCCACTTAATTATTCAAATGGATATTATATTGTTCTATTAATCACATGCAATATCAATAGCCACATTCATTATGATGGAATGCATAATGCCAGACATCATAACCACATAGTCAAGGCCTTGTGCCAAGACTACAAATAAGATTTTTTCAAGGCCTTGTTCCAAAACACTTGTTTTTCTCATGAGACATACCAATGCATCTAGGATCTATAGTGGGCTCCACCCATCACTTACTAAGTCCAATTCATTCCTCATATGAAAAGGATCAAACATAACATAAACATTTGTATTAAAACTAGAATATGAAATGTCAATACTTTCTCCATAAATAATAAATGGTGTGAAAATAACACATCCACAGTCCAACATATCAAAAAACCTTCAATAAAATATGGAATTATTGTATCATAATCAATCAACATCAATTAAGCTTAAAAATCCATAAAAGGATGTTGACATAGATGAAATCAAACCATTTTTTTAGAGAAATATCTCTTTCTATTTTGAAATCATTTAAAAATCATATAATTATAAAATAAAACATTTATTTTTAAAATATTATTATAAGCTTTTAAGGTAAGCTTCGATGATGTTATAACAGCAGAAAATAGCTGCACTCGCCATATAAGTTAAAAAAACATTCTTACCTTAATTTTGTAGAAAAGGTCATAAGGTACCTTGTTTGGAAAATGAAGAAAAGATTCCTTTAATTTTTTTTATAAAAAGTCAAAAAAGGGTATAAATTAATTTAACCCATAGTTTAGTAAATAGTAAAAATTTTCTAGAATAAATTTTTAAGAAGAATGGATGTAGATGATAAAGAGGTCACTGTATATACTTACGTAAAAAAAACCTCGGATGATAAAGAGATTGTGAAATTAACCCTTACCTTATACTTTTCCTTGTTATAGGGTATTTTAAACTCTTTTATAATAGTTAAATCATTTTTATTAAATTATAAAAGTACTATATACATAAATATGATATCATATATGATCTTCTAATATTTCTTTGTTAATGATATTTCAGTAGCATCATCGTTTCGGGTGTGAACTGATTCATTTTCCTTTATATGATTTGTTACGTAAGTAATGTTTGTTATGGATAGGAGGTATCTTATTCATATTCGGAATTATATTAAGTATTTAAACATTATTTTTAATCATCAAATGAAAATTAGTCTTGAATGTATATGATGGGGAATGAATCTCATTGCGTTCGTGGGGACGGTAATCCGTACATAAGCACGAGAGACAATATCATTCTCATGGTATACAAATAATACACAATTGGATGTTATATCATATATAAAGAATCATTATTATGTTATACTTATTATTTACATCAATTATATTCATTATTATACCCATCCAAATGACGAAGTGTTTGAATAGGAAACTACACCACGATGTGGAGACGGTAATCAATACATACACACGTATGGTGAATTTTTCATTTATAGGATGGATATAATAATGAATATGGTCATACAATTTTTATAATAACATCACAGTATATAGAATATTCTGGAGTTATTATTTTATAATGTAAACAAAAAATATAGAGGAAGTGGAAGAAGAAAAGAACTTGAAAGAGGTGATGAAATATTTACCTCCACTTCAGCTTCTTCTATTTGATTTGATGAAAATGGATCTTTAGGTTGGATTTATGACTAAAATAATTACTCTAAAATTAACGGAGGATAGTTGGGAGTATATTTGGGTTGGTTTTGGTAGATCCAAATGGCTTTTAATGTGTTAATTTGAGATAAGGGGATGTGCCCTTTTATAAGAGGGGTGAGGGGTACCTTAAGAAATGATTGAAATATTATTTTATAATAAAATCATACTCGGTTTCTAATGGCTCGTAAATGATTTATTTCTAAGATAAGGTAGGTATGGGTCAAAAACCACTCAAAAAATAGGTTTTATACAGGTTTTGGATACTATATTAACTTTATCATATAGATTTAACTCTTAGTTAAATTGTTTGACATTTACAATGCCTCTTTGTATTTTTAAATTATATGGTTAATAAACATACTATAAACTTACAAGAGAACATAAAGTGATTAATTAATGAAATATATAATATTACATAATACCTTTGTCTGAACCTTAGATTTTTAGGAATACAATATTAATTAATAAGATAATATTTGTTTTAAAAACACCTTTATGTTAATTTTGACACTATTTGGTATTTTGTTTTTTCTAAATTCATAAAAAACTATTACATAGAATAAAATTCTTTTAATCAAATATAAAATATCATATTAACCTATAAAATTAGTGTAATTCATAAAAAGTATCAAATTACATTTATTTGGGTATTTATAATATCAATTGTTTTAATATCTCATTAATTAGGTAATTACTGCATCATCATTGTGTCATAAATGAATTATATAATTTAATGTATAAAAATTATATATAAAATTCCATTATATAATAAATATTTTTATCTTTCTAATGAATAGTTATAGTCTAATTTATCTTATGTTTAATCCTATATTAAAAATTATTTAGTTATTAAACATTGAATTTAACACGTTTAACTCTTCTTTGAATTAAATAATAATAAATGTCCTAATCTAATTAAAGTAGACCTAAAGGATCATATTTTATTCCTATGGTTGTTTTTGGTCGAATTAAACTTATCCAATAGAATTAGAACATGTGTTAGTGTAATAGTAATGTCATTTTTACCTTTAATTACCCTATTTACTTTTAAATGTGGTAAATAAAAGTCAAAAGTTACTTTTCACCAAAAATTATATTTATCTTATTGAAACACATTTTACTTAATGATATCAACCATGTCTCTCTGATTTTTTAAATTAAACTCAAATATGTGGTAAAATTATGTTTTATACAAATTTGGAAATGCTCTTAAGAGGTGGGTAAAAGACGGTAAAAAGTTCGATAAAATTTTATATATCTAAACTCATTATAAAATAACTAAAATTAATTACATTGAACTTATATAGGTATTATCTATATATTTTTACCTAAAATAAATTGAAACAAAATAAATAATTATTTAAATAAAATGTCGGTTTTAAACAATAACTCAGTGTTTTTCACTATTCACCAAAAATTGAACGTTTTCAGAAAAATACCAAAAATTCACCTTAAGCTAATTTTGACATTTTGAATCCAAAAATAAAGTCTATTTTGAATGATAAAATTTATAAAATTTCAAAAATTGGGTATTACTATTCATAATGGCTAGTTTGATAGGTCACAGTGTGTTAGAATCTCGAAGTTGCGTAAAATGCAAGCTATTTCATTATTCAAAGGTAAACATAGCATGGATGCTTGGGGTGTCAAATTCTTCTCTAATTCAAATAATTTTGTCCTAGAAATTTATATAATATTACTACATAAAAATATTTGGGTGGTTCTTCATCATAAGTTTCTCGGGTTCCCTCGTTGCCTCTTCGATCCTATGGTTTCTCCATAAAACATTTACCAGAAGAGTCGTCCGGTTTCTCAGCATCTTTTCTCTGGTATCAAGAATTTTGACAGGCTCTTCAAAATAATAAAGATCAGGTTCCAGTTCAATTTCATCATAGGTGAGTACATGCGTTGGGTTATGCATGTATTTTCTCAACACTGATACGTTGAACACATCGTGAACTTTGGAGAGACTCAGCGGCATTTCCAACTGGTAACCTACAACCGCAATTTGTTCAAGAATTTCGAATGGTATGATTTACCTGGGACTTAGTTTACCCTTCTTACCGAATCGTATAACTCCCTTCCATGGAGATACCTTCAAGAAAACATGATCTCCTACCTAAAATTCTAAATACTTACTTCAATTATTAGCATAGCTCTTTTTCCTACTTTGATCTGTTTTGATGTGGGTTTGGATAACCTTCACCTTTTCCATAATTTCCTTAAATGTTTTGGGCCTATGAGTTTTCTTTCTCCACCATCATCCCAACGAGTTGGTGTGTGACATCTCTTGCCATATAATGCTTCTAATGGTGCCATCAGAATACTTGAATGGAAGATATTGTTATAAGAAAATTCTACCATAGGTACATATTGATCCCACATACCCTAAAATTAAATTGAGAAAGATCTCAACATGTCTTATAAGGTTTGAATAGTCTGTTTTGATTGTCCATCAGTTTGCGGGTGGTAGGCAGTGCTCAAACGAAGTTCAGTATCCATGGATTTTTGAAGAATTCTCCAGAATCTTGATGTAAAACGGGGATAACAATCATAAAAAATCGATAGGGGAACACCAGGGAGTCTTACAAATTCATTAATATATATTATTACTAAATGTTCAAATAGAAAATATTCTCTTGTAGCAAGAAAATGTGCTGACTTGGTAAAATGATCAACAATGAACTATATTGTATCATTCTTCTAGGTCTTTTTGGTAGACCCATGACAAATTCCATCATAATATTATCCCATTTCCACTTAGGTATGGGAATAGGTCTCATGACTCATCCAAGCTATTTCCTTCCAGCATTCACTTGTTGACAAACCATACATCATGACACAAAATCAGCAATGTCCCTCTTCATGTTGTCCCACCAAAAATATTCCTCCAAATCACTCTACATCTTAGTGCTACCAGAGTGTGTAGAGAAATTGGAGCTATGAGTATCATCCAATAATTCCCTTTTTAGATCAGGTATGTTAGGAACACAGAGTCTCTTCCCAAATTTCAAAATTCAATCTTCATATATGAAGTCACTCAATCTCCCATCATTCACACCTTTAATTTTCTTTTGAAACTCCTCATCATCAACCTAAAAACTTTTTATCTTTTCAATTAATGATTTTTTGGTAACCATTTGAAAAAGTATTGATGTTTCACCTTCCATGATTATTCCCATATCCATTTTCACTATATTCATGAAAATATTATCCCTTTCAATTCTCATCTTCTTTAAAACTCCATGATCCTTTTTTCTCAATGCATGTGCCACCTAATTTGCTAACCCCGGGTGGTAGTGTATTGTGTAATCATAATAATTGAGTAGTTTAAGCCATCTTCTTTGCCTCATACGGAGTTCTTTCTATGAGAAAATATACTTCAAACTCTTATGATTAGTATATACTCACATTTTTCACCATAGGGATAATGTCTTCATATCTTAAAATCAAAGATTATAGTTTCTAACTCAAGATCATGAGTTGGAGAGTTTTTCTCATGAATTTTTAGCTACTATGATTCATAGGAAATAACTCTATCATTTTGCATAAGGATATAACCAAGTCATTCATTGAAGCATACCTATATGTAACAAACCCATCATTCTCTGATGGTAGAGTCACGATAGGAGCATTTAATAATATTCTCTTCATTTCCTCAAAACATTCTTCACACTCTTTTTTCTAAACTAATTTAACCCCTTTATGTGTGATCGTTGTTAATGGGTTAACCAACCGGGAAAAATTCTGGAAAAAACATCAATAATAACTTTCTAAACCAATAAAACCGCGTACCTCAGTTATACTCATAGGTTTTGGAAATTCTTGGACTTCCTTGGTCTTTGAAGGATCAATAGAGAATCCATCCAATATGGCCATGGAAAGAAATCTCCTGATGCTGTAATTCACACTTGCTAAATTTCCCATATAATTCATTTCTTCTAAGAGCCTTTAGAATAATTCTCAAGTAAGTTTCATGATCTCCGTAGCTTTTGGGGTATACCAGGATATCATCAATAAATAACACTACAAAGTTATCAAGATATTCCTTGAAAAGATTATTCATTAGATCCATGAAGACATAGGGTGCATTAGTCAATTCAAAAGGTATTACTGTAAACACGTAATGCCTCTACCTAGTTTGAAATATTGTTTTCGGAATGTCATCCTTTTTCACAAACAACATATGATATCCAGATCAAAGGTCAATCATTGAAAAATATTGAGCTGCATGAAGTTGGTTGAATAAATCTTCAATGCGAAGTAGGGGATAATTGTTCTTTATTGTTATAGCATTGATCTCCCTGTAGTCAATGCATAACCTCATAGATCTATATTTCTTCTTAACAAAAAGAACAGGGGCTCCCCATGGAGAAACACTAGGGTGAATAAATCCCTTATTACTCAATTCCTCTAGTTGTTTCTATAGTTCCACTAATTCCACAGTGGCCATTCTATAAGGGGTCTACGATATAGGCCATGAATTGGGAATTAAGTCAATGGAAAACTCAATATCTCATTTTGGAGGATGTCCAGGTAAATATTCTATAAACACATCACCATATTCTTTCACAATAGGTAAGTCTTGTATTTGAACATTCGTTTCCTCACCTATAATTATTTCATTCTTCTAATCCCCTATAATTGAATTTAGTAGAGCTAATGGGGGTGAATCTAGATAATAATCAGGTGGTTACATTTCTTCTCTACAGATAAGGTACTTCTTATCATCATAAACAATTGTAACCTCCTTCTTACAAATAAATTTTCACATCATGGTTCGAATGCCAATACATTCTGAGGATTATATTAAATTCAATCATGGGTATGACGATGTGATCAGTAGATAAAGAACATTTATATGCCCTAATGGGAACTAATTCAAAAAACTTTTTTGTGATGATACTTCTGTTAGGTGTTTTGACTAAAAACACCCTTGTTAATTCAAATTGAAAATATCTAATTTTCTTAGAAAACTGGGAAGATATGAAACAATGTGATGATCTAGAATCAAATTAAGCATTGGCTAAACATGAGGAAACCATTAAATTTCCTGCCACCACATCTTTCGGAGCTTCAACCTCTGCATTAGTGATCGCATAATCTTTACCTTTCTCCCTTGACCTTTTATGAGGTAAGAATCCTTGGAACTTAGGACATTCATTTGCACAATTCCCCCTTTCTCTACAATTATAACATTCAACATTGATAGCCTCTTTCTTCTCTTTTCAATCACGATCTTGGTGTAATTTTTCACCACACTTGCAATAGACTATCATACCCTTTATGCAAGCACCGGGGTGTTTCTTCCTACATTTACTACAGGATGGATATTCAACTTTTCCCTACTTCCCCTTATTTCCATTTCCATAGTGTTCAGCATATCTCTTCTTTTCTTGATTTTTTTAAAGTCGTAAGAATAAGAAAATTCATTTTCTATCATGATAGCACATGAGACAATATCTTTGTATGACAAGAAAGATTGAGACACTAATGCTCACCAGATAAATGGTTTTAACCCATAAAATAATAGATCAATATTACTCCTTGGGTTACATATATAATCTGCTGCATTCCTTTCCATCCTTGTAAATTTTACCTCATACTTTGCGACATTCTCATCCTCCTTTTTCCTTAGATTCAGAAACTTTTTTTCCATATCCAATCGTTGTTCATGAGGAAATTATTTTTCTAAGAAAAGCTCATTAAAATCCCTCCATTCCATATTTGATACTTTATCATCTTCATTTGTGTTTTGAATCAATGACCACCATTGATCTGCATCTCTTCTGAGGAGATAAACTGCCCTGACAACTTTTTCCCTTTCTCTAATCCCTAAAGCGTGAAATATTTTCTCTAAGAAATTTATCCATTGATGAGCTACTAATTTATTTTTACTCCCATTTAATGTTGGTGGTTGTTTCCTTATGAATATTTCTAACATTGATCCTCCACGTTGTTGATCAGGGTGCTCTATATGGGTATGGTTATTATTCATAACCAGAGTGAGTTGTCCCAATATTGTTATAAGATGATCAACACCAGTTTCTTCACCAGATCCACTATAATTATATTGAGTATGAGGAAAATCATTACATGGATTGCATTTATTGATACAGTTTCCATTCCTTCCAATAGGAGACATTTCTAAACAATGGAATACATTAGATTAGTTTATAAATCACAATACATAATTCCAAAATTGGAAAACAGTTAACATAAATTGAAGAGTTTGTGAATATAATCCATAATCCTAAAAATGTTTTCTTTGTGTAATTATATAATCATAAACTCTTCATAATGGTTTGTAAAGAAAATGAGAATTATCCTAAGCATATCCCCCCAGGTGTTTCGTAACTAAAGTGAAGTAAGGCTCATTGTCGTCCACCAGTTCCCATTTGAGTATAGCTCAAAGCGGTGTTTTCGGGTTTTACCCCTAGGCACATCTGTGCCAGAGCCGCCTCTACCTGCTCGTATCCATTTAGGGATGTATTTCTTGGAAAACTCAAAAATATCTACAATTCCAAAATTGTAGCAAGTTCTTCTATACAAATCTTCAAAGTCTATCTTACGGTAATGAGCTCTAATAAGAGTTTATCTGAATCTAGATTCCAAGGTTTGTACTAAACTTCCTCTGATACCAACTGTAATGCCCCGACCCTTTTTACCCATAATCGGTGCATTATTACATAACATTGGCATGATCACAAATGATAAAGTCTTGAATGATTGATTAGTATAGTAGCCTTCAAAATACTAGATACATTACATTATAAAATGAAAAACTACAAAAACATAGTATCTATAGGCCATACTTATATACCTTAGACTATCCCTATAGGTTAATCATAATATACTTATTCGCATCCTGGGAAAAATAGAAAATAGAAATTGGTGAGCTCAGATGCTCAGTAAGGATAACAATATAGAGAAAACTTTTATAAATAAGCATACATATTTAAGGCAATATAAGACTATACCAAAAGAATTTGAAACTTGAACTTCATAATAATATGTCAAATATAAAATAAAATAATGCCATTTACTTATTAATATGGGTATTCTACTAGTCAAATAAAAACATGAAATATCAATAACAACTTTCATAATGATGGAATGCATAATGTCAGACTTCATAACCTCATAGTCAAGGCCCTGTACCAAGACTACAAATTATATTTTGTCAATGCCTTGTGCCAAGATACTATATTTTCTCAGGAGACCTACTAATGCATCGAGGAGCTATATCAGGATCCACCAATTAATTACTATGTCCATTACATTCCTCATATGCAAAGGTTAAGACATAACATAAACATTCATATTAAAACTATCATACGAAATGTCAATACTTTCTCTATAAACCATGAATGGAGTGAAAATAACACATGCACATTCAAACAGATCACAAAACCATCAATAAATTATGGAAGTTTTGTATCTTAATAAATCAACATCAATTATGCTTAAACATCCATCAAAGTATGTTGACATAGATGAAATGAAAACATTTTTTTAGAGAAATATCTCTTTCTATTTTGAAATCATTTAAAAGTCATATAATTATAAATGAAAAAAATTATTTTTAAAATATTATTATAAGCTTGTAATGGAAGTTTTGATGATGTTATAATGGAAAAAATTTCCTTACCCACCGTATAAGTTAAAAAAACATTCTTACCTTAATTTTGTCGAAAATGTCATAAGGCACCTTGTTTGGAAAACAACAGAAAGATTCCTTTCAAACCATTTTATAAAAATTAAAACAATGGTATAAATGAATTTAACACACAGTCAAGTAAATAGTAAAAATGTTTTGGAATACATTTTTATGAAACATAGATGTGGATTATAAAGAGGTCCAAGTAGATACTTACGTAAAAACATCCTCGAATAATAAAGCGATTGTGAAATTAACCCTTAACTTGTACTTTTAATTGGTTGAGGGTATGTTATCATCATGTATAATAGTTAAATAATTGTTATTAAATTATACAAGAACTATATACCTAAATATGATATCAAATTTGATCTTCTAATTTTTCATTGTTAATGATATTTCAGTAGTATCATTGTTTCAGGTGTTAACTGATTTGTTTTCCTTTATATAATTTGTTACGTATGTAATGTTTTTTATGGATAGGATATATTCTATTCATATTCAAAATGATATTAATTCTTTAAATATTATTTTTAATAATCAAATGAAAAATATTCTTGAATGGATACGATGGGGAATGAATCTCATTGCGTTTGTGGACATGGTAATCCGTACGTACGCACGAGCGACAATATCATTCTTTTGGTATTAAAATCATATAAAATTGGATGTTATATCATATATAAAGAATTCTTATCATGTTATATTTATTATTTACATCATTTTTACTCATTATCATACTCATCCAAATGATGAAGTGTTTGAATAACAAACTACACCACGACGTGGAGACGGTAATCCGTACGTACAAACATATGGTGACTATGTCATTTATAACATGGATAGAATAATGAATATGGTTGTAACATTTTTATAACAATATCACAACATATAGAAGATACTGGAGTTATTATTTTATAATGGAAACAACAATTAAAGAAGAAGTGGAATAAGAAAAGATCTTGAAAGAGGTGATGAAATATTTAACTCTTCCGAAGGTTCTTACTTTGATTTGATCAAAAGGGGTCTTTATGTTGTATTTATGACTAAAGGATGTACCCTATGATTATGGGATGAACTTTTGGAGGATATTTGGGTAGGTTTTCGATGAGCCAAATGGTTTTGAAGTTGTTAATTTGAGAGAAGGGGAAGTGCCCTTTTATAAGAGGGGTGAGGGGCACCTTAGGAAAAGATTGAAATATTATTTTATAATAAAATCATTTTCGGTTTATAATGACTCCAAAATTATTTATTTCGTGTATAAGGTGGTTATGGGTCAAAAAACACTCAACCAATAGGTTTTAGATAGGTTTTGGGTACTATATTAACTTTATCCTTTATATTTAACTCTTAGTTAAATAGTTTGACTTTTACCATGTCTCTTTGTATTTTTATAATATATAGTTAATGAACTTATTATAAACTTCCAAGAGAATTTAATGTTGTTAATTAATGACATATAAAATATTATTTAAGCCATTTGGATTAAGATTTGATTTTTAGGAATAGAATATCAATTAATAATATAATATTTGTTTTAAAAACTCTTTTTTTTCAATTTTGATACTATTTGGTATTTTGTTTTTTTCTAAATTCTAAAAGTATTATTATATTGAAAAAAATTAATTTAATCAATTCTAACATGTCTTATTAACCTATAAATTTTTTTAATTCATAAAAAGTCTCAAATTACATTTATTTGGGTATATATAATGTCAATTAAATTAATATTTCATTAATAAGGTAATTACTCCATCATCATTGTGTCATAAATAAATAAATTATTTAATGTATAAATTTTATAAATAAAATAAAATTATGTAGAAAATATTTTTTTCTTTATAATGAATATTTATAGTCGAATTTATCTTATGTTTAATCCTATATTAAAAATGGTTTAGTCATTAAACTTGGAATTTAAAACTTTTAACTCTTCTTTGAATTAAATAATAATAAATTTCCTAATCTAATCCAAGTGGACCTAAAAGATCATATTTTATTCCTAAGGTTGTTTGTGGTCGAATTAAACTTATCCAATAGAATTAGGAGATGTGTTAGGGTAATAATAATATCATTTTTACCTTTAATTACTCTATTTACTTTTAAACGTGGTAAATAAAAGTCAAAAGTTACTATTCACCAAAAAATATTTTTATCTTATTGATCCACATTTTACATACTAATATAAACTGTGTCCCTCAGATTTTTTAAATCCGACTCACAAAAGTGGTAAAATTATATTTTATACAAATTTGGAAATGCTCATATAAGGTGGGTAAAAGATGGTAAGAAGTTTGATAAAATTATATATATATATATATTAATTATAAAATGACTCCAATGAATTATGTTAAACATATATAGGTATTATGTATCTATTTCTAAGTAAAAATAAATTTAAATAAAATAAATAATTATTTAAATAAAAAGTCGGTTTTAAACAATAACTCAGTGTTTTCACTATTCATCAAAAATTGAACTTTTTCAGAAAAATACCAAAAATTATCCCTAAGATAATTTTGATATTAAAAATCCAAAAATGAAGTCCATTTTTAAAGATAAAATTGATAAAATTTAAAAAGTGGGTATTTCTATTTATAACAACTAGTTTGATTGGTCGTGGTGTGTTAGAATCTCAAAGTTGCCTACAATGAAAGCTATTGCATTATTCAAAGGTAAATGTACCATGGATTCTTGGGGAATTAAAACATACCTTTATATATTGATTTTTTCATTATCATGTAATATAAATTTAATGTGTGATTAGTTATTTACCATTCTATGTTTATTATTATCATTGATTCATTATTTATTTCACTATACTTAACCCCTATTGAGAATTTTATCTCACACTTACATTGTTTCCTTTCCCTGATATATGAAGACAAATTCTTAGAATGAGATTCAAAGATTCAAAGATTTTACTTAGTTAGTATTTATTTTATTCTCCTAATGTAAAATGGGTATCATGTGTGTAATCAAGTTTTCCAAAATTGCTAAACTATTCGGTCCTTTGAGATTTTATTCCACTTAATCATGCTAATGTAATAAAGTAAGGCAACAACATTGAGATTCTAGGGTTAGGGTGTTATAATTGGTATCAATTAAAGTTTATAAGAAACCTTAGAAACTAGATTTAGGAAAAAATAGATTATATAACATAAACCTCTGATAGAATTTGGAGATAAGTATAGAAGAACACACAAAAGAAACTATTTTTATTATTATGAGATAAGATATGCCTAAAATTTTCAATTTAAGTTATTCCTTTCACTAGTTTTAAGATTAAGAATGACGTTACATAATTGTATAATCTAATCTAGTGTGTTCCATTATTTATAAATGGCACCTAGAAAGAAGAATTTTATCAATACTCTTGGATAATTTAGAAGTTTTCCTACCAAGGATGCCAATATAGCTGGTATTATAACTGATCATGTTATGCATATATTAGGGAATCATTATCATGTTATAAAAAATTACCTTTCCCAAATAGAGCAACTTATTCTATAATGATATTATCCAATGTTGTATTACATTATGTGATAGAGCTCCCCCATAATTTTGTTGGATTAATGATCCAATGGAAGGTGAGAAAGAAGCTAAATAACATGAGAAGATATTTAGGGCATTAGGATGTGGTGAAAAGTCATTAGTTAAACTTTCATTGTATTGTCTCATTAGATATTCTGATCAATGGTGGTTGTTGATCCAAAATAATAGGCAATAATAAGGAAGAAAGATAATATAATGGAGTTATTTTAAGGATATATTCTTTGAAAAATATTTTCCTTATGAGAAAAAAACTGAGATGAATAGAAATTTCCTTAGTTTAAATAAAAAGGAGGAAGAAAATGTTAT
Source organism: Viscum album (assembly GCA_963277665.1). NCBI lineage: Eukaryota > Viridiplantae > Streptophyta > Magnoliopsida > Santalales > Viscaceae > Viscum > Viscum album. The sequence continues at coordinate 688,324,372 of OY728150.1, forward strand.
TGGGATTGAATCTAACATTACAAGGTTATCTTGGTATTATATGGATTAAATACACTATAAGAGGTGAAATATTGACCTTTTCTTTAAATGGATTAATCCAAATCTCCGAAGGTTGCTGGCATTTCAAAATAATTCTTCATATGATGAAATAGTTATTTGTGCCACCTTGATAGATACAAGGTTCTCAAAGTCCTATGGCATTAAATTTAAGTAAGAGAAGAAGATGATGGTGGATCAAATAATGCATAAAGGGAAGAAATAAGATAAGGAATTTACCACTTTTGATAACTATGGAAATAATCACCTTTTGAAATAATTTACGGGATTAAGAGTTTGTTATAAGTGTAGAGAAAAGGGTTACCAGGAAAAAGAATACAAAGGGAAGAAATAAAACACTGCTATTCAGTGTTTCAATAACAAGGATTTGGGGAACTATGGAAATGAATTCCCCAAGCGTGAAGGGAATATACTATAGAAGAGCCCAAGGGTTGAAGGAAAAGATTAGTCTATTGAAAAAACCAAAGTGAAATGATTAATATTGTTTTTTATTTGGATCCAAGAAATATCTTATAAGAGTATTCTATTGATGATGTTACGAAATATATTAGGATTCTACTACAGTAATTTTCATTAAGGATTTGGAAGCATGTGTTAAAAAATTCTGATAACCAAGAAAAATGATTCAATAGAAATTTGAACTTCTTATAAAACACATGATTCAATGAAATATTACACTTAATATGATCCTGATGTTGAGATAATGATTTTGGGATAAAGAGATTATTGATATAGATAATGTAAATTGGATGTTACTGACTACCTTATAATTGATCAGTGGTTTATTAAAAAATTTCTTTATGATATCATTATTAGAGTTAAATTCATATTTGGATTTAAGGAATATATACAATAATATATGTTTACATAATGAATAAGTAATCATGTACTTTTTCAATAAGGTTATAAGGTAATTTAGGTTATTTCCATTTTTCTAGACAACACAGGATGAAGGTATTCACATTCTTGCTATGTGACAATTAAGTGAGAGTTCATATAGATTGAATATTGATATGTAAATTTTGGAAATTTAGTGACCTTTTTTATAATGATTTGGATCTTGATGTTTTGGAAGGTTCATAAGGTTAACGATTTATTAAATGGTTTAAGATCATCTTTGGAACAGGTTTTAGATGTTATTGTATTACTTTCCCATATGATCCAACCTATGATAAGAGATGAAGTAGAAATAGTTCATAGAAAAACTGAAGGATAAGATTATGCTTTAAAAAATAAAAATATCAATTAATTATATTTTATTATATTTTAAGAGAGTGTAATAATTATTAATCTCTAAGAAAAGGGTCTTGAAATAAAAATATGTTCTTATTATTTTTATTTTTTATGATATAACGTAATTTTTTCACACCTCTAGTTTACAGATTTTTGGTAGATAAATTTATCATAAACATGTTCTTTTTCACTCTCCCTCTGTATTTGAGTTTTAGTTTTATCTTCCATGTCCATGTTTGGGTTTTCCACCTATGTTCTACTAATTAGAAACCTAGTTATGTGTTCTACTAGATTACTTTCGTACTTCATTTTTATCTCTTATAAAGAGGTTATTTTATCAACTCCTTTATGATGTGGGTATTTCAAAAATATTATTTTAATATATCAAATTCTTGACTATAAAAAACGAGATTAAAATGTAAGGAAACGATTTATTTATGGTGGGGTGAATGTAACACCTCGAAAATTTTAAAGAATAACATTTTATTCAATAACATTTTGAAATGGAACACTAAGCGTAGAAGAGAATATAACATCCCTAACATAAAAATATATTTAATATTTTAAATAATCTCAATATATGACATTGATTCCAATGAACTAAATACTATGTTATCTTTTGTTACACACAAAAATGATGTTCTTAGATAGCTGGAATTACATGCATGACCAAGTCTTACTGAATATTATTAATGTTATTATTTAAAATGATAATTATCTACTAGCCATTAAATTAGTTTTTATGAATAGGATTAACTAAATTATGAAAACATATGGTTAACATAAATATAAAATGAATTAACTTCTTACCAATTAAGTAGAAATTAATATAAAACAAATTTAATATAAAGGAAATGATTTTATAAAAATCTATTTTATGCTCACAAAGGCATTTTATCTTAAAACATTAAATTATTTAATATTAGTGAATGATATTAATAATAATTATATATAATATATTAAATAAAATATTTATAAAATTCATAAAATATATTTCATATGTATAATATTAGAACATATCCAACTTTACTTATAAAACACTATATTTTTCTAAAGACAAATTTGTTTTCTTTTAATTGTGTACTTGTATTAAATATAAATTTTTAAAAATATTTAAATTTTATATAAAAATATAAAATATATTTTTTAATATATAATTTCAAAATTATCTTAGTTTTATTTTTTAGTATTTTTTTGAGAAGTTTCATTTTTTGATGAATAGTGAAAAATTATGAATTTTAATTAAAACTGCCATTTTATTTAAATAATAAACAAGGTACAATTATAATTAAATTTATTTTAAAGTTAAATAATATATTTTATAAATATATTAATCTAATTTAGTTCATTGAAATAATTTTTTATTGAATTCAGATATTAAAACATAGTGAAATTTTAGACATTATCGCATTAAAAACCCACTTTCTCATTGCAAATGTGATATTAGTTTTAAATTAAATTCTTCCAATTATTTTACTATAATTTTGAAAAATGGATTACATATTTGGAATAGAAATAATATATTATGTATAATAAGGTAAAATTAGTTTTTTTTCTAAAAATATTAGTGAAGGAAATTAAAATTAATTACGATGATAAAGGTAAAAATGAGTTTACTTAGTGGTTAATATTTAATCCCAAGGGAATAAATGAACAAAAATATTTCCCAAAACCTATTTTATGGGAATATTTTTACAATATACACAATTTTCTCTGAAAATTTTAAATAATGGGTTTCCCTTGATACAAGGGATACCTCCCAATAGTGTTTACATTTTGATATTTACAAGAATGTCACTCTTACTACATTACAAAAAAACACTCACACATTACTTATTCACAACTCTAAAGCCATTTGGATCATAAAAAAACCAAAAAAATAACTCCTCAAATCCCTCCCCTAATTCTAGAAGGCTCACTTTGGGTAAAGATCAATCCATGGAAGTCCTTTGGTGCAAACCAAAAGGAGTTACATGAAAAAGAGGTAACATTCTTCAATGAACACTTTTTTTATTTATCCACCCAATAAAGATTAATTATATCATGATTATATAATAACCTTATTATATTAAAAATAATGAGATTTTTTATATAATGTTTTTACCTAAAACATTACACACTTCTATAAAATTGGATACACAAGCATCGTTCATCTGCACAGAGGACTACCGCTGCACGAATCAATGTAATTCATTGTTCAATTAGCACATTTCAGGGATGTGAATAATTATAAATTTATAGATTAAATATGATATATATTATAATTATAATTTTTTTTATTCTATTGGAATTTTTATATAACACATTCATTCATTCCCTCCATTTTGTGGGAATACGATAACATCGTTTGTGGACTTGTGGACTACCGCCTCCTCAAAGTGATGTGATTCATTCACACTTTTCATGGAATGTATTAAGGATGAGTTTAATAACGATATGTTAAATATATGACATAAAAATGATACTGAAATTATAATATACATATATATCATTTATTTTCTTTCTTTTAATATGACTATAAAATGGAAGCATCATTCATGGAAACATATGGGCTATTGTCTCCATTAACGATGCATTTCATCTCTTATCACTATATATAATGGATTAATATAAATAAATATATAATGAATATAAATGAGATTGAAATATTTGTTTACATTTTGGATATGATGAAATCATGATCAATATAATAGGAAAAAAAATAATGAGTCAAACGATACTAAAAAAAACTAAGCAATTAACAACCGAAATAGAGAAAATAATGAATGATTATTAAAAATTGGACAATAATTTATTATAATAAGATAATATATGATATTATAAATATTAATATGGTTTTTTATAATTTAATAACAGGTTTAAAACCATTATATATGAGGTTAGATAGCATTCAACCAAAAGGTAGTGTTTGGTAAGAGATTTCTTCTCAATTTACATTCCACTGAGTCTTATTTGTCATTATGAACTAATTCACATTAATGTGGTGTATATAATTCCCTTTAAAAATTTAATATCATGATTAACTCATACTTCAAATAATTTTTTATTTCACTTTCAATTATCTCATCTATGGGGATTTACTTTATAATTTCCAAGTGGTAAATGTTATCTTTGAAATCCCACTTTGTTTTGTGATTGATAAATTTACCTTGAAATAATAAATTATTTATCACCATTTTTCAAGAGAAATTAAATTAATTTTAAATTTACATAATCATATGTGATGGGTATAGTTATTTACTAAAACATATAACTTTTTTAAATATTATGTACACTTATAAAGATATTTTATTAGTATAAGAAATATTAAGAAATTTTTATCCTTAGTCGATAAAGATAATTGATGACAAGGAACATTGTGTATGAATTAAATCAATTATTTGATATATGAGGAATTATTTGGAAAAGTTTAACATGGGTTAGGGACTATTTAATGAAATCCCCTCAACGCATCATTAATCTCTTAAGATGAATCATTTGGCTAATTAGATGTTTTTTACCTAGTATGTTATAAAATATCTTGTGAAAGGTATTGACAGTGAAGGTATCATGTACCTAGGAAAAATGGAGTCCAATATTGAAGCATTTCCTTCATTGAGAATTCATTTATTATTATTATTTTTCCCTGATATTTCATATTTTACATTATCTATGGATGTAGTTCATTATCATTTTATTGATTAAATGGTTGTGTTTCAGTTACATACCTTGCCATATTAAATTTTATTTATCCAAATATATAAATATAATGCGTGATGAGCTATTTAACTTTCATTTAATTATTATTCTCATTAATTCATTATTAATTCCAATGTACATAACCATTACTGAGCATTTAAACTTATCCTTATATTTGTTCCTTTCCCTTGGATATAATGATGAATTAGTTGAATGAGATTCAAGGATGGTGATATTTTACTATTCTAATGATTTATTTTCTTTTCCCAATTTAAAATGAGTATGAGGTATGTAATATAATTTTCCATAGTCACAAATGTTTTTGGTACTTTTGAATTCCATTCCTTTTAATCATGATAATCTAATAAATTAAGGCACTGGATATGTAAGTTTGGGGTTTGGGTCATTAAAGAAGATCCACCTTTTTATATCCTCCTCCTTTTATTGTCCTTCTATTGATATTGGTTGTTCATGATCATTTGGTAACATCAATTCAAGATAGTATCCCTCCTTAACATTCATATTTTCCCTTTTTATAGATTATTTTTGTTCAATCATCAAGGGTTTTGGGATGATGATTTCACCATATCATTGTGAAATCATCAAGCTTGATTGGGATTCCATGTATAGCTTGTAGTAGATATCCTGAGAGGAGGACATAATGCCTCCTAATATCAATTTTTATATGTTATGTTTCTCAATGGATTTGTTTAGGTTTTTAGTTATTTTTGGTGAAATATACTATTTATTCAGGCTTATATTTTAGATAGTACAAATGGTATAGGTTTGGGTGCATTCTGAGAGTGTAACACAACATATTATTTGTGGTTTCATTGTTTCAGGACTTGTTAGTGAGTTTGGTGTCAGTTATTGTTTTTTGGAATTCGGTTTTAATTATTTAATTAATTAATTTTATGATATTGGTTAATTATATATGTGATTGTGGACATAGAGAAGGTCATTATAAGCATGAAATGGATTTTTGATTGTTAGTTGAGGTAAAATTCCTTAAATTTATTTCAATATCTTAATATTATAGTGATTTTAAGTTTATAATCAATTATTTTTCTATTTTCTACATATATCCTTCTTGTTCGATCTTCCCCCATAAATTTGGATGGGGCTAGGTCATCTTAATAACCAACATGGAAAGCATAACTTTCTAAACTATACAATAGTAGCACCATGATTGAATTAGTGTGAGTATCCATCTTTATGGTATATTTGGTGGCCTTGAATTTGATTTATAATGAAAAGAGATTTCATTTTTTAAATTTTCATTAAATAGGGGTTTCAATTAAAAAGAAATTTTAATAAAAATGGGTGATTTAAGAAATATTTTTTGAAATGGAATTTCAAAATTGGGAAATGGGTGTTCTAAATGATGTTTTTATGGGATTTTGTCCAAGGTCATGGTATGATTAAGGTGACATGTGATGTCATTTAAATCATTTTAAAATTGGGATCTGAATTGATTTTTATTAGGAAATACAAAAGGTATTGGTCAGATAATTTTTTTGGTTTTGTTGACCTTGTAAGGGGGACAATCTTTTTTAGAAGTCCTTTGTACAATCACGATTGTTGTGATTTTATGGTCTATAATTGTTTTACGATGATGCATGTTTTCAGTTTATCCCTATGATAAATCTTATTTTTGTATAAAAGTATATTGTTGGTCTGTGTGGATGGAATTGAACCTCTAGAAGGTTTGTATTAGAATTGGGATGAGCCTGAGATATGTGTCTAGGACTCATGTGATTAGCACCCTAGATATATATTGGTGAGTTATGTGATGAGAAACATGCCCTATATTCTATTTCTAGTATGTTCTTGGTAATTTTTCTTATTATAAGTGATTTACGATGACATGCAAAAGGATCTAGCGGAATGGAATCTCTATGAGTGAGATGATATGGGAAGGATCAACATGGTAGTGATGGGATCATGGTATGCATGATATTGAGCCATCCCCTGAGTGATTTAATAGTTTTTTGGAAGGGGAAATTCCCTGAGTGAGATAGCATATTCAACCACCCCATGAGTGAAAATAATTGGGTGATGTATGGATGTGCACCTTAACGAGTGATATGGGGTCCAATTTTTTGTTGTGTTATGGGTTATGGATGGATTTCCCTACGATGAGTGAGAATGTAGTGGTCAGTCGTTGATTTATCCTCCCTTGAGTGAGAAGGGATAATTGTATTCTTTTTGTGACATTAGACATGATATGGAACTCTACTACCATTCATTATGTATAGTTTTAGAAAATGGTGATACAATATACCAATCATCATCACATATGGTTCATCGATATGGTACATGGTGACTTCCTTCTATTGTGGAGGGTAAAAAGGTATGATCAGGTGATGTGGAAACCTGGTTAGCACATGATAACCTAACATGTATAAATGTATGTTAATTTTGTGTTATGTTTCCTAGTGGGTGTGTTAAACGAGAAAGAAAAATCTACATATGTACTTCGTGAACATACACTTGACTACTGCAACACTTAGTATGGTTGTGGAAATGGTGATTCTTACTAAGTTGTTGGACTTGCCCCTTTTAGTGTACATTAAAACATATTTGAATATATGTTGGTATACCTTAATGTTTTCACTCAAATTGCAAGTATCTCTTATATCTAGACACATGGAATAACTCTAATAGAATGTGGTGGCTAAGGGTTTGGCGGGATGATAATGTGAGTTGAAAAAGGGGACTATTATTTTTTTGTTATTGTTCAACGTGTGTAGTTTCTAGTTAGATGTTTTATTTATGTTATTATATTTAATATAATATTTATTTTTTATATATTAATTCATCATGTAGATATATTTAATACATTCTATTTTTTGAATTTGGGGTCCTTATTGACTCCCTGTTATATATCTACTGGTTTTTGCGATATTTGTTATACGAACGGGTTGTATTGAATTCTTAATAGAATCAAGTATGACCCCACAAGATTTATATTAGAGGGAATAGTCTAACAATGACTATTTTAATACTTGATACTTGTCTATATCCTTTAGAATATGGGGTATTTTTCTTATGTTTTTGTAGATAACCTTCACTTAGGTTCAATTCCATCGATCCACATTAGGGCTTTACAACACCCAAGAGCCTGTACCTCAACCCATTGAAAATGGATTTTCATTTGATAAACATTTCTTCTCACTAATTTTGGATCTTATCACTCCATTAGAATTGACTTAATTTTTATTTTTTAAGGTGAAAAATCCTCCATTATACCTTTTGATATCTTCAAAAGGTTATTATTATCAGTTATATTTGATGATCACCCATTATCACATATCTAAGGATTCTAAAATTATTTTACTTTTTATATAACCTCAAACACCACAAATTTATCTTTATTTTTTCACCTTTTGATTTATTTTAAATCAATAAATTTTTTTATTTTCTCTAGTATCATCATGAGACACTTGTTGGTGGTGTATCCGAGTAGATCACACCCCCACATGTTTATTGAATATAATTAAAAGAGTTTTGAAATAAAACCTTATCCAGTGGATATTTCCACATAAATCCTCTAGGAGTTTTATAATGAAACCCATCAATTCATATATTACCTTAAATAATCTATGTAGTAAATTACACCAGAACATAAATACATTGTGTTGATATATTTTGTATCACAAATAACTTCCTGTAAAGAGAAATATCTTTAGATAATAAATAGGTTCTTAAAAAGATTATCATTTTTTATCTAATTTACATTCTATTAAAAAAATTTAGTATTCTCATTCTTGGGATATATTTATATGACCTAAGAATTTACCATAGTATTATATTATATATTCATCTTGCTCCATACATCCTTTATTTTTTAATTGTTAGACCCATCAATGATTTATAAATGAATGTGTTCAACATTAAAGGTGATGAAATAAAATTCAGTTTCACATTATCAATACCTCCAAAATTTGAATTTTAATTTTTTGTGTCTAAAATTATGGTTTATTGTACCATAAAACAATATCCATGTATGATAGTATCATTATAAACATCATTAACTACCTCAAATAATTCACTATCTTCATTTACAAAATATTTGTGTTGCAACAAAGATATTGTTCCCGAATGAGGTAACCAATGCAACATAAAAGGAAGGGGAAAAGGGATCAATAAATTATAAAAAACCTAATGTTATAAATAATTGTATCTAGAACTAATAATACTCACACCCAAACAAGTATCTACCCACACATCATTCAAATTACTCCATAGCAAATAACCAAAACTCAACCAATAAAAAATAGAAGTAAAAATATCCATAAAGGATCACATTGATTTTTATAGTTCAATTTAAATACTATTTCATGACACATTACCCAAATTAAATAGGTTATAAATAAAATATTTACAATAGAAAAAAACTATAGTCACCCCAAATCACATGGTAATAAAATATATATCATAACAATGATATGTTTTTGTGCAAGGGACCCCTGATATATATTTACTGATGATTTATATAGATTATAGTTGTCTGTGTTGGTTATAATTACATTAGATAATTATGTAAGACCATCCTATTAACCATGAAAACCTCTAGAAATCATATTGATATCACATAATTAAATCATATATTAGATGAATAGTGCATGCATCTAAAACACATCCACCCACATACGTACTTCTGAAAGATTTTTGTGCTACCATTACAGTTGGTGGTTCCAGGATACCTCTATCCAATTATTGAAAAAACGAATCCAAATTTATTATTTAGAACTATAATTCCATAAAACCAAAATATTTTTTTATTTCCTATCATATTCAAACTCAACAAATTGAAATTTTCTAAACGACTTTTTTGTTTTAGGCAATTTTGAATCAAAATTATTCATTTATTTATTCTTTAAAATGGTATTTTCTTTGTTAATTTCAATAATAACATACATATCTTCAAGTATTTCATTTAAATATCTCATATTTCAACGTAATTCAATTCCATCTCAACAATGTATTCAATTTTTTCCTTTTTAAGTGATTTTCTCAAAAAATCATTATTATATTTTAAAACCTTTTTATCTCTTCTGAGAATCTTTTTTTATTTAAAAAAAATGAAGAGATCAATTATTAGTTGAAATATTTTGGTGATTAATCATAACTACTTCCATATTCACTACTAATACCTCTTTCTTTACTAGGGGAATCTTTAGGATTACCTAATTTATCCATAGAAGTAATTTTCCCTTCATGATCTGATTCCACTTTGTCTCTATCACATTCCTCATCACAAAATGTGATATTATGTTTTGAGAGAATTATATTCCTCATTAACTTTTTGGTTCTCTCTTTTTTACATTAGACGTATTTCTTCCATTATGAACACTTACCATCTTATTCATTATTTATTCAAATTAAGATTGGGCCATCTTCTATTTATCTTATTCTTTATCACATAAATTATCTAATATGTGTCCAAAAATTTTATAATTATAACACTTCAATATATTATTACCCTTATATTTACTATTACTTCATTTATTGCCTTTCTAGGGACATGGTTTTCGGTTACCAAATCCATGATTTGAACCTTCCTGGACTGTTTTGAACATTTTAATTCTTTAAAATCCATATCGTTTTCTAAATTTACTTTTCTCTTTATAGAATACTCTATTGTCATATTATAATATATAAAGTCATTTTTAATATTATCTAAGATATAATCATCCATTTTTTATCTTCATGGATAGATATATTCTTATCAAATTTATCTAAAATAATTATTATAAACATTTTCATGATAATGAAATCTCTAAGAAAATCTATATATATTTGAGTTGATCTTGAAACTTTATTCACCCAAGTGAAAAATCCATCCACTATTTCATATTTATCTATTAAAATATCTTTAAATTGATCCTAGAATGTTTGTAATCATGACTTCATCACTTTATTTACCCCCATAGATGTTGTGAACTCTCCTCCAAATTACACTAGATACTCTGGTTTTGAGACTTCTGTCAATTCCTTCTCTGAGAGGGATAAATATAACACATTGATTTATCTCCTATAATATTTTATATTCTTATTATTTAGTATTGTATAGTATATTCCATATTTTGATAATTTATTCCATTATTAGTGATGTCAATAATGTCTAGTACAAGTGATAGAACATATGGAACCATTATCTCTATCCATAGATGAAATACCTTTCCATTGAACAGAAGGAATACTTATATTTTTCCATAATTCATAGACTCTATAGATCCAACCGATCAATGATAAATAATTGAAAACATACTTAGATCTATAAAAATAAAAACATGGAACCACCTTCTGTAGTGAAAGGAAGCTTTTCCATGCCAAAGTAGTGTGTAAATCTCAAATAAATTCTCACCCAAGTGTAGGAAGTCAATACAATAATGTTTCAAGATCCAAAGGCATAATCTACTAATGAAGTATCTAAGAGAACATATTTTAGTTGGAAGTAACCACAATTTTTTATGTTGTTGTATTATTTGTAGAATGATCAAAAGGATTCACAATTTAAGGAAAATTTATCTTTCTTTTGGAGGAAGAATCATGCTTATTAACAACATACTCACCTTCATTTCCATGAATACACTTTTGGTTATTAAGGCACACAAGGAGACAATAAAAAATATTTATAAGATTATAATAGATTTCATATGGTATGCTAACAAGGGTGGTAAATGTTATTGGGGTTTATGGGCATGGATAGTGAGGCTTATCAATGAGGGGGTATCAGATTGGAGAGTGTTTTAGAGTCCATGGAATGCATGTAGGAAATGTTGGTTTGGGATATCGTCAAGGCTAACTATTTGTGGTCCATGTTCATAAAATATTGGTACATCTCAGATTGGATATGGTGGTCAACTGACATGGGTATGAATTATGGGATTTACCTTTTTAGGACATATCATATGGAAATAATTAAGGGGAAAGTTTAGTGGATTGTGGGATGTGGGGAAATTAGTTTTTGGAATGATAGTTTGGTGGGTAAGGAAATTTTATTCATAGGGTTACATGATCCAAATTTTTTCTTTTTTGGCTTCTTTCTTTATTAATATTATCAAATCAATAATCATAATGGATCAGAAGAAGTTATTTTTGGCTATTATATCATCTGGCAGTACTAATCAAAGTGTTCTCTCAGAGTATTATTCCAAAGGCTTCCAAAATAGGTTTTATCATGGGTGTATCCATTTAAACTACATGAGGGACATCTAGGTAGGAATGATTTGGTTTCAAGATATTCATTCTAAAATTAACTTTTTGGTTTAGTGTTTAAGGAATAGGGTTATTCATAATAACCAAAATGTGTCGAGGAAGCACATCTCATTGGTCTTTTGTTTGATGTGTTGTGATATCCCATGCTTGAAATATTTGTGGTATATATTTTTCAAAGGGTAATAGGCCATAAATATTTTGAGTTATACCATTTGGTGCATTGGAGTTTCAGTTTTCGGTAAATTTTTGTTGTAATTATTGGAGGAATGGTTTCAAGGAGTTGTACATAATGGAAGGGAAACAAAAATATATGATATGGTATTTTCAACAGTGTGTTAGGTTATATGGGAGTCTTGGAAAAGAGTTATAGGAGGTGGATGCTTCTCACACCTATGTATTTAGGTTCATGTATGGTCTCTTGTAGTGGAACTTTCATATCTTATTCCTAATAGAGAATCCTATATGTCTTTTAGGGGTCTGCTACCACGTATGATGTGGCCTTATGAGGAAAAAACTATTGGGTATCATGGAATATGGGCCTATTAGTATTGTACTAGAAGTATCTTTAAGATGAATATTGATGTTTCCTATCTGGTGAGAATTATGCTAGAAGGTGATCTGGTTAGGGATGACAGGGGTTCAGGGGTTCTCATCTTCAACTACTTTTATGGGTTGGAAACTTCTATCAGGGTATAGGATTGGGTGACATGTAGTGGTATAAACTTGTTCACTTTTTTCAGATTTTTTATTTCTACAGTGTAACCTGACTTCAATAATATGGATGATCTCTTTCATAAGAAAGCATGAAATTCTCTGTACTTGTCATACTTTATTAGGAAATATAAGATGTTTTTGTACAAGGGCATTGAGTTGATCTATACTTATAGAGAAGGAAATTTTTCATCTTGTCCAATGAAGGGTGTTCTAGTAATTTATTCATTATTTATAATTTCACGAGGTCTTTACTTCATGATTGTAATCTCTTTTTTGGGGTTATGCTCTTGGACTACATCACTTTCATCCACCATGATACTATTCATTATTTCTCCTTTATTGGAATAAAAAAGTTATTTTTGAATGAAAATACCAACACTCCTAATCTATGGGATTCCAATTATTGGTTTTTCTGATTTTATCTTCATTATGATGATGTGATGATGAGATATTTAGTGGGAAAGAACACATAAAACACAATGATTTATACAAGGACCACTGAATATTTTAATTAAGTGGTTAATCCCTTGTGAACAAATGTTTCTATCCAACAATAGAAATTCCTATTTTATTATCAATAAGAATAAGTACTTGAGATTTTATAAAGGCCCAAGATCATAATTATAAGAATGAATGATGAGTTCCTACGATTCAATCAATATTCATCTATTATTACCTCAAGTACCTTTAAAATTTAGATTCATTGTGAACCCTTATTCTTGAACTCAATTTCAAGATATATCCTTCTTAGATTAATCCTTGTAATGGATGTATGAACCTATCAAATATTCATTTAATCTCATGACAATCACTTTCATCTAGGTTTAGGCGGTACACAACTTATTTAAATACTTTCCTACATTAAATCATGATCACTATTGCTATGATGTGATTCTTAAATCCAAAATATATTCAGACTAATTCCAAATGATTTCAAATAGTCTTTGACTGGTATAATGCCATGGTCAATCTAGTTATGGTGAGAAGAGTAACATACCAATTTTTTTCATAAGGATTACTAAATTCATTTTTTATATTTGCAGGTTAGGTCCCTTAAAGTGGTTAAATGGTAAATTTACCACAGTGGTTGACTCTAAATTTTTGCTAATGGTTTCATTGAACTCATAATATGGTATTTATACATGGGCTACATTTTGGTCAAATTATGAGTTAGTAAGATTTTGAGGGTTATATAATTGTTATTCAACAAATTAATACTCATCCCATAACCACACACACATATTCTTTCAAATAAACATTGATTTTTTATAATAGAAAATTTGAATTTTTTTATTAATATTTTCATAGGGTTATGTGATGTTGGCATGTTTAATTTTATATTTGTTGTTTTTTGAAATAAATAATATTTAAAAAGTATTATTTTTATCCTTGAACATGGAACATTTTAATATCTTCAATATTGGGTCTTGAATAAAAATTTATAAACAATGGTTGAGTCCCTGATGAGAGTAATTTCCTAGAATAGTTATGATTTTCATTAATGACTTTGAACCCCAAGACTAAAAATACGATCTATTTAAACTAAATAAAAATAAATTAATACTTTTATTTGTTATTTATAGTGATAGGGTGGTTACCTATGATGTGACAAGGAATATAAAGTTCTACATAGTGACTACAAGATATAGAGAGTTCTAAGAACTTTTAATTTTATCATTCCTTAACTATTAAAAAAAAAGAAAAATACCATTTTATATGAAGGAATTATTTATGTTTTAATGATGGATTTTAATTTTTTGATAGTTATGGAATTAGTCCCCAACTTTATCTTTTTATTATTCACCCTCTATTTGAAATATGATTCGCAAGATTTATTTTTTAAGTGGGTAATAATTTCTGGGTAAGAAAATTAACCACTCATTCTATTTACACAATAAAATAAAATCATCATGTTAATTGTGTTCTATACCATTGTGGAGACAATGATAACCAAGGATCATTATGTGATCATAAATATTCAAGGAAAATCTGATGAGGTGGGAATTTTTATTATTTCATTGTCTTTATTTATTTTTTGTGATTTGATCCCCTTCAACTTTTAATATACTCCCTCAAAACATCTATGTTTATTGAGGGAATAAAAACCATTAATGGTTTATAATATTATTTATTATCAAATATTTTTTGGTAATCTAGTTAAAGACTATTTTAATGAGAAATTATCTATTTTTCTTTCTTTAAAAACTATTCTTTAGTGGTGATCAAAAGAAAACATATTTATTTTAAGCTTATTTATAACAAAAAAATTTCACTTTGATGAATATGTTTATATGTTATGAATAATTATAATTATTAATTGAGAATAATAATAATAAATAAATGATGCCTTATCTTCCTCTCAAGGAACACATAATGAATACTTTCATCATGTGCCTAGTATATTCATTGTGTGACATTGATTATTTATGGGATTTTATTAAATTGAAATATTGAGGTTTGAAAATGAAATATTATTAAATGATTAAATTATATTATTTTATCATCTTATAATGGATATAATATTTTTACTTAGATTATATTACTTCTTAAATCATTCTAGATACTATTTTCATCACTTTTTTTAGAATGGGAAAGTATGAGGATGAAGCCTACATTTTTTTCTATGAATTTTTTGTAACAATTTATTCTAACTTATTTTTATAACATAGTTTATTTTTTGTGATGATTAATTAAAATGATAATTATTTTTTATATAAATTAATATTAGTTAAAAAATTTCTTTTGGAATTTTAATTTTATTATCATGATTGTAATGAAATTAGAAACATCATATATAAATAAAACATTTTAATATTTCATAACAATCACATTCTTTGAAAAACCTAAACATGAGCCTTCCTTGGATGATTGATCATTCCTATGACCAAAAACATTTTGAATATTAATTGCTTCTTCATGCTTTATATCAATCATAATTTCACAATACTATAATGGAAAACAATTGGAGAATCACGGGTTCAATGGAAAAGCAGTGATAGAATGATAATTTTTAGACATGGTTCAATGAATGGTTAAATGATGATAGGATAAAAATGATGGATGGATTACAAGAGATCTAGAGAGGATTAGATGATGTTTCAGAGGAAATGAGCTATACTAAAAGTTAAGTCATGATAGGAATAGGAGGAAACTATAGCAATTGGATCATGAAATTCAGTCAAATGAATACATTCAATTTCTTGAATTTTTTCAACTACACATAATGGTGATTCAGGTAACATGCTATATATTTCACCATTTAATGATTCAATGTTATATTTAATACCCCTCCAAATAAAACCATATAATAATCATACCATGTGACAAGGAATTTTCTATACTAGGGTTACAATGGATTTTAAATGTTCATCACCATTTGACTTTAGGTCACACACCATATATCATGGAATTGTTTACTTCAATATGTTTTCATATAAATTCCATGTTATAAAATTAGGCCTACATGACAAGTGTTTCCTTACACAAACCATTTATGGTAGGTGTAGTTTCTTATCATGTATAATATACACATTCCCTAGGGCCATGTAATATTTACACACTATCTATCCAATACAGACACCATGCATAGGTGGCGAGGTGACATAAATTCTATCAAAATAACATGACATTATTTAATGTTGTTCTACACACAACCTGATTCTAGAGATACTATGTATTCTATATATGAATAACATTGAATTTATTTATAATATGTTAGATAAAATCTTGAACACTTATCCATACACACCTTTTACCCCACTGGACACACCATGTATGTGGATTTCACATGGGTTAAACTATAAAATAACACAAGTAACCTTGATATAGATCCCTACAATCCATGTACCCCATTGGAAATTACATAGACTAGGATACTTATGGAATACATCATGATTTATTAGACATATGATTTTCATTAATGTATGACTATTCTATTTTAACTATTTTCTCAAAGATAGTATTACAATGTGGTTACCTTGATGATTGTAATCTCCTCATGTTGTATTTTGAATAGTTAGAGGGTATCAACTCCTCAAGAGATATGATAAATGGAAAGTGATATATTTGGAGAAGAGATAGAGTAGGTACTTCCTATGTTTTGGGGCATGGTTTTATATTTATGGGTATATGGGTTCTCCTCTAGTGATATTCACATGATTGAGAATAGTCCATGTAAGGATAGAGTTTGAGTAATCTCGTGCATATTTTAAAATGGGGCTTCATCCATGGAGTTAGTATTCCCCCATATGTTGGGGTAGTGTTCTCTATTATTAGAGTCTATATCCCCCACTATATGTTGGGATATGGGATCAGTACTACCTTTAGACATTACAGATATACATTAATGAGGGGTTATGCCCTACTATGTTCTAGAGAGGTAGAATGAATGTTTTGTAATAATAAAATATCAGGAGTCATGGGATTTATGATGTATCAATATAAGAATTCCTTGGGATTCTACTGGATTTTATGACTTTGACTATACCTTCCCATTGCAACTTAAATATGTTCTATCAACCTCAGGTATTGTAGGACATAAACAAACCTATGCAAAATTGGTCTCTTGTGTGATCAGATCCTTTTTTGAGTTGAGCTATAAACATTGGGTTCTTCTTATTTGTATAGTTTTCTTGATATTAGGTAAAATCTATCCCCTTTAGATTAAATTATGTTTTTATGTGAATTGGTTTTACTTCAGTTACTATTTTATCTCCACTTTTTTAGGTTGTCCTACTAGTTATGTTTATACTCACCCCTATATAGACTTTGTGATCATATGTGATGTGTCAATATATACGTTGAGTAGTTTCAAGAAGACATTGATAGATGCAGATCCAGTGGATAAAAACTAATGATGTTTTTAGTTAGAGACAATTATAGAACTTTTCCATTCCTAGAGACAATGTAGAGATGAGGTTATATCCCATACTAAGAGTTATATTTACATGGGGGATATTATCATAAAAAATATAGATACATTTCTAGTTTTTTATTCTATGGAATTGTATTTAGCATTGTTGTCCCATTATCACATTATATATAATTCAGTTCCAATATATCATTCTATGGTGTTGTTGGATTTTATTATATATTGGGGATTCATTCATACTATATATTTTAATTGGTTAAGTAATACCATGTATGGATATTACTTATTGGTGACAATATCAATCCCTTCACATGTCGAAGGAGAGATTAGGGTGGCACACTTGGCATACAACTGGCCCTGAATGGGCCCTAATGGTTTGATTTGTCTCAAAATAGTATTGGTGTTATTTGAGTTTCATGTAAGGGTTTTAAAGTTAGTTTTATTATGAGGATTGATATGGGAATTAAGTAAGTTATTCTTAGTGGTTATTGAAGTAAATTATCAGATTAGGGAGACTACAGTAGGTGTGTTGTCCATTGTATCCTTTTTCCAGAATTGTGAGAACATGTTAGTCCACCAAGAACTCTAAAGCATCATTTTCAGGGCACATGTATATCGATACATGCATCATTAAATGAATAATTATTATGATTAATTTAATTATTATGATATATCACCTAAATATTCTCTAATTAAACTATAGGTGAAATGGTATTGACCTTTCTAGCCCATTATATTATTTGTTTTGGGTGTTAGAGATCTTGGGAGGAGGCTTGAGGAATAAAGGGTGGAGTTTGAGCTCAAATTAAAGATGGGGACTATTCAACCATCATATATGTATGTGATGTGATGTAGGAGGTTGGATGGGAACATGATTAGTTTCTGGGATGGCGTGTTGCATTGTGGAGATTAAGGTGTCAAATTTTAAGGGTTCTTTCTTTTTCAGAGATCTTTACAGTGTGGCACCTTGGAAACTGTGTGTTTTTGGTCTCGAGGAATTTACTGATTTTTATGTGAGGATATAATACCTTATACAAAGTGATATTCAAAAATAATAAATATTACTAATCATGTTAACAAAGTTAACCTTACTTTTTATGATCCAACATGATTAGAACTCCATAGTTAAGTGAGCCTATCCTGGAGTTGTATTAGGAATGATATCCTCTAGGGTAGTTTCCAAGGGTTTTTGTGACTAATAAAAAATACCAATGGAAGAACATGTCATATACTGTGGTGATAGTCAATGTTTAGATAAGTGAACCTAATGTGTAATAGAAAGTGGTGTGTTGGAAAGAAAACCAAGGTATAATAGGTGACCCATGGGGTTAGATGACTTTGTTCAGGGTCTAGGTAGTTCATTTCATGATACATATTATAAAATATATTACCTAAATAGAAATGAAATGGAACTTCCTAGGTTTGAGGTTTGGGGTCCATAGTGAGGATGTTTTTCCTTAAATGGGTAGAGAGTATAACACCCTAGAAAACATGATGCTAAAAATGTATAAATGTTACTACCCATGTTAACAAGGTGCGCCTATTTTTTACAAAGCCTACCTAATTATAACTCCACAATCATGTGACCTTGGAATAGAGTAGTGTCTGGATGAGTAACCTCATGGGAATTTTCCTATGGTGTTCCTGAGTAATGAAAAAATCAAACTATAAGAACATGTGATGTCCTTTGGGGATAGTCATTAGTTTGATAAATGACCTTGGTGGATAATATCTTGTGTTTTTTTGGAATATATCCAAAGTAATATAAGATACCCCTATAAAATTGAGACTTACAAGACTAAATATTACTACACATGTCACCAAGGATAACCTTTAATTTCAAGATACTACCTAATTAGAACTCCACATTTAAGCATGCTTGGTCTCGAGTAGGGTCAGGATGAGTAAAATCCTAGGAAATTTCCTAGGATGTGTCTGAGTGAGGTCAAAGCACACTGAAAGAACTTTTGGTGTCCTATAGGGATAGCCATTAGACAAATAAGTGACCTTATAGGGTATTATTCTACAGTGTGATGGGACGTAAACTAAGGTATTACAGGATACCCATGGGGTTTCATGACTTAGTTCATACCCCAAGGAGGTTGGGTTATGAAAAATGATATCAGATCCAATACACAATTGTATGTGTATAGGAACTTCATGGGATTTGAGGTGTGGGTTCTACAACAAGGATGTTTTTATTTAAAAGGTGGGATAATGAGAATGTAACAGACCTAAAAAATTGACACTTAAAAGAGTAAATATTACTACTCATTTCAACAATGTACACATTATTTTTCATGTTCTACCTGATTTAAAGTCCATATTTATGAAATATTGTCATTTAGTAGTGTCGGGATGTGTGAAATCATAGAAAGATTCCTAGGGTGTGTGGGAGTTATGATAAAGAACATTGAAAGAACCTATTTTGGAATGTGGGGATAGTCATTAGTCTGATAGGTGAGCCCACTAGCTAATAACCTATGGTGCTCTAGGAGCACATGAGCCTCAACCCAGTTGGTGAGGCATCCTTAAGTGCATCCACGAGACCCTAGTTCAAAACCAGGTAGAGGAATATTTCTAGGTACAGTAGCAGTATTGTACACTATGCGGGCACTGTAGCAGAGATTGTACACTATGTAGGTATTGTAGGAGAACTGTACATTGTGCAGGTAATGTTACAAGCACTGTAGAAGGTATTATTCGGTACTATAGCAGCTGGAACTATTCACCTTGGGCCATCGGTTTGGGCTAGGAGTCCTTAAGGCTTTTGGTCGACCCAGGTCTTTGGGTTATTAGGGCTTTCGGGCCACCTTTAAGGCCTTCGGGCCACCTCAAGGCCTTCAGGCCACATGCAGTTTCCCCATACAGACTCTACAAAAAAGGAGCATCCCAAGAAGAGGATTCAAAGCAGGTGCACTCACCAGAGTAGAGCCAAATGGATTGTTAGAATGCGAGGGTATAGTTATGCCATTGGGACTAGCCTGTGTTTTCACGGGAAGCCTAGACAGAAGGCCATGCGAAGGTGGAGACACTACTTGAAATTAAGCCTTTACCAAAAGTTTGAAACGATTAGTAAAGGATGCCAAACCATTGGTATACTATATACCAATGGTTTGGAAAACCATTGGAAAGTAAGGCGTGGCAGTAGTCCATTACTAACAGTTTTTGTAAAACCGTTGGGGAAGGAAGTGTAATCGGAGGATTGCCAAAGGATTTACAAACAGTTGGTAATGCTGGCAGTGTATTACATGTTTTACCAAAGGTTTGAATAACTGTTGGTATATATGAGTGTTTCCATGTTTTACCAACAGTTTACTAAAACAATTTGTAAAAATATGTACGACACTATACCAACGGTTTAGTAAACCATTAGTATAGTGTATTACCAGAATTCGACAGCACCTAAAATCCTCCACTGCACACTAAACTACACACCTGCATACACTCTTAACAGCAACAAAAACACCTGATATTGCAAAAAAATGCACATAAAAATAGCATACCAATATAACCATTGAATTTACCACAATTATAATCATGTATATGAACCCAATTACCCTATGCAATAAAAAATTTATAATTGAATTCTCAATTGAATACATGTAGAATGAATTATGTAATGAATTTTGATTTATGAATCAATTACACATAAAAAATTAATTATGTTTCATATATAATTCTTAATTATATATAACACATATATAATATGACATACAAGGGGTTGGGGGTGTCCTGGGGGGTGGGGGTGTCCAGGGGTGAGGGGCTGTCCACGGGGGGTGAGGGTGTCTAGGGGGTGGGTTATACAGAATTAAGAATACATACAAAATTGCATTTTCTACAACACATACATGATTTAATTCAGAAATTAGAATCTAATAACCCCAAAATAAAGTATCAACACAATCAAAATACGTTTGGTCGATTTTCCGTATACCAGTAGATTTTACTTAAAATGATGTTCATTTTAAACAAAAGGCATACACTTAGAGTGATACCGGCCACACCGTGACTCTGATTGAGGCGGGTTTGACTTCTACACATCACAGATAACATATGGATAATTTTCATAAAGATTCAATAGAATTGGAATGTGTTAGGTCAGATTTTAGCATGTCAGTTGTAGTTTTCACTTAAAATATTTTCCATTTCAAATAAAGGTGAGACACCTTGAGTGGTTCCGGCCACACCACGCCTCAGATTGAGGCGGGGTAGACATGTACACGTCAAATATGACCCATGTATCTTTTTCCTAAATTTTCAATAGAATCCGAATGCATTTGGTCTGTTTTCTATTTGTCAATTTTTGTTTTCACATAAAATGATTTTCATTTCAAACAAAAGAGAGACACTTTGAGTGGGTCCAGCCACACCACGCTTCATATTGAAGTGGGGTTGACTCATACACATCACATATGACCCATGTATCGTTTTTCTAAAGTTTTAATAGAATCTAAATGCATTTTGTCAGTTTTCCGTATGTTAGTTGTTGTTTTCACTGAGAATGATGTCCAATTTAAACAAAAGAAAGACACTTTTTGTGGTATCGGCCACACTGCATCTCAGATTAAGGAGAGGTTTACTCATACACATCACAAATGACCCAGGGATCGTTTTCCCAAAGTATCAACAAAATAAAAATGTGTTTGGTCAGTTTTCTGTATGCCAGCTGTTGTTTTCACTTAAAATCTTGTCCATTCCAAATAAAAGTGAGACAGTTTGAGTGGTGCCAGCCACACTGGCCCTCATATTGAGGCGACGTTGAATCTTACATGTCACATATTACCCATAGATAATTTTAGTAATGTTTAAAAAGAATACGAATGTGATTGGTATGTTTTCCGTATGTCAGTTGTTGTTTTCACTTAAAATGATGTGCATTTTAAACAAAAGAGAGACACTTTGAGTGGTTTCAGCCACACTGAACCTCATATTGAGGCGGGGTTGACCTGTACACATCAAAAATGACCCATGGATCATTGTACTAAAGTATCAACACAATCCGAATGTGTTGATCTATTTTCCATATGCTAGTTGTTGTTTTCACATAAAATCATGTCCATTTCAATTAAAAGTGAGACTGTTTGAGAGTTTCCATCCACACTGGCCCTCAGATTCAAATGGGGTTGACTCGTACACGTCACATATGACCCATGGATTGTTTTCCTGATGTTTCAATAGAATATGAAAGCGTTTTGTTAGTTTTCCATATGTTAGTCGTTGTTTTCACTTAAAATGATGTCCATTTTAAACAAAAGAGAGACACTTTGAGTGGTGCTGGCCACACCACATCTAGGATTGGGGCGAGGTAGACTTGTACACATCACATGTGATCCATGGATCATTTTTCTAAATTTTTAACAGAATATGAATGCATTTTGTTTGTTTTCCATATGTCAATTGTTGTTTTCACTTAAAATGATCTTCATTTTAAACAAAAGAGAGACACTTTGAGTGGTTCCAGCCACACTATGCTTCGGATTGAGGCGGAGTTGACTTTTACACGTCAAATATGACCCATGGATCGTTTTACTAATGTTTCAACAGAATCCGAATGACATTGGTCAGTTTTCTGTATGTCGGTTGTTGGTTTTACTTAAAATGATGTCCATTTTAAACAAAAAGAGAGACACTTTGAGTGGTGTCGGCCACACCGCACCTTAGATTGAGGCATGGTTGACTTGTACTCATCAAAAAATGACCAATAAATCGTTTTCCTAAAGTATCAATTCAATCTGAATGCGTTTGGTCAGTTTTTTGTATGCCAGTTGTTGTTTTCACTTAAAATCTTGTCCATTTCAAATAAAAGTGAGATAGTTTGAGTGGTACTAGCCACACCGACCCTCCAATTTATACGAGGTTTACTCGTACACATCAGATATTACCCATGGATAGTTATCCTAAAGTTTCAACAGAATCCTAATGCATTTGGTCGGGTTTCCATATGTCATTTGCTGTTTTCACTTAAAATGATGACCATTTTAAACAAAAGAAAGTCACTTTGAGTGGTGCCGGACACACCGCACCTCGGATTGAAACAGGTATGACTCGTACTTGTCATATATGACACATGGATCATTGTACTAAATTTTTAACACAATATGAATGTGTTTGGCTGGTCTTCCGTATGCCAGTTGTTGTTTTCACTTAAATTGATGTCCATTCTAAACAAATGATAGACACTTTGAGTGGTGTTGGCCACACCGGCCTTCGCATTGAGGCGGGGTTTACATGAACATGTCACATATGACCCATGTATTCATTTTCCTAATGTTTAAATATAATCCTAACGTTTTTGGTCAGTTTTCCATATGCCAGTTGTTGTTTTCACTTAAAATGATGTCCATTTTAAACAAAAGAGAGACACTTTGAGTGGTGCTGGCCACACTGCATCTTAGATTGAGGCGGGGTTGACTCGTACTCATCCCAAATGACCCATGGATCTTTTTACTAAATTATCAACACAATAAGAATGTGTTTTATTCAGTTTTCCATATGCCAATTTTTGTTTTCACTTAAAATAATGTCCATTTCAAATAAAAGTGGGACAATTTGAGTTGTTTCGGCCACACCGGCCCTCGGATTAAGGCAGGGTGGACTCTTAAACATCACATATGACCCATGGATCGTTTTTCTAATGTTTCAATAGAATAATAATGTGTTTGGTCTATTTTCCATATGTTAGTTGTTGTTTTCACTTAAAATGATGTCTATTTTAAACAAAAGAGAGACACTTTGAATGGTGTCGGCCACTCCATGCCTCAGATTGAGGCGGGGTTGACTCGTACACATCAAAAATGACCCATAGATCATTTTACTAAGTATCAACACATTCCTAATGCGTTTGGTCAGTTTTTCATATGTCAGTTGTTGTTTTCACTTAAAATGATGTCCACTTCAAATAAAATTGAGACACTTTGAGTGGTGCCAGACACACTAGCCTTTGGATTGAGGTAGGGTTGACTTATACACGTCACATATGAACCATGGATCGTTTTACTAAATTATCAACACAATCCTAATGTGTTTGGTCAGTTTTCCATATGCTAGTTGTTGTTTTCACTTAAAATCATGTCCATTTCAAATAAAAGATAGACAGTTTGAGTGGTGCTAGCCACACCAGCCCTTGAATTGAGGAGGGGTTTACTCATACAAGTCACATATTACCCATGGATCGTTTTACTAATGTTTCAATAGAATCCTTATTTGTTCGGTCAATTTTCTGTATGTCAGTTGTTGTTTTCAGTTAAAATGATGTTCATTTAAAAAAAGAGAGAGAAACTTTGAGTTGTTTCGGACACACTATCCTTTGTATTGTGGCGAAGTTGACTCTTACACATCACATATGATCCATGGATCGTTGTCGTAAATTTTCAATAGAATCTGAATTTGGTTGGTTTTCTGTATGTCGGTTGTTGTATTCACTTAAAATGATGTCCTTTTAACACAAAATAGAGACACATTGAGTGGTTTCGGCCACAACGCACCTTGGATTGAGTCGGGGCTGGCTTGTAAACGTCACAAATTACCCATGGATAATTTTCTTAAATTATAAACACAATCCGAATGATTTTTGGTTGTTTTCCGTATTCTCGTTTTTGTTTTCATTTAAAATCATGTCCACTTCAAATAAAATTGAGATAGTTTGAGTGGTTCCGGCCACACTGGCCTTCGGATTGAGGCGGGGTTGACTCGTACACATCACATATGACCCATGGATCGTTGTCCAAAAGTTTCAACAGAATCTGAATGCATTTGGTCAGTTTTCTATATGTTAGTTGTTGTATTCACTTAAAATGATGTCCTTTTGAAACAAAAGTGAGACACTTTGACTGGTGTTAGCCACACCGTTCCTCGGATTAAGGCGAGGTTGACTTGTGCACCTCACAAATGACCCATGGATCATTTTCCTAAAGTATCAACACAATCTGAATATGTTTGGTCAGATTTCCATATGTCATTTTTTTTACTTAAACGAGTATCCATTTTAAACAAAAGAAAGACACTTTGAGTGGTACCGGCCACACCATACCTTGGATTGAGGTAGGGTTGACTCGTACACATCACAAATGACACATGGATTATTGTGTTGAAGTATCAACACAATCTGATTGCATTTGGTTGGTTTTCCATATTCCAGTTGTTGTTTTCACGTAAAATTTTGTCCATTTCAAATAAAAGTGAAACACCTTGAGTGGTACCGGCCACACCGTGCCTCGGATTGAGGCGGGGTCTAGGAAAGAGGGTGGGTAATGTATCTAAAACTCAATCGAGGTATCATAAATTGAATTTTTATAGGACAATGAACCTCCACAGGGTGTCATCTTGGAGAAAGGGCAAATCACAGCATTACCGCGGCGTAACCACGGCGTGACCATCGAAGGACCGCGGTGTGACAGCGGCATGACCACGACGTGACCTCAGCATGACCGCAACACGTTGGTCCAGTCCAGTGACATCTGTTGGGTAGCATCTTCTGGCCAAGAGCGAAGGGAGTGGGAGGAAGCGGGGAAACATTTCGGTCATCACCTCTATCCCCATTAACTATGGGTGGGTAATGTATTTAAAACTCTATCTAGGTATCATACATCGAATTCCGATAGGACTGGGAACTGCCGTGGGATATCATCTTGGAGCAGGTCCAAATCACAGCATTACCGCAGCATGAACACAGCGTGATCGTGGCGTGACCACGGCGTGACTGTGGAGACCGCGGCGTGATTGCGGCATGCCCGTGGCGTGACCGCATCATGACCGCGTCCTGACCACGGCGTGTTGGCCCAGTCCAACAACATCTGTGGGGCAACATCTTCCGACCAGGAGTGAATGGAGCGAGAGGAAGCGGGGAAACATTATGGGTGTCACCTCCCTCCCCATTAACTATGGGTGGTTAATTTATTTAAAAATCTATCTTGGTATCTTACATCGAATTCTGACAGGACTGCGAACCACCACAGGGTGTCATACTAGGGAATGGCCAAATCATGGAATTACCACGGAGTGACCGCGGAGTGACTGTAGCGTGACCGCGTTGTGACCACAGCGTGACCGTGGCTTGATCGCGACATGACAGCGGTGTGTTGGCCCAGTCTAGCGACATCTGCGGGGAAGCATCTTCCAGCCAGGAGCGAAGGGAGTGGGAGGAAGCGGGTCAACATTCCAGCCATCGCCTACCTCCCCATTAATTATGGGTTTTAAAAAATGACATCGTCAGTGTTTTTAGATATATAGGCTTGGGAAAACACCAAAAGGGGTGGCCGATATGCTAGAAAAACACCCAAAACAGGTTTCTCCATAAGATAAGGTCACAACAGAAATGATAGAACAAATCAACTATTTAATATGTTATAAAAAGGGATAATCGGAAGGATGTAGTGAGCAGAACAACGACACAACATCGAAAGGGAAACGAAACAATGGAAAAGAATCATACACCCTAAACTATCACTATGAGTTTTCGCAGACAGCGCACCTCCGTTGGAGGAGTTTTATTATAAAAGCATGACTTTATTTATCAAATGAAACAACTATATTAAAGAAAACTTATTCAAGATATGAAATTCAATATAATTAAGTAGAATTAAGAATGATGCTAAATTCAATTTAAAGAATTCATAAATTAAATAGGCTACGAGAGGGACTCTACCTCAAGGTGAAACCAAGATATCCACTTAATCTCTTGGAGCTTTCTAACTAAAAGCTGCTCCTCCTCCACTGGATATATGCACCTTCACACACATGTAAGGACACTTATCCCCTATGCACACACCCCCAGGGCCATGATTATGTGGAAGGTGATCCATTCACATATGCTTATATTCATATATCAGTCTCCACTCACCTACGTATGCATTTATATATATATATATATACATGGGTACACCTAGACCCAAACGTGCATAATCCCTGCCATGGGTGACTATACTCGTAACAGGGGAACCCACATACATATACTTACTTACCTATGCACACGCAGGTGAGTCTCCCTTGACTTGGAGACTCGAAACCAATGAGTAGGGATCAACGCACTACTCAACGGAAATAAAAAAACTTAAAACACATGAAGGACGCTACATAACCAGTGAAAAACCAACCAATGGAATTAAAGCCTTACCTAGATTTCCAGCGGAGAACCAAATCCACCGAAACTAACACAAAAAGATCCAACGCCCTACTGAAAACATAATATGGAGTCAAAACACTAAATCCCAAAATACATGAGGTGCGAGACAAGTAGTAACCATAGAATCTTACCACGAATCAAAGACGATGGAATGAATCAATCTGAACTACTTCTGGACCCCTTCGCAGAATATAACTACCCCTTATTCACAGAAAGAATTCAAAAATCTAAGTGACCAATGCGATAAGGAAAATAAAATAAAAACTAAACTAAAACATACCTGTCTTCTGCGACTATACCTATCACCGCCAAACATATAAGTACCACAACGCCCCATGGGTCAAATCATGTTACTGAAAGCAAAGGGAAAATAGATCAATGTTCCAAAATGATACTATCAAATAGTAAATTCCTACTAATTAACAATTACTCTTTCTATTAATGGTATATAATAAATTTGGCCCGAGTTTCAACTTAGTTTGGTTTTGTTCTATATAAGGGATGTTGTCTTATTATTCTTGGTTTTTATGTTTACACTTGAGATATTTATTTAAAAATGATGCATGTATTTGGAATTATTATTTATGGTTTTAGTTCTTAGCATGTCGCCATGGGGCTTATCCACTAAGATGATGGTCATACTAATAGGTCGCATTTCCTTAAACGTTCCACCATGTATGCTAGAGGCTAGCAACTACCAGTGAGGTCTTATTGATGGTACGGTGCAGAGATTATACCGTCTAGATCAGAGTATCACAACAGTTTAGCATATAATAAATAACAGAAAAGTGTGAAAGTAGTAATAAAAGAATGAAACAAAATCAGTAGAATAATATAATATTTTAATAAAATGTGGACAATGTAAAATTATAGCAAGAATGTATAATATATTAAGCTACTAGTATAATATGTAACAAATACTATAAGAAATACAATGAAATAAATTCAAAACTACCAAACAACTATCTCTACGAGCATCTCAAGCTCCAGATAGGTCATGTTTATCCTAACTCCCATGTAAAAAATAAAACAACACAAGAAATAAAAATAGGTCCTACAAACAAAATGAATGCTCTGGTACCCTAGTGCAATGGCAGCTCGGGTAGGGTGTGAGACATAAATCTCAGTTGGTTGGCACCGTTGTTGTGTAGCCCAATCCAAATAGTGCAATATATATTAAGTTAGTGTTTTATTTATTGGAAGTGTAGGGAAATGATAAGTAAAATGACAACAACATGGTCCAGGTTCCTAAATGTTCCCACATCCCATACTGCCTACATTGGCCTAAGATGGATATCAGAAAAGAGTTACATGTGTATGTCATAATACATATAAAATGTTTCAATGTAAACAAGGTAACTAGAAAAATAATTCCTCTAAGCCTGTTCTCTTTCATGGGGTCTCTAATCCATTTCAACACATTAATAAGAAAAAGTATAAGAACATATTATCAAGAAAGGGCATAATGGGATCATAAGATCAATAAAATATGCATCTCACAAGAGAAAACAATCAATAACTCAAATATGTTAGAACCTATGGGGGAGTCTCGTGCATTCTAATGCGATCTAAAAGAATCCTAGGTATCACAATTGGAAAATATGATAATCCAATACCACTAACTCCATCCATAGAGATCCAAATGGATTCCAGTGTATAACTACGATGTATGGTAACTCCTATGTATGTCCAAAGTATCTCACAAAAGGGAATGAGTGTCACCCATGACATAACATAGACATTTGTCCAAAAGATCTATCCAAGATTTCTCCACTATAGAACTATTATCACTTTGGAATATAATAAACCACTCATTAATCCCTCACCAATAAAACCAAATCATCTCCCTCAGCAGGTCGTGGTATAACCACCCAAGCATGGGAGTGCATCCATGAATCCTTGATACGGAACACATGTTCTCTCCGGAACCATTTTAAGAGAGATATATCAAGAAAGGAATATAGTACAGGTAAATTCATTTTTAATATTACATTACACTGAATAAAAATCACATATCATCAAGGTCGTGGAAAGATCCCAAGCTACCAAGCTGGCCAAAAGACACAATTCAAGCCATCATAATGGCATACAGAATTTATCACAAAATCAAGCATGTAAAAATTACATGGAATTACTAGAATTTAAATATTTCAAACTAACAAGATTATAATATAGATGAATCCACTAAAAATTACATGGAATTACATGGAATTACTAGAATTTACCCAATAATTCCCCACACCATGAGTTGACTACTAACCAAAACTCTAGAAAATGCACGATTAATATGAATGGTTATCCTAACTATGTTCCTAACAATTCATTCCTTGTTGCCTCATTTTTTTAAAAAATTAGACTAATTATTACCTGGAAATACCGATCAAGAACCCTAGTAGGGGGAGAGGGAGTTGAGAGGGGGGTTGTCCCGTAGGGTGTTCGACCATGGGGGGTCTCGCGCACGATTGGAGAGGGGGACGAGGGACGTCGGTCATGGAGTTTTAGGGGAGGGGGATATCGTTAAGAGTGGGAGATGAGAGGGGAGGTGGGAACATCGCCGGGAGCCAAGAGGGGAGGGGGACATCATCGTCAGAGAGGGAGCCGAGAGGGGAAGGGGAATGCTGTCGGATGAGAGGGAGGGGGCCGGGAGGTGGAGGCAGAGGCCGAGAGGAGATCGATATCTGGGATGGGGGAGGGGGGAGGGAGGCGGAGGTCGAGGGATCATGATCCCTAAATTTGGCCTTTAAAAGTTTTCCTTCCCAACGGTTTAACAAAACCCTTGGGAAAACCCAACATAAAATATTATCTATAATGGACTACTAATGATTATAAAACTCTATTTCACAATCCCATGGAACAAAAAACATATCTATTGACCATTATCTGAAATGATAATGAATGTTAACCATACAATAAAATGGTTCGATGGGTGGAAACCAATTAATTTTTCAAATAAGAACCCACCCACAAAATGATATATTGGGAAATGATGCACTAAACTTTACAATGGGAACTATCCCATTAAGTGGTGCAATAGTTACTAAACCAAAAAACATTGTGATGTTAACCATCTTATTAAAAGATATCACATCCCAACGAGGATCATTAGTTTTCCTCCATCACTATCAATATGATTTAATCCATTTCTAATGAATTTTAACCGGGTTCTAATGACT
The DNA here is from genome assembly GCA_963277665.1 of Viscum album. Classification (NCBI taxonomy): domain Eukaryota; kingdom Viridiplantae; phylum Streptophyta; class Magnoliopsida; order Santalales; family Viscaceae; genus Viscum; species Viscum album. The sequence continues at coordinate 688,355,447 of OY728150.1, forward strand.
GCACTCTTGATATAAATGATGAAACACATCTTTTTACATTTAAATATTTACAAGTGGTATAATTCTATAATCTTAGTATTGGTGAATAAAAAAATATTTATAATAAACATGACACTAAATAAGTTGTTATCAATCCTATTGAAATATCCTAGTGAAATGTTCATTGATCAAGAACCATGTACCAATAGAAGTTCCAGTCATAAGGGTATACACCAAAACACCCATTATCAAACACTCATCATATCATCATAAAAGGAAAGGGTCTCAAAAATTCCATTGGGTATCTACTCCCCATGGATTATAGGATAATATCTACTAAAGAACATATAACTATATTATAGTTGTAAAATTAAAAGATCTTCAACATGATAAAATAGTGGAAGTGTAGGAAAAATTGAGAAAACTAATAACATTACAATTCTTGGGTATACCACAGTGCACGGACCTCTGGTTTAGGCCAAATGAACACATAAAATAAAAAAATAGGTGGAAAATAATGAACGAAAGTTACCACTTATAGATTTGAAGTGAAGAACAAAACAACTATCTGGTCGAAGGGTGGAAGAATTATCCGATGGAGAGAGCTCTCTGTATTGTGATTAAGGTCTACAATTCGGCAAACATGGGATTGGGGCTGGTGGCAATTTTAGAGGAAAAAATTCCCAATGGTTTTAAACAACCATTGGGAAAGGCTTCCTAAAACATCAAAAATCCAAACGGTTCTGTATAACCATTGGGTAAAACTCATCTAAATTACTCTATTCCAACAGTTTATTGAAACTGTTGGGGAAAGACCAATTAACATCCCTATCCCAATTGTTTTCATAAACCGTTAGGAAAAATCCAATGATAAATCCTCCATTTCTATTAGTGAGAGCTACTATCACAATGTAGATGCTAGGGAGGGGAAGTTCATTGTAGATAGTCTGGTTGAATTTCCTAAGACCTTCGAGTCATGTAATCTCCTAACCCTATAGGTCTTGTAATCTCAGATCCTATCAGCCTTGTAAGGGTTACCCCTCATCCTATGAAAAGTGGGTTATCAAAAATCAATAAAAAAGAAGGCCTTCAGGCTATTCGGGCTATGGGGATCTAGGAGGCACCCAAGGTATTACTGGATTCCCATGGGTTTAGATATCCAGTTTCACAGCCTGATATGGTCGGTTGTAGAAAAAATACTTTTAGTATGGTCCATGATACAACAAAGTAGAGACCCAGGGATCCGGTTACATGCCTCTATTGGTTTGGGGTAAAATGAGACATGATACTTATACTGAGCTATGGTTGGGTTTTGAAATATTTAGGTAACGATATGAATATGTGTCTTACACCATGTTTTATCCCTAATTTTATCGGATTTGGGGTGTAACTAACCTTCCCATGATGATGCAACACATCAACAATCCCAACCCACCACTAGGCTAAAAGTCTATTCTAGAACTATATGGGTGGGAAACAATTTCCTAGGAATTAAGGAATGAGATCTTTGAAATCATTTTACCCTTAAATAATAAATTACCAAACCATAGAATCATGATGAGAATTCAATATGATAGGTAAAAATAAAAATATAAACCAATAATCGCATAACCAAATAATAATTTAAACTAATTACTTAAATAAAAGGATAAAAATTATGAAAAAAACCAATACAAGAGATAATATCAAAAATATAAATAAAATTGGTTGATTTTTACTGATATAATAATAAATAAAAATTTAAACAAAACTTGGACCATACTGTGACACTATTTATATGAAATCAAAGGTTTCTCACTACCTCTAAACTCACAATCAACAACCCAAGAAATGAATCCAAAACAGAATATGAAACCTAGAACCTATATGTAAGATTTGGGACACACATACAAAATATTTATATATAGGGAGTGAGTTGATAGGCCTACTAGGATACTACCGATGTGTCTATACAATTCCTTTCATCAAGTAGTTCATGAATTCTAGTATAAAATATAATATACAGTATTGTTTTTCATTTTATAAATATTGAGAAAAAAACATATATTTAACTATAATTAGAGAAAAATTTCTTCTTTCTAAATATGGGTTGAAACCCATGAAAAATAAGATCCTTTGATTTTCCTGAAAACAAATCAAAACCATTTTCCTCTTTTCGAAACTATTTTTCAAGCACTAGGAATAAAACCAATTTTTTAACAAAACATTTAAAAATATATTTGAAAAACAAACATTAAAAATTATTAAGGAAATGATAACCAACCATAAAGAATGGAAATAGTTTACCAAAGGAACCCACATATCAAAAGTGTAAAGAAGAGAAAGTATTACAATGGTTCTATAAACATAGTAAGCATAAGGGGATACAAACAAGTACAAAATGAGAATCTCATTCATGAAAACACCAATCAAAGACTATGTGTCATAGGATATACCAATGGTACTAATGTGACATGATCCTAACTGCACCATAACACAATACCAAATAACATCCTATATTATATCCTAAAAAAATACAAAAGCCACCTGACTTATCCACACAGGACTCACTAGGGGCACTCCCCTCACTTCATAAAACCAAATAACCAGGAGACACTAGATACAGTGTTAGATAACAAGTATAGCATGAATCAAGATCTCAAACATAGTTACTCAAGTTCCCATTACAAAAACATAGTAGAGGTGAGTAGACAAGCAATAAATGATTAACAAAGTAGTTATAAGCAATAATTGTCCCTCACCTCAAATTCCATTGTATAGAATAACCATTTTCCACATTGTAAAATCATCACATGATATTAAAAAAACCACAACTGGTGAGACAAACATAATGGGAAAAAATTATGGAAAAAAAGTAGCAAGGCATTTATTTCATAAGGTGAAAGTAAGACTTTAAAATAAACCCATCTTGGGATTCAAATCTATTTTCATTTTATGAAATATCATAATTAAAAATCCCTTTTAGAATTAATTTAGAAAACAAAACCCCTTTTCACTCCAAAAATCATATTTCAAAATAAAGGATGAAATAGAAGAACTGACGTTTTTCTAAGTCGAATCAATTTTCAATGTGTCTCCATCCATGGAGAACTCCAAAACTTGAAAAAGGGACTCCTCTACTAGCCATAAAAAATCAAACCCAAGGTTAAAACTAACCTAAACATGAACCCTAGATTGAAAAATGATTTAGGGTTTCGAGAGAAGGGAAAAATAATAAGAAAAAGGTAATTTAAAAGAGAAAATGATATATAGGGAAGGGTATTAAGGAAATAAAGGTTTACCATGGGAATCCAAAAGAAATTCAAGTAGGGGAGGCCACAAATTGGTGGTGAAGGAAGGGAGATAGATTAATTTCCACATCCAAGGAAAACTAAATGAGTTAGGAGGAGAATTAGGGGATAAATAATTAAAATAATATATGGAATTTAGGTATTTTCACTTTTAAGTGAATTTGGAAGACATCATAGTTTTGACACACGACTTTCCAATCTGTGCACAAAACTATATGGGATCTGGTATCTAGGGCACCCTAAACTGCATGGTTTGATTAACATGGTTCATCCTAATCATAAACTAACTATGTGGGTAACTCCCACACAAAAAACCAAGCTATATAGTTCACCTAGAGACCCACAGGTTTTGATAAAATATCTGTCATCGATGAAAAATGGCACTATCAAAACTGAAAAACATGCATTACAATTTCTACTAATTGTTAAAAAATCATGTACCACCCAAAAACTTTTCAAAATTTAAGGAAAATTCCATAATCTCCAAAAAATTAAAAAATAGACCAAAATTAAATATTAATAATAATAATTTTACGTATGGGTGTTACAATTCTCCGAACCATTCCACCTTCTTCCCCAAAAAATTCTATTTCCAAAGTAAAAGGAAATAGAAAACAAAAAAACTCCTCATCCCAATTTAGGAGATGGGAGGGATTGCGGAAAATACTTAGGAGGATTTAATAAAAAAATAGTCAATACAATCCACCTCCATAAGTGATCAAATGATATCCCCTAAAAATATAAAGAGATTTTCCACAACCATGAAAACTCTCCAAGAATAACTCCACAAGATCAATTATCCTAATGCCCTAAGAAAAAGTCTATAAAACCAAAGCCTCCCCACCATTTAAAATTAAGATAAATTGGTGAAAAAAATTAAAATTCTCCTAAAAAGGGACTATTAACACCAATAAACACCATTCACATGAAAAACCAAGGAAATTAAATCCTTAAAAAAACACAAGACACCATATACAAGAAACAAACCAAATTCTAAAAGAGGAATCCAATCCACAAAAACCTCAGAATTTCAAGAAATATGATTCCATAAAACCACTAATGTATCCAACCAAGTATCTCCAACCTAAAATTAACAAGATAAACAACCAAAATAAACCTCAATAAGGAGTGAAACAGATTTAAACATAGGAAAAAAGACAAATAGATATTGTTAACCAATGACCTGATACATAAAACCCCACTCGAGGTGAATCCAACAAGGTTAAAACCGATGACCAACCAGTGCATGATATGAACTGCCTCACAATAAGTACTAGTTACCCAAATATAAACCCATGTACTTTCCTATTCCTTCCCATAATTTATCAAGCCTCATCACATAAATAATTATAAAGAAACAAGTCTAACCAACCACGAATGAGAATAACCACAATATAACTAACATCCCATAAGAACATCCTAAATATCAATGATCACATCTCGTTCTAATAGAAGAAAACAATAAAACTGATTACTATCCCAAAATTACACCTAAGACTTCTACTGATGATTCATCTTTCAAAACTTTTAAATATAGACTAGTTGACAACAGAAAAGGTAGGACCTCAAAGCTCTTATATTTGATGGCTTAGAGTTCACTCGAGACCCACAACAGATGCAAATGAGAGATATATTATTTGTATGAGTTTTGATAAGGCATTTAGAATAACGAGTCTTATCTAGATGAACCTATAACACTATCACATCCAACTTCTGCTCCCCACTAGAGGGGTTACCTTCAAACCCACTCGGTGGGGTATATGCATCACCCATCATCAGTTTCCCAAACTGACCAACATCCACATTAATAGATTTTTTAACCACCTCTTATATTTTTAGGAGAGATCAAAGAACAATCAGTCTGACATGTATGTGAATACATCTAATTTAGAAAAAATCTTTCAAAGAGTGTTTGAAGACTAGCTTGCGAGACAAGGTTATTGATTCCAAGAAACAATCGACATACTCTTTTAACATTCAATCACTCAGATAAAGGCTCATGATTGTAAGTGCTTTCGCCACCTGTACTTACTCTGGATAAATCCACTAAATGAACAATATATTGAAAAATTCCCAAGATAGTTCCTTTAATAACTATGAAGGAACCATGGATTCCACAACGGAATAAATGACCTTTTCTTATGGGCCCTACACCCATTGCAAATAGTACTTCAGAAGAAACTATTTGGGACGAAATTCTAATTTCGTCGAAAATTGTATTAAATAAAGATGTATCTGTGACGGGTAATCAAACCCATCAGAAATACTACTAGTGTGCTTTCCAATCAAAACATAGGAATGTGTATTTTTGATTGGAACCAAGTCTCATCACAAATACCCTTGGTCATGTAATGGTAATTGCGACAGGATCATTCACCCGTCCCAAATACTCTGTCAGTTGGGGAGTATTTGCGATGGGACCCCTCACAATTAGTTTTTTAAGCGCTGCCTCAAGCATTTATTGGGGGAAATATTTTCAACGGTTTACATCGCAAATAGTCATTTTACGTCTTATATAACCTATACCCACCATTTTTTCTTTCCATTCAATAATTCTCCTATCATTTATTCAGTTTTCCCTCAATCTTTATGTAGAAGAATAAATTTTTAAGAGGAAGGAAATTTGTATGTTTATGGTGCACAAAAGTTTATCTTTTGAGATATTTATGTAATGTTTTGGTATTATATTATATTATATTTATTTTATTATAACATTTTAATATTTTTAATTAGTTATAATTAGAGTCAATTAAAAATCATTATTTAGAATTAAAAGTAATTATTTATAATTAGAAGTAATTATTTATATTTGGAAGTAGTTATTTTAAATTAGTAATATTTAGTTTTAATTAGTAGAAATGTTTTTAATTAAAAAGTAAATAGTTTATAATTTGCATTAATTAGTTTTAATTAGCGGTAAATAGGTATAATTAGCAGTAACTAGTAATAATTAACAGTAATGAGTAGAAAAGCAGTAATTAGTATTAATTAGTGGTAATTAGTAAAAATTAGCAATAACTCAAAACAATATTAAGAAATAACATTAATTAGTAAAAAAATTGTTCTAAATTAATAAAAAATAGTAATAATATGTGATAATTAGAAGAAATTAGTAATAATTCACAACAACTATTAATAATTACGGGTAATTAGTAAAAATTAATGCAAATTGGTATAAATTTGCAGAAATTATTAATAATTAACGTTAATTAAAAAAAATAGCGACAAATAGTAATAATTAGCAGCAATTAGTAAAAAATAGCAATAAATCCAAATAATTATTAAAAATTAGCGGTAATTTATAATTATTAACAGTGATCAGTAAAAAATTGATACAAACTAATAAAAATTAGTAATAATAAGTGATTGTTAACATTATTTAGTAATTATTAATTGTAATAAGTAATAATTAGTAGTAATTACTAAAAATTAGCATTAATTAGTAAAAACTAGAGTTAATTAGAAAAAATATTTAGAAATTAGTAAAAATTAGTCGAAATTAGTAAAAATTAGCGGAAATTAGTTAAAAATAGTCGTAATTAGTAAATATTTTTGGTAATTATTAAAAATTATAGATAATTTAACATTATTTATTAATAATTAGAGGTAATTATTAATAATTAGTAGTATGTTGTATTAATTTGTATTAATTTGTATTAATTAGTAATAATTAGTAAAAATTAGTGGTAATTAGTAGTAATTAGAAATAATTAGTGCTAGTTAGTAATAATTAGTAATAATTAGAAATTATTACTAATAATTAATGATAATTAGTAATAAGTAGTAATAATTAGTAATAATTAGAGATAATTAGTAATAATGAATATTAATTAGTTATAATTATTAAGAGTTTGTAATAATTTGTGATAATTACTAATGATTAGTATCAATTTGTAATAATTAGTATTAATTAGTGGTAATTTGTTTTAAATAGTAATAAATAGTAATAATTAGTGATAATTAGTAATAATGAGTAACAATTAGAAATAATTAGTAATATCTAGTGAAATTTAGTATTAATTAGTTATAATTAGTCATAATTATAAATAATTAGTAATAATTAGTAACAATTATTGGTAATTAGTAATAATAATTAGTGATAAGTAGTGGTAATTAGTAATAATTAGTAATAATTAGTAATACTTAAAAATAATTATTAATATTTAATAATTATTAGTAATATTGGAATTAAATACTAATAATTAGAAATAATTAAATATAATTAGTTGTAATAAATAGTGGTAATTAGTAATAATTAAGAATATTTATAAATTATTTTTGGTAATTAGAAGAAATTTTTAATAATTTTTAATAATTAGAAATAATTATCAATAATTAGGGATAATTAGTGATAATTAGTAGTAATTAATAATGAATAATAATAATTAGTGGTAATATGTAAAAATTAGCCGTAATTAGTTTAAATAAGTAGTAATTAGTAATAATTAATGGTAATTAGTAAAAATTAATGACAATTTTTATTAATTAGAATTATTGAGTAATAATTAATGGTAATTAGTAATAATTAGTAAAAAACAGTAACAATTAGTATTAATTAGTAATAATTAGTCGTAATTAGTGGTAAGTAGTAATAATTTGTAATATTTAGTGATAATTAGTAATAGTTAGTGATAATTAGAAATAATTAGTAATGATTAGTACTAATTAGTGGTAATTATGGTAAATAGTAAAAATCAGCGGTAATTAGATAAAATTAGAAGCAATTAGAAAAAATTTACTGTAATTAATAAAAATTAATGGTCATTAGTATTAATTACCGTTATTTAGTAATAATTAGTGGTAATTAGTATGAATTAGTAATAATTAGTAAAAACCAGAAATAATTGGTTCTAATTACTACTAATTAGTAATAATTAGTACTAATTAGGAATAATTAGTACTAATTAGTTATAATTAGTACTAATTAGTAATAATTAGTGATAATTAGTGATAATTAGCAATAATTACTAATAATTAGTAACAATTATTGATAATTAGTAATAATTATTGATAATTAGTATTAATTAGAATGAATTAGAATTAATTAGTAATGATTAGTAATAATTAGTGGTAATTAGTATTAATTAGTAATTATTATTATTAACAGAGAGGGGGAGACGCCCCCGAAAGTCCAGGCTCGCCCAAAACATGTTATTGCATCTCGAAAAGCTTAAAGGAGTGACTCGATGCATTGTTGGGCAAGGGGTGATCCAATTCTGGAAGGATAACCGGTCGGGAGAAACTCTAAACTTCAATGATGGTCCACTTCCTGATATCCTGTTTAAAGAGGCTATTGAAATCCCCAGTTTCGTTACTTCCAACCTTCCTCCGAACCAGGAGAAACTATTTGAGGAGGTAACCATGGAAGACGTTCAAGATACCTGTTGTTTCACCGAGTCATCATCGGGAAGGTTTTCCATCAAAGTCTACAAGCGTCTACTTCATGAGGAGGGGCATCATGATAGTATGTCTATCAAGCTCTGGGTCATGGAGATTCCTTCGAAGATGAATTTCCTCAATTGGTATATCAGAAACAACACTCTTCCTACTGATGGGAACATTCGACGGAAAGGTATTCCCATTGTCTCTTGGTGTTTCTGCTACAAATGACCAAAGATGGAGTCGGTTGTGCACCTCCTCTTTCAGAGTGAATGGGCACAATTTTTATGGTCCTGGTTCTCTCCCCACCCTGATATGGAAGGAGATCAAACTACTATATAGAGGCTCATGGAAGCATGGTTCCAGGGATCTGATGTTGTGGTGATGGAAAGCAAGGTTAAGACCATTATCCTTTCCTATATTTGCTGGAATCTTTGGGAGGCGCACAACAAGGCATGGTGGGGATCCAGTGTCTCACTCTTGTTCTTTAAGATGAGATTGAAATCACTGATTATGGAGATGGGTACACTCATTAAGGGATGGAAATCATCGGAGACTGTGTGCAGGCTGATGAACCTTCCCTGCATGCCTAATATGGCGAGAGGCCGTTGGATCAGTTGGTCACCACCTATCAGTGGCCTGAAGTTGAACGTGGACAGATATCTTTTACAAGGACAAATGAGAGGGGGAGGGATCCTACGAGACAGACATGGCTCGGTGCTGATAGGGTTCAATGCCTTCTATGGCATGGTATATTCCTTAGGTGTGGAGGTGAAGGCATTACTTTCTGGGTTGATGTTGTGTAAAAGTCATAATTTTAGGGTGACAGAAATTGAATCCGACTCTGAGGTTTTGGTGATGTCCATACAGGGTTGTCAAGAGGTTCATGGGACAGGATATACCAAATCCGTAGATGCAAAAGAGTGATATGCTTGGGGCATAAACTTTATCATGTTTGGAGGGAGGAAAACTTTGCTGCTGACGTGCTTGCTTGTCAAGGGAAGACCAGGGAAGACATTCGGATTTATGATACTCTGGGATCCTTGCCTATGGAGTGTTGAGACATTATCCAAGGAGATTCCTTGGCTTTACACAAATTTCATCCCCCGTGAATGTTCTTCTATTTTGAGAAACATTTATAATAAAATAAAATAATTTTCAGTCAGTCAGTGTAAATTAGTGGTAATTAGTAATAGTTAGTAAAAATTTGTGACTATTAGTGATAATTAGTAATAATTAATAATTATTAGAAATAATTAGTGGTAATTTGTAAAAAATATCAATAATTAATTAAAATTAGTAGCAATTAGTAAAGACTAACATTAATAAGTAAAATTTAATGGAAATTAGTATTAATTATTTTTATTTAGTAATAATTAGTGGAAATTAGTAATAATTTAAAACAATTAATAATCACAAGTGGTAATTACTGATAATTAGTAAAAGTTAGTAATAATTATTAATAATTAAAGACAATTAATAATAATTAGTGATAATTAATAAGAATTAGTAATAATTTGTAATAATTAGTGGTAATTAGTGGTAATTAGTGGTTATTAGTTAAAATTAGCGATAATTAGTGAAAATTATCTGTAATTAGTAAAAAAGAAACAACAATTAGTAAAAAGTAATGGAAATTAGTATTATTTAGCATTATTTAGTAATAATTAGTGGTAATTAGTAATAATTAGTATTAATTAGTGGTAATTACTATTAATTAGTGATATTTATTAATAATTAGTGATAATTTGTAATAATTAGTAATAATTAGTGATAATTAGTAATAATTAGCGATACATAGTAATAATTAGCAATAATTAGTTGTAATTAGAAATAATTAATAGTAATTAGTGATAATTAGCAGTAATTAGTGATAATTAGTAGTTGTTAGAATAAATTAGTAATAATTAATAATAATTAGTGGTAGTTAGTATTAATTAGTAGTAATTAGTAACAATTAGTGATAATTATTACGAATTTGTAATAATTAGTAATAATTAATGATAATTTGTACTAATTAGTGAAAATTAGAACTAATTAGTGATAATTAGTAATAATTAATATTAATTAGTAATAATTTGTGGTAATTAATAATAATTTGTAATAATTAGTAATAACTAGAAATAATTAGTAGTAATTAGTAATAATTAGAACTAATTAATAACAATTAGTAATAATTTTTTGTACAAACATTTAAATGTGAAAATTTTTTTGTAGTAGTTTTATTAATACATATATTTAAATTTCAATGTTGTGCATTTTTTATATTGTAGTAAATATTGTTTTTTAATTATTTAATTAGTATTTATTATTTTAATATTTATTTATTATGTGTTAATTATTTTTGTTATAACCTTATTTATTTATTTTATTATTATTATTTTATATTAGTGCGAATATTTTGTTTTTATTATTTAATTATTTAATTATATTATTATTTGATAAATTTTTATTATTTTTATTATGTTTTTATTAATTTTATTTGTTATTGTTATTATATTATTTTTTATTTTTTTTATTTTTTTTTATTTTTTTGGGACTAACTTATCGTTAAAGGGTTTTTGTAAACCTGGATAAACTATAAGCGACCCAATTTTCTACAATGGTTCATTTCTTATGGGAACCCGTCGTAAATGACCCATTACAAATGCTTCAATTTTCAATAGTGTTCCCACTATTATTAACATGATCTATCAAGAAATCCTTCAATGGATCTCACACTTGAAGTATTCTAAGTCCTGAGATAATTAATTTTTCATCAGATATTTTATAACTACTCCATTACTTAAATATAACCATGATCTATATAGAAATAAGTAATATATTGGATTAAGAAATCCAATATAGTGTCTGAGAGCATAGAATTTTGAGTCCATCACTATGTTTTGGGTCTATATAGAATCCATAAGTGAAGATATCATATTTAAATGATGATAGGATTCCCCTTATAGATCATCCCTATACTGAAGAATTCTATTTTCTTTCTTGACCTTTATAAGATGAATTTTATAAACAACAAAATTCATGAAAATAATCACTTAATTAATTATCATTTAAATTAAAATTTTCAAATTGTTAACTGAGGGACTAATCAAGTCATCTAAACCATTCAAAAAATCATAGAAAATAAAAATCAAGGAATTTATTTTTCTATAATCATCAACCCTAATAAATAATTTAAAACCCATTTTAACAATGTAGAAATTAAAAAAACAAACCAACTCCTTTGAAAAAACACAAAACCATTTCAAAATAATGTATTCTATTTAAAACCATATAAAATATTTTCAAAATTTTATTTCTATTTGAAATATTTTCTAAATTAAACGTGTTCTCATAAAAAAATTGTCTCAAAATATAATTCCATTTCAAAATGTTTTCCCATGATAATAATGAAATTAATCATTTTATAAAACATACCATTAGAGTAAAAATGTTATTTTAAAAAAACCACTAAATTTATTTTTTAAATCATACATTTCCTAAAATTCTAATTTTCACACACAGAAAAACAATTCCAACATAATCACATAAGAAAGGAAAATTAAAAATTCAACCAAAACCAAAACCAACCACTTCAATATATCACAAATCCATCCAAAATCTTTTTTAACTTCCATAATCAAGGGGAAATCTAATATAAAGACCTTGAACCGTGTAGCCTAGATCTGGTGGTTACATTATTACATTGGAAAAATAAATAACAAATCACATCTTGAGGTACTGAATAGTTTAGTAGTATTGGTAGAATAAATACATACATTAAATCCACATTACATGTAAAACATAAAATTCATAGTGAATTCTCTTTGAGAATTCCATTATTATACAAGATTATCTCTCCATATCAACTATAATATACATCTTGGAATCATGTAAAAAAGTAAAAAAAGAAAGGAGCGAGATAAAATGATCAGTAAGGATTAATCGTACAATATAAGCTATGAATAAATATGACGTAATCAATATCGTACTGTAAATAATTGAATCAAATTCTATTTAATCAATAAATTGAGCATAATATGGTATGAATAGGTAATAATCAAATAATTCCATATGAATAATCACATGAGAATAAAACTAAGCCATAGATATTCTAACTAATTGAATAATCACATTGTAAATCAATAACTAATTTCATAATGATGGAATGCATAATTGTAGACATATAAAGCATAATTTTGGGCATTGTTCTAAGAAATTTAATATCCTTGAGGCTTCATACTAATATTCAGAAATGGAATGGATTAATTCTAATAAATGATAATGTCAAAGCTTTATGATGAAATTTAATAATGTTGGGTAATATTGTTGAAATATAATATTTTCGAGGATTCATACTGGCATATATTACTGTTTAAGCTTCATGTCGACATCTAATAAATGGGTAAATCTTAGACAAAACCATATATAGATTTTCTTGTGAGTCCTACCAATCCATTGAGGTGATATAGTGGGACACACCCATCAATTACCATGTCCAACGCATTCCTCTTATTAATAAATAATAAAACTGAATCAACATGCCTTTAAAAAAGTCAACAACTAACCATATTTGGAAGATCTTGTCATAAGAAATACCATTATGTTCCCCTGTCAAAAACTGATCATAATCATCCAAAGAAATATGATGAATTGAATCAATTGAGTAAATACTCAATAAAATATTCAATAAAGGATGATGATATATATGAAAATAATTTAAATATATTACCCAAATATTTCTTGAGGAAATACAATTTGATACTTTGAAAATAATTTTAAAATATAAAAAATGTGAATGTGATAAGGAAATAATTTTATTTGAAAAGAACCTTGAAAATTTATATATGAAACTTTAAATAATCAAGGCATCATGAATGAAGTAAATTAAATTCATGATATATGAGTTAAAAATACATTCCTTTCACACATATCTCTGAAAATTCAAGAAGTACCTTACTTGGAAAATGATATGAAAATTCAATTTAAATGATTTTATAAAAATTTAAAATTGGTAAAAATTTGTTCTAAAAATCAATAGAAAATCGAAAAAATATTTTTTAAAATATTTTTTGAAAACATAGACTTGTAATATAAACGTTCATAAATAGATACATAAATATAAACAATCCCGAATATTTAAGAGATTGTGAAACAAATACTTTATACTTTAATAAAATTTGAATTGTATGCCCCATGAAAGAAATAACATCACATTAAAATTTAAATTACTTGATTAAAATTATATTCATGATATAATGTATCAAGTGGATAATATATATGCCACAAAAAATAAATAAGTGGTTAATATGGAATATGTCTCATGGAAGTAAAAGTGATACAAGAAAACCCAACTGCTTTGGTAACATTTGTATCATAAGACCAATGAAATAATAACATGAAAATCACATTTATATATCATGAAAAAAATATTATTCATGATTTAATATATCAATTATTCAATATATACAAATCATAAACATAAATTGGTGCATAACATCAAATATGTCCCAATAAAAAAAATTGAGACAAAGAACCCTTACATTAGGTCTGATTTCATTTCAACATGTATGAAAATACTATATAATAAAAATAGTTTTGTTATAAATACGTTAAAAACCCATATACATATATATAATAACATATATTTTTTAATAATAATATTTTATCACCCATTTATTATCAATTCGTTATTAAAATAACTATTTTAGGTGGTAACTGCATTATTTTTCATGCTTGTTTTTATTATCTAGTTCCATAACATTTAATTTCATATACTTACATAATATATAAAACATTATTTTTGGTTTAGAGATCATCTATATTAAATATATATATATATATTTAAAGTCATCCATTAAGATAGAGATATAAAAATTAATTACACTATTTATGGAGATGGCGTGCCGTAGGTACACATAAACACTGTTTTCATTTTTCAATGGATAGAACAAAAGAGTGGTAAAGAATAATTAACCTCTAAATAATAATTATTATATAATATATATAATATATATCTGTTGTTTCCATATTAATACCTATCCATGTAAATTGGTGATAAAAAAAATTACCCTTCTACGTGGAGATGGTAAGCCGTACGTAAGCACATAACAATGCTTTCATTTTTTATATGATTGATAAAAGGTGGATTATGTTTATATCAAAATCATAATAAAATTACAGTATATATATGTTAATATAATTATAAAATTATTAAGTAGAAAACCTATAAATAGGAATTAGAAGAACAAACAAACATGAAATAGTTTATAAATACAACAATCTCTTCTTCGATGTACTTCCACTAGATCTCTTCTTAAGTGATACAGGGTCAGTCTTTTAGATGAAAGTTAACCTATAGAACTTGTATAATAATTTTTAGAAGATAAATTAGAAGATATTGCTCAAGATATATAGCTCAATGTGGTGTAAATAAGTTATGGAAGATGTGCCATTTTATAATTAATGTGAGAGGCATTTTTGGAATTTCTCAAAATATTAAAATATAATAAGACTATTCAAGAGCCAAATACTTCTAAATGGAATGTAAATGAACATGGTATAAAATATTTGACCCCATATTTAATTATTTTTTCTAATTTAACATTTTTATAACATTTAAGTATTTTAATACTATATTAATCTTCTAAAATATCATTATTGTCAATTCTAATACTATTCACTACATTATATTTAAAAACATCAAAAAATAGGTAAAATTTTAAAATATATATTTTATTATATCTTAAACATTGAATTTTTTTCTAGATAAATCTGGGATCAAATTAAATTTCCCAAATGAAGTTGCATTTATTATTTTTAATCTCATTTATTTAATTTTTCAATTAATGAAATATTTACCACATTAGTGCTATGTAAGAATTTAAGTTAATTATTTATTTATAAAAAATTAAAAATTAATTACCATGATTTATATAAATATTCTATATTTCCACAAATTATTTATGGAAAAACATATTTTCTAGATTACACCATATTAAAAATATTACAATTATTAAAAACAAGAGTGTGACATGTTTGGATTTTCATTAAATAAAATACTATAAAGTCCATAATATAATCCAAGTGGCCAGAACAATCCATATAACAATATAATGGGGGATTATGTTAGAAATGGACAGATAAAATAATATTTATACATGGTTTAGGATCATTTTCTACTCCATATCATTTTATTTTTAACCTTACATACCAGCTTTACCCTCTATAATGATGAAAAAATTACTTAAGTTTACTATTTATACCGACAAAAAATTAAAAGGAACAATTTAATAAATTTAAACCCCATGAATAAAAATATATATTAAGTTTTTCAAAATTAAAAAAAAGTATCAGAATTTAATGTAAAATTAAATCAACAAAACACGATGAGATATTGTTTTTTTCCATGAAAAATACCCTTTTAAGTATAATTTCTTTTTACAAATTTATAATGAAATTGATTCCAATGTAATTATTTTTTCATTAATAATATAATATAACTATTTTTACGTTGATAATATTTTAAAATGAAATTTAACTTTTTAATTGTTGAAATTAAAAAATCAGTTTACAATAAATATCGTTATTTTTAAATATTCACTAGAAAATAATTTTTTTCATAAAAATAAAAAAATCAAAGCTAATATAATTTTGTTATTTGGATTTCCAAAATTATGTTAACATCATCACATATATTTTATAAAATTATAAAAATTTCATTATATTTTTTTTAAAAATTAATTAAAAATCATTTTTGAGGAAAACATATAAAATGACAAACAATATTTGAGTGTTTATTTCCGAAAAATAAATAAATAAACTTTTATTTATTAATATATATATATATATTATAATATAGGTATTCTTATTCAAAACCTCCAATTGAATGACTAGATTATATTTTTCATATTTAAATAATAACATTTTGGAGTTTGCTTAAGCTCGGTGTTGCACGTTGTATATGTTGTGGAACATAGTGTTCATTTGAAATGTCACGGTGTTAAATTTTCACCTAATAAAATAAATTGAATCCTTTCAGTTTTAACTGGTGAATGATTATCACGGGTTTGACATTTGAAACTTCCTTTATGGAAAACCCACATTATAAAAAGGGTTAATAAAATATCCACTCGACTAGATAAAATGGGGAGTACATAAGTCATCTAGAGTAACACATACTAGGATTATAAGTTTATGATCATAAATGGGAATTTAAAATATCGAAATGGAATAGAAAAATGAGTCCCAAGGACTAATTTATGGTGATATAGAACATGGTCATTAGAATGTTAACCATCCCAAAAAAATATGATGGGTTAAAGGCCATTAATTTCTATTTAGGAAAATTAAAGGAAAAATGTTTTTGTTCCAAAATATTTTTTCTATATTTTTAGAATTCTTTTACAGCATAGAGTAATAACATGACGAAATATTATTACTTGACATGTAGAGATTCAACCATTAATCTATTTCCACCACAAACTCATTTTTTTCCAAATTTTGTGTATGATATTTTTATTCATAACGCACTAGAATCAGCTTATACAGATCAAAAAAGAACAAACTAATAATATATATTTCCCTTTTATTTAGGCATTAGCCAAATCCAAAATGTTTAGAATATGATAATATTATTCCAAAGAATAATTAACCTCCATATAAAGACAATTACTTTAATCTACCATAATTCGACAATAATACCCAAAATTCAGTATAGATCATTCAATAAATATGTTTCACCAAATTACATAAAGAATATTATATCCTAAGATTAAAAACACAAAATCAAAATGATTTGATCAAAAAGTTTTCCAATATAAATTTAATATTTATCTACAATAATGTGCATGCTCTAAACATATAATCTACAAGATATGCTAACTATTTCCATAAATAACTTGAATCACCATAAATTCAAAATGAAATCATATATTACAAAACCTTTATTCCTAAAATAAAATTCCATAATACCCTATTTACCTTAATCATATAGGGTTCCCAAAATATTCAGCATGTTCTAATATAAATCATTTAACACCAAATAAATTCTAGTCCCATGGTCATATATATGATAAAATATATGTTCTAAAAATGAACTCATCCTTTATCAGTCATATCATTCAAAAAATTAAAAATTATATTATACTAACCTTGAAATCATGTATACCAGTGGTAGGTGATGCACCATTATCACCCTCAATTATGGGTTCAAACCTCACAACTTTGTTGGATGCAACACATTTTCACTCAACCTATGAGTTGTCATTTTTCTAAAACTATATTAATATAATCCTTACCACATTCCAAAACTATGATTTAAATATAATAAAAAATTACATTAATATATTTAACATTAACAAAATGTTTTTACCTCAATGGTTATGTCATAATTTTTATTTTTCATTCCCATAAAATATAATAACCCATAATTACCTTACAAAATATCATATAAACCATAATGGTAATCCTTACCATTAAACATAAAAAATTTAAATGTATTATTACTTAAATATACATTTTACACATATTAAACCAATAGGTTGTATTGCAAAAAATATGTCCAAAAATATCCTTAATGTTATTAACTCACATAACATAAAACTTCTAAATGGTGTATAGGAATTTAACCTTATGATCAATATTAAGTCCAAAATCCTATGAAGGTGACTATAACTATTAATTTAATTAAAACATATATGCTTCAAAAATAAAATAAATTACATAGATGTTTCATGATTCTTTTAATCATATACCATTTTAGATATATTTATTCAACATATTCTCTATCACATTCAATTTTAAACTGGTTCCTTTTGGTTACCACCATTGACTAAACCAAAAATTCAATGTGTAAGAATCATACTACTGTAATCATAGTGAGATATCAAATAATCATGAAATATTATTAAAATCATGTCAAAATGATGACACCTTCTTCTCAATATATGAGTACTTATATTTAACCTTGGTTATCGATGGTTAGTACCATAGGTATAGGATGTAATCCTATACCTAGACTTATCCTCAAAGACATGCATATAGTTATTTTCCATAATCTATGTTTTCCCAAATTTAGTCTCCAAGGATTATGTTAAACTTCCTCTGATACCAACTATAAAGATCCCAACCACAGTAGTACAAATATAGTGGTTACTTTATTACATGTTCACAATATATAAGGAATAACATCCAGAAGTATTGAATAGTTTAAAAGTCTTATAAAACTAGATATATACCAAATATTTGCATTATTTTTTAAAATTTAAATTACACAAATAATTTTATTTGAGAATTCTATTATTACCCTATATTATCTATACATATCAAAAATAATATACTTAATGAAATCGTGGGGGAAAATAATCATAATAAATGGGTGATATCAAATCCTCAATAAGGGTTATGTGTAAAACAAAAGCTATGAATAAATAAGGAATAATCAATATTTCAAGGTAAATAACTAAAACACATGAATTTTAATTAGTAACATTATCATAATAGGTGCTAAATAAATGGCAATCATATAATTCCACATAAATAATCACATGATCTTCAAACATAACTAGGTATATTCTATCTAATAGAATAATCAAATTGAATATCAATAACTAATTTCATAATGATGAAATGAATAATGTCATACATTTGAAACATACCATCGAGGATTCATACTAGGACATTTAATATTGTCGGGGATTCATGACAGCATCTAACACAACGATGTTTCATGTTGAAATCTAAGAAAATCAATGATTCATACTGACATCTAATTCTATCAAGTCTTTAGGATAACACCTAATGTTGTTGAGGATTTATGCCGACATCTAATTCTATCGAGGCATAATGTGGACTTTTTATAAATGGGTAAGGAAAAAACCATATCTAGTTTGTCTCATGGGACCTACTGATGCATTGAGAGTATAAAATGGGCCCCACATATAAATTACTAAGTCTAGTTTATTATCTATATGAATAACTAATACAACTGAATCAACATTCCTTAAAAATTCAACAACTGTTTATATTTTGAAAAACTAATCATACATAATATCAATACATTCCCCCATCCAAAAACTAATTATAACCATCCAATGAAATATAATGAATGAAAATTTTATATTAAATCTTCAAAATAAGATTCAATAAAGGATGTTAATGTAGATTAGAATAGATTAATGATATTAATAGAATATTTATTAAGGAAAATTACCTTTTTATTTTGAAAATAAATTTTAAAATATAAAAATTGTACATGTAATAAAGAAATAATTTTCTTTGAAAATAACACTGTACAAGTATAAAAGAATCATTAAATTATTAAGGCATCACGATGGTGGGAAATTATATTAATTTCATATAAGTTAAGAAAAACATTCCTTCCACACTTCTGTAAGAAAAGTCATAAAATACATTGTTTGAAAAATAAAAAATCATTCCTTTTAATTTTTTTTGAAAACTAAAAATGGGTAAAAATGAATTTAAATAATCATTGTAGAATAGTGATTTTTTTAGAAAACGTGAAAATTAAAGATAAATATTCCACAGAAGAGACATAAACATAAAAATCCCTAATATTAATGAAATTATGAAATAAATACTTTCCACGTTAGTTACTTTTGAATCATAATCTCAATGAAAGAAATAAATTCAAATGAAATTGTAAATACCTTTAATAAAAGGATATTAAATATATAATATATCAAAGGGATAGTATATAAACCACCTAAAATATATGAGTTGTGAATATGGAATATGTCTCACAAGTGTAAAATTGAGATGAGAAAGCCTTACCAATTTGGTTACATTCATATCATAAGCCCCAAGAAAGAATAACATAAAAATTATATTTATATATCACTAAATAAATAATATTAATGATTTAATATGTAAAATATTCAGTTTATACACTTCGTAAACTTAAATTGGCATATAACATCAAATATGTCTCAATGAAACAAAATTGAGATGAAGAACCTATACCTCATCTTTGATTTCATTTTTAAGTGCCTAAATCTCCTATATAAAAAATATAGATTTATTAAACATATATTACAGAACCATAAACATATATATCATACCATATATTATGCATTATAACATTTTATCTCCTGTTTAATATCAATTCACTGTTAAAAACACTACCTTGGGTGGTAACTCAGTCGTTTTTCATATATGTTTTGATTCAGAAGTTTCGGCCCTTATAATTATATCACAGTTACACAATATCAAGAATAATATTTCATATTTAAATATAACATATAAAAAATATATATATATATATTCTTCATTAATGATAGATATAGAAAAATGAATTATTCATGGATACGGTAGGCCATACTATGCTTGAAAGTTGTTTTTATTTTTTGATAGATGGAACACAATACAAGTAATTAATAATTATCCTTTACAAAATAATTATTTTGGTCATATATATATATATAATTTATATATTTATACTCATCCAGGTAAAGTGGTGATTAAAAAACTAATTACAGTACTACATGGAGTGGACAATTCGTACGTACGCACACACGATGTGTATGCACACACGATGCTTTCTTTTTTACATAGGATGAGTTAAAGGTGGAATATTTTTTTCTCTTAATAATAATAAAATATAAGGATATATATGATATTGGATTTATTAAATTAGTATGGAGACAACATATAAATAGTAAGTAGAAGAAGAAATAAACATTAAAGAGTTGGTAAAGATGATTACCTCTTCTTCGACAGACTTCCTTTACATCTATTATTAAGGGATCTTGGATTGGTCTTTTGAAAGAACTATAACCTCGAAAAAGCGTATGATATGGTTTAAAATATAAATGGTATAATTTTTTTGATATATAAGGCTCAAACTAGTGTATGAAATTCAAGGAATGGGTGCCCTTTTATAATTGATGTTAGGAACACTTTTGAAAGTTCTCAAAATAATAAAATATAATAATACTATTCCATATCCAAATGACTAAAAACTAGAATATAAATGAAAATTATATTAATTTTTATACTATATATTATCCTATTTGAAACTATTTAATATTTTTAAAAATTTTAAATAATTTAATAAAATATTAATCCTATAAACCATCCATATTCTCAATTTTGACACTATTCATTACCTTGACATTAAAAACATCAAGACAACAATTCAAATTCGAACCAACGATTTTATTATATCATAAAATGTTCATGTTAATATTTATAAATTTTTTATTACCTTAATATCTCAAATATTAAACTTTTAATAATTTTAATATCATTTATTTAATTATTTCATTAAGGAAATAATTATTTCATTAGCATTGTGTAAGAATTTAAGTTACTTACTACTTCAATAAAAATTTAAAAAAATTAAAATGATGTAGTTAAATCCTTTATATTTAAAAATACCATTTATATTGGAATATATCCTTTGGATAAAACCATATGAAAAATATTACACTTATTAAAAACAAGAGTGCGACATGTTTTACTTTTCCTTAAATAAAACTCTATAAAGGTCGTAATCTCATAAAAATGGCCATAAAATGACATATAACCACATATTATATTACTATGGATAAAATTTAATAATATAATAATATTTAGGCATGTATCAGCATCTTTTCATAGTTTCTATCTCTTTATTTGTAACCTTAACTAATTTAACCTTTATCGTGGTGACAAAAATTACTAAGTTTTTTATTCAAAATGAAAATAATAAAAGAGAGATATTTAATAAATCATGAAATATTGAATAAAAATATGTTTTATATTTTCTAAAATTAAAAATACATAATTTTTATAATTTAATTTAAAATTAAACTGAAAAAATGCAACAAAAAACTACTTTGAGTAAAATGACATTTTAAAGTATAAAAATGTTTTTATTCAAAATTAAACCATGAAATTGATTACAGTGTACTTAATTAGATTATTATAAAATTATTTAACTTTTTTACTTTTAAACCATTTTGAAATAAAATGGAACTTTTTAATGGTTCAATTAAAAATACATTTTTCAATAAATATTGTTATTTTTAACTATTCCCTAAAAATAATTTATTTTTCAGATAAATATGAAAATTTCACCCTAATATAATTTTGATATAATGATTTAAAAAGTAAATTTAATTTTATAAAAATAAATTTTCCTACAGTGGAAGAAATTATTTATATTATTTTCTCATAAAAAGTAATAAAAATATTTTTTGAGGAAAACATATAAAATCAATTTTATAAAATTTGAGTGTTTATTTCTTAATAAATAATCAATAAATTTGTGTTATATAAAAACTTTATCTATATTTCATAATATGGTTAATACTTTTCACAAATTCTAATTTAGTGACTAGATTATATTGATAATATTTACATAATAATATTTTGGGGTTCGTTTAATCTTTATTATTTCATGTTATATATACTATCGAACATAATGTTATTTTAAAATCTATGGGTGTTACATCCAATAATCAAGAAGTATAAATAACAATAATAATAGGATAATGACTATGCATGACTTGTCTGCATTTTTGAAAATCATCCTCCAATCATGAAATTGTCTTTAAAACATTTATAAAACCAAGTAGTTGGATGCAAAAAGGTTTTTTAATCCATGAAATATGACCTCACACCTCTAGTTCACTTTCTATTATCATCCAAAAAAATTAGACCCCTCAATAGAACTCATAAAATTTCATAGTGGATCAAAGAACAATCATAAATCTCAATCTAGTAAAGGGAATCAAAATGTAAATGAAATCTTGACTACCCGTGGAAACATACAGAACAAAGTAAGGAAGAGATATTTAGAATCTCCCCACACATATCACTAGATTTCTAAAAATGAAATTATCATTCATATAAATACACAAAATAATAATCTCAATCCCTAAACATAGGCCACTCTTTTAACCTAGGCTTAAATTAAATTTGTAATGTACTAGACCAGACTACAATAACTTGTCACCCGACCTAACCCTCTGTTGGGTCTGAAGGGTGTTCTCAATATCCATGGGATGTAGACAAGTTATTAGGAATCATAGAAAGAGATCATTATAATGACTTATCCATCAAATCATAAAATCATGCCAATAATTTGGAATGATACATCTATATATTGGAATACCATACATATGAATTAAAAAAGACAAAATAAAAGTCTAAACCAAACAAGGAATAACAAGAAAAATATAAACTCATTATTTAAATAAAATTATAAAATCTATGAAAAAATATTATAAAAGAGAGACTATGAAAAATAAAAATTCAAATAGAAATTTTTTTTATATAAAAATAACCAAAAACTATAACAAAACCCGAACCATATCATAAGTCCATCTCCATACAAATAAAGGTTTCTCGCCACATCTAAACTCCCCATCGAATGACCCATAAAATAAGATCAAATAGATGAAATATCCTAGAATATTTTTATAAGATAAGGGATGAACACACACACACACACATGATATGTGCATATATGGTTTGACATGATATGCCCAGTTGGATCTCAATAGGAATTATATGTAAATATTTTTATCAAGAAGTATATAAATTCTAGTATTAAATATTTTATAATGTTAGTTTTTTATGTCACAATAACAAAGTTAAATCAAACCACATTCATATTTCTATAAATATATAAACTTTTCCTTTAGGTAAAATAGGTTCAAAACATAAGGAAATAAAGATCCTTTTATTTTCCAAAAAACAAAAAAAGGAATCATCCTATTTTCAAACCTCTTTTTAAGGCTCAGATAATAAGACCAATCAATTCCCAAAATATTTAATAATATATTCCCAAAACTATATTTGAATTTATTTTAGGAAAATAAAACCAATAATAAATAATGATAACCCATTACAAGAGGCACCCACATATCAAAAGTGTATATAAGATAAAATAATATAATGTTTCCACAAATACGATGAGTATAACGAGATAAAAATAAGTAAAAAATGTAAATCCACTACAATAAACCACTAATAAAGGAATATGTGTCTTGGACTATACCCTAGTTCATAATGTGATATGATCCTATCAATACTATAGTATAGGACAAACATCCATCCAATATTGTGTCAAAAATAAATACACAATCTAACTATATTACCACAAAATCCAGGACTAGGGAACTCCCCTAGCCAGAGTAAGCCAAACAACCATGTGAAACATTATAGAGTGTGTGATAACTACTATTGCATGGGTCATGACATCCCACCTCATCACCCAGGTTACCATGGCCAAAAAATGTTGACATGATCTGACCCAATGGTCTGAAGCTGCAATTACCATAATCCTTCCTCCGTAGGCCACGGGCTAGTGAAAATCACTGAAAGACATATATAATGTGGTTAGAACTTTAACTAAAGTACCTATATAAAACTTTACCATATTAATGCATAAGTGTAAGGAAATAATAAAAAAAAGATGAAACAACTAGAATATAAACCATGCAAGGAAAACCTCTAGTGTGTACACGAGTATGATAATTAAAATGAAATATAAAGGGTTAAAATAAATCCCCATCTAAAAAGATGTCCCAAATGGAAGAAACTATAAATTAATAGTTTTGAGAGATCCTAACTTCTAATATCTAAGATATGACCACCGTACAAGGTCCAAGGCACTATGTATCCCTAAGCTCTACTGAAGTCACCACTAACCTATCTGTCTTCTGTATAAGACACAAAACGTGAGGTCAAGGCCCCAGAAAGGGTGAGTATAAACCTACCTTGTAGGATTCCCCAGAAATTTAAGGGGATAAAAAAGTGACACAATTGGAATAAGTAGTAAATGACAAATATCTTAACCCAGAGTAATAGAGTAAATAGAATCCAACACATGTATAAAGACATATACATGATAAAAATAAAGAAATCCAAAAATAGAGATAATAAGATCTCCATATCACTGCTTATCCCAGAAAAAGATCCACCCTCATTTTAAAAATTCCAATAATTATTCTTAGAATCATGCACATCTGACCTGTAGAAGCATAAAATTAAATACACACCTTATCACTATGTAGAACAGTCCTGGGGAAACAATCTCAAGGTAGAGGATCCATTCCCTAGAAAAATATGCGGTTTCCACTATGATGGTATATTGAGGACCCACACATTGTCCCAACATGATTTTTTCACCCTCTAATTCTATAAAACCCATCCCCTGACTCCATAGGAGGGTTCCACTCTGATGCTTGATAAAGGACCCATGCCCAGCCCATCTGAAGGGTTCCACTCTAAAATATAGATAACACCTTCCATGTAATACAAGGAGGGTTTAATTATGATATGTATTTAGGGTACCCATTCCCCATTACACATATGGGGTTCACTCTAATAGATTGGTATAAGACCTGTGTCTTATGCCAACAGAAGGGCTCAACTCTCTAATGCTACATGACCCATTACCTGACTCTGTAGGAGTGTTTCACTCTAGAATATAGAAGAAACATGCCCTATCCATATATAAGGGTTCCACTTTGGTGGTCGAGGACTCATACCAAGTATATCTAGAGGGTTTCACTTGGATGGTCGGGGACCCAAGCCCAGCTCAGCTAGAGGGTTACACTTTGGAAGCCTTTGGTGACCCTAATTGATAGTTTCAATCATTGCGTGTCCATAAATAATAAAACCACCTATAAAATATTTAATTGTATCTAAAAATACACACATAAAAAGATACCATCAAGTTATACATGTAAAAAACTCACGATAGGCTACTCGTGGTCCAAAATCTGAGTTATAATGAAGGAGATATGATGTATTGATGTTTCATCAAAAGGAACCAATGGGTGCACGAAGTGTGAGGGGACCCACACACATATTGTACCAATTTTCCATAGGGTCATGTATTATCTAGTACATATATCACTACCCATTTAGGGATACATAGAATGAGGGTCATGGGGTCATTATGGGGTTTTCATTCCACCTAGGCTCTCGCCCGTGCACTTAGTTGTGTACATTTACTTCGGTAGATGGCGTACCCCTGGCCGTGTCTTCACACAAGAGGTCTTACCCATGTTCTCACCACATGTATCATCCACCCAGGGAAGAGGCACATACTGTTTAGTAGGTTTTAAAAGTCATTCCATCCTTATCTTTTTTCAAACCATAGCTTTTGCAACATAGGGTTTAAATGCCACGAGTTCTTCCAAACTACACAACGTATAGTCCAGATTATTCTAGAATTTCATATCTGATATAGACACTTTAGATTCACTATATCAGACACTATAATGGCCTTTGACCCTCCAAAATATGAAGGATATAGTCTCCATTTGTTTTTTCGTCCATTGTGTGGCTAGAAATCGACATCCATTTTCTATGGTGGTTCATCACTCAACACGCATGACTCTATTCGTCACTCACTCTATATTAAATCTAAAATTCACAAGAAATCCTATTTATTCTATGATTCATCCTCAAATTCATCCTTAATAATGGATTCATTAATCATATATGAAATAGGTGTGAATCCATTGGTCCAATCAGGCTCGGTCCCACACAACAATGTTGAATCACAACCCCATGTTCCAACGATGACTAATGATATGAAATTTGGGGAGAAAAGAATAAAAAGGTTTATTGATATATTCCAATAGGTTTTGGTAAAAAATCAAGAATGAGGATTAAAATGGTTATAAATTAATAATAAACAGTTAAATTTCAATTCATGGGCACATAATAGGTCCACATTTGGTGAAAATCAAAGGTAAGAAGATGATCATGCTCAAAAATTTAATCAAATGAGGTGAAAATTGAAAATGAAGAGTCCTACCTATATTTTAATTCATTAATAATAAATGATTGTTATTTCCAATTATTGATATGTGTCATTTCATTCTCTATACTTTTACCCACTTCAATATGATGATTCATCACCCTCAGATGTATATTCACCAACGGAATGAGGAAGAACACTTTGTATTCTACTAGTGTTTATGTGGATAATCCTGGTAAAATAACCATATAGATTTATTTAAATTGAAGACCATTGTGTAAATTTAATGAATTAATTTAATTAATCCACTAAATATAACACTAATGACCTACTTATCTGAATTCCCAGTGCTGATCTATTTCATGTCATGCCTAGGATAAACATCATGTTCCGGACTCAATTGTGATCTAAAATTTTAGATATGAAATTTTGTTTAAGATTTATCCCATTTACATTATGAAATTTTGTTTTTGTAATATTAAATATACTTAATATTTTTATAAAATTAATTTTGAGAACATAGGTCCATGAAATCTCATTTCGTCTCAATGCCTAGCTCTGAAAAAAATATAAATATATTAAAGTCTTATAGGAAGAAAGATAGAAATATAAATCATTACCTCCTTCAATATTTTAGTCCCCAAAAAGAAATATTAAACAAAATACTCAGGATATTGAGCCTTCATTTAGCTCTCCTCTTATTATGATATGTCTTGAACATTTCTGTCCTTCCACAACATGCAAGCCAAAGGGATGGTTTGTCTACACATGGTCCTCTACTATAGATCATTAATCTCCATCAGGTTCTCTACAAAAGTGGTTCCATCCTCTATTTCTAGCTCACCCAAATCAATAACATTCATGGGGTCTTGTACGTATCCCCATAGCAATGACACGTGTAATATGTTGTGCACTGACTCCAACATTGGTGTAGGGAGAGGCGATAAGAAACATCTCCAAACCTCTAAAAGATCTTGAATGGCATGATGAACATCAAGGATATATTACCTCCCAAGTCATCCTTTTGAAATCATCATAATAGGGAGACTCTTAGGAATATTGGGTATCCCTTTTTGAACTCCACGGTCTAATGATGTCAATATGTATTAAATTTGTTCATTATTTGGGTTGTTCTCATCCACTCATAGAAGACATGGAACTTATATGTTTTCTCCAACACCATCTCCATACTCACAAGAGATATCTTGCCAAGCTATTTCTCGCACAAGAGTGACCTGAAGGTTCTATCGTAGCGGGCCTTGTAAGGTGTAATTCTAATTTTAGAGTGGTAGATAATACTGTATTTAAACACTAATATGGGAAAGTGATCCACACAACGTTGACTAGAGTCCAACACTCAAGCCCTCAATATATCCTCTAACACTTGGATAGTGTGCTCATTCTTCCCATTAGTTTGGGGGTGGAAGGCTATACTGATCCCCATATGGGTCTTGAATTCCACCTATAGGATTATTCACAACAATGATGTGAACCACACACAAAAACTTTAGAAAATATTCAGGGGAACCCTATGAAGGTGGGTAATATCCTCTACAAACATCTTCACCAAAATATACAACAAACTCTGATCCCTAATAGAGAGAAAGTGTTATAAAATTATTAGTTAGTCAACTTTCAGCCAGATGATTTCATATCTATTCAATATATATGGAATCCCTATCATGAATTCCATAGATATTCCATCCCACTTCCACTCCAGGATCTTATGGGGATGCAAAAAACCAACCAGAACCTGGGGCTCAGTGTTCACCTTCCAGCAGGTGATACACCTAGATACATACTCAAACACACTCAATATCATACCAAACCACCAAAAATACCAATGAAGGTCTCTTTAAATAACTCCTATATAGGTATTTACAATTAGGGTAAAAGTGTTAACTCCCTCATCACCTCCTACTGCATCGTGACTGAGACCACTATCCATACCAAGAAAAGGATGACATGATTACAACCTTCTTAATAATCATCTGTTGTATATCATAAGGATATATGGTCACACAATACATCAATATAATTTTATCTTATCTGAGACTCTCTCAATTTCCCGAGAAGTGGAGGAGTCAACACCATTTATTAAATAAAATTTTCCCACACTTTCTCTATCAGGGTCACCTATAACAAAGATAACTGGTCAAAAGACTCCTGTACCAAATGAGATCGTTAAAGCCTACAAAGGAAATTTTATACTACATTTCCTTTCCATAGAATATAGAATATATCTAATTCATAATCCCACAAAAAGTCCAACTATCACCACTATCCTATGTTCAAGTGTCTCTGCATGAAGATGTACTTGGAACACTAATGGTCTGAGTAAAACAAAAATCGATCCCCTAGAAGACAGCGCCTCCACATAATCATGGAAAAGATTTTGGTTGTTAGCTCTAGGTCATGATTCATGTAGTTCTCCTCTTGGGGTCTCAACTTCCTTGAACCATATGTAATTAATTTCTTCTCCTTCATTAACACACAGCCGATCCCAACTCTTGAGGCATCATAATACACTACATACTCCATTACATCTTTTAATTTTTTCAAAGTAGGATAAATACTCAGCCTCATCCTCAACTCCTTAAAGCATCTCTATAATTGATCAGTTTAAGTAAAAGGATTCCCTTTCCAAACCAGGTTGTTCCAAGGGGATGAAATTTGGGAGTAGTCTACCACAAACCTCTAGTATTAACCATCTATGCCATGAAAACTCCCCACCTCTAACAAACTCTTTGATTTCTCCCAATAAATAATTGAACCGAACTTCACTAGGTCAATAAATAAACTATTCTTAGAAAATATATTCCCAGGAAAGTGAAAATATTGAATCCTAAACTAGAACTTCTAGATCTTAGTATAATGATGGTGATCCAGAAGAAAATCTAGGACTATCCTCAAGTGCTCTTCATGATCCTCATTTGACATAGATTAGATGAGTATGTCATCAATTAAGAAAAGAAAAAAATGGTCAAAGTATGTCTTGAAAACATTGGTTATCAAATCCATAAACATGGTGGGGGAATCCATCTCACCAAAGGGAGTTACAAGGAACTCATAGTGTCTGTAGCAATATGAGAATCCTAGTTTTAGAATATCAGCCCCACAAACCCTCAACCAGTGGGATCTGGACCAAAGATCAATCTTTTTAAACCATCTTACACCTCACAACTAGTCAAATAGGTGATCAATCCTAAAAAATGTGTACTTGTTCTTTATTAGTTCCAATTTCAAGATATGATAATCCTCACAATGTAATAAGATATCATACACATTTTTCATGAAGAACACTGGTTCTCCTTGGTTGACACATTGGGCCTAATGAAACCCTTCTCTAAAAGACCCTCCAACAACAAATCTAGCACTCGAAGCTCATTAGGGGCATCTAATATGCCACATACGTTATCGGGGTGGTACCAGGATGGAATTTTATACCAATATCCATCTTCCACCTCAATGTTAGTCTAGAAATTCTATCAGGGAAGAGTTCCATATAATTCCCCAAAACTAAAAGAATCCAAATTATTGAAGGCCCTACTAAACCAAGGGTTGAACACACTAATTAATGGGTAATGGGATGTATCCACCTTTTCATAAAATCCACTATACATCCCATGAGATCCCTATATCCCATAAAAATCAATTTCAGATTATCAGTGTGAAGGAATATGAATCGAGTGTGGAGACAGTAAATCTAGGATCAGACCATGGAAAACCAATACATACAAAATATTACATAATTCAGTTTCATCACGAATACCTAAATTTCCCATGTGAACCTATCTACACCAATAAATATATTTAACTACTATCAGATAAAATATTAAGAAGAAGTGTTTCCTATTTGATCCTCAAGATGAAAATAATGGGATAACACCTCAACTGGGAGCTCTAACTCTCACACATGGAGTATAGAGATGAATGAATTCATGATTTTTTTTTACTAATAATACTTTATCAAGATTAAAAAAATACATAGACCGAACCTCTAATAATCTCAAGTGTCTTGGCGTCATAAGCCTCCATAGTCTGCAGTTGTCTGTGGCCCCGATTGTCTACTCCCTTAACCTAACATGGGTTACCTTGTGGTGGTTGTGATAGGATCACATAGAATCATCCACCACCCAAAAATCCTCCCACCTAATATCTACATTCTCCTCTTCTAGATTTACCTCCCAAGGGACACCCTATCCTCTTCTGGGAGATCCCTGGTCATGGATTTGTCACTGTCGTCATGGTCCCGTTAGCTACCTTTCGGTTCTCATTATCCCATCTGGACGAGCAGTCATGTACTATGTGACCTATCCCATCACAAGAATAACATTTCCCCTTAGTAGGAATAACGGATTCTCTAAATTACCCCTCTTCCTGATGACTATTCATATGATTATAATCACGATAGGATCTGTTACCATGATAACCTCCTGAATGGAACCAGCTTGCTACTGCAGATGACTCAACTCTATGACACCCACTAAAATCTCTACCTGCCTATTCTCCCTCTTAACGGAAATGATCTTTCATCAGTTCCAACTCCAACACCTTGATATAGGGGGTAATTATCTAGGGAACCAAACTAGAACATATATCTCTCTAGATTACCATATAAAACATCCATTCTCAGAAGTCGTCATCCTAAATAAAGTCAAGGGAGTACCACATATGGTCTTTGAACCATGCAACGTACTCATTCACTATCATCTCTCACTACTAAAACTCCATAATCTCTTTAATCTAAACCAAACATAAGTAGGAGGGTTATTACTTCCCATGAAACAAATTTTGTAAGTCGGTCCATAGGAGTGTCAACTCATCATGCATCTTGTTAACAAGACACCACCACCACCCAAATACTCCATTTAAAAGGTAAGATACCAGCACAACCACCTAATACATCTATTTAAATATGATCCTAAAAACATGGACCACCAACTCTTTCCAATCCTTTACTGCTAATGGATGTAGATTGATGTGTAACCTCAACAGACACTAGTGTTGGAACTCACACAGTGTACTAATACCATGTGCATACTTATCATTCTGTACTGGCATAATCTGCTTCTCAATAGGTGTGGGTAATGCTACTGATACACCTAGAGGAAGGGTATCCTGATATAGACCCTGAATTAAGGCCTCACGACTCATCAGACCATTTCCACAATCCCAAACTGGTATCCTGAATGGATGTAATTATAGAGGTATCCTGAAAATTAAACAAGATAAACCACAATCATATGAGAATATATATACACACACAATGGGGATCTGAATTCCGAAGGACAGTAAATGAATCAATCCTATATGATTCAGGTACCATTGATTCCTCTAACTAATGTCTCGGTATGATGAGTCAACATGCTAGTTGTAATGCTCCTGGTGAATGGATATGTCAGCCATCCATACCATCACTAGATTCCCTAGACCAAGATCCACACTTCAAACAAATTGACACTATTTCCCAAATCCCAACCAAATCCTCATAAGGGGACTACTTAGAATACTTTCCCAATGATCTAACAACATTTGATACCAATCTGTCATGAAACTAATTAATAGGGATCAATTTTCAACTACCCCAATCCCGCCTATATAGTTCATGGGCTAGGGACTAGTGAAAAATGGAATATCTAACATGGGGAAGCCTTTACCTAAAGTACCTATATTCACACAATGAAAAATATCAATACAAAAGTGTAAAGGAATAATAAATAAATGGCGCTACTACTAGAATATAAACCTACAATGAAAAAACTTTAGGGTGTACGAGAGTATGGTAGTGAAGACTAAAAAGTAAAGGAGAAAAATAGACCACCAACTAGAAATATGTCCCACATAAAAAATTGGAAAGTAAAAGTGCTGAGAGAGCCCAAATCCGAATCTCCATGATACGACCAATGTATGTTGTATATGGTTCCAAATATCTATAAGATCCTATGAATACACTACTGACCTATCCATCATCCAAATAAGACATTGAACATGCGGTAAAATTCAATTCTAAGTTGAGTATATACATACATTTTAGGGGGATCTGAATGTAAAAGGGGGATTAGAATGATACAAAATAGGAATATATAGTAAACATGAAATAGTTCAACCCAAAGTAAGAGAGAAAATAAAATCCAACACGTGGATAATATATATATATATATATATATATATATATATATATATATATATATATATTATCAAACCATATAAACACAAAATAAGAGAGAATATGATCTCTATATCACTGCCCTACCTAGAAAAAGAGTCACCATTAGGTCTAGAAGTCCAACAATGTTTCCAATTATTTCATGCATCTACCCAGTGGAAACATCAAAGTCAATCCAAACCTCATCACTGTGCTACACATTTAAGGGGAAATAATCTCTAGGTAAAGACCAATTCCCTGGTATAATAGGAGGGTGACACTCAGATGGATGATAGAGGAACCACTCCATGTACCAATATGAGGGTTCCACTCCCTAATTCTAGAGGACTCATTCTCTGAATATATAGGAGGGCTCTACTATGATGCTCGATAGAGGACCCATGCCCAACTCAGCTATAGGGTTTCACTATGAAATATTGAGGACCCATGCCCTATACTAGTAGGATTGTTACACTCTAATAGGTAGATATAAAATGCATACCCTATTCCATAAAAGGGTTCCACTCTAATAGGTAGGTAGAGTAAAAATTCTTAATTCTAGTAGGATAGTTCCACTCTCTAATGCTAGAGGACCCATTACCTGACTCCACATGTGGGATCCACTCTGAAATATAGAGGGACCATGCCCTATACCAGTAGGAGGGTTCCACTCCGATGGTCAAGGACCCATTCCCAAACTAGCAAGAGGGTTCCACTCTGATGGTCATGGACCCATTCCCATCCCCGCTGGAGGGTTCCACTCTAGAATAACTTGGTGACCCTGCGAGATCACTGTCATCATCGAGCATCACCTAAATAATCCCTAAGCCCATAAAATTTTGAATCATCTCTCATAATCCATAACTAAGGCCACCATCATTTTATATGTGAAAACAACAGAGGGTAGACTACTCACGGGTGGAAATCTGAGTTCAAAAAAAGGATATTCGAGAGATTGAAGTTTCTTCAAAAGGAACTAAGGGGTACAAAATGTGTGAGGGGACCCACATGACATGTGGTCCAACTCCTTCACATATACATGTCCTTGATTTTACACATATTTATAATCATGTTGGGATACATAACTTAATGGGGGGTTCTAAAGGGCATGTCCATGCCACCCAGGGGTCCTGTCTGTGTTCTTAGCCAGGTACTTGTACTTCAATACATGTAGTTCCCCTGGTCATGTATTCCAACATGGGGCTTTATATTTTTTCTCTTCCAAAAAGATTATCCAACTGAGGAATAGGTACATGGTGTGTAGTACGGTCTATATAGTGTTTCATACTTTTTTCTAAACTCTAT
This sequence comes from Viscum album, assembly GCA_963277665.1. NCBI lineage: Eukaryota > Viridiplantae > Streptophyta > Magnoliopsida > Santalales > Viscaceae > Viscum > Viscum album. The sequence goes on from OY728150.1 coordinate 688,390,254, forward strand.
CCACCACAACATAGGGGTCGTTCACCGTGAGTTATTCCAATCTACACTGTGTGTCATTGGGATTTTCTAAAATTTTAGATATGGTCTCTGAGCTTTATATATGAAATCCATTCCATTAGATACGTCCATATATACTTCTAAAAATTGTAAATATAGTCTCTAATAGTTGTTTTTGGACATCTGGTGGTGAGAAATCAACATCCATTCACCATAGTGGTACATCACTCTACGTGCATGCCTCTATTCCCCCCCCACAGAATCTCAGATATAAAATCCTTGAAAAACCCTATTTATTCCAATATCCATCCCCAAATCCATAATTGATCATTTATTACTTCATCTTCTACAAAACTAGTACAAATCTGAGGATTTGATCAGGTTCGGTCCTGCCTAACAATGTTGAATCACAAACTTATGGTCCAAAGATAAAAAATGTGAAGAAATATTGGAAGAAAGTCATCAAAATAATGTTTTATTCATACTTTCCTTATTTTGTTGACTAAATATCATAAATTGGGATAACATTGGTTTGAATTAAATAACAAAAAATTATGATTCAACTCAAGGGTGAATGTAAATGCCACAATTTGTGCAGTTCAAAGGCAAGAAGACAATCTAGCTCAATAATTTATTCATATGAGGTAAAATATAAAAATGTGGAATCATAAATGGTTATTGGATCATTATTCATAGAACGAAATTCCCTCTAACAATTGAGAGGTGGTGTTGTGTTCATTGATCTTCGATATTCATTGATCAGGGGATTCATCATCTTTGGATGGTTATTCACTAGTGGAAGGAGGAAGAATGCTTTGGATTCTACCAAATTTTATGCATTTAACCCTGGGAAAATATCTATAGTGATATATTTAAATATGAAATTATTTTTTTAATTTAATTAATTATTTAAATGAATGATTTAATTAATGAAATTAATGTACTGCCAATGGACGGCGAATCTGATCACCCCATATCGATCTATTTTAGTTCATGCTTAGGGTAAACATCAAGTTATTGACTCAACTATGATATATTATTTCTGATATGAGACTTTTTTAAGATTAATACAATTTATTTTAATAAATTGTCCAAACGTAATATAAAATATGCTTAATATTTTTATAAAATTAATACCGAGAACATCGGGCCTCATATGTACACTCCGTCTTAGTGCCTAGCTCTGAATATATATATATATAAATATTTCAATGAATTTCAAATAAATGGGACTCTAAAAAGTGTAAGTGTGAGAAAAACCCAAAAAATATCATTAAATAAGAAATAAACAATAAATATCCCTCAAATCCAAAAATCTCACTCAGAACAAACCCCTTCCACATTATACAATCATCTCATGAAATTAATAAAAAACAAACAGTGGGTTAATAAATAAATGGGAAACCATGAGGGTCTCATAAGAATCAACACATTTACAAATAAGGCTAAAAATTATATTTTATATTAAATACATATTGTTATGAAAATAAATTTCCATTTCTTAAAATCTAAACATTAAAAATCTCCATTATAATTAATTTATCAAACAAAACCTCTTTCCTTTCCAAAATCATACATCACATCATAATTTCTCCCTTTTAGAATTCAAGATAATTGAAAGACCCACATATACTTAAAAACTAGTTTAATTAAACTAATTGAAATTTATAATATTATAGGAATATAAAAACATTAAATTTATAAAGAAAACATATAATTTTTTAAGAACCACTTTTATACAATGATTTATTTACATGTGAATAAATTTATAAATACTTTTATGGTGTTATACTTTAAATAATTTTTTAAATGTTATTTAAAATCTCATGAATCATATTGAATGGAAAATAAAGGAATAACATAAAAACACCTATCTTTATCTAATCATAATAGAGTTCAATCATATATCCTTCCAGAAATAACACCAAAACAAGAAAGGGGGAGTCTTCTAAAACCCGAAAAAAATCAAAACCCCAGGTTATAAACAACTTAAACGTGAATCATAAATTTCATAATGATTTATTATTCTAGGAAAATGAATAACCTAGTAGAAAAAGGTAGAGTAAAAGAGAAGAAGAGTATTACTACACTAATATTTTTTTACACTTTTAATCATTATTTATTACATAGATTTTAACATTATACAACTCAGAAGTCTGATAGGTCTAGAGTCTTGGGAAATTTGGAACATTAAATAATAACATAAAACCTAAAATACAACATATTTACTGAAAAATTATTTTATAGGACCACAACATTCCTTCAACATAACACTACATGGTATAACCTTAGGATGTACATAAGAAAGGGGTGATATATAAATCCAAGTAAGGGAACAAAAATTGCATAACTTGAGGATAATAATACATGCTAGAAAATTCATATCAATGAGTAATGAAGGAAAATGAATATAAGGTCATGATATAACATGATAATCCTAATATGGAAATGTGGAAAACAATATAAAACACTGCATCATAAACAAAATGGAATCAGGTAATCCCTTGTCCCAACATAATGGACAAAAGTACAATAATGGAATTAGGTAAAACCATATCCCAACATGATGTTTCATAGTACTATAAATTACCCAATGCATTAGAGCGCTATCAGGGCACACCCTTTGTAATCATTTTAATCTCATGCTTCCATGTGCCACATAGATCACATAACATGGATTCATTCAACATCATAATTTATTAGATGATAAAGGAATTTTGAATAAATACATTTATTTCCTTAACAAACAAGTATATGTGAATAATGGTGAACACCCTTGATAATTGAATTGGTATGGTATTCTCTACACAATGATTTTGGCATGGAAAATTGTGGTGCAATTTTGGAAGCATAACGACATCGTATGGAATTCATAAAATGGGTTGATGAGAGACAAAGGGGTATATCATAATTTATACATGAAATGGATAGTAATTGGATCATGGAACATAATATCCCAAAATATTAAATGGAATTTAAGATGCAGAATATAAAATAAGTGCTTTAATGGGAATGAGGAGAGAGAAATCCCATACAGAAATTTGGCATGGTAATAGGTGTATATAAAAGATCATGAATGAATTAATGAGAGTGGAAAAAAATCTCATTATTTATAAATAAAATGGATTGTAATGGGATTATATATGAATATATCACAAAAAATGAAAATTAAAATTAAAAAGGAATATAAAAAAAGGTGTGCTTGATAAAAGAGGAAAGTGAAAGATCCCTTACCTGGATGTGTGATTCCGAAGGCATGGTATAGGATTCTTAGGAGCTTAAGGAACATTTGGAGGAATCTTGGGAAGAAGGGGGATAAGGTTGGTTGATATTTAAAGAGTTTTATTAATGTTAAATGGAATATTGGGTGGGTTTATAGAGGTCAGGAGGGGGATTTCATTATTATTTTGGTTTTGGACACCTTATAATAAAATATTCAAAACCACAAACCATCCGAGGATTTTTGACCTTGTTTTTTGGAAAAGGGGTGTGTTATAAATTATTTTATATGGATAATGTCTGAATTTATTATAATATTTCAATTTCTTATGTGGAGGTGAGTCATAAATTCAAGGAAATGATTTTAAAATGTTAAAATATATTATTTGTTGTGGAGGATTCACTAAGTCATTATGAAATAAATCAAAATAAAATAAAAATTAAATTATTTTAAAATAAAAACATATATTTGAAAAAATATACCTATTATAGTATTTTTTACATCACTATTGGGTTATTATGATGTCCTAAAACACACTATATTTATATGGTATTTAATTTTCACTTACAAATTTTTTTGTCTCAAAAATTTATGAGGAATTAACCATTGGATAATTTCAATGTTATGAATCCAAAAGTAAAATTAATCTTATCTATATAATTTTCTAAATAGTTGACTTTTTTACTTTTAAAATAAAACTAACATTTATTGAAAATTTATGGGTTTTTGTCAAAAATATTTTTCAAACTGTAATAAAAATTACATACGACTTCATTAAAATTATATGATTATTTATATTTAATAATAATATTTTATTAGAATATTATTTATTTCAAAAATCATTAATTTATCAATTCAGATTTCTTAATTTAATTTTAATATTAACAAAAAATACTATATTTTCTTTAAAAATCAATTACAAACTAACTATAATACAATGAAAGTATATTCATTATTATATACAAAAATAACACACAAAATCAGAATTCTAGGTTATTGTTACATATACCATTATTACACTAGCATACACCCAATGAGTAATGTGCGTGATAGTAGGGCTTTCATGGGGCTATTCTGTGAACGTGGTTTGGGATGTGATATCTATGATCATTAACTTCTCCTATAAATGGTTTATCTCATGCTTAAGTTATTAAATATTGTCTTGGGATTGGTCTAGGGAAAAGTCTAGAAATGACATCTCCCTCAAAATCTCTGATAAATGGGCTTCATAGGTAATGATCCTACTGGTCGAGGACATCACTACCTTTGTCTGTTCAAAAAGAATTTTTTAAAACCATATACTTATATTAGTCATGTGATAACTATTAAATAGCTATATTATCAATCATATTGATAATGATCATTTAAATCAGACTGGATATAATAAAAAAATAAGTTCTTGTTTCTTCTATATACAAAATATATTTAATTAAAATAAAGGTAATTTTATTCATAAATGTTAAGGTAATTAATAACTACCCCCTTAATAAATATCACCCTAAAAAATCCTTTCCCCACACTAAAATAGATGAGGGTAAATCTACATCATCACCTCCTCTGGTTCCCACATTTCTTCTTCAAAAATGTGGTTTCTCCACAACACCTTGATGAGGGGTAGTGCCTTATTTCATAGAACCTTTTCTTTATGATCTAAAATATTCACTGGATGGTCCTCAAAGTAAATATCATTCTCCAATGGTACCACATATAGATTGAGTACATGTTATGGATCTGGAATGTACTTCCTTGAGAGGGATACATAGAATACATCATGCACTTGTGGTAGGTTTGGTGGGAGGTCTAGTCAATAGTCCACTGGTATAATGTGATCAATGTTCCCACAAGGGTTTATGTACCTTGGAATAAGCTTTACCTTCTTCCAAAATATCATTAATCTCTTCCATGGAGATATGCAGAGGAACACCATGTCTCTAAAACATCTAGGTCATGTCAATGATTATTAGAATATCCCTTTTGTCAATTCTGAGCAACTTTGATATGATGTTTTATGGTCTTAACCTTATCCACCATTTCTTCAACCATTTCAATACCTATAAGTTTTCATTACACAAATTAATCCTAACATGTAAGTGTTTTACACCTCTTCCCATAAAAGTATTTATTGGGTGCCATTTGGATGCTTGAATAGAAATGGTGGTTGTAAGGAAACTCCACCAAAGGAAGATGTTGGTATCATCCGCCTTTTATGTTCATTGATCAATATATCAACATGTCATCAAGTTTTTGGATAGTCTTCTCAGATTGAACATCATTTTGAGGGTGATAATCTGTATTAAAATTCAGGTTAGTTTTTAGAGCATGCTGAAGACTTTTCCATGACCTAGCGATGAATCTTAGATCTCAATCGAACACAATTTGTAGTGGTACTCCATGCACCCATAGAAATTATCTTATGTATATATGTTAAAGTTGATCCATTGATAAATAATATTGAATCACAATGATGTGTTTAATATTTGTATGATGATACATATTAACATAGATAGAATTGTTTCCTTTGGATGTCTTTAGAATACAGGTGACAATTTTCATGAGGATGTTTTCCCATTTCCACACTAGTATGGCTAATGGTTTCATAATACCCTTAGACATATGCCTCTCAGCCTATTCTTACAGAAATACCATGCACTTTTAACTATATTAATCAATCACTTTCATCATGTAATCCCACCAATAGTGCTCCTAGATATCTCCATACATCTTTGTGTTTCCTGGGTGAATGGAGAAATTTAAACTATGAGCATCATACAAAAGTTCTTTCTTTAACTATGGATTTTATGGAAAACAAATTCTCTAACTAAATGTCACAATTCCTTATTCATTAACACTAAACTCCAAGGATTTTCCTATTTTGATAGATTCCACTTTATTTTGAATTCCCTCATCATCTTTTTTATCATCCTTTAACATTTACAAAAGAGATGGTTGAGCAATAATTTGTGAAAGGATTGATGATGTTACTTTTTTTATGATTCCCATGTCCATATTAATCAAATAAAAGAATATTGGATCATTTTCAATTCTCATCAATGATATAATTTCTTGGTCATTTCTACTTAGAGCATTTTCTACCTTATTCACTTTCCCAAGATGGTAGTGGATTAAGAAATCACAATCTGTAATGAGCTCTAACCATATTCATTGGAACATATTAATCTATTTTTATGTGAATATATATTTGAGAATTTTTTATCCGTATATATTTTATAATTCTCCCAAAAGAGATAATGCCACTATATTTTACCTACAAAGATCACAACTGATAACTCCAGATCATGCATGGGATAGTTTTTGTCATTAATATTCAACTGCCTTGAGTTGTAGGCAATGAATTTTTAATTTTTCCTCAACACACATCCCAATACCTTCTTTAAATAATTCTTTAAGATTACGAAAATATCCCCACTTATGGGTAGTGTGAGCCCTTGGGCAGTGATAATCCTTTTTTTCAACTCCGTTAAACTTTCTTCACATTCATCATTCCTAGAAAACATGACTCCCTGTCATGTTTTCTTAGTTATATGGTTTGAAAAGTGTGATAAATTTCTCAAAAATCCGTGATAATATCTAGCTATCCCATGGAATCTATAGATATCTATCATAGATGTTGGCATGAACCATCACTCAATTGCATTTATCTTGTAAGTATCCATTATTGTGATGATATGCCCCAAAAATGAGACTTCCATCAACAAGAAATCACACTTTCTATACTTTTCACAGAGATTCTCCTTTTTCATGGTCATTAGTAGACTGCTTATATGATTCTCATGATCCTCATTAGTTTTGGAGTATATAAGAATATCGTCTATAAATACTACCAAAAATTTCTCATGGAAATATCTAAAGACTATATTCATCAAGTCCATGAAGAATACTAGGGCATTAGTGAGTCTGAATGGAATCACTATGAACTCATAATACCCATACCATGTATGAAAAGGAGTCTTGGGGATATCCTCATTATTATACCTTACGTGGTAATATCCCAACAACAGATCAACCTTGTAGAAGTATTGTGCTCCACATAGCTGATCAAAGAGGTTATCAATTTGTGGAAAAGGATACTTGTTCTTTGTTGTGATTTTTTTGAGCTCACAATAATCAATGAAAAGGTTCATTGACCCGTCATTCTTCTTCATTAAGAGGTATGGTTTACCCTATAGTGAATAACTTGGGTGTATAAACTCTTTATCCATATTATCCTATAGTTATTTATTTATTTACTCATGTTCTATAATAGTCATTTTATATGTAGTCTTAGATATTAAAAAAGCCCTTGGTATAAGTCAATTGAGAATCCGACATCTCTGCTAGGAGGAAGACTAATAAATTCCATGGAAAACATATCAGTGAATTTCCTCACAGTATGAATGTTTTTAGGATGGTTCCTTCCATAGAATCAGTCATCTGAGAAAAATATGCATGCTCATAGGGAAGTAATATCCATGCTTGGGATGATGGTGTGGAAGAAGATTCATCCTACTCCTTTCACTTTTATAGAATCAATGGTTGATTCTCCATATGGAGAGTGATTTCTCTCTCACAGAAATTTATTTTGGCTCTTTATAGGGAAAGCAAATCCATGCCTAGAATTGCATAAAATTACACCAAGGGAAGAATAACAAGGTTCACTGGGATGTTAAATCCACAAATGGTAATAGGGGAGGAGTTATATTCATGGGATGAAATAATTTCCCCATTTTCCATCTACACCAACATATCTAATTCCATTAAATGTGGTGGTGTTTGGATTATTCTAATAAACTTTCAAGATATAAAAGAATGCATAGAACTATGGATGATAACCATAACTTTCAATTTTTGATTATGGTCTGACACATTTATTCATCCCAAATGTCTTAGGGATGAATTTTTTAAAACTATTAAACACATAAAGAGGAATACAATGTCATTAAAGGGATAAGTTACATTCTTCTCAGTAAGTTATGAATTTATAGGTTTTAGTCTATATTATCCAAGAACTACTTCCTAACATATATTAGCATTGGATTTTCCCCCTTTGTTACCTTAATAATAGATTTTAATTATTTTATGAATTTACCCAAGAATGTCCCATGGAAGTGTCAAACTAGAATTGTAGCAAGGCCCATTGGCATGCTCTAGTTCCCGTTCGAGTCTAGCTCAAAGAATTATTTTTGGGTCTTACCCCTAGATACATTTGTTCCAGAGCCACATCCACTTGTCCAATTCTATATAGGGATTTATAGAAATGTTAAAACACTTACTCCATACTAACCAAAATTTAGGGATGTAATTTTCTTATACATAATTTTATCCCTAAAGGTTTTCACTAAGGTTTTCTAATCCTAATCCAAAAATTAACTAAACCTATCATATGATAAAAACATCAAAAACCATGGTATTTATTACACATTTATATATGATTTATTTCATAGATTTTTAGTTAATACAACTAAAAATATCGAAAGGAATAGTGTATTGAGAAATTAATAACATTACATAACAACTTAAAACATGAAATAGATCATCTTTATTGAAAACTTCTTTTACATGACCACAACATTCATTTGTACTTAAAACTACACAGGATAACCTGAGGATGTACATAAGAAATGGGTGGGATTTAAATCCTAGTAATATAATAAACATTCCATAACATGAGTTTCATAATACATTATAGAAAATTCATACCAATGAAGCATGACGGAACATGAATATAAAGGCATGATATAACATGATAATCATAACAAGAAAATGTGGAAAAAACATAAAACACTACATCATAATCAAAAATGAATCATGTAAACCCCTATCATAACATAGTGGAAAAAAGTACCATAAAGGGATAAATTATACCCATATCCCAACATGATGTATCATGATACTAAACATTACCTAATGCATTTGAGGGATATCAGGGCACACCTTTCATAATCATCTCAATCTCATGCTTAAGTGTACCACACACATCATATAACATGGATTCATTCATCATCATAATTTATTCCACGATCAAGGAATGTGTAATACATACATGTATGTCCTCAAAAAACTAGTATATATGAATAAAGTTGAATACACTTGATATAGAAATGGATATGGTATTCCCTAAAAAGTGATTTTGGAATGGAAAACCACAGTGCAATTTCGGTAGCATAATGATGTCATATGGAAATTCATAAAATGGGTTGATGAGAGAGAAATGTGTCTCTCATAATTTATACATGAAATGGAAAGTAAGGGGATCATTTAACATAATATATCACCATATGAAATGGAATTTAATATTTATAATATAAAAGAATTGGTTTAATGGGAATGAGGAGAGGGAAATCCGTTATCGAATTTCAGCATGGTAACAGGTGTATATAAAAGATCATGAATGGATTAATGAGAGTGTAAGGAAGATATAATTATTTATAAATCAAATGGATTTTAAGGGGTGTATGTTTGAACATATCCCAACATATTAAAATTGAAGTTAAAAGTCACATCAGAACAGGGGTGTTGTATAAAATAGGAAAGTTAAAGATCCATTACTTGGATGTGTGACTCCAAAGGATTGGGAGGGGAATCTTGGGAGCTTGGGGAGATTTGGGAGGAATCTATGATTTAGGGGAAGAGGGTGGTTGGGCATTAAATTGTTTTAGTTAATATAAATGGAATCTTGGGTGGGTTTATATAGGAAAGAAGGAGGATTTCTTTTTTATTTTAGTTTTGGACACCTCATAAGAAAATATTCAAAACCAAAAACCATACCATGGTTTTTACACATGGTTTCAAGAAAAGGGGAGAGATATGAATTATTTTATAAGTCTAAGAGCCTAAGATATTAAAATATTACCCATTCTTATGTGGAAATGAGTCATACATGTATGGAAATGATTTTAAAATCATAAAATATATTATATGTTTTCGAGGACTCACTAAGGATTTATAAAATATATCCCATAAATTGAAAATTAAATTATTTTTAAAAAACATATATTTGGCCGAATATACTTTTAATATTATTTATGACATCACTATAGTTTTATTATGATGTCATAAAACACACAATATATTTATATGGTATTTAATTTTCACCCAAAAATTCGACAATCTCAAAAAATTATGAAAAATTCACTGTTGCATAATTTTGAAATCCTTATTCCCAAATAAATATTAATTTTATCTAAATAATTTTCTTAATATTTGAATTTTTCTTTTAAAATAAAACACTTCCATATAATGAAAATTGACAGGTTTTGACACAAACAATTTTCAAACCTTAATAAAAATTAAATTTGAATTCATAAAAATTATTTGATCAATTATATTTAATAAATGTAATTTAATAATAATATCTTATTAAAAAATTATTTATTTAAAAAATCCGTTAATTCATCAAAATAGATTTAGTAATTGAGTATGAATATTATCAAAAAATACTATTTGTGCTTTAAAAGTCATTTACAAAGTAACAATAATAGAATGAAAGTATATAGATTATTCAATAAAAAATAATATAAAAAATCATAATGATATAGTCTTGTTACATATCACATTATTATAGATATATATTCCCTAAGAGTAAGGTGTACAATGATCGTGCGTTCATGGGGCCATTCATTGAACATGGTTTGGGCCGTGATCTCAATGAGCTTTAACTTCTCCCTTAAATGGGTTCGCTCATGCTTAAGTTGTTGGATCTCATCTTGGGATTGGTCTAGGGTAAAGAATAGAAATTTTATCTCCCTTGGAAGCTCCAATAAATGGTATTAATAGGGAAAAATCCTACTAGATTAGGTTATCACTTCCTTTGCCTATGCCAAAATATTTTGTTAAAACCTTATATTTATACTTATCATGTGATCATTGTTAAATGACTATATTATTAACGGTAATGATACTTAATAGAAATTTAAATACAACAGGATATAATAAACAAAAGAATTTAATGTGTCTTATATATCCACAAGACATGTAATCAAAAGAAATTTAATTTTATTCATATATTTTCTGGTCGTTACAAAGAGAATGAGGGAAGAGTAGGAGGAATATAGGGGTTTACCATGAGAATACAAAGGAGATATAAGAAGAGGAGGGTAAAAATTGAGGGTGAATGGAGGGAGAGAGATCCCTTAGTATGTTTAAGGCCATATGAACAATTTAGAAGGAGGTAGAGGGTATAAATATTAAATTTCAATCATAAATTTAGGTCTTTTCACTTTTTCTGTAAATCTGGGTAGACCATTGGAATTGGCCACACATTTTTACAAAAATTACACCAATGGTGCATGATCATCCATCTAGAGGACCCTACCATACATGGTTTTGATATCATGGTTTTTATTAACAATTTTCAAACTATATGGGTAGCTACCACATGAAAACTAAGACATATGGTTTACTAGGAGATCCCATAATTTTTTAAAAATTGTGTTCCAATTATAAAAAATGGAACTTTCAAAACTATGGTACACATTTCATGGTTTCCATATGTTTTTTATTAACCCTAAAATCCATATGTAACACCCAAAATGTAACGACTCAAACTTTCATTAATGGAAATTAATCTGGAACTAATTAAATATCTCTTTATGTAACATGTTTATTTAAATTGTCAACATCATTGGTTTTATATTTTCATATTTTAGAAAACTATTATGAATTTTAACTGTTTCTAATATAGGCATTAAAAAGTTATCACATGATTAGTAAAAATATGTGGATTTAACAAATCCAATTTACTCAGACAAAAGAAGTGATGGCCTCATCTATTAGACTTTCCCCCATATGAATCCCATTTATCAGAGATTAGAAAGTAGGTGGCTTCATTGGGCTTCTCTCTTGACCAAGCACAAGATGATCATGAACACGTTAAGCTTGAGCGGAACCCCCTACGGGAGAAGTGGAAATCGATAGAGATTTCCACCTGAGCGATGTTATCTGAGACACCCCAAGAGTCTGTTACCGTCTCACACCTCACCCTTCGGTATTTTGTGAATGTTTTAAGGGGTTATTTAACAAGACCCTATTACTGTGGTTATGTACATTATTTTTTATATAATAATGAATATACTTTCATTTTATTATTGTTACCTTATAAATAGTTTTTGAAGCACAAATAGAATTTTTAGTTAATGTTCAACTAAGAAATATATTTGGATAAATTAATGGATTTAAGAATTAAATATTATTTTAATGAAATATTATTATTTCTATTAAATTAATTTTTATTAAATGTAAATGATATTATAATTTTATGAATTCAATTGTAATTTTTATTATGGTTTGAAAGCCATTTTTGTCAAACCCATGAATTTTAAATAAATGTTGGTTTTTATTTTAAAAGTTAAAATTAAAATATTTAGAAAATTATTTAGATAAAATTAATATTATTTTTGGAATCAGGATGCCAAAATTACCCAACGGTGAATTTTTCATAATTTTCTGAGAGTAAAATTTTTGGGTAAAAATTAAATATCATTTAAATATATTATGTATTTTATGACATCATAAAGACCCAATAGTGATGTAATAAAATACTATAAACATTCTTTTCGGCCATTATATGTTTTACCATTAAAATAATGTTATTTTGGGTTTTTTTGATTTATTTTACAAAGCATTAGTGGACCCTTCACAACTTATTAACGAATTTGTCTTTCTAAATTGTTTTCCTTAGGATTGTGACTCACCTCCACATAAGGAACCGCATTTTTTTAATATTTTCAGACTTTGGACATATAAAATATTGTTTTCCACTCCCCTTTGGAAAAGAACCATGGGATGGTTTGGGGTTTTTATTAGTTTAATGTGAGGTGTCCCAAACCTAAATAATAAAAGATTCCCTCTCCTTTCTTATATAGACCCACAAAAGATCCCACTTCCTCCTCACTCAAAGACATTGGAGTTCATCCATTCTCTACCCTCCTCTCCCTATAATTCTACCAAGGTTCCCCAAGCTCCCAAGAAGCCTCTCTCAAGCCACTCTCAAGCCTTTGGAAGCACACTTCCAAGTAATGGTTTTTCTTCCTTTCTCATTTTTGTCCAATTTTCTTAATGTTGTTATTCCCTTTTAATTTCAATTATAAATGTTGGGGTATGGTTTCACACCTACTAAATAATTCCCTCTTTATTTTAGAATTATGAGATACCCCATTCTCTCTCAATAAATGCCTCCCATGTACACCAGTTACTATGCCGAAATTCCGAAAGGAATTTATCTCTCCTCACTTACATTCAAGCAATTATTTTGTATCATGAATCTAAATTCCATTATTGTTGTTGGTACATGTATTTATATGACCTCCTTAATGTCCATTTCATGTAAATATGATGAGACGCCCCTTTCCCTCTCATTAACTATTTTTATGAATTCTTACGTCACGCCATTATGCTGCTGAAATTGCACCGATTTTCCAAGCCAATGTCATTGTGTAGTGAATACCATGCCCATTTCTCCATCAATGGTATTCACCTTTATGAACAATTACTTATTGATTATAAAGTTTCATGTATGAATTCCACATTCCTTTATCTTATATTAAATGATTATGTTTTATGAATCCATGTTGTATGATCCATATGGCACACTTATGCATGAAATGAGATGTTTAAGAAGGGTGCGCCCTGATAGAGCTCCAATGAAATGGGTAAAGTATAATATCATGATACGTCATGTAAAATGGGTGTTTAATCATGCTAATTCAAGTGAAATGAGGGTTACTCATGCTTCATGCACAATGAGGGTTTACTCATTCTCCATGTGCAATGAGCCCTGGCTCATGCTAATTCCATGTTAAGTGTTGTTTCCACATTTACATGTTATTATTATCATCCTATATCATGCCATTATGTTTATGATTCTCTTGTGCCCTATTGATATTACTATTATCTAACATGTATTGTATTCTTCATTTTATTCCATTATTACTCCCTTACTAGGCTTTATAGCTCACCCTTTTCTTATGCATGTCCTCAAGTTGTCTAATGCAATTCTATGTATGAGGGTATTTAGTGGTCATCTAAAGTAAGAGTTCAATAAAGATATTGTGTTTCATTTTTTAAGTTGTTATGTAATGATCCTAATCCCCAAAGACACTAGACCTCTCAATCTTCTATGTTGTATGAAGTGAATTTTATGTAATAAATCATGTTTAAGTGTGTAATAAAAAGCAGGGTTATCACAGTTAGTATCAGAGGATAGGTTTAGCTATTTTTGGGCTGAGGATTAGAAAACCAAAGTAAAGCCTCAAAGAAAAGACTAAGTATAATAAAAAATAGCTATGTTTTGGTGAGTATTGAGTAGGTGGCTTATCAAGAAAATACATCCCGATCTGGATACGACCAGGTAGAGGTGGCTCTGGCACATATGTATCCTAGAGGTAAAACCTGAAAACAACGCTTTGAGCTAGATTCAAATAGGAATTGAGGTACATAAACGAGCTATACTATAATCTTGGTTATGAAACTCCTGGTTGATATGCTTTCGTAAATTCACAAGCTTAGTATGAACCGTTATTAAGAGGATAAAAAAATTCCCTAAGAATATATAGTAGATCATGGATAACTAGACTGAAGCCAATAGATTCATATGTTAAGGAAATAAAAGTTATTTATAAGTAATCAGTTTTGTCCTTGTATTACCCTTTATGTGTTACCCCTAAAATTCATTTTATTGTAGAAAATGGCTGGTAATAGGAGTACTCAGGCTAAAAACCAATGTAAACTTCAATTTGATGACTGTACTAATGAGATAACCAATCCAATGGGAGCATGAATCATGAACATTGTCACACTTCTCTCTTAGCTAAATCAATATTTGAAGAGATACATGGGTCACGAGGAACATTCAAACCCCCTAAGAAAGAAAAAGTATCTATTGAGAGCTTCATGAGACAAAGTCCTCCTACTTTTAATGGATCATCTGATCCCTCAATCGATGAACAATAGATCAAATCCATTGAAAATATCTTCTCCATCTTTCAATGTTCTGAACAAGAGAAGGTTCTCATGGATGCTTATCGCATGAAGGGTGAAGTTGATCAATGGTGGACGTTGATAAAAAAATATAATGCCTGAAGAGGAGATAGAGGTGCTGTAATGGAAGGATTTCCAGATGATGTTTTCGATAAATATTTTCCACACACCCTTGTCTTAAAATAGAAAGGTAATTCCTTTTCCTCAATCAAAAAGATGATAAATTTGTTGGAGCATACGAGGAATAATTCACAAGGCTTTCACTATAATATTTCGGCTTTATCGTTACCCCCAAATGCAAGGTTGACCGCTTCTTTGGTGGGCTGAAAACTAGCTTGCAGAAAGCGCTGGCGATCCATGACTTTGACAGCTATGAAAAAATTGTCTAATGTGCCCTCAAGGTTGAAATAGAGATCGTAGAATCTCAGGGGTATCATGGGGATAAGAAGTGTAAGGTGGACTTCAATGCTGGCGGTCTAATGGATAAATCCAACAGTGCTAAGAATATCCAACACCCCACTTGACAAAGGTGCGGAAAGAAGCACCCTGGAAATTTCATGAAGTGTACGAGAAAATTCTTTAGGTGTGGAAGAGAAGGGAACCAGGCTATTAACTATAGGCAAGAAAAATATGCAACTGAAATAGGGGAGAGGAATGCTCTATTCGAACCTCAATGCATTGTTCATTACTACAACAACAAAAAACTAGGGAATCGTTCAAATCAGTGCCCTATGATAAGGTTTGTAGGAGGAAACCAACAACCTCCAAGGTAGAAAGGGCGAGCTTTGTCTATCACTACCGCGGAAATGAACCCTGACAACAAAGTGGTGATAGGTACACTAGTTATTCATTCAAGAATAGTGAACGTACTTTTTTATTCAGGTTCTAAAAATTCTTTTGTATCTCTAAAGATTTATAGAACAATCCCAGCACCACCACAAATCATTGAAGTGAAGATGTCAGTGAGTACAGAAAATGGGGAAATCATTTCATCCCATGAACATAACTCCTCCATTGTCATAATCTGTGGATTGAATTTCCTGGTGAATCTGGTCATAATCCCTCTGGTGTAATTTTATACAATTTTTGGCATGGATTTACTTTCCATATATAGAGCCAACATAAATTTACATGAGAGGGAAATCACTCTCCATGTGGAGATTCGACCCTCGATTTTTTACATGTGCAAGGAGGAAGATGAATCTTCTTTATCTCCATCATTTCAAGAGTAGATATTACTGCCTTATGGCACACATTTCTGGCTTAGATGATTGATTCTAAGGAGGCAACCATCCTAGAAGACATGCCTATTGTGAGGGAATTCGCTGAAGTGTTTCCCGAGGAATTTTCTGGTCTTCCTCCTAGAAGATATTTTGAATTCTCAATTGATCTTATACCTGTGGAATTGAAAATATCCAAGACTCTATATGGAATGGATATTGTGGAGCTTGAGGATCTGAAGAAACAAATAAAGGAGAATCTTGATAAAGGGTTTATACACCCAAGTGTTTCACCATGGGGTGCACCAGTACTCTTCAACAAGAGGAAGGATGGGTCAATGCACCTTTGAATCGATTATCATGATCTTAACAAAATCACAATAAAGAACAACTATACTCTCCCATGAATTAATGACTTGTTTGATTAGATGCGTGGGGAATAATACTTCTCCAAGGTGGATTTGCAGTTGGTATATTATCAAGTATGGGTGAAGAAGGAAGATATCCCCAAGACTGCTTTTTGTACAAGATACGGGCACTATGAATTCATAGTAATGCCTTTCAGACTCACTATTTCTCCAGCAATCTTCATAGAATTGATGAATATAGTCTTTATAGATTACCTCGAAATTTTTTTTAGTCTTTATAAATGATATTATGATATACTCCAAAACCAAGGAGGATCATGAGGAGTATCTAATAACTGTACAAGAGACCTTGTGGAAGGAGAATCTCTATGAAAATTACATCAAGTGTGAGTTCTGGTTGAAGTAGGTATCATTATTTGGCCATATCATCATATGAAATGGGATGCCTACGGATCCCTACAAAAGAGATGCAATTGAGGGATGGATGAGGCCAACACCGGTAATGGATATCCATAGCTTCTTGGGGTTAGATAGATATTATCGACGATTTGTGAGAAATTTCTCATGATTTTCCAACCCTATTACCAAGCTAACTTGGAAGGGAGTAATGTTTTTTTTAGAGATGAATTAAAATAAAGCTTCAAGGAGTTGAAAAGGAGGCTTATAACTGGGCCCATTCCCACTTTACCCACAAGTGGAGAACTTTTTGTGGAATCCAGTGATTCTTTGAAGAAGGGAATCAGATGTGTGTTGATGAAAAATGAAAAAGTCATTGCCTATTCTTCAAGGCAATTGAGTGTTCACGAACCAAACTATCCAACACATGACCTCCAGTTTTCTGTAGTGATCTTCTCTTGGAAAATTTGGAGGCATTATATCTTTGGGGAGACGTCTGAAATATATATGAACCACAAAAGCCTGAAGTATATACTCACATAGAAAGAGTTGAACATGTTCCAACGAATATGGTTAGAGATGATCAAAGACTATGACTGCTCAATCCATTATAACCCTGGGAAAGCGAACAAGGTGGAATATTCCCTAAGTACAAAGGTCCCAGATATTCTATCATTGATGAGAATTGAAAAGGATACAATCTTTTTTGATTTGATGAATATGGACATGGGAATAATAAAGAATGGAACCTCATCAATCATTTCACAAATTATTGCTCAACCGTCACTTTTGTAAAGGTTAATGGATTCTTAAAAGGTTGATGTAGGAATTCAGGAAAAAGTGGAAGCTATCAGAAAAGGGGAATCCTTGGTGTTTAATGTTAATGAAGAAGGAATTGTGAGATTTGGGAAAATACTATATGTTCCATCAAGTTCGGAGCTGAAGAAGGAACTTTTGGATGATGCACATAGTTCAAATTTCTCTATTCACCCAAGAAACAAAAAGATGTATCGAGATCTCTGAGAGAATTTTTGGTGGGATAATATGAAGAAGGAGATCACTGAATATACATTAATGTGCTTGGTGTGTCAGTAAGTGAAGTAAGAGAGGAAGAAGTCTAATGGGACAAAGAAACCATTAACCATAACAGAATGGAATTGGGAGAACACCACCATGGATTTTTTTTTTCCGGAATTCTGAAGACAGCTAAAGGCAACAATGCAATTTGGGTTGTTGTGGATCTTCTTACAAAAGCTGAACACTTCATTGCTGTTCAGGAGGATTTCTCATTGGATAAACTAGAACAGATATATATCAGGGAAGTGGTAATGCTACAAGTAGTACCACTATCTATTGTGTCCTTCAGAGATCCAAGATTCACCTCTATGGTTTGAAAAAGTATTCAATATGCTCTGAATACTGAACTGAACTTCAGTATGGCCTATCATCCTGAAACTGATGGCCAATCTGAGCGGGCTATCCAAACAATTGAGGATATGTTGAGAGCATTCTAAATGGACTTAAAAGAAGGATGTGATCAACATATTTAAAGATATATAAATTCCATTTAATTTTTATATAATTAAATGGGAATTTTATGAGTCCGCAAAAATTGATGGTGCGTGATTACGAGGCCCGAAGTGCCCGGAATGAATTTCTAAACTTTTTTCGGGTACGTTCCGAAAACGTGTGAGTAGGTTTTTCTAACATTTGAATTGGTTCTTGGAATTTAAATTTAATGCCACCGTTGAACTCGTAGTGCGGTTATTTTCTTAAGGAGACCTTCACCTTGACCGCAGTAGGTCGAGGGTGAAAGGTAGAATATTGGTTTTCTGATGGAAATAGAAATAAAGTAAACAAACTTTTATTTTTTTTATTATCATTGAACCTCCCATGTGGATATTTCAAAGGTGGGGAACAACTAAAATAAAACCTCCTACTTGGGTTATGGTGGTGGGGACCGCCCGAGACTAAATCCCCCTTGAACTCCTCTCTTAATGAGGAGAAACCTCTTGAAGTCTCCTTTAATGGGAGATAACCTTTGGTATCCACCCACATTAATAGTGCTAACCACATCGTAATTAATTACGTTAATTTAATATTGTGCCAATAATTAAATTTACGAAACACAATATATTGGATTATTTTCTTCTTTGGTGGAATTGGAAGAAAGCTTTTGGTGAGAACCTTGGATGAATTCTTCTTCTCCAACGAAGAGAACTCCTCCAGTGAAGAATGCCGACACACGACTTCGACTTTTTCCTTGGGACATCCTCCAACGTGGGATGTCTTCAATCGATGACCATAATTCCATCCTCATTGATGAAACCAAATGAATGAGGTAGGGGTGTGCTTTAAATTGAATAATGTTAATTTTCATCTCACATTGAATCATTCTCCTTGAGCCGCTTGCTACCACCCCAACGTGGAGGGTACGAGGCAAACAAACATGGCATGACCCCTCCGTAATCCTTATAGGTCTTTTGTGTGTTCTTCACGATGGTGACGGTGACCAGTGTCGATGTTTGGCACTGGTGGAACTTGAGAACCATGGCCGACACCATGTCCGGCTGTGATGAAGGTGACAAACGGAGGGCGTCCGGTCAAGCCGGCTGCCGGTGAAGGCACAACGTGCGACCACGCCACACGGCCAGCCACAGTGGACCACCACACCATGGCCTCCACCACCCACGACCACTACCTCCATGTAGCCTCTTCCACCCATGGCCACTGCTTCCCCATGGCATAACTGCCTCGCGGCCGTCCACATCCCCACACGACTTCCGCCGCCCCACGGCCTCACCACCTCGGGGCCTAGCCGCCCCGTGGCCTTGCCACCCTGTGGCCTCACGACCTCCACTTTTCGCTCGCGGCCGTGTGCCACTCTGCGGCCCCAGCACCACAGAGCACATGTCGGGATGGACCTAGCGAACTAGGTCGACCCAAACTGGGTCAGGTCATCTCAGGCCAGGTCGGACCAGACCCGGACCAGATACACGATTTTTTCTCTATAAACTATAACTATGGCCCCAGGCATCCATTTGACAAACTGTCAATGGAGCTATAAACCTTGGAGTGAGAGAGTCCCTTTGGTATACCCCACTTGAGATTTGGATAAATATGGGATACAATCATGTTAGATCGAGCACGAATCCAATCGGGACCTCTGGGTTAAAAGGATAATAACTTATAGACCAGACATCCAATTGGCGCACCATCTATTGCATTGAGACCCCTATGATGCAGTGGTCCTTTGAGATACATTTTTGTGGTACTTCATTGAAGTTGGAGTATCGATCATTGGGTTGAGGAGCGGACTCTCCTGGAGACTATCAAGCTTAGTACGGGAACCCAATAGTAGGATGTGATGCGAAGAATGAATAACGATCCTATGTGGGTCAACAACTAGTGATCCAATGTGGGTCAGCAACAAGTGATCCTGTGTGGGTTAGCACCTAGCGATTCTCTATGGGTCAGAACTGAGCGATCCTGTGTGGGTCAGCACCGAGCGATCCTTTGTGGGATAGCACCGAGTGAACCTGTGTGGGTCAGAAAGAGAGAATCTTAACAAAGTAAGATGATTCAATAGTTGCATCTAATAATATCCACTACTATACCTATGAAATACCTAGTGTGAGCTAAGTCTGTACCTGAGCTATATTTTCCTTCATAGTAATACATTGGCAGTATTTTTCTGTGTGTCATACCAGTGTGGTACTTACCTTCATGATAATCATTTTTTTGGTGAATAGTTGAGCTTTGTGCTTTTGAGTTGGACTCTATGTTTTCCTCATTATTAAGATGAGTTTACTTGATAAATTAGGTGTATGTATGGGAATATACCTATGTAGGGTTTTCAGTTGATTCCATGCTGTGTGGTTTATCCATGGTTGATTTTGTGAGACCTTAAGGGTCTCGGGGTCCCTACTGAGTATCGTTATACTCACCCCTGCACGGGTTATGCCCGCACCCTATTGTGTTTGGTGCAGATGATAGACAACACTGACTAAGGACGAGATTACTAGGACTAGAGGTAGCTCGTAGGTGGACGTTAGATGAGGAGAACCATAGAGACGACCGTTCGTGAGCTGAACATACTATTCAGGTAGGACTCATGGTGGAAGATCCAGGAGCTACATTTCACTTATCAGTTGTCTTGTACTTTCTATTTTTCCTTGTACTTTCCAGTTGGGCTTGTATTCTGGACCCTTTTTCATACTTTACTCACACTATTTACTATTCAGTTTACTTGATATCGTATCTTGCTGTGTGATTTGTTGTGTGTGATAGAGGTTATAAAGGCAATGCCTTCCCAGTTTTAGGGAATACACTTTCGGTTCTAGTTTCTAGCCCTTGTCTTATGGAAGGAGGGCTTGGGGTAGTCACTAATTGGGAACCAGGGGACGAGTCATGACAAATTGGTATCGGAGGAGTCGGTTCTACCATAGAACATAGGACTCTGATATTTCTTTTTAATGGAAATAGTTTTAAGTGTAGTGAGTGTGGTTATTAGTTTAGGGAATCAAGTGTTGGTGCGGCTGCCGACATATCCATACACCAGGACCCAGACTTCTGATTTCCGACTCAGTGCATGAAAAAAATGATTACGTGTGTGTTTTTAAGAGTTTTCTTTGTGATCTCTTTGATTTATCTCACCAGGTATAACTTATTGACTATGGTGCACCTGTTTGTTTTCAAGATGCCTTCACATAGACAACCAGCTAGGGTTCCGAGAGTAGTACGCGCTGATAGCCCACCGACTGATGAGGCCTCGGTGCAGGGCCTTCATCCAGCGGAGGCACCAGTAGTACAATTACCCATTGGGCCACTGATGCCACCAGCCCTAGAAGCAAAGGGTGTATGCCACTTGAGTGTGTTACACGTGTTCCAACACCGAAGGCCACCTAGGTTCAGGGGAGAGACGGGCCCATAGGCAGTTGAGGATTAGTTTGAGGCCGTGGGGATATTTTTTCAACTTTTAGGGACACCAGCCAATCTAATGGTGATCCTTATTATCAATCTTCTATAGGAAGCAACAGATGGATGGTGGAGCTTAATGCTCTAGGTTTACAACGAGGTGACGCTTCTCTGGGTATACTTCGAGAGCCTGTTTCAGGTAGATATTGTTCCACCGACCCTTCACGCAGTGTGTATACAAGAGATTCTTCATTTTCACCTGGGTCACATGGATTGTGACTGTCCGAACCATTGTACGGATGACCAGCAGACAGTCGAGGGATTTCCTAGGAAAAGATAGAGGTTCGACTGAGGAGGTCTGCGGGGAGTAGGCAGACTTGGCAGAGGAGCTGGTCGTGCAGCTGACGGTGGGAGACGATTCGAGATGTTACCGTCAAAACCACTAGGTGGTCCACCTAGACCATAGGGAGTAAGAGGACAGGGGTGAGCTCCGCTCCAGGAAGCTGAGGCCTATGATCACAGCACTCCAGAGATGATAAGAGGTATGATCTGTGTCTACTCCACCTTAGTTTTAGTTCATAAAGACACATTTTCCAATCATTAATTTATTTCCACTGCCCTCGTTCAGAGCTCGTAGATTCTAATGGATCTTTTGGCTCGCTCCTTACAGCTAGAGACTCATACGGGAGTGGATTTGATGATTAAACACTGGTGCCGATAGTTTGAGCTTACTCTAGGAGGCAAGGTCTTCAGCTGGGATCTCTTAGTAGCGACTTCGAGGCCTTATGATGTCATCATGGGTATGGAATGGTTATCTATAGTCCATGCTCAGATTGACTATATCAGGCACAAAGTGCAGTGTGTTCGCACGGATGGGACAAAATTTTCCTTCACCGGTGAGAAGGGATCCTTTTCAGCATAGGATGGAATTACCTAGAGGAGAGTGCAGATGATCACTCATTAGTTGGCTAGCCATACCCTCAGAGTAGTTGATGTGGAGAGTCCGATTTCTCAAGGAGTGGTGGAACAGTACATGGATGTCTTCCCTGGTGATGTTACAGGTCTACCTCCTCGTAGATAGGTGGACTTTTACATTGACTTGTACCCTGGGATGGAACTGATTTCAACATTAGCGTATTGGATGGCTCTCGTAGAGCTTCATGAGCTGTGGGTACAGCTAGAGGACTTATAGGGGAAAAGATTCATTTTTCCCAGTGTTTCTCCTTGGGCAGCCTCGATTTTGATCACCAAGAAGGCGGATGGGAGCTTGAGAGTTTGTGTCGACAATCAATGCATGAACCAGGTAACCATGAAGAAAAAGTACCCAATTATGATTATTGATAGCCACTTTGATAAGCAAAAGGGAGCAAAGTGTTTCTCGAAGATAGACATCATATCAGGATATCACTAGCTTAGAGTACGATATGAGTATGTGCCAAAGATGGATATTAGATGTCGGTACGACCATTAGGAGTTCTTGGTTATGCCATTCGGTGTAACCAACGCTCCAGAATTGTTCATGGGACTCATGAACATGATCTTTTAGCCATAGCTTGATCACTTTGTAGTAGTCTTCATCGACAACATTTTTATCTACTCAGCTACTAAGGATGATCATACCTATCATTTGCAGGTAGTACTAGACACACTCTGAGAGCACCAGCTTTATGGTAAGCTCTCAAAGTGCCAGTTTTGGATCTGAGAGGATCACTTTCTTGGACATGTCATATCAAAGGCCAGAGGTGCAGTAGATCCTGTAAAGATTGAGGAAGTACTTGCTTGCGAGCCACCCAAGAGTGTGACAGAGGTGCAGAGTTTATTGGTATTGGCTGGATACTACCAGAGGTTTGCACCAAATTTCTCCAGAGTTGCAGCACCTTTATCACCTTTGACAAAGAAGAGACAACCCTTCGTGTGGTCGGAGAGATGCTAGCCAAGTTTTCAAGAGTTGAGGCAGAGGCAGACTTGTGCCCCCATCTTGAGGCTTCCAGCGGAGGGCGTAGGGTACTTAGTCTACTACGACACATCAGGGACCTGGTTCAGATGTGTCTTGATGGGCGAGCATTTTACAGTTTACTTGGATTACAAGAGACTCAGTTATATATTCTCTCATAAGGACCTGAACTTGAGACAACGACGTTGGCTTGAGTTCCTCTAGGACTATGACTTTGAGATAGTCTATACTCCTGTGGAGGGGAAAATTGTAGCAGATTCACTCAGTAGGAGGTCTGGTATACAACATCTTGGTGGGGAGAAGGAGAAGCTGGTTTCTTTGCGGATATCCTTTATGGATCAAGATGGATCATATTTTTTTAGTCTCTTACAGTATCTCACCCACTTATTTAGTGAGTTAATGAGGCGTAACATGGGAATGCTGACTACGAGGCTGGACCTACTCAGATATCCAGAGGGCAGACACCTGATGGATTTTCTGAAGGTGGGGTGAACGTCATCCTTTTCAGAGGATGTACCATGTTCCCAGTGTCACTTTAGGAGGAAGTGATGAAGGAGTTCCACACATCCCCTCTAGCGGTACATCCAGTAGTGGAGAAAATGTACCAGGATAGTTGATGACGATATTGGTGTCTGGGAATGAAGAAATAAGTTATAGAGATTGTCCCTTGGTGCCTTACTTGTCATCAAGTGAAGGCAGAACATCAGGTACCAAAATACTTGGTTTAAACTTTGGGGGTCCCAGAGTGGAAGTGGGATGAGATATCCATGGACTACATGACAGTACTTACACATAAATCCAAAGGTCATGACTCGATTTGGGTGATCGTCGACCGACTCACCTAGTTGTCCCATTTCCTACCGACCAGAGAGCAGGGTTCAGTAGAGAGCTTGGGTTGCCTCTATGAGCACGAGATTGTGCAGCTATATGGAGTACCCTCGACGATTGTCTCCGACTGTGATGCATGTTTTACTTCCGGAATATGGAAGGGGTTGTAGGAGGCTTTTGGGACGCAACTTCATTTGAGCCCTGCTTTCCATCCACAGATGGATGGTCAGACTGAGCGGAATAGTAAGTCCCTCGAGGACATGTTGCATGCTTTCGTCCTCAACATCGGTCACATATAGGAGAATCACTTTCCTTTGGTGAAGTTTTCATACAACAAAAGCTGTCACTCCCCCATTGTGATGACACCATTTGAGGCATTATACGGGTGACCTTACAGATCAACTTTGTGATGGACTAACCCAGGCGGGTCAGCACTTGTGGGACTCGAGATGGTTCGATCTACCACAGAGATGGCACAGATCATCCAAGAGTGGATGAAGAATTCATAGAGCAGGCAGAAGTCCTATACTGATAGGATACAGAGACCTTTGGAGTTTAGGGAGGGAGACCTCATCATTCTACGGGTCCCACCTCGACGAGGTTTGTGGATATTTTACCAAGGCAGCAAGTTATCTCCGAGGTTCATCAGAACTTTTCAGGTCCTCAGCAGAGTTGGCGAGGTGGCTTACCGCCTAACACTCCTCCCTCTGTTACACCGGGTGCATGAAGTCTTCCACGTATCCCAGCTGAGGAGATATTTCCATTGCCCTTCCCCTGTTATCGACCACTGAGAGTTGGACGTTAAATATGGGGATACTTTTATAGAGGTTCGAGTTGAGATTGAGGATCGATTGGAGCGGGTACTTTGTGGGTGGCCGATACCTCTAGTGCACGTTCGTTGGAAGCATGGGAACCTCTAAGAGAGGACATAGGAGTGGGAGGCTCAGGTTCATGCTCAATACCCCCACTTTTTTTCATTGTTTTTAGTTTTGTCTTACGGGGATGTAAATCCATAAGGTGGGGAGAATGTAAAGACAAAAAAATTCCATGAATTTGTTTTTAATTAAGTAGGAATTTTACGAGTCTGTGAAAATTGACGGAGCGTGATTCCAAGGCTCAAAGTGTTCATAATGAATTTCTGAACATTTTTTCTGGTACGTTCAGTAAACATGCGAGTGGGTTTTTCGAACTTTTGAACCAGTGATCAGAATAGAAATCTTAGGGCACCGTTGAACTCACAACACTGGTATTCACTTAAGGGGACCTTCACCTCGACCGTAGTAGGTTGAGGGTGAGAGATAGAATTTGAGTTTTTCATGGAAATATAAATAAAATAAAATAAAACAAATTTTTATTTTTATTTTCTTTGAACATACCATGTGGATGTTTCAAAGGTGGGGACCACCTGAAATAAAACCTCCTGCATGGGTTATGGTGGTGGGGACCACCTGAGACTAAAAACCCCTTGAACTCCCCTCTTAATGGGGAGAAACCTCTTGAACTCCCCTTTAATGGGAGATAACCTTTAGTATCCTTCCACCTTAATTGTGTCAACCACGTCGTAATTAATTACGTCAATTTAATTTTGTGCCAAAAATTAAATTGATGAAACACAACATATTGGATACTTTTCATTTTGGGTGGAATTGGGAGGATGGATTGGGAGAGATCCTTGGAGGAATTCTTCTTCTCCAATGAAGAACACTCCTCCAGCAAAGAACACTGACACACGACTTCAACTTCTTCCTCGAAACATCCTCCAACATTGGATGTCTTCAATCGATGACCGTCCATACCTCCTCATCGACGTCAACAAATGAATGAGGTAGGGGTGCGTTTTAAATTGATTAATGTTAACGGTTCTCTCACATTGAATCATTCCCTTGAGATTCTTGCTACTTTCCTAATGCAGAGGGTACAAGCCAAACAAACATGGCCGGACCCCTCCGCAAAACTTATGGTTATTTTGTGTGTTCTTCGTGATGGTGGCGGTGACCAGTGCCGGTGTTTGGCATCAGTGGAACTCAATAACCATGGCTGGCACCACGTCTGGCCAAGATGATGGTGAAAAATGGAGGGCGGTCGATCAAGCCGGATGCCGAAAAAGGCACATCGTGCGACCGCGCCGCATGGTCAGCCTTGGCGGACTACCTCCCTGCGGCCTCCGCCGCATGGGGCCGTCGCCACCCCACGACCTCCCCCGCCAGCGGCCCCCACCGCCCCATGGCCTCACCACCTCGCAGCCCTCTGCGGCCCCCCAAGACCTCCACCTCCCTGCGGACTCCACTGCCCACGACCTCCGTTGTCCCGCTGCCTCTCGGCCCCGCTGCCAGCGCCACCCCTTGGCCTCATGGCCCCCATGGCCCCACCGCCGAGTGGCCCTACGTGGCCTTCACCGCCCCAAGACCTCTGCCTCCCATGGCCTCTGCCATCTCAACGCCTCACCGCCTCGCGACCATCGCTGCCCCGCGGCCTTGCGGCCCCCGTGGCCTCACTGCCCTGTGGCCCTCCGCAGCCCCCGCGACCTCCGCCGTCCTACGACCTTGCCGTCCTCGTTGCCTCTATGCCACCCTCACAGCCTCGCGCCACCTAGACCCAGCTCGGCCGGACCCAACGCGGTCTGGGCCAGACCTAGCGGGCCGGGCCAGACCAAGTGGACAGGGTCGACCAAAACCAGTTCGGGTCGGACCGGACCCAGACCAGCTACAGGCTTTCTTGATATTAGCTATAAATTTGGCACCGGGCGTCTGTTTTACAAACCGTCAATGACGCTGTAAACATTAGAGTGAGATGGTCCCATTTTTATACACCAAATGAGATTTGGATAAAGTTGTGATATGGTTGGGTTTGATCAAGCACGAATCCAACGAGGCACTCGGGACTAAAAGGAAAATAACTTACATAGCGGGAATCTGATTGACGCACCGTCTATTGCGTTGAGACCCCTGTGACGTGCTGGTCCATCGAGATACTTCTTTGTGGGAATTCGTGGTCATTGGAGTATCTATCAATGGCTAGAGGAGCAGAATCTCTTGGAGACGTGCAATCTTAGTGCGGGAACCCAGAAGTCGGTCGTGACATGAAGAATGAATAGCGATCATATGTTGGTCAGCACCTAGCGATCATGTGTGGGACAGAAACGAGAAATCTTGTGAGGTTAATCACCTAGTAATCATGTGTGGGTCATCACTGAGCGATTATTAGTGGGTTAGCACCAAGCGATCCTGTGTGGGTCAGCATCGATTCATCCTGTGTGGGTCAGCAGCAAAGCCTCTTAACAAAGTAAGATGATTCAATATTTACATCTAATCATCTCAACTATTGTACCTATGAAACACCTAGTGTGAGTTGAGTCCTTACCTGAGCAGTATTTTCCTTCATGATATTACCTTTGTGTTATTCTTCTGTGTGGTGTACCTGTGTTTTACTTACCTTCATGGTATTTCTTCCTTTATAGAATAGTTGAGATTTGGTCTTTTGAGTTGGACTCTTTGTTTTCCACATGATTGAGATGGGTTTACTTGATAACTTAGGTATATGCGTGGGAATATACCTAAGTAGGGTTTTTAGTTGATTCCATGTTTTTTGGTTTATCCTTGGTGGATTTTGTGATACCTTGAGGGTCTCGGGGTCCCTACTGAGTATCGTTATACTCACCCCTACACGGTCTATGCTCGCACCCTATTGTGTTTGGTGCAGTTGACGGACATCACTGACTAAGGATGAGAGTACCAGGACTGGAGGTAGCTCGGAGGTTGACATTAGAACAGGAGAACCGTAGAGTAGGTTGTTCATGAGCTGTGCCTACCCTTCAGGTAGGATTCGTGGTGGATGTTCCCGAAGCTACTTTTCAACTATCCGTCGTCTTGTACTTTCCAGTTTTCCTTGTACATTCCAGTTGGTCTTGTATTGTGGCCCATTTTTGATACTTTACTCACCCTTTTTACTATTCAGTTTACTTGAGTTCGTATCTTGATGTGTGCTTGGTTGTGTGTGATATAGTTTATAAAGTCAATGCCTTCCCAGTTTTAGGGAATACACCTTCGGTGCTAGTCACCAGCCCTTGGCCTTTGGAAGGCGAGATTAGGGTAGTCATGGAACGGGCCCTGGGGGACGGGTCATGACAACATCTTCCTCTGGTTGAGTTCTCTTATAATAACAGTTTCCACTCGAGCATCCAAATGGAACCATATAAATCCCTTTATAGGAAAAGTTTTAGAAAACCGACGTATTGGGACGTGGTCGGTGAGCGTAAGCTACTTGGACCAGAAATGGTCAATGAAATGGTGGAGAAGGTGAAAAGCATTCAGCAGCATATCAAGGAATTCCAGAGTCGATAGAAGAGCTATGTAGATAACGTTTGACAAGGCCTTGACATTAAATTTGGAGACATTGTATTTCGACTCATATCTCCATGGATGAATGTAATGAGGTTTGGAATGAAAGGGAAGTTAAGTCCAAGGTACATCAGCACCTTCTAGATTCTTGATCGTGTCAGGGTTGTGGCCTATCAAATAGAACTTTCACCTACCATGGCCAATGTACATGATGTCTTTCATGAATCCCTCTTAAGGAAGTACATACTAGACCCTTCACATGTACTCTCTTCATAGGTGGTATTGTTAGAGGATGATCTTTCTTATGAGGAGAAACCAATGAAGATCTTATATCGTAGAGAAAAAGTTCTATGAAATAAGAAAATACCCCTCATCATGGTGTTGTGAACAAACCACAAGTTTGAAGAAGCGATGTGGGAAATAGAGGAAATGATGAAGAAGAGTTACCCAAATCTGTTTTAGTATGGGAAAAGGAAATTTCATGGGTGAAATTGTTTAAGGGGGGAATATTGTAACGACCCAAACATTAATGAATGGAAATCCATCTTGAACTAATGTAATGTATCTTTATGTAAAATGATTATATAAAATGTCAAATTATTTGGATTAATGTTTTTTGATTTTAAAATACTGTTAAAATTGTGACTATTGATAATATAGCTGTTAAATAGTGACCACATTATTAGTATAAATATAGGGCTTTAATAAATCCAATTTACTTAGACAAAGTAAGTGATGGCCTCATTTAGTAGACTTCCCCCATATGAAGACCATTTGTCAGAGTTCAGAAAGGAGGTGGCATCATTGGGATTTGTTCTTGACCAATCTCATGCCGAGCTTGAACATTTTAAGCTTGATCGGAACTGTCTACGGGAGAAGTGGAAGTTGATAGAGATTACCACATGAGCGATGTTATCCGAGCCACCCCAAGAGTCTATTACTGTCACACACCTCACCCGTCTGTATTATGCGGGTGTTTTAAGGAGTTATTTAAAAATACCCTAGTACTATGGATATGTACATTATTTATGTATATAAAAATTAATATACTTTCATTTTATTATTTTTACCTTGTAAATAGTTTTTAAAGAACAAATATTATTTTTAGTTAATGTTCAACTAAGAAATCTATTTTGATGAATTAACGGATTTTTTAATTAAATAAAATTTTAATAAATATTATTATTTTTATTAAATTAATTTTTATTAAATATAAATAATCACATAATTTTATGAATTCAATTGTAATTTTTATTAATGTTTGAAAGCTATTTTTTTTTCAAAACCCATGAATTTTTGATAAATGAATGTTTTTATATTTAAAGTTAAAATTAGAATATTTAAAAAACTATTTAGATAAAATGAATATTATTTTTGGAATCGGGAAATCTAAATTATCCAATAGTGAATTTTTCATAATTTTCGGAGACAATCAAATTTTTGGGTAAAAATTAAATATATTTTAAAATTTTAATGTGTTTTATGACACCATAATGACCCAATAGTGATGTAATAAAATACAATAAACTTTATGTTCGGAAAATATATGTTTTACAATTAAAATAATTTTATTTTGGGTTTTTTAATTTATTTTACAAAGATTTGGTGGACCCTTCATGACTTATTAAACATTTTGTCTTTTTAAATTGTTTTCCTTGGAAGTGTGACTCACCTCCACACAAGCAACACCATTATTTTAAGACATTCAGACTCTATCTTTATTAAATATTTTTTTCCACTCACCTTTTTCAAAAACCTTGTGAAAATACCTTGGGCTGGTTTGTGGCTGTGATTAGTTTATTTGAGTTTTCCCAAACCTAAATAATAAACAATTCCCTCTCCTTTCCTATATAATCCCAACCAAGCTCCCATTTCCTCATCACTAAAAGCCTTTGGAGTTCTTCCAACCTCTTCCATCATCCCTCTATAATCCTCCCAAGGTTCCCGAAGTTCCCAAGAATCCTCTCTCAGGCTTCTGTCAAGCCTTTGGAAGCACAATTTCATGTAAGGGGTTTTCTTCCTTTCTCATTTTGTCTAATTTTGTTAATGTTGTTATGCCCTTTTAATTTCATTTATAAATGTTGGGGTATGGTTTCTCACCTCCCCCATACTTCCCTATTTATGTTTTAATTATGATATACCCCTTTATTGCTCAATAAATTCGTCTCATGTACACCCGTTACTATGCCGAAATCCCGAAAGGAATTTATCTCTCCTCACATACATTCAAGAAATTCATTTGTATCATGAATCTAAATTCCATTAAAATTATTGGGGAATGTATATATATGACCCCATTACTATAAATTTCATGTAAATATGATTAGACAACCCTTTCACTCTCATCATCCATTTTTATGAATTCTTACGTCACACCATTACACTGTCAAAATTGCACAGATTTTCTAATCCAATGTCATTATGTAGTGAATACCATGCCCATTTATCTATCATGCGTATTAAACTTTATGCACATTTACTTATTGATTATAATTTTTCATGTATGAATTCCACATTCCTTCATCATGGAATAAATGATGATATTTTATGAATTTTTGTTATATGATCCATATGGCACACTTAGGCATGAAATGAAATGTTTAAGAAGGGTGTGCCTTGATAGCGCTCCAATGCAATGGGTAAAGTATAGTATGATGATACATCATGTAAAATGGGTGTTTACTCATGATAATTCAGGTTCAATGAGGGTTTACTCATTCTCCATGTGCAATGAGGGTTTACTCATGCTCTATGTTGAATGAGACTTGGCTCATGCTAATTCAACGTTAAGTGTTGTTGCCACATTTTTATGTTATGATTATCATGGTTTATCATGACTTTATATTTATGATTCTATTTTGATCTATTAATATTCCTATTGTATAACATGTATTGTATTCCTCATTTTATTCCATGATTATTCTTTTACTAGGTTTTATAACTCACCCTTTTCCAATGCTTGTCCTTATGTTATCCCATGAAATGCCAAGTATGAGGTAATGTAGTGGTCATATAAAGGATGTTTTCAATAAAGATGTTGTATTTCATGTTAAAAGTTGTTATGTAATGATCCTAAGACTCAAATACACAAGACCTATCGATATTATATGTTGTATCAAGTGAATTTTATGTAATAAATCAGGTTTAAGTGTGTAATAAAAAGATGTGTTGTTATACAAAACCTTTAAAATTTTTACTAAAATCCCAAAAACTCCTATAAAAATAGATGAAAATTAATTATTATTAAAAATAATATCAACATTTTGGTGTTATGTGGGGTGGATATATAGTGTGATCTTCTGAGGTTGGACTGACCTAGGGACATTGTAACATTGCAAGAAAGGATACACCATGGTTTTTTTGAAGGACCTAACCATTGAGGAATATTATATGTGTTGTGTTTTAGTCATTTGTTTCTCCAAAATAGTTATATATTCATGGTATCCCCCAAATTCCATAAATTCACCTTTATTTTCCTTGAATCTTGGGAAAACTGAGTGCGGTTTTGGTAGATCTTTAAACCCATATTCCTTGAATATAATCCTTGGATTTGAGTGGTTTATTATTAGTTATCCAAGGTGAGTTCCCTCATTTATTGTATTGGTTTATTCATGTTATTAAATTAGGTGTTCTTAGAGGTAGTGATGATTTTATTTGGGGGATGTTAAGCTGGTGATTTTGATGAGGAATTACTATGGATTAGTTTGATCAAAGATTTTCATGTATAGTTGTGGTTTTTATATCATCTCTTCCTCTTTCATAGTTTATTATAAATCTCTAGTTTATTTAGGGGATAAATAACTCCCTTTTATTTCATGTTTATATTGTTTATGATTCATGAATTTGTTTTATTTTAGATAATATTATGGATCATTCTAATCAATATAACAATTTTAACATAATTTAATTTATGGGAAGGGTGTTTTTCATAAGAATTTACTTATTTTTACAATATATTACCTTAAAATTAATAATTTTTTATAAAAATTAAAACAAATAATTGATGTTGTCAATACTTTTGCATTAATGTTGTGATTTTCTATTGGAACCTAATTCATAAATCAATAAAAATATAGTGAGTGTAATGAAATAGTTGTGTGGAAAAATTGAACCAAAATGAAAGCATGTTTTGTATAAGGGATAATGGATGGATTTGGGGTCTAAGAACATAATCAAGGTACATTGTCATAATATAAGAGAATCATACCCAATAAATCATGGATAAATAAATATGATCCATGGCATAAAGATTTTATGATTACCTGTGACATGAGTCATGTCAATGTGTAACATGTAGTCAATAATCATGATCTATGAGAAAATAACATTGACACATTACATAACATAAGAATATGGTATATACATATGCATAGAAATTGTAACATATATGAAGGGTAACCACTAGATATTCACATAATAATGGGATAAGATATCCACTTTCCCATAAATTAGTGGACTTTCTCTAACGTGTTGGATATATTTATGTTATTCCAACATATCATAGTACTTTATATATCTTTATTATTCCAAAAATCCCAAATTTTTAACTAATTAATATTCATAAATATTTGAGGATTTTATATTTCACTAGTGCTAAAATACTTGATTTGTTTGTTGAATAAATTCCAAGTAAATTCAATTTAAGTGGGTAATTTTTAAATATCATTTATCTTAAAAGTGTAAAGAGATCATTTATATGAATAATACAAGTCACTTCTGTTAGATAAAATTATATTACATGTCAGGTTTATCTTTTGTGAAAATGAATTATCTTATGAAGGAAAATTAGTACTTGTACTGGAATATGAAATTGTAATAAAGTATTTTATTGTATATAAGATAAATATAAAATATTATATTTCAATATTTGTACATTATCTTACTATTTTGATGAATTATCTTTCAAATAATTCAAGAGTAGAAGCTCTGTTAGATTGAAAATTAGAAAAGTCTTTTATCTTATAAAAAATAATTTCATAAATGTATTATCTTAGGGATGATAAGAATATAGTAGAATTCAGTTATATTATTAGATATAAAGATTATTATAATGAAATAAAATTTTATTAATAGAATATACCTTATGAATATATAATTGTTTCATATTTCATGATATTATATTATATAATTCACATACATTTCATGATAAAACCAACTACATTTTATTACGTTAATTTAAAAATTACCTTAAGAGAATAAATATTTTCATAATAATACAAAGTATGATAATGGGTAAAATTATAAAATAATATAAAAATAAATGGATGATATGGATATGATTGATTCCCTAGAATAATCAGAGTCATAAAGAAAACTGTAGATATGAATCAGAATATTAGTAATGCAATATGAATTTTGAGAATGAACACACACACACACAGATATATATATATATATATATATATATATATATATATATTAAATTAATTATAATTGAATGACTAATTAATTTAATATTATCTATTTATAGTAAATATGGAACCCATATAACCGTTACAAATATGATCGTCAGAATTGTAAAATGACCATTGGAATAATAATTTGATGATTGGAATAGTAATATGCCCATTAAGAATAATAACCTAAATGTTATAGTAGATAAAACACACATGGAGATTTAAAATAATATTTACTTATCTTTTAAAATTAGAATATGACACACTTATGTCATAATTCTAGAAAATAAATCTTTTAAATGATAAAATAATTGATTATATATTTTTTTAAAAATAGAGGTTTTATATTATATTTTACAACCAATATAATGATTTAAAAGAAATTTTATTTTCATTAAATGGGTTTATAAATTAGTATTATGTTATATTATATTGATAAAATAATTATATGAGACCATAATTATGTTTTCAAAGGTTCAGAAAATTAATCATAATATAAAAGTAGGTATTTTTAAAATAAATTAGGATTTCAATTAAAAATTAAATATATCAAATTTATAAAATAATTTTCATAAAATTATTTTCCCTATTTAAATCTTCAAATAAATGTTTTTGGAAAATTATTTGGTAATTTTCAAAAATAGTTGAATTTTTTGTGAATAGTGAAATATGAAAAATATGATATTTAACATGATAAGATAAATATATTAATTTTTGTGTCATGGATGATGTGAGAACCTATTAATTAAAAAATAACATGTACCATTTCCTGTATATTGTCATAATATTCATCACTAATGGTATTCTTAAGCTAAAATAATAAACTATTGAATATAATATTTTAAAACACCCCTCTCCTCCCCTAACAAATACCACCCCACACCACCCCTTCTTGTCACAAATTATAATATATGGAGATTGAAAATTTAAATCCCAATTACCTTACCTATCCTATAACATAAGTTCTTGTACTTATGGTCTCATCCAAATACCATTTCAAGGATCTTTAAGGGGTATTCTTATATGAGACTACAAAAGGAAGAGGTAAAAATGTAACAACCTGAAATTTTCTGAGAAGTATTATTTTTAATTTATTTGATGTCTTGTGTTTTATGATACTCCAAGATTATCTTGTGCTATACTCAACACCGTATTAGCGTGCAGTATACGCAACACTATTCTTGGCTCATGTTACACACAATTTCAAATTCGTTTTGTAGAAATTATTCTACGCAATAATAAGTATAGATTTTGTTTAAATTATAAATGAAATAAGTTTTGATTATGTTATATGCATTACCAAAGGGAGCTTTCACTAAACACAGCCCTGACTTGGCTTGCATTACACGCAATTGAACACTTCCTCGATAGCGTGTGTAGTACGCAATACCAGGTTTACCTAAACAACGATATGTTATTAAAATATTATATAAACTAGCCATTATGAATTTTAATACTAACATTTTGAAATTTTATAAATTTTATCTTTAAAAATGGAATTCATTTTTGGATTCAGAATATTGAAATTATCCTAGGGTAAATTTTTGGTATTTTTTTGAAAACTTTCAATTTTTGATGAATAGTGAAAACACTAGGTTACTATTTAAAAACCGACTTTTTATTTTAAAAAATTGGTTATTTTATTAAAATTTATTTTAGGTAAAAATTGATACATAATACCTATATAAGTCCAATTTAAGTCATTGGAGTCATTTTATAATAATTTTAGATATAAAAATTTTTTATTGAACTTTTCACCGTCTTTTACCCTCCTCCTATGAGAATTTGAATATTTAAATAAATCCTAATTTTACCACATCATTGAGTGGAATTTAGAAAATCAGAGGGACACAGTTAATATCAAGGAGTAAAATGTGGTTCAATAAGATAAAAATAATTTTTGGTGAATAGTAACTTTTTACTTTTATTTACCGCGGTTAAAATTAAATAGGGTAATTAAGGGTAAAAATGATATTATTATTACCCTAACACATGCATTAATTCTATTTTATAGGTGTAATTCAACCAAAAAACAACCTTAGGAATAAAATATTACCCATTAGGTCCACTTGGATTAGATTAGGACATTTATTTTTATTTTACTTAAAGAATAGTTAAAATAGTAAAAATCAAAGATTAATAACTACAAAATTTTTAATATAGGGTTATACATAAGATAAATTCGAATATAAATACTAGTTAGAAAGATAAAAATATTTCCTACATAATTGTATTTTGTTTATAATTTTTATACCTTAAATAATTTAATTTATTTATGACACAATGATGATGCAGTAATTACCTTATTAATGAAATATTCACATAATTGATATTATAAATACAAAGATAAATGTAATTTGAGACTTTTTATAAATTTAAATAATATTTAGGTTAATATGACATGTTAGTATTGATTCAATTAACTTTTTTCGAACTAATCATGATGTTATAATTTTTACAAAAATCAATTACCAAATAGTCTCAAAATTGACATAAAATAGCTTTTAAAACAAATATTATATTATTAATTTCTATTCTATTCCTAAAAATATAATATTAAGAAAAATGACTTATATAAGGTTATATATATTAATAATGAACCAATTGGGGTTCTTTTGGATTTTTATATTAATTTTATTAAACATATAGTGTAAGAAAACAAGAAGACGCGGTAAAAGATAAATTATTTAACTTAGAGTCAAATCTAAATGATAAGGTTAAAATAATAACCTAAACAGGTCTAAAACCAATTGGTTGATAGGATTTCGACCCATCACTACTTTATATTCTAAATAAATTAATTTTGTTCTCTTATTGTCCTAATATTACTTTATTATAAAATAATATTTTATGTTTTTCCTAAGGTGCCCCTCTCCTCCCTTATAAAAGGGCACCTCCTCCCTCTTCTCTTTACACAATTATGAGCTTTAATGTTCGGAAAAACCCTGCCCATCTACCTTATCAACTTCCCTAGAAAGAATATAGAGGTTCTGGTCTTCTCAAAAGACCAACTCTAGTCCCTTAAGAAGAAGCTTAATGGAGGTGCATTGAAGAAGAGGTAGTCTCCTCTACCGATTCTTTCAAGTTTCATTCATCTTCAACATCTTCTCATTTAGTTCTTTCATTATAAAGTAATAACATCAGTATCAATAATATACTTATATGTTATTATAAATATTAAACAACCCCATTTCACCTTCTATTCATCCTATGGAAAATGAAATCACCACGCGTGCGTACGTACGGAATACCGTCTCCACACCGTGGTGTAATCTGTTTTTCCACCACCATCATACTTGAATGGGTATAATGGTGTAAAGAATATCTATATATGGGTATTATAACATCATACTGATTATGAGATATTATATCATCCACTCCAATTCCATTTAATAATTATGGGAACGACATCATCACTCATGCGTACGTACGAAATACCGTCTCCACGACGTGATGAGATTCATTCTCCATGTTATCCATTCATGAATGAATATAAAGTATATATAATGAATAATAATGAAATATATGACATAATTAAGCTACTGGATTTATGTATATATATATATATATATATTATCTACTTACTTCCACTCATGTCAATAAGGAATGGAAAACATCGTTCATGTGTACGTACGACCTACTGTCTCCATGAACGGGGTATTTCATTTCATTCATCTATCTATTATATATATATATAATGAATATATATGATATATATTTAAATCATGATTTACATTCTGTAAGTAATTAAATTATTATATAAGTAATAATAATATCAAGAACAACAAGTCCAAACACGTACGATTAATAAAACGATTTTACCCAAAACACTGCTTTAACATGGAATTTACAAAAGAACGAGTAATATAAAGTCATAAGTGAACCATATATGATATCATAACAATGAATATGATTTTTTAATAAGTAAATTACATTATTTAAATCATTATACAGGAGGTTCGTATACGTACGAAGCATATCGGACCTAAGGTAAGGGATAATTATTCCAATCTCATTCTTATCTGAGATTATTTATTCATAAGTATTTACTGGGGTTATGTTTATCATCCATGTCCATATGTTCTCAAAATGTTTTCATAAAATGTTTAATTTTCTTCCATGTATGTTTAAAGTCACTTTTACCCTTTTTTTGACTTTTACCACATCATATGGAAGGAATCTTTCTTTTGTTTACCATACGGGGAACTTTTTGA
Source organism: Viscum album (assembly GCA_963277665.1). Taxonomy (NCBI): domain Eukaryota; kingdom Viridiplantae; phylum Streptophyta; class Magnoliopsida; order Santalales; family Viscaceae; genus Viscum; species Viscum album. The sequence goes on from OY728150.1 coordinate 688,429,074, forward strand.
CTTTTCCAGAAAAAGCACGAGGAGAATGTTTTTTTAACTTAAACAGAATTAAAGGATTTTTAAGGTTTCATAGTTCCTTATTTTCAATAAGTGTAAACTACAATATTTCATGTCTATTTTCAATGAAATCCTATTCTTTTAAAATTGTGTGGCATTTTGTGAAAAGAAAATGATTTTTAAGAAGAAAGGATATTTTTTTCAAGAATTCTCTTCAAGTGTTTTATCAAAACCATTTTCCATCTAAGATGACATTATTTCATATGTGCATGTTTAAAGTATAATATCTATATGGTTTAAATGGTTTCACTTTTCTTATGATGAAATGATATCCATTTGTTTTATATGGATTATGTTATGATGGGATGATGTTTATGAAACCCATTTTTATTCTTTGGGTTATGATGAATGATTTATGTTTATGTTGTGGCACAAGTAAGACTGATTTAATTATGAGATGGGTGGGACATATATCTCCCTCCAATGAATTGGGTAAAGATTTATATCTCATTTTATAGACCTGGATGGAATGGTAAGTTAATCTGGTTTAGTGATACAGGACTAGAACTAGGAGTGAACTCGATTCAGAAAGGGACTTTGTCCACTAAGATAGTCTTGGAAGCAATGCCTTGGCTACTATGGAAATCATATCATGTGATTAATGGTTTTACACAATTAAATGTTTTATTACCATGCTATTTTATAATTATTTATGTTTTTATGATCTATTCCTTACGTACTACCAAGATTTATTTCACAACTCAAGATTTTGATGTTTAAACTTTATGTTCATGTTTTGAAGTTCAAATGTATATGGTTTGGTTTATTTTCTCCATGCTTACCCTTACTGAGAATTTGACCTCACCCTTTAGATGTTTTCTTATCCTTAGGATATAAAGAAAGGTTTTTGGTAAGAAAACAAAAGGGGAATATCTTTATTGGAGATGTTGACGATATTTCACCATGATTGGAAGATTATGTTCCAAGTTTCCAAAGACACTAAACGATTACAGTCCTTGTGTATTGGTTTTTGTTATGTATTAAGTATTCTAAAAATGTAATGTAATGTCCATGTACGTCATGCTTTGGGTCTCTATAGTTGGTATCAAAGTAAAGGTTTAGTTAACCTTTGGAAACTAGGATGTGAAAATTTTAGTGAGATCCCTAGAGATATTTCTAAGGTATGACTAGGGATGTACCTAAGGATAATTATACATATAGGTAATAGTCCTAGAGTTACGGTAATGATATTATAATTAAACCTAAGAAGTTAGACATTGAATGTACTCCCCCTTGATTATTATTTTTTCCTCTCACACTATTCTTTTTCGGTTTTATAAAATGGCTGGAAACAGGATGATTCACGATAATGGAGGATACGATGGACAGTGGAATGATATTCTTTGTGAGAAACCAAATGAAATTGGATCTGGAAGTCCACATATTGTAATTATTCATAATAAAAAATCTCATAATATGACCAATAATCTCAACTTTGGTAAGTTTCCTGACTCAGATAATAAGAGAAAGATGGAGTTTCATGATGATCACAGAGGAAAGAAAGTTCAATTTCCCGCATGTAAATCATGTGGGAAGACGAATCAAGGGGAATGTTTCAAAGGAACTGGAAGATACATTGAGTGTGGAAAAGAAGGACACAAATATTGTAATTGTATAGGAAAAGGTTTAGTTAACACCATGGACAAGGGTAATGGTATTTCTAAGACATCAACAACGGTTAAATGTTTTAAATGCGGATTTTACGGGCATTATGCAAACCAATGCCCTAAGGGAAAATCTCATGAATAGAATCAGCATGGTCATATGGGTAGTATTTATGTGGATGGTGATGAAGAGACCAAAAATGATATTTGAGATGAATTAAATGATGAAGATCAGTCAGTGTTTTATGAAGGTAGTGTAATTATTGTATGTTTATCATGAATAATGTACGGTACTATGGAATAAAGAAAAATATAAGGATTGTTACACTGTTGTCTTTACTTGAGTTTTTGAATGGTTTTGATGATTTGTATCGGTAACCATGAAAGGTTATTCAAATATTTTTGGAAGGTAGATAATATGTTCACAATGAAAAGATAAGGAGATAATGAGATGTTTGATAGTATTAATGAGCTCATTATTGGTATAACGACAAAGTGATATCAGGGTTTGAGTATATAGAAATTTTGGGATTTTGGTATGTGGAATGAGTTATCTTTTGACAACATTCATGTTTTCACTAAGGTTATATGGTAATTAAAGTTTCAAAATAATACATGATTAAGGTATTCACATGTTTGGAATGTGACCAACAAGATTTATCTTAGGATATATGGGGGATAAATGATGGTATTCATGTGCTTGTTATGTGACCTTTCATGTAATCGTTTTCTTTACACTATGAGATTGGACAGATGTATTTTGGATAATCATAAAGATTGGAATGGATTATATTTGACATCAGATAGTATTATTTATGGATAAAACTTATTTCTCGATATTATTTCTATATTGTTATAATAGTATAGTTTTAGAAAAAGGAAAACCCGTAGGACGGGCGACAACCCGTCACGTCGGACAAGGCTGTGGGAATTGAACCCACAACTGAAGTGCGACATGCCTTTATCATATACCACTAGCCTACAAGATGTCCCTGGTATGTATAAATTAGTTTTAATTTATTAAGTGGTATGATATATTAAGTATAATTCCATTTTAGGAACCATATACGGTTAATCTCACTATAGATGGACTTATGTTTATTTAATAAATTTTGCTAACCTTTTGTTTGAGATAGTTCTAATGAAATATCATTATATAGTTTGATATGATAACATGTCACTAATGACAAATTCAACTTCATTTCATTAAGATATGAAGTGGAAATTGTTCAAGGAATGACCAACAGTGGGATTGTACCAAAATAAAGAAAGTATTTCTTCTAATTCCAATTTTTTCAACTTTAAGGAAATGATATTGAAAACCAAAAATGTTGTCCTAGTTCTCTTATATCGGATGAATCAGATGGTATATTAGATCATCACAAATTTATGGCTTTGTGATTGTTGGCTTTTTCATATCCATGTTCTTAACCACTCTCCATCAGAACTTGATGGTTAGATTTCTCTTCCATATCCATATTTTCACCTATGTTCTCCTATGTTGAAACCCAATGATTAGTTAATTTGGGTAACCGTTACATATCATACATTAGTTTTTAAAGTTATATTTTGGTATTCCTTTTTACGATGTGGGTTTCTATTAAAGAAACTTTCAAGTAGAAAATCACTTATAACCCCGACGAATTTCGAGGGCGAAATTCATTTTAAGGGGGTAGAATTTAACAACCAGAGATTTTATGAGAAGTATTCTTTTTAATTTATTTTATGTCTTGTGTTGTATGATACACCATGATTATCTTGCGCTATATGAAACACCGTATTAGCTTGCAGTATACGCAACACTATTCTTGGCTCGTGTTACACATAATTTCAAGTTCATTTTGTGGGAATTATTCTACCCAAAATTAAGTATAAATTTTGTTTAATGTATAAATGAAATAAGTTTTGATTATGTTATATGCATTACCAAAGGGAGCCTTCACTACACACATCCCAGAATTGTCTTGCATTACATACAATCACGACCTTCCTCGATAGCGTGTGTAGTACGCAATACCAGGCGTCACTAAACAATGATATGTCATTAAAATATTATATAAACTAGCCGTTTTGAATAGAAATAACCACTTTTTGAAATTTTATAAATATTATCTTTCAAAATGGACTTAATTTTTCGATTTAGAATATCGAAACTATCCTAGGGTAAATTTTTGGTATTTTTCTGAAAACATTCAATTTTTGATGAATAGTGAAAACACTGGGTTACTATTTAAAAACCGACTTTTTATTTAAATAATTATTTATTTTATTCAAATTTATTTTAGGTAAAAATAGATACATAATACCTATATAATTTCAATGTAACTAATTGGAGTCATTTTATAATAATTTTAGATATATAAAACTTTTATTTAACTTTTCACCGTCTTTTACTCACCTCCTCGGAGAATTTAAAAATTTACATAAAACTTAATTTTACTGCTTCTATGAGTGGAATTTTGAAAATCCGAGAGACATGGTAAATATCAAGGAGTAAAATGTGGTTCATTAAGATAAGAATAATATTTTGTGAATAGTATCTTTTTACTTTTATTTACCACGGTTAAAAGTAAATAGGGTAATTAAGGGTAAAAATGACATTATTATTACCCTAAAACATGTCCTAATTCTATTGGATAAGTGTAATTCAACAAAAAAAATTCTTACGAATAAAATATTACCCTTTAGGTCAACTTGGATTAGATTAGGACTTTTATTATTATTTTATTTAAAGAATAGTATAAATAGTTAAAATCAAGGTTTAATAACTAAAACATTTTTAATACAGGGTTATACATAAGATAAATTCGACTATAAATATTCATTAGAAATATAAAAATATTTCCAACATAATGGTATTTTATTTATAATTTTTATACATTAACTAATTTAATTTATTTATGACACAATGATGATGTAGTAATTAACTTATTAATGAAATATTGACATAATTGATGTTATAAATACCCAAATAAATGTAATTTGAGACTTTTTATAAATTCAAATAAATTTGAGGTTAATATTACATGTTATTATTGATTCAATTAACTTTTTTATAACTAATCACGCTATTATAATTTTCACAAAAATCAATTACCAAATAGTGTCAAAATTGACATAAAATAGTTTTTAAAACAAATATTATATTATTAATTTCTATTCTATTCATAAAATTATAAGGTTCGGTGAAATGACATATATAAGGTTATATATATTAATAATCAAAAACTTGGGGTTCTTTTGGCTTGTTATAGTAATTTTATTAACCATATTGTGTAAGAAAACAAGAAGACGAGGTAAAAGGTAAATTATTTAACTTAGAGTTAAATCTAAATGATAATCTTAAAATAAAAAGCTAAACATGTCTAAAACCTATTGGTTGAGAGGAGTTAGACCCATCCCTACTTTCGATTCTAAATAAATCAACTTGAAGCTATTTTTGACCTAATATGACTTTATTATAAAATAATAGTTTAATTTTTTCCTAAGGTTCCCCTCTCCTCCCTTATAAAAGGGCACCTCCTCCCTCTTCTCTTTAAAAATTTTTGAGCTTTAATGATCGTCCAAACCCCACCCATTTCCCTTATAAACTTCTGTAGAAACATTATAGAGGTTCTGGTCTTCTCAAAATACCTAATCTAGTCCCTTAAGATGAAGCTTAAAGGAGGTGCGTCGAAGAAGAGGTAATCTCTTCTACCGATTCATTCAAGTTTCTTTCTTCTTCAACATATTATTCTTTAGTTGTTTCATTATATAGTAGTAACATCAGTATCACTAATATACTGATATGTTATTATAAATATGAAACAACCCCATTTTGCATTCTTTCCATCCTACGGAAAATGAAATCACCGCGAGTGCGTACGTACGGAATACCGTCTCCACGCCGAGGTGTAATCTATTTTTCCACCACCACCATACTTAGATGGGCATAATGGTGTAAAGAATTACTATATATGGTTATTATAAAATCATACTGATTCTGAGATATTATATCATCCACTTCAAATCCATTCAATAATTATGGAAATGATATCATCGCTCATGCGTACGTATGGATTACCGTCTCCACGACGTGATGAGATTCATTCTCCATGTTAACCAATCATGAATGATTATAAAGTATATATAATGAATAATAATGAAATATCTGACATAATTAAGCTACTAGATTTATGTATATATATATATATGTGTGTGTGTGTGTGTTATCTACTTACTTCCACTCACGTCAATAAAGAAAGGAAAACATCGTTCATGCGTACGTACGACCTACCGTCTCCATGAACGATGTATTTCATTTCATTCATCAATCTATTATATATATATATATAATGAATATATTTGATATATATTTAAATCATGATATACATTTTGGATGTAATTAAATTATGACATAATTAATTATAATATCAAGAACAACAAGTCCAAACACGTACGATAAATAAAACAATGTTACCCAAAAACGCTTCTTGAGCATTTAATTTACAAAAGAACGGGTAATATAAAGTCATAAGTGAACCATAAACGATATAATAACAATGAATATGATTCTTTAATAAGTAAATGAAATTATTTAAATCATTATATAGGAGGTTTGGATAAGTTCAAATCATATCAGACTTAAGGTAGGGGATGATTATTCCAATCTCATTCTTATATGAGATTGTTTATTTGTAAGTATTTAATGGGGTTATGTTTATCATCCATGTCCATATGTTCTCAAAATGATTTCATAAAATGTTTAATTTTCTTCCATGTATGTTTAAAAGTCATTTTCACCCTTTTTTGACTTTGACCATATCATATGGAAGGAATCTTTCTTTTGTTTACCATACGAGGAACATTTTGACTTTTCTGGAAAAAGTACGAAGAGAATGTTTTTTTAACTTAAATGACATTAAATTATTTTTACGGTTTCATAACACCTTATTTTCATGAAGTTTACTCTACAATATTTCATGTTTATTTTCAATAAAATCATTTTCTTTTAAAATTGTGTGGCATTTTGAGAAAAGAAAACGATTTTTAAGAAGAAATGATATTTTCCTCAAAAATTCTCTTCAAGTGTTTTATCAAAACCATTTTCTATATAAGATTAAATTATTTCATATGTGTATGTTTCAAGTATACTATATCTATTATTTGCGTGGTTTAACTTTTCTTATGATGAGATTATATCCATTTGTTTTATATGGATTATGTTATGATGGGATGATGTTTATGAAACCCATTTTTCTTCTTTAGGTTATGATGAATGATTTATGTTTATGTTGTGGTACAAGTAAGAATGATTTAATTATGAGATGGGTGGGACATATATCTCCCTCTAATGCATTGGGTAAAGATTTATATCTCATGAGATAGACATGGATTGAACGATAAGTTAATCTGGTTCAGTGATACAAGACTGGAACGAGGAGTGAACTCGATTCAGAAAGGGACTTTGTCCACAAAGATAGTCCTAGCAGCAATGCCTTGGATACTATGGAAATAATATCATATGATTAATGGTTTTCCACAATTAAATGTTTTATTCCTATGCTATTTTATCATGATTGATTTTCCATTATGATCTACGCCTTACATGCTACCATGATTTATTTCACAACTCAAGATTTTGACGTTTAAACTTTATGTTCATGTTTTGAAGTTCAAATGTATATGGTTTGTTTTATTTTCTCCATGAATACCCTTAATGAGAATTTGAGCTCACCCTTTACATGTTTTCTTTTCCCCAGAATATAACGAAAGGTTTAGGTAGGAAAACAAAAGGGGAAGATCTTTATTAGAGATGTTGAAGATCATTAACCATGATTAGAAGATTATGTTCCGAGTTTCCAAAGACACTAAACTATTACGGTCCTTGTGTGTTGGTTTTTGTTATGTATTAAGTATTCTGAAAATGTAATGTAATGTCCATGTACGTCAACCTTTGGGTCTCTACAAAAATTCTCCACTAACCTATTTCTATTTAATTCATCTTATACCAACACAATATATTCTCCATAAACCTAAAAATAGTAACATTTGTATGATAAATTTAATGATATTTTATTATTATGGGGTAATATCAATCCTCCTCCCCCACCTCAATTAATTTTTTAATGAAAACAATGTTCAAAATTTGGCTGGTTCACCGGCTTAATGAACACCAAACATAATTTTTATCCACATCTTTAAAATATGGTTATAGAAAGAATATTATGGTTAAAAATTATTATGATAAGTATATTATTAATTTATTTAATGTTTTAATAGTAACTTAATTTAATAAAATGAATTTATCTAGTGATGGTTGGAAAAATGGTTTAAATGAACTAACCAAAAAAATTAAGATTTTTACTAAGTGGATCTTCCATAAATAAAAGTAGAAAAGGGTATTTGGGACCATTTCAATTTATTTAAGAAAATTAATACCATTTAATTTCAATTTTTATTATTTACACCTATTTGAAATTAATATCAATAATTATCCACAAATTATCCAACACAATAATCATGAAATAAATGCCCATAGAACAACAAAATTAGACATTATATCTCAATAAATTGATTATAAATGAAGAAAATAAAATTATAGTTAAAAAAATATTTATGGAAATGGATTGTTACGAAATTAAATTATCTAATTTTATTATATAGGACATTAATCGCATGTTTAGAACAATTCTAGAACCTATGGCAAGGGATCACTCAGAACCGCTCATCTCCTTTGGGTAATGACATTTCTCTCTCTAAATAAATTTATTTCTCTATCTTATGTCATTTAATGATTTGAAATTTGGTATATTTGAATCTTACATATATAAATATTTTAATATCATTTCCTTTTATGGGTTAATAAATGCCTGACGATAATTTCTCAATTGCCTTATTTAAAATCAAAAATCGATTATGGGGAAATTTTCTATCCCTTAATAATTTTATATAATGATCTTTTAGATTATTTAATCCCATTAATTATTTAATTAAATTAAGTAATATTTTATGTATAAGAATTATAGTTTACCTTTAGTTTTCAAAAATAAATTAAAAACTTATTATTCCTCAAAAATTCTTTAATTGATTCCTTAAAACATCATTTTTAAAGTTCATTTATATAACAGATTATCAACCATTTCTCCTAAAATGATTTATAAATGACCTGTAAAAATTGATAAATATACTCATATAATCAGATATTAATTTAAAAAATAATTAATTCATTCTTCTCTATAGAATATTTAGGCAATATCCTTTTATTATGATATGATGCTAGATTATTCAACCCATTTATTTCCCTAGAAAATTTTTATGTTTAGGAATTATGATTGATTTCATATTATTTTACACATAAGCATGTACATATAATTACGGGTGTGCATATATTGTGATATAATGCATTGGAAATTTTTTTTTTCTCATAAGATGGTTTAAATGGGATTAGTGAGTAAGCCTAATCCATGATGTGACTCTGTCAACCATGTGATGTTGTCTTGGATGTTATCCTTGAATTATGGGTATGCTATATGTTATGTTTCTTCCATATTACTATAATTGATATATCTTATGATACCACATTCATTATATTATGATACTATGTGATTATTCATGATCCATCTATTTTATTATAAAATGTTATGCCATTTTACTAACATGTTATACTTTATTCTCGTGTTTATACCCTTACTAAGATTTTTAGGTCATACCTTTTGTCTATGTATTCCCAAGGTTATTTGATTTAGTTTTGGTATCTTGAATTGATTTAGTAGATAATTAAAGAGACTAAAATAAAAAATATATCTTAGTATCATATTGATGTTTAATGTACCTAGTCTTCCAAACAAACTAGTCCATTCAATCCTTAGTATGTATTTATTATATATTTATGTTTCAAATCATATTAAAATATGTGTAAAATTATTGGGTTACTATATTTATAATATAAATACTGATAAGTAAGTATTTTATCTTAAAAATAATTATTATCCTATGGAATATTAAATGTAAAATTGTTTTATTACGTGATGAAGAAGTCAATGAATTAAGAAATTTTTTATCTTATAAAGTTATACGATGGAATTAAATTATAAAAATATTGATTCTATACTATAATCATACATATATTATGTAATATTATGATGTATCATTATGATTATTCTTCTAACCATTAGTGTGAATTTTTTATAAGTCAAATTATACTTTTACATTCATAATTAAAGGAGTTATCTAAATAAGGAAAAATCAATCTGAAAAATTCATATTTCTACTAGAATAGAAAAACCTAATCAAGATAAATCCTATTATATCTTTTATCAAATTTCATTCTACATTTGAAAAATACAGACACACATTAAATAAGATATATCTATTCAATTTTTTAAAAGGATTATTTATTAGACCATCGATATAATAAAGTGTTCTTAGTTTAAAAACAAAAGAGAATATATATATATATACAGAATAGTATACTATGTATAAAATACAAACAAAATAAATGATTTATATGATATATGTTATACTACACTTGGATATTTATCTAATATTCTGGTGAATAAGAGATTATGTTCTGTAATCTTAGAACCTCTAAAGATACACTTTGATGTTACTCACGTTCTATGGATGGTTCATCAACAATTTTTAGTTTCTTGTTTCAGCTATGTGCTACACCAATTTCACATTTCTTTTTCATATTTTTATCTATCTACACTCATTATGACCATGTTTTCTAATTCTGCGGATATGTCTTATCAAGGTAGATCTAGGTTAAAATCTTGTATACCTTTTTAGTAAGAAAAAACTACATGAACGTAGCTGAGAAGCCCCCAGAAAAGGGGTGGTATAGTGAAAATTGCCAAACTCATGGATTAGAGTGTTGGTGGAGTGAAATAGGGTATATGTTTTCCTCGAACAACTATAAATTATCTATTTTTTCCCTTTGTATTCTATTTTTTATATCAATTTAAAATTTATAATAATAGAATATTAGAATCATTTAGTGGAATAAAGTGATTTGTTTTTATTAATAAAATTTTTAAGAACTCAATTTAACTTGCCTCCTAAGTCATTACCACATTAGTCTCTGGTGAACAATTGGTATCAAAGTTCTGTCTCTGAGTTTTTAAATCTAAAAGTTTGAAGCCATAAATATCAACTTCAAATGGGTATAATTTCTAATAATAGATAAGTCATGTCTATAATCAAATCCAATTATTTCAATTCTGAAAAATATTGATTTTGGGAGGATCAAATGATTATCCACCTAAACAATCATGGTCAAATATTATAACTAAAGGTTTTAAATCCTTATGAAATTCCAAAGACTAATCCTGAAACATGAAAAACTACTATTTAATCTAGCTATGATCTAAACTCTAAAACCATGAACTCTATTATACATGGACTCAGTCCATATGATTTCAATAGAGTCTGTTAGTGTTCCATGACACATGAAATGTGGAAACATATTTTATTCTCCTATGAAGGAACTAAAAATATATGAGCACTTCGATACAGAACTAAAACGATCATGTATGGCACATTCATATTGATGAAAGGACAAATTATAACTACATTAAATAGAATACTAACTGAGATCATGAATGAAACTGCCACTTTATGAAATCATATTCCCTTCAAAGATCAATATATAAAAATATAAATAATTTTACCATATAGATTGAGTGAATTTCATCAACCATTAGGAAATCCATTACTATAAAATATTTCAAAATAAGTGATCTTATTATAACACTCATGATGTATTAAGATTAGATGGAAGATAAGGCTAGAGATCATAAGGTAGTTAAGAATTAAAATGAAAATTCTAAAGTTTCTACTTCAAATGATGATATTAATAACAAGATTATACAAAGTTATTAATCATCAAATGAAGAGTATACATAATGAAGTTCATAATCAAGTAATATTTTGGCTCCATTCTCCAATAAATCCATGTTTTTTTACAACATGATAAGAGGATTTAGAAAACCATTCAACATGTAAAATATGTATGATGTAAATAATAATGAATTTAGTTGATATGTGTGAAAAAATATTGATCATATCATATTGAAATACCCTCAACTACAAGACATAAAAATTTATAAGTAGTAATTCAAGAATGTTATGTATAATATATAATCCATGAAATTTGTGTAGGCTAAATGAAATCCTTATAGGACTCCAATAACAATTCCATTTTTGAATCTAAAGTAAAGTTAGATAGTGAGATGGATAATATGTGATTTATGGCACAAACAAGATGATTAATCTATTTATTATTCATCATCCAAATTTAATTATAAAAACTGCTCTTATGATAAATTAAATAAATATGGTTCCATTTTATAAAGCCACTATGAGTCTCAAGAAAATTTTTAATGAAATAACATGATTCCATTATCAAAGAAAAAATACTATTAAAAAAATAGATCTATGGAATTAATAATAAACTTGATGAGTTTATTCTAACTATGTTGAAAATGATATCAAGATAAAGGAATTAGAAATTAGTGCTAAAACTTTAAGGTATTATACTAGAGTTTTTACTAATAATGAGGAATATTTAAATAAAAACATTAGTAAAACCAATACAATAAAGGAAAATATGATATAGGATGAAAGGGAGAAAATCCATGATTTATAACACTATTTTAATGGTTGTTATAAAAATTTAGAATATATCCATTATTAAATTTTTACATTGTTTTTTAAATATTAATTTTTCAAATCACTATTACCTAATAAATATGAATGTATGTGGAATATAAAAAATCTTATTTCTTCAAAAAAATTTAATAATAGTTTTAGTTATGGAAAATAAAAATATATTTGGATTCCAAAATATTTTTTAGCTAACAATAATAGATCCAATAGTATTTGGGAACCAATATAGTTTGTTTCTTAATTTAGTTTTGTATGGAACATGAAACACAATAAATAATTAAATTTTTTTTTTGGGACAGTGGTTGTTGAAGACATATTAGTATATATTACTCAAAATTTCACAAACTATCTACTGTTAAGAGAGATCATGTCACATTTGGTGACAATTCTAAAAGGAAGATAGTTGGAATTAGCTATGTTCTAAATCCAAAATAAATCATCATCAAAAACGTAACACATATTTAATATAGTGACCCATGATTTTATACATAAATATCACATATTTTTAGATGAATATTAAATACATTTCATAATAATATTCTAAAGTACTATAATAGTTTAGTGACTTTATAGATTAGAAACCTAATCTTCTTATTTTATAAAATATCTTTAACATATCCCCCAAAGATCCTCTCACATAATACTCCTCTTAATAATTACCTACCTAAATATTTCTTAATAACCTATAGAATGAAACATAAAGGATGGGATTAGATTCTAAATAGGTTTCAATAGAAGATAAATAAATTTATTATTATATGAAATCATATGTTAAGTGTAATGGAAAGTGATAATAAACATCACATAGGATGTTTATACCCATACTATCACAGATCATAAACATGAGTCAAGGCATATAACTTTATAATTTTAAAAACTTGTACCAAAAGAGTGAGAAATCATTATATGTGATTAATTAACCATAATTTATTTTCATAAATGTGTGATACCATCACAAATATTTTTTTTTCAAATTTCGAGGTGATCTACCATGACCATGAACATAAAGATTTATGAAATATAACATATTTACCACTGTGGATCAGGACACACATGTTTCCCATAGTGTATCAGGACTCACCTATTTCCCATAGTGGATCAAGACCATTGATTTGTTTCATATTTTTATCCTATGAGATCTAAATCATAACACAATTCATTGGAGAAAGATTTATTTCAAACCCATGTAATAATAAAAACTATACTATTATGTGCTACAATATCGTAAAAGATTTGTTATATCATCAAATAATAACCATTGTAAATAGAATTTGTTTCAAAAAAAATTTGTCTATTCATCATATCATAACCCATGAAACATAAATTGGTTTCTTAAACATTTCATCAATATAAATATTAACCATATAGGGAAAGAATAAGAATGGTATCATACAATATTATCCCCAGTAAAGTATAATTATCCTAAAAAATATCATCTTAGATGGAAAATAATTTTAAAAGATCACTTGGATCATTTTTAGGGAATATAGACTTTACACATTAAAAATAACTATTTAAAATTTAAAAAAAATATTAAATTACTTTTTTTTTGAAAATAACCATTGAAACATATACAGAATTATTTATAAATAATTTATAAAATCTCCTAAGGAAAATAACATTTCCACTTTGAAAAACACCTTTTAAATAGAAAAAATTTATATAATACTTTTTTTAAAAAATAAAAATGAAAAATTATAAACAAATATTCAATGAAAATAATGGTAATGGTGGTGAGAAATTTTTTTATATCGTACACTTTTAAACAAATATTTAATTCAAATTGTGGGTAAAAGAAAAATGATATTTTTTTGAAAAAGACATGAAGAATCATTTAAAGGAATTTTTTAAAAATAAAAAAATGTTTAAATTTTTTTTAATAAATAGTATTAATAATTCTAAAAAAAATGTCAAAAACTCTTTTGAAAACATGGTTCTAGAAAAAAAAGGGTTTTTTTCTAAAGGTAAAAATAAAGATTATTTTTCATAATAATATTATTTTGAACTCTTGAGTAAAAAAATATAGGAAAATAAAGGGAATCAATTTATTCACATGAAAAAAATATATTATAAGAAGTTTCATTATTTTCTTGACAGATGGATAATATATTTCATTACTGGATGCATAAACATAAACAATCCTAATAAATAATGAGCTTGTATCATAAAACCCTTACCACTTGGGTAACTTTTCTACAATAAATACCTTCAAAGAGATATAATTAAATGTATTTGTAAATCCAAATAATTTTCAGGATAATAATAATAAAACAAATTCTTGAGTGGTATATACACAACATTAAAGAAACTTGTGGTGAATATGGAATGTGTCTTATAGAAAATAAAAGTGTGATAGAAATCACTTACCCTAAGTATCAAATACCATCTTACTTTTTTAAAACCCCTATATAATAAATATAAGTTTATTATACGTTTATTATATAACTTTAATTATATATATCATACCATATATGATTTACTTATTACCTTTTAACACCCATTTATTAAAAATTATATGTTAATGTCATGTTTCCTGTAACAACTGCTTCGTTTTTCATGTGTGTTTTGATTTTTTATTTTTGGACCTATTAATTTGATCAAGGTTATATAATTTAAAATAATGTTAAAAATGATATAAATACCATATATATTCAGTATACATTTATTTATAGTGATCTATAAAATTTATATATAGAAAATTAAATACACTGTTCATGGAGATAGAAGCTCATACATACGTAAAAATGATATTTCCATTTTCCCAAACAAATAAAGAAATGCAGGTAAAAAACATATTAAAAATAAAAAATAATTTTTATTTCATATATATTAATCATTTTCCTTAATCATATCATTATTATTTTCTATATAAAGTGTGGAAAAATGACATCACTTGGCTAGGCGGTAGTCCGTTGTACATACGATTGGTGTTATTGTATTCCCATGGAATGGGAGGTAAAAATTCACATGTGATATAATTATTCAAAAAGAATAAAAATATACTAAATATCATTTTTAAATAATAAATTTATCATTATATCCATCCCTGATATTTGGTGATGGAAAATGAATAACATCTGTTTGTGATGTGGTAGTCCACCAAAAAAACGAATGTTGAATTCGTAACACATTTTATGGAAGAGGAGATGGATTTGGGTTATTAAAATAACATAATAACATATAATTATATGTTATATACTATTTAATTATATAACCATGGTTTAATAGTAACTATAGGAGATGTGGGAAAAAATAAAATTCTTATCTAGGGATGTTGCCTCTTCTTCAGATAACTTCTTTTAGTTTTCAACAAAAGGATTCATAGGTTGGATTTATGAAAAAATATGGATTATATAATGAGATTAGATAATTATGGAGTTATTTGGGTAGTAATTGAACAATACTATGATTTTTAGGTGTGAATATGAGAGGAGCAGGGGAGGCCTTTTATAAGTGAGGTGAGTGGCATAGTTGTATTTTTTTTAAAAGAAAATGGTGTATCCATTTTTTCACATGTAAAAAGGATCCAAAATAGAAATTATTGAACCAATAAGTTATAAGGTCTAAATTTGGTCATATAATGAGTTTTTACATGTTTTTTTTCGTTTTTAACACTTATCTTTTTAGTTTAACCTCAGTAAACAAATTTTTACCTAAACCATAGTAAATATTTTTTTTTTATTTTTTCTATTAATTATAGAAAAAAATATTTTTACCTTATAAGATAATATAAATTATTAATATTAACAGTATGGATTATATTTTACTAAATTAAAGTCATATATTTTTAATTTCAAATTTAAAATTAATCTTGCAGACGCGATGAGAAACCATTTTCCCAAAGAGAAACTGTTCAAAAGTTTAAAGGGTTTTTATATATAATTTAAATATGAAAATGATTCCAATAAAATAAAATGATTTAATATGTAAATATTTGAATTAAAATTACCTTTAAACACATATTAAAATAATTATTATATTTTTAAATGCATTAAAGGAAATGAAAAATCTTATTAAAAACAAGTATTTTCACATTTCATCGAAAAAATTGAACTTCCTAGAAAACACTAAAAATTTGACAGTAAAATAATCTTGAAATTCTAATTTAAAAATTTAATTTCATTTTTTTAAATAAATTTTCTAGAAGTGGAAAAATTTAATTTAAATAATAAGCAAGAAAATATGATAAAACAACATTTTGAAAACAATATAGTTTTAGGTATAAAATAGAAAATTTTCTTATCTCTTGTATAAAAAACACATAATATAAATTTTCAACAATTGATTTAATATATATTACATAAATTTCATTAAAATAAATAATAAAAAGTGATTTATTTAATTAATTAAGAAAAAAATGTTTGTGTATATAAAATTTGTTTTCTAAAAAAAGATCCCCTTTATTTTCAAATGGGTTTTTATATTATTTCTAATGAACTAGTCACCAAGTAATTTATTATATATATATATATTCAAACAATATATTTTAATTATTTAGTTAATACTAGTCAATCACACTATTTCAACGGCTTCTTGATAAATATCATACTAAAAAATAATATTTTAATAGTATGTCATGTTTCATTTAAACTCAATGTTACGTGTAACAAATGATAGAATTAGGGTTCCTTGTATTGAAATATCATCTCAGTATTACATGTAACATAAGATAAATAAGGTTTTATATGTTACCCCTGCTAAAATCAGTGTTTTAGGCAACAAAAGACAATTTTGGTATTGTGTGTAATGTAAAATACCGAAAAGATTAAATTTATTTGAAAACATATTTCAAAAAATATTGGTTTATTAAATTAAGGGATTAAAGAAAAAATTGATAAGTATTTCTGAACTTTATGATGATATATATGAAATTTATTTTTCTGTAAATTAATTTTTAGTTTTAAAAAATTAATACCTTAAATTCAAGGCACTAAGATTAAAAAATTTATATACTTTATATCTAAATTGGTTAGGTAGACTCACTGTAAATATTTTTAATGCTCAAATTAATGAATTCTAATTTTTTAATGAATACTTGGATACGATAATTATTATTCCATTAAAAATTTATCTAAACAAAATTTAAATTATGATTTTCCAGTCATAATATTTCAAAAAAAAAGAATCTATGTGATGCATTCTAATGGGAATGAAACAAAAAAGAATATTCCAAACCAATAAATGATGTTTCTAATTATATACCCTTAGAACATATCTACATAGATCTATTTAGACCATATCGAATAGAAATCATCGGTTGAAAATATTTTGTTATGTTTTATTTGATGTTTTTTTCAACATTTATATGGGTTTATGACTTAATATTAAATAGTGAATCTTGTTCTATTTTAATGAATTATTACAAACTTGTACAAAAATGAAAATGAGACCAAAATTGTTACTTTAATAAATTAACATGGAGTATAATTTTTTAATCAAAATTTTAATTCAGTTTTTTAAAAGTGAGGCCTTAAAGATACCTTTTATACCACCAATATACCTCAACATAATGGTGTTATTGAGAAGAGTAATCATACCTCACAAGAAATTTCTAGAACTATGATATGTGAATATGACTTTCCCAATTTAGTTTGTAATGTAACTATTAATAAAACATATTATTTCATTAATAGAGTTTTAATGAGTCCTATCTTAATGAAAAAACCCTATGAGATATGGAATGACAAAAAACCAATGGAAGGATACTTTAATATTTTTGGATATAAGGATTATATGTTGACCTCCCAAGAAAATATTGGTATGTTTGATCCAAAGGATGATGAAGGAACTATTCTAGGTTCCTCTACTTATATTATTTTCAATAAGAAGTTAACTGTAGTTGTAGATCATAATCATTCTATATTTGATGAATGTTATCCTTTTGATCACCAGAATACTTAGATTGATAACATGACTGATTTTATAAACATCTATAACTTGAATCTTTATTTTATAATAAGAAGTATAATGATTTGGAATAAGACCAATATCAATTTGAACCATAAAGGGAATGAAACTTATAAACCAGAGAGTGTATTACATAGATAACCTAGAAACCTTAAGGTTCATCCTCTACATACTATTATAATAGATCTAGATGTAGGAGTTAGGACATTGAGTAGTGTAGGAAAACAGTTGAATTGTTTTCATTTATTTACCATTTTGAACAAAAAAACTATAAAATAATCTATAGATGTTGAATATTGGTTCATTTCTATATAATAAGAAATAGACCAGTTCAAAAAGAACAAGGTATAAAATTTAGTTTATATAACCTCTAAGTATTCTATTTTTGGGACCAAATGAGTTTTTATGAAAAAGAAAAATATTTGATGTGTGATAACTAGAAATAAGCCTAGGTTAGTTTCCTAAGGTTACAACCATTAATAATTAATTGATTATAAGGAATATTTTTTCTCTATAGCTATATTATAATCTATTATAATCCTACTAATATATACCTCTCATATGAATTTCAAATTATACGAGAAGAATGATAAATATTCTCTTATAATTGATAAATTATATGTTTAATAACCTATTATATTTTAGGACCCTCATTTTCAAAATTTAATTTTAAAACCTACTAACTACTTTTATGGTCTTAATAAATAACTGAGAGATTATTATGAAATATTTAGTTACATTATTTTATTGAATGGTTTTATTTTGGGATTATAAGACCCCAATGTTATTGCGAAAAATTAATAACATGGTACCTTTATTGTGAAAATATATGTTTATGATATAATTTACAAACCAATAAATCAAAAAATGTGTAATTATTTTTTAAAAAATATAAAAAATTATTTATAATGAGAATGATGGGTGATTTAAACTATTTCCTTGGTTTACAAATTATTCAAAAAAATTTAGAAATATTTTAAAACAAAAAACATCATTAATTTATATAAAAGTTTTTAATTGAAATTCGTAAGTATTTTTAAACTCATAAGAGTTTAAATATTGATATTGATTAAGATGAGGATAAAAAAATAATTAAAAAGTCATATTTAGAAATAATTGGGAGATCACTTCATCTCACTATAGGTTTTTCATACATTATATTTTCACCATGTATTTATGAATTATTTCAATCATATTGAAAAGAATCCCATTTTAGTTTTTTTTTAAAATTTAGAGATATAGAAGGAACTGCATCACTTTATTTTCTTTTTTCAAAAAACTCATGATTATAATTTTACATCATATTTAGATTCCAGTATTTGTTGGTGTACACTAGATAGGAAAATTACCCAGGGAACCTTCATTTTATGGGGAAATATTTAGTATCATTATCTTGTCACAAACAAAAAAATTTCATTATCAACTATCGATGCTAAATATGTTGTAGTCAGAAGTTTTTGTGCCTTTGTTATGTGGATAATACACACCTTCACTGATTTTGGTTTCAATTTTAATCATGTTCCAATAAAATTTGATAACACTACTTCTATCTAAATTTCATAAAATATAACAAAACCTTCCAAAAAATTAACATATACATAAGGCATTATTTCCTGATATGTCATGATAAAAATGTGATATCGCTTTAGAATTTTTTTGTATAGTGAATAAATGAGTAGACATTTTTACTAAGAAACTTCATGATTATTTACTTGATTTTACCAAATTTAAATTATGACTCTTCAATTTTAGCGATTTTTATTCTATATATTTGATTCATTTTTTTGTCCCATGTGAATTTATTATTAGTTAATCCTAATTTTCATTATTTGTTGGTCCATTTTTTTAGTCATATCATAGTGTAACACAATTTTATTATTATTATTATTACCTATCACATCATTTTTTGTGACATTTAATTTATCTTGAAAGTTAATGATAACATCAATCTTATACAAGAACTTATCCATACCATAAAACCCTAATTTCCCTCATTAATTATTTTCCAACACTTTTTTCAATGAAACCATCCTTCCATCAATGGTGTGCACAAAAAATCACTCATATTGTACTAACTATAATAGTTCAAAAATTTTAATGTTCTTGTGAAAAGTGCATAGTGGTAAGTAAATTGATTTAAGTTGGTTTTATATAATATATATGTCACTAAACAAGTTTACAAATCATCAAGTTTGGGAATGAGTTTTTGAAGTTAAGTGGATGGAATTTATTGTTGAAAAATAATTATGTAACTTGTATGAACATTCCATTTTTTTCTATGGAGATACTAAAGACCATGTGAATTATATTGTAAATTAGAAGAACTTTTAGTTTTCTTAGTTGTAATGGATAGTGTTTTCCAATGCCCTCATGAAGGAATTTTTTACTTTAGTACCTCTATTTCTACTATGGATAATGTAACACCTATAGTTATTCTTGAAATCCCTTTTCAGAAAAACTAACATAGAGAATAAAATGCGAAGGATAAGGATCAAAAAAATAAATATCCCCATCAAAATTTATTTATTCCGAGAATTCTCAAAGTCATAGTGAGTTTGAGAATATTATATTTTAAGGCATTGCAATAATTTAATTTTTATTGATAGATAAGAATTTTAATCCAAAAAGATACATTATGAGATATATATTCCATGTACATAATAAGTCCATAAACTTTTATTCTTATATAATTATATTGATGTTGGTATTTTTGAAATCCATTTTATACCTACATGATACTAGGGATACTTATTTTTAGGTTTAAACAATCTTAGTGATGGAGTGTTGAGGCGATGTGGATTTTTTTGGATATTGATTTGTACCCTGCTAATAGAAGATGAAGATTGCAAGTGGTCAACTTTGATGAGATTCAACGTGAATGTGAAGATAGAACTGAGAAATCCATACTAAAGGTAAAATATAAATAATATAATTTCAATGTTAAAGTGCCAATTCTTGATGATATTCCACCACTAGTTATATATTATAATGTGATCAGAGAATATTTGGATATGAATATAAAAAATTTAGTAACCATTTGTCAAAAAAGATTATTTATTCTTCTACCACAACTATTACATTGTGAATATTATTTATTGTATATATGATGTAGACATTCCTAAAGACTATCCATTCATGATTAACAACTTACCATATCATATATTAAAAAACTAAATCATTGATCCAAGAAATATTTATTTGAAAGACAATTTTAATCTTTGTCCTAGAACACGAACTTTTGCTTCTACTACCTCAACCAAGATTCATTTCTGTTCCAATAATTTTTTTATTTATCCAAATATTATAACTCCTCTTCTAGTATCCAATCCTTTACTTTTAGGGTAGTTATTAGTGATTGGGTTATCCTTGGAGGTCAATTTGGTTCGCATGCCCTTCTGTGAGCTATTTTTTAGAGAGTGTTGATGCCCTAATTCTAACAGTGCATTTACCTCCAATCCATCCTATTTAAATTAGGAAAACCCACCCAAGAATTGTAATACTAATTCCAAGGTGAATGATTTATTTTATTTTTTATCTATGGTATTGATTTAATGATAATATTTCATGGTTTTCACGTAAATTTTGAATTTATGTTTACACATTTATTGAATTCTATAACTCTTAATTATTTAATAATTTTCTTACAATGATTTTCATTATTTTTTTCTATATTTATCTTTCTTATTATTTCATGATCCTTATTTTTCTTATGTTTTCTTTGTATATGTTTCCATTTCCTTTCAATTCCATGCTAGGTCATATTCATATTCCATATACAATATTATAACTATTTACACTTGTTTATGTGAATAAATGGATATATTATTCTTCTTACCATTATCCTTTTTTATATATCAACATTGGTTATAATATATCCTTATATTGTTTTATGGGAAATAGATTATAAATTTCAAAAAAAATACTTTAAAACATTTTTTGATAAAATATAATTTAAAAAAAACTAGATTCTCTAGTTTTTGGATTTGTGATCTTCATAAAGGGGGATATTGTTGGATAGAATTAATTTATTCCAAAAAAATATAAATAAATTATATTTTTCAAAGATTCACAAAATATATTTTTTTAATACTATGTTTATCTCATGTATTTCTTGAATTTATTTTTAACAACTCATAAAATCCAAGAGAAGTTTGCTGAATAAATTCCAAATGAATTAATATTATGCAGATAATGTATCAAATTTATTTATTCTAAAATAATAAATGCATTCTTTATATTAATAGTATAAGTCGGTTCAATGAGATAAATTTATCTTACATTTCATGTTAATCTTATGCAAAAAATAATCTTATTACAAAGAAAACATAGTACTTGTATTAAAATATTCAATTATGCTAAAGTATTTTAACATATAAAATATCAGCATAATTTATTTTCTTACGAATGATATAAATTTTTATAAGAAGTAGATTAATATTCATTCTATGAAGTCAATAACAGAAAACTAAGTTAGATATAAAATTATACTATGATTTTATCATACAAAAAGAAACTTCATAGAATCATCTTATATATGAAAAAAGCACAATAATAATTAATCTTATGATAGTTGAAGGTTATATTAAGAAGAATAATGAGTGTGTATTTTATTTTATAAAGAGTAATTATCGAATTGAATGGTTAATCTAGAATGGTTATCTTACATGCTAAATAAGTCAAATAATTGAGATTTTTTTTTCTTATGAAGTTGTATGATTGAATAATTTTATGAGAATAGTGATCCCAAACATTAATAATAAAGAGATTGAGTTATCTTAGGAAGGATTTTTATGATTATTCACTTTATGTTGGTATTAATTTTTGATAAGTAAACTTATACTTTTACATGCATCAGTGAAAGATTTTTTTTAAATATATAAACTTTGATTTGGGAAAAGAATCTTTTTTCAAGAATAGAGAAATCTGATAAAGATGAATTCTACTATCTCTACAATTATAGTTAATTCATTATTTTTAATTTAAGAACACAATTTAATTAATATATTGTATCTTAATTTTTTCAGAATGATTATTCATTTGTATATTGATATTATCAAGTGTTCTTAATGAAAATTCAAAATAGAATATATTAAAATATATAGAAGAGTTTTTTGGTGCTTGTAATAAAGACACAACAGATTATTCATACAATACATGAAATTTAATTATAGAATATTAATTTTGTATTAATAATCTTATAAGTTTATATTTTCTAATATAAGAACATTTATAGTTTCTATTTTATCATACTCATCTTATCTAGGTGTTTCTTCAACATTTTTACTTTTTTCTTACAAATGTGTGCCACAAATTTTTTCATATTTATTTTTTATATATTTATATATCTATACCCATTTTTATAAAGTCTGATCAAGATATGGGTCATTATTATAAAGGTAGATCATATTTAAAATAAATTTGACCATCGTGACAAGTAAAAACTTTAAACACCCAGGTGGGAAACCCCCATAAAAAGGGAAGGTATAATGAAAATCACTAAACTCATAGAGTAGAGTGTTGGTGGAGCAGAATAGAAGATATTTCTGTCATAAACCACTATAAATTCTATAATTTCTATAATAATATAAATATTTTTCATTTCATTGAATATTTATAATATGATAATATAATAATAATTCAATGGTAAAAATATAGTTGTTTTTTTAGTAATGAAAATTTTATGAACTCAATTCACCCCTATTGAGTTATTACTATGTTTTCCCCTGACCAAAAATAACCACCCACATCTCATAAGATAGAAGAGTTGGGATAACCACCACCAACCCATCTTGATATAATGAGATATAAAACATTACCCAATGTATTGGAGGGATATAATGGACTCACCAATCAGATAATGATAAACCATAGACATGGGTGTCTCATAATCATAAAGAACTTCATAATTCCATAATAGAATAATTAACATATGAAGAGGAAATAGGTATTGTAAAAACATTAACATAACATGATCATGATAATTCAAAATAAATAAGGTGTATGGTATCATTAAATAATATTTCCAATGAATCATAAAAACATTAAAGGATGCCAAAAAATATGGAAACCATTTTATAAGATCATTATAAAATATCATTAATAAATAAGAAAAAATAATATTTTATTTTCATAAAATTTATTTTATAATGAAAAATACTAAAAAATAGGATTTATATTACATCAAAAAATCATTAAAACTTTTATAGTAACATTCACTATGAAAAATAGTTATAAAAACAAGAAAAGGAATTCGTAATGAAAATATTAAAAAAAGAAGATTATTTTCACACTTTTTTAATTATAGACAAAGTTGGAAGAAAACAAGCACACTAAATATTTAGAAATAAGATTATTTTAAAAAATAAGGTACATTTAAAAAACTATATCTAATTATAAAATTATAGATATTATTTTCCAAAAAAAACAAAACAATTAATATGGACATGAAAAAGAATGATTTCAGATTGAAAATAAGTGGTAAGGTCAGTTTATATTACAAGCATCACATCAATTGAATTAACCAAAGGGGATGTTAAATGATATGCGGACATGTAAAACGAATGAAAATATTGTTTTTTGAGATAAATATCATACAATATTATTTTTTTATAAACTTAGTCTTAATAATCTCTAATTTAAAATAAGACCAGAAAGAAAACACTTACCTTTACTCTTGTATTACATGAATTAACTTGTACCTCCTTTATAATAAACATGAAAAAATTAATAAATAATTTTAGAATATTATTAATATCAAATACCTTTTATATTATTCAATTATTATAATTCGTTACATCTGTATTTGTTCCTTAATATTTATTTTCATCATAAAATGTTAGTAATTTTGATTGTTCTGTATAAGTTTCATAATTAAAATGGAAGTACCCATTCTTTGATACCATGTTCATATGCCGAAAATTATTTAATGTATTTAAAACAAAATTTTATATGATTTATGAAACCTTATTTCCATCTGATAGAAATTTTGGGCATGGTTTTCAAGAATAGAATCCACAATGAACATTTTTTGGGTAGTTTACTGATAACAAAAAGATACTTTTTAAAGATCATTTATTTTTAGGTAATACATATTTAAACATATTAATGGAATATATTAATCTTCAGTATCATATATTTCCATTATGAATATATTTACTTATTCTCTATGAAAATTGTTTTGTTGATATAATGTCTTTCATGTAGATGGTTGAACCAACACAAAAATGAGCATGATATACTAATGAATGAAAAGGAGTATAGAGTTATATAATAGTAGTATCATTTTCTTAGAAGCATAATGAAGTTAATATAAGATCATTGTAATTGAATTTTATATTTATAAAGTGTTCCTACGAGATGGTAATAGAAACAGTATGGGATGAACATTGATACCTTCTTAATGGATTTGCTTCTTCTCGACATGACTACATTTAGAGTTAAAGATTTATGATTACTGATTAGAACCCAAAGTTATAAATATATAAGAAAGATTTTTAAGATTTAAATTGAGTAGATATTAAATATATATTATAATGTTTTGAGAGGTTTGGAAGGGGTAGATGAGCAGTCCTTTTCAAGGAGAGTTTGAGTAACATTTTTTGGAAATATTCATCTCCTAAAGTACAAAGTTGTAATTTTAAAATAATGTTTAATAAAAAGTAAAAACTAATATATATGGGATATTTTATTCAAGGAATCCTCATCCACACATTTATATAGAGGGTTCATGATATTCTATATATTTATTACTTAGTTTCACCATTATTACCTTTAACATGGAAACCTAATTTTTACCACAGAAATTACTTTTTATAGCTAAAAAGTAAATTTAATTCCCCCCAAATTTATAAATTATGATTGAAAATTTAGACTCAAATAATTCTATTTAAATTTATAAATATAGGAAATTTAAATTTTAAATGAAAACATAAATATATTAAAAACTATATATATATTATAAATTTATCTATTGTTAATCATATTTAAAATAAATTTCCAATTTAATGATTATTAATATTTGTGTCTATTTATTAAAGAAATACATTTTATTAATCATCAAAATATGTCCAATTTAAATTATTAGGGTAAAAATAGAGAATACTTAAAAAAATATTTCTTTGAAAAATATCAATTTTAACAATAAATAATTCCAACCACATCATATAAATAGTTATTATTAGTAAAATTATGACCCTTGTTGAGGTTTTATTCCTTTTTAAATATTAATCTAGGAATTTTAATTTCATTAGATAATATTCCTTGGATGTGTTTATGGGGTGTTTTTATGGTGTCGATAATTTTTTAGGGTTAGAGTCTCAAAGATATGAAATGTTGGAGTCTTAGCCATGGTCCATGGTTAGGGAGTGGTTAGTGCAAACAATTAACCCCAACTATTCAAGGAAAATTAATTTGTATATAGTTTCACATACCATAGAAAAACCTAGTTAAAAACATTTAAATCATTCTTAAATCAAAATTGGTGTTTCACACGGATAGTGCATGATTTTTCTATGTGTAAAAGGTATGGTTACATTAATAGTGGGAGACACATTGATGGTGAAAAATTTGGATAAATTTGTGGAAAAAACAATAATAGGCCTTAATAGATGTAAAATAATCACATTTACCATACATTTTTAAATTATTTAATCTATATTTTTCTCCGAATTTTTTCCAGTATCACCCCTCATGCATGTGTATGCCTTCCCTCTTCCCCCTTATGTTTATCATCTATTTATCCTCTAATTAAAGTAAAATTTGTGTAACTATTGAGGTAGTGGTAAATCTATTGGTCTATTCTCTTTATTTGTTCTTTTATTTCACTATCAAGTGAGGTTATTCTACTATTCACTATTTCTTTGGATTTTTTTATAATTTTTGGATTCAAGGTGTTTTAACAAAACTTAGTAACCATTACCCAATGTGAGGATATCTATGAGAATATAGAATGTGATTTTTAATTTATCCCTTAAAAATAATACCATTTAGTTATGTGTGTGATGTGTGGTCATGCTAACACAGCAGGAAATAGAAATTGAAATTATAAATGAATTTCAAAAAGGATTTCCTTAATTAAATTGAGCCTCACAATTATCCATTAACAACCCATTGGTTAGTGGAACCAATATTTAGTCACCAATTTAGAGTTTTTGACTTTAAAAACTACTTAGAAAATGGAACGGGTGACCCTAAGGGTGCCTGAGAATGGGTTGTTAATCATGGGTGAGATGTTTGGGATTGAATGATAATTATCTAGTATCTACAGTATGTGTTTAATATATGATACCTATTAAAAATTAATTTAAAAAACTTTTAATTGAATTGCATAAGTACATTATTTTGATTATTGGTTTGTAATTCCATAGGGTGAAACCCTTGGGTCCTTGATGATTCGTGTTTAGAATGCCATGGGGGAAACCCCCCTTGGATTCATGATAAATATTTTTCATAATTACATGGGAAATATTCCATATATTTTTGATGATAACTAGTTCGAAATTCCTTATATATTCTCTATAGATTTATTTGGTAATACTTGAGTTACATTGGATAGATACATCTAGTTTAGGATAAAAAAGGTATTGTCAATTCAGGGATTCACCTCAAAAACTAGAAAACAACATGGCTTGTTTTTTTGATTTCATTTATTTAATATATATATATATATATATCAGCATGAAATTATTAATCGGAATTAATATACATATATATTCTATTTGTGGTGTCATACATATTCATATTTACACCCTGTATGAGACAATATTTTAAATATGATTAAACCTCACACTCTTAGTTTAGGATAAGAGAAAGATCCCTATGAAGGATGCTTAATTGGGCCACTAGGATGAAGAATGATATATTGGGATAGGACTAGGAAATATAACTATTTTGGGTGTTATTTCAGAGTTTTTACTTTTATTAATTAAGAGAAAATGAGTTATATGATCTTTTTGGGGTGTATGAAATCTTGACACATTATTATGAAGCTTTTGTTAGAGGAAGACCACCGAGCATGTTTGAATGTTCACAAGAATCGGTTTATGTTTCCCTACATTACCAATTTCCAAATTCATGCGGCATTCATAACATTCATCAGTGATGTTTTCTCCTTAATTGAAATATGATTATGGGGTGTTTGTTCTTTCTTCAATGTATTCCTCCTTGGAACTCATTTCCTAGTCCTGGTCAACCTCCAAGATTAAGTTGTGTTTCTAAACCTCATTCCTTGTACCATATCTATGTGGATGCTCATTAATTACATTTCTTATTTCTATACATTCAAAAGGTTCTTGATAGGGAAAAAACATTCAACCAAGAGAGTAGTCATGTTGGAAATCATTGACATCTATGGATGCTAGGAACATTGGTCGCATATATTCTACCTCATTGAATTGAATATCATGGAAGAATCTTTAGACATGTAACCCAATTCATCCCATGTTGATAATAGTGTATTGGATTCTAATGGAATATATTCCAAGGATTTCACCATAGGAATCTAATTTTTAACATGAGTTAGCTGACACAATAGGTTTATATCTTCCAAGGCTTTCACCTATGGAATCCCATGTCTTGCATGAGTTAGTAGTATTTGAAAGGATGTGACTTTAATATATTGCATAGATAGAATGAAACATATCGGGATGATCTATAGAGTAAAATCATGGAAGTGCACCCTTAGAAGGGATATTTGGGAAGGTTTACCGATTGATGGATTAGAATTCACTATGGAGGATGATCCAGGAGGTGTGTCCCTAAGAGGGAAGATGTCACATAGTAAAGGCTGGTCATAACACCCATTAAGGTGGATCAGGGAGGTTCAACCCTATGTGGGTGAACCTGGGTTTACCCTAGTCTAATATTGAACCTCATAGAGTCATCCTACATATCCTTCAGAAAATACATTGATGAAAACCCACGTAGTTCAATTCCACTGTTTATGGTCATGTGACAGGAATGGTCTATGAGGTTTAACATCATGTGGTAAGGATGATTGAATTGTTAAGGAGGAATCAACGAGGGGTGGTGTAGTGATTACATGTGTAATATTACCTTCATAATAATATTTCTCTTGGTTGGAGTTGATGTGGGGAATATTCATAGATGATACTCTGGTAGGTGGCATGATCTTACCAGGAATGTGGTGGCCTAAGGAAAATCGGGGTGGATGTGGTTGTAGTGTTAGGAGTGGATGAAATGGATGGAATGAATAAATCATTGGGTTTGTACATCAATGATGATTCCAACATATCCTAGTTAATTGGGAATCAAATACCACATAGTTTAGATATGGTCATTGGGGTATACACCTGATGAGGAGTCCTAGATGATTATGGAACACGGGGTTGGGGCCTTACTCTTAGGTCTGACCCCTTAACTAGAGACCAAGGATTACATACGAAGGGATTCCCATAAATGTGGAGGTTGGATTACATGGTCACTAAAAACTCTAATCCCATGAGAGTAATTCTTAGTGTGAGGAATAAGTAGAAGCAGTAGACCAGACAGTTGTTTCACGAAAGGTAATCCAATGAAAAGTGGAGGGAGCTTATGCATGGAAGTTTACTGAGGTGGATTTCATTCCATGTGGGGAGGATCTCATTCCATATGAGAAGTATCTCATTCTATTTGATTCATATATGGTTCATCCTATGATTATATAATAGGTTGTGTGAGGATTATGCATAGAATCTTCCCTAATTTAAATGGTATGGGACTTACACATGAGGGCATCTCTGATTGGAGGGGTGTGGGACTGCCCCTTCCTATTGGTCATGGGACATCCTGTGTTTATCAAGAAGGGTGAAACTAATGTTTTACATCATGTTTCAAGGAAATTTGTTCTAGGTAGTTTTTTGATATGAATATTGGATATTTGGAACTTACATATTACTCATTAGGATTACATAAATGTATCCCGAGCACCAAGGGGTGGGGGATTGGCTTTGGTAATTACAGGTTCTAAAGGTGTGTAGGAGTTTTTAATAAAGGGATCCATGTTATAATGCTTGTGATAAGAAGAAAAATCCATTTTCATGCCTATTCTGAGAATAAAAATTTATTTCAATGCATGCACTAGAGGCATTGGTGACACCTCACTAGGGACATAGAAATAGTTTTACAAAGGATCATAGGGTTTCACGAATGAGATGTCGTAAAGGCATGGGACTTGCATGAAAAGTGAAATCATACATGGTTATTTGACATAATGGGAAACCATAGAGCTCCAAATAAGGTTTGAACACAATATAGGGGTCTTATGTGCAAGGCCATAGGTTGTGGGAAACATTGGAGTGTAGCGCGGACGATCAAGGTTGCACACAGAAGAATTGCTTGCATGCACATGAATTTGGATGAAAGTGTTTGGATGATGATTAGAAAACTATATGTCCACTCATAGAGGGACCCATATATAACCTGTCAAACAATATCCTTACATTGAGGGTTCCATTCTTTTGTGATTTCATGAAAGATCAGTCATACACGCAACATAGTAACAGTTCAACTTCCAGAGCATCAGCCTAATGGAGGGGTGATATTCAATATATATCTTATATTTTCAGTGATTGTGTAGAATATTTATATTGAATAAGAGTCCATCCATGTATATAAAACCTTAAACATGGCGAAAAACCACAGAAGGTTCTGACTGACATCGTATTTGGTGTGTAAGTGTCTTGCGCAATATTGAGTTTATTGGGCACAATTGCATGAGATTGTGTCTCTTGAATGAAATGCAAACCAATTTTATGCCCCTCCCTTATCCATTTTTTGTGGAATTTGTGGAAAATATGTGACATACATAATATTTTGAAGGAAAGAATCTTGTACACGGATTTAAATCTTTCACGCAATTCTCAAAAATTGTGTTATCCAAACATCACATTCCAGTAATGTTCCACTGAGTCAGATGGAATTCTTGTTTTTCCCAAAGTAAGACAGTTGAGGATTAAATGAAAAATTCTGGGGAAAAAAAATTCTCCCCTCAAAATGTGAGTTAAAAGGGGATGAGATTGTTGGGTTCTAAGAAAATCACTAAAGAAAGGGGTTGAGTCCTAGTGGTGCAGGAAAAACTCGGCGATTGGCGCATAAGGTACTTACATGTGTGTGGAACACTAGGTCCACGCCTATATGTAAGTATAGTAGGACCATTTTATAATACGTTGACTTTCCACATGATATGAAATTTTCTCTCATGCGCATAATTTTTCCCTTCCTATGTGAAAATAAGATTTGAAAACTTCTTTTGCACATATTTTCCTGCTTTCACGCAACATATTCTCTGAAAATATTGGAATTTTTTACATTAGATTGTTGATGTTTCATAAGGCATTGAATCTTGTGTGCCGAAACTCCAATATTACATGTTTTTTCCTGATATTTGTTGGACCCATTTGAAATGGACGAACAATATGACACATCTCAGATCGAGGCTGCTACTACTTCTCAGAGATCTGAAATTACTAGAAGCATGAGGTCCTTCAAACCAGGAGGGTAGTACTGAAGAGTAAAATGCTTATGGGAATACTGAGACAACCATATAAATATTTTCCTCTAAGAAAATATCTCTTGATGTGGAACTTCATATTTCTATATGACGTGATGATTCTATCTTTTGGAGTTGATTCACCACAGTCATGGTTCACACATAAAGTTGATATCCAACCTTGGAACACCACTATTCATAGTCATGCTACTAGATATCACAGTGAGAGTTTTATCTATACATTGAATTGGAAGATAATTACAATCACATGGGACCAACTAGAAGAATAATAATTCCCTAACCACTACGCCACTACATTCCAGAGTAGTATGAGGGATAACAGCCTATGCTAACAGATGGATTGGGACCTTTAGTCTAGAAGAAACCTCATTAGCGAGTGGGTGTGGGAGTACTCAGTGCACTCTAAGTTAAAATATTATGAGGTATAGTTATGAAACATTGGGATTTATGAAGCATTATGGTTGTCATAGTTCCATTTTTACCATCAACATGAGTTAATGTCAGATATCCTCAGACAATGGTCCTCAAATATGAACATATTCCATCTCCACCATGGGGATTTCATCATTAACATATGGCATATTCACTAAATTAGCGACATTCTGCTGGTTGGATTTCATTATGATGAGTTCCTTTCACAATTTAATAGCTTTATGAATAGGGATAAAACTACTATCTTGGTGAAACACCTTTTGGAGGCAGTGAAAGAGAAGATGATATTCATACTAATTTTCTAATATAACATCCTATTCTAGTTGTGGTTCGACTTATTCATCATGTAGGAAAATATGGTGGGGGGAAACATGCCAAGAAGGATCTGTGGACAATTTTAGTTCTTGAACGGCTAGATTTTAGAGTATCTTGGGGGTTAAGAATTCCCAAACTCCATCAGTCCTCCGAACACTAGTCTATTGTCATCTCTACCGAACATAAATGGGGGTTAAGAAATTAAATCTCCATTATATTCAAAATAAATATGATAAATTGATTTGGATTTACAAATAAATTTTAATCACAATAATTGGAGGTGTTATGACAATTTAGGATTAATTCAATGAGGTGTGGTCCACATGGTCATCTAGAAAAATTGTCTAACTTGATTGATTTGTTCAGCCATTTCAATGTAATAATTAGATCATGTAACATAGGAAAATGTTGTAGAATATAAATCGTTGGATCCTAAAAAACAAATCACATTAATTCGATCTATATTTTAAAAGATATGCACGAATTACCAAAATACTTAAAATTTGTTAAATTTCCAAAATTAAGAATCTTTCCAATTTTAGAAAAAAACATACCAAAAATCCAAATTGATGAAAATAAAATAAAATTGATAAATTTAGAAGGATTAAATATTTCAATTACATATATATTTTTTTTAAAATATTAATTCTATCAATTCCCTCACAATTATCTGTTGGCCTCTTAGACAAGTAAGCATAAAAGTTAAATAAAATAAAATTTAAAACACATACCCACGAGATTCACCAAATCCACACCGTGAAATGAAAATATATCATTCCTCATTAAAAATATTATATCAAGTTACCTATTTAGATCATTTAATATATTTAAACTTTATTTCTCATACCATGCACACAAAACACCTACCTCAGATGAATTTTCTCACATCTCACAAATGTGAATTTTCAACAAGTATTTTCTCATCCAAACTTATGCAAGGGTCACCATAGGCTTGATAAATTCATTCATATTCACCCAATGTGAGTAAAGGATATATATTTATCATGAGGATGTTTAAGGGTTATTATGTAGCTTCCAATTCGTAGGATGTAGATGTTAAAAATTTTGAGGCTGAATGAGGAGGGTTTGACTCTTTTCGAAGACAAATTGCAAGATTCTAATTTTCACTCATGTATAGTCTCCTCCTCTCTCCCCTTAGTTGAAAACTAGCTCCATCATCATGAAAAATAAAGAAAAGATCACACATTTCATCAATACAGTATAAATAATTTTATATCATCTCAAACGATATTTTTCTTTAAATGTCCATAAAGGCACAACTTTATTTCTGCATTGGAAGCTCTTGAAAGACACAAATTCCCTTATCATGGAAGCACTAGAAAAAGCACATATTTTAATAAAATTATTTCTTTATTAGAAACTTCATCTCTTTAGAATTTTATTTCAACCCAAATTATCATTAAATTAGGTATCACAATACAAGACTTCATCCCCAACACTTAATTTTAACTAGATCATGCAATTTCACATGAATAGCAGGTTGAATATAGAATGATGGCTTGTAATGTGAATAACGTAAGAGTTTTTTCATGGATTCTATGGAATACAAGGATTACGTTTCCAAGTTAGGATAGAATAAAAGGGATTTTCTTGAAAAGGGGGGCTTTAAAACCAAATAAATTCCTCAATCATTTAAAACACAAGTACCTCAAACCCTTAAAATTTGACAGGAATAAATCAAATTATAGGGAAATAAAGAATGGTATGATTCTCTCAAAAAATGAGATGAATGTAAATAACATGAAAAAAATGGTTTAAAAGCCTCATAGGTAAGTGATTTAAAAAAATAATAAAGTGAGCTATGGCATGGGATTCAAATTTCAAAGTAATTTTCATGAAATTCTCAATGATTTGAACTTGAACCGAAGTCATTTTAAACATTCATTTAAGCTTAGTATCTTGGAATAAATTATTTCAACCATATACATGGGTTTAAAAAATATCAATTATAATCATTCCTACTAAAATGTTTCAAAAACACATAAAAATAGAAAAAGAGGCACACAAAAACTTTGAAAACCCCATTTTTAAGTAGAAAAACAAAACAAAATTGAAAATCGTAAACTAAAAAGGTTCCCTCCCACACACTTAATTAATGAAGTTTCCACAATATATTCATGTGGATTTAACATGTAAGTAATTTTTTATTGATTCACAATAAACAATTAAGAGTAAAGGAGAGGTGCAACCTGAATTATTCATAGTGCAACATTGAGTTAAGCTTCTAAGTGTTTCACTCTGAAAGAATGAAAACAAAAGTACAAAAGAAAAAATAATATATTTATTAAAATAAATAAAATTATAAATATGATGATAATATAAGGATTGATCTTGGTTTAATCCCCCAATTAGGCCATAGTTTTTGACAGGATCTATATGGGAACTTCGAATTGGTTATCCCCAATCTGATGGTGGATAAAATTTCTTGCTCATGAACCAATAAAAGTTATTATTTTCAGCATGTAATTCTTATTTTTTTAGTATTCCATACATATAGTATTCCAAATCCAGTTATATTGGAATGAGATAAA
Organism: Viscum album; assembly: GCA_963277665.1. NCBI lineage: Eukaryota > Viridiplantae > Streptophyta > Magnoliopsida > Santalales > Viscaceae > Viscum > Viscum album. The sequence continues at coordinate 688,464,098 of OY728150.1, forward strand.
ACTTTCATGGTGGAAGTAGTATAATGAATTATTCCAGCTCTTTCTTGGTTTCCAATTTCCAAATTTCTTCTTCATTCATCAGTGCATTGCAAAGGTATGTTATATCATCGGAAAAATCACAAGTAATGTTAGAGTTTAATTCTATTTGAAAAAATAAGACTTGAAGAATAAGTATAAAATTATTCCCTTTCAAATATTGCAGCTTGTGTCTCTATTTCCTCATAAAAAATCCACTCTGATATCCTCTTGAGCACTCTACAATAAATGTTCATCATGTTTGGGGAGCTCTAGATGTTCCTCTTTAGATGAATCATTTTTTTCATCATATTTATTTAAAGAAAAACAAGTGTTGGATGAATCTGAAAAATTAAAACAAGGGGAGGTAATACTCAATTATGTTTCAAAAAAAATGACATTGAGTTCATGAAAATATTATCTACCTGAGTTTGTTTATCATAAAATTTCTTTTAAGTGGGAAGCATCTCTTAGAGTTGATTAATAGAAGATGGAGGCAGGGAATTAGGCTCCTTTATTTCTTGGATCTCCATAAAAAATGAAGGAATACTAAGGGGGAATCTTCTTGAAACTCGGAAACTTTATAAAATTATGGAAAGTAATGGGAGAATTCATTTATCTCTCAGTTCATCACTTTAAAATTTTGATTGTTCATATCCTTTACCAGGACATCTGTGATTTCTTGCAATGTATGTTTCCAATTATTTGACTTCCAAAATAATCTAACCTTTATAACAAGAAAATAAACACCATCCTCCATATATAAGGGTGATTCAATAATAGGTTCTTTCATCGGTGGGTAATTGTTCCATGAATTAATGAAATATGTTTTTGAAAACATCATGGCCACATTTATTTTTAATTTGAAAGAATTTAAATATTTATAATTAGATCATGGAATTACCACCCCAACAATGACACCAATTTTGATAGATTCTTGTTGTGGGGAATGAAAAAAAAAATTCCTAAATTAAAATGTAGTAAAGTGGTTGACCTAGGATGTCTTCCAAAGAGGAGTAAACACAAAATAGTTAGTCAATTTTAATTAGACAGAAAAAAGGGGGCGGGTTTTGAATTGACTTGATTTTGGAATGAGAAGAGAATAAAATTATTTAAGAAAATTATTTAATTTTTTTTGAAAAAATAGGAGATTGAAATATATTATATGATAAGGGTGATTAGGTCCCAGTCATTTTTCTATTTTCAATGCTATCCTTGTTCTATTTTATTCAATCGTGTTCTTCTATGTCATTTAGAGGGAGATTTCATGATCGTTTCCTCTCACTCCATTGGTCGAACAGTAGTGTTGAGAGAATACCTTACCAAGATATCAGTGTGGTATACTATCCTTCCATGGGAAATATAGTTTTAGTAAATATAGTCTATTGACTTGGGAAATACCCAATTGGGTCTTGTTTATCCCAAACAATCATCAACATTCAATACCCCTCTTTCATGTACTGAAGATCATCGAGTACTTAACAACTAATCCTTGGCCTATTCCATCATATATAAACCAAAAACTAGTATATCTGAATAATTATCATTGAAAAAAGAGAAAATAATTAATGGAATCAAAAATCAAATACGATTGCACTTGATAATAAAAACCACTACATGAAATTGAAAAGAATTTTATAGAAGAGAGATAGAATTTATATTAAACAAAGTTCTTGAACTCAAGAATTAAAAAATAAAAAACCTAACATTTACCAATCTCTCAAAGGTTTAACCCACCATTTAAGGGTAATATAGATTTATGTGGAAGAATAAGGCATTATAATGTATTATAATGAAAATAAAGAAAAAGAAAAGAAGATACATTTTCCAACAGATTCTGTCCTCTGAATTTTTGCTCTAGTTCAGCACCACCCTCATTCAAATCATCCCAAGAATCCTTCTCATAGGATTATAAAAATATAATTTAATTTCTTTACTAAAAGAATCAATCTTATTGTACATTTTTAGATAAATATATGGAATTATTATTAAAGATGATGTTTTTTGGCCGAGATTTCCAAACATCTTTAATAAATATTTCTAGTTTAATATCTACCTTAATGAAACAAAATCTCTATGATATTAATCAATAAAAACCTTACTTGATCTGTATTTACACTCCAATTTGAATCACCTTAATTGGAGGGGTTAGACCATGTTATGATTAATTCAATAAGGCGGGGTTCATGTGGTTATCTAGAAAAATGTCTAAATCGATTTATTTTTTCATCCCTTTAGATGGAATAATTATTTCATGTACCAGAATAAATCATTGTACCACATAAATCATTGTATCCTAAAAAAAGAATCACCTAAATAAGATTTATATTTCAAATGATATGTGTTAACTTCAAAAATACTAAAAATTAGTTAAATTTCAAAATTTGAGAAACTTTCCAATTTTGGGAAAAAATACCACAAATCCAAAATTGATGAAAATAAAATAAAATAAATAAGTATAAGAGGTTTAAATATTTTAAATACAGAAAAAGTTTTTTTGAAAATATTGACTCTATCACTAACATCAGTGTTATTTCTCTACTAATTTTATGAATTCTAGTCTGAACATTAGCTCGGTGCATTATCTAGTACTCACTTAAATCGCCTGATTCAAAAGTTTGTTTTTCTATTTTAGATATTTTCACAATCTAATTATTAAAAACCTCTAAGGGAGAGTCTTTCTCAATGTTATTATATTATTTATGAAAAAAATATCTCAATATATTTCTATCTTTGGTCATGACATTGGTGGAGGTCGATGAAGGATTATTATTATTGTGCATCTCTTCAATCACGAATAGAATTCATTTGTTTCATACATCCATGGGAAATAAAAAATCATGAGACGAATTTTGGAGGGATTTTATGTCATTAAAGCATATTAAAATTCCATGCTCCATGTATACCCCATCCTCTAATATGAACACCATATGGGGTATCTGTAATCAATTATCGCAACTTCATTAATACATTAAGGTATGTGCATTGAAGGGATCACTGTTGATTCTCAATCTTTAGATGTTAGAAATCCATGATATATTCTAAGTCAATTTGGTTCTAAAACCCCTCTATTACCGTGATATTACTTTGATATTCATCATACGATAATACTTATGATTTTAAATAATGAATATTCTTTCATTTATTGAGGTAGATATCATGAAGGAAATCTTCTTCCAACATCTCTGCAATGTTGTATTGAGAGGTGGCCAAAGGACAGAACATGACTGGTATTTTTACATTTTCCATTTGTTTCATCATGTTAATCATATCCTCCTCTTATTTTTCCATATGTTTTATTACTTTATCTGATAAAAGTTGATGTTTTCCTGTTGCTTTATGAGAATTAAGATAAACGGTAGAGAGTTCCCATTTTTTATTAGAAGATAAATGGACCAAGGGTGGTTTAGAGAATGACTGTCACCTTGGTCTTTCATTTGGTTGAGAAACAATTCACCCACTAGTTACAAGGCATTAGACATGAATGGACTTGTATTTTCATGTGTGTCAATATAAGTGGGAATTATCATCACTACACTATCAATAGGATGATTCTCTTAACAATGTGAATCATTAAAATGGGGAGAACTTTAACAATGAATACTGTCATGAGGAGGAACATCATAGTAGATTATAGAAAGGGGTGGACCCACTTTCTATATGGTATTCTAGCCAAACAGAGGGTTTTCGTGGATATCATCAAGAGATAAGTTCTCAAGATTTACCATATTATCATGAAGGAAGCGTTTAGGAGGAAGATTCTGATAAGGACCTTCAGAGTTACCAATACTACTCCAATAATTTGGTATTTAGAGGGTATGATCTTGAACTGTAATAAATAAATGTCTAAGGGGTTCATGAAATCCAACACTAAGTAGAGACACATCACAAATTGGCTCTTGATTTTCCAACTGTGTTTGATATGGCTTCTTTTTGGATTCCTTCTTACTAGAATTTGGGTCCACATACAATGGAAAGTGGTTATCATGGGTAGGTGTATATTTTTACCTTAATGTGTCTATCTAATTTGGTAGATTATCTTTGACTAGAACAAGTGTGTGTTCTCGATACGGTTGTACGTATGATATGGGGGAGTATTCCCCAAAATCCTCATGTACGGGAATAAAGGTCTGTATCTGCTCCTGGGTGACATGTTGATGATCCACCCTACTTATGGGGACAGAGTTATGGTTCTGTCCCTTAAATATTGTTGTTTTTGTCATGATGATATCTTGGAAAGTCTATTGGATACCAGTAGGTATTGGCGTCTTTCCTTTCACCATTTTCACGATGTTCTTAATGAATTTAGAAGCTAGAATATGAATATATATCCAATCCATGTCTGGAGTAGAAGTATGTACCTTATCATGCCCTCTATTTCTTGTTAATGGATTCTGAAATTACTCATTTTTTGGTGTAGAGAGTTGGGTTTGACCTATATTTTTCATCCGAACGTTCCGACTAAATTCTCTATTTGATGTCAGATGAGGTTGGTGGAAGGCTTGATGGGTGTAGGTGAGTGTATGTTCCTTCTTATAGTACTACACTAGATTTGAATAGTGGGATTAATTGGATCCCACTGGAAGAGTCTGTTGCTTAGCTGATTGATGGTGAATGGGTGTACATTCCTTATTTTTGTTTTCCACCAAACTGGGTTAGTGGACTTCTCAAGAGGGGGAAAAGGTAGGATCCTATTCCATATTAGCTGTTTTTTTTCAGTAGACCATATTTCATGCCCAGGTATGAGGTACCTCGGACGAACAGCTAAAGGAAACACCCTCAACCTGTTGAGTTTTTACTGTCGTGTGGCATTGGCAGTGACAATTGTTTGGAGGAGCCCTTGGCAAGGACCACTGTGTTTTCAAGATGAGGTTGTTGTGGCCTCTTTGTCGACCTACCTAGAATGTTGGATGGATTGGTGACTTCATTTAGGGGATAACCTCTTGAAATGGTTGAATATGGTGATTGGCACAATCTGCTTATGGAACACTGATCATCCCTGACTGGACGATCGGGGTTATTCTTAACCTAGAGGGCCTGTTGAGAAGCCTCCAAGGTTGGAATGGTACCATGTTGATGGTACTATCGAATGAGTGTGCTATATAAGTAGAATTCAAGATGATGATTTGGTAATGGTGTACTTTGTGTGGATGAGGATATAACCTGAGCATCATCCGGGGTTTTCAAAATTGTAAACATGAAGGATACCATTTGTATTGTCGGGAGATCTCAAAAAGAGTGTTTGTATATATGAAAAACACAAACAACTAACTCTAGAATCTCATTCAAGTGAATAAATTACTGATTGATTTATTTATTAGGCATGGGTAACACTATCATCTTAGTTAAGAATTCAAGTCATGTTCACAATTCTATATTTCCCTTGGAATGTGTCTTCTTGTTAGGAATATTTATTTCCAAATGGTTTCAAACAGATTTTTCATGGAACTGGAAACACCCAATGATTTATTATCCAAAGGGACATTGTTAATAAAGTTAGGTGTTTGTTATTTTTTTGACCTACGATACTAAAAACTCATATTGGTCAAGATTATGGGAGGTCGGGCTCATCACACCATTTTTGGGTGAAATTATTGCCTACTCTAGGACTCTCTTATAGATTTAAGATAGGTTTGTGAATCCTTCATTAATTTCCAAGTATGAAGTAGGTCATCCCAAGATTAGAAATCAAATATTTTCAAGTTTTTAATTCCGAATCATCCATATGTATTCGAGGTTATTCATCAATATAGATATCTATGTGTATCCTATATTCTACATTGATGATATACTCTTGTAAAAAACTTAGACATTATTTGGTCGTTATCATGACAATATTGGTTTTTAAGCAACACAATGGGGCACTATGGAGTTAATGTCTATATAGGTAGAAAAATTTCATTCTAGAATTTATCTTCATCTAGGGAGATAATAGTTGTTTTTATGTTGGAATCAAACCCATTAGTGGGATTCCAACGTATCCTTGTGAATGGAATCAGAACTTGAATAGCTTGATTCCCCTTAGTGGGGAACATCATAAATTTTATGGTCGTGCGAGACGGACCCAACCATATATTTTAACTTCATGTGGAAAGGAAATCTAGGAGAAAGGTTCCAAGTCAAATCTTGGTATGACTTATTCCTATGTAGCCCAAGGAACATGGAAGGAATATAAGATTCCTTGTTTCATTATACCATTCTAGGGATTGACCCAGAGAGAACATGATTGATTTGGAATGTTGTGTTTGAACCTTAGGGAGGATTCTTAAATATCTCGTTTGTATGGGAATCAAATCCCACATACGTCAATGAGTCTCACATGGGAGTATGGCCTTTCGAGATACATAGTTTGGGGCTTCATCCTAAAAAGGATTCCCTTGTAATATGGTCCATGAGAGGTATCTTAAATCATTGAGGTTTATGAGGGCTTAATTTGGGGCTTACTACTAAGGAGGATTCCTGGATTAAGGGAATTATTCCTATGACTTACTCTTGGGGAGGATTCTTTGATTAAGGGGGTATGATTTCTCATTTCTTGGATGCGATCGTTTGGATCTTGGTCCCTAGAAAGGATTCATATGTCTTTCAGTTATGGTGGGAATCATAGTTCTCATTGTTTATTACTTCATGTGTATTGTTTGGGTGTTGTGATCATTAAAAACCTCTAAGTCCACGCGATCCATGATCAATGTGAGAAAAAAGAGGATGTAAATGATTCAACAACCCACACACATTTTTCCTCCCTCACCAGTGGAAGAGGTAGGGACTACGGTAGAAGGACTGTGTCAATGGCAGAATATGTCGTGGTTAAAATGATTCCCTCTCTTCAATTTACGTTGAACATGGGTCCTATATAAGTACGGAGTGAAGGTGATGGATATAACAAGGTGCAAGACTATAAACTCCTATATGAAAGTCTTAGGGATTACAGAAGGATGGTTTACCTTTTATTTCTCTTCGAAGAGGAGGGAGACTATTCCTTTTCCAAAGAGAAAAGTAAGTGTGATCCTTAACCTCCCTACTAGGAACCAGAGGCTCCAGGTCTTAGAGATGATAAGGGGAGGAAAAGGTCCTATACAAGAAATCTAAGACTAAGAACTCCTCAACACTCTCCTTGGGGTAAGGGTCCCTATTACTGAAGATATACAAGCCTACAAATATCCCAAGGATCATGACCCTCTAGAAGGAAAATTGATGTAAACCTCTGATCATAGAAATTTAAACCCAAATGGGAGATAAGAAGAGGTGAATTTTCCTAAGGTTTTTAAAATTAGGAGGTCATGTTGGAGGTTTCAAAATTATCCCTTTCATACAAGGGATCCATTGAATGATATGATCTTCCATGAATGGATTTGATGGAGGCTTCATGAAAGGATCATGTAGGTTGATAAGGTGAGTTGAACCAAGAAGAAGTGCACAAGTAGGTGGTGCGAAAGTGGTGTCCATGCAAGTAGAATTGTGTAAATTAATTTCACCTTAGTTGAATAAAACCCAGATGACTAAACTTGGGAGAAGCTTTGTTCAATCCTTCAAGGGTATTTATAAGGATTCCAAGAATTGAGGTGTGAAAATTATTATTTGAGGAAGGGGGATCGCTCAAGTGTTCTAAAATCGGGGGGGGGGGGGGTTGGGATAAATTTTCACATAATTTTTTTTACTTTAAAAATCAAATGGACTCAATTCCCACTATCCTCCTTTCATTCCCTATGTTTTTGTGTTATAAATCAACCTTGGAGGTTTTATAGGACTTTAGAGAAGCACTAGGGAGATAAAATGAACAATTGTCCTTTTGGAAAATTTGTCTGCAGAAATGAAGGACCCAAGGGTCAATTTATAAAAAACTATTGTACCATGTGAAACAATATTGGTTATGGAAGTGGTAGGGCATGCAATAACTTTCACACCATCAGTGATTTGGGCTAACTTCGGTGAACAACATTTTAAACATTAAAAAATATTGATATTCTCCATCTATTTTATCCTCATTTTTCTAAAGCATTTCCCTTTTTTACATTTTCATCCATTTGATGAAATGGATTGTCAATATATATAAGTTTTCAGTCAATTATTTCTCTCAATTTTAGTAAACTATTTTTATCCATTGTTGTTGTAAGAGAATATTCATGCGTCTATACTTAGATTCAACATTTTCTATTTGGTTATGCAGTTTTAATTATTTTCATTATATTCAATGTTCGTAATTATACCAGGTTATACTACCAATTATAATATAAGATAGTGGGATATGACTCCCTTAAAAAATATAGGCTTTCTATTGTGACTCTAGGTGAGAAAAATGAAGGTAAATTCATGTTCTTCCATAACCGCAAAATGATGGGGATTTTATTATGTCTTAGACCAGTTAAAAGGTTGGTTTTGTTTTTACCAATACATTAAAATGTAGTTTATGGGTTGTGACACTAGATTTAAAAAATGTTAGGTGATTGTGTTAATCCACTATGTTTGAAAATGTTTGTTATCTTAGATTTTTCCTAAATTGGTTAATATATTGTTGTAAAAGGGAAGTGAACACCCTTAAAAATTCATAGAGTCCATTGTAGTGGGTGTCATCTATATTAGTTCATAAGAGGGTTTATGAAACCATTTTATTTTTCATAGGTTAATATATGATTAAATTATAAAGGTTTTCATGATATTGTGGCATAAATTTGAATAAATTATTAATATGTGATGGGTGGGTATGATACATACCTCTAATGAATTGGGTAATGATTAATGTTAATACCATCAAAGGGTATACAAGTGGTCATACCAATCCCAAAAGAGAGTACACAATATCATATCCTAAGTCTGAAAGAGGTTACACATGAGGTTATACCATCAATAAATAGTATACTTAGGTGGTTAGTCTAATCCCAACATATAATGAATTCCTTTGTAGAAAATTAGGAAAAATGGTATCTATAACTATAGATATAGATAAATTATTATGTTAAGCTGTATGTCATGTTTTTATACTTATAATATTATATCAGGGACCATTATATTTGATTATTATAGATTTATGTCTTTTGAACTACCAAATTCTTATACCATGATTTTGATCTATTAATTATTGGATAGGATTCAGAAATGTTATGTTTATATTCTCATACATTTATGCTAATGTTATTCTTACATAAGATCATTAAATGATATCTCCCATCTTTACATTTTCGGATCATATGACCTAACCCTTTCTTATGTTTCCTTTTCCTAGGTTATGAATAATGATTCTATGTATAGAATTACTAAGAAGTGTACTATGTGAGATGAACATTATTGGATATGTAAGAGATATTTCATAAAATAATATTTTTATGTATATTGAATTAAAATAAACAAACTTTTATAATTATAAGGAATGTATTATTATGGGGTATTTTAAATATTCATCTGAAATGATATATTATTTATATATGTAATGTTTATGATGCCGTAGTAGAAAGTAGTTTAATTGTGTGAATTTTAAAATTTATCAAAATTTCCCCAAAATAACATCTAATTGAACACTAGTAGGGAAACAGTGTGAATAACCTATAGGTTATTAAGATATAATTATTTATAGATCTAGGGAAGGTGATGTATGATAATCTTAGAGTGAGCTTATTACAAAAGGAACAATCTATGAAGAGGGAGGCTCTGTGAGCTATTCCCATGATGTTATAGATTACTAGAGAGTTTCAGGGGTATACCCCACTTTTTTTGGGTGGGGGTGGCTAGTCCCTAAGTAGATGAGTACTATATTGATTCTATCAAGATGTATTTTGAGAACATAATGGGGCAAAAATATATGATTAATAATTTGGAGGTGTATATTCTTTAGGGGATAGTTATGTGATGGTGACATGTTTTGGTTTCGACAGATTAGTATGTAGTGTTTTCATGGAATGACTTTGAGACCCGTTTCATTGACCACTTCTTCCCAAAGAACCCATAGAGTAGAAATAGATAGGTAATTCATGCACCTTACCGGAGGGAATGAGTCATTAATGGACAATTAAGTTTTTTTACAAATTTGTAGTTACTTTACCCTATGCTAACAAGATACGTGGTAGCTCGGGTGAGATACTTTAAGGAAGGACTACGATATGAGAATTAATGCAACATCCTAGGTAATTATAGAATAAGACTTTTACATTAATATTAATATTTATGAATTATTTAGTGATATTACATTAAAAGGGATACTATGTCTGATAGTTTACGCAAAACACAACAATGGGTTTGTCCAAAATCTTACGTTGCACCCAAGACTGAGTTATACCGAAAAATAATATATTATTAATATTGTTATTTTATGTTGTAGTTATTGTATGACTGTTAAAATATACTAAATCAAAGATATTAAATAAATTATTAAAATACGATTTACAAATGTTTATATAATGATTCTTTGGTTATAAAATTAATTATAAATTTAAATAAAAACTATTTGAATATAAAGGATGTGTTTTTATGAAAAATAATTTAAGTGTTAATAATTGTGTTTATAAAATATAAAAATAATTATTTTTGTATTATATTAACAACATATTAATTCAACATAAGATTTAAAATTCATCTTATGTGTTTTATAGAAATTATATAAGAATAAATACAATTTTACGGATAAAATGAGTGTTTTTCTAAAGATGTGGTTTTACCGCCTTTTGATGGAAACCTAATTTTAAATATAGTTTTGAAACTTTTATTTGTTCTATTTGACAAAAGAACTTATTCATTTTAATTGGGACATAAAAATATAATTTGGATGAATTTTATTATTTTTCTGATAAAAATCTTTTTTAATCAATAAAGAAAACAATACATTTTAATTCAAATTTTTTTCATCTAAGTTATTTATATAGTTAGATTGTAATTTTAATTGGGTTTAAATTATAATTAGATTTAGTTTTTATAATTTAATCTAATTTATTTCATTTTAAACAATTTTTTATTTTGAATGAATAGAAAACCTATGTGAACTTTTGATTATTTCATTTAAAAACTCATTTTCCCATTCTGACAACGGTATTAATTTTAAATTTAATTTTTCCACATATATGAGTTTAATTTTAAAAGACTAACATACATGGTTTTAACATGTATGAAAAAATGTGGTCTAATAGGATCGAAATTATTTTTGGTAAATAGTAACTTTAGTATTTTATTTACCACAGTTAAAGGGTAAATCAGTAAATAAAGGTAAAAATAATATTAAAATAATAAAACATTTACCTAACACTTGTCCTAATCTTATTGGATGTGTTATAACCATCCAAAAAAATACTTGGGACTAAATTGTGGCCTTTAAAGGCAACATTTGTGTGCTGTGACATTAATAACATTTTATTTAATGTAAAAACAAACATATAATAAATACGTCTCTTATTACATAATCAATTTTAATATGGTTTTATTTAAGTGATATTTTATTCTATAAAAAGTCAATAGAAATTTAAAAATATTACCTACATCATGGTATTTTTTTATAATTTATATGAAATAAATAATTAAATTAAATTATGACACAATGATGATGCAATAATAGATTTATTTAATGAAGAATCAAATAAATGATAGTAATAATATTAAATTACATATAATTTAAATATTTGATGCCATAAAAAAATTTAGTTGACTATGACATGTTATAAGTATATTAAATGATTTTTTTGAAGTTATACTTATGTTTGGATTGAATTTAAATTCCATAAACTTAATTGATTCAAAATTGAAAAAATTGTTAATTTATAAAAATACTAATTTATTAAATTATTTTAAAGTACTAAAAAATATTTTAAAATAAAAAAGTGGATATTATAATGTTAATGAGTTTATAAAGTGTCCAATTATGGGGAATTGACTCTATATAAGTAAAATTTATAGCCTCTTAATATTTAAAAGTTTGTTACAAACAATTAAAATTAAAATAGAAACATTATGGGTAAAACATAATGATAAGGTTTAAAAAAAATAAATACAAGTATAAAAATAATTATATTAGATGATTTAGAACTATCCTCATATTATCATCCACATAACTCCATCTGGAGTTATTTGGATTAAAAAATTAATTTATAGTAATTTAATATTTTAAGAGTTTCCAAGGGTGCCCCTCCCCTCTCCTATGAAAAGGAAATCACTCTTCTCTAATACACACACTTCAAGAACCATTTGTTCTAGAAAATATCTACTCAAAACCCATCCTATAACCCCTCCCCTTGTTTTATTGATGTTATTTTAGGAATAACACCCTTCTTAGAGGTGTTGAAGTTTTATTCAAAGGTGATCAACAGAAGAAGAGATATCATTTTCTTTAAGTATTTCTATTTTAGTTTTTCTTCCACATCCTTCAAATATTCTTCTTCCATGAAGCTATAATAAATCAATTATTCAAAATATATTGAAATTTTAGTATGTTAATATAATCACCTAAATCTATCTCTTCTTTCCTTAAATAGGAACTGAATTAATCATTCATGTGTAAGTGTAAACTATCACCTCCCAGAACCGATCTAATTCATTTTCCCTAGACAGCTCTCATGACTAGTTATAATAATGGAATTAATGTTCATATGTGATATTAATGAAAAATTAATCATTATAATATTATAATATTTCAATTAGTTTTTTACTTTATATGCACATAAAAATGATAACGTCGTTTGTGTGTATGTGTGAACTATCACCTCCATAAAACGATGTGAATCAATTTTAGTCACCACATCAATTGTCTGATATATATATATATATATGTATATTTAAATTATTATTATGATTTTAATTATTATATTATCATTATATAAATATAAAATAATAATTACCTTATTTCTATAATGATCAATGAAAAATTGAAATGTTACTAATGTGTACGTACGACCCACCATCTACATGATTATTACATTGTTCATTTATCATACCATAAATGAATTGTTTTATTTAAAAATTATAATTAAAGTATCAAAGTTATTATTTTTTCATGTATTTTATTATAGAAATCATGGAATTATGAACACATGGATTATTGACATCAATCCGAGTAATTTTCTACTCAAGTACCGAATATTGAAAAAATGTCAGCTTGAACTAAAATAATTTGGTAATTTTTATGACATGTTAATAAGTGATATAAATGAATAATAATCCAGAAAAAGGTTATAAAGAAAGCACATATTAAGCAAAATTTATTATATAGGAATATAAGGATTTTACCCGATGATTCAGACTCAATGTAAGGGGCATCGTCTCAATCTCCTATCATTGAGGCATATTTTGGTAATATACACAACTTTATTTTTTACGATGTATAATAAACCCCGTTGAATTTTAATTTCATTCAAATGTTTTTTAAAGGAATCTTTTTCTATGAAGACTTTTACTAAAATAAAAATAATATGTTTTTTTAAAGTACGTGGAGAGAATGACATTTCCGCCGCCATGGCCATTATTTCATATTAAGATTCCTCTAAAAGCTGTAATGTTATTAAAAGAAAAATAAATAAAAAAATTACCTTTTAATATATATTTGTATTGAAAGTAGTTTTGATAAGGTATTAATTATGTAAATATCTTGAAATGATATCTTCTGATTTCAACATGGAAATTTTATTTTTTCATTTGTTCATGTTTTACGTGTTATGATTATGTTGTGGATCTTGGGTACTGTTTATGTATATGAGTGGTTAATCGATAAACCGAGGCTAGGTGATCCTGTGAAAAATCTCAAACACATTGGGTAATGAGGAGAAGTTAACTGGTTGGGTTTCTCTTAAAATATTTATCAAATATACTATGATGTGTATTCCAAACATAGACATGAAGGTTACCCCCTACGTGGCTATGAAAGATACAATGAATGTATGATAGGGATGCACTAAGATACCTTTATGATTTATGTTTTCAATGAGTTTTTTAAGAATATTATGATTTTATGAGGTATTTTAAGGGCCTTATTTTTTATAGGTGAAAGATATGATTTCATGGGTTTGTAAGTATTCATGTAATTACATTTTCTTTTCTTATTTTATATTCTCTTAATGATATTTTTTGTGATCATCCCCAGTTTTTAATATATTTATCATAGGGTATAAGGATGGGTAAAATAAAGGAAGAAGTCAAGATGAATGTTATTAAGTTTTTTATCAAGAAAAATAAATCTTGTTTTATTTTAAAGAGTTTCATTTTGTAAAAAGATTGACAATGAGTTGAAGTGTCTACATTGTAATATTTGAGTTCTTATGTAATAGTTATGGCCTAATTCTATAAAACTGTAAACCCCAAAATATCCTCAATGGTAATTCATGAAGAAACACAAGATTATTTAATGTTTAAGGTTGGGGCATTATAGTTTGTATCAAAGGATGGTTTAGAAAGCATTAGAGGTTAGGGTGATATTTATGCATAAGTTACAAGTTATATATAACCACAATTGTTAGATTAAGATAAAGTCTTACATTTATTTTAGAAACAATCAATGTGTTTGAGATAACATGAATAATTAAATCTTAGTTTTTATATTCCTTATAAGATAGTATATGATGAATTTATTGATATACTCACACTATCCATTTTATTTTTTGTAAATGCATGGATCCAGTAGGCACCAAATTAATAATAGATGTGATGAAAAATGTGGTGGTTCTTTTAATAAGGAACTAAGTGTAATAGGTTCTGTAATGATAAATCCCATGTTCATTCGAATCCAAATATCATGATTCATGATTAACCACTAGAACCTTGGTGAGTTTTATAAATCATCGTATATGAGTGAAATGAACCCATGTGGAATTTGATGTAATAATCATAAAGGTAAGCATATTTATTGACATATTTGTCAAGGATGTGGAAATAAACACAAGGTAATTTTTTAAAGGGACGAGAAGATGTTATAGATGTGGTAATGAAGTTCATAAAGTAATAACCTTCCAAGGAAAAAGGAAGAGTTTAGTTGACTATAGGAAAGGGAAAAAAGTTCCTTACGATTTATCAATTGAATGTTATAAATATAGGTAGTTTGGTCATTATGAAAAAAATGTCCTTAGAATATTTTTACAAATGGTATTAGGAGGACCATAAAAATATATGTTTATAAATATCTAATTTGACTCAAATTACAGATAAGAAAACTGAAAATGTCTTATGAAAGGTATGGATTGTTTCTTATCTCATGTTTTAACAATATTGAATACTAGGACATGATTCATGTTTTTGTGTGTAGGAAATAAGTATTATGAAATAATATGGAAAATAAGGGATAAATGATCACTAATAACACTTAATTATTAATTATTTTACATATAAATGATTCAAGTGTTATAATAGAGCGTAAGATGATGAAATGCTTAAAAGTATTAATTCTCTTTTGATGATGGGATTACTTTGGAATACTTTTTCTCTAGTATGTGTAACCCTTATGTTTTTTATGTGAAAATATTCTTTGGAGAAGAATTATCTTTTCTTCTGTGAAAATAATTACAAATGTATGGAAAACCATTAGGTTTTATTGGATCCTTGAATTTTGTGTAAATATTGTTTATTACATTTTGGGTTTCAAAAGTAAAGGTATGAGATAATATTTGAGGATAAAAAATGTTATGGTTATTTTTAATAAATTTTTCTCAGTTTGAGAATGTTATGAAATTATATAATTTTAGGAAAAAGAAAACTTGTAGGAAGGGTGACAACCCATCAGGTCAAACAAGGCTGTGTAAATAAAACCCACAACCGAAGTGTGACAAGGATTTATCACCTAATTTTTTCCTAAGGGTAGACCCCAATTAGTATGCCATTTTATTTTTAGTTAAACAAGTAGAGGGAATGAGAATTTGTTAATTTTTGGAACTTGTGTTTATCAAATGTATATTGTTGGTATAGTTAAATGAATTTGGGATTAAGTGATAAATGTTATTTTGGAAGACGTTCACTATTTTGGGAACCCTATATGATTAAGGAAAAAAATATGATGGGGTTTTATTTAAGGATTATGGTTGAATATTAATTTGGAAGAATCTATGTTTTTATTGTGGACTTATGGAGATTCAGCTTATTTATGGAAATGATTAACCTATCTTGGAGAATATGTGATTTAGAAAATTTTCATTTCTGATATGAGATATTAATAGTGGTTGATATTATTTGGAGTTAAATTTTAAAACTTATCTTGGAAGATTATTTGATTAAATCATTCTGATTTTTTTGGATTTAATCATAGTCACAATATTTTTGAGTAATTTAAAGGATACATATTTTTTTAATAATCTATGTTGGACTATGGTTATTAATTTTTAATTTTAGAGATTAAAAGTAGACATTGTTCATTCCAAGTTTATTATATTTGGAGAATTATAATATTTTTATCCTAACTATTTAGTTTTGGTTACTCTTTAAAGACATGATTAATAGGGAGTTAATCTTTTTGTATATTATGTGGTTCTATATAACTTGATTATAGTGTTTTAGGAGTGAGAATAAATCCTCTTAAATACTAATTATATGTGAAAAAAGATGACTTTGTGGTGGAATTTGATTAAAGGATGAAAATATACTTGTCATGTAAGTGTATTTCCTTATGTTCTGAGCCCATGTTGTAAAAGAATTCCATAACTAGATGGAAAGGATCTTAAAACAAAATCATTATCCGGTTAATTTTACAAATATAAAATCAAATACTATTTAACAAATCAAAAAATTATGGTTTGGTGATTGTTAACTTTCTCATGATCATGTTTTATATCACTCTCCATTAGAACACGATGGTTAGTTTTTCTTCCATATCCATGTTTTCCTATATGGAATCCTACTATTTGTTATCTTGGGTGACCATTTTACTTAACATTATTTATTTTAAGGTGTAATTTTTATTGAATCTTTTTTTTTATGTGGGATTTCAATGAAGTAATTTTAAAAAGTAAAACCTTAGTTACCGAGCCCAAATTTAAAATTATGAGGATGAAATTTCCAAATAGGGGATGTATGTGACATCCCAGATAATTATATAATAATAATTTTTTATATTTTTCAATATTTAAAAATTATATAGAGATTTTAATTTAAAAGGGATGCTATGTTTTATAGCATACCTCACACATAGTAATGGGTTTCCTTGAAATGTTTTGTTTCACACAAGACTGAGTTATACTGAAAGATAATATATTAATAATATTATTATTTTATTTTTTAGTCATCATATAACCTTTAGAATTATGAGAATGAAGTATGTTAACTAAATTATGAAAATAGGGTTTACACAAGTTTATAAAATGATTCATTGGTTAGAAAACTTATTAGAAATGTAAATAAAAACCAATTGAAAATAAAGGATGTGTTTTTATGAAAAAAATATTTAATGGTGAATAATTACATGTATGATATACTAAAATATAGTTTTTGGATTATATTAATGAAATATTAAATCAATATAATATTTAAAATTTATCTTATGTGTTTTCTAGACATTATATCTGAAAAATACAATTTTACAGATAAAATGAGTGTTTTTGTAAAAATGCAATTTTACTCCATTTTGATGAAAACCAATGGTAAATCTTTTTTTTGAATGTTTTATGTGTTTTATTTTAAAAAACATATTATTTTAAATAAGGACATCAAATTTTATTTTGGTTTAATTTTTGTATTTTTTTGATAAAATTCAGTTTTAATGAATAGTGAAAACCACTTCTTTTTAATTCAAAATTTCTTTTTCATCTAATTTATTTATACAGTAATATTTTTTTTTAATTGGTTTTAAAATTTAATTTGATTATGTTTTTATCATTTAATCTAATTTATTTCATTGGAAGCAATTTCAAATTGAAATTTGATAGAAAAACAATGTGAACTTCTGAACATTTTACTTTAGAACTCATTTTCTCATTCCGAAAATGGGATTAATTTTAAATTTATTTTTGTCCACTTCTAGGAATTGAATATTAAAAATGTTTTAATATGTTTTTCATGACCCATATTAGTGGGACCCACCCTGTGACTCCCCAGGCCTGCCTCCAATAGGCTAGGGGTTGTTGACAAGCACCGAGTAGGCATATCATTAACATGGTAGGAATTTCCCAAGTACCCATACACACACAAACACATATCCAAGCCAAAAAATGATTAAAAGTAAAAACCTATTTGGAAAAAAATACATGCATACAACTAATCCCAACCAACAGAGTACAATAAAAAGTAATGTGTTGAAAGTATGCTGAGCCAGAATACATGCCCACTGAAAGAAAGAGTCTTCAAACTACAAAGTCCAACCTGTAATCACAAAGAGGTACTGGGACTATTTCTCGTAGCTGTAGAAACTCCTCAGACTGCATGTAACTCATAAATATTGGTTTGGAACTAGTCTTCCATGGACTCTATCAATAGGACACTCGTCTATATAAGACATGACATGTGTAAGAAAAACACGTTCATGGGTTAGTATATCAATACTCAGTAGGGGACCCCAAAAACAACAAATAAATACACAAAGTAAAGGTACATTCAGCTCTACATAGTATATTTCTACTGAACTAATTGAAAGATAAACACAACCAGATATCCATAAAACCCAGACCCTTAGTCTAGAGATAAGTAACACGACCGGAATACCCATGATAGGGATTTAGATCAAAGATTCCACAAAGCACATGTTTGGGAGAAATCACTCTACAAGTCTGATAGCTATGATGGTGTCAATCTGAGAAGTACCGTTTGTCAAGAAAATCCATGAGAGATATAGAAGCACTGATATATATGAAGATAGAACATATACACTCATTCCAGTAGAACACACTCCGGAGTGGGAAAATATAATGATACAAAGATAAGGATCACTACCTGGGCCTTGGAGGATACCACGAATCATCTGGATTCACCTATTAAGTAGAGGATAGATATCCTCTAGTATTAGTCACATCGATACATGACACCACCTAGGGTCAAAATCGATAGACAATCTCACTCTAGGACTCTCAAAGTTATACCTGACTCTATCTCAGAATGTCCTGGTGAAGGGATTATACTCCTATGGATGGAAACGATACCTGGCCTTTAGGGGAAAAATTTAAGTGGAACTAACCTAGACAAAATAATTTCCAAGGAATGGTGGACAAGAAGATCAATCCATATATAGAAAGGTACATGACATGTAGAAGGGATCACACACTGTGTCCCTTGACTCCAGGTACTGCCCATGTACAAAGATCCAAGTCTGGAGAACATGTCATGTAAAAATGTATATACGAGGAATGAAGAAAGGATCAGACACTATGTAATGGTATCCAAGGTCCACTCTGTGTACGCTAGTCACGTTCCCATACATGACCTCAACCTATGTATGCTAACCCGTGTAACCGGTACACATGGTGACCCACACAACCGGCCTCGTCTGGCCATGTGGTGGAGTACATGGTGTGCACTCCACCACATATCTGTGTATCATATGAGAAACACACTAAGTCCTATGTAAGGACCCAGACACTGTGTTACAATGGTCACATGTATTTCAAACACTTCGTGTAACCCATAACTTCCTCCACCGCTAGGTGGTGCCCCCACATTGTTCCCTCTTGGGAGAACGTTGTGTTCTTTAATATGTTTAGCATGGAAACTATAGATTCTCCCGTGCCGAACCCACACAGTGTGTTGTTAGGAATACACACTGTGTTGACGAGGATTTTCCAGAATTGGCATTTGTCTTCGACGTGGTGTGGTTTCTCCTCTGGTCCTTGATTCGGCCATTTGATCGCCTCAAAATTCATGATTTGAGGTCTCTCAGCTATACCATAAATTTTTCGAGAGGTTTTGGGGGTTCGATCGGCCCCAAAAACTCATTTTGATCATCCTATCGAAGAAAGGTTGAATAACGATTTCTTCCGAATAGTGTTGATTCATCTGCCTCCATCGCTATTACACCTTCATTGAGTCGTCGCGATTTCGGTTCTTCAATTTTGATTATTTCATTGCAAAATAGATGTACAACGATCCAATATTTATAACCCCATGAAGAATGTGAAGAAATTGGGTTTAAAAAGGGTAGAAGAAATCCAAAATAAATTCACGGAATGAAAATCCTCCTCATTCATCACAGTGTTTACCCACTCCCATTAGTAGGATAAAACAGAGCAAATAAAAAACAATTAATTAAATTTAGCATGGATTCATTCCCCAAAATAACTCGATAAAACCATCCTACAAGAATGCATGATCCGCAGGTCAACCTATTTGTGGGTTGATCTACGTTCTTCATTTCATCCCAGAATGGGGAAAAGAAAGATTCAAATAACAACCGTGACCTTGATTCATCGATGAAGAAAAAGATCAGTCGTGAATTCGATCTTGTTTCTTGATATACCACATGTTGGTCATTTTTCGGTGTTCTTCAAGAATCTTCCAAGTTTGGATCCTCTCTAAAGATCCAGAAGATTTCTGGGAGTTCACTAGGGTTATGAGCCGAACCTTGTACTCCTTCTCTTTTAAAACAAAAACAAATTTTACTGCATTATGGCCACATTTAAAATAAAATAATTTATTAATTTATTTTATTTCCTTATAATGTCAAAAAATAACTTTTGCAGTAAACCCATGCAGGTCGATGTTAGGCCCCACCTAAGGTAAAGTAACTAATCTAAATGCAATGGTGTCATCATATTCCTGATCTAGGAACCCATTTGATGGTTATTTCACTTTTTCGTGAAAACCTCTCACACCTGCAATTTAGAGTTTAAATTATTTCAAAGTTTATTCTGGGTACCCCGGGCCCCAGAATTTTACACCGTCATAATGAATGGCCTCTTAATAAATATATATAATAATCAAAAATAATACATTGAAGAGTCAAGACATTACAATGTTTGAAAAATTTGCTCTAATAGGATCAAAATTATATTTTGTGAATAATAACTTTAGTAATTTATTTACCATTATTAAAGGGAAAATCATATAAATAAGCGTAAGAAAGTATTATAATACTATAACCCTACCCTAACACTTATCCTAATATTATTTGATGAGTTATGGATGACCGAGAAAATACATGGGCCGATATTTTGTCCTTTGGGTGCCACTTGGGTGTGATTATGACATTAATAACATTTTATTTAAAGTAAAATAAAAAAATCATAAACATGGCTCTTATTACTAAAGATATTTAAATATGGTGTCATATAAGTGATCTATTCGATTATAAATATTCAGAAAAATATAAAAATGTTTCCTACATCATCATAATTTATTTATTATTTTGTGGAAACATATAATTCAATTTAAATATGTCTCAATGATGAAGAAATAATATATTTATTAAAGAATTGAATAAATGATAAAAATAACATTAAAATAAAAATAATTTCAATATTTGATGTCATTCATGAATTTTATAGGTGAATATGACATGTTATAAGTCCATTAAATGGTTTTGTAATAAGTTATCTTTCTATTTAGATTTTATTTAAATTCAATAAAATAAATCGTGTCAAAATTGACATAATTGATATTTTATAAAAATAATAATTTATTAAATTATTTAAAAATAATAAAATTGCATTTAAAATTAAAAAGTGAGTATAATAAGGTATAAAATTTCATATATTATCCAATTATGTTTAATTGACTCTATATAAGAAAATTTAGAGCATCTTAATCTTTTAAATGTTGTTAAAAATAATTAGAATTAAAAGATAAAAATTATGGGAAAACCGTAAAGAAATTTTTTAAAATAAAATTAATACAAGTATAAAAATTAGTGGATGAATGGATTTAAAAATATAATAATATTATATTTGAAATAACTTTATTTGGAGTTATTTTGATTTTAAAATTAATTTACATAAATTTAATATTGTAAGAGTTTCTGAGGGTTCCCTCCCCTCTCCTATAAAAATGTACCCACTCTTCTCTAATACTCACACTTCAATAACAATTTTATTTAGACATGATCTATCCAAAACCCTTCCTATAATCCCTCCACAAATTCTTTAGGCCATATTTTAGGCATAAATCCCCTTTTAGAGGTGTTATGGTGTACTTAAAAGGTGATCAACCGAAGAAGATGTATAATTTTATTTAAGTATTTCTGTTTTATTTCTTGTTCCACTTCATTCAAATACTATTATTCAAGGATTAAATAATAAATCATGTATTACAATTATACATAGATGTTATAATGTTAATATTATTACCTAATTCCATCTTCACTTCCATTAAATGGGAAAGTAATTAATCGTTCTGGCGTACGTGTGAACTATCACCACCATAAACCGATATAATTAATTTTCTACATCCTCTCTCTTGACTGCTTTTAATAAAGGGATTAATGTTCATATGTTATATTCATGAAATATTAATAATTATAAGATAATAATATATCAATTATGTTGTTACTTTCTGTGCAAATAAAAATGATAACATCGTTTGTGCGTACGTGTGAACTATCACCTCCATGAAGTGATGTGCATCGTTTTTATTCAAAAAATATCATTTATGATATATATATATATATATGTATATTTAAATATTAGTAGGAATTTAATTATATTATTATCATTATGGAATAATAATATAATAATCACCTTATTTCCATAATGATCATTTAAAATGGAAATGATACTCATGTGTACATGCGACCTACCATCTCAATAATTATAACGTTGTTCATTTTTTGTACCATAAATTAATGGTTTTATTTAAATAGTATAATTGATGTATAAATGTAATTATTATTTCATGAATTTTATTCTAGAGATGATAAACTTATGACCACATAGACTATTGACATCAATCCAAGTACATTTTTGACTCATGTACCGAATATCGACATAACATCTCACATGAACATAAATAATTATATAATATTAATAACATGATAATAAGTGATATAAATTGAATAATAAACTTGAAAAAGGTTCTAAGACAATAATAAACTAAAAAATGTTTATTATTCAGGAATATAACGATTGCATGTGATGAGTCAGACTCAAGGTACATGACATCATCTCAATCTCCTTTCATTGAGGCATATTTTGATAATTTACACCACCTAATTTTATACAATGTATTATTAAACCCTTTGAATTTTATTTTCATTAAAATTTGTTTAAAATTGATATTTTTCTATGACGGGTTTTACTAAATGACAAACTTAATGATTTTTCAACGTATGAGGTCACAACTATATTTCTACCATAATGACCATTATTGGATATTGGGATTTCTCTACAAGCCGTAGTTTTTTTAAATGAAAAATAAATACCATATTTCCTTTTAAATGTAATTTTTATTCAAAATGATTTTGATATTGGATTGATTATGTCAATATCATGAAAGGATATCCTGTGACTGCAATGTGGAAATGATAATTTTTATTCTTGTTTTATGTGTTATGATTATGTTATGGTTTTTGAAAATTGTTTATGTATATGGGTGGTTTCATGATAAACCAAGGGAGGGTGACCCTGTGATATATCTGTAATGAATTGGGTAATGAGACATATTTAACCACTTTTGTTTCTCTAAAAATATTTATGGAGTAAACTGTGATGGGTATTCCAAACTTAGCCATAAAGGATTCCCCTTATGTAGCTGTGAATCCTACAATGTAAGTATGATATGGATTGCACAAGTTAAATTTATGATTTATTAATTCTATGAGTTTTATAGGAATATTATGATTTCCTCAGGTATTTTTAAGTGTTTATGTTTTATAGGTAAAACGTATGATTTCATGGGTTTATAAGTATTCATGGAATAACATTTTCTTTCCTTATTTTATATTACCTTACTAAGCTTTTTGTGGTCATCCCTAGTTTTTGAACTATTTTTCACAAGGTATAAATATGGGTAAAAAAAATAAGAAATCAAGGTGAATTTTATGAGGATTTTTATTAATAAACAGTAATAATGTTTTATTTTAAAGAGTTGCATTTTTTCTAAAAATGGATAGTGAGTAGAAGTGTCTACTTTGTCATATTTGAGTTGTTATGTAATAGTTATGGTCTAATTATCCAAAAATCTAAACCTAAAATTATCCTCATTGTAAATTATTGACATAAATAATGATTTCACAGTATTTAAGGTTAGGGCCTTATATGTGAGTTCAGGTGAATATTTTTATATATCATCATTTTCAATGGTTATGAACCAAGATTATATTTTTTAGTGATACCTAAAAAAACATATGGGATCAAAACAGGTGGATTATCCTAGGGGGAATAGTTGCTGGAAATCTAGTTTTACAAAGCATTACTATACTAATTCATTTCATAATAGTGGATGGAAGAGTAAAAAGAGTAGTGAATTATCTTTTCCTCCATCATATTATAGCCTAGTGTGATAAAACTAGTGTGGTAGGACTGGCTACTATTGTTCTAATATTTTCTAGACACCATTAGAGTTTTGAGATTTCAAAGGAATTGTGTTTCTATAAAAAAAATTAGAGAGTTTTCAATGTATATCTATAGATATGGGATCTTTTAGGATAAATGTTTTTGGAGATTGATTTGCTACATCACAGTTGATAAGTATCTAGAGTTATACCAATATTTTAGAGAGATATTAAGGGAGTGGTGCTTAGGGTATATCTTAGAAATATATGAAGGGTAGTGAAACTTAGGGATCTCAAGTATGGGTTTAGGGAAAAAGTTGTAAGACAACTTTATGTGATTTAAACAAACCCAATTGAGAAGGACACAAGACCTTCCATAGTATGGTGTGTATTTCTAATAGACTCTATATTAGATTATATACTATTATATATAGTGGTTTCACATTATTTTATTGATTCTAATTTTTGGAGGGTTTGGGTATATATTTATAGTATATATATAATTTTATTTCATTTAATAATTTGTAGGGAATGCAGTTGGAAGGGATTCACCAGTGCGTCAAGTGTTCCCTAGAAGTCGGAATCCATAGATTCATATGGGATCTCTTTGATTAGAAATGAAAAACTTTAATCTAATTCGTGACATGTACTAGAAAATATGATATCGATCCTAATTAATGTGTTACCATAAATGGGTGTAATTTTCATATCTTGAGGGTGTAATAAATATTCATGATGGAGAATAGGGTATTTGGGAAGGAATTGTAGTGCCCATCATTAATAAAAATGGGTGGGATCATGAACTAGGAGTCTAGTTCAGTATTGGATATGGGGGAGGATTAACATTTTTTTCGTTCTACTGTGTAATGCATCTAGGATGTATTTCTTGAATACTTATTGAGTATTCCACCCAATATGGATGTTGATTTTACCATTGATCTCTTGTCGGATGCATAAACTGTTTCCTTTATATCTTATAAGATCGATTTGGTAGTACTACGTGATATTGTGGATAATCATGAAGATTTGGATGAAAAATGTTTTATACGACTGAAAGATCATCATGGGGTTATACAATCCTATTCATTGTGAATGTATATGGTTCAATAAGATTATGCATTGAATATTAGAAGCTAAACTTCATGGAGATCAAAATTGTTATCCACTTCAATGTATTAATGATCTATTTAATCATTTTATAGGTTCCCATGTATTCAATAATATTTTTCTAATATCATTTTAACATCTATTAGGCATTAATGCATCATTTATACTTCATATTTCATTCAGGATATAGTGTGATCTATATTAATGTTTAGTTATGCGGTTTGGACTAACGAACACAATAATAATGTATATGTATTTGATGAATTGGGTTTCACACATATATTTTAAAACCTTTGTGGATATTGTTGATGATTATATTCTCATATAATACATTTAAAGGGTTGAACACATGAAACACCTATAGATCATGTTTAGTATAGTTAGATATTATGGAATTTACACCTATGTCCCAAAAAATCATTTTTGGTTTGACTATGTTTACTTTTTAGGGAATGTTATTTGTAAGGCCAATGTATATATAGACCTTGATAAGGTAAGTATAGTTTTTTTTATAAAATCACCAAAATTTTCTAAAATATGTATCTTTTTCTTGATTAGTTAGATATTACAATAGTTTTATCCATTACTTATACCATTTTTAAGTATAAATGAAAGGTATGATAAAAAAGGGTTTTAATTTTACCTAGTTTTATGCATATGAGAGATATTTTTTAGGATTTGAATGGAAGAATGACTTAGTATTTTATCCTAACCATAAAATATCCAGATAAATATTATACTATGTATTTTTATGCATCCAGGGTTTGGATGAGATTAGTTTTGATGTAGGGAAGTAATGTTGCCCTGTATGGGTCTAGGAATTTGAGGCCACATTAGTGGGAATACCCAACACAAGACCTGAAGCTGGAAGTAGATTACCATGCCCAGATATATTTGAGATATAGTTTTCTAGGGAAAAATTATAGTTTACACTAACCATAATTACCTATAAAATATCTTCTCCCAATAGGAACTAAACCTTTGATAGTGGATGTGGTTTGAGTATCATTAGTTCTTCGATTTTTTCCTTTCTTATACCGTTGGGAAGGAGAACACGGTTGTGGATGACTTGTTTAAATAAAAGAATTCCCATTTTTTCTATGAATATTATATTGAATGGTAGTTGATAACCCTCTATACTAATATTCATTTAGACATTTATGAGTTCCCAGTTAAATCCACCCCTATATCCATTATATTAAGCCTTCATTTCATAATATGGTAAAGAGATGATAGTTGTCAGATCCATAGTTGTTATACCTGAGGAATAATATATTTGGGGGAGATCTTCCACTGGATTGGGTCATTAATAATGATGAGATTCCTTATATTCACATTCATGATTTTACCCATAGTCATGCATAAGGAGTTAATGTAACACCCCGACCATAGTTACCAAGAGTCGGTGCATTATTACATAACATTTCCATGATCACAAAGGATAATGTCTCGAAAGACCGATTAGTTTAATAGCCTAGTAAATACGAGATAAATTCACAAGTTCTACATTATATTATAAAATGAAAAACTACAACAAAATAGTATACATATGCCACACTCATATGAATTATACTATCCCTGTAGGTCATTGATAATATACTTCTTCACATCCTGGGAAAAATAAAACATAGAAATGGGTGAGCTTAGATTCTTCATAAGGATAACAATATAGAAAAAACATTCATAAATAAGAATAAACATTTAAGGAAATGTAAGACTAAAGTGAAATCCTTTTAAACCCGAACTTGTTCACAATCTAGCATAGATAAAATCACAAAATTCCATTTACTTATTCAAATGGAGATTCTACTAGTCGAATAATCTCATGAAATATCAATAGCCACTTTCATATGGATGGAATTCATAATCCCAGACTTCATAGCCACATATTCAAGGCCTTTTTCCAAGACTACAAATAATATTTTGTCAGGGCCTTCTACCAAGACACTAGTTTGTCTCATAAGACCTACTGATGCATCTAGAAGCTATAACGGGCTCCACCTGTCACTTACTAAGTTCAATGCATTCCTCAAATGAATGGTTTTAAACATAACATAAACATTTGTATTAAAACTAGCATAAGAAATGTCAATACATTATCCATAAACCATGAATAGTGTAAAAATAACACATCCATAGTCAAAAATATCATAAAACCTTCAATACAATATGGATGTTTTGTATCATAATAAATCAACTTCAAATAATCTTAAAATCCTTCAAAGGATGTTGACATAGTTGAAATCAAAACATTTTTAAAGAAATACTTCTTTATATTCTGAACCCATTTAAAATATATATAATTATAAAAGAAAACTTTTTTTAAATATTCTTATAAACTTGTATGGGATGCTTTGACGATGATATAATGGCAGAAAATAGCCACACCCGCCATATAAGTTAAAAAAGGACATTCTTAACTTAATTTTTTCAAAAGGGACATAAAGTACATTGTTTCGAAAACGATGAAAAGAATCCTTTCAAAACATATATGGTCAAATAAGGGTATATTTGAATTTAATCCATGGTATATTAAATAGTAAAAATGTTTTGTATTACATTTTTAATAAAACACGGATGGGGATGATAAAGAGGTCCCATTAGATACTTACGTAAAAACAACCTCACATAATAAAGAGATTGTAAAATTAACCATTACATTATAATTTTCCTTGTTAGAGGGTTGGATAAACTATTTTATAATAGTTAAATAATTTTTATTAAATTATAAAAGAACCATATAAATTAATATGATATCATATATGATCTTCTAACATTGCTTTGTTAATGATATTTTAGAAGTATCATCGTTTCGGGTGTTAACTAATTCGTTTTCCTTTATATGATTGGTTACATAATCCATGTTTATTATGTATAGGATGTATTTGATTCATATACATAATGATATTATGTTCATATACATTATTGTTAATCATAAAATGAGAATGTTTCTTGAATGATTGAGATGGGGAATGAATCTCATCGCATTCGTGTAGATGGTAATCTGTACGTACACATGAGAGACAATATCATTATTTTGATATCAAAATCATATATAATTGTATGATATATCATATATACAGAATAATTATCATGTTATATTTATTATTTACAAAATTTATACTCATTATTATACCCATCCAAATGATGAATTGCTTGAATAACAAACTACACCACGACGTGAAGACGGTAATCTGTACGTAAAAACGTATGGAGACTTTGTCATTTATAGGATAGATAGAATGATGAATATTCATGTAACATATTTATAATAACATCAAATTATATATAAGATAATGTAGTTATTATTTTATAATGGAAACAAAAAAGAAAATGGAAGTGGAAGAAGAAAAGAACTTGAAAGAGGTAATGAAATATTTACCTCTTCTTCAGGTTCTTCCTTTTCATTTGACCAAGAGGGCTCCATAGGTTGGCTTTATGACCAAAGTAATGCCTCTAGGATACATTTGAGACATTTTAGAGGATATTTGGGTAGGGTTTGGCTGATTTTAATGGATTTGAAGGTGTGAATTTGAGAGAAGTGGAGGTTCCCTTTTATAAGAGAGGTGAGGGTGATTTTATGAAAAACATGAAATATTATTTTATAAAAAAATAGTTATCAGTTTCTAATGTCTCAAAAATAAATTATTTAAAGTATAATGTGGGTATAGGTCGAAAAGAACTCAACCAAAAAGTTTTATATATGTTTATATCATCATATTAACCTTTTCTTTTATATTTAACTCTTAGTTAAATAGTTTGACATTTACCATGTCTCTTGGTATTTTTATATTATATGGTTTATAAATTTATATAAACTTCCAAGTGAACCTAAAGTGGTCCATTAATGACATATATAATATTATTTAAGCCATTTTTCTGGACCTTATGTTTTTAGAAATAGAATATCAATTAATAATATAATATTTGTTTTAAAAACTCTTTTTTGTCTATTTTGACACTATTTGGTATTTTGTTTTTGTTAAATTTATAACAACATTATTACGTAAAAAAATGAATTTAATCAACAATAACATGTCATATTATCCTATAAAATTATTTTAACTAATTAAATATCTCAAATTAGATTTATTTGGATATTTATAATATCAATTATTTTAACCATTCATTAATAAGGTAATTACTACATCATCATTGTGTCGTAAATAAATTTCATTATTTAATGTCTAAATATTATAAATAAGATTACATTATTTAGGAAATAATTTTATATTTCTAATGAATATTTATAGTCTAATTTATCTATTTTATAACCCTATATTAAAAAAGGTTTAGTTTTTAAACATTGAATTTAACTCTTTTAACTTTTCTTTAAATAAAATAATAATAAATTTCCTAATCTAATACATGTGGACCTAAAAGATCAAATTATATTCCTAAGGTTTTTTTGGTCTAATTAATCTTATCCAATAGAATTAAGACACATGTTAGTGTAATAATAATATCATTTTACACTTAATTTTCCTATTTACTTTTAACTGTGGTAAGTAAAAGTAAATGTTAATATTTACCAAAAATTATTTTCATCTCATTGAACCACAATTTTCTTACTGATATCAACCGTGTCATTCGGATTTTTGAAATTAAACTCACAGAAGTGGTAAAATTATGTCTTATGTGAATTTGAAAATGCTTCTAGGAGGTGGGTAAAAGACGATAAAAAGTTCAATAAAATTTGTATATATCTAAAGTAATTATAAAATGATTCCAATTAATTATATTGAACTTATATATGTATTATGTATCCATTTTGACCTAAAATAAATTTAAAGAAAATAAATAATTATTTAAATAAAAAATTCAGTTTTAACTAATAACGCAGTGTTTTTGACTATTCATCAAAAATTGAATGTTTTCAGAAAAATACCAAAAATTTACCCTATGATAATTTGGATATTCTGAATCCAAAAATGAAGTCCATTTTAAAATATAAAATTTATAAAATTTCCAAAAGTAGGTATTACTATTCAAAATGGCTAGTTTTATTGGTCACGGTGTATTAGAATCTCAAAGTTGCGTACAATGCAAGCTATTGCATTATTCCAAGGGAAACATACTGTGGAAGCTTGGGGTTTTACATTCTTCCCTCCTTAAAATAATTTCTTCCACGAAATTTCTATAATAATACCACACAAAAAGATTCGGTTGGTTCTTCGTCATATGTTACTCTGGTTCCCATGTTACCTCTTCCATCTTGTGTTTTCTCCATATAACTTTCACCAGACGAGTCACCCATTTTCTCAACACTTGTTCTCTGGTATGAAGAATATTTATAGGCTATTCAAAATAAGACAAATCAGGTTCCAGTTCAAATTTTCTCATAGGTGAGTACAAGGATTGGGTCAGACATGTATTTTCTCAACAGTGATACATGGAACACATCATGAACTTTGAAGAGACTTGGCAGTATTTCCAAATGGTAAGCTAAAACCCCCATTCTCTCTAGAATTTCGAAAGGACCGATGTACCTGGGACTTAATTTACCCTTCATACTGAATTGTATAACTCCCTTCCATAGAGATACCTTCAAGAAAACATGGTCTCCTCCTTAAAATTCCAAACCTTCCTTCAGTTATCAGTGTACCTCTTTTTCCTAATTTGGGCTGCTTTTATGTGAGTTTGAATAACCTTCACCTTTTCCATTGTTTCCTCAAAAAGTTCTGGGCCTACAAGTTTTCTTCCACCAACATCATCCCAACAAGTTGGTGTGCGACATCTCTTTCCATATAATGCTTCATATGTTGTCATCTGAATACTTGAATGGAAGCTATTATTAATGGGAAATTCTACCAGGGGTAAATATTGATCCCACATACCTTAAAGTTATGTGATCAAGATCTCAACATGTCTTATAAGGTTTGAATAGTCTATTTGGATTTTCCATCAGTTTGAGGGTGGTAGGTAGTACTCAAATGAAGTTCATTATCCAGGGCTTTATAAACACTTTTCCAGAATCTTGATGTAAAACTGGGATCACGATCAGAAACAATCGATAAGGGTACTCCATGAAGTCTTACAACATCATTAATATATATTCTTGGTAGACGTTAAAGTGGTAAATCTTCTATTATAGTAATAAATTTTGATGACTTGGTAAGAAGATCAACAATGACCCATATTGCATCATTCCTTCTAGGAGTCTTTGGTAGCCCCATTACAAAGTCCATCGTAATATTATTCCAGTTCCACTCAGGTATGGGAAGAGGTTGCATGACTCTTCTAGGCAATTGCCTTCCAACTTTCAATTATTGACAAACCATACATCATGACACAAAATCAGAAATCTCCCTCTCCATGTTGTCCCACCAAAAATGTTCCTTCAAATCTCTACACATCTTGGTGCTACCCGAGTGTATAGAGAAATTTGATCTATTGGAATCATATAACAATTCCATTTTTAGATTGGGTATATCTGGAACACAAATTATATTCCCAAATTTCAAAATCCAATATTCATTTATGAAGTCACTAAATCTCCCATCACTCACAACTTTAATCATCTTTTGAAACTCCTCATCACCATCTTGAGAAATTTTTATCCTTTCTAGTAAAGATGGTTTGGAAACCATTTGATTAATTATTGATGTTTCACCTTCCATGATTATTCCCGTATACATTTTCACTATATCCATGAAATACGATCCATTTCAACTCTCATCTTGTTCAAAACTCCATGATCCTTTCTACTCAAATCATCTTACACCTTATATTCCTTCCCTAGGTGGTAGTGTATTGTGAAATCATAATCCTTGAGTAGTTAAATCCATCGCCTTTTCCTCATGTTGAATTATTTTTGTGAGAAAAGTTACTTCAAACCTTTGTGATCAGTATAAATATCACATTTTTCACCATAGAGATAGTGTCTCCATATTTTTAGAGAAAAGATTTTAGCTTCTAAATCAAGATCATGAGTTTGATAGTTTTTCTTATGAATTTTTAGCTATCGTGATAGATAGGAAATAACTCTATCATTCTGCATAAGGACACAACCAATTCCATTCTTTGAAGCATCCCTATGAATAATAATCTCATCGTTCCCTGATGGTAGAGTCAAGATAAGATCATTGACTAATCTTCTCTTTAGTTCTTCAAAACAATCTTCACACACTTTTTTCCAAAAAAATTAACACCTTTACGTGTGATCTTGGTTAATGGGTTAGTCAATTGTGAAATATTCTAGACAAAATGCCGATAATATCCTTCTAAACCAATAAAATGGCAAACCTCATTTATACTCATTGGTGCTGGCCATTCATGTATTGCCTTGGTCTCTGAAGGATCAATATATATTACATCCTTAGAGACAATATGGACAAGAAAAGAAATCTCTTGAAGCCCTAATTCCCACTTGATAAACTTCCCGTATAATTCATTTCTTCTGAGGGTTTTAAGAATGGTGCGCAACTGATTTTCATGATGTTAATATATTTTTGAGTATACCATAATATCATCAATAAATATCACTAAAATGTAATCAAGATATTCCTTGAAAATTCTATTCATTAGATCCATTAAAACAGAGGGTGCATTAGTCAGCCCAAAAGGCATTACTATAAACTCGCAATGCTCGTACCCAGTTCGAAATGCTGTTTTCGGAATGCCTACCTTCTTCACACACAACTAATGATATCCAGATCGATGGTCAATCTTTGAAAAATATAGAGCTCCATGAAGTTGGTCAAATAAATCATCAATGCGAGGTAAGGGATACTTGTTATTTATTTTTATAGAACTGATCTCCTGGTAGCCAATGTCCAACCTCCTAGATCCTTCTTTCTTATTAACCAAAAGGATAGGGGCTCCCCATGGAGAAACTCTAGGGAAAATAAATCCATTATTACTCAATTACTCTATTTGTTTCTTTAGTTCCACTAATTCCATAGTGTCCATTCTATATGGGGTCTTTGATATGGGACTTGAACTAGGAACAAAATCAATGTAAAACTCAATTTCTTATTCTAGATTATGTCTAAGTAAATCCTCTGGAAACACATCAAAATATTCTTTCACAATAGGTACATCCTCAATTCAAACATTATTTTCCTCACCCATAATTATTTCATTCTCATCCTCCCTAATAATTTAATTTAGTAGAGCTACTGGGGTTGGATCTAGATAAGAATAAGGTGGTGACTTTTCTGCTCTAAAGATAATGTACTCCTTATCATCATCGAAAATTGTAACCTCCTTCTTCTTACAATAGATTTTCGCATCATGGTATGAAATCCAATCCATACAAAGGATTATATCAAATTAAATCTTTGGTATGATGACGAGACCAACAGATAAAGAACATTTATATGTCCTAATGGGAACTGATTCACAAAATATTGTTGCGATGATACTTCCCTTAGGTTTTTTGACTGAAAACTAACTTGTTAGGTGAAATTAAAAATATCATATTTGCTTAGAAAACTGGGAAGATATGAAACAATGAAATGATCCAGAATCAAATAAAGCATTGGCTAAACATGAGGAAACCATTTAATTATCTGCCACCACGTCTTTCAGAGCATCAACCTCAATAATAGTGATCACATAAGCTTGGAATTTCACCCATGGCCTTTTCTGAGGTATGTTCCCTTGGCTCTCAGGACATTAAATTTCATAATGCCCCTTTTCTCTAAAATTGTGGCATTCAAAATTGATATCCTCTTTCTTCCCCTTGTAGTCATTAGCTTGGTGGACTTTTTCACCACACTATAGGAAACTCCCATTCCCTTCATGAAAGTACCAGATTGTTTCTTCCCACATTTACTTTAGGATGGATATTCAACTTTTCCCTTCATCCCCTTATTTCCATTTCCAGAGTTTTCAGTAGATCTCTTCTTCTCCTACTTTTCTTTAAAGTCGTAAGACTTAGAGAATTCTTTTTCTTTCTTCATAGCACATGAGACAATATATTCGTATGATGAGAAGGATTATGAGACTAATTCTTGATGAATAAATGGTTTAAACCCATAAAATAATTGATCAATATTACTCCTTGGGTTACATATTTAATATAATTTATGCCTTTCTAACCTTGTAATGTTAGCCTCATATTTTGTGACATTCTCATCCTATTTTTGCCTCAGACTCAGAAATTGTCTTTCCATATCTGCTCGATGGCCACAAGGAAATTATTTTTCTAATAAACACTATTTAAACTCTCACCATTACATATTTGACTCTTCATCATCCTCCTTTGTATTTTGAATCAATGACCACCATTGATCTTCATCTCCTGTGAGGCGATAAACCTCCATGAAAACTTTTTCCCTTTCACTACTCCCAAAGCATGAAATATTTTCCCTAAGTAATCTATCAATTGCTTAGCTACTAATGGATTTGTACTGCCGTTGAATGTTGGTAGTTGTTTCCTCATGAAGTGGTCTAACATTGATCCTCCACGTTGTGGATTAGGGTGCTCCATACAGGTAAGGTTATTATTCATAACCTGAGTGAGTTATCCCAGTATGGTGATAAGCTGATAAGCACCAGTTGCTTCACCAGCTCCACTATAATTATCTTTAGTAGGAGGGAAATATCAACATGCATTATGTGCATTGATACAGTTTCCATTAATTCCACTAGTAACCATTTCTAAAAAATGGCATACACTAGATTAGTATATGAATTGAATAAAAAATTCCAAACTTTTAAAACACTTAACATAAATTGAATAGTTTATTGATATAATCCATAATCATAAAAATATTTTCTTTGAGGAAGTATATACTCTTAAACCCTTCATAATGGTTTGTAAAGAAATTTATAACTATCCTATGAATACACCCTAGGAGTGTTGTAACCAAGAGTGCAGAAAGGCCCGTTATCATGCACCAGTTCCAATTTGAGTCTATCTCAAAGCAGTGTTTTTGGATTTTACCCCAAGGTACATCTGTTCCAGAGCCGCCTCTACATACTCATATCAAGACATTGATGTATTTCATGGAAAACTCAAAAAATATCTACACTTCCAAAATTCTAGGAAGTTCTTTTATACTAATCCTCAAAGTCCATTTTAGGGTAGTGTTATTTAATAAAGGATTTTCTAAATCCGGTTTCCAAGGTTTGTACTAAACTTCTTCTGATACCAACTGTAACACCTCGACCCTAGTTACCCAGAGTCAGTGAATTATTACATAACATGGGCATGATCACAAAAGATCAAGTCTTGAAAGACTGATTTGTTTAGTAGCCTTGGAAATACTAGATACATTCATAAGTTTTACATTACATTATAAATTAAAAAACTACAACTACATAGTGTCCATAAGCCACACTCATATCCCTTATACTATCCCTACAAGACATTCAATAAATACTTCTTCCCATCCTAGGAAAAATAAAACATAGAAAGGGGTGAGCTCAGATGCTCAATAAGGATAACAATATAGAAGAATCATTCATAAATAAGCATAAACATTTAAGGAAATGTAAGTCTAAAACAAAATCCTTTTAAAATTGAACTTCAGCATAATAAAGTAAAGATAAAATACAACATTTCCATTTTCTTATTCACATGGATATTCTACTAGTCGAATAATCACATGAAATATCAATATCCACTTTCATAATGATGAAATGCATAATGTCAAACTTCATAACCACATAGTCAAGGCCTTGTGCCAAGAAAAAAATAAGATTTTTTCAAGGCCGCCTGCCAATACACTAGTTTGTCTCATGAGACCTACCGATTCATTGAGGAGCTATAGCGGGCTCCACCTGACATTTACTAAGTCCATTGCATTCCTCATATGAAAAGGTTTAAAAATAACATAAACATTCCTATTAAAACTAGCATATGAAATCCCAATACTTTATCCATAAACCATGAATGGTATAAAAATAACACATACACAGTCAAAAATATCACAAAACCTTCAATATAGTATGGAATTTTTGTATCATAATAAATCAACTTCAAATAAGCATAAAATCCATCAAAGGATATTGACATAGATGAAATCATTACTTTTTTTAGAGAAATATATCTTTCTATTATGAAATCATTTAAAATTTATATAATTATAAAAGAAAACATTTATTTTGAAAATATTATTATAAGCCTGTATGGAAATATTTGATGATAATATAATGTCAAAAAATAGCCACAGCTTTTGTATAAGTTAAAAAAGGACATTCTTACCTTAATTTTGTTGAAAAGGTCATAAAGAACCTTATTTGGAAAATGACGGAAAGATTACATTCAATACATATATGGTAAGATAAGGGTATAAATGACTTTAACCAAATGGTATAGTAAATATTAAAATTGTTTTGAATTAAATTTTTAAGAAAACATGGATGTTGATGATAAAGATGTCCTAGTAGATACTTACGTAAAAGCAACTTCGGATAATAAAGAGATTGTGAAATTAACCCTTACCTTGTAAATTTATTTGGTCGAGGGTTGGTTAAACTAATGTATAATTGAAAAATATATGTTATTAAATTATACAATAACCATATACATTAATATAATATCATATATGATCTTCTAAAATTTCATTGTTAATGATATTTTATTAGTATCATCATTTCTGGTGTTAACTAATTCGTTTTCCTTTATATGATAGGTTACGTAATCCATGTTTTTTATGAATGGGATGTATTTTCTTAATATACATAATGATATTATGTTCATAAACATTATTTCTAATCATAAAATAAAAATTATTCTTGAATTATTACGACTGGAAATGAATCACATCGCGTTCGTGGAGATGGTAATCCATACGTACGCACGAGCAACAATATCATAATTTTGATATTAAAATCATATATAATTTGATACTGTATCATATATACAGAATCATTATCAAGTTATAATTGTTATTTAAATCATTTATACACATTATTATACCCATTAAAATGATGAAGTGTTTGAATAACAAACTACACCATGACGTGGAGACGATAATCCGTACGTATGCACGTATGGTGACTTTGTCATTTATAGGATGGATAGAATAATGAATATGGTCGTAAAATTTTTATAATAACATAACAGTATATAGAATATAATGTAGTTATTATTTTATAATGGAAACAACAAAGAAATAGGAAGTGGAAGAAGAAATGAACTTTAAATAGGTGATGAAATATTTACCACTTCTCTGGGTTCTTCCTTTTGATTTGATCAAAAGGGATTTCTAGGTTGGATTTTTGAATAAAGGAAGGACTATAAGATAATGGGAGGATGGTTTAGAGGCTATTTGGGCAGGGTTTGGCCGATCCAAATGGCTTTGAAGGTGTGAATTTGAGAGAAGGGGAGGTTCCCTTTTATAAGGGAGGTGAGGGTCACTTTATGAAAATATTGAAATATTATTTTATAATAAAATCATTTTATGTTTCTAATGTCTACAAAATGAATTAGTTAAAGAATAAGGTGGGGATGGTTCGAAAAAATCTCAACCAATAGGTTTTAGGTAGGTTTAGTTCATCATATTAACCCTATATTTTAGATTTAACTCTTAGTTAAATTGTTTAATATTCACCACGTCTCTTTGTATTTTTAAATTATATGGATAATAAACTTACTATAAACTTCTAAGAGAACCTCAAGTGGTTAATTAATGACATATAAAATATTATTTATGCCTTTTGTCCAATCCTTTTATTTTTAGGAATAGAATATAAATTAATAATATAATATTTGTTTTAAAAACTCGTTTATGTCAATTTGGACACTATTTAGTATTTTGTTTTTGTTAAATTCATTACAACATTATTTCTTTAAAAAAATCATTTAATCAAATTAACATGTCATATTAACCCATAAAATTAGATTAATTCATTTAATGTCTCAAATTATATTTATTTGGATATTTATTATATCAATTATTTTAATCTTTCATTAACAAGGTAATTACTGCATCATCATTGTGTCATAAATAAATTTAATTATTAAATTTATAAAAATTATAAATAAAATACCATTATTTATGAAATCATTTTACCATTATAATGAATACTTATAGTCTAATTTATATTTTTTATTACTCTATATTAAAAATGATTTAGTTTTTAAACATTGAATTTTACTCCTTTAACTCTTCTTTAAATAAAATAATAATAAATGTCCCAATCTAATCCAAGTGGACCTAAAGGATCACATTTAATTATTAAGGTTGTTTTTGGTCTAATTACACTTATCCAGTAGAATTAGGACACGTGTTAAGCTAATAATAATATCATTTTTACCCTTAATTACCCTGTTTATTTTTAACCATAGTAAATAAAAGTAAAAAGTTACTATTCACCAAAAATTAATTTCATCTTATTGAACCACATTTTTCTTACTGATATCAACTATGCCTCTCAGAATTTTTAATTTACACTCACAGAAGTGATAAAATTATGTTTAATGTGAATTTGCAAATACTCCTAGGAGGTGGGTAAAAGATGGTAAAAAGTTAAGTAAAATATTTATATATCTAAAATTATTATAAAATGATTCCAATTAATTACATTGAACGTATATAGGTATTATGTGTCTAATTTGACCTAAAATAAATTTAAATAAAATAAATAATTATTTAAATAAAAATTCGGTTTTTACCAATAATGCAGTGTTCTTCACTATTCATCAAAAATAGAATGTTTTATGAAAAATACCAAATATTCCCCCTAAGATAATTTTGATATTCCGAATCCAAACATGAAGTCCATTTTGAATGATCGAATTTATAAAATTTTAAATAGTGGGTATTACTATTCATAATGGCTAGTTTGATTGGTCAGAGTGTGTTAGAATCTCGAAGTTGCGTACAATGCAAGCTATTTCATTATTCAAAGGGAAACGTAATGTGGAATCTTGGGGTGTTACAGTTAATGATATATTCACACACCTGGAATTGTGAAGTACACCAGGGTCTAACCAAGTTTTATTTTGAAATTCACCGTTGGTATTGATGACATATAATGAATAAGGATATTGTGGATTTTCATACATGGTACTCCACCTAACTTTAGGTGAAGATTGAGAATCTATGGCCCATGGGAATTATATAGTTTTTGACTATTTCCATGTGAAAATAGGATGAAATTATTATTGAATTTTTTATGGGGTTTCCAAGGATGCCCTGGGGAAATTTCATAGTTTGGGTGATAGTGTATTAGATGAATAATGTGACTAAAATTATACAAATCTAGGATACCTTTTAAGTAGATGATATAAGTAATCTCTTCATCTCATAGATAGTGAACTTTATTGGAGTTCCTAATAGTATTATCTCAGATAGATAAAAATGATTCATGTCATTGTTTTGGAAAGGTATATAGAAGGATCATGGAATATAGGTTTACTTGAGAATAAACTATAATAAAAAGAAAGAATAGAAGTCCTAGTATACTATACTGATCTTAGATTACAATTTTAGAGAATGCATCCTGGATTTTAAAGGTTATTGGGAGAAAAACTTATCCATATTAGAAATCAAATATAATAATAATTATCATAAAATTATATATATGACCCCTTAGGAAGATCTATACGATATTCCATGTTATTAGAGTCGTTTATTGTTAGATTCTAGGGAAACATCATTGATAAGGACAAGTATCTTATGTGAGAGTTCAGAAATTGTTTAGTTGATATTAAATAGGATGGAGACTATCCGATAATTAAAGTATCTTATGTGGATCAATGACATAGATGCCTCAAGTTCTTGGTTGGTAACCATAATTTTTTGTGGTTGCATCTTATACTGGTACATATTTGTACTCGTATCCATGGAAATTTATTACCCAAGTATGTAGGGTCATTTGAGAATTTGGAGAGTGTTGACCATGGGGTGTACCAATTATCTCTTCCAAATAATTTTGTGGCATGCATGATTTCTTCCATGTACCACAACGTTGATATAATATCTTTATCCATACCATGTGCTCGACACTGATGATGATGTGATTAATCATGATGTTCTCTTTGTGTAGTGTCGAGTTCTCATATTTGATAAGAGTGAAAAAGATCTTTACAGAATGTTTTTTCTTCTGGTACATGAAAAATAAAATAATATATGTTTTAAAGAGAAGAAATTATTGAAGGATTTATATATGTGGGATTAGTGGTTGAAGATATTTTCCTATAATGCCTGGTGATTTTTGGGAGAGATGATCTAGGAAGAAAAACTATATGGTGGGGAGTTTACAAAACTTCGACCCTTCTTCAGTTGGGTTTAAATATTAAAATTTTATATATGATTATTTCTTTTATGTTTAATATGCCTTCATCATGTTTATAGAGAGTATAAGTGGAACTAGGAATGTTTTTAGGGTCAAACTCTCAAATATATAAAATTTTGGAGTCACATCAATGGGTACATATTTAGCACACAGTTAATGATAACTATTAACCTTGATCATTAGCGAGACTAGACCACCATTTTTTTTAAAAAAAACTTAAAAACACCTAGTGGGAACCGTGAAAAAACTATATAAAATTACAAATGTGTTTTATAGAGTTTTCACATAGTTTTAATAACTTTCTGTGTGAACCATGTAGTGTAAGGCTCCATAAAAAGTAGGATCTTCGTGATTAGTTCATGATTTTTCCAACTGTGTGGCCAAAACATGAGGCCCAATAAATGTGTAAAATTGATACTTTACCCTTAAAATTATAAATCCATTATGCAAAATGTTTCTCCCATTTTCATCAATCAACACCCCTCACACATGAACCCTTCTTCCATATTCATCCTCGAAGTTTCTCATAAATATTTCCTCAGATAAATGTGTTTCTTGTTATGTTAGTATGGTACAAGTAAATATATTAGTTCATTATATTTATTTCATAATTTGTATCATTATCATGAAACCTTAAAATATAATACTATATTATTTCCTTTTTCTTATTTTATGATTCACATAATTTGATATTGAACCAATGGTTGTTACTCAATGGGTAGACATCTATGGGTATACTATAGGTGGTTTGTATGATATCCCTTAAAAGTATTACTATTCTATTTTTTGTGTGATGTGCAATCACATCAAAAAACGATATGGTTTACCTAAAAATTATAAAAATGGATTTATATCATTAAATAGAGTCTCTCTATGGTCCATGAACAACATGTTCATGAGTGGAACTAATCTTTATTAACTAATAGGGTATGTTTATCCTAGGAAACTAGTTTTATAACAGAAGGGGTGACCATATAGGAGCTCAATAATGGGTTATTAAGCTTGAGTGTGTTGTTTAGGATTCTTAGAGATCACTCTAGGATCTAGGGTATTTAATTGATATACCATAGTAGTTTAAAATGTATTTAATTATTTTTAAATTTAATTTCTTAATTACTTGATTTTGAATAAATGTTTGAAATTATATGGGATGAACACCTTTTGATTAATTATGATTCAAGTTTGGAATTCATTAGGCAGTACCCCCTTGGAAACATGTCGATTTTGGTTTGGAAATCCTTGGGGAAATCCCATTTATATTTGGGATGATTGTATTTTAGTATTCCATAGGTAAAACATCATGGTATTTGAGATGATTACTTGTTTTGAATGATGTCAATATGCTGCAAAGATTCTTTTGGGCCTATCTGATTTACTATTGATAGAGACATCAATATTTTTTAAAATTATACGTGTTTTACTAAGGGTTTAGCCTAAAATCCTAGGAATAAAAATGGTTTATTTATTTTACCTTTACTTATATATATTATTCACATCAGTACACACTTATTAATCACACTTTATATGATTATAAACATCCTTGGTGGTGTCTTACCGAGTTGTACAAACACCCTGATCGGGCCGTCATTTTCTACCTGAGTAGAATTCTTGGTTTTAATTCATAACAATGGAACAAACCTTAGTATTTATTCTTGATTGGACTTCAAGGATAGATATTGGAAATTTGGATAGGATTAATACTCAAGACAGCTTTGGGTGGAGTTCGATAGTTTTGAAATTTTTTATTTTTTAGGAAGTAATGTTTATAACCCGTTTGAGTTGTATGAATACCTGACATATGTATAATTCATTTTTATTTAATAAGGGTGTAATGAACCACCTATTATCATTGTCTTGAGAATAACATGAATTTTTAATAGGCCTAAAGTTACATCCCCAAGATTCCAAAGGCTAGAAATAAATTCCGGAGGGGTTAAAATACAAGTGGGGGACACTTTACTCTTAAATTGAAAATGACAAACCAGACAAAACACAACCCATAATAACTATATGATGCAATATCAAAAGAAAGAAAACTCAAAAATTTATTTTATATGAAAGTTTACCCAAACTGTTCTAGAGTATATGAAAACTAAACCTCAAAGAAAAAAATGCAAGATAACTAATAAACCTAGGAAAACGACCATAAGACTTCATGCTTCACTATCTCTATGCTCTACCATAACAAATAGACCAATAACTGAAGAAGTAGTGAAAAAAACATGCGGTACTCTACCTATGCCCACGTCTAGGAATATGAAGTCTTCAAAGAACCAAAGTGCCAAAGATGGGGAGAGTATAAAACTCAGTAGGTTTTCCCTAATGAA
The DNA here is from genome assembly GCA_963277665.1 of Viscum album. NCBI lineage: Eukaryota > Viridiplantae > Streptophyta > Magnoliopsida > Santalales > Viscaceae > Viscum > Viscum album. The sequence continues at coordinate 688,507,031 of OY728150.1, forward strand.
TTCCTTATACACTCCACTAGGATAGAAAAGATAACAATATTTAAATAAAATAGATGATACAAAAAAATTTCCACAAATAGTTTATAAGAAAATAAAAACACTTCTCAAATAATTTTATATCTAAATATAAATAAAAATAATGTTAAACAATTTTATAACAAGTTATTTTACATGTAAAAAATCTAATAAGTATTTAAATAAAATTTAATTATATATATTATCATAATAATTTAATTCCACATTTCTACAATTCCAACAACGCATTCATTGTTACAAGAGATCCATACTCATGAGAGGTTTCTCATCGATCTACCATGCATTCACAAGGTAATTAAATACCATGTGCCATTACAACTTTGGAACTGACCAAAAGGTCATATTTAAACCTTGTCTTTTAATGAAATTTGAATATGCACACTAAGTTTTCCAAAAAACCCATGAAAATTTCAATAATTTCATCCATTTAAATAAAAACCATCAGTTTATTAAAACATGCCAATGATCTAATTTAACTAAAAAAGATTTTAAATAAACATATAATATTATTGAAAAAATTTAAAATAAATAAAATTACCAAAATTTTACAAAATCCACAAATTAAAATCTCCATTATACAAATGACGAACAAAATCCAATTTCAAGAACGCCTAATTTTTATAAATTTCATAATTCCCAAAACCTTCACTAAAGAGATTTCCCAATAATTGTTTAAAATAATTTTTTTTAATTAATATAAAAAAAATACTACATTTTAAATTATTCCTAATAGTTCCTGCAAGGGGATTTGATAGTGAAGCCACCTAACTCAATCATTTCAATGAAAACTGAAAACAGATGAAGAATGATCAGGAATCCAAGTCAGGATTCCAAGGAACCGACTTAGATCCCCTCCCCTATCATGAAAAATACTATATATAAATTTATTTCGTGTCATAAATCTTATACGTACCCATAGTTGGTGTATATTTAAGAAACAAATAATAAAAGAGAAGTAGATCTAATAAACCATGGAAAAATGATGAAGAACATGAAGTTACCGAAAGAACCAGCTTTCAAATAATCATTGAAAGCCTTCAGATCACTTCTATATTGATGGGAGAACTTTATTTGGCCTTTATAGAATACAAATATTGATTTAGGGATATTAATGTTTAAAAAAGTGCTTATAGAAGTGCGAAACAAACCAGATCCACTTTTTAAGGTAGTGGTTTCTAGATGCGCATGGTTTTGTCACACAGTTTGGGAAAACCATGTACTGCCCATGCACCACCCCTTTTCCCCAATACACTCCAGAATCACTCCAAAATCTCCCCATATTCACCCATAAATTTTATACACATGAAAATCACAATGAAAGGGTTACATACCAGAAACTGGTGGTTCTATATTCTCCCCAACATTGGTCTTTCCGTCCTCAGAATGTATAAAGCGATCATTGCCCTAACAGAGCTACAGACATAGAAATTTCATTTATTTTTATGTTCCTAAGTATCTTCTTAAATTTTAACATGTTTCCATAAAACATACACTAGACTGATGCTTTTTTCATGCATGGATTTCTCTTGGATATCAATAATCTGCACTAGGATATGCACCAAGGAAGCATCCGGCTTTAGGTGAACATGATTCAATCAGATCACGAGGTCAGGAGTAGGTCGATACTTTTCAAATGAGATACGTGGAACACATTATGGAACGAACCGAACCATAGTAGAAATTCAACTAAATATTCCACCTCTCTAACCCATTCCAGTATCTCAAAAGGCCCAATGTATCCAGGAGATAACTTACGGTACTTCCTGAAACAACCATGACTATGTCTTGGGGAGATCCTTAAGAACACATGTTCACTCACTACAAATAACAATGATATTTAGCGAAGATCTACATCTGGTTTATGATTACTCTAAGCCATATCTATCCTTTTTCTGATCAACTGGATCTTCACCATAGTTTCTTGGACAAGCCACATTTCAACTAATGAGGTATCTACTATTTCCACCAAAAAAAGTGAAGAATGACAAGGACGCCCATACAATGCTTTTCAAAGAGCCATATATATAGAGTCCTGATAACTATTTTTATATGAGAACACCCCCCATGGTAGGTGATATTCCCATGAGACACCAAAATCCATTACAAAATCCCACAACCTATCTTCCAATGTCTATATCATCCTTTTTGGATTTCCCATCTGTCTGAGGATGATACGCCATACCCATACACTACTAAAAAATAAGGATATAGCCACGGTTTTGAACCGTGGCTATAGGCCCAAAAAACATGGCTGGTATTGGCGTGGCTATAGGGAAAAACCTATAGCCACGGTTTGAACCATGGAAACACCCTATAGCCACGGTTTTCAAACCGTGGAAGAATTCTAAGCCAGACAATATATATAGCCATGGTTTAAAACTGTGGCTATATGTCCCCCCATTCCATAAAACAATATCCCCCTCCCTGACTACTTCCCTAGCACACCCCCTGCCCCCTTCCCCAACACTGACCCCTTTACTCCCCCCTGCCCACTGCACTTCCCCCCCCCATCCCACTATACACACCCCTACCCCGTGCACCTAGAAAACCACCCCTGCCCCTTCACCCTGTCCCCTGCACACACCCCCTGCCAACTGCACCTCCCCCAGCCCACTGAACCCCCCTGCACACACACCCTACCCCCAGCACACCCCCTTCCCGTGCACATCCCACTGCCCACTACACTGCCCCCCAGCCCACTGCACACCCCCTGCCCCCCGCAAACCACCCCTGCCCCCAGCAAACCACCCCTTCCCCCTCACCCAGTCCCCCCCACACACACCCCTTGCCCACTACACTTCCCCCCAGCCCACTGCACACCCGCTGCCCCCCTGCACTTCCCCCCAGCCCACTATACTCCCCCCATCCCACTGAACTTCCCCCCTACCCCACCCTATACATACCCACTGCACCCCCCAGTCCACTACACACCCCCTAGCACACCCCCTTGCACCCTACCCCTTCCCTTTGCAAAATAACCCATCACACCCCCCTGCCCCTTTCCCCCTCCCCCCTCCCCCTCGGAACCTGGATAATAGCCTTTTTAAGAATAATAACACATTATGATCATTTATGATAATTGGAGGATGGATGATTCTAATGACTAAGAATCAATTGATTTTCCCCATTAGCAAGATTGTGTTCAATACATCGAAGAATATTGGGTTTAATATGTCCTAAGGGAATCATATAATACTGATTGAGAGATGTGATAGAACACCAGTGGGTGAAACCAAGAAATTTTAGGAAAATTCATCTAGAGGAGAACGGACTAGTGTTTTTCATGGGGTTGGATGCAGTGAGCTGAAAATCGCTTTGAGATCATTTTTCAAAATCCAATTACTATGTTGATAGACCGTTGAAAGATAATTCTAAGTTGAAAATTCATATGGTTAGGAGCACCATTTTGTTTAGTTGAGGGGGGAACCCCCTATCTAAAACATTTCCTACTGTGAACCTCAGTTCAATCCCTGAAATTCCCAGGGGTAGGGATTCATGGTGTGAAACCCCTGGTCACACCGTGAATCATGCCTAGGTGGATATATTTTAATAGGTTAATTTTTTTCTTTTTCTTGGTGAAGTGTTCCAAAATTATGAGACTTAAGAAAGTATCATGTTTTCAAAGATGGTTGTTTGTGCTTGATGAAATGAAAACAAATATTTCCTTTAAGTTTTAGATTTTTATGAGAATTCACAGTTGGTGTTTTCTCAAAATGAGGACACATTCATCTCTAAAGTGAAGGAAATTTCATTTTATACTGTTGAGTTGGCTGAAACATTCTTCTAGTCCATGTTGAAGGCTTAGGGAAATCATGTAAAACAGGTGAAAAGGTTATTATAAAGAGCCACAACCAATTTTAATAGCATATACACCTTATATAATAATGAAAACAAGTTTTTAAAATACTTGAGCAATTATATAATTCAAATTAAATGGTTAGGCAGAGGAAACATACCTCAACCTCAAGGCGCTGCTTTTGATGACAACTCGAATCTTTATTTTTTTCCTCTTTCACGCATATACAACATCACATATATATAAGAACACCTAACCCCTATGTACATATTTCCATGGACAAATACTCTAGTTTTTCTTTCTCTCTATTTTTGTACAACAACAATATGATCGTGAGATATATTTAGAGATCCAAGTATTTTATTCACGCTCAGAGCCAAATTGGATGATATGGATGGATTCTCATTATTTAATCACACCCATATTTGTACAGAATTTGTTTTTAAACAATGGGTAACAGATAAATATTCATGATTAACAACTGATTTATCAAGACAGTCTGTCACATTCCTCCATGAGCTTATAGTGAAAAAATTAGTGGATCAATTAATGTTATTTTGACACAATTATGGGTCTTTTAGTTAGTAATATTATCATCATTAGTTTGTGTGGTAGCTACTCTTATTTTCCTAAAAACATGTAATGATTCAACTTGGGTGACTTCTTGATTTAAGATCATTATTATATTTTAATTGAGTGTGGTCACTAGAATGGAGCATGCTCATCGAATAATGTGTTAAAAACAAATGGATAATGATGACCACTGATGATGAAAAATGGAAGAAAACTTGCTTTGGAAAATTTTAAAAAAATGAAGTTGGAAACACTATTCCCAAGAATTTTTTAATGAAGGCAGATCATACATTTTTGGGTAATAAACCTAAGAAGTCTAAGCCAAGTGCTAAATATAAAAGGATCAGTTCTTATATCATGGAAGAAGGAGAAAAACATAGATTCATGCCAACAATCCTTGCTTGTATGTGAAAATAGAGGCAAGAAATAGCATAATGGAAGATTTGTCCAAGGAGAAAACAAATGAAGGTGGAAGGGGGCTGTTGTGGGCTGGATGTGGCTGGAGTAGGGACAAATCACGTCATTACTGTGGAGTGACCGCGGCGTGACCGCGGTGTTACTGCGGTGTGACCGCATTGTGTTGGCCCAGTCCAGCGACATCCGTGGGGCAGTATCTTCCAGCCAGGAGCGAAGGGAGCGGGAGGAGGGTGGAATGATAGTGGAAGGGGGATGGTTGGAGGTGCTGGGGGGATGGTGCAGGAGGATTCTAAGGTGGAAGGGGGGCTGTTGTGGGCAGGAATGTTGGTTGCAGCAGGCTGAAATCAAGGTGGAAGGGGGTGGTGTGGGCTGGATGTGGCTAGAGCAGGGCCAAATCACGGAATTACCACGGCGTGACCGCGGGGTGATCGCGGCGTGACCGCGGCATGACCGCGACATGTTGGCCCGGTCCAGCGACATCTGGGGGGCAGCATATTTCGGCCAGGAGAGAAGGGAGTGGGAGGAGGCGGGGCAATTGAATTGCGAAAACCAAAAACAAGCTAATATATGGTATTATACAAAAACTTATAGTCAAATTAACTACACTAATAAAAAAAATATAATATGACTACAACTAAATCAATCATCATCAAGCCAGTTTGTGTAAAGTGGAAGAAAACCAAATGGTTTTGAAAAAGATAATACTAAACCAAACTGAAATTAATGTAACCAAACGGACTCAAACCAATCAAAACTGACTTCAACAAAGAATAATTCAGCATGCAAAAAATGAAACAATTGAAACATAATTGATTGGATATAAAATTAATTTAATTGAACCGAATATCCCCAAATCGAACAAAACGAACCTGTTAAAATTGACATAAAACCAAAAAATGAACCCAATAAAAAATAACTTAGCAAACCCAACCTGGCTCAAACTGAACCAAGGAGTCGACCTTGTGATGAACTCTTAGAAGGCCTCATGCCCGCAGGTTGAGAGGATATCCCAGTCATGTGCTGCTTCACTGTCCTCAATAAGATCCAAGACACACTGCAAAAAGATAGGGAACCCAAAAATCACAAAAACCCAAATTATAATTGTGCCAAAGAATAAAAATGGAATAATCCTTACCTGAATCTGATGTTGAACTCACTGCCTTCTACGGTGGTGGGTAGAATCGACCTCATCATAAGTAACCAAATGTAAGTAAATAATTGGAAAAAGAGTGAGATGCAAAAACTTCTTATATATATGTGATCAATGTGTCAACTGTACATGATAAATGATACACAACTCCATAATCAAAAATGAAAAAAGAATATTCAGATTGATATGTAAATCCCAATACTTAATAACATGATCATTAATAAAGGATTTTTTTTCAAATGAAATCCAATTTCATTCAATACATACACAACAGAAGCATTGGAGAAATGTTATTCTATATCGGTTGAGTATTCCATAATGGAGTAGGTTGCGCCCATATCGATGGGAATCATTAAAGATATGAGGGGATAGTGATGCAGTTTTACACCCCTTGGGTTGTGTTGTTGTTTTTGAAAAACTATGTTGACTTTTCCCAATATGATTTGTTGAAACGATGGGGGGATTAATGGACACCCCTAAATTGATTTTGAGTAAGACATGTTGAGAATGAGATGTGGTGGATGAAGAGTAGTGATGGAGATTGGCCATGTGAGGGAGTTCATATATTTAAAACTATAAATGAAGGTTTTTTTCAAGTCAAGCATGTAAGCTTACACAATATCAGGATTCTTCATGTAAGAAATTCTCTAAGGCATAGAAATTTATCAATACCGATTTAGAATGATTTATTTCTCTTGAAGGAAACTTCAGATCCCATCAATAGGCAGCTAATTCCTCCATGTTTCCCACTGCCTCTAAAATAGGGTATATAAGAAATCTATAGGGATGAAAAACTAGGAAGACAGATCGGTAGCTTGTGTCATGGGGATGTAACTGCTATTTTAATGGGTCATGCCCAAGATCATCAATATTTTCCTCTGCATTTCATAAATGAGGGGATTCCTTGGTGAAATACCATTTACTGGACTTATTACCGCATTTTCCGAATCTTTATCCACCTACATTCCCCCTTCCACCCTGGAAAGACTCCAACCCCCACTCCTTCTGGACAGACCCCCCTCCCACCCTGGACAGACCCCCCCCCCCACTGCAGACCTCCCCTACTGGACATACCCCCCCACCCTACACCCTCTGGACATGTGTCCAGGTCCCCCACTGCAGACCGCCCCTACTAGAAATACCCCCCACCCTGCACCTCCTTGGACATGTGTCCAAGCCCCCCACTACAGACCGCCCTTACTGGACATACCCCCCCCCACCCTACACCCCATGGACATGTGTCCAGGCCCCTCGATATTTACGAGATAGAAAAAACAAGAAAACAAAACAAAACTCTACCACCTAGCATTTATATTTCCAAAAACATGAACCCGCTAATCATGATAGAACCATATCCTACCAACAAACCAACGGCTCAGTCATCATATGCTAAAACTACTAATATAGATAAAAGACCTGAAAAATAAAGGATTAATCATTCTTGAAACAAATATTCCCAATATAATAATTCAATCAATCAATGAAATGTCCATTTAAGAACCCCCCCAACTTCATGCACATCTTTTGCAAAATTTGTGCCAAAATACTGAATTCTGTTGAGCCAAAAAGAGGAAGGAATGGTTTCTAATTACTATGACTATAACCATAAAAATAGATAACCAAATTCCCTTGAAATTCAATGAGGCTTTAGTGAACACCCAGTTGTCAAATGGGAGACTACTAGTTTCCATTTTAATTTCTTATATATATGTCTCTAAATATATTTGTGTGGAAGGGGACACATACCAGCTTCATTGAAGCACATGGATAGACATTGGCACTTCCAAAAATAAGAACCCCAAGATGTTCAGTTAGAAGATCCATGTTCCGATAATTCTCTTCCGAACAGACCCCCCACCACTCCATCGTGGACAGCCCCCCCTGGTCAGCTAAAATCCCACTCCTTCCGGAAAGACCCCCTACTCCTTCTTGGATAGACCCCCCCTCATTTTCTGAATCTTTACCCCCCCTACAAATCCCCCCATCCAATCCCCCTGAATATCCTCCCCTATCAGTTTGCATAGATTTCCTCCAAAGTCTAAAGCCATTATCTGGACTCCATCCAGTGCTACATTTGAATCAAGAAGTATGCATTCATCATGGAACCAGATATTCATAGGTCTATTGAACGTTGGTCTTATGGAGTCGTCAAGATAATCCAAGGGTCATTCTTACACAAGACCATGAACCTTCCCACAAGAGAGGTCATTTAACATGAAACCAGGTTGATAATCCCCACCACAATAGTATAATTATTGTTACCTCATAGCACTCACATCATTCTACCTGGACCTCGAATAGTCCAACGCTGAACACAATGACTAAAAATGATTGTAAATTCACACATGATTTCCAAGATACTACCAATTATTGTATACACCTAGATAACCCAGAACAAAACTTACTTCATTCAATGATTTACATGTGTTCTGACTTTTAGTAACCTAGGTGTGGGATATGAATTTTGACCTAGATAGTTTTTACCCCCTCAAAAATTCTGATACATGAAGCCATAGTATTTCTAATAAATGACAAACTCTCATCAATCGCACAATGGTACCTAGATCTATCATTGATGTTGTCTTACACCACATAGACATATGCACACACACTTTTTTGGGATACCAAGCGCTATCATATTCACATTGAACACGCCGATTGCCATATATATGGGTGACCTTAAACTAAATTCCCCAATGACCTACTATCACCACCTCCTTGGAGATCAACCACATAAATAGAAACATTATCAATGGTCAGCTCACCACCTCAATCTATCATTTCAATGGACCCTGCATGTAACCACAACGTGAATTATTAATCACCAATTCATTCCAATAATTTCATGATTACACTACTCTTTACTATAACATAGTGATTCCCCCATGAGTCAAGGACCTACAGGCCTGAACACACATTCCATCACATTTTCCCCCATTCTTACAGCCTTCAAAACACCATAAACTTTCTTAGATTCCTGTATCTAATATTGATATTTTTCTCTATCATATTGATCATCCTCTACATCATCATAAAAATATTTTTATTTCTCCTAATTCCATTTAATCTTTAGATCTTCAATCACTTCCAGTGCCAACATAAATGGACTTACCTCTTCCACATATTTCTTTGTTTTACCAGAAGATCTAGTAGCCCAAGGGAATCGATAAATTTGAATAAGACATACAATGCTTTATTCTTTTACCTTTACTGACTGGATAATTCCATGACTCACCGATGTATATCTTCCAATTCCTTAAGCCAAAAAAAATGGAACTATCTCATGATGATCCTACTCATAGTCTTAAAAAAAGTTGGAATCTACTTATTAATCAATCTGATCTGGTTCTGCTTAGATATTTGAACCAAAATGCTTCATTTTTCACCTAGGAATGACTATCTTCCACCCATAAGGATCGTTATCACCCTAATCATTTTAATTAAAATATTTGAAATGGTTGTGAATATGGATTGAGTTAGGGGGCTCACATCTCAGAAGACAACTACATTTCAGAATCACTAGTATCTGGACCATAAAATGTCTAAGGATTCAGTTCTGCCACATTTTTTCCCAAAAAAAGCTATAATAATAATAATAGAAACATCAACCTAGAATGTTGAAATATGAACTGAATCTAATGGAATCAGACTACAGTAATTCAAAATTCCAAAAGTACTGATCAGAACAACACCATCATCAAGATCCTTCCCATTGTACCCATTTATATGAGTCACAGATTAAGAATAAGTTAATATTACAGTGGAAGAGCTTGGCTCTACCTCTCTCATGACTTGCATGTCCCACTTGGATCTTTCCAAGTCTTTCCTCAAACTAAGGATGAAATATGTGACACTTAGTTCTAGTTGCAGTGACCTCACCCCCTTCCAGTGAGAATCATTTATTATGCAGCATTTGATTTATGAGTTACCTATTGAGAGCCCTAGATGATGTTAAACTTTCTTCCCATGCTGCAAGTTGGATAGTTCATGACTCTTGTGTCTACATGATGAACATAAGTCATCCCAAGATTCATAGTAGACCTGCTGCTTCCAACAAAATTTCCCCTTAAAATATCAATGCAGATAAAATCCATCGGTACCTTGGATACATCGAGATCAACACATATTTTAGGAGAAACAAGGTGGAATAATGTTATGGTGTGATTATTGGTACCTAAGAAGTTTCCGACATATTACCAAACAATTTAAGAACACCAAATTATGAAATGGGGGATGTTGGATAGGGACGGAAATCCAAATCACCATGGAGGGAAGATCCTATTTTAGGTGGAACTTGAAAAACCAATAGAAAATAGAGAATTTTAATCTAGTGAAAGCATATGGAGCATTCAATTAGGAAGAGTTATGGGAATCTTCAGTTGAAAAATGAATAAAAAATTTCCACAGATCGATAATCTCTATAATCACCCATTCAAGAAAACCACATGAATCAAAAATAATCCTATCAAAGGTTTCCATCGTGGGGAGACTCTTGCCGAAGTGAGCCACTAATGTGAGATTCAATAGAAAAGAAAAAATTAAAAATTCTAAGGGGAAACTACAGTCTTAATAATTTCATCATCTCATTACAGAATTTTAGGGCTAATTTCAATTTTGGGAAGCTCGGCAAAAGGATAGGGTTGATGAAGGGGGATAATGGTCAGAACTATGAATCCAGAGTTGTCGAGATGAATCCTCCCCCCAACCCAAGAGAGGGGGGACCAGAGGGGCATCCATGTAGCCTACAACAATATAGTAGGAATCCACATGATCAAAATAGGTCTATCCTTAGAAGTAGACAAGCATAAGAGTTCAGTAAAAATAATTTCATCAAAAACTCATATTAGTGCTTTCTCCCCAATAAGCCTATCATCTCAACCATTCTAAGTCCAATCACACAACCACCCATCAACTAGAATATTCTCGAACCCTCAGTGTATACTTGTACTCCATCAATCCAAGATCAGACCATTTAGGATCATAATAATCTACTTCATCAGGATTCATACCCAAAAACAGTCCGGCCAAGTATCCTACCAATCCTTCCCTTCAAAATCCAAACCTCAATACTGAAATGCCTAAAGTGATTTTCAACATGGATGCCTAAAGAATCCCCATGCCAATACCACATACTCGATAGTACTTATAATGCAAAAATATCATAATTTAAATCATCTACCCTGGTGTGACCGTGGCGTGACCGCAGCGTGACCGCAGCGTGACCGCGACATGACTACAGCATGACCGCAGCATGTTGGCACGGTCCAATGAAATCCACGGGACAGTATATTCTGGACCTGAGCGAAAGGAGCGAGAGGAGGTGGGGCAACATTCTGGTCGTCGCCCCACTGGATGAAATTGTGATTAGTCAGTCTCAATATTTATCACAAGACTCATGAAATACTATCACTGAAAACCGCTGCAGGGTGTCATCCTGGAGCAGGGCCAAATCACGGCATGACCGCAGCATGACCGCGGCGTGACCCCAGTGTGACCGCAGCGTGACCACATCATGTTGGCCCGGTCCAGTGACATCTGTGGGGCATCATCTTCCACTTAGTTTCAAATAGGATGATATGGATGGCATGAGATGATGTTTTCTCAGAAGATTTAATGAAATGAATTATATTATGTGATGACTAGAGGATTGGATGACCCCTGATATACCTAATTCAGTGAGGTTTAGAGATCTAGAAATGTGTAGGAATACCTAGAGGAATACCCCATGAGATCAGGAAAATCACAGGTTTCATAACATGTAATCTGACATTACTGATACCATGGTACCCCTGGGCTGTGGAACTGGTCTTTTGGTTGGATTTGAATATCACATACCATGTGACATGGTCACACAACATGGGACCCATCTTAAAAGTCTAATGACACTTAAAGAGTGTCTTGATTCAAACAACCATTTTAATAAAAAGAGGGAAACCCCCTACAGGGATATAAAAAGGGTCAAGTACGATGTGTGCTTTATGACAAACAACGACATCTAGTATACGGAAAACATCAATGCAATAATGTTAAGAAAGGTATACCACTGTTATTTTTCGCAGATAGCGCACCTCTGTTGGAGGGGTTTTATTACAAAACCATGACTTAATTATCAAATGAAACAATTATCTTAACTAACACTTATTTAAGAATTTCAATTTAATATAAACATGAAAAATTAAGAAGGCAACTAAATTAAATTTATAACATTCTTGAATTAAAGAGGCTAGGAGAGGGACCCTACCTCAACCTCAAGGCGCGTTTGCTTTTGATGAAAACAACTCGAATATTCCTTTTTTCTTCTTGCACACATATGAAACTTAACATATATATAAGGACACCTAGCCCCTATGTACATATTTTCATGGCCCAAAATGCCCAAGGGTGTCCTTAGATATATGTTTATACTTGTATATACCCCTTTACACTTACACGCGTATGTATTTTTCATATCTATTTATAAGCACACCTAGCCCCAATATATATATTCATACTTCCATGAGTGAATATATATAAAGTGGGAACTTATATATGCATATGCCTACCCATGCATACACATGTAAGCCATCATCAATGATGACTCAAATCCACCTCAATGAAATCCAAAGCACACAACAAAAATATAAGGAACCCAAAAATCAAAAAATTCCTAATTAAAATTGGGGCAAAAAATAAAAACGAAATAAAACTTACCCAAATCTCAAACTCATTGTCTTCGATGGTGGTGGATAGAACCGATCTTATCATAAGAAACCACCTATAAGAAAATAGTGGGAAAAGAAATGAGATATAAAAACTTCTTATATGTATGTGATTAGTGTGTGTAAATGATAAATGATACATGAATCCACAAAAAACAATGAACAAATAATATTCAAATTGATATGTACATCCCAATACTAAATAACATGATCATTAATAAAGATCTTTATTTTTTAAACATCACCTTCAATTACCTATTCCAAAAATCAAAAATCACCAAAATATGAGAATAAAGTAAACCTCCATCATCACATACAAGTGAGAAATAGGGATTAGACATTGTTCTTAACCTAGAAAATGCATTCATTGAACGTATAAAATGCTTAAAACATTTCATGCCTATATCCTTCTTAATTTTCTAGATTGAAACCTCATTTTTTAGCATGTTCTTCTTCTGGAATTCAACTTTACTCTTAGTTTATATAGGTTTATCAATTTTATAAAGTAGATAATTTTCCTTCTTTTATTCTTACTCAATCCGCTTGGATTTTTCAAACCAGTTTTATAATATGATAAGACAATATTTTGGTGCATGATCTTCCTTCTGCTTGATTGTATATTCCATATTTGTAGAAGCTATTTCCAAACATGCGATAATTGGTTCATTCCTTTTATCTTTCAACAATTATTATTGTTATGGAATCTATGTCATAAATTCTTAACAATTTGGACTACTTGGTTTCCCTTCCACACACACGTTCAACAGCCTTTAGAGTACCCTGTTTAGGATCCCTTTCAAACTCCACACTAGAATTGTCATGCACTAGCCCACTAAAATATCAAATATTGATACTTAACCCAACACATTGATCTGAATGACATCTTAGAAATATAAAAGCTTTAAATAGAATATTTAACAACATAAACTCCTCATAATTCACTGAACACACTGACTATACCAACCACTATAGGTAAATCATTAATTTTTGTGTGGTCTTGGGACCAAATATGGTTCATCCAACCTCCATCTCCAGACACTAAATTCATCCATTTACTTTCTAAGTTCATAAATTTCACAACCTTGATAATGGTCACCATCCCTTGATATGGATTTCACTCAAAAAGGAAAAGTATGATTCTCCCCACTATAGTATTATCGATACCATCATCAATCCTACATACACATGTCTAGTGCCTCGTTTCAAATTATGAACACTAAAGAAGATCCTAGCCCAATAATCTCAACAAAATTTATTCATTTAAAAATTATCATCTTTCAAACACACATTATATCCAACAAAAATAATACATTAAAAGATATTAAATAGACAGATCAAAATTATAGAAAAAAATAATAACATTAGGAATACCTCATTAAGTATTGTACTAAAAGTCACATCTCCTAGGATGGATTATCCCAATAAAATAATATAGAAACCCACATCTCGACGCATACATGAAACCTATTTTTCCTATACCAATACTAAGGGAATGCATGAACATTATTGATACATGAGAAATAGTCCACGGTTCATTTATTTTTCTAATATTGAGCTGAGATATTACTCATTCAATTTACTCTGTCACCCTCATACTAAGGATCACCAACCAATATTCATTCCTACCCAGTTTTTGTCCTTCTATGTTCACCTTCATATGCAATGGATGTATCTACATAGATAGCTCATTCTTTCTTGAATATCTCCTAGTAGGTGTCTAGATAAAAGGAAGCTACTGATGCCCATAATGAGTACATAAGACCATTTAGAAACTAGAATTCCTCTATGAATAAATTTCATTTGTAGGATGGCATTAAATTAATAAACCTTTCAAATTTAGTGGCATACTCCATCATTGATTCACATAATGATATTGCTCCATGAATCCCCAAAAGATTCTCTTATTCTATAAATCTACCATAGCCTCTCATAGAAGAGGGAATAAAACTTGATCCATAAAACCTCTTCATTCCTTCTTTTATGATCAAATGTATTTATCCATTCTGATTCATCTCCTTTGAATTTAGAAACTTCTAGTTTCACCCATATATCCTCTAGAGTTCCAGTCCTTTTAAATAGGAACTAAACATTCTTCAACATATTCTAAACATCCTACAATCCCATGTAACTATTGAAAATTAGACACTGCTACTCCTAAAACTAATGGATAACTTAGAAAACCATTGCTTTTCCTTTTTGAAGGCCTTGGTCAATGGATCAAAGTAGTTGTTACATAATATGAGGAAAACAACCACTTGAGCATATTTCCCATGAGAACACAATGTCATCCTAATTAGATTCTTTGTTGATGAATTTTAACTCAACATCATCTCATAATAAAATCATTACTAATTAGAAACCCATCATGCCACAATCCTAAGAATGCATTATTACCACAAAATCATGAAACTACATTTCATCCTTACTTCATAAAAAAATATTATTTCCAAAACACCAAACCCTAAGGTTTATCATAATAATCTAAGGGTTACTCTCCTAGACACCAAGCATAACAACCAAACCCCACATAATCACCCTTGATAATAAGAAACCCTTCACCCCTTAACAGATCTAACAAGAAACTTCCTAATAAAAATACACAATCAAATCACCCAGAAATCACCAAAATTCCCTATATCGAGAGTTTCACATCAAAACAGCAAGAAAACCCCCAAAAAGAACCACCAACGTGAGGTATTACCACCAACCCAAACCCCCAAAGACAAATCCAAACCATACCTAATACATAGCCATCATACTCCAAAAACCACCCTAACACCCGAACTCAATTGCATGAAGAGCGATATGCTTCTACCTGAAAATGGTGAGACTGATGAGCAGAGGTCGTCGGGGAGGAGGGCGCCACTGTGGGAGAGTTCGTCGGGGAGGATGGCGCCGCTGTGAGAGAGGGATGCACGATGAGATTTTCGGGGAGATTGTTGGAAGGAGGATACTTCATCGAGGAGGAGGGTTGTACGGTGATAGGGCTGAGAACCATGGGAGGAGGAAGAGGGCTGCGGGGAGGAGGAGACACCATTGGGGAGGAGGGTTGCGCGGTGATAGGGCTGCGAATCGAGGGAGGAGAGGAGGGATTTGGGGAGGAGGAGACGTCGTCGGGGAGGAGGGATGCGCGTTGATAGGCGTGTGAATCTGAGGAGGAGGAGGAGGGCTGCAGATCGGGGGAGGAGGAGGAGCCCGATACAGCTTGAAAAAAAAATATGCTCGCGTGTATTATTGATTTAGCCACGGAGATGGAATTTAACCATGGAAATAAAAAAGCTATAGCCACGGACCTATAAAACTGTGGCTATAGGTCCGTGGATATAGCCCCAATTTTTATTAGTTCCTACCTATAAGGGAGTTATATCTCACCAAAATTAAAGGAGGAAAAAAGTCCAAACCTCACATTAAATGGTGAATCCAACAAATACCAATTCAGATTAAAATAGGGAAATGAAAAAAAACCTTCAAAATGAACTTGAATATTTTTTAGTCCTGATTCTTCCTATAAATATAACCTACATGTTTCTGAGGGACATAACCTAATCCCTGAGAGGAAGGATATTCAAACTGAGACTGGATCCCAGAATCTGAGAGTGGTTCTAATATCATAGAGTACATATTAGGTCTTTTTTTATTTTTTATCATTATTAGGGTGGAAAATACCAAACATAATCTATAAATTTGATCATCATTCAATATTTCATTTCACATTTTCCAAACAAGAAAATGAGTATATCAATAAGGTTCTATGTTTTCACTAGGGATAACTATGATACACAATGTATGTTCAACAATGTTCAGGAATTTGAGGAGGGCGTGACACATCAACACTAGTAGATCATTCAATCAGATAATATTCATTTCACTACTAGTCTCATAGATATTCCACACCACGACCTAGCTTTGCCAACATCCTCTACTATGTGCAAGCAAATACCTGAAGAGTGATGGTGTAATTTTTCTTCAAAGCAACTGTTGTTAGTTATCATCATAATGACCAAAGAAATCTATGTCTCTAGAAATGAATCAAAATTAAATCCAAGAAAACAACACTCATCGATATCATTCAATCTATATGTTTGACCATCATGTTCATGGTGTTGTAGGATTAATTTATTCAGAATCTATTCATGTAGATGTTATTTGTAAAATAATTCTGAATGATCTGAATTTATACAAACATTTATAATAAATAACATCAAAACAAATCTCAAGGAAGAAAAGTGCACACTAAAATAATTCTAGGAACCCTAAAATAACAAAAGCCCTTATTAAAATTGGGCTAAAAGAAATAGGTATATGAAAATGAACCTCAAAACGGTGGTGGGTGATCCAAAACAGTCTTATTTGCTTCGACTTTGGTGGAAAATTCTGAAACATGACCTAAGCCGACCCAAGAGACTCATTGCTCACCCTAACAAAGAACAAAATCAAAATAATCTGGTTAACCCATGAACTAGGTTTTGGCTGAACAAAATAGGGTGATAGGGAGAATATAAATTGGCCAAAAGAGGAAGAATAATGGAAGAGGATAACTTACCTTGAGACACCGACCAAGAAATCGGAATAAATCCTATGAAATCATAGGAAGAAGAGGACTCAGGAGCAGGACGGTGGCGTGCGTGGATAGAGAGGAGAGGGGAGATATGGTCATGCGAGACAGGAACCAGAGATTCAGTGGGGAGGAGGTGATGGGAACTGGAAATTCATAGGGAGGAGGTGACAAGAACTAGAGAGGGTGGAGGTCTCGATCTTGATCAAGAGGGGATAGAAGTCGGGAGGAGCGCGAGGGTAGAGACCTGATATCAAATTGTAAAACACACTGTATATCCATGGTTATTAAATTAAACCGTGGCAATTAGGAAGATATATCCATAGACCAATAAAACTGTGGCTATAGGTCTATGGCTATAGCTTTCATTTGTAGTATTGATAGTCAATTTAGTCCCAAGGAATTTCTATACAGATTTACAGAAATAATATGTGAACCTCAGATCTGTTTCTGAGACTACTGAGACAAGTATGCCATTTCTATTTACTACTTCTCGGATATAGATTTTGGAAAAATCCTCCACTGTATGATTTTCATGAATAGGGATGAACTGTGCCAACTTTGTGAGCTGATCCACTATCACTCATATGGCATAGTGTTTCTGAATAATTATTGGTAAAAATTTAAAAAAATCTAACTCTATCTACTCATAGATCCACACGAGAATCTATAAATACTACAGCATATATGCAGGTCATTGATGCTTGGCCTTAACTTGCATACATGTTAAAAAAATTGAAACGAACATAGCCACATTATGTTTCACAACAATCCACAAAATATGCACCTTCAATTCCTTATAAATTTTCTGTATTCATGAATTTTCTAGCCTATATTGAATGGTTTTAGGCATGAAGAAGTAATTATTGAAAAACCATAAGTATGAACATCTAATTTAAGAACCACTAATCCATAATCCCATCATGTTTGTAGCTCTCAATGATCTCCCCACTATTGTTTTTTCAACTCATAACCATGCCTTCTACATCATATTTTCGTGCCTCCTTTACCATATTTACCAAATTAGGAACCATGAAAACTGAAAAATAAAACTACAACATCACATTGGTCTTCACATTTTACATGTATATCAGCTAATACTGATATCAACTACCACTTTTTTGAAGCATATTTTTCCAACTGAGTATATGACTTCCTAATTAATGTATCAGCCACCAAATTGCCTTTTCCCAATGTATACATAATGTCAATGTCAAAAATCATGAGATACTCCATCCATCTCCTTCACTAAAAATTAAAATATAGTTATGTTAAAATATTCATCAAGCTCTTATGATCCGTGAACACAGTGAATTTCTCACAAAAGATATAGTGTCTCCAAGTCTATAAATCATGGAAAACCGCAACTAAATCAAAGCCATGTGTTGGGTAATTTGTCTAATACACTCTCAACTCCCTTAAACCATAAGAAAAAACATGGTGTCATTGCATGAGAACATATCCCAACCCAGATCCTAAAGCATCAGAGTAGACCAAATATCCCTATCCTGATTTAGGAAAAACCAAGATTGGTGCTGATGTAAGACAAACATTCAACTCTTGAAAAGACTTCTGGAATTCGTCTCTCCACTAGAAATTAATATTTTTCCTTTTCAATTTTGTCATAGGTGATTCTAGTCATGATAAGTCACGAACAAAACATCAATAATAACTACAGAGACCAAGGAAGATTCATATCTCTAATATGTTTTTCATTGGTTTATAATAGATAAAATATTATATCTTTTTAGAATCTAATGAAACACCTTTTTTATAAATCACATGTTTAAAAATCATATCTCTTGTATCCAAACGTCACACATTGAAAATGTTTCATATAGACGATGATCTCTCAATATTCCTAACACTGTCACCAAGTGTTGCTCGTGCTCAGATCTTTTCCAGGAATACACCAATATGTCATCCAAAAACACCACAACAAAAGAATACAAATATCTATGAAATATTTGATTCCTCAAATCCATAAATACTATTGGCTCATTCATTAGACTGAAAGTCATGACTATGTATTCGTAGTGTTCATATCTTCTTATGAAAGTTATCTTCAAAATATCTTCCTTCCAAACTCAAAATTGGTGATATCCGGATTGAAAATTAATTTTAGAGAACCAATGTGCTACCCTTAAATGATCAAATAGACCATCAATGCGTGGAAGTGGATATCTATTCTTTAATGTTACTTGGTTGA
The DNA here is from genome assembly GCA_963277665.1 of Viscum album. NCBI lineage: Eukaryota > Viridiplantae > Streptophyta > Magnoliopsida > Santalales > Viscaceae > Viscum > Viscum album. The sequence goes on from OY728150.1 coordinate 688,526,465, forward strand.
GTTTATGATAATTAACACATAGTCTAATAGTTCCATCTGATTTCTTCATGAACAAGACTGGTGCTTCCCATGGAGAGTTACTTGGCCGAATGAAAACTTATCTTTCAAGATCCTCCAACTTCACTTTAAACCTCCTTAATTCTATTCATTCCATCCCATAAGATGGGACTGAAATATGAATAGTCCCTGGAATGAGATCGATCACAAATTCCACTTCCCTTATAGGTGGTATCATTATGAAATTATTGGGAAATACATATGGAAATTGATCTAAAATTTCAAGAAAACATCTATCCGTGATCACATCCATCGATTCCAAAGTCAACACCACCAACTGATTTGAGATCATTCTGACTACTGGTTCTAACCAACCCATTACACCTATCTTTACCACCGATTGTCCTCTAAAGAGATGCTCAGAGCTATCTTGATGTAAAACTAATCATTCTACTATAATAGTCGATGTGTTCCCTGAACATTTTCAACCAATCCATACCTAGGATTACATCAAAGATACTCATATCTTACACTGATGCATCCCATGTCTACTCAGCCTTATCAAAAGATATAGAACATGATCTACACACAAAGGCTCGACATTCCCTTTCACCAATAGGGGTTTGCAGTTTTATCATAGAGGGAATCATCTCATGATTCAAACATATAAAATAAATAGAATGAGGAGAAATTAAGGAATGAGATGCACCAATATCAAAGAAAACATGCATTATGGTAGAATTCAATAGATTTATGCCTCCCATTGTAGATGGTCTAGACTGATCATCCACAATCACTTGCTCACCTACATACAATTATTTCATCATTTCAAATTACTTCTTATTTCCTTGATGATTTATCCTTGCTGAGGATTAATGGTGTTCCTAGAATCACCATGGATAGCTATTTAATTCTAATGAGCCTGATTCTACTAGTCACGTCCTATCGATGCATAAGATGCTTGCAACACATGATAACTATCTTGAGCACCTGACCTCAGAGCACTATCAAAATTGCACTAAATATGTACCATCTTATTTTAGTTATGGCATGATATAGGTTGTGCTGAATTGTCTTCTTTCATGTGTTAGAATGATCCACATTGGAAACTTCCCAGCTGGTTCATTGGTTTTGGTGGAAGATTCATTGATTTTTCTTTTTGATTCTGATTCTCCTTCCCACCATGTAAATAGGTGTCCCTCTTACTCTTTCTCCCAACATTATACTTCCACCATATCCTATAGGTATAATCAGGCTTCCTCCTCCCATAGATCCCAAAATTTCCTAATCAACCACTTTAACGCTTTTTACCATCTCTGTATAATCTGTAACACAGAGTACCATAATCTTCAAGATAATTTCCTACCATAGCCCTTCTTCGAATATGTGTTCCTTAAAGGCCACAATAGTCTCAAATTCTAGTGAAATGTGAACTAAATTCATTAATTTATGAAAAAATTAAATGAAAAATATTTTTTTCATGCTTTAGGCTAAATAAGTCAATTATTACCTAGATTTTGAATATGTGAGGATAAAATTATTTCTTGAAAAATTCCTCAAAATCCTCCCAAGTAAGTCCTTTATCTAGTTTAGTCTGAACTGCTAAATCATATTACTGGAATGAAAGATCCTCAGGAATATATTTTCATGTTTATTGGTGTGCTGATAAAATCGAATATATGATTCATCCTCTTCATCCACACCTCTACCCTTTCTGGTTCCAAATAACCCCAAGAAGATAGGTGGATTCTGCTTCAGAAACATGATGGAATGATCCACCTATCTTGGCTCATACCTATAGTTCCCAATCTCCATAGCTTGGAATGATAGGACGGTACACTACACTAGAACATGGTTCACTTATGAATCTGGTGAAACCACATCCTTCACAGCTTCCTCCATTTGGTTTCTTCAATGACAACTAGGTGACATTTTCAAAACAAACAGTAAATTCTTCAAGTATCACACTCTAGGAACTGAAGGCGTAGAATTTTAAATTCTATCACATAAATATCAAAACATTTCTATCCAAATTTAATATTTTTTTTTAAAAAAACTACTCTTATTTTTGAAAATAAAACAATTTTGAAAATATATCAATTATGCCATTTTTCAAATACTTCCCTTTAAAAAGAATTTTTCTACATTTTTTTTCAAAAAACAAAATCATGATTAAAATAATATGTCATTACTAAAAATGAGATATGGAATACTAGTGTGAATTAATTCCTCTACAATTCATGTCATTCTCATATCATTGGATAGTCCCACAAAAACGAGATTACAATATCCTATAAGTGTCTCCAAAACACTTATATAACCAATACCCTGGTAAATTTAAGTTCATCATAAAAAGGATTACTACACTTTTTTTTGCTCTACATTTCATGTCCCTACAATCCTACTCCTCTATAACAACACAACCCAAAGAATAAACAAGAAGAAAGTTAAACACCAAGACTGATAAAATTGAATACTACTTGTTCCATAGAGAAAGGACCAAGTTGATACCATTTGTAATGACCCACCAATTCTAATTGTATTGAGAATACCATGAATCATTACGAGGCCTTATGCGACATCCCCAAGACACCAAAGGTTGAAATAAATGCTTAAGGGTTTCAAATACAATTTGGGGATGATTTACCCTTTAATAAAAAATTACTAACCAAACAAACCATAACCCATCATAACTATATGATTCATGATCAAAAGAAAGACAACCCAACAATTTATTTTATACCAAAGTGAACCCAAAATGCGATACAAGGGAAGGAAACAAATACTCAAATAAAACGATGTAAGATAACTAAAAAATATTCCAAAACAACTACAAGACATTGTAATCCACTAACACCATGCTTCATCATCAGTAAACAACCCAACAACTCATGAAGTAGTTCCAAAAACCTGTGGTACTCTACCTTAGCCCACATCCTAGAATATGACATCTACAAAAGCATCAAAGTGCATATCAACGGTGACTATAAAACTCCTTAGGTATTCCCTAATTAATTCTCTACTCACTCTACAATTATGTAATAATTAGCAAAATTTAAATAAAACAAATTATTCAAAAAAATTCCAAAAATAGTTTATAAGAAAATATAAACACTTCTCAAAATAGTTTATAAATAAATATTAATAAAAACCATGTTAACCAATTTTACAAAACGTTATTTTACATGTAAACAACAAAAAAAGTGTTAAACCCCTTTTTAAATATCTATCTTGGCATAACCATTTAATTATACATATCTAGAACTCCAATAATGCATGATTTGTTAAGATAGATCCATACTCATGAGTGGTTTCTCATAGATCTACCATTTATTCACTAGTTAATTAAATACCATGTTCCATTACAATATTTTAACCTAGAACAAGGTCCTACTTCAACCATTCCTTGTATTGAAATATGAATACACACACTATGTTTTCCAAAAACCCATTCAAATATCAATAATTTCATCTATTTCAATTAAATTGTTTGTTTATTGAAATATTACAATGAGAAAATTTAACAACCAAAGCATTTAAATAAACTAAAAACATTATTTAAAACATTTTAATTTAATCAACCTATCAAAATTCCAGAAAATCCCCAACTTAAAATATCCATTTATAATTAGGAACAAAATCTAATTTCAGGAACACCCAATTTTTTAGAATTTCATAATTCCCTAAATCATCTCTAAAGAGGGTTTCCAATGAATGTTTAACAGACAATTCATAATTAATACCACACAGAAAAAGAAATTTTAAATAATTTTTTATAGTTACAGTAATGGGATTTGAGGGTGAAGCCACCTACCTTGGTCATTTTGATGAAAACTGAAAACTTACGAAGAACACTCAGGAATACAGGTCAAAATTCAAAATAACCTCCTTCTATATCCTCAGGTATCATTAAGAACACCATATATAACCTTATTTGGAATCCAAACTCTTATATATACCCACATAGGGTGTATATATAGGAAAATAAGAGTAAAAGAGAAGTAGATCTAAGAAACTGTGGAAAAACGATGAAGTACAGGCATTTACCACAAGAATAGGCCTTCAAATATTAATGGAAAGACTTTGGATAGCTTATGCATTGAAGGTAAAACCTTATTTGGCCTTTAAGGAAGAAAACTATCGTTTTGGGGTCATTATATGCTGAAAAAGAGTATATATAAGTGCAAAATGAACCAGATCGACTTTTTAAGGAAGTGGATTCTAGATACACATCATTTTTTCAAATAGTTTGGGAAAACTGTATGCAGCCCAAGATCCTCTAGTTTTATCCCCAACACACTCCAAAATAACTCCAAACTCTCCCCATATTCACCCATAACATTTGTACACATGAAAATCACCATGAATGGGTTTCAAACCCAAAACCAAGGGTGGTACAAATGGTCTATGATTATTTCCTAGAACTGATGTGTTTTATATTTACTTATTTATTTGGATATATTAGATTTTAATTATAATAGACTGTTATTTCAATTTGATCTAGGGGTATAGTCTCTCTATTTTTTAGATAATGTCTAGATTAAAACTAAAGAGGGGGGAATTGATTTCCTAACAAAAAAATTTACTTAAGACCACCCCTTTCAAGGTATAAGTGTTAAAATATTATACATAATGAAAATAGGTGGAGGAAATATTAAATATTCATATTAAGTTATTGGTAAAAAGATAATTATAGTGTTTTGGGTAATAAAAATCACATAATCCACTATACCAATACTCTACTCCATGAGTTTGGTTAATTTCAATACAACAACGCTTTTTCTAGGGGGCTCCTGGACAAGTACAAACTACTATCACTTTTTACAAAGGTCTAGGAGGTTTAAAATAGTATATACCTTTACAATACGTATCCATGGCCTTAACACACAATCTTACAATTATTTCAAACTGAATAGTATGAATAAACTTCAGAGAAACTATTACAGCACAAAGTTGTATGAAGCGATAAATAATAGTGGAAGAAACATCTAGAGAAGATAAAAATCATCAAGGTATATCTTTGGAAGATCTTAAATGAATATAATAATCATTAAGACTAAAAATCCTTTATTTTGATCTTCTCTATGTCCAAAACTTATTCGTTATCATTATCAGAGTAATTTCAAGTGTGTACGCATCTTTGTGGGTCACTCATTCATATATTTTTTACGTAGTATCTAACTATTCCATATATATCTCTGATATGATTTTGAACATAAGTAGTGATATGATCATAATGACTGAGTTGATAATCCATTGAAAATATTATATAATAGGATATTAATTACATGCATCCATTCATTCCAAATATGGAATAAAATTCTACAATAACACTATCAGAGATATTATTATTCACATATTTCCTCTCATTAAAATTTGTACAAATCAATCATTACATAAATGGATAATCATTTTCTAGTATTTTCTAAAGTAATGAAATGAAATATCTAGAGATTAAAAATGAAATCATGAAATTTTGCCTTATATCTAATTATTAATAGGTTATCTGATTGGAAGTATTGTTCTTATAAGATAAACTTCAAAGAGACTTCATAAAATAAAATTGATATATTTCTTCTTCAGGGCATAAGATAAACTGAATTCAATCATTATATTGGGTAATTATTTAGTATAATATAAATATTTTATTTAGGTATGATACTTATCTTTCAATACTTCTTCTATTTTTAGTATGATAATATTTTATGAATATCCTTTTGGTAAGATAAAAACTTATCATAAATTCATTCTAACTGAAATTTCTGAGTTCTATCATAAAACATCTTAATAATTCCCTTATTAAGACAATATCTTATATAGTAAGGTAAAATGATTAATAGCGAGTCCTATTGTTTTGAGTAGATGGATGAAAATATTAGATTCTTCTAAGATAAAAATTAATTCTGTAGAAATACCATTTTAAACGGTGTAAGATAAACAATTCTAGAGTAAGGCTAATATTAATTCTTTTGTTAATATTATTTTCTAAAAAAATTAAGTAAAAATCATTTTAATTAAAATAGGTATTTTTTTGAATCATAAAAACACATAAAAACAGAGATATTTTTGAAACAAAATAAGTTGTTCTAACAATCTACCCTTTTGACGATCAAAAAAACCATTAAATAGATTTTTTTTCAAAAGGAGCTTCAAAGAAAATTTTAAGCCTTTTAAGCTTCTTCCATTAAAATAATCCTTCTAAATTAGGTGTACTTTTTTTTATTCTTCCCATTTAAAATATTTTTATAATTTAAATTTTTAAATTTTCCTTTTTCTTCTCTCAAAAATAAAAGTTAAATATTTAGATTTTTTATTCTCTATTTTCTTATACCCATTTTTATGATATAATAAACAAGAATAATAAAAGAATAAAATCAATTTTGAACATGAATTTTTATAAAGTGTTAATGTTAATAATTGTGAATAGAAATTGGCATGAAGTTGTGTTAAAAAAATAAATGGAGATCATTAAGTAATTAAGTATACTCAAACCTTACCAATGAATTAAAATAGATACTAAGAATAAAATAAGAACACAATGAAAATAATAAAAAATAGATTCAATAAAAAATTATAACATAATGAATGAAAAAATATAAGACAATAATATTCGTGTAAATGAAAAATAAGTTGATTCGCATTGAAAAAATATTCACCAACACATTAATCTAAAATATAAATGTATTAAAATCATAAAAATTGAGTATGGAATCATTAAAATGTTTTAAAAACACCATTTAGATAATTTAGTATGTATATTCAACCAAACATGATTTTAATGTTTATAGAAATCCATTCCTACTAGGAACGCAAATTTGGAAGGTGTGTCAGCTCTAGAATATTAAATGATTCCTTGGAGGGGTTTTATTAAAATATATTGGTTTTCCATAGGGTAAAGATGATGGATTTAGAGGGTCATTATAATTTCCTCCAACCAAATCACCCAACATTAGTAAAGATTCTCCAAGTCTATCTCAATCACTACAAGAGATCCATATCGAAGTTGATTAGATGTTGAGATAAGATTTCCATGATCTCTCAATTTCAAATTTATCTATAGCCCTAAAGGATAGTTTATAATATAAATTGTGTATATTCCAAGATAATTATTTAAAAAAAATTTATTTCCCTTCGATAAATGTCAGTAGGGTCAAATATTATCTTTAGCCTTTGAGAAGTAGAGGCATTGTGATCAACAACAGGAGGTCAGAAAGACGTCTCCGATGATTTTGAAATAATAAATCATCAGAACCATCTATCTTTCTCTCTATTTTATATTTAAAATAGTAAAAAATCATTGTAAATCAATTTGAATCCTACTAAGATAAATTTCGATGTAAATTTTGTATATCTCTCTTCTTGGAAGAACTAACTACCAACTTCATCAATGCTTCATTCGGGTTACTTGACATACCACTTGAAGGATAAATAAAAACTCATTTATTTTCCTCTTATAGACACATGATGTTTCTAAGGCTAAAAAACGCATCATCCAATAATTCCTTTTCATCTTCTAATTATTCTGACTTGAAATTTCTTATAACCACTTTATGTAAATATTGAAGCTTATTTTCCAAAACATCAATGTTATTATCTATGGATCTATCCATTCTCTATAGTCCCATAATGATAAAAATTACATATTTTTTCAAATTAGATATAAGATTTTTAAATTTTCAAGGATCTTATTTCCAATATAGATTGATCAATTGATACAATATAACATTGAGGAAACACAGACACTATTCTCATTTCAGCTATTACATCTCTTTGAAAATCCTAAACCATTTTTCAGGAGATGAGTTTTCATTTCATTAATTAAAATTTGGAATTCATCTTGTTTTTTCCCCAATACACTTCTTCTAATATAGAAATTACATCCAATTAATTGGTGTATTCTTCAGAAGGATCTTTTGAACATTTCTCTAACATAGAATGAACCAACAACTTTACTTCTTTATGATCATCTTTTGAGACAACATGATCATTAAAAGTACTTATTTCATTTGTGGAATTTAGAAACTATAGTTTTAATGATTTCAATTTAGAAACTAACTTTTATTATATTTAACCATATTTTTCATCAGTTTTACTTAATTGAGCTATAAGAATTGAAGATCGTGTATGATAAGAACGAGTAAGAGAAAAAGTATCTTGATGAACTTCTTTGCTTTTAGTGTCAACAACTTGATTATTTCTAACAACATTGGATCCCTGTTTCTGATGCTTTTTCCAGGGCGCACATCCTTCTGTGAGGACATGCTAGTGTTTTCCCTGCATTCCCAATTTCAAAATTTGGGCGTCCTCTATCGATCATTCCTGAATGTTTTCTCCTTGATTGAAATGGGATGATGGAATGCCGGTTCCTCATTCTGTGGATTCCTCCTCGAAACTCATCACATAGTCTATGTCTCCCTTATATATTTGAGTCATTGTTTTGGAATCTAATTCTTGGTGCAACATCTTTTTGAACAATGGTTAATTAACCTACTTCTGTTAGGACATTCCATGGGGTCTTGATAGGGCAGTGACCTATGATTGGGGTATATGGTATCATCAGGCCTATTGGGGCATCTCTGGATGCGTGAATGTTGGTCAACTGTATTCTCCCTCATATAATGTTATCTCATCGTCATTTAAACCTGAGGAATCCAACATCGATTGAGGGGTATATTATTCCATAGGTATGGCTCTGAGGTTTTCCATAGCTTCCTATGTTTATCACAGGGTATGATGTGAGTTTAACGCCTTGCAGAGACATAATTAGAGTGATAAGAGCACCTCATAGGGATAGATAAGATCGGTACATCCCTAGTAGGGAGAACCTATAATGTTTATGAGATGGATGGATCACAATGAACAATATGAGCAGACCCAGGATGGTGTGTCCCATAAAAGGAAGATATCACACCATGAAGTCTGATATGGACACCACTGAGGGTAGATCAGGGAGAGTTCACCCCAAAAAGGGGGACAGTAGATGGATAGATCAGAATGCTCAATGAGGGTGGACCTAGGGTGGTGTGTAACAAAAAGGTAATATTTCACACTATGAGGGATTATGTAGACACCTCAAAGGACAAATCAAGGAAAGTGAACCATTGAAAGGGGAACACCAGGGCTTACCATTGGCTAGGATTGAACCTCAAAGAGGCTTCTTACGTACCTTGTTTAAAAGGTAGGGATCAAACCCTATGTAATTCAAATGGGTGAGTCTTGAAATTGGGCTGTAGACAATGGAAAAAGACCTAAAGAAATGTTGGGGCTTACACATGGATAATGGCCCATCACAAGAGTCAAGATCTTTTTTGGATGGTTATGGATTGTTTGGGGATTATGTATGGCTAACTTCTCGAGAAATGGAATGATGGCACAATGATGTGGTTACCCGGGTAGGAATCATGATGACTAATGGATGACATGATGACGTATATAATATGTATGGAATAGAACTGATGTGAAGATGATAGTGGTGAGGGGAATGAACCTCCGGGAGGCTTCCTATGTATCTTAGTGGGTGGGAATCAAATTACATGTATTTTGGTGAGGCGATGAGTCACTTTAGGAGTCTGTTCGTGAGAATGGATGCATGGATGGGAACTGAAGGAAGTATAACCCCCATGTTAAGGCAAGACCTTCCTGAAACAAAAATGATCAATGGAAAGACCATGATGGGACATGGGTTGTAGAGACCCGAAGCTTGACGTACATGGACATTACATTACATTTGCGGAATACTTAGTACATAACAAAAACACACACTAAAGGATCGTAATAGTTTAGTGTCTTTGGAAACTCGGAACGTAATCTTCTAATCGTGGTGAAAGTTCTTCAATATCTCCCATAAAGGACATCCCTTTTTTCTACCTAAAACCTTTCTTTATATCCTGGGGAAAAGAAAACATAAAAGAGTGAGCTCAAATGCTCAGTAAGGGTAAACAAAGGAAATAAAAATCATATCATATCTTTTTGAAAATCAAAACCTGCAAAAGAGATCATAATTTCATAACATGGGATAAATCATAGTAGTGAAATGAAATCATAACTTAAAACATTACTCATTGTGGCATACACACATAATCATAGATAATCATTTCTTGTTAGTCAAGACTCATTGCCAAGACTATCTTAGTGGACAAAGTCCCTTTCTGAATCGAGTAATTCTCATTTCAGTCCTGTTTCACTGAACCGGTATAACCTACCATTCCAGCCATGTCTAACTCATGAGATATAAAATCTTTACCCAATGCATTGGAGGGAGATATAGGTCCCACCCATCTCTTAATTAATCCTTTCTTATGTGTGCCACAAAATCATAAATCGTACATCATTGCATAACCCATGTAATAAAAATGGGATTCTTAAACAACATGACATCATAAAACCATTCATATAAGATAAAGGAATTCATAAACATAATTCCATCACAACATAGTCAAATCAATGTAAAAATATGGATAGAAACAGAAACCTTTATTATCTTAGATGGAAAATAATTTTGATAAAACACTTGAAATGAATTCTTGAGGAAAATATCCTTTCTTCTTCAAAATCAATTTCTTTTCACAAAACATCATACAATTTTAAAAGAAAGAGATTTTATTAAAAATAGTCATGAAATATTTTGGAGGAAGGTTTATGAAAATAAGGTTTTCTAAAACCGTAAAAATCCGTTCGTTCCGTTTAAGTTAAAAAAAACATTCTTCGTACTTTTGTCGGAAAAATCAAAAAAATACCTCGTACGGAAAACGACAAAAGACTCCTTTCATTTCCTTTACTAAAAACTCACCGAAGGGTAAAATTGGATTTAAACAATTGTAGTTGGATGGAAATAATATTACATATTTATGAAACATGGATGTGGATGATAAAATACACCCCAGTAAATGCCAAAGTAAAAACAATCTCGGATAAAAATGAGATTGTGATATTTCCCTTACCTTAGGTCCGACTTGCTTTGTAAGTGTCTGAACCTCCTGTATAATGATTTAAATCATGTTATTGACTTATTACAGAATCATATTCATTGTTATTATATCATATATGGTTCACTTATGACATTATATTACCCGTTCTTTTGTAAATTCCATGTTAAAGAAGCGTTTTGGGTAAAATCGTTTCATTTATCGTAGGTGTTTTGACTTGTTGTTCTTGACATCATTATTACTTATATCATGATTTACTTACTTCCAGAATATAAAATATGATTTATATATCATATATATTCAGTATATATATATATATAATAGGTAGATAAATAAAATGAAAAACACCGTTCATGGAGACGGTAGTCCGTACGTACGCATGAACGCTGTTTTCCTTTCCTTATTGTCTTGAAATGGAAGTAAGTAGATGACATACATATGTATATATATACATAAATCCAGTAGCCTTATAATGTCATATATTTCATTATTATTTCTTATATATACATTATAATCATTCTTAAATGGTTAACATGGAGAATGAATCTCATCGCGTCGTGGAGACGGTATTCCGTACGTACGCACGAGTGATGATATCATTTCTATAAATATTGAATTGAATTGGAGTGGATTATACAATATATCAGAATCAATATGATGTTGTAATAACTATGTATAGTTATTCTTTACACCATTATACCCATCCATGTAAGGTGGTGGTGGAAAATAGATTACACCACGGCGTGGAGACGGTATTCCGTACGCACGCACGCGCGGTGATTTCTTTTTCCGTAGGATGGATAGATGGTGAAATAGGGTTGTTTCATACTTATAATAACATATCAGTATATGAGTGATACTGATGTTATTACTTCATAATGAAACAACCTACGAAGAAGAAGTGGAAGAAGAAATAAAGATGAAAGAATTGGTAACGGTAATTACCTCTTCTTTGAATTGCCTCTTTGAGACCTCCTCTTAGGGAACTAAAATTGGTCTTTGAGGAAGACCAGAACCTCTAGGATGTTTCTAGGGAAGTGGAGAAGAGATTTTGGCAGGGGTTGGCCGAGCTTGAGTGCTCAAATTGGTGTGAGGAGGAGGGGGAGGAGGTGTCCTTTTATAAGGGAGGAGAGGGGCACCTTAGGAATACCTCAAAATATTATTTTATATTAAAGTCAAAATCGGTTTATAATGGTTCCAAAGGGTCTTATTTCTAAGCTAAAGTGGGGATGGGTCGAAATCCTATCAACCAATAAGATTTAGACAAGTTTAGGGAATTATTTTAACCTTATCAATTAGATTTAACTCTAAGTTAAATAATTTAACTTTTACCGTGTCTTTTTGTTTTCTTTCACTATATGGTAAATACACTTACTATAACATGCCAAACGAACCCCAAATTGTTTATTATTAATACATATATCCTTATCTAAGTCATTCGGACGAACCTTAGATTTTTAGGAATAAAATATCAATTAATAATATAATATTTGATTTAAAAACTATTTTGTGTCAATTTTGACACTATTTGATATATTATTTTTGTGAAAGTCATAACAGAATTATATGTTCGAACCAAGTTGATTAAATCAACACTAATATATCATAGTAACCTAGAAAATTAGTGGAATTCATAAAAAGTCTTAAATTACATTTATTTTGGTATTTATATTATCAATTATGTCAATATTTCATTAATAAGATAATTACTGCATCATCTTTGTGTCATAAATAAATTATATTATTTGATGTCTAAAAATTACAAATAAAATACCATCATGTAGGAAATCTTTTTAGCTTTATAATGAATATTTATAGTCGAATTCATCTTATGTATAACCCCATATTAAAAATGATTTACTTATTAAACATTGATTTTAACTATTTTAACCCTTCTTTAAATAAATTAATAATAAATGTCCTAATCTAATCCAAGTGGGCCTAAATGGTCATATTTTAGTCCTAAGTTTGTTTTTGGTCGAATTACACTTGTCCAATAGAATTAGGACATGTGTTAGGGTAATATTAATATCATATTTACTCTTAGTTACCCTATTTACTATTAACCGTGGTAAAAAAAGTAAAAAGTTACTATTCACCAAAAAATTATTTTCATCTCATTGAACCACATTTTAGTCCTTGATATTAACCGTGTCTCTCGGATTTTCGAAATTCCATTCACAGAAGCGGTAAAATTAAGTTTTATGCAAAATTCAGTTTTTAACCTACCACTTAGTAGTTTCACTATTCATCAAAAATTGATGTTTTTCAGAACAATGCCAAAATTTCATCCCAAGCTATATTTCATATTCCGAATTCAAAAATGAAGTCTATTTTACCAAATTCATAACATAAAAGTTGCATTAATTAATTTTATAATTAAATCCCGCTGTTAAAACAAATAGCGTGTTTTTTAAGAAACAATATCTATCAAAAGATTGACACTTGTTTATGTCTAGTTTAAATGTGAAATTACATCCAATGACCAACATTGTATTAAATTGTAAAAATATATTCTAAATATACTTTAAAACCACTCAAATTAATAATTTATCACTATTAATTATTTCGATTAAAAAAGTTGTTTTTAATTAAAATTTAGTAATTTTCACTATTCATCAAAATATGAAAGTTATCCGAAAAGTACCAAAATTTCACCTTAGGCTAAATTCGATACTCCGAATCCAAAAATAAAGTTCATTTTGAAAAATAAGATTTAATGGATTTCAAAAAGTGGTTATTACTATTCATAACGGCTAGTTTTAATAATATTTGTATAGCATATCGTTGTTTAGTGAAACTCAGGATTACGTACCACACACGCTATCGAGGAAGGTTGCGATTGCGTGTAATGCAAGGCAAGTCAAGGATGCGTGTTGTGCAAGATCCTTTTGGTGTAGCGTATAACACAAGACATTAGTAAAATAAAAAAGAATATTTTTCATAAAATCTCGGGCTGTTACATTCTACCCCCCTTAAAATGAATTTCGCCCTCGAAATTCGTCGGGGTTATAAATGGTTTACTATTCGAAAGTTTCTTTAATAGAAACCCACATCGTAAAAGGGAATACCAAAACTTGGCTTTAAAAACTAAAGTATGAAATGTAACGATTACCCAAATAAACTAATCACTGGGTTTCCACATAGGTGAAAATATGGATATGGAAGAGAAATCTAACCATCATGATCTGATGGAGAGTGGTAGAGAACATGGCTATGGAAAAGCCAGTAATCACAAATCCATAAATTTGTGACGATCTAAGGTACCATCTGATTCATCAGGTATAAGAGAACTAGGACAACATTTTTGGTTTTCAAGATCATTTCCCTAAAGTTAAAGAATTTAAATTAGAATAAATAATTACTTTATTTTGGTACAATCTCGCTGTTGTTCGTGCCTTTAACAATTTCCACTTCATCTCTTAAATAAATGAAGTTGAATTTGTTATTCGTGAAGTGTTAGCAGATCATGTGATAGAATGACGGGTCATTCCACCTGTCTCAAACAAAAGGTTAGAAAAAATTATATACATAAGTCGATCTATAGTGAGATTAATCACATATGGTTCCTAAAATGGACTTATACTTCATATATCATACTGCTTAATATAATAAAACTAGTTTCTACTAAACAGGGACTTCCTGTAGGTCAGTGGTAGGCGATAAAGGTCTGTCGCACTTCGGTTGTGGGTTCGATTCCCACAGCCTTGTCCGAAGCGATGGGCTGTCGCCCGTCCTGCAGGTTGTCCTTTTTCTAAAACTACGTTACTATAACATCCCATCAATAATATCGAAAATCTTCTATCCTTAAACAATACTAACTTATGTCCAACATAATCCAGTCTAATCTTTAGGCTTATACATAATACTGCAGTCCACTCTCATAATATAGTAACAACGATTACCAGAGATTTAATATTGTCGTTGATCCCCTCATATCACAAGATGTGTCTTGTTGGTCACATTCCAAACATTCAAAGTCCTTAATCGTGTATTCTCTTGAATACCTTAGTGAAAACATGAGTGTAGTTAAAAGTTAACACTTTCCACATACCAAAATCCTCAAAATTCTATATACTCATACCATGATATCACTTAGTCCTTATATCAATCATGAGCTCATGAATACTATCAAACATTTAATTTTCTCATTATCCCTTCATTATGCGCATATCATCTACATTCCAAAAATATCTGAATAACCTTTCATGGATACTGGTAACATTAATCATATACTTTCAAAACACAAGGAAAGACAACAGTGTAACAATCCATAGATGTCTCTTTATTCCAAAATTACACATGATAAACATGTAATCATTCCACTACATTCTCAAACCATTGACCGAGCTTCAAAAATTCTTTCATCTCACATATCATTTGTAGTCTCTTCATCATCATCCACATAAATACTACCCATATGACCATACTGATTCTCTTCATGAGTCTTTCCCTTAGGGCATTTGTTTGCATAATGCCCATATATTCCACATTTAAAACACTTAACCATTTTTGATGTCGTAGCAATACCATTATCCTCATCCATGGTGTTAACCGACCCTTTTCCTTTGCACTTACTTGCTTTGTGTCCTTCTATTCCACACCCAAAGCATCTTCCAGTTCCCTTGAAACATTCTCCTTGATGCCTCTTCCCACATGATTTACATAGGGGAAAATGAACTTTCTTTCCTCTATGATCATCATGGAACTCCATCTTTCTCTTATTAGTCGAGTCAGGAAACATACCAAATTTTACTTTATTGATCATGTTGTGAGATTGCTGATTCGTCATAATAATGATGTTTTGACATCCAAATCCCATTTCATTTGGTTGCTCATGATGAATATCATTCCATTGTCCATCATATCCACCATTATTGTGAATCATCTTGTTTCCAGCCATTTTCTAAAACCCAAACAGAATAGTGTTAGATGCAAAAATCGTAATAAAGGGGGAGTAACTTAAATATCTATCATATTTGGTTTAATCTAATATCGTTACCATAGTTATAGAACTATATCCTATACGTATACTTATCCTTAGGGGCATCCCTAGACATACCTTAGAAATATCTCTAGGGATCTCACTAACGTTTTCGCATCCTAGTTTCCAAAGGTTGACTAAACCTTTCCTCTGATACCAACTGTAGAGACCCGAAGCTTGACGTACATGGACATTACATTACATTTGCGGAATACTTAGTACAAAACAAAAACACACACTAAAGGATCGTAATAGTTTAGTGTCTTTGGAAACTCGGAACGTAATCTTCTAATCGTGGTGAAAGTTCTTCAATATCTCCCATAAAGGTCATCCCTTTTTTCTACCTAAAACCTTTCTTTATATCCTGGGGAAAAGAAAACATAAAAGGGTGAGCTCAAATGTTCAGTAAGGGTAAACAAAGGAAATAAAAATCATATCATATCTTTTTGAAAATCAAAACCTGCAAAAGAGATCATAATTTCATAACATGGGATAAATCATAGTAGTGAAATGAAATCATAACTTAAAACATTACTCATTGTGGCATACACACATAATCATAGATAATCATTTCTTGTTAGTCAAGACTCATTGCCAAGACTATCTTAGTGGACAAAGTCCCTTTCTGAATCGAGTAATCCTCGTTTCAGTCCTGTTTCACTGAATCGGTATAACCTACCATTCCAGCCATGTCTATCTCATGAGATATAAAATCTTTACCCAATGCATTGGAGGGAGATATAGGTCCCACCCATCTCTTAATGAATCCTTTCTTATGTGTGCCACAAAATCATAAATCATACATCATTGCATAACCCATGTAATAAAAATGGGATTCTTAAACAACATGACATCATAAAACCATTCATATAAGATAAAGGAATTCATAAACATAATTCCATCACAACATAGTCAAATCAATGTAAAAATATGGATAGAAACAGAACCCTTTATTATCTTAGATGGAAAATAATTTTGATAAAACACTTGAAATGAATTCTTGAGGAAAATATCCTTTCTTCTTCAAAATCAATTTCTTTTCACAAAACATCATACAATTTTAAAAGAAAGATATTTTATTAAAAATAGTCATGAAATATTTTGGAGGAAGGTTTATGAAAATAAGGTTTTATAAAACCGTAAAAATCCGTTCGTTCCGTTTAAGTTAAAAAAAACATTCTTCGTACTTTTGTCGGAAAAATCAAAAAAATACCTCGTACGGAAAACGACAAAAGACTCCTTTAATTTCCTTTACTAAAAACTCACCGAAGGGTAAAATTGGATTTAAACAATTGTAGCTGGATGGAAATAATATTACATATTTATGAAACATGGATGTGGATGATAAAATACACCCCAGTAAATGCCAAAGTAAAAACAATCTCGGATAAAAATGAGATTGTGATATTTCCCTTACCTTAGGTCCGACTTGCTTTGTAAGTGTCCGAACCTCCTGTATAATGATTTAAATCATGTTATTGACTTATTAAAGAATCATATTCATTGTTATGATATCATATATGGTTCACTTATGACATTATATTACCCGTTCTTTTGTAAATTCCATGTTAAAGAAGCGTTTTGGGTAAAATCGTTTCATTTATCGTAGGTGTTTTGACTTGTTGTTCTTGACATCATTATTACTTATATCATGATTTACATACTTCCAGAATATAAAATATGATTTATATATCATATATATTCAGTATATATATATATATAATAGGTAGATAAATAAAATGAAAAACACCGTTCATGGAGACGGTAGTCCGTACGTACGCATGAACGCTGTTTTCCTTTCCTTATTGTCTTGAAATGGAAGTAAGTAGATGACATACATATGTATATATATACATAAATCCAGTAGCCTTATAATGTCATATATTTCATTATTATTTCTTATATATACATTATAATCATTCTTAAATGGTTAACATGGAGAATGAATCTCATCGCGTCGTGGAGACGGTATTCCGTACGTACGCACGAGTGATGATATCATTTCTATAAATATTGAATTGAATTGGAGTGGATTATACAACATATCAGAATCAATATGATGTTGTAATAACTATGTATAGTTATTCTTTACACCATTATACCCATCCATGTAAGGTGGTGGTGGAAAATAGATTACACCACGGCGTGGAGACGGTATTCCGTACGTACGCACGCGCGGTGATTTCTTTTTCCGTAGGATGGATAGATGGTGAAATAGGGTTGTTTCATACTTATAATAACATATCAGTATATTAGTGATACTGATGTTATTACTTCATAATGAAAAAACCTACGAAGAAGAAGTGGAAGAAGAAATAAAGATGAAAGAATTGGTAACGGTAATTACCTCTTCTTTGAAGTGCCTCTTTGAGACCTCCTCTTAGGGAACTAAAATTGGTCTTTGAGGAAGACCAGAACCTCTAGGATGTTTCTAGGGAAGTGGAGAAGATATTTTGGCAGGGGTTGGAAGAGCTTGAGTGCTCAAATTGGTGTGAGGAGGAGGGGGAGGAGGTGTCCTTTTATAAGGGAGGAGAGGGGCACCTTAGGAATACCTCAAAATATTATTTTATATTAAAGTCAAAATCGGTTTATAATGGTTCCAAAGGGTCTTATTTCGAAGCTAAAGTGGGGATGGGTCGAAATCCTATCAACAAATAAGATTTAGACAAGTTTAGGGAATTATTTTAACCTTATCAATTAGATTTAACTCTAAGTTAAATAATTTAACTTTTACCGTGTCTTTTTGTTTTCTTTCACTATATGGTAAATACACTTACTATAACATGCCAAACGAACCCCAAATTGTTTATTATTAATACATATATCCTTATCTAAGTCATTTGGCCGAACCTTAGATTTTTAGGAATAAAATATCAATTAATAATATAATATTTGATTTAAAAACTATTTTGTGTCAATTTTGACACTATTTGATATATTATTTTTGTGAAAGTCATAACAGAATTATATGTTCAAACAAAGTTGATTAAATCAACACTAATATATCATAGTAACCTAGAAAATTAGTGGAATTCATAAAAAGTCTTAAATTACATTTATTTTGGTATTTATATTATCAATTATGTCAATATTTCATTAATAAGATAATTACTGCATCATATTTGTGTCATAAATAAATTATATTATTTGATGTCTAAAAATTACAAATAAAATACCATCATGTAGGAAATCTTTTTAGCTTTCTAATGAATATTTATAGTCGAATTCATCTTATGTATAACCCCATATTAAAAATGATTTACTTATTAAACTTTGATTTTAACTATTTTAACCCTTCTTTAAATAAATTAATAATAAATGTCCTAATCTAATCCAAGTGGGACTAAATGGTCATATTTTAGTCCTAAGTTTGTTTTTGGTCGAATTACACTTGTCCAATAGAATTAGGACATGTTTTAGGGTAATATTAATATCATATTTACTCTTAGTTACCCTATTTACTATTAACCGTGGTAAAAAAAGTAAAAAGTTACTATTCACCAAAAAATTATTTTCATCTCATTGAACCACATTTTAGTCCTTGATATTAACCGTGTCTCTCGGATTTTCGAAATTCCATTCACAGAAGCGGTAAAATTAAGTTTTATGCAAAATTCAGTTTTTAACCTACCACTTAGTAGTTTCACTATTCATCAAAAATTGATGTTTTTCAGAACAATGCCAAAATTTCATCCCAAGCTATATTTCATATTCCGAATTCAAAAATGAAGTCTATTTTACCAAATTCATAACATAAAAGTTGCATTAATTAATTTTATAATTAAATCCCGCTGTTAAAACAAATAGCGTGTTTTTTAAGAAACAATATCTATCAAAAGATTGACACTTGTTTATGTCTAGTTTAAATGTGAAATTACATCCAATGACCAACATTGTATTAAATTGTAAAAATATATTCGAAATATACTTTAAAACCACTCAAATTAATAATTTATCACTATTAATTATTTCGATTAAAAAAGTTGTTTTTAATTAAAATTTAGTAATTTTCACTATTCATCAAAATATGAAAGTTATCCGAAAAGTACCAAAATTTCACCTTAGGCTAAATTCGATACTCCGAATCCAAAAATAAAGTTCATTTTGAAAAATAAGATTTAATGGATTTCAAAAAGTGGTTATTACTATTCATAACGGCTAGTTTTAATAATATTTTTATAGCATATCGTTGTTTAGTGAAACTCAGGATTACGTACCACACACGCTATCGAGGAAGGTTGCGATTGCGTGTAATGCAAGGCAAGTCAAGGATGCGTGTTGTGCAAGATCCTTTTGGTGTAGCGTATAACACAAGACATTAGTAAAATAAAAAAGAATATTTTTCATAAAATCTCGGGTTGTTACATGGGTGATAGGTTTGGACCTCATAGAGGCTTTCTACGTATCCCCATGATGGGAAATAAATGTTCATGTAGGTTAAGATGGGGCATGGAATTATGGGGTACACAAAGGAAAGTGACCCATAGACATGTTGGGTATTACGCATGGTTAGAATCCTATCCCAAGAGGGGCACTCTCGGTTGGAGGAGTATAGATTAAGTATGAGGATTATGCATGGTTTTCTGCCTAGTAGCTGATTTGAAAGCACTAAAGGGTGGACCAGAGGTGTGGATCCTAACAACGGGGGAACCAATGTTTACTAGTGTTTGGGTTTGAACCTCAGGGAGGCTTCTGACATACCCTATCCTATTAGAAGGAGATCAAAACCTAAATAGTTCAAAAGAATTCAGTTTAACATCATGTGGGATGAGGGTGAACCAATATGAAGTGGTCGTGACTGATGGATGATGGGATTGAACATCAGGTAGGATTACTATATAACTTTCCTGGAAAGGTAAATGATCAAAGTACACATAGTTCAAATATAGGGGATGATTCTTAAACACTAAGGTGGCCCAAAGAGGATTTCATGGTCAATATTTAATCTAAGAGCACACGATTCAAGCTCGGGGTGATAAAAATGATGCGACTGTAAACCTGATAATTACATCATGAATTGTGCATCCACGGGATTTGGTGTGGGGCTTACGAATGGCTAGAGGCCCAGGGAGAGGTAAATTGGATGTTAATCAAGGAGGGAAGCCTAGGTGTGCTACTAAGGATCGATAATGGTTAATAGGTCTTACACATGGAATCACCCCAGGTGATGGTAAGGAGAGGCAATGGGGGATGGGTTTTACGCATGGAAGATTCTCATGAGCCACTAAGGAAAGACAATGGTGTGTGGGTCTTACGCATGGAAGCTTTGTAGGTACTATTATGGAGCAATAATGGTGCATGGGGCGTACACATGTGAGCTCCCTAGATGCCGCAATGGAGTGGAAATAGTGGATACTTCTTACGCAAGGAAGATGCATGGGTTCTACTAAGGAGAAGAAATGGTGAATATGGATTAGGCACGGAAGCATCCTGTGTGTTGCTAAGGAGTAGAAATAGTGAAAGGGGATTATACATGGAAGTTGTCTGGGTGCCACTAAGTAGAGGAAATGGTGAAAGAGGCTTACACATGGAATTTCTCTATGTGAAGCTAAGGAGTGACAATTATTTATGTGGCTTACACATGGAAGATGCCCGGGTGTCACTAAGGAGAGGAAATGATAGATGGGGATTATGTATGGAAGCATCCTAGGTGCCGCTATGCAGTGGAAATGTTGAATGGGGCCTATGCATGGAAGTTGTCCATGTGCCACTAAGGAGTGGAAATGATGGATGGGGTCGATGCATGGAAGTAGCAAGGGTGATACTAATGACTGGAAATGATGGATGGGCTTACAGATGGAAGCAGCCCACGGTACCGCTATAGAGCAGTAATGGTGAATGGGGATTACACATGGAAGCAGGTCGGGTGCTACTATGGAGTGATAATGGTGAATTGGGATTATGCATGGAAGTGGCCCGAGTGTCACTATGGAGCAGTAATGGTAAATGGGGCTTACATAAGGAAGCTACCTGAGTTCCTCCATGGAGAGACAATGTTGAATGGGTCTTAAGAATAGAAGATGCTCGAGTGCCGGTATGGAGCGGCAATGTTGAATGGGGATTCCACATGGAAGATACCTGGTTTCCACTAAGATGTTGTAATGATGGGTGGGTAATATGTATGGAAGCATCTGATGTGACACTATGGAGGAGAAATAGTGACTTGGGATTACACATGAAAGCTGCCCAGGGGCCGATATGGAGAGGAAACGGTGAATGAGGATTATGCATTGATGTTATCTGATTTCCACTATGTAGCGGGAATGGTGAGTGGTGCTGATGCATGGAAGCTGGTTGGGTGCCTCTATGGAGCATCACTGGTGAATGGGGTTGTCACATGGATGTTGCACCTAATTTATTTCACATGTCTGGCCATTAGGGAATCCCAAATCAATTGTGGGTTGAGGTATATAACTAAGTTCTATACCTATGCACTAGTTCACAAGTGGGATAATGCTAAGGGAGTCGGAATTAGTTCGGAAAAAGGGAGATGAAAAGTGTGAATCACATTCCAACAATTTGGAACACAATGGGTGAAGCATGACAAAGGGAGACAACTATTGGCCATATTTGAATTACAACATCCACATCACGTTATCCTGAGATGGAAGAAAATAAAATAGGTTTAACCACAGTGGGTATTTGAAACATGAGGCCAAACTCAAAGTGTCATCCAAGGTTTTATGTGGTGTTGGCCCAGAATAGTAGGTGAGCTGAAACGACATGGGACTAGGCCGTTAGGGGGTCCCTTCAGACATGAAAGTGGATGGAGATCCAAATGAAGGACACACAATGTGTGAGGTGGAGTGATGGAATGTTTTAATGGATTCCAAAACTCTTGAAATTATACCACTATAATCATGGAATGAGGAATCATTTTCTTGTCACATAATCCATCTTTTATTTGGAGAAAGAGGCATCCTCTTATTGAATGACAAGTCATGATACAGTTTAAAGTCATGTAGTGAGGACTATTGGATTCTTATTCTTGGTGCATATGGCATCTCTTGTTTAGAACAAGAGGAATCCTATGTTTTTCATAAAAGGTGTACTACAATTTAAAGTCATACAGATATGACTATAGGAATCATATGCTTGGCGCATAAGGCATCTCTTGTTTAGAGAAAGGCGTACCCTATGTGTGTCATACATGGTGTACAAGAGTTTGATGTCATATTGATAGGACTATTGACATCTATGACTGGCACATAAGGCATATTTTATTGGATAAAGATGAATCCTATGTTTGTCATGTAGGATGTGCTATAGTTTATAGTCATGAAGCGAGGGCTATTGGGAATAAGGTTCCTAAAATGGATGGTGTTAGGAATTACATAAGAGCATCCCATTCTGGTTCAACCTACTATAGTGGTCAGGTGATGGGGTTTGGATGAGTTTCTTGAGGATTTTTTCAGCTCAAGGTACTTAGGGAATTGATGATGAGAATCTCAACTCATGACATGGGAAAGGGATTAAGAGGAATAAGTTGACTCAAGGTGTTTCATGGAGTGCATAGAAGTATCTCCAATCATGGTATTTCATAGGTGGAAGGTGGATTAACATAAGGGAGCAATGTCAAATATTTGCGACCTAGCCCAAAAAGTTAACAGAGTGATTCTCTATTTCAATGTGGGTCAGTGATAGTAGTGAAGGGACTAGCCTGAAGGGTCGCGACCGCAGCTCGGTACTGATCCTGAGCGAGGTGTAGGGGAAAAACCCCCATGCTATGGACTAGTGGGCCTGAATGGTGGTTATTCGCAAAGGATAGCGTCTTTCAATGGAATGGGGTTCATAGAGCTTAGGGTATCATGAATAATCGAGATTCTCAAAGCATGGGGATTCATGGAGATCATGATATCATAGAGCATGGAGCTTGTGATGCTTTGGGTATTGCAGAGCATGGGGATTTGTAGAGCTTAGGGTCTTGAGAAGCAACATCACACAGGAAAAGTGCTCGCATAACATGGAACTACCTTAGTAGAAGGCGCATTATTAGGATAGTGCTCTATGAAGTCTTAATGCTCCACAGAGCCTCGATCAACCTAAATGGGGCTCCCTTATTTGTAATAGATAGAGGCCTTCCCGGTGCTCAGGAGCATCATCAAATAGGATATTGATTGTCGAAGGGGTGGCATAACCATCCTTATGATTTAGAGGATTCATATTTTTATATTTGATGGAGGTTTTCAGAGCTCACTGAGGAGGAAAAATGTGATCCATGAAGAAAATATGACACCACGAAAGAAATGATGCTTCACAACCGGAGGCAGTTCCCCCAAGTTTCTTAGAGTTGTGGAGGCTACCATCACTGCCTTTGAGGCACTCTTGGAGGCTATTATCAAGTTGGTGATCTTAGAGAGGCTTCTTTCAAGGCCTTCACATCACTCTCGAAGGCCTTGGTTAAGTTCATCTAATTCGTGATCGCATATGGAGCAATGTAAATGGGCTTTGCGAACTAGTTTTTCTTTCTAATCTTCAGATGTCCAGAACTCATAATCAGTAACACCATTTGGGATCTACGACCATCAAATCAATTATTTTGAAATGGGATATGATCTTGAATCATTTATAGAAGCATTTGGGATATCTTTTGGACACATTTTCTAATGAAAAATTCACCCCCTAAGAATGGGGTCCAATGAGGATGACGAGGGAGAGGCAGACCGTGTTCTGAGGAAATAACTATGGATAATGCTTTCCATAGAGTCCACTATACCTCAATAATATTGATAAGACAAAAAAAATTTATAATCCCAACCGAGTCATGATCGATGTTGGAAACAAGAGATAATAAATGATCTTACACCTTTACGAGACCGCACAATAACAGAATATGTGTTGGGACTATATTGGGACATTGATCACCATTGAGATTGTCTTAAAAGAGAGGGATTGGGACTAGAGAACAAGTCTCTCCAAATAGCCTACTTGCTTCTCCCAACGTGATCTGGTGAATGAGTGAGATAATTATAGGGTCATTGTAATCAATCCAAACAAACAGGGGGTGAGAAGTGTGAATCAGGACGCCAAAAATTTAGAATAAAGTGAGGCCATTATGACGATGAAGGATAGATGATCATGAAATTCAAAACACAGCATCCACATTATGTTACTAAAATGGGATGAAACAAAAGAGGGATAACTGAAAGTCGTATTCAAAACATAGGGCTGAACTCAAAGTGTCATATGATGTCCTATGGAACGTTGGCCTAGGATGGTAGGTGAGTCTTAATGTCCAGAATCCTAACCATTAGGGGGTATCTTCAGACATGATAGAGAATTAAGATCTGAACTAGAGGGAATGTAAAGTGTGGTGGTGCAATCAAAAAGATTTAAAATAATGTCGAACACTATTGAAACTATTCCAGCGCGATGAAAGCACATTGGGTAAGCATATCGATCTAAAGAAATTTCAAACATAACCCAGATAGAACCTTTATTCTTAGGACCTAGAATGGATTTCAGGTTTACCTCATGAGAATGAGGATGATTCAGGGAATATTTTAACTTCATATGGCCCAGACATTGCACATAGTTTAATGTCATTCTTTATGGACTCTGGTCAGTAGTTTAAAGTTGTGTTACACAGAATGGGGACTCTTAGTGTAGGTTTAGAGATTTTAATCCATAATTAGGGGAAAAGAACCAGGAATATTGAAGGTCCCGAGGTTAGGCCCAATACAAAAAGTTTGGATGTTTCTACATATCTCATAAGGAAGATAATCAATACAAACATAGTTCTTGAGCACAATGTGGACAAAGACCAATTCTGGTTGGGGAAATTCTCTCTCGATGATGTTTCCTATTATGATGTGACTAAATTTTAAAATGGTGATTCCAAATATTAAATTAAATAATTAAAATAAAATATTTATCATAATATGAAACTGTTATAAAAATAAAATCAAATAACATTAAGAAAACCTATTTATGATATAAAATAATAAAATTTGTCAATAGGAAAATGTTTTTTTAAAATTAGTCTCATTAATTTTATGTGAAAATAAATGATAAAAAGATAACTCTTTTTTATGCATGATCTCTTAATAAATTATCTCTCATATGAATGTGATTTGTTCTTGAATAGTTAATTGTATCTTTTTGAAATGTTAAGAGAAATAGTGTTATCAAAATTTATTGAAACACGATATAAATTAAATCCAAAATACATTAAGGCATGTTTCACCGATATTACTAATGAAAAACAACTTCCTACTACAATATATTATGGATCAGTATTTGATAATTCTATAGAGTTTTATTTATAACATTATATAAATAGTGGATATTTTTAAAGAAAATGATAGGCTTTTGGGGTACTTTTCCTATTTTATTTAAATCCAAAAAACATATCATCTAAGTATAAAGTTAAATTAAATTCATATGTTTTTTGAAAACATAAGATAAATATATACTGTTTATTCTAAATACATTAAAATTAGTTTGGAAACATTTAAATGAGAATCTTTATGATTGAATTAAAATATTTCACAAATATAATTTGAAAACATAATGTCGGGTCTATTTGAATTAAGATATAATAATCTTCCAATGATTCCTCTATAAAATTTGATGTCAATTTATTTTCTAGTCTCATCTATATAAATTTTTATATTGGATCTCATAAGACATGAATGAGTCATACTATTATCCAGTCCAAAAATCATAAGTAAATAATTTTTTCCATTTATATGGTTTAATTTTTTTAAAAAATATTTCTAGTAAATTTTAAATCCAATAAAATACTTTAAATCTCCCGTAAAACTCATTTAAAACTATTTTTAATAATATTTTAAAAATCATTACCTAATATTAGAATTTTTTAACCAAAAATAACATCATCAACATATATTTTTTCTAAGAAGATATCTGAGGATGTTGTTTTCTGAAATAAAATAGGATCTACCATTCCTAATGCAACACCATTTTATAAAATAATAGATCTTAATCACTCATATCATTCTCATGGTTCTTTTTAAGTCTATATAGGGCTTTGGTATGATTAAAATTAAAATTTTGAAAATGATGGTCTTCAAAATTAGGATGTTGTTATACATAAAATTAATCCATTAAAAATAAATTTATAAAAATTAATTTAACATCAATATGATATAATTATAAATTCAAATATGATGAATATGATAGAATAATTTTGATTTCACATAATCTAGCAATAGGTGAAAATGTTTTTTTAGAGTCTACTCCTTCTAATTAATTGTAACATTTTTATGTAGTCAAGATTTATTTCTAGTGATTACACCATGATAATGTTTTTTGCTTCCAAATACCCAATTTTTCTTATTATAGGATAGTAACAGGGTATATCAACTAATTCCCAAAAAAATTTCCTTTTGAACTTCATTTGCTCGTCATGCATAGATATAAACCAACATTCATCAGATAAAACTTTTTCTATAGATTTTAGTTTTAGATGGTATAAAAATGTAGGAAATTATATTAAGTTCCCTAGATTTTTTATTGTTCAAAATCCTTTATCTATGTATCCTATACAAATTTATAAAAGAATGTCCTTAATATTTAAAGGTAATTTTGGAAGCACACATTATGGTTCACTTGTATCAACCCTTATAGGATTTAGTTTATGATAACGAATGTCTAAATCATCGTCCCTGTTATTATTAAATAGAGGTTCATGTCTCATCTCCTTGAAAGAATTATCTAACACATTATTTTGAGTCATTTTGTGATCAAAAGGAAAACATTAATCAAACTTCACATGAGTTGATTCTTCAAAAATCCTTGAATTTATTTTAAAGCACTATAAAACTAGGAATAAGTAGATTATACATGGAAAATACCTTCATTTTCATTTGAATAAAAATTTCCAATATTATCCTTTATGTTCAACATGTTAATCTTGCACCCAAATACTTTTATGTATCCCACCTTCAGTTTTCTATTTTTACATAACTCATAAGTTGTTTTATTTAAGATATGTCTTCTTAGAACTCCATTAATTAAATTACATGCCATGTTAATAGATTCATCCCAAAAAATAGTGGAAATTTAATATTCACATAACACAGTTCTATAATTTTCTTTCCAATTCATATTCCTCCATTCAAAAACACCATTGATATGAGATTTCATGGGGGAATAAAAAGTATTTTTAATAACTTGTTTTGAAAATTATAAATTAAATTCAGGATTCTCAATCTTATATCTATGATCACTTCTCAAAGTCACAATTTTAGTATCTTTTTAATTTTGAAAAATATTACATAAATTAATAAAAAAAGAACAAGATTCACTTTTAAATAATAAAACCTAAACACATGAAAATCATGAAAAATCCTCAAAAAACACATAAAAACAAATTTAGTTGAAATAATTGTAGTTATAGTAGGTCCAAATAGATACATATAGATAATATCTATAGAAAGGGATATAAAAACCTACATAATTGGTTTAAAAGATAACTTGTGTTCCATGCCAATTTTACATGAATCACATAGTAACTTTTTATCAAATTTAAGGTCAGGAAGTTTAGAAATAAAATTTTTTCTTAGAATATTTTTCAATTAGTGAACATTACAATGTCGAATCCTTCAATTCCAAATTCATGATTCTTCAATGCCAAATCCATGATTCTTCAATTTAAGTGATTAAAGTTTTTCTGCAAAATGAATTAAGATGTATTTTATAGAAATTTTCTATTATTTATTATTTAAACATCATATACTTATCATTGAATATTAAAAGTTTATTATTATGAAAATATACTAAATAAAAATCATCATAATGTTGAGAAATACTTATCAGATTGTTCTTAATGATTTGAAAATAAATTACTTTGTGGATGAGAATGGACTGATGATTTCCAAAAGATCCAATGCCAATTTATTTTCATTTTAATTTTCACTAAATGTGAAATATCATCCATTTATCTAGGACAGTGAGTGAAATTTAGAGAAATATATTCCCATATTCCTTGAACAACCACCTTCCATTAACCATTATGATTTTTTTTCAATTGGTTTTTCCATAATATTAAAAATAAAAAAAATATATTTTTAGTAACCAAAATATCTTATGTTTTGAAATATTACATACAAAAGGCTTGGTAAACCAAATCAATTTTTTTCTATAAAAATCGTTAGTAAATTTCGAGAAACTTTTAGAAAGAAAATAATTTTTTATTCCAAAAAATTGAGTAATTTTCCGATTACATATTTTAGAATAACATCATATTCTTCCAAAATGAAAAAATGTATATTTGTAAGGTTTTTTTTAAAACCAAAATAAGAATAGTTTTTGTAAAATTTGGCCCCTTCAAATTGAATTCAGATTCCAAATTTTTCATTTTGAGTTGATTTT
Source organism: Viscum album (assembly GCA_963277665.1). Classification (NCBI taxonomy): domain Eukaryota; kingdom Viridiplantae; phylum Streptophyta; class Magnoliopsida; order Santalales; family Viscaceae; genus Viscum; species Viscum album. Next base: position 688,555,709 of record OY728150.1, read on the forward strand.
GACAAATAATTTTTTTTAGATAAACTCCACCTTTAGTGAAAACACTTACAAATATTCAATGTTTTATGATTGATTCTTTAGGTAATATATTATTTTATCTTTTTAGTATATGAAGAAATACAATTTAATAATTTATTTTTTAAATATGAAAATTTCTTATTCTGTTCCTCCTCTTCATTCGAAATTTTATTATAGAAGTGTCTAAGGGTTTTTTCATCTTCTTTAAGATCAAATATATAGTTTCTAGCATGATATAATATTTATTTAATTATTTATATGAACAATTTTAAACTTTTAATTCATGCTCATTCTCATAAGAGTAGTAAGAATTTACCTCATCAAAATGTTCCAAAAATTATATGTTGGCCTTTTTATTAGTAGCTTCAGCTTTTGATTATGAGCATGTACATTCGGTATAAAATCTATAATCAACAAATGTGGCCTTTATACCCTTCTTGAATTTATTCTTATATCCAACCTTATTGAAGAAATTCTTGTTGGGATTATTATTTTCATGAAATTAAGTATAGTCTAGTTTGAGGTGTCCTAACTTTTTTCACTCATGAAATATTAATTATATTCAGTTGTCATCATGTTTTTATACTTACAAAAGGGTCTTATTAAGACTCTTATATTGTTCTAGAACTTTTTTAACTTCCAATAAAATTGTGTGAGCTCATCATTTGATCCAGAATAACTGGAATATTTATCTTCATCATATGTTTCATATATTTTAAGGAATTTTTTATTATTTTCATCCTTATATTGACAAAATTTTGAGGTGAAATTTTCTTCCTTGATAATTTTATATTCTCCAACATCAAATTCTATTTTAACTTCTCACATCCTAAGTGATCAAATTATTAGTTTTATTTTGTAATTCTTGACATCTTTATTATCTCGATGGTAGTTGAGAATAAACTCTACTTGGGTGGTAATAATCTAAGACCATTTAGTTCTTGCTCATCCTCGGTGATAGGTTCTCATTGAAAACAAATGTTATTCATAATCTTATTGAGTCTTCCCTTCTACTGAGTAATACTTTCTCCTCCATCCATTTTGAATGTGTCAAAGTAATTTTCGGTAGTATCATTTCTAAGAGCCATCACATTATTATTAGCTTCATAAGAAACTCTATAGTGGTATACATTTTATGATTAGTCCAATACACAGAAAAATTGTCTTACTTCTCTTGTCAAAATCCACATATTATATAATTCATAGCATTTAAATTCAGTTCATGATACAATTTTCATATATAATCCCATGATTTAGGTAATTTACATGGTATTGTATATAAATTTACTTCTTTGAGATAAAATTTCATGCCATGATCCTTTAAATATATGGTCATACAAGCCTTCTAGAAAACATAATTTTTACCATTAAATTAAGGAGAAATAACCATTGACAATACATCTCAATTATACTTCATAACAAAAAATTGAGTACATGTCTTTAGAATTCAACATTTTATAGTTATGTACTCAAGAGTCATGAAATATAATACCAATTTTTGTCCCAAAAAATTGATAGATGAAAAATCAATAGGGTATGGGGTGAATTGAGTACATAAAAAATTCTATACTTTAAACCACTCTCATCAATGTATGAGTGTTAAAATATTTTGAATAATGAAAATAGGTAGCTAAAATATTAAATCATAATAGAATGAGACTGATCATAGGAAATTTATAGTGTATCGAGGAACATAAATCCCCTTGTTCACTCCATAAACACCCTACTCCATGAGTTTGGTGATTTTCACTATAACTACCATTTTTCTAGGGGATCACAACTGAGTATAAGAATATGTAACTTATTAAAAATATCCAAGAGATTTCAACCATGATCCCCCTTTACAAGTCTTATCCAATGACTTAACACACACTATTATAATGAATGGAAAAAATAGTATGGGTAAACATTATAGAAACTATTACAGTGCAGTGTTTCAAGTAGTAATTGACAGTAGTTAAAGATACATCTTGAGAAGATAATAATATTCATGGTACAACTACAGATTCTCTCTAGTGCAGCTCGGTCCCAGAGAATTTTTTTTTTCTGAGCGCGGCTTGGTCCCCCTCATCTATGAAAGTTTCTTAGTGTGGTGTTGGACCATTCAGTCCTAGGTGACAATGGCTCGAGTATATGTTACTTGGTTCATCTTCTGGGGTCTTAGATATGGTGGAAGTGGGAGTGTGGAGCACAGTGGGGTTCATATGGGAGCTACCCATGATGTATATTGAATTTTGGTTTTCAGTTAGTTTACAATCAGAATGTAGTTTCAGTTATTCTTCTTCTTGTTGTGGTAGGATGATTTTGCAGGATTGGTTTGCAGTTGGACTTGATTGCACAGTACATGCCTCAGAGGAGGTTTTAGATCCATCAGTTCATCTTTATAGATCATTTCATATTTGGTTTTTTGAGAGGGTATGTCATTTTTTATCGCATCGGGCCTGTGATTTGACATAAGACAATTGCTTTCTTAACTTCCATGCAAAGGTGGAGGGATTTTTCACGATCAAATGACAGGATGGGGAAACTCTGTGTTGTTAGTCTGGTTTTTCTCTCTTAGACCTTTGGGCTGGGTAAAGTCCTATGTCCATGAATTCTGGGTTCCCCACTCATTTCCATAAAAGGGGTTTTATTATCATTATAGTAAATAAATTTGAAGGGCTTCAGGCAATTGGATAGAAATTTGTTCCTTTTATATCTCCTATTTTATTTTGAAACTAAGTAGTGAGATAAAAATAATAGTTGAGTCTATAATCTATTTCAAATTTGATATAAAATTGTGTTAATGTAATTTTTCCATTATTTAAAAATATGGAGAACTTCTGTAGTGGAAGTGTTAGAGATCTTCTTCTTCGTATCATTCTATTCATGAAAAAATGAAACACCATACAAATCAATATTTCCTTAAGTTGACAATACATTTTATGGTAAATTCTAAAGATATGAAATGACTTATTAATAGATAATTAAATCCATCATGAAATTGTGCATAAAAATAATTCTATATAAGATATTAAATTGGACGTATTTTTCTTATAAGACAAACTTACTAGATACTACGTAAGATAATACATATATTGGTCTTATTTGGGGGGTAAGATAAACTGAATTAAATCATTTCATGGGATAAATATTCAGCATCATATAAATATTATACTAAGGTAACATACATAACTTTCATAACTACTTATAATTTTCATATGATAATATTTTACGAATATCATTTTTTTATGATAACAAATTATCATATCATCAATCTGAATGGAAGTTATAACATTGAACATACATAAAATCAATCAATAAATTTGAAAGATAATATCTTATATAGTAAGATAAACTTCTAACATAAATTCCTCTTATTCGAAGTATATGAAAGATAAACATTGATTCTTCTAAGATAAAATACTTTGTCGTAGAATTAATATTTTACATAGTGTAAGATAAACACTTATAGAGTCAACGTAAGATAAATTAATTTGAAAAAAATAAAATCTTAAACACTTAATATATACTCTTAAAGAAAATTGTATTTTTTAACCATTAAAACACATAAAAACTGATATTTTTTAAACAACATATGTTTTTCCAACATTCACTATGACACCTTAGAACACCACTACTATTCGGAGGACTCTATCGTAAAGAGAGGAATTCTTGAGGTTAAGTGATCCCACCATTCCAGTTGCAATTAAATGTCAACCTGGATGAGTATGTCATACTGTTCTTCTTTAAAAATTTTAATTTTAGCAATCCATTTATATTAAAGTAATATTTTCAATTTTATAAATACATCAAACTATTTTTTAAATAATAATAATAATATATTTCAAATAAAAATATATTTTCATTAATAAAATATTTTCATTAAATATTATCTTTCTATTTCATTAAATAATTATTTATTATCTTTGAATTATATTATTTTCAATTTCAAAATATAGCCATTGGATATACCAAATGACCATATACTTAATTTATAATATTCCAATGACCATACATCCAATAGTCATATTTTCAATGAACATATATATAACAGTAAAATTTAATTAATATATATATATCCTAATATAGTTTATTTAGAATCATACATCTTATTATCTCAATATTTACGTTATATTTATATGTATATGATTTATTTCTATAGTTCAAATTGGGTTTATGATATTCAAAGGAAACCATGTGGATAAAAATTATATGTTCATGGTCTTTTATTTACATGTGGTTTTATTCCCCGTCTGTTTTTCTTAATCTTTTTTCATATTGAATTTCCATTATTTATTCATTTTTATCTTGTATTATAATATTTTATCTCAATAAAACGTATCATCATTCATTTTAGTCCCATGTTTTCTGTGAAACAAACTATCCAAAATGATATTTATTTAATGTAAAAACACATAGTAAAAACATGGGGTGTTATATCAATGTTTGGGGAAATGCCAATGTGAAAGGAATTATTATTATTTTATTCAACTCATTTATGGTGTATGATTTGATACATTTCCTATAATAATTTTTCAATTAAAAATTTACAATGATTCAAATAATAAAATATATTAAGGGTTGAAAATATTATTAATTATCATATATTTATTGGAAATATATTCAAAGATTATTTTCAAGGAAAAATAAGATTTATTAGATTTCCTTTCTCCATGGTACTTGGTTTTGATCAAATTAATTTTTCTAAACCTATTTATTCCTAAATAAAAATTCTCTATTAATGAATATATTTATAGGAGATGATAAATTATAACATGAAATTGAAAAAAAAGAATAATAATGAAATAAATTATCCTTTAACTCTCAAGGTATTCATAATGAATACATTAATTTTCCCCTATGATATTCAATAAACAACTCTAATTTTAAGAGGTTTTTTATTTCTTGGTTTATATCTACATTTTAATGGAAATTATATTAAATGATTATATTATATTATTTTCTAAAATGATTGATAAAATAACATTTTTACCTCGATTATATTACTCATATGATTACTCAAGATAATTTGTTTATATTTTTTGTTTCTAGCATGGGTTCAGAAATGGGATAAAGCCTCCATGTTTTTCATGTTTTTTTCTACAATTTCCAATTTATTATTACACTAACATGATTTTCACTTGGTGATGATTAATTTAAATAATAATTATTTTCAATAAATATCATTTTTTGATAAATTATTTGATTCTGAAATAAAATTTTAGTTGTATGATCATTACTCATTGAAAAACTTCCCCTATGAATTAAATATTTCAGTAATGTATCGTACTCATATTATTCAAAAATCCCAAATTTGAGGTTATCCATGGGTGGTCGAGTACTTTTATAACCAATAATGTCTTGAATATTCTGCAGTTATCCATGTTTGAGAGAAATATTAATTTCGCATTACTACTATGGATTAAAAACATAAAATCATGGGTTCAGGGGAATTGAAATGACTATCCAAACAAATGTGGGCTCAGTTCAACAAATATTTGAACTGTGATAGATTAGACAATGATGTATGACTAGAAATAACTCCTATGAGGTGTAATAAAGTTCTCAGAGAAGCATGATTGACTGATAGTATAGGTGTGTTTAGAAGCAAGTGTGATAGTAATGATATAATTATAAAATTTGGTCAAATAAGGATTATGCATTTCTATTATTTTTGTAACTACATGTCATGTAGTCCCAGACCACTCATTGTAAATTCATCTAATTGATGATTCCATGTTATATTTAATTTCATACGATCTATAACCCCCTAAGAATAACTCAATGTGACGTGAACATGGAAGTAAATATTTTATAATATATTTTAAATGACACACACCATGTGACATTAGGTAATAATCTATGTATCATATAATAATTTCTATTAGTGTATATACACTTTCATTTTATGTCATCATGTTGGATCTATACACCTTTTTTCTATCAAACACAACATGTATAGAGGTTATAGAGACTTTATGCATGATTTCTACACTCACCCTACGGATGAATTGGAATTTCATTCCTTATATAACAAACATCTTCTATGCATAAATTATGAGGAAGTACTTCATTAGTCTATGGTACATGAATTTTACCGGAGTAGTTCTACACATCATGTACTTCCAGAGACATCTTGTATTCTGTCTAAGAGTAACATGGAATTTATTTGGATTATATAACCTTATATCATGTACTTAAAATCTATACACACGATGTACCCCACTTGACATGCCATGTATATGGATTTCACAAGAGTTAATATGCATAAGAACACAACCAAACTTTCCTAAGATACCTATATTGAATATACCCCATTGCACACAACTTGTACTGGATCATATATAAAATCCATCAAGACATATCACCTGAATAAAATATTGAACACACAAGGAGTATATTCTGGGAAAATTCTCACATAAGGAATAATTATATGATTCCCCAATTCATTATAATGTTTCCATTTTATAGTTTAGATAGTCCAAGGAGAATTGCTGTGTTGGAGAGATGATAGGAGATGGGTGAGATGTTAAGAGCAGAGATATATTTGGTAATCACCCATTTTTTATGTTTCAATCCACTACATATGGAGTTTTTGATACTCTCCTAGAGATATATATGTGATAGAACATGGTACCCTATATGATGATGGATTTCAAGTGCTCCCTCTTCTATTTGTGAGAGACCCTTCATAAGTATATGAAGTACGACCTCTTATTTTTGGGTAGGGTACTCCATAAGTGGGTTCGATACTCCTCTATATGTTAGAGACAACCCTACATAGGGATCAGTTACTCCCTTAATCAATAAAAATATACATTGATAAGGTATAGTCCCCCACTATCATTCCAAAGAGTCATCTCTATGGTTTTAGAAGACTAGAATACTGTGAGAACCAAGACTTATGAAATATTGGCATATATATAATTTTAGTCACCATGATAAATATATTAATTCCTTATAGATAAACATACATTTAGACTATAAAATTTAGGTATCATAATAATTATTCTACCCCACTTATCACTGGTTGATTTGTTCTTGTCCATATTTCTTCTTTGTAATACTTTGGAATATATAAAGAAATATTTTAAAAGATAGAACATAAAATTGTGTGAGATTCCAAGGCATGGTGAGCCTCAATGGGATATAATAAAAAATATATTATACCGTGAACGTGAAATTTTTCATAAATAATTTAATAAAACATAAATAATATCTTAGATTAGAAATTTGACACCACTATTAAATCTATAATTTGATATTGACCCTTGGTGTTACATACATGTTTTCAGCCTTGGGTGTTTTGAGAAAGTGTATTCGTATGTGGATTAGTAATTTAATTAATTAATTAATTACTTTTTATATCACCTTAACTTATACTATTCCATATAAAAATAGTTATTACAAATCCATAGGTTTATCCATGTAAAAATGGGGTTAATAGAGGATTCGTTGAAGGATATTTCATTGAAGACCAATATCATATCGTTCTATGGTGATATCTGTGCCAAAAACATTCATGAATCTTATAAATTATGATTGAACAAAACCATTAATTTCCAAATATTGATCCAAAATAATGATACAATGATAATTTTTTAATTTTATCATGTTTTTAATTATTACGGGTCAAATAGAATTCAATTAGTCTACTATTTTGTTAGTTGATTGATAATTTTTTCTGGTTGATTTATCTTCTTATCATATTATGAATTAATATTATTTAATTTTTATTTATTAATCCCTTTATTTAATCACTATAATTAAAATGAGTATAGGAAAACATGACCATTAACTGAGGTTCATTCCTCATGTTTTTGTTTTATTCATTTCTCTCCCGATTTTCTTATGATCATTATCAGTATTTGGGTTGGCATGTGGTTGAAAAAATACATAGTAATCAATATTTTCACAACCATTTATCAAAAAAAATTAATACAACATATTTGGGTTTGATATTGATTGTTTGATTGAAGTTGGATGGCTATAATTAAATATTAGGATATGATTGATATTCTTTATGAGCGGTTGGGCATGCAGTGATAGTGTGATCCTATTTCAGGATGCATCCAAGTTGATTTCATTCTTAGACTCCCTAACAATACCATGAGGATGTTTCAATTTTGATGAGGCTTTAATAAAGGGGAATGTTCAAGAGGTGATACATTTGGATGGCCTCTCATCCATTCCTACACCCATCAAGAAGTAGATTGTATTGGAAGTACTGGTGGAGTAGGTTTTAAGGACGAGCACACATCATGTGATTTTGTGACATTAAATCCATTGGTTTTGGGACAAGCCAGACCCTCAGGCAGTCGAGGACTGGCCTGTGGTAGTTACAAGAGTCTTTCAACTTTTTTAGGACACCCACCAACTAGATTGTAGTACTGAATGTGATACTTATTCATAGATCTATAGGGAGATTATGGGGGTATATTGAATTTATCTTATGATGAGACAACTCTTTCACATATGAGTTTGACGGCCTTTTCAGAGATGATTTATCTACAACTATATTGTGGGTAGTGTATATCCAATAATTTCTACTAATTCAGTAGGGCCACACGGCTATGGTTTATTATTCATCTATGTAATACCCTAAGCTTCCACGGTACGTTTCCCTTTGAATAATGCAATAGCTTGCATTGTACATAACTTCGAGATTCTAACACACCGTGACCAATCAATGTAGCCGTTATGAATAGTATTACCCTCTTTTTGAATTTTTTTTAAATTTTATCTTTCATAATGGACTTCATTTTTGGATTCTGAATATCGAATTTAGCCTAGGGTGAAATTTTGATACTTTTCGGATAACTTTTATATTCTGTTGAATAGTGAAATTTACTAAATTTTAATTAAAAACACCTTTTTTAATCAAAATAATTAATATTCATAAATTAGAAATTTGAGTGGTTTTAAAGAATATTTATAATATATTTTTACCATATAATTTAATGTTGGTCATTGGACATAATTTCACATTTAAACCGGACATAAACAAGTGTCAATCTTTTGATAGTTATTATCTCTTAAAAACACTCTTTTTTGTTTTATCAACGGGAATTAATCTTAAATTAATTTCTGCCACTTCTGTGTTTTGAATTTAGAAAAAATGGATTCCACATTTAGAATCAAGAGGTCCAAATTGTGTAAATAGTTTACATTTATTTTTAGACATTTTGAATAACTACTTCGGTAAATATTTTATTTACCATGGTTAAAAGGTAAATCCAATAAATAAGGGTAAACAAATAATATTATAATAATAATAAATTACCCTAAAATGTGTCATAACCTTATTAGTGGATACATGTACGACCATGGTAATCTTTGGGTCGATTTTGGTACCCCATGGAGCCACTTGTTGGTGATAGGGACACTTTATATTATTTAAGTTAAATTAAATACAAAAATGACATAAGCATATATAATTTGGAAAAACAATTTTTATATAGGGTTATACATATGATAAATTCTTTTGTAAATATTGATTATAAATATAAAAGGATTTCCTACATAATGGTAGTTTATTTATAATTTTTAGACATTAAATAATTTATTTTATTTATGACACAATGGCGATGCAGTAATTACCTAATTTAAGAAATATTAAAATAATTGATATTATAAATATCCAAATAAATGCAATTTTAGATATTATATGAATTCCAATATTTTTATAGGTTACCATGACATGTTATTATGAATTTAAATATGTTTTTGAGAATTCATAATGCTGTTATGATTTTCAAAAAAATTAAAAACCAAATTGTGTCAAAATTGACTTAAATGAATATTTAAAACAAATATTATATTATTAATTGTTATTCAATTCCTAAAAATATAAGGTTCAGCAAAGATACTTATATCATGATAGGTGTATCATTAATGGACCACTTGGGGGTCTCTTGTATGTATCTATTATGTTTATTAACTATATAATATTAAAATACAATGTGACATGGTAAATGTCAATCTAATTCACTAAGAGATAAACTTAAAAGATAAGGGTAATATAATGACCCAAACCTGTCTAAAATCTATTGGTTGAACGGATTTCGACCCAACCCCACATTATAATTTGAATAATATACTTTGGATCCATTATAAACCGAATATGAATTTATTATAAAATAATACTTTAAGTCTTTCCTAAAGCGCCCCTCCCCCCCTTATAAAAGGACACCAATTATAACCAATTATTCACACCTTCAAAGCCTTCTAGTTTAGACAAAGCCTGCCCAAATACTCTATAAAATTCCCTCACTCCAACCTAGAGTCCGTAATTTGATCATAAATCCAACCTATGTAGCCCTTTTGATCAAATCAAAAAAAAACCCGATGAAGAGGTAATGTTTTCACCACCCTCTTTCAAGTTCCTTTCTTCTTCAACTTATTCTTTCTTTTTTATTTCAATTATAAAATAATAACTCCAGTATCACCTATATAATGTTCTGTTATTATAAATATGGTACAACCATATTCAGTATTCTATCCATCCCTTGAATGACATGTCACCATACGTGCGTACGTACGGCTTACTGTCTCCACGTCGTGGTGTAATTGTTATTCAATACATTATTATTTTGATGGTTATAATAATGATGTGTAATTAATTTAAATAATAAATATATCATGATAATGATTCTATATATATAATATAACACCCAATTATATATTATTTTAATATCAAAAGAATAATATTGTCGCTCGTGCGTACGTACGGACTACCGTGTCCACGAACGCGGTGAGATTCATTCCCCATCGTATCCACTAAAGAATAATTTTCATTTGTTGGTTAAAAAAATTTTAAAGACATAATATCATTATGTAAATAAATAAGATACAACCTATCCATAACAAACATTGCTTACATAACAAAGTATATAAAGGAAAACGAATTAGTTAACACCCGAAACAACGATAAATACAAAAAAATTACTATTAAGGAAATGTTAAAAGATCATATATGTTATAATATTAATGTATATGATTCTTGTATAATTTAATAACAATTATTTCATAATTATAAAATATGTTAAAAAAACCTTGACCAAGGAAAATTACAAGGTATGGGTTTATTTCACAATCTCTTCATTATCCGAGGTTGTTTATATGCAATTATCTACTGGGACATCTTTATCTTCCACATCCATGTTTCTTAAAAATGTATTAGAAAACATTCTTAATATTTTACAGAATATGGGTTAAAGTCATTAATACCCTTTTTTGAATTTTTATAAGATTTTTATAAAGGAATCCTTCTGTTGTTTTCTTAACAAGGTCCTTTTTAACCTTTTCGACATAATTAAGGTAAGAATGTCTTTTTTTGACTTATACAGCAGATGCGGTTATTCTCCGCCGTTTTACACCTTTGAAGCTCCCCATATAAGCTTATAATAATATTTTCAAAATAAATGTTTTCTGTATAATTATGTGACTTTTAAATGATTTAAAAAAAGATATTTCTCTCAAATAGTTTTGATTTTCATCTATGTCAACATCTTTTGATGGATTTTAAGTTTATTTGAAGTTTATTTATTATGATACAAAACATCCATATTGTATTGAAGGTTTTGTGATATGATTGAATATGGATGTGTTATTTTTATACCATTCATGGTTTATAGAGAATGTATTGACATTTTTCATTCTAGTTTTAATAAGAATGTTTATGTATTGTTTAAACCTGTTCATATGAGAAATGCATTGGACTTAATAAGTGACAGGTGGAGCCCACTATAGCTCCTCTATGCATCGGTAGGTCTCATGAGAGAAACAAGTGTCTTGGAACGAGGCCTTGATAAAATCTTATTTTTAGTCTTGGCACGAGGCCTTGGATACGTGTTTATGATAGTGTGGAATTATGCATTCCATCATTATGAAAGTGGTTATTGATATTGCATGTGATTATTTGACTAGTAGAATATCCATGTGAATAAGTAAATGGCATTATTTCGTTTTAACTATTCTATATTATGTTGAAGTTCAAATTTAAAAGTCTTTTGTTTTAGTTATACATTTCCTTAAATATTTATCCTTATTTATGAAAGTTTATGCTATATTGTTATCCTTACTGAGAAACTGATCTCACCCCTTTCAATGTTTTTATTTTTCCCAGGATGTGAAGAAGTAATTTATGAATGACCTACATGAATAGTATGAGGGGATACGAATACAATATGTTTTTGTAGTTTTTTTTACTTTATTATGTAATGTATGACTTATGAATGTATCTAGTGTTTCCATGAGTACTAAACTAATCGGTCATTCAAGACTTGATCTTTTATGATCATGCGAATGTTATGTAATAAAGCATCAACTCTGGGTAACTGGGGTCGGGGCGTTAGAGTTGGTATCAGAGTAATTTTAGCAATAACCTTAGAAGCGAGATTTAGATAAACTCTGATTAGAGCACGTAGCCCTAAAATAGACTTTGAGGATTAGTATATAAGAACTTCCTAGAATTTTGGTAATGTATTGATTTTGTTAGTTTTCCATGAAATACATCCCTATCTAGATACGAGTAGGTAGAGGTTGCTCTGGCACAGATGTACTTAGGGGTAAAACCCGAAAACACCGCTTTGAGCTAGACTCGAACGGGAACTGGTGCATGACAACGGGCCTTGCTGCACTCTTGATTACGACACTCCCAGGGGATATGCTTAGGATAATTCTCATTTTATTTACAAATTATTATGAAGGGTTTATGAGTATATACTTCCTCAACGAAAACATTTTTTTATGATTATGGATTATATCCATAAATAGTTAAACTTATGTTGAGTGTTTTATAATTATGGAATTGTGTATTTTGATTCATAAACTGATCTAGTTTATGACATTTTTTAGAAATGGCACCTAGTGGAAGGAATGGAAACCATATTAATGCACAAACTCCATGTAGGGATTGTCCTCCTACTCAAGATAACTATAGTGGAGCTGGTGATGCAACTGGAGCTGATCAGCTAATCACCATATTGGGACAACCTACTCAGGTTATGAATAATAACCTCACCCGTATGGAGTACTTTGATCCACAACGTGGAGGATCAATGTTAGATCGCTTAATGAGGTAGAAACCACCAACATTCAATGGGAGTACAAATCCCTTAGTATCTGAGCAATGGATAAGTTCCCTAGAGAAAATATTTCAGGATTTGGGGAGTAGTGAATGGGAAAAAGTTATCATGGAAGTTTATCACCTCACTGGAAATGCTGATCAATGGTGGTCATTGATACAAACAACGAATGACGATGATGATGTATCAAATATGGAGTGGAGGGAGTTCAAAGATATTTTCTTAGAAAAATAATTTTTTCATGACCATCGAGCAGATATGGAAAGGAAATTTATGAGTCTGAGGCAAAAGGAGGATGAGAATGTCGCAAAGTATGAGGCTAACTTTACAAGGTTAGCAAGGTATGCTAAATATTATATACGTAACCCAAGAAGTAAGATTCATTGTTTCTTTGATGGGTTAAAACCATTTATCCGCTGATATTTAGTATCACAATCCTTCTCATCGTACGAAGATATTGTCTCATTTGCAATCAAGATAGAAAATGAATTCTCTAAGTCTTATGACAATAAAGTAAAGAAAGGGAAGAAGAGACTGGTGGAGCAAGAGACAGATAAATGGAAAAAAGGAAAGAACGATTTTCCATTATGTGATAATTGATGTAAGAAACTCCATGGTAATTGCCTAAAAGGAATGGGAGTTTTTTACAAATGTGGAGAAAAAGGTCACCAGACTCGTGATTGCAAGGAAAAGAAAGAGGATTTCAATGTCGAATGGTAAAATTGTAGAGAATTAGGGCATTATGAAAATGAATGCCCTAAGCGCCAATGAAACTTACCTCAGAAAAGGACAAGGGAGAAAGGCCAAGTTTATGCTGTTACTACAGATGAAGTTGAATAATTATTCTATTTATGTTTTTGGACTCAGGAACTATATTATAGTTATAAGAATAATGTGATATATATAAGAATTGTACTGCAGTACTTGTTGTTTTTAGTAAGGTTTTATGTGATGAAGGTGATAAAATTTTTAGTATGTGACAATAAGAAAAAAATTACTTTGTTTGGGGAATCCGATGTTACAATTGATTTTGGAATTTAGAGACCTTTTAAAGAAAGTCTGGACAGAGGTATTTTGGATAACTATAAAGGTTGGAATGGATTAAGTTGAACTTTGGATAGTATTGTTTAAAGTTAAAACATTTATGAATATTATTTTTGGAATATTATAATACTATAATTTTAGGAAAAGGACAATCTATAGGTTGGGGGATAACTCGTCGCGTCGGACAAAGCTGCACGAATCAAACCCACAACCATAGTACGACATGCCTTTATTACCTACCACTAGCCTACAAGAAGTCCTTGGTTATTACGAAATAGTTTTCCTAATCTAAATGGTATGTGTTAATATTTGGAACCTTGTACGATTATGATAAATATAATATTTTTGGGTTCTATTATCCTTTTTGAGTGAAAGATGAGTTTGTGGTAGAAATTAGTTGATGGTTGAAACTCTGTATGTCAAGTGTATGTATATATACCTCTCTCTTATTCTATCAATTAATAAATTTTTAAACATTATTAAGGGGATATTAAAAAATTTGTTATCCTAATACCTTATGTTTTATTGAACTGATGATATTTTAAATCACCATAGATTGAACGCTTTGAGGCCTTCAATTTTACACTTGTTTGTGAATGATGACCTTAATCACTCCCAATAAATATTTACGTTTTTCCTCTAATTGTGTGTCTCTAATTTTCACCAATGTTCTCTTAATCAAGATCAAAATTTTGTGGTGACTTTTTCATTTCCCTTTTCCTCTTATTAAGACTAAATTTTATTAACCTAATTTCTGATGTGGTTTTTCTAAAAGGTATTTCCTATTTTCAACCATTTATTTTAAAAAAATAGATTCAAATTTCAAGGTCTCAATTTATTGAAGGAGGGGAGAATGTGACACCCCAATCTTCCATGGTAAGTTTCCCTTTGAACAATGAAACATCTTTCATTGTACGCAACTTTGAGATTCTAACACACCGTGACCAATCAAATAAGCCGTTATGAATAGTAATACCCACTTTTATGAAATTTTAAAAATTTTATCATTAAAAATGGACTTCATTTTTTGATTTGGAATATATAATTTATCCTAGGGTAAAATATT
Organism: Viscum album; assembly: GCA_963277665.1. Lineage (NCBI taxonomy): Eukaryota > Viridiplantae > Streptophyta > Magnoliopsida > Santalales > Viscaceae > Viscum > Viscum album. The sequence continues at coordinate 688,570,907 of OY728150.1, forward strand.
GGTACTTTTCGGATAACTTTTATATTTTGATGAATAGTGAAAATTACTAATTTTTTATTAAAAAAAACTTTTTTAATCAAAATAATTAATAGTGATAAATTATGAATTTGAGTGGTTTTAAAAAATATTTAGAATATAGTTTTACAATATAATAAAATGTTGGTCATTGGATGTAATTTCACATTTATACCAGACATAAACAAGTGTCAATCTTTTGATAGTTATTATCTCTTAAAAACACGCTTTTTGTTTTAACAACGGAAATTAATTTAAAATTAATTTCTGCCACTTCTGTGTTTTGAATTTAGAAAAATTGATTCCATATTTATAATCAGGAGGTCCAAATTTTGTAAATAGGTAACTTTTATTTTTAAACATTTTGAATAATTACTTCGGTAAAAATTTTATTTACCATGGTTAACGGGTAAATCTTGTAATTAAGGGTAAACAAATAATATTATAATAATAATAAATTACCCTAAAAAGTGTCCTAAACTTATTGGTGGATACATGTCCGACCATGGGCATCATTGGGTTGATTTTGGGACCCCATGTAGACACTTGTTGGTGATAGGGACAATTTATATTATTTAAGTTAAAGTAAATACCAAAATGACATAAGCATATATATTTTAGAAAAACAATTTCTATATAGTGTTATACATAATATATATTCAATTGTAAATATTCATTAGAAAGATAAAAATATTTCCTACATTATGGTATTTTATTTATAATTTTTAGACATTAAATAATTTAATATATTTATGACACAATGGTGATGCCGTAATTGCCTAATTACTGAAATATTAAAATAATTGATATTATAAATATATAAATAAAGTAATTTGAGACTTTTTATGAATTAAAATATTTTTATTGGTTAATATGACATTTTAGTATTCATTTAATTATGTTTTGTTGAAGTAATCCTGCTGTTATGATTTTCACAAAAATCAAATACCAAATAGTGTCAAAATTGACAAAAAAGAATATTTAAAACATATATTATATTATTAATTGTTATTGAATTCCTAAAAATCTAATATTAGGACAAGAGACTTATATCATGATATTTTTATTATTAATTGACCACTTGGGGGTCTCGTGGATGTATATAGTAAGTTTATTAACTATATAATATAAAAATTCAAAGTGACATGGTAAATGTCGATCTAATTAACTAAGAGTTAAAATTAACTGATAAGGTTAAAATATTGACCCAAACCAGTCTAAAATCTATTGGATGAAATTATTTCGACCCATACCCCCATTATAATTTGAATAATTCAATTTGGATCCATTATAAACCGAATATGAATTTATTATAAGATAATTCTTTAAGTCTTTCCTAAAGACCCCTCCTCCCCATTATAAAAGGACACCCCTTATAACCAATTATTCAAACCCACAAAGCCTTTTGGTTTGGCCAAAACCTTCCCAAATACTCTCTCAACTTCCATCAATCCAACCTAGAGGCCTTATTTTTATCATAAATCCATCCTAAGGAGCCATTTTGATCAAATCAAAAGGAAGAACTCGAAGAAGAGGTAATGTTTTCACCACCCTCTTTCAAGTTCCTTTCTTCTTCAACATATTCTTTCTTTGTTATTTCAATTATAAAATGATAACTCCAGTATCTCCTATATACTGTGATGTTATTATAAATATGGTACAACCATATTCATTATTCTATCCACCCCTTGAATGACATGTCACCATACGTGCGTACGTACAGCTGACCGTCTCCCCGTTGTGGTGTAATTGTTATTAAATACATTATTATTTGGATGGGTATAATAATGATGTGTAATTAATGTAAATAATAAATAAAACATGGTAATTATTATGTATATATGATATACCACCCAATTATATATTATTTTAATATCAAAATAATGATATTATCGCTCGTGCATACGTACGGACTACCCTCACCACGAACGCGATGAGATTCATTCCCCATCCTATCCACTCAAGATTAATTTTCATTTGTTGGTTAAAAATAATGTTTAAAGACTTAATATCATTCTGGATATGAATAAGATAAAACCTATCCATAAAAAACATGGCTTACGTAACAATGAATATAAAGGAAAACGAATCAGTTAACACTCGAAACAACGATAAATATAAAAATATTACTAATAAAGCAATGTTAAAAGATCATATATGATATCATATTAATGTATGTTATTCCTGTATAATTTAATAAAAAAAAATTCACCATTATATAAGAGGTTAACCAACCCTTGACCAAGGAAAATTACAATGTAAGGGTTTATTTCACAATCTCTTCATTATCCGATGTTGTTTATACATAATTATCTACTGGGACATCTTTATCATCCACATCCATGTTTCTTAAAAATGTATTACAAAACATTATTACTAATCTATAGAATATGGGTCAAAGTTATTTATACCTTGTTTGAATTTTTCTAATAAGTTTATAAAGGAATCTTTCTATCGTTTTCCAAACAAGGTCTTTTTTAAAATTTTCGGCAGAAATAAGGTAAGGATGTCTTTTTTTTAACTTATACGGAAGATGCGGTTATTCTCCTCCATTTTACACCTTTGAAGCTTCACTTACAATCATATAAGAATATTTTCGAAATAATGGTTTTCTGTAGAATTATGTGAAGTTTAAAAGATTTCAAAAAAAGTGATTTTTCTCTCAAATAGTTTTGATTTTCATCTATGTCAACATCCATTGATGGATTTTAAGTTTATTTGATGTTGATTTATTATGATACAAAACTTCCATATTGTATTGAAGGTTTTGTGATATGATTGACTGTGGATGTGTTATTTTTATACCATTCATGATTTTTGGAGAAAGTATTGACATTTTGTATTCTAGTTTTAATATGAATGTTTATGTATTGTTTAAACCTGTTCATATGAGGAATGCATTGGACTTAATAAGTGACGGGTGGAGCCCTCTATAGCTCCTCGATGCATCGGTAGGACTCATGAGACAAACTAGGGTCTTGGGACGTGGCCTTGACAAAATCGTTTTTGTAGTCTAGGAATGAGGCCTTGGCTATGTGGTTATGATAGTCTAGAATTATGCATTCCATAATTATGAAAGTGGTTATTGATATTGCATATGATTATTAGACTATTAGAATATCCATGTGAATAAGTAAATGGAATTATTTCATTTTATCTTTGACATATTATGCTGAAGATCAAATATAAAAGGGTTTTATTATTTATACATTGCATTAAATATTTATGCTTATTTATAAAAGTTTCTGCTATATTGTTATCCTTACTGAGTATTTGAGAACACCCCTTTCAATGTTTTTTATTTTTCCCAAGATGTGAAGAAGTAATTTATGAATGACCTGTAGGAATAGTATGAGGGGATACGAAGACAAGATGTTGTAGTAGTTTTTTTACTTTATGATGTAATATAAGACTTATGAATGTATATAGTGTTTCCAAGACTACTAAACTAATCAGTCTTTCGAGACTTGATCTTTTGTGATCATGCCAGTGTTATGTAATAATGCAACGACTTTGGGAAACTGGGGTCGGGGCATTACAATTGAGGTTAACTAACCTCTAATGACACTGGATAGATGTGGTTCTTGATCAATTATTAAAGATGCATACCTTTGAGGGAGGCATATGTTGAGATATCTGAACTATCATGATACCCCTTTTCAATCATACCTATTATAGGGTTTTAGGGTGTTCTTTTGTATGTGAGGTCTTTCTAGTAGATTAGATATAAAAATGGGTGATAATAGTGGGTACACATGAGTTGAGACTTCAGAATCTGGTAGCTAATGATAGACGTAGGGATCCAGGTTTGTGAGATGTTTTAGGAGGAAATATCTGGATATGGGGTCTGCTATTCTGTTATCTATGTATAGTTCTAATCTTTCTAGGGAGAGGTGGTGCTGCAATTGTGATGGTCGAGGACATATCATGTAGGATTATCTGACCTTCCATATAGCTGATATAAATATGGTGGATAGATCTACTAATAAAAGGTAGTGGAATGAACCGTGTGGTACATTGAGTGATAGATATGGTAGAGGAGCAAGGTGAGAATCTAGAATGGGTAGATAGTTTTTCCTTTTACCAACACCACCCCAAGTGGCCTTCTCTAGACATAGGGAGTTTTTTTCCAGGGGAAGGGAAAACTATAGGAGGTGTAGGCCTATGACCGAGAGGCTTCGTGATGATTATAGGTTTGATTTTTATCTTTTATACATTATATTTGGTACTGATAGACACATGAATGAGCCATCACGTTTTTCCACTTCCTCAATTCGAGGCCTAGATATTATAATAGAGACTTTAGATCAACCCTTGCATTTATATACTACTAAGAGAGGATAATTTGATATCATAGACTTCGGTCATATGTGGGACTAGAATCATGGAGGAGATATATTCTTTTGTGATATTCTTAATGTAGTGATGAGGCCTTATGAAATCATCATAGATATAAACTATCTATCCATAATTCATTCCAAGATTGACAATTTTAGGCAGTGATTTGGTGTGTCTTTCTTGATGGGATGAGGTTTTACTTCATCGGTGAGAATAAAACCCAGGAATATTGGGATTGAGTCATACATAAGAGGTTATATTTTATTAATCACCATTTTTCTTGTATTGCCTTCACATTAGAGGATTCTATGAGATTTTTCTTCATGTAGTGGTGAACGAGTACAAGGACATATATCCTTAAAGATATTCCGAGTTTACCTCCTGACAAAGAGGATGTCTTATATAGATACATACCCCATGGGAATTAAAAAATATCTATGCCATCATATCATATGTCTCCTATAGAGCTTCAGGAGGTGAAGGTATAGTTGGGTGAATTGGAAGAGAAGGGATTATTAGACCTACTATATCACCCTGGGAAACCATAAATTTATTAATCAAGATGGTGGATGGGTTCTTGAGGTTTTGTTTGTATTACTATCAGCTAATCTAGGTGACCTAGTCACATAAATATCCACTATCAAGTATAAAAAATATCCTTGATCAGTTAAAAAAGGAGAGATGGTTCTCAATGATAGACCTAATATTAGGATATCATCACCTCCTAGTATGATACATGGATATACTAAAGATGCAATTCTGGGAATAATGAGAACATAATGATTCATTTCATCATAACCAATTTCCCATTAGTGTTCATTTGACCCATGAAATTTATCTTCCATCCTTTCCTAGACTAGTTTTTGGTGGTCTTTATAGATGACATCTTGGTGCACTCATTGTCATAGGAGGAGCATGAAAGAAAAAAGTGGATGGTCCTGGATATACTCCAAGGTAATTGCCTATACTAAAAGATCTAAAAGTTCCAATTCTGGATTTGAGAGGTCCAATTTATGGGACATGTCATCTTCACTGATGGAGTAGTAGTGAACCTAGTGAAGCTTGAGGGAGTTCTTGCTTGGGATCAACCTAAGAGAATGATTGAGTTAAAGGGCTTATGTGGGTTAATAGTCTAATATAGCAGATTCATGACTACATTCTCTACGATATGGGTACCCTTGACTTATTTTAATCATAAGGGGAAACATTTCATTTATATGAAGAGGTTCATGTATACTTTGTAGGAGTTATGATAGAGGTTGATGATTTCTCCCATCATCATATTTTTAGAAGATGGTGTTGAGTATGCAGTTTTCTATGATGCCTCAACAATCATACTTGGTTGGGTTCTAATTCAAAGGCATGAGGTGTTTTCTTATCGTTCTTGGTAGTTGAGACCTCATGGAAAAAACTATGGGACCCATGATGTTGATCTAACAAAAGTATTCTTCTCCCTAACATTTTTGAAACACTACCATATGGGTGAGTGATTTATCATATATTTCTACCATAATAATCTAAATTATCTCTTATCATATGATGATATAAATATGAGATAGAGGGGATGAATAAAGTTCCTCTATGATTATGACTAATGGATATTCCATACTAATGGGAAGGGGAATTTAATTATAGATGACCTTATCAGGTGATCTTGTTCATCATTATTGACCAAGGAATTAGAGTAGTTACAATCATTGTAGTCATAATTAGTGGATGAGGATGGTTTAGAATATATATAGTCAATGTTTTTCCCCCAAAAGTTCTTTAGTGTGTTAGGGAGTCTCAAAATATGGATACCAACTGTGATACCTTTTGTACTCCGATATCCATTAGATTTGATCTTGTTAGATTATCTAAAGGTTGGAAGAACAACATCCTTTTTATAGGATGAATGATGGTACCTTTGATGTTGCATGAGGATATGATAAAGGTGTTTCAAATATTCCCCTTGGAGGTACATACATGTTTGATGAAGGTATACGAAGACCCTCAATGTCAGTTCTAGTGGCTAGAGATGAATATGTGTGTAGAATAGTTTGTCTCTCGATACATTACATTTCAACAGGTGAAGTATGAAAAAAATGATTCAGTGGACATAGAACAAGCCCTTGAGGTTCCAGATTAGATGTTTGATGATATATTTATATACTTTATGATGGGGATACCGAAAACATATGGAGTATATGATGCCATATACGTGATTATAGACCTAGTCACCAAGTTATCACTCTTCCTAGCTATCCAAGAGAATTGTTCGATAGAGATATTGGGATTCATTTATATGCATGAGATAGTCTAGTATCGTAGAGTTCCCTCGATGATTATTTCAGATTGTGATGCTCGATTCATGTTAAGAATATGGAGAGGATTGTAGGTGCCCTTTGGGAATAAGATGTGTTTGAGAATGGTGTTTCACCCATAGTCTAACAACAAGGCAGAGAAAACCATTCATGTTATAGAGGACATGTTGTGGTCTTGGATGCTTGAATTTTATTATATTTTTTAGGATCATCTATCCTTGGTGGACTTTTATAGAAAAAAATAATACAATTTCACCATTGTTATGAAATAATTTGAGGATTTTAATGGGAGACCCTATTGATCAACACCATTATATGGTGGCGAGTTATCTATGAGATTCATTATCATTTTTTTGGATACAACACATAGTCAATGAGGTGGTGTACCGCTAGGCTCTACCCCCATAGTTAGTCCGAGTACATGATGTATTCCACATTTCTTAGTTGAGGAGGTATGTACATGTTTCATAACATGATATTTAATAAGGTAAATAGAAATCAAGGATTGATGTACCTTTTTGAAATACCCAATAGATACCTAGTATTTAAAATAGAAGATCCTCCATGGGCAAGTGATTCCCTTAGAGTGTGTCTAGTGGCAGCACATGAATCTCTAGAAGGGAACTAATGATCTAGAGGCCTAGATGGGAGCTCATTACCCTAACCATTTTCAATATTCCTTTTTATTTTTAGGATGAAAATCAATACGGTGAGAATAATTTAACATCCTTTCCATTTTTTGTAGGACTTTGGAATATATTAAGAAAAATTTTAAAATCCAAGAATTGAGCCGATGCAAGACTATGAGGTTTAGTGATCCTCAGTGATGATAAAATAAAAATATATTATATATTATATCATACACATGTATTCTATTATAAATAATGTAATAATTTTGAAATAGAGTCTCGAATAAGAAATCTAGGAACCCTACTGAATCTGTAATGTGGGTTTTACCCTAAGAACGCTTAATCTTTTTTGGTGTTGGGTGTTTTGTGAAAGTGCAGTTGGGCAGAGATTAATAATTTAGTAAATAAATAAATATATTTTTTACTTATTATATAGACATGAACTAGAATCCTATATAAAATAATGTTTTTGAAAAATCACAATGGTTATCTACTTATCCAAGAGATTGAGAGAGGATCCATTGAAGGATCTTTCATGGATGACCAACATCGGATCAAGCCTTGTCGATTGGTGCACCAACTGAGTTCATGTATCTCTCCAATGATAATAGAATATAATTTTTTAACAAATATTGATCGAAACAAAATGAATTATGTTAGTTTTTGTATTTTTTCATGTTTTTATTATCCTTCCCCGAACACAAATCAATTCTTATAACATTTTGATTTGCGTGTTGAAGAATAATGTTTGGTTTGTGCTTTATCTTCCTAGAATATTTGAAACTCATATTATGTCATTTTTATTTATTAATTATCTTCATTTATCATTATTATTATAATGAATCAAGGAAAAATTAACATTGGTTATGTTTTCTCATCATGTTTGTGTTTTTATGCATTTCTCTCCATGTTCATTATGTGATCATCATCTGTATTCGATTTAGCTAGTGGATCAAAAAATAGCTAGTGACCAATAGTTTCACAAATATTCATTGGAAAAATAATAATGAGATCATGGGTTTGGGTCTAATATCGATGATGATATTGAGGTGTGATGGCTATGATTTTGAATTGGTATCGAATTGATGTTCATCATGTGTGTTTGGACATGCAGTGGCCACATGATGCTACCGTATCAATTCTCTAGATCGGGTGGCCAGAATATGGATACTCAATATAGAGAAGATTAGTAAACCTAAGACCCCATTTTTTTAATTAGATATGAATTATAAATTTAGTCATAGGTAGTGAGAGAAGACATGTGAAGAAACATGTGGGTTTTTTAAAATATCCAAATACACAACAAGTAGTCGGAGGAACACATGTCATGTATTCCACCTTATACAGTTCTAGGGTTTTGATGTAGATAAAAATATCATAGGCCATGTGAAATGTGCACATGAGATTTAAAATGACCTGATAAATCATAATTTTCCCTTGAGGTACATGATATTGGGCTTGGCCTGGTACCCAAGAACAACCAAAGTACATGAGAACTTCCTAGAGTACACAAACATAGGTTGAAGCACATCGTTATACTTGAGGTAGGAAAGAAACAATACAAACATCTAGTACACAAAGTATAATTTCTCTAGGATAGATTTAATCCCTCAGTCTCTTTAATATGGGCCAATTTCATTAGATTACCATCTAGAGATTCATCACCCATGAGGGTAGAGTGAGGCATCAAGTCCTAAGAATAGAAAATAATCCTCTATATAGGATTTTTCTCAGATAGAGTTTTGGAATCCCATTTGAGGCCTAGGGTGAGATCCTCTATCATAAATGTATCTCCACAAACATTTTATAGTATGTTTCTCTTAAATACATTTGATTCATAGCCTATATTTCATAAAGCATTTAGTTTCTTTGAAAAGAAACTTGGTTATTTAGGAGATATTCATATCCAAGCCATTGAACTTAAATTTTACACTTTTGTGTTCCAAAATATTAAAATATGGCATACATGGTAGTGTTTAGGAAGATACTTAGAGTATGATAGAATTAACTTAATTTTTTTTGAATAGTAGCATACCCTTAGGAATAGTAACCTATTCTTATTAATAGTAACTTACCCTTATGAATGGTAATATGACTCTTATGATTGGTATCCACACCCATGAATGTATAAATAAATTTAGGCAACTTAAAAACGAAGATGAATAATTTAAGTGTTGGTATTTTTCAATTAAATAATGATTTTAATTAAATATTAAAAAAATCATTTTTAGAAAATTATTTTTGAAAAATAGACTTCATTGTTTTATTCTACATGTTGATAAATGTTTAAGGTTAATTTTTGGGATTTTTCTGAAATGCATGAATTTTTTATGAATAATAAAATGCGATAATTTACGATAAATTCTATATAAGGGATTTATTGAGTCATTGATGATGATCTGATAATATAAGACCATTTGGTTATATTTCAAATTCATTTATTACTTTTCATGGTCACAGAATACTTATTATTACTTGTCTTGTGAAGAAATAATAAAATAATGATTAAAAAATTATGAAAACCCTCATCTCCTCCACTATAACCCCCCTCTCACTCCCTCTTCTCTTCACTCCTCTCAAGACTAGTACCATCCCAATATTCTACCCAAATCTCCCCTAAAGTTCCTCCCCCACGTCCAAAATCCCCTAGACTCTTCAAAATACCAAAACCTCTCCCCTTAAGAGGTTCTCAAAGGAGGAACTCTCAATAGGTAAATTCCTCATTCCAGTTCCTTCTTTAATTTTAAGTTCCTATCTTTTTGTTTCTTTCCTCACCACCCTTCACCAAAATAGTATGATAACTCCAATAAAATACATGTACTAGAATTTTTTTATACTAATTGGATATTTCATTATCTTCTCTCATTTCCACACTATTTATTTGAAATAAATGAAAGCATCATTTGAGATGTGCCAATTTAGCACATTCAAGGAAAACAGTTTATCAATTTCTATAATTATGTTTAATTATTGTCATAAAAACATTTGTGTTATGGTTGAAAAAGATTTTTATATATGTAATATATCCTATTTTGGGTTCTTTAATCCTTTTGTACAAATGGTATTATGTTATAAAGAAAAACATGTTCTTTATAATCAAACCCACTGATTAACAAAAACGGTTGTCACTATGGTTTTATATAATAATTTGACTTCACTCCAAGTAACCAAATTAAATTTAAAACCATGTAATATTTTTTATGTACACTAATAGAATATAAAATCAATTATGGACAAACACTATCATCTTACATGTTTATCCAAACATGAATATAAGCGAACTCGTCAATAAAACCAAGTAAACAAATGATCTCCAACAATGAAATTGAACCTCATAACCAATAAAAACAGTTATGAAAGAACATAAAATGATTATACTAAACCAATTAAATATATAATAGGTTATATAATTCCTAATTATCAAAACTAATAATTTTATTAAGGTCTTCAATAACAAGTCGAGAACACCAACGAATTTAAGTTAAGGGATCCTCTCTCTCACTTTTGTTCAAAAAACTCCCCTATGTTGTGCTCTTTTATTTTTAATACCTAATGATGAGGTATGTTTTCTCACCTCCCCTATACTTTCATTATGATATATAAATAATGGGATACCCCTTTACCATGCATTAAACCCTATCAAGAACACTTGTTACCATGCCGAAATGTTTGTAGGTGGTTTTTTCATCTCACTTTCAATTCTGTGGGATTTCCATTGTTGACCTCTTATTTATTATATGTGGTATGGGTGTACTGCCATTTGATATATATTATCATGATTTTCATTATATTCATGGTATTCTTTGATTCATTTGGTGGTTATTAACTTTGGGTCATATGACTCAATTGATTACAACATGGTAACAAGCTTTGTCTATATTCTCACTTTATTGTGACTTGCTTAGTATTGTTCACCTACTAATTATTATGTGGTGTACCTACTTCCCATTTGAGATCACTTTTAAATTTAAATTATATTACATTTAAATTTCCATATTATCATATCATGGATATTATTATTGACTAATCCGTATACAATTTTACATGTGGTATTTATTTTGAATGTTGTTTTGACTTTGAAAATATTGACGAATCCGTATTCGTTATTCTATACAAGATAATGTAATGTCACATTTCTCTTATGTTGAATCTATGTATAAAGAAATATTTGGACATTAAGTGGAGGTTGGGGACCGCTAAAATTTCTCGATGCATCAGTAGGTCTAATGAGACAAATCAGTTTGCGACAAAACCTTTGAGTTTGTTTCCAAAAACCAGACGGGTTTCTACCCACAGAACTAAACCGTTTTTACGGTATTACGGTATCATGTTCCAGATACATGACGTCCAATTAATAAAAATATTATTTATTCATTATCATATATTACTATCCATGAGGATTTCACTGTGAAAAAATCTATGGATGCAGTTTCATTATCTGTTTATTAATAGATCGAGTTTTTCATTTTTTTCACCATGCCATATTGATTATGTCAAATTGTTTACAATTCTGTTATTATTGATTCATGATTCTTCTATTTTTAACACTTAATGAGCTTTTGAGCTCACCCATTTTCATTATTTTCTTTCTACATGTGATAAAGATAAGATCATTTATTGAGTTCTTGTGGATACAATTTTTATTTTTTGTTATGTATTGTATTTGGTAACCTTTTCCAAGGTAATTTGAGTTACATCTATATATATAGTTTCTTCAAGACTACTTAACTGGTCATTCCTTTGGGATTTTCATTCCGTCTAACCACATCAATTTTACAAGTAATGCACCAGCTTCAGTCTAGAGGGGTTTGGGTGTTATAGTTGGAATCAAAGGATGTTTAGTAGAAAACATGGAAACTAGAATAGGAAATGTATAGCAAGGAACAAATCCTAAGGGTAGTAAATGAGTATAAACGTACAAGAAAATATTGAAATTTTGTTAAGGAATATATTATGTGGATCTTCCATGAAATATATCCATGCATGGATATGATCACGTAGAGGTTTCTCTAGCACAGATGTGCCTTAGAGTGGAAGCTCCAACAAAGAGTTTTAGGCTTGACCCAGGGAATCCTAGTACACAACAATAGGACTTGTTGAACTCATGGTTAGGACACTACCAGGGGATATTGTTGTGATAATGTTAAGACCCGTAAAATTCAAGGAAATTTTTTTTCTTAATTTTCTTTGGAATTTTTACAAGAACGCAGTTTCTAACGGCACCTGATTCCGAGGCCCGGTGTGCCCGGAATCATTTTACGAAGTTTAGCTCGGGTACGTTCAGTGAACGAACGAGTGGGGTTTTCTAACTTTTGAACCGGCGCACGGAATCGAATTCTGAGGGCACCGATGGAATCGCAGCGGCAATATTTTCTTAGAAACGCCTTTTCCAGAGTTGTGTTTTCTCAGTTGTGGTTTTTAATTTTTGGGGTTAAGTTATGAAAAAAATAAAAGGGGTGCGATAATTTTATTTTATTTCACTTAAAGCCGCTAAACCTAAGTTAAGAGGATAAGGTGGGACCCACAATATCCTACCCACTTGGTAGGATATTTGTGAGGTGGGGCCCGCACGAGCCCCACCGTTTCTTCCCTCCTATGTAATGCACCTGCAACCCCCCTTTTTAATGAAACTAATACCTTACGTTTTTCTGGTTAAGAAATGCCTCATTAAATTGGGCGGTTGAATCATTACAATTAATTCTTCGAATTAATTTTTCATTTCTTATATTTTAAATTTCAAATTATTTTGTTGATAATAAAATAAGGTATGGACTTATTTTATTATGGTTGGGTTGTGTTGTGTTAAAGCATTGGGAGAAAAAGAGAAGATTCTTCATTCTTTGACGAAGAACGCGCTACCTCCAACGAATAACGCCATCCTCCATCGGTGAGAGACGCCTTCCTCGGAGATCACCTAACACCAGCGACGTTCCTTCCATGGTGATCCTCTTCTTCCGTGATGGTTAATTCCGCGACGAACGCTCGTTTGACGAAAATGTTGAGGTAGGGGTTTTATGCGTTTCTATTTTGTGATTTCTTCCGTCGTTATCTTCCCTTCATTGAACCTCCTGTTATCGTGATAACGGGAGGAGGTCGGACCGCACGAACACGGAAGACACTCCTCCCCTCTTTGGTTATTGATATTAATGCGGCGAGCAAGGCGACGCGATGCCAAAGCACCGTGCGGAATTTGTAAAAGGGAGAGCGGAGAAACGTGGCGCCGTCGCACCACGCCGTCGGAAACAATAAATGTGCGGTGCCGTCGCGCCACGCCCGAGGACCTCCAAAGCACCGCGGCCGGAGCCGGGCTGCGGCGCAGGGCACGGCGCCGTCGCGCAGTGCCGGATGAACCAAGGCCGCGACCATTTCAGGTCCGTAGCGATGCAAGGGAAATGGTGGCCAGTACAGGGCCACCGGCGTCGAAGCAAGGGGGACCGGCTTCACCGGTCCCTTGGCGGTAGACGCCGGTGGGCCGGAGCAGGCCGGCCGGACCGTGGAGGAACCGGGGGTTCGAAACCCCCGGCTGGCCGGATGTGAGCAGCCCCATTAAGGGGTCGCGGTTGCTACACGTGGGGGCAGCGCCCCCCGCACCTGAAACGACTCGGTCGTTCGGCCGAGCCCCTGGCTAGCGCTCCAGCGTGCCACGCGCCGGGCCGGCTACCCTGGACGGTCCGCCAGACCGGGCCATGCCAACAGCAGGCCGGGCCATGCCCAAGTGGGCCGGACCTGGACCCGGTTCGGGTCGACCCGGTACGGGCCGACCCTGGATGTATCAGGTCGGGTCGGACCGGGCTCGAACCCCCTATTACCGAACCATTTTCGGTCTGTTGCCCATAACATGAGCTAAGCTCCTCCGATCGACGCACCGTCATTTGAGATGCGATCATTGGATCGAGACGGTCATTTTGCTATATCGGACTCAAGGTTTCAGAATAATTTGGATTTGGCCGGGATGGTTCGTACACGAAACCAATCGGGCCCTCGGAGCCAAAACTCTCATAACATGAACTCCGGACGTCCGATTGACATGCCGTTGACTTTGACGGATTCCTCTTAGTGAGACAGATCTTTTGGCTTACTCCACCCAAGGTTTGGATGTAGGTGGTATACAGTCGAGTTTGTTTTGACTTAAAAACCAACCGGGTCCCTGGGACGAAAAATCCAATAACTCTCAGATCGGGCGTCCAATTGACGCGCCGTCTGCGACGTTGAGTTCCTGTTGACGATACAGAACTATTGGATACATCAACTCCAGACTATGTGTCAGTTTATGTATCAGCCTCTCGGCTCATGGAGCGGACCCTCTTGAACAAGGTTGCTGTGTGCGGAAACCCTTGAGCTTGCTGCGACTGTGACGACGACGATGACGACTATACAGAGATCCTCAGTGGACTCGACGGTGACGACTACAACACTCACCGACGCTACGTGGATCAGTGCTACCGATCATGTGTGGGTCAACGCTCATCAGTCCTGTGTGGGCCAGCGCCTATAGATCCTATGTGGGTCCGATCCTGTGTGGGTCTTTGAGGGGTTAGTTACCTATCGGTCCTGTGTGGGTCATATCCTTTGTGGGTCATTGCGGGGGTTAGTTACCTTTCAATCCTTTGTGGGTCAGATCCTTTGTGGGTCATTACGGGGGTTAGTTACCTATTGATACTTTGTGGGTCAAATCCTTTGTGGGTCATTGCGGGGTTTAGTACCTATCGATCCTTTGTGGGTCTGACGGCTTAGATGAATCAGTGGCAATATCTGATCACCTCTATCATCTTACGAAGAAGTAGACCTGTGTGAGCTGAATCCTGTTTTACTTTCCTATGTGGATTGTGTTGTGCTATCCTATGTGGATTTACGTTTTTCTTTCCTCTGTGGATTGAGTTGTGGTTCCTTGTGTGGACTTGGTTGTACTTGGGCTCGGAGGTTGAAGCGTACTGGAATTGATGACTTAGGTATATGTATGGGTATATACTTAAGCAGTGTCAAATGTTACTTCGTGATTGTATCTTTCCTTTGTGGATTATCCTTTATGGATTCTAGGAGACCTTTAGGGGTCTCGGGGTCCCTAATGAGTAGCTTATACTCACCCCTGCACGGGCTATGCCCGCACTACGTTGTGTTGGTTGCAGACGATGAACAGCGCTGATCGTGGTGAGGCTTGCGGAGCTAGATGGTACCTGGAGCGGGGCCACTGGGTGGGACGTACTCGGAGCGGACGGCTGGACCCTAGGAGCTGTGGAGGCCATCTGTACTCACCCTTCTGGTGGGTCTTCGAGTGGAAGGCTCGACGTTGCGGCTTTAATTTTTAGTTATTGTTTTCCCTTTCCAGTTGTACTTTACTTTCAGTTTGGGTTTGCATTCTGGCCCACTTACTTTTCCGCACTTACTTTTGTATCAGCTTTTACTTAGTGTATAATTCTTCTGCTTTCTTGATCTGTGGTGTTTGTTTACTTTACAAAGTAAATTCCTTCCCTTTTTACTGGGAGTTACGCCTTGGTGCTAGTCACTAGCCCCTGGCCTATGGAAGGCGGGCTCGGGGTAGTCACGGCATGGGCCCCGAGGATGGGTGGTGACAAATTGGTATCAGAGGAGTTCGGTTCTACCGCAGAACTTTGGACACTGATCATTTTGTATATGAAGCAATAGTGTTAAGCGTATTTGGTGTGGTTATCAGTCTAGGGAGTCCAGTGTTGGTGCGGCAGCCGACCTATCCGTACACCAGGACCCTGACTTCAGATTTCCGACTTAATGCACGAAACCATTGATTGCATGTGTGTTTCAAGTTTTCTTTGTGATTACTTTGTGTCAGCTCACCAGGAATACTGTTTTGACCATGGTGCACCTGTTTATTTTCAGGATGGCCCCATGAGGGCAGCCAGCTAGGGTTCGAAGAGTTGTGTGTGACGACAGCCCACCGAGCGACGAGGCCTCGGTACAGGGCCCTTTGACAGCTGAGGCACCAGCGGTACCTTTACCCGTTGAGCCACCGATGCTTCCATCCCCAGCCACTGACGATGCACGTCGCCTTAGTGCACTGCACGAGTTTCAGCGCCAGCGACCACCCAGGTTCCACGGGGAGATGTACCCCCAGGCAGCTGAGGATTGGGTGGAGGCAGTGGTACAAGTTTTCAGGTTAGTGAGGACACCAGTATACCTCATGGTGATCCTCGCAGCGAGCCTACTGCACGCGGTAGAGGGCCGATGGTGGAGCTTGATTCTCCAGGTGCATGATGAGGTATCTCTCCTCTGGGCGGACTTTGAGAGCCTCTTCCGCTCTGAGTTTGTCCCCGCCAACCTCTATGCGATGCACATCCAGGAGCTTCTACAGCTGCGGCAGGTCAGCTTGACATTCGCTCAGTACTCGACGAGATTTACCGATCTCTCGTGCTACTCGACTTACATGGTAAGAGACCCATTCATCCAGGCCTGGACCTTTGAGCAGGGATTTAGGCATGAGATCAGGGCATCTCTGATCTCCCTCAGCATTGCCACTCAGGAAGGAGTATTGGAGCAATCCCTTTTGATCGAGATCTTCCTTGTTGAGCCTTCTTCAGCAGAGAGACCTACCGCGGGGCGGCACATAGCAGAGTCTTTTGTAGAAGGTAGCCGACAGATGACTCATGTGTCCAGGCAGACCAGACCCTCAGGTAGACGACCTCAGGACACTAGCTCAGTAGTGCAGGGCACACAGCGCGGAGCCAGTCTTTCGAGAGTCAGACAGTGCTACACATGCGGCGGGCAGGGCCACATGGCTTGTGACTGCACGACCCGTCGTGCCGAGGAGCAGCAGACGGTTGAGGGGCCACCCAGGAAGAGGAAAAGGGTCGACCGTGGCGGTCCGTAGGGAGTAGGAAAACGAGGCAGAGTAGCTGGTCGAGGAGCATGTGGTGGGAGACGCTTTGAGGCTCTACCACCACCACCACCAGGAGGTCCACCCCGGCCACAGGGAGCTGGCGGGCAGAGGCAGGCACAGCTCCACCCAGCGGAGGTCTACGACCGCGGTGTTCCCTAGATGATTCGAGGAACTGTCTATGTCTATTACAACCTTGATACAGTTCTTATAGACATAGGAGCGAGTCATTATTTCATAGTCGCTACCCTTGTTCGGAGCTCCGAGATTCCTTCAGAGCCATTGGCTCGATCCTTATGGCTAGAGACTCCTATGGGAGTAGACTCGATGATTACACACCGGTGCCGGCAGTGTGACCTTACTCTAAGAGGCGAGAGCTTTGGCTGAGATCTTCTTGTAGCTGCGTCGAGGCCTTACGACATCATCTTGGGCACGAATTGGTTATCTACAGTCCTTGCACAGATTGACTGTATTAGGCGCAAGGTGCGATGTGTACGCACCGACGAGAGCAGGTTCACCTTCACTGGCGAGAAGGAAGCCTTCGCAGCACAGGATGGACTCTCGCAGAGGAGAGGACATCCCATCACTCATCAGTTGGCTAGCCTCATCCTAGGAGTAGTTGACATGCAGAGTCATAGTTTTCCTGCAGTGGTGGATCAGTATGCGGACATTTTTCCCGACGACGTTCCAGGACTACCTCCTCGTAGAGAGGTATACTTTTATATTGATATGTACCCCGGGATAGCCCTGATATCCGCCCCAGCTTATCAGATGGCTCCCACCGAGCTTCGAGAGCTACGGGTACAGTTGGGGGAATTGCAGGGCAAGGGATTCATCCGACCCAGTGTTTCACCCTGGGCTTCCCTGATATTGTTCGCCAAGAAGGATGATGGGAGCTTGCGACATTGTGTCGACTATCGTCACCTGAACCAGGAGACAGTGAGGAACAAGTATCCGCTACCGAGGATTGATGATGTCTTCGATCAGCTCAAGGGAGCATGGTGGTTCTCGAAGATAGACCTTAGGTTAGGCTATCATCAGCTCAGAGTTCGGGACGAGGATGTGCAGAAGACGGCCTTCAGATGTCAGTATAGCCACTATGAGTTCTTGGTTATGCCCTTCGGTGTAAAAACTGCTGCAACGGTGTTCATGGGCCTCATGAACAGGATCTTTCAGCCATACCTCGATTGATTTGTCGTGGTCTTCATCGAAGACATTTTGATATACTTGACGACTGAGGAGGAGCACGCCTACCACTTGCGGGTTGTACTGGACACCCTCTGAGAGCACCAGATTTATGGAAATCTCTCAAAGTGTCAGTTCTGGATATGTGAGGTCCACTTCTTGGGACACGTTATCTCTGAGGCGGGAATTGCGGTGGATCCTGCGAAGATCGAGGCAGTGCTAGCTTGGGAGCCACCCAGGAGCGTGACAGAGGTGAGGAGTTTCTTGGGACTAGCTGGATACTATCAGAGATTTGTTCCATACTTATCTAGAGTTGCAGCACCACTCTCATCTCTTAAAGAGAAGGTTAAACCCTTTTTGTGGTCAGACAGATGTCAGCAGAGCTTCCAGGAGATGAGACAGAGATTGACCAGCACACCTATTTTGAGGTTGCCGGAGGAGGGATTATGGTACATAGTCTACTTCGATGCATCAGGGACCAGACTCGGATGTGTCCTGATGCAGGAGTGGGCAGTTATTGCCTATGGATCACATCAGTTGAGGTCGCATGAGCAGAACTACGCTACCCATGACCTAGAGTTAGCAGTAGTGGTCTTCGCTCTGAAGACATGGAGGTACTACATGATTGGCGAGTGCTTTACTATCTTTTCTGACCATCAGAGTCTCAGGTACATATTCTCTCAGAAGGACCTGAACCTGAGACAACGACGTTGGATCGAGTTCCTCCAGGACTATGACTTTGAGATAGTCTATACTCCTAGGAAGGGGAATGTGGTAGCCGATGCTCTCAGCAGGAGGACGGAAATTCAGCTACATGAGGAGGCGACATAGCAGCTAGCCACTTTGTAGATATCCTTCGTGGATAGAGATGGAGTAACCTTCCTTCAGTCTCTCACAGTCACTCCTCCACTACTGCAGCGGGTCAGAGAGGTAGAACGTGGAGACGCTGACTGTGATACGCGACGTGCACAGATATCCTCAGGACATGAACCTAATGGTTTCTCCTTTAGAGCAGGGCACAACATCCTTTTCAGAGGACATACCTTGGTAGCAGTTGCTTTACGAGAGGAGGTGCTGATAGAGTTCCACACTTCCCCTTTGGTGGTACATCCTAGAGTGGTGAAGATGTACCAGGATCTCAGATGATAGCATTGGTGGCCGGGCATGAAGAATGTTGTGGAAGAGTTCGTTTCTCGATGCCTCACCTGCCAACATGTGAAGTCAGAGCATCAGTTACCAGCAGGATTGGTAAAACCCTTAGAGGTCCCAGAGTGGAAGTGAGATGGGATATCTATAGACTTCGTGTCTAGACTTACACACACCTCCAGAGGTCATGACTCCATTTGGGTGATTGTCGACCGACTCACCAAGTCAGCTCACTTCTTACCCATTAGAGAGCAGGGCTCAGTGGAGACCTTGGGACATATCTACGTTCAAGAGATTGTGCAGCTTCATGGTGTGCCATCATCTATTGTCTCTTATCAAGATTCTCTTTTTACTTCCCATCTTTGGAAGGGGTTGCAGGAGGCGTTCGAGACGCAGCTAGGTCTGAGCACCGCCTTTCACCCTCAGACAGATGGTCAGACGGAGAGGACCATTCAGACTCTAGAGGACATGCTCCGTGCATGTGTCCTCGACTTTCGTTGCAGCTGGTAGGACCAACTACCCTTGGTGGAGTTCGCGTACAACAATATCTACCACTCCACCATCAGGATGAAACCATTCGAGGCATTGTACGACCGACCATGTAGATATCCTTTGTGCTGGACAGACCCTGGGGAGTCAGCACTTGTGGGACTGGAGATGGTTCAGGCCACGACAGAGAAGGTCCAGGTCATCCAGGAGCGGATGAGGACAGCTCAGAGTTGGCAGAAGTCTTATGCTGACATGAGGTGGAGGCCACTAGAGTTCGAGGATGGCAACCATATCATCTTGCGTGTCTCACCTCGACGTGGATTACAGAGGTTCAGCTGAGGTGGAAAGTTGTCTCCAGGCATCATCGAACCATTCTGGGTCCTCAGCAGGATTTCCGAGGTGGCTTATCGCCTGGCACTACAACCTCATTTGCTTCGGGTGCACGACATCTTCCATGTATCTCACCTGAGGAGATATGTGCACGACTCGGCGCATATCATTGACCATGGGGAGCTGGATGTTGATGATGGGGAGACTTTTGTGGAGGTTCCAATGGAGATCGAGGATCGACAGGAGCGGGTCCTACGTGGACGGTCGATTCCTCTAGTGCGCATCAGATGGCAGCACGGGAACCTCCAGGATAGCACTTGGGAGCGAGAGGCTCAGATGCATGCTCAGTAGCCACATTTGTTTCCCTAGTTTATGATGTATCTTTACGGGGATGTAAAGCCCTGAGGTGGGAGTGATTTCAAGACCTGTAAAATTCAAGGAATTGTTTTTTCTTAATTTTCATTGGAATTTTTACAAGAATGCAGTTTCTGACGGCACCTAATTCGGAGGCCCAGTGTCCCCGGAATCATTTTCCGAATTTCAGCTCTGGTATGTTCAGTGAACGAAAGAGCGGGGTTTTCTAACTTTAGAACCTGTGCTCGGAATCGAATTCCGAGGTCACCGATGGAATCACAACGCCGGTATTTTCTTAGAATCGCCTTTTCTGGAGTTGTGTTTGCTTGGGTGTGGTTTTTAATTTTTGGGGTTAAGTTATGAAATAAAATAAAAGGGGTGCGACAATTTTATTTTATTTCACTTAAAGCCGCTTATCCTAAGTTAAGAGGATAAGGTGGGACCCACAATATCCTACCCTCTTGGTAGGATATTTGTGAGGTGGGGCCCACACTATCCCCACCATTTCTTCCCTCTTATGTAATGCACCAGCAACCCCCCTTTTTAATGAAAGTAAAACCTTACATTTTTCTGGTTAAGTAACACCTCATTAAATTGGGCAGTTAAATCGTGATAATTAATTTTTTGAATTAATTGTTCGTTTCTTATCTATTGAATTTCAAATTATTTTGTTGATAATAAAATAAGGGGAGGACTTGTTTTATTATGGTTGGGTTCTGTCATGTTAAAGGTTTGGGAGAAAAGGAGAGGATTCTTCGTTCTTCGATGAAGAATGCGAAGAACGCGCTACGGAAAACGAAGAATGCTAACCTCAGTCAGTGAGAGACGTCTTCCTCAGAGATCACCTAACACCAGTGACGTTTCTTCCGCGGAGATCCGCTTCTTCTGCGACGACCCTCTTCTTCTACGACGGTTAATTCCGTGACGAACGCTCGTTTGACGAAAATGTTGAGGTAGGGGTTTTATGCCTTTCTATTTTGTGATTTCTTACATCGTTATCTTCCCTTCCGTGAACCACCTGTTATCATGATAACGGGAGGAGGTCAGACCGCACGAACACGGCTGACACTCCTCCCCTATTTGGTTGTTGATATTGATGTGGTGAGCAAGGAGACGCAGTTCCAATGCACCGCGCAGAATTTGTAAAAGGGAGAGCGGAGAAGCGCGGCGCCGTCGCACCCTGCCGTCGGAAACAAAAAATCTGTGATGCCGTCTCACAGTGCCGTAGAAGATGAACAAAAGACACGACGTCGTTGCGCCACACCGGACGACCTGCAAAGCATCGCGGCCGGAGCAGGGCTGCGGTGGAAGGGCGCAGCGCCGTCGCGCCGCGCCGGATGAACCAAGGCCACATCCAGTTCCGGGCCACGATGATGCAGGGGAAACGGCGGTCGGTACTGGGTTGCTGGCGTTGGAGTAAGGGGGACCGGCTTCACCAGTCCTGTGGCGGAAAAAGCCGGTCGGCCGGAGCGGGCCGACCGGACCATGGAGGAACCGGGGGTTCGAAACCCCCTACTGGCCGGACGTGAGCGGCCCCATTAAGGGGCCACGGTTTCTACATGCGTGGGAAGCACCCCCCGCTCCCGAAACGGGTCGGCCATTCGTCCGAGCCCCTAGCCAGCGCGCCGCGCGCCGGGCCGGCTGCCCTGGCCGGTCCGCCAGACCGGGCCGCGCCCAGCCGGGCCGGGCCGCACCATCCAGGCCGGGCCGCTCCCAAGCGGGCCGGACCCAGACCCGGTTCGGGTCGACCCAGTACGGGCCGACCCTGGGGGTATCGGGCCGGGTCGGACTGGGCCCGAACCCCCTCTTACCAAACCTTTTTCGGTCTGTTGCCCATAACTTGAGCTACGGGCCTCCGATCAACGCACTATCAGTTGTGATGAAATCCTTGGATCGAGACGGTCATTTTGATATATCGAACTTATGCTTTCAGAATACTTTGGGTTCGGCCGGGTTGGTTCGTACACGAAACCAACCGGACCCTCGGAGAGGAAATACTCATAACTTGAACTCTGGACGTCCGATTGACGTGTCGTCGACTTTGATGGATTCCTCTAAGTGAGACGGATCTTTTGGCTTAATCTGCCCGAGGTTTGGACGTAGGTGGAATACGGTCGGTTTTTTTTTGACATAAAAACCAACCGGGCCCCTGGGATGAAAAAGACAATAACTCTCAGACCGGGCGTCCAATTGACGCGCCGTCTGTGACGTTGAGTTTCTGTTGATGATATATAACATTTGGATACACAACTTCGGACTATGTGTCAGTTGATGTATTAGCCTCTCGGCTCGTGGAGCAAACCCTCCCGAATGAGCTTGTTGTGTGCGGAAACCCTAGAGCTGGCTGCGACTGCGACGACGACGACGGATGTACAGAGATCCTCAGTGGACTCGACGACGATGACTACAGCACTCAGTGATCCTACGCGGATCAGTTCTACCGATCCTGTGTGGGTCCGATCCTATGTGGGTCGGCGCTCAGCGGTCCTGTGTGGGCCAGCACCTACAGATCATGTGTGGGTCCGATCCTGTGTGGGTCTTTGCAGGGGTTAGTTACCTATCGATCCTGTGTGGGTCAGATCCTTTGTGGGTCATTGTGGGGGTTAGTTACCTTTCAATCCCTTGTGGGTCATTGCGGGGGTTAGTTACCTATTGATCCTTTGTGGGTCAAATCCTTTGTGGGTCATTGCGGGGTTAGTACATATCGATCCTTTGTGGGTCCGATGGCTTAGATGAATCAGTGGAAATATCTGATCACCTCTATCGTCTTACGAAGAAGTATATCTGTGTGAGCTGAATCCTGTTTTCCTTTCCTATGTAGACTGTGTTGTGCTATCTAGTGTGGATTTACATTTTTCCTTCCTGTGTTGATTGAGTTGTGGTTTCCTGTGTAGACTGGGTTGTACTTGGGCTCGGAGGTTGGAGCGTACTGGAATTGACGACTTAGGTATATGTATGGGCATATACCTAAGCAGTGTCGAATGTTACTTCGTGATTGTATCTTTCTTTTGTGGATTATCCTTTATGGATTTTGGGAGACCTTCGGGGGTCTTGGGGTCCCTACTATGTAGCTTATACTCACCCCTGCACGGGATATGCCCGCACTACATTGTGTTGGTTGCAGATGACGGACAACGCTAATCGTGGTTGAGGCTTAAGGAGCAGGATGGTACCTGGAGGTGGTCCACTAGGCGGGACGTACTCGGAGCGGACGGCTGGAATCTATGAGCTATGGAGGCCATCTGTACTCACCCTTCAGGTGGGACTTCCAGTGGGTAGCTCAACGTTTCGGCTTTACTTTTTAGTTGTTGTTTTCCCTTCCCAGTTGTACTTTACTTTCAGTTTGTCTTTTTATTCTGTCCCACTTACTTTTCCGCACATACATTTGTATCAGCTTTTACTTTGTGTATACTTCTACTGCTTTCTTGAACTGTGGTGTTTGTTTACTTTACAAAGGCAATGCCCTCCCTTTTTACCGGTATTTACGCCTTGGTGCTAGTCACCAGCCCCTAGCCTATGGAAGGCAGGTTTGGGGTAGTCACGGCACGGGCCCCGAGGATTGGTCGT
Source organism: Viscum album (assembly GCA_963277665.1). Lineage (NCBI taxonomy): Eukaryota > Viridiplantae > Streptophyta > Magnoliopsida > Santalales > Viscaceae > Viscum > Viscum album. The sequence goes on from OY728150.1 coordinate 688,595,110, forward strand.
GACAGATAATCCATATTTTCTTTACAATCCATTATGCAGGATTAAAATGTAAATTTTGCCTCACAGAAACCGTGTTTATGAGATTATCTATGCATATAATTTCAATCTATGTTATGTTATTTTCTATATTAGATTCATAAACTAATCTAATATATGCCATTATTTAAAAATGGCACCTAAGGGAAGAATGGGAATCAACACTCATGGGCAATGTATGGATTTCCCCACTGCTCAAGTAAATACAATCGATGTTAGAGCAGATCATATCACAACCATATTGGGACAACATACTATGTTTGTAATTAATAACCAATCCACACTAGTGTTGGATTATTCCCGGTAGTAGAATCCCTCGTATTTTAGTGGGACTAATAATCCAGTGGTATCTAAGTAGAGGATCAAGTCCCTTGAAAAGATATTCATAGCATTAAGATTAAATGAAAATGAAAAGGTAGTGCTGGAAGTATATTATCTCAAGGGTGACGCTGATCAATGGTGGTCCTTGATTCAGAATACCATTGAGGAAGAAGAAATTGAAGATATAGAATGAATTACTTTTAGGGAAATATCATTCGAAATATATTTCCCTCATGAAAAACAAATCGAAATGAAGTGGAAATTTTTTCTCTTGAAGAAAAGGGAATAATTCAGTGTTCTAGAGAATAAGGCTACCTTCACAAGGCTAGACAGGCATGCCATAGATTATGTATATGACTCAGTAGGAAATATTGATCATTTCATTGAAGGTCTTAAGCCAAGAATATAAAGTGCACTGTCTTTTCAAACATTTTTTCCATATGATGAAATTGTATCATGTTCCATCAAAATAGAGAAGTAATTTTCTAAAATAAATTTGTTCAAGGGAAACCAAGATAAAAAGCGGTAATCTGATAACCAAAGGAAAGGTGAAGCGCCAAAGAAGAACAAGGGAACGAAAAAAATCCTATTATGCGAGAACTGTAGAAAGAATCATCTCGGGAAATACTAGAAAGGAGTGGCATTCTGCTATAAGTGTGGAGAATAGGGGAATCTATCTAATGAGTTCAAGGGTAAGAAATAATTTGATGATGTTCAATGCTACAATTGAAGAGAGATGGGACATTATTCAAATGAGTGTCCTAAGAACCAAAGAAACATGCCTCAGAAAATGCCAAGAGAGTAAGGGAGAGCTTTTGAGATTACAACCACAGAGGATGAAGTTTCTAATTATGTGGTGGTAGGTACTTTAATTGTTTCCTCAAACATAGCCAACACTTTATGCGATTCTATATCATCTCATTCATTTATATCTTCTGAGTTTTCCAAGAATATTAGACAAGTTCAATTTGATTTAACAAAGGAATTATCAGTCCAAACATCATGGGGATGCATCATTGCAACAAAAGAATGTCAACTTGTCCCCCTCGAGGCATAGAAACAAGATTTAGTTTCTAACCATATCGTCATTACAGTGGATTAATTTGAAATAATTCTTGGTATGAATTGGCTATCAAACTATGAAGTGAGTTTTTATTTCAAGAAAAAGGAAGTTACAGTTTTTAAAAATGGTGTAGAATCCATTATCTTTAGAGTAGAAAAAATCTCCACTTGATTCTTATATACATCCACCCCCAATATCTATGCTAAATGCAATACATGGAAAAGAAGATAAACCAATATATATGGGTGAGTAAACAAATCTTCAGATTGATGATGGGCATATAGTTCAAGAATAAATTGATGTATTTTTAGAGGATTTACCTAGACATCCTCCGAAGTGGGAAATTGAGTTTTTCATTTACATAATCCCTAGTGTAAGACCTATATCAAATACCCCCTGTAGAATGGCCACTGTAATGTTAGTGGAGATATAGAAACAACTAGAAGATTTGAGTGACAAAGGATTTATTCAACCTACTATTTCTTCATGGGGAGCCATGGTCATGTTTGTCATGAATAAAGATGGATCCATGAGGCTATTCATTTATTATAGGGAAATCAACTCTATTACAATAAAGAATAAGTTTACTCTTCATCAGATTGATGATTTATTTGATCAACTTCATGGAGCTCATTAATTTTCAAATGTTGACCTTTGATCTAGATATCTTCAGCAGTGTGAGAGGAAGGAAGATATTCCAAATATAGCATTTGGAACCAAGTATGGGTAGTACGAGTTACAATGATTCCTTTTGGACTAACAAATGCACCATCTATTTTCAAGGATTTAATGAATAGAGTTTTCAAGGAATATATTGATAATTTTTATTGGTATTCATCAATGATATCCTAGTATACTCAAAAATCTATGAAGACTATCATGATCACTTGTGGATTATTCTAAAAACTCTTAGAAGAAAAGAATTATATGGGATGTTAAGTAAGTGTGAATTCAAGATTCAATCAATTTATTTTCTAGGCCATATTATCTCTAAGGATGGAATCCTAGTTGATCCTACATGGCCAAAGTCAATCCATGACTGGCCAACTCCAAAAAATATAATCAAGGTACACACTTTTATTGGGTATGATGGTTGCTATCGGTATTTCGTTCAGAATTTTGCCTGAATGGCTAACCCGCTAACCAAGATCACACGTAAAGGAGTTATGTTTGTGTGGAAAAAATAATGTACACAATGCTTCAAATAATTGAAAATAATACTGGTCAATGATCCAATCATGACTCTTCCATTTTGAAATGAGGGATTTTTTATATTCAGTGATGCATTAAACAATGGACTGGGTTGTGTCCTTATGCAAAACAATAGAGTTGTTACTTATGCATTAATACAGTTGAAGACTCAAGAGAAAAGTTATCCAACTCATGATCTTGAGGTTGCAGCGGTAATCTTTTCTCTAAAAATAGGGATACATTATGTCTATGGAGAAATATATGGGATTTTTATATACCACAAGAGTTTGAAATAAATTTTCACACAAAAAGAACTCAACATGAGGTAAAGGAGATGGCTTGACTAACTCAAAGATTGTGACTGCTCAATACACTACCACCCTGGAAAGTAAAATAACGTGGTAGATGCATTAAGTTTGAATGATCATGGACTTTTGACTCAAATGAGGATTGAGTGAGATCCTATATTTATGTATATACTAAAGATGGATATGGGAATTTTTAAGTAAGGGGAAACATCTTTCCTCTTTAAAATGATTGCTAAACCATATTTACTAGAAAAGATAAAAATATCTCAATCTGATGATGAGAATCTACACAAGAAAAATAATACTATCAAGGATGGGAGATTGGAAGACTTCATGTATGATAAAGGAGTTTGGAAATTTGGGAAGAGGTTATGTGTTCTATCATTACCTAAGCTAAAAAGGGAACTATTAGATGATGCTCATAGCTCAAATTTCTCTATACACCTGGGTAGCACCAAGATGTATAGAGATCTAGAGGAATATATTTGGTGGGATAATATGAAGCAGGAAATTGCTGACTACATGTCAAGGTGTCTAGTTTTTCAACAAGTGAAGGCAAAGAGACAAAATCCTAGAAGAGTGATGCAACCTCTACCTATTCATATGTGGAATTAGGACAACATTATGATGGATTTTGTCACCAGAAAACTGAGAACACCTAGAAGGAACAATGCCATATGGGTAATTGTTTATATTCTCCCAAAATCAACAAATTTCCTTCCTATAATAGACGATTTACCACTTGAGAACCTATAAAGACTTTATATTAATGAATTTTTAAGAATTCATAGTGCACCTCTATCGATTGTGTCTGATCGAGGTCATCGGTTTATATCATAATTATAGAAAAGTTTCCAGAAGGGTTTGAATACTAAGAATCATATGAGTACTGGTTATCACCCCAAACCAACAAACATTCTGAATGGACTTTTCAAACTCTACAAGACATACTAAGATCATTCTCTCTTGACTTCCAATGTATGTGGGATCTATACTTCCCATTTGTCGAATTTTCTTACAACAATAGTTTCCATTATATTATTCAAATGTCTCCATATGAATCATTATATGGAAAGAGATGTCAAACTCGAACATGTAGGGATGAAGTTGGTGATAGGAAACTTATAGGCACAAAACTTTTTGAAGATACCATGATAAAGGTGAAGAAAATTCAAGAACATATTAAAGCATACCAAAATTGGTAGAAGATTAATGCTGAAAAGTGGAGAAAAGACTTGGAATTCTCTATGGGATATCATGTGTTTCTGAAATTATCTCTTTGAAAGGGTGTATTAATGTTTGGTAAGAAAGGGAAACTGAGTCCAAGGTACATCAGACCATTTGAAATTTTGGAAATAATCAGAGCAGTAGATTACTGTTTAGTGAGGCCACCAAGTCTCTCCAAAGTCCATGATGTGCTCCAAGTGTCATTGTTAAAGAAATACAATCCAAACCCAATGCATGTACTATACTATAATGAAAAAGGACTGGAACCTGCTTTTTTATACTGTGAAGAGCCTATTAGGATTCTTGAGAGAATGGAGCAGGTATTGAGAAATCAAATAACTCCTCTACTAAAGGTTATTTGGAGAAACCATAATATGGAGGAAGCAACATGGGAACTTGAGGATGTTCAGAAGAAGAACCACCCACATATTATTGGTTGTCTTTATAAATGAATAAATTTAAGAACGAAATTTTTGGAGGAGGAAAAAACGTAGCACCCCAAACATTTTATGGTATGTTTATCTTAAATACATTCAAGTCATAGCCTATATTTAATAAAGCACTGAGTTTCATTGAAACAACACTTGTATATTAAGAAGATTGTCATAGCATAGCCATTGAACATAAATTTTCCACTCGTGTGTTTTTTAATTTAACAAATATGACATACATGGTTGTGATTAGGATGATATTTAGATTCTGACATAATTAACCTAATTTTTTTTGTGAATAGTAATATACCCTTATGAATATTAACCCTCACTTATGAATAATAACCTACCATATGAATAGTAATACGACTCTTATGAATGGTATCCAGACCCATGAATGTATAAATAAATTTAGGCACCTTAAAAATGAAGATTAAAAATTTAAGTGTTTATATTTTTCGATTAAATAATGATTTTAATTAAATATTAAAATAATAATATTTAGAAAATTATTTTTGAAAAAATGGACTTCAGTTTTGGATTCTACACATTGAAAAATTATTACGTTGAATTTTTGGGATTTTTATGAATTACTTGAATTTTTTATTAATAGTAAAATGCGATAATTTACGATAAATGATAAATAAGTGATTTATTGTGTCATTGATGATGATCTTCTGATGTAATCCTAATTTGATCAAAGTCACATGTATTTATTACTATTATTGGTCATGGAATACTTACTATTTCATGTCTTTTGAAAAAATAATAATCTTCTGATTAAAAAATTATGAAAACCCACCTTTCCTCCACTATTTTACTCCTGCTTCTATTCACTCATCTGAAGAATTGTGACATTCCAATATTCTAACCAAATATCTCCCCAAGAACCTCCCCCAAATCAAAAATCCACTATCCTTTTCAAAATATCTAAACCCCTCCCCTTAATAGGTTCTCAAAGGTGGAAGTCTCAAGTTGTAAATTCATCTTTCCAATTCCTTCTTTTCTTTTATGTTCTTGTGTTCTTGTTTCTTTCGTCACCTCCCTTTAACCAAATAGTATGATTACTCCAGTAACATATGTACTGTAATGTTTTTATGATAATGAGATATTTCATTAACCTCTCTCCTTTCCCCTCCTTTTATTTAAAGAAATGAAATCACTGTTTGAGATGTGCCAATTTAGCACATTAAAGGACAACAGTGTATCAATTTCTATTATTATCATTAATTCTGGTCATGAAATCATTTTTTTATGGTTGAACGAGATTATTATATATGTAATATATCCTATTTTTGGTTCTTTAATAATTTTGTACAAATGGTATTAAGTTATAAAGTATATATATGTTCACTATAATCAAACCCACCGATTAACAAAAATGGTTGTCACTATGGTTTTAAATAATAATTAGAATTACCTCCAATTAACCAAATTAAATTTAAAACCTTTTAATCTCATAGATGTGCACTAATAGAATATAACATCAATTATGGACAATGTAGAGACATAATCTTGACATACATGGGCATTACATTACTCTTGAGGAATACTTAATATATAACAAAAAATGACACCCTAGGACCGTAATCGTTTAGTGTCTTTGCAAACACAGAACATAATCTTCTAATCATGGTGAAATATTTTTAACATCTCCCATGAAGATATTCCAATTTTTTTTCTTACCTAAAACCATTATTTATATCCTAGGGAAAAGAAAACATATAAAGGGTGAGCTCAAATGTTCAGTAAGGGTAAGCATGGATAAAATAAAACAAACCATATACATTTGAACATAAAAACATGAACACAAAGATTAAAAATCATGATCTTGAGTTGTGAAATATATATTAGAGTATGAAAGGAATAGATCATAATAGAACATCAATCATTAAAAAATATCATTGGAATGAAACATGTAATTGTGGAAAACCATTATGTACATGATATGATTTCCATAGTAGCCAAGGCATTGCTGCCAAGACCATCATAGTGGACAAATTCCTTTACTGAATTGAGTTCACTCCTCGTTCCAGTCTTGTTTCACTGAACCAGATTAAATTGACATTCCAGCCATGTCTATATCATGAGATATAAATCTTTACCCAATTAATTGGAGGTAGATATAGGTCCAACCCATCTCATAATAAAACCATTCTTACTTGTGCCACAAAAGAAAAAGAAATCATTCATCATAACCCAAAGAATAAAATGGGTTTCATAAACATCATCCCATCATAACATAATCCACATAAAACAAATGGATTTAATTTGATCATAAGAAGAATAAAACCATAGAAATAATAGATACATTATACGTGAAACATAATCATAATAAATAATTTAATCTTCGATGGAAAATAGTTTTGACAAAACACTTGAAATGAATTCTTGATGAAAATATCCTTTCTTCTTTAAAATCATCTTCTTTTCACAAAATTCCATTAAATTTATAAAAAATATGGATTTTGTTGAAAATAATCATGAAATATTGTAGAGGAATCTTCATTTAAATAAGTCATTATGAAACCGTCAAAATCCATTCTCATCGTATAAGTTAAAAAACATTCTTCTCGTACTTTTTCCGGAAAAGTAAAAAATTGCCTTATATGGAAACAAAAGAGAAGATTCCTTCCATAAAATGTGGTAAAAAGTAAACAAAGGGTAAAAATGACTTTAAACATACATTTAATTATAGTAAACATTTATGAAAACATTTTTAGAAAACAAGGACATGGATGATGAACACAACCCCAGTAAATACTTACATATAAGCAATCTCAGATAAAAAATGAGATTTGAAAAATTATCTGTTTCCGTATGTCCAATTTCTTCCATATGTGTCTGAGACCCCTATATAGTGGGTTTAAACATATTATTATCTTGTAATAGAATCATAATAATTTTTATGATAACATATATGATTCACTTATGACTTTATATTAACTGTTTATTTTTCAAATCCATGTTAAAGTAGTGTTTTGGGTAAAACCGTTTCATTTATTGTACGTTTTTGGACTTGTTGTTCTTGATATTATTTTTAATTATATAATGATTTAATTACTTCCATAATGTAAATCATTATTTATATATCATATATATTCAGTATATATATATACATAATAGATAGATAAATGAAATTAAATACACCGTTCGTGGAGACGGTAGGCCGTGCGTACGCATGAACGAAGTTTTCCTTTCCTTATTAACTTAAATGGAAGTAATTAGATGATATATATATATACATAAATAAATTATCTTTATTATTTCATATATTTAATTATTATTCATTATATATACTTTATAATCATTCTTGAATGGTTAACATGGAGAATGAATCTCCTAATGTCGTGGAGACGGTAATCCGTGCGTATGCACGAGTGATGATATCGTTCCCATAATTATTGAATGGAATTGGAGTGGATGGTATAGTATCTCAGAACTTTTATCCAGTTATAATAATCATATATAGTTATTCTATAAACCATTATACCCATCCAAGTAAGGTGGTGGTAGAAAAACATATTACACCATGGCGTGGAGACAGTATTCTATACGTACGCACGGGCGATGATTTTTTTTCGTAGGATGGATAGAAGGTGAAATAAGGTTGTTTCATATTTATAATGACATATCAGTATATTATTAATATTGATGTTATTACTTTATAATGAAACAACTAAATAAGAGTAAGTAGAAGATGAATGAAACTTGAATGAATCGGTAGAAGAGATTACCTCTTCTTCGACGTGCCACTTTTAAGATTCCTCTTAGGGAACTAGAGTTGGTATTTTGAGAAGACCAAAAACTCTATGATATAACTGGATAGGCTGAGAAGGGAAATTAGCATGGTTTGGATGAGCATGAATTCTCAAAATCATTTAAAGAGGAGAGGGCGGAGGTGCCATTTTATAAGGGAGGAGAGGGGCACCTTAGGAAAAACATAAAATATTATTTTATAATAAATTCATATTAGATTTATAATGGCTCCAAAGTGACTTATTTCGAGGATATGGTGGGGATGTGTCGACATCCCCTCAAATAATAGGTTTTAGACAATTTTCAGTTACCATTTTATCCTTATCATTTAGATTTAACTCTATGTTAAATAATTTAACTATTACCATTTCTTCTTGTATTCTTACACTATATGGTTAATAAACATACTATTATAAAGACCCAACATTATTACATACATAATCTTGAGTTCAGTTAAAAAACACTTCCTTTTATAGTGAGGATATTTTCATGTTTAGAGCTTTATAGAATTAGGACAAAACATTCATAACATTACACATTGTTACATAGTGGATACCATAAAAATAGTTTCCATTTTTCTCAAAATATAAAACATTAAAACATAAAACAAGACTCCTTGAAAATTCTTCAACATTTAACATGTCTTCCTTCCATGTATTAAAAATCCATTAACCTGTGAAAAATCATTTAAAAACTTGGGATGAGCACAAAATCTCAGTAAGGGTTGGAAAAGAAAGATAAATCACATTAGTCCATCAATACTCATAACGTATGAAAACATTTTCAAAAGACATTATTTTCACCCATATATAGTTACTTCGTGTAAAATGAGATTTAAAAAATATCCACACAAACATGAGAACATAAATATAATCATAAAGGTATCTTGTGGCATTACTTACATAATTTTTTAACCATTCTTGGCTACCTTATAATTTGTAACCCTCACGACTACCTTGCATTGTTTAACCATCACAGTTACACTTGGAGTAACCATATGGCCGACCTCCATCTTACTCATACCAAATTAATTAGAGGGAAATATAGGTCCCACCCATAATCATAAATATTTACCATGAACCAAAAAAAACATCATACAACATGAATAATTCCATAAAAACATTACTTTGGAATTTTGTAAAACCGAATTTAAAAAGAAGATTTTTGAAGAAAATCCCCTTTTAAAAATAACACAATTGAAGAGAGAATTAATAGAGTGGATGGAGTATGTATATATACTATAAAGACACATAATAAAACATAATATAAACATAAACCATCACACAAACAATTTATATTTCACATAAGTAATGAAGTAGAAGGTTAACCCAAAGAATGGAAATCGGGATAAGAATTCCCTTACCTCGGGTTTTCCATAATTCCAACTTGTTTAAACCTCCTGTATAATGGTTAAAAGAGTGTTATTAATATTTTACAGAAAAATGGTCATGTTTATAACATCTTATATGATCATTTCATAACATCTTTTCACCCTTAATTGTTAGTATTTTTCCCCTTGCACTGTTTTTGGTTGAATTATTTCATGATTTCTATGATTGGTTCATAGTGGACATTCTTGTAGATTGGAAGTGAAACTCTAGAATTGGAATGGATGAGTACTTTTATATAACCAGTAACATAAACTATTTCATTTATCATTTTGGATTCTTACATTAGGATGATTCATAAGTTAGAACATTAATGATGTTCGTTTAGATCCTTTAAGTGGTTTTTTGATAATAACAAACTCATTTTGTCTTATAAATTAAAACCATGAGTAAAATATAATTCCAGAACTACGGGTGAGTCATAAAAAATTTATTATAACCTGGTTCAACCATAGAAATGGTTTCTTGGCCAGACATGAAAGAATTAATGGGAATTGAAATCACATCATCCACAATGTCGATAATTCGACATAGACGGACAATGTTTTTATTCTTTAAATAAGTGAGAGAGGAGAAGAATAATGATGAGTAATTTTCACAAACATGATAAAATATAGATTATACATGATTTATGGATATTTATTGCCTCTTGGGTAATGATATATGAAGAAAGAATAAGGAAGTAACTCAAAATAAAAGAAATAGTGAGAAATTCCTTACAAACTTTCGATAGCCTAACGGCTACACAACATGGTTTTATAAAATATTAAAAAGAGTGGGGACAAGGGAAACCCATCCAGAAATGAATCATTATATATATAATATCAATAATAAGAATAAAATAAGAACATGGTATGGAAACTTGAAAATTATACCACATAAAAGAGAACTTGGATAGAAAAAGAAGAAAATTGATAATTTTATTACCTTGTAGTGTAACCCTTAGAACATGAAGTTTGGGACCTTAGGGGCTTGAGATATCCTTTTTAGGACTACTATGAAGTTAAGGAGGCCATAGCTTCGTTGATGAGAAATTTGGAATGATGTTAATGGAGGAATGGGTTGGTATTTATAGGGAAAGTAAGGGAATATTTTAATAATTTTCAAGGGACACCTCATGAGTTGTATTTGCAAAACCCTGGGATTTCCCATGATATTTTCTCATGTTATAAGCCACTTGGGACACCTCACACCTTATGTAACTATACAAAAGTATACCATATTTATTAAATCATTAATATACCATTAATGATGTCATTAACACACCGAAACTAAAAACTGTATTTTTTACTATTCACCAAAAAATCAATTGTTTTAGAAAAAGTCCCAAAATTCACCCTAAACATTTATCGACATGTAGATTTAAATAATGAAGTCCATTTTTTTTGAAAATAATTTTCTAAATATTATTAATTTAATTTTTAAATAAAATCATACTTAATTCAAAAATTAGCAATTCTAATTATGTAACTACTTCAATATCACAATGAAAAACTACCCTAGATGCTATTATCTTAAGCCTTAATAAAGTAAAATTATAATAGAATTTACTATTCATCAAGGTCATATCACTATTTATATTACTATTCATAAGGGTATGGTACTATTCACCAAAAAACAAGTCGGTTCCAATAGACTCCTAATAACATATTGAACACAAATGTAGATGTCAGTTTCTTGTAATTATGAACATAGATGTAAAAAAAAGTTATGTTTTAAAAGCTAATTAAAAATATCTATTTAAAACAATGTTCCGTGAATTTATATTTATTTTTAGAAAATCTTGGGATTTTATATTATCCCCACCTTCTTGAAATTGCATCCTCACAATTTTATTTACTTATTAAACAACTGAGGGTACTTTTCCATCATAGCATTTTCAGACTCCCATGTTGCTTCTTCAACCATGTGGTTCCTCCACAATACCTTTACCTGGTGGATTAACTTATTCCGCAATACCTAGTCTCTTTGATGATGAATCTGAACCGGTTTCTCTTCATAAAAAGGTTCTCTTCCAGATGAACTGCTTATGGGCTCAAGACATGTGATGAATCTGACACATACTTTCTCGACATCGAAAGATGGAAAATATTGTGTACCTCAGACAAACTCAGAGGCAAAGCTATACAGTATGCAAATGTTCCAACTTTCTCCAAGATTTCAAAAGGACAGATGAACCGTGGACTTAGCTTTCCTTTCTTACCGAAATGCATCACACTTTTCCAAGGAGAGACATTATGGAAAACGTGGTCACCTACCTCGAAAGAGAAGTCGTTCCTTCTGTTATCTGTATAACTTTTCTTCCTGCTCTGAGCTGTCCTCATGTGTTGCTGGATCATCCTCACTTTCTTAGCCATTTCTTCAAAAAATTCTGTCCCCATCAACTTTTTTTCACCGACTTCATCCCAAAATGCTTGAGTCTGACACCGCTTTCTTTACAAGACCTCAAAAGGTTCCATATGAATACTGGAATGAAAACTGTTATTATAAGAAAACTCAACTAATGAAATATTTTGATCACAACTTCCCTGATAGTCCATTGAACAAGCTCTAATCATATCCTCCAAAGTTTGAATCATTCGTTCTGACTGCCCAACTGATTGAGGATGAAAAGTTTTACTAAAATTTAAATCGGTGCCCAATGACTTCTGAAGTCCCTTCCAAAAGTTAAAAGTGAACATGGGATCATTTTCAGATACAATGGAAAGAGGAACTCCATGTAACTTGACAATCACCTTGAAGTACAATCGATAATGTTGATCCAAAGTCATTGTATCTCTAATAGAAAGAAAATTTTCTGATTTTGTCAGTCGGTCAATAATAACCCAAATCTCATTGTTAACTCGAGAAGTCTTTGGTAGTCTCACCACAAATCCCATGGATACATTCTCCCATTTCCACTCTGGCACTAGAAAAAGAATGAAGCATCCCCTTCGGTAATTGTCGCTCAACTTTAACCTATTGACAAGTCAAACATCTTATAGTAAATCAACAATATCCCTTTTAATTCCATCCCACCAATAATTTTCCGAAGGTCTCTGTACATCATAGTACTACTAGGATGAACAGAAAATGGAGAAATATGAGCTACACACAAAAAATCCTTCTTCCACTGAGGATCAGTATGCACACACAAACTTTTTACAAATCTTAAAACACAATCTTTATCAAGACTAAATTCTGGAAAAACTTACCCATTTTAAAAAATTCTACCATTTTTCGTAGCTCATGATCTTTCTTTTGTGCCTGCTTAATTCTGTCTGACAACAAAGACTGCACTGAAACCTGAAACAAAAAAGAGGTATTCCCTACACCAACAACTTCTAAGCCAAAATTCATCAAATCATTAATCAAGGGATCATGTTCCAAATGTAGCATGATTAATGATGCATGATGTTTCCGACTTAAGGCATCCTCCACATTGTTTTCTTTCATAGTATGGTAATTGATCGTGCAGTTATAATCCATTATCAGTTATATCCATCTTCTCTGCCTCATATTTAATTCCTTCTGAGTGAATATATACTTTAGACTTTTATGGTCAGTATATATTTGGCATTTGGTTCCATAGAGATTGAGCCTCCATATTTTCAAAGAACAAACCACAACTGCCAATTCCAAATCATGTGTGGGATAATTTAGCTAATGAGGTTTATGTTGTCTAGAAGAATAGGAAATTACCTGATCATTCTACATCAAAACAAAACCATGTCCCTTCAAAGAAGCATCACTGTAGATGACAAACTCACCATTCCGGGAAGGTAAGGTCAAAACTAGAGCATTCACCAATCTCTTCTTTAGTTCCTGAAAACAAAAATCACATTACTATGTCCAAACAATTAACCCCTTTCCATTTTAACTTAGTTATCGGTCTAGATAACTGTGAAAATTTCTTAACAAACCTTCAGTAACAACTTGCTAAGCCCAGAAAACTATGAATCTATGTAACATTTTTGGGTCTTGGCCATTCATCAACTACTTTTGCTTTGGAAGGATCAACTTTTATTCCATCCTTATTTATAATGTGCTGAAGAAAAGAAATATATTGCTGCCGAAAATCACACTTTCTGAAGTTTCCATATAGTTTATTTTCTTTTAATATTTGTAAAACAACCCTTAGATGTTTTTCATGCTCCTCTTTATTTTTAGAAAAAACCAGAATGTCATAAATAAATACAACCACAAACTTATCCAAGAACTCATGAAATACTCTATTCATAAGATTCATGAATACAGCAGGTTCATTAGTTAATTCAAATGGTCTAACAGCAAATTCATAAGGCCCATATCTAGTACGAAATGCTATTTTTGGGATGTCATCCTCCTTCACCATCAGCTGATGGTATCCGGATCTCAAGTCAATCATGGAAAATTACTGAGCTCCCTGGAGCTGGTCAAACAAGTCATCAATATGAGGAAAAGGATACTTGTTTTTAACATTGATGTTATTCAAAGCTCTATAATCAATGAAAAGTATCAGGGAACCATATTTCTTTTTAATAAACAAAATAGGGGATCCACATGGTAAAGTGCTAGGACGAATGAATCCTTTTTCAAGTAAATCCTACAACTGATCTTTCAATTCAAGAAGTTTTATTGGAGCCATATGATATGGTTGTTTTGAAATTTTCTAATCCAGAACTAAGTGAATTGTGAATTCAACTTATCGATCAGGTATGACACCGATTAACTCATCAGAAAAAATTTCAAGGTATTCATTTACCACTGGAACATAATTAATATCAATAGTTCCATTGTTTTCAACAATATGAGGAAGATAACATTTATTTCCATATTTTAATATTTTCCCAGCTTCCTGATATGTTATCAATTGTTTGGGTTCATTCTTGTATACAAACTGAAACTCTTTCTGAAAAACAACTTCTTTAGCTCTACAATCAATCTTAGCATGATAATCAGAAATCCAGTCCATCCCCAGAATAACATCAAACTCGACTAAGTGTAAAACAACAAGGTTTTTAGGTAAAGTCTTTCCATAGACCACAATAGAAAGATTCTTATAATTCCTCTTTGCTATAACATTTCCCCCTGGTGTTTTAACAACAAGTAAGGGGATCATTTGTTGAGGTGATATTTCCAATTTACCAGAACATTTCTCAGAGATGAAGGAATGTGTAGACCCCATATCAAAAAAATCATTAGAAAAATCTGAGTGAACAAACAAAGTACCTGATATAACTTCATTGGATGGCCCGACGTCTACTTATGTAGTCGCAAAGGATCTGACTACACATTTCTACTTGTAGTCTGGCTTCTTTTCATCATTCATATCTCTCTTTGGGAATACATCTGCATAATGACCCATTTCACCACATTTAAAACACTTTAAAGTCTGCTTATCAGGATTAGTCTTAGGATCAATTTCATTGCAATCTCAGGCCATATGTCCAAACTTTCCACATTTAAAACACTTACTAGTTTTTCTGAGACATTCCCTAGGGTTTTTCTTTCCACAATTTTCAAAAACTGGAAATTAGATTTTCATACCCTCAGATTTCATTGGTCGATTCTCACCCATTGCTTGCCAAATGGACCTGTTAGTCTCTTCCTTTCCAAAATGCACATGATCACCAGAAAACTCCATCTCTACCCCACATCACATCGGACAAGTTTCTCATAACTTTTGAATTCACAGGAGGCCAATGCCCTTTGATAATACAGATTCAATCCTGAGGAAAAGAGGTTGATTCTGCTATCATGATCCAGAATACGATTTGGAGCATAACTTTCCAGTTAGGTGAAGTTAGCTTCATACATAGCCACTGAATCTTCCTCCTTCTGTTTCAATTCAAGGAATTTCTTCTCCATTCTTAGACGCACAACCTTAGGAAAAAAAATTTCATGGAAAAGAATTTCAAATTCATCCCACTCTATGGATAAAAATCATCTCTAACCTTGATATTCCATACCATTTACCACCACTGATCAACTTCCCCTTCAAAACAATAAGTGAAAAGACTTACCTTTTGATTTTCTGAACATCCCATAACATCGAATATCTTTTCCATGGCTTTGATCCATACTTCAGCTGCTACTGGGTCAGAAGATCCATTGAATGCAATAGGATGTTGTCTCATTAAATGTTCAACTACTATCATGTTCTGTTGTGGTACCTCTATTGGTTTTCTTGAATGGATTCCACCACCATTTATTTGCTGTGTTAGCTGAGCCATTACTGTCACAAACTTCTCAGTTCGAATCCCTATCACTCCTGGCTGTAATTCCAGAAGGATGTCATTTTGTCGGTGCCTCTCCTCGTCAGCATCCATGTTTCTTCTACAGACAACCATTCTGAACAAACATATCCTAGATAAAGAAACATGTTAATATTTAAATGCTATAACATTTCAAATAAAACATAGAGTGAAAATCATTTATGGTATTCTATTAACGTCACCCTAACCCCTAATGTTATCTAAACCATCCTCTTATACCAACTATAAAAACTCGGCCTTATTATATATATAATATTGAGTTTAGTTAAGAAAACACTTCATTTTACATTGAGGATATTTTCAATTTTAGAGCATTATAAATTTAAGACAAAACATTTATAACATTACACATTGTTACATAGTGGATACAATAAAAATAGTTTCCTTTTTTCTCAAAATATAATACATGAAAACTTAAAACAAGACTCATTGACAATTATTCAACATTTAATGTGTCTTCCTTACTTGTATTACCCATCCATTAACCTGTGGAAAATAATTTAAAAACTTGGGATGAGCAAAAAATCTCAGTAAGGGATGGAAAAGAAGGAAAAATTACATTAGTACATGAATACTCATAACGTATGAAAACATTTTCAAAAGACATGATTTTCACCCATATATACTTACTTCATGTAACATGAGATTAACACAAGATACACACAAGCATGAGAACATAAATATAGTCATAAAGTTTTCTTGGGGCATTACTTACATAATCTTATAACAATTCTTGGATACCTTATAATTTGTAACCCTCACGGCTACCTTACTTTGTGTAACCATTGCAGTTACACTTGGAGTAAACATACGGCCGACCTCCATCTTACTCATACCAAATGAATTGGAGAGAAATATAGGTCACAGAATTCATCATAAATAATATCCAAGAACCAAAACATAATCATACAACATGAATAATTCCATAAAACATTACTTTGTAATTTTGTAAAATCCAATTTAAAAAGAGGTTTTTTAATGAAAAGCCCATTATAAAAATAATAAAATTGAAGAGAGACTTAATAGAGTGGATAGAGTATGTATATATACTCTAAATACACATAATAAAACATAATATAAATATAAACCATCACACAATTAATTTAAATTGCACATAAGTAATGAAGTAGAAGGTTAACCCAAAGAATGGAAATCGGGTTAAAAATTCCCTTACCTCGGGTTTTCCTAACTTCCAACTTGATTAAAACTCCTGTATAATGGTTAACATAGTGTTATTAATATTTTAAAGAAACATCTTCATGTTTATAACATCTTAAATGATCATTTCATAACATCTTTTCACCCTTATTTGATAGTATTTTTCCCCTTGCACTGTTTTGGGTTGAATTCTTACATTATTTCTATGATTGGTTCATGGTGGACATTCTTGTCGATTGGAAGTGAAAATCCAGAATTAGAATTGAGTAGTATTTTTATATAACCAGTAACATAAATTATTCCATTTATCATTTTTAATTCTTACATGAGGATGATTCATAAGTTAGAACATTAATAATGTTCGTTTAGATCCTTCTAGTGGTTCTTTGATAATAACAACCTCATTTTGTCTAATAAATTAGAACCATGAGTACAAAAGAATTCTAGAACCATGGGTGATCCATAAAACATATATTATAACCTGGTCCAACCATAAAAATTGTTTCATGACCATACTTGAAAGAATTAATGGAATTTGAAATCACATCGTCCACATTGTCGATAATTCGACACAAACAAACAATGTTTTTATTATTAAAATATGCGAGAGAGGAGAAGATTAATGATGAGTAATTTTCATAAACATGATAAAATCCGGATTATACATGATTTCTGGATATTTAATTCCTCTTGGGTATGGAGATATGAAGAAATATGAAGGAAGGAACTCAAAATAAATGAAAAAGTGAGAAATTCCTTACAAAAATTCGGCAGTCGAACGGCTACACAACATGTTTTTAGAAAATATTAAAAAGGGAGGGGACAAGGCTAAACCATACAGAAATGAATCATAATATAGAGAAGATCAAGAATAAGATGGAAATAAGAACATGGTATGGAAACTTGAAAATTATACCACATAAAAGAGAACATGAATAGAAAAAGAAGAAAATTGATAATTTCCTTACCTTGTAGGCTAACCCTTAAAACGTGAAGGTTAGGAACTTGGGGGCTTGAGGAAGCCTTGGGAGGACTACTATGAAGGTATGGAAGCCAGAGCTTTGTTGAGGATGAATTGTGAATGAATTTAATGGAGGAATGGGTTGGTATTTGTAGAGAAATTAAGGGAATATTTTAATAATTTTCAAGGGACACCTCATGAGTGGTATTTGCAAAACCATGGTCTTGCCCAAGGTATTTGCTCATGGTTTAAGCCACTTGGGACATCTCACACCTTATTTAACTATACAAAAGTCGACCATATTTATGAAATCATTAATATATCATTAATGATGTCATTAACACACCGAAACTAAAAACTATATTTTTTACTATTCACCGAAAAATCAATTGTTTTAGAAAAATTACCAAAATTCACCCTAACCATTTATCGACGTGTAGATTTCAAAAATGAAGTCCATTTTTTTGAAAATAATTTTCTAAATATTAATAATTTAATATTTAAATGAAATCATACTTAATTCAAAAATTAACAAATCTAATTATGTAGGTACTTCTATATCACAATGAAAAACTAACCGAGATGTTTTTATCTTAAATCCTTAATAAAATAAAATAATAATAAAACTTACTCTTCATTAGTGTCATATCACTATTTATATTACTATTCATAAAAGTATGGTACTATTCCCCAACAAAAATAAGTTGGTTCTAATAGACTCCAAATAACATACTAGACACAAATGTAGATGACAGTTTCTTGAAATTCAGAACATAGAAGTAAAAAATGTTATGTTTTAAAGGTTAATTAAAAATATCTATTTAAAACAAAGTTCCATGAATTTCTATTTATTTTTAGAAAAACACGGGGTGTTACAACTATAAACTGCCAATCGAACCCCAATTGGTTCATTAATATCACATATATAATTATATAAGTCTTTTGGCCGAACCATAGATTTTTAGCACCATTATATCAATTAATAATATAATATTTGTTTTAAAAATACTTTTATGTCAATTTTGACACTATTTAGTATTTTTCTAAATTCATAACAGAATTATTTCTACGAAGAAAATTCTTCTAACCAACCCTAATATGATATATTAACCTATAAAATTAATGTAATTCATAAAAAGTCTCATATTACATGTATTTGGGTATTTATACTATCAATTATGTTAATATTTCATTAATAAAGTAATTACTGCATCATCATTTTGTCATAAATAAATTAAACTATTTAATGTCTAAAAAATATAAATAAAATTCCATTATGTAAGAAATAATTTTAGATTTGTAATGAATATTTATAATCAAATTTATCTTATGTATAACCCCATATTAAAAATGTTTTAGTTATTAAAATTTTATTTTAACTCTATTAACTCTTCTTTAAATAAAATTATAATAAGTGTCCTAATCTTATCCAAGTGGAACTAAAGGGTAATATTTTATTCCTAAGGTTGTTTTTGGTCGAATTATACTTATCCAATAGAATTAGGACATGTGTTTGGATAAAAATTAAAACATTTTTACCCTTAATTACTCTATTTACTTTTAACCGTGGTAAATAAAAGTAAAAAGTTACTATTCCCCAAAAATAATTTTTATCTTATTGAACCATATTTTACTCCTTAATATTAACTATGCCTCTCAAATTTTCGAAATCCAACACACATAAGTGGTAAAATTATGTTTTATGTACAATTGCAAATGCTCCTAGGAGGTGGGTAAAAGACGGTAAAAAGTTCAATAAAATTTTTATATATCTAAATTATTATAAAATGACTCCAATGAATTACATTGAACATATATAGGTATTATGTATCTATTTTTACCTAAAATAAATTTAAATAAAATAAATGATTATTTAAATAAAAAGTCGGTTTTAACCAATAACTCAGTGTTTTCACTATTCATCAAAAATTGAAAGTTTTCATAAAAATATCAAAAATTCACCCTAGGCTAATTTCGATATTCCAATTCTAAAAATGAAGTTAATTTTAAAGGTAAAATTTATAAAATTTCAAAATGTGGGTATTACTATTCATAAGAGCTAGTTTATATAATATTTTAATAACATAGCATTGTTTAGTGAAACTCGGTATTGTGTACAACGTAAGCTATCGAGGAAGGTCGCTCTTGCGTGTAATACAAGGCAAGTCGGGGCTACGTGTAGGGAAATATTCTTTTCGTGTTGAGTATGACATACTCAAAATATAGTTCAATTATACATTGATCAAAATCTATACTTGGTGTTCTGTAAAATGAATTTTATTCAAAAGAACTTGAAATTATGTGAATCACAAGCCAAGAATAGTGTTTCGTATACTACAAGATAATACAATGTTGTGTATAGAGCAAGCTAATATTGGTGAAGCATACAACAAAATACATCAAAGAAATTAAAAAGAAAAATTCTCATAAAATCTCTGGGTGTTACATTCTACCCCCCTTAAAATGAATTTCTCCCTCGAAATTCGTCGGGGTTATAAATGGTTTTCTATCTAAATGTTTATTTTATAGAAACCCACTTTGTAAAAAAGAATACTAAATCATCATTTTAAAAACGAACATTAGAAACATAATGAATACCCAAAGTAACTCATCACTGGGTTTCCACATAGGAGAATAAAGGTGAAACTATGGATATGGAAGAGAAATATAACCATCATGTTCTGATAGAGAGTGGTAGAGAACATGGCTATGAAAAAGCCAACAATAACAAAGCCAAAAATTTGTGATGATCTAAGGTACCAACTGATTCATCGGATATAAGGGTACTAGGACAATGTTTTTGGTTTTCAATTTCATTTACCTAAAGTTGAAAATTTTGATTTAGAAGAAATAATTTCTTGATTTTGTTACAATCTAGTCGTTTTTCATTGTATGAACAATTTCCACTTCATATCTTAAATAAATGAAGTTGAATTTGTATTTCATGATGTGTTATCAGATCATGTGAAAGAATGATGGGTCATTCCATCTGTCTCAAAAAAAAAGGTTAGTTAATGTTATCAAATATACGTAAGTCCATCTATGGTGAGGTTAATCATATATGATTCCATAAATGGACTTATACTTCATCTATCATACCACTTAATAAAATAAAACTAGTTTCTATAAACCATGGACTTCCTGTAGGCTAGAGGTAGGCGATAAAGGCCTGTCACACTTCGATTGTGGGTTAAATTCCCACAACCATTTCCGACGCGATGGGTTGTTTCCCGTCCTGCAGGTTGTCCTTTTTCTAAAACTATACTATCATAACATTCTAGAAAAAAAGTTTTAGCCTTAAAATACTATCTAATGTACAACATAATCCATTCAATACATTAGGATTATCAACAATACATCTGTATAATCTCATAATATAATGAATACGATTATTAGAAAGGTCATCTACCAAGCATGTGAATACCATCGTTTATCTCCCATATATCATAAGATATATCTTTTTGGTCAGATTCCTAATATTTGAATACCTTAATAATGTATTCCCTTGAAAAATGAATACCCATTGAACATTAGTGAAAACATGAATGCTGTCAAAAGTTAACTATTTCAACAAACCAAAATCCAAATATTTCTATATACTCAAACCCTGATATCACTTTGTCCTTATATCAGTCATGAGATCATTAATACTATTGAAAATTTTATTATCTCTTTAACCCTTCATTATGTTCATATCATCTGATTTCAAAAAATATCTAAATAAACTTTCACGGTTACCAGTACCATTCGATGTATACTTTCAAATACTCAAGGAAAAACAATAGTTTAACAATCCTTAGATGTTTCTTTATTCCATAGTACCGTTAAATCACCTATACAAAATTACTCTTGATAAAATTAAAATCATTCCACTACCTTCTTAAACCATCGACCGAGCTTCATCATTTTATTCCTCAACACTTCTTTCATATCATATATTATTTGTAGTCACCTCATCATCATCAAAATAAATACTACCCATATGACCATGATGATTCTCTTCATGGGACTTTACCTTAGGGAATTGGTTTTCATAATGCCCATACATTCAACATTTAAAAAATTTACCTATTTTTGATGTTTTAGAAGTACCATTATCCTTGTCCATGGTGTTAACTGAAGCTTTTCCTTTGCAATTACTGGATTTGTGTCCTTCTTTTCCACACCTGAAGCATCTTCTAGTTCCTTTGAAACATTATCCTTGATGCCTCTTACCACATGATTTACATGATGGAAATTGAACTTTATTTCCTCTATGATCATCATGAAACTACATCTTTCTCTTATTAGCTGAGTCAGGAAACTTACCAAAGCTTATATTATTGATCATATTATGAGATTTCTGATTAGGAATAATAATGATGTTTGTACATCCAAATCCTATTTCATTTGATTTCTCATCAAGTATATCATTCCATTGTCCATGATATTCTCCATTAACATGAATCCTCTTGTTTCCTGCCATTTCTTAAAACCCCAAAAAAATATTATGAATGGAAAAATTGTACTAGAAAAACAACATAATCAAGGGGGGGTACATTAAATATATAACATCTTAGGTTTAATTCTATGATCGTTACTGTAATTCTAGGACTATAACCTATACTTTCACTTACCCTTAGGGATATCCCTAGACATACCTTAGAAATATCTCTAGGGATCTCATTAAAGTTTTCGCATCCTAGTTTCAAAAGGTTAACTAAACATTTTCTTTAATACCAACTATAGGGAACCAAGATTGACATACATAGGCATTACATTACTTTTATAGAATACATAATACATAAAAAAACGACACCCAAGGTCCATAATAGTTTAGTGTCTTTGGAAACATGGAACATAATCTTCTAATCATGATGAAAGATCTTCAACATCTCTGATAAAGATCTTCCACTTTTGTTTTCTTACCTAAAACTTTTCTTTATATCTTGGGGAAAAGAAAACATATAAATGGTGAGCTCAAATGCTCAGTATGGGTAATAATGGATAAAATAAAACAAACCATATACATTTGAACATAAAAACATGAACATAAAGTTTAAACATTAAGATATTGAATTGTGAAATAAATCTTGGAGTACGTAAGGCATATATCATAAATGAACATCACTCGTGATAAAATAGAATTGGAATAAAACATGTAATTTTGGAAAACCATTAATCACGTGAGATGATTTCTATAGTAGCCAATTCATTGCTTCCAAGACCATCATAGTGGACAAAGTCCCTTACTAAATCGAGATCACTCCTCATTCCAGTCCTGTATCACTGAACCAGATTAACTTACCATTCCATCCATGTCTATCTCATTAGATATAAATATTTACCCAATACATTGGAGGGAGATATAGGTCCCACCCATCTCATAATGAAATCATTATTACTTGTGCCATAAAATAAACATAAATCATTCATCATAACCCAAAGAATAAAATGGATTTCATAAACATCATCCCATCATAAAATAATCCATATAAAAAAATGGATATCATTTCATCGTTAGAAGAATCAAACCATGGAAATAAAAGAGACTTTATACTTGAAACATAATTATACTAAATAATTCCATCATAGGTGGAAAATAGTTTTGACAAAACACTTGAAATGAAATCTTGAGGAAAATATCATTTATTCTTTAAAATCATTTTATTGTTACAAAATTCCATTCAATTTTAAAAGAAAATGATTTTTTTGAAAATAATATTGAAATATTGTAGAGGAAGATTCATTGAAATAAGCCATTATGGAACAGTGAAAATCCATTTACGCTGTATGAGTTAAAAAAACATTCTTCTCGTACTTTTCCCAGAAAAGTCAACAAGTACATTATATGGTAACCAAAAGAAAGATTCCTTCCATACAATGTGGATAAAAGTAAAAAAAAGGGAAAAATGACTTTAAACATACATGGAATACTAGTAAACATTTTATGAAAATATTTATGGAAAACATGGACATGGATGATGAACACAACCCCAGTAAATACTTACGTATAAGCAATCTCAGATATAAAATGATATTTCAAAAAATTATCCCCTACCTTATGTTCAATTTCTACCGTATGTGTCTGGGAATCCTGTATATTGGGTTTAAACATATTCTTATCTTGTAACAAAATAATAATAATGTTTATTATATCATATATGATTCACTTATGACTTTATATTAACCCTTTATTTGTCAATTCCATGTTAAAGCAGTGTTTTGGGTAAAATCGTTTCATTTATCGTACGTGTTTGGACTTGTTGTTCTTGAAATTATTATTAATTATATCATTATTTACTTACTTACAAAATTTAATTATGATTTATATATCATATATATTCAATATATATATCTATATAATAGATAGATAAATAAAATGAAATACACCGTTCATGGAGACGGTAGGCCGTACGTATGCATGAACGGTGTTTTCCTTTCCTTATTGACTCAAATAAAAGTAAGTAGATGAACTATATATATATATATATAAATCCAGTAGCTTTATTATGTCATATATTTAATTATTATGCATTATATATACTTTATAATCATTCTTGAATGGTTAACATGGAGAATGAATCTTATCACTTCGTGGAGACGGTAATCCATGCGTACACACGAGCGATGTTATCATTATCATAGTTATTGAATGGAATTAAAGTAGATGATATAATATCTCAGAACTTGTATCATTTTATAATAATCATATATAGTGATTCTTTAAACCATTATACCCATCCACGTAAGGTGGTGGTCGAAAAACATAGTACACCACGGCGTGGAGACGGTATTCCGTATGTACGCACGCGCTTTGATTTTGTTTTTCATAGGATGAATATAAGTTGAAATAGGGTTGTTTCATATTTATAATAACATATCAGTATATTAGTAATACTTATTTTATTACTTTATAATGAAACAACTAAAGAAGAGGAAGTCGAAGAAGAAAGAAACATGAAAGAATCAATAGAAGAGATTACCTCTTCTTCGATGTGCCTCTTTTAAACATCCTCTTAGGGAACTAGAGATGGTATTTTAAGAAGAAAAAAACCACTATGCTTTAACTATAGAGTTTCAGAAGATAAATTGTCAGGTTTTGGCAGAGATTGAAGGCTCAAAATTGTGTAAAGAGGAGAGGGAGGAGGTTCCCTTTTATAAGGGAGGAGAGGGGCACCTTAGAAAAAACATAAAATATTATTTTATAATAAATTCATATTCAGTTTATAGTGTCTCATAAGTGACTTATTTTGATTCTAGGGTGGTTATGGGTCCAAATACTCTCAACCAATTGGTTTTAGACATGTTTAGGTTACTATTTTTACCTTATCATTTAGGGTTAACTCTAAGTTAAATAATTTATCTCTTACCATGTCTTCTTGTATTTTTACACTATATGGTTAATAAACATACAATAAACTACCAATAGAACCCCAATTGGTTCATTAATGTCGAATATATTATTATATAAGTCTTTTGGACGAATGTTATATTTTTAGGACCACTATATCAATTAATAATATAATATTTTTTAAAAAAACTCTTTTATGTCAATTTTGACAATATTTGGTATTTTTTTAATAAATTTATTACAGCATTATTAATTCAACAAAAATTTATCTAACCAACAATAATATGTTATATTAACCTATAAAATTAGTTTAATTCATAAAAAGTATCAAATTAATTCTATTTGGGTATTTATAATATCAATTATGTAAATATTTCATTAATAAGGTAATTACTGCATCATAATCGTGTCATAAATAAATTAAATTATTTAACGTCAAAAAAATATAAATAAAATAAAATTATGTAGGAAATATTTTTATCTTTATAATGAATATTTATAGTCAAATTTATCTTATTTATAACCCTATATTAAAAATGTTTTAGTTATTAAACTTTGATTTTAACTCTTTTAACTCTTCTTTAAATAAAATAACAATAAGTTTCCTAATCTAATCCAAGTGAACATAAAGGGTAATATTTTATTACTAAGGTTGTTTTTGGTCGAATTAAACTTATACAATAGAATTAGGACACGTGTTAGGGTAATAATAATATCATTTTAACCCTTAATTACCCTATTTACTTTTAGCCGTGGTAAGTAAAAGAAAAAAGTTACTATTCACCAAAAATTATTTTTATCTTATTGAACCACATATTACTCATTGATATTAACTGTTTATCTCGTATTTTTGAAATTCGACTCACAAAAGTGGTAAAATTATGTTTTATTTACAATTTCAAATGCTTCTAGGAGGTGGGTAAAAGACGGTAAAAAGTTCAATAAAAGTTTTATATATCTAAATTATTATAAAATGACTCCAATGAATTAAATTGAAATTATATTGGTATTACGTATCTATTTATACCTAAAATAAATTTAAATAAAATAAATGATTATTTAAATGAAAAGTCGGTTTTAACCAATAACTCAGTGTTTTCACTATTCATCAAAAATTGAAAGTTTATAGAAAAATATCAATGATTCACCCTAGGCTAATTTCAATATTCCGTATCCAAAAAATGATGTCCATTTTGAAAGATAAAATTTATAAAACTTCAAAAAGTGTGTATTACTATTCATAATGGCTAGTTTATATAATATTTTAATAACAAATCGTTGTTTAGTTAAACTCGGTATTGCGTACAACGCAAGCTATCGGGGAAGGTCGCTCTTGCATGTAATGCAAGGCAAGTCAGGGTTGCGTGTAGGGAAAGCTTCCTTTGTTGTTGTGTATAACATACTAAAAATATAGTTCAGTTATAAATTGATCAAAATCTATACTTGGTGTTGTGTAATATGAATTTTATTCAAAAGAACTTGAAATTGTGTGCATCACAAGCCAAGAATAGTGTGGTGTATACTACATGCTAATACGGTGTTGCATATAGTGCAATCTAATCTCGGTGAAGCGTACAATGAAATACATCAAATAAATAAAAAAGAATAATTCTCATAAAATCTTGGGGTGTTACAGACAACTACTTTCATCTTACTAGTTTAACCAAGCGTGAATATAAGCGAACCGGTCATTAAAACCATGTAAGCAAACGAGCTCGAACAATGAAAGTGGACCTCAAAACATATCAAAATGGTTATAAAAGAACTTAAAATTATTATACTAAACCAATTAATTATATAAGAGGTCCAATAATTTTTAATTAATAAACCTAATTTGTTTATACTGGTCTTTAATAACAAGTGGATAACACCAACAGATTTAAGGTAAGGGATCCTTTCTCTCACTTTTGTTAAAAAAATATCCCCTATGTTGTGCTCTTTTATTTTTAATACCTAATGATGGGGGATGTTCTCTCGCCCCCCATAGTTCACTTAATATATATATATATATATATATATATATAATGGGATACACCTTTACCTCTCATTAATCCCTCACAAGAACCCTCGTTACCTTGCCAAAATGTTTGTAAGGGGTTTTCTCATCTCACATTCAATTATGTGGGATTTCCATTGTTCTACTCTTATTTATTATATATGGTATAGGTGTACTTCCATTTGATATATATTATCATGATTCTCTTTATATTAATGGTATTGTTTGATTCAGTTGGTGGTTATTAACTTTTGGTCATATGACTCAATTGATTACAATATGGTAACGAGCTTTGCCTCTATTTTCACTTCATTTTGACTTGCTTAGTCTTGTGCACCTACTCTATCTTATGTGGTGTACCTACTGCCCATTTGACTTCACTTTTAAATTGAAATTATATTCATTCAAATTTTCATATTCACATATCATGGATATGATTATTTTCTAAGTCCTATACCATTATACATACGGTATTTATTTTGAATGTTGTTTTGACTGTGGAAATATTGATGAAGTTTTATCCACTATTCTATATTGATAATGTAAAGGAATAATTATCATGTGTTGAATCTATGGATAAATAATTATTGGGACATGCAGTGGTGGGTGGGGTTCGCTATAGCCCCTTGAGGCATCGGTAGGTCTCATGAGACAAATCAGTTGGCCGAAAAACCTTCGAATTTGTTTCAAAAAATCAGACGGGTTTCTACCCACCAAACTAAAATGTTTTTATAGTATTATGGTATCATGTTCTTTTAAAACATTGTCCTGGTCAACTAACATGACAAAAAATATTATTATAAAGAGAGAAGATTACAAAAGTCTGAAGGTGGGAATTTTTTTACAATCCTTTGCAAGGAGAGGAAGGAGGTCTTTAGGTAACTCACCGAACCAGGTAATGTCTTGGTTGATCCCCTTGTTGGAAAGTGCATCAAAACCCGTATTAGATTCACGGTAGGCATGGGTGGAAATATATGTTATCTCTAAATGGGAGTTCAGGCAGTTCTTCCAACTTACAGTAAAAGGCCAAGAGATGTGGACAACTCCATTCCAAATGGAATGGACAATGGTGGTGGAGTTGATTTCGATCCCGATATAATTCCAGCCTTCATTTTTGACAAATTAGATGGTGTGGATGAGAGCCATCATTTCAGCTTCAAGGGAGGAAGTGATCCTGCAGCTACCATAGAAGCAACCATGACATTGACCTATAGAGTCTCTAAAAATATCCCCACAACCTGCAGGGCCAGGATTTCCTTTGGAAGCCCCATCAACATTGGTCTTGATCCATCTAGGAATTGGGGCTTGCTAGAATATTTCAAGAAGATTCTTTGGTGGAGGAAAAATACCATCAATACACAGACGCCTAAGGATCACAAAGTCACCAATCGTGTTGTCACAATTGGATTTCTTGATCGAGGCAGCATCTTTGATAGCAATAAGGATTATCGTGTGACCTGCAGAAAGACTGTGTGAGTGTTTATTGTGAATAGAGGCATTTCTATCATACCAGATAATGTGAAAGAGATCCTCCACGACAGAAAGGAAGATGTTTCTGATTTGAGGTGAGATCTTGAGCACCCCACATTGCTTTAGTTGCAAAAGGATATTTTCATAAGGAGGCCATCTGCAATCAAATATGTCAGCAATAATATTCCACATAGAAAAAGCCTTAGCACAAGATAAAAAGAGATGGTTGATATCTTCTCAGTGTTGGTGACAGAGGGGGAATTTAGATTAGATGTGAATGCTAAAGTATTGAAGAAAGGTCTCGGTGGGGATACTCTTGTGCACCAGATTCCAAATATGGCTGAGTCTGGAAGGTTTAATCCAAGGTTTTTAAAAAAAAATTAGCCAGGAAAAATCAGAATCAGAGTCGGAGAAATAGTTTTTATAAAAAATTTCAGAATCAAGCATACCATTGTGTGTCGGTTCCCAAACTAGATGGTCTTCATCGCTAGAGAAAGTGTAGCAATCAACCACTTTCATGATAGAGTTAGGTAGCTCTAAAGTTATGGAATTCATCACGTACTTAATAGTGCAGTTAAAGGTATCAGGAGAAGAATTTGGAAGAAGCATAGAGATAAGAGGGGATCCTGTCCAGTTATCCAACCAAAAAAACGATGGTGGAGTCCAGGCTGGCCAAACATCTATAGTTATTCATGATGTGGGAAAACGAGATTCTTAGAGAGGTCCAGAGAGAAGATTGAACATAGCTTAAATTCCCATTCTATAATCTTATAAGAAATTTATTTCTAATAAAAGAAAGGGAGTCAGAGGTGTTATTTATTAGTCTCCAAGAGAGCCTTTCTTGGAGGGCCTCATTTGAACAACTTGATATTTTTAATATCCAGGCCACCCTTATCAAGAGGAGTGCAATCGGTAGACCAGGGAATGGAAAAAAGTTTCCTTTTAATGATGCTGCCAGACTAGACAAAATTTTTAATATAAGTATTAATTTTCTTGAGAAGTTTGAGAGGCCACTTATAGATCATGAGGGAATAAACCAGCTTATAGGTAATGGTGGATTTCGCAAGGCAAATCCTACCATCCATGGACAACGATTTCTCTCCTCCAAGAAGTGAGCTGATTAATCACTTGATCAACCCCATTATTAAAATAAATAGCTTTGGGCATGACCAAGAAAATTGTGACTCCAAGATAAGTGAAAGGAATAGAACCTTCCTCGATGCCAAGATTATCAATGATGTGGCCTTTTCTAGATAAGGGGAATGATTTCCCAAAGAGAATAAAAGTTATGCTCCAACTGATGGATTTCCCTGAAACCTCTTCATAGTGGGATATGGATTTTTAAGGTTGAGAATGTTCCGTTTCTTTAGATTGAGAAAAATAAAAATGTCATCGACATAGAGAATATGGGTTGGGACCGACAGATTCCTGGAAGCCAAGATGGGTTTTAGTTTACCTTGATAAACAAGAGAAGAAATCAATCTACAGAGGTAGTCTTCTGCAATAATAAAGAGAATGGAAGAGAAAGGATCACCTTGGTGATCTCCCTTATAAAATTTGAAATAACCATTAGGAGAGCCATTCACCAAGATTTATATTGAGGCAGAGTAGAAGAGAGAGTGAATACTACTAATGAAGACATCACTAAATCCAAAAGCTTGAAGATCCTTAAAGATAAAAGTCCAGTCAATAGTATCAAAGGCCTTTCTAACATCAAGCTTTATGGAAATGTTTCCCCCTCAAGGGAATTTATTTAAAGAGTTGGTGCATTCCGAGGCGAGGCAAATGCAATATTGAATGGATCTCCCCTTGATGAAGAAGAATTGGTTCCATGAAATGATTTTATTACATATAATATAAATCCTATTGGATAGAAGATTGGTAATAATTTTATAAATGGTTTTAATTGGAGAAATGGGCATAAAGAGGTGAATTTCAGAGACATTGGGCACCATAGGGATAAGAGTGATAAATTTAGCGTTGATACCATGAAGAAGGAAACCAGTCTAAAAAAATATTTAACAAGTTTAAAGATATCTGATTGGAGAACCTCCTTGTGATGTTGAAAAAAACCCATTATTGAAGCCATCAGGACCAGGGGCACTGTCAGGATTCAGACTGAAGACAGTGGTTTTGATTTTATGATCTAGGGGAGGAGACAAGAGAAATAGTTTGTCATCTTCATTGATCAATGTCGGAATGACCCCAGGGAGAATGTTCATAATAATATGAGGACCATTGAAGATATTTTCAAAATAATTGAAAACATGATTGGAAATTCCAGCATCAGAGGAAGGAAAGTTGTCATTATCTTTCAGAGAGGATAGAGGATGGTTTATTTTCCTAATCCTTTGAAGGGTATTATAAAATTTTCTGTTTTTGTCCCCATCATTGAGGCACTTTGTTTTGTAGATCTGTTTTCTAAGTTTATCTTTGAGGGATAGAAGGGAGTTGAGCTTGGAAGCAATGTTAATTTTGGATTGAGGGTCAGAGGTAATTCCAGAATTAGTAGAGGAAGTTTGAATTTCATTAAGGTAAATCTCATGTATGTAAATGTCCTGATCAATCTACTTGGATTTAGCACCACACCAACCTTTCAGGCTGAGTTTTAGCTATTTGGTATCATGTTCCATATACATGATGCCCAATTAATAAGAATTCTATTTATCCATTATCAGATGTTACTACCCTTGTGGTTTTCACTATGATAAAATCTATGGATGTAGTTTCATTCTCAATTTATTAATGGAGTGAGTTTTTCATTTATTCACCATTCCATATTGATTATGACAAATTGTTTACAATTTAGTTATTATTTATTCATGATTCCACTATTTGTAACCCTTAATGATCATTTGATCTCACCCCTATTCATTGTTTACTTTCAACATGTGATAAAGAGGAGATCATTTATTGAGTTCTTGTGGATGCGGTTTTTAGTTTTTGTTATATATTGTATTTGTTAACCTTTTCCAATGTAATTTGAGTTACATATATGCATCTTGTTTCTTCAATACTACTAAACTGATCATTACTTATGGATTTTCATTCCTTATAACCATTCTAAAATAACAAGTAATGCACTCTAACCAGTCCAGAGTGGTCGGGGTGTTACAGTACGTATCAGAGGAAGTTTAGTAGAAAACATGGAAACTAGAGTAGGAAATGTATAGTAGGTAACAAAGCCCTATGGTAGTATTTTAGGATAAACATACAAGAATGTCCTGGTATTTTGGTAAGGACTAGATTATATGGATCTTCCAAGCAATACATCCCTGTTTGGATAAGAGAAAGTGGAGGTGGATCTGGAACAAATGTACCTCAGAGTGAAAGCTCCAAAAAGGATTTTCAGGCTTGACCCAGGGTATCCTAGTCAAAAACAACAGGTCTTGCAGTACTCTTGGTTATGACACTCCCAAGGGATATTCTTAGGATAATTCATAATTTTTTACAAGACATTATGATGGATTGAAATGTATATTTTTTCTATGATAAAACATGTATTTGAGATTAGATATGCATAAAATTTCAATCTATGTTAAGTTCTTTTTTATTTTAGATTCACAAACTAATCTTCCATTGTTTATAAATGACACCTAATGAAAGAAGTGGAATCAATACTCATGGACAGTTTAGGTATTTCCCACCTATGAAAGTCAACATAGTGAATGTTGGATTAGACCAGTTCATGACCATTTTGGGAAAAATTACTCAGGTTGTAACAAATAACCATTCCACACCATTGTTGGATCATTTCATATAGAAGAAGCCCCCGTCATATTGTGGGACTACTAATGCAGTGGTAGCTGAGGAGTGGATCAAGTCCCTTGAAAATATATTCATGGCATTAAGATGCAATGAAAATGAAAACTTAGTGATGGAAGTATATTGTCTCAAGGGTGACACTAATCAATGGTGATCCTTGATTTAGGATACCACTAAGGTATAAGAAATAGAAGATATGGAATGGAGGCCTTTTAAAGGATTATTTTTTGAAAAATATTTCCCCCATGAGAAAAGAACCAAAACGAAGAGGAAATTTCTTAGCTTAAAGAAAAGGGAAGAAGACAGTGTTTTAGAGTATAAGGATACCTTCACAAGGCTAGACTAGTATGCCATAGATTATGTATGCGACTCAGTAGAAAATATTGATCATATCTTTGAAGGCCTTAAGCCAAGTCATCAAAGGAAACTAGATTCTAAAACATTTTCATCATAATATGAATTTTTATCAAGTACCAACAAAAGAAAGAAGTAATTTTCTATATAAAATTCATTCATGGGAAACCAAGATAAAAAAGAGGTTCTCCGATAACCAAGGGAAATGTGAAGTGCCAAAGAAGAACAAGGGAATGAAGAAATTCCCATTATGTGAGAACTATGGAAGTAATCATCTCGGGAAATTCTTGAAAGGAATGGGAGTCTGATATATGTATGGAAAAAAGGGGAATATATCTAATGAAAGAAAGGGGATGAAAACATTTGATGATGTTCAATGCTACAATTATAGAGAGATGTGACACTATGCAAATGAGTGTCCTAAGCACTAAGGAAACACACCTCAGAAAAGTCCAAGAGAGTAAGGGAGAGATTATGTGATTAAAATCACAAAGGTTGAAGTTCCTAATGATGTGGTGGCATGTACTTTAATTGTTTACTCAAACATAGACAACACATTATTAGATTTTGGATCACTGCATTCATTTATATGTTCCCAGTTTTCCAAGAAAACTAGACATGTCCAATTTGATTTAATAAAAGAGTTATCAATCAATAATCCTAGGGGATGCATCATTGCAAAAAAGGAATGTGAACTAGTCCCCCTCATGGCACATAAACATGCTTTATTTTCTAACCTTATCATCATACCAATGATGAAATTTGATATAATTCTCTGAATGAATTGGCTATCAAACTATAATGAGAAGATTTATTGCAATAAAAATGAAATTACATTTTTTGAAAATGGTGTAGAATCCCTTATCAATGGATCAAAAAACACGCCACCTTATTCTTATCTAGATCCACCCCCTATAGCTCTATTGAATGGAATACTTGGAGAGAACCATAAACCAATATCAATGGATGAGGAAAGAAATATTTAGATTGATGATGTGCATATAGTGCAAGAATACATTGTTGTATTTCCATAGGATTTACCAGTACATCCTCCAGAGCGGGAAATTAAGTTTTCCATGACTTAATCCCTAGTGAAAGACCTATATCAAATACACCTATTTAATGTCCACTTTGGATTTATTAGAGCTAAAGAAAGAACTATAGGATTTGAGTGACAAATGATTTTTTCTACCTAGTGTTTATCCAGGGGGAGACCCGGACTTGATTGCCAAGAAGAAAGATGGATCGATGAGGATATGCATTGATTATAGGGAAATCAATGATATTATAATAAAGGATAAGTATCTTATTCCTAGCATTGATGATTTATTTGATCAACTTCATGGAGATCAATAATTTTCAAATATTGACCTTCGATCTAAATATCATCAGATGCGTGTGAGGAAGAAAGATATTCTGAAGGCAACATTTCAAACCAGGTGTTGTCATAATGAGTATACAGTGATGAATTTTGGACTAATGAATGCACCATATATTTTAATGGATTTAATGAATAGATTTTTCCAGGAATATCTTAATAACATTGTTGTGGTAATCATTGATGATATCCTTGTATACTCAAAAAGCTATGAAGAACATGAGGATCACTTGAAGATTATTGTAAAAACTCATAGATGAAATGAATTCTATGGGAAGTTTAGAAAGTGAGAATCCTATCTTAAATTAGTTTCTTTTCTAGGCCATATTGTCTCTAAGGAAAAAATCCTAGTTTTCCCTATAAAGAAAAATGCAATCCATGATTGGCCCAAGGAAAAAAACATAACCGAGGTATGCAGTTTTATTGGCATAGAAGGTTACTATCGACATTTCGTTTATAATTTTTCTGGAATGGCTAACCTGCTAACCAAGATCACACTTAAAGGATTTATGTTTGTGTTGAAAAAATAATGTACATAATTCTTCAATGAATTGAAAAGAAGACTGGTCAATGCTCCAATTTTGACTCTTCTATCTAAAAATGAGGGATTTGTGATATTCAGTGATGCATCAAAGAATGGAATGGGTTTCAACGTTATGCAAAACCATAAATTTATTTCTTATGCATCAATACAGTTGATGACTCGTGAGAAAAATTATCCAACTCATTATCTTGAGTTTGTATCCATAATATTTGCTCTGAAAATAGGGAGACATTATCTCTACGGAGAATGATGTGAGATTTATACGGACAACAAGAGTTTGAAATACATTTTCACAAAAAAATAAGTCAAAATGAGGAAAAGGAGATGGCTTGAGTAACTCAAAAATTATGAATTTTCAATACACTACCACCCATGAAGGAAAATAAGGTGGCAGATGCACTAAGCATGAAATATCATAGACTTCTGACTCAAATGAGGATTGAGAGAGATCCTATATTCATGGATCTACTAAAAAGGATATTGGAATTTTTAAGGAAGTGGAATCTTCCTTCCTCATTAAAATTATTTCTAAACCATATTTACTAGAGAAGGTAAAAATCTCTCAATATAATGATGAGAATCTGCATAAGAAAATTAATGCTGTCAAGGATGGAAAATTGGCAGAATTCTTGTATGAAGGAGTTCTGAAATTTGGGAAGAGGTTATGCATTCCATCAGTACCTAAGCTAAAAAGGGAACTATTAGATGAGTCCCATAGATAAAATTTCTCTATACACCCAAGTAGCACAATGATGTATAGTGTTCTGAATGAATATTTTTGGTGGGATAATATGAAGTGGGAAATTGCCGACTACGTGTCAAGGTGTCTTGTTTTTCAACATGTGAAGGTAGAGGGAAACATCCTAGAGGATTGATTCAATCTCTACCTATTCCTATTTGGAAGTGGGATAACATTAGGATGGATTTTTTCACTAGACTACCGAGGACACCTTGATGGAACGATGCAATATGGGTAATTGTTGATTGTATCAAAAAATCTGCCCATTTCCTTTTTATAAAATAGGATTTACAACTTGAACACCTGGAAAGACTTTATACTAATGAAGTTATAAGAATTCATGGTGCATCTCTATTGATTGTGTAAAATTGAGATCACTGGTTTACATCAGAATTATGGAAAAGTATCTAGAAGGCCTTGAATACCAAGCTTCGTATGAGTACTTATTTTCAACCCCAAACCGACGGATAGTCTGAAAGGACTATTCAAACTGTCTAAGACATGCTGAGATCATGATCTCTTGACTTCCAAGGTATGTTGGATCAGAACATTCCATTGGTGGATTTTTCCTACAATAATAGTTTCCATTCTAGTATTCAAATGGACCCATATGAAGCATTATATGAAAATATATGTCGAACTCCAAATTTTTGGGATGAAGTTGGTGAGGAAACTTATAGGCCCAAAAATTATTGAGGAGACCACGACAAAGGTGAAAACTATTCAATCCCATATTAAAGCAAGCCAAAATAGGCAGAGGAGTTATGCTAAAAATTGGATAAAGGACTTGGAATTCCTAGTGACAGGTCATGTGTTTCTAAATGTATCTCCATAGGAGGGTGTCTTAAGGTTTCGTAAGAATGAGAAAATAAGCCCAAGGTACATCAAAACATTTAAAATTATTGAAAGAATTGGAGCTGTAGCTTACCATTTAGTGATGCTGCTAAGTCTCTCCAAAGTTCATGATGTGTTCCACATGTCATTGTTAAAGAAATACATTCTAGACCGCATGCATGTACTCACTATAAAGAAATAGGACTGGAACTTGATTTGTTATATTGTGAAGAGCCTATCAGGATTCTTGACACAAGGGTATAGGTATTGAGAAATCCAAAAACTTTTCTAGTAAAGGATCTTTAGAGAAACCAAGATATGGAGGAGGAAACATGAGAACATGAGGATGTTATGAAGAGGAACCACCGACATCTTTTTGGTGGGCTTTATAAATGAAAAATTTTGAGGACGAAATTTCTGAAGGAGGGAATAATGTAGCACCCCAAACATTTTATGGTTTGTTTCTCTTAAATACATTCAAGTAATAGACTATATTTCATAAAGCATCGAGTTTCTTTAAAAAAACACTTGGGTATTTAGGATATAGTCATAACCTAGCCATTGAAATTAAATTTTCCCCTTGTGTGTTTTGAATTTTGAAAATCTGACATACACGGTTGTGTTTAGAATGATATTTAGAGTCTAATAGAATTAGCATGATTTAATTTAATAGTAACATACCCTTATGAATAGTAACCTACCCTTATGAATAGTAACAAACCCCTATGAATAGTAATATGGGTTTTATGAATGGTACCCATGCCCATGAATGCATAAATAAATTTAGGCACTTCAAAAAATAAGATGAATAATTTAAGTGTATATTTTTCGATTAATTAATGATTTATACTAAATATTAAAATAATCATATTTAGAAACATTTTTTTTTTTGGAAAAATGGAATTCTTTTTTTGATTGTAAATTTTAAAAAACGGTTAGGGTGAATTTTTGGGATTTTTTTGAAATTCTTGAGTTTTTGATGAATAGTAAAATGCATTAATTTACAATAAATGCTAAATACGGGATTTATTGAGTCCTTGATGATGATCTGCTGATGTATTCCCAAATGGTTCAAAGTCACATGCATTTATTACATTTCATGGTCCTAGAATACTTAATATTCCTTGTCTTGTGAAGAAATAATAAACTACTGATTAAAATATTATGAAAACCCTCCTCTCCTCCACTATAACCCCTCTCTCCCCCTCACTCCCTCTTCTCTTCACTCATATCAAGCCTCGTTCCTTGCCAATATTTTTCTCAAATCTCCCCCTAAGATCCTCCCCCACGTCCAAAATCCCATATCACCTTCAAAATACCAATACCTCTCCCCTAAAAAGGTTCTCAAAAGGAGGAAGTCCCAAGAGGTATATTCCTCTTTCAAATTCTTCTTTTCTTTCAAGTTCTTGTATTTTTGTTTCTTTCTTCACCTCCCTTCACCCAAATAGTATGATAACTCCAGTAAAATACATGTAATGGAATTTTGTTATGCTAATGGAATATTTTATTATCTTCTATCCTTTCCCCACCATTTATTTTAAAGAAATGAAAGCACTGTTTGAGATGTGCCAATTTAGCACATTCAAGGACAACGATTTATCAATTTCTACTATTATATTTAATTCTGGTCAATAAAACATTTGTGTTATGGTTGAACCAGATTATTATATATTTAATATAACCTATTTTTGGTTCTATAATTTTTTTTTCAAATGCTATTATGTTATAAAGAAAAACATGTTCTTTTTAATAAAACCCACCGATTAACAAAAATGGTTGTCACTATGGTTTTATATAATAATTAGACTTCACTCCAAGTAACCAAGTTCAATTTAAAACCATTTAATCTCCTGTATCTTTACTAATAGAATATAAATTCATTTTTGTACAACCACTTTCATCTAAAATGTTTATCCAAATATGAATATAAGTGAACTAGTTATTAAAACCATGTAAACAAATGAGCTTGAACAATGAAATTGAACCACATAACCAATAAAAACGGTTATAAATGAAATTAAAATGATTATAATAAACCAATTAAATATATAATATATTATGGAATTATTAATTAATAAACCTGATTTGTTTATTCAGGTCTTTAATAATAAGTGGAGAACACCAATAGATTTAAGGTAAGGGATCATCTCTCTCACTTTTCTTCAAGAATATCCCCTATGATGTGCTCTTTTATTATTAAAACCTAATGATGGGGTATGTTTTCACACCTCTCCCATACTTACCTTATGATAAATAAATAATGGTATACCCATTTACCTCTCATTAATCCCTCATATGAACACTTGTTACCATGCCATAATTTTTGTAAGGGGATTTCTCATCTCACTTTCAATTCAGTGGGATTTCCATTATTCGCCTCTTATTTCTTATATGTGTGATAGGTTTACTTACATTTGATATATATTATCATGATTCTAACTATATTCATTTTATTCTGTGATAAATTTTTTTGTTATTAACTTTTGGTCATATGACTCAATTGATTACAACATGGTAATGAGCTTTGTCTCTATTTTCACTTCATTGTGACTTGCTCGGTATTGTGCACCTACTCTTTCTTATGTGGTGTACCTACTGCCCATTTGAGATCACTTTTCAATTTAAATTATATACAATTTAAATTTCTATATTCTCATATCATTTATATGATTATTGTCTAAACCTTATACCATTTTACATATGGTATTAATTTTGAATGTTTGTTTGACTGTGGAAATATTGATGAATCTGTATCCTCTATTCTATATGGATAATGTAAAGGCATATTGTTCTTGTGTTGACTATATGTATAAATAATTATTTGGATATGAAATAGAGGTTGGGGTTAGCTATATCCTTTCGATGCGTCGGCAGGTCTTATGAGACAAATCAGTTGGCGACAAACCCTTCAAGTTTGTTTCCAAAAATCAGATGGGTTTCTACCCAGATAACTAATCCATTTTTACGGTATTATGGTATCATGTTCCAGATACATGACATCCAATTAATAATAATTCAATTTATTCATTGTTTTATATTTCTATCCATGAGTTTTTCACTATGACAAAATCTATGGATGCAGTTTCACTGTTAGTTTATTAATGGCATGAGTTTTTCACTTATTCACCATGACATTTTGATTATGTCAAATTTTTTACAATTTAGTTATTATTTAGTCATGATTCCTATATCTTTAACCCTTACAAAGCAATTGATCTCACCCCTTTCATTGTTTACTTTAAATAGGTGATGAAGAGGAGATCATTTATTGAATTCTTGTGGATGTAGTTTTTTGTTTATGATACGTATAGTATTTTGTAACCTTTTCCAATGTAATTTGAGTTAGAACTATGTTTCTAGTTTCTTCAAGACTACAAAACCGATTGTTCCTTCAGGATTTTCATTCCTTCTAACCATGCCAATATAACAAGTAATGCACCAGCTCCAGTCTAGAGGGGTCAGGATGTTACAATAAATTTTACCTTAGGTGGGGTTTGAGGTATTATGGTGACTAACATAGATGGGTGTTGATCCCCTATTTAGTGGGTTAATCCATTTTTGGGTTATGGTGTCACCCACCACCATTGGTGTGATCCCCTATGTGTATCAATATCTTCTAAAATCTAGTGTGAAATTATTATTGGAAATACATAACTAGAATGACCTATAAGATGAGATCTAACTGTGTTATCTGGTTCATGGATTTAGTTCTCATAGATGAAAATTGTCTTGTATCTCGAGTAGGAATCCAAGAATGTCTTTTCATCCATGACCCTACCCATAGACTCAGTGTCTATCATGAGTATATATTCATGTTATTATTATATATCTCATATTATGATTATGATTACCTTGTGATGAGCTAACTACTCTCTTGATGCTTTATATTTGGTGATTTTGGGGTGTCCTACATGGTATTGTTATTCTCACCCCTAAATGGGTTTTTTCGTGCCCATTCCATGTCTTGGGTAAAAAACATGTAGTTGGAGAGGGTCCTTTGAGGACCAGGAATAGATGAGTAATATGTGGGTGAGATAGAAATGGGGGGGGGGGTTATCTGGTGTTATATATGACTATAGTCCACTCCTTATACCAGGAAAGAATTCAATTTCAGTTCTTCTGGGATTATATTTGACTCTTTATTCATTGTAATATTATTTTCATAATGTTAGATTAAGATGTATACATGCATTGGTATCATTTTTATTTTTATTTTCTATTTTTATGATAATTTAATATGTGTGTGTGTACAGGTACCTTATACAAAGGATACCCATGCGTGTGATGTGCCTATATAGTGTTTTTCACCAACCCTTGACCAATTAGAGGTGTTCTTGGGGTTTCACACTCATCTTATGACTGAACAAGTGAACCATATTGAGTTGGGTCAAAAAACATTGTGTGATAAAATCCTTTATGGAGCTTTGCTATGAATATTATATTGTTCACTTTCCTATGGATATGATGAAATTAGAGAATATAAGTTTCCTTTAGATTAATTTTTATTTTTTCATAGACTTAGGTATGATATGAAACAATAGTTTAGGCTTACTTTGTGTTTTCAGTTCATCATACTTGGTATGTTTATACTAACACACACATGGTCTTTAGTTCCAAACATGATGTGTCATTGCAGATATTTCATTATTTGGATATGAAATTAGTGGACACATAGAAAGTAGATAAAGGATTCCTATTTTTTGAGCAACTGTTGTTTTCAACAGTATATAATTTTATATGGGGATGATTTTTGAGAACAATAATCTA
The DNA here is from genome assembly GCA_963277665.1 of Viscum album. Classification (NCBI taxonomy): domain Eukaryota; kingdom Viridiplantae; phylum Streptophyta; class Magnoliopsida; order Santalales; family Viscaceae; genus Viscum; species Viscum album. The sequence continues at coordinate 688,636,369 of OY728150.1, forward strand.
TCTCTTTATAATGATTTTGATTCTAACAAATACCATTATTTGTTATTTTAATGATTTTTTAATTATATTTTATGAAATTTATAGTATTTTTATTTTTTATTTTTCAGGAAATATTAAAGTATTTAATCCGCGTGGTATTTTTCACAAAGTGTTTTGAAATTACTTGAGTGTGTTTTGGAAACACTGTTCAGTCTCTATAAGTTCGGAAAATACTTGAGCATGTTCTGAAATCACAATTCATACTTTGCATTAAGAAGTGTAGCATAAGGATGGAATGCAACATTTACTTTACGATATATTGGAAAAGTATGGTTAAACAACCATATGTTATTGGCAAAGTATGGAAGAAGAATCATACGTTAGGAAGGAACCTTACGATTGGGAATCAGCAAAGTATGGAAGAAGATAATTATGTGAGTATAGAATATTATGTTTGTTTCTTAAAAGTATGGTGCATCAAACTTACTTTTGTGAACAACCATACGTTTGATAATGGAAGAGAAAAGTATGGTTCATCAACCTTAATTTTGTGAATAACCATATGTTTGACAATTGAAGAGAAAAGATGGTTCATCAACCTTATTTTTATGAATGATCAACCTTATGTTTAGAAGCTGAGAAAAGTATGGATCAACAACCTTATGTTTGAGATAAACCTTATGTTTTGAACCTTACGTTCATAGAATGAATTCTTTGAAGTTTAACCATATGTTTGACGTCGTAGATTTCAATTACGATTTTATTAAGCAACATTCTTTAAGCGGATTATTAGGCTAATTTCAAGCCAGATTAAAATACCGAATCTAAAACCTGTATTTGAATAACTAAAATCCATTTATTTATGATTTATAGGATCATTTTAAGAGGATATTTTTATGCTGATTTTTTTGGGGAGTTACGAATGCTCTGTTATTCAAACTTTTGAATATTGTGATTCTAAAGGTGACTTTTGTGTATCTTACTTTTCAGAGGAGAAAACTCATCTTTATTATATATATACCTTTACTATTTTGTACTACAGATATATAGGTGAATCATCTAATATATATATATCAAGATCTTGAGTTTTTCACTTCTACAATTTACAGAGACAATCGAGACTTACAGATCTATTGTTATGAAGAACGACATAATTCCTTTTTCTAAAAAAGAAGATACACTATTGATGATTCACTGATTCTACATCAAATATATTTTTTGAATTGAATATTGATTATTATTGAGAATTATATTTCATGATCTACCGCAACTGGATCGGCTCAAAACTGCTTCTAACTGAAGAACATATTTTTTGAAGACAACGATCATTCTACTGTCAATTGTTTGTTGTTGAAAATGTGAAGAAAAGTTGGAATGTATTTAATGAACAAATACTATTTTACTTTGAGTAGCCAGCTTCTCATACTAAGCTATGTGTTCGGTTATTTATATGAAGTATAAGGATATGTTTTTCTTTATTGTTGTAAAGGTGTCAACTTCCTGCACTCAGTTGTGGAACAGTCTGCTGATAAGAGGACCAGATAGTGAAAATCACCAAGCTCCTGGATTAGAGCGTTGGTAGAGTGGACTAGGGGCCTTCTATTCCCTGAACCACTATACATCATGAGTCCTTTTCTATTTATTTTCCATGGATTAATATTTCTGATAATTTTAAAAATATGTATCACTATCTTGAAAAGAAATTGTAAAATACACAATTCACCCCCCTCTTATGTTTATTTGGTATAACCCGATCCAGTAATTGGTATCAGAGGTGGAGCTTTTTGGAAAGCTATAACACGCTGATAATTTTTGGATTATACATCAACACAATGGCTGATTCATGAGAGGTAATGTCAATGGTTTGATCTCTTTACTTAAAAGGTGAAAATTATGGATGTTGGAAATCAAGAATGATCATTTATTTAAGGAACCTTGGATACATAGTCTCCTCTAAAATTTTAACTCCCTATGTGATTCTAAAGAAACTTGAAACATGGAGTGCTAATAACAATGAAGTGTATGACACAAACTGAAAAGATATGAATGCTATCATCTGTGTTCTTGGACCTGATGAATTCAATTGATTATCTCAGTGCCCGACAACTTATGAAATGTGGCAAACAATTTCAGTTGCTTATGAAGGAACTGAAAATATGAGACAGATGAGGTATGCTACTGTTAAAATAAAATTCAATACATTTAGAATGTATGAAGGATAAAGTATCACCCAAATGAATGGAAGATTGATAGAGATTGTCAACAACATCACAAATTTGGGAGATCTGATTAAACAAGCTGATCAAGCTCTGAAAGTACTAAGAGTACTAAAACCCATATGGAATGGTGTCTCTGCTACTATCAGACAATCATCTCCTGTCAAAGATTTAACAATGACAGAGTTAATTAGAACTCTAATGATGTATGCAGTTGAGATGCAGAATGAAGCAAATGAGATTAAGGTTCTGACCAAGAAAGAAGACACTGCCTTAATGGTGTCATCTCAAATAAAAAGAATAATGCTGAGGAAAAAGGAAATAATGGTGAAATCATAATGTTCTGATTCATCCAATTCAGATGTGGAACTGGCTCAAATAGCCAGAAAATTCAGTAAGTTTTATCGAAAGAAAAGAGGTTTTACAAATTATTTTAAAAAGGATAAGAAGGAAGTAAGTTGTTATGAGTGCAAGAAACTTGGTCATATCAGACCTGACTTTCCACAATTAAAGTAAGACAAGAAGAAGAAATTATTTAAGAGGAATGATTATGAGAAAAAATAGAATAAGGGAATGAAATCTACTTGATGTGTATCTGAAGACTCCATCAGCTCATCAAAGTCTGATTCAGAAAAATAGGAATTGAACCTAAAATCCAATAAGATCTTTAAGGATGAAACTGATGAGGTACAATCACATTACTCATCTGACTCTAATTAAATATACTCAAATGATAAACTTTCATGTTACTATAATATTCTTGAAAAGAAATATGATTCTTTATTCAAGAAACAAAAATCTTTAAAGAATATTCATAATGTTGTTTTAGGAGAGAGAGATACTCTCCTAAAACATCATCAAGAATTACCGGAAAAGTATAACTTAATTAACACAAACTATATAAATAATTAAACAAAAATAAAAACACTACAAACTAAAGTATAAACTTAAAAAAGTTTCACTCTTATTTTTAAAAATGGTGAAAATATACTAAATGAAAAAATTGGAAAGAATGTGATTAAAAAGGATATATGTTGAATAGGTAGTAAAGGCGAAAAACCTAAACTATATAAAAATTATTTTGTTCCTATTACTAGAAAAGTAATCTGTAATTGTTGTGGAACAATAGGTCACATATCTAAAAACTGTTATTTAAGGAAACCATAAATAAGTGGGATTAAGAATGATTTAGTTTTAAGTAGTTTATATTATTCTATTGATTATAGAAAACAATCGAGTCTGGATTCCTAGGTCATTGTAAGCTAACACTACTAGACCTAATAGAATATGTGTACCAAAACAAACCCTTGTTTAAATTCCATTACAGGAAGCAAGTCACAGAAGCCAGACTGAAATATGGTATAAGGACAGTGGGTGCTCCATGAATATGAGTGGAAAATCATCATGTTTAAGTACTCTAACTCAAAAGGATGGAGGTCTAGTCACATTTGGTGACAATGCCAAAGGCAAGATTATTAGCATTATAACAGTTGGAGATCTAGAAGATGAATCCATCAATAAAGTACTCTATGTACAAGGATTGAAACACAACCTGATAAGTATCTCTGAACTCTATGATTATGGTTATGCTGTTTATTTTTCTAAAAAATTTTGTTATATTTTCAAAGATAAATTGTTTAAATTTAGAGCACCCAGAACTGATAATGTGTATACCCAAGATTTAAATTCCCTGTGTAAACAAAAATTAATCTGCTTAACTAATAAGATAAATAAATCAGGGATCTGGCATAGAATACTTAGACATTTTAATATATATACTTTAAATAAGTTATCTAAGAATCAGATAGTTTTTTATTTGACTAGTCTCAAATTTGAAAGTGACAGATTCTCTAATCTATGTCAACTTGGAAATCATCACAAATAATCTTTCAAATCTGTTAACAAATATTCTACATTTAATCCTCTAGAACTTATCTATATGAATCTATTTGGACCTTCAAGTGTAGCAAGATTTCCTGGAAAATTATATTTATATTTTTTAGTTGATGGATATTATATATTTACTTGTATGTAATTTTTAAAATAAAAAAATTAATATTTTACTATATTTGAAAGTTTTTGCAATGTTGTTCAAAATAAAAAACGTTTTAAAAAAATTTCTATAAAAAGTGATCATGGTGGGGAATTTGAGAATCTAGAATTTAATACATTTTTCTCAAATATGGGTATTAAACAAACCTTCTCTACACCAAGAACACCTCAAAAAATGGAATTGCTGAAAGAATAAATAGGACTATTCATGAAATGGCCAGGACTATGCTAAATGAATACAATCTTCCTACCTATTTCTGGGAAACAGCTGTAAGCACAACATGATATATAATGAATAGAGTTTTAATCAGAACTATTTTCAAAAAAATACCCTATGAAATTTGGAATAAAAAAACCTAAAGTAACTTATATTAATGTTTTTGGATGAAATATTTACATCTTAAACACCAAGGACAATCTTAGTAATTTTGATCCAAAATTTGATGAAGAAATTTTCTTAGGATATTCAACTACTTCCAAAGCTTATAGAGTTTTTAACAAAAAGTCATGGATTATTGAAGAATCAGTTCATGTGAAATTTGATGAATCTCATCCATTTGAGAAAAGGAAAGACCAAATTGATGAATCTGACTCTAATGATAACATAAGACATGAAAACATAAAAGATGATTTTGAAAAAGATATAAATGAAATCCCATCTAGTTCAGAAGGACATGACATTGAATAACCTAACAATGTACTACCTTGAAAGTCTAGAACCTTAAAGAACCACCCTTTAGAAACTGTTATAGGAGACCTAGACACTAGAATAAAAACTAGAAGAAATGTATAAATTCTTGTCGAATTATCTACCTTTCTTTCCCAATTAGAACCTAAGACATTAAAAGAAGCCTTAGGTGATGAATGTTGGATGATAGCATTACAAGAAGAACTAAACCAGTTCAAGAGAAATGATGTTTTGAATTTAAGATAAAGACTTCAGAACTATCTAGTTATAGGAACCAAATGGGTCTTTAGAAATAAACAAGATGATCAAGGAATAATAACTAAAAATAAAGCAACACTAGTAGATAATGGATATAATCAAGAAGAAGGTATGGATTATGATGAGACCTTTGCACATATAGCTAGATTATAAGCCAATAGAATCCTTTTATCCTATACATATCATATGAAATATAAATTATTTCAGATGGATGTTAAGTCTCCCTTTTTAAATGGTTATTTAATTGAGGTAGTTTATGTTGAAATACCTCTTGGTTTTGAAAATTCTAAAAAACTAGATTCAGTTTTTAAATTTACTAAAGATCTTTATGGAATTAAACAAACACCTAGAGCTTGGTATGAAAGATTACGTTCTTTTCTATTAAAAAATGATTTTACTATTGGAATGTATGATCCGACACTTTTTAAGAAAATTGTATATTCTAATGTTTTTGACTTAAAATTTATCAAAAATATTTTGGTAATGTTTTGAATAAAATAAAATAAATTAATGATTTACTTAATAAATTTGGACTTGAAAACAACATGAAATATACAACTCCTATATGTACTAATATAAAACATGACTTGGATGAAACTGGAAAATTAGTTGAAAACAATTTATATAGAGGTATGATTAGGTTTTTATTATATCTTACTAATAGTAGGATATATATAATGTACTTAGTATGTATTTGTGATATATTCTAATATGATCCTAAAGAATCTCATCTAAGTGCAGTCCAAATAATTTTTAGATATTTAAAGTGAACTGTTTTTCAGTCTCTTCTCTATCCAAAAACTTATGATTTTAATTTAATTATATATTTTGATACAGACATTGGAAGTTGTAAATTAGAAAGAAAGAGAACCTCAGGGACTTATCACCATTTAGGAAAATCCTTAGTGTCATGGTACAGTAAGAAACAACACTTAGTTGCCCTATCAACAGCTGAGGCAGAATATGTATCTCCAGTTAGTTGTTATGCACATGTTTTGTGGATAAAAAACACTCTTATAAATTTTGGACGAAATTTTAATAATACACCTATTTTATGTGATAATACAAGTGCTATAAATATTTCAAAAAACCCTATCAATAATTCTAGGACTAAGAATATTGATATAATACATCATTTTCTAAGAGATCATGTTGTTAAAAAGGATATATTATTAGAGTTTGTAAGCATTGGAATTCAATTAGATGATATTTTTACTAAACCACTTCCCACTGCAAGGTTTGATTTTATTAAGGTGGAGCTAGGTTTATTTATTTTTAAAAGATTATTTTTTATCTCCATTATTTTAATTATTATTTTTTAATTTAAAAACACCATTAGTTCTACTTTAAACTTTTTTTGTGTAAGTTTTTACTTTTAAAAAATTTAATAATTATTGTTTACATAATTACACAGGAATCAAGGATGTTAGAAACTGATTCCACTTTCAAATCCGTTCAATTTCTCAAAACCCATTGAAACCTCAAAAACCTATACTGATCTTCTCTACTAGCACCTGAACCTTAAAAACCCAAACCTTTCGAATATTCAGAGATCTACATCAGAAATCACATACGATAAGAGGTCCGATGAGCTAGAGAACAGTACTCCAAAAAATCAGCACTCAACAAGAATAAAGATTCTGCATGGAAAGGTAATCGATTTAGAATGGCTATATCAAATAGATCTTATGTTACAGAAGCCCTATATTTTCAGAACCTTGAAAAAACATTTAATGGAGATAACAAGGAGTTTTTATATGAGGTATAACTTCACCAATTCTTTAAATCTGTTTAGTTTAGCCTGGGAAAGGAGGATGATATTGTGATAGTAAATATTGAGAACAAATACTTTTCTATTTCCTCTATGGAAATTGATCGAATTATTCACTGCTTTCATGAGGGAGTATTTCACATTGATTTGAATAATATCGGTGATAGTGTACATATGCCAGATGATATTATGTCTTTTTTTGGATTAATGACTATAAGGAAGATTCTAGTGAAAGATCTAGAGCCAGATCAAAAGATTTTTGTTAAGTTTGTGCAAATAGGGATTGCACATCGTATGTACTAAATGGAGAAAATTTTATATCCTGACATGTATATCATGTTTCTCTAAATGTTTGATATGATGTTAGAAATTACTATATACATGGTGAGATATCTCAGTTATCTCTACTAACCAGAAGAGAGAATGAACTTTTATCCCTTTGGAAGATTCATTTCAATGATTTTGTTTAAGAAAGATATGATAAGGCTAGTGGATGCTCGAGTGAAATGACACCACCAAAACATGTTCAATGCATGAACATTGAGAAAGGATGGTTATTTCTAGAGCACAATCAAATGCAAGATTATGCCTATAATAGCAGAGGAATATGAAGAGAGTTCTCAAGCACAACCTGCAAAGTCAACAGAAGGACAAGCTGAATGAAGAATTAGTGGAGTTTCAAGGAAAATCATATTCGAAATAGTTGACACACATGCAGATAAGGAAAGTCAAGAGAAACTTCAAAGAAAATGGCATTGAGTGGCTCAACATGGAGAGGACCCTACTCAAACAAATGAAAATGAAACTGAACCGATTCTGAGCAACAAATTTATATAAGAATCTTCAATACATGACATGGAAAACCCAACAGTTTCTTAGATTGAGGTGACTCCTAAACTAAAACAAGAAATTATGCCTCAGGCAGAAGTAGAGGAAGAACCAAAAGTAGAGGTAGAGGCTTCACCTGGAACTACTCTTAAAAAGTAAATTGATAAAAAGGGACGAGATTTAGAGGAACCTGTCTTGGAATATATTAATGAAGAAAATGCTCCGGAGGAGCAAGACCAAGTTCATATGGATCATGTAGAGAACCCTTCTGAGATTCATACTGAAGTACTTAATGAGAATTTTTCTATGGATGAGTACATTCACGAATCTGAGGAAAACATAGTAGAAAAGCTAGTATTGAGAAATATTGAAGAGAAGTCAGATTTTGAATTTATACCTTTGAGACTAATAAATATAGTGGAAACTCATACTAATAATCAAGACTATGGTGACAGTGATTCTGATAATGATCGTGTGGAAGAGTTTATTAGAAATTTTAATAATGTTCAAGATGAAAATGTATCTTTATGATGAGCATTAGAAAATGAGAGGTAGATGTTTTAGAACCTGAAAGCCTGTTCTATTTCTAAGGAAGAAGTAGAAAATTTCACGATGGAAATGATGGCTGAAGTTTCAAATATAAAATCTGAAATTGTGATGATAAAATATTTACTAGAATTTAAATCTTTCATAGAGAAACAATTCACATTTGTGAGAAATAGTGAAGTCGGTACATCAGGTACTTCACTTAATCTGATTCGAAGATTTCGGGCCATTACAACAGCTAGGAGAAATATGAATGATAGATTATAGGACCTTAAATGCAATAGTGATCCTTTATCTGTGTTTTTGGACAATCAGAAGTTTCTTCTTGAATATTTGACTTAGAATGAACCTGGAATTAGATCATTGCAGAATCAGTTCACTGATAAGATAACTCTTTTTATAGAGAAGGAAGAGAGGCTACATGAGTTTTTCAGAGTCATTTTGATTTAATACATTCATCTAACTCAATAAGGAATATATATCATAGTCTAGTTAGGTGATGGACTAATGAAAAGGTTGAGAGTTTAGTTGTCTGAGATCAAGGATGTCATTTATAGGTGCTAAAACCTATTTCCCAAAACCTATTTATCCCAAACTTGATTCTTGTTGTCTTTACTATACTTGTAATTATATTTTCAACAAAATATATTTTTATCCCATGTGTTTCTATTATTAATTTGTTTTACTATCCTAACTCTACTAGAATGCCAGTAATCTAGATTCAAATATTGATAAATAGTTAATAATTGCATTTACTTAGTTCTGTGATACATTGAAATGTTTTATATCTTATTCAATGATTCTATTTCATATCAAAAAAGGGGGAGAAATTAAGATAATCAAAACAATTTATTATAAGTTCATTAAATAAAAGGGAAAATTAAAATATTATTTTATTATTTTAAAATCCTTTTAATCAGGGGTATAAATTACTTAAAAAATTTATGATGTTCTTTTGGGGAGAAATTATAAACACAATATTTTTTTTGTTTTGTTAAAATAATTTTTTTTTAAAATTAAATATTGTTTTTATCTTTGAAAAATTCAATAACTATATGTAATTAATTTTATATGTTAATCTCATTGGTTATTTTATGGGTTTTTGATCATCAAAAAGGGGAAAATTGTTGAGAAAGTTTTGTTTTCAATAGAACATAATTTTATATGGGGGATATTGTTGAGAACAATACTCTATCTCTTTAAGATGATTTTGATGGTCAAAAATACCCTTATTTTTTTCTAATGTTTTTGCATTAAGTTTATTTCAAGAAATTTATATTCTTGATAATTTTATTTTTGGGGAAATATTAAAGTATTTAATCGGCGTGGTATATTTGACAAAGTGTTTGGAAATTACGTGAGCATGTTCTGGAAACACCGTTCAATCTCTACATGTTCAGAAATTACTTGAGCATGTTCTAGAAACACTGTTCATACCCTAATTTAAGAAGAATAGCGTAAGGATGGAATGTGGTGTTTACTTTATGAGATATCGAAAAAGTATGGTTAAACAACCATACATTATCTGCAAAGTATGGAAGAAGAACCCTATGTTTGGAAGGAACCTTACATTTGGGAAATTGGAAAAGTATAGAAGAAGATCATTATGTGAGTATGGAATGTTAAGTTTTTTTCCAAAAATTAGTGTTTATCAACCTTAATTTTGTGAACAACCATACATTTGAGAATTAAAGTGAAAATTATGGTTCATTAACTTTACTTTTGTGAACAACCATACATTTGAAAATTAAAGGGAAAAGTATGTTTTATCAATCTTACTTTTGTGAATGATCAACCTTAAATTTGGAATATGATAAAAGTATGGATCATTAACCTTATGTTTGAGATCAACCTTACGTTTTGAATCTTACATTCAGAGAATGAATTCTATGAATTTCAACCATATGTTTGACGTTAGAGATTTCAATTACGATTTTATCGACCAACGATTTTATGCGGATTATTAGGCTTTTTTCAAGACAAATTAAAATCCTGATTCAAAAATATGTCTTTGACTAATTCAAAGCCATTTATTTATGATTTATAGGATCATTTTAAGAAGATATTTTCATCCCAAATTTTCAGGGTAGTTATGACAGCTCTGTTATTCAAACTTTTGAATATTGCGATTCGAAAGGTGACTTTTTTCGATCTAACTTTTAAAATAAGAACACTCATATTTATTCTATATATACCTATATTAATTTTTATTACAAATATAGAGGCCAATAATCAAAAATATATATCAATCCCTTTAGTTTTTCACTACCATAATTTACAGAGAAAATCGAGAATTATAGATCTGGTGTTAGGAAGAACGACAATGTTCTATTTTCTGATAAAGAAGAAACATGATTGAAGACTCACTGATTATACATAAAACATCATTTGTGAATTGATTATTTATCAAAGTAGAGAATTATATTTCATGATATACTGAAACTGGATTGGCTTAGAACTACTTCTAACTACAGAACAACATTTCTAAATACAACGATCATTCTACTATCAATTGCGTGCTATTGAAATTCTGAAGAAAAACTGGAAAGTATTTTATGAAAAAAATACTCTTTTACATTGAGTAACCAGCTTCTCATACTAAGCTGTGTGTTCAGTTCTATGTATGAACTAGAAGGCTCGGTTTTGTCTTAATTTTGTAAAGGTGTCAACTACTTGCACTCAATTGTGGAAAGGTCTGTTGATAAGAGGAAAAAATATTAAAAATCACAAAGCTCATGGAGTAGAGAAATGGTGGAGTGGACTAGGGGCCTTCTATTCCCTGAACCACTATACATCATGTGCCCTTTTCTATTTATTTTCAACTACTTAATCTTTCTAATAATGTTAAAAGTACTGATCACGATCTTGTGAAGAAATTGTAAAATACACAATTCACCCCCCTCTTGAATATATTTGGTATAACCCTATCTATCACTATACATAATAGTTGACGATGGTTTGTAGAATACACAATTATAGATATATCCATTCTAGGATAACCTCTTGAGAAAATGTGTTATCCCATACATATAGTTTGATATAATCATTAGTTATTACCATCTACATATGTATTCCCACTTTTGGATTTTTCATTTATAATGTTGTATACAGAATTTCTCTCTCATAACCACATTGAATGCAATTAAATTATTATATATCTAATATCTAGTGGTGTTGGATTTTAATATATATTGGTGATGGATTCATGTTATAAGTTATTATTGGACAATTATTCCCATGAATGGATATTCCTTCTTGGTGCTAATTTCTATACCCTATAATATTGAATGGGGGATTTGGATAGAATATTCATCTTACTGTTGTCCCATATGAGGTATTAGAGGGATGGTTTTTTTCTTGAGGTTTTCAAAATTTAAAAACCCAATAATTCATCACAAACCAACCACCATAAATAATTGTGATTTGAGATTTCCCTCAATGAAATGACAAGATAATTTATATTGTAGTTTGATGGTCATGACATAATGAACAAAAAAAATTCCATGGCCAATAAATTATCATACTCCTTGTGTATGCCTTTCCATATTGTTATCATTTGTGATATAACACGAATATCATATTTCCATTGATTCAGTATGGCATGATTTTGTACCATGGAGCTAGGACATAATAATATCTACAAAAAATGAAATATAATAGAAGCTATATTCTATCCCACTATGATGTGAAATATATTCTTGAGACATGACTTCATTCAGATTATATAATAGCGAATCACCAAAAATATATTACCACTGTAATAAAATGTAATAAACTCTCCAAAACTTCTCATTAATAGATTCAATAATGAAAATATAATTTTTTTTGTGTGATACTCATACATAATAGTATTCTTCTTCTCTTCGCCATTTTCTTCATGGTTCAACGTAATCAGTTATTGTGTGATGATGTATTGTAAGGGTAAATTTTTCAACTCCTATATTCTTATCACGATTTAAAAAATTCAAATAAACTATATTATTCTTCATTATTTATCTTATTATAAATTCATTATGTTTCATCTATAATCAACTTCAGTGGGTTTATAACTCTACCATGAGAATGATGTCAATACATAAAACATGAAAACATTTCAATATCACGATTTAATTTCCTGCATTATAAATTCATAACGTGCATCTGATTTGGAATTGATCTAAATTAAAAACCATAGGATATAATGTTTTTTATAAAGATATCCAACTTCTTAGAAAAAAAGTCCATTTTTATATTGTTCATATCTAAATTGGGAAGAACTCACAACATCCCTACCTTTATTCCACTCTATAAAGAGATTAGTCACTAATCAATTTTCGGATGCTTTATTAATTATTGAAAATCCTCATGATATAATTAGTAGCACCATCAATAAAGTCTTTGTGCATGATGTGAATGGTTTTATCCATTTAATATACTTGAGTTGTATTGGTTTCCATGTAATTCAATGAACCCCAACCTTTCCTGTAATAATGAAATCATCCAGTGAGTTGTTTATAACACAAGATATTACATTAAAATACAATAATAACATATTTTATATTCAATTATAAATCCCCCTATGGATTTCATAATGTTGATGCAGTACTTGTTTAATTAATTAATATATCAAATAAATGATATTAAAAATATTAAAATAAATATAATTTAACATAATTAATGAAATCCAAAATTTTTGTAAATAACATTTACATATTAGGGAGATATTTGAAGTGTTTTTTAGAAGTTAAAATGTTAATATGATATTTTATGAAAGACAAATAATAAATTGTATCAAAATTGATATAAATGATACTTAAAAAACAATATTTTATTAAATGATATAAAATTAATAAAATTAAAAAATTAGTTCAAATAACTAGAATAGGATTAAAAATTTCACAAGTGATTTATTTGGGGTTATTTTGGCATTTTATAGTAACTATATTAACCCTAAAGAGTAAACCTATAAAGTGTCATGGTAAAAGTTAAAGGGTTAAACTAAGGGTTAAAGCCAACAGATAAGGTTAATATTGTGACCTAACGGGTCTAACAATCATTGGATGTGATTATTTCAAGAAATAATCATACTTTATTCAAATTAAATCACTTTTTATCTATTTTAAATAAAAAATAAATTTAAATAAATTTATATTTTAAGAGATTCCTAAAGTTCACATCACCTCATTTATAAAAGGGAACCTCCTCCCTCACTTATTAACACTACTTTGAGCCTTCAAGATCATAAATTCCCTACCGATTTCCCTTATAAAATTCTCTAGTAACATTCAATAGGTTATTCTATTCTCAGAATACCTACTCTATTGTACCGAAGAGGATATCTAGAGTGACATCATTAAGGATGATGTATTCTCCTTACCAACTCTTTCAAAATTATTTCTTCTTCTACTTCCTCATCATGTGTTGATTACATTATAATTTAATAAATCAGATATCACATATATTATTAGATCTTATTATCATTATATAACAACCATATTCTATCTTTTATTCATCCTACAATAAATGAAAGTACCACACGTGCGTACGTACATATTCCCTTTTCCACATCATGGTGTAATATTTTTTTATCATTAAATTATTTTTATCATTATAATGATGGATATAATATATATAAATAATAAATATTACATGATATTTATTCTTTATAATTAGTATACCATATAATTCCCCACCCTTTTACTATTTAGTAAAATGATAGCATCGCTTGTGTGTACGTATGAACTACAGTTTACATGACGTGATGAGATTTATCTTCCACCCTAACTATTTCAAGAATGATTAAAAAATTATTTAATGAATAAATATGAAATATATGACATAATAATGAAAATTTATTAATAAAATTATCTACAAATATATTTCTTTTACCTTCTTCCATTCATTACAATAAGAAAATGGAAACAATGATCATGTGTACAAACGAATTACTATCTTCATGAATGGAGTATTCCATTTATCATATGTATCTTTTATATATATTTATATAAAAATTATATATTATATATAATTTTTTTTATATTATGGAAGTAATTAAATCACGGTCTATGTAATAAGATGAATAATAAAAATTCAAAATCCTTACGATAAACAAAGTGATTATTAAATGAAACATCACGTTAACATGGAATTGTAAATAAACTGATAATATAATATAATATATAAATAATATATTATATAATGAATATTATAATTCTTTTATAAGTTAATAATATATTTAAAATGACTATAAAAGAGTTTCAGACTTGTACGCGGGGAATCAGACTTATGTTAGGGGATTTCTATCTCACCTTTACTTCTGTAAGACACATGCCTTATAAACCACTAATTTTTTCTACGTGTATATACTTCCCATGAATATATTATATGAGACTTAAATATAAGATTATGGTATTTTTATATCTATAAAATTTTCTTTATTTCATTGGGCATATGATTCTACTAATAATAATGTTGTAAGTTTTAATTTTGTAATCTCATTATTTTATGAGATTCTTTATACATAAGTAATTACTGGGGTATATTTATAATCCATATCTATGTTTCGTAAAATAGTTTTCCAAAATAATTTTAAAACTCTTCTAAATTTGTTTAAAGTAATTTTGACCCATGTAGTATTTTTGTTAAACATTTTGAAATGAATATTTTTTTCATTTTCCTAATGATATACTTTTTGACATTTTCCACAAAACTATGAGAATAATGTTTTTTAACTTATATGGGATGAATTTATTTTTAAAAATTCCTCGTTCCTTATTTCCTTGAATATTCCCTTAAAATATTACATGGTTATTTTCAAATAATGACTATCATATTATGATCCTCAATTCATACCATGGCATGGGATTATTACCCAGAACCTTTATACCCTCAACTATAAGGCATATTGACAAGATGTGGTTTGACTTAGCTTTTTACTCACGAGGAAGAGAGATTCATACCCCATAGAGATACATTTTTTGATGAAACATAAAATAGAGTGGGTGACTCAGTGGTTCCCAAAGATGATAGTATCAGGGTGTGGTGATTAAGCCCCTTTTACTTTTGTAATTAGGGCAGATATGTGAGATGTAGGACATCTTTTATGGACTTATTTTGGAACTTTTGGATACACTTTTTCTTTGGATAAGCTATGAAATGGAGATCCCCTTACTCTATTATATGGTATTCTTTGACTATGAATATATATATATATATATTTCTCTGGTACCCACTCACTGGGTTTTGGTTACTCATTTTCTATGAGAGGCGAAGATGCATGGGGTATGTGATAAAACACTATTTTATTGAATATTTTATTTATAATAAATGATATAATTTCCTCACATTGTGTTAAATATGTTTATTTATAAAATATTTGGGATTTGATCATTCATTTGAAAATTTGGTGAAAATTCCAGTTTTACCCTTAATAGTGCACTGTATTATTTCGAAGATAAATATTTTTTTATTTATTATTTGAATTTGAAATTTTGTAACAGTGTTCCTAACCTAATTATCTACAACTTGTATTCAGGACACTAAAGCTAAAGAGTTAATTTGGTTGTTGCAATTGGGCCATGAAGTCAAAGTTGGGCTGGGATCGCCAGAATGGAGAAGGTTCTGTATTTGGGACATATCCTCTACATACGGGCTTGGAGTGAGCCCAAATTTTGAGAAAAGCTCGGGGACATGATGTGGCACAAATCATCCTTCTGGAAGGCCGGTCAATTCACGCGTTTTGGAGGTCAAATGGGCGGTGCAAGTTTCATTAAAATATTTGGCCGAGATTTTGCATTCACACTTGAAACCACTTTAAACCTAGCCTCCCCTCCACAATATAAATTAGTGATTTTCTCATTTGGAGAGGCTGGTTCGTGCATTGGGAGATTGGAGACAGAGGAGAATTGGTTTCAACCAAATTCTACAACCATTGTAAGAGAGGTAGCTCTTGAAGCAAGGATCCTCTCATCGAAGCCTCCTTCTCTCCTTCATGTTGTAATTGTTTTGTTTGTGTAATAAACTTCTTTGTTCTTCTTTTATTTATTCTCTTTTCCACTGTTTTATTTAAATTTATTTTTCTCTTAATCTTCCTCTTGGGGCTGGAATTCTTGAGTAGAAGCGATATTGGGTTATACCCATTATAAACCTTTGCACATGCAAAACGCTTCTACGATGATTACGCCACCCATGGAAGAGTAATTTTTAGTGATCGATCTATCTTCTACCCTCTTCATTTAATTATTTTGAATCATTGAGCCTACTTTAATTCACTTAATATGATCCATGAATTATGTTTTTAAATTTTAAGAAACTAAGCATGCAATTGAACAATTAATACAAAAACACGCGAGGTCGAGATTTTGTGTAAATTGTGAGAGTGCGAGCTTAATCGGTAATACAAGACCACTTGGGATAAATTTGTAGAGTTCAAATATAATCCCTAAACACAACTCATCCTCATTTCCAGAATGGATTTGTGCTCTAATTAACCACTGACCATAAGCTAACCTTAGAACAACAATCAAAGCAGGGTTCTGCGATTGCATGTTCCGAAGCTAGCCTAGGGTTTAAGTAATTCCATCTTTATGGTTAAGTTAATTCTTGTAGGGTTCGAGGGTTAACAAATTAGAGGATCATAATTAAGTGGATATTCATTTAAATGATAATGATTAATATGTAAATGAAGAGGTAGAGTTAGATCGATTACGCCTTTTAAAATATTTCCTAAAAAAAACATCTTCTTGTTGTGTTATTTTAATCGGAATTCATTTCAAAACTAAAAAAACAAAAAAAATACAATCTTCTTCCAGCAAACTTCTTCTAGATTCATAAACTATAAACAACCCCCATCCTTTTCTAGTAGTGTTTGTATTCTCTTTTATTTTATTTTTAGAATACCTCTAATAAGATGTTTTAATTCACTTCCTCCATTGAGAGACGACCTTGGTTAGCCCCCTATGCTACACCAAGTAAACTAAACATTAGCTTCATAGAGTGTTGTGCTTGGAGTTTTATCCAACGTAACTCACTTTTGAAGTTCTTTTGAGAGCGCGTACGACAACGCTCTTTCAAATTGGCGCCGTTGCCGGGGAGGCAAGTAATTATTTCAACCAACTAGAGGTATTTATTTTATTTTACATTTTATTATTTTCCTCTCTTCTTTCTTCCTTCTTTACCCAATCTGATTTTTCATCCTCTTATTTTATTTTCTCCTACTTCTTTGTGGACCATCAACTCAAACTTCTCATTTTTTTTACTATGGTCCACCTTCTTTCTTTTCATTTTTATTTGATCTATGACACGAACTAATCCCGAAGATCTCTTAGATCTTGACCCTGAGATTGAACGTAGCCTTAGGGCACGAATCAGACATTCTCAGTCTACGGGAAGTTTCAACATTCAACCAGTTGGAGAATTACTCCAATATCAGAACATTGAAATTGGAAGCAATTCAAATTCAAACATAAAAGAGGAACCAATGGCTGATAATAATGGAAATGAACTTAATAGAACCATTCGAGAATTGGCTGCACCTGATATTAACTATCAACCAAATTGTATTGCATATCCAAATCTCGAATCGGACTTTGAACTAAAATCAGGGTTAATTCACTTACTTCCAAAGTTTCATGGCCTCTCTGGTGAGGATCCGAATAAACATTTGAAAGAATTTAATGTGGTTTGCTCAACCCTAAAACCTAAAAATGTCTCTGAAGATCAAATCAAACTAAGAGCATTCCCATTCTCACTTGATGGAGCTGCAAAAGATTGGATGTATTATTTACAACCTGAAGATGTAACTTGTTGGAACGATTTGAAACGACTTTTCTTGCAGAGATTTTTTCTAGCATCGAGGACCACTTCCATTTGTAAGGAGATCTCGGGGATCAAGCAAGCACAAGGGGAGTCCATGTATGAGTATTGGGAGCGATTCAAGAAGTTGTGTGCAAGCTGTCCACATCACCAAATCAGTGAGAAACTCCTCATTCAGTACTTCTATGAAGGACTCACAGCTATGGAGAGAAGCATGGTGGATGCCGCAGCTGGAGGGGAATTGGTGGACAAGACACCAATAGCCGCACGTGCATTGATTGACAAGATGGCCCAAAACTCCCAACAATTTGGCGATAGAGGTACACTACATGTCAGGGGAGTACATCAGGTAAGTCCTTCTTCTCTTGAGAGTCATTTGATTGATACCAAGTTAGAAGAATTGACAACTATGGTAAGGCAGATTGCTTTGGCACAAAAGACATCTTTACCTCCTCCTTCAAGGCCTTGTGGTATTTGCACTGAGACAAGCCACCCAACTGACTATTGCCCACAACTCCAAGAAACAGAAGATTGTGCAGCAGTGTTCCCTGGGAGACCATATCAGCAGCAGCAGCAACAACCATATCCCCAGAAGAAGTTCGATCCAACATTCAACCAAGGGTGGAAAGATCATCTGGACATGAGGTATGGCTCTGGACAACAACAAAGGCCCCCCTTTCAACAAAACTTCCAGCAGCCTCCACCTTACCAACAGGGTTTCCAACAACCCCAAAGGAGATTTGAAGCTCAAACATCAATAAGTCAGCAACAAGGGAATCTCCAAACCAAGGTAGACTCTAACACTGATGATCTTCTGAAACAAATTGTTCTTAATCAACAGAATGAGCTGAAAAGTCAAGGTTCGGAGCTGAGGGAGTTGAAGACTCAAATGAGCCAGATTGCCACCGCCCTCCATGAACTTGTAAGTAAGAATTCTGGAAATCTACCTTCCCAACCCACTCCAAATACAAAGGGGAATGTTAGTGCCATAACATTGAGAAGTGGGAAGCAAATGAACGATACAGCTGTACCTACCATTCCACCGGGATTCACCTCAACTTCAGAGAAGCCACATTCCATACCAACTGATGAACAATCCAAGGAGAAAGATAAAGGTAAGAAAAAGATTGATGATGTTCCTCCTAAACCACTTCCTTTTCCAAACAGGGTTGTTCAAACCAAGAAGATGGCTGAAGAAGCAATGCAAAAGGAGGTTTTGGACACATTCAAGCGTGTGGAGATCAACATTCCTCTACTCGAAGCCATTAAGAAAATCCCAAGGTATGCCAAATTCTTAAAAGAACTTTGTACCAATCGAAGAGGGCTCAAGGGAAATGAGAGGATCAACCTTGGAAGTAATGTCTCAGCACTCATTACACCAACTCTAGCAATGCCAACAAAGTGCAAGGATCCCGGGACATTCACCATCCCATGCACCATAGGGGAGTTTCACTTCTCTGATGCTCTTTGTGATTTAGGAGCTTCAATAAATGTGATGCCTCACTCTGTTTTCTCTTCATTGCAGATTGGTGAGCTCAAGCCTACAAGGGTAGTGGTGCAGCTAGCGAATAGAGCTACAGCATATCCGGCTGGTGTCCTTGAAGATGTGTTGGTAAAGGTAAAGGACATGATCTTCCCTGCTGACTTCTATGTACTAAACATGGAAGATGACCAGGTAAGTTCTCATGCCCCTATCATTCTTGGTAGACCCTTCCTCA
This sequence comes from Viscum album, assembly GCA_963277665.1. Lineage (NCBI taxonomy): Eukaryota > Viridiplantae > Streptophyta > Magnoliopsida > Santalales > Viscaceae > Viscum > Viscum album. The sequence goes on from OY728150.1 coordinate 688,656,217, forward strand.
AAACTGCTAAGACCATTATCAATGTTCATGAGGGTACTCTTTCCATGGAATTCGGGGATGAAATCGTGAGGTTTAAAATCCTGGATTCTATGAAGTACCCACCAGAGGAACACTCAGCATTCTTTCTCTCTCATTCTGAGTCTCCATGTGATAGTCCCTCTATTTTTGATTCCCAATCTCTTTGGGACTATTCACTTCTTAATGAAATAATGAGTATTGGGTCCAACTTGATGTCTCATTCTACTTCATCCCCTTTAATTCATGATCTTTCTGATCTTGGGATTGGTTCATTTGTCCAATCATATTCGAATTCTGAGCATGTATACTCTGATTATGATATGACTGCTAATTTTTCTGATGGATTTGATGCATTGTTCTCTCATTCAGATGATATGTATGATTGTGCACAGATGTCTACGCCACTCATGCTTCCGTCCATTCAGCAGCCACCATCACTGGAACTAAAGCCACTGCCACCAAATCTCAAATACTCATACTTGTTAAGTGGTGAAAAATTACCTGTTATCATTGCTAACAATCTCTCTTTTGAACATGAAGAAAAACTTTTGAATCTTTTGAGGGAGAACATCAGGGAAATCGGGTGGACCTTGGCTGACATATCAGGTATTAGCCCCTCCATTTGCATGCATAGGATTCTTTTCGAATATGGAGCTAAACCAGTGAGGCAACCACAAAGGAGACTCAATCCAACCCTTCTGGAGGTTGTTAAAAAAGAGGTTGAAAAATTTCTCGAGGCAGGTATAATCTATCCCATTTCAGATTCTCAGTGGGTAAGTCCTATTCAGGTTGTGCCTAAGAAAAGTGGTGTTACTGTTGTTAAAAATGAGAAAGATGAGTTAGTTCCAATGAGGGTACAAAACAGTTGGCGCGTGTGTATTGATTATAGGAAACTAAATCATTCCACTCGCAAAGATCATTTCCCCCTCCCATTTATTGATCAGATGTTTGAGAGACTAGCTGGGAAGACACACTATTGTTTCTTGGATGGATTTTCTGGATATTTTCAGGTTCCTATAGCTCCGGAGGATCAGGAGAAGACTACATTCACCTGTCCCTTTGGGACATTTGCCTATCGGAGGATGCCATTTGGACTTTGCAATGCCCCAGGTACCTTCCAGAGATGCATGGTGAGTATTTTTTCTGATTTTATTGAGACCTTCATGGAGGTATTTATGGATGATTTTACAGTGTATGGATCTTCATTTGATGAATGTCTAAGTAGTTTGGAAAATGTGTTGAATCGTTGTATTGAGAAGAATCTAGTCCTGAACTTTGAAAAGTGTCATTTCATGGTAGAGTATGGCATTGTCTTAGGGCATGTAGTGTCAAAACATGGGATAGAGGTTGATAGATCTAAGGTAGACATCATTTCATCCTTACCCTACCCTTCATGTGTGCATGATGTTCGATCATTCCTTGGACATGCTGGATTTTATCGACGCTTCATCAGAGATTTTAGTAAGATCGCTCTACCCTTATCTCGATTGCTTCAAAAAGATATTGACTTCAATTTTGATGATTCATGCAGGGTATCATTTGATGAGCTAAAGAAGTGTCTGACCACTCCACCGATCATACAGCCCCCACGGTGGGAGATTCCTTTTGAGCTTATGTGTGACGCCTCCAACTTCGCGGTTGGAGCTGTCTTATCTCAGAGGGTGGAGGGACGTTCACATGTGATCGCCTATGCATCGATGACACTAGATTCAGCCCAATCAAACTACACCACAACAGAAAAGGAGTTTCTTGCTGTTATATTTGCTTTAGATAAATTTCGTTCATATTTATTGGGCTCTAAAGTAGTTGTTTTTTCTGACCATGCAGCTTTGAGGTACCTCCTAAAGAAGCCAGATGCAAAGCCACGACTTATCCGTTGGATGCTACTTCTTCAAGAGTTTGACCTTGAGATAAAGGACAAGAAGGGGTCAGAGAATTTGGTGGCAGACCACATGAGTAGGCTTACTCACACACTAGAGGGTGACACCTTGGACCAGGTACCACTTCGGGACACTTTCCCCGATGAGCATCTCTATACCATCTCAGGTAAGCATCCTTGGTATGCTGATTTAGTTAATTACATTGTTGGCTCTGAAATCCCAGTAAATTTGAAGAAGCATCAAGTCCAAAAATTAAAAAGTGAGTCTAGGTATTATGTGTGGGATGATCCATACCTCTGGCGCATGTGTAGTGACCAAGTCATTAGGAGGTGTGTTCCCGATCATGAGTTTGAGTCTGTTTTGCATTTCTGTCATACACTTGCTTGTGGTGGACACTTTGGACCCCAAAGGACAGCTAGGAAGGTTTTAGACTCAGGATTATATTGGCCTAGTTTCTTCCAGGATTCCCATGTATTTTGTAAGTCATGCTCTCGTTGCCAACACACTGGAAACATTTCAAGAAGACACGAGATGCCCCAACAACCCATTTTATTCTGTGAGATTTTTGACGTTTGGGGAATTGATTTTATGGGACCTTTTCCTAGTTCATTTGGTTTCTTGTATATCCTTGTTGCTGTCGATTATGTGAGTAAATGGGTGGAGGCCATGGACACCAGGACTGACGATTCTCATGTTGTTGTGGATTTTGTCAAAGCACAGATTTTTTGCAGGTTTGGAGTACCAAAGGCCATCATCAGTGACCAAGGGACACACTTTTGCAATAGGAATTTTGCTTCCCTCCTTCGGAAGTATGGGGTGACACACAAAACATCAACACCATACCACCCCCAAACAAATGGCCAGGCTGAGGTTTCAAATCATGAGTTGAAACAAATTTTGGAGAAAACCGTGCAGCCAAATAGGAAGGATTGGAGCAAGCGCTTGGATGATGCATTGTGGGCTTATAGGACAGCATACAAGACCCCCATTGGTATGTCCCCATTTCGGATTGTTTTTGGGAAAGCGTGTCCTCTCCCCGTGGAAGTCGAGCATCGGGCATATTGGGCTATAAAGAAATGTAACATGGATTTGGCCCAAGCTGGAATTCAAAGGAAGTTGCAAATTCAAGAGCTTGAGGAGATTCGTCTGTCATCATATGAGAACTCAAGGCTCTACAAGGAAAGTTCAAAAGCAGCTCATGACAAAATGATCCAACAAAGGGAGTTTCATATTGGAGAGAAAGTCCTTCTCTATAGTTCACGACTGAAGTTGATGCCTGGTAAGTTGCGTTCCAGATGGTTAGGTCCTTATATTGTGTCTAATGTTTTTCCTTATGGTGCAGTGGAGATCACACAAGAGGACACTGGAAGGAGCTTTACAGTCAATGGGCAACGTTTGAAGAGATACATTGAGGGACATCCTACTGATGCAGTGAATTTTATCACACTGCATGACCCCATCATCACTTGATCACATCAGGCTGTTCCTAACCCTTTCACTTTTATATTATTTTTCCAATTTAAAAATTCTGCATTTCATGTGCATATATCATCTCACGGGTTCACATTGAGGACAATGCAATATTTTAAGTGTGGGGGAGGGAACCTTTTAGTTTAGTAATTTCAATTGTTCTCCTGTTAAAAGAAAAACCAAAAAACAAAAATTGTGTGTTTTTCAAAATTTGTGTGTTTATTTTACAATTTTCTGTGTGTTTTTGAAACTTTTGAGCTGAAATGATTCTCATCACCATTTTTAAATCCATATCAATAAGTGAAACAATTTACCCCTTGAAACTAAGCTTAAATGAATGCTGAAATGACTTTGTTTCAAGTTCAAATATTTAGTAATTTCATGCAAAGTACGCTGAATTTTGAATCCCATGCCAATCTCACTGTCTTTATATTTGAAATCACTTTCCTGTGAGGCTTCTAAACCATTATTTTCATATTCTTTACATTCACCTCACTTCTTGAGAGAGCCAAACCATACTTGATTTAACCAGAATTTGATCTATTCCTGTCAAAACTTGAGGGTTTGAGGTACTTGTGTTTAAATGATTGAGGCATTTGTTTGGTATTAAAACCCCTATTTCAAATAATCCTTTTTTATAATGGCCTAACTTGAATATTTAATCCTTGTAGCCCTTAGAAGCCATGCACAGCCTGTTAGGTTAAGCCACATTACAAGCCAATTTTCCCTATCCAACCAACTCTTGAAGTGAAATTGCATAATCTAGTTGAGCTTAAGTGTGGGGGAAGCTGTCTTGTGTTGTGCCACCACATTATGTGATACTTTGGGTGGAAAATTAAATTCTGAAGAGATGTGTTTGCTGCTAAAGAAAGTCATTATATTGAAAGCTGTGCCTTTTCTGGAGCTTTCATGACAAGTGAAGCTGTGCCTTTTCTGGAGCTTCTAATTGAGGTGGAAAGCTGTGCCCATCTGGAGCTTTCAAGAAAATCATGTTCTAGAAGATTGACATTTTTTATGCTGAAATGATGAATGGTGTAAACCTTTCATGACTTTTCATGATGATGGAGCTGAATTGATACTATGGGGATTGAAGAGAAGACCATATTTAAGTGAAAATTAGATTAATGCAATTTTGCTTTAAAAGAGTCAAGCCCTCCTCATTCAGCCTCAGAGTTTTTCACATCTTAACCCTACCAACCGAAAGCCACAGAACAACCCTGAAAAGTCCTCATGATAAACATATGTCCTTGACTCACATCGGGTAGCGATGTAGGAATCTATCAAGCCTATGGTGACCCTTGTATGAGTTTGGATGAGAAAGACATTGCAAAAAAATTGATATTTGAGTGATGAGAGAAAATTCAAGCGAGGTAAGTGTTTTGTGCATGGGTGGATAAATGAAGTGGAAATATATTGAATGATATAAATGGAGAACCTGAAATAAGGTTTTTTATGAGGCATGATATCTTTTTTATTCTTGGTGTGAAATTGATTGATCTTAAAGATATGTGTTTTAAAATTGGTTTTGATTTGATATTGATGTTTACTTGATATGAGGTTTTTCCCAGGTGTGCAAAAGGGTAAGTGTGGGGGAGTTGATAAAACACTATTTTATTGAATATTTTATTGATAATAAATGATATAATTTCCTCACATTGTGTTAAATATGTTTATTTATAAAATATTTGGGATTTGATCATTCATTTGAAAATTTGGTGAAAATTCCAGTTTTACCCTTAATAGTGCACTGTATTATTTCGAAGATAAATATTTTTATATTTATTATTTGAATTTGAACTTTTTTAACAGTGTTCCAAAATTAATTATCTACAACTTTTATTCAGGACACTAAAGCTAAAGAGTTAATTTGGTTGTTGAAATTGGGCCATGAAGTCAAAGTTGGGCTGGGATCGCCAGAATGGAGAAGGTTCTGTATTTGGGACATATCCTCTACATACGGGCTTGGATTGAGCCCAAATTTTGAGAAAAGCTCGGGGAAATGATGTGGCACAAATCATCCTTCTGGAAGGCCGGTCAATTCACGCGTTTTGGAGGTCAAATGGGCGGTGCAAGTTTCATTAAAATATTTGGCCGAGATTTTGCATTCACACTTGAAACCACTTTAAACCTAGCCTCCCCTCCACTCTATAAATTAGTGATTTTCTCATTTGGAGAGTCTGGATCGTGCATTGGGAGATTGGAGGCATAGGAGAATTGGTTTCAACCAAATTCTACAACCATTGTAAGAGAGGTAGCTCTTGAAGCAAGGATCCTCTCATCGAAGCCTCCTTCTCTCCTTCATGTTGTAATTGTTTTGTTTGTGTAATAAACTTCTTTGTTCTTCTTTTATTTCTTCTCTTTTCCTCTGTTTTATTTAAATTTATTCTTCTCTTAATCTTCCTCTTGGGGCTGGAATTCTTGAGTAGAAGCGATATTGGGTTATACCCATTATAAACCTTTGCACATGCAAAACGCTTCTACGATGATTACGCCACCCATGGAAGAGTAATTTTTAGTGATCGATCTATCTTCTACCCTCTTCATTTAATTATTTTGAATCATTGAGCCTACTGTAATTCACTTAATATGATCCATGAATTATGTTTTTAAATTTTAAGAAACTAAGCAAGCAATTGAACAATTAATACAAAAACACGCGAGGTCGAGATTTTGTGTAAATTGTGAGAGTGCGAGCTTAATCGGTAATACAAGACCACTTGGGATAAATTTGTAGAGTTCAAATATAATCCCTAAACACAACTCATCCTCATTTCCAGAATGGATTTGTGCTCTAATTAACCACTGACCATAAGCTAACCTTAGAACAATAATCAAAGCAGGGTTCTGCGATTGCATGTTCCGAAGCTAGCCTAGGGTTTAAGTAATTCCATCTTTGTGGTTAAGTTAATTCTTGTAGGGTTCGAGGGTTAACAAATTAGAGGATCATAATTAAGTGGATATTCATTTAAATGATAATGATTAATATGTAAATGAAGAGGTAGAGTTAGATCGATTACGCCTTTTAAAATATTTTCTAAAAAAAACATCTTCTTGTTGTGTTATTTTAATCGGAATTCATTTCAAAACTAAAAAAACAAAAAAAATACAATCTTCTTCCAGCAAACTTCTTCTAGATTCATAAACTATAAACAACCCCCATCCTTTTCTAGTAGTGTTTTTATTCTCTTTTATTTTATTTTTAGAATACCTCTAATAGGATGTTTTAATTCACTTCCTCCTTTGAGAGACGACCTTGGTTAGCCCCCTATGCTACACCAAGTAAACTAAACATTAGCTTCATAGAGTGTTGTGCTTGGAGTTTTATCCAACGTAACTCACTTTTGAAGTTCTTTTGAGAGCGCGTGCGACAACGCTCTTTCAGTATGTCACATGATTTCTGTGTCTAGCTTATCATGGTTAGATGAGTCTAGTATCCGGCTATATGTAGTGAAGACTTGATGATAAGTTCATCATGTCACCATGTAGAGATCCATTTTTTTTGGATGAGTTCACATTCACTCTCTTATTGGGTTGAGATATACTATTTCATTGTACCTTATTCTATATACATCTTTCCTCTTCAATTATATATCTTACACCTCCCCCTAAACCCTTTTAGGGGAAGTATACTTGTTATTTATATAAAAACCCCTACATGGGATTCACCTAAAACATATTGTGTCTTTTTCAGGTGATAAATAGGTTGACCGTGACTTAAGAGGAGCTTAGAAATACATGGTTCTTATACTGAGCATGGTGGTCATATCTTGGGATCCAGGATATTGGATCTCTCAGTTGGTTTACATTTCAATTTTTCTATCAGGTTGGTACACATTTCTAGTTGGGTGTGTATATTTTCTCTTTTCTTTTCAGTTTACACTACCATACTTCATACTGATTAGAGGTCCATGAATTTTTAGTATAGTTAGAGTAGTTGTTTTTCTTTTATATCTCCCCTCTTCACTTTTTCATTGATTTGGATGTGTGTGTGAGTATATGAACTTAGGAAAAGGCCTCCTTATATTAGATATGCCTTCGGTACACATCACCACCCCATGGCCTATGGTGGCGGGCATGGGGTACTTGCGGCTCAATCCCCAGCTTTGGTCTAGTTGTGACAGAGACACCCAAAGGAATACATGATCACACTTTGTAAACGCTAGTGGTAATCTACACTTATCAGTATATGACTTCTATCTACTATGATCTATAGACATACAATTCTGAATACAATTTACCTTCTTCAATATATCCTTCATGAGAATCAGTACCAACAGTTCTAACTCACATACCTCCATCAATTATAGAGGTGACATGCATGGACTACCATAAAGTGCCCCATAAATTTCTATATAAATAGTTTCTTGATAAATGTTTCTATAGGTGAATTCCATAAAATCTAGGTGCTTCTCCCAAGATCCAATTATGTTTAGGACACACTCCTGAAGCATATTCTTAAGAACCTATATTGTATGCTCTTACAACCCATCTATTTGTGGGTGGAAAGCTGTACTCAGTAAAACCTTTGTACCCAATGCCTTATGCTAGACCTAATAGAAGAACGAGGTAAAATGTAAGTCATGGACTAAAATAATATTATGTGGTACCATTTGTAAATGGAATATCTGCATCACTATGCCAAAATTTGTATTTCATGGTGGGTTTTTTTCATTTTGCGGCGGTTTAAACCGCCGCTAAATCATTCTACAACGGTTTTTGAAAACCGCCGCTAAATCATGTGTCAGGAAATAATTAAAAGTGGTTTTTTTAAACCGTCGTAGAACGATTTAGTGGCGGTTTTTAGCGGCGATTTAAATGTCGCTAAATTATTTTTAATTTTTTTTAAAATTTTCAATAATTAATCAATTAATTATTTAATTATTTATTAGTTATTTATTTATTTTTTCAAAATTTATTTAATTATTTATTTTTCTATTTATTTATTTACTTATAGTTTGATTTATTTATTACTTTATTTATTTATTTTTTATTTTTTTATATATTTTCATAATTTATATATTTATATATTTATTATATATTTATTATTTTTAAATATTTTCAAATTTTATATAAATATATATATTATTTATTTATTTAATATTTTTATATATTTTTGTTATTTATTTATTTATTTATTATTACCACGCCCATCTCCAGGCATAAGTCCATGTCCATGCTCATGCCCACACAATATATAGAAATTCTGTGTTGGGTGAGATTTGAATCCATTACCTTATACTTATTCTCCAAAGACTTTACCACTCCAGTAGGCTCTTCATATTGTCAATAAATCGAATTTAATATACGTATACACATATATATTAATTGGAAAAACAAGAAATACATAACAAATAAATACACACTAAAAAATATTAATTAATATTTATTAATAAATAATGATTAATCAATAATCAATAATTAATAATTAATAATATATAATATATAATATATAACAGATAATATATAATACATAATATATAATATATAATATATAATACATAATATATGACATATAATATATAACATATAATATATAATATATAATATATAATATAGAATATAGAATATATAATATAGAATATAGAATATAGAATATATAATATATAATATATTACATATAATCTATAATCTATAATCTATATTGTATATTGTATATTGCATAATATATAATATATAATCCATAATATATATCATATAATATATAATATATAATATATAATATATAACATATAATATATAATATATAATATATAACATATAATATATAATATATAATATATAAAATATAATATATAAATAATTTACAAATAATAAATTAATTAAAAAGTAATTGAATATATGATAAATAAATAACAAATTAATAATAAATTAATAAGTAATAGATTAATAAATAAATAATAAATAACTCATAAATCAGAAATCAGAAATCAGAAATCAGAAATCAGAAATCATAAATCAAAAATCAAAAATCAAAAATCAAAAATCAAAAATCAAAAATTATATATAATAAATAGTAAATAATTAATAATTAATAATTAATAATTAATAAGAAATAATACTTTATAAATAATAAATAAAAAATTTTAAATAATAAATAATAAATAATAAATAATAAATAATAAATAATAAATATTTTAAAGTTACTAATAACTAATAATTAATAATTGATCATTAAGAATTAAGTATTAATATTTTATATTGAATATTTAAAAATTTGTAAATAATTAATAATTAATTAATTAATTATTAATATATAATAAATAAATAATTAATTAAAATATAATAAATAAAAAATATTCAATAACTAAATAAATAAATAATCAATAATAAAAAATAATCAATAAATAATCAATAATATAAAATAATAAATTAATATTTAGTAATTTAAAAATAAATTAATAAATATTAAATAATAATAAATAAAGAATAAAGAATAAAGACTAAATAATAAATAAATAAATAAATAATTTATTAATTAATTAATAATTAATAATTAATAATAACTTAATATTAATATTCAATCGTCAATATTTAATATTAAAAAAATAATTAATAATTCATTATTTTATAATCAATAAATAATATATAAATAAATAATAAATGAATAATAAACTACTAATAAATTAATATTTAGTAAATTAAAAATAAATTAATAAATAATAAAGATTAAAGATTAAAAAATAAGGAATAAGGAATAAAGAATAAAGAATAAAGAATAAAGAATAAAGAATAAATAATGAATCAAAAATAGATAAATACATTAATAAATGAATAGATAAATTAAAAAAATTAAATAATTATTAATAATAACTAATAACTAATGATTAATAATTGATTATTAATAATTAGTAATTAATAATTTGTAATAAAGATCTAATTTTTAACATCTAATATTTAGTATTTAATAAATAAATAATAAATAATAAATAATAAATTAATAATTAGTAATTAAAAAATAAATAATGAATAACGTATAATTAAATAATAAAATAAATAATAATTTAATAATAAATAAATAAACAATAGATAAAAAATAATTAATTAATTAATAATTTATAAATAACTAATAAATAAATAAATAAAAAATAAGTTAATAAATAAATATATATATAAATAAATAAAATGTTAAGACCTTAAAACCATAAAAACACTGAAATGACCATAAAATATGTTCTGAGTCTCCGTTTTTAGTGCTACAAGTTGTGAAATCGAAGATCATGAAATGAGCTTCGATATGATATGTTGTACTGGAAGAACATATACCTACATCGAAGGTTATAACAGTTTGAATTTTAAAAAATCGGTGTTTGCAACTAAAACCTATGTTTCAGAGGCCTTCTAGGCCTTTCTAAGGGAATAAAAAGGGGTATTATACTCAAAGTGTTGGTACTAGACCTAAGCAGTGTGGAGCTCATAGTAGGCTTCTATTTGATATGTGGTATAGGCCAAAGGGACAGTCAGATTAAATGTTATTCCGGTTTAATGTTCGAGTTCAATTTTCGGCTTTTGACATTTGATTATTTTTTTCCTTTGATTATCACATGATTTAAATGTCAATTGGTTTTTGCTCATTTTATAAACTTTGATTTGACTGGTTGTGAATCTAAAATGGACTCTCAGATTAGAAGTTACGGTCATTTGATGCTGAAGTCTATTCTTTTACTTATTAAAGATTTGTTTTTAGTTTTATAATATTAATAACTAATAATTATAAATACTAATTAATTAAAACACTAAAAATATTTAACATTATAAATAATAAACTATATTTGATTGTAAATAATAAATAATAAATAAATATATTTTTTAATTTTATAAATTATTTCAGCGATTTTGAAAAAACCGCCGCTATTTCGTTGCAGATTTTTTTTAAATACCACCACTAAAAAATGAAAAAAAATTATTTAGAAGATATTAAAAAAATTAATAAATTAAAAAAAATTGCGGTGGTATTAAAAACCACCTCTACATTTTTTATCAAAAAACATTTATTGGAGGTTTTAAAAACCGCTACTAAAGCACTATTTTTTGTAGTGATAACATATAGTTCTCCCAACTGATCCACTAATAACGTCTCCCGTACTGGAAGGAAATGAGCTACCTTCATCAGTCTATCCACAATCACCTAGATAGCGTTATTCTTTCGAGGCATCCTCGAGGGACCCACCACAAAATAAATGGTCACGGCGTCCCACTCCCATTCAAGAATGGGTAACATATGTAGTAAACCACCATGTCATTGATGCTCGACCTTCATCTAATGAAATTTTTAGCATCTTATCACGAACCCAGCTATCTCTATTTTCATGTTTGAAAACCAAAATTATCGACGTAGGTCACATTACATTTGGTCACACCTGGATGTACCACACATTTTAGGGAATGGTAATAATGCATCAAATCCTCTCGTATACTCATAGGAACAACAAACTTATTTATGACATGGACGATCTCGTCCTCATCTATGGTCCAATCGGAATGTTACTCCCCACCTTCAAGGCTTTCCATCTAGTCAAACAGTCCATATCCTCATACTATATGTCCCAAAGTTCTGATTATAATGAAATTGATACAAGTATCTTCTTCTTGTGACTCTCTTGAAACAGTATATTCATCTCATCTAGTAAATTCATCATCTTCAAATCATTACTATACTCCTAAACTGCTTGATTTCAAGTTTTTCGTCCAAAAGAATCAGTAACACTATTTCCCTTACAGTGTGTATATGCTAGCCCAAAATAAAATGACTTCATATATTCAACCCATCTACGCAACCAGAGATTAAAATATCACTGTGAGAATATATAATTTAAGCTTTTGTGATCATTAAACATAGTAAACTTTCCAAACAACACATAATGTAACCAACACTTCAAAGAATAAACAACTATTGAAAACTCAAGATCGTGCATAGGGTACTTCTGATCATGTGACATCAACGTCTGAGACCAATATTACATAATTATTTCATCCAACATTAAAACACTCCAATATGTATCCCATAAGCATCACAAAACACCATATACTTCTCACCTATCTCTTGTAGGATCAAGGTTGGCGTTGTAGTCAAATGCTTCCTTAGCTCCTATAATGCATTCTCACATCCTCCATACCATTCAATGTTTACACACATTTTAGTCAAGACTAAAGGAGGTGTTTCCAAATGGGAAAATTCTTGAATAATCCTCTGATAGTATCCATATAACTCTAAAAAGATAAGGATATTGAAAACATTCTTGGCATGCTCCCAAGAAAGAAATGCTTTACCTTTTCTCGGTCTACTAACACACCTTCCTCTGAGATGACATGACATAAGAAGTATCCTTGATCATTCCAAAAAGTGAATCATATATAGCTTGTTATATATCCAATGCTATGTCAGTGTACTAAGGACATTTTCAATATGTTGGTCATGATCATCATGAGTCTTGGAGTACACCAAGATATCATCGACAAACACTACCACAAACTGATCCAGGTACGGATGGAATATTCAGATCATGATGGCCATAAACAGTACTGGTTTATTCATTAAACCAAACGACATTAAGACAAACTCATACAAGACATACTTATTTCTTAAATTAGTCCTCATTATATTGTAATGAAAAACTATCACCTAATGACACCATGATCAAATGTTGATATTTTAGAAAACAAAAACTCTTATCGACTCGTCAAATATATCTTTGATATGATGAAGAGGATATAATTTTTTCAATTTCATCCAGTTCAACTTTCAATAGTAAAACACACAACCATAGATTTATTTCATCCTTTTTATAAAAAACTATAGAGAACCTCAAGGCGTCTTGCTCAGTTGGATAACCCCCTTATCCTCCAACTCCACTAACTATGTCTTGATCCCTTGAAGCTCTATTAGTGCCATTTTATAAGGTGGAATAGAAACTAGATCAACCCCGGATGTGAGATCAATAATAATTATACATCTATCTGTAGTGTAATCCCTGATAAATATTCATGAAAAAAATCCAGAAATATTTCGATTGTAGGTTGAAATACATCCTAATTTACACCCCCATCATCCAGCGACAAACTAGAAACCTTGGTGATAAGATCCCCTAGTTGTTGATGAACAATCCCTACACGACACACCTAGATATCCTATTCTCTAAATTTAATATAGTTGTCACCCTTTGGAGATGATAACATCACTATCATGTGGTAACAATCATTTTGGGCTCAGTATGCTACTAGACAGTCCGTAACAAAAAATTATTCCGAACCTGACATGTTGATGATGTAAAGATCCCTTAGAAAATGGAATTACCCAAACATGGGTGAACATACCTTGCACGAGTATATGTCTCTAGACCATACTTTGAATGGTGTATCTATTGTCATAACCCGACTCATGAAATCTACTTTTAGGCTCAAACAATTCACATGTTGTGTAGAACAAATTGAATGAGGGGCACTAATATGAAATAATTCATTGGCTAGTGTGTAAGTTAAAAGAATAATACCTATTACTATCGACATGATAGCCTTGATATCCACTAGTGTGGTCTGAAAGGCATGTAACTTCAATTCCCTATTTCTCTGTGATGAATTATGAGTCCTATGAGAACCACCAATCTGCTGATATGGAATCACTTTCCAAGAAGCTCCATGTCCACTGCCTCTACCTCCAAGACCAGTATAACTCAAACTGCCAAACTGAAAAGGTGTAGCAGACCCCCCCTCCCACACTCTCTCTCTATCTAGAAGCTCCATCTTTACCCATATGTCATGGGTTCCTATATATCCTCTATATATTTCCCAACTATTCTCAGCCTCTTCACTCTAATAGTGCTTGGGGGAACTATCTCCTAAAGTATCCCAACCTACCACATTGGTGATAAATCACTCGAGTAAGATCCCAAGAAACTGATACCTATGCCTGTGTACTCTACTTCCCACTCCACTATCTAATGTTTTCATTAAGATGATTCCTATTAGTATATGTTGTACCTCCTAGTCATCAAAATATAACCACATGTCCTCCATTATAATCATCTTTTAGGTTCCCCTCATATATGAGAGCCTAATTTACCACATCTAGAAACATCTCCATCCCGAGGATATTCACCTGGGACTTAATTTTATATTTAATCCCATCCTAAAACTTCTTTTCTGCAGTATCATTATCACCTAACAACATTGGATCAATGCGATAAAAATCAATGAAGCGTCTAGAATAGTCCATCATAGATACACACCACTTAGTAAATCTCTTATGCTTAGCTGATCTATATTTCCTTAGCATCTCAAAATAAAAGTGCTCTAATAACTTCGGCTAACATTTCGTCTACTCAATATTCTCTAACTGTCCGTCCTAAGTTGGGATACCCCACCAATGCTTAACTTCCACACATTACATATAAGAATCCAATTTGATTATCTTTTCAATAGGAGTATCCAATTGGTCAAGTATAGTCTCAGAAGACTCAATCCTTAACTCAACTACCTCAGGTCCACCCTATTTTGTAAAAGTTGGTGGGTGGTACAACTGGAACTACCTCATCAAATCAAACATGATTTACACAACCTTCCATGGATCTCTTTGCATAAACTGTAGGAACTAAGTGAAGTTCTCATGGAACTACTCTCCAGTTTCCACACCTAGAACTATTGGTGTTTTGGGTTCCACTACTAGTGGAGAATCTCTATCCAAAACCTCCCATTGACCAATCAAAAAGATTCATTAGAGAGTCACATATCTATAAGTTCAATCACATATATCAATAAAAATAACACCACTTTATCAGGTTTATGTATGAAGAAATTATAATTAGGAACAAAAAGCCCTTTCCCTCAAACCCCAACACACAGTAAAAGCTAAGGCACTATCACTATCCTTAACCATTATAAATCTATGACTTGGTTAAAAAGTGTAAAATCATTATCATATTCATGTTTCCCATTTTAATCCCATTATTTTCATTTTTCATCATTTTACCACTTTAAATTTCACATTTGGAACCATTTTCAATTCAATTTAACTAGCAAGGAAAAACATTTCAAGTTCAAAAACATACCCAAAACACTTTTCCTGTGCATTCATAAAACAATACATGTTAGAAAATAATCTTAAGTTCCTAGAATGGTGCATGCATACTTAACTCTCATTCCATACCATACCATAATTAAAATGTCAAAAAAATATTATAAACCATAATCACATCACACAAAAAGTTCATCATGAAAAGTGAAATAACATCAACTGTAACAACACACATCAGTTGTTGAAATCCTACCCTGGGTACTTGGATTCCCCAGTGTACATGGTTTAGCTAATCTAATGCATGATCTCATAACCAATACCCAAATATTCCTAGTATCTGATGTACCTTTCCCAAATAGTATGAAATAAAAGAAAAGAAAAGAAAACTGGGCACTGATACAACTTTGAGATGCCCTAACCCATGTTTCACATTCTAGTTACCAGATCCGTTCAGCCACATGACATCAAGCGTGCCTCCATACATGTCATAGGCGTCTCACTAGAAGTGATATTATATTAAAAATCATTGGGATACTATATCCTATTTATTATAGAAATTCACCAATAAAAATAAAACAATCATTAAACAAATGATATAACCATAAGCATAACAATACCAGTATCACAAGATAACCAAAACTATAAATACAATATCAAAACTGAATAGTTTATATGTCATAGTATGTACCGAGAGTCAAAATAAAAACCAAAAATTAAAGACCCTAAAAACACTTAAGCATGACCCAAACCATTTAACACATTGGCCCCAGTTACCCAGATTCGGTGCATTATTACATAACATTGGCATGATCACAAGAAAGATCAAATCTCGAAAGACCGATTGATTTAGTAGCCTTGTAAACACTAGATATATTCATAAGTATTACATTACATTATAAAAATGAAAACTACAACAACAACTTTTCTTCATAGTCCACACTGATATCCCTACATACAATCTCTGCAGGTCATTCATAAATTACTTCTTCACATCCTGGGAAAAATAAAACATTTAAAGGGGTGAGCTCAAATACCCAGTAAGGATAATAATATAGCAGAATCTTTCATAAATAATAATAAACATTTATGGAAATGTATAACTAAAATAAAATCTTTTTAAACTTTAACTTCAACATAGTATGGAAAAAATGAAATAATTCCATTTACTTATTCACATGGATATTCTTATAATCTAATAATCACATGAAATATCAATAACCACTTTCATAATGATGGAATTCATAATTCCAGACTATCATAACCACATATTCAAGGACTCGTGCCAAGACTACAAATAAGATTTTTCCAAGGCCTTGTGCCAAGAAACTAGTTTGTCTCATGAGACCTATCGATGCATCGAGGATCTATAGCAGGCTCCACCCATCACATATTAAGTCCAATGCATTCCCATATGAAAAGGTTCAAACATAACATAAACATTCGTATTAAAAATAGCATACGAAATGTAAAAACATGATACATAAACCATGAATGGTATAAAAATAACACATCCACAATCAAACATATCACAAAACCTTCAATACAATATAGAATTTTTGTAGCATAATAAATCATTTCAAATAAGCGTAAAATCCAACAAAAGATGTTGACATAGATGAAATCAAAACTCTTTTTAGGGAAATATCTCTTTATATTTTGAAATAATTAAAGAGTCATATATTTATAAAATAAAACATTTTCTTTGAAAATATTCTTATAAGCTTGTAAGGGAAGCTTTGACGATTTTAAACGGTGGAAAATAGCCGCACCCTCCGTATAAGTTAAAAAAACATTCTTACCTTTGTTCTGTCGAAAAGGATAAAAAGCACCTTATTTGGAAAATGACGAAAAGATTCCTTTTATGAACCTCTTATAAAAAGTCAAACAAGGGTATAAATGACTTTAAACCATATTCTTGTAAATAGTAAAAATGTTTTGAAATACATTTTTAAGAAACATGAATGTGGATGATAAAGAGATCCCAGTAGATTATTACGTATAAACAACCTCGTATAATGAAGAGATTGTGAAATAAACCCTTACCTTGTACTTTTCCTTGGTTGGGGTAGGTTAACATCCTATATAATAGTGAAATAATTGTTATTAAATTATACAAGAATAATATACATTAATATGATCTCATATATGATCTTTTAATATTGATTTGTTAATAATATCTTAGTATTATCGTTGTTTCAAGTGTTAACTTAATCGTTTTATTTTATATGTTTTATTACGTAAGCTGTGTTTTTCATGGATAGGTTGTATATTAATCATATTAAGAATGGTATAAAGTCCTTATATACTATTATCAATCATCAAATGATAATTATACTTGAATGGATACGATGGAGAATGTATCTTATCGCGTTCGTGGAGACTGTAGTACGTACGTACGCACGAGCGACAATATCATTCTTTTGATATTAAAATAATATATAATTGGATGGTATATCATATATACATAATCATAATCATTTTATATTTATTATTTACATGAGTTACACATCATTATTATACCCATCCAAATATTAATTTATTGAATAACAATTACACGACGACGTGGAGACGGTAAGCCGTACATAGGCACGTATGATGACATGTTATTCAAAGGATGGATAGAATCCTGAATATGGTTGTACCATATTTCTAATAACATCACATTATATATAAGATACTATAGTTATTATTTTAGAATGGTAATAACAAATAAGGAAGAAGTGGAAGAAGAAAGGAACATGTAAAAGGGTGGTGAAATCATTACCTCTTCTTCGGTTTCTTCCTTTTTATTTGACCAGAATGGCTCATAGGTTGGATTTCTGACTAAAGTAAGGCCTCTAGGATGAATTGAGGGAAGTTGAGAGAGTATTTTTTCAGAGTTTGGCCGAGCCAAAAGGCTTTGAAGGTGTGAATTAATGAGAAGGGGGGGGGGGGGGTTCCCTTTTATAAGAGGGGTGAGGGGCACCTTTGGAAAAGCTAGAAATATTATTTTATAATAAATTCATATTCAGTTTATAACGGCTCCAAAGTGGATTCATTAAAGGTAATGGTGGGGATGGTTCGAAAACCACTCAATCAATATAATTTAGACAGGTTTGGGTTACTATATTAACCATATCATTAAGTATTAACTCTTAGTTAATTAGTTTCACTTTTACAATGTCTCTTTGTATTTTTATATTATATTGTTAATAAACATACAATATACATCCAAGAGACCCCCAAGTGGTCCATTAGTGATACAAATATCATGATATAGGTCTCTTGGACGAACCTTAGATTTTTAGGAATTTAATATCAATTAATAATATAATATTTGTTTTAAAAACCCTTTTATGTCAATTTTGACACTACTCAATAATTGATTTTTGTAAAAATCATTACAGAATGATTACTTCAAAAAAAGTTGATTAAATCATTCGTAACATGTCATATTAACCTTGAAAATTAGATTAATTCATAAAAATTCTCAAATTATATTTATTTGGGTATCTACAATATCAATCATTTTAATTTTTTACTATTATGGTAATTACTTCATCACCATTGTGTCATATATAAATTAAATTATATAATGTCTAAAAATTATAAATAAAATACCATTATGTAGAAAATAGTTTTATATTTCTAATGAATATTTATAGTCTAAGATACACATATATAACCCTATGTAAAAATTGTTTTTCTAAAAGATATATGCTTGTGTCATTTTTGTATTCAATTTAACTTAATTAATATAAAGTGTCCCTATCACTTACAAGTGGCACCATGGGGTCCCGAAATCGACCCAAAGATGCCCATGGTCGGAAATTTATCAACCAATAAGTTTAGGACATGTTTTAGGGTAATTGTTTATTATTATAATATTATTTGTTTAACCCTTATTTACCGGATTTACCCTTTAACCACGGTAAATAAAATATTTACCGAAGTAATTATTCAAAATGTCTAAAAATAAATGTTACCTATTTACACAATTTTAACATCCTGATTCCAAATATAGAATCCATTTTTCCAAATTCAAAACACAGAAGTGGCAGAAATTAATTTAAAATTAATTCCCGCTGTCAAAATAAAAAGCATGTTTTTAAGATATAATAACTATCAAAAGATTGAGACTTGTTTATGATCGGTTTAATTTTGAAATTGTGTCCAATGACCAAAATTGTATTAAATGGTAAAAATATATTCTAAATATACTTTAAAACCACTCAAATTCATAATTTATCACTATTAATTATTTTGATTAAAAAGTTGTTTTTAATTAATATTTAGTAATTTTCACTATTCATCAAAATATTAAAGTTATCCAAAAAGTACCAAAATTTCACCTTAGGATAAATTAGATACCCTGAAAGTCCATTTTGAGCGGTAAAATATCAAAAATTTTAAAAAGTATGTATTACTATTCATAACGGCAAGTTTGATCGGTTGTGGTGTGTGTACTTGATGTTGCGTACAACACATGCTATTGCATTATTCAAAGTGAAGAGGACCATAGAAGCTTGGGGTGTTGCATTCTCCCCTCCTTCAATTAATTTCGTCCTAGAAATTTCTAGAATACTACCGCATGAAAAGACTCGGGTGGTTCTTCATCATACTTTCCTCAGGTTCCCATGTTGCCTCTTCCATCTTATGGTTTCTCCACAAAACATTTACCAGATGCGTCGTCCGGTTTCTCAGTACTTGTTCTCTCGTATCAAGAATCTTGAAGGGCTCTTCACAATATGAAAGATCGAGTTCCAGTTCCAATTCCTCATAGGTGAGTACATGCGTTGGGTCAGGCTTGTATTTCCTCAATAGAGATACGTGGAACACATCGTGAACTTTGGGGTGACTTGGCGGCATTGCCAATCGGTAAGCTACAACCCCAATTCGTTCTAGAATTTCGAAAGGTCCGATGTACCTGGGACTCAATTTACATTTCTTACCAAAAGGTATGACTCCCTTCCATGGAGATACCTTCAGGAAAATATGATCACCGACTTGAAATTCCAAATCCTTCCATCGATTATCAGCATAGCTCTTCTGTATACTTTGAGCTTATTTGATTTGATTTTGGATTACCTTCACCTTTTCCATCATTTCCTCCACCAGTTATGGGCCTATAAGTTTTCTTTCACCAACGTCATCCCAACAGGTTGGTGTACGACATCTCTTTCTGTATAACGCTTCATATGGAGCCATCTAAATACTCGAATGGAAGCTATTGTTATAGGAAAACTCTACAAGAGGTAAATATTGATCCCACTTACCCTGAAAGTCAAGTGAAAAGGATCTCAACATGTCTTCTAAGGTTTGAATAGTTCGTTCTGATTGTCCATCTGTTTGAGGGTGGTAGGTAGTGCACAAATGAAGTTCAGTATCCAAAGCTTTCTGAAGACTTTTCTAGAATCTTGAAGTAAAACAGGGATCACAATCAGAAACAATTGATAGGGATACTCCATGAAGTCTCACAACATCATCAATATATAGTCTCGCTAGACATTCCAGTGGTAGATCTTCTCTTATATCAAGAAAATGTGCTGAATTGGTATGACGATCAACAATGACCCATATTGCATCGTTCCTTCTAGGAGTCTTTGGTATACCCATGACAAAGTACATCGTAATATTTTCCCATTTCCACTTCAGTATGGGAAGAGGTTGCATGAGTCCTCCAGGTTGTTTCCTTCCAGCTTTCACTTGTTGACAAACCATACATCATGACAAAAAATCAGCAATCTCCCTCTTCATGTTGTCCCACAAAAAATGTTTTTTCAAATCTATATACATTTTGGTGCTCCGAGGGTGTATAGAGAAATTGGAACTATAAGAATCATCCAGAAATTCCCTTTTTAGATCTGGTATATCAGGAACCCAATGTCTCTTCCCGAATTTCAAAATTCCATCTTCACACACAAAGTCTCTCAATATCCCATCATTCACGGCTTTAATCTTCTTTTGAAATTATTCATCATCAGTCTAAGAACTCTTAATACTTTCTAGTAAAGATGGTTTGGCAACCATTTGAAAAAGCATTGGGGTTTCACCTTCCCTGGTTATTCCCATGTCCATCTTCACTAGATCCATGAAAATTGGATCCCTTTCAATTCTCATATTATTCAAAAATCCATGGTCTTTTATGCTCAAAGCATCTTCCACCTTGTTTGCCTTCCCCGGGTGGTAGTGTATCATGCAATAATAATCCTTGAGTAATTTAATCCATCTACTTTGCCTCATGATGAGTTCTTTTTATGAGAAAATATACTACAAACTGTTGTGATCAGTATAAATCTCAAATTTCTTCACCATAGAGGTAGTGCCTCCATATATTCAAAGCAAAGGTCATAGCTGCTAAATCGATATCATGAGTAGGATAGTTTTGTTCATGAATTTTCAACTGTCGTGATGCATAGGCAATAGCCTTATCATTCTGCATAAGGACACAACCAAGTCCTTTCTTCGATGTATCACTATAAATAATGAACCCATCATTCCCCGATGGTAGAGTCAATATAAGAGCATTGAAAAATCTCTCTTCAGTTATTCGAAACATTCTTCACACTCTTTTTTCTAAGCATATTTAACCCCTTTATGTGTGAGCTTCATTAATGAATTATCCAATCAGGCAAAATTCTGGACGAAACGTCGATAATAACCTTCCAAATCAATAAAAATACATGCCTCAGTTATACTCGTAGGTGTTAGCCATTCTTGGATTGCCTTGGTCTTAGAAGGATCAACATAGATTCCATCTTTAGAGACAATGTGGCCAAGACAAGAAATCTCATGAAGACATAGTTCACACTTTCTAAACTTCCCATATAATTCATGTCTTCTCAGAGTCTTCAGGATAATGTGAAAGTGACTTTCATGATCTTTGTAGCTTTTATAGTATACCAAGATATCATCAATAAATACCACCACAAATTCATCAAGATATTCCTTTAAAACTCTATTCATCAGATCCATGAATACATAGGGTGCATTTGTCAATCCAAAAGGCATTACAGTAAACTCGTAATGCCCATACCTGGTTCGAAATGTTGTCTTCATAATGTCTTACTTCTTTACACACAACTGATGGTATCCAGATCAAAGGTCAATCTTTGAAAAGTATTGAGCTCCATGCAGTTGGTCAAAAAAATCATCAATGTGAGGTAGGGGATACTTGTTCTTTATTGTTATAGCATTGATCTCCCTATAGTCGATACATAACCTCATAGATCCATCTTTCTTTTTAACAAAAAGAACAGGGGCTCCCCATGGAGAAACACTATGGAGAATAAATCTCTTATTACTCAATTCATCTAGTTGTTTCTTTAGTTCAACTAATTCTATGGAGTCCATTCTATAAGGGGTGTTCGATATAGGCCTTGATCGAGGAATTAAATCAATGAAAAACTCAACTTCTCATTCTGGAGGATGTCCAGATAAATCTTCTGGAAGTACATCTACATATTCTTTCACAACAGGTACATCCTCTATTTGAACATTATTTTCCTCACCCATAGTCATTTCATTCTCTTCCTCCCCAATAATTGAATTTAGTTGAGCTACTGGGGTGGATCTAGATAAGAATTAGATGGTGACGATTCTTCTGTAAAGATAAGGTGTTCCTTATCATCATCATCAAAAATCATAACCTCCTTCTTTTTACAATAGATCTTCACATCATAGTCCGAAAGACAATCCATACCAGGGATTATATCAAACTCAATCATAGGTATGACGATGAGATCAGCAGATAAAGAACATTTATGTGCTCTAATGGGGACTGATTCACAAAACTTTGTTACAATGATACTTCCCTTAGGAGTTTTAACTGTCAACTCCCTTGTTAAATCAAGTTGGAAATATCTAATTTTCTTAGCAAATTGGGAAGATATGAAACAATGCGAAGATCCAGAATCAAATAATGCATTTTCTAATCTTGAGGAAACCATTAAATTACCTGCCACCATGTCTTTTGTAGCTTCTACCTCAGCAGTAGTGATAGAAAAATCTTGGCCTTGATCCCTTGGCCTTTTCTGAGGTATGTTCCCCTGACGATTAGGAAATTCATTTGCATAATGTCCCAACTCCCTGCAATTGTAACACTGAACATTGGTAGCTTCCTTCTTCCCTTTACAATCATGATCTTGGTTTCCTTTTTCAGCACACTTGTAACAGATACTCATTCCCTTCAAGAAAGTACCAGGGTGTTTCTTCCCACATTTACCATAGGATGGATATTCAACCTTTCCCTTCTTCCCCTTATTTCCATTCCCAAATTGATCAGCAGATCTCTTCATATCTTTCTTTGCTTTAAATTCATAAGATTTAAAGAATTCCTTTTCTGTCTTGATAGCACATGAGACAATTTCTTCGTACGACGAGAAGGATTGTGAGACTAATGCTCGACAGAGAAATGGTTTTAACCCATCAAATAAGTGATCAATCTTACTTCTTGGGTTACATATATAATCTCCAGCATACCTTGATAACCTTGTAATGTTAGCCTCATACTTTGTGACATTCTCATCCTCCTTTTGTCTCAGACTCAGAAATTTCCTTTCCATATCTGCTTGATGGTCACGAGGAAAGTATTTTTCTAAAAAAAGATATTTGAACTCCCTCCATTACATATTTGATACTTCATCATATTCCTTCATGTTTTGAATAAATGACCACCATTGATTGGCATCTCTTGTGAGGCGGTAAACTGCCATGATAACTTTTTCCCATCCCCTAATCCCAAAAGCGTGAAATATTTTCTCTACGGAATTTATCCATTGCTCAGCTACTAAGGGATTTGTACTCCCATTGAACATTGGTGGTTTTTGCCTCATGAATTGATCTAACATTGATCCTCTACGCTGCGGATCAGGGTGCTCCATACGGGTAAGGTTATTATTAATAACCTGAGTGAGTTTTCCCAGTATGGTGATTAGCTAATCGGCACCAGTTGCATCACCATCTCCACTATAACTATCTAGAGTAGGAGGGAAATCCCTACATGGAGTGCGTGCATTGATACAGTTTCCATTTCTTCAACTAGGTTCCATTTCTAAACAATGGCATAAACTAGATCAGTTTATGAATCAAAACATATAATTCTATACTTATAAATAACTTAACATAAATTGAACTATTTGTGGATATAATCCATAATCATAAAAATGTTTTCGTTGAGGAAGTATATACTCATAAACCCTTCATAATGATTTGTAATGAAAATGAGAGTTATCATAAGCATATCCCTCGGGAGTGTCGTAACCAAGAGTGCAGCAAGGCCCGTTGTCGTGCACCAGTTCCCGTTCGAGTCTAGCTCAAAGCGGTGTTTTCGGGTTTTACCCCTAGGTACATCTGTGCTAGATCCACCTCTACCTACTCATATCCAGAGAGGAATGTATTGCTCAGAAAACTCAAAAAATCTCTACAATACCAAAATTCTAGGAAGTTTTTCTATATTAATCCTCAAAGTCCATCTTAGGTCTATGTTCTCTAATTAGATTTTATCTAAATCTAGCTTCCAAGGTTTGTTCTAAACTTTCTCTGATACCAACTGTAACGCCCTGGGCCCAGTTACCCAGAGTCGGTGCATTATTACATAACATTGGAATGATCACAAGAAGGATAAAATCTCAAAAGACCGATTGGTTTAGTAGCCTTGGAAACACTAGATATATTCATAAGTCTTATATTACATCATAAAAATGAAAATTACAACAACATCTTTTCTTTATAGTCCACAATCCTATCCCCACATACTATCCCTGAAGGCCATTCATAAATTACTTCATCACATCCTGGGAAAAATAAAACATTGATAGGTGTGAGCTCAAATGCCCAGTAAGGATAAAAATATAGCAGAAACATTCATAAATAAGAATAAACATTTAAGGCAATGTATAACTAAAACAAAAGCCTTTTAAACTTGAACTTCAACATAGTATGGAAAAAGTGAAATAATGTCATTTACTAATTTACATGGATATTCTACTAATCGAATAATCACATGCAATATCAACAACCACTTTCATAATGATGGAATGCATAATGCCAGACTATCATAACCACATAAACAAGGCCTCGTGCCAAGACTACAAATAATATTTTTCCAAGGCCTTGTGCCAAGACAGTAGTTTGTCTCAGGAGACCTATTGATGCATCGAGGAGCTATAGCGAGCTCCACCCGTCACATATTAAGTCTAATGAATTCCCATATGAAAAGGTTCAAACATAACATAAACATTCACTAGTGCAGAAAATGTTTTTTAAGTCGGTTATTTTTCATGTTTGACGGCGGTTTCTAGCCGACGTTATAAATAACGTTTTTGACGTCGGTTATTTAAAAACCGACGTCAAAAACATAAAATCTCAATCTTTATGATGTCGGTTATTTTAGAACCGACGTGATAAATAAAATGGGAAGGGTTTATCACGTCGGTTCTTTAATAACCAAGGTGATAAAAGGCCAGGAAAATGGTTTATCACGTCGGTTATTAAAAAACCCACGTGATAAAAGAACGGGGAAATGGTCTATCACATTGGTTATTAAATAACTGACTTGATAAAATGGGGGGTGGGGGGTTTATCATGCCGGTTATTATAGAACTTTCGTGATAATCCGAGGGGGGTTTATCACATCGGTTATTAAACAACCGACGTGATAAACTGGGGGCGGGGGGTTTATCACGTCGGTTTTTTAATAACCGACGTGATAAACAGGGGGTAGGGGGTTTATCACGTCAGTTATTATATAACCGCCATGATAAACCGGGGGGAGTGGGTTTATCACGTCAGTTATTAAATAACCGATGTGATAAACCATTTTCTAGGACTTTTATGACGTCAGTTATTAAATAACCGACGTGATAAACCATTTTCCAGACCTTTTATCACATCGGTTATTAAATAACCGATGTGATAAACCTTTTCCGATTCCTTTTATCATGTTGGTTATTAAATAACTGACGTGATAAACACAATTTTTTTAAAATTTAATGCAGTCATCTTCTCTCCACCATAATCAACCAGAAAACAAATCAAGAAATCATACCACAAAAATAGAAGAAGATCAAAATTAAGCATATACATTGAGAACATATAAAACATACCCCCTAGACAGCCCCCACCCTCATGTATACCCCATGGACAGCCCTCCCCCCACCCTGTTGGAGCCCTCACCCACATGTATACCCCCTGGACAGCCCTCCCTCACCCCATTGGAGCTCCCAACCTCATGTATACCCCTTGGACAGCCCTCCCCACCCCATTGGAGCCCCTACCACACTCCTGGACTGCCCCCGACCCCCGAACAGCCCCAAACACCCCTCGAAACCCCCCCCCCCCCCCACCCACCTGAACAACACCCCTTCACCCCATCACCCCGCTTGATAGCCCCCACCACACACCTGGACAACCACAAACACCCCTGGACAACCCCCCCCCCCCACCCTCATGTATACCCCCCACCCCTAGACAGCACTCCCACACCCCTGGACCACCTTCCCACACCCCTGGACAGCCCTACCACCCCCACTAGACTCTCCCCCCACCCCACCGGACAACCCTCCAAGACCGCTGGACACCCCCCAACCCCACTGAACACACCCGACACCCTTATAACCCCTCCCCCACAAACCCAAATCCATACCAGAAACACCATCATAAGTAAACCAAAACAAGAAGCTGAACAAAATTAAACATTCACTTATATAACATTCAAAACTTACACTGTCAGCTTCAAACAAAAAATAAATCCAACCTAAAAAACTACCAAACACACAATTACAACAACAATATTCAAAATTACATTTTACATTACAAACATCTAAAATTCAATCAAACCTGTAAAATAATTTGACCACTCCACTTGGCAGTGTTTGATGTCTTCAGCAGTATTGGGTTTAGGGTCATCAAAAAGCTACAAATGAAAAAGAATGTAGTTAACCTGTATAATGAATAAATCAAATTGAAATATTATGGAAAAGTTTAAAAGGAAATCGTACCAGGTCAAAATTCACAACTGTCCGAGTTGTTATTATTTCATACATAAATCCTAACATATAATATCGGCATTAGATGAGGCCTTGTTGTTCATGAAAATTCTGTTTAAATGAGTGTAAATTCAATATATTATTTTTATGTAATAAATCAAAATATACAAATTATAAATGGATATTTACCTTTACATTTACATATTTTATCTTTGCATTTATTTTCTTTGTGTTTTTTCGAAAGTAGGCCCATGCACTGTTAGAAAATAATACGAATGGGGTAAATTTAAAATTCATTATAATATATAAAACTATTGAGAAATTGAAACTTACTTTTTCAATATATTCTTAAAACTTTCCCGCACATCACCATGGATAGAGCATATCCAATAAAGGTCTTTCTCCCTTGGGAAAAAAACCCCTAACATCCAATGATCACTGATAAACAGAAATTTGAAGTTAGTGGTTTTTTATGTTAAAAGATAATTAACTCTTTGAGAGAAATGTGTTTCATACCTCTCACAAAAAGGCATCATCCAACATCGTGTGATTATATTCTTTTCAAATCTTTCAGCAATATAAACCATTCTTTGTTCCTCATTCAATGCACATGCTTCAGGGGAAATCAATTGCAGTTCCATGAATCCATATACTTCTGTCATCTCATTCCTCTCACAAATTTTATAAAGATACCTAATACAAAACATACATAAGTATACATTTTTAATAAATATAACGTAGGGAAAAGGCGTTAAGACTTACATGGAAAAAATTTGCACCACGTTGATGCCCAACTTATCTCTAGTAATAAGCTCCAAGAATTCAGTTTTTATAATCACCACTCTTATTTCACGTCCACAAACATGAGCTTCCATTGGAAACTCATAATAACCCAAAAAAAATGTGAATATCTTGACAATCTTTCAAGACCATTTTAATCTGTATCTGATTTCATAGCCATTTGTCTTTGTTGTTGTCTATACAGTATTTCTTTACCTTTGAAGTATTCCAGTAAAAAAATGAAAAATATTTTAGTTTTCAAATGATAAAACAACTTTAATAAAAAAATAAAATAAAAGATATAACATTCATACCTATATGGTAATGTGTAACACCCGAGACATTTATGTTATATAAATCATCAAAGGAATCTTTTTCTACACAACACTTGCTTGGCTTTCTTTACACGAAATCGCGACCTTCCTCGATAGCTTGCGTCGTACGCAATACTGAGTTTCACTAAACAATGATATGCTATTAAAATATTATTAAAACTAGCCGTTATGAATAGTAAGAACCATTTTTTGAAATTTAATAAATTTTATTTTTTAAAATGGACTTCATTTTTGGATTCGAATATCGAAATTAGCCTAGGGTAAAATTTTGGTATTTTTCTGAAAACATTCAATTTTTGATGAATAGTGAAACCACTAAGTGGTAGTTAAAAAAACTGAATTTTTCATAAAACATAATTTTACCGATTCTGTGAGTGGAATTTCAAAAATACGAGAGACACGGTTAATATAAAGGACTAAAATGTGGTTCAATGAGATGAAAATAATTTTTGGTGAATAGTAACTTTTTATTTTTTTTACCACGGTTAAAAGTAAATAGGGCAATTAAGGGTAAAGATGGTATTATTATTACCCTAACACATGTCCTATTTCTATTGGATAAGTGTAATTCGACCTAAAACAAACTTAGGAATAACATATGACCATCTAGGCCCACTTGGATTAGATTAGGACATTTATTATTAATTTATTTAAAGAAGGGTTAAAATAGTTAAAATCAAAGTTTAATAAGTAAATAATTTTTAATATGGGGTTATACATAAGATAAATTAGACTATAATTATTAATTAGAAATCTAAATAGATTTCCTACATAATGGTATTTTATTTGTAATTTTTAGACAATAAATCATTTAATTTATATATGACACAAAGATGATGCAGTAATTATCATATTAATGAAATATTGACATAATTAATGTTTTAAACACAAAAATAAATGTAATTTGAGGCTTTTTAATAATTAAACTAATTTAATAGGTTAATATGACATTTTAGTATTGATTTAATTAATTTGGTTCGAACTAATAATTCTGTTATGATTTTCACAAAAATCAATTACTAAATAGTGTCAAAATTGACATAAAATAGTTTTTAAAACAAATATTATATTAGTAATTGTTCTTTTATTTCTAAAAAACTAAGGTTCGGCCAAATGACTTAGATAAGTTTATATATATTAATAATAAACAACTTGGGGTTCTTTTGGCTGCTTATAGTAAGTTTATTAACCTTATAGTATAAGAACACAAGAAGACACGGTAAAAGTAAACTTATTTAACTTAATGTTAAATCTAAATGATAAGGTTAAAATAGGAACCTAAACTTGTCTAAATTCTACTGGATGAGAGGAGTTCGACCCATCCCCACCTTAGCTTAGAAATATATCAATTTGGAGCTATTTAAAACCGAAATTGACTTTATAATAAAATAATATTTTTAGTTTTCCCAAAGATGCCCCTCTCCTCCCTTATAAAAGGGCACCTCCTCCCCCTCTTCCTCACCATCTATCCATGCTACGGAAAAAGAAATCACCCCACGTGCGTACGTATGGAATACCGTCTCCATGCCATGGGGTAATCTATTTTCCACCACCACCTTACTTGGATGGGTATAATGGTGTAAATAATGACTTTATATGGCTATTATAAAGTAATACGGATTCTGAAATAGTATACATACACTCCAATACTATTCCACGATCATAGGAACGATATCATCACTCGTGCGTACGTACGGAATACCGTCTCCACGATGTGATGCGACTCATTCTACATGATCTTCATTTAATAATGATTATATAAATGAATTGAATAAATGAATATGATATATATTACACTAATACCATTCTGTAAATGAGGTATCTATAACCTAAATATAATAATAAGAATTTATTCGACAAAACACGCATAAGAACAAAAAGTTATAAACACCCGAATAACAAGTAGCAATGAAATATCACTACTAAGAAGCTAAGAAAATGACCATATATGATATCATAAAAATATGTATGATTCTGGAATAAGTCAATATCATTATTTAAATCATTATACAGGAGGTTCAGACACTTATGAAGCAAAACGGACCTAAGGTAAGGGAAATATCACAATCTCATTTTTATCCGAGATTGTTTATACTTTAGTATTTACTGGGGTGTATTTTATCATCCACATCCATGTTTCCTAAATATGTAATATTATCTCCATTCAACTACAATTGTTTAAATCCTGTTTTACCCTTCGGTGAGTTTTTAGTAAAAGATATGAAAGGAATCTTATGTCGTTTTTCGTACGAGGTACTTTTTTGACTTTTCCGACAGAAGTACAAGAAGAATGTTTTCTTTTAACTTATACGGCATGAATGTATTTTTAATACATTATTTCCAAGAAGCTTACCTTACAAGTTTTCAAGTTTATTTTTAATCAACTTCTTTTATTTTAGAATTGTATGACATGTTAAGAAAGGAAAAGTGTTTTTGAAGTAGAAAGGATATTTTCCTCAAGAATGGAGTTCAAGTGTTTTATGAAAATTATTTTCCATCTAAGATAATATAGAATTCTGTTTCTATCCCTATTATTACATTGATTTGATTATGTTGTGATGTAATTATTTTTATGAATTCCTTTACCTGATATGAATTGTTTTATGATGTCATGTTGTTTAAGAATCCCATTTTTATTACATGGGTTATGCAATGATGTATGATTTATGAATTTGTGGAACACATAAGAATGGTATCATTATGAGATGGGTGGGAACTATATCTCTCTCTAATGCATTGGGTAAAGATTTTATATCTTATGAGATAGACATGGCTGGAACGGTAGGTTACACCGGTTCAGTGAAACAGGACTGAAACGAGGGTGACTCAGTTCAGAAATAGACTTTGTCCACTAATATAGTCTTGGAAATGAATCTTGACTAATAAGATATGATCCTCTATGATTATGTGTGTATTCCACAAAGTTTCATGTTTTATGTTATGATTATTGTGATTAAATTTCACTGCCATGATTTATCCCATGTTATGAAATTATGATCTCTTTTGCAGGTTAAGATTTCCAAAAGTTATGTGCTTATTTATATGATGTGATTAATATTTCTTTTTTTACCCTTACTGAGCATTTGAGCTCACCCTTATGTATGTTTTCTTTCCCCAGGTCAGGAAGAAGGTTATTAAGTATGATATGCCCAAAGGGACTATAGATATGATGAAATAAATGGGAGACAGTGTAGACGCTTTATGAACCAGTTGTTTATGTTTCCCAGTTTCTAAAGACACTATACCTATATGGTCCTTTCGTGGTTTTGTTATATGTTGTAATAAGTATGCTTCAATTTTGAAGTACTAACAATGTATGTAAAGTATGGGTCATTATAGTTGGTATCAGAGGAAAGGTATAGTCAACCTTTGGAAACTGGGATGTGAAAGCCTTAGTAAGAACCCTAAGGATAAGTATAAGCATAGAACACAATCATAGTGTTTTTGAACTTAGGATAAGACCTTGAGTGTGAAATTTTATTCTTGATTATGTGGTTTTCCTATTATAATTAGTGTTTCTCACACTATTCTTCTTGGTTTTAGTCAATGGCTGGAACCCGAAGGAACCGTGTTAATGCAGAATGCGACGGGCAATGCAATGATTGTCCCCCTGAGAAACCAAATGTTATGGGAGCTGGAATGAAAAATCTTGTAGCCTTGCTCACACAACTTTCTCAAGCTATGAATCATGCAGGACTTCTAAATGAGCAAAGTAAGGAGCAACATTCTGTTGAATCCTTCATGAGGCAGCGTCCACCTTCTTTCAGCGTGTCTACTGATCCATTAGTTGCTGAACAATGGATTAGTACTACTGAAAAGTTATTTTCAATTCTTCAATGTTCTGAACCTGATAAATTCATCCTAGCAGTGTATCGTTTAGAAGGAGATGCTGATCAATGGTGGAATCTTATTTAGAATACAAGGCAAAGGGATGAAATTGAGTCCATGGAATGGGACGAGTTCAAGAACTTATTTTTCAATAAGTACTTCCCTCGTATTCTCCGAACAAAGATAGAGGAAGAGTTAATTGAATTGAATCAAAAGGATGATGAATCTGTTAGTACCTATGAAGCAAATTTTACAAGACTTGCAAGGTATGCTTCTGGTATTATTATCCAACCTAAGAGTAAGATCGATCGATTCTTTAGTGGCTTAAAACAAAGTCTTCGAATGGCGTTAGCCATAAGGGACTTCAACAGCTACAAGGAAATCGTTCGATGTGCTCTCAAAGTCGAGATAGAGATTTGAGTAACCCATTAGTCATATGGGTTTAATAAGAAGAGGAAAATGGAATTCAAAGGAAAATCTAAAGAGCACACTGAAAAGAAGATGAGCTTTCCCTTATGCTCAAAGTGTGGAAAAAACATGGAGGGAGTTGTCTTAAAGGGACAAGTAAATGTTTCAAATGTGGAACGGACAGTCATCGGGCATTTGAATTCCGCGATGATGGGGAGAAGATGTCTAATGATGAAAACAAAGGAAGGGATACATAGAATGAACCTACTACACTTCAATGTTTCAAGTGCAAGGATATGGGACATTATGCCAATAAATGCACTAATCCAAGGGTTGATGATGATGGTCGACATCAACAAACTCTTAAGGCTAAAGACAAAGGAAAGTCACATGCAATTTCTATCAGCAATGTGGAGTACGATAACGATGTGGTGAAAGGTACACTTACCATCCACTCTAAAGTAGAAAATGTTTTATTTGATTCTGGATCCACCCACTCTTTTATTTTTGAAGAATTTTCTAAGGGTATCACCGTATTACCTCAACAATTAGATGTTGAGTTAGCTGTGACAACACCTAATGGAACAACAGTCGCATAAAAAGTTTATAATTCTTCTCCGATCGAAGTTTGTGGGAAATTGCTTCCTGCAAATCTTGTAATCCTTCCTATTGTGGAATTTGATGTGATTATTGGCATGGATTGGCTTTCCTTATGTGGAGCTCATATCAATTGCCAAAGAATGGAAGTCACATTTCATATTCCAGATCAATCTATGATCGTTTATTAATGCAAGGATGAACATAACCTTCCAGTGGAAATTTCTTCCATCTTATGGGTCTTGATTCCACTAAATGAAGGTTATTTATCTCAAATGTTTGGTGAGAAACTCACGATTTAGAATATTCCCATTGTACGGGAGTTTGATGATGTATTTCCGGAGGAATTACCGAGACTTCCACCAAATCGTGAAGTTGAGTTCTCAATAGAACTCGTACCGGGTGCTTTGCCTATTTCAAAGACACCTTATAGAATGGCCCCAATTGAGTTGCAAGAATTGAATAAGAAACTCCAAGAGAATCTTGATAAGGGATTCATACACCCTAGTGCATCACCTTGGGGAGCACCTGTTCTATTTGTTAAGAATAAAGATGGATCAATGAGACTCTGTATTGATTATCGAGAACATAAAAAGATCACTATCAAGAAAAAATATCCTCTCCCATGCATTGATGACTTATTTGACCAACTAGAGGAGCTCAATACTTTTCCAAGATTGATCTTCGTTCAGAGTATCATCAATTAAGGGTCAAAAGGGAGGATATACCAAAGACGGATTTCCGTACAAGGTATGGAGACTATGAATTTATAGTGATGCCATTTGGTCTTACTAATTCCCATGCTATCTTCATGGATCTGATGAATAGAGTCTTTAGAGACTATCTTGATCAATTTGTGGTAGTCTTTATAGATGATATTCTTGCCTATTCAAAGAGCAAGGAAGAACATGAAGATCACTTGAGAAATATATTGAAGACCCTGAGAAAGGAGAAGCTTTATGGCAAATTTACCAAGTGTGAATTTTGGCTTCAAAAAGTTGCATTTTTGGGTCACATAATCTCAAAAGAGGGGATATCTGTGGATCCAGCAAAAAAAGAGGTTATCGAAAGATGGTAGAGACTAACAACAGTAACTGAGATCTAAAGTTTTCTTGGTTTGGCTGGATATTATCGATGTTTTGTGAAATATTTTTCACGATTATCTAATCCACTCACCAAGTTGACTTGGAAAGGAGTTAAGTTTGTCTGGACGGAAGAATGTGAAGAGAATTTCAAGGAGTTGAAAAGAAGGTTATCCAGTGCACCTATGCTCACACTGCCTTGTAGTGGAGAAAGGTTTGTGATCTACAGTGATGCATCCAAGAAGGGATTGGGGTGTGTTCTTATGAAAAATGATATGTTGATGGCTTATGCCTCACGACAGTTGAAAATCCATGAGAAAAATTACCCAACACATGATTTGGAGTTAGCTGCAGTAATCATTGCATTAAAGATTTGGAGGCATTACCTTTATGGTGAAAGGTGTGATATTTATACTGATCATAAAAGTTTAAAGTATATTTTCACACAAAAGGAGCTGAATATGCGTCAAAGAAGATGGTTGGAAATGATTAAGGATTACGACTGCTCAATCCATTACCACCCTGGGAAAGCAAACAAGGTGGCAGATGCATTAAGTCGACAAGACCATGCTAGTTTATCCATGATGAGGATCACAAAAGATCCAACATTTATGGATTTACAAAGGATGGATCTTAGAATTATAATGGAAGGGGAAAAATCTTATCTTTCTCAAATGAATGTTCAACCATCTATACATGTGATGATTAAAGAGGAACAGAAAGAAGATGTCGAGTTACAACCGAAGGTGAGAAATGTTCCTGAATTCAACCTTGATTGTGATGGGATAATAATGTTTAGGAATCGGGTTTGTGTTCCTCCCATCCCCGAATTAAAGAAGGAGCTGCTGGATGAGGCTCATAGTTCTTCATTCTCTATTCATCTTGGAAGCACAAAGATGTATAGGGACCTGAAAGAGTACTTCTGGTGGGATGGAATGAAAAGAGATGTTGCTGAATTCTTCTCTCGATGCTTGGTTTGTCAACAAGTTAAAGCTGAGAGATAGAAGTCTAAGGGGATGTTTCAACCATTACCCATACCCGAATGGAAATGGGAAGACATCACTATGGACTTTGTCACAGGGCTTCCTAAAACATCCAAAGGCAATAATGCTATATGGGTCATAGTTGATCATCTTACAAAGTCTGCACACTTCATTGCTATTAGAGAGGATTTCTCTCTGGATCAGCTTGCCAGGATATATGTAAAGGAAGTGGTAAGATTGCATGGAGTACCACTTTCTATTATATCCGATCGGGATCCGAGATATACCTCGAAGTTCTGGAGGAGTCTTCAGCATACTCTGGATACAGAGTTGAGTTTCAGCACTGCTTATCATCCTCAGACAGATGGTTAGTCTGAGAGAACAATTCAAACCCTAGAAGATATGTTGAGAGATTGCTCTATGGATTTCAAAGGTGGTTGGGATCAACACCTACCTTTGGTGGAATTTTCTTATAATAATAGCTTTCACCCCAGTATTCAGATGGCTCCTTATGAAGCTCTCTATGGAAAGAAATGCGGGACTCCAACTTGCTGGGATGAAGTTAGGGAAAGAAATCTATTAGGACCTGATCTCATTGATGAAATGGAAAAAAAGGTCAGATCTATTCAACAACACATCAGAGCAGCTCAGAGTCGACAGAAAAGTTATGCTGACAACCGAAGAAAAGACCTAGAGTTTGAAGTGGGTGATAAAGTGTTCTTACGAATATCTCCCTGGAAGAGGGTTATGAGATTTGGAAAGAAGGGGAAGTTGAGCCCTAGATATATCGGTCCTTTTGAAATACTGGATCGTGTTGGGAAGGTATCTTACCGATTGGCGCTTCCACCGAATCTCTCTCAAGTTCACGATGTGTTCCATGTATCTATCCTGAGAAAGTAGATACCTGATCCTTCACATGTACTCAGCTCAGAAGTTGTACCGCTGGAGCAAGATCTTTCTTATGAAGAACAACCGATAGAGATTCTGGATCGTAGCGAAAAAGTACTATGAAACAAGACCACTCGATTGGTGAAAGTATTATGGAGGAACCACCAATTAAAAGAAGCTACATGGGAGCTTGAGGATATGATGAGGGAGAGGCATCCTCATCTGTTTGTTACAAAGTGACGAATTTCGAGGGTGAAATTCATTTTAAGGGGGGTATAATGTAACACCCGAGACTTTTATGTTATATAAATCATCAATGGAATCTTTTTCTACACAACACTTTCTTGGCTTGCTTTACACGAAATCGCGACCTTCCTCGATAGCTTGCGTCGTACGCAATACCGAGTTTCACCAAACAACGATATGCTATTAAAATATTATTAAAACTAGCCGTTATGAATAGTAATAACTACTTTTTGAAATTTTATATTTTTTTTTCAAAAAGGACTTCATTTTTGAATTCGGAATATCTAAATTAGCCTAGGGTGAAATTTTGGTATTTTTCTGAAAACTTTCAATTTTTGATGAATAGTGAAACCACCAAGTGGTAGTTAAAAAAACTGAATTTTTCCTAAAACTTAATTTTACCGCTTCTGTGAGTGGAATTTCGAAAATCCGAGAGACACGGTTAATATCCAGGAATAAAATGTGGTTCAATGAGATGAAAATAATTTTTGGTGAATAGTAACATTTTACTTTTTTTTACCACGGTTAAAAGTAAATAGGGTAATTAAGGGTAAAGATGATATTATTATTACCCTAAAACATGTCCTAATTCTATTGGATAAGTGTAATTCGACCAAAAACAAACCTAGGAATAAAATATGAGCATTTAGACCCACTTGGATTAGATTAGGACATTTATTATTAATTTATTTAAAGAAGGGTTAAAATAGTTAAAATCAAAGTTTAATAAGTAAATAATTTTTAATATGGGGTTATACATAAGATAAATTCAACTATAAATATTAATTAGAAATATAAAAAGATTTCCTACATAATGGTATTTTATTTGTAGTTTTTAGACATTAAATAATTTAATTTATTTATGACACAATGATGATGCAGTAATTAGCTTATTAATGAAATATTGACAAAATTAATGTTTTAAACCCCAAAATAAATGTAATTTGAGACTTTTTGTGAATTAAACTAATTTTATAGGTTAATATGACATGTTTTTACTGATTTAATTTACATGGTTTCGAACTAATAATTCTGTTATGATTTTCACAAAAATCAATTACTAAATAGTTTTAAAATTGACATAAAATAGTTTTTAAAACAAATATTATATTAGTAATTGTTATTTTATTCCTAAAAATATAAGGTTCGGACAAATGACTTAGATAAGGTTATATATATTAATAATAAACAACTTGGGGTTCGTTTGGCTGCTTATAGTAAGTTTATTAACCTTATAGTATAAAAACACAAGACGACACGGTAAAAGTAAACTTATTTAACTTAATGTTAAATCTAAATGATAAGGTTAAAATAGGAACCTAAACTTGTCTAAATTCTATTGTATGAGAGGATTTTGACCCATACCCACCTTATCTTCGATATATATCAATTCGGAGCTATTTAAACCCGAACATGACTTTATAATAAAATAATATTTTTAGTTTTCCCAAAGGTGCCCCTCTCCTCCCTTATAAAAGGGCACCTCCTCCCCCTCTTCCTCACACCACATTGAGCCTTCAAGCTCGGACAACCCCTTCCAATTCCTCCTCTCCACTTCCCTAGAGACATCCTAGAGGTCTTGGTCTTCTTCAAAGACCAATTTTATTACCCTAAAAGAAGGTCTCAAAGAAGCACTTCAAAGAAGAGGTAATGTCCGTTACCGATTCTTTCATCTTTATTTCTTCTTCCACTTATTCTTATTTAGTTGTTTATTATGAAGTAACAACATCAGTATCACTCATATACTGATATGTTATTATACATATGAAACAACCCTATTTCACCATCTATCCATCCTACAGAAAAAGAAATCATCGCGTGTGCGTACGTACGGAATACCGTCTCCACGCCGTGGTGTAATCTATTTTCCACCACCACCTTACATGGATGGGTATAATGGTGTAAATAATGACTTTATATGACTATTATAAAGTTATACTGATTCTGAAATAGTATACATACACTCCAATACAATTCCACGATCATAGGAACGATATAATCACTCGTGCGTACGTACAAAATACCGTCTCCAAGATGTGATGCGACTCGTTCTACATGATATTCATTTCATAATGATTATATAAATGAATTGATTAAATGAATATGATATATATTACACTAATACCATTCTTGAAATGAGGTATCTATAACCTAAATATAAGAATTATAATTTATTCGACAAAACACGCATAAGAACAAAAAGTTATAAACACCCGAATAACAAGTAGCAATGAAATATCACTACTAAGAAGCTAAGAAAATGACCATATATGATATCATAAAAATAACTATGATTCTGGAATAAGTCAATAACATTATTTAAATCATTATACAGGAGGTTCAGACACTTACGAAGCAAAACGGACCTAAGGTAAGGGAAATATCACAATCTCATTTTTATCCGAGATTGTTTATACTTTAGTATTTACTGGGGTGTATTTTATCATCCACATCCATGTTTCCTCAATATGTAATATTATCTCCATTCACCTACAATTGTTTAAATCCTATTTTACCCTTCGGTGAGTTTTAAGTAAAATATATGAAAGGAATCTTTTGTCGTTTTTCGTACGAGGTACTTTTTTGACTTTTCCGACAGAAGTACAAGAAGAATGTTTTCTTTTAACTTATACAGCATGAATGTATTTTTAATACATTATTTCCAAGAAGCTTCCCTTACAAGTTTTCAAGTTTATTTTTAATCAACTTCTTTTATTTTAGAATTTTATGACATGTTAAGAAAGGAAAAGTGTATTTGAAGTAGAAAGGATATTTTCCTCAAGAATGGAGTTCAAGTGTTTTATGAAAATTATTTTCCATCTAAGATAATATAGAATTCTGTTTCTATCCCTATTATTACATTGATTTAATTATGTTGTGATGTAATTATTTTAATGAATTCCTTTACCTGATATGAATTGTTTTATGATGTCATGTTGTTTAAGAATCCCATTTTTATTACATGGGTTATGCAATAATGTATGATTCATGATTTTGTGGAACACATAAGAATGGTATCATTATGAGATGGGTGGGAACTATATCTCTCTCTAATTCATTGGGTAAAGATTTTATATCTTATGAGATAGACATGGCTGGAATGGTAGGTTACACCGGTTTAGTGAAACAGGACTGAAACGAGGGTGACTCGGTTCAGATTTGGACTTTGTCCACTAAGAGTGCCTTGGCAATGAGTATTGACTAATAAGATATGATCCTCTATGATTATGTGTGTATTCCAAAAAGTTTCATGTTTTATGTTATGATTATTATGATTACATTTCACTGCCATGATTTATCCCATGTTATGAAATTATGATCTCTTTTGCAGGTTCAGATTTCCAAAAGTTATGTGCTTATGTATATGATGTGATTTATATTTCTTTTGTTTACCCTTACTGAGAATTTGAGCTCACCCTTTTGTATGTTTTCTTTCCCCAGGTCAGGAAGAAGGTTATTAAGTAAGATATGCCAAAAGGGACTATAGATATGATGAAATAAATGGGAGACAATGTAGACGCTTTATGAACCTGTTGTTTAAGTTTCCCAGTTTCTAAAGACACTATACCTATACGGTCCTTTCGTGGTTTTGTTATATGTTGTAATAAGTATGCTTCAATTTTTAAGAACTAACAATGTATGTAAAGTATGGGTCGTTATATAATGAGTCGAAGAATTATAGATGACCAAATTAAAAAATGGTCGATACTCTGTCCAACTGTCTCCACCTCATCTGTAGGTATTGGTACCCTAGATGATCTATCTATAATATCATGTACAGTGACCCTCTGATTCTCTACCTCTAATTGTTGATGATGAACTGTATCTCTTATACAATATACCAACCCATATGCTACTATATGATGTTGAGATTCATCATCATACAACTCGCAATAAGTAGGAAGCTGCGACGGAGGCATAGGATAAAAAATGGGGTCCGTAGGCTGAGGTGGAGGAGTGGGAGCTACTGGCGGAGGTGGAGGATAAATAATGGGGTCTGCAGGGGGAGGTGGAGGTGTGGGAGCTGCAGTATGAAATTGTCTTTGCATTTCTGCAAACATAGACTGCACCGACTCTCTATTCGTGTCCTCCATAGTCGCATTAATGTTATAAACTTCAGACTCCAAGGATTATATTTTCTTTATAAAACCCCTAAATGTTAGAAGTTGAAGAACGTGGAAACACTTTTCTTACCGATACACCTTCCGGATATCCTCTTACACGACCAGGATGTTCGGGCCTTCCCAATGCTACAAATAAAATATCTTCCCTTCTAGTAGCTGTAAATGTCCCCTCTGAACTCTGCTTCTCAAGAGAGTCCTGTATTAATTAATTGAACACTTCTATAATGATTGAAATTATATGAAGAAAATAGTTAAATTAAATAAATAAAATAGATATATTACAATCCTCTCAGCTACGATTCTTGATTCTTCTGAAAGATATTTCCTTTTTTTCCCTTACGAGCTCTCTTCCATTTTTCATGTCTAGATGAAGGGGATGGAGGGGCCACCTCTCCAGAGCTAGAAGACTCATCTCTTAGTTGTTGAAATTTATCCACCATCATTTGTTCTTCCAATAATGCATACCCTCCCCGAGATAAACTATGAGGGTATACATTTTTAGATTGGATCTCCTGATGATCTTTCCTTATTTTCTATAATTTAAGAATAAGAAATCATTAAAAACATTAATAAAATAATTTATATAAGAAAGTTTTTAAAATTTTACATTGCCCTTACTGGAAATAACTCTTTTCTTCTAATTTCAAAAAACTGTCTCCATGTGTCTTCATCTATAAAAGGATATATACGACATGGATTGTCATGACTCCTATGCCCATAAATGAAATCAGATGAGAGGGTTAGTATGAAATCCCTCCATCTCCTGGAAGCCAACGATAAGCATT
Organism: Viscum album; assembly: GCA_963277665.1. Classification (NCBI taxonomy): domain Eukaryota; kingdom Viridiplantae; phylum Streptophyta; class Magnoliopsida; order Santalales; family Viscaceae; genus Viscum; species Viscum album. The sequence goes on from OY728150.1 coordinate 688,697,614, forward strand.
TCTTCATGACTCCTCCAGTGTCAGGAATATCAAATGTCATCTGATAATGAAGAGGTTAAACATATTATATATACTAGAAACATTAAAATAATAGTCAAACAATGACAAAAGATATTACCAAAATCGTCTCCCACAACTGATAGATAATAGCTTTATCCACACTTCTCCAATCATCATTTAGAATGCTTACTTTTCTCTTATCCTGAGTTGCTACAAAAATCTTAAAATCTTTTGCATTCGGACCTCTAGGAATATCATCATCATCATCAAACTCAATGAATATCCTCTGATCCTACGTACAGGCAAGTTATAATTTTGGAAAACGTGTGCACCCACGTTTACCAACCTTTGAACTCTTTGTCATAATAGGAGCATGTGAATGTTCATCCCCAGAGGTATGACCAGCAATATGCTCCTCTCCAGAATCATGTGGTTGATCATCTGAATGATCTGTCAATATCCTTCAAATCAAAAAAACAAACATCAGTTCACAAATATACAAATTCAAAAATTATAATACTACTATAATCATAAAATAGAAAAGTGTACTATGTTACATAATAGTAAACATTGGTAATATGGTAAGCATGTTAAACAATGGTAAATATGGTAAATATGGTAAGATGGTAAAGATGGTCAAGATGGTAAACATGGTAAAAATGGTAAACCTGGTAAACATGGTAAACATGGTAAAGTAATTGTCAGTGAACAAAAATAATATATATATAATTCATGTAATGGTTATAAACATGATAAAGTAAACTAAACAAACTTAAAACAAACAAAAACATATACATATTTTGTTTTAAAACATGTTTTAATAAATAAAAAACATAAAATATCTAACATTTATGGAAAAAATAGATGTAAACAAGAAATAAACATATGTTACCTGTAATTTTAGGAATGTACAAATTTATTGTTTTCCCAAATTCCTTTGTCGTGATCGTTCCTTATGGTACAAACTATCTATTCAACATGATCATCATTATGTTCTGTTAATCTTTCCATGGAAGTAGGGATCTCACAAAAATCACCATATTCATCAATTTCATCCTCACCAATATATTGCTTTTTTCCTTATAAAACAATATCCCACTACATATCTGATTGATCTACTACATAGAAAATTTGTTTTTCATGTGTTTCCATTATAAAATAATCAGCTGTGTCTTCCAATATTTTCAGATTAACATGCGTCATTCCAAAATCATCGTGTCTGACACTATTGTTACCGTTGAACCATTTACAGTTAAAAACGGTAACTTTAATTTTAAAGTAATCAAACTCCCATATGTCCTCAATCACTCCATAATATGCACTTGATACAGAAATTGGGTTTTTTTCCTTAGCACTCGAAAAATGCATTGCTTCTGCAAACACCGATACACCACTATTCTGAACTGTACTTCTATTGTCCTGAGCTTTCATATAAAATGTATAACCATTACTGTCATAACCGGACCATGTTATCACATTTAAACATGGACCACCCACTATCCATTTTAATGTCTCTGATACATCTGATCTACCAAGAGAAGTCTTTTTAATCCATGATAAAAAAGTTTTTTTGTGCTCATTCAAAATCCACATTTCATTATTCTTTGGATGAAATTGTTTCAAATCATTAATATGCAATGTGATATACGGTTGAGCATTAGCTATGTTATTCAAGATGTATGATTCTAACTTCTTCATCTGTTTAGCTGACAATGATTTGACTTTCAATCCGCGAATCCCCTTTCCCTCATTATTAACTCGTTCATGGCGAGATGGAGGTAAACCTATGTGTTGCACCGCAGCCAAGTCGCTCGTACAAAACTATGCTACCTCCTCAGAAATATACTTTTCAATAATGGAGGCTTCAGGTCGATATATATTTTTAACATACACATTTAATATTTTCATATAACTTTCAAAAGGATACATCCAACGAAGATATACAGGTCCACAAAGCTTTAGTTCTCGAACCAGATGAATCATTAAATGCACCATGATATCAAAACAAGATGGAGTAAAATACATTTCCAATTGAAAAAGTATAAAAATTGCATCCTTTTCAAAAATGTTCAAAGAATTCACATCAGTTGCCTTGTTACAAATTGAATTGAAAAAATAACACAACTTCATTATAGTCTTTCTGACACGAATGGGCAATATTCCACGCAATTAAACTGGTAGAATTTGTTGCATCATGACGTGAAAATCATGTGATTTCATACCTATCAACTTCAAGTCCTTCAATGAGACAAAAAATTTTCATTTGAAGAATAACCTTGAGGCACTTTGCTATCATGAAGACACTAACAGAAGCTAATTTTCTCCCTCTTCGATAATGTATGACAAGCCGGGGGAAGAAATGTCCATCTTCCTTTAGGAGTGGGAGCTAACTCCAAACGTATTCCCATTTATAGTAAGTCTAATATTGCATTCAACCCATCTTTAGTCATTCCTTTAATATCAAACAATGTTCCAATCAAAGAATCACATATATTCTTCTCCACATTCATGACATCAATATTATGTTTAACTTCATGATACCTCCAATATGGTAGTTCAAAACAAATTGACATTTTCATCCAAATATGTCTATCATTACCAGATTTATGTGTCTTTCCCAATGTCACATCAAGGTTTTTCACCCTCTCAAAATACAGATCAGGGGATAAAGGTTTTGGAGGAGTATCAAATTATTTTGAGCCATTGAATGCCTTTTTTAGTCTTCCATATGGGTGTTCCATATGAAAAAACATTCGATGACCCATGTACACTATTTTCCTCCCATGATGCAATTGACAATATGACGTCTGTTGTTCGAAAATTGGACGTGCTTTATGCCCTTTAACACTGTATCCAGAAAAATTTCCATACACTGGGAAGTCATTTATAGTGAACAGAAGCACTGCATGCAGTTGAAAATATTCCATTTTATAAGAATCATACACCCTAATACCATCAGCCCATAACAGTTTCAATCCATCAATCAACGGTGACAAGTAAACATCAATATCATTATCGAGTTGCTTTGGACCAGAGATCATTATACTCAACATGACATATTTGTGCTTCATACAAACTTCAAGAGAGAGGTTGTAAATTACCTATAAAACAGGCCATGAACTATGTGTGCTACTGAGGGTTCGGTATGGATTCATTCCATCTATGCACAACCCTAGTCTGATATTTCTAACTTCATTTCGAAATATAGAATACTGCGCATCAATTTTCTTCCATTGTGGACAATCAACTGGATGACGTATTTTTCCATCACATACCCGCTCTTCAGCATTCCATATAAACTTTTTTGCATCATGTGAATTAGCAAATAAACATTTGAAACGATTAATTATAGGAAGATACCAAAATACCTTTGAAGGGAGCTTTTTAATTTCTACACTAGCCTGTGATTTTTCTTTCACCTTATACCGTGATGTCCCACATTTAGGAAAATCTGACAGAAATTCATATTCCTTCCTATATATAATGCATTCATTCAGATAGGCATGTATTTTCTTGTATCCCAATCCCATCGGGCATAATATTTTGTTGGCATTGTAATGTGAATCTGGAAGATCGTTATCTTTTGGAAGAATGTCTTTCATCAATTGTAGCAGCTCTGAAAAACTTCTGTCACTCCATCCATGTTTCGGCTTCAGGTTAATCAATCTTAACACCACCGACAAAACCGTAAAATCTGTACAACCAGGTTATAATGGTTTTTCAACATCTCCATATAGACACACAACTGTCGGTTCTATCTCAATTTGTTCTGCTACAATATCGCGAATAATTTCTTCAATTCCATCAGAGTTACCATCTTTCGAATCATCATCATCAGTGACATTCCGTCCAGTTTCACCATGCCAAATCCAAGGGCTGTAACTCGGATTAAAACCATGAAAAATCAGATGATATTTTATCCCTCTACTTTTCAACTTATCCATTTTCAAACATTTCAGGCATGGGCAGAAAAAAGTGTCACTACTTGGAACATTTCGTTTTGCAAATTCCAAAAACGCATCAACACCTTCCTCAAATTCATTTCTCATTCGATGTGCCATAATCCAGCTTCGACTCATTATTACCTATAACAAATATCAACAAAAAATATATATGTTTAAGATAAGACAATTATATGTTTATATGAAAAAAATTATAATTTGAATATAGAACCATTTAAAATATAAAATGAATCAATGAGTATTTAAGAAAATATGCTTGAATATTATTTTTAAAACAAATTGTAGTTAGATATAACAGTTTTAAATTTCATTGAATCAATGAAAACCATGCCGCCTACATAGTTGATAGGAAAATTGGAGAAAATCGAGTAAACCTGAGAATCGCCCCCACACCTCGGACAACCCCCAAAACCCTCTGGACAGGCCCCACCACCTTAGACAGCCCCCACACCCACCTACCCCCATGGACCACCCCTGGACATCCCCCAACCCTCCGGACAGCCCCCACCCCTCTAGACATCACCCCCACCCCTCCTGGACACCACCCCCACCCCTAACACTTGAACACCCCCTGGACACCCCCCAACCCTCTAGACAGCCCCCACCCCCCCCCCCCCTGGACAAACCCCAAAACCCTCTGGACAGGCCCCCACCCCCGTGGACAGCCACTCACACCCACCCACCCCTTTGGACACACCCCCTCGGACACCACCCATTTCCACATCTTTGATATAACATATTTTTTTTAAAAACGTGACATTATTAAAAACGTTTCATGAAATATGATGAAGAGTCCAATCGTATTTCTTATGAAATTTTTCTTACTAGAAAGGGTCTTAGTATTGGATAGAATAATATATAAAGTGGCATAAAACAGCAATATAATCCTAAAAAATGCATATAATCCAGCTTAAATATTTTAATAAATATGTTTGCAATCAACCATCAAATCCAAAAGGTGTATGAGAGAACAAGTAGAGAAAAACTGGAAATTACAGATCATAGTCATTGAGGGGGGATGGTGTCAAAGGAAACACAAAATCAAATGAATCGAGACCACTTTATGAAGTAATCCATGAAAAAGAAAAACCTACATCAAATAAAATCGTGAAACATCAAAAAAAAACAAATACCCATTTGAAATAGAATCTAGTATCTTGATTCAGAAAATCTAAAATATAAATAAATCACATTCTCATTGATTGAATCTTGAATTTCTAAAATAGAACAATACACTGGTTTCACTTTGGTTGGTGGTACAATTATTTGTTGTATTAGATCATCAATTTGTTTTGTGACATAAAATCAAAAAATCTTGTGAAATACATTTAAGTAAGATTCATTTTTCAATTTCACATTCTTTTTGTAAAATTACCCATGTCTATATTATCATTAATAAAAAACATTATCATTATTCTAAACTAAAATCATGAGAATTGTGATATTCCCATTTTTATAAACATATATTAATGATGTTATGATAGAGTTTATCATAACTAATAATATAAAAAATGGTATACTTATCTATAGTAGAGTCCTATAAGACAAAATGGATGCACGATATTTCTGTGACATTAAGATTTTTTAATGGGATATAATGATGTTTAATACTTCCCAGAAGGGTGAAATTATAAGGGAGTTTAGTGTCTTCTAAAAATACAAAGTGGGTAAAAGTGAATTTTTTCTATTAAAGAAAAAAATGGTTTATCATAGATTTATTAGACTCTATGAAGGTGAATGATAAATATTTATTTTATTATGTTTTATTATAAATCATGTGTAAATATTTATTTTAGTTCAATTAATGAATGATAAATGGTTTACATTAATGGTTTTTGTTTTCTAAAAAACGACATCTTCAATATGGATGATTGATTCCTATTCTATGATAAGACACTCAACAAGTATGATTCAATATATATGATGATAATTTATTTTAATTATCTAATAACATTAACATTATTGGTTATCCAACTACAAAATTGTTAGATTAACCTGAGCGTTAAAAGAAATATAGGATAAAAGGAATGGATGAATCAACCATACCTCAAATTTCTTTTTGATAATGAAATTTAAACTGGTCATATCAGGAAATATTCCAAATCTTTTCTTAATCGCACCATAGTCCTTCAATAAATAACCCCAAATATGTTTCCAACATAGGAGGATTTTGAGTCATTAAATTCAAGGCAATATATCAAAATTTGTTTTAAAATGAAATATAAAAACAAGACACTCAAGATAAAAACAAATGTCTGGTGCCAACGATATTCAAAAATATGTAATAGGGTTCGAAATGGAAGAATCCAACCTAATTTAAACAAAAAATCGCAAAACATAAATATAGACTATCCGAAAAAAAAACGAACGAAATAAATTCGTGGAAGGATTACTTGAGTGTTGCGAGTTGAGATGATATATCTAAGGAGAGTAAAGATGATAAACGATAAAGCCAAAATGAGTTTAACGCAGGTCGATCGACGAGCCGATTAGGGTTTACCGCGCGAGAGAGACGAGACAGCGGACTGTCGATTGAAAAATTGTAAATGACAGTCCATAAGGATTTAATTTTTTAAATGTTTTATAACGTCGGTTATTATATAACCGACATTATAAACTATTTTTTAAATTTATAATTTCGATTATTTTAAAACCGACGTAAAAAACCCCCCGCGCTTTGCTTTTTTACATCAGTTATAAAATAACTGACGTAAAAAACTCATACATATCTCATTTTTTACGTCAGTTATAAAATAACCGACGTAAAAAACCAAAGCACAGGGGGTTTTTTACGTCGTTTATTTTATAACCGACGTAAAAAAACCCGTAGATATCGCTTTTTTTACATCGGTTATCAAATAACCGACGTAAAAAACCCCTGCGCTTTGATTTTTAACGTCAGTTAATTTATAACCGACGTAAAAACCGAACACGCATGATTTCTAACATCGGTTATTAAAATAACTGAAGATAAAAAGCTACTCAAAGAATTTGTTACCATTGTTATAAAATAACCCACATAAAAAACCACATTTCAAAGATTCTCGCATCGGTTATATATAACCGATGTAAAAAATGGTGACGTAAATAACGTTTTCTGCACTAGTGATTTGTATTAAAACTAGCCTACAAAATGTAAATACTTCTTCCATTAACCATGAATGGTATAAAAATAACACATCCACAATCAAACATATCACAAAACCATAAATACAATATAGATGTTTTGTATCATAATAAATCAACTTCAAATAAATGTAAAATCAATCAAAAGATGTTGACATAGATGAAATCAAAACTCTTTTTAGAGAAATATCTCTTTCTATTTTGAAATCATTTAAGAGTCATATATTTATAAAATAAAACATTTTCTTTGAAAATATTATTATAATATTGTAAGGGAAGCTTCAACGGTTTTATAATGGAAAAAAATAGCCGCACCCACCATATAAGTTAAAAAAACATTCTTACCTTAGCTCTGTCGAAAAGGTTAAAAAGTACATTGTTTGGAAAACAAAGGAAAGATTCCTTTATAAACCTCTTATAAAAATTCAAACAAGGGTATAAATGATTTTAACCCATATTGTTTTAAATATTAAAAATGTTTTGAAATACATTTTTAAGAAACATGAATGTGGATGATAAAGACATCCCAGTAGATTATTATGTATAAACAACCTCGGATAATGAAGAGATTGCGAAATAAACCCTTACCTTGTACTTTTCCTTGGTTGGGATAGGTTAGCCTCCTGTATAATGGTGAAATAATTGTTATTAAATTATACAAGAATCATATACATTAATATGATATCATATATGATCTTTTAACATTGATTTGTTAATAATATCATAGTATTATCGTTGTTTCGGGTGTTAACTTACTCGTTTTATTTTATATGTTTTGTTACGTAAGTTGTGTTTTTCATGGATAGGTTGTATCATAATCATATATAAAATGATATCAAGTCCTTAGATACTATTATTAATCATAAAATGGTAATTATACTTGAATGGATACGATGGAGAATGAATCTTATCGCGTTCGTGGAGACGGTAGTCCGTACGTACGCACGAGCGACAATATCATTCTTTTGATGGTAAAATAATATATAATTGGATGGTATATCATATATAAAGAATCATTATCATGTTATATTTATTATATACTTGGGTTACACACAATTATTATACCCATCCAAATAATAATTTATTGTATAACAATTACACCACGACGTGGAGACGGTAAGACGTACATATGCACGTATGGTGACATGTTATTCAAAGGATGGATAGAATACTGAATATGGTTGTACCATATTTATAATAACATCACAATATATATAATATACTGGAGTTATTATTTTAGAATGATAATAACAAATAAGGAAGAAGTGGAAGAAGAAAGGAACTTGGAAAAGAGTGGTGAAATCATTACCTCTTCTTCGGGTTCTTCCTTTTGATTTGATCAAAAGGGCTCTTGTGTTGGATTTATGTTTAAAGTAAGGCCTCTAGGATGAAGTGAGGGAAGTTGAGAGAGTTTTTGGGCAGATTTTGGCCGATCCAAAAGGCTTTGAAGGTGTGAATTAATGAGAAGGGTGAGTGCCCTTTTATAAGAGGGGTGAGGGGCACCTTTGGAAAAGCTATAAATATTATTTTATAATAAATTCATATTCGGTTTCTAATGGCTAAAAAGTGGATTATTTAATTTTTAAGGTGGACATGGGTCTAAAACCACTCAACCAATATAATTTAGACTAGTTTGGGTTCCTATATTAACCTTATCATTAAGTGTTAACTCTTAGTTAATTAGTTTCACTTTTACAATGTCTCTTTGTATTAATATATTATATGGTTAATAAACATACTATATACATCCAAGAGACCCCCAAGTGGTCTATTAATGATACACATATCATGATATAATTCTCTCGGCCGAACCTTATATTTTTAGGAATTTAATATCAATTAATAATATAATATTTGTTTTAAAAACTCTTTTATGTCAATTTTGACACTATTCAATAATTGATATTTGTAAAAATCATAACAGAATGATTACTTAGAACACAGTTAATTAAAAAATTTCTAACATGTCATATTAACCTATAAAATTAGTGTAATTCATAAAAAGTCTCAAATTATATTTATTTGGGTATCTACAATATCAATCATTTTAATTTTTCACTATTATGGTCATTACTGCATCACCATTGTGTTCTAAATAAATTAAATTATTTAATGACTAAAAATTATAAATAAAATACCATTATGTAGGAAATATTTTTATATTTCTAATTAATATTTATAGTATAAATGAAAACATATATAACCCTATCTAAAAATTGTTTTTCTATAAGATATATGCTTGTTTCATTTTTGTATTCATTTTAACTTAATTAAAATAAAGTGTCCTTATCACTTACATGTGGCACCATGGGGTCCCAAAATAGACCCAAAGATTCCCATGGTCGGACATGTATCAACAAATAAGCTTAGGACACGTTTTAGGGAAATTTGTTATTATTAAAATATTATTATGTTATCCCTTATTTACCAGATTTACCCTTTAACCATGGTAAATAACATATTTACCGAAGTAATTATTCAAAATGTCTAAAAATAAAAGATACCTATTTACACAATTTGAACATCCTGATTCCAAATATGGAATCTATTTTTCCAAATTCAAAACACAGAAGTGTCAAAAATTAATTTAAAATTAATTCCCACTGTCAAAACAAAAAACATTGTTTTAAGATATAATAACTATCAAAAGATTGATACTCATTTATGTTCAGTTTAATTGTGAAATTATGTCCAATGACCAAAATTGTATTAAATTGTAAAAATATATTTTAAATATAATTTAAAACCACTAAAATTCATAATTTATCACTATTAATTATTTTGATTAAAAAAGATGTTTTAAATTAAAACTTAGTAATTTTCACTATTCATCAAAATATTAAACTTATCCTAAAAGTACCAAAATTTCACCTTAGGCTAAATTGGATACTCTGAATCCAAAAATGAAGTCCATTTTTACAGATAAAATCTCTAAAATTTTAAAAAGTAGGTATTACTATTCATAACGGCTAGTTTGATCGGTTGTGGTGTGTGTCAGAACTCGATGTTGCGTACAACACACGCTATTGCATTATTCAAAGAGAAGCGTACCATATGAAAATTGGGGTGTTACAAACCATTCTAGGTTCCCTCGTCCATGATCCATCACAAATCATCCATATAACACAAGGGTTTTCCCCTCATCTTGTCTTACAAACATGATGTCTATTCGGGTACTGATCAAACATCCTAAATGCGGTGTGAGTACATCTTAGTAGGAAACCACCAAAGATGTATAAAACAATATCCATTCAAAATAGTGTATATAGTTGTGTAATAAATTATTAAAATTAATAAATTAAAAAATTTACTTTTACTAAATTACTATTTATTTAACTACATAACCATCAGGTTCCTGAAGAAACCCAAACTTTCAATACCTTCTTCAGCCCGTGTTTGAGTCTGAAACATATCACAAAATCAATTCACAATTCATCATAAAACATGAATTCTATTATCCATTTCATTTTAATTTAGAATAATTTTAATTTAATATATTTTGGGTCTAGGTATGAAGGTCAAGGACCCGGTGAGCTTTTGATGTAGGAGACTATGTCCGAAACTCATTAATAAATTTATCACTATACATATTTGATGCAACATTAATTGTCCCGCAATTGAATATAAATTTATCACTATGGAATTTTTACACAATAGTATATGTCCCACACACAAATATTCATGTATCACTAAGTCTTTTGAAACATCATGCTATGTCCTATGCATAAATTTCACAACAATCACATGTATCAAAATTATACATAAATCCCTTCAATAAAGTTTACTAAACATTATACTTCTCATAAAATTTAATGATTATTAATTATATTAATTAATTACAAAATTAATTAACCCATTTCAATCAATTCCATAATAGCATTAATTCCCATTATTTAATTAAACAATTAATTAATCCAATTATACAAATTCATATTCACATCATTAATTTAATTAATTCAATAATTAATCAATCAAATAAATCCATTAAATTAATTCACTAATTAACTTGTCTCATAAATTCCATTAATTAATTCAATAATTAAATAAAAAGTTATAAATCTCAATATCCCATAATTGATTAAATAATTATGTATACAATTCAGAGTCTCTATATCCCATAATTTATTCAATAACTAATTATTCAATTCACTGTCTCAATATCCCATAATTAATTAGATAATTAATTATTTAATTCACCATCTCAATACGAAATAATTAATTCTAAAATCAATTATTCTACTCATAATCTCAATAATCCATAATTTATTCAACAATTAATTATTAATATTCTAAATAGCAATATTCCCACTTTCAAAATTCCCTTAATTAATTAATTCACCAAATTATTTAATTCTATTTGAGAAACGAAAGTAGTGATCCTATAATAGAAATTAGAAAATTAAAAAGAAGTAATTTAAATCAATAGTTTTTTATTTTAATTATATACCACCAACCTCAATTTTTTGACAATTGAATGCCCAGCGAAAATCACCAATTTTGAGTGAATAACAACATGGAACAATATCTGGATCTAAACCCCTAATTCAATATTGAAAAATACAGATCCCACGATAAAGATATGTATTAAAAAATTGTATATATAGATCCAACAATAAAGATGATATCTTCCCTCTAGAAGATTAGGGAGAGGTGTGAGAGAAGAAAAAAAATATAGGATAAAATCCTCTTATCGAGTGGGGTGAAAAACTTCAATCTTCCCTTTGATTCACTAATAAAAGGGGTTGGAAGTCCTAGTAATGATTTTAGGAAGTTAAAAATTTGATACTAATAGATTATGTATGAGTTGGGATAATTTTGGGTAATAATGGGGGTTTGTTTATTTTAAAAACGTATTTATAGGTTAATTAAAAAGCAGTACACCTTTTTCTAGGTAGGGGCACATGGTTTTCCAAACTATGTGTCTTAACTGTGTGCTTAATATAGGAGGGGGGGGGGGGGTTCGCCTTCTAGGATGAAAGGTTTTAAAAACCAATCCCCATCCATGTGAATCCCACCTATTTATGTTTCCATGGTTTGCTGGATTGGGGCACACAGTTTAGAAAAACCATGCGCCAACCGCGCACTACCCTCTTTCTTAGATTTTTCTCAAATTTTCACCCAAAAACACCCCCAATGTAAAACCAAATTGTAAAGTACTAAAAAAGGAAAGAAATAACCTATTAATGATACCAAAATATCTCTAAAATGGTTGTGATCTTATATTTTATGTGTCAATTCAACTTATTTCATACAATCGAATTTTACTTGAATATTAAAAAATTGTAAATATTTTCTTAATTAAATTTCAATTCATTGGGTCATACTTATAATTAGTTGAAATTGATATTCCATTTTTATGTTTTAATTAATATCTATTTTTTATTCTATATTTCCTCTTTTTTTCAGAATTACATATGTTCACATAATCACTTCATGAGTTAATTATCACTTCAAAAGTTATGATCATTGTAAGGATTTTATTTTCCTCATTCTCGTTTTCCTGAGACATGACTAAGGTCATGTACTATGGTTTCCTTATATGGTGTAATTATTTAATCATTAATGAATTAAGACATATTTCTTCATCAAATTCACTGGATTTATATATCCATATAATTCTCTTTCTTTCAATTACTTCTAATTTGAGTATTACTAAAGATGTAAGGGATTTGTGTTTCAATCTCCTTTATTTTCAATATTATTCATGATCAAGGTCCATTTGGAGGAAATATAATGATATTATTTTATTAAACAATGTATCTTTTATCTCATGTTGTTATGAATTTGGATTATATCTATAATTTTTATTTTTCTCTCTTTTTATTCAAAGAGACATGAAGAATGTTATTTATAATTGATATTGTTCTTCTATCCTTATTTAGATCAAGAATATTTCAATTCCAAATCCATTTTTTAAAAAAAATTTCAATAATGTTGTTTGCAAAAAAATAAATGATTTTTCAAAGTTATTTTCCACAATCATTGGCCATATTTTGAAATGTTTTATAAGGAAATTTCTTAATGTTTTACGTATGGGTCACTCTTGAATATCTTTAAAAAACATTTTAGAAGAATAGTTATTTTTAACAACTAATAATTGAATAGGCTTTTCCACCATCATGACTATAATTTAAATTGAATATTCCCTTATATGTTTGAAAATATTTTTTAAAATAAATTTTTTTTCAGAATAATTTTTTTTTAATTTTTTAAATCATTTTTGAAAGTGGAAAGGGTGATTTCCTCAATAATTTTTTAATAATCATTTAATGGTCTTTTTATTCATCAAATATAAAATCCCTTGATGTTACTTATTTTCTAATGAGTATTTTTAATGATACCATTATAATTTATTATCTATAAAGATTCGAATTATTTCAAAGTAATATTCATGGAAAATGTTTCTTTTCTGTAGGTCAGTCAAAATGTCAAAGGTTAATAGTTTTTTCTAAGAGATTTATTTTTAAATTAAAGATATGTGTAAATTATTCATGTTATAATTATTATCTGTTCTTAAACATTGTTTATGATGATGGGTGACCTCGATATAGCCCATGATGATGGGAGATCCTGATATAGTTCTTTAATACATTAAAAAAATTTAGAATTAGTTAAATGAATATAAGTAATTCCAAAGAGACAACATATTTGAAAATATAACAAGTTATTATAAATATATCATAGTTATTGACTAGGTAAGGTTATAACATCTATAAGGGTTCTTGTAAGGTCTTTATGATGTTATTTATATAAGTTATGAATGTGTTTTATTTATGATTTCTAGGTGTTTTTAATGGTTCTTTTGATCAATACTAATATCACATGGATCATAATTATTGACATTCATGATTCTTAAAATTGATAAATATTTATTTCACGTCACATGTTTTGTGATCTAGGTTTTGATGGTTATAAATTCTATTATGTTGTGGTCATGCACATTGATTATTTTCACATACAATTCCTCCCATATTATGCTCAATGGGGACACTAAATTATTAAGAATTATATTTACCATTATTGAGTATCCATGATCAACCTTATTATGTTTCCATTTCCCCATTTTTTGAAGAATAGTTTTAAGCATGTTATCCCAACAAATGTAAAAATATGGGGAAAACATAGTAGAAGATGACATAGATTTTTAAGAATTATTTAATTATATATATATGATGTTTTGTAATAGTTTATTCTAATTATTTAAAACTATGGACCTAAAAGATACTTGGGTATATAAGTGATCCAATATTTTAGTTTGATATTATACATATTTTAAGGAAAACATTTGTTAGGTTTATTAGTGACAAATTCAGAAATCTAAAGTTGATGTTTCTAGAATTGAATCCAAAAGTGTGGCTTTTAGGACCTTATAGTTGGTATAAAACACAATTTTTAGTTAGATTTAGATAGTGTGATTCTTTTATGATTGGATTTCTAATGATTTATGGATACCACTTTGGGTTTATAAGTTTGCGGTTTATCATATTTTCAAATTCTTGGACAACCCTTTTATGATTTTATGTGATGGGATTTTAAAGTGATTAATGAAATTTTGGGAGATGTTTTATTTTTTTGAGGTATATATAACCCTAATATTTAACATGATGTATTATTTGAGGAATAATTCCTTTATATTTTGTGAACAGGATTTTAAAAGTTATTTATAAACTTTATGGTTTATATAATATTTGATTTTGAGGTAATTATATGTTATCATCATTTGGGAGGATGTGTTTTATCATATAGATAACCCTGATACTGAAAAGTAATTTGGTGATTAATATTCTTACATACTATGTTTTATATATTGGTAACCTTACATGATTAAATTAAATGGATTTTTTTGGATAAGATGAGATTTTATTTGAGGAATAAAGGTTAAATTATCTTTTGGAAGCATATATGATTTTAGTTTGGCTCTATAGTGATAAAATTTATTTATGGATTTGATTATCATATCTTGGAGGATATATGTTTAGGGAATATTTTTTTTGTTATATGAATTTATTTTTGACTAATTTTATTTAAAAACAAATATTAAATTAATCTTATAAAAATTTGTGATCAAATAATTTTGAATTTTGGGTTTGTAACTTGGTGAGGAATATTTTGAAAATTTTCAAGGTTAGTGATCTATAAAATTATATATGTAAAAATTTGGGTTTCATTATTGAGGATATGGAAATTAATGATTTATTTATTTATTTGATGTTTTATTAATTTTGGAAATTATCCTATCTTATGCTGAAATGATTGATTTTGGATAACATCTACAAAAGGACTAATAGTTTGTTAACATTGTGTATATTATGTGATCCTTTATAAGATTATTTTACTGATTCAGTCATGAAAAACTCATCTTTAATAATCATCATTCAGATAATGGGATGATATTATGGTGAAAATTGATTATAGAATTAAATTATACTTTTTAAGTAAGTATATTTCCTTAGTTTTTTATTCTATATAGTTAAGGGATTCCTAGAATCTAGGAAAAAGTCTCTTGAAACAGAAAATTCCCATTACCTTCATTTCAGATGAATTAATGACATTTTCACACCTCTTTGTTTTATGATTTTGAGGTAATTAACTTTCCCTTGATTACTCACTTTATTATGATCAATGTTCTCTATCAATCTATATAATTATTTGGATATTAAATTTTTCCCATGTATATATTTTCACTTCCCACTTTTTTTCTTCTATTTGTAAACACTGTTAAATGTTATTTCAGGTGACCTTCATATTTACCTTGTTCTCATTTTAAAAGTATGTCTTATTAACCCTTTTTAAGATGTGGTATTTCAACTAAAATATTTTCAAATGTCAAAACCCTAATTAATGTTGCCACATTCAAAATACATGGTTGAAATTTATTAAATTGGTGATAATGTGTTATCTAGAGATTTTCAAATAACACTATGTTTAATATAGTGTGCAACACATAACACAGAGCTTAAACAAACCATAAATTATTTTTATTTTAATGTAATAGTTATAAACAGGTCATTAAATTTTTGAAAATTAATAGGATATACCTTGCTATGAAATATATATATATATTTAAGAATTAATAAAAATTTATTCATTAATTTCTCAAAAATAAATACTCAATTTCTTGGTAATGTCATTATTACTTTAAAAATATTTTTTCATCAAATAATTGTTCTCAATACTTTTTTTGTGTGAATATTATAATTAATTTATGGAATTTTGTTTTGAAAAAAATTATTTAATTTTTCAATTTATCATGTAAAAATTATATTAGGGTGAAATTTTTGTATTTTTTGGAATGTTTAAATTTTCAATGAACAATAAAAATACAAATTTGTATAGAAATATCATTCATTTTAATTATATAAAATAATCTCAAAGTAAAATTTGATATAAAAAAAATTATTCCCCTTTAGTTATTAATAGTATAATAAATTTCATTGGAATCATTATTATACATGATTTGGGTATAAGTTAATTTTTGTGCTCAAAAACACATTTTAGAAAAAAGGTTCTGCATTGAATTTGGTTTTTTAATATTAAATTAATTTATTCAATTTTTAAAAATTGTATATTGAAAAATAGGTTTTATATTCAGAATCATGATGTACAAATTTAGTAGACAGGTCCCTTTTATTTTTGGTCATTATGAACAATAACCATAGTAAATATTTGTCACCTCATTACCAAAATTATTTGTAATTTATCTTCATTAAGGAATATTTTATTATTATACATCTAATTTATTTTATAAGGTGTATTTATCAACCATTTATACATGTTATACCAGGATAATTTCATACATCATCGTATTTTATGTGTCAATTAAAATTATTTCATCGAGGGGGATTTCACTTGAGTATTAAAAAGTGGTAAAGAGTTTATTAACTCAATTTCATTTCATTGAGTTATAAGTTCACATCATTGACTTTTTTATGAATTTATTTTATGTGAATTGATATCTACATTATTTAAAACTGTATTTATACTTTATTAGGTGGATTTAAATATGTTCATATAGTCCCATCATGGGTTAACTATCACTTCAAATTATATTATCTTTGAAAGGGATTTATTTTCCTCAATCA
The DNA here is from genome assembly GCA_963277665.1 of Viscum album. NCBI lineage: Eukaryota > Viridiplantae > Streptophyta > Magnoliopsida > Santalales > Viscaceae > Viscum > Viscum album. The sequence continues at coordinate 688,714,784 of OY728150.1, forward strand.
CATATTCCTGAGACATGATTCATGTCATGAAACATGATTTACCTGTATGGTGTAATTATCTCCTCAAGAATGTATTTTAGTATATTAATTTATGAAATTTATGGGATTTATAGATCCAAATCAAACTCTATATTTAAATGACTTTGGGATTGAAAATTACCAAATAGATAAAAGATTTATGTTTCAATATCCTTTATTTTAAATATTTTTATATTCATGATTACTTTAGATGAAATAATATACTCTGATTTTTTTAACCACGTCTATTTTCCTATCCTATATTTATGAATATTGTTTTTATTTTTAAATTCTTCTCCTTTTTATTAATGAAACACTATGAAAGTTATTTGTAAGTGATTCTGAACTAATATCTTCTTTTAGATTTGGAATATTTTTCTTCAATATAATTGATTTCTAATATTTTTCAATAATTTTAACTTCTAAAAATAACTGATTACCTAATGTTTTTTTAAATCATGTTTTACATTTTTTTAAATGGTTTAAAAAAAGTCTTTTCATTTTCTTCTGGGATCACTTTTGAATTTATATACCAAATATTTTAAAATGATGTCTATTTTTAATATATAAAAGATGAAAAAATTTTCCGATCATCATAAAAATTATTTTCTATTAATATTCCATTATGAATTTTCAAGGTTATATTCAATGAAAATTATTTTCATAATATTTTTTAAATTTTTAGTTGTTACAAGTGATTTTTAAAGTGGAAAGTATGTTTTCCTCAAGAAGTTTTGTAATGATCTTATAATAGTATTTATATTTATCAATGAACACAAACCTTGGTGTTACATATACTCTACCACAACTTTTTTAATGATACCATCTTAATTTTTACTGATGATACATTATGTTTTTTTCCAAGAGGTTATCATGGAAGTTGTTTCATTTCCATAGGTTAATCAATGTATGAAATTAATAATGGATATTTATATGTGTTTTATGATGAGAAATAAGATCTATTTACTATATTCATGTTATGATTGTTCTATGGTTATTGGAATGTTTTTATGATGGTGGGTGAGCCTAATATAGCTCATGATGATGGGTGTGCCCAATATAGCTCTCTAATGCATTGGGTAATGACGACATAGTTGACTGAATACAGGAAACTCCTAAAAGATGATGAAGTTAACCATTTAATAGTGTTCTACCAGAATATTATTGGTGATAAACATTTATGTTTATCCCATCTACAAAGGTTATTTTAAGTGTTGAATAAAGATAATGTTCTATGATACAAACACATTTTTATGCTTCCTATGAGTTTTTAATGTTTCTTTTGAACAATATTGATTTTACATGGCTCATAATAATATAAATTCTTAAATATTTCCTTTGATAATGTTTTATTACATTTCGCATGTTTTATTATCTAGGTTTTCATGGGTATAAATTATCTTGTTTTATGATCCTGAAATTTTATTTTGTTACCATACCCTTATACTCTTCTCATTCTCACTGATGACATTTTATTATTAATGGTAAGTTTAGCCCTTTATAGAGAATTTGATAATAGGATGGTACCTTGTCCAGAAAATTGAGGCACACAAATTATAAAAGAAAGATATTACAAAAGTCTAAATGACGGAAACATATTACAATTCTTATTATAAAGGGGGAGTAAATCTGTAGGAGGATCTTCCATCCAAATGATATTTTTATTGATCCCCTTGTTGGAAAGATCATAAAAAACCATGTTGGCTTCACGATAAATATGAGTGACTATGAAGTTGGTGTCGAGAAGAAAGTGAGGGCAGTTCATCCAATGTGTGGTGATCGGTCATGCAAGGTGTATCATGCCATTCCATGTCGCCTATACGATGGTGGTTGAGTCACTCACCCTTACAGAGAATATGATCTCACCCTAATTTTGTTTCATTTTCCATAGGTTGTGAGTAATGTTTTTTAAGTATTTATGCCTATGAATTTTATTATACGTGATGAACTTAGTGGGATATGACATATATTTTAATGAAAGTTTCATTATGTTTCCATGTTTTTATGTAAGAGTTTTCCTAAATCTATAAAACACATAACTGAAATGGTCCTTGGGTATGTTGGTGAACTAAAAAATTCAGTTTGATGTTATATGTTTTGGATGGTGAAAATTGAGCCTAGTTTATCAGTTTGAAAGATAAAAATGTAAAGATGATGTTTTTATTACCAGAATTGGAAGGGAAGGTCCTTAAAGGTTATAATTTTCATAAAAACATGTTTTTGACTAAAAAACAACCATTTCATAAAAAAATTAAAAAAATTAATGTTAAGAAAAAATTTATTTGAATAATTGATAATTTTAATTTATTTGAAAATTATAATTTTAAAATTATAACATTTATATATTAAATGAAAATAAAATATATAAATAGAAATGACTTTTATTGGAATAAAACTTTTCAATATTGACACATGTTAATTATCTACCTTATAAAGAAAATAAATTATAATGGTTTACCATCACAGTTTTGGTTATATATTTATTAATAAATTTCTTTTAATATGTTTTGGTTTGTTTACATTGTGTTTAGCATGTAAATCAAGTAATAAGACAAAAAATTAGATTTATAAGGTATATAATTTCACGTTGTTACAAAATATTACTTATATACCTTCAAGTATATTTTTTTTATCTCTATATGGGTCATAAAAAGTGACATATGGATCCTTTCCACAAGGATATCTATGAGACAAGATATTACCAAACTAATGATGAATGATATTGGGTTTCTATTGAAAAGTAAGATGTTAATAAATTTAAAATTCATTATTTAATTTAGTATTCCAAATAATTTACTAAATTATTTTATGATTTATTATAGAAATATAATCCTAAATTACTTTAATTATATTACTATGACCCATATTAGGGAATTTTACCCTTCTCCTCGCCTCAAATTTCCAATAATGGAATATTTTCAAACATGTTATACTACCCCATAAAGGTAAATTATATGTGTTTGACAAACCTCTTCCTATGAAACTTATAAATTAGTCCAGTGATGAATATCTATCTCTTGGAAAAATACCTAATAGTAATGTGCACGATGGTGAGACTTTCATGGGATGGTTTGACGTACATGGTTTGGGCCTTCATATCAACGAGATTGAAATTCTCTCATAAACGATTTCCCTCATGGTTAAGTTGTTGAATATCAGATTAGGGTTGGTCAAGGTAAAATACCAGATATGATATCTTCCTTAAATTATCTGATAACTAGGCTTCATTTGGTATGATACTACTCATTAAGGCCCTCACTTCTTTTTTGTGTCAATTGGATTTTTGTAAACCCTATAATTCTACTAATAATATGATCATTGTTCAATAGAAATTTTATCAATGAAGATGATTTATAATGATCATTTAAATATGATATGATATAATAAAACCAAACAAGATCATGTGTTTTCTATAATCATATTTCATAAAAAGATGTTTAATTAAATCACAAGAGAAATTCTTTTTATAATTATTCGAATCGTTACAATATTTCCCCAATTAATAAATTTCTCCCTCTAAATATTTAATTTTCCACTTGAAATTATATCAGGGTAACTTTGTTTCATCAGTTCCTTTAGTTCTCTTATTTCATCTTCAAACTTTTGGTTTCTGCACAACAAATTTACTAGGTGTGTTGTCTTATTTTGATGAACTTTTTCTCTACAATCTAAGACCTTCAATAGTTGGTATTCATATAAGAGATCATTATCTAATAGTGTAACCTCTCTATTTATTACATATGAGGGGTATGGTATGTACTTCATCAATAGGGATACATGGAATGGATCATGTACTTGATATTAGTTATGTGGTATTACTAGTCAATAGGAGACTACTCTGATGCGATCAACGGTCAAGAAGGGGTGATATATCTTCAAATATGGTTTACCTTCATCCAAAATATCATCACATTATTCCTAAAAGATATTCTAAGGAATACCATGTCTCCAATATCAAACTCTAAGTCACATCGATGATTTTCAGCATAACACTTATGTCGACTCTGAGCAGCCTTGATGTGATGTTGAATGGTCTTAACCTTTTGCACAATTTCTTTGACCATTTCAGGACCTAGAAGTTTTCATTCCCCAACCTTATCCCAACATGAAAGTTTTCAAAACCTCTTCCCATAAAAGAATTTTTAGGGGCCTTTTGAACTCTTGAGTAGAAAATATTATTGTATTAAAACTCGACCATAGATAGATATTGGTCCCAACCTCCTTTGAAGTACGTAGAACATTATCTCAAAATGTCTTTCAGTTTCTGAATATTATGTTTATAATTTCCATTAGTTTGAGGATGATAGGATGTACTAATGTTCAGCTCAGTGTTTAGACAAGGTTGGAGACTTTTCTAGAACATGGAGGGAAATCTAGGATTTCGATCAGGTACAATCGATAGTGGTACTTCATACAGTCTCATCACTTCTCTGATGTATATCCATGCATATTGATCTAGTGACAAATAATATTGAATTTAAATGAATTGTGATTCATTATAATATGTTCCAACACAACCCATATAAAATTATTCCCTCTTAATGTGTTCACAAGGCTAGTAAAACTTCCTTGGTGATATTTTCATATTTCCACGTAGGTATGGGTAATGGTTGTATCATAACCTTAACTATTGGATTTTCTATTTCACTTGCCAACATACAATAATTCTAGATGTATATTCCATGATCTAATTCTTAATATTATCCCCCCAATAGTGTTCTAGAATATCTCAATATATCTTTTGTTTCCTGGGTGGATGAATATGTTTGATATATGTGCATCATCCAACCACTTCGTATTTAACATAGGATTTTATGGTATACATACTTATGAACCAAATATCACAACACCTTCATTAACATTGAACTCTAAGGATTTCCCTTTTATTATATTTTCAACATCATCTTGAATCCCCACATTATTTCTCTAAAAATCCTTTTATTGTATCAATAAGGGATGGTTTATAAATCATTTGTGAAAGGATTGATTATTTTCCTTCCCTTATGATTCATAGGTCCATCTTGTTCAAATATAAGAAGCTTTAATCCCTTTTAATTCTCATCAATGAAATAATTTATTGATATTTTAAACATAGAGAATCTTCCACCTTATTCACTTTCCCAGTATGGCAGTTAATAGGGAATTCCAAGTCCTTGATCATATATAACCATCTTCATTGGGTCATATTTAGCTTCTACGATGTGAATATATATCTGAGAATTTTTTATTCGTATATATTTCACACCTCTCCCCAAAGAGATAATGTCGTAATATTTTAAAAGCGATGATCACTGGATCCAACTCCATATCATGCATTTCATTGTTCTATTCATGAAATTTCAATTTCTTGGAAGCATAGGCTACGACTTTTTCATTCAGTATTAACATAGATCACAAGCCCTTCTTCAATGAATCACAGAATACCATGAAAAGTTCTCCACTTAGGGGTATTGTTAGAACAAGGTATGTGATTAGACTCATTTTAAACTCCTTGAAACTCTCTTCAAATTTATCATTCAAATAAAACATGACTCCCTTTCAAGTTACCTTGGTTAGAGTGTTTTAAAATCAAAATAAATTTCTCAAAAATAGATGATAGTGCACATATAATTCATGGAAACTAAAGATATTCTTTACAGATGTTGTCCTTGGACATCCTTTAATTTACCATTCCTTTCATGGTTCCAAAAATATCCCATTTCTTATGATAATATACCATAGTAATATGACATCCTTCAATAAGAACTCACATTTTTTTGTATTTGGCCTAAAGATTCTCCTTTCAAAATATCTTTAGAATAGTTCACAGATTCTCCTCATGATCCTCGTTTGTTTTAGAGTATATTGGAATATCATCTATAAATACTACCTCAATTTTGTTTCCATAATCTCTAAATACTCTATTCATCAAGTCTATGATTATTTATGGAGCATTATTGAGCCTGAAATTCATCACTATAAACTTATTTTGCTTGTACCATGTATGAAACGAAGTCTTGCGGATATCCTCCTTCACCTTAACATTGTAATATCCTGACCATAGATCCACCTTTTAGAATTATTGTGATCCACTAATCTTATTGAACAAGTCATAAATCCATTGTATATGATACTTGTTGTTCATTTATATCTTATTAAGATCATGATAATCAATGAAATGGAGCATTGCCCAATACTTCTTTATGATGAAGTGGAATAGTTCACACCATGGTGCACTGGGTTGTATGAACCCTTTCCATATATTCTCATGAATTTGTTTCTTTAGCGCCTCATGTTCTATAATATCCATTCTATACTAAGTCTTGGATAATAGTAACTCACCAAGTATATGATCGATTGAAAATTCATCCTCTCAGATATAAGGAATACTATAAATTCTTTGGGAAAGACATTAGTATATTCCCCCAAGATAAGCATGTAGTTGAGGACGATTATTTCTTTATACTCAATTAGTTGAGCTACATATTCATTATTATAGCGAAATAATATCCATTCTTGTGATGTTGGTGTTAAATACTTTTCATCCTCCTCCTTGAACTTTTATAGAACAAGGGTTCGCTAGATAATTCCTTTACTCTATCACATTAGCACGTTTCCCTTATCAGAAATTTTTTTCTAGGCATCCTTACATTACATACCTAAAGCATTTCCTCTTTCTACTTAGGAAATGTTTGGGTGCTTTTTTCCGCACATTGGAAAAATGGGATGTTGAAATTTATTAGCATCATTATATTTCTCCATCAGAATTCGATATTTAAAATACCCTTTCCACTTCTTATCCCTATGATACCCATGATATTAATTGATATCCATTTGGAATTTGAGATCACATCGGACAATTTTATCATAGCTATCAAAGTCTCAGATCTCTAGGTATTTTCATAAACTAGGTTTTAGCCCACCAAATAATCGGTTAACCTTGAATTCGGGGGAAATGAAAAATTTAAAGTTTATCATGACATTATTGTAAAGTTTTTCTCATATTATCTAATAGGTTCATTTACATTTTTCTGCTGGGAAAGTAAATTCCCTACTATTTTAAGTCATAGAGTTTAAGGGAAATATTTATCAGAAAACATTTTCTAGAATTCCTTCCACCCCATCGCTTTGATCTATTCCTTAGGATTTAGATTATTGATCAATTTCAACCATTTATCATATTGTCCTTCCATATAATAAATTTCCTGCAAAACCTTCTCTTGTTCCGAACATCGAAGTATGTAGAAGATATTCTCACTGGAGTTCATCCATTGTTTTGTGATTAAGGGATCATATGATCCATTAAAATTTGGATGCCTTTGTCGCATAATTCACTCAAATAAAGCATGTCCCTTGTTAGGGGGATTTGGGTGCTTCTCCTAATCTTGGTTTCTTTTCATAACCTAAGTCGAATAAAATAATATTTTCAAAATGATTTTGATTCCTCATCCCATCGAGTTGGGAATCTGGTATGTGTATCCATCACATCGACCGTCGTATTGATTTTTTACACAGTTTATCCTATTTTTGGGAATTGGTTAGAATAAATGGAAAATTATGGATTAATATTATTAAACCATTAAAAACATAAATGATTATTTAATTAAATTAAATTGGTAATGTATATCTTACATTTATTTCCTTAACCTATGAACTTATATGATTCAATCTATGTAATCCGTGATTTATTTCCTAACTTATATTCTTATTGGAATTTTCTTATTCCTGTAGAAATAATTTTTAGCGAGCTTATGAATTCACTAAATAAAATACAATTGGAGCTACAAACTAAGTGCATAGTAAGGCATGTTTTCTTGTACCATGTTACGCTGAGTCAGTCCTGACGCACCTTGTTGGAGTTGTTACCCTTAGGTACATCTGTTCAATAACTACATCCACTTGTAGTATCCAAGAAAGGATGTAATTTATTTATAAACCACTTACTCTATACTTACCAAAATTTATGGATTTTTTCTTATACTTTGTCATATCATTAAGGATTTAATTAGATATTTCTAATACTAATACCAAAATTAACTAAACTTATCCTTTGATACCGACTATAATATCCTTTATCTTTATTTCACGTTAGCACATGAATTTTTACATAAAAGTACACATAATACAATTCAACAGGTGTCGAAGTCTAGAATATTTTGAAAATAGGAACATAGAATAACAACTTGGACATAGGATTCCACAAAATTATTGAAAACATCCTTAATATTTTTCTATAATTCAATGACTTTTAAAAATGAATTGGATAACCTGGGGACATACATAAGAAAGGGGTGAGATATAAATCATAATAAGGTAATTTACATGCAATTAGGCGATACTTGTTATTCAATAGGCATATAAATGGGGAATTTAAAAGTAGGAATCATAAAAATGAATAATAAGGTGCGATATAGCATGATAATCATAATATGGGAAATGATGAAACAACTCAAAACACTTCATAATAAACATAGGTCAAGGATAATTGCAAAAAAATAATGATGTAAAAGTACCATAAAGTAATAATTTTCTCTCTATATCCCAACATGACATCTCAAGAGACTAAAAATTTACCAATACATTGGAGCACTATAAAATTCTGAGCTCACTCGTCACTTTCATTTCATTCTCTTGCTTAAGTGTGCTGCATAGATCATACAACATTGATTCATTCATCATCATATTTTATTCCATGATAAAGGATTCTAGAATACATAACTTTATGCCCCAAGTCAAATAATTATAAGTTTATAAAGTTCAACACCCTTGATATAAAACATGTATGGTATTCCCTAAATAATTGTTTTGGCATGGAAAAGCAATGTGAAATCTCTTCAGTATAAAAATTTCACATAAAAATTCATAAAATGGTTTCATGATAAATAATTTGGTCTATCATCATTTATATATATAATGGTAATTAATAGGTACATGTAAATAAATGTTCCAAATTTTGGAATTGTAAATATAAGGCATAAGATAATAAAGAAATGGAATAAAGAAGGGAAGGTGATGATCCCATACTTGAGTGTGTGACTCAAAATTCCTCAGAGGAGCCTCTAGAGAGCTTGGGGAACTATTGGAGGACCATAGAGAGGATAGGTAAGAGTAAGGAAGTGTTCAAAGTGTTTTAAGTGAACAGAAGTGGCTGATTGGGTGTGTTTATATAGGAAAAGTGTGGGAAATTATTTATCATTTCTCAGCTTAGGTTTTAAACTCTATATAATAAAAAAAAGAACTGGGAATATTAACATGGTTTTTGACCATGGTTTATGATAAATGGGATTAATTTTTATTATTTTTTAATTCCAAGGGACGAAATTAATACTATAATATCCTTTCATATGTGGAAGTGAGTCATACTCTGAACGAAATGATTTTAAATCCATAAAATATATTAATGGTTTTGGAGGATTCATAATGGATTTATAAAATTAAACCAATAAACATAATATCACATTATTTTAAATTTAAAAACAATATTTGTTGTGTATTTAAATTATATTATTTATTACATCCCTTTGATGTCATTATGATGTCATAATACACAAAGTATATTTATACAATATTTATTTTTTACTCAAAAATTCCACTATCTCAGAAAATTAAAAAAATCACAATTAGATAATTTTGAAATTTTTATTCACAAAATAAAATTACTTTTATATAAATATTTTATAAATTTTTTAATTTTTACTTTTAAAATAATTACTGACAACTATTGAAAATGTTGGGGTTTTTTTTATAATAACAATTTTCAAAACCCTATAAAAATTACATTTGACTTTATAAAAATTATATGATCATTTATATTTAATAAAATAATATTGAATAATAATATTTTATCAAAATAATATTTATTAAAAAATCAATCAATTCATCAAAATAAATTTCTGAATTGAATTTGAATATTACAAAAATATAATATTTGTGTTTAGTTACATTGAAATAAAAATCATTTATAAGGTGACAAAATATCGATGAAAATATATTCATTATTCTATAAAAAGTAATTTATATACTTATATTTATAGGTTCTTGATACATTTCCTATTAATATGCAAGAAAAAACCCTAAGAGTAAGGTGTGTGATTGCGTGACTTTCAATGGGTGGTTCAGTGTACATGGTTTGGGTCGTGATCTCTAGGAGATTAAAATTCTCATATAAATGGTTTTTCACATGATTATGTTGTTGGATATCATCCTGGTCTTGGTCTATAAGGACCCGACCTTAAACATTAAATAAAATTTAATTAAATGAATAATTTACATTGAGGATCTTTTTTGGTTTAGAGTTTTAGAGAATTAGGATATAAATATTAAATCTTAAAAGATTACAATTTAGAAACTTCTATACAATTTCCATTTTTTCATAAAACAAAAACTCTTAAAAAAAGAGTCATGTCTAGTTCCATATTTTAGACAGAAAGACTTTTCTTCGATCCCATCCTTGACCCTATTCATCTTTATGTCCTATGAAAACATTTTAAAACATAGGATGAGAATAAAAATATCAGTAAGGGTTAAAAAAATAAAGAAAACATTTGTTCATAAATATATACAAGACATAAAATCTTTTACTTACCTCATGAATACATAAGATTTATGAATAACAGATAGAAATAATAAATCATAAAGTTAAATTATGGCATCCATATCATACTTACAATCTAGATATCACAACTACAAAGGGAGTTACATTAGAATACCCCACACAATATATTACCTAAATCACTTAGGAGAAACATTCACATTTACCTCCATCACGTTACCCAATGCATTGGAGTGCTATCTTAGGCTCACCCTCCCTAGGTTTATCATGAAACCACCCGTATACATAAATAATTTCCAAGAACCATAACATGATAATAACACATAATATAACCATAAAGAAACTATAACATTTCCACATTGCAATAACAAAAAATCATTTCAAGATAATGAAACAATAAATCCATTCTCACAATAATTTTCAAAACCATAAAACATAAATAGAGTATATGGTATTTATTTTATCCTTGTAAAAACATTATGACTTGTTAAAGTAGCAAAAGATCAAATAATACTCATGGCGGCAGAATGGTCATTGTCACCGCTTACATAAAAAAACATTCCTTTTTTTTCATTGATTAAAATGATTCATATAAAAATATTCCCTTTGAATTAAATGAAATTTCAATGGGGTTTATACTCCATATAAAATAAAGTCATGTATAAAACAAAATATGCCTCAATGAAATGAGATTAAGACGAAGTCCCTTAAAAAGATCATTTTGTAAATAAAATAGACCGATTATGTGTATTCACTATAGATACACATAAGTAATGTAAAAAATAGAATAAAGGATATAAAAATTTATTTCTTACATAATCATATCATGATATAATTTAAAACTAGGTGATTAACCCAAAGAAAAAAAATTGGGTTAAGATGTTCCCTTACCTCGTGTCCGACATGACTCGATCATTCTATATTCTCCTGAATAATAAAATAATGTTAATTTCTAATTTATTAAGAACGTTTTTCAAGTTTATTATATCACTTATTATCATGTTATAAAAATTATGTAATCATTTATACTAATAATGTTCATTTTGTCAATATTTGGTACTTGAGTCAAAAAATGAATAACTTATATTTAAAAGTTGTCCATGTGGTCAATATTCCATTATATCCAGAATGGAATTCATTATTTAGATATCATATAATTCATATATGTCCAGTATATATATACATAATTATAAAAGTACATATCATTTGGAGGTAAGAAATGAAATGCACCGTTTATAGAGACTGTAAGCTATAAGTACGCATGAATGATACTTTCATTTATATTTATTATTTTAATGGAATTAAAACATAATGATACATAGGTATATTATAATTCTAGTATAATATCATATATAATATCATTAAATACATAATTTATACATCCCACATATGGCATTAATGAGTCATATCACTTTGAGGGCGCGGTAGTCTGCACTTCCTCAAATGAAATTATCGCATTTATCCATAATGGAAACCACAAAGCTATTAAATAAATGTAAAATACAAAAGAATAAAGGAAAAATAAAAATAATATATGTCATATAAAAATACAGTTCCATCATAATAGCCACCATGATAGACAGTAGAAGATAATCAAACAATCATCGTTTCATGAGGCATTAGTTTTATATCCACCGAAACAGTATGTTCTTCACCCATTAGATAGAGGTCTGTGTAAGTGTAGTTTGAATACTTCTCATAAAAACATCCTAGTATATTAAGAACACTGGAGTTGTTATAAAATAAAGGAATAAAAAGAGTTTAGGGGTTGTAGAAGTAAAATAAATGAGAATAAAACAAAATAATTTAAGAGAAGCCATTACCTTTAATTTGGGTAACTCACTTTGGTTTGAACCAAAATAGTTTCTTGAAGTGCCTTCTACCTAAGTTATGACTTCTAGGTGGAGGAGATAGATGTATAAAGCTTAATTGGGCAGAGGTTTGATGATCCAAAAGGCTTGAGAGCTGTGAGAAATTGGTTAGAAATGGTCTCCTTTTATAAGGGGGAGGAGGGGCTCCTTAGGAAAGTGTGAAAATATTATTTTATTATATAATGATATTCGGTTTCTAAAGGACCAGAAATAATTAAATCCAAATATAAGATGACTCATAGTTGAAATAAAAACATCCAATAGGATTTGGACAGGTTTGGATATTATTTTAATATTAATAAACTTATTTATTTAAATGATTTATTAATGAGGTAAACACTGCATCATTATTGTGTCATAAATAATTTAATTTATTTTATCTCTAAAAACTATAAAAAAATACCATGATGTAGGAAACCATTTTATCCTTCCAATTAATATTTATAGTTGAAAAGATAACTTATATTACACCATGTAAAAATTAATTTACAAAGAGATATATGTTTATGTCATTTTTGTCTTTACATTAAATTAATTAATCTAAAATGTCATTATCATTCATAAGTGGCTCCATGGGGTCCAAAAATGGACCCAAATATGCCCATGGTCGGCCATTACTCATCCAATAAAGTTAGGACAAGTGTTAAGGTAATTTTTAATTACTATAATATTATTTTTACCTTGAATTTCCTTATTTACCTCTAACCGCGGTAAATAAAATTCAAAAGAAAATTTTCACCAAAAATTATTTTTAACTTATTGAACCACATTTTACTTTATAATAACAACCATGTATGTCAGATTTTTGAAATTCAATTCACAGAAGTTGTATAATTTCATTTAAATGAAAACGTGAGTTTCCTTAACTACTAGTATTCACCCATACTATTGCATGAAGCATTCGATTAATGGATTTTCGTTTAATAAGAGATTAATATTTATACAATTTGAGAAGAAAGAACAGTGTTGGTTAAATATTAATTATAAATTAATTTTTTATAACAATTAAATAGGAGTGAATAGTATACGAAGACACCATTCAAATAGTTGAAAATGAAATCGGATAGAGTGTAAGTATATGAATTTTTAAATTTTGAGGATGAAGATTTGAATTCATTTTGCTTTTCGATCACAATAACTATAAAGCGGGCACTGAAATAAAAATTGAATGATAAATAAAATATAAGAAAATGGTTGTAATAATAAAAATTAGAAATTAGAAAATAAATGAAATAATAATAAATAGAATGAGTGGGTTGTTCGCAAAAAAAAGAAAACGGAGTGAAACTATTCGTCTTGTATATAGAAAAATATGGAATGAGGGATGTAGAGATAAGAGACAAAGATGAAATAGAATATGAAATTAAATAAAATAAATATATGAAGAAATAGTGTCAATAACCACTTCATAATACTTGACAACATAAAATTTAAGAAAAAAATAGATGAAGACAAATTGAATCTTTTTGTTTCTTCACTAAATGTCAACAGTCGTGGGTTGTTGCATTTAAATTCTCGATTGAGTAGAGTCCTTTCCTAGGTAAGCGGAGGGGCTGAAATATTTTTGTTTCCCTGAGTAGATTCATTCACCCAGGCTAAGCGGCTTAGATAGGGATCTGTCAACCACTTTATTAGAATAGAATACATGATATTGAATAAAATAATTAGTTGAAGATAGATTGAATCAAGATGTATCATGATAATTAATATCCCAATTCTATAAACAATTGATGTTGTATACATAACGGCATAGAGAATATTTAAACCCATATAGTAGATTTAATTAGTTCTGAACAACTATAAAATGAGGTATGAACATATACAAATACATGCATGAATTCCCAAAAACTTCATATACTAATTATCAAAGAATATTTACATTTGAGCCTTCAAAATATAGAAAAATCTCACAGGTACAGTAACCATGATAAGGTTATGAATTTACTGTTACTGAGAAAAATTGAAAACATTTGTCATGATGGTATTATTGACATCAATCACCATAGGAACCTACAAGAAGAGGATAAAAAAAACTCCACACCTTATTATAATATTCACAGTGAAGGAAAAAATGGAAAAAACATTCTAGTGGCTTCATAAAGAGAATGATTAAAAGAAATTGTATACCTGATCATGATTAGAAACCATCTCATAAAGAAAAAGCTACATACTATGAGTTTATCCTCTCTACCCCCTGAAGAAATTGGTTTCTAATCAATAGAACAGAATTGTAACCATCAAGATAGGAAATCAAATACATGCTCTAGTAGATTTTTTTTTGCTGCAATGCAATTTAAGGCAATTTGGAATTAAATGGGATTTGATGTAGGACAGAAAAACATGATAAAAATATAACTTCATATAAAGATAACACCATAAATATAATACAAAACAGAAGAACCGGGAGGGAGATGAAGAAAAGGGAAAGGAGAAGTTTGATATGAGGAAAAATAAATGTCAATTATTGTCAATTTGATACAAAAAAACAGTACCGAACTACTTGAAAACCCACTGTAATACAAATCAGAATATAACAAAAAAACATGTTTTGGAAACTTTACTATAAAATCTAGAACCATGTAACCACCAATGGGAACATCTTCAAACAGATTTGGAACTCTTTTCAATCACTAAAGGGAAACATACATGTTTCAAATTTACCTTAACTGTAAAATATGGAACACTTGTAACCTTAGTAGGGAAATATACATGTGAAAATTCTATTTAGACATACCAAATTACATAAATTTTCAATTAATTTGAATAGAAATTTTCAATCAAACAAAACATAAATTGTCTATAATCCATCACCTCTAACAATGAGTTTTCAATCAGTGTGAATAGAAATGAGTTTTTTGAATCGTGCCCTTAAATATTTTGGTTGCATACCCGATCCTGGTAAGGTAATGCAACCTGTTAGAGTGGTCCATTACAATAATTATGATACAAAAAAACATGAAGATAATACAGATTGACAAGTCACAATGATAAAAAAACCATTTATAAATGAAAACATACCAATTAGTGCCCATTTGGTATGTTTTTTGAACGATTCCTTGGAGTTTTCATAATTTATTTTTTCAAAAACATAATTTATTTCTATAATATCAATGTAGGGAAGTGGTTATAGGATTATTACATGGTATTGGAATCATGATTTTCACGATCATTTTCAGATCACATGGGGCTATCCATCATTTTTTTTATTGCCACATTTGTTCCTCTTGAGTGAGAAAGGCTTATAAGAATAGATATACCGAAAATAATTATAAATGAATTCATTCTAACATTAAGGCCATGTGTATTAAAATTATATTATTTAATGGGAGTCAGAATCCTACATGATCAAACTTATAATAGTAATCAACAGACGCACTTCAAGAAATGAAAATCGCAAACATGTATATATTCATAAATGAACAAATTCTTCCTCTGCCTATCATAATCTCAGTAAAGTAATATTAAATTATGAAATACCAGTCTATACATGCCTCTTTTTTTTTCTCCACAAACCACATAAAATATCTAGGACTCTATATGAATATAATTAATTACACTGTAATTGAAATTTTCATCACTAGGGTTGTCGATATCACCCTTGAAAGCTTCTAGCCAACATTTCTCGGCCACTAGGAATCTCCGGAAACTGGTTTAGAAAATTAGAAACCAGCTTCCTAGGAAAAGTTATTTCTAACATTAAATATAACACTACGTTAATATTCATTAGACCATGAAAAAAAGATATATGAATCACAAAAAATGGATAAAAAAAGAAATATAACAAAGAAAAGAAAAGAATCTTTAGCAAAAGGTTGATATTAGTAAAAATTTCAGATGAATCAGATGAGTCAGTCACATAAAAACTCAAGACAATGATCAACAATAGAGAATCTCACTCAGTTATTTGATATAGATGAAATACTTACATAAGACGACAGTGTAGATAGTTGAGGATCCAGACAGATCAGATGATGCATCCATGCATGGATTCCCCGATCGAACTCCCAAGAGTTCCATAGATGTACATTAAGTAGTCTAGAAAATATCTATGAATGACTAATAGGGAAACACTTCAATAAGCAGTCCATAAATATCTATGAATGACTAATAAAAATACACTTACATATAAATAATCTTGAAACATTAATGTTTGAACTACCTGTATTTAATTATGTAATTTTCAATGCAATCTAAATGTAGGGTCACCAAGATACTATCTCCAAGCACAAAACATTCATGGTATGTCAAAACATATTGAGAACTCAATGGGGAGGGACTGTAACAATTTAAGTTAAACACAAACAGAAAAGGGAAAAAATGTTCAGATTATTTGAAGGGAAACACTTACATATAAATAATGTTGAAACAATAATATATCCACTACCTATATGTAATTATGTATATTGCAGTTCCATTTTAATAGTGCCATATTAATTTAGGGGCTCCAAGATTCAATTTCTAAGCACTAAAATTTCATGGTATGTCGATCAATATAGATAATTGAGTGGGAACAGAGCTGTAACCAAGTCAATTAAACACAAACAGAAAAGTGAAAAGGTAGGATTATTTGAAGGTCAAATAGGATATTGAAAACAATTTGAACTCCATATCCACATAAGATACAACCAAAACACCATATAAAACATATATGAGATAGTGGGAAAACAACTACAGAGTTAGTGAATCATACCTTGAGAAAATAATATATCCATGGAATCCAATACTTGCAACCCAGTTACAAGTAACTCTATTTGATTATGACACAAAACACATGTTAAGCACCATTCATACACGAGTTTAAATCATTTCAATGAACTTTGGGTTATATAGTCAAAAAAACACTAAATGGATAATCAAATGAACAATTTATAATTCCATACTCACCTTCTATTTTAGATTGGATGGTTATTAAGATCCATTTCATATATTGATTCCACTAAGGATGAATGGTCCCATCTGAAAATTAGAGAAATGTAACATGATAATAGGGTTAATGGTATTTGTGCTTGGTAAAAGTAAAACTCATACAAATCTTCTTAAGCATGGTTTCTACTCTCTAAATTTATATCTACTCCTGAAAATTTGTAAGGGTGACACATTTCCATTTCACAAAATTACAAAGATTCAAATATGAAGATAGTGAATTGTTAAAGGGAAATAGAATCTTACACCAAAATGTTTTGTTTAATCTATTTTAGGAAAAATGATAACAATTGGAAAAAAGTTATCTAAATAAACTAAATATAATTAAACGTGTGAAAAACATTTTGAGAAAAGATAATGTTCTCAAAAAGGATTTAGTTTAAATGAATTAATTTGTATCAACCCACAAAATCTATATCAAACATGATCGTGTGTGTAGCTGGTCTATCACAACTATCCCATGCTGCCCATGACAAATACATCATTTCACATTACAGCTGTATCTACTAAAAAAAGACCTTTGGTCCTAACACATGTATGTATAATATATAGTAACATTAAAATGGAGACAACCTCTTTCATAGAAGTCATGTAGTTTGATATATATTATGGAATATGATCTCTTTTTTTTCATCCCCAAAATCATTATCAATTGAAATGAATACGCTTTATCTAATCCATCGCTAGAAAGAAAAATATAAGAGCCACACAAAATTATTTAAGTCATACAAATAAGAATATAAAAAAACAATTTACAATGTAAGGTAGTCAGGGAAAATTTTCCCCTATAATATGTTTGAAAACACATTGAAAACATTAAATATTATGAGCATGAACTATTAGAACACATATAAATCTGGAAATCCATATGTAGTAGAAACACAACATATGATCAATGAACAAACAAATAGTGAATATAATATTCAAATAATGAATTGAAGCACATAGATGTTGTGGGGTGAGAAACACGTCGTTTGAAACTCAATTAATAAGAAATATTATCTGTAGATGTGGATTGAAATCCGGAGTTTTAGGGAATCAGGGAATGAGATTCAATGATTTTGGAGGTTACCTGAGTGAAATAATTAAAAAAATTAGGAGATGATCTTCTGAATTTATATAGTCTATAATCTATATTGAGATTCTCTCTCACTCCAAAAACCATGTACAGGGCTCCAGTGCCTCCGACTCTGGTGACGAAACCTCACCCTCGAGTGATGGAAGGTTTATAAGCCTTCCCGATTCTCTGAATATTATACTGATGCCAGCTGAGCTATCATAGGAGGATTGTGAGAAGTCTAGAAGATATGTATCCGATTAAGAAGATGAGGTTTTCACCTGATTTTCACGCAAGGTTAGCTTGCTGAGCCGCATATCGATGATGGAGTCGCTCAGATTCTCAGAGAGGAAGGATGAATTTCTGACGGGGGTGCTGGTGAAGGCGCAACTACTTCTAGTCAGTCTCAAAGATAATGGAGCATATGGTGTGCATGGAGCGGCTAGTTGTCCTTAGAGCTTTGGATCTTGGAATCGACGGTGGGGTGTAGAGAGTGCGCCTGGAAGTGAGGTCGCTAACACCAGGAGGATGAACCCTAGTAGTAGATTGACAGATTAGTGTGGAAGACACGTGCAGTGTATTTTGTGTACTAAAAGATGATTGGAGGGGAAATGTGTGCAGAAACCATAAAATCAGCGGTAGAGGGGTGACAGGAGTGGTAACCATAGGACCGTCACTGGAGGGGAAACATGAGCGGAAACCATTGATGTAACGACATAGGTGAAACATGATTTATATAGAAAATCTAGAGAGGGAATTAGTAATAGTTGAGGAGGAGGAGTGGGAACCATAGGAGAAGTGGAAGAGGTTAAACATGAGCGGGAACTATAGGAGAAACAAGAATTGTAGGAGCAGGACACCTTGATTCATAATCCTAGAAGCACCGGGAAGTCTAGAGTGGTGGTGAAACAGGATCAGGATTAGGAGGAGTTGAAGGCAGCAGACGACGAGGAAGGCAGAAGGGGTGAGGGAAATCACGAGCGAGCGAAAACGTTTAAGGCGGTGAATCTAGAGAACGAGGAAATATCACAAAGCCTAGATTGTGTATAACTAAGGAGGTAAAGGTGGTGGATGGAGATGAAGGGTGATGGGAGGATCAGTAGAAATTAGAAACAGGGGAGTGGAAAGTCCCGATTTGGAGGTCGAGTGGGAGTGAGTGAATGGTAGAGAAATGGAGGTGAGGCAGGATGTGGAGGCACGGAGGAATGACACATATAGAAAATATGATGTCGAGGATTAATAAGATCAGACATGGCGGTGGATAAAAGCTAAGATTAGTATATTTAGTAGACTACTAAGTGGTGTCACTATTCATCAAAAATTGAAGTTTTTCAGAAAAATACCAAAAATTCATCCTAATATATATTTGATATTCCGAATTCAAAAATGATGTCTATTTTACCAAATTCAAAACATAAAAGTGGCATTAATTAATTTAAAATTAATTTCTGTTGTTAAAACATATATCATGTTTTTAAGAAACAATAACTATCAAAAGATTGACACTTTTTTATGTCTAATTTCAAAGTGATATTAATTCCAATGACCAAAATTGGATTAAATGGTAAAAATATATTCTAATTAAACATTAAAACAAATTAAAAATTTAATCTAATAATATAAATAAATTATATTAAACGTCACTTTTGAATTAAAATACAGTATTTTTTACTATTCATTAAAACAATGAACTTTATCAGAAAAATACCAAAAATGTACCCAAATTAAATTTTTATATCCCGAATATAAAGAAGATTTTTATTTGGTCTAATGTCTTGTATTAATGTGATCAAAACTATATTTAATGAGGGTTCTCATTTAAAAGGGGGTAAATCAACATTTTAATGTAAATTATGCTTAAAATTATATTCATTAACATTTTAAGCCTATAACATTTTTTGGATAAAAGTAAATACATCTAAAAAACATGTATAATAATATTTTAGTTAGTTTTGTTCATTCCCGCCAATACAAAGGCATTGAGTTAACATCCATTTAAAATAATAATATTATATTATTAGTGTGCAACATAAGATTTCAAAGAAACTCGTTGTTGTGTATTGGGTACGCTATCGAACATAGAAACCCTGATAAAGTAAAATTAATATTAAATTCAAAATGTTTTATAATTATAAAATATGTCTTATTCATTATTTACCTGGGATGTTACATCCTTCCCCCCTTTTGGGAATTGCGTCCTCACAATTTTATTTATCAAAATAAGTGGGGGTATTTATCACTCATATCATTTTCAGATTCCCATGTTTCCTCTTAAACCATATGACATTTCCACAAAACCTTTACCTGGTGAATAACCTTATTCTGCAACACTTGATCTATACGGTCAAGAATCTAAATTGGTTGTTCTTCATAATATAGATTCTCTTCCAACTGAAGTACCTCAAGGTTCAAAACATTAGATTGATCTGGCATATAATTTCTCAACATCGAAACATGAAAAACAATGTGTAATAGGGATAGACATGGAGGTAATTCCACTATATATGCTATTGATTAAACATTATTCAGAATTTTATAAATTTTAATGAACCTAGGACTCAACTTTTTCTTTTTACCAAAATTAATCACAATTTTACATGGAGAAACTTTGGGAAATACAGGATCACAAACCTCAAAATAAAGATCCTTCATCCTGTTATCTGCATAAATTTTCTGTCGGCTCTGAGCTATTCTCAGGTGATTCTGAATCAACTAAACTTTCTCTGCCATCTCTTCTACCAATTCTAGTCCCATAAGCTTCCTTTCACCTACTTCATCCCAAAAATATGGAGTTTGACAACTCTTTCCATATAATGCCTCAAATGGAGCCATGTGTATATTGGAATGAAAACTGTTATTATAATAAAATTAAACAAAATAAATATGTTGGTCCCAACTTCCTTGGTAATCTAGTGAAAAATAATGTAGCATATCCTCTAAGGTCTAAATTGTTCATTCTGATTGACTATATGATTGAGGATTAAAATCTGTACTAAATTTTAATTCAGTACCGAACGACTTCTGAAGGCCTTTCAAAAAGATATCATTAAACCCGAGATCATGATCAGATTCAATGGAGAGGGTAACTTCATGCAACCTGGCTATCTTTTTAACATAAAACTGAGAAAGTTGATCCAGAGAAAAAGTATCTCGAATGGGATGGAAATGAGAATATTTAGTCAATGGATCAACTGTAAACCAGATTGCATTATTACCTCGATATGTCTTCAGTAATCCCCCAACAAAGCCCGTGGATATATTATCCCATTTCTACTCTTTCACTGGTAAGGGTGAAGCATCACGTTTGGTAACTGCCACTCTACTTTAACCTGCTGACATGTCAAACACATCACAGTCAAATCAACAATATCTCTTTTCATTCCATCCCACCAGTAATACTCCTGAAAATATCTGTACATCTCAGTACTTCCAGGATGAACTGAAAATAGAGAACTATAAGCTTCACATAACAACTCATTCTTCAACTATGAATCACAAGGAACACATAATCTCATTCCAAATCTCAAAACACAATCATTTTAAATGTTAAAATCAGGAAACATACCATTCTGAACCAACTCAATCTTTTTCTACAACTCACTATCTTTTTTGTGTGCTTGCTTTATTCTGTCTGATAGAGACAATTTCACTGACACCTGAAACAAAATAGAATAATTTCCGGAAGTAACAACTTCTATTCCAATGTTCATAAAATCAAAATTCAATGGATCTCTATAATGACCCATACATTACATACATGGTTATTACTTCAGAATTGAATCATAATTATTACAACCTATAACAAAATCATGATAGGACCGTATAGGTATAGTGTCATTAGAAACTGGAAAACATAAATGAATGGTAAAGCATCTACATTGTCTCCCGTTTATTTCATCATATCTAGAGTCACTATTGGAATATCCTACTTAATATCCTACATCCTGACCTGGGGAAAAGAAAACATATAAAAGGGTGAGATGAAAGGCTCAGTAAGGGTAAGAAAAAGAAATATCAATCATATCATATTCATAAGAACATGACATTTTGAAAATATTAACCTGCAAAAGAGATAATAATCTCATAACATGGGATAAAATATAGTAGTGAGATGTAATCCCAATAATCATAGCTAAAAACATGAATCTTTTTGGAATACACACATAATCATAGAAAATCATTTTATATTAGTCAAGGCTCATTTCCAAGACCATCATAGCGGACAAAGTCCATTACTAAACTGAGTTCACTCCTTATTCCAGTCCTATATCACTGAACCGGATTGACATTCCATTCCAGCCATGTCTATCTCATGAGATAAAAATCTTTACCCAATGCATTAGAGGGACATATAGGTCCCACCCATCTCATAATGAAACCATTCTTATGTGTGCTGCAAAATCATAAATCATAGCATAACCTGTGTAATAAAAATGGGATTCTTAAACATCATGACATCACAACATTATCCATATAAGATAAAAGGATGTCATAAAATTAATTCCATCATAACATAATCAAATCAATGTAAAAAATAGGGATAGAAACAGAACCCTATATTATCTTTGATGGAAAATAATTTTGATAAAACACTTGAACTCCATTTTTGAAAAAAATATCCTTTCTACTTAATTTTTTTTACCTTTCTTAACATTTTATAAAATTTTATACAAAAATAAGTCGATTAATAATAAAATTGAAAACATATAAAGGAAGCTTCATGGAAATAATGTTATATGAAATCATAAAAATCTATTCATGCCTTATAAGTTAAAAAAATATTCTTCTCATACTTTGGTTGCAAAAGTCAAAAAGTACCTTGTACTAAAAATGACAACAAATTCCTTTCATATCTGTTACTCACCAAAGGGAAAAAATAGATTTAAACACCTGTAGGAGGATATAAATAATATTACATATTGAAGAACCATGGATTTGGATGATAAATATTCCCTAGTAAATTTTGAAGTATAAACAATCTCAGATAAAAATGAGATTGTGAGATTTTCCCTTACCTTAGGTCTGATTTGCTTCGTACATATCTGAACCGCCTGTATAATGATTTTAATAATGTCATTGAATTATTACAGAATCATATTCATTGGTATGATATCATATATGGTCATTTCTTATCCTCTTATAAGTAATATTTCATTGCTACTTGTTATTCGGGTGTTCATTGCTTTATGTTCTTATGCATGTTTTGTCAAATAAATTATTGTTAGTATTTTTTGGTTATAGATAAATCATTTAAATAATGGTATTATTATAATATATATCATATTTATTCATTCAATTCATTTTTATAATCATTATTCATTGAAGATCATGTAAAATGAGTATCATCACATCGTGGAGACGGTAGGCTGTACGTACGCACGAGATATTGTATCGTTCCCATGATTGTGTAATTTTATTTAAGTGTATGTATACTATATAAGAATCAATGTCACTTTACAATAATCATATATGGTTATTCTTTACACCATTATACCCATCCATGTAAGGTGGTGGTGGAAAACAGATTACACCACGGCGTGGAGACGACATTCCGTACGTACGAACGCGCAGTGATTTCATTTTCCGTAGGATGGATAGAATGAGAAATAGGATTGTTTAATATTTATAATAAAATATCAGTATATGAGTGATACTGATTTTATTACTTCATAATAAAACAACTAAATAATAGTAAGTAGAAGTAGAAATAAATTTGAAAGAATTGGTAAAAGATATTACCTCTTCTTTGACACGCCTCTTTGAAACCTCCTCTTAGGGAACTAATGTTGGTATTTTTAGAAGAATAGGACCTCTAGAATATTACTAGGGGAGTAGAGAAGATTAATGGTCAGGGTTTTTGTGAGCTTGATGGCTCAATGTTGTGTAAATATGAGAGGGAGTAGGTTCCCTTTTATAAGGGAGGAGAGGGGAACCTTTGGAAAGTGTGAAAACATTATTTTATTATAAACATATCTTCAGTTTAAAAAGGTCCAAAATTCATTGAAGATGAAGATAATATGACTCGTGGTCGAAATAAAATCATCCAATCATAATTGGACTTGTTTTGGATAATATTGTAATCATTATATTCTTATTTATTTAAATCATTTATTAATGTGGTAAATACTGCATCATTATTGTGTCATAAATAATTTAATTTATTTGATGTCTAAAAATTATAAAAAATATACCACCATGTAGGAAATAATTTTATCTTCCCAATGAATATTTATAGTTTAAAGATAATTTATATAACCCCATATAAAAATTAATTACTAAAAGAGTTTTGTTAATGTCAATTTTGTATTTATATTAAATTAATTAACCCAAATTGTCATTATCACTACCAAGAGGCTCAATGGGGTCCCAAAATCGATCCATGGATTCCCATGGTCGGACACTAATCATCCAATAAAGTTAGGACAAGTGTTAAGGTAATTTTAAATTATTATAATATTCTTTTAAACATGAATTACCCTATTTACCTTTAACTGTAGTAAATAAAAGTCAAAAGTTACTATTCACCTAAAATTATTTTCATCTTATTGAACCACATTTTCCTTCTTTATAAAAACCATGTATGTCAGTTTTTTTAAATTAAATTCACAAAGTGGTATAATTTCATTTAAATGAAATAGTCAGTTTTTTTAACTACCACTAAGTGGTTTCACGATTCATCAAAAATTGATGCTTTTCAGAAAAATACCAACAATTCAGCCTAAGAAATATTTGATATTCCAAATGAAAAAATTATTTATATTTTTCCAAATTCGAAACATAAAAGTTTCATTAATTAATTTTAAAATTAATTCCTGTTATCAAAACAAATTGTGTGTTTTTAAGAAATAATAACTATCAAAAGATCGACACTTGTTTATGTCCAAATTCAAAGTGAAATTAATTCCAATGACCAAAATTGGATTGAATGGGGAAATTTTATTCTAATTACACTTTAGAACCAATTAAAAAGATAATCTAACCATTTAAATTATTGTGATGAAAAAAGTTGTTTTTAATTAAAATATAGCGTGTTTTTACTATTCATTAAAATATGAAACTTATCAGAATAATATGAAAAATTTATCCAAAGTAAATTTTTATATCCTGATTCCAAATAAGAATTTTATTTGTTCAAATTGAACTTATAAACTTGTCAAAAACTAGATTTAATGTGGGTGCGCCATCAAAAGGAGGCAAAACTGTATTTTTTTTAAATACTTATTTTACATGAAAATTTTATTTTGATCTCATACCATGTTCTAGAAAATATTTAAGATGAATAATAATTTTATGAAATTCAAAATGTAGTTAATACTATTCATAAAGTCTAGTCCATAATAATATTATAACAATATATCATTGTTTACTGAAACCTGGTATTGCGTACTACACACACTATTGAGGAATGTCCCGATTGCGTGTAACACAAGCCAAGCTAGTGTTGTGTGCAGTGAAATATTCCTTTGATGTTGTGTAAAACATAATAAATAAAAAATATATACTTCTCATAAAATATCAGGGAGTTACAATCTCGTTCCAGACATAACATGGTTAATGAATCATTACTTTTTCGACTCAAATCATTAGCCACATTATTTGCTTTTCCAGGATGGTAATGGATCATGGAATCATAATCCTTGATTAATTCCAGCCATCTCCTATATCTTATATTCAATTATTTTTTAGTAAATATATAATTTAATCTTTTTTGATCAGTATATATTTTTACATTTTACTCTATACAAATGATGCCTCCAAATTTTTGAAACAAAAACAATAAAAACTAATTCTGAATCATGAGTAGGGTAATTTAACTCATGTGGTTTCAACTAATGTGAATCATAAGAAATTACATGATCATTATACATTAGTAAACAACCAGGACCTTTCAATGAAGCATCACTGTAAATAACAAACTAACCATTTCTGGAAGGCAGTGCCAAAATTGGAGCATTCGCCAATCTTCTTTTCAATTCCTGAATACATTCATCACATTCTTTTGTCCGGATGAACTTTACACCTTTTCGAGTTAACGTAGTCATTAGACTAGATAAATGTGTAAAGTATTCATCAAACCTCCGGTATTAACCTACCAAACCAAGAAAACAACGGATCTCTGTTATATTTGTGGGTCTTGGCCATTCTTCAATAACTTTTTTTAGCAGGATCAACCGTTATGCCATTTTTTGAAACAATGTCACCAAGGAATGAAATTTTTTGTAACCAGAACTCACACTTTCTGAATTTTCCATACTATTTCTCTTCCTTGAATGCTTTCCAGACAACCCATAAATGAAATTCATTCTCTGTTTACTTTTAGAATAATCCAAAATATCATGAATAAAAGAAACCACCATTTATCACCTGAGTAAACTAAACCATCACTTCCAAAAACTATTCAACTCTGATTCTGACCATCTCAGGATACTGATTTTGAGGGTCATTTCCCTCTGTATACCATCCCAGAAAAGATGCTCTATTTTCTCTATGAAAAGCCATTCTGAACACAGAAATATCATAGGCGAAGCAACATGGTAATCTGTAAATGCTATATCATTTCAATATTACCATAAATTATTTTATGGGAATTTATTTAACAATACCATAACTACTAATGTTGTCTAAACTGACATTTGATACCAACTATAATGACGCATCCTCAACCATTACATAATATTGAATTAAATGAATATTTTACATTGAGAATTTTTTTAGGTTTAGAGTTTTAGATAATTAGGACATAACTATTACATCTCAAATGATTACAAAGTAGAAAATTCTACACAGTTTTTATTTTTTTCATAAAATAAAAACTCTTAAAAAAGAGTCATGTCTAGTTCCATGTTTTAGACAGCAAGACTTTTCCTTGATCCCATCCTTGACCATATTCATCTTTAAGTCCTATGAAAAAATTTCAAAACATGGGATAGGCATAAAAATCTCAGTAAGGGTTAAAATAACAAAGAAAGAAAACATTTATTCATAAATATATACAAAACATAAACTCTTTTACATACCTCATGAAAGCATAAGATTTATGAATAACACATAGAAATCATAAATCATAAAGGTAACTTGTGGCATCCATAACATATTTACAATGTAGCTATCATAGCTACATAGGGAGTTACTTTAGAATACCCATCATAGTATATTTCTTAAATATCTTAGGAGAAAAATTCACATTTACCTCTGTCACATTACCCAATGCATTAGAGAGCTATCTCGAGCTCACCCACCCTAGGTTTATCACATAACCACCCGTATACATAAGTAATGCCCAAGAACCGTAACATGATCATAACACATAACATAAGCATAAAGGAAAGATAACATTTACACATTGCAATAAAAAAATATCATTTCAAGATATTGAAATAATAAATCAATTCTCAGAATCATTTTCAATACTAAAATACATAAAAACAGTATATGGTATTTATTTTTCATTTAAGAAACATTACGGCTTGTTAAGGATGCCAAAGATCAAATAATACTCATGAAGGCGGAAAGGTTGTTTTCACTGCTTAAGTAAAAAAAATTCTGTTTTGTTATTTAGTAACACGCTTCGTATAAAAGGATTCCCTTTGAATGAGAT
This sequence comes from Viscum album, assembly GCA_963277665.1. NCBI lineage: Eukaryota > Viridiplantae > Streptophyta > Magnoliopsida > Santalales > Viscaceae > Viscum > Viscum album. The sequence goes on from OY728150.1 coordinate 688,742,782, forward strand.
GAAATGTAAAAGGGGTTTATACACTATATAAAATAAATTCGTGTATAAAACAAAATTTGGCTCTATGAAAGGAGATTGAGACGAAGTCCCTTACAAAGATCATTTTGTAAATAAAATAGACCAATTATGTGTATTCACTATAGGTACACATAAGTAATGTAAAAAATAAAATAAAGGATATATAAATTTATTTCTTTCACAATCATAGCATGATATAATTTAAAAGTAGGAGATTAACCCAATGAAAGAAAATTGGGTTAAAAAGTTACCTTACCTCGCGTCGGACTTGACTCGATAATTCTTTAATCTTCGGAATAATAAACAAAAGTTAATTTATACTTACTTAAGAACATTTTTCAAGTTTATTATATCACTTATTACAATTTTATAAACATTATGTAATCATATATGTTAATAACATTAATTTTGTTAATATTTGGTACATGAGTCAAAAATGAACACCTTATATTTACAAGTTGTCCATGTGGTCAATAGTCCATTATATCCAAAATGACATTAATTATTTATATATAATATATATCATATATATCTAGTATATATATATATTTATAATAGTACATATAATTTGGAGGTAAGAAATGAAATTCACCGTTCATGGAGACGGTTAGTCTTAAGTACGCATGAACTGTACTTTCATTTATATTTCTTATTTTAATGAAATAAAAACATAACGATACATAGGTGTATTATAATTCCAGTATAATATCATATATAATATCATTAAATACATCCTTTATACATCCCACATATGGAATTTATGAGTCATATCACTTTAAGGGGGAAGTAGTCCACACTTCCTCAAATGAAATTATCAAATTTACCCATAATGGAATCCATAAAGGTATGATATAAATGGAAAATATAGAGGCATAAAGAAAACATAATAATAATATATATCATATATAAATATATTTCCATCATAATGTCCACCATGAGAGGTGGTAGGAGATAATTGAACAATCATCATTTCGTGAGGCGTTAGTTTTCTATCAACAGAAACAGTATGTTCTTCACCATTAGATGGAGGTGTGTGTAAGTGTAGTTAAAATACTTCTCATAACAACATCCTAGTATATTTAGGTTACTGGTGTTTTTATAAAATAATGTAATAAAAATAGTTTAGGGTTTGGAGAAGTAAAATAAAAGAAAATAAAATAAAATAATTTAAGAGAAACGGTTACCTTTAATTTTGGTGACTCGCTTTGGTTTGAACCAAAATGGTTTCTTGAAGTGCCTTCTACATAAGTTATGGCTTATAAGTAAAGGATAGGGATATAGGGAGATTAATTGGGTAGATGTTGGATGAGCAAAAAGTCTTGAGATGTGTGAGTAATTGGTTAGAAATGGTCTCCTGTTAATTAAATCATAAAGGATTTCTTATAACTATTTGGGTCATTACAAAATAGTTCTATAAATATGCTTATTAAAAAACACATTCCTAAACTCTTATCATCTAGGGTAGATAAATTCCTCTTCTGACTTCATATTCATCAAATGAGTACACATTTGATTAACCCAAACAAGAACCTCATGGTCTATTCATTTGATAATGGAAAATCTATTTTTTAAAGAATTGATCCATTTCTCAGTAATAAGTGAATCTAATGACCTACTGAAAAAAGGTGGGTGTTTCCACATGAAGGTTTAATGGTTAGTCGTTTTTGTTGTTTATATTTTTGGGAATTAATCATTACTCATGTTATCGTTTATAGTTTGATATATTTGGGAGATCATGGAGACATGAATTTCAATACTAGATCCCATTCCATTTGGTTTCAAATGATTTAAGTCATTTCATTGTACACCACATTTTTTTCAAATGATTCCTCCAAGTTATAACAATTAACTAAAGAAATAATAGTGTGAGAATAAATAATAAATAATCTATGTAATAAATCAATGATAATGAAAATCATTAAAAATACTTTCCAAATCATGACACCTTCTTATCAATGTATGAAACTTTCAATTTATCGTATAACACATTGGTTTTTCATTGGATATCATAGGTTTTATCCTCTCATTCCCTATAACCTAATATCAATATATAACTAAACCATTATTTGATACTATCTATAAAGACTCTAGCATCTCATAAATAAATATGGCATCATTTAAATGGATGTTCAATACATATCATAATAATATATGACCTAAAACCATTATGGTTTTCCGTCTATAGAGACTAAATAAATAATGAATATATTTCATGAATGATCTTCAACATAACCCATTAATTTCATCTAAAATCGTAACCTTATTAGCCATATAATAATAAAAACTTTATTTATAAAATGAGGAAATGGAAATATATGAAATGTTTAGCTTATATTCTCAGTAAGGATAAACATGATAGTTATCAATTGATGATTATATGATACCATAAATATAAGGGTATGCAAACATGATCATGACTTATAATTACATACCCAAATATTCATTAACCATAAATCATAAGTCACATAATAAGGATTTTTATAACAAAATACATGATTTATAAAAGCATATAATCATCAATAATTAATCCTGATCTATGAGATAATACCATAATCATATGACATATGTCCATGGGATACACATAAGTATAGAAAATACTTTCCTTAGACAAGGTTCGTATCTAAGACTATAATATTGCACAAAGTCCCATAGTGGATTGATTTTACTCCCCATTCCAATAAATATTTCTAATAGTGTCCCATTGTGGATTAATTTAATTCTATGATTCTGAAAACATAGTGTACAAAGTCCCATAATGGATTGGATTCACTCCACATTCCCACAATAATTCTGGATAATGTCCCACTGTGTATTGGGTTCAATTTATATTCCATTTCATAGAATCTCCTAAGATATAAATATTTTCCCAATGAAATGGAGGGATATATAATTTTTGGCCCTCAAATTAGATAATTAAAACCATATATATGTGCACCACAAGTTCATAAAAATTTTCATGATTTAATAAAATCTTCATTAAACCATGGGAATAGAATGGGTTTCATAAAAACTTTCTTAGAAAATTATTATTATAATACATTAAAGTAAATAAAGTGGATTATATCATAAGATCATAAAACCATTGAAAAAAAATTCTTAAAGGGCTAGCCTGTATAAAACTACTTTCATAAAAGCATTAGAAATATACTTTAAAAACATGAAAAATCATGTTTTTCTTTTAGTAACATTTAAAGAAAAAACATTAATAAAAAATGGGAATACTATTATTTTTGAAAAATCATTATATACTAAAAATATAATGGTCATGATGGTTAGAAAATCCATTAATTCAGTAATCTTTTAAAAATATTATTTTCACACGTCTATAAAAAGTCAAATATAACATGCACATAAAAAATTATAAAATTTATTTATAAATTTTTTAAAAGTAAAGTTAAATATTGTTGTAAATTACTTTACAAAATCATTGTAAAATATAAAAGATAATTAATGAACATTTGTATAGAATATGGACATGGAAGGAACATATTCCGACTAAAGAGGATAAATAAAGTCAGTTTTCCATAAAAACATTTCTTCGGTATTTTTGAGTACCAAAGAGGGGAAATATAAATCATACTAAAAACCCTATGAATTTAAGTAATATAAGATAATTTATAGGTTTTGAGAGATAAATATCATATCATTTTATAAAATTTGAATCAATCATAAATAATCCCAATTAAAAGTATGACGGAAACATAAACTCTTACGTTAACTCTCCAATAGCTTCATACATCCTCTAACATCCTATAGAATAAAATTAGATTTATTATATTTTTATAAAAAACCCATGTTAATAATTATGATACTATATATCATTCCCTTTTTATTCTCAACCACCCATTTATTAACAAATTTTCATTATAATCAATATTTGCGTGTTAAAAATTATGTTTCCCATGCATGGTTTATTGTTATGGTTCTAGTACTTTACATTCCTTCATGGTTTCATAATCGTAATAATTTTATAAACATCCCATTAAATTTTTAGACACTTATATAATAATCCATGTAAGGTGATAATTAAAAACTAATTACATCACTTTATAGTGGCGGTAGTCATCATATATGCAAGGGTGAGGCTTTTCTTTATTAAATTTAAATAAAGGGAGATAAATAATAATTTATGATTAAATAATTTAAGTTATATAAAATATATATTTATTAAGTCTATATATATAACCATCCATGATAGGTGGTTATTAAATTTTAATTAAATCACTTCGTGGAGGTGGTAGTTCACATATACACATGAGTGATGCTCTCATTTTCTATTAGACGAAAATAATATCAAACATTATAGTATTAGTGAAATAAAAAAATGAATGTATAGTAAATATACGTATTTAATTATGTTAATATGGTTATATAATTTGTTTTTGTGGTTTTATAAGAAATAAACATAAAAGTGTTTGGTAATAACATATGCCTCTTCTATGAATATCATCCATTGAAAAACATCTTAAGGATTCTTGGATGGGTATTTTGAAAAGAACAGACTCTCTAATTCATGGATAATGGTTTTTAAAAGTAGTTGGAGTTAGATACTGTTTAATATAAGGTTTTTATGATGTGTGTATTACAGATAAGATGATGTTCCCTTTTATTATTGAGTTGAGCGACACCCTTGTAAATACCCATAAATTTAAAATAATATAAATTAAATTTCCTTGGAAAGTGGAAGAAAATTGAGAAAATCTAAATATAAAATAATTTAGGGTTATAATCCACTCAAATATTTATATATAGATAATATTTAATGATATTTATAGTTTTTATCTCTTAATTGACTCCATAATTAACAATTTTTTAACATTTACCATAATGATATTATTTTTACCATGGTAACAATTCATTAGAGAAAAATTAAGTGGAAATTATTAAATGTAATATATTATTATTATTTTTAATTTGGAATCTATTTAATATAATTGAAGTCCTTGAGGTGGTAGAAATTTATTTTTATATAAGTAAAATAAACATAATGAAAACAGGTTTTAGAAAAATATATTTATATATATAAATAAATTTACACCAAAAGAATTTATAAAATCGATCCCCATGGAATGTATTGGTTTATAGATATAAAAATAATATTTTTTTCGATTTAAAATCAATCCAGAAACAAATGTATCATTTTGGAAATTTAATTAAAGGGAAAAATGATTTTTTATTATAATATAATTTTACTTAGGTTTCAAAAAATCAATCATAGGTATTGAGATTTAAACATAACAGTTTTAAATTCAATATTTTATTCCTAAAAAAATACTTGGTAAAAAATGTTTAGTATATTTTTATCCATGATTATATCATAATTACTTTAGAAGAAATATGGTATTTGAAACACATAATTTCTAATATTAAAGAAAAACCAAACATTTTAGAAAAATATCAAAAAATTACCTTAAACTAGTTATGAAATAATAAATTAAAAAAATAATTTAATTTTGTTTTTGAAATTAATATTAATAGATTTTAAAAAAATTATTTTAATTAAATCATATCTATTATAAAATTATTTTTTTGAACAATACATTTTTGATGATATATGAATAATTAAATTGGTACATCTTATAATTGATTTTACAAATTATGATTCATTTAAATGTAACCTAATATATTTAAATTTGTATTTTAATAATGGATAATTATTTTTAGATAATGTTTTGATGCATAAAAAGCTATAAAATACATGAAATTTGTTTAATAGGAAAATATATTTTAAAATATTGGGGTGTTATAGGTATCCACTCTTAGAAATTATATGTGAATATATCTTCTGGATTTATCATGATACACATTGGTATACTCTTATTATTCTATATATCATGAATATAAATTTTTTCAACGCATAAATATATTGGTTCTCCATCATCGGAATTAAATGTACAACATTGGTCAAGTGATCAACAAAAACCAATATCGTATCACTACACTAAGGTGACCTCAGTAGCCCCATAGTGGCCTCATAATATTTATAATTAAGAATGATTAATAGTTACTAAATACTATTGGATCATAAGTTGTCGAACTATATAGGATTAGAAGTGGGGGATCAATATAGTAATCTTATTATGCCTTACTTCATTCCAGTCCACCAAAACATTTGGTCGATGTCTTGATATATCTTAGTCAACCCTAGGTGACCATTCTATTTTTAGTTGTTTGGATCTCACATTAAATACTCCTACTTTCTCATCATGATCATAACACTACCGCTGAGACATAAAATCACATCCTCTTCCTGAATCCATTTTAGAGGTAGCTCCCCAACTATATATGTTTTCGTTCACCACACATAAATATAAGTCCAAAATTTAAATATTTTCACCCTATCATAATGAAATATTTGATATATAAAGATGTTAATTAAACCCTACCCATGTACTCATAAACATATAGATTAAACTTATAAAAGATGATGACCAACAATGAATCATTTTGATACTCATGAACTTCTTGTGTTCACATCTCAAACTAAGAGAATTTAATACTTCATTTACCTTCCTAAGAATGTATAACATATCAAAATTAAAAGAACTATAGGTAATAAACCCACATATTCTGTTAATGTTTTAGTTTAGGATAGGAAAATATATATCAAAAATTAATATGGTTAGTTTAAACCATAAATATCTTACCCCAGAGATAATATCACCATTACTTCAATGACTACACAAATTATGAAAATTCAAGATCAAGGTTCATTTAATTATTCTTGTGAAGATAAAAATTATTGAACACATATCTAACCACAAAAAAAATCACACATCAATACTATATGAATCCAATCATCAGATGAATTATAATTCATAGTGTATTGCATTCATATCTTTGTGAGTTTAGGATTTAAGTTGATATCAATCTACCATTTAACTCAAGTAACAATATCTTATACATATCACACCACTTAAACATCATACCCTTCTTACTTAGGTCCATTACCTATGGATACAATTTGAATATGTCTTGAATAAACCATTACTAATATCATTACAGACCCAAAAATCTATGGATCTTTAAGATGTTATATGAAAAACCTAATAAATAACAACAACAAACTTTATAGGGTCTACTAATATTACCAACTCAAATATCCCATGACACATAATTCCATGATCAATAAGTAAAATATTTTGACCTTTTCATAGATATGATACACTCTCAAATTATTCATCTGGATATCTAGATACAAACCCCAACCCTTAAGTGTTTTAGATAATATAAGTATATCATCAATAAAAAACCACCATGTGGGGATCCAGATATATGTGGAAGATCATATTCAAAAAGGACACAAATATCACTGTTTAATATTTCAAACTAAATGGTATCATATGTAACTCATACAGACTATACCTTATCTAAAATTTAGTTAATATATTTATCTATTAATTCACTAAATAATGATGATAACATGACCTCAAATTGATCTTATAGAACCGTTTGGAACTCTTTGAGAATTCAATAGACTTCCAATACATGGAAGAGAATTTCAATTATTAATTATCACTTAGCATATCCTTACGTAATCAACACACAAGAATAAAATACCATTCTAATTATTTGTGAAAAATTGAGATCACAACAGTGTAATGATCATAGTAAAATTAACCCCATAGACTTCAGGTCCTATACGTAGAAATTTCGCTATGTTAACACCATTAGTTCCCTCCTGTATGTGCAGTCAGAACATGTTTTGTACCTAGTAATAAAATAATAAAAATTTAAAATTATGACTTTGTAGAAATACCAATAATTCTTTAGAAAATATATCATTATATATTTTTTAATATGATGAAATCCTATTTATTCCAACTCCTACCCATCCCCTAATGTAATAATAATGATATGGGTTGTAATCATACATAGTTATTAATGATCTCAAAATAATAAACCTACATGAAGATCCCACTCCTTGATAATGATAGAGAATCACCCCAAAATGAAAGAAATGATATCTTCCTCATGTATAAATAGATGTGTGATGTATAATAACTCAACTGATCTATCCAGGGGATCATATAGAAACTACTCATGTCATTTAGTAAAATAACCCATGGAAGTTGGTACCTAGTCACTACTATAAAAAATCTGTTGATTCTTTGAACACCCTCAAATAATTCCCCCAAATATGTGCTGAGGGTCAATATTCTTACTTCACACTTCAATTCCAAACCTATATCCCCAGCCAACTAAAAATAAAAAATATTTTATCACACTAGAATTATACAAAACTATTAACATGGTGTATGTCATTACGATTTTATATCCTAGTACTGATGGTCCCTCTCTATTATAAATTGAATTAATCTCAACTGAGAAAAGTTTCCTTGAACTTTCAAATCACTCATGAACTCTTGAAATCTATCTACCACACCATGTACATCCCTTATACGTAGAAACTTTCCCCTCTATGAATGATCAAAAATAAAGATTCTTGAATTCCACTCTTGGGTGATTCCACTAATCTTTCCTAATTTCATTGAGTCTGAACAACACATTTCTAATTACCCATATTTGATACAAGATAACAATATCTCTATAGCTGTCCCATATACTTTCATTATTGGGAATCCTATACTAGTTTATAACACTTAAATATTTTATTATTACTCTCTACATACTGATAATACTGAGGATGAGTCCTCCCTCAACAAATAAGAGATAAACCCTTACTTAAACCACCACATATACTACTACCATGTAAAGATACATCAAAATGTTTATTCATAATACTCAAAGACTCACTCACATCCTCGAAAAATATTTATATTTTCCTAGTAATCCACCCACTACTATTTTGCCTAGTGATTTTAGTATGGTTCACTTCCTATGTAAATAAAGTCATGTGGAATATATTTAACTATAATGGAATGGGGTTTTATAAACCTATGTTTATTTTTTTAAAACTTGTAGTGTTTTTAAAATCCAATAATTGATTAAAAAAAGTAAATACATAAAATTTATCATATAATACATCATTTACATATCTCTATGATTAAGATTCATAAAATTCCATTCCCACTCAGAATTTAGGGTTTCATCAATACACTACTCAGTAAAATAGGTCTAAAAATATTTCTAGGATTAACACTCATATAGGCTCAACTAAATAAGTACCTCCCTAAAATGCTTTGTTGGTCCCCAAATCATATATGTTCTGAGTTGTTTATTTTAAATGGATTTTGAATACTTTATTTTTATGGAGACTTCATTTTGGTAAAAAAATGGATTAAAATTTGGAGAGTTTGGACATCTCAAACAAGTGTTTTTGGACATGGTTTGAGGCTCAGTTGGAACCCCTGGTGTTTTTGGAGGCATCATAATATAGCTAGGTGGTCGAGATGCAGAAATTATATAGTACAACTCCATTAAGTATTTGAAGGGTCCTTCAGACCTTAATTGTGGTGACACCAGTTCTTCATGGCATATAGGTGGGGGTTTAGTCAAAGAAAGGTTTTGGCTTAATAAAATCATTCACATCAAGAACTAGGAGTTCATGTCATCAATGGACTACCTGTTAGCCCTTTAGATAATGAATGGGAAGCTGGGGAAGGTTCCCCATCCTTAATTTTTTTACATGATTAACTAGGGATTCAATCCATGAAAATTTCAAGGCAATGGTATTTCTCCTCTACCTAAATGTGTTCTTGTCAAGAACCAGTTGGTTCACACTGTGAATGGTAATGGGTGGTTATTTCTAGTTATGGTAAAATATATCTTTTCATGTTCGGGGGTTCTTTGGGTTTTACGTATTGTGCTCTTTGGAGAGAGGCCATTCAGTCTTCTCTTCCCCTCCCTTTTACATTAATCACTCTTTAGAGGGGATGCAATTTGGTGTGATATTGATGTGATAGAGGTATTATTCTTCCCTTTCATACTAATTTGGGTTCCCCTTAATCAACCTCATATTATCATGTTTTTTTTGGATTCATGAGATGATTTCCTCATAGAATCGTTGAATTATCCTTATAAAACCGAGATTCAGAATGTATTGGCTAGATGAAATATTTTTATGATACATGCACATTTCTTGTACACAAATTTTGGGAAGATAAGTTTCCCAATTGATTTTATTGTGGTTTTCATTAATTAAGTTTAATTTTCTATTGAAGAATTGATCTAGGATGGGAATTTTTTAATGATTGTGTTTGAGTGTGTTTTTGGAATGGACATAACCTTATTTCTTGAGGTTTTGGCAATCGAATTACATCTAATGAGTTTTTGATATTTTTAATAGAATTAATTTTTAATTAGTCATAAATATTTATAAATTAACTAAATAATAAATAATAAATTTAATATAATTAATAATTGTGTATTGTGGCTTCATATAGGATCTCATGAATTGATACAATACTTGAACAATATTGGTTAAGAGTCACCTAGATACATAGAAAAAGGAATAAATTTGTTATAAGGTAGGTGGTTCCTTGTACATACGCCTTTGGTAGTATGTATTCCTTTTATTATGGAATTAGATGTGTAGTATATCCACTGAGGGTTATTAAACCTTTATAAATTAAATCAATTATTTTATTTACATAAAATTACATGAAATAGATAATGTTCCAAGGATATGATGGGACTTGAGAAATGGCTTGATGCCCCAGATTCTAATGGTCAATTCCCTAACAATAATTGAATTCTTTGTGATATGCAGACCTAGAGGGGAGAGAATAAAATTAAACAATTGACTATAACAAACATGGATAGGTTTCTTGGGTCCCTAGAGTATATAAGGGTAATGAATTGAGATTTATTGGCCCATGTTGACCATGTGGGGATATTGAAATTCATTATAGATTTTTGGATAGTTGAGATGATCAGGGGGAGAGTGTTTGACCCCCACTAAGATGTCACTACCTTGGTGGTTAGACCATGTGAATATTGATTGATAGGTAGGGTGAGTGGACCAACCTATGAAAAATTAAGAATGAATATTGGGATTTTTTATTCTCTTAAGATTAATTCCTTCGAGGCTTACTTAGGATGACAGTGAGGCCTTGATATGATAATGAGGATAATGAAGGATGTTATAAATTCTAAGTGACAGGTGTTAGAATTTGAAATGATGACATGATAGAGGAACCCACGTGGGGTTGTCTGGAATGGATTATATCTAAGTAACCACATTGGGTGTCCCTATGAGATGTTCGCATTAGAGAGGGTGTTTATTATAAATGATTCATGATGATAGTTGTTGTAACCATTGAGACTAAATCCATTATATAATTCTAATATGGTTGTGATGATGATAAGATGTGCACTCAAGCGGATAACTTCATATTTTATGATGGTTTTAGGAACATTTTATAACCCATAAAGTTATTTTTTATAATATTTAGAGGATTAAGTAACTAGAATTCATTATATATTTAAATAAATGAAATTCTTTTGACATTCTAATTAGATCTAACCTACATTCCTACATCTATTGAACACCTAGGATTACCTATTGGGGTTTAACAGTCATTCTTTATAATGATTGGTTTCAAGGGATCACCTACTAGGGGATAAATTATATTCTTAATACCATTGAATCACTTAGGGTTTCCTCATAAGGATAAAATTTATTCATAGTAATAATATAATGCCTAGGAGAATAACATTTAGACTTTAGGTTTACATGACTTACTTAGACATTCTTCTTGGAATAAGTAATAATAACTGAAACATTGATTTCCTAGGGTAACCCTACAAGATTTATAAATAATTATGTATTATATTATATTCACTAGAACATAATCCTACGAATATGTTATTGAAATTGACACTACTATATTTCCTAGTACTTTCTCCTAGGAATCATATGTTGTCCTGATATTTTTTGGAATAGCACCAGATGATGTAGGTTTGATTTAATCCTGAGTGTCACATTAGAACTAGAGGATTGATGGTGGTTATTTAATTTCTTATTACATGTTATTTATTTATTTTTCTAATCATATCACATATATACGTGCAATAAATTTATGTGTTAAATACAGAACATCATTGGTTGTTCCATATAGATTTATAATCAAACCATACTTAAGAGTCCATACCCCTTGGGTACCTTATAAAATGTTCAATAATCATCGGATTATGTTTTGTGGAGGCCTAGTGTAGTATGAGCAAGTGAGATAACTCAGATGATACCATATATTGGGATGAGGTGAGCCCTAGGTATAGTGGTAGAACCACTGTGTAATTTTATTGTTTTTTTATTTATATTATGATTGTCCTTGTGGGTTATCTATCTTTATACACATGCATGACCATGAGTATATATGAGTTTATGATTTAAAGTTACATTTTCATATGTAATTGTTGTTTATTTTTTTTATTCTATGTAATCGTTTTTTTTATTATAGATATTAATTATAAATTTTTCTTATGATTAAATGCCCTGATATGGGAGTATAGTCTCCCCAATGAAACACCCTGAACCTCTAATACTAGTCGGCAACATCTAGCGTATGAAGAGGTATACCTATGTTCACGTGGAAACCCAATTTAATTAGTGGTGAATAATGTACAGTGGATACATCACAATTTATTATCAGATAGTTTATGTGAATGGTATCACATAGTTTATTAGAGGTTTAGTTTTGTCTTATTGTTTGGGGATATGGTAGTTTGGTGATATAAGAATGTGTTATATTTTAGGATGGATATTAGACTAGGGAATCAAAAAAACCTTTTTTATAGAAATTCAGGTTACTAGGGATATGATATTGTTGTTCATAGTTTATAAATTTATGGTTTTATAATTTCACCCATTATGACACACTTGAGTTTTAAGATTTATGATATATTATAGTTTTTATCTCTTAGCATAATGGTAATAGGTTGGTGTTCATATATCATTTGGCATATACCAATCACATGAAAATCATATTATTTTGTGTTATGTATATCATTAATTATGTGGTATGGTAGTTTAATGTTTTAAAAAAATTATATTGAATTTTCTGATATAAATTTTTGGTGGCCTTTTACTCTTCTATACTATAGTTTATCTTATTCTGATGATATGTCATGTGGATCTAAAATGAGTTTATCCTTGATGATGAATATGAATTATCTTGTATAAGTGATTCATAGTTACTCTAAATATGTTTTTGTAGGAATTTTATTCCTTATTGATAGACCCCTAGTGGGTGATTATGGTACTATTTCCAAAATGAAAAATTTGTTCAGTTATTTAAAATGTTTTCTTTTTTGTGGTATTATACATTACCAAACCATATAAAAATTTTCTACTCAACACGAATCACAATGGGATAATTTTGATATATATATATATAATTATATATTAGATATTGATCCATGAGGGGGTGGATACCATATATGGAGGACCAGTGAGGATTAACCTGAGATCCTGATTCACGAAAGTTTAGTTTCACATTAATATGTAGGGTGAGAATCCATAGCATTGAGTGGGTTGATGACTTAGAATTTGAATTAAATTATGAATGAAACCATATAGTGGGTATTTTAAATAATCCATTGATTTATAGAGATGATATATTGAAAATATATGTTTCATGTGTGTTACAATATATATAAGATACAACCTAATGGTTATACGGGAGATATTAGTGACACTTTTAAGATAAGACGATGAATATTAGTGAGCTGAGTGTTTTTAATGAGACAAGATATGATATATATGATGGTAAATTGAGAAAAGAGTTATTCTAGTATTTTTATTTATTTAGATACCTGAAACATGGGTAGATAGTTTGGGTTGTGATATCGGTACACATGAGGAGTTATCAAGTCTGTTATATGGGCATGGTAATTCCTTTAAATTTGGGATCAAAAATCAATTGAGGTGATTGGGTATCAATGTTTTTTTTCAAGTGAAAGACATGGAGAATTCTTGGCCCTATTGATTTTGGATACATATTCTATGGTGTAGTGAGGGAATGAGTAGATTCTCCTATTGTTTTAAACGATGCATGTTGGAAGCTAATTGTATAGTATAACTTAGCATGGTGTGATGTATTTAGTTTTGGAAATGAATCATAAAAGATATATTGGGTAAATAAAACTAATATATAGTGATTATGGTAATATATTTGTATTAGGCATTCATGTATAGTTTTTGGGGCATGCAACTAATAAGATCAATAATCAAAATCCATTATAGGGGTTATATAAGAGAATACACCAAATATGTCAAATGAAATTGAAATAAAAAGTTTTTATTATAAATGGTACTCATTTTAAATTTGGACTGATGAGAAAACTTATGTGGGATAATGAATGATGGAATTGATGAAAAACTTTTTTCCTTATTTCCCTTGGGTTCTGATTAAAAGTAAATTTTTTTGATCATGGTAGATAGGTTATCTGAATTGGGTTTAGTGAGGTGTTTTGAATGATTATAGTTGATCCTAGTAAGATATTTACTAGAAATGTGACCAAGGATTAGGAGTACTTATATGCACATTATGATGGAATCTATTGAGGTTATTCTCAGGCTATAAAATAAGTGAATCTATATGGGAAAGTTCACTATTGGCCACTGAAGGATGTGGAACTTATTATTGATAAATATTGGTGTGTTTCTTGGGTGAAATTCCTATATTCAAGAAATGGGTGGTAGTTTATGTTTCACATTGGAACATAGGAATTGGGGGTATATTTTCATCTGGTGATTATGTGTGGTAATGGAAAAACATGGGACTAGAAAGTACGACACCATATGGGTGGGGTCATGGATGTGGTGAGACTAGTCGGTGGATAGTGAGGGTAGAATTATGATTATGTTGAGTAGATAAATTTGATTGTATCTTGTTTTGTATTTAATAAAAATTTTGAGGTTCATATGTATTATTTGATGGATTCATTTCATTATCATTATGCTTTAGTTGTTTTGGAGGCATTCTGAGGGGGTAAAATCATTGATGTGCCAGTACTTGGGGTGAGAGAATTGTAGTGGATTTTTTTGTTTGGGGATAAAAATATGTAATTACATTGAAGTT
Organism: Viscum album; assembly: GCA_963277665.1. NCBI lineage: Eukaryota > Viridiplantae > Streptophyta > Magnoliopsida > Santalales > Viscaceae > Viscum > Viscum album. The sequence goes on from OY728150.1 coordinate 688,757,787, forward strand.
TTGGTTTATACATTGGTGGGGAAGTTTATAATGGTCATGTCATGCTTTGGAGAGCTAAGACATCATGATCAGGTAGTTGTGATGATGAATTGGCTGATGAGACAAAGAGTTTGAGAGAATGGAAATATAGAGATGGTCTGAACGGTGATGTTTCATAGAGGATGATGTAGTGTATTGGAAACTACTTATAGTGGGTTTCTAGACCACGGATATTTTTTTGGGTGGAATTTTGAATGGTGAGGATCACCATAGCCAAAAACTAGACTTTGTAAGTTTAGAACTATAATGGGGAGCACCATAAGTTAGAATAATTGATTGATAAAAAATTGATGTCTCTCGTTATATAGTAAAGGGTAAGCATTGCCTCATTATTTTAGTGATATTAAGGGTGGTGGTTTGGTCATTAATGTAATGTTCACCTAATGTTCGATGTTTTCAATGGACTCTTGGTTTTCATTTGAAAGTGTATAATGAAAATATAGTTATGAATTCATGATTGAGATAGGGTGGGATTAATGGTCAAAATAGCATTGAAGATTCTTGGGGATTATAATTGCTATACTATGGAGGTTATAAACACGTATTCTATTTTGATTTGTTAATTTTAGAGGGAATTTGAACTTTTTATTTTAGTAGGTTGGAATATTTTGAGAACTAGGAATAAAATAAGAATTAGGAGTGTTTGGAATTGTCAAACCGATGTTTTTGGATATGGTTTGAGACTTAAAGGAAACACCAGGTGTTTAAGTATGAATAAATTTAATTTATGGGTAGTTGATATGATAAAATTTTATACCAATATTTCATTTATAATGTGAAGGTAAATTCACACCATAAATTAAGAATAAATATTTTATTCGTGGTGTAAAATTAGATGTTCGATCCTCGAAGGGATTCCTCTACAATGAGTTATTCATGTCATGAAATAATGGTCCATGTTGTGAATAGCCTTTGAATGGGTATTTCAATAGATGAACATAATATCTGGGGGAGTATCTCCTTCCACAATCTATTCACTTCATTACCCAAGGTTTCACACTTTGAAAGTGTTGAGGTAAAGGGATATATCCTCTTCCTAAAGGCATTCACATTGTGATATTTCTTGTTCACACCATGGATGATATTGGATGGTTCTTTTTAGATGGTGGAAATATGTATTTTCCATGTTGGTGGTGGGGTGATTTATGTTTTAGGGGTTTAAGGTGTTGTGGATATTCCATTTGGCTAGCTCTCCCCTTCTATTGATTCCACTTTTATCCACCTTGGGATGGGATGTAATTGGTGTGATTTTATGAAGACAATGGTACGATTCTTCCATTTTATTCATGTTTCTGTGTCTCCTTCATAACACTCTTGTTATTGGGTGTTTTAGTTAGGGTTCTGGAGATTATACCACAATATTGTAATGGAATAATCTGGATATGAGGGGGATTCAGTGTAGCTTTTCTAGATAATGTCATGAGACTATGTTTTCACATTATCGCACACCATTTCACTGAAGGTAGGTAGTATGAGAGTTTTCTTGTGATATTTTACCTAAATTATGTAAAATTAGTCATTTAATAACTATTGTATGATGGGGATACCATGTGGATTAGCTTTAGGTGTAGGTTAAAAGTGCACCACACCTTATTTTTTGAGGTATTAGTTTGTGGATGTACCATAGTGAGTGTTTAAGTTCTTTACATAATTGAACTAATTTTAAATTAATTATATATTATGATAAATGAATTGAATTATTAATTATAAATCCATTATAATTAATTATTGGGTATTTTTCTTTGATATAGGTGATTTGTAGTGGACATGATGCTTGGACAAGCTTGGGAGGGAGTCACTAAGCTACGTACTAAAGGGAATAACTCTTTTTTGACGTAGGTGGCCCCTCTTATAAAACACTTTGGTATTATTTAATCTATTATTATGGAATGTGATTCATGGTCTCACCCTTAAGGGATATTGACCCTTTTAAATTACGTGGATTTATTTATTTAAATGAATTACCGTGAAGTAGTTAATGTAGCAAGGTATTTAGGGACCTTTGGAGCTATCTTGATGCATCAACCTTCAATACACAATTCCTATAATATAATTAAATTATTTGTGTTATATTTTACCAAATTGGTGATAATCTAAGTGAATTAGTGATTGTAGAGGACCTAGATAGGTTCCATAAAAACCTTGTGTATGGAAGGCTGGTGAATTATGATCGGTTAGATAGAGTAGACCATGTGAGAACCCTGAGATCAATTCGAGCCTTCTAGGTATTTCAAATGGGAATGGAGTGAGAATTCCTCCACCAATGAGATGTGAGTACCTGAATGGATGAACCCTATAGAGATTGATAAATAGGTTAGCTGAGTGGACTGAACTAAAAGTATTTGGGAATTGATACAATCCTTTTATCATCTCTTAAGAGTAATGCCTTTGATTCTTTCTTAGGAGGCCAACGAGGCCTTGGTAGGACTATAAAGATATTGATTGATGTTATAACCTATATGTTTTTTTCATTACTTTGAGATATGAGAACAAGATAGGGGATCCTATGTGGGGTTTTCTGGCAGAGATGAGACCAAGGGACCCTAGTTGGTGCCCAAATGAGATGTTGACCTTATAGAGGGTGTATATGGGAAATCAATATTTATGATTATAGGTTTCACCATTGAACATAAACCAATGATGAGAACCTATTATGGTTGTGATGATTATGGGATGTGAGACATAGAGGATGGAATCATGTTACGAGACTAGTTTAGGAAGATAGTTGACCCCCTCAAGATATGATTTTTAATATGTTATGATAGGAACATACTTCCCTCTAATATGTATTTATTTACATAGAATACTTTCGAGGTTCTCCTGGGATCTGAAAATCATGTATTCTTCTTTGAAATTTCCATGATTACATATTAGGGTTTGGTTTTCAGGAATGACGATTATTGATCTCCTTATATCACCTCCTAGGGATCAACATTATGCAAGATACTATTGGATCTCAAATGATTTCCTCATTAGGATCTAGTTTATTCTTGATGATTATGGAGTACCCAATACATTGCTATTCATCCATCTGGTCTACAAGATTTATATATAATATATCCTTAGAATCAATGAGGATATGAAATATTTTCATTACATAGGGTAACCCCTTAGGAAATGATATGGATAACTGATACTGTTATATTTCCTAGAATATGCTCTTAGGAATCACACTTCATGATAAATACAACTATATTTCCTTATAATTTCATCTATGAATCATCCAGAGGCCTAAAATTTTTTGGAAAATATTTTTGACATGCTCATAAACATTTTCACTCCTACTAAATATTTTTTGGATGAATTCTAGGTGTCATGTTAGAACTTGAGGATCAATTGTGGTTATTTTATTTATAAGTTACCACTATTGATTTTTTTATAGAGAATATCACATGTTTATATAATATTAATATAATATTTTTGTATAGTTACATATTTGGGATGACCTATAATGTTATACTTACACTCTTCATGGGCATTCATGACACTTGGGTATCCAAGAGGATCTTTACTGATACCATATTTAGGTAAAGAAGAGTCCTGGTGTAGCATTATTAAGAAAGACAACATATATGGGATTAGAGATATGGATGAGGTGAGTCTCATGTATGGCTTTAAATCCGTAGTATTGTTTTATTCATTTATTTATTTTTGTTATGAATACCCTTTTTATTGAACAGTCTTTGTATGATTTCATGACCAGGGTACTGTATTAGTGTATGCTTCCACAATATATTTGGATATAGCATTGTGGTTTATTTATTTTCTTATATGTACACTAATTATTTATTATTGATATTGTTTGTTAATTTGACTAGATATTATGCTCTCTGATATGGGGGTATTATCACCCAATAGTAACTCCCTAGATCGAAACTAGTATTCAACAACCCCTAACATATGAGGTGGCATGTGGGTGGTCATGTAGCTTCCCAGCCCAGTTATTGAAGAGTAAACTGACTTGGGGATATCAAAATATGTCTTTTACTTCATTCGACTCTACAAAATGGTATCTATTCAATAAATGATTCTACATTGAGAGTGAATCCAAAACTATGTTACATGTGAAAAACCCTCAAATTGAAAAAGGGGTGGGTAAAAAAATTTGAAATCCCTCATTTTATTATATATAAATAGATCTCCTCATGAAACCCATTGGTCCATTGAATATTTAAGCTAAATAAATATTTCTCAAGGGTACTTGTATATAAATTAATATGGTACCATTTTTGGAATGTAAAGATCATCCCAAAACTCCTTGTGTTTGATCAATGATTTTCATGGTGTCATAATTGTGAAATTATAAATTCACAACTCATTACAATTCTATCACATTTCTTGGTATAATAGTTTAAAAAAAATACTAATCGTGAATGTTTCCTTCTAACCCATACAATCTCTATAGGAATAATGATATATTATAAAAAAAGAAACCCTATGAAAAACTAAAATTCCCCATTATTTAACACATATAAAAATGGTTATAATTATATATAACCACAAAGTAATTAAAAAGCTTATCAGTAACTATATGTTAAGTCAAGTAATGTTCCACCAGTAACTTATATAGGATAAAAAAATATAAATAATCATTAACATTTTAAATAAGCAAACCCATAATAAAAATTAGCTTATCAATTATTTATAATCATATAAATTCCATTTGAATCTTACACACCAACGATTATTAATGAACACACACCCTCTTGCCTCCCCAGTCTTAGATAAAAATAATTACATTAAATCACACCCATAATTCCATGAAATCAAAAAAACATAAAAGTACTTATAACCATGAATCACCATCCCGCACTTTAGTGACATAATATTTCCCCATATTAGTGTTATATAATCATAATGGGGTCTAAGAATTTATTCCAACAACTCTTATATCATGATTCCATGACAATAATATTAAAATAAAATAGAAATGTTTTTTTGATACAACATTGTCATATCACATGACTGGACGGCTCAAATAGGTCATGTTTCAAGTCATCACATGACCTTAACTACAACTCCCTATATGCCAATGTCTACTGAGTAGTGGAAATTCTCTATAGATACTATAGAGAGACTATACCCTTTAACAAATAATATTAAATAATAATTAAATAATATTAAACATCATCCTTAATTATATGATGAAATATAAAAATTATAGTTGTATGTAACCATAAAAAATACATAGAATAATATAATTAAATATATACCCAGTAGGACGTCATACAAGCCATTAATTAGATACAATATAACCTAATGGGTAGATCATATACAAGATGTAATCCAAAATATAAAAAATAATAGACATATAAACAGAAAACAATTATAAGGCCTCTCCTGATCCAATCATAAGATCTAAGACAACTATCACTGGTCATCCCAAGAGTGTTTAGGCATTTCCATTTCCTTCATTATAAACCATGAATTTTTATTTCCGACTCTGTTACATGTAAATTGTTTGAAGAATTTACTCAGTAGGCCACTAGCAGTGCTGTCCTTAAATAAATCTTGTATATATGGGTGAATTCACAGTGTGATATGGAAACAATGATAATAATAATAAATATTTGTTGAAGAATTATGTGATAAATGATAAAATTGTTGATAAACCATTATTTGTTCATCTAGAATCATATTTTATTTTAAATAAATCTAAAAAAGGAGGAATTGATTCCCCTACACCAGCAATATTGTAACCAATCTAAGACACTTAATTGGATCCAATAAAACATAATTAATCATCTTGGTCGAGAAACAAGGTTATCATATGCTAACCCACATAAATACCACATATATAATATACTAGGTTAACCTACAATGAATCACAAAGAACACCATATATGAGATAATATAATAACCTTTACCATCCCATCCAATCGCCACAAATACCAAAATATTAGGGTGGACTCAACTGACCCATCCTCACTCATCTAACCCCGTGATTGACATATATACCTTTAATTAACCCTTGAATGCACTAAAATAATTTACTAAGATACCAACATAATTTAAAGTTTATATCTATATATTACTAAATCTACCTTGGCTACAACTTTCATGACTTATGGTACCACATCATCCCCAATATAATGAAGGTCATAAAATATCGACAACTAACCGCATTATGATCGCAAAACAATGAAAAATAACCACTATCCCAATACAAAAATATGAATCCATCATTAATGAGTGATTATGTATCCCTCTCATCGTCCTGTATCCCAAGATAGAGGAAAGGGTTTCCCTTTCAGGTTCTAATTCCTTGGAATCTCAACACATTACCTAATTTATGTTGCCATTCAAAACCACACAATAAAACTATATATCTCATGGTACCAATCATAGTATATATATATATACCATGATAATTTCTTAATCTTTAAAGATACCAAATTTGGTTCCCTTATGGTCATTTTTATTCTCCCCCAAATACCAACATATAAAATATCTCATGAAACTCATATAAAATAATGGGATAATATAAGGATCACATAAAATGTACTCAAAATATAACCTTCATGAAATATAATTAAATTATATTTATATAATGAACAATAATAGTAAAATTATACAAAACCCCCAATTTAGTGATTTTTAACGAATAAGAAGGGGTTAGTGAGAAAAGCTAAAAATATTTATCCAATGTAGGTTTTATATAGAAATAGATTATGAAAAAAATATCAGATAGGAGTTTATACTAATATTTTTAGGAGGATGAGATTTTTTTTAGAAATAATCATCGGAAATATGGGGTTGATATGAAAGTTGAGGAATGTAAAAGAAAAGTCATTAAAAAGGGATTTAAAAAAAATAGAAAAATAAAAACAATAAAAATGGTTTGTTGGGGTCACATAAGGACTTTGATGATACCTACAATCCTTTTTTGTGGGACACTGTTTTTTTACTCACCAAAAAACCAGTAATTAATTAGTGAACCACTATATATGGACACTCAAAGTCTAGTGGCCTATCATTAAAAAATTTATGGAAATATTTTACCTTTTAATATATTCTACATCAACATTTTTTTAATTAACATCCTCTTAAAACTAATATCAATGTTATAATACAAAAAACGACACATTGAATGATTGAAAAAATTAAATTTATACCTCAGTAAAAAATTTAATTATGAAAAATTTGTTTACTAATTTAAGACCATATGGATTTTCTATACGGATTTATATTTTTGTGACATATTTTTTTCCAATAAATAGGATTTAGAATGACATGTTTTACCAATATAAAATACTTTAATTTGGTTGAAATTAAAAAAAACTCAAAGCAGTCGTGATCTATCTTATTTAATAACAATATACTAGTTTAGTTACATATCTCTATGATTTCCCCTTGGGAATATACCATTTTTAATGAATATGTAAGCCATATGAAAACATTATGGACGCAATATATATATAATCTGTCAATGCCTCATAATCATGATGAGTTGGACCATGACGTATACACTCTTACATTTGAAGAAGTTTTCATTGCCACTTTTAATGAGTTATAGTAGTTGAATATTATAATAAAACAAGGAAAATGACCTATATTAATTAGTAATACATACATATCAATGAGTTTGATTCATACATCATGTTACTCAAGAAAAATTATAATTTATTCACCTAAAATTACATGGAAATATCCAAAATTACTCTATTGGTGCTTATTTATCACCTAGTCCTATCAACTAACCACCATCATTATTTTTAAATAGCGTGAGTGCTGCAACCATCTCATGGTTCCATGGGTGAATCTTAAGTGGATAATTTGATCAAATAAACATCATCATTATTTTTTGATATATCAAATAGATGGTCAACATTATACAAATCAAGAAGAAGAATATACATATATGAATTTTTATCACCCTTTAGGACTTCAATATCCATTACCTAAAGGACTAATTTCTTATTTTAATCCTATAATTTATAATTGATATAATAAAAAAAATTATGAGATTTTTTATATGGATGGATATTTCAGATATATTTGAACACAAATGTTCTTGATGGATGTTGGGGATATATCATTCAGGATACCCCTAATTGTGTACTTATATATATTGATACACTTTAGTAGAAATAATATAAAAGGTAAATTCCAATAAGAAATTTATTACATCATCAATGCCCTCATAATCATGACCATAGAGAGATATATAGATGAAATGGTGTTAAAATCACATCAATGTATTTATCACTTAACCAATCTTAGGGAAGGGTTTACTGTGATACAAGAATATAAACTCATTTAAATGAAATTTTAATGTTACCTCAGGGATATTAATTTTGATTGAGGTCAGGTATGGAGGCAAAAAGGATTATATTAAGAAAATTAATTTAATTATTGAAATTCACAATCAATTAAACTTATAATAACTATGATTATTCTTGGATCTTCAACAATATTTCTTAATATTCTATCATGAATCTCATTAGTAGTTTTTTTAAATTTATAAAACTGATTAAAATAGTGAGGAACTATAAGTGGGGATAATAATACCAAATTTAATTTGATAGAATTTTATTTTTAATATAATTTAAATTCTATAATATTGATGTTTCATATAAAATTAAAATCACTCATACTCTATACAGTACCCCTAGATCAATCTCTATGTTCTCTAATATTCTAAAATATAGATAAAAAATAGAAAATAAAATGTAATGCCACATTTAGATGACATTAAATGCTAACATAAGGTAAATTCATATCTTACATAACTTCCTTTCCTTGGTATTTTTTGTTAAAAAGTTACAAAACTTCTTATAACATCAGCTATTTTATTTTTATACCATGTTGAACCAATTAAGAAAATTATAAATTTATAGAATTTGTCTAGAAGACTATTCATTTAGTTTTTTATTCTTCATATATTTTATACTAGTATATCCCTCATAGGATAATTGAAGGATAAAAACTGGATAACTACCAAGAAGCTTATATAAGACTAGATATACTTACATTAGATGTATATTTTTAAAATGAAGTGGTTTTCATTCTTGATGAAACTTACCTAACATTGTAAATATAATTCTTTAGTATATCTATTAGCCTAAATAATAAGAGGATACATAACCCTATGTTTGACAGGGTCGACCTCAAATTCATCTATGTATCCACTATAAAGTCTCTCATGTTGTATTTATTCTTCGTATTAGAGTTTTTTATTCCAATACTGAAGTAGAATAACTTGGAAACATGATTGATCAAGAGTCATCCCTTAAAATATTTATCAAAAAAATTAATGTAACGGTTAAATTATAGTTTATGATCAAATAGATCAATTGGTATTATTCTGAAAAGAACAATGAATTGATATCACTTCCTGATAAATCTCAATATTTCATTTCATTCTACAGTACTGATCTAATTTTACCTTTAATAATGAAAATGTGTAGTGATCAAGTGGATTCACTATTAAACCTAGATACAACCCTCATTTTCCCAATCCAAGACAAAATGATAATTTATGTGGAACATCAGAGAGTTGTGGCCCCTTTCATCACTAAAGAGTCATAATATGTAGATAATATCAATATCACATCTCATCAATAGTGATCCAAAAAATAAAAAAAATAATGAGAAGACTGATTGGATGTTCATGATGGTATACCGAATCCAAAATGGGGCACTTATTTAGGATAATTATGATTGAAGAAATTGTTATATGGGTGATAAATATTTTCTTTTACAATGTCCCAAATTAAAAAAATACAATCTTTAAGCATAGCGATGTTAAGGTCCTTCTATAATGAATCAAATATATAAATATTCATAAAATAAAAAATAAATTCCATGTCAACACATGTGGTGCCAAAAAATGGTGAAAATTATCTTCCACAAAATCATGAATTCTTTGGTGCTTCTATACCACCATAATGTATGACTTAATGGAATTCCCAAAGAAGCATCATGTGTATAAAATCCAATCCAAAATATTTTATAAACATATGGATCTATCAAATGATATAGAGTACTCATTGCTATTTTTCATCGGTGGGGGGATAGACTTTATGGGATCATACACTTCAATGTTTATTTAATAGTTCGAGTTTATCATTACTTCTACCAACTTCTCCAAAATTTGGATGAATTAGCGAATTTTATGGAGATCTAAACAAATTTCATTGTTATATTTGAAAATAAAATATTATTAATATATTTGGAGTTTATCATGTCATCCTTATTTATAACAAAACATTTTTTTATATGAGTTGATAGAGATGTGTTCAAAATATAATATTCAATTAAATCACTCTTCTGGTTATCATGTGACTTCCAATGTATAAATAGAATCTTGAAAAATACAATATTATGTGTCCTATAAGATATATGGATTCGGATAATTGATTTTTTCTAGATAATCATCTTGATTCTCTATGGGCATATCACACTACTATGTATACCCATTCCCAAGAGGCTTCAAATTACCTGGTGTATAAAATCAATGAATTGTATCACATTGAGGTATATATATACTCACTATAAATAATTTAGCTTGATTAAAAGACTAAATATAAATTTTTATATGTTTATTTTTACATGTTTAACCACTCGCTGAAAATATATTACGAAGAATGTATAACCTCAAGGTCCATTGAAATCATGCGGCCTAATAATTTATCATGAAAGATTTACTTATATAATGTTTCCATAGTTAAATTTTGTAATTTATAAAGGAACAAGAAGTACTATAAAAAATCATCCGAAATTAGTAACCATATAGACAAGACCCTTAAAAATTAAAATTAGTACTTTAACGTATCATACTCTTTTATCTCCCTTGATGAAGAAAACATTTCGCTACCACTGTGATATTGTTCAATAAGTGCCACACATATTTATTCACATATTTCTTTTTCTTCTATTCAATTGTAAATTAAACATCATCGTATATTAATCCTTTCTATATGAACCTAAACTACATGGTTCAATGGTTTCTTCTATATTACTTCAAACTACATAGTTCATTGCTCTTTATCACAATACATTAAACTTCAAAGTTTCTATGTCATTTCAAAAGGACCATGAACTATGTTTTTTATATTTCCTTAACAAAAGGAATTGAAATAAATGATTTTAAATTATTATAATATTATAAAAAACTATATTATATATTTTTTCTTACAATATGATGTAAAACTACATCATATATGTGTTTTTATGACATGACATAAAACTATATGGTATATCTTCCAAATATACTATATGACTTTAAACTAAAATACAAATAATCATCCTTGATTCATGAAATTAAAGTGCATAGGACCATACACCATCCACAGAGCCCTGATCAGTATAAATATCCTTTTTGGAATATTTATTCACATAGGATTCACTTCTTCGTGCTAGTGATTTCTTTTATTTCACATTGAAGTTAAGATTTTTTCTTTATTCACTTTGAGGACAACTTATTCTTCATAATTAAAATTTAAATTAAATCATATATATAATAATTTTTGTATTGATTCTTATATTCCGAAAATATTTAGTGTTTATAAGACCCCTTTACATGGTCCCAACCGTATTCATTTTCTACCTCTTTTCTTTACCAGTATTGGTATAATACCCATATACTAGTTTGTAATTTTTTAAAATGATGATTCCTTTCATCCATAGAAATATAGTGACACCCAAAAAATATAGTTTGAGGAATATCCACGATTCATTTGAGTTAACTATCCTTGGTATTATCAATGCTTAATTTCCCTCAACATCCATGTTTGAGTGATTTTTTACTCTTCCCCTTCGAGGCATTCCCCTTGAATTACATTATAAATTTCCCCACTTATTACATTTTTTTAAACCACATTTTCCTAGAAAATTCACTACTATTTCTCAAAAACCCAATTTTTGTTCATATTTCCTTTTTAATGTAATTTGAACTATATCTTACTTTATTCATAGTTTTATAACCCAATGGCAATCAGACCCCATTAAAATTACTTTTTTCATCCAAAATTCATCATATCTTAAAATTATTGTGTTGTTTTAAACCTATCAACACATTCATGGATATTAGTAATGGGTATAATATCTTATTTGAAAGAATCACCTCATATAAAATTGAAGACACATGTGCCAAATCTCAACATGTTTATAACTATCCAAATAACATGTCCTAAAAATAATATATTTTAATCAAATATTTCATTGGTAGTATAATAATGGATCTTATAAATGAAATGAGGTTAGTGGATATTCTTAGATTTCATAACCTTAATTCTAATGTTGTGTAACAAAACCATTGTTTTAGATTAGTTTATTGAACATCCTATCTATATCCACTGTAACACCCCAATATTTTAATGAGATAGCTTTTTTTTTCTTCTAAATTTCATTGATGTCTTGTGTTGTACGCTACACCAAGATAAGCTTGTGTAATACGCAACACTGGATTTTCTTGTGGTATATGAAATGCGATGCATGGATTTTGTTACAAAAAATTTTATGTTAATTTGATAAAATTATTTTCACACATGACTGAGTATAAGTTAACAACTAATTATTATTAGTTTACCTCATATCCTAGTCATTATAATCGCGAGTATGAACAATATTAATGTTCTTCTGAAATATATTTATATGAAAATAAGTGAGTTTATAAAATAATAAAATCACTCTTGATGGATTTTATTAATCACATTTATGTTTAATAGATTAAATAAAATGTTTAAAAATCATCTTATATGTTTTCTAGAAATGTTATAAGAACAAATTTAATTTTTTGAATAAAAGAAGTAAGTTTCAAAAAATGTAGTTTTACCTCCTTTTGATTGCGCACCGATTTTAAATCCAGTTTTTGAAACTTTTTAATTTTCTATTTAACTATATAAAAATTTTATTTGGATTTGGGATAAAAAAATCACTTTGGATGTATTTTTCATATTTTTCTCATAACTTTCATTTTTTGATAAATAATAAAAATACACTAAATTTTAATTGAAAACAATTTTTTTTCATCAAAATAATATATACAGTTAAATTATATTATATAAGTATTTTAAAGTATAAAGAGAATATATTTTTATCAGTTAATATAATTTATGTAAAAGGAATTAATTTTACATTGAATTTTGATGTAAAAACATTTCAATATTTTGCTATGTTGAAACATTTATTACATGTTTTTCATTCCGACAGTGAGATTAATTTTAAATTAATTATTTAATCTTATATGTATTGAATTTTTAAATTATATTCCATATTTTTAATTTTTAGTTTCAAATTATGTAAATATAATTATTTTATTTTTATGCATTATGAATAGCAACATTAGTAGTTTTATTAATATAATAAAAAGGAAAATATGGTAATTAAGGGTAAATATAATGTAATATAATTACTTTAACACTTCTAAAAATTTTATTTTATGATTTATTATTGAACTAAAACATCCTTGGGTATAAATGATACCCTTTGGAAACCACTTTTATGATATTAGGATATTTAAAAAGTTTTATTTAAAGAATCGTTAAATATGTCTTATTCAAATTTTAATATCTAAATAATTCCTAATATAAGGATATACAGAATATAAATTAGATTTTGAATACTCATTTGAATGATAAAATGGATTTTATTTTTCATGGTAATTTGTTTTGATTTTAATGAAATAAATAATTTCCTTAATGGTTTATATATTGATGATAAAAAAATTGTTTAATTGATGAAAAATCAATAAAATGATTTTTATTAAATTAATAATAACCATTAAAATACAAAAACACTTTAAAAAATATTATTTATTTAGTATAAATCGACCATAATCATCCCGTGGTCGATTTATTGACCTTTTGGGGCCTTGTAGAAGAGATTATGACAGTTATATTATTTTATTTAAAGTATTGTCAAACCTGTCACATTCATGTTTATAAGTATAACATTTTTAATAATGAATTTTCAAGAATATATATTATAATACCATTATTATTATGAAATATAGTATATTTATCTTCATCCTAGTTTTTTTTATTTTTTATGTATATTCAAAAAATAAGTTTATTAAATAATTACACAATTTTGATGTTGAAATTATTTTATTAATGGAAGTATCAAATTAGTGTTATTAAAAATATTAAAATAAATATAATTGGAATAATTAATATATTTAATTAATTTTATATATTACATTGACCCTATATATATATGATGAAATATTTGGTTTGAGGATAACATCTTATCTTGATATTTTTAAAAATCGAAGAACTGAATATTGTCAAAATTGACACTATTGTTGTTCTGTCAAAATAATATTTTTTAAATTATTTAATAATCATAATTTTTTGAAAAATATATAATTAATATTATATGGTCTAAAACATTATAAACTATTTAGTGATAATATAATTGAAATCGTATAAGTAAATATTTCACCCTTTTAATATTGAAATATTTGTTGCCCTAGTTAAAATGAAATAGAATAACTCAGTGAAAAATTAAATTGATAATGTTTAAATGGGAATAAAAACATATTTAAAATTTACTGGTTGATGATATTACAACCTTTAATAATCTAATATTTTAAATTTGGAAATTTTGGGGGGTTTTTTAATTGTTTTTAATTTTTTATAAATTAATACTTTTGGAGATTCCAAAAGTGCCCCACACCTCAATTATAAAAAGGAACCTCCTCCCTCACCTCTTCACTTCACATGGAGCCTCAAATATCGACCATAACATACCAATTTACTTTATAAACTTCCATAGTAACATTTCATAGGTTTTGGTCTTCTCAAAAGGCCAAATCTTGTGTCATTAAGTGTAGATTTAGAGGGAATACGTCAAAGAAGAGGTAATCTCCACTACCGATTCTTTCAAATTATTTCTTCTTATACTTACTATTAATGAGTTGTTTACATTTTAAAGTAATAAATCCAGTATAAAATATATTATTAGATTATATTATGGTTATTTAATGACCATATTAAACCTTTTATCTGTCCTATGAATAACCAAATCACAACACTAGCATACGTACGACTTACCGTCTCCACGGTACGGTGTAATATGTTTTTCACAAACATCTTACATGGATGGGTATAATGATAGAAATAATATATATATTTTATTATTATAACATTATATGGATTATTTAACAAAATATATACCATACACTTCCATGTTATTTCACAATTATTGGAATAGTATTTCCACTTGTGTGTTAGTATGACATACCGTCCCCACGATATGATGCGATTAATTCTAAAAGATATTCACTAAAGAATGATTATATAAATGAATTTAATGAATAAATCTGACATATATTATATTAATATAATTATATAAATAATATAACTATAACATATGAACAAGAATTGTAACATATTTGATAAATCATGCGTCTGAAAATGATACCATTTATACACGAACAATGAGAAATAATTAAATGATATTAACTAACATATGATAATATGATCATATATGATATCGCAAAAATGATTATTATTTTATAATAAGAAAATGAAATTATTTAAATCATTATATAGGATGTTCAGTTACAATCAAAGGATATCATACAAAATGTACGAGATAATTTTACAATCTCATTATTATCTAAGATTGCAACTATGTACCTATTTACTAGGGTATATTTACCATCCCCATATGTTTTTCCTAAATATTTAATATTGTTTATAATATTATAAGAATTTTAATGTAAATTTTACCCATTAGTTAATTCTTATTAAATGGTATCAAATGAATCTTTTTTCATTATTTTATAGGAGATACTCTTTTAGTTTTCTAGAAAAAGTACGAGGAGAATGGTTTTTTAACTTATACGGCATGAATTTATTTTTATATATTTATAAAACCTTATTTCCATGAAGCATAATATAACTAATTTCCAATTTAATTTCAAATAAATTAATTATTTAAAAATTTCATGACATTTTGAGAAAAGAAAACGTTTTTGAAGAAGAAAAGTTATTTTCATTAGGAATTAATTTTAAGTGTCATATAAAAATTATTATATATCTATGATGGAATTATTTAATTGGATTATGTTTCAATTATAATATCCTTATTGTTCTAATGATTTTAGTGTTTTTATTATGTGATGACATTTATGAAAACGTTTTGTTTTATGTGGATTATGGTATGGTGGAATGATGTTAAAAGAAACCCATTTGATTCCTTGGTTTGTGATGAATGATTTATGTTATTATGGAACACGTAAAAATGATTTCATTATGAGATGGGTGGGACCAATATATCAATCCAATTAACTTGGTAAAGATTTATATCTTATGTGATAAACATGAATGGAATAGCTAGTAAATCTGGTTCAGTAATATAGGGTTAGAATGACCGGTATGTCTCATTCCGTAATACAGGGTTGGAATGGCAAGTAAACTTGGTTCAGTAATGAGCTTTGTCCACTATAATGGTCTTTTAAGTGATCCTTTGATAATATGGAAATTATTTTCAATGTTAATGTTTTTTTCCACAATTCCGTGTTTTATGCCAATGCTATTTTCTCATGGCTCTTATTCAATTATTATTTATTCCATATGAACTACGAAGATTTATTTCATGACTCAAGATATTGATATTTTTTTTCATGGTATGACTTTTAAAATTTATGTCCATAAATTATTATATTTATTTTTTATGTGATATTTTACAATTTTACCCTTACTGAGAATTTGATCTCACCCCTTTTTTGGTTTCTTTTCCCCGGGATATGAAGAATCATTTTAATTAAGATGTGTTAAAAAGGGGTAGTATTTATGTAATAAAATGCGTGATATGATGTAGATGTTTAATGAACCAATAATTTCTATTTCCAAATTTACAAAGATAGTAAAGAAATATTGTATTTGGGAACCTTTTTTCTTGCTTTAATTATTCTGAAAAATAATGTAATGTCTATGTATGTCAAGCATAGGGTCTTTACAGTTCATATCAGAGTGAAGGTTTAGTCATCCATTGAAAACTAGGATTCAAAATTTTTAGTGAGATCACAAGAGATATTTATAAGGTATTTCTATGGATGGACCTAAAGATAATTCTAACTATAGGTTACAGTAGTTGAATATTGTTAATGATCATTTTAAACCAAGGATTGTACCTAAGATGTTAGAGATTGAAAGTACTTCCCCTTAAATATATTGTTTTCTTTGTATGATTTTTTCCTCTCACACTATTCTTTCGGGGTTTTGGAATATGGGTGGAACTTGATGGAACTGTTTTAATGATTGATGTAATAGTGAAATACAATAATTGTCTTCCTGAACAACCAAATTTTATGGTTGGTAGAATGAAAAATATTATCACTATACTTACACAAGTTATTAACCATTCTGGACATCCAAATGATTAGATAAGGGAGAAACATTATGTTGAGTCCATCATAAGGCAATGTCTACCTTCATTCTGGGGGTTTTATAATCCACTTGTTTATAACCAATGTATCAGTACCATTGAAAATATATTTTCTACCCTTCATTGTTCGAAACATGGAAAATTCATTTTGGCGGTTTATCGTTTATATGGTGAAGCTGACCAGTGGTGGACTTTAATCAAGAATAAGAGGGTACACGATGAAATTAAATCCTTGTAATGAGATGAGTTCAAGAAAAAAAATTTTAATAACTAATATCTTTATATTCTTTGAACAAATATGGAAAGGGATATTATAGTGCTTAAGAAAAATAATTATAAATTCGTTGGTACATATGAGGAAAATTTTACAAGCCTTGCTAAATTTTATTTTGGATTTATGCTCCAACCTGAAAGTAATGTTGATTTATTATTAGATGGCTTCAAACTATGTCTTAAAAGGAAGATATCTATAAGAAAATTTAGTAGTTATGAAGATATTTTGTATTGTTCTATCAAGTAAGAAATGGAAGTTGGTGTTATATATCAATTTCATTATTTCGAAAAGAAATGCGAGATGGAGTTCATGGGAAAATCCAAAAAAAATAGTGAAAATATGATGAGTGTTTCTTTATGATAAAAAGATTAAATGAAGCATTTGGAGAATGTCTTAAAGGGAAAAGTAAATATTTTAAGTGTGGAAAAAAATTTCATCAGGTAATTAAGTGCTAATGTAATGGGGAAAACATAACTAATGATGTGAATAGAGAAAAGGCTACAAAGAATGCACCTCCCACAGTTTAATGTTACATGTGAAAAGGTATAGGGTATTATACTAACCAATTCCTAGTACCCTCTAACTCGATGAATCATATGGTCCCTTAGATCATCATAGATTTTTGGATTTGTGATTTCTATCTTTTTCCTAACTATGTTCTCTATCACTATCCATTATAAAATTATAGTTAGATTTCTCAAATATATCAATATTTTCATTTCCCACCTATGTTATCCTAAGTGGAAACACAGTGATGCGTTACTTTTGGAAACCCATATTTTTATAGAGGTTGGGGATGAAGCCTCATTTTATTATTAAAGAAAATACCTCTTTTGATTGGGTAGAGGGATACCATTGCATAGCCTAAAGGCCCACGAACAATTGGCTTGAATACAAGGCTTGACAACCCATTTTTTGGCCCAAAGGACCCATCATTGTATAGTACTTCTACAATACCCTAACTGCTATAGTACCCATATGTTTCTAACTTTTCTTTTTTAAAATGATGTTTTTTAGTCCTTTAACGATTTGGGTTTCTATGAAAGAAACTTTCAAGTATTAAACCTTTTATAACCCTGAATAATTTATAGGGAGAAATTTATTTTAAAAGGGGTATAATGTAACATCCCATTCTTTTTATGGGATTTTTTTTATTTTTTTAATGTCTTATGTTGTACACTACATGAAGATATGCTTTCCCAATATGTAACTCCGATTTGGCTTGTGGTAAACCCAAAACACTATTCTTGGATTTTTTTTGTACATTTTTAAGTTCTTTTGATATAATTATTTTCACACAAGTCTGGGTATAATTCAATAACTAAATATTATTATGTTACCTCATAACCTAGTAATTATAATGGCAGGTATGAACAATAATACCACATTCTGAAAAAACTATTTAAATTCAAATATGTGAGTTTATAAAAATATATAATCAGTCTTGGTGGATTTTATTAATGAAATATATTTTTAAAATATTAAATATAATGTATAAAATTAATTTTATAAGTTTTTTATACATGATATAAGAACAAATTCAATTTTTTTATAAAAGTAGTAATTTTAAAAAAAATGTATATTTGTCATCTTTTGATGCCACACCCATTTGAAATTTAGTTTTTGACACTTTTTTATATTTTATTTAACAACATAAACATGTTATTTAGAAGTGTGATATAAAAATTTACATTGGATAAATATTTGATATTTTTTGATGACTTTAAAGTTTTGATGAATAGTAAAAATACACTAAATTTTAATTCAAATCAACTTTTTTTCATAAAAATAATTTATATTATTAAATTTTACTGTTTAATAGTTTTAATGTATAAATATAATATATATTTATCATTCAATATAATTTATTTTATTTAAATTAATTTTATATTAAATATTTCTGTAAAAACAATTCAATATTTTGCAATGTTTTAACTTTTAAAACCTGTTTTTCTTTCTGAAAATAAGATAAATTTTAAAATAATTTCCAAAAATTATATTTTTTGAATTTTTTACAAATGGATTCAATATTTGGAATTATTATGTCCAAATTTTTTAAATAAAATTTTTATATTTTTAGGATTTATGAATAGTAGCTTCAGTAAGTTTTATTAATCCAGTCAAAAGGTATATCTGTTAATTAATGGTATATATAATACTAAAAAATTTCCTTAACACTTTCAATAATGTTACTCAATGAGTTTAATTCAACCTAAACCATAATTTGGATGAAATTACACCCTTTGTAAGCCACTTTGATGAGATTATGACATTTAATATATTTTATTTAAAGAAAAGTTAAATATGTATTACTCAAATTTTAATAACTAAATAATTTTTAATATATGGTTATACAGAATATAAATTTTATTATGAGTACTCATATGAAGTATAAAATTATTTTATTTGTCATTTTAATTTATTTTTAATTTTTACAAAAAAAAATGTTATTACCTTGAGGGCTTATATATTGATGCTAGAGGAATAGTTTAATTGACTAAAAATCAATAAATTGATTTTTATTAAAATAATAATAACGATTAAAAGACACAAACACATGAAAAAACGTATTGGTCGAGTATATATCGACCCTAATCATCCAAGGTTTTATTAAAAGACCACTGGGAGCCTTATAGAGGAGATTATGACACTTATATTATTTTATTTAAAGTGATGTTAAACTTGTCACATTCATGATTTAATACGTATAAAATTTATAATGATGTTTTTTTAAAGAAGAAATATTTGACTAAAATTATTATTATGAAATCTATTATATTTGTCTTTATCATATTTTTTTTAAAATATTTATTCAAAAAATAAGTGTATTAAATAATTATACAAAACTGATATTGAAATTATTTTATTATTGGAAATATCATATTAATGTCATTAAAAATATTAAAAGAAATATTATTTCGGGTAATTAATATATATAATTAATTTTATATATTACTTTGACCTAATATAAATATAATAAAATGCTTTTTTCAAGGACAACTTCTTATCTTGATATTTGAAAAAATCTAAGAATTGAATATTTTTAAAATTTACACTCTTGTTATCTTGTTAAAATAATGTTTTATAATTTATTGAAAAATAATAACACATTTTTAAATATATATTATAAATATGGTATGGAATAAAATTTTCAAAATAATTTATTTACTATTTCATTGACATAAAATAAGTAAATATATCGCCATTTTAATATTGAAATATTTGTTGCCCTGGTTAAAATGAAGTAGAATAAATAAGTAAAATGATAATGTTTCAATAGACAAAAAATGACTAAATTTTATTTTCTGATGATATTACAACCATATCTCATATTATATTTAAAATTTGTACATTTTGGAGGTTTTTTATGTCATTTTATTTTATTATAAATTAATACATTTAGAGATTCTAAAAGTTCCCCTCGCCTCAATTATAAAAGGGAACCTCCTACCTCACCTCTTCAATTTACTTTTAGCCTTCAAGATCAACCTTCCCTTACCCATTCACCTTTTATACATCAATATTAAACTTCTATAGGTTCTCATCTCCACTTCGTGCTGTAATTTGTTTTTCACCACCATCTTACATTGATGGATATAATGATGGAAATAATATATATTTGATTATTATAATACTATATGGATTCTAGAACAAAATATACACCATCATGGGAAGGATACCGTCGCTCATGTGTACGTACGACCTACCATCTCCACAATGCAATGTGATTTGTTATACATGATCTTCATTAATGAATAATAATATAAATGAATTGAATGAATAAATATGATGTATATTATATTCATATCATTCTAGAAATTATATAACTAGAACCTTTGAATAATAATCATAACTTATTCGAAAAAACTTCCATAACAAAATGAAATCATTTATTCTCAAAAAACATGTAATAATGAAATGATATTAATAAATTTATGATAATATGATCATATATGATATAGTAAAAATGACAATGATTCTATAATATGTCAAGGAAATTATTTAAATAATTATATAGGAGGTTCATATACATAAAAAGTATATTGATCCAAAGGTAAGAGATAATTTTTCCACCTCATTACTATCTGATATTGTTTATACATAAGTATTTACTAGGGTATATTTATCATCCAAATCCATATTTTATAAATATGTAATATTAGTTATATTAGTTTAAAAACATTTAATGTCAATTTTACCCATTTATGGAATTTTATTAAACGATCTGAAATAAATATGTTTTTTATTCGATACGATGTACTTTTTGAATTTTCTCGAAAAAGTATAAAGAGATTGTTTTTTTAACTTATACGTCCTGAAAAGATTTTTACATGTTCATAATGTCTTATTTCTATGAATCTTCATATACAAAATTTCAAGTTTATTATCGAATAAATTCTTTTCTTTTCAAATTAAATGATATTTTGAAAAAAGAAAACATTTTTGAAGAAGAAGGGGTATTTTCTTCAATAATTAATTTCAAAATTTTATCAAAATTATTTTCCATCTAAGATGAAATTCGTTAATAGGGTTATGATTGAAGTATACTATCCTTATTTTTCTAGTTATTTTATTATTTTTATGATGGAATGATGTTTATGAAATCCATATTTTTTACATAGATTATGTTATGGTGGTGTGATGTTTAAGGAAACCCATTTCATTCCTTGGGTTATGATGAATGGTTTTTATTATTATGGAACACGTAAGAGTTATTTCATTTCGAGATGGGTGAGACCTATATCTCTATCAAATGAATTGGGTAAAGATTTACTTCTAATGAGATAGACATGACTGGAACAGAAAGTAAATATGGTTCATCAATCCATGACTGGAATAACAAGTAAAAATATTTCAGTAATACAGGGCTGGAATGGAACGTAAACCCAATTCAATAATGGATATTTTACACTATGATGGTTTTAGAAATTATCCTTTATTAATATGAAAATGATTTTCTATGATTATATTTTTCCACAATTCCATGTTTTATGTCAATGCTATTTTCTCATGGCTCTTTATCCTTTGTGTTTCATGCATTATGAACTTCCCTGATTTATTTCATGACCCAAGATTTTGATATTTTTTATAAATAGTATTATTTTCAAAAGTTAAGTTCATATATTCTTGTGTTTATGTTTTTTTTATTTTTACAATATTTACTCATATTGTGCATTTGAGCTCACCCCTTTTTATGTTTATTTTTCCCATGATATGAAGAAAGGTATTAAGAAATATGTGTTAAAATGGGATTCTAGTTATAAATGAAAACACACGAGATGATGTAGATTGTTTATGAACTAGTTTTTTATGTTTCCCAGTTTCCAAATACACTAAACTAATAGGGTATTTGGGTGTATATTTTTTCATGTATTAATTATTCTACAAATGTAATGTAATTTCTATGTACTTGAAACTTAGTGCCATTACATCTACCATCATCAAATCACTTTGATTCATGAATATTAAGTAATTATTTACTTTATCCATTAACCTTATTAATCTTAATTTGAAAAACTTTTTTATTCTCAACCTATATAATAGACAAGTTATTAGATATAGGTAATATCAAATTGATGTTAACGGTCACCATAACTCATTTCTACTCCTTCATTATTTATGTTCGAGTTATCTTTCATTCAGAATTATGTGTTTAATAGTTATTTTTAAAAATTATTTTTTGATATTTAAAACATTTGTTTTAGACTTAGATATATTCAACTTGCACCATTCCCCCACTTATTATATAATTTAATTTTTCTAATTTCATGTTGTGTTTATCTATTTCAAATTATGTGATCATCCCCCATGGAATAACTTAAGATAATAAAACATCCATGATCTATGTCAGAAGAGTATAAAATTCATAACATACTAATCCAAGCTATAAGATAATATACTATTCAAAATATAATTCTATTAGTTCTTTTTTATGAGTGATAGAAGATACATGAAACCGATTATATTCAAACACTATAATGGAAATTTTAATAATAAGTCAAATCATTGTTCACTAATTCATATCTTATATGGAAGAATAAAGAGTTATATTATAATGGTGAATGATTCATAAATATTATATTACCAATATGTGGTCCTAGTAAAAGTCAATCTACCCACACTAGGTCCATGAATCTTATAAGAATTAGTGTAAATCGTAATTTCCCCTATTTTTCCATGTGCATGTGATTAAACATCACAATAGACCACTTTGAGATATATATATTTATTATGGTTCCCCTACATACATTTTAAATCATGCTTCATTGTCTTTATTATGGTATTATGATCCATATTGAATGATTTCATACTGTATGGAATTATATTCCAATTTGTATGATCTTGACATACAAAATTCCAATTAATAAATATTGTTTTTCATTAAATTAAAATTCCAGATTTCTTTGATCTCTATGACCTTAATATATTCAACATAATTATATTTTATTTGTAATACCATAAACTATATTTAATGAGATGAAAATATTTTTATACTAAAAAGGAACAAATGATGGTCAGATTAAAAGTCATGCCCACTTATAAATCCTCATCTACATGAATTTGGGAAACTTTAATGATTATAAAATTTAAAGAGGTACAATAAATATGGAATCATATCATAACCCTTGAAAAATTAAATAAACAATCACTTGACCAATGGGTCTAGAAATAAGTTAGAATTACAAGTTAATTATTGCATAATCATGTGATTATATTGTACTAAAATATCTACTAAGGCACTCTCCATTACATCATGATCGCTTTCTCATACCATAAATTTCAATGTATTTTTCTTAATAAATATTTTGAGGTTCAATTATATATAAAAAAATTCCCCAATCACATCCTTTACACACTACTTTACATTTTAGATATCTAACTTCATAATGAAATCTTCCCTAATTTCTATCATTGTAATAGAGTGTGTCTTCTCTATCTCAATTAATGTTTCATTAATATCATAAACATGAATTTTTTTGATTATGATATGGACATGATTAAATTTATAATTTTTTTATAGGGGTTGATTTTCATTGAAAGATTCGGATTTGGTCTCACGTATTTAAGGTTGAATTATGAGGTATTTTAAGATGGTTTTTGATGATCGGGATGGAGTTCAAGATAGCTACAAGGGGTTCCACATATAGGATATAATTTTATGTGAACATCGTAACCAACTTTATTTGGAAAAAGTCCATATAGTTATGATATTCCATTTTTTACCATGTGGCCCAAGATTAGGAACCTGGTAGGCTATGGGGTTTTTTAATGAAAATGTGGTTTCATCCGTTCATATTAAATCCATTTAACCCATATATCTTCCCCTTAAATATTTTCATAGTCCATATATATGGAGGCATCCCCTATGGTCTCTCTTTTTCATTTATTCATCCTCTTTATTAGACCATAAATCAAGGTGAATATAATGGTTTCTTTCATGTCAAAAAATTGATAAACTATCCCTTACATCCTCTCATACCCTATTTTGTTCTTATTTTAAATTTTATACTCCCCTTGTATAGGTATCATGATTTAATTCCACCAAATAATATTTCAATTAATCTAAAATCATAAAGCTTCCTCTTCCATTATTCTAAGGAGTCTTATATGGGTCGTCTACTCGTTGTTTGTCACCATTTTGATTAATGGAAATTGAGTTATATTCTACTCCAATGTTTTTTTATTTTAGATTATAATTTGGGTATGAATAAGTTGTATAATTTGTGTATTTTTTATATGGTATATTTTTTATTATGTTTGGATGAAATATTCATATGTTACCTTTGAGTTTCATCTATCTTTGCCTCTGGGGATTATGTAATTTCATCTTTTGGTGATGAAATTTTTGTTTAATGATTATTTTGGGATACTCAATGATATGTAAGTTTGGATTGAGCTATCCAGTGGTTATGTTAGGTTGAATCAACACTTTCATTTACCTTTTAAACTTTTCCATGAATATAACTACCATTCCTATCCTAAAATAATATATAATTAAGATGAATTGTGTTTAGAATAATAAATGAATCGGTTTATAGATATTATTTTCCCATAGAAAACTAAGTTTCTATAAATGTGGGTTTACAATATTACATGTTTTAAAGGGAATTTATAATTATTCTTATTTAAAAAAATCATAAACCATTGGGAAAACATTATATATTATTTATGTTAGTGTACCATTTGGTCATATTAAATTTTGAACATCGTAGAATGACGTTTTAAATTGGTCACTCATGTATCTTATCATGTTCTTATATGGAAATTAGAATTTAAAATATAATATATAACATGTTTAGATGGTTAAATATGATATACATAGATGTTATTGTGTGAGCTAAACTAGAATTTTTCTTGTGTTCTTACAAAAGAATAATGAAACGTATAAGATTTCTTATATAGTAATTTGACGAGGGATTGAAGCACAATTTAAATTTATCAATACTTCAAGACACTAAGAGAGATAATTTATTTACACTACATCAAAATTTAGTCAAAAACTATTGATTCAAACTAAACATCAATTGGGTTTTTCATTCATGGAATGGTATTGTTGGGGATAGATACATGGAATGAGATGATGGTCTATAAGAGTGATTGTCCTTCACTAATAGAATATTTTATAAAAAACTTATATTCTAAATTGTTACTTTTTACTCTAATACTAATGGAAATATATTTTTTTGGGTAATATTTTAGACCTAACTCATATTTTCATTATACAAAAAAACATATTTTTTTAGAGACATAAATTTTATTACTCTTGGCCGAGTATGGATTTTAGAATAAGTGTTTAAAATTTATTTTATAGAATAACCTATTTTATGTACTATAAATCAAGTGAAAAATTGTAACTTATATTAATGTTCCACCATTATGATGAAATTATTATCTTAAATTAGTTTTATATTAAAAAATATTCCTTTGTAGAAGGGTTTTATGTTTCAAATTATTGAATTCTATAAACAATTTTGACATACCTCACAATAAGTTAATATTTTCTATGACGAATGCTATATTTAATCTAGTACCTAGTTAACACTATATGTAACCCATATAATGGATGGGACTTCATTTCCTGGAATCTTAAGAATTTCAATTTTCCACAAGAATCTTTTCTATTATATTTTATGTGATACAACATAAACAATCAATAAAATCATTTTATACGATGACTTGTGGCTAGTTTGGAAATATGTTTAAAAATTAAATAATGAAATGTTAAATTATCCATAAGTTACATTAGAACTATTTTATTCATGTTTACATATTATGGATTATGTGATGCTATTATAGTAGTGATTGTTAGTGTGATATTATGTCTTTATCCTTTTTGTTTAATGATTATGATATTTGTTATGATTGAATTGTTTTTGACCTTGGATATTATTTAGATTATTGATAATATTTTTAGTAATGTGGTGTATATTTTTACACTCATTCTATCCATATAAACTATTAAAGACATCCTAAAACTGATAAAGAATAGGTTCCTTTCATGGGATGGGATTTTGACTTGTGATTGATTATACTCCTTCCCTTATTCCCTGATATAGTCTAAGGCCTTGACCTTGTATACTCATTACCCCTTTTAAAAGACATTATTAGGCTATGAATCTAAAATTTCACCTGGTTTGTATTGTATATAATATTTCTCTAACCCCAAAATGGGTGGTGCGTCTTTCAATATTTCAGTATCTATAGCTTGACCTTGATATCAGTCTCCCTCAAAGTAGGTAAACATGGGTAATATCAGGCAAGGATTTTCCATGTATAAGGAATTACATAATATTTTTTATATATATAATTTTAATATATACTAATTGATTTCATATTACATGGACACCCTATGGACATGGATATCTCCATGTGCTACTATTTATTTTCCATTTTAGTAGGGAATGATGTTACCTTCTTTGGTCATGGGTTAAATGTTAGGTGATCCTCTTAGAATTCAGATCTTAGATAGAAAGTCTAAGAGCTTTTAGGGATGTATAGTGGGTGAATTGAGTCTCTCATTGATGTTTATAATGAGGTTTATATATATATATGACCTATTCTTTTGGATCCATAGGCCATTTTTGGAATTTTATTATTTGAGTATGGTGGAGGTTTTTCAATTATTTATCTTTTACAAATTTTTATTAGTTTTTGAGTTGGTTTGACATGTATATGTTTATCATATAGTTGTTACATTATATTTGGTCTTAATGGATATATTAAAAAGAGATACATCAGTGGCTGGTGAATTTATGGTATATATATATATATATCTATTTATCCCTTAGGTAATGATGAATTTTCAATAGGCTATGCATTTGGATCCTTTTATACTGTGATTTGGGAAACCCACCTCTCACATATACGTAGTTAACCCATAAATATTTACACTATTATTTTTTGATTGGAAGGCTCACCTGAGTTTTTGTGATGATGTGATCTAATTATAAACCAAGTATTATAGTCACAATTTCCCCAAAATAGAAACATAACAAGGTTTATATATTTTTTATATTTGAGATAGGATTTCTGAATCTTGAATAGTGATCCATAAGTAGGATATATCAATTTCTTTATTTTTTAAAGACTAAATTTATAGCGGATGTTTGAGTAGTAGTCAGAACCATTTTTATAATGAATTTATTTTCTAAATATCTCATATAAGTCTTGAGATAACTTGAGAGGTGTCTTTAGCTTGAATATGAGCCAAATTATTTATGGAATCATGCATCATAAAATCTAATAGAACTTTATGATTGGTTCAATTAATTTTTATTATAAATTTATATATGTTAAAGGCATTAATTATTTTAATCACTACTAAAAAAGTTGATATATATCTTATATATAAATTATTTCATGTTATCTAATTAATTAATTTCACTCACACCACAATGTGATATTGATCATGTAAATTTTTTATATTTTTATTAAATATATATTGTGATATTTATTCTATATCGTATGAGTTGTTACATTTTTTCATACTTTATAATGCTACTTTCTTTTCAATAGTAAAATTTGAAAACGTTCTATGTATATTAAGTATTTTATCATGCTCATAGTTCTAGTTTGATATTTATTTTTCATCTTTCCATCAAAATTTAGATAAGAGTTTACAGTAAATCATGTTATACTAAGGTACCTGATTGTTTTGTATTATCAAACCTATTATGATTTAAGTACATAATCTTGATTCAAAATTTCTTCTAGATATGGATTCCGTGAAATTATTTCCTTCCACATAATTTGTTGTATAGGTTGTTTTAATGTTTTCAAAAGTGAGAATAGTTTGAAACCCCTATCTTAAAAATGTATATATTTTGACAAGATTATGTTTCCAATGGGTAATGGTTTTCAATTTTTTTTATTTATAAAATAAATATAGTTTATAAAATAATACTCAAAAGATAGTTTTCTAAGAATGATTTATTTTTAATGAGTTGTTTTTCAAAATTTGGTAGTTTTTAAAAATAAATTGGGTAATGAATTTATATATGGATGATTAATATCCAAAAAAAATTATAATATTGAAATAGAATTTTTTTAAATATGTTGTTTTGGTAAAATTATATATTTTTTAAAATGAACTATGACCAATGATTTCAGAATCAAAATTGGTTTTATATAAAAACATCTTGACAAGAATTTTGTTTGGATAAATGGGAACTCAATGGAAGGACATGAATTAGGGACACTATATCACTATTATAGTGGGTAATTCCATAAAATATAAGGAATATTGGAAGTGGTAGTTTAATATTAACGGTTGTAAAGTGTCTCAACGATATTAGAGTAATGTTTTCTTAGAATTTTATTAAGTGCTGTGTAGTGGAAGAGTGGAAATTCATGGAGTTGATTATTGTTGTTGTGATTAGGAAATAATCATTTGAATATGGATTATATTATGTTGACAAATATTTGATTGGTATTATTAGATATTTTATTTTTTTGTATTAGTTATGTATGAATGGTACGATGAGTGACTTATTATGTGCATGAGTGGGTTAATTATTTGAATATATCATGGTTATTCATATTTTGTATTTTTTTTAATTTTATAGTATTATAAGATTTAGGTTAACATTTTGGAGTGGTACATCATCATTTTAACTTATGATTTGATGGAGGCATTACATAGGTTAATGTGGGTCATGGATTATGTGACGTAATAAGTTTGTAAGCGAGCATATCACATGAATTATTAGGGAATATAGATAATATAGTGGAGAGGTATTAATTAACCATTTTTATTTTTTATTTATTATATACAGATTAATTTCATATACATGGAAGTTTTTTGATTAAGGTATGAAGTTGTATGATATTTTTATTCTGGTTAAGGGGTTGATTTTTAATTGTTGATTCAGATTTAGTCTCAGTTCTCTAAGGATAAATTCTAAATTATATTCGTATAAGTTTTAAAGACCACTCTAGATTTAAAAAATCATAGGAAACTTTGCGGGGTGCCACATCTAGGTTACACCCAGTACCCAATGAAGGTTTTGGATGCTGCGAGAGCACCTATTATGTCTATGGCCAAATTTTATTTTCTTTATATTAAATGGATTGTCCAAAATGTATAGGACAAGAACACCATGACCAATGATTATTTTCAAAATAAATTTGAAAAAATATTCCAAAACAAATATAGGATTTTTTTAATATTAATTTATAATTAATTTAAATCTTAAGGAAATACATTACCCCATTCTTGATATCTTTTTTTATAGAGGGTGTTGATCATTTTAAATCTATCAATGTATCATCGTTGTGCCATAAGGAATCAAATAATATCCCCTAAATAGGTGATCTGCATACATTCCATTGATCCCCAAACAATACTGATGAAACATTGGGTTCTAGAATTACCATTTTTTCATCTTTCATTGTTGACTTTGATTGATTCACATTCCTATAGGCTTTAAGAAATGTCTCTTATTATTCTCATTCTTGAGTGGAAGAGAGGAGGGGGAATAGGTTGAGAGGAATGTTTTTCACAATAATTAAACACTTATAAAATGAAAAAGTATTCTATTTAAAGAACTAGGATTAGGGTTTAATAATTAATTAATTATATAAGTCCACTTAATATTAAATTAAACCCCTAATGAACTCAATTCCATGTGAAATTGTATAATTATTATTTTGTCTCATGGTCTGAACACACCCATAAAATGATAAATACTACTTTTATAATATGGTAAATAAATATTTATCAATGGACTTTAATCATAGACTATTCAACTTCTTCATCATTTATTGATTTATTGAAAAAGTATTTAAACAAATATTATTCATTCAGTTAATAAATAAACATTTTATTCACAGTCTGGAGAATAAATATTTGATTTACTATTCATGAAACTAAATAGATTATTTATATAATAAATAGGAATTTATTATCTTTTGAATAAAAATTTATAAATAAATATAATATAATCACATAATTAAACCATTTCCTTATGGATTAATACTTATTTAATATTTTTTATTGTAGAATAAATACGGATTAAATATTACATATTGTTCTCAAGAATAATATCTACTTCAACTCTTATTTATAAATAATATTTAATATATGAAAATTGAAAAACATTTTGTGTAACCCTCTAGACATATTCCACTATGGGATTAGGTGAGATCTCATAAAGTCCAGGAATATTGCCTATAAATAGGTCAATACACTCATAGAGGAATAATATATAGATAACCGACATAAACCCCATAAGAATTATCACTATGTAATATAATTCCTTTATCATGATATCTTATCAAGAAATCATGCACATAAATTTCATTAACCTATATGACTAATAAGTCTTTCCTTGACTATCTAAAATTAACTCATTGATACACCATGTCCATGGAATTTAATTTTATGGTATCATTTTAATGAAAGGTTTATGATATCAACTTCCATAAAAATGTAAGGAAAAAAGTATTCACTAAATTATTTATTCATAACATATGAATCATGACATACCCAACGTACCCAACTTCTTTATGAATATATTTTATCATGGTTTATAAAAATACATCAAATTGTTCAATTCATGAAATTATTTAAAAATAATTTTAAACTCTAAATAGAATAATAAGTCCTCATGGATATGAATATCCTATGAAATATTAAAATATAAATTTTCTATAGGTGGTTCTATTCTTATAATATCTCATTTAATAGATTAAAAGGTGAGAGATTCATAACATGAAGTCATATCCTCTTATGAGTACAAACAATGGAAATCTATAATACTATGTGTCCCATTATAGAATGTTATCTGACTATAAGAAAATATTTTAAATTGTCATCATAAAATTTCAAGAATCTCATCATAATGTGAAAATAATATTTCATTTTGAAAATAAAAGATACTATAAGACATTATTATATTAAATTATTTTGGAAAATAAAAAATATGTTAAAATTTATTCTATTTATATAAATTGTTTTAATGAATATGCTGTCTAAATAAAAGATAGCTGGTTCTAGGGAACCAACTCCAACAGACATCCACTTGGAGTAGACTCAACTACTGATGAATATTAGTCCTCTAGATCTCACAAGTTTCTGATATTTAGGATGAGTTAATGATTTTTAATCATTCCAAAAAATTTTGTTCAATGGAAACCCTGATCATACCAAAATCACTTCTTTGTGAAAAATATATCATGAAAGGATTTCTCTGGATTATGTAATTCGTCCATGGATGTAATCTTGGTTCCTGTGTTATAATGCCAAAAAATTGAAATATGTAATAAATAGAACTCTAATTCTATAACTAATGTCACATTACGAGTACATATACATACCTTTACTTTTTATAATAAATATAAACATGACAAAAAACTATAACTAGGAATAATAAATAGATTATTCAATGATATAACAAAAATTAAATTATTTTTAGTGACTATAAACATATTCTAGTTAAAATGTGTTTCATATTAAAAAACATTCAAAATGATAATATATTTTAATAAATCCCAAAGTAATTTTTATAATGCTCAGAATGTTTATTATGCTATAAATATAATTAATTTTCAATAAAAAATATTTTTATTTAAAAGTTAAAATTACCATAATTAGATAATTAAATTGATAAAATAAGTTTTATTTGGACTCAACACATAAAAATTATCTTAATATTATTTTTTTGACATTTTCTTATAATTTTATTTTTTGGTGAAAAAGTGAAAATTGTCATTTTAGAAAGCACTCTGAATTTTTTACATCATTTTTCAATGAGTTGAATTAAAATATTTTGAAACATTTTATCTAATAAAATTAGAATTTACTAAGTATTAAAAATTATTTTAAATTATTTGTTTAATTTTTTAAATTTATATGTTACATTTTGAAAAAAAAATTGAATTTTAAGATACTGGTTTGATTATGCACATTAAATATGCTGGTAATGCGGCGTGTTCAAATTTGGGAATTGCATGGATGTAAAAACATTTTTCTCACTCATAAAATATCCATAATTGTTTTTGGAATTAATTTATACCACTAGTTATTTTCTTATATAACAAAATATCATATATTTTGACCCTTACAATCACCCATCCTCAAACATAAATAGACCCATTATCTCCTCACTTTCCAAAACAAAGACTTTGATATGATTTATCTCTTAATTACCCTATTAATAGTATCTAAAATGTGGTTCTAGGATTATAAAAAGTATCTCACTGGTATTAAGAATCATTCTCCCAAAGTATGACATATTTTCCCCCATTTATCAATTTAGGATCTTATTTTTTATAAGCCTTTGATTGTTAATTTTTTATATTTTAAACTGATTTTAAATATCCAATTTACTATTAATATTATTTAATATTAATGATAAAATTAATTTCACTCTCATTATATTTTTTTAATCTTCCGAAATAAGGGTTCCTCACCAATCTTTTATGACTTTCTTTTCTAGAATGTTTTAATTCCTTCTCATTTAAATAATAAATGTCATTATATTTTACTGTTATAATTATATTTATATTTTATAAATGATGTGACATTATTCCTTCTTGATTATATTCCTTCATAAGCCTTTATAATGATCATTAATTCTAATATCCATAAAACCAGCTGAGGTTTTTGGAAATAAAGGTATGTATGGTTTTACAAGAAAATAAATCCATGTTTATATACTACGAGTGGATCTAGCTCTAAATTAGTTATAACTTTGTATAAAATCCCCCAAAAAGGTGAATTTTTATTTAAATTGATCTTAACTAGGTGAAAAACAATGAGCCTTATTTCACACCGAGTTTGACACTCTTAGCGGATTTGATTTTGATAATTCACATGAACTATATAATTCATAATAAAGTATTATAATATATGGATTTATATTTACATTCAACGATTATCCCTATTACATTAATATACCCTTAACAACATCTTTTTTTCATCCCGTAAATTATATTAAAATATTTTTTAATGTGTACATCCTATAGTTTCTAGGTTTATTATGGGATATTCACAAAGATATCCACATTAATCCATTAAATGGATTTATTTCCCACATAATTTATATCCAATATTCTTGTTCACTTTAACCCTGCAAATTTTCAAAAGATTTTACTTTCATATTTATTTCAATGTTCCTATATACATGTGGTATGATGTAAATATTACCACTCTAGTGAATGAATCATTGTTTCCTTTGTCTTATCTTATCATTAGAAGTGCGTAATCATTTCTCTAAATGTGTATAACCTTTCCTACTTCTAATTGATTGTTATTCAACTAGATATACATACATCTATTCACTAGGAAAATTATTGTATAAATTTTATACCATTTTATCTATAACTTTTAAATACCTTAGACTTTATAATGATGATTTATGGGTATTTACATAGGAAGTTATCGAATTTCATTGGATACCTATTTAATTTCCAAAAAAAAATATGATAGGTTTATTTTATGTATGTTTTCCATATACAACACACATGAATTAAATAATATAAAGGGTGTTCCCTAATAGCGATCTAATGCATTGGGTAATGAGATGGAGTTAATTAGATGGATGTCACATCTAATAGATAATGGATTTATGTTACTCCTAATAGATGATGATGTTTATTAGTTATAGGTTACTCCTAAGAGATATAAAAATTATCCCGACAAGTAATTCCTTTATGAATGTTTTATGCTCCAAGATAATGACACATTTTATTTATGCTTCTTATTAATTTCAATGTTTCCCTTGATAATTATTGATTTTACATGGCTCATGATTACTATATCTTATAACTCTTTACCTTATTTATTTATTCTTATAATTATGATATGACTATTTTCCACATCTTATGATCTTATATCATGCCTCATGTTTTAACCATGATGTTAAATTATTCTCAATTTTTATTTTTTATCAGTTAATTGTATTTAAGACTAACCCTTTTATTATATTTTCCGTATTTTCCCAGGAATTTTAATAAAAGGGATACATATAATGAATTTACATGTGCGGAGAATACCTTTTGAAGAAATTTTATTATAACATTTGATTAATTATAAATGTACATAGTTTTAAAAGGCACTACAATTTCGATCTTGGTAATTTTTTATAATTCATGATATGTATTAAAAATTAAGCATGGTTAACACAAGATCCATATGTGTTGATATGGAGAGTCTCACTTGAAAGATCTAACACCACAATATTATCACCATAGATTTTTATAGTGTCTTTATTATTAAGAACCACTTCAATATCTTGAAAAATGTTTTATATATAAACTCCATCTTTAACTGCCTTAGAAGGTGTGATGTACTCAGGCTCTACTAAAGAATCGGAGACTAAATATTTCTTTAATCACTTCCATCTCATTGTACCTACATTGTGAGTGACTATGTATCCTGACAATGATTTTAGATCATAGGTAATTATTTGGAAACTACTATCTTGATATCTGTTTTACGACTAGCTCCTCATCTCCTTCATAAACTAGAAGCATATCCATAGTATTCCTCTTATACTTAATTATAGTTTTCACTACCACTAAATGGAGGTCACCTTAGTAAGATTTATATCCTCTTATATTGATTCATCAATAATACAAATCTATCTTACTAAATGGTATAACATACATGAATAACCCAATCATTGAAATGTGTAGTATTCTTGTTATCCCTTCTATCTCATCCTGTATATAAGGGAATATTTTATGAGAAAATTAATGCTATGTTAGAGTGAAAAAACCCCATCTTGGATTTCTCCCTACTTATTATCTTCAGTACCTTGTCGAATGTACATACTTTGACTTAGTCTAAGAAGAATATCTGATCTATCATAAAATATCTTGATCCAAAGAATATATGAATTTTTCACGTAATTAATTTATAGATAAAACCATTTTCAACATGGATTTAATAGAGTATAAGATAGGTATTTCATTTAAAATAAGTAGTATGTCATCTACATAAACTATTAGGAAATGGATCGTACTCCAACTAAAATGTTTATATACACAAGGATAACATTCATTATATATGAAACCTAATTCTATAAATTATTTATTAAATAAAATGTTCCATGAACTAGATAAATTAATTAATACATGTTGGTCAAAGTGGACACTCAAGAGGGGGGTGAATTGAGTTCCAATTCAAATTTCTGCTAAAAACAATTTCTATTAAAATCCCCCAATTTTAAAAAAAAATTAAACTATAGTGAATTTATATAGATTATAAAGGCTCAATTAGTTTCTAAAAGATTGATTAATTCTCAGTTAACTTAATCTTATGATTAAATTAACTTTGGAAAATAACTTACTGGTTTATAATAAATATAAACACTTGCGAGTTTAACTATCAAAGTAGCTTTGAAAATAAATAATATTTCAAAGTAATAGTAGCGGAATATGAAATAAATGTATATAGTATGGATATAGATTTTAACTAAAAACACAAGAGTTAACCAAGAGGTTCAGTCTCAAGCCAAGACATAGTCCTCTCAAAATTTATATAAATTGATCCACACCCTGGATCTGGGTTAACAATAGTGATCACACTATTCAGGTCAAGAGACCTCTGCCACAGTTATACGTGGAATAACAACCAACAGCTCAAAGCTGTCCAGGTCACACTCGACCTCTACCACTATCCACAGTGGGAAATAAAGGATGTAAATATTGTGAGTGGGGATTTACAAATCCTCCAGTTAAGGTTCAGGAGGCAGTGTGTGTAATAATTAACAGGCTACACACACTGTTCATAATGCAATTTCTAAATCACATAGAGCAAGATATAGAGTTTAGGAAGGCTCTAGTGATTGCAGTGCAGCTCTGGACTCCTTTGGATTTGATTAGAAACGATTCTGAGTCCCTCTCTGGTATTTGACTGAAAAACAGAGTATCGTTTCTTCTTTCAGTACTTCCAGGTTCATCTTGGTTATCGACTCAGAAAATGAAGTGTTCTGTGTAGTTCTTCTTTAGCAAAGATTGCTCGATGTATGCTCTGTGTTCTGGAGTCTGGTATTAGTAGTAGTCTTGTGAGTGCAAGTTCTCCAGTTGTTCTTGACACGTTTTGAGCTTGATTGCAAGTGTGTTCCCGTGTGCTCAATCTCTTCAAGTCTCTTGTCTTAATTCACTTCCTCATACACGTTGTCTTGTATGCCTTTATTATGGTGAGAAGAAGGAATGATTATGCTTTTTAATCGTACTTGGTAAAGTTTCCTGAAATGGAAACATAAATCATTTAATAACATTAAATGCATCAAAAGTAACAAATGTAGCCATTAGTGTAATAAACAAATATGGTCAAGGATATAGGATTTGACTCCTCAGTTCATTATAGGCTCTTATCGGTTGCTCTTATTGGTAGCTCGATGAACTTAGTTCCATCAGTTGCTCTTGACTGTCGGTAGCTCTATGCATCGGTAGCTCTGTGCATCGGTAGCTCTGTGCATCGGTAGCTCTGTGCATCGGTAGCTCTGTGCATCGGTAGCTCTGTGCATCGGTAGCTCTGTGCATCCATATCTCTGTGCATCGGTAGCTCTGTGTTTAGGTCAGTGATACTTACACTTGAAGGTCTTATGCAAAACACATCTATGTCACTTAGAATCATTTCAAAACTTATATAAACATGGATAATCGAGATTAACATAAATCAGAAATTATTTTAACATTATTATTAACTTGATCGTCGATTTGAAAGAATTAAAGTGTAGATCAATAGTAATTGTGAATATCATAATATATG
The DNA here is from genome assembly GCA_963277665.1 of Viscum album. NCBI lineage: Eukaryota > Viridiplantae > Streptophyta > Magnoliopsida > Santalales > Viscaceae > Viscum > Viscum album. The sequence goes on from OY728150.1 coordinate 688,795,661, forward strand.
AACACATAATTGGGATTGTCAAAACATATGAATACAAGATTGGGATTATCAAAATAGGCGAGGTCAACAATCTCCCCCTTTTTGATAATCACAACTTATGATATGGCCATTTTAAAATAGTGAGAACATAGTATTAGATAGTATGACTTTAATATTCAATTTTCTCAAAGAAAACAGTATCAGAGGAAAGAGGAAATAGTAATAGAAAGATATAGATCAAAAAGTATCATAGGTAGAATTAAATACAATAGTATCAGAGATAAGGTTTTGAAATAATTGGTACCAAAGAAGGAAATGTAAGAAATAGTATCAAAGGCTCCTCCTTTGATCATATTTCTCCCCTTTTATATTTCTCCTTTTATATTTCTCCCCTTTTCTCCCCCATTGTGATAATCAAAAAGTGGCAAACCAAACATAGAAAACTGAAAAACCGAGACAGTGGAAAGAACGGCATTTGTATTAGATCAGACACAAATTACATAAACAAAATAGAAAGAAAAAAATGATTCCTATCAAACATCCTTTCCACATTATCAATCCACATCTTCAATGTGAGCTTTTCCCTTGGGATCAGAAGAGAATTCAGGTGTTGAGGATACTGGGGAGGACTTTGGAATTCCAGAAATGATCAGAGGAGGCTGAGCAACTGATACAGTGCCAGGCCTGTAATGGGAAGTCCTTTGAGTGGTCATAGGTGTGAGACTTCTTATGGCTTGAGCAGGAGTCATCTGAACTGGAGACGCAGTAGAGGTAGAGGCAGGAAAAGTAGGAGGTACAATGAACGGTCTGGCATCCACATGCAGGAAGGGTAGCAACAGGTTTCTGAAATCCATTATAATGCTTCCTCCTCTCTCCATTGCAGACACAAAATCATCTCTATTTTCAATGAATTTATCCAAAGCAGGAGTAAGCTCCCTGAGCTTACTAACCTCCTCTCTGAAGTCCTGATTCACTGGAGGTAACTTTAGATTCTCAGGCCGAAGTTTGAAATGGTTGGTCAGTTGTTTCTTGGTATAAACCTTTTCAAAATAAGTATCCACCTTATTCTTGATTGCCTCTTGAGAAGCAGAGGCCTCTCTCATGAAGTCCTGGACGATTTTCATTATTTCTCTGGCTGAATCACTGGTAGACAGCACAACTCGACTAAAATCTGATGAGTCCACAGAGCCACTAGTTGAAATAGAACCATGCTCCTCCTTCATCAGAGCACGAAATTCATTCAGATCAATTACAGGTTTTGGAACTAGAGGACCAACAGAGAAGGATACAGTTTCATTGAAGATTTTTGTCAACCCACTAATCAGATTTTTCATTTGAGAGTCCTGATTTTTGACATGATCCTTCACAGATGCTTTGAAATCTTCAAACACGGATACCAGTTGACTTACAACACTTTTCACATAAGCTAAATCCTTGTCAGCTTGAGATTTTGAACTCATGAAAGAGTATAAGGCAACAACAGATATCCGTAGAGCTTCAAGATCTGCTTCTAGCCTAGAATTTTGAGTGTGGCACTCCTTGACTTCTTCCATTAGCTCACCCACAAAAGTTGATAGATTCCAACCAAGAGAAATGTCAAAAGACCTTTCTAACATCGTCATTTCTTCACCAAAACTGTGCTTTATCTCAACAACATAGGCACTGAAGGATTCCATCAGCTCATGCTTTAGGGATTCAAGGTAAGACTTTGTAACAAAATAAGTAGGAGCAAATGTAGTAGATACTCTTTCAAAAGCTAAACTGACTAGAGAGTGAGCCATGATTGATTGAATCGAGGATACTAAAAAAGATTCCATTGTCTTTACTTCTTCTACAAAACTATCTTTGAGATTTTCTTTCAGCACATCTAAATCATGTACTCGGACCACATCAACAGGTAATAACTCAGAATTGATGTCATAGCTGATGGTTGGTCTATTCAAAGATAATTCATTATCCGAATCAGGATAATCCAAGCCAATGACTATAAAACCTGGGTCTTCTACCCAGTATTCAGACTCAATAGTCAGTGTAACATTTCCAAACTTGGTGTGATGCTCCCCCTCAATGGGTGAATTCTCAAATATAGCAACTACATTCTCTGCTAGTCTTTCTTCATCAGAATCTTCCACAACAACTTCCATCTCTGCAGTAGCAAGATGATTTTCTGGAATAGGTACAGCTTCTCCTCTTTCTCTTTCTTCATCCATAGAAGGTACAACTGAGCTTCTAATAACTGGACTCAATCTCAAATCAGTAGAATCAGATGATTCAGAGACATTATTTTCTTCCTCTACATGATTAGAGACTGACTGGTCTTCCTCATTAGCAGGTGTCTCCAATTCTGCTAGCACTTCCTTTTCTAAAGACATAACATCATCAACAGGGCTTGGAGGCAAGTCTGGATCTCCTCCCTCATCCATAGGAGTTTCTTCCTCTTCTTCTTCTTCTTCTAACTCATCACTGTACTCAGGTTCCTCTTCATCAGGTCCTAGACCTGGATCTCTTTTATCCTTTGGCCTTGAAGGTTAATCCATAGGATTGAACTTATCATATACCTTTTGGTCATCATTGACCCATTCTCCTCTCCACGGATTCCAATTAATCTTCATATATTTTCAAACAGTAGTAGTGATACAAAAGTTTCTCTTCACTACAACTGTCTCATCTTGAGACTCAACTATCCCTTTCACTTTGATCATTACAGAAATCAGCTTACCAAAGAATAGGGCGTTAGTCTTTGATATCAGCCTTGTCATATCTTCCATTTGACTCATCACCAATCTGCATAAATTTACTTTGACATCATGTCTCAAAAGATATAGGAGATAGCTATCCTGATATCTCAAATTAGCAAAGTCTCCTATCCTCGGTATCAACACATGTTAAACAAACTTGAACAGTAATATGTTCTCTCCATCCATTTCTGCAGCAACCGCTTGCCTTGGAGTTCCATCACCAGTCAGTTCTTTCAATGCGATCTCATGATAAAAAATGTCACTGGTAGGTGGCATTGATCTTGATACATATCCAGACACACCATCATGAGGACCTTTTAAGCAATCAGACCATTCTACTAATGAAAATGATATCACTTTACCATTTACAAATGAAGATACTCGGTTCTCATTCTCTAGCTTCTCAAAGCTTACAAATTTGTAAACCTGTTTTTCCAACTTTGGGTAGTAGGGACCGTTGTTATTTGAAAAGCATTCTACCCATCTCTGAGCTTCTAGAACTTCGAGCACCAAGGACTTTCTGGGCAGCAACCAGTCTACACACAGCTCTTTTTCGATCACAATAGCTCTATTTTGCAGATGAGGATTTACTGGTCTCCTTCCTGACCTAGTTCTAATAGCACTACTTGCTTCTAGCTCGGACATCTGCCTTTTTGCTTTCGGCTCAACACAGTCATCTCGGATGACAGGAATTTTGGTTTTTGCCATCGCTGGTTCGAGGGATCTCAGGTTTGCAGAGGGTTCGGGTTCTAAGGTTCGAGGGTAAAAGGGTTTGGGTTCTGTGGAGTGAGAAGCGACATAGACTTAGTTTTATCATTTCGGAATCATAAGTTAAATGAATAAAAATAAAATAAAATAAAATAAAAAAGGAAAAAATGGTTCAGATTCTTGATGGCAGACTAAAAGATTTAAAACAGCACTTTATCGGTGATGATTTTTGTCGGTGAGGATTTCTATCGGTGAGGATTTATATCGGTGAGGATTTCTATAGGTGAGGATTTCTATCGGGGAGGATTTCTATCGGTGAGGATTTCTATCGGTGAGGATTTATATCGGTGAGGATTTCTATCGGTGAGGATTTCTATCAGTGAGGATTCCTATCGGTGAGTATTTCTATCAGTGAGGATTTCTATCGGTGAGGATTTCTATCGGTGAGGATTTATATCGGTGATGATTTCTATCGGTGAGGATTTCTATCGGTGATGATTTCTATCGGTGAGGATTTCTATCGGTGAGGATTTCTATCGGTGAGGATTTCTATCGGTGAGGATTTCTATCGGAGAGGATTTCTATCAGTGAGGATTTCTATCGGTGAAGATTAAACATCCCCAGCTCGTGCCTAATGTAACATAACCTATCCACACTTAAGGGTTTTGTGAAAATGTCATCCAATTGATGTTCAGTGCCGATAAATTCAAGGGAAATATCACCCTTTTGATAATGATATCTCAGAAAATGATGCCTTACATCAATGTGTTTGGTTCTTGAGTGAGATACAGGGTTCTTCGAGATTTTTATTGCACTAGTGTTGTCACAGTTAATCGAAACATGCTTAAAATCATATCCATAGTCCAAGAGAGTGTGTTTCATCCACATAATTTGTGCACAGCAACTACCAGCAGCTATATACTCTGATTCGGCAGTGGATAGATCTACAGAATTATGCTTTTTACTACACCAATATACTAAGGATTTTCCTAATAAATGACATGTTCCTGAAGTTCTTTTTCTGTCTAAATTGCAACCAGCAAAGTTAGCATCTGAATAACTCATTAACTCAAAGGATTTTTGTTTTGGATAAAATAAACCAAGGTTAACAGTATGTTTGAGATACGTGAAAATTCTTTTAACAGCAAGAAAATGATATTCTTTTGGGTTAGCTTGAAATCTTGCACACAAACACACACTGAACATAATATCTGGTCAACTAGCAGTAAGATAAAGTAAACTACCAATCATACCCCTATAATTGGATTGATCCACTGGTTTCCCAGTTTCATCTATATCCAATTTACATATTGTACTCATAGGAGTTTCGCTCTCCTTAATACTATCCAAACCAAAACGTTTTAAGAGATCCTTTGTATATTTACTTTGATTCAAAATAATACCATTTTCATTGTGAAATACTTGAAATCCATGAAAGTATTTAAGTTCTCCCATTAAACTCATTTCAAATTCATTTTGCATACTTTTTGAAAAATTAGTACATAAAGAAGGTTTAGAGGATCCAAAAATAATATCATCAACATAGATTTGTATAACTAAAACATCTTTAGAAATTATTTTAATAAAAAGAGTTGGATCATCAATCCCTTTAGTAAAACCTTTTGAAATAAGAAAATTGTTGAGTCTATCATACCAAGCTCTTGGAGCTTTTTTTTATCCATATAACGCTTTAGAAAGTTTAAAAACTTGATTTGGAAAAGGGGGGTTTGTAAATCTAGGAGGTTGTTCTACAAAAACATCTTCAATTATAAAACCATTTAGAAATGCACTTTTGACATCCATTTGATATAACTTGAAATTTAGATGTGCAGCATATGCATGTAAAATCCTAATGGCTTTTATTCCAGCTACAGGTGCAAAGGTCTCCTCATAGCCTATGGCTTCTTCTTGATTATATCCTTGTGCAACTAGCCTATCTTTGTTTCTAACTATGTTTCCTAATTCATCAACTTTATTTAAAAAAACCCATTTAGTGCCTATTGTTAGTGTTTTCTTAGGTCTGTCATGTAGGGACCCGAAGCTTGACGTACATGGACATTACATTTCATTTGCGGAATACTTAGTATATAACAAAAAACACACACACAAGGATCGTAATAGTTTAGTGTCTTTGGAAACTCGGAACGTAATCTTCTAATCGTGGTGAAAGATCTTCAAAATCTCCCATAAAGATCTTCCTTTTTTTTACCTAAAACCTTTCTTTATATCCTGGGGAAAAGAAAACATAAAAGGGTGAGCTCAAATGCTCAGTAAGGGTAAACAAAAGAAATATCAATCACATCATATACATAAGCGCATAACTTTTGGAAATCTTAACCTGCAAAAGAGATCATAATTTCATAACATGGGGTAAATCATGGCAGTGAAATGTAATCACAATAATCATAACTTAAAACATGAAACTTTGTGGCATTCACACATAATCATAGAGAATCATTTCTTGTTAGTCAAGACTCATTGCCAAGACTATCTTAGTGGACAAAGTCCCTTTCTGAATCGAGTAACCCTCGTTTCAGTCCTGTTTCACTGAACCGGTATAACCTACCGTTCCAGCCCTGTCTATCTCATGAGTTATAAAATCTTTACCCAATGCATTGGAGGGATATATAGGTTCCACCCATCTTATAATGAATCCTTTCTTATGTGTGCCACATAATCATAAACCATACATCATAGCGTAATCCACGTAATAAAAATGGGATTCTTAAACAACATGACATCATAAAACAAATCATATAAGGTAAATGAATTCATAAAAATAATTCCATCACAACATAATCAAATCAATGTAATAATAGGTATAAAAACAGAACCCTTTATTATCTTAGATGGAAAATAATTTTGATAAAACACTTGAACTTCATTCTTGAGGAAAATATCCTTTCTTCTTCAAAAACACTTTTCTTTTCTTAACATGTCATACAATTTTAAACTAAAAGAAGTTTATTAAAAATAAACTTTAATACTTGTAAAGGAAGCTTCTTGGAAATAATGTTTTAGAAATCCATTCATGCCGTATAAGTTAAAAAAACATTCTTCGTACTTTTGTCGGAAAAGTCAAAAAGCACCTCGTATGAAAAACGTCAAAAGATTCCTTTCATATTTTTTACTAAAAACTCACCGAAGGGTAAAATTGGATTTAAACTATTGTAAGTGGATGGAAACAATATTACATATTGAGGGAACATGGATGTGGATGATAAAATACACCCCAGTAAATACAAAAGTAAAAACAATCTCGGATAAAAATGAGATTGTGATATTTCCCTTACCTTAGGTCCGATTTTCTTTGTACGTGTCCGAAGCTCCTGTATAATGGTTTAAATAATGTTATTGTCTTATTCCAGAATCTTACATATTGATATGATATCAAATATGGTCATATTCTTAGCTTCTTATTAGTAATATTTCATTGTTACTTGTTACTCGGGTCTTTATTGCCTTTTGTTCTTATGCGTGTTTTGTCGAATAAATTCTTATTCTTCTTTTAAGGTTATAGATACCTTATATCCAGAATGGTATTAGTGTAACATATATCATATTTATTCATTCAATTCATTTATATAATTACTATGTAATGATGATCGTGTAGAACGAGTCGCATCACATCGTGGAGACGGTATTCCGTACGTACGCACGAGTGATGATATCGTTCCTATGATCGTGGAATTGTATTGGAGTATATATATATTATTTCAGTATCAATATTACTTAATAAAAATCATAAATAGTTAATCATTACACCATTATACCCATCCTTGTAAAGTGATGGTGGAAAATAGATTACACCACGGCGTGGAGACGGTATTCCGTACGTACGCACGCGCGGTGATTTCATTTTTTCGTAGGATGAATAGAAGGTGAATTAGGGTTGTTTCATATTTATAATAACATATCAGTATGTAATTAATACTGATGTTATTACTTTATCATGAAACTACTAAAGAAGAAGAAGTTGAAGAAGAAAGAAATTGAAAAGATCGGTAATGGATATTACCTCTTCTTTGGAACTCTTCTTTGAATCCTCCAGTTAGGGAACTAAGATTGGTCTTTGAAGAAGACCAGGACCTCTTGGATTATTCTAGGGAAGTGGAGAGGAGAAAATGGCAGGGGTTGGCCGAGATTTAGTGCTCAATTTGGTGTGAGGAGGAGGGGGAGGAGGTGCCCTTTTATAAGGGAGGAGAGGGGCACCTTAGGAATATCTCAAAATATTATTTTATATTAAAGTCAAAATCGATTTATAATGGTTCCAAAGGGTCTTATTTGGAAGCTAAAGTGGGGAAGGGTCGAAAACCTATCAACCAATAGGATTTAGACAAGTCTAGGGTATTATTTTAACCTTATCAATTAGATTTAACTCTAAGTTAAATAATTTAACTTTTACCATGTCTTTTTGTTTTCTTTCACTATATGGTTAATACACTTACTATAACATGCCAAACGAACCCCAAATTGTTTATTATTAATATATATATCCTTATCTAAGTCATTTGGCCGAACCTTAGATTTTTAGGAATAAAATAACAATTAATAATATAATATTTGATTTAAAAACTATTTTGTGTCAATTTTGACACTATTTGATATATGATTTTTGTGAAAGTTATAACAGAATTATATGTTCGAACCAAGTTGATTAAATCAACACTAATATAGCATAGTAACCTAGAAAATTAGTGGAAATCATAAAAAGACTTAAATTACATTTATTTTGGTATTTATATTATCAATTATGTCAATATTTCATTAATAAGATAATTACTGCATCATCTTTGTGTCATAGATAAATTAAATTATTTGATGTCTAAAAATTACAAATAAAATACCATCATGTAGGAAATATTTTTAGCTTTCTAATTAATATTTACAATCTAATTTAGCTTATGTATAACCCCATATTAGAAATAATTTACTTATTAAACTTTGATTTTAACTATTTTAACCCTTCTTTAAATAAATTAATAATAAATGTCCTAATCTAATCCAAGTGGGCCTAAATGGTCATATTTTATTCCTAAGTTTGTTTTTGGTCGAATTAAACTTGTCCAATAGAATTAGGACATGTGTTAGGGTAATATTAATATCATATTTACCCTTAGTTACCCTATTTACTATTAACTGCGGTAAAAATAGTAAAAAGTTACTATTCACCAAAAAATTATTTTTTTCTCATTGTACCACATTTTACTTACTGATATCAACCGTGTCTGTCGGAATTTTGAAATTCCATTCACATAAGCGGTAAAATTAAGTTTTATGCAAAATTCAGTTTTTAACCTACCACTTAGTGGTTTCACTATTCATCAAAAATTGAAAGTTTTCAGAAAAATACCAAAATTTCACCCTATGCTAATTTCGGTATTCCGAATCCAAAAATGAAGCCCATTTTGAAAAATAAAATTTATAAAATTTCAAAAAGTGGTTATTACTATTCATAACGGCTAGTTTTAATAGCATATTGTTGTTTAGTGAAACTCGGTATTGCGTACGACGCAAGCTATCGAGGAAGGTCGCGATTGCGTGTAAAGCAAGCTAAGCAAGTGTTGTGTAGAAAAAGATTCTTTTTAGGATTTATATAACATAAAAGTCTTGGGTGTTACATTCTACCCCCCTTAAAAAGAATTTCGCCCTCGAAATTCGTCACTTTGTAACAAACAGATGAGGATGCTTCTCCCTCATCATATCCTCAAGCTCCCATGTAGCTTCTTCAAGTTGGTGGTTCCTCCATAAAACTTTCACCAAGCGAGTGGTCTTGTTTCGTAGGACTTTTTCGCTACGATCCAGAATCTCTATCGGTTGTTCTTCATAAGAAAGATCTTGCTCCAGTGGTATAACTTCTGAGCTGAGTACATGTGAAGGATCTGGTATGTACTTTCTCAGGAGAGATACGTGGAACAGATCGTGAACTAGAGAGAGATTCGGTGGAAGCACCAATCGGTAAGCTACCTTCCCAACACGATCCAGTATTTCGAAAGGACCGATATATCTAGGGCTCAACTTCCCCTTCTTTTCAAATCTCATAACCCTCTTCCAGGGAGATATTCATAAGAACACTTTATCACCCACATCAAACTCTAGGCTTTTTCTTCGGTTGTCGGCATAACTTTTTTGTCGACTCTGAGCTGCTCTTATGTGTTGTTGAATAAATCTGACCTTTTCTGCCTTTTCATCAATGAGATCAGGTCCTAATAGCTTTCTTTCCCCAACTTCATCCCAGCAAGTTGGAGTCCTGCATTTCTTTCCATAGAGAGCTTCATAAGGAGCCATCTGAATACTGGAGTGAAAGCTATTATTATAAGAAAATTCCACCAAAGGTAGGTGTTGATCCCAACCTCCTTTGAAATCCATAGAGCAAGCTCTCGACATATCTTCTAGGGTTTGAATTGTTCTCTCAGACTGACCGTCTGTCTGGGGATGATAAGCAGTGCTGAAACTCAACTCTGTATCCAGAGTATGCTGAAGACTTCGCCAGAACTTCGAGGTAAATCTCGGATCCCGATCAGATATAATAGAAAGTGGTACTCCATGCAATCTTACCACTTCCATTACATATATCCTGGCAAGCTGATCTAGAGAGAAAGCCTCTCTAATAGGAATGAAGTGTGCAGACTTTGTAAGACGATCAACTATGACCCAGATAGCATTATTGCCTTTGGATGTTTTAGGAAGTCCTGTGACAAAGTCCATAGTGATGTTTTCCCATTTCCATTCGGGTATGGGTAATGGTTGTAACATCCCCTTAGACTTTTGTCTCTCAGCTTTAGCTTGTTGACAAACCAAGCATCAAGAGACATATTCAGCAACATCTCTTTTCATGCCATCCCACCAGAAGTATTCTTTCAGGTCCCTATACATCTTCGTGCTTCCAGGATGAATAGAGAACGAAGAACTATGAGCCTCATCCAGCAACTCCTTCTTTAATTCAGGGATGGAAGGAACACAAACCCGATTCCTGAACTTTATTATCCCATCACAATCAAGGTTGAATTCAGGAACATTTCTCACCTTCTTTTGTAACTCGGCATCTTCTTTCTGTGCCTCTTTAATCTTCACATGTATAGATGGTTGAACATTCATTTTAGAAAGATAAGATTTTTCCCTTTCCATTATAATTCCAAGATCTATCCTTTGTAAATCCATAAATATTGGATCTTTTGTGATCCTCATCATGGATAAACTAGCATGGTCTTGTCGACTTAATGCATCTGCCACCTTGTTTGCTTTCCCAGGGTGGTAATGGATTGAGCAGTCATAATCCTTAATCAGCTCCAACCATCTTCTTTGGCGCATATTCATCTCCTTTTGTGTGAAAATATACTTTAAACTTTTATGATCAGTATAAATATCACACCTTTCACCATAAAGGTAATGCCTCCAAATATTTAATGCAAAGATTACCGCAACCAACTCCAAATCATGTGTTGGGTAATTTTACTCATGGATTTTCAACTGTCGTGAGGCATAAGCTATCACCATATCATTTTGCATAAGAACACACCCCAATCCCTTCTTGGATGCATCACTATATATCACAAACCTTTCTCCACTACAAGGCAGTGTGAGCACAGGTGCACTGGATAACCTTCTTTTCAACTCCTTGAAATTATCTTCACATTCCTCTGTCCATACAAACTTAACTCCTTTCCGAGTCAACTTGGTGAGTGGAGTAGATAATCGTGAAAAATCCTTTACAAAACGTCGATAATATCCAGCCAAACCAAGAAAACTTCGGATCTCAGTTACTGTTGTTGGTCTCGACCATCTTTCGATAACCTCTGTTTTTGCTGGATCCACAGATATCCCCTCTTTTGAGATTATGTGACCCAAAAATGCAACTTTTTGAAGCCAAAATTCACACTTGGTAAATTTGGCATAAAGCTTCTCCTTTCTCAGGGTCTTCAATATAATTCTCAAGTGATATTCATGCTCTTCCTTGATCTTTGAATGGACAAGAATATCGTCTATAAATACTACCACAAATTGATCAAGATAGTCTCTAAAGACTCTATTCATTAGATCCATGAAGATAGCAGGGGCATTAGTAAGACCAAATGGCATCACTATAAATTCATAGTGTCCATACCTTGTACCGAAAGCCATCTTTGGTATATCCTCCCTTTTGACCCTTAATTGATGATACCCTGAACGAAGATCAATCTTGGAAAAGTATTGAGCTCCGCGTAGTTGGTCAAATAAGTCATCAATGTGTGGGAGAGGATATTTGTTCTTGACAGTGATCTTGTTAAGTTCTCGATAATCAATGCAGAGTCTCATTGATCCATCTTTCTTCTTAACAAATAGAACAGGTGCTCCCCAAGGTGACGCACTAGGGCGTATGAATCCCTTATCAAGATTCTTTTGGAGTTGCTTCTTCAATTCCTGCAACTCAATTGGGGCCATTCTATAAGGTGTCTTTGAAATAGGCAAAGCACCCGGTACGAGTTCTATTGAAAACTCAACTTCACGATTTGGTGGAAGACCCGGTAATTCCTCCGGAAAGACATCATCAAACTCCCGTACAATGGGCATATTCTTAATCGTGAGTTTCTCACCAACCATTTGAGATAAATAACCTTCATTTAGTGGAATCAATACCCATAAGATGGAAGAAATTTCCACTAGAAGGTTATGTTCATCCTTGCATTGATATACGATCGTAGATTGATCTGGAATATGAAATGTGACTTCCCTTCTTTGGAAATTGATATGAGCTCCATGTAGAGAAAGCCAATCCATGACAAGAATCACATCAAATTCCACTAATGGAAGGATCACAAGATTTTCTGGGAGCACTTTCCCACAAACTTCGATCGGAGAAGAATTATAAACTTTTGATGCGACTGTTGTGCCATTAGGTGTTGTCACAGCTAACTCAACATCTAATTGTTGAGGTAATACGGTGATACCCTTAGAAAATTCTTTAGAAATAAAAGAGTGGGTGGATCCAGAATCAAATAAAACATTTGCTACTTTAGAGTGGATGGTAAGTGTACCTTTCACCACTTCGTTATCGTACTCCACATCGCTGATAGAAATTGCATGTGACTTTCCTTTGTCTTTAGCCTTAAGATTTTGTTGACGTCGACCATCATCATCAACCCTTGGATTTGGGCATTGATTGGCATAATTCCCCATCTCCTTGCACTTGAAACATTGAAGTGTAGTAGGTTCATTCTGTGTATCCCTTCCTTTGTTTGCGTCATTAGACATCTTCTTCCCATTATCACGGCATTCAAATGCCCGATGACCTTCCTTTCCACATTTAAAACATTTACTTGTCCATTTAAGACAACTCCCTCCATGTTTCTTTCAACACTTTGAGCATAAGGAAAAGCTCATCTTCTTTTCTGTGTGCTCTTTAGATTTTTCTTTGAATTCCATCTTCCTCTTCTTATCAAACCCATGTGACTGATGGGTTACTCCAATCTCCATCTCGACTTTGAGAGCACATCGAATGATTTCCTCGTAACTATTGAAGTCCCTTATGGATAACGCCCTTCGAAGACTTGGTTTTAAGCCACTAAAGAATCGATCGATCTAACTCTCAGGTTGGATAATAATACCAGAAGCGTACCTTGCAAGTCTTGTAAAATTTGCTTCATAGGTACCAACAGATTCATCATCCCTTTGTTTTAGTTCAAGAAACTCTTTCTCCATCTTTGTTCGGAGAATACGAGGGAAGTACTTATTGAAAAATAAGTTCTTGAACTCGTCCCATTCCATAGACTCAATTTCATCCCTTCGCCTCGTATTCTTAATAAGATTCCACCATTGATCAGCATCTCCTTCCAAACGATAGACTGCTAGGATGACTTTATCATGTTCAGAACATTGAAGAACTGAAAATATCTTTTCAGTAGTACTAATCCATTGTTCAGCAACTAATGGATCAGTAGTCCCACTGAAAGAAGGTGGACGCTTCCTCATGAAGGATTCAACAGAATGTTGCTCCTTCCTTTGCTCGTTTGGAAGTCCTTCATGATTCATAGCTTGAGAAAGTTGTGTGAGTATGGCTACAAGATTTTGCATTCCAGCTCCCATATCGTTTGGTTGCTCAGGGGGACAATCATTGCATTGCCCATCGCATTCCGCATTAACACGGTTCCTTCGGCTTCCAGCCATTGACTAAAACCAAGAAGAATAGTGTGAGCAACACTAATTATAATAGGAAAACCACATAATTCAAGAATAAAATTTTCATGCTTAAGGTCTTATCTTAGGTTATTCAAGGCCATTTCTAAAATACTAAGATTGTGTTCTATGCTTAGACTTATCCGTAGGGTTTTTACTAAGGCTTTCACATCCTAGTTTCCAAAGGTTGACTATACCTTTCCTCTGATACCAACTCTAGAGACCCGAAACTTGACGTACATGGACATTACATTTCATTTGCGGAATACTTAGTATATAACAAAAAACACACACACAAGGATCGTAATAGTTTAGTGTCTTTGGAAACTCGGAACGTAATCTTCTAATCGTGGTGAAAGATCTTCAAAATCTCCCATAAAGATCTTCCTTTTTTTACCTAAAACCTTTCTTTATATCCTGGGGAAAAGAAAACATAAAAGGGTGAGCTCAAATGCTCAGTAAGGGTAAACAAAAGAAATATCAATCACATCATATACATAAGCGCATAACTTTTTGAAATCTTAACCTGCAAAAGAGATCATAATTTCATAACATGGGGTAAATCATGGAAGGGAAATGTAATCACAATAATCATAACTTAAAACATGAAACTTTGTGGCATTCACACATAATCATAGAGAATCATTTCTTGTTAGTCAAGACTCATTGCCAAGACTATCTTAGTGGACAAAGTCCCTTTCTGAATCGAGTAACCCTCGTTTCAGTCCTGTTTCACTGAACCGGTATAACCTACTGTTCCATCCCTGTCTATCTCATGAGATATAAATCTTTACCCAATGCATTGGAGGGAGATATAGGTCCCACCCATCTTATAATGAATCCTTTCTTATGTGTGCCACATAATCATAAACCATACATCATAGCGTAATACACGTAATAAAAATGGGATTCTTAAACAAAATGACATCATAAAACAAATCATATAAGGTAAATGAATTCATAAAAATAATTCCATCACAACATAATCAAATCAATGTAATAATAGGGATAAAAACAGAACCCTTTATTATCTTAGATGGAAAATAATTTTGATAAAACACTTGAACTTCATTCTTGAGGAAAATATCCTTTCTTCTTCAAAAACACTTTTCTTTTCTTAACATGTCATACAATTTTAAACTAAAAGAAGTTGATTAAAAATAAACTTTAATACTTGTAAAGGAAGCTTCTTGGAAATAATGTTTTAGAAATCCATTCATGCCGTATAAGTTAAAAAAACATTCTTCGTACTTTTGTCGGAAAAGTCAAAAAGCACCTCGTATGAAAAACGTCAAAAGATTCCTTTCATATTTTTTACTAAAAACTCACCGAAGTGTAAAATTGGATTTAAACTATTGTAAGTGGATGGAAACAATATTACATATTTAGGGAACATGGATGTGGATGATAAAATACACCCCAGTAAATACAAAAGTAAAAACAATCTCGGATAAAAATGAGATTGTGATATTTCCCTTACCTTAGGTCCGATTTGCTTTGTACGTGTCCGAAGCTCCTGTATAATGGTTTAAATAATGTTATTGACTTATTCCAGAATCTTAAATATTGATATGATATCATATATGGTCATATTCTTAGCTTCTTATTAGTAATATTTCATTGTTACTTGTTACTCGGGTCTTTATTGCCTTTTGTTCTTATGCGTGTTTTGTCGAATAAATTCTTATTATTCTTTTAAGGTTTTAGATACCTTATATCCAGAATGGTATTAGTGTAACATATATCATATTTATTCATTCAATTCATTTATATAATTACTATGTAATTATGATCATGTAGAACGAGTCACATCACATCGTGGAGACGGTATTCCGTACGTACGCACGAGTGATGATATCGTTCCTATGATCGTGGAATTGTATTGGAGTATATATATATTATTTCAGTATCAATATTACTTAATAATAATCATAAATAGTTAATCATTACATCATTATACCCATCCTTGTAAAGTGATGGTGGAAAATAGATTACACCACGGCGTGGAGACGGTATTTCGTACGTACGCACGCGCGGTGATTTCATTTTTCCGTAGGATGGATAGAAGGTGAATTAGGGTTGTTTCATATTTATAATAACATATCAGTATGTAAGTAATACTGATGTTATTACTTTATCATGAAACTACTAAAGAAGAATAAGTTGAAGAAGAAAGAAATTGAAAAGATCGGTAATGGATATTACCTCTTCTTTGGAACTCTTCTTTGAATCCTCCAGTTAGGGAACTAAGATTGGTCTTTGAAGAAGACCAGGACCTCTAGGATTATTCTAGGGAAGTGGAGAGGATAAAATGTCAGGGGTTGGCCGAGATTGAGTGCTCAATTTGGTGTGAGGAGGAGGGGGAGGAGGTGCCCTTTTATAAGGGAGGAGAGGGGCACCTTAGGAATATCTCAAAATATTATTTTATATTAAAGTCAAAATCGGTTTATAATGGTTCCAAAGGGTCTTATTTCGAAGCTAAAGTGGGGAAGGGTCTAAATCCTATCAACCAATAGGATTTAGACAAGTGTAGAGTATTATTTTAATCTTATCAATTAGATTTAACTCTATGTTAAATAATTTAACTTTTACCATGTCTTTTTGTTTTCTTTCACTATATGGTTAATACACTTACTATAACATGTCAAACGAACCCCAAATTGTTTATTATTAATATATATATATCCTTATCTAAGTCATTTGGCCAAACCTTAGATTTTTAGGAATAAAATAACAATTAATAATATAATATTTGATTTAAAAACTATTTTGTGTCAATTTTGACACTATTTGATATATGATTTTTGTGAAAGTCATAACAGAATTATATGTTCAAACCAAGTTGATTAAATCAACAATAATATATCATAGTAACCTAGAAAATTAGTTTAATTCATAAAAAAGTCTTAAATTACATTTATTTTGGTATTTATATTATCAATTATGTCAATATTTCATTAATAAGATAATTACTGCATCATCTTTGTGTCATAAATAAATTAAATTATTTGATGTCTAAAAATTACAAATAAAATACCATCATGTAGGAAATCTTTTTAGATTTATAATGAATATTTACAATTGAATATTTCTTATGTATAACCCCATATTAGAAATAATTTACTTATTAAACTTTGATTTTAACTATTTTAACCCTTCTTTAAATAAATTAATAATAAATGTCCTAATGTAATCCAAGTGGGCCTAAATGGTCATATTTTATTCCTAAGTTTGTTTTTGGTCGAATTACACTTGTCCAATAGAATTAGGACATGTGTTAGGGTAATATTAATGTCATATTTACCCTTAGTTACCCTATTTACTATTAACTGCGGTAAAAATAGTAAAAAGTTACTATTCACCAAAAAATTATTTTTATCTCATTGAACCACATTTTACTTACTGATATCAACTGTGTCTGTCGGATTTTTGAAATTCCATTCACAGAAGCGGTAAAATTAAGTTTTATGCAAAATTCAGTTTTTAACCTACCACTTAGTGGTTTCACTATTCATCAAAAATTGAAAGTTTTCAGAAAAATACCAAAATTTCACCCTAGGCTAATTTCGGTATTCCGAATCCAAAAATGAAGTCCATTTTGAAAAATAAAATTTATCAAATTTCAAAAAGTTGTTATTACTATTCATAACGGCTAGTTTTAATAGCATATTGTTGTTTAGTGAAACTCGGTATTGCGTACGACGCAAGCTATCGAGGAAGGTCGCGATTGCGTGTAAAGCAAGCCAAGCAAGTGTTGTGTAGAAAAAGATTCTTTTGAGGATTTATATAACATAAAAGTCTCGGGTGTTACATGTCAACTAATTCCTAGACTTTGTTTCTTTCAAATTGATTTAACTCTTCTTGCATAGCCATTACCCAGAATTCATCAACGATAGCATCATTAATATTTTTGGGTTCTAGCTGGGAGAGAAAAGCATGATGTTCAACCTGATTTCTTAGAGAAGCTCTAGTCTGTGTTCCTCTATGAAGATTACCAACAACAACATCCAAAGGATTATTCTTTTCAATTCTTGTTGATCTAGTAAAGGTAGGACTAGACACTTCAGGTTCATCAGTAGGTTTGGGTTCGACCGAAACAGATTCTGGAAAAATTCCAGAACTTGAAGTTTTTATAACAGGTTATTTGGTTTTATCATTAAGGTCCAGAACAGACAAATCTTCTTCAAGATTCTCAAGAGGGATTTTAGGCTCATGTGGATCGGTTTCATCGAATTTATGTGAACAGATGCTTTCGCACATTTAGATTTCTTATTAAACACTCTATAGTCTTTACTTGAAGTAGAGTAACCAAGAAAAATTCCTTCATCACTTTTAGAAGTAAACTTTTCCAGATTATCCTTTGTGTTAAGAATAAAGACTTTGCAACCAAAAACTCTGAAGTAATTAACCTTAGGCTTCCTATTTCTCCACAACTCATATGGGGTTTTCTTAAAAACAGGTCTAATCAAGACTCTATTGATAACATAACAAGCTGTATTTATATCTTCAGCCCAAAAGTAAATAGGCAGTTCATATTCATTGAGCATGGTTCTAGCTATTTCTTGAAGGGTTCGGTTTCTCCTTTCTACTACGCCATTCGGATGAGGTGTCCTAGGAGCTGAAAAGTTATGAGTGTAGCCATTGTGTAATCAGTAAGATTCAAATATTTGATTTTCAAACTCATGGCCATGATCACTTCTCAGGGTCTTAATTTTGAGTCCACTAAGATTTTCTGCAGACTTGGAGTATTTAACAAACGAAGAAAAAGCTTCACTTTTGTGACCTAAGAAATATACCCAAGTATATCTAGAGAAGTCATCTACTAGAACATAGACATATTGCTTCCCATTTAAACTAGAAACTCTTGATGGTCCAAACAAATCCATGTGAACCAACTCAAGTGGTTGAGAAGTTGAGACTTAGTTCTTTGATTTAAAAGAAACTTTGTGTTGTTTTCCCTTTTGACAAGGATTACACAGTTTTTCATTTGGGAATTCTAATTTAGGTAATTCTCTAACTAAGTTTTTCCTAGCCAGTTTTCTAAGTGAGTGAATGTTGCAGTGTCCAAATCTTATGTGCCATAGCCAAGATTCTTTATGAAAAGAATTCAAACAGGGAATATTTTTTTTGGCTAAAGAATTTAAATCAACAGCATAAAAATTTTCATTCCTTAGAGAAGAAAATACTAAATCATTTTTGTAGTTAAAAATATCACAGGAATCATTTTCAAACATGACATTGAAACCATCATCACATAATTGAGATATACTAAGCAAGTTATATTTAAGTCCATCAACAAATAAAACATTAGAAATTAATACTGAGTCAGTGTTACCAATCTGGACTAGGCTGATGATTTTTACTTTAGAGTTGTCACCAAAGGCGACATGACCTCCATCAACCCTTATTAAGCTCTTGAAGCAAGAATAATCTCCAGTCATGTGTCTTGAGCACCCACTGTCTAAATACCATATCTTCTTGTGACATCTCTTCAAGAAGGTTTCCTATAAAACAGATTTAAACAAGAAATGACTTTGGTACCCAGATTTTCTTGGGTCCAGATAGGTTAGAAATCAGGGCTTTAGGTACCCAGATTTGTTTTATTGGTTTCATACAATTAACAGAAGTAACAGATTTTGAAAGATAAACATTATTTGGTCTATAACCATATGAATATCCTGTTGAAGCATATGAATTTCAAAAACTGGAACTAGCAATATTTTTTTCAGACTTAGGAATAAATCGGGTTCTGGTGAACTGTCTCTGTCCAGGTTGGTATCCTAAACCAGTAGCATATCTAGGTGAAACTTGATTTCTTAGCATTTGAGTTAGATCATTCTTCCCATTTGTGAATTTTTCTAAGTCCTTTCTGATTTTCTCATTTGACAGTTTTAGTCTTGTATTTTCCTTTAATAGTTGAGCATTATTTTCCTTTTCTATATCAAGATCAGATTTATGCTTAACACTTAAAGCATATTATTTCTTTAAACCATTGTATTTGTCTTTAAGCTCATTATAGGTTTCTTCTAACATATCACAGTATTCAAATAGTTTTTATTTTGAAATGTTTTCCGAATCAGAATCATCTCCAGAGTAATATGAATTTAAAACAGGAGTGTCAGATGTCAACTCTGAATTATTTGTCATGAAACACATGTTGGCTCGATTCCTTTCAGAGTCTGAAGATTCGGCTTCACTTGTGCTGTCTTCTGAAGCACTCCAGGTATCCTTCATGGCTTTCTTGTACTTATTATCTTTTTAATCATATTTCCTTTTGAATTTTAACTTTGGACAATCTGCTTTGATATGTCCTTTTCGCTTGCATTCGTAGTAGATAACTTCATCAGTCCTGTCAGCTTTCTTCCAATCCTTTTTCCATTTTCCTTGTTGATCATACTTTCCTTTGTAATTTGTTTTCCTAAAGAATTTCTTTTTCATATAAAACTTCTTGAATCTCTTGGCTATCTGAGCCATTTCTAAATAACTGTCATACTCCGAGTTTTCACTTATTGAACTCTCATCCTCCATCTGTATTTTTTCCTTCTCCTTACTCTTCAAAGTAGTAGATTTGAAAGCTACAGATTTTCTTTTTGGTTCATCATCTTCCTCTTTGTTTACCTTGAGCTCTTCTTCATACATCATCAATTTTCCAATAATCTCTTTGACAGGTAGAGCATCAATGTCAAATGATTCTCTGATTGAGACAGATGTGCCTCTCCATCGGTCTGGTAGACATCTCAAGATTCTCATAATTTGTTCCTTTGCTGGAACATCTTTTCCGAGAAATTCATCGTGTTGACTATCTCATTAAACCTGAGATACATGTCAGAAATAAATTCATCAGACATCATTTTAAAATTATCATACATAATAGTATAAGTGTTCAATCTCATTTCTTTAACATTATTTGTTCCTTCATGAGAAACAGCCAAGGTATCCCAAATTTCAAAAGCTGTTTTGCATGCAGAAATTCTGTTGAATTATTCATCTCCTAGAGCACAGTACAGAGCATTCATACCTTTACAATTATTATTATAAGCAGTCTTTGTAGGGTCATCCCAAGTAGATATATCAGTAGTGGGAATTTTGTATTTAGATTCAATAGCAGTCCAAATATCAAAACTCGTTCTTTCTAGATGAATTTTCATTTTATGTTTCCAATGAGCATAGTTATTTCCATTAAAGAAAGGTGTCTGGTTAGTAGCAACACCCTCAAGTCTATTATCCATTATAAACACAATTTAAAGAGATAAAAATTTAGCAATAACAGAAATTTTAAGAACATTAAAATACAACTAAAATCACAGTTGAAAAGAAGAGAGTAAATAAAAAGTTTTGCAAAACACACAACCTCTGATACCAAATGTTGGTCGGAGTGGACACTCAAGAGGGGGGTGAATTGAGTTCCAATTCAAATTTCTGCTAAAAAAATTTCTATTAAAATCCCCCAATTTTAAAAACAAATTAAACTGTAGTGAATTTATACAGATTATAAAGGTTCAATTAGTTTATCAAAGATTGATTAATTCTCAGTTAACTTAATCTTATGATTAAATTATCTTTTGAAACTAACTTACTGGTTTATAATAAATACAAACACTTGAGAGTTTAACTATCAAAGTAGCTTTGAAAAGAAATAATATTTCAAAGTAATAGCAGCGGAATATGAAATAAATGTATATAGTATGGATATCGATTTTAACTAGAAACACAAGAGTTAACCAAGAGGTTCAGTCTCAAGCCGAGACATAGTCCTCTAAAAATTTATATAAATTGATCCAAACCCTGGATCTGGGTTAACAACAGTGATCACACTGTTCAGGTCAAGAGACCTCTACCACAGTTATACGTGGGATAACAACCAACAGCTCAAAGCTGTCCAGGTCACACTCGACCTCTACCACTATCCACAGTGGGAAATAAAGGATGTAAAGATTGTGAGTGAGGATTTACAAATCCTCCAGTTATGGTTCAGGAGACAGTGTGTGTGTAATAATTAATAGGCTACACACACTATTCGTAATGCAATTTCTAAATCACTTAGAGCAAGATATAGAGTTTAGGAAGGCTCTAGTGATTGCAGTGCAGCTCTAGACTCCTTTGGATTTGATCAAAAATGGTTATGAGTCCCTCTCTGGTATTTGACTGAAAAAAAGAGTATCATTTCTTCTTTCAGTGCTTCCAGGTTCAGCTTGGTTATCAGCTCAGAAAATGAAGTGTTCTATGTAGTTCTTCTTTAGCATAGATTGCTCGATGTATGCTCTGTGTTCTGGAGTCTGGTAGTAGTAGTAGTCTTGTGAGTGCAAGTTCTCAAGTTGTTCTTGACACGTTTTGAGCTTGATCGCAAGTGTGTAACCGTGTGCTCAATCTCTTCAAGTCTCTTGTCTTAATTCACTTCCTCATACAAGTTGTCTTGTATGCCTTTATTATGCTGAGAAGAAGGAATGATTATGCTTTTTAATCGTACTTGGTACGGTTTCCTGAAATGGCAACACAAATCATTTAATAACATTAAATGCATCAAAAGTAACAAATGTAGCTGTTAGTGTAATAAACAAATAGGGTCGAGGATATAGGATTTGACTCCGCAGTTCATTATAGGCTCTTATCGGTATCTCTTATCGGTAGCTCGATGAACTTTGTTCCATCGATTGCTCTTGATTGTCAGTAGCTCTATGCATCGGTAGCTCTCTGCATCGGTAGCTCTGTGCATCGATAGCTCTGTGCATCGGTAGCACTGTACATCAGTAGCTCTGTGCATCGGTAGCTCTGTGCATCGGTAGCTCTGTGCATCGGTAGCTCTGTGCATCGGTAGCTCTGTGCATCGGTAGCTCTGTGTTCCGGTCAGTGATACTTACACTTGACTGTCTTATTCAAAACACATCTAAGTCACTTAAAATCATTTCAAAACTTATATAAACATGGATAATCGAGATTAACATAAATCAGAAATTATTTTAACATTATTATTAACTTGATCATTGATTTGAAAGAATTAAGGTGTAGATCAATAGTAATTGTGAATATCATAATATATGAACACATAATTGGGATTGTCAAAACATATGATTACAAGATTGGGATTATCAAAATAGGTGAGGTCAACAATACAAAAATTCATCTCTAGAAATTTCTTACCTTGTTAGAATCGTTTTGTGTAACAGACCCTTCTGGTCAAGTCATATGAACATCTTCTTGAAGGTTTCCATAAAGAAAAAATTACATCCATTTCCCAAATCTCATAGTCATAAAAAGTATTTATTTTAAGTTGAATTATGATAGATTTTATCATGGAAACTTGTGAAAAGGATTCATAATATCCTTTAGATTTTAATAGTTAAAACCCTTTTGAAATTAGTCATTCCTTATAGGCACTGACTTGTCTATCCATGTCTATTTTCTTCTTGAATTATTATTATCTACTAATGGGTTTTACAAACAATGGAGGATCTACCAAAATCCATACTTGGTTTTTTTAAAAGGATTATATTTCAATGTTCAGGGATTCTTTGTATTTAATAGATTATGAACAACATACTACTTATTTAGAGGTTAAAAGATCATTATTATCAACTAATAGTGATTAAGTGTCGTCAGTGGAAATAAAACCATATCGTTATAGTTCTCTAACCACACTAGTATATCAATGTAATATTTTTGTTCTCAGAACATCCTCTTCCATAGAAATTTATTGAATCAATCCTTATTCTAAATAATATGTATCTTAATCATGGAATTCATCAATGTCTACCACTCTCTCATAATCT
This sequence comes from Viscum album, assembly GCA_963277665.1. Lineage (NCBI taxonomy): Eukaryota > Viridiplantae > Streptophyta > Magnoliopsida > Santalales > Viscaceae > Viscum > Viscum album. Next base: position 688,819,005 of record OY728150.1, read on the forward strand.
TCTTTATATATGAGAACCATTTCAAGAAATATGGGACATCAATTGTCCATAACATTATTATATAATATATTCTATAGGTAATTTCATTTATTTTTCTTACGGTAACCTATAATGATACACTTAGTGCCTTAGGGTGTGATTTTGTTTCCTGAAATATCCTTAAAAAATGATTATCAACACCACTCATAAATTTTAAAATGTTGATTTATTTCCACACTAATGTTCTTATAGACTACCAATTTTTACATTTGATAGAACATGGTATAGAATGAGTGTTTCTATTTCAAATGTAAATCAACTAATGGAAAATGATATACTTGCATGAATAATCATTAATCTCACTATTTCTAATAGAGTTTGATTCATCATTTCACTAACATAATACCATTTTAGTTTTTAAGTATGAGTGAGTTAAGATAAAATCCTAAACACCCATAAATAATCAATAAATCCTTGATGGAGGTATTCTCTACCACTATCCGATAGAAGAATCTAATCTTTTACTAATATTTTTTCTAACTTCATTTTTTATTCCATTAATATTTTAATGAAATTTTACTTATACCTAATTTACTAGACATAACCGTATATACTAATGTATTCAGTAAGAGTAATGACGTCTAAGGACCCACCACTAGGTTCAACTGGAAATGGTATACACACATCATTATGAACCAACTCAAGAATATCTATTTCCCTTTCACATATTACATGAAATAAGACATCAACCATTTTTCCTTGGAAACATGTGTGACATAAACCAAGTGGTTTTGTTTAAAATTAATTTAAATATCGATATTATTGTAATCTAGTCAAATGATTTTTATTCATGTATCCTATATGGTGATGACCTAGTTGTGTGTTGTATGAGTCGTGTGAACTATTTTCATAATAAATTTCCATTACTAGGTTGGTTTAATCCAACATATAAAGATAATTATTTTAATATGATTTACCATAAAAAATTATTATTTATAAAATAAAAAACCATTATTCACAAATTTGAAAATTAGACCATCTATATCATGTCTATATAGGGAAATTAAGTTTTTGGAAACCGTTGACACATAAAAACCACATTTTAGAACCAAGGCCATTTTATTTGGAAATGTGAGGTGGTACTCTATAATATCCATATCATAAATTATGGTTCCATTGATTACACATAGATCAGCCTCACAGCATAAAATATTTTAGAATTTATATGGTTTTTGTATTTGAATACATATGTGAGAACCACTTTTTGTATCTAACACCCAATTAATATAAACCTAGGGATTTCACTCTAGAAAAAACTCACCTTTGTAATTCCATTAATTATTTTCATGGTTAATTGTTTTCTTCATGGGGCCATATTGCTACATGACACACATGACAAATAGATAGCATCATTTTTCCTTACGTTTCTCGTGATCCACTTATTCTTAGAAGGTTATTGTAAATAAAGATTAAAATTAGAGTTAGTTATAGAGATCTTCACCTGTATTTCCCTATTATTCACTATAAGTACTAGATGATTTTCACTCTTATTGTCATTTTCGTAATAGTGAATTAGATTGAGGATATCTAAGATATATATATATATATATTGTATATTTCAATTTAAAAAAATGTCGGAAAGGCATTGATGGGTGATGAATGAATGATATCCGTGCACAATTTATCATGTATTTTAAATTTTCAAACCATTAAGCTATAAATATATCCAATGATTTTGACTATGTGAGGACCAACTAGTACTCTATTTCAATTTTAAATTATGAAGACTACCTTGGAAACCTCATACAATCCCTTCCTTTAACTCTCCCAAAAAAGATCATGGAGATGCTGGAGTAAGATATAGGCATCCATATTATCATGGGACTTCATGAGTTATATAGACACATATAAAAGCCTCAAATACTAATCATATAGAATATCATTCAGGTTTTTTTCATAGAAAATAAAATCCTCATCACCCACCTCCTTAGAAGGTATATCTGGATTTAGGATTATAGCATGTAAAAATTCATTCTATTGTGTATAGAAACCTGTAACTATATTCACCATTATTGGATGTCATTGAAAGTTAAAATATGTCATTTTTATATAATTATTCATATTGATTTTATTGTTAAGGGAATTTTAAATATTTTAAATCAATAGAGAAAACATATTATTTTTATGTTACATGATTATAAATTTTTTGAGATATAATAATTTTAATTTTCTTATGCATCTAAATATTTTATCAATACTCAAATATCCTCACCATTGAGCTCAAAATATCCTATAAAATGTAACTTCTAGAAAAAATAATCCATATACAACTTTTTATAATAAAAAAATTGCCATGAAAATTATAATAATGTTTTTAAACTATGTGTTCAACTAATTGTGGGATTGAAACTCCATGTTTCATTGAGTATACTTCCCAATTATAAAATCCAAACTCAAATTCCCTCAAAACATGCCATTAAATTTTTATTCAATAGAAAAATAACTATTAAATCCAATAAAAGTTTTGTTATTACAACCCATCATTTATTATATTTTCAAATAATTACAAAATTTTCCAACAAAGGACTAAATTAACACTTTAATAATGGGTCCATCAAAACTAATATAATGGAAGGAATAGGGACTTAATATTATCTCGAGGGATATTTTTATTAAGTGTAAAATTTTCTGGTTTTATCTTTTACATGTATTTATAATATTAATAATATTTATCATATCATATTAACCATGTGTTAATATAATATTTATGCATAAAACATTTATTTTTATCCCATAATTTCATACAAATAAATTTATTTCTATGATCATTGTCATGAATATTTAAAATAAGTCATGCATCAGATAGAACTAAAATAAATAAAAAATGGAATTATTGTGATATTTAACTAGTAATTTTTATTTATTATTTAATAAACAAACCATTTACCCTACGGGAAAATCTATTTTAGCTGGTATATGATTGGGTTGTAGCAGTCCACCTATGTCCTATGTATATCCTAGGTTTTTCTTCACATTGTCTCTGTGTTAAAAATACTACACGCACCCGGTACATCTATACTTATAATTAATTTAGTTCACTCATAGGTGAAGGGAACCAAAATGGGGATTACATAAAGAAGATTGTGGGTATGAAAGGATAATAAGGTAAGTGGGATAACTCACATGCCATCAATTTAATTTAATAATAATAATAATAATGTTTGTCAAAACCCATGTAATAATTAAATTAAAAATAACAACTCACATATATAGGTCAGTATAAGATCCTGATCATCCACTTATAAATTGAATTTTATTTAAAATATCTAGCATACATTCATTACCATTCAGTGTTTCTAATATTAAACACATAATAACTAATCCAATTAAATAATAAATTAATATTATATTAATATCCACCCAATATATCCAACACATTCCCATCCTCATTAATTTTAAATAATTAAATTGATTAATTTTACAAAATCTTTATAAAATTAATACGATTGTTTTACTTAGAAGCATCCTGGTAAGTAATTATTCAAACTAATCAATATATATTAAGATCATATATAGTCTACTCATATGAGATATAGCCTACACATTTTTTCATGTAATTACATGTAATTTAGGATCCATTAAATGAAACATATAACACATATTAATGAACATATCATACAATACTTTTAATGTGTGTATATTAGTCAATATATTATAATTATGCATGGTATTCGATTAATAATTTTACATATAAATAAATTAATCATTTATTATGTATAAAACCTTTAACATGTGTGTAAAATAATATAATGATACATAGAAAATTTAACTAAGAGGTTTGTTGAGTAATAAAAAACATTATTTTTTTTTACATAGACATGATGGTTACTTAACATGTACATCCAACTATACACTATGTATCTTGTTCATCATATGTCAGTGATACATGTCTAAGGGCTAGGAATATGTACCTACATGGATATTTTTAAGGTACATGAAATCTAAAAAAGGTACATGTTATGTTTACTCCTTTTCAAATGGTTGTTAGATATTATGAGTCATGTAATTAATGAACAACCTGTATTTGACCACATGTTTCCACTGTGAAAAAAGTAAACTACACTGTGTGTATCCCAGTTTCACAACATGTAGTCTAACATGTCTTGTGTCATCCTATACTATTGAACACATGGAGTGCATTTAATATAACTATTTTTATTAAAAACACGACAACCCAAAAAAAATTGGTTCTTCCTGGTGTAATTTTTTAGGATACACGGCATCTACCTTTTTGTAACATGATGTGCACTCCTATACTATTCATCGAGAATTGATAGTACCTCGATATGGGATCTTCAAATGTTCATCATTGGTTATTAATATTATATGGGTTATATGAGTAAGAAATTAGGAAAGGATGAAAATAATTCCATAATCAGATAAAAATATTGAATTTCCCAAAATGAAAAATAAATTTTAAACACAAAAATGATCACAAATCAATAAATAATTATAAATAGAATGGAACTGATTTGATTTCTATTAATGTTTTTGGAAATAGAAGAAGTTATTATTGGACCTATGGTCAACACACCTTTTATCATATTCAATGGATTATCTATAATGTACATGTCATGAATGTTGTGCCCAATGAAAACATATCATTAAATGTTTTCATCAAAACCAATATAATATCCCTTTATGTTAATTTATAATTAATTTGAAACAGGGGAAGATAGATTATATTTGTCTTGAGAGATTTATTTTCTGATAGGGTTGATCATTCAAACCCCGTTAATGTATTGTTATTGTCGTCTCATGAGGACCCAATGTAGTGCCCCTCTACAAATGATCAACACATATTTTCCTTCCATATATGAACAATGTTGATGAAATACCGGCTTCTAGTGTGATTTATTGAACATCATGCATTTGTTTCTTCTATTTCTTGGTGTTAAATTGGTCTTGGATGAATCTGTCTTATAATTCTCATTCTTGATAGGGAGAGTGGAGGAGGAATAAGTTGGGGGGAATATCGTTCCCAATGCTTAACCACATCCAAAATCAAAAGGTAGTATATTTATAGACATAGGGTTAGTTTTTAATATTTAATTAATTACACAATGACCCTTAATAATATATTAAACCCTTAATAAACCCCATGGAATGTCAAAATGATATTATAATTATTATTTTATCCCATGGAAATCATAAACTCATGTAATGATAAATATTATTTTGACAATCTAGTAAATCAATATTAATAATTGGATCTGAAACAAGATCTGTTTGTCCACCTCATTTATTTATTACATAAATACATAAATATTTTATTCATATTCAAGAGAATAATTACATATTATAATATTCTCAAAACAAAATATATTATTTATTATCATATGAATAACAGGAGTTAAATTAATATTATATAATAATGTAATTAAACAATTACCATGTGATTTAATATTTATGTAATTTTTTAAATAATTGAAGTAAGAAATAAATATTATTTATTACACTAGAGAATAATATAAATTAAATTTTTTGAATATAAATAATATTTAACAAATATAAAGTGAGGTATTATTTGTTTGACCCTTTACGCCTCTTCCTCAACAGAATTGGGTGGGATTTCCAATACCTTATGATTATTCTCCAGAAATGGGCCATGTCACCCATAGAGGAATAAGATATTTTGTAATTACAACAAGCATATATGAATCCCCACTATGTAATACAATCCATTTGACATTATATTTTATCAAAAAGGATTGCACACCCCTTTCATCAACATATATACCTAATAAATATTTCTTGGACTATTTGAAATTAAATTATCTATACACTATAGACACATAATTTAATTCAATGGTTCTATTTTAATAAAATGAAAAATATATCAATATCTATAGAAATTAAAGTTAAAAATACTTCATGGAGTTATTCATTAATAACATATCCTTAATGGAACCCTGAATATACCCAAATTCATCATGAACATATGTTTTCATGATTTATGATAACACATCCATGTGTGAGAGTCATGAAATACATTACTAATTTTATCAAATTGTGAGGATAATTACACATGTACACATATAAGAATATATAATGACTCCAAAATAAGTTTAATTCTTATAGTCAGATATATTCTCACAATATTATATCGTATAGGTTACAATGTAAAAACATCATGAGGTGAAATCTAATCTTTTTATGAGTACACACACCTAAAATCCAACATACTATGTGTCACATCATAGAACATCATCTAGCCAGTTCATATCATAATAAGGAACTTATATATACATTTTAATGTGATTGATACTCTACAACATTATTATATTAAATTCACATATAAAAATGAAATATATGTAAAAATTAAACTATATTAATATTCACTTCTTCAAATATGCATGCCATCTAAAGAAAAAAGGATGGTTTCCTGAAACAAAGTCTAACACCAACATGTTTCAAAAGAAGCCCATGTAGGTGATAATAGTTAATTCACTAATATCATAAATATAATTTTTAAATCATAATTAATACTATATAGTGGTTGGAATGGTTGAATAATAGGGGGAAAAAATTTAGTACAACCCAATAAAAAGAAATAAACAACAAAAAAAATAAAAAAACAATAAACTATATAATTAATTGGAATGAATGTATGGAAATGAATGAGAGAAAAAGGGATAAAGGAATAAAAATACAATGAAAAAAGGAGAAACACTGATAAGATAATGGGGAATATATCTTTAACTAGGGAAATCAAACAATTCTGAGTTTATAATATTTTTATTCCTAATTTAATGTTAAATATACTTGTGAAAATCTATAAAATAATTTTGTTGAACCACCTCATTATCACTCGATGATCAACTTTGTTCTACTACCTCACACTAAGATCTAGTTTTTTTCTAATAATCAGAGAAAAAAGAAAGGTTCTATCTTGAGGAAAATACAAAAAATATTTTTATAAATTAAATACATTCATTATTACTTCAAAGAAATAAATCTATTATCATCAACCATTTTTACTAAGGAAAACATAGAATGATTTTACAAGATGAATGAAAATGAGGAAGTCGAACTAAATGTTAATATCATAGTTCACATAATAAAAAATCCTAAATTTGCCTTTTTTTAGTGGATAATTAATTAATTTATAACTATATCTAAATTTGTATTCTCTAATTTATGTAGGTTGATTTATTTTCGCAGAATAGGGGAATGGAATGTATCTAATAAAATATATTAATAATATAATACAAACATAATAAAATTGAGTAAAATAGTAAATAAAAAACTAATTTCAATATGATAACCCTATAATATTTTAGTTTATCATTTTCAATGTAGCTAAAATATATAATAACTCCATCTTGTATAGAAAAACTAAAGAACACAGAAAATAAAAAAGGGATATTCTTTGTTGAGATCAGTCCTTCCTCCAGATAATGCTCTTTTTGAACCATTTTCTTCAATATTATAATCCCTGAATCATGGGATTTATGTAACCCTATACTAGAGTGAGTATATATTCCATTTAAAAGAGATTTTCAATCAAATTAAATTTTTTTCGTTTTGACAGGAACACTCCACTAAATTACTTTCTAATTCCACCACCTCTACTTTATTATAGCTAAATCGGACATTTAATTTTTTTTCCTTCTATCACTAAGACTGTAATTTTTTAAAAAAACTTGAAAAAAATCATCTTCTAACATGGGTAATTAAATTTCCTAGATGATATCTATTTATTTCATATAATTTTATTTACTTTTGGCCAACTAGAACGTTTTCCATTATCTTTTTCTTCATATATAATGTCTAGTCCAACATCTTCCTTTGATATCAAGCTCCATCATCTAGCTCAAATTTAACTAAAAAATATTAAGCACATATGAACCAATTTTTTTTCATTTCCGTTCAAATAGAGTAATCCTTTATTGAATTCACTCGATTTTATTAATAACGTCCTAAAATATATTCATGTTATAGGGATAAAATTTAGTACTCAGGACTATCAAGCATAGTGAAAATGATCCCTCATCATGATCATGGTTTTTTAGTGTTAGCCTCGGTTGATACTCTTACTCAAATGCACATAGATAATATGAACTATAATGCATTTGAAAAACTCTTCTATGACATCCACATAGAGTTGTAAATATCATCTAATCCCAAAACTATCGTAGATCACATTATCGGTGTTGACCCATACCTTCAAAATCATTGAATTTCGTTTTTTGAAGCTCTATCTTTTAATTTGAGATATATAAGAAAATATTTCATTGAATAAATGCATTCATTCTTAGTTCCTCAGTCAATCATGGATCAACTTTAGTATATAAAAATTCAAAAAATTAAATCAAAATACAAATTTGTTTTTCCATTCTGTTTGATATTTTCAAGTTCCATCCAAAATCTTTTATATTTGATCTTGGATCTACAAATATTTACCTCAAGCAGTTGAATTTCATTAAACTTGAATCAAATCATATGGTTCGTAATGATTTTTATTGTTTAACAACCTTCAAGATCATTGTTTTCTTATTTTAGAATTGATAAATTAAATTGAATCAGTGATAAAAATATTTGAGCTCCCTTCATCCAAGAAAAATTATCTTCAATGTATTTTATCAACCACTTTAATCCAACCTCAACCATCCATAAGATTTATAATTTAGAAGTTTTCCCCAATATGATTTTCACAATTAATGGTAATGAAATATTTAATATTAAGGATATAGTTGATGATGTTTATAGATAATGGGTGGGATCTGTATGACCTGTATTTTCATGATTACTTAAACTTTGGGAATATCAACATGGATGCTAAACACTCATACTTATAGTATTGTCATGCTTACTTTGTGGAAACATCTTTATGGAAATAGATGCTATATTTATGCAAAGGAAATAAATAATCTTTATAATTGATGGAAAATTATTCTTACAATGAAAACTGTCCCTTAAAGAAATCTTGAAATTTTCTTTATTGAAAAATAATTTTTCATATGGAAATAAACATAGTCAAATTGTTCACTTTTGGCAGCAAAAAATGTCCTCCAAACATATTTCTTCTCTTCTAGAAAAAAATCAAAAACTGATGAAAATTATAAATTAAATATGGAACTGTAAAATAAAATAATAATTAAATTACATATTTAAAATTAAGAATTAAATTTTATTATAATAAATAAAATAATTGAAAATAACATCCTAGAACCATGGAAGAATTTATCCAAATTCCAAAGACATTAAACCCTCTTTCCAAAAAGTAGAATCTTAGCTAATTTTCACTAACAAGATAAGTGTTTTTTATTAAAAAATAATAATATTAAATCATGAAAAATTTATCTATTTATCATCCCAAATAATTATTTTTTAACCAATAATATAAAGAATTGTATTTTCACCTAAAATGAAAAAGATCAATTATTTTCCATTTAAATGGCATTTGATCATCGCAACACTGAGATTTTCATGAATATTTTTGAGATAAATGTATTATAATAAATTCACATTAAATTTCGTCTAACATAACTCATTTTTTTCACCATGAAACCAATTTACCAATATTTTAGAAGAAATTTAATCTAGATAATGAAACAAATCATTCCAATAAGAAATTATTATTAATGTTTTTCCTCCATAGAATCTATTATGTAATAATGAATGATTTTTTCATAAAATAAAGTGTTTCTCCAAAAAAAAATTATTTTTAAAAGATGATTGAATTTTAACATTTTGAATGTATTTAATCCTACACAACATTGAATTCAATTATTTATTTTTTATATTTTATTTTCTTCATAGTGATCAGATGCACATATTTTACTATCTATAATAATTACACATAGTTAATATAAAATAATGTCTAATAATTATAGGTAAAAATAAGTAACTTATCCAATAATTTTAGATAAAAGGTAGAAATATCAATATAGAAGTATAGTTGTATTTCCGTTGTAGTTGAAACTCATCTTATTAGTATACATTCATCCATGAAGTTCAAATACAATTAAAAATATGAATCTTCTCCCAAAAATCAACTAAGAAAAGTGTTTTCAAGAGGAAATAAAAAATATATTACTTGGTTTGATTTGTGGTTGAAAATAAATGATTAGACACTTAATGTATCAAAATCATCCCTATTTTTAAGAAAAAAACACAACCACTATAAAATAAAAATCTATGATTGAAAAAATATGATTTTGAAAAAAAATTAAGGAATATTTAATATTCTCATCATTGAAATTTAGTTTACTTCATTTTAATACATCTCTCTAATATATAAGACTCGACATTATACCCAATTTTAAAAATAAATAATTTTACACTCAATAATATTTATAATTCAACAATGAAAAATAATATTTGAAGGGTTATAATATATTTTAGACTAGTTATTTTTCTATAAAAATTCACGAGATAAACAAAATAAATTTTCAAGGTTATAAGAAAGGACCTTATTGTAATAATAAAATCAACAACCTAGATTAAATATTGATTACACTGAATAACTCAAAATAGTTTAATAAAAGAATTCAGATAGAAAGATAATAAATCCCTCACCCACACCACTCCTACACATAATTTCCAAAAAATAATATAGTTTACAGAATAAAAATATTATATTAATCGTTATCGAATCATTCAATCAGATTTAGTAAAAAAATGTAAAGAAATAATGAAAAAGATTAATCCCCAGATAGTTGATGTTGTTTCTTATGCTTTACCAACTAGTCAATATCTTTTAATACATAAATATTTTCTTTTATTATCCAATTCATGTACCTAAAAGAGTCAAAAAAAATTGGTATGGAATGAAATTACTGATAATAAAAATAGAAAATCATGAAAACATAGAGGGTGTAATGCGAAACCCCAAGACATTTTTATTCAATGTGAACTAAGGTAATGGGGACTAAGAACATGGAATGGGTGTGGAAAAAATAGAGACAAGTAAATTATTTAAAAACTAAAAAAACAAGATGAAATTTTAAAAACCATATTTTTTCTCCCATACATCACTCATTTTAGAGTAATTAGATAAAAAATATCACTAAAATTAAATACCATGATTACTTTGGATGTAATATTTCTATATTAATATTATTTTAGCATTATATAAGGAAAAAGCATCATAATATCACCAACATCTAAAAACACTAGCACTAAAAAAGTGATATTAATTCCTTTAATTCTGAATGATAAAACCATCTAATTAAGGTATCCAAACACTCAAATTTTGGTGCCGAGACTACTAAAACCTTCTCACTTATTTCTTAAGAAAAACATTCACTTTCAAAAAAAATTTCTAATCTGAAGAAGGAGAATCATTAACATGATTTCCCATAAATTCCATATTCTAAAAGATAGTAAACATATACTCAAAATAGTTTTTCTTACAAGGAATAATAAACTTTTCTTTCTTTAAAAATTTACCCATAATATCACTTTAACACTCCCTTCAAGGTGATTGTATGTGGCTTAAAATATCAATTTCATATAATTTCCCTTATATTTTTCTTTAAACATGAAATACACATTTCTATATGAAAACCATAATACAAAAAACTCAATGTTTTTGAGTTTTTTTAATTCAAAACTGAGAACAAGGGATGTGATTTCTAAAAATCACGGTGCTCTGAGTGTTATCCACTATTCTAAAAGGAAATCTTAAAAAATAAGATATTATTAAGTTGGACTACTTCATGATCATTTGAAATAATTTTATGAATTTTTCACTAAATTATATATATTATTTCATGTTCATATGTGGATTTTAATTCAATATATTTTACAGAAAAATGTTTAAAAATTATTTCTTGAATTATTTCCTTATAATTACTATGAGTTTCTATCTTTATCTCAACCATCAAAACCTATCCAACATCATCAATTATCTTAAATATTATATAATGGTTGGATAACATAAAGACATTGAATTCATATTAGTCATCACTAATATGGAAAATTAGTTTCCCTTAGTTACATCAACAGATACCCCACCAATAATATGGAATAGACCGCTCTAAATGATTGGGACATTTTTTTCAAACTCTATTTTAAGTACTAGAAACATTTTGGGTAATGTGAGATCCCCATATTGACTATTAGTTCATCCACCATTACAATGGTACTAGATATCAACCTATCACATAACATTAAAGAAAAAAAATTATATTCCATCTCCCCTAAGTTCAATTTCATAAATAATAAGGTATAAGGTTAATCTTATCTCTTAGGTCACAAAATCATTTTTTCTCGTCATTTAACCTATGTTTCATGGTATTAAAATTTTACATGGGTCATGTCATTTTGTAAATAGAAACCATTATAGGATATCCCTATACTCATTCGTGAAATTATTGATGGAATACTCTTCGAATTGTCTCTTATTGGTTAAAAACATTTTATGAAATTATACATATGATGGGATTTTTTTTAAAATTATAAAAAGGGAATGTACAAGTTAAAACTCTAAAATTTCAAGGATTTTAAATATTCTTTCTCATTATTATTTTTCTAGTTAGGTGACATATTCATTTTTACATAAAAATTACATCATTTTAGATGAATAGTGAATGCATTATATTATGATCCACATCATAACCATAAAGGCTTAGTGTCTTTTGAGACTATATACATAAACATATTATTTAGATATAATATTTATCATCAATAATAAAGTTATTATCAAATTTTAAACATCATAACATACACTAATTAAACAGTTCTTCATAACCTTGTTAAATGATGCACAAGAAAGGGTGAGGTCAAATTATTTATAAGGGTAACAATGGAGGAAATAGTTGATGATCATATACAAGAATAAGATATGTATAAGGTTATGAGTTCAGGATCATAAAGTAAATCTTTTATAAAATATCTATCATGTATCATAATCATTATTATGATAATACAACTTCATCGTTTCAAAATAAATATATCCTAACAGTGAGGAATCCACATAATTAAACTATGAACAATGAGTTAAAGATGTAAGCATAAAAAAATATCATAAAATTATGGCACCATCATAGGCATAAAATAAATTTCATATGTTAAAAATCACTTAAATTACTATAAAATCAAAACAGATGAGACATAAAATATGTTTCCCATTTCATAATATATTAGGCATCGCCACCTATTTCACATGGGGGTTCAAACATCCCTACATGTTTCCCATAGTGGATAAAGAACATAAACTCATTTCCCATTGTTATCTCATGAGATATAAAGCTTTACCCAATAAATTATAGGTATATATAATTCTTATCCCAACCATCATAAAATGAAAACAAGATATAAGTGTTCCACAATATCATAAAGTATTAATAAATTCATTACAACATTACATGTGTAAAAAATATGGTTTTCCTAAAAAAGTCATCATTTCATCATAGAATAACTCATTTAAAATAAATAAGTATCATAAATATATCATCATCATCATAATAAACCAAACAGATAAATAATAAGGATGGTGTCATTAGATCATATACATAATAAATCATAATTAACATCCAATTATGTAATAATTCATTAAAATTACTTAATATAACTGAAATATTTCGTGAAGAAATTACCCTTTTTAGTTTGAAATCACATTTTTAAAATAAATATATATATATATAATATTAATTAAAAAACTTTATTTGAATATAGACATAGATAATTTAAAATTAATAATCAAAGAGTGTGGTCATGATTATAGGAAATTTTGTATATTCATTAACTGTAAAAAATAATGATTTTTTTCACACATTCTATAAAAAGTATCACATTCATTATAAAAATTAAAATATTTGTAAAAATAAATTTTAAAAACCATTTTATAATCGTAAATATAATTAATAGAAACATTTTAGAAAATAGGGATATAGAAGCAAAAAATTTCCAACTCAAAGGGGAGAAATAAGGCTGACTTATTATAAAAACATTTTTGAACAATATTTAGTGAAAAAGAGATAAATTTGGTACTAAAACATAAAAATTAATGAAATAAAAAGACGATAATAAAAAATATATTTATCATATAAGGATATTATAATCTTTTCAATTTAAATTCAAGTATAATAAATAGCAAATAAAATTGGATTTTTTTATGAGAATGAGGGATTGCATAAAAGGAATATCCACCTTTATTCATTAACAAAATTTTACAGAAATATAAAAACAATGTTGTTTATAATAATAACATTGAGAAAAATAGATAAGCTTAGTAATAATTCCATTGAGAAAATTGATATCCATATCATTATTCCATTTTTTGGAAAGCCGAATAGCCATGTAATTTTAGTCTTTGTAAGCATGCTTTATAATATAAATAATGGAAAAAAGATAATCTATAAATTCATCCATTTAGTACTCATATTCTAGGAAAGATGAATAATTACATTTTTATAGATTTCACAACAGAGGTAGAGTCACATTAAATCCAAAAGTTAATCCACCCTCATTGCTTTTCCATTTCAACAACATTGATTTTAGAATGAATTTTTTCATCCAATGAAGTAATGAAAAATCCTGGACTATATAAACATACCATTGCACCTACGTTATGATTTGAAAAAAAATACACCATAACTAGAAGGTCATAGATTACCTCTAGAATAATCATATGTATTATATTTGTTCTAGACCAAGGGTGTATATATCCACATAACATCAAAAGTTCCAAATGGATGATGATAATTATGTGTAATTCCATGGAACCTAAGCATGGAAAAATCATGAATACAATTGTCATAATAATCATTTTATAGATAGATATAATTATTCACGATACTAATAATTTTAATGAGACATTATTTATTTAAAAAATAATTTCTAACATGAATAATATTGTTTTGACCAATCCATGTAACATGTAGGAATTCTGAACTATACACCAAAATGATGTTCATAATCCTATTGAATATTAGATGCTTGATATATGCAAAAAACTTACCCTATAATATAGCTACAAAAGTAATCACTACATCAAACAGATCAATAGTATCATTCAATAAGGTTGTAGTTTTTTCACAACTAAGGAACAAATGATCAATGTGATCTGTATATTAGTTACATAAGATACATTTCAAACACAAGTTGATGCCAACAGACTGATGAAAATCATCAGTGGATATTTTAGCATGCATCACCCTCAAAGAAATGGAGAATATGATGGAAAAAATCTAGTTTATACTAAAAAACATAGCCCAACTACTCTTTTTTCCTTGAATTACCTAATGGTAAAAATATTTGGAAGAAATTAAACCATTTTAGGATATTCCCATTCTATAAAATCATCAACATTAATAAAGTTATAAATAATCACAGTTTCATTGACTTCAATAAGAATCATATCCAAGGGAGATTCCATTTTCTATTTGATTTACATATTCGTATAAATTGAATCATTATGGGAATCTAAGATATTAAGAAGAAGTGTTTCTATCCAGTTTTCTAAACAAAAACCCGGAGAGGAGTTGATTTTATCCACCTAATGAAAGTTCACTAAAATTCTAGAATAAGAAGCCTTAAGGGACCACTAGATGAATGATTCTGCATAATTGAGATTCCAAAATATGATACTATTCATAAATATGTATATCAAAAAGTATTTTCCATATCAATTACCATTAATGAGCCACTACATATAATTATCCTATAAATATTGGTTGAATTTATAGAGATTATGAATGCCAAGACCCCCATATCAATTGGTTGAAAACATTGATTTTCTGGGATAGTAGCAAGTCTTATTTGAAGGATGCTTCCATTCCATAAAAAAATATTAATATAAATTTTGATACATTTAATAATAGAAGTTGGCCATTTATAAATCCTAAAAAATTGGCAATTTTTGAAACAATATCTTATTTCATAGGGCTAATCCTTCATAACATCAAAAGATTCTTACCTTTTCATGAGACTGATTGATTTATTATCTCCCTCATAATATGAAATAAATGAGGATCACATGGATTTCTACAAAACATAGAGACACCCAGACAATTTAATGGAATATCCCCTTCTCTAATTCCCAACTCATTGTTCATATCAACTTTTTGGTATGTAGAAATGTTTTTTCAAATGTATAAATATGATTTATTCCAAAAAACTCATTCCTTGAGACCTTTTAATATTGTAAAGGATATATTTTATTTTTTTTATATATCTTTTTCACCTTGAGTAAAAATTATAATATTAGCAATATACAATAAATGAATGGTGGAATTTATACCTCTTGTAGCTCTAATGGATTAATGTTTTCCAACATCATCCATGATGAGTAAAATCTTGGTAAAATACACGTATCCAATATATAAAATGATAATTGATAGGAAATCACCTTTCCTAACACCCTTGGAATGTGTAAATTATCCCTTAAGAGTCATTGATGAGCACCATAACATGTGATGTGCTCAGAAGAATGCTGAAACATTTAATAAAAACCTCATCAATTCCAAAGTCGGATTTATCCTTTCAAATGATACTCTAATATAATGTATCAATGTTATTTTTAACATCAATATTGAGTAAAATATTAGTTACCTGGGATATTTCTTGAGGATATTGACCTATTTAGAGGTAGTAATAAGACAATTTTGAATAGTTCTACCTTTGATGAATTCAATCTGATTTGAGGAGACAATCCAGCCAACAATACCATCCAACCTTCTTGTAGTAATTTTTCTATTGATATTATAAATAGTGTTTACATGATTTACGAGAATGAAAATATGAATCCCATTTGAATTATCCACTTTTTGAATGAGGGAATGAAATTAATCACGGATTCCCTATGTCAATTGGATACCCATAGAAAAATGACAAATAGGTATTCCAACATCACAATGAATGATCTACCAAAATGATTGAAAGAAATAGTTTTTGAACCAATCAGACCTAAGAATGATACCAGCATTAAGCACACAATATTCTTATTTTATCTCAAAATAAATATGTGTTTCAGAAATATATTAGTTGTCCTCATTATTGATGAACCGGGGAATGACATATTCCATTAAATCAATGTTAGTGTTGGGGCCATTAAAGAGGTTCATATAAAAAGAGACAACATGAGAATCCAAGTCCTCTATATTTTTTAAAACCCCCCTTACCATTAATAATAGTTAATGGTTTATTAATATTCTTGACATTGTTAAGAGTATTAAAAAAATTGGTGTTCCTTTCACCCTCATTTGTCCATTTCATTTTTAAAGCCTCCCTTTGCATGTAACAACCAAGAAATTTATTAATGTATTTTTTTCATTTATATAAATATTTCATATGGTATAAAACACATGAATAAGAAATAAATCCTAATAAAAAAAGTATTCTATTAAGGTAAGAATGTCATAATCGATATTTATAGAATTCAAGGAACATATATCGATGGAATAGTAACTTCACCATTGGAATAGTAGCATGACCATTAGGAATAGTAATTCGGCCAATAGAATAGAAACCAAACCCATGAAAATAATGCTTTTGGAATCCTATAAATGAAAAAAATTATATTATTATATCTTATTATAAGTTAATTAATATTTTAAAAATGAAAAATTAAATATTTGTTTTATAAAACATAATTATCTATTTATAATTTTATAATTAATATAATGATTTAATATAAATTTATTTTAATAAAATTGATTCATAAATTAGTATTTTGTTTTATTATGATTATAATATATTTTCATGAGACCATAATTAAATTTTCAAAGTTTCATATAATCAATTATAATATTAAAATGTTATTTTTTCAAATAAACGATGATTTTATTTATAAATAAAATTTATCATATTTTGAAAATTATTTTCATAAAAATGAGCCCATTTATTAATTATACACATCAAGAAATGGATAGGGTAAATTTTTGAGATTTTCTAAAATAGTTGAATTATTTATGAATAGTAAAATATATGAATTTATGGTGTATAACATTATAAGTTAAATAAAAGAATTTTTTGGACATTTATAATTTATGGCTTATATAAGTACCATAATATAGATATATCCTTAAATATTTAATATATTTATTAATAAGTATCAACATAATTGATAGTCTTGAGTTCAAATAAAATAAATAATGAATATGATAATCAAAATCACCTCTCTCTCCACCCCTATATATACCATAACTCAAGGATTATTCTCCTCAGAACATTCAAGCCTTTATTATTGTAAAAATTATACACAATACTCTTAACTATCATCTCCCACATTCCCATAATCTTCTAGTCTCAACAAAAAATTAAAACCAATTGCCCTGATGAGGTTCTCAAGGATAAGAAGTTCAGGTGGTAAAATCCTCTTCTGTTTTCTTTTATTTTCTTTTCAATTTATTTTATTTTCTTATCTTCTCTAACAAAAAATATAAAAAAGTTGAATAATAACTCTAGTATCATTTATATACTATAAGTTTATTGTGTTAATGGAATATTCCATCATCATTCCTATTATCCTCTCCCTTTTATTATAAAAATAAAAACATTGTCTATAATGTGTTGATTTACTGCCATCATGGATGATGCATATGCATTATACATTATCAACTTCAATCCTAGTCAAAAAACCATTATTTTGGTTAAATGAAATTTTATTGTATATATTATAATTGATATAATGTTCTTGAACCAATATATAAAAAAGATAATAAATAAAATGATATCAGTTCATGATGGTTGTAAAAATGGAAAAAATAAATTAAATCATTCTCATTAACAGTTTATCTAATGAATAATAATCATAATATAAAATAAATTTATATATAATAATAATTAATATTATGTAAGTTCATTAGTAATATAAAATTTAAATTATGAAAATTTATTCACATAATATATGAACTTCTATACTTGTGTATAAGTGAACTGATCATGAAATCCAAGAACACAAACACTCCAGGAATGAAGGAGTTGAACTCTATAACTCATCCAAATGGAAATATATGAATATAATAAAATAATAATAAATAAATAAATTTATAATCGGTTTTTTATTTTTTTAATTAATGAAGCAAATTTTATTATTGAAGATATTAAAGTAATGAAATCATTCAGACATAAGGTAAGGGAATTCTCAAACCCAACTCATTTTTTTAGGATTATTCCCCTTTCATTCCAAATTCTTGTACGGATATTCTTTTAAAATTCATAAAATATAAATTCATTGGACTTAAAATTTCTCTTATGGGATATAAATTCATTCAATATGATTTTATGATATAGGCAATGGTTTTTCTAAAGGAACCCTTCTTTATAAAAATACATCTTTTACTTCTCTTGTGATTTTTTTTCTTCACTCAAGCTTGATGATTCTTTACCATGTAATTTATTCCTTTTTTTATTTTGGGAACCCCAATGTATATTCACAAATGTATAATTTAGGAAATTATAATGAAAACCATTTACTTTACACTAATTATTTTATGAATAATATTTTTATAAGTTCTATATGGCATGCATGGTTATGTGAATGTTATGATGTAACTAGTGTGCCTAAAATTTTATAGAACTCTGATGCGTTGGTAAATGTGAAATATCACATGAGATATTTTAAAATATTCATTAACATTATTCTAGATTTATTCATAATGATGATGTTATGATTATGCACTTATGATATGCTTAAAAATGATGATGATGATTTGGATTATGTTATGATGATGATCTTATTCTTGTGTTATGATGATGTTTATTATTCTCACCCATGTTAAACTGATTCATGCAATTATCTATCCTATTATTGGGATTTCATCTCACCCATTTATTTTATGTATATACTTTGGTTATTACATGCACTAAAGATAATGTTAAGGAAACTAAGAATATAGAGAAGATGGAGTTAAATAATGTTTATGATTTAAAATGTAAAAGTTAAGTATGGTTTAAATTTTCCAAAGACACTAAACCAATGGATCATGTTTTGAAACTATTTTATTTTTTTAATATTTAAAATTATGTAATTGTCATGAATGAAAAATTAGGGCCTCTATAGTTGGTATCAGAGCACGATTTAGCTATTTTTTGAATTAGGATTAGAGAACATTAGAGAAAGCCTTCAGTATAAGACTAATAGAATATAAGCATATAAGAATATTGGTTTTATAAAAATGACACAGGAATCCCAAAATATACACCAATATAATTAATTGATAAAAGGAATAAATTATTTATTCATCACTTGTTGACTTAATATATATTCAAACCTTATCTATTTTATAAAATGGTAGGAAACACAAAAAACCAGCCAACAACCAATGGGGGGGAATGCATTGAATGCCCGAATGACATCTCAAATCCCTTAAGTGGTGGATTTAAATATTTTATAATGATTATCTCCTAGATTTCTCAGGCTATGAACAATAACCTTAATAATTTGTAACATCTACTTTCACCTAAGAGGGAGAAACTGGCTATCTAATATTTTATGTAGCAACAACCACAAGCATTTAGTGGATCTACTGATCCAATCATCATAGAATAGTGTGTAAACTAAATGTAGAAAATATTTTATGTTATAAATTATTATAATAAATTAATGGTGACTCTATCCATATATCGTTTATATGTAGATGTTGATAAGTTGTGGGAAGTTATGAAGAACATGTTGCTGGAGGATTAAATAGAAGAGATTGAGCAGTAAGAATTTATGAAAATATTTATTATCAAGTATTTCCAATGAACTCTTCATTAAAATATGTAATGAGAATTAATTGATCTAAAGGAAAATGAATTTTAATATTTTAGGGATTATGAAGAGAAACTAACAAGGATTTCAAGGCTTTCATCAGGTTTGTATTCAACAATGGTAGAAAATAGAAAGAATCTTTAGTGGTTTAAAACCACACCATCTAAGGCTCTAGATATATGAGACATTGGTAGTTATGAAAAGTTATATGTGATATCAATGTGGATTTGGATTTTATGGAATGGTCCCATGGATATGGATATTAGAAATGAAAGATGACATTTCATGCTGGATGATCTAATGACAAAGGAGGAAATAAATCTCCACCACTCACATGTAAAAAATGTTGGAAGAAGTATCAAGGGAATTGCATCAATGGGATAGGGAAAATCTTCATGTGTGGGAGAGAGGGTAACCAAGATCATTAATATTGGAGACACATGAAGAATACATCCAATATAATGGAGTAAATGAGACAAACACCAATGGTTTAATGATTCCACTATAGGGAGAAAGGTCACTACCCAATCTAGTGCACTAAACCATGGTCCTCAAGGTTAATCAGTGCCATCAAACTCAAAATCCAAAGGGTAGAGTAAAGGATTATTCCATCAATACTAATGATGTAAATAATGAAAATTATTTCTTATAAGGTTCACTTCCTATTCACTCAATAATGGAAAAATTATTATTTGATTTTGTTTTTTATTAATTCTTTTATATATTAAAAGTTTTCTAGTAATATTGAATTTAATCCCCCGAACATTTAGTAGAGATATCCACAAAAATAACTAGTGGTGATATAATTGAGACCCAGATTTTAAACTTTTCTCTTATTGATGTATGTCAGAAGATTATTCCAGTGAATCTCATGATACATCCGTTGGTAGAATTCAATGCTATAATTGACATGGAATGGAACTCATTATATAGAGAACACATAAACTATTAGGAAAAATAAATATCTTTTCATATTCCAATTTTTCCCATTCTCCTATAAAAATTGAAGGAATATCATGAATACCCTTTATACAATACTTCAATGGTGTTGGTATTTATTCTCTATGAATGAACATATCTCAGTTAAATGGATGACTCAAAGGAAGTTATCAAATTGAAGAAAATATCCATTGTGAGGGAGTATACTGATGTATTTCATAAATAATTACTTGTACTTCCCCAAGATCATGAGGTAATGATATCAATAGAAATCATACCTTGAGATACTCCCCTATAAAAATGTCTCTACAGTATGCCCCTATCAAAATGGAGGAGTTTAATATGAATCTTGAAGAGTGTTTGGACAAAGGGTTCATATGCCTGAGTGCATCCTCTGGGGGTGTACCAGTGTAGGTTTTCATGAAGAAGGATGGATATATGTGGATTTGTATCAATTATCATTAACTCAAAAATTTCATCATAAAGAAAAATAATCCTCTTCCAAGGGTTAATGACTTGTTTGATCAACTAAGAGGATCTCAAATACTTCTCAAAAGTGGATCTTTATTCTGGATATCATAAACTGAAGGTGAAGAAGTATTTATAGTACTGATTTTCTTAAATGTTATGGGAACTTTAGTTTCTAGTGATTCCCTTCATACATACTAATTCTCTTGAAATATTTATCGGTTTTATAAATTGAGTCTTTAGAAAATACCTTGGTATATTTTTCGTGATGTTAATTGTTGATATTTCCATGTACACCAAGATAAATTAAGCACATTAAGAACATATAAGGATTGTGTTACGAACATTAGGTAATGAGAAATTGTACGCTAATATCAAAAAGAGTGACTTTTGGATGCATCAAGTTACATTATTTGGACACGTGATCACGAGTGAGGGAATTTCTATAGACCCTTCAAAAACAAGGGAAATTGAGGAATGTCCCAGACTCACTAGTGTCATAGAAATTTGTAGTTTTCTTGGATTAGCAGGGTACTACTGATGTTTTGTAAGACATTTCTCCCAATTTTCTATCGCACTAACTATGATAAAAGCATTGGGTAAAATATTTTTTATGGAAGAATGTGAGGAGTGATTCCCTGTGCTAAAGAAGAGGCAGATCACTACACATGTGCTCAAATTACCAATATTTGGAGAAAAGTATTTGACATATAGTGATAATCAATGAAAGGATTATATTGTGTACTCATGAAAAATAATAAAATGATATTCTACACCTCATGATAGTTGAAGATCAATGAGCACAACTACTAGACACATGATATAGATATACTATTTGTGATATTTTTCATGAAGGAATGGAGGTACTAACTCTGTGGTGAGAAGTGTGAAATATATAAAGATCAAAATATTTTTAATTATATATCAATATATGAGGAACTAAATATATATTTGAGAAGATTTTTAGATCTAATCAAGGACTGTGATTTATCTATTCATTAAGATATGGGAATGGTGAAAAAGTTGGCAGATGCTCTTAGTAGGAATGAACCTACTACTCTATTCATGATGAAGATTGAAAATGACCCTATAATAATGGAAATGAAATGGATGGATTTGGAAATAATAATTATAGGGAATACATATGAACTTTCCCAAATTATTTCCCAAACATCTGAGTAAGAGAAGATTAAGGGGGAACAATGAGATAATATGGAGTTATAAAATAAGCTGAATCAAGTAAATTAAGGACAGCTACATGAGTTCGAAATTGATGAAAATGGTGTGATTCGGTTTAGAATGAGTCTTTCTGTTCCTTCATCACCTAAGATAAAGGTATATCTATCGGATAATGCACATAGCTTATCTTTCTCCATCAATCTTGGAAGTATCATGACGTATCATGATCTCAAATAATACTTTTGGTGGGACAACATGAAGAAGGATATTTTAGAGTATATTTCATGTTTCATAATAAGTAAGCATGTTAAATTTGTGTGACTAAAGTCCAAAGGAGTCATTGAACCATTGCCTACACTGACATGGAATTGGAATTATGTCACCATGGAATTCATCACTGGTCTCCCAAAGACATCCAGAGAAAACAATGTGATTTGGGTTGTGGTGGACTAACTCACCAAGATTTCCCACTTTATCTCTATTTGGGAAGATTTATCTCTTGAACAACATTCTATGATATATGTGAAGGACGTTGTGAGGCTATATGGGGTTCCACTTTCAATCATATCTGATCATGATCCATGTTTCACAATTAAAATATGGAGAAGTGTTCAACAAGATTTATCTAAAAAGGTAAATTTAGACCCTCGAAGACAGGCTAAGAGCCTTCTCAATATAATTAAAATGTTAATGGGATAAAAATCTCCCAATTTTTATGTTCTCATAAAAACTAGATTCCACTCAAATATTAAGGTGTCTACTTATAAAAATATATTTGGAAATCGATTTATAAGTCCAACATGTTGGGATAAAGTTGGATATCAAAAGTTACTTGCACTTGATCTGGAGCAAGAGATGATAGAGAATGTCAAGACATCCAGGATCACATAAAATCTGATCAAATTTGAAAAAATATATAAGATAAAAACTGTCTAATGGAGTTAGAGTTTGAATTGGGAGACACATTCTTCCTTTGAATAACACCAAGGAAAATATTCATGCAATTTTGGAATAAAAGAGAAGATTGTCACAAGGTACAATGGCCCTTTTAAGATCCTTGATCGCATATGAGATGTCTACTCTTAGATTTCAATTACACCAAGTATAGTTCTTTTTTATTATGTGTTCCATGAATCACTCATAAGGTAGTACATACCTATCCCCACACATGTACTGAATCCAAAGGTGGTACAATTAGAGAATGAAATCTCTTGTGAAAGAGAAGTCAATAAAGATCTTGGACCAAAGAGACAAATTCCTATGCAATAAGACAACTCACCCTATCAAAGTGTTGTGGAGGAATAATAAGTATGAATAAGATACTTTTGAACTAAAGGAAACAATTAAGGAAAAATACCATCAACTGTTTTTGTAATGTGAAATTTCAAGGGAGAAATTTCATAAGGGGGAAGCATGTAATAAACCAAACATTTATCAATTGGATTTTTTCCTTCCTAAAAATATATTACATTGTAAAAAAACACACACATAACATAGAAATACAAATAAAAAAATTATTCTCATAAATCAATAATGACATAAGAGATATTTATTGAAATTAAGGAACATATACCAATGTAATAGAAACATGACTATATGAATAGTAAATGACCATTATAAATAGTAATATGGCCAATAGAATAGTAACATAACTAGGAAAGAATAAATAAAATATTGGCATCTAATATATGAAAATATAATACAAATATCTAATAGTATATGTAAATAAATGTTTTAATAATGATAAATTAAGTATAAATTTTTTAAAACATAAAGGATTATTTACTATTTTATAATTAATATAATGATTTAAAAGAAAATTTATTTTCATAAAATTGATTCATAAATTATTTTTTTTGTCTTATGATTATAATATATTCTTATGATACCTTAATAAAATTTTTATTGTGTCATAAAATTGGTTATAATATTAAAATTTCTATTTTTCAAATAAATGATGATTTTAATTAAAAATAAAATTTATCATATTTAGAAAAAAATCACAAAATGGGGTTCATAATTGAATTCTATGCATCAAAAAATGGATTAGTTTAATTTTGGAAATTTTTTGCAAAATAGTAGAATTTTTTATGAATAGTAAAATACAATAATTTACATTTTATAACATTATAAGTTAGATCCATGAAGGTTTTTCTCATATATGAAATAAGGATAATATAACCATTTAATCTCAAACTCTCCATCATTATTTAATATATTTAGTAATAAGGTTCAACATTGTTGATAGTATTGAGACAAGATAATAAAAAATGAATATATTAACTAAAAAACATGCCTCTCCTCCACTATTGATATCACTCATCACCACCTCTTCTCTTCACAACATTAAAGCCTTTATACTTGTCCAAATGCATCCTAATAATATTCCCATGAACCCTCAACCCACGTCTAGAGTATTTTGGGCTCAAAAAAATACCAAACACATTTTCCCTAAGGAGGTTCTCGAGGAGAAGTAGTTAAAGATGTAAATTTCTCTTTTGTTTTCTTTTATTTTCTTTTCAATTTCTTTTATTTTCTTATCTCCTTTTCACCTCCCTATCACAACGTACAATGATAACTAAAATATCATTTATATATTTTAATTTTTATTTTTATTTGGAATAATCCACCAATAAACCCCTTTTCATCTCTCTTTTGTTTTAAAAATGGAAACATCATTCGTGATGTGTCAATTTACCGTCATCATAGACGATACAAATTCATTTTTAATTACCACCTTAAATGATGGTTATAATGACATTATTATGGTTAAATAAAATTGTATTATGTATATTATATGTTATATAATTTTCAATTACTAATATATAAACATGATCCTGAATAAATGGATATAAGTTTGTGATGGTTGTAAAAACATCCAAAATAATTAAAAAATCAATAACATTTTATCTAATGAATCATCCTCATATTGTTTAAAAAATGATATATAAGACCAATTATTCTTATATAATTTTATTAGATACATTTAATTTTAATTCTTGAGAATTATTATCATATTACATGAACATCTATACTTGTATACAAGAAAACTGATCATGAAAACCGAAAAAACAAACACTCCCAGAATGCTGGAAATGAACTCTATAACACATTAAAATGATGATAAATGAACTTAATGAAATTATAATAAATAAAATAAATGTATAATAGGTTATGAATTTATTAATTAATGAATATAATTATATTATCATATATATTAAATTAAATAAAGAATTCAGATATAAGGTAAGGGGATTCTCGAGACCAACTATTTTTCTTTGGGTTTTTCCAATTTCATGAAACATTTCCGTGTAGATATTCTTATAAAATTCA
Organism: Viscum album; assembly: GCA_963277665.1. NCBI lineage: Eukaryota > Viridiplantae > Streptophyta > Magnoliopsida > Santalales > Viscaceae > Viscum > Viscum album. Next base: position 688,845,610 of record OY728150.1, read on the forward strand.
TTGATTATAATTTAATTTTCCTTCCCTTTTATTTTCTAGGATATAAATTCTTCCGATATGATTTTAGGATAAATGTAATCATTTTTTCAAAACAACTCTTCATTCTAAAAACTCATCTTTTATATCTCTTGAGAATATTTCTTCTTCACTCAAGACTAGTGATTGTTATACAAATTATGTTATTACATTTTTATTTGGGGAACCAAAAAGTCTATTAATGAATTTATGCTTTATGAAATTTTCATAAAACTCATTTCTATTCTATGGATTATTTTATGACTCATTTTATTTACATTCCATGTGGCCACAATGATTATGTAAATGTTTTGATGTGACTGGTGTACCAAAAATTATATATCATTCCAATGCATTGGTTAATGTGATTTATCTAATGACATAATGTTCAATATACATGAACATGATTCTATATTTGATCTGAATGATGATATTATGATTATGCACATATTTTATGCATGAACATGATGTTATCTTTGTTCACAACTATATGTGGAATTTCACCACTAAGATATGATGATTTGTTTTTTGGAATTTCCTCATTCAATGAATTTATCTAATGTTTCCTATAATTGTTTTGATGATGATCATATTATTATTTTATGATGATGATGATTATGCTCAACCATGTTATAATTATTCATGTACTTACCTATCCTCTTAATAATAATTTAGGTCACCTATTTATTTTATTTATATCCTTAGGTGATTACTTTTACTAAGGATAGTTTTATGACCACTAATAAGATAAAGAATAAGGAATTAAATATTGTTTATGTTTTAATATGTAAAAGTTATTTGATGTCCCAATTTACTCAAGAAGATAAACCTTTGGATCATGGATTAAAATAATTTTATGTTTTTTATCTTTAAAATGATGTAATATTCTTGTAAGAAAATGAAGGGTCTCTATATTTCATATATTCTTTGAAATTAATAAGGGTATTTTTGTCATGTGTGATCACACTTTCCCACTTAAGATCTGTCGAAAAATCAAAACCAGTGTTATTTTATTGAATAGATTAATGCAAGGATTATAAATAGATAATAGTTTCATCAATATTATTGAAGCACTGATGACATTATCTCTTCATATTTTACTTATGCACGTTAAAATTTAAAAAAATCTAAGGAATCAAATTTTCAATTGATCGGTTTCTATGTATCTGAAACCCATTTTTTTAATCAGGATTCAACATCCATGCATTATTGAATCTGAATGGAAAGGGTGGATTAACCACTTTAGTGAAAGAATTTTATAATATAGGGTGATGATATGAGTTAAATTTTTCAAGAGTTGTGTTTGAAATAACAGACCAAGTATCCAGGGCAACATCATTGATAAAAACGGTATCCTATTTTCTTGTAACTATTTTTTTTAAATGTTTCCAGCACCAAAAATATTTATCCCCCAACAAGTTAAATTCATGAAGAATACTATTATAAATACAATACATGAATAATCTGATAAATGTGGATGAATTAACAATGATAATTATCTCATATATATTAATAATTTCATCAAAATCCCTAGGAAGAATATAGGAAAAATTAATTGAAATGTTGAGAGATTGAATGATTTTCCATAAATATATTCTTTCTCAATATAAATTATAAGTATAGATGAAAGAGAAAGAATATTTCATACCTATATAAATAAAATTAAATGCAAAAATCTACTCAGAATAATTTTCACTATAAATACCATTCATCCTTGAGTGTGCAATGAACCATAGTATTTCAATTCCATTACTAGACTGATTTGTGCTAATGAGATTATAACCCATACATTAATGATAAAAAACCTATCATAAAAATTTATATAAAGATAATAAAATCCTAATAAGATCAATTTTATGACTATGTAGAGATATCCAAAGAGAAATACTTTTTTTAGGGTCTGAAAGGCCCTGAGTTCTAGAAAAGTATCTTCATTTAAACTGATTCCTAGAGTAAGATCTTAATTTTTTTCATCCCACCTGAATTTTTATCACATTTGATTTCCTGGTAGAAACATTTATTGTTTCATCATTTCTAGGACTTTCATATTTTGATGTTCATGATATATCTAGACTAGAACATCCCACTCCCTATATATAGTCTGAAGTGTTAATGACTAGCCATTGATCCTTTACTAGAATATCATATTTTTTAGCTTCAAGTATAAATGTTCTAGGAGATTCTGAAGTCTCTAATGTAGATACATTGTGGAGAGAACTAAAATTTTAAATTAATATATTATCCTTATCATTGATAAATTTAATAGATAATAATCATGGTTTTGTTGAGGTCACTAGATTAGTGGTTTCCTGTGAAGACATGAGAAGTGCTGGAAACTTTTTCTAAGAATAGTTGGCACCCTAAAACACTCCAATTTTATCATCCTGTGTGTTTTTATAATGATTATATATCATTGATCCCGTTTTTACTATCACTATATTGTAAAAAATAACCCTTCATAACTTATTTTCCAATATCTTTCTTGTCATTAGTTACGTCCTTAGAGTCTTAAGTCATACTGGAAGAAGAGATTCCAAGGTTTTTGGTTGTTATGCTTGTTCCTTCACATTTAAAGAAATGATTTTTTCCTATAGATTCACCTGTAGATTATCTATCCTATATAGTTAATGGATATCTGATAGATTGATAAGATAACATGTTAACTATGTCCTTTTTCTGTAATGTCAAGACCAACTTCAACTAAACAGTAATGCTAGCATCTTTATAATCTGTCAATACACATCATAAGACATTATCATACGGAACATAATCATTGATAGGGCTTATAACAGTGGGATTTACATCAGGATTGGATGAGGAACGTTGATCATTTCTAGACTAAATGATTGAAGAACCTTCTGGAGTAATAATGATGCAATTGGATTTATCATCTTTCATAAATTCAACAAGACTTCTAATTCCATGTTGAATTTAAAGATAGATATTTTCGTCCATATTTATTGATGTTCCATTCCCTCCTATACTTACATCTGTAACCAATACAACATTTTCCAGATCCATTGAATATTTAGGCATGTAATTACCCCTTCTTCTTCATCAACAAGAGAATCCCAATTTTTCCAATATTTTTTTTCAATTAAAATTAATTATATATCTTTTTTATCCATTTTCTTGTCACATTTTTTAAACCAATGTTACCATAATCCAATGAAATGGAATTACCCTTCTTCCTTCTTGTGACCAGCTTCCAGGAATTCATATCAGGATGTGGCTTCACATGCTTATGAATATCCATATAGCTAGAAATATAATTTCTAACAAATATAAAAACATTAAAAGGGGGTTACATCTGAATACTTTACTAATACCTCATATTTGTGTTCATTTTGAAATTAAATTAATCATGTTTGAGATATTTGAGTAAAATTTTTCATCAACCAATACTATGGAGTATAAACTAAGATCACCATTTATGGTATGATTTTCCATGTTCAAAGAGATACTAATACAAGTAGATTGATTAAACCATATTTTGGGATTCCATGATGAAATGCACTGTGTTGCATTTGTTGTCAATGAGGCATGATATTGTCATGGAATGAATGGATGTCAAGGCATGTCAAGATGTGAATGACAAAGGATGTGATGGTGATGGTGATGAAGGACAATGGCCATGGTACTTAGAGGCATGTCACTTAGGAGATTCACTAAGTGACATAGGATGTTGTGGTTGAAACATTCTCATACAATATCAGATGATTGAAGAACTGATCTAAATGTTTCAATACTTTTATCAAGATGATACAAAGTTACAACACTTAAAGAATGAATGATGATCGAGCATCATCATTACATCAGACGATTGTTGAACTGATCTTTATGTTCCAAGAACTTGTATCAACTGGATACAATGTCACAACAAGCTCTAGAAGGTCATGCATTTTTAAGCCAATGCATGAGGAAGTGAATGGGATCAATCCAAAACTTCTAAGTGGATGAAGTGGATTAATGAAGTCCATGCACTAACACTTAGTCCATGTGAATGTGAAGAAGATCCAATTGATCTCGGATTAGATCAATGAAGCTCATTGGAGATTTTCTGTGATTCAGGAGCTCAGTTGATGAAGAACCTTCAAGAATTTCCATTCCTAAGTGATAAATAAATGTTGAGGATGAATGGAGGAATTCTTAAGAAGAAGAAGAAAAATGTAGAAGAAGAATGGCTTAGAGGAAGATGGCTTGGCATTTAGAATTGGCATTTTTCATATGGAGTACTTTGTTTTTTTGACAAAGTAACATTCTGTCCCTTTGCCAAAAATTAGGCCAGCCAAGGCCAGCCCACGAGTTCAACCCCACGGCTCATGTGGGCACTAGGAGCCATATCCATGGGGGAACCCATGGTGCAAGCACAGGGCGGCAGGGCTACGCAGGGGTGTCACACCCGCGCGGCAGGGGCTCATGAAGCGCGCCCGGAGTGCATGGTGGGCGCTAGGAGCGCGCCCGGAGGAGGCGTGAGTGGGCGCAAAGCGCGCCCTCAGAAGAAATCGGTGCGGGGCGGCACCGAGAGGGGAGGAGATTCAATTGTGGCATGGATGGTAGCGGATGTTTGATAAAACGCGGAAAAACCGGCCGCGGATTTGATATGGGATGCGGAATTTTTCCGCGGAGCGAATCCCAGCCGCATGATTGATCACGCGTGCGATCCGAGCCGCTCATCTAGTCGCGCCAATCGCGATCTGATCCAGGCCGTCCGAGATTATCTGATCGCCTGATCCGATGGCTCCCCGTCCGTCCTCTTCCTTGAGCTCGCTCAATGCCACCCGCGAGCCTCCGACGAACCAGGCGCCATCTGAGGGATGATTTCGAGATTTCGGCCACCTCCGATCGAAGTAAAGCCACCATTGTGATCGTCTGGCCATAACGAACACATTCATGCATCAAAATATGCATGCATGCAATGAGATGATGAATTCGGTCGAGGCCGAGGCAAACGAAGCTGCCGAGGCCACGCAGATTCGTGGTTTGCATGGATAAGCCTAAACAGAAGGCATGCATGCGTTCAAAAATGCATGCACGTGAAGACTGTGCGCTATAATGAAGCCCCGCGTTGAACAGAGAATTGAAAACAAGATTTTAAGGAAATCTTGAAATCCCGAAACTTTCGGGAGTTCATGTTTTATCTCCACGCGGATTGAACAGAGGCCCTCTGCCTATAAAAAGAGAGGCTCGTGCATCAGTGTTGCTTGCTGATGTGCTGAAACTTTGAAGATCCATGAGTGCTCTCTGCCTCACGAAGAAAGGAGCCACCGCGCAAATTACTTGCGCGGCTATTGTCCCGAAGCCACCCGAGGCTTTGAAGGTGTTCCTTGCGTGCAACTCCTTTGCGCGACAAGAAGAAGGAGGTGAAGTGTTCCCTGCGTGCCTACTCCTTGCACGGCAGGAAGTACCCGCGGCAGTAGCACCTGCGCGCTGTTGCACTTGCACGCCCCGCGGTGTTGCACCTTGCACACCCGAGGCAGTAGCAACCTTGTTTGCCCAAGGCTGGTTGCACCTTGCACCCTGCGCGCCCTTGTAGCCTTGGATCCAAGTGAACCTTGTGCGGCTCTTAAAGAACAGTGGAGTGCATACCTAGTGTGTGTGTGCAAATGGAGTAAGAGGACCCTACGGTTTTGTGTGTGCAAGGAGAACCCGAGGCCATACCTTGTGGTTATGCCTAATTGAAGAACACACTTTGTGTGTGCATTTGAAGAAGAGGCAGTATCCTTTGGGGTGTTCAAGAAGGAGAGGCCAAGAGCTACACCAAGTTGTGTGTGTGGCAAGTGAAGAGGAAGGTCGAGGCCTTAGTGCCTTGTGTGCAAAGTGAACAAGAAGAGGTCGTAGCCTTAGGTGTGTGCAAGAAATGAAGTGTAGGCCACAACAAAGAAGAACACATTCAAGTGTGTGTGCAAAGTGATGAATTTGTGTGTTCTTAACAAGTGAAGGCCGAACCTAGTGTGTGCACTAAAAGTGTATAAACTTAGAAGATGTGGAAGACTCTCACACTAAATAACAACACACATTTATGTGTGTAAACAAATTGAACAGAGTGTGTGAGTGAGAAGGTGTGTGTGCTCAAGGTAATTACACCCTTTGAGGTTTTGTTGGACCAAGAGAAGAAGAAGGGGAGTTCATGCATGCATGCATGCACATGCACACTTGAACAAAGATAAATCAGGTTGTGTGCAATTGAGTTGTCCAAGACGAGGATTTCTTGAAGTGTTTTGAGAAGCCATGTAGTCAGTGCATGAGGATGCAGAGATTCCATACACTCAGTGCATGAAGATGATTTGAAGTGAGACTGAGCCAGACTGAAGTTAAAGAGATTAGTTGTCTGAGTTTTCAGTAGATTGAGAAGAGCCTGATCAACAGAAGTGATCAGAAGTCGTGAGCAAGACCAACAGACCTTTTCCGAGGCTATTGAAGATTCTTGAAGAGAGAGGCCAGGTCATCCTAAGAGAAAGAAGATAAATCCCGAGAAAGACGAGAAGACCTTTTCATCACAAGTGAGCAGAGGTACAGAGAAAGGCCAGCAGTCTTTATCCCAGACTGCTGAAGATACTTGAAGAAGCTTAAAGTGAAGAAGAGCTACTCGTGTGACTCGAGGAGCCAGAAGAAGCCCCCTGTGAGACTCAGGGTGGAAGAAGCCTTCAGTGGGATTCTGGAGCAGGCCAGTGGGACTCTGGTAACACTGTGGGATGCAGTATAAAGACCCTCCTGTGGGACTCAGAAGAGATACAGTGGGATGTTGTATCGACCATTGTAATACTAACAGATTATAATCGAAGAAACCATGTTGGGGCGTATAACCAACATGGCAAGGACGTAGGCCATTGGTGTCGAACCTTGTAAATCCTTGTGTCCAGTGCCTTTACATTTACTGCATCATTCGAGGAAAGGTGAGAGATACAAGAAGAGTGGATCGAGGCTTTAACCAGCCATAGATGTTTAATTGATTAATAATCAATTAGTAAAAAGTTTTAAGGGATCACTGATTCACCCCCTCCCCCTCTCAGTGATTCACACTGATCTGGGCACTTCAATTGGTATCAAAGAGAAGGTTACCTCTAAATGATCCAAGGGAGTCTATATGGAGTGAAGATTTGAGGAAATGAGCGACCAGCCTCAAATGGAGATACCTGCCAAGACTCAGAAAAATAGAAAGAAGAAACAGGCCAAGAAGATGAATAAAGCATGTCCTAGCTGTGATGAAGTTGGAACAGTGAATGATCTTCAACGTGCAATCGAATATCTTCAGAAGACAGTCCCCAAGGAAGTGGCAATGTTTATAGCTACAGGCATCCTTGATCTTCAAGAAGAAAAATAACTGTTAGAATAAGAAGCCAATGCAATGGAAGATCAATTGGCTAAAAGGGTTGGCATAACCAACACTCTCAGAAAGCTGGTGAAGGCTAAGGATGAAACAGTTTCTCTTTGCAATGATAGATATGAAGATACTTGTGAAGAATTGCAAAGAAGCCTTTCTGAGAAAAAAATCTTTATGATAATGATCATAGAATTTTTCCATGCACTGGAAAAATTACACAGAGTTTCAATGGTTGTCAAAGATGATCAACTAGAAGACAAAGTCAAAAGGGTGAAGGAGCTGGACAATTCATTGCTAGAAATAAAAAAGGTGCATGAAGACCAGATAAAGCAGCTGGAAGAGAAATGGGAAGGAAGGCTAAGAACTATTGAGGATGAGAAGAACTCCCTCAATATGAAATGCTTAGAACTAGAGGTGATATTGAAAACTCAACAATCACCCAAAGCCAAAGCCTCCCAATCAGCTGAAAGGAGAAATGTTGCTACTCAATTATGCATTGAGTAGGATGATTCTAAAAGAAAGACATCCTCTAATAAAAGGGCAACAACTTCTAAAAAGGAGGTACCATCCATCCCATCTTGTACTCATGTTTCTAAATGTGTTTCCACAAAAAGTGCAGGATGGAAGAATAATTCCAAACAAGTATGAATGAAGACAAAGAAGAAGCAGAGCTCTCCTGAAACAACACAGCAGCTCAAGAAAAATGTCCAACAACCAGAAGGACTCAAGGAGTCATGATTTGTGGGACAATGTTGGTGTTGTAATATGTATGGGCATTGTGCAAAGGATTGTTGGTAAAATCCACTGAATGTCAAAGCACAAAGGAAGCCCATGCCTCGGGGGAGCAAGCCAGAAGGAAAGAAGCAACATCCACAGGTCCAGAGACATATGTTTACTGCAAATAGATTTGGATTACTTGACAACATCTGGGATGATTGAAAAAGTGGTCAAAAAGATACATGTCAATCTCCAACTGTATCTAGAGCTAAAAAGAAGAGAAGATCACTGAGCCTGGATAAAATGGAATCCTTGGGAAGCAAGGAGAAGAAAGCTGGAGATGCTCCCAAGAAGATTATGAAAAAGAAAGAGAAGACCTTGGAGTCTAAATCCAAGAAGGGTGATGTATCCTTAAGGACCACCAAGAAGAAAACATGCTTCAACTGTGGAAAGAAAGGACATACCATGGATATTTGTAAAGAATCCATGAAATTCAATAGAGGCAGACTGGACTCAAACAGAAAATCAATCCAGAAGAAGCAGAAGGGATTGGTTGAAAATAAGTTGCCTAAGAAAGGTGGCTTAACAGTATCAAAAGAACCATGTGGAATTTCCAAATCTGAGTCATCACTTCCAAATGACTTGTTAGTCATATGGCCAAATCAGTTGCAACTTGCCAAAGATTTACAAAGAGCTGAAGATGATGTTCTGGCAATTGCTAAGGAAAAAGGGAAGAAGAAGATTTCACATGAAGATGTATTGAGATCCACACCAGCACAAACATCATTGATGATCAAATGTGCAAGTGTGAAGATTGGTGAAAATGGGACATCTCGGTTGAGAGAATCTTCTCAACCTTGTTGTTCACATTGATGAACCAAGGAGGTTCCATCTTATTCCCTAATAACTTTTATTAAATGTACTAACATTATAGGAAATTGAATATTATTATCATTCTCAACTGGAGGACGGTTTGGACAGAATGGAGTGCACCCCTTGAGGGGGAGCCAATCTGAAGAAGATGGGATTCTTAGATTAATATCATCTTGAGAAAAGTGAAGGTATTCCAATCATACTTTCATCCCTTGATTCTTATTTTCATTCATCATGACAATTAAGGGGGAGTATTGATTGAAGACAAATGGTTGAAAGGGGGAGCTTTATCTTTGCACCTGAACATTCTAATGTGTTTTGTGAAGTATGTGCAAGATTCAGCAATTCATTGAATATCTGAAAAATTTCAACCCCTAAGCATGATCTCACATGTGTAGAGAATTGTGGATAGCATTGAGTTCCTTGGTTACATCACTCTTGTTTTCTACACCGGGTTAGCCCAAGTAGACTTAGAGTTGATTTACTAAAGGTTCTTTGCTAAAGAAGAACATGTGGCATCATCCCTCTCTTAGTGATTTTCAAGAAGATGCTATTCAAAGGGAGGAAGAGATATTTTGGAAGAGAGCCACACCACATATTTGCATTTGATTTCCAATAAGGGGGAGACAATATTGGCACACATATTGACCCATTCATATGTGCAGAAGTAGTGTATTGACAACAAATACAAAGGGGGATATTGAAATGCACTGTGTTGCATTTGTTGTCAATGAGGCATGATGTTGTCATGGAATGAATGGATGTCAAGGCATGTCAATATGTGAATGACAAAGGATGTGATGGTGATGGTGATGAAGGAGAATGGCCATGGTACTTAGAGTCATGTCACTTATGAGATTCACTAAGTGACATATGATGTTGTGGTTGAAACATTCTCATACAATATCAGACGATTGAAGAACTGATCTTAATGTTTCAATACTTGTATCAAGATGATACAAAGATACAACACTTAAAGAATGAATGATGATCGAGCATCATCATTACATCAGACGATTGTTGAACTGATCTTTAAGTTCCAAGAACTTGTATGAACTGGATACAATGTCACAACAAGCTCTAGAAGGACATGCATTGTTAAGCCAATGCATGAGGAAGTGAATGGGATCCATCCACAACTTCTAAGTGGATGAAGTGGATTAATGAAGTCCATGCACTAACACTTAGTGCATGTGAATGTGAAGAAGATCCAATTGATCTCTGATTAGATCAATGAAGCTCATTGGAGATTTTCTGTGATTCAGGAGCTCAGTTGACGAATAACCTTCAAGAATTTCCATTCCTAAGTGATAAATAAATGTTGAGGATGAATGGAGGAATTCTTAAGAAGAAGAAGAAAAATGTAGAAGAAGAATGGCTTAGAGGAAGATGGCTTGGCATTTATAATTGGAAATTTTCATATGCAGTACTTTGCTTTTTTTTGACAAAGTAACATTCTGTCCCTTTGCCAAAAATTAGGCCAGCCAAGGCCAGCCCACGAGTTCAACCCCACAGCTCATGTGGGCACTAGGCGCCACGTCCATGGGGGAACCCATGGTGGAAGCACAGGGCGGCAGAGCTACGCAGGGGTGTCACGCCCGCGCGGCAGGGGCGCATGAAGCGCGCCCGGAGTGCATGGAGGGCGCTAGGAGCGCGCCCGCAGGAGGAGTGAGTGGGCGCAAAGCGCGCCCGCAGAAGAACTCGGTGCGGGGCGGCACCGAGAGGGGAGGAGATTCAATTGTTGCATGGATGGCAGCAGATGTTTGATAAACCGCGGAAAAACCGGCCACGGCTTCGATGTGGGATGCGGAATTTTTCCGCGGAGCGAATCCCAGCCGCATGATTGATCGCGCGTGCGATCCGAGCCGCTCATCTAATCGCGCCATTCGCGATCTGATCCAGGTCGTCCGAGATTATCTGATTGCCTGATCTGACGGCTCCCCGTCCGTCCTCTTCCTTGAGCTCGCTCGAAGCCACCCGCGAGCCTCTGACGAACCAGGCGCCATCCGAGGGATGATTTCGAGATTCTGGCCACCTCCGATCGAAGTAAAGCCACCATTGTGATCGTCTGGCCATAACGAACACATTCATGCATCAAAATATGCATGCATGCAATGAGATGATGAATTCGGTCGAGGCCGAGGCAAATGAAGCTGCCGAGGCCACGCAGATTCGTGCTTTGCATGGATAGGCCTAAACAGAAGGCATGCATGCATTCAAAAATGCATGCACGTGAAGACTGTGCGCTATAATGAAGCCCCGCGTTGAACAGAGAATTGAAAACAAGATTTGAAGGAAATCTTGAAACCCCAAAACATTCGGGAGTTCAAGTTTTATCTCCAGGCGGATTGAACAGAGGCCCTCTTCCTATAAAAAGAGAGGCTCGTGCATCGGTGTTTCTTGCTGATGTGCTGAAACTTTGAAGATTCGTGAGTGCTCTCTGCCTCACGAAGAAAAGAGCCACTGTGCAAATTACTTGCGCGGCTGTTTTCCTGAAGCCACCCGAGGCTTTGAAGGTGTTCCTTGCGTGCAACTCCTTTGCGCGACAAGAAGAAGGAGGTGAAGTGTTCCCTGCGCGCCTACTCCTTGCGCGGCAGGAAGTACCCGCGGCAGTAGCACCTACACGCTGTTGCACTTGCGCGCCCCATGGTGTTGCACCTTGCACACCCGAGGCAGTAGCAACCTTGCTCGCCCAAGGCTGGTTGCACATTGCACCCTGCACGCCCGTGTAGCCTTGGATCCAAGTGAACCTTGTGTGGCTCTTAAAGAATAGTGGAGTGCATACCTAGTGTGTGTGTGCAAATGGAGTAAGAGGACCCTACGGTTTTGTGTGTGCAAGGAGAACCCGAGGCTATACCTAGTGGTTATGCCTAATTGAAGAACACACTTTGTGTGTGCATTTGAAGAAGAGGCAGTAGCCTTTTGTGTGTGCAAGAAGGAGAGGCCAAGAGCTACACCAAGTTGTGTGTGTGGCAAGTGAAGACGAGGGCCGAGGCCTTAGTTCCTTGTGTGCAAAGTGAACAAGAAGAGGCCGTAGCCTTGGGTGTGTGCAAGAAAAGAAGTGTAGGCCACAACAAAGAAGAACACATTCATGTGTGTGTGCAAAGTGAAGAATTTGTGTGTGATTAACAAGTGAAGGCCGAACCTAGTGTGTGCACTAAAAGTGTATACACTTAGAAGATGTGGAAGACTCTGACCCTAAAGAACAACACACATTTATGTGTGTAAACAAATTGAACAAAGTGTGTGAGTGAGAAGGTGTGTGTGCTCAAGGTAATTACACCCTTTGAGGGTTTGTTGCACCAAGAGAAGAAGAAGGGGAGTGCATGCAAGCATGCATGAACATGCACACGTGAACAAAGATAAATAAGGCTGTGTGCAATTGAGTTGTCCAAGACCAGGAGTTCTTGAAGAGTTTTGAGAAGCCATGCAGTCAGTGCATGAGGATGCAGAGATGCCATGCACTCAGTGCATGAAGATTATTTGAAGTGAGACTGAGCCAGACTGAAGTTAAAGAGATTAGTTGTCTGAGTTTTCAGTAGATTGAGAAGATCCTGATCAACAGAAGTGATCAGAAGTCGTGAGCAAGACCAACAGACCTTTTCAAAGGCTGTTGAAGATTCTTGAAGAGAGAGGCCAGGTCATCCTAAGAGAAAGGAGATAAATCCTGAGCAAGACGAGAAGACATGTTCATCACAAGTGAGCAGAGGTACAGAGCAAGGCCAGCAGTCTTTATCCCAGACTGCTGAAGATACTTGAAGAAGCTTAAAGTGAAGAAGAGCTACTCGTGTGACTCGAGGAGCCAGGAGAAGCCCCCTGTGAGACTCAGGGTGGAAGAAGTCTTCAGTGGGATTCTGGAGCAGGCCAGTGGGACTCTGGTAACACTGTGGGACGCAGTATAAAGACCCTCCTATGGGACTCAGGAGAGATACAGTGGGATGTTGTATCGACCATTGTAATACTAACAGATTATAATGGAAGAAACCATGTTGGGGCGAATAACCAACATGGCAAGGACGTAGGCCTTTGGTGCCGAACCTTGTAAATCCTTGTGTCCAGTTCCTTTACATTTATTGCATCATTCAAGGAAAGGTGAGAGATACAAGAAGAGTGGATCGAGGCTTTAACCAGCCATAGAGGTTTAATTGATTAAGAATCAATTAGTAAAAAGTTTTAACGGATCACTGATTCACCCCCTCCCCCTCTCAGTGATTCACACTGATCTGGGCACTTCACATGACACCCAATTTATCCCATTCAATATATCCCATACTTAGGAATTTGAGTTATTTTTATTGAAATAATTGAACTAAATATCCCAATCAGATATCCTAAAAAATCTTGTTTCTTAAGTTAACATTCCCCCATTATCCTCACAACATCAAGATTATCAATATTTCCCATATGTATGTGGAAGAAACCTCTTCTACTCGAGATTAATTTTTATTCACTTAATCCACAAAAATGAGGAATTTGATATTTTGGATATGTTAAAGACCATGGTTTATCACCCTTAAAATATGTAATCCTTCCCAAGAATAGAGAACATACATAAATCTAACTTCTGTCAAAGGACATCTAGATCAGTGATGACCAATGACATACCATACACTAATTTTTTAAAAACCAAGGGGCTAAGAAGGTAATACTTGATAATATATATTACATGAAGAGCCTCCTTAAAGGAAACTTAATTTCTTTTTCACTGGCCATAGAGATTCAGAAAAAATAAGGTTATTGCCTTATTTTTTTGGAAAACTGGAGGATACATTTTTCACAACTTTGAAAGAGATTTCCCAATACAGATGAAAAGAATCCATAATCCATAATAATATCAACATAAAATCCAATAATTGATTAATTTCAATAGTTAATTTAAATTATTTTTGGGTAGTGTCTCCTTCTTCATAATAACACGATCCATCTCACTCACATGGATGACATATAATCTGATTAACATTGGGTTGAAAGATAACACCTTATCTTAAGTAACAAAATTCCTCATACACTTTTATAATATATTGTATAATAATTATATATTTATTGTACATATATTAAAGAAATGTACTTATATATAATACCATATATTATTTACTTAGAAAATTTTATCACCCATGTATTAATATTTTCCTTTTAAAATCCTTGTTCTTGGTGATAACTATTTTATTTCTCATGCATGTTTTGGTTTTGAAGTCTTGTTACTTGTAATTTTATAATGGTTCCATCATCTTTAGAATTTAAACATGTAATTGATTTTATATTTAATAATTACATTAACTTTTATAACTATTCATATATAATTGTGATGAATAATGAATTACACCACTTCATGGAGATGGTAGTCTGTACGTACACACCAGTGATGTTTCTATTTTTTAGTTGATGCAATTAAATAAATATAAAAAACAATTTTCAATTAATAACCATAATAATATCATATATATATATATATAATATATATATTCATTAACACTATTATTATAACCACTAATGTGACATGGTGATGGAAAATGAAATGGATCGCTTCATGGAGGTGGTAGTCCACACGTACGCACAAGTTATGTTTTCTTTTACCATGTAATTAAAAGGTTGTAGATATTGGGAGTTTAATTTATAATAAATATTTACCATATATAAGAAACTTAATTTAGTTGGATTACATATATTTATAGTGGGTAGAAGAATAAATAAAATTGAAAGCACTTGTTAAAGAGTTATACCTTGTCATTGAGAAACTTTATTTGGTTTACACATTAAGCCTTGAAAGGATGGTTCTTTAGAAATAAGAGATGCTATAATATGTGTGTAAATAATATAGGATGGTTTAATGATAGTTATTGGATGAGGTAGAGTTCTGAAAATTTGTACGGAATAGGGGATGGAAGGTTCCCTTTTATAAGTGAGGCGAGGTGCACTCTTGGATTTACATACAATATTAAATTAATATAAATTAATTTTAATTTATAAATAGATTCAAATTTATATATTTACAATATAGTATTTTTATAAGTCTAAATAATCTAATAAAATAATATTTAGACAAGTCTAATTGATATTTAACCCTTATCTCTTAATTTTAAAACCTTGTTAACTCTTTTGACAATTATCACAATGTCAAAGTTTTTTACTCTTTAAATGTCAAAAATGTTATCATAAAAGTAAAAGTGGCCAATAGAAAACATTTTTTGATATTTCAAACCCTATAAAATTAACTTGGATGAATATAATATTTTTATGAATTTAAAATAATTTAATAGAATATTTTTTTTGTAAAATATCATCAATGTCATTTTTGGAACTATTCATTTAGTATTCCTTTAATGTAATCATGATAATAATTAAAATTAATGAAAATATTTTAAAATAATGATATTATGCTATATATATCTAAAATATTAATGGGAAAAAATAATTCACCAATATTTTATTACATTTCATTATTTTAAATAATTTATTTTATATTTATTTTAATTAAATAAATACAGTTTCAGTGTTGTGTAAGTATTTAAGGTAAATATTAAATCACTAAAAATAATAAAATAATTTCCATGATAAATAATTTTCTTAATGTTTCAAATAGATATTTATATCCTAAAATAACAAATTTTTATCATTATGAAAAAATATTAGAGATTTTAAAGTTAAAAGAGGGATAAATTTCAGTGATTCTTTTCATAAAAAATTATTGTGTTCATGATGAAGGAAAAGTGGAACCATGTGGCCATGTTTTTGAGACATGGATGATTATGGTTGAACTCATCTCATGTAATAAGATAAATTCACATTTTATAGAACTTTATATGCCTTACCCCAAAGTTGTAACCATGTTTTACCTATTTTACCCTTACCAAGGAGAAAAATATTTACTGCAATTACTATTCTAAATAACCAAAAAATAAGTTAACCCTATTAAATTATACTAGTAATGATAATTATAATTATGGAATGCATTTTACCAAATTATATTCATGAAATTAATACTATTTAATTTTAAATTAAACCATAAAAACATAAAGAAAATAGGTTTTCTAGATAAAATATCCTCTTAAGTATATAATGTTTTAATTCCTAAACAATGCCTAAAATTGATTCCAAGTCCCTTAATTGGATTATTAATAATAAAAATGGAATAATTTTACATTTTAATCATTTTAAAATCAAACAAAACTTGTCAAATGGATGAAAAAAAAAGACAATATTCAATAAAAATAAGTATTTCAATTATTCATTAAAAATCAATATTTTCAAAAAATTCTCAAAATTTCAATAAAAGATAATTTGGATTCATGTTTTAAAAAATTAAGATTGTTTGTGAAATATATTTTTCACAATTATAAAAATAAATTTACATATTTTTCTTATAAAAATAAAGAAAACTGTTTTTGAGGAAAAATGTATTTATGAAGCATACAAAGACTATACTAAATATTGAATTTTTATTTTTCAATATATTTTCCTTATATAAAATATTTTTAAATATTTTTAAATATAGGGTAATTATTGTTTAATCCACAAATCTAAGGGTCACCACAAAAACGAAAAATGGTTTTTATCATTACTATAAAAGGAATTTATCAGTGTTAAAAACACTTATAATCCTAGAGATATTAAAAGGGGGACCCTTTTATGAGAGATAAAAAATCACTTTTTAAGATACCTTTTATCAGCACTTAAATAATAATTGATTAATGTTAAAAAAAATTAAAATTTAAAAAAAAACTGAAAATTTAATGGTTTTAACAAGACTTAACCCCCCTTTAACAGCGTAATAAAGCACCCCATCAATACACCCTAGCCACCCATGCACACCCCATCCACCCCCAACCCTTTAACAGTGATAGAACCACCCTTCACTAACCTGTGTGGGCACCTCTACCTCTCCCTAGATTCGAACTTGAGACCTCTCCCCTACACATATTGACACTTTACCACTCCTCCTTGGTTCTTTGCTCTCATTTTAATGATATATCTATTTATATATATATAGTTATATTTATTCTTATATTAATATATATATATATATTAATATTAATATATATATACATATATAGTTATATTTATATATTTATACATATATAGTTATATTTCTATATTTATATATCTATATATTTATATATTTATTCATATATTAATATATATTTATATCTAATTATTTATATTTTTAGTTATATTTTTTATCCATATATTTATTTATATATTAAGATATTTTTAATAATATTGGTTTTAAATACATTTATAAAATATTTTTTTGTGTGTTTATAAATAAATAAATACATATATAAAACATACATACATATTTATGTAAATATATATTATGCGTGTATCTGTAAGTATAATTATACATATTTATATATATTTAAAAATATTATATATTAATATGTATATACATATGTTAGAATATATAGATAATATATATCAGTTTGTTAATACAGACACACACAGACACATTATATAAGAATATAAATATTCATATATTTGTACTATAAATAAAAGAGATATTCATTTTTATTTAGATAAGGAATAAAAATTATAAAATATATTTTATATGTAAATAAGTTTAATTAATTATTTACAAAATTATTTTTTTTACTTGTGAATATATAAAAAAATGTATATATTCTTATATATTTGATTACAAATAATATTAGATTGTGAAAACTGTTAAAATTTCCAATATATAAGATCAATATTAATGTAATATGCCAAAATAAATTCATTCCCCACTGAAAAGTACAAAAATACCCCCTTAAAGGGGAATGTAATTCCATCAAATGTTAATCAATTTGGGTATCAAGATTAAAAATTCGGTTTTGTAGGTTTCATATGCCTTTTTGGCCTAGAAAAATTTGATATATAGTTCCCTTGTTTTTCTAGCATGTAGAGATTGTCATTGGCTTTGATTTGGTCTGTAGTGAAGATCTAACAGACACCTAGATCAAAAGTTATGGTCTTTTGATGTTTGAGTTACGTTTTAAACTTATTTTAGATTTTTTATATATTTTTTGATTTTTTGTTTCTTCAAAATGTTATTAAATGATTATTACTTGATGATAATTAGAAAAATTTTAATTATTAATATTTTTTAAGTATTTAATAATCCAATTTCCCAAGATATCTTATATACTAAGCTTAAATGTCTATTTATACATATCTAAAACACATTGAAAAATAGATATTATATTCATATTAATATATTTATATTTATATATCAACATATTATTTTTAATTAAATATTATTTTTTTGAAATATA
Organism: Viscum album; assembly: GCA_963277665.1. Taxonomy (NCBI): domain Eukaryota; kingdom Viridiplantae; phylum Streptophyta; class Magnoliopsida; order Santalales; family Viscaceae; genus Viscum; species Viscum album. Next base: position 688,863,790 of record OY728150.1, read on the forward strand.
CCTTTTATCAGTGCTTCTAAAAAATTGATGATAAAGTGGGTCCCTTTAATAGTGCTAAAAAAACATTGATAAATGGGATACCTTTATCAGCACTAGAAAAAGTGCTGATAAAGGGGCACTTTTAACAGTTCTTTTTTTCCAGTTTTAAATTATCCTTTTATCAGTGCTTTTCTAGGGCTGATAAAATTACCCCCTTTATCAAAGCTTTTTTTAGTGCTGTTAAAGTGTAGTGCTACAAAAATCATTTTTTAGTGTAGGTTTTAGTTTTATAGTATATTATAGTTCTTTTATACCCGGTTTTCCATGTATTGTATGTTATTAAAGAAATTATATTTATTTAAAGAGAAGTTTGTCATAAAATATTATAGTGTAAAATTATACCACCATTAAAATGTATTTCAACCTGAAAATTATGTTTCTATAATACAAATAAATGAGGATATCTCTATTTCATCACATCCTCAGGTTCTCATATAGCTTCTTTGAATTTTGGTTTCCTCCAGAGAACTTTAACCTTGCTAGTAGTCTTGTTTAACATAACATTATCTCTATGATAGAATATTAATATGTGTTGGTAATCTATGGAAATATCATGATTCATTGGTAAAAATCTTGATTTTAGTACATGTAAAGGATCATGTATGTACATCCTCAAGAGAGACATATGAAACACATCTTGAACTTGTGAGATATTCAGTGGAAATACCAAATGATAAGAAACTATCTCGATATGATAAATTATTTCAAAGGGAATGATACATCAAGGTCTTAAGTTTACCATCTTTCTAAATGCCACATTATTTTTTGAAGGAGATATTTTTAGGAATGTCTTTTCGCTAGCTCTAAAATATAGATCTCACTAAAGATTATCTGGATAAATATTTTTTCAACTTTGAGTTTCCCTTATTTTATGCTAAATTGATCTTATCTTATCTACCATATCCTCAAATAACTCAATTCATAATAGAATTATTTATCCAAATTTATCCTAGAAAACTAAATTTATAAACTTATTTCATAGTAGGTATACAAAAAGATCCATATATATTTTTGAGTGAAAAATATTTTTTCAATAAAACATGACTAAAGTATTGTATTGGTCCCAACCTCCTTTAAAAACCTAGATAATAATATCTCAAAAAATAATTCACGATTTAAATAGTTCTATCAGACTGGATATCTATCTAAGGATGATAAGTATTACTGAATCACAACTCTGAATAAGTAGTTTTTGGAATACATCTTTATAACATCAAGGTAATCTTCATATCCTGATCAAATACAATATAATGTGTGACTCCATTAAACCATACCATTTACTTAATATATATTCTGGAAAACCGATCAAGAGATAACTATTTTTTGAAAATAATTAATTATTCAAAATTCATAAGGATATCTATTATAATCAAAATAGAATTATATTATTTATATGTTATGGGAGTTTTATGAAAAAATCAATGGTGATGTTTTCCCATTTCCATCCCGGTATAGGTTATGGTTGTAACAACCCCTAATATTTTAGTCTCTTATCCTTAACATCCTAACATAACAAACCCCATGATACATGATCTTTAATATCTATCTTCATGTAGTCCCACTGAAAATAATATTTCTATTCTTTATATATCCTCATAACTCTAGGATAAATATATAATTATGATCTGTGAGCTTCATTAAATATCCCATTCTTCAAATATGGTATGGATTTGCAACTTACTCAACTCATGAACTATATAATTCCATACCAATCATGGTTGAAATCAGAAAATATCACATTCTTTTGCATTTACACATCTTCCATCTACACCTCTTTAATCCTCACATTGATAAATGATTAAACCTTCATATGAGAAAGATAGGATTTGTCCCATCTTCTCAGGATTTCATGTTTCATTTTCTATAAATATATAAGTATTATATTTCATTAAGTCCTCATAATAGTTAAACAAGAATTTTCATTATGACTCATAGCATCAACCACCATGTTCACATTCCCTGGGTGGTAATGTAATGAGAAATCACAGTCATTAATCAATTCCAACCATATTATCTAGTGTATATTAAACTATTTTTTTGGTGAATATAAAATTCAAACTTTTATGATCCATATATACATCCCAACTTTGACCGTAAAGATAATTTCTCCATATCATCAATGAAAATATTATTAGTACCAGACCTAATTCATGGGTCAAATATTTTTTCTCATGTATTTTCAATTGGTATGTGGTATATTCAATCACCATATTATTATGAAGGGGGATAAATCCACGTACCTTATTTGATGTATCAATATAAATCACAAACCCTTCTCCACTACAGGGTTTTGTGATCACATGTTCCCTGACCAACCTTCTCATTTGGTCGTTGAAACTCTTTTCACATTGATCCCTCAATAAGAACCTAAACAACAATATAGTCAAATTAGTGAGTGGATTATATAGTCCTGAAAAATCCATTACAATGAATTGGTAATATCTAGATAACCTAATAAAATTACAAATATTATTAATCATGGTTTGTATGGTCCATTTCTCAACAAATTTCATTTATAAAGGATCCAACAAAATACCCCTACTCAAGATTATATGATCAAATAATGAAAATTTCTAAATCCAAAATTAACAGTTTGTAAAATTTTCATACAACTTATCCTTCCTTAGGTTATTCTGTACTATTATTAATTTATCCTCACATTCATCCTTAATCTTATAATAAAAGTTCACATCATCTATAAATACTATGAAAAAATGATCATCTTAATCCCTAAAGATGTTATTCATTAAATCCATGAATATCTTAGAATAATTAGTAAGCCCAAATAGAATTACTATAAATCCATGTTTACCATACCTCATAAGGACGAATTATTTGGGTATGTATTCCTTCTAAACTATCAAGTAGTGATATCCAAAACAAAGTTCAATATTGATAAAATATTGATCCCTTCATGATTGATCAAAAAAATCATTGACACATGGAAGAGGATACTTTTCCTTGATAGTGATCTTGTTATATTCCTGAAAATCAATTTAAAGACTCATTGCCTCATATTTTATATTCACAAAAAGAATAGGTTCTATAACGACCCAATCATTTATAAATAAAATTCACTTTATGAATGAATTAAGAGATCTATTATTGTTATAAAAAACATATTAAATTATTTTATTTTATTATATCTAATTAAATTTATAAAATTATTAATAATTATAAACATTTATAATATATTCATTGAATAGGGATATTATTATTAGTATAAATATATGGTTATGATAAATCCCATTGACAAAGAAAAAATAATCAATGACCTCAACCAGCAGGATCATAACATATGAATCCCATTTATTATAACATCAATGGAAGATAACATCATTAAGATTTTCCCATGACCAATACATATCCATTATTAGACAACAAAATCATGAGAAAAACTATTTATAAGAGAAGTTCGAGCTCATTGAGAGCATGACCCAAATAATGCATGCTAAACCACCCCATGAAAATCTCACTATCACAAACCTTACACTCAATGAATTTACTTGTGTAATAAATGGATATATATCAAGACCCTGATAATATAAATATATATATTTAATTTTATATAGAATAATGATTATATTTTATTCTTATTTTATTTATTTTTAAATGATTTTCATTTTCATATGATAAAACAAAAATTTTATTTTTTTCTAATATAATATTTCAATTAAGACTTTCATTTTCAATGAAATTTTGAATTTTAAAAATAAATGATAAATTGAGAAAATAATAAAATTAATTTTTTTTACTATATATAGATGATAAGAAAAAATTTATGAAGTAAAATGTAATTATTATAATGGTTTGAAAACTATTATTGTCAAAAAATACCCCACCATTTTTTCAATAAATGTGAATTCTTGTTTTAAAAGTGAAAAATTACATATTTATAAAATTATTTTGATAAAATCAACATTATTTTTGGAATCATATCTTAATAATTTTCCAAAAATAATTTTTTATTAATTTTATGAGATAGTCAATTTTTCAGGAAAAATTAAATGCTGTATAAATATATAGTGTGTATTATGACAACATAATAACCCAGAAGTGATGTAATAAGTGATATAAATTGTAACCATGACTAAATATTTTCTAAAATTTAAAATAATGTGATTTTTAGGTAATTTTTATTAATTTTAGAAATTCTTTTGGAGTCCTCTAGAACCTTAATTATATTTTAAGGTTTTAAAATTGTTTCTCTATGAACATGACTCACTTCCACATCACCAAGTTTCATATTTTAATTATTTTTTCCATTGGAATTCTAAAATAATTAAATATAATCCTATTTGGTATTAACCATGGGAGAAACTGTGGGACAGTTTGTGGGTTTGATTATTTTGTTGTATAGAGTCTAAAACCTAGATTTGGGAAATAATAAAGAGCACCCCTCTCTTTTCATATATAAACTGACCTAATAATTCAATAATTTTCACTAAAAACCATGAATGACATCATTAGTCTGACCCCCTCTCACTTTATAGTCCTCCCAAGGATACCCAATATCTCAAGAAGCTAATCCCAAGCTTTTGGAATCACCCTCTCAAGGTATGGGATCCTCTCTTTCTCCTCTTTGTTTAAGAACCTTATTTATGTAATGAACTTTGTATTTCAATTAATATTGATGGTATATAATATTAAAAATACCTATTATTAACCTTATTATTTTTATGGGATTATTTATCTCTTTATATCTCATAAATAAATCTCATGATTCATTATGTACACATATTATGCTGCCAAAATTATCGCACGATTTTCCATGCGATGTTTTTATTCAAGAACACCCTTATATTATGCCTATTGTTTCCAAAATTTTCATGTTGGATTATGTTATTAAATATCCCCAATATTTTCATTTTTAATTCCATGTGATGATAATCCCCTTTATTTCTCATTGAACTATTTTTGGAATCATTATGTACTGTCATCATACAATCAAAATTTCTCTATAATTTTTTCATACCAACCGATTGTTTCAGGTATACCCATACCAATTTCCACTCAAGGGTATTCAACTATTTATACCTATACTTCATTGATTGGGGAATTCCATGTTTGTAACCCACAATACATTATCATGGTATTAAATAAGATTAAATATTTTCGTATGTTATATGATCCTTGTGCCACCCTTAGGCCTGTATATGATATGATTTTGATGGATGCACCCACATATCAATCCATTACATTGGATAATATTTTATTATCAAGAGATACCATGTATAGTGTTCTTTAGGTTCTCCTAATAACATTATATTAAGATTTATTGTAGTTTATATTTGACCCCAGTTTATGATGTCATGTTTAATGTTGTTTCAACATTTCCCATATTTCTATTATGTTACCATGATATATCATGCCTTATTATTCATGTTTAGGATTCTCAGCCCTTTTTTGTTCCATTTAAATCTCTATTGTCTAACATGTAATAATTCATTCATGTTGTGTTTTTTATTCCCTTACTGGGTTTTATAGGTCACAAATTTCTAATATATTTCCCCAAGTTATTCCATGTAGTTTTAAAAGCTATGGAATTGTTGAAGCATGTTAAAGAAGAATTCAATAATGTTTTTTCGATCCATGTAACATGTTGTTGTATTATATGACAAGTTAACCGAATATAATATTATTCTCAATATTTTCAGTTGTATTATGTGTATTCTTATGTGAATTTTTTTGAATTAATGTGTAATAAAGATAAGGGTCATCATAGTTAGTATAATAGGATAGTTTACTTATTTTGGGATTAGTAGTAGAAAACTCTAGTGAAAGCCTTATGGATTAGAATAAACAGATGAATACATTCCAAAATTTTTTAATGTATAGAGTATGTTGTTTCCAATAAAATATATCCACGTATAGACACTACATGTGGATGTGGCTCTATCACGGATGTACCGAGGGGTAACACATGAAAACATCTTATTAAGCTAGACTAAATTGGGAAATGATTCCCTAAAGTGGTCCTTGTTGTACACCTTTATTAACACTCCCAGAGATATTCATTGGTAAATATACAATATCATTACGAACCTTATTAAGGGGATAAAAATGTCCATAGGTGACTATGTTAAGACATATATTAGTAATAACATTGATTGAATCCTAGAAATTCATAAGTAAAAGAATAAATGTAATTTATAAATTATCCATTTAATGTTACAAGATTACCATTTTGTGTTTAATTGTTTAAATATACCAGTCCCTAATTTTTAATTTATTCTATCTAACGATTGGAAATAGGAGTGACTGAGTAAACAACCAATTTGAAGGGAAATGTGATGACTGTCCAAATGAGATTCCCAATCCAATTGGAGAAGGAATCAAAAACATTATGGTGATATTTTCTCAGTTGACTCAGTTTATGAATATAAAACTAAATCAGGGGGTATTTTCAAATCCCCCAAAGAATGAACAATCATCAGTTGAGACCTTTATGTGAAAAAGGACTCAGACATTAAATGGATCATCCAATCCCTTAATAGCATAATAATGGATCAAATTGATTTATAAGATCTTCTTCATCCTTCAATGTTATGGGAATTGTAGTGTTATGGTGATTGTTTATCATATGAATAGAGATGATGATAAATGGTGGACATTGATCAAGAATATGAATCTTGAGTAAGATATTAATTCTATGAGGTGCAATAAATTCTGAAAAGAAAATTTTAAAAAAAAATCCTTTCACTCTCTACCTTAAAATGAAATTTTATTTTCTTTCCCTCAAGAAAAAAGAAAATCAATATATTATGGAGTATGGGTAAAACTTCTAAATACTTTTTCAATACACATTTAACTTTTTCATTCCTCATAAATGAGAAGTTGATTATTTCATTGGTGTTATAAAACTGAGTCAATGAAATTCTATGAATGTTTAGTACTTTGAAAACATTGAGGAAATTGTATGATATTCACAAAAAGTTTAAATGGATACGAGTGAACCTCGATGCTATCGTGAGGATAAGTATTGGGAAATTGACTTTAATTATGTTGGTTCTATCATGAAATATAATAGTGGTAATAAATTTCAATATCTGAATTTTCAATATATCGGAATGAAGACCTATAAAAATTACCTGTGGGAGATAATGAAACTCTTTAGGTATGGAAAGGAAGTTTACCTCACTAGGGATTTAAAATGGGAGAAACCCAACTATATAATTGAATAGAGGAATGCTCCAATCAACCTTCATCTTATTATCTAATTTTCCAAAAGTTGGGAATAAGGACACTATGTGAACCACTTCCCTAAGCCAAGGGTTATAATACAAAATCAATGCACACAAACTAAAAGGAAGTAAGTGCAAGACTATTCCACCACAAATGCTGAGGTGGATCTTGAAAATGATGTGTTGATAGGTACACTATTAATTAATTAAATAAAAGTGAAGGTACTTATTAATTATGGTTATATTCATTATTTTATATCACACATGTTTACATGAACTATTCAAAAACAACCATAAATAATGGAATTCGACATATCAATGAAAACTACAATTAGTCCCATTATTACATCCCAATTATATAATTCATCCCCTATAAAAAAAATTGGGTGAACTTCTTAGTAAAACTTGTTATACTATCTTTAGTGGTATTTGATGCATTTATAGGCATGGATTAGTTTTCCTTATATTGATATAATATAAATTTCCATGTAAAGAAAATCACTCTTTGTATCATGAATCATACTCAGATTCTGTACAAGTGCAAAGAGGAGGATGAATCTTCTTTAGCAAAAATATCTCAAGAATTGATATTATTTCCCTATGAGAAAGGTTATCTAACTCAAATGGTTAATTCTAAGGAAAATATAAATTGTGATGTCATTACCATTGTGATGGAATACACTAATGTGTTTCCTGAAGAATTTTCTATCCCTCCACCTGGATGATGGTTTCAATTTTTAATAAATCTTATATATGTGAATTTTCTATTATCCAAGACTCTATGAATAATATCTCTTGTGAAAATTAATGAGATAAAGATGAAACTAAAGTAGAATCTAGATAATGGTTTTATAAACCCTAGTGCTTTACCTTAAGGTATAGTAGTCTTATTAATCAATAATAATCATGGTTCAATGCATCTTTACATTTATTATTGTGATCTCAATAAGTTCATGATAAATAAAAAGTGTCCTTTAGCATGGATTGATGACTTTTTTATCAGCTATGTAGATCCCCATACTTCTCCAAAGTGGATCTCTGATCGGTGTATTATCAATTAAGGGTGAATAATGAGGATATCCCCAAGAATGATTTACGTACAATGTTCAAGCACTATGAGTTTATAGTAATTTCACTAAAAATATCAAATTGTCCATCAATATTCATGGACTTGATGAATAGAGTCATTATAAATTACCTAGATAAAAATTTGGTAGTATTTATATATGAAAATCTAATTTACTCCAAATCAAAGAGGAGCATCTAAGATCTATGATAAAGAACATATGAAAAGACAAGCCTTATGAAATGTAAATAAAATGTGAGTTATAGTTTAAGAAAGTATCATTCTTTGGACATGTATAACAAGAAATGAAACATTAGTGGACCCTTAAATGATAGAGTCAATTAAATAATGGTTGAGGTAAACATTTTTTATATATATCCATAGTTTCATTAAATAGGATAGGTATTTTTAATCATTTAAAAAAAATTTCTCAGGATTCTAAAACCCACTAACCAAACAAAATCAGAAGGAAGTAATGTTTTTTTGTAATAATGAATGTGATTAGAACTTCAAGGAGTTTAAAAAGAGGATTATCACTGCACATGTACTTATGTTACCAAAAAGTGGGGGAATTTTAATGTTATATAGTGATTCTCAAAATAAGGGAATTGGTCGTGTACTAATGAAAAATGAAAAGTGATATCTTATTTCTCAATGCAGTTGAAACATCCTGGAAAAAACTATCCAATACATTTCCTAGAGTTGGATGTAGTAATTAGTGTATTGAAAATATAGTGGCATTAGATATTTGGGGAGAATTTTGAAATATATACAAATCATAAGAGACTAAAGTGTATATTCATAGAGAAATAAATAAATATTCTATAACAAAGATTGGTATAGTTGATTATGGAATATGAATTCTCAATCCACTACCATCCTAGGAAAGCTAATTATGTGGATGATTCTCCATATAGAAAGGATCTATAAATTTTATCATTGATGTAAATTGATAAGGATCCAATCTTATTAGACTTGAAAAGGATGGACATGGAAATCATAAAGTAAGGAACATCACCAATCTTTTCATAAATGATTTCTCAATCATACCTTCTAGAAGAGATAATGGATTCTAAAAGAAACGATGTGGAAATTTGAAAGAAGGTTTAAGTTATGAGAAATAGGAAATCCTCGGAGTTTAAAATTAATAAAGAATAAGTATTAATATTTGGTTTACAACTATGTATACCATAATATTATTAGATAACGAATGGTTTTTGGATGATTCACATTGATTGACCTCCTCCATCTATCTATGGAGAAAAAATATGTATAGAGATATCCAAGAGAACTATTAGTGGGGAAATATTATGGACATCATTAAATATAGGTCATGGTATCTTTTATGTCAGAAACTGAAGTCTAAAAAGAAAAAATCCATTAGCATGATTCTGCCATTACTCATACCTACTTGGAAATGGGAAAAAACCCATGGATATTTCAACTTTTCTTATAAATACATCAAGAATTAATAATACTTTATGGGTTGTGGTGGATCTTCTTTCAAAGAATGATCACTTAATTGCAATCTGATATGACTTCTCACTTCATCAACTTGTAAGGATATATAATAGTAAAGTAGTGATGTTATATAGAACACCCCTATCAATTGCATCTGGTTGATATCCTATAATTACCTTTAAGTTCCGTAAGAGTATATAACATTATCTAAATACTACATTGAGCTTCATCAAGATATATCACCCTAAAACTAATTTATAATCTTAGAAGACTATCTAGACACTCTAGGAAATGATGAGAACATGATCAATTAACTTCAATGTTCTATGAGATCTACATATTCCTTTGGTGGAGTTCTAATATAATAACATTTTCCACTCAAGCATCCAAATGAGTCCCTATAAATCCCTTTATGGGAAGAGGTTCAGAACACCTACATGATGGGATGAATTTTGTTAATGGAAACTATAAAGTCCTACAATGTTAGAGGAAATGGTGGAAATGATCAAAATAATTCATAAGAACAATAGGGATTCTCAGAGTTGAAAAATATCTATTCTAAAAAAAACGATGACCCCTAGATTTTGAGGTTAGAGATAAGTTATTCCACCACATATATCTATGGAATAAAATCATGAAATATTGGAAGAAGGGAAAGCACAATTCAAGATACATAATTCCTTTTCAGATACTTGATCACATTAGAGAGGTGCCCTACTAACTAGCACTACCACCTAACCTATTTCAAATACATGATCTGTTCTATGTATTCATTTTGAGAAATTATATACTAGACCACTCAGATGTACTGAATCTAGAGGTGGTACCATTAGAGAATGATCTTCAATATTTTGAGAAACCAATGAGAATCTTATATCATTGAGAATAATTTCTACCAAATTAAAAAATGATCCTTGTAACAATACTATAGAGAAACCACATGTTAAAGAAGAGGTGTTGAAACTAGATGTGGTGATGAAACAAAATCACCCTCATCTCTTTTAGTGTGTGAAATGAAATTTTTTAGGGAAAAATTTCTAAAGTGGGGAATATTTTAATGAACTAACCCTATATAAAGAAAAATAACTTTTTTATTGAATTAAATATCAAATTATGGTTATAGAAAACACATGAGATTATTTAGATTTATTATATCCTATTTCATTTAAAATGCCATTAATAAATGAAACCATAGAAAATTTAACCATTGAACAGTGATTATATGATTATTATAAATATAGGGATATAATAAATAAAATTGACACAGACAAAAGAATCAATGGCCACAACTAGTTGGATTTTATCCTATGAGGCCCATTTTTCAGAGCTTTTGAGGTAGTTAGAATCATTGGGATTTTCCATTGACTAACCCCAAGACAATATCTAATAGTTAATGCATAAGAAAACCCATTTATGAGAGAATTTCATGTTCATCAATATAACAACCCAAACCATTTATATCAAACCACCCAATGAAAATCTAACCATTGTGCACTTTATCCTCTAGGATTTTACTGATGTAATAAAGGGATATGTATAAATACATTAATAAAATAAATATTTATACTATATTTTCAGTTTAATAATAATTTTTTAAACTAATTATTTATTTTTACTTTATAAATAATTTATATTTTGATAGGATAAAATAAAAATTCTGTTTTTCTATAATATGTAATTTCAATTAAGACATTAAAATTTGATGAATTAATTAATTTTAAAAATAAATGTAAATTAAAAAAATAACAAAATTAAATGATGTTTACCATATATAAATAATAATAGAATTTTTATTAATTCAAATGTAATTTTTTAATGGTTTGAAAACTATTATTTCAAAAAAACAAATCATTTATCAATAGATGTAGATTATTATTTTCAAATAGAAAATTCTAATATTCATAAAATTATATGGAAGAAATAAATATTATTTTTTGAATCATCTTGTTGAAATTATCCAATACAGATTTTTTCATAATTTTCCTTGACATTCGAATTTTCGGGTAAAAATTAAATATAGTATAAATATATGTTGTGAATTATGACATCATAATTAACAAAATGTGATGTAATAAATTATATAAATGGTATCCATGACCAAATATATGTTTCCCCTTTATATTAATGTGATTTGTAATTTATTTGAATAATTTTATAATGCCTTTATGTATTTTCAAAAACCTATATTGTATTTTATTGTTTTTGAATTATTTATTTATGAGAAAGAATCACTTACACATCTCCAAGTATAATATTTTAATAATTTAATCCCTTAAAATTATAAAATAATGAAAACCAATCCTTTTTGGAATAAACCGTTTGATTTTTTGTGGTTTTTATTATTTTATTGTATGGAGTCCAAAACCAAATTTTGTGAAATAATAAATAAACAACATCTTTTTTCTTATATATACCAACTAATGGTCCCATTCTTCATAGATCAGATAATTGGATCTCATACTTATTCTACCACCACCACCCATATATAAAGTCATCCCAAGGTTCCCCAAACCCCCAAGAATCTCCTCTTAAGAATTTGGAATCACTCTCTTAAGGAAATAGATCATTTATTTCTCCTCTTTATTTAAGAACCTTATTTATGTAATACTCTTTTCTTACAGTTCCTATTTATTGTATACAATCTAATATATTCCTATAAATTACCTTATTATGTATCAATTTATTATTTACCCCTTACAATCTCATTAATCCCTCCCATGATTCATTATGTACCCACATTATGTTGTAAAAATTATTATGTGATTTCTCTATGTGAAATTTTTATCCAAGTACCCTACTTTTATTATGCTTATTGACTCCAAAGTTTTATTATTAGATTATATTATTACTTATCCCTCAATATTTAATTTTTTTAATTCCATGTTATGATATACCACATTCCCTCTCATTGAACCATTTTATGAATCTTTAGGTGATGACGTTATGCTGTCGAAATCTATCTTCAATTGTTCACTCCAAATAATTGTGTCATATATACCCAAACCCATTTCAAATCCTAGTTATTCAACTATTTATAACTATAATTCATTGATTGGGTAATTCCTTTTATATATAAAACAACATTAACCATTGTATTAAATGGGATGAAATATTTTATTATTTTATTTTATATATGTGGAACACTTTGTCATGTATATTATATGATTATGATGGGTGTGACTAAATAGTTATCTATTGAATTGGGTAATGTTTTTTTCTCATGAGATTCCATCTTTAGTTCACAGGAGGTTATCCTAATCACATTATGTTATGATTTCTTAGTGATTATCCTTGACTTATGTTTATGATGTCATGTTTAAAGTGGTCTATACATTTCCCCTATTGTCTTTATGTTACCATGCTATATCATTATTTATTGTTTTTTTATGATCCTCACCCATTTTGTGTTCAATTTAAAATCCTATCTTCTACCATTTAGTACTTTATTTATGTAATGTTTTTTTATTCCCTTGTTGGTCTATATGGATCACCTCTTTATTATGTATATCCCCTAATTTTCCCATATAGTTTTAAAAGATATGTAATTTTAGAAGCATGTCAAGTTAGTCTTAAATAATTTTTTTAATCTATGTATCATGTTGTTTTGGTTTTGTAGCTAATTATGCAAATAAAGCAGGATTCTCAAAATTTTAGGTTGTATTAATTTTATTTTTATTTATTAAATATTGAATTAATATTTAATAAATATAAGAATGATCAGAGGTGTGCCTTATGGTGATGCACTTAAGTATTTGAATCCCTTACCATGATTATCCTGGAATTTTTGAATCAATTTCTAAAACCAAACTATGGTCATTATATAAGTATATTTTGGAATAGTTGTAGCACCATATATGATTTTTATTGAAAACTAAACTCCACAATTCAGAGGAACAATATGAAATTATTCCATAATGAAATCAGAAAACACCTAACTAATAAGAATATCCTTAATATTGAGATTTTCCTATAAATTTTAAAACAAATACCCTTCATAGAAGGAAATTAAGATCCATAATATAGATGTAATATCCAGTGGATATTCGTATTCATCCTCACACTAATAAACCAGTATAGGTATATTCAGAATTAGAAATGTGACTTCCCTTACTTGTAAATTGATAAAGGTTAAGTTTAAATGAAATTCAATGCATGTGTCAAATAACATCAAATTCCACTAGAGTAATAATCCGAAGAGTTTTAGGAAACACGTTCATACAAACTTCAAACAAAAAATGAACCATAATCTTGATATGAGATCATTGCGCCATTGGGATTTTTCCTTGGTAACTCCATATCTAGTCCTTGTGGATAATAATTAAGATCCCTATAGAATTTCTTTGATATATAGAGAAACACATGACTATTCTCAAATAAGGCACTTCAATATTTGAGAATGCCAATCACCACATCAAATTACTAATCTTATTTATACTCCATCACTAAGACAATAATATTTATTTTAAGAATCAAACACCATAGTATGAAATCATATAATCCTGAAAATAATTCATAGAATATATAGATCATGACAACTTATTTTCAATTAATGAAAAATTAAGATTAATCTAGGCCAGGAATGGTGATAATCTATTCAAATCATTTATAATGATTCATAAAGAAGGTGTGAATTATTCCATGCATATCCCTGAGGAGTGTCAAACCATGTGTACAATAAGGAAACACTCATAATACACCATAATTATGGTTGAGATATTCTTGACCAAATCTTTTCAAGGTTATTACCCCTTGATGCATCTATGACAAAACCACATCCATTTGTAGTATACATACATAGATGTATTTCTAGGAAAATCAAAAAATTACTACCTAGAAAAAAATAGGTTGTTTTCCTAAACTTAGAAATATCCCTAAGGTTTTGACCAAAGTTATCTAATATTAATATCAAAATATTAACTAAACCATGCTCTGATACCAACTTAGGTTACCAGAGATTTAAAACATAATTACTACGTCATTTTAGATGAAAATTCAACAGATAACATTACAATAAACTCTAAAATCATTAATTTTTTGTGTATTTATAGACTAGATATATAAAAATACTATTTCGGTCAAATATTAATAATTTATCACATGTTATTCATAAACAATACCCTTCATGACATGCCCTACTTAAATTTATTTTCCATAACCTAGGGAAATGAAACATGAGAAATAATGAGCTCAGATTCTCAGTAAGGGTAATCATGGGAGATATCAATCTATGATAATATGAATGCATAATATATGCATAAATATATGAGTTCATGATAATATCATAATATTTTCATACCTAATATTTCATTTATTATAATCATGATTCATTGAATAAGACATTAGCAGTTCAAAATTCATGAATTATAAGCGTGAGAAATCATCATTAATCACCTATGAACCACATTTTCACGTAGTAAACCTGAAAAAAAGTCATAAAATTTTGGCATAATGATAGGAATAGAAATAATTTCATATTCCATTGTAAACTATGAATAGCATCAAATCGTAGTGTATTAGGAATCAAAACTGGTTTCCTGTATCATACTAGATCAATAATCGCCACATGTTTCCTATAATGGATCTATCATCCCTACTTGTTTCTTATGGTTATTTGGGAACATCAACTTGTTTCACAAAATTATCCCATTAGAAATAAATATATACCCAATGAATCAGAGGGATATATAATTCCAAACCCACTAGTCACATAATGAAAACCATATATATGTGTGGTAAAAGATCATAGAACATTAATCATACAATTATAATATAACATGTGGGAAGGAAACATGTTTCATAAACATATCAACATTTCATCACAACATAACCCATGGAAAATAAGCTGGTTTCATAAAAATATAATAATCCCCAAAATAAACTATTCATAGAAAGAATAAATATGGAATAATTGAATCATATCACCAGTATATAATAATTAACATAATACCTTTTTGAAAAAGGAATTACATCACTTCGTGGAGACAGTAGTTCATACATACACATGAGTGACATCTTCATTTTTAAATATATGGAGATAAAGAAAAGGTAAAAAATAATTAATCCTTAAAAAATATAATAATGTAATAGTTATTATATATATTAAATAATTCTATCATTATATCTATCAATGTGAAGTGAATGATACATCACTTCATGGATGTTGTAGTCCACATGTACGCATGGACGATCCTTTATTTTCTCATATGATGGAATGGATATGGATAACGAGTGTTACATACATAATAAAAATTTATAATATATAATATATTAAAGTTATTATTTTATAATGGATACCATATATTTATAAGAGGTACAATAAGAAATAAAATTGAATATACTGGTTAAGAGTTTAAAATTTTCATTGAGAAACCTTCTTTGGCTTACACATTAAGCCCAGACAGGGTAGTCTTTTAGATAGAAAAAATGAACAATAAAATGGGGAACAAATATAAGAAAGTATTATTTTAGTCCTTGTATTAGATATATTTCTCAAAAGGTGTGTGGAATATAGGATAAGATGTTACCTTTTATAAGTGATGGACGGGGCACTCTTGAAATTAAATAAAGCATTAAATTAATATAAATTAATTTTTATGATAAATATGATCCAAATTTATATATTTCAAATATATTGTGAGGATAATATGAAACAATTTTATATAGAAATATTAAGATAAGTTTAAGTTATGTTTTAACCCTTACCTCTTAGTTTTACCCCTCTTTATACCATTTGATAGTTAACCCAATATCAATGTTTTTTACTCTTAGGGAAAATAATGTTATAATAAAAGGAAGAGTAACTCATAAATGAACCATTATTGATATTATGAACAATATATAATTTACATGGCCAGAGAAATGACTTTATGTAATTTTAATTAATTTAATAAAATTAATATTATTATAAAATATTATTAAAATCATTTGTGGAACTATAAATTTAATTTGATTTAAATGTCATTAAGATAATATTTAAATTCAAATATCAACTTTTAAAACCCCACTATTTTGTTATATTTATGTATTAAATTCATATAAAACAATTATTCTCCCAAATTTTATTACTTTTAATATATTTAAAATCAATTATTATTATTTTTCTATTAATTGATTAAATATAGGGTCATATTTGTAGAATAATTTTAGGTAATTTTTCAAATCACAAAAAATTATAAATAAGTTAGAAGGATAAAAAATTGATATTTTAGATAAAAATTTTAAAATGGACAGAACCTCCTTTTATCCTTTTGGAGAAAATATTAGAGATATTAAAGTCAAGAGATAGACATTTTGTATTAATTATTTTATTATAACAATATAAAGATCTGAATTAAGAAAAATAGAACCTACTGTCCATATATTTTATAAATGTATGAAAAGGGTCGAACCAAACTCATCCAATAAGATAAAAAAATGTAAGTGAAATTTTAGCTCCTTATATTATAGTTATAACCCAATTTTACATGTTTTACCATTACCAAGGTGATAAATATTTTATATGGTTAATATTCATAATAAAAAAAGTAAATATTAACCAATAAAATTATAATAATTATTTTTATTGAAAATATAGAATCTATTTATCAAATTAAATTAATATTATTTATATAATTTAATTTAAAATTAATCCATAAAAATGCGATGAATGGTGATTCTCCAAAAAAATGACTTCTTAAGAATAATTTTTTTATACATAAATCAAGCATAAAATTGATTCC
The DNA here is from genome assembly GCA_963277665.1 of Viscum album. Lineage (NCBI taxonomy): Eukaryota > Viridiplantae > Streptophyta > Magnoliopsida > Santalales > Viscaceae > Viscum > Viscum album. The sequence goes on from OY728150.1 coordinate 688,881,258, forward strand.
AATGAACACAATTGGATTATTAATAATATAAGAGAACTAATTTTACTATGATATAATTATATAAAATTTAATCTTTATAATTTTTTGAAATGAAAAGATAGTTTTCCACTAAAATCTGTATTTTTCACTATACATTAAAATATCCAACTTTTTGAAAAATTCTAAAAAATTCACTATAAAATTATTTTGACATTCTAATTTCAATTCAGTTCATTTTTTCAAATACATTTTCTAGATGTGGTAAAAACTAATTATATTTTTCTATAAGAAAAATAAATAAAATCATATTATAGAAAAAATATATTTTTGAAGCATAGAGTGACTTTATAAAAAACTGAGTACTTATTTATCAATATATTTTATTTATCTAAAATATTTATACCAAATTTTAAAATTGTGGTTATTCTTATTAAATTCACTAATTTAACAGCTATTGCATAATTTTATACTATGTTATGGTTTATTTAGACTCGAGATTTCATTTATTATAAGAAATATAATAAATTAAATTTATTTTAATAGAAGTATATCATAAAATCATGGGATGTTATAGATTTTATATTGGGGGAATGTGAATGTGTTGGGAAAAGGTATGTAGAACAAGTTTTCACTTCTCTCATTTGTATATTCGATGATTTTTCTTCCCTACCTTGATCATTTCCAAATTCATCTTATTTTGGTCCTTATCTTTTTTCAATTGACTAATAACCATTATTGTTAGTTTAGACCTTTTTTCCACTTTTCTAGACTTTTCAATTTCAGTTTTCCATTTTCCTACTCACATAAAACCTTGATATCATATTCCCTGGGAGTAACCCAATAATTTTATCAAGTTTCTATAAAACTGTTTAATATGTCAACCAAATCATTTTTAGTATGATTCATTTCTATACTAATAGGAAGTGTTCAATATTCTCTTCTACCAAAGTTAATTTCTATTAGGACCTTTTGGATTTTTAGATTATTAATATTATATTATTTAAAACCTACCTTAGTGATCATCTACCCAACCAAACCTACTAAATTAATGTTATAATTATACGGTCTAGTAGTGTTTTGAAATTTATTCTTTATCTTATTTGAGTATCCAATAGAGTGAAATTGTTTCAACAACCCTTGATATATCCATGATACGTCTTTGTGGTTCAAATAACATTTTTTATAATTTTTTAGAAATGGTTCACCTTTATATTTCATTCTAGGTCCATACCAATTTTTTTATTTGGTTGGGAAAGAAATTAAATGATGGGATAATAACTTTTAGAGTTCCCTGACATGCCATAGTGATGGAATTTTTCTCTATGTAACTTTTCATAAATCCTTCAACAGTCTAAAGATCATCTTATATTACAAACCTTTTTTCCTTCCAATGAATGTTTTTTATTGATATTATTTTGAGATCATTTATAAGTATCATTTAAAAAATTTATTAGCTCCATAGATGACATATAAAAAAATCAATATTATAGGACTCATCCACTATGGTCTAGTAATAAGCAGTGTGACATTTATAGAATATTCACATCAATAAATAGGGAGTAAGTTGGTCATTGGGTCACATACTAGGGAGTTATATAAATTTCTCCCAGCTTTCATGAAATAATTTCCCTTATATTAGAAAAAACTAGTGATTTTATGTCTCACCTAAGTGGTCATATTTATAAGATAGAATTTCATAGAAAATTAATTGAAGATATTCTCTAGTGTGTCAAATATATCCTCATATAGTATTGGTAAATAGGTTATAGCATTAATTTTAAAGATAAATAGAAACACTCTGAACTTAATCTCTTATTAACTAATCACGTGAAAAGTTAATAGTTGAACTAAATTAAAAATTTATTTAATAAACACTAAATAATCCTCATTAGGAAGTCTATTAAAAGAGTGTATCGTAGAGAGGTATGATTTTGTTTCATTTCATTGTTTATAGACCTTAGGGATAACTCTTTATAAGAAAGGTTACATAAAACTATAATAATTCAAAAATTAAAAATTATATTCCTATTATTAATGTGAATTCATGGTTGATGAGGAATATTATTATCATTACTGCACTCACATATCTAAATTTCAATATTCTCAATTTGAGTTTCACTTTTCTTCCTTCAGTGACAACATTTTAATTTAATATCTAGATTTAAATGTTTATAATAAGATATAAAATATATAGTTTCCATGAAGATAAAAATGAAATAAAAATGAATTTAGTAAAAAACAAAAAAATACAATCATTTTTCTAAATAAATTACAAGTTTTCATTTTAAAATTATATTTTTTACTTTACTTTTTTTTCATGGTCACACATTACTTTCCCTAAAAATAGTACAATTTTTCATAATATTTCATTATAGTTATCCCAACCCCAGTATACTAGAAAAAATGGATTCATTATTTCATTGGAAAGAGATAAAAGAAATCAAAACCTAATAGAATGAATAGTTTAGTAGTCTTTGTATTCAATATATATACTTGAAATTAAAATTATATATTAAAAAATAAAATAAATAAATAATTTTATTTGAAAATTACATTATCTAACTTAGTGTATCCCTTATATTAATCCTAAAACATTTACCCATATCCTGTAGAATATAAAACATAATAAAGGGGTGAGGTCAGATGCTCTTAAAGGGCGAGAATATTAAATAAGCTATGAATAAATATGCTATAATCAATATTTCATGGAAAATAAAAAACACATGTCAATTGATCATTAAATTGAGAATAATATGTAATTAATATATGATGATCAAATAATTCCATATAAATAATCACATGATCTTGAAACATAAAAATGGATATTATAACTAATTGAATAATCTCATGGAATATCAATAACTGAATTCATAATGATTGAATGAATAATTCTAGACATATAAAACATACAGTTGACTCCTTATGACAAGACAACTAATATCATAGAGGCCTTATTCATAGATATGTAATACCATTGAAGGAATTTTCCTAGACATGTATATAAATGGGTAAGGCCTTGACCAAAACTCAGTCTTCTTTGTTTCATAAGACCCATCGATGCATTATGTGGATATATAAGGACATAAACGTCACATTCTAAGTCCAATGAATTCCTCATACGAAAGGGGTGAAACATAGTCCTCATTAACATTAATATATAACGTATTATACAAAATATAAATACATTTATCAATCAATAAACGTAATCATAAACCATCTACAATAATATGAATGATACCAACATAGTACATCCCCTATCAAACTAATCATAAACCATACAGATGAATAATAAGTATTGAATCATTATAGTATATCCCCATTAGAGAATAAGTAACATAAAAGTTTCTTTTATTATATGGAAAATTATTTTTAAATATCATGTAGAACATTCCATGATGAATATAACATTTTTAATAAAATAACCCATTTTATTTTAAACTAGAATAATCCAGAAAAATATTGGCAAAATCAATTTATTTGAAAATAAATTTTCAAAAATAAGAATTTAAAGAATATTAAGAGAAAAATTACATTAAAAATAACCTTATGAAATTACAAAGTATGTTTAAAATAAATGTCAGTCATGGTGGTGGTAAATTTCATACATTTTTTATAAGATCCATTTAAAACAATTTTGTAAAAAGTTAAACATAGGAAATAATTAATAATAAATCATTTATATAATTTTAAAACATTTTTCAACACATTTTTATAAAAAAATTATTTTGAAGAAAAATTATTTTTAACCAAATTAGAAAATATAGTTGGATTTTCAAAAAATCATTTTATTTATAATTATAAGTACTAATGAGAGTAAAAATTAGATTATTACAAGAAAATGTTCAAGAATAAATTGATTAAAATGAAATGTATTTATTTTAATATGGAAATATAAAATAATTCCCCCAAGGGTTGCTTAAACAAAAACAATATCTAATAATGATGAGATTGTGAAGTAAACCCTTACCACTTTGGTAAATTTTGTATCATATTACCCCTGAAATAAATAACACAAACTGAAACATTAATTACCTTGAATATAAATTTATTCATTAAATAACATACAATAGGTAAATATATACACCATCTAAAGTAAAAAAGTGGTGAATGTGGCATATGTCTCACAAAAGTGAAAGTGATATGGGAAAGCCTTACCTTGACTCTCAATCATCACCAATGTTATTAATCATTTTGAATAATAATCATATGTAAATTATTTACTTTATTTAGAACCTTTTTCAAGTTTATTGTTTCTATTTTTCACCTATTACCATTTTATGTATAATTACATAATCAATTAGGTGTACATTGGTTGTTTCAATGGTATTTAGTTAACATGTAAAAAATGAATTTTGTAGGTTGACTATGGTCAAAAATTTCATTATTTAAACATAAAAAGAATAATATTCCTGAAATAATTTTTCTATTAATACATAAATTATTATTTTAAAATAAATCATCAAATATGGCCAAGAAAAATGAACTATGTTACAAATTATAGAGACAGTATTCCATATGTATCCATGAGTAACATTTTCATTTTTCAATGATCATTATGGAAAGAAGTTAAGAAATATTTTATATTTTCTATAATTATTATAATATAATATAAACCATATTAATTCTTTAAATATATTTATATATATCATTTATGGGGTGTGGTGATTAATAGTTAATCAAATCCCTTCACGAAGGTGGTAGTCTACACATACATGATTGAGTTTATAATTTTTTAGTATTTGATAAAAAATGATATATTATATTTTAGTAATGATGAATATATCATTAATATCATTATTTTTTAATTTATATCACATATATTCCTTAACAAAATCTTTATTACCTTCCATTTAAGTATTATCTAAATATAAACAACATCGCTTCATGAGGCAGTAGTCCACTATACACACGAGCAACGTTATCTTATCCCATATAGAATGGAAAATAAATAGGTATATATAATATAATAACTATATATGTATAATGATTTTATAAATATCTTATATATTCTTTATATTCATCATGATACAAAATTATTAGAGGTAGTAATATAAAAACAAATGACATCGGTTCGTGAGGCAGTTGTTTACTATACACATGAATGATTATTTTGTAACCTAATTGATGGAAGTGGGGATGATTTTAGGTCATTAACATAATAAAATAAATGTATATTTATTTTACATAGTTTATTATATAAATATTTTTTAATAATAATTAAATTGGGTGGAGGACAGAATAAAATAAAAAAGCTCATTGAATAATGTTAACTCTTCCTCGGGTAACCTCATTATGTTTGCACCAAAAGCCTTCATTAGTTGTATTTCATCCCAAAATAAGTATAATAGGATGTTATAATGAATGTTTTCAAGGTATTAGGATATTTATTGAATGAAAGAGAAGGTTTTTATGGTCTGATGAAGAGATGAGAGTGGGTGACATTTTATAAGTGAGGTGAGTGGCACGCTTGTAATTCTTGAAATGAAAAATGTATGCCCGCATTTTTTACTTTCCAAAAGGGTCCAAAATGGATTGTTATATAGAATTAAAAAATATAGGTTCTATATATGTATATAAAATAAATTTTATACTCCTTTGTTGGTCAATTTTACCCTAATAATTTTAGTTTAACCCCTATTAAATCAATTTTTATCTTAAATGTGGAGAATAATTTTTAATGTTTTTTCTATTAATTATGGTATTAATTTAATTTGACATTATTTAATAATATATATTATTATTATTCAAAATATTTAATCCCTTTTGCCTAATTCCATTGACAAAATTATCAAAATATAATATAAAATGAATCCTGAAGATGTGATGTGAAAACTTGTTTTCAAAGAGAAAATGTTCAAAAGATTATATGATTTTTATATAAAACTTCAACATGAAAATGATTAAAATGAACTAAATTATAATAACTTATTTATAATTTCACTAATTTTAATTTATATAAAATTTAAAATATAATTTCACGTTATAAATAATTTAAATAAAAATGCAGTTTTCAATTAAAATCTAGTATTTTTTAAAATTCATCGAAAAATAAAACATTTTAGAAAAATACCAAAAAATAATATAAGATAATTTTATATTATAATTTAAAAAAAATATTCATTTAAATTTTTTAAAAATTAATTATAAATTACATGTGCAAAACATGACTAAACCACCTTTTATAAGAATACAATTTTTTAGAAAAAAATCCTTTTTTCATTCAAATGGTTCTAATTTTATCTCTAATAAATATATATCAATTTTATTTATTTTATAAATGTTTAAATAATATAATTTTATTAATTTAGTTCTTAATATGCATAAACACTACTTTAACTTCTATTATAATGGCAATGTTTAAATAATAATATTTTAAAAGAGTATCATGTTTCGTTCAAACCTATTGTTGTGTGCATTTACTGATATCAAATATAATTAATTTATTTAAAAATATATATATCATGAAGTATTGGGATGTTATATTCCCTTATACACTTGGTGTTTAATGTCATACATGCTATCCAATATGATTTTCATATTTTAAAATCTCTAGGTGTTACATTCTACCCCCATAAATAAATTATGTCCTCAAAATTTATTATTAATCTCAAAAATAAAAGGTTTGACATTTTAAAATACCATTTTTTAAATCCCACATAATTGGAAGTCTTAATAAAACATACTCATGATAATAGAGAAGTAAAATATAAAGGTCATATGTAAAATTAGATGACTAGGTCGCTATATAGTATCACATTGGTTGAAGTTGAAGATATGGACATGTATGAAAAGAGTAAATTGTTATAGAGAGTGATATAGGTAATTGATCACAATAAAGTAAATTCAAAATAGAAAGTCAAGTACCATAAAACCATATATTTATTTTTATTTAAAAGGCCATTGGTTCAACATAGATAAAGGTTTTATGATAGCATTTGGTTTCAATATCCTTTTCCTAGAGATGAGGAATAATTTTACAATCTATGAATATAAGTAAATATACTTAATTTATGTGTTTCTATTTAAAATTCACACTTCCATCCATTGGTTTTTCTTCAATAGATTTCCAATTCATCTCTTTCTTCATGAAATGAATATCCGAAGAATGAATTTTTTTATCCTTGAATCACAAAAAATCACTTTTATTGGATAATAATATTTATAATAGAATGATATTTCATTCCATAGATATCTAGTTATTATTACAAGAAAAATGGTTAGTGCGGGTTTTCCAATATGCATAAATATTCATATGGTGAACTAATACAATAATATATAAAACATCATCCAAAGATCAAGTAAAATCATATCACATAAGGTTAAAAAATTTAAGCTCTCAAAATATTAGGATTAAAAACATTATAATAAATGTTAATAAATTTCCAAAATGAACTTATCATTAATCCAAAAAAAAAAGAATTATATCTTAATCATAACATACCAACCATGTGATTTCCTTCATCATTTATTCTCTTGAATCATCATAATAACCTAAATTACTATTAAATATTATTGAAAACATGTATGATTCTTTTTTCATTAAATAGAACATAGATTGTTGGATATATTCCTAAAATCCAAAAATGTAGTTAAATCCATCAAATGACATCATAAACCACTTTTCCATCAAAATATTAATCATTTCCAAGGTATTTATTACTATCCAATATACTTTATCTCTATATATCATCTCTTTATCCGATCATCAATATCTCAACATAAAGAATATATTAAGGTTTATATTTCCTTCAATTATATGTTTTTATAAGGATTTAGACTTTCAATTGAGTTATTTGTCTTGGTCATAGATACCATTCAACATACACTTTAATATACTTAATGAAAAATTATTATAGTATAACACTTATACTTTTCATGATTCTTATAACTATGATTTCATTGATAAAAGACTCAAATGAAATAATTTTGGAATCCAAACACAAGCACATTAATCATTCCATTTTAGCCATGGTAAGAGGATAATCTATATTAATATCTATTAGGTACTTTTGAGTTATATTCCTTTGAAACGTGGGGAATTCTATTACGTGGTTCCCCATATAGTTATATTTGATGAATTGAACATTGAAAACCTGTTTTCCTTAGATTCATGATAATAGTGGAATTTATCACCTCATTCTTATTAAATTATCATTCTTATTATGTTATTACCCAGGTGTTTCTTTCAATAATTTTCACATGTGGGAAAATAATTGTTTCCCTCATTTCCTTTATACATATTTTTCTATATCATCCTATTTATATATTTATTCCCATAAAATAAATAATACTTAGTGAATTATTTTTATGTTCAACTAGAAAAAGATACAAAATTTTCATATGATGAGAATGGTTTGGAATGTAGTTACCTTCGAAATATTATCTTAATACCATTAATGAAATTATTATTTTCACTATTTGGATTGCATGCATTGACTTGGTTCCCATTCATTCAATTATGTGCCATTTATAAACTATGGCATACATTAGAATAGATAAAATAATAATGAAAGATAATTTATAATCCCAAAACTAGTGAAATGATTAAAATGAACTGAAAAATGTATTTAGAGATAATTTCATAATCATAAACATGGTTTCTTTGGGGATATTTTTATTTTTAATTCCGTCATAATGTTTTGTTTTGAAAATGTGATATATCCTATGAACATACCCAAGGAGTGTTAAAATAGGTTCACATTAAATCCCATTACCATGAACCGGGTGATGATCTGGTCGATCCTAATTTGACCTATTCAAAGTTATTTCCACTAGGTGCATCATTTCCAGAACCTTGTCCACATGTAGTATACTGATAAGTATTTATTTTTTAGGAAAGACCACATAATCTCTACCTTGAAAAAACGTTAGGATGTTATTCTATACTTATCCTAAAATTAAATTATTGGTTTATGTTCCCTAATCTATATTTTATAAATATATTTCCCAAGGTATCTATAAAACTTCCTCTAATAGGAACTTTAGCTCCCTTATCCCCATTATTATAGAGTCGATGGTTTTTTTATAACATTGTCACAAGATAAATTAAACCACATCTCAAAAGAATTAATAGTTTAGTTTTCCTGGTGAAATAAACATATAATTGAAATTATCAGTACATTTAAAATCATAAAATGAAAAAAAAATGGGAATTACATTATCCCTCATAGTGTATACCTTCATATCAATCATAGAACACACCATCGTATCCTGGGGGAAATAAAAAATAAGAAATGGGTGAGATTAGATGATGATTAATGGTAAACATACAATTAAAGCTATGAATAAATAGGTTATAATCAATATGGAAAGATAAATAACTAAAACACATTCCATTTAATCAATAACTTGAGGATAATATGGTAGGAATATATGATGTTCAAATAGTTCAATATAATTAATCACATGAACTTGAAACATAAAGTGGATATTATAACTAATCAAATAATCCCATGGAATATTAATAAATAAATTCAAATTTATGTCATAAATAATTTTAGACATCTAAAACAAGCCATCAAGGCCTCGTTCCACGAAATCTAATACTATTCAGTCCTTATGAAAATACATCTAAAACTGTTCTGATAATATATCTATATAAAAGGGTAAGGCCTCATTTAGAAACAAATCTTGGTTGTCTCATGAGACCTTCCGTTGCATCGAGGGAAAATATTGGGACCTACCCATCACATACTAAGTCTAATTCATTCCCCATATTAAATGTTTGAAACATAATGAAAAAACATTTTCATTTAAACTAAAATAAAAATGTAAATGCTTTCACCAATTAACAAACATAATCATAAACCATCTTGAGTAAATTTAATGGTATCAATATAGTACATCCATAGTCAAACAAATCATAAACCATCCAAAAAATAATAATTATGGTATCATTAGATTATATCCCCCTTAAAAATATAATATAAAAGGATTTCTTATTATATGGATAATTAATTTTATAGATCATATGGAATGTTCCTTGAGGAAAACAACCATTATTTTAAAATAATCCATTGTATTTTAAAACTATAAAATTCATAATGTTTTGTCAAAATCCTTGTCTTTGAAATTATCTAATTAAAACAAATAATTTTCAGAATGTTAGGGAAATTGTTTTCCTAAAAATAACATTATAAAATTGAAATAGAAGCTTAAATGAAATGAAAATCATGATATTAGGAAATTAAAGACATACCGTATAAGTTAAAAAACATTATTTTTTTCATAGAAAAAAGGCTAGAAAAGTGATTTTTTTAGAATATGATGTATGAATTATTTTTTATATGTGGTATGGATCCCTTTATTTTTATTTTCATTCCATGGTTTTGACCTAATATGAATTCCTAGGGAGGATATGGAGGGAACTAGGGTGTTAGGGTTTTTTTTGAACCCATAACCCTAGTCAGTGGAAGAAACTACTAGGCTACAATTTTTGTTCTAACAGTATGTACTGGTCCCCATGGTTCCTCCTAACTATTTTGGGTGTTTAGTAATGAGAATTGGATTGAATGGTTTCTTGTAACTTTGTGACCCAGGATATATGCCTATAAAAAAGGATTTATAGTTTTTAACATAGCTATAGAGCATGGTCTACGGATAGTTTACAAAATAGTGTGCATGAACTGTATGGGTTCCATCCTTGGACAGTGCATGGTGAACAATTGGTGCACAATTTTTCCTACTATGTGGCCTAGTTAAAAAGGGAAAAATTTCCATTTTCCCCTTAAGGGACTATATTTTTAATCTACTTTATTATTTCTACCTCTAATAGACAGTAGCTCTTATTTTCTCCCTCAAGATATCCTCAACATTCTTTAACCTATGTTCTTATATTTCATCAATGTATGAACATAGAAGGGAGATATGTTCTTCTCATTTGATTCCTCTAAATATGTTATTAAATCATTAGGCTCCTTTCATTATTCCTCTTCCTATTGATGAAGTTATTTAGATGTAGGATCATATGCCATATTTTTAGGGTGTTTTTCATTTATTGTAATTTATTTTAATCAAATATATGCTAAGGGGTGTTAATGGTTGGGGAATCTACTATGGAAAAAAGGTATGTGGTTTTTTAATCATCACTAAAATTATCATAATCTATAAATTGTTACCATTGTGCCACATTCTGGTTTCACTAGAGATTACCCCTAAAATTTATATTCTTTGTTATTAACTACCTACATGTATTTTTATACCTTATTAAAACCTCACGAAACAATTAGAGATTATGGACTCATTGTTAACCACCCTATTTATAGTGTTATCTATGATATGATTTTTGTGACCCATGTTGGATCTATCTTCAGTACTATTCGGGTGCATCTGACTTTAACATTCAAAAGGTAAGTGTTCCTTCATAATAAATAAATCATTAAAAGAATGTTATGGAAATTATATATTTATAGATATAAATTATCCCAGTTAATTGATTTTAAATTGAAATGAAATTGTTTTCATTTCCTTAATGCACTTTTTCATGATTAATGAAAGGAATTATAATGAACCTGAAGGGTTATTATAAATTTAATTGATATTGTTTTTTTTTCAATAGTTCACCTTGTTATTTTTAATGAATGGTAATTGAATGAACCTATTAAATGATTAATTAGAGAGATTATTATATGTACATTAATACATATCACATAAATGTAATGAGTGTTGTGTATCTATTCCTTTTAATAATTTTCATATTTTTATTATTGGCCATAGTTGATAATTTTTTTGGATTACTAGGGGAATTCCATGAGCACTCAGAGGATTCCATTATGAATCACTAAATTTTTTTTTGTAATTACCTGACCCCAGATGCCCATATCTGGTGCATTATATATTACATTGGAATGATTATAGGGAATAAAATCCTAAAGGACTGATCAGTTTTGTAGTCTTAAAAAATAGATTACATACATAAACTTTACATTATAATTTCCAACATAAAACACAGTATAGATAATTCTTTGATAACGTCATTATTCCCCTATATTAACCATGTATATCAGTCATAAAACACTTCTCAGAATCTTGGGAATAAAAAACATAAGAAATGGGTGAGCTCATATTCTCATTAAGGATAAACAATATTTCAAAAGCTATCACAATTAAGCATAAACATTTAAGTCAAGGTACAAAACTAAAATAACATCCTTTTTAAAAATATCTCTATAATAATATGGTAAGAATAAATCAAATAATACCATTTAAACATTCACATGGATATTATAACAGTCTAATAATCACATGTAAAATCAATAACTAATCTCATAATGAGGGAATGCATAATGCTAGACATCTAAAACATACTGTTAAGGCCTCATCCAAGACATCTAAAAATAAATGGTTATGGCCTCGGCCAAATCTGTATTTGAAAATAAATGGGAAAGGCCTCATCCAAGTGCATATATAGTTTGTCTTATTAGAACTACAGATTAATTAAGGGGATATAGTGAGCCCCGCCCATCACTTACTAAGTCAAATTTGTTCCTCATATAAAAAGTTTGAAACATAACATAAACATTCGTATTAAAACAAGCATACAAAAAATTATTACATTAACCATAAACCATAAATGGTATAAAAATAGAACATCCATAGTCATACATTTCATAAAACCTTTAATATAATATGGAAGATTATATCATAATAAGTCAACCTAAAAAATCATAAAATCTATCAGAGGATGTTGACATAGATGAAAATAATTTAATAAATTCAATAAAACTATTTGAGAGAAATATCCAGTTTTACTTTAAATCATTTAAGACCATTAAATTTAAAATAAATCATATATTTTGAAAATAATCGTTTTAGTTTGTAAGTGAATATTAAAATGGTAAGGTGAGATAATGTCAGAAAATATCCACTCTTACCTTATATGTTAAAAAAACACTTGTTCCTTAATTTTTCAAAAAGGTCATAAATTACCTCATTTGGAAAACGACTAAAAGATTCCTTTCAAAAAAATTATAAAAAATTAATAATGGTTAAAAATTACTTTAAAAATCCATATGATAATAGTAAAACATTTTATGAAATTTTTTATGAAACATGGACATGGATGATATTGATGTCCCAGTATATACTTATGTATAAACAATCTTGGATAATAATGAGATTGCAAAATTAACCCTTACCATTGGCCTGATACTCTCTGTATGTGTTCAACACTCCAATATACTATTTTTAAACAGATTATTAACATATATTAGAATAAAAATAATATTTTTGATATCATATATGATTCTTTTATGACTTTATATTACCATTTTATTAACAATTCCAAGTTAATGCTACATTTCAGGTAATAATGGATTTGTTTATCATATGTGTTTTGACATGTTATTCTTGATCATATTGATTGGATAAAGATTGAATAACTTACAGAATGTATAATATTATTTAGATATAAATTATATAAAAATATATATAATAGATAGATATAAGAAATGGAATACACCGTTCACAGAGATGATAGGTCGTACGTTCGCATGAACACAGTATTCATTTTCTTATCATATTGAATAGAAGTTAGTCAATGACATATATGTACATACATATATATATATATATATATATTATTCTAGTATCCATATTATGTCATATATTTCATAAATATATATATATATATATATATATTATAATCATTTATGGACGGTGAACATTGGTGACGAGTCTCATCGCATCATGGAGATGGTAAGCCCTACGTACGCACGAGCAACGATATCATTTACTTAATGGTTAAATGGTATGAAATTGGATGAAATATTAATTTTATTAAAATAATATAATGTTATATTTATTATTTAATTCATTTAAATTCATCATCTTACCCATCAAAATAATTTATAGATGAAAAACAGTTTACATCACAACATGGAGATAGTAAGTCATAAGTACGCACGCTTGGTGATATTGTTTTTCATATTATTCTTGAAAGGAGAAATATGGTCGTAACATAATCATAATAACATTTCAAAATATATTATATGTTTTATTTATTATTTTAGTATAATAACAACTTAGGAAGAAGATATAGAAGAAGAAAATAACTCTGAAAGAGGGGATATAATGATTTCCTCTTCTTTGGGTGTCTCCTTTTTATTTTCACAAAAGGACTACATAAGTTAGTTTTATGCTAAAAGGGAGGCCTCTAGGATGAAGTGTGAGAATTTGGGAGGAGTTGTGGGTGTTTTTTTTTGATCCAAAGAGATTAGGACATGTTAATAAAAGAGAGGGATACATGCCCCTTTATAGGAGAGGTGAGGGACACATTAGGAAAGTATTGAAATATTAATTTATTATAAATTTATATTCTGTTTCTAATGGATCCAATGTGATTTATTTCTAGGATAAGATGAGTATGGGTCGAAATTATCTCAACCAGTAGGTTTTAGGTTAGTTTAGGTCATGAATTTAAACTTATCCTTTGTCTTTAACCCTTAGTTAAATAAGTTAACTATTACCATGTCTTTTGTATTTTTATACTATATGTTTAATATAGTTACTATAAAATTCCAAGAGAACCTCAAGTATACCATTAATGAAATTTTTAACATTATACAATTCAGTTGGACTAATATGAGAATTGTAGTATTTTAATATAATTTAATAAAGTAGTATTTGTTTCACAAACTCATTTATGTCAATTTTGACACTAACCAGTAATTAGTTTTTTTTAAAAAGTTATAACAACTTTATTCCATCAAAACAAATGTATTAAATAAAATATAACATTTTATATTTATTAATAATGTTCATGGATGGCATAGAAACATTCAAATTTCATTTATTTTGATATTTATAATATCATTTATTTGATTCTTTAATTAATAAGGCAATCAGTGCATCATTATTGTGTCATAAATAGATTTTATTACATAATGTCTAAAAATTAAAAATAAACTACCATGATGTAAGAAATGTTTTTATCTTTATATTTACTATTTATCATTGAACATATCACTTATATAACTCTAATTAAAATTGTTTTAGTAATAAGATACATGTTTATGTCATATTACCCATTACTTTAAATTAATTTTTATAACATGTCATTTTCACACCCAAGTAGCTCCATGAGGTCCTAAAATAGACATAAGGATGCTCATGGTAGGCCATATATCATCCAATAGGATTAGAAAACCTATTAGGGGGGTTTTATATTATTATAATATTATTATATCTTTACCCTTATTTACCTGATTTAGCATTTAACCATGTTAAATAAAAATAATTACTAAAGTTACTATTCATAATATCCAAAAATAAAAGTTACTTATTTTAAAAATTTGGATGTTATGATTCAAATTATGGAATCCATTTTTGTAACACCCCGAGATTTTATGAGAAATATTATTTTTAATTTCTTTGATGTCTTGTGTTGTATGCTACACCTAGATTCTCTTGTGCTATACGCAACAAAGTATTAGAATGTAGTATACGCAACACAATTCTTGGCTTGCGTTACATGCAAGAGAAACCTTCCTCTATATCTTTCTTTGTACGCAATTCCGAGTTTCACTAAACAATGATATGTTATTAAAATATTATATAAACTAGTCGTTATGAATAAGTAATACCCACTTTTTTAAATTTTATAAATTTAATCTTTCAAAATGGAATTTATTTTTGGATTAGGTGTATCAAAATTAGCCTCGGGTGAATTTTAGGTATTTTTCAGAAAACTTTCGATTTTTGATGAATAGTGAAAACACTGAGTTATTGGTTAAAACTGAATTTTTATTTAAATAATAATCTATTTTATTTAAATTCACTTTAGGTCAAAATAGATACATAATACCTATATAAGTTCAATGTAATTAATTGGATTCATTTTAAAATAGTTTTAGATATATAAAACTTTTATTGAACTTTTAACCGTATTTTACCCACCTCCTAGGAGCATTTGCAAATTTACATAAAACATAATTTTAGTACTTCTATGAGTTGAATTTAAAAAATATGAGAGGCACGGTTAATTTCATGGAGTAAAATGTGGTTCAATAAGAGAAAAATAATTTTTAGTGAATAATATCTATTTTACTTTTATTTACCACAGTTAAAAGTAAATAGGGTAATTAAGGGTAAAAATTATATTATTATTACCCTAAAACATGTCCCAATTCTATTGTATAAATATAAATCGACCAAAAGAACATTAGGAATAAAATACGAGCCTCTTTGTTCCACTTGGATTAGATTAGGACACTTACTATTATTTTATTTAAAGAAGAGTTAAAATAGTTAAAATAAAAGTTTAATAACTAAATTTTTTTAATATAGGGTTATATATAATATAAATTCGACTATAAATATTAATTATAAAGATAAAACTATTTCCTACATAATGGTAATTTATTTATATTTTTTAGACATTAAATAAGTTTATTTATTTGTGACAAAATGATGATGTAGTAATTACCTTATTAATGAAATATTAACATAATTGATATTACAAATAACAAAATAACTGTAATTTGAGAAATTTTATGAATTACACTAATTTTCATGGTTAATATTACTTAATAGGGTTAGTTATATGAATTTTTTCGAAGTAATAATGCTGTTATGAATTTAGAGAAAACAAAATACCAAATAGTGTCAAAATTGACATAAAAGAGTTTTCAAAACAAATATTATATTATTAAATGATATAATAGATCTAAAAATCTAAGGAACAGCCAAAAAACTTATATAATAATATATATGACATTAATTGACCAATTGGGGTTATATTGGCAGTTTATAGTATGTTTATTAACCATATTGTGTTAGAATACAAGAAGACGAGGTAAAAGTTAAATTATTTAACTAAGAGTTAAATCTAAATTATAAGGTTAAAATGGTAACATAAACATGTCTAAAAAATATTTGATGAAATTATTTCGACCCATAACCACCCTATCCTATAAATAAGTAACTTTGGAGACATAATTAACCGAATATTAATTTATTATAAAATAATCCTTTATGTTTTTCTTACGGTGCCCCTCTCCCCTCTTATAAAAGGGCACTCCCCCTTCTCTATAATTAACATATCCAAAGTCATTTGAATCATCCAAACCATACCCAAATACCCTATCAACTATCCCACCTTCATTATAGAGGCCTTAATTTAGTTAGAAAGCCAACCTAATGATCCATTTTGATCAAATCAAAATGAAGAACCTAAAGAAGAGGTAAATATCTCACCATCTATTTCAAGTTTCTTTCTTATTTCACTTCATCCTTATTTGTTGTTTCCATTATAAAATAATAAATCCAGTATATTATATATATTGTGATGTTATTATAAAAATGTTTCAACCATATTAGTTATTTTAACCATCCTATGAATGAAAACGTCACCACACGTGTGTACGTACGAATTACCGTCTCCACGTCGTGGTGTAGTTTGTTATTCAAACATTTCATCATTTGGATGGGTATAATAATGAGTATAAATTATATAAATAATAAATATAACATTATTATTATTTTTTATATATTATATACCATCCAATAATATACTATTTTAATATCAAAAGAATGATATTGTCGCTCGTGCGTACGTACGGACTACCGTCTCCACAATGCGATGAGATTCATTCTCCTTGTTAACCATCCAAGAATGATTATAAATTATATATAATAATTAATAATGAAACATATGACACAATAATTCTACTGTATTAATGTATATATATATATGTCATTTACTTCCATTTAATTTAATAAGGAAATGAAAACAGTGTTCAGGCGTACGTACGGTCTACCGTATCCATGAACGGTGTATTTCATTCCATTTATCAATCTATTATATATATTTATATTATGAATATATATTATATATAAATCATGTTTTACATTCTGGAAGTATGTAATCATGATCTATGTAATCATATTAATAAATACAAGTCAAAACACGTACGACTAATGAAATGATTTTACCCAAAACGATGCATTAACATGGAATTGACAAATGAACGTGTAATATGAAGTGGTAACTGAATCATATATGATATCATAAATATTATTATGGTTCTATTACAAGTAAATAATATTTCTAAACCCACTATACAGGATTCTCAGACACATATGGAAAAAACTGGACATAAGGTAAGGGATAATTTTGCAATCTCATTTTTATCCGAGATTGCTGATACGTAATTATTTAGTGGTGTAATATTTATCATCCATGTCCATAAATTTTTTTTTATAAAGTGTTGAACATTATTCCGTGTAATTTTAAATTCATGTTTACCCCTCTTTTACTTTTACTTTGTGTTACGGATGGAATATTTCTTTTGTTTACCATACTTGGTACTTTTTGACTTTTCTGTTAAAAGTACGTGGAGAATGTTTTTTTATCTTATACGGCATGAAAGGATTTTTACATTTTCATAACGCATTATTTTCATGAAGAATACTGTACAAGACATCATGACTATTTTCAAAAAAATCCTTTTCTTTTAAAATTTCATGGCATTTTTTGAAAAGGAAATGATTTTGAAGAAGAAAAGATATTTTCCTCAAGGAATCATTTCACATGTTTTATCAAAACCATTTTCCATATAAGATGACATTATTTCATATGTGTATGTTTCAATTATAATATATCTATGATTTACATGGTTTCACTATTTCTTATGATGAAATGATATCCATTTGTTTTATATGAATTATGTTATAATGGGTTGATGTTTATGAAACCCATTTTAATCTTTGGGTTATGATGAAACATTTATGTTTATGTTATGGCACATGTAAGAATGATTTAATTATGAGATGGGTGGGACCAATATCTCCCTCCAATACATTGGGTAAAGATTTATATCTCATGAGATAGACGTGGTTGGAACGAATGATTAATCTGGTTCAGTGATACAGGAATGGAAGAAGGAATGAACTCGATTCAGTAAGGGATTTTGTCAACTATAATGGTCTTAGAAGGAATTCCATGGCTACTATGGAAATCATATCATGTTTTTAATGGTTTTCCACAATTCCATGTTTTGTTCCCATGATATTTATCATGATTAATGTTCCTTTATGATCTATGCGTTATGCATTGTCAAGATTTATGTCATTACTCATGATTTTTATGTTTTATGTTAATGTTCTTACATTAAAATGTTTAGGGATTGTTTTATGTTTCCATGTTTACCCTTACTGAGCATTTGAGCTCACCCTTTTTATGTTTTCTTTTCCCCAGGACATGAAGAAATTTTATTTGTATGAAAACCAAAGGTTAAGATCTTTATGGGAGATATTGAAGATATTTCAACATTATTAGAAGATTATGTTCCAATTTTCCAAAGACACTAAACTAATACTGTATTTGGGCTTTTCTTTTTGTCATGTATTAAGTATTCCACAAAAGTAATGTAATGTCTATGTCTGCCAAGTATGGGTCTCTACAGTTGGTATCGGATCAAAGGATTAGTTAGTCTTTGGAACATTTTGTGTGAGAACATTAGAGAGATCCCTAGAGATATTTCTAAGGTATGTCTAGGGATGTCCCTAAGGTTAAGTACAAGTATAGGTTATAGTCCTAGAATTACAGTAATGATCATAGAATTAAACCTAAGATGATCGAGATTGAAAGTACTCCCCCTTGATTATGTTGTTTTCCTAATATGAGTTTTTCCTCTCATACTATTATTTTTGGGTTTTAGGAAATGACAGGAAATAGGAGGATTCATGTTAATAGAGAGTATGATGGACAATAGAACGATATTCTTCATGAGCAACCAAATGAAACAGGATTTGGATGTCCAAACATTGTTATTATGCCTAATCAGAAATCTCATAATATGATCAATAATATCAAATTTGGTAAGTTTCCAGATTGAGATAATAAGATAAAGATGGATTTTCATGATTATTATATAAGAAAAAAAGTTCAATTTCCCCTTTTTAAATCATGCGGGAAGAGGTGTAACGTCCCCGACAAGAAAGCTACTAAACTGGTGCTCTGAGCTGGGTGGTTACATGACCTTAAGTGCGCCTCCCCATATACCAACGGCTACTGACTAGTAGTGGGGGTCTATAGAGTCAAGTGGGGAGACTATATCCCCTTTTTATCCGAGTATGCCACAATAGAAATAAACCAAATAGCAGAAACAATAACCAATAAACAAGGAACATGTATAATAAAAATTTCAAACAGTAAGTATCCCATGTCATACTACAAGTGCAAGGGTGAACAAAACCCCAAATAAAGACAATGACAAAAACCCAAAAATGTTCCTGACTCCATGTTTGGATCCTCCACTAGGTGATACCCATGTCCACTCACTATCTAGAAATGACCTTTCCCCTCTCCTAACCTGAAAACATGATGTCCACTCGGGTAGCCAACGGAGGCCCGAGCAGGGTGTGAGTATAACTCAGTAGGCCACCACCAATGGTGTCTAAAAAATATCCAGTATAAATAGGTAGTGCATGAAACAGTAATATGAATGATAATTTCCAAGTATTAATTAAGGTTCCACTAACCAGTTCAAAACCAAATCCATTTCCAGTTACATTACCATTCAATTATTACCAATTATCATCACTTACAATTTCATCACATTTCCATGGGTTAATCACATTCATTATGTTACATGAGTATAAGGCCAAAAATCACATAAAAGAGGGTAAACACATATTTATCCTATCTCACTAGGATTAACCCCTCATAGCAACCATAACCTCACCATGAAACCTTAGTCCGGGTGGATGCAACTGTTAGGAGAATAGACCCTCAGTCCCCTTTCTGAACCCGTGCATTTATGGTGGATTTAGAACCTCAGTCTTAGGTGGACCCGTGGGTGTAGATCCTCATATCATACCCCACTCTACAAAGCCATATGGACATGCTTATATATTAGTAACCATCAACAATACAAACCATTTCCCTTCGAAAAACACTATTCACAACAACCCACATGGGAATCCACATCATGCCATAACCCATTCACACATTACCATTTCACATCATTTAACCATTCACCCAATTCCCATGTGTTATGCCTATCTCACTAATCATTAAACATTAAACCCATAATTTATCCTATTATGGTCTTTAATCAGTTTACACATTAACCCATTTAACTCATTCATCATTCCCGTGAATCAACCATTTAACCCATTCCACTTTAACCCTTAGGTTATTTCTAAGTCTAGGTGCATCAACTAAATTATATTCTAATTTCAACCTATAATTCCAACATATTTATCAAGGGATCTACAATTCATTACAACAAGGTCACTTGTTTAATATCAATCCCTAAATCTGGGGAAAGACGGCACATCCCATGGATGGCCCCAAATTAGGTCATGTCTTTCTTAACACATCCCAAGGGGATCGTGAGGGTTCCCACATTCCATTTTAAACATCATTATTACCAACAATTCCAAGGATATCCAAAAAATAACCCAAGGAAATCCAGAACACAAATAAATATGTACAAATACCCAAATAACTATGGGATATCACTTGTAGACCACCTACCTTGAATTCGCGGTTGAACGCACTCTCAATCGAGTCCTTAGACACCGATCCGACCAAACTTTGGAGCTACAACCTAAAACTCACCCAAAATAAAGGTTTTTAGAGCTTCGGAACAAGTGGAAGAGAAGATACAAACCCTAAAGCAAAAATAGAATCAAGGATGAGATTAGCCTTACCCGGAGCTTCGATCCACAACCAACGGCACCAAAAACGCCTTAGAAACGGGTTATATAGGTCTCTTGGAGCCTTTGGGCGATTTGGTTCGTGCCTAGGGTCAAGAGGGAGGAAATGAGAGGAAATCCTGAGTGGGGTTTTAATGCCTGGAGTAGAAAAATTGTAATTTTTCCAAAATTTAAGTGGCCGCATGGTTTGTCTGTACGGTTTGGAAAACCGTGCGCAAACCGTGCACATGCCACTGTCCGGAGGAGGCGGGGTCGCAAGATTTAGCCATACAGTTTGGAAAACCATGCGCAACTTGTGCGCATGCTTCTGTCCGGAGGAGGAAGGGTCGCACGATTTATCTTGGGCAGACCACACAGTTTAGCTGGTCGTGCGCAAGTCGTGTGCCCTGGCCTGTCTTGTCTAGATTTCCTTTCTTACGTGCCCCAAGCCCCCAGAACACCCCCAAGTCCTCTCACACATTTAAGAAACATTTTAAATCTCCCAAAACAAAGGGTTTAACTCAAAACACAACAAAAACACACCTTTCCAAAAACTGGGTTCTTATAACCTCCGCACCTTATAATGACTCATCCTCGAGCTGAGCTCCCAAGCCTCATTGATCCACCAAGAAGAGTTCGGGCCACTGAGCCTGCATATCCAATTCTCGCTCCCATGTTTCTTCCTGAACCTTCCCATTCTTCCATAGTACTCACACTAATGGCACAACCTTGCCCCGCAAGATCATTTCACTACGATCCACCAGACGAATCAGATGCTCCTCAAAGGACACATCAGACTCAAGCTCCACATCCTCAACATCAACCATGTGAGATGTGTCGAGATGATACCATTGAAGATGAGTCACATGAAACACATAATGCATACCACCATACCACTGTGGAAGAGCCAATCGGTAAGCCACTGGTCTGATCCTCTCCACAATCTCAAAAGGTCCCACATACTTGGCCTCTAACTTACCCTGCTTCCGAATCTGACGGTGACCCAACCTTGGAGACACAAAAAGGAACACATTATCACCCACCCCAAACTCAAGAGGTCTATGCCTCCGATCTTCATACGACTTCTTTCTACTCTGAGATATATCCATCCTCTTCCTAATCGAATTAACTCTCTCTGAAGTCTCCTTCATGAGACTTGGTCCCAACAACTCAGATTCACCGGCCTCTAGCCAACACAAAATAGATCTACATGGCCTCCAATAGAGTGCCTCAAACGGTGCCATCTGAATCATTGACTGAAAACTATTGTTATAGGGAAACTCAACTAACGATAGGTGCCTCTCCCATGAACCACCAAAGTCCAAGATACAAGCTCTTAAAATGTCATCCAACACATGGATCGTACGTTCCGACTTCTCGTCTATCTGTGGGTGGAAATCCATACTCAAAAACACCTCCGTACCAAGCGCCTTATGCAACCCTTGCCAGAAACATGATGTGAAACATGGATCTTGGTCCGAAACTATGGTCCTTGGAACCCCATGAAACTGCACTATCTCTCAAACATACATCTCTCCCAACTAGTTGACTATAAGGGTCTCCTGAATCGGTAAGAAATGAGCCAATTTCGTTAACTGATCCACAACCACCCAGATTGCATCAATATTCTGCAGAGTCCTCGGAGGACCTACGAAAAAATCCATGGTTACATAATCCCACATCCATTATAGAATGGGAAATGGATGCAAAAAACCACCTGGGCATTGATGCTCAGCTTTCACCTGTTGACACGTGAGGCACCGTGCCACAAAGCCCACAACTTCCTTCTTCATTCCAGGCCACCAAAACTGCCTTCGGAGATCACGATACATCTTGGTCAAACCAGGATGCACTGTCAACATTGATGCATGGAACTCACACATCAATTCTTCCTACATACACTCTATCACAACCACACGATCATGAACACAAAAAACTCCATCCACACCAGCGGCCCAACCAGAAGGTAGATCTACACTTTTTATCTTTTCCTTCATGATCAAACACTCAGGATCAAGAAGATGACCTTCCTTAACTTAGATCACATGCATCGACTCCATCGTTAAGAAATCAAGAGTGACCTGACCATTCTCCTCCAGCACCTCCAAGAGCATCTTTGAAAACAAACCCATCACCTTCCACTCGGTACTGGATTCTTGAACCACCTGATTATGAAACTTTCTTCTCAAAGCATCTACACCACTTTTTTCCTTTCCCGGCATGTACATCAACTCAAAGTCAAATGACTGGAGATATTCAACCCATCTTCACTGCCGATGATTCATATCATGCTGTGAGAAGATTCATTTTAAACTCTTATGGTCAGTGAACATAAAATACTGTTCTACCAATAGATAGTGCCTCCATCACTTCAAGGCATACACTATGACATCCAACTCAAGATCATGAGTGGGATAGTTCAGCTCATGTGGTTTTAACCACCATGACCCATAAGCCACAACCCGCTCATCCTACATCAACACATCCCCAAGTCCGACTCCAGACGCATTGCAAAACATGATATACGTCATACCTGGCTCAGGTAATATTAAGATATGTGTGGTCATCACCTGCTTCTTTAACTCTTAAAAGGAATTCTCACCAGCCCCAGACCACTCGAACCTGATTCCATTATTGGTCAATCCTAAGAGTGTTGCTTCCAAGAGAGAGAAATCTTAAATGAACCTTCGGTAATACTTGACCAAACCCATAAAACTCCGAACATTAGAAACACTCATGGGATGCTCCCAAGATACAGGTGCATGTACTTTATCTAGATCCACCGACACACCAGCCCCCGAGATGATGTGACCCGTAAAATGCACCTCACCTATCCGGAATTGATAATTTGATAGCTTGGCATATAGTCGGTGCTCTCTTAGCGAACCCAAGACGATGTAAAGATGTTGGACATGATCGTCATGATTTTTTTAGTACACTAAGATATCATCAACAAAGACAACCACAAACTGATCTAGAAAGGGATGAAATATTTGGTTCATCACATCCATAAACACCACCTGTTCATTGGTCAATCCGAAAGGCATTACCAGAAACTCAAACAACCCGTACCGACTCTATAAAGTTGTCAGTGGTATGTCAGAAGACCTCACCCTCAACTGGTGATAACCAGTCCTTAGATAAATCATAGAAAACACCGATGAACCCCTCAAATGATCAAACAGGTCATCAATTCTAGGAAGAGGGTATCGATTCTTCACTGTACTCTGGTTCAAATTTTGATAGTCAACACACAACCTTAACGACCCATCGACCTTCTTTGAAAAAATCACATGAGATCCCCAAGGAGACGTACTATGATGGATAAACCCCTTACTCTCTAACTCCTCATGTTGAACCTTCAGTTTCTGGAGTTCTGCTGGTGCCATACGGTATGGTGGAATAGAAACTAGCTCCAATCCCGGCAGCAACTCGATCATGAACTCAACATCCCTCTCTGGTGGTAACCCCGAGAAATCCTTAGGAAAAACATCCGGAAATCGATCCACCACAGGAGGGAAAATAGACTTCTACCCTCTTTCATCATCATCAAGCATGAGACATGCTACTAGAGCCATGAGTTCACTCAACCGCTGACCAAATGGTCTTTCACGGCATGCTCGAATATCCCATTCTCCACGGTGGACATAAGTGTCACCCTCAAGAGAACTGAACGATACTATGCGACAATAATAGTCTATGTGTGCCCGATACAACACCAACCAATCCATTCCCAAGATCAGTTCAAATCCTAACATATTAAGAATGAAAAATTCCCATAGAAAATGATACCCACCAACTTCCAAGGAACACCCCTTGCATTGCTTGATATCCTAAACCCACACCCCGAAAGGTGTGTCAATTGACCTAACTCCACACAGCCTCTCCATAGGTAAACCCAACGCTACCAAAAGTTGAGCAGAGATAAAAGAGTGTGTGGAACCTGTGTCAATCAACTCACTAGAAAAAGTAGAAGGTGTAAGGATCATATCTCAAATGGTCGATGGTCTAGCCTCGCCATCACCAGGTGCCAACTGAACTGCCTGAAGCTGACTTGCCCCTCTACCCTGGGCTCCAGCCTGAAAGCCCTACACTGCACTGCCCTACTGGCGTGAGTGATCTTTCCCTGATGTTCGCATCCACCGCACCTGCCAGTATAGCCCGTGGAGCTGTAACTATCGGCCTCATACGGGGAAACTAATCCCCTTCCCGTATCCGGTACATTCATTCCACCATCATACTCGCCCACCTGCTATGGTTTCCCGCAGAACTTCTGCACATGTCCCATCCGGACTCACGAACGACACTCAACTGTACGTCGAGGACACTGACCACGCATATGCCCTAGACTTCCGCACTGATAGCAGAACACCTGATTTCTACTCTGAGAGATTTACCCTCTCTTCCAGCCACTTTGCACACTTCCGCCATGCTGTGAGCTCTCATGGTGTCACTTCCGATCTTCGGTAGATGCACTGCTCATCTGCCCTTCTGGCACCGCAAGCTCACTACCTGAAGTTCCCTTCAGGTTTCATTCTAAGATCAGTGCCTAATCTTCTACATCTGTTAACCTCTTCAATCGGAAGATGTTTACTTGAGAACATATCTCATGTATCATCCCATCCGGGAAACACTTTTCTACGGCTGCCTCATCCCCTGCTAATACTGGGACAAAGCGTTTCAAATCAGTGAAGGGACTAGCATAGTCCATCACTGATTGTGATCCCTGAGTTAGGATCCTAAACTCCTTATCCCACTCCTGCCTCAATGTCTTTGGATAGAAATGCACCAGAAACGTTTCTGAAAAACCTTCCATGACATTCCCTCAACCTGCACGATTTGAGCTAGAATGTCCCACCAACGCCTAGCCTAGCCCCGCAACATATTAAAATCCATCATTACTTTCTTTTCCATAGGGGTCTCTATATAGTCTAGTATCGTCTGGACAGACTCTAACCAAAACTCCACTGCCTCTTTCCCACCCTCTTTAGTGAAGGTCGGAGGGTGTTGTAGCTGGAACTCCTTGGTCAGCTCAAACATACTTGGTACAACCCGCCTTAGGTCCCGATCCATCATCAGCATAAGGTGATCCATGTTCTCCCAGAACTGGTCTTCTCTACCTTCATTAATCACCACATTTTCTTACTCTTCTATTGGAGGAGTGTTCTCAGCAACATCCTCTCGTTTCCCAACTGGTAACTGACGTCGTGGTGGCATTTCTCAACATTTCCAGGCACATGATTTATCACTCATACCATAAACTTTCACGACTCTATCAATAGCTCTTTACTAGCTACAACAACCCATTTCATACTTTAACCCAACAACATTTTCCAATTCATTTCAAACCCTATTATTTCAATAAACATCATTTACCCACTTATTTCATTTCATTCTACTCATTATTTCTTGGTTTCATGAAATGCATGGTGCACCCTACATTCTTTCCTCACACACCCACAACTTGTGTATTCCTAACACAATGCATGTCACCTATCTCCCTAGGTGCCTAAAAATGATGCATGAATGAAAATCCTCATGCCGTTAAGGCCACGAGCCAAATATCATAAAACAGTCACATCAAACCACATGTGCATCACCCAACGCTGAAATATCATCAACTGTAACAACACACAACCAGGAATAACAATTTCCCACCTAGGGTGACTTGGGTTTTCCCTCATACATGGGTCAGCTACTCCCAAGAACGAGCTCATTACCAAGGCCTGACACATATAATCTCTTGGATACCAATCCCAAATAACAAGACCTCAGAGAAGGAGAAGAAAGACCTCCTCTGACACCACTTTGTAACGTCCCTGGCCCGGAAGCCACTAAATATGTGCTCCGAGTTGGGTGTTTACATGACCTTAAGCGAGCCACCCCATATGCCAAAGGCTGCCGACTAGCAGCGGGGGTCTATAGAGTCATGTGGGGAGACTATACCCCTTTTTATCAAAGTAATCGACAACAAAAATAAACCAAATAGCAGAAAAAATAAGCAATAAACAAGGAACATGTATAATAAACATTTCCAGCAGTAAATATGCCTTGTCATACTAAAAGTGAAAGGGTGAACAAAACCCAAAATAAAGACAATGGACAAAACCCCAAAATGGTCCGAACTCCAAGTTTGGATCCTCCACCAAGTGCTACCCATGTCCACTCACTATCTAGAAAGGACCTTTTCACTTCTCCTGACTTGTAAACATGAAGTCTGCTTGGGTACCCAATGGCAGCCCGAGCAGGGTGTGAGTACAACTCACTAGGCCACCACCATCGGTGTCTACAAAATATCCAGTATAAATAGGTAGCGTATGAAATAGGAATATGAATGATAATTTCCAAGTATTAATTAAGGTGACACTAACCATTTCATAACAAAAGCCATTTCCACATCCATTACCATTAATTTATTACCAATTATCATCACTTACTATTTCATCACATTTCCAAGGGTTAATAACATTCATTATGTTACATGGGTCTAAATCCATGAATCACATGCAATAGGGTAAACACATCGTTATCTTATCTCACTAAGACTAACCCCTCATAGAAACCATAACCTCACCTCAAAGCCTCAGTCCGGGTGGATGCAACTGTTAGAAGAATAGACCCTCAGTACCCTTTCCTTACCCATGAATTTAGGGTGGAGTTTACAACCGCAGTCTTAGCTCGAACTGTGGGCGTAGATCCTCATGTCATACCCCACTCTACAAAGCCATGTGCACATGCTTATATATAAGTAACCATCAACCGTCCGAACCATTTCCCTTTGGAAAACACTATTCACAACAACCCACATGGGGATCTACATCATGCCTTAACCCATTAACACATTACAATTTCACATCGTTTAACCATTCACCCAATTCCCATGTGTTATTCCTATCTCACTAAGCATTCAACATTAAACCCATAATCTATCCCATTACGGTTTTTAATCAGTTTAGACATTAACCCATTTAACCCATTCATCATTCCCATGAATCAACCATTTAACCCATTCCACTTTAACCCTTAGGTTATTTCTAAGTCTAGGTGAATCACCTAACTTCTATTCAAAGTTCAACCAATACTGGCAACATTTTTATATAGGGCTCTACAATTCATGACAATGAGTTCACTGGTATAATATCAATCCCTAAATCCGGGAAAAGCCAGGAAATCCCATGGATGGCCCCAAATTAGGTCAAGTCTATCTCAACACATACCACGGGGATCTTGAGGGTTCCCACTTTCCATTTTAAGCATAATTATTACCAAACATGCCAAGGTTATCCAAAACATAACCCAAGGAAAGCAAGAACTCAACTAAACATGCACAAATACCCAAATAACAATGGAATATCACTTGTAGACCTCATACCTTGAATCTGCAGTTCAACACACTCTCAATCAAATTCTTAGACATCGATCCGACCAACCCTTGGAGCTTCAACCTAAAACTCACCGAAAAGATAGGGTTTTAGATATTCATAACAAGAGTGAGAGAAGATACAAACCCTAACCCAAAAAGAGATGCAAGGATGGGATTAGCCCTACCAGGAGCTTCAATCTACAACTAAAGGCACAAAAAACGTCTTAGAAATGAGGGAGATCGATCTCTTGGAACCTTTGAGAGATTTGGTTTGTTCCTAGGGCGGAGAGGAAGGAAATGAGAGGAAATCCCGAGTGGGGTTTGAAAACCCGGAGTGGAAAACTTGTAATTTTTCCAAACATTAAGTGGTCGCACAGTTTTTCCGCACGGTTTGGAAAACCGTGTCCAAAATGTGTGCATTCCACTGTCCGGAGGAGGAGGGGTCACACGGTTTAGCCACATGATTTTCCAAACTATACACAACCTGTGTGCATGCTTCGGTCCAGAGGAAGAAGGGTCACACGATTTAGCCGGGGCAGGCCGCACAGTTTACCTGTCCTGTCTTGCCCATATTTCCTTTCTTCCATGCCCCAAGCCCCCAGAACACCCCCAAGGCCTCTCACACTTTCAAGAAGAATTTTAAATTCCCAAAAACAAAGGGTTCAACAAAAAACACAACAAAAACATACCTTTCCAAAAACCAAGATCTTACAAGATGCATCAAGGAGAATGATTCAAAGGAACTAGAAGATGCTTTAGGTGTGGAAAAGAAGGGCACAAAGCCTTTAATTGCGAAGGAAAAGGATTCGTTAACACCATGGAAAAGGATAATGGTATTACTAAGACATCAAAAACAGTAAAATGTTTTAAATGTGGAATGTACATGCATTATTAAAACCAATTACCTTATGGGAAAGACTCATAATGAGAATCAGCATGGTCGTATGGGTAGTATTTCTGTTGATGATGATGAAGAGACTACAAATGATATGTGAGATGAAAGATTTGTTGAATCTTGGTCAATGGTTGAAGAAGGTGGTGGAATTATTTTACGTTTATCAAGAGTAATGTTGTATAGGTAATTTAATGGTGCTATGGAATAAAGAAACATCTAAGGATTGTTACAAAATTGTTTTTCATTGAGTATTTGAAATTATATGTTGAATGGTACCAGTAACCATGAAAGGTTATTCAGATATTTTTGGAAAGTAGATGATATACGCATAATCAAGGGATAAGATAATAATGATAATTTTGAGAGTATTAATGAGATCATGACTGATATAAGGACAAAGTGATATCATGGTTTGAGTATATATATATTTTTTGGATTTTGCTATGTTGAAAGAGTTAACGTTTGACTGTATTCATGTTTTCTCAAAGATTATTTGGTAATTCATGTTTCAATAGAATACATGATTAAGGTATTCACATGTTTGGAATGTGACCAACAAGATATATCTTATGATATACGGGGGATAAATGACGGTATTCACATGCTTAGTTGAAGACATTTCTGTTAATCATTGTCTTTATACTATGAGCTTGGATAGAAGTATTTTGGATAAGACTAAATATTTGAAATGGATTATGTTCGACATAAGATAATATTGTTTAAGGATAGAACATTTTTTCGATATTATTTCTGGAATGTTATAATAGTGTAGTTTTAGAAAAAGGAAAAACTGTAGGATGAGCGACAACACGTCGCGTCAGACAAGGTTGCGTGAATCTAACACATAACCAAAGTACGATATTCCTTTATCACCTACCTCTAGCCTATAGGATGTCCCTGATTAGTAGAAACTAGTTTTATTTTATTAAGCGGTATGATAGATGAAGTATAAGTCCATTTTTGGAATCATATACGATTAAACTCACCATAGATAGACTTATGTATATTTGATAACTTTTTTTAACCTTTTGTTAGAGATAGATGGAATGACCCATCATTTTATCACTTGATCCGCTAATACTTCACGAATGAAAAATTACACATCATTTATTTATGATATGAAGTGGTAATTCTTCACGGTACGACCAACGGTGATATTTTACCAAAATCAATTAAGTAATTCTCCTAGTTCCATTTTTTTCAACTTTAGGGAAATGATATTGAAAACCAAAAACATTTTCCTAGTACCCTCATATCCAATGAATCATATGGTACCTTATATCATCACAAATTTATGGCTTTGTGATTGTTGGATTTTTCATAGCCATGTTCTCTACCACTCTCTATTAGAACATAATGGTTATATTTCACTTTCATATCCATATTTTCACCTATATTCTTTTATGTGGAAACCCAGTGATGAGTTACTTTGGGTATACGTTATGTTTCTAATGTTCCATTTTAAAATGATTTTTTAGTATTCCTTTTTACGATGTGGGTTTCTATGAAAGAAACTTTCATGTAGTAAACCATTTATAACCCCGACAAATTTTGATGGCGAAATTCATTTTAAGGGGGGTAGAATGTTACACCCTGAGATTTTTTGAGAAATATTATTTTTAATTTCATTGCTGTCTTTTGTCGTACGCTACACCAAGATTATATTATTATATACGCAACACTTTATTATCTTGTAGTATACACAACACTATTCTTGGATTGTGTTACACGCATGAGCAACCTTCCACGATAGCTTGCATAGTACGCAATACCGAGTTTCACTAAACAGTGATATGTTATGAAAATATTATATAAACAATCCGTTATGAATAATTAATACCCACTAAATGAAATTTTATAAATTTTAACATTCAATATGGACTTCATTTTTGGATTTGGAATATCTAAATTAGTCTAGGGTTATTTTTTGGTATTTTTTTGAAAACATTCAATTTTTGACGAATAGTGAAAACACTGAGTTATTGGTTAAAACCGAATTTTTATTTAAATAATCATTTATTTTATTTAAAGTTATTTTATGTCAAAATAGATACATAATTCCTATATAAGTTTAATGTAATTCATTGGAGTCATTTTGTAATAATTTTAGATATATAAAAATTTTATTGATCTTTTTACCGTCTTTTACCCACCTCCTAGGAGAATTATCAAATTTACATAAAACATAATTTTACCACTTCTGTGAGTCTAATTTATAAAATCAAAGAGACAAGGTTAATACTAAGGATTAAAATGTGGTTCAATAAGATAAAAATATTTTTTGGTGAATAGTAACTTTTTACTTTTATTTTCCACGGTAAAAAGTATGTAGGGTAATTAAGGGTAAAAATGATATTATTATTTCCCTAAAACAAGTCTTAATTATATTGGATAAGTATCATTAGACCATAAATAACCTTAGAAATAAAATATGAACCTCTTTGGTCCACTTTGATTAGATTAGGACACTTATTATTATATTATTTAAAGAAGAGTTAAAATAGTTAAAATCTAAGTTTAATAACTAATTTTTTTTAAAAATATGGTTATACATAATATAAATTTGACTATAAATATTAATTATAAATATTAAAAATTTTTCCAAATAATGGTATTTTATTTATATTTTTTAGACATTAAATTATTTTAATTTACTTGTGACACAATGATGATGCAGTAATTACCTTATTAATGAAATATTAACATAATTGATATTATAAATACACAAATAAATGTAATTTAGACTTTTTATGAATTATGATAATTTTATAGGTTACTATAACATACTAGGGGTTTTCAGATGATTTTTTTTGATGTAATAATGTTATGGATTTAGAGAATACAAAATACCAAATAGTGTCAAAATTGACATAAAAGTGTTTTTAAAAACAAATATTATATTATTAATTGATATAATGGTCCTAAAAATATAAGGTTAGGCCAGAAGACGTATATAATAATATATGTGACATTAATGAATCAATTGGGTTTCTATTGGAAGTTTATTGTTATTTTATTAACCATATAGTGTAAGAATACAGAAGACACGGTAAAAGCTAAATTATTTAACATAGAGTTTAATCTAATTGATAAGGATAAAATGGTAACCTATACTTGTCTAAAACCTATTTGTTGAGAGGATTTAGACCCATCCCTACCCTAGCCTCTAAATAAGTCACTTTGGAGCCATTATAAATTGAATATTAATTTACTATAAAATAATATTTTAAGTTTTTCTTAAGGTTCCCCTCACCCCTCTTATAAAAGGGCACTCACCCTTCTCTTTAATTCACACCTGAAAATCTATTTGGCTTGACCAAACCCTGACCAAATACCTTCTCAACTATCCTAAATTTATATTTTAGGATTTAATTTAGTTATAAATCCAATCTAAGTATCCCTTTTGATCAAATTAAAAGGAAGAACCCGAAGAGGAGGTAAATATATCACCATCTATTTCAAGTTCCTTTATTCTTTAACTTCTTACTTATTTGTTGTTTTCATTCTAAAATAATAAATCCAATATATTCTATATACTATGATGTTATTATAAAAATGGTACAACCATATTAATTATTTTATTCATCTTATGAATGAAAAAATCACCACACGTGCGTACGTATTGCTTACCGTCTCCACGTCATGGTGTAGTGTGTTATTCAAACATTTCATCATTTGGTTGTGTATACTAATGAGTATAAATGATATAAATAATAAATATAACATTATTATGATTATTTATATATTATATACCATCCAATTATATTCAATTTTAATATCAAAAGAATGATATTGTTGCTCGTGCGTACGTACGGACTACCGTCTCCATGATGCGAGGAGATTCATTCTCCATGTTAACCATCCAAGAATGATTAAAAAGTACATATAATAAGTAATCATGAAACATATGAAATAATAATTCTAATTTATTTATGTATATATATATATTTCATTTACTTCCATTCAATTTAATAAGAAAATGAAAACAGCGTTCATGTGTACGTACGGTCTAGCATCTCCAGGAACGGTGTATTTTGTTCCATTTAACGATCTATTATATATATTTATATTATTAATATATATTATATATAAATCCTATTTTACATTTTGGAAGTTTGTAATCATGATCTATGTAATCATATGAATAATTACAAGTCAAAATATGTACGACAAATGAAATAGTTCTACCCAAAATGATGCATTAACATGGAATTAACAAATGATCGGGTAATATAAAGTCGTAATTGAATAATATATGATATAATAAATATTATAATGGTTCTGATACAAGTTAATAATATTTTTATACCCACTACATAGGAGTCTCGGAAACATAGAGAAGAAATTGGACATAAGTTAAGGGATAATATTGCAATCTAATTTTTATCCGAGATTGCTTATACGTAAGTATTTACGGGGTTATATTATTCATCCATGTCCATAAAAATGTTTTTTTAAAGTGTTTAATATTCTTTCATTTATGGTTAAATTCATTTTTACCCCTATTTGAATTTTAATTTTTTTTATGGAAGGAATCATTATTTTTTTACCATAGGTGGTACTTTTTGACTTTTCCGTTAAAAGTACGAGGAGAATGTTTTTTTATCTTATACGGAATGAACAGATTTCTACGGTTTCATAACACCTTATTTTCATGAAGCTTACTCTACAATATTTCATTAAAATTTTCAAGAAAATCCTTTTTTTTTAAATTGCGTGGCATTTTGTGAAAAGAAAATGATTTTGAAGAAGAAAGGATATTTTTCTCAAGAATTCATTTCAAGTGGTTTATCCAAACCATTTTCCATCTAAGATGTCATTATTTCATATGTGTATGTTTCAAGTATAATATCTCTATGATTTACATGGTTTCACTATTCTTATGATGAAATTATAGTTATTTTTTTTATATGGATTATTTTATGATGGGAAGATTTTTATATAACCCATTTTATTCTTTGGGTATTGATGAATGATTTATGTTTATGTTGTAGCACATGTAAGAATTATTTCATTATGAGATGGGTGAGACCTTTATCTCTCTACAATACACTAGGAAAAGATGTATATCTCATGAGATAGACATGGAAGGAATGGTAGATTAATCTGGTTCAGTGATATAGGACTGGAACGAGGAGTGAACTCGATTCAATAAGGGACTTTGTCCACTTTGATGGTCTTGGCAGCAATGCCTTGGCTGCTATGGAAATTATATCATGTGCTTAATGGTTTTCCAAAACTCTATGTTTTTTTCCATTTTATTTATCACGATTAATGTTCATTTATGATCTATTCCTTATACATTTTCATGATTTATGACATTAATCATGATTTTTATATTTTATGTTCATGTTCTTACATTCAAATGTTTAGGGATTGTTTTATGTTTCCATGTTTACCCTAACAGAGCATTTGATCTCACCCTTTTTATGTTTTCTTCTCCCCAGGATATAAAGATATGTTTTAGGTAAGAAAACTAATGGGTAATATCTTTATGGAAGATGTTGAAGATCTTTCACCATGATTAGAAGATTATGTTCCGAGTTTCCAAAGACACTAAACTAATATGGTCTTTGGGTGTCTGTTTTTTTCATTTATTAACTATTCCTCAAAAGTAATGTAATTTCTATGTACATCAAGTATGGTTCACTACAATGTTTTCAAATTTAAAACACATAATTGGAAGAAAATAATTTAAAATTAATTCTCATTGTCAAAACTAGAAAGCGAGTTTTTAAGAAGAAAAAACTATCAAAAGATTGACAAGTGTTTATGTCCAATTTAAATGTGAAATTACTTCCAATGATTAAAATTAGATTAAATTCTAAAAACATAATACAATTTCACTTTAAAAACAATTAAAAATATAATCTATCTATATAAATAATTTAAATGAAAAGGCAGTTTAAAATTAAAATGAAGTATTTTCACTATTCATTAAAATATGAACGTAATAAAAAAACCACCAAAAAAATTTATCCAAACTAAATTTTTATGTCCTTATTCTAAATAAGAATTTAATTTTGTAAAATTTAATACAATAAAGTGTTAAATATTGGATTTAATAAGGGTTTATAATTAAATGGTATAAAAAACTGTATTTTTTGATGAGTACCTCTATTGTTTGAAAAAATTTAATTTGTGCTTATATTATGTCTAATAAACACATAATATTAATTTTAAAATTATATGAGATATATATAAAATTTAAAATGTGGTTAATAATATTAATAACATCTTTTTTAACAACTATTTTGATAGGCCATGGTTTGCACGAACTCGGTGTTTCACTACACACAAGTTATTGAATTATTGAGAAGAAACATATCGTGGAAGCTTTAGGAGTTATATTATCCCATCCTTCAATAAATTGACTCCAAAATTTTTTTTAATTTTGGTTCATTAACTATGGAGTGATTATTCATAATCGTTTTATTGTAATCCCACATCAGAAAAATGATCGATAAAAATTCGGCTTTAAAATAAAGAAATTGAAGTAAGAAGGTTACCAGAGACAACACATATAAGGGTTCCATGTAGGAAAACATGGACATGAATGAAATTTTTACCATAAAGTTTTGATGGAGAGTGATAGAGAATATTATTAGGATAAATTTAATTGAAATAAATTTATAAATTTGCGATGATCCAATGGACCATGTGATTCATCACAAAAGAAAGTACTAGGAATTTTTTTTATGTTCATTTATCTAGAGTTGAAAAATTAATTTACTTCATATTCTATGAACACAAGGAATCATACTTTATTGACATGTAGAGTTTCATCCTTTAACAAATTCCTTCCACAAACTCATATTTATCTTCAAAAGATAATAAAACTCAAAAATAGTTTATTTATCTTAATAGTATAAGGTTAAAAATATAAATATATACCATTTAAATAGATAAAACTATGTCATAATAACCAGGAACTTCATGTAGTCCAGTGGTAGACAATAAAGATCTATCACACTTTGGTTGTGGGTTTGATTACCACAGCCTTGTCCGACGTGATGGGTTGTCACCTGACTAGTGGGTTGTCCGTTTTATAAAACTATATTGTAATAACATTATAGAAATAAACATAAGAAATTTTTTAAACATAAAAAATATTATCCAATGTTTAACTTAATCCATTCTAACCTTTACAGTTATCGAAAACACTTCTTTCCAAAAACTGTCTAAAAGGTCTCTAAATTTCCAAAATCAATTATAACATCAGATTCCCCAAAAACATAATTTTTTGATTTTTGTCAAAAATCGAATATATGATTACCTTCATCATATTCAAACCTTGATGAAAAAAAAGTATTTTAGTACAATCCCTGTACATATCACATTATTCTTAAAACCAAATTATAATTCTTGAATCCAAAAACACAAATACATTAATTATTCCTCCTCAACTATAGTAATATTATAATCTTGAAATTGTTCCATTAGTTTCTTCAGAGATATATTTCCTTGACGCTTTGGAAAAGCATTTTAATAATTTCCTATATCTTTAAAATTATATAATTTCATATTTATAGATTCTTTCTTTCCCTTACAATCATGAGCATGATGGAATTTCTCACCACACTTGAAGAAAACTACTTTTTTTATTTTAAGCAGGAACTAGGATGTTTTCTCCCACAATTGTCACATGTGGTAAAATCCTTCATTACCTTCTTCCCTTTATATATCTCTTTCTCCACTGTTCTCTTATTCTCTTCCTTTACTTTAATTTCATAATACTTAGAGAATTCCTTTTCCATATTGGTAGCACATCAGACTATATCTTTGTATGATGAGAAATATTATGGGACCAGTTCTAATCGAATGAATGGTTCTAACCCATAAAAGAATAAATCAATATTACTTATTAGGTTATGTATGTATTCTACTACATGAATCCCTAACCTTGTTATGTTAGACTCAAACTTTGCAACATTCTTATCTTCTTTTTGGCCCAGACTCAGAAATTGTTGTTCCATATCAGCTCGATGTTCACAATGAAAGTATTTCTCTAGGAAAAGATCTTTAAACTCCCTCTATTCCATATTTTCTGCTTCTACATACTCCATCATTTTTTGAATTAATGACCACCATTGATATGAGTATCCTGAGAGATGATAAATTTCCATGATCGCCTTTTACCTTTTGTTACTCCATAAAGAAACAAATTGTTTCTCTAAAGAACTTATCCATTTCTCAGCTGCAAATGTATTTTTAGTACCATTGAATTATAGAAGTTTTTGTCTCACGAATCAGTATAACATTGATCCTCCACATCTTTTCTCATGGTGCACCATATGGGTATGTTTATTATTCATAACCTGAGTCATTTATCCCAGTATGGTTATAAGTTCTTCAATACCAGTTTCATTTGTAGTGAATTATAATTATCCTTCATAGGAGGTAAATCCCTACATAGATTATGTACATTGATACGGTTTCCATTTCTTATACTAGGTGCTATTTATAAACAATGGAATTTTATATAATAGGTTATGATTCATAATTCATAATTCTAAACTAGTAAAATACATAACAAAAATTGAAATATTTAGGCATATCTAATCCATAATCAGAAATATGGTTCCATTGAGGGAATATTTATTCAAAAATCCTTCGTAATGGATTGTAAATAAAATATGAATTATCCTAAGCATATCCCCTAGGAGTGTAAAACCAGGTGCACAGTAAGGCTCGTTTTAAATACTATGTTACCCTGAGTCAATCTCAGAACACCTTGTTAGAGTTTTGACCACTAGGTACATATGTGCTAGAACAACTTCCACATATAGTATCCATACTGGGATGTATTTTCCATTAGTACCCACATAATATCTATATAACTAAAATT
The DNA here is from genome assembly GCA_963277665.1 of Viscum album. Classification (NCBI taxonomy): domain Eukaryota; kingdom Viridiplantae; phylum Streptophyta; class Magnoliopsida; order Santalales; family Viscaceae; genus Viscum; species Viscum album. The sequence continues at coordinate 688,919,985 of OY728150.1, forward strand.
CTAGGACGTTCTTCTATATTTATTCTAAAATTCTATCTTAGGGTTATGATCCCTAATCTATGTCTTCTAAATCTAATTTCTATGGTTGTTGCTAAACTTTCTATGATACCCACTGTAATGCCTCGAACCCAGAAGCCCGGAGCTAGTGCATTATTTTAATACATTGGAATAATTACGAGGAATCAAATCCTTATGTGGTGACAAATTAAAAATTATTGGAAAATAGTTTACATACATAAGCTTTACATTAAAATTTCTAACATAAAACACAACATAGATAAACTTTTGAGAACATCATTATTCCCCTAGCTGAACCCTACATATCAATCAAAAAACTCTTCTTTGATTCCTATGAAAATAAAACATAAGAATGTGGTGATATCAGATGATCATTAAGGATATAAAATATTGTGTAAACTATCACAATTAAGAATAAAATTTTATGGAAAGGTAAAGAACTAAAACACAAGCCTTTTAAATAATATAATCAGCATAATATGGAAAGAATAAATAAAATATTTCAATTTAAACATTCACAAGGATGTTCTACAAGTCGAATAATCATATGTTAAATCAATAACTAATCTCATAAAAAGGGAATTCATAATTTCAGACATTTGAATCATACCATTGAGGCCTCAGCCGAGACATCTAAAAATAAATGGTTATGGCCTTGGACAAATCCATATCTGAAAATAAATGGGCAAGGCCTCATCCATGTCCATATATAGTTTGTCTCATGATACCTACTAATGAATTGAGGGGCTATTGAGGGCCCCTACCATCACTTACTATGTCCAATTCATTCCTCAGATGAAATGGTTGAAACATAATGTAAACATTTTTATTAAAACTACATACGAAATGTCAATATTTTATCCATAAACCATGGATGGTATGGAAATATCATATCCATAGTCAAACATATCACAAAACCTTAAATACAATATGGAATATCGTATCATAATAAATCAACCTAAAACAATATTAAAATTAAACAATGGATGTTTACTTAAATGAAAATAATATAATAAATTCATTAAAACTCTTTGAGGGAAACGTCCCTTTTTTCATTAAATAATTAAAAAACCGTGAAATTTTAAAATTAAACATTTATTTTTAAAATAACCTTGTAAAGTTTTTTGGGAGTCTTCAAAATGGTAAGGCCACATAACATCAGAAAATAGTTTCTCATGCTTAATAAGTTCAATAAAAACATTCTTTACTTAATTTGTTGAAAATGACATAAAGTACCTCGTTTGGAAAATGACTGAAGGATTCCATTCAAAACATTTTATAAAAAGACAAAAATGGTTAAAAACAACTTTAAAAATAAATAAAATAATAGTAAAACATTTTATGAAAAAAATTAGAAACATATACATGGATTATAATGATTTCCCAATATATAATTACGTATAAACAATCTCATATAATAATGAGATTGCACAATTAACCCTTACCTTAAGTCTGATACTCTCTGTATGTGTCAAGAACTATTGTAGGATGTTTCTAAACCTATTATTAACTTATATAAAAATAAAAAAAGATTAATGATATCATATATGATTTTTTATGACTTTATATTAATCATTTATTAACAATTACAAGTTAATGCATCATTTCAGGTAATAATCGCTTTGTTTATCATACGGGTTTTGACCTGTTATTCTTGGTCATATTACTTAGATCATGATTTAATTAATTTCATAACGTATAATATGATATATTTATCATATAAATTAATAATATATATATATATATGAAATTAAATATACCATTCATGGAGATGGTAGGTGGTACGTATGCATGAACGTTGTTTCCATTTTCTTATCATATTGAATGGAAGTAAGTGAATGAAATATATTTATTTATATATATATTATTCCAGTTGCCTTATTATATCATAAATTTCATAATTATATATATATATATATATTATAATCATCCTTGCATGTTTAACATGGAAGATTAGTTTCATCGTGTCGTGGAGATGGTAAGTTGTACGTGCACCCGAGTGATGATATCATTTCATTAATGGTTCAATGGTATAAAATTGGATGGAAGATGAATTTTACAGAAATTAAAAAATTCATATAAATTATTTAAGTTATTTAAATTCATCATTATACCCATCGAAAAAATGTATTTTTGAAAAGCTATTTCCACCACGGTGTAGAGACGATAAGTCGTACGTACGCATGCATAGTGATATTATTTATAATAGAATGGGTAAAAGTAGGAATATGGTTGTTACATAATCATAAAAACATATTATAATATATTATATTATGTAATTAATATTTTATTATGGTAACAACTTAGGAATAAGAAGTATAAGAAGAAAAGAACATTGAATGAAGGGATAAAACGATTACCTCTTCTTCTGGGGTCTCCTTTTTATTTTCACAAAAGTATTCCTCAAGTTGTTTTTATGCCAAAATTTAGGCATATAGAATGAATTTAGAGAATTTGGGTGGATTTTTTCTCAGGTTTTTGCTGAGCCTAAGATCTTTGGAGGTGTGAATAACAGATAAGTAGAAGTGACCTTTTATAGGAAAGGTGAGGAACCGTATAAGAAAGCCTTGAAATATAAATTTATTATAAATTGATTTTATGTTTATAATGTCTAAAAAGTAATTTATTTCGAGTATAACATGAGTATGGGTAGAAAATATCTCAAAAAATAGGTTTTATACATACTTCTGTCATTAATGTAACCTTATATTTTGGCATTAACTCTTAGTTAAATAAGTTAACTTTTACCATTTCTTCTTGTATTTTTGTACTATATGGTTAGTATAGTTATTATAAAATTCAAGGAGAATATGGAGTGGATCTAAAATGTTATTTGTAACATTAAATAAGTAATTGGTCTAAATCATATCTTTTTAAGATATTTATATCATATAATAAAATAGTATATGTTTGAAAAACTCATTTATGACAATTTTGGCACTATTTAGTAATTGATTTTTTTAAAGTCATAACAACATGATTCCTTTTATAATAATTAATTAAATAAAAGATAACATGTCATAGTTATCCAGAAAATTATATTATATCATAAAAACTTTCAAATTACATTTACATTAATATTTATAATATCATTTATTTGATTCTTTTATTAATACGGAAAATATTTCATCAATATTGTACCATACATAAATTTAATTATTTAATGTCTAAAAGTTAAAAATAAATTACGATGTTATTATAAAATATTTTTATATTTATAATTAATATTTATAGTTGAATATATCACATATATAACTTGAATTAAAATTATTTTAGTAATAAGATACATGTTTAGGTTATATTTCCCTTTATATTAAATTAATTATTATGACATGTCATTTTCACACCCAAGTGGCTCAATGGGGTCCTAAAATCGACCTAAGGATGATCATGGTCTTCCATATATCATCCAATTGGATTAGGACACATGTTAGGGTCGTTTTATATTATTATAATAATATTATTATTTTACACTTATTTACCTGATTTACCCTTTAACCATGGTAAATGGAAAAAATTACTGAAGGTACTATTCATAATGTCCAAAAATAAAGGGTTATTATTTACACAATTTTAACCTTAAGATTAAAAATATGGAATCAATTTTTCCAAATTCAAACTACAGAATTGGCAAAAATTAATTTAAAATTAATTCTTATTGTCAAAATGAGAAAACAGGAATTTAAGAAGAAAACACTATCCAAAGATTGACTTGTGTTTATGTTCAATTTAAATGTGAAATTACATAAAATGGTCAAAATTTGATTAAATGAACAAAAAATAATAAAATTAACCTTTAAAAATAATTAAAAATATAATATAACTATAAAAATAAATTATATGAAAAGGATATTTTGAATTAAAATAATGTATTTTTCACTATTCATGAAAATATGAAAGTTATCATAAAAACACAAAAAAATTAACCAAACTAAAGTTTTATGTACCTATTCTAATGAATAAATTCATTTCATTAAATTAAATATATAAAGGTGTCAAATATTGGATTTAATATGGCTTATCTATTAAAAGGTGGAAAACTGTGATTTGGAAGAATGCATCTTTTATTTGAAAAAATGAATTTGACCTTATATTATGTCTAAGAAAAAAAAGCTGAATGAAAAAATTATATCGGATATATATATATATAATTTAAAATTTGGTTAATACTATTCATGATTTATTTTTAAATGACTATTTTGATAAGTCATGGTGCACATGAACTTGATGTTGCATGTAACACAAGCTATTGAATTATTAAGAAGAAGCGTACTATTGAACCTTGGGATATTACAATTTTAGTCATACCTACCTACAAAAGAATTTGTTCTTTGACTTATTATCTGAATTCCTCAGTTTTTTAGCAATTATTCTCTTGAAATATTTTTCTATATATTATAATACCTTGGAAAAACTCTTTAGATTCAGTTTAATGTATTGAAACAAGCGGTCCCATGGATTCTCCTCATTGATCCCAGTCATGCTTAACACGGAATTACTATAGATGAGCTCCATGGACTCTATTAGACTATTTATAGTGTAATTACTTGGTTATGTCCCTTGTATTACACTCAAACCCATTTTTGAAGACTACATGAGTTCTACTATTAGTTGGACTAACCCCTAAGGTCAAGGTTGCCTTAGTTTCAACATGGAACCTCATTTATTGTTATTGTGATATATTTCGGTTTTTTTGAAACCTAAATGCATTCCTTCATATAAAATAAATCTTAAATAAATTAATTAAATGATTACATTTTCATATACCAATTGAGAATGAAGTATGCATGTGTTTTTTATTTTCCATGCTTTACTTTATCATATACCTATACATTTTACATTGTATATTCATAAAATTGACTGCATTAGATCCATTGGTGGGGGGATACTAATATTTATCTCACATACTATTTTGGTCATTGTTGGTACCTTGTAATATTATATTATTTCATGTGTGGAAAACGGTAAGAATTTTTATTTGGACACTTGAATTTCTTGCTTTGGTATGGACCTTGGTGGAAAATGACTGGTCGAGTTCTCGAGATTCATGAATTGTTCTTGTAATTTTTTTTATTTTGTATAGAATTTATTATATTATCAATCTAGTTCCATTTATTTCTATATTTTATTTTGTAGATACATTCCATCATCATTTTGTGTATGATATAGTTTAAAGTTATTTAGTTGATTATTATAGTTGGATGATTATGATTATTTCCACTATCTTATTGATAATTATACTAGAACTATTTATTAATATATTATATCTCCTATGTGATCCAATCTAACCATAGGGAATATTCTCCCCAAGGTTACAACCTAGGAACTCATTACAAGTTGTTAGCCTTTGGTGTATGGTGTACTGGAGGCCTTGTGACCAACCAAGTTTAGTTACTCAAGAGTGAAACATGTATAGGACATCACAAAGAGGTATCCAAGGTGTTATTTATTATATCATTATATGGGAAATTTTGATAGGGGAATTGGAAATGTGGGAACTTAGTTATAAACTATTTGAAGGAGTAGTTAACCCATGTTTGGGGTAAACACCAAGATTCCTGGTAATGGGAAATAATTTTTTTTTTCTCTTATTACATTTGATATTATTTCACCATTTGGTGATGAACATGAATTTTTGTCTTTGATATGAATTTTGGATATTCTTCCTTGTCTCGGGTTTTTCATGAAAAATATTAACATGAATCATTATAGTAACAATGGTTGTTATATATTCTTATTGGACTAAATTTTACTACATGAAAATGAAACTTGTTTTTTAAACTGTCATCCAAAACATAAATAGTGTTAACCAGTATAGATTGATGGTTGCATATTAAATATCCAATTTTTACCCATCTAAGCTATGAACCCCTAGTTACATGACTTCATATTTTAATGTGATTACATGACTACCAATTAAAATTACAATGTGTGTGTGAACTTATTAAATTGAATTAGTAATTATTCAAATTGAGCCATCATATTTTACTCATTACATTTTGAGACTAATTGTAAGGTATTTGGTGTTAGTTAAAAGGGTGTTGATTCAAATTTATTAAGTGTATGGCCCTTTTTAAATTGGGAATAACAATAAATTTAATCATGATTTGTTCTATATAAAATAACTTGTGAATTAAAAATATTATGTATTCACTTATAAATGAAATTTTTTTATAGTTAATGGGAAGGTTGAGTGTAATTTAAGTAGTGTTCCCTCCTTAAATTGCAACTAGACATCCATATAGCAGAACCCTTTTAATCCATACTTGAACACTTACAAATAACCCAGATTTCTTATTTGCTAGTTGGGGTATTATTCTAGGTATTATACCCTTTTACTTTTGATCTACTATGATTAGTGATCCTATGTGTTCTTGAATATTATTCTGAGGTTTGTGCATGTCATTTGAAGGAAAATTCCACCTCGACATCCCATATTAGTGTTCTATAAAGGTGGAGACAATCATAAGCTAGAGGTGGTGGGCTTTGAGCCAGTAGAGATACATCCATTAGTGCCACCTAGGACACTAACTAATATTTCTGAATTGGTCACTAACACTTTTCTTCAAGAGAATTTCCTATATTTGATGTAGTCGATGCATGGTGATCCCCAACAATCACATATGATGTCTATTCTGACTCGGGAGTTCCATAAGCAGCATACTCTAATATTTTTAGTGTATGTTTATCAAAAATATTATATGTAATAGTTATAATCCATTCTATATATCTTTTAGCATCTCAGGACACCTCTAGAGAAGAGATTCTAGCTCACAAAAAATATGTTGTGTGATTCGACCATGTACTGGTTGGATGTGATTACCTAGGATGGTCATCATCATGGAATTGTTTGGGCACACTTTCTGATTATGTTATATGATTAATTTTTTCCTCAATAAGTGAGGGCTGACTGATCTGGGGAGGTCATGCACTTGGATAATGGTTATATGTCATTTTTGGATTATTTAGTGGGTTTCACTTAGTTACAACACTTTTCACCACTTTTTTCTAGTAATTAGCTATCATTATTGAGATGATTTGGGGATGGGATCAAGTATTCCATCCACATGAAGGTGAATTTATTTAACCTATAAAACTTATATAGGATTATAAATTAGTCTCTAATCACTGGTCATACCCTATGAGAAGCTGATTATATTGGGAATAAAGGTTCAGTTCCGAGACAGGGTAGTGGTTATTCCAATAGCTAGAAGTGTAGCCTTACAGTTTCTCATCAGATCAGTGGAAACCAACGTCTCTATATATGAATCTTGGTTATATTACATCTGTGTAGATAATATGGGAATTTAATGTCTCAATGTGATAGTTATCTACTTGAGTGTTATTCTTACAGCTGGATGGGTCATCCTCAAAAGTTTTTTGTAACCTTTCATCATATTTCTTGCTGAAAAGGGATTGTACCAGCTCCACATTCATGAGAGGGATCATTTATGCCACATTACATAGGAAACTGGAGTAGTAATGGCTGAAAAAGTTGAGGATGGGGTCATGGAAAATGTATCTATACTTATGATTTTCAGTGCTAGTAGAGTAATCTAATTCAGGGTAGTCTTGTTGTATCTTAGGGTAATGGATCAGGATAGTTTCATTCATTAAATACAATTCACAAGGATCATAGTGCAAGACCATCTACTATACAACTATTTGGCTCTACTACCATATCTTCTTTGAATGATATATGTTCGTCACTCTCCTTCATATCATCATCGATCATGGAAATAATTGGTTATTGAAATTCAAATCATCATTGGGGTGATGACCCTGGACACAACATTAGGTGAGTAGTCAGAAGGTATACACCTATTTTCCCATATAGTTTGGAAGTAATCATTTCTTATGGGTCCTCTTCATCCTCAAGATGATAGACATCGATGTCAATATCATGTTCAACTGGTTAGTTTCCTTTCGTGCCTATATGGTCTTCAATCATCATAAGGTGTCATTTAAATCACTATAGGCGGATATTTATCTTTACAAGGGTGATTGAAATGTATAGGCTAGTAAATATGAACTAGAGAATCATGGGATGGGATGAGGGAACTTCCAAATTTACACTCTTTTCAGGGATGATCAGATGTTGTGTATGATATATTTTCATCTTGTGGTGGATCATTTTAGGGATGCTTTCCTAGATGACTTCCCTGGACTAACTCTGGAGATATAGGTAGACATTAAAATCGATCTTGTTCTATGCTCGGATTGAGTATCTACTCATACTTATAGGTTGAAACCTACTGAGCTCCATAATCTCAACATCTAGTTGGAGAATTTAAAATCTATGGATTTTATCTGACCCTATACTTCATCTTTTGTTTCACCCATGATTTTCATCAACAACGTCGATGAGAACCTTAGGTTATGTGTGGATTACTGGTGATTGAACTATATTTTGGTTAAGAACTTATATCCATTACCTTCAGTTAATGATATATTCCACTATCTCCAAGGATCTAGAGTGTTCTAAAAGATAAAACTATTATCGGTCTATTATCATGTGTGTGTAAAGCCTTTAGACATACCACATATGTATTTTTGAAGTTTGTATGATTTATATTAGTATCTAGTTAGATATTTAGGTCATATAAACGCACCTTTCATTTTTCATGGCCTTGAGGAATAGGGTTTTCCACCACTTTTTATATTCCTTTTTCATTGATTTTTTGGATTAAATCTTGGTGTATTCTCATACTCAAAGTGACCAATCCAAACGTCTTGAGAACATTTTTAATGAACTAAGGGAGAATCAGTAATATTTAATGGTTTCAGAGTTCCACTTTTGGATCAACAATGTTCACTTGTCGAGCCATATAATCCCAGAGTCAAAAGAATTTATTGACCTAGAGAAGGTGAGTATTGTTATTTCCTAGGAGAATCCCAAGAACATGTTTGATATATGATGTTTCTTGGGACTGTTTAGATATTATAGGAATTTCATATAGGACTTATCAAGCCTTTTTTACCTCTTACTTTTCTTACTAAGAAGGGTGTGAAGTTTTTGTGGCTTTAAGCATGTGAGAAGTTATTTATGGAGATGAAAGGAAGGCTTACTTTAACACTAATTATGGTTCTTCTATATTCTAGCAGAGGCTATACATTTTTTGTGACTCCTTGGTCATTGAGATGGTTAAAGTATTAATGTATGAGTATTGATTCATTCCATATGGGTCTCAAAATATGACACCTTATGAGTGTAGTTACCCAATTCCTAACCTCATGCTCACAATTGGAATTCATTCCCTGCATTTATAGAGTAATTATCTGATAAGATAGCACTTTAAAGTGTAAACGGACCCTAGGAACCAAAAATATATCTTTAAAAAGAATTACCTGAATCTCATATAATAAATATGGGTTGAATACTTTTCATCTGACGCCTTATCCAAATAATGGATACGAGATGATAGATTAATTATATGCACTAATTTGGGTTCTCTTCCTAATTATTGTAAGCTTATTTTTAGGGTAATGAAATAGGGCTTCATAACATCCACCCACCCTAAGTTGGCATGACATGGTTGCGATTTGTTAGTTTGTTTTGTTCTTTTATCGTATTTCATTGTCGTTTGATTTTATTCAATAAAAAATAATATTCAATAAGATGATTCAAATAACATAAATCTTTTGACTTTTATTTTTCCAATACTCTTGGAAAGGGAAAGCATGTAGAAATTCTGCTAAGTCGAAAAACATAGAAATAACCAATTCATGAATGTAATGATAAATGAAAATTGATGGCCCTTCATTATGATATGAAATAAGAGGTTCATGGAAGTCATTATGTGTGTCACTGATATTGGTGGATTGGGATTAAATGTTAGATATCATGATCTATCACTAGGTGTTCCACTTTTTAGCTAGTGAAGATAGGGCACCGACGATCCAACAGCTTATTACAGATGTTTTGGATCATGGATTGGAAATGGAAAGATGTTGTGATGGATTATTTGTTCATAATACTGAGGTTTCCTTGAGGTAGAGACAATGTATGGATATTCATGGATCGACTGACAATGGTATCCCACTTCATTCCTATCCAAGAAACTTTCCCAGTTGTTGATCTGGGAAGAATGTATGTTTATGAGAACATATGCCTACAAAAGGTCCCTCATACTATCATTTTAGATAGGTATTTTCATTTCACATCAATTTTATGGATATGGTTATAGAAAACTTTAGCTATGTAGGTGATTCTAAGAAAAACATTTCACCCTCAAACTGATGGTCATTCGGAATGGACTATACAGGTGTTATCGGACATTATCTAAGCATATGTACTTTATTTTGGAATTTTTAGTAGTAACATGTCCCTCTCATCAATTATTTATATAATAATATATTATATATAATGATTCAGATGGACCTATATAAGGTTATATATTTGTTGAGTCAATAATATTTCCATATGACTTTTCCATTACTTTTGTTTTGAAAATTACAAACACTCTATCTTAGGAAAATTATCTTTCCCTAAGGATTACTTTCTTAAGGAAATTTTCCCTTCTCTAAATTTTTTTATCCTTACCTTTTTTTTGGTGGCCTTATTTTATGTTCTCTAAAAACAAAGTTCATTTTATTATTGAATCAAAAATTTGGATCCTTATCAAAACCCTTAAAATAATATAGTTCCTTGGATATCGAATTCTTTGAAATTCAGACTCTGAATTCTCTGAATTTCAGACTCTGAATTCTCTAAAATTCAGATGTTAAATTCTCCAAAATTCAGACTCTGAATTATCTAAAATTTAGACTCTAAATTCTCTGAAATTCAGAATCCAAATTCTCTAAAATTTAGACTGCTAATTCCTTAGTATTCAGACTCTGAATTCCTCAAAATTCAGACTTTGAATTCCTTAGACTTTAGACTCTGAATTCTTCATCATTCAGACTCCAAATTCATTTGAATTCAGACTCTAGAATCTATATAATTTAGATTCTGAATTCTTTGAAAAACAGAATCTAAATATCCATGTTTTCTAGAATCCTATTGTTTATATTATTAGACTGCAAATTCTATTTTTCCTTATAACTTCTATATTCAGATTTGATGAATATAATCCATTACACATGATTTTTTAACAATAAAATAATGTCGTAATTTTTTTTAAACAAACCATTTTTTGAGTAACACTTGTACAGGTCCCTCTAAAATTCAAGGAAAAATATGAGGGTTAGAGGAGGGATATGACCATTGAAATTTTTTATACAAATAATAGATCATTTGAATGAGCTCGTTGTTGATCGATCTATAGATTACATGATTTCATGTTGTGAAGTAATTTATAGAGAGAGAGAATCTCATGCCTTGTGTGTTTTCATGAACTTATTTTTTAGTTGTAAATATCTTGTTCATATTACTTTGTGTGACTCTGATTGTTGCTGTGTACAATCGAGGGATTCTAGGGATAGGGTGACAGAGCTGTTGACTACCTTAAAGTTCTAGGTCTTGCAAGGATAGCAAGACAGATTCTGATATTCTTATTGAGGGCTTACTCTGGTGTGGGTAGGATAGACATGAAATTATAAATCAAGGGACCTTTATCCAAGGTTTTTGGATACCCTACTCTTTGGGTTAACACATTTCATACTTGTTACTTATTCTTGTTTCATGTTTTATTTCCACTGCAATTTTGTTGAATAAATAATGTATTGTTTTTATATACTTTATTATACTTTTATACTCTGATAAATAAAAATTCTATATGCTTTAATGTAGAATATTTCTCCATGTATACTTTTCTGATGTTTATTTTCCATATTCATATTTAAGAACCCTAAGAAAGTTTTTTTATAGTTAATAACTAAGAGGGGGTTTGAGAATTTACCTTGTTTAACATTTTTAAACATAATTTTCCTTAAGGGTAAAAAATATTTTAAACATATAATTCACCCATGCCGCCCCGTAATTGAGCATATACATATACTATTTCAATCGTACAAATATGGTAGTCCATTTCATTCACCATTGTGTTATTTAGAGGATGGAACGACATGAATTCTAGGTAATAATCTTATGTAGGATACATTAGAGAAGGTGCAGTTGATCCGAATGTGTATGTATATTAATTATTCTAGATAGAAATATTAAGTCGGTCTATAACAATGAACTCTAGATTAGAAGTTTAGAGGACTTTTTTTCTTTCATGTATCACCCATTCATGGGAATAGGTGGATATAGGGGAAAGGGACGATATCACCTCATTTTCTCAGGCCTTTGAAGTTCTTAGATAGATTCAGGTCAGTATTCCATTAGTAGTTATCACCTAAAATTTATATTTCCATGTATTAAGTATTTCACATATCATAGCTTCACCATTACCATTCCAACCCATCTCATACTTTTGATCTTGTGGATATTGAATTAGATATCAATGCTTATTTTGAAGAGTATCCATATGAATTTTTGATCGAAAAATTAATTCTAAACGAGTAATGTTTGTCCATTTAGTATGGATGATAGAGAATAAAGACTATGTAGAGGATGAATCTTGGGAGTGGGAGGCTGATGTACATGCTCAGTAGAACTAGTTATTCTCAAACAGAGTTTTATTACCAAAATAAGTGAAACTCAGGGATGAATGCCTTTAAGGGAAGTGACCATAATAATCCATCTTTTCTATGATGTATGGATCCTTTTAATTTCATTTCAACTCCTTGGTATTGATTTAATATGAATTCTTAGTGAGGATATGGAATAAAAAAAAGTTTTGGGGATTTTTTAGAACTGGGAACCCCATCTAGTCGAATAAATACTCATAGTTTATCCTAATGGTGTGGGGTGTTTCTTGATAAGAAGTGGCCACACAGGTTTCACTAGCCATGTGACCCAGAATGCACGCCCATGAAAAGGATCTATAGTTTTTAATATATCCAAATAGAAATTTTCTTGTATTATTTCCAAAATTGTGTGCCTGAACCATGCAGGTTTTCTCCTTGGATAGTTTATGGTACATGGTTGACCCACTGGTGGCACACGGTTTGGCCATATGTGTGGCTAAAAAGTGTGACCTATTAAAAAGGGGTAAATTCACATTATTCACTTAAGGTATTATATATTTAAACCCATTTCATATTTATTCCACTAGTGGAAAATAAATCTTATTTTCTCCCTTTAGAGCTTCTCAAGTTGCTTCCACCTCGGTTCTTAGATTTATTCCCTGTTAGAACTCAGAATTGAGATCTGGTCATCTTGTTGGATTCTTCTCATCGAGTACTTAAATCCTTGAGATACTTTGTTCAATATTATTCTTATCAATATTTTAATTTATATTTACGCTCATATGTATAATGTTTATACTTTTTATTTTTTATTTTTTTTTCTTATTATCTGGACCAAACTAAGGTTCGATACTGGACGAGAAATCTACTAAAAGAATAAGTTAGGTGTTCTATGACTCATCCCTTAATGTATCACCATATATAAATTATTTTTGTTATTCTTTATTCCAGTTTCATTAGTAACATCCTCTAAAATTCATATTCCTTTTTATTAACATTCAACATGGAATTATGTATGCTGTTGACACCTCATGACTCCATTAGAGTTTATGACCACAGTGTTAACCACCCAAAGTAGGGTGTGAAATATATTATGCTTTTGGTAACCCATGTTGGGTCTATTAGTAACATTATTTGGGTCTATCTAACTTCACCATTAATAAGGTATGTGCTATTTAATATATAATAAATCTTTAAAATCATGTAATGGAATGTATATATTTAGATATATTGCTTGTACAAGTTAAATGATAGTAAATTGAAATGATTTCATTTTCGTTTCCTTAATATGCCTTGTAATTTTTAATGAAATGAAATGCAATGAACCTAATAGATGATTATAAATTAAATTGATATTAGTGATGTTTATTTAGTTCACCAAGTCTTGTTTAATTAAAGGTACAGGAATGAACCTATTAAATGATTAAGTAATGTGAGTATTACATGGCCATTATTATATGTGTTATAAATGGAGTGACTATAAAGTTTCTATTTATGGTACCTTTTTCATCATTATTGGAATGGTTAGACATGATCCAAACTTATACCACTGAGGGAATTCCTTGACCACTCATATGACACCATTATAATTCATTAAGCTGATTATCGTGAGAGATATACATGATGTAATTTGATATTTTTCATATTACGTGAGTGGCTTTGTGTTGTACCAATGATTCAATTGATTTTTTTAATTATTTGAATACCTTGTATACACTCCTTGGATTTATCATGATGTTTTTGGACACACAAAACCATGAATTCGCCCCATTGGGCCTATTCATGATTATCCCAAGATTACTATGGATGATATACATTGACTCGGTTAGACTCTTTTATAGTAGAATTCCTTGGGTGTACAATTTGTGTTACACTTAGACCCTTATTTAGAGACTTCCTGAGTTATACTATTAGTTGGATTTTCCCTTGAGGGTATGTAAGCATTGGTTTCACCTTGGATCCTCACTTATTATTATTATAATCTATATTTTTGTGGTTGAAAATTATATGTGTTCCATTTATAAAAACTAAATAAAAAAATTATTTAAATAGTTATATTTTCAAACACCATCTATGGCTGGATAAGGTATATGTTGTTTATTTTTACTTCTTTACTTTATCATATACTTGTAAACTACATAGTTTACATTCACAGACTCGATTGTATAGACATCATTGGTGGTGACATATTCAGATATATCTCACAAATTATCTAGGAAATTATTGGAACCCAAAAATATTATACTATCTTAGGTGTGGAATAGGGTAAGTATCTCATTTTGGACACTATACTTTCTTGCTTTATAACGGGATCTTGGTAGCAGATGACCAGGTTGGTTCTTGGGATATATGTATTGTTTTTGGACTTTTTGATTCTTTTGTATAGAAAAAATTTTATTTTCTTCCTTCTTATATGTATTCCTACATTAAATTCTCATTGATATATTCCATAATCATTTATTATATGATATAGTGATTCATTTGATTATTATGGTTGGATGATAATGCTTATTTCCACTACCTTATTGATTATTATCCTAATTCCAATTTTTGTTCATCTTTTATATCTCTATTATACTCCAATACGACCAGAGTGCATAATCAATCCACTATCACACCCTATGACCTTTCTTTTAGTTGTAATTAACTGTTATATGGGGGAGATCATGAGGCCATGTGGCCAACCAAGTTCGATTACTCGAAAGTGAACTTTGTTAGAGATGTTACAAAAGATAATAGGATTAATTTCCAAATATTTTTTAAAAATTTAAATATGGGTAAAAATGTTTTTAATAAAAAATTTCGATAATGTTAAATATTTTTTTAAAACTTTTTTTTAAAACAACATTTTAGAAGAAAATAGATTTTTGACCAAATATATAAATAAAACCAAATTATCTTTAAAACATTTTCATAATTATTTTTAATAAAAAAAGAAGAAAAATGGTACTATTTCATGAAATATTTCAGAAATAGTTAGTTGAGAATAAAATATATTTATTTTAAGATAGAAATATAAAATAATTTTCCCAATATATACTTAAACAAATATCCAAGAATAATCACGAGATTTTGAAATAAATCCTTACCTATTTGGTAACTTTTTTATCATAATAACCATGAAAGAAATAGTTCTAGATGAAACATTAAGTACTATGAAAATAAATTAATTCATGATGTAACATAAACAAATGTAAATATATACACTATATAAAATAAATAATTGGTAAATATGGTATATTCCTCATAGAAGTAAAAGTGATAGGAGAACCCCTTACCCTGAGTCTGACTCATCACATATGTTCATTATCATCATGAATAATAAAATTATGTTAATAATTTAAGTTTTTAAAAACGTTTTTTATTGTTCATTATTCCTTTAGTTTCACTTATTACCATGTTATTTTTTATTTCGTAATAAATTAAGTTTACTTTAGATGTTTCTATGATATTTAGATAATGTGTCAAAAATCACTTTGGTAGTTTGACTATAGTCAAAAAGGTCATTATTTAAACTTATCAAGAATAATAATCAGGAAATATTTATCATATTTAGGCAAAAATTATAATTTTTAAATAAATAATGAATGTTGTTTATGAAAAAATTAACTACATTACAATAATGGATATGGTTGGTCGTATATATGCATGAGTAAAATTTTAATTTTCAATGATCATTATCGAAAGATGTTAAGTATTATGTTTTCTTTAAATAATGATCCTAATATCTTATATAAAATATTACTTATTTAAATATAAATACATACATATATATATCATCTATGTGTTGTGTTTATGAAAATAGATCTGCATCGCTTTGTGAAGGCGATAATACACACATACACAAAAGATGTTATCATATTTAAATATATGAAAGAAAATGATATACTATCGTATAATAATTATGAATATATCATGAATAACAAAATTATTTCATTTAAATAATATTTATTCATTATCCTTATCCTTATTACATTTTTTAAATCATTACTGAAAGTCTAATCACATCACTTTGTGAGGCGGTAGTTCATCATACACACAGGTGATATTATGGTATCCCATACAGAATAGAAATTAATAAAAGGTTTATATGATATAATGAATCCAAGGGTATATTATTTTATAAATATCATATATATAATTTATATCCATCATCATAACCAATTGCAGAAGGTGGTAATGAAAAAATGAATGACATTGGTTCAGGAGGCGGTAGTCCTCCACACACACGAATAATGATTTAGTTACCCATTAAGTGGAAGTGGGGATGGTTGTAGGTAAATACCTTAACATAAAAACATATCATCATATTATATATACTAATGTTATTATATATTAATGGTTCAATAAAAATTTAATGGGGTGGATGAATGAATAAAATAAAAATTCTGATTGATGAATGTTACCTCTTCTTTGGGTAAAATCTTTAGGTTTTTACCAAATTTCATGCTAGGTTAAATTTATAAAACAAAATTCTAAAATGAGTGGTTTGAATTTTAGAAGTTATTTAGATAGGTATTTTAAAAAATAAAAGGTTTTTAATGTGTGAATAAGAGACAAGAGGGGTGACCTTTATAATTCATGTGAGTGACGCACTTTTAATTTTTGAAAAGAAAAATGTGTGGACATGTTTTTCACATACTACAAGGTTCCATGTTGATTATTATCAGGAATATGAAATTATAAGATCTATATATTTTCAAAACATATATTTTAGAATTTTTTTATTTGAATTTAATCCTTAACATTTTAGATTAATAACTAGTAAATCTATTTTTACCTTAAACTCAGAAAACAATTTTTATATTTATACTATTAATTATGGTAAAAAGTTAAAATTTTCTTATAATGTAATATAAATTATGCTTATTATAAATTTATAATCCATTTTTTCAAATTACAATCTCATAAGAGGCAAAACATAATTTAAAATTAATCTCACATCCATGAACAGAAAATAGTGTTGCGTACATTACAATCTATTGGAGAGATTGAATTTATTTAAAAATAAATATATCATAATGTCTTAATATGTAATATTTTATTCTATTCTTTTTGTTTCATGTCATACATTATATTGAATATGATGTTAATATTTTAAAACCATAGGGTGCTATAATCATTTACTAATATCAAAAATAAAATTTAAAAACCTACTTACTACAAGATAGTACTGCGTAGGGATAAACAATAGCGAATGAAATGTAGCGAGTGATGTGAAAAAGAAAAAAAATAACAAAAAATAAAAAACAACAAAAAAAATATGAAAAATAAAATTAAGCACAAAAATATTAAACTCATGATGTTTGGGGAATGACTGCATGGAAATAAATGAGAGAGATTGGGAGAAAAGGATGAGAAATTAAGTAAAAAATTGGAATAATACTGAGAATAGATTTCTGAATAGATATTGAACCAGGGAAACCAGGATGATATGAGTTGATAATTGTTTTTATTTCTTATTTAAAGTTAAATAGGATTTGAAAAAAATGGAAGGCTAAAGGCGAACCACCTCACTAGTGCTCAGTGATCAATTTTTTTTTCATTAACTCACTCTAAGAACTAATTTTTCAACCAATAGTAAATGAATAATAAAGATTATGTATTATAGAAAATAATCAAAAAAATATTCAAAATTAAGTATTATGGTTTTTACTTTAAGTATAATAATCTTTTTCTTTGACCCATCCACACTTCGGAATGTTTTCAAATAATTATCAACATTAGTAAAAATGATGAAATGGGATAAATTATTCACATACTTATTCTTATAATAATACCCACCTCTATTTTTCAATTTTTAAGAAAGAATGAATTAATACTATATAAAATTATATATTGTCCAATTTATTTACATAAATTAATCCTTATATAATTAAGTAAATAAAAGTACTATACAAACTCCCCTAGTAACAATAGAAAATATTTATAAACGTGATCAAGAATAGTAAATAATAAACTAATCTCAATCTAATCTCCCAAAAACAGTTATCTAAAAATTATCAACATAGAAAAATTATACAACAAACCCATCATTAATAGTAATAAATAAATAAAAATGACAATAAAAATGATATCTTCTCTATTGATATTAGTCCTTCTAGGTCATACTCCCTCAAAACCACGTTCCTTGATTAGTTCCCTGATAATCTGTTATTCTGTGTCATGCTCCATCATTTAAAATATATTTAACACTACCTTTATTTTATTGCATGAGACTAAAAAACTCCACTAAATTACATTCCAATTCCACTACTTTTGTTTTGTTTCATCTAAATGGGAGTGTTCATTATTTTGTCCTTATATCACTATAATAATAATTTTTGTAAATGTATTTGACAAACTTATGTTTTTGAAAAATAAATAAAACACTTCAGCCAATATCTATTTATTTATATCATATTTTTACATTTTTCTTAAACATGGATTTAAAATGTTCATTATAGTCTAACCTCATCCTATAATTTTAATCTTATTTAGATTATGCTTAAATTAAAATAGTAATTATTTAGCATATAAAGACCAATTATGATTTCATCTTCTTTGAGATACGAATTTACTCAATAAACGTTAAGTAATTTTATTAATGACTTCTTTGAAAAAAGGAATCGGGCATCATAGTCGATCATGGTGAAAAATAACCCACATAATGGTCCTTCTCTTCAGCAGTTATCCTTAGTTGATAATTTTTATTGAACACACATAGCTGGGATGAACTAAATTGGTTTCAAAGAATTCATTCATGTACATCACTCATCACTATATAACATAGTTCCTCAAAAGTGTATCCTAAAAAACCTAATATATGTTAGTACAATCCCTTTTAAATATATAATTTAAATGTTTATTCCCCACCTTTCTCAATATGATACTTACAAGGAAATATTACAAAGAACAATAGTTTGTAATCTTAATTCTTTACTCGATCATCAATCAGTTTCAATATCTCCAAACATAAACAAATTCCATTCATGATGAAATTCATTTTCTCTATCAATTTTGAGCTTCTCTACTATCACCCAAATACATTTGTATTATATTCAAGGGTTTTTACTATTTTCCTAATGTAGTTGAGCTTTGGCCGACTTGAATCCTCGCCTTCAGTTCACAAAAATTATCATTAGTGAGTAAAATTTATGACCATCCTTTTTTATCTGTTATCAATGAATAATATGGGTGAACTAGTGATAACCAAGTCATAACTCCCTTAAAACATGATCCTATTACTTCTAGGGCATTGGTCATCCTCTCGTGATTCAACCATCACCAACTTCCCAACGTTTTCTCTAATAGTTCTCGTTGGTTCAATTTTATAAAAGGATTGGAAGGGAAACGTTATACTTGTGGAGGTCGGATTTGGTGTTTATGAATAATGGATGGTGGCCTTAATAACTATAATTTCATTCTTATAATTTTTTTGGATCATCTTTAATGATAGAAAAAATTCATCCTTATAGGATATTCATACATACAGTGCAATGAAATACTTATGAAAATGATCCTCATCCTTAAAAATAATGGAAAAATCATCCTTACATTGAAAAGAATATAATTATTATAATGATAATTGACCCCTTTTGTAATGTTTAAATAAAACTTATAGAAAAATAATTTATCTTTATGGAAATCGATTTAACTAGATTTTTCACTTCTAGTAGCACAAAATGTACTTTACTCGCATTCTTTCTC
The DNA here is from genome assembly GCA_963277665.1 of Viscum album. NCBI lineage: Eukaryota > Viridiplantae > Streptophyta > Magnoliopsida > Santalales > Viscaceae > Viscum > Viscum album. The sequence continues at coordinate 688,940,208 of OY728150.1, forward strand.
ATGAAGAGAAAATTTCAAAATATGTAAATTATTTATTCAAAATAAATCATTAAAAGAAGTATCATTAAATTCAAGATATAAATTTAAAAATTAAATTTCATTTTAAAAACCATATTAAAGAAAATAATAATATGGAACCTTGCAAGAATAACTCAAAATTCCAAACACTTTTTAACTTTTTCCCTAAAATATATATTTTTTTTATTTAATTTTATTGAAATAAAGCCACGTATTTACTCTTAAAACATAATAAAATTAAATTAATTACAACTAATCTATTTTTTTTTCAAAAAATGTGATTTTAAGATAAAAAAAGTAGTAAATAAATATTACCCTAAAAATGAATAAAGATAAATTATTTACCAATTAAAACACATTTCAGCATCAAATAAATTTGATTTTAATAAAATGATGTGGAATAAATTTATTATAGTAAAACCACATCAATTGGAATTGGGTTCCACTGGGTACTCAGTAGCCATTGAAGTGGTAACTAGTAGGATTTGGGAATGTTTTCAGAGAATGTATTGTTTGATCCTTTCTTGATAAATACATTTTAATAATTATCCATTATTCATTAATCTCAAATCACTACATTCATTAGAATTACTTCCATAAAATACATCTTGGACATATATTCCTACTCTCTCTAGGACATCGAATTTGCGAGGATATAAGGATTTTTTTTCATGTGAATACCATATTAGAATATCTTATAACTCTTCGCATCCCCTCTTTTGTTCTTGTTTTTTTATTTATTATCCCCAAATAAAAGTATCTATACTATATTATACTAATTCCTCGTGTAATTTATCCAAAAAATGGAATATTCTTATACCCTTACTCCATATAGACTTATATGGTATGACTTCTCATCTTTTGTCACCATTTAAATTGGTTTTTGTTTCTTTTGGCTTTTAGTGATTTAAATTTGGAATTTTGGTATAATTATATTAACTAATTTGGGTCTCGAGGATATTATTTATTATAGTTTATTTTTTGTTATAATATGTTAAGGATTCATTAATGTTTGTAATTATCTTCATGTGGTGTTTTTGTAGTTGCATTGTGGGGTAATTTAATTTGAATTTAATGAATTTTAAGGGTTTATTGAGGATTTCATAAGATGTATTAGTGTCTATAGTGAATAAGTTTGGGGCCAAAAATCATTAAGTTTACTTTCAATATATGTATGGAATATATTTTTTATTGTTTTTTTGAAATAATAAAAAAGTAATTATTAATTATATTTAGGACTATAAATAAATTGGTTTTAATATATTTTTTCACATATCAATCTAATTCTTTCTAGATGGGGTTATATTCTATATTTTGTGGTGTTTAATTTTTAATTATATATCTTCAATTACAGTATTATAAAACATTATGAAAATGTACTGTACTATTTTTATTAGTATAACATTTAAAAATATTCAACTTATCATTTCTTAATAGGGGTATTTTCATTTGTCATTCAAATATCCTTTCTCGGTCTTGTATGGACCTTAAAAAATGAAATGTAATTTAGATCTTTTTTAACTAGTTAAGAATAATGGGAATATGGGTTGTTGTGTGAGGTAACCTAGCACATTGTTTGGATATTAAAAACTATTACCTCAATAAGGCCTTTCCAAAACTAATAAGTACAATGAGGATCTTGATCTGAGGATATAGTAGATCCAATTATATGAAAATGAAAAATATATTTCAAATATACATTTACTAGCTCCTCAACATTGTTTGTATCATTAATTGGTATAAATTGATTCAATGTAGTCATCCTATCAATAAAAAAACATATTTCATTCTTTATTCTCTAGGTATGCATCAACCCAACCATAAATTCTATAGAGATCTTATCCCACTTCCAATATGACACTACAAGTGGATGGAGAAATCGAGAAGATTTATCGTGATCATCCTTGACTTTTTGGGAAATATAACAATGAGAAACAAAATAAAAATTTATCATAATATATATGTCCCCCAAAACCATTATCGCATCCCATAGAACATACTTGTGGTTCCTAGGTTCACAACCCACTGGGAATTATTACAATCTCCCATCATAGATATTATCACCAATAATGACACAAAAAAACAATTTTGAAAGCATATAATATCCTCCATGGAAAATGATCACCTAGAAACAGTCCACCAACTATAAAGAGGGTCTCTAATGCTACAGAATTCATAATAAATAAGCTTTCCTTGGAGAAAAATCTTGAGAAGAGAAGAGGTGAATTGAACACTAGCCAAGGCAACCTCAACCTCTGATTCCTAAACTTCTATATGCAATTTTGTAAAGATATCAACCAAATTTCACACTTCAAATGATTCTTTCATGGCCTAGTTTGTAAGATTCCTATTCATATCATCCTTAACGACATTCCCTTTCCCCATGGTATAAGCAATGTCAAATCAAAAGTCTATAGGTACTCCACCAAACACCTCTTATAGTGATTCAAATATTTTTGATAAAAGATATAAATAAAGATATTCTAGTGTGAAAACACTGTAAACCTTTATCTGAAAAGCTAATTTTGCCAACTCATAAGCATAAGAATCACGGATGTGAGATCAAGGTCATTGGTTGGATTATTCGTATCCTTAGACTAAACTAATAAGATTCTTATGCAATTATGTTATAATCCTGTATAGGAACATATCCCAATCCTGAACCTAACATATCATAGAAGACAACATAACCATACCCATCCTCTAGAAGATTCAACCTCAACACAATAGTAAATATACGATTAAACTCAATAAAATAACTCTGAAATTTTTAATACCAAAAAAAAATCAATCCATTCTATGTTAGAGAAACCATAATAGAAGCTAAATTTGAGAAATAATTTAAAAATCAGTGATAATATCCCACTATTAAAATGAATATCTGAATCTTGAAAACATTTCATGGTTTATCTTATGTCACAACAACTTTCACCTTCTTAAGACCAAATAAGATACCATATTTAAAAACCATGTTTCCAAAGAAATTAATTACTGAATTCATAAATTATATTTTTTGTAGCTTGGCATAAATTTGGTGATTTCTCAAAAATTCCAAAACATCTCTCAGATGACTAGCATGACCCCCCTCAGACTTAGAGTAAACAAGGATGTCATCCACAAAGACCACCAAAAAAATATCAAGATACTCATGGAATACTACTTTAATTGAAGAAATAAATCCTACATGAGCTTTGGTTAGACCAAATGGAATGACAAGGTAATAATAATTATCATACCTACTTATGAAGTAATATTTCAAAATGATGAATTCTATTATTCTCAACTAAGGGAAACCAGATCAAATATCATTCTTTAAGAACCAATTCACCCCTTTTAACTGGTAAAAATTCATCAATCCATGGAAATGAATAGTTCTTATTTAATGTAAATTGATTGATTTTTCCATTTAAAAAAAAGAAGAAGTGACCCACCAGCTTTCATAACAAAGAGACTAGGTGTCGCCCAATGTGACACACATGGTTCTTTAATGTCATTCCCTAGAAGATCATATAATTGAACCTTCATATCCTTCATCTCATCTGGTTCCATGAAGTAAGAATAAATAGATATTAGATGAATACCAGGTACTAGATCAATAGAAAATTTTACCTCCCTTAATGGTGAAATCTAGAGAAGTCAAAAGGAAGAATGTTGAGAAACTCTATGAAACCTAGATGGATATCATCATTCAAGGGTTATCACTCTATTTCAAATTAAAAAAATGAAATTACTTTCCCCATCCATGTATAAGATGGTGTGTATTTTCTTTACCTTGGGTCCCATTCTCCTTGAATGATTCAACACACTCCATCAAGTTCTATAAAGGAGACCCATTGAAGATTGAAGTTCGTTTGGGGTTTATCAGCAATGATCCAATCCATCCCAAAAAAAAATTAAGAGGTTTCATGCAAAGAACTAGAAATTCCTCAGTAAGCCTAATGTATGGTAATGATAAAACACAAGTATTACAGTGAATAACCTATTCTATCATAATTATGAGTAATGTAGTAATATCCATCACATAAGATAAAATTTTTGTTGGAATATTTACTATATTAAAAATATGAGTGGATATAAACGAGTGAGATAAACCAGTATCAAATAAATATGTTTTTAAATATAAAGCAATAGTGATGGTACCTCTCACAGTCACTGGACCCATATCTACTTCCTTTAGAGACTCTTCTACTCTATGAAGATGCTCAATTCTAGATGATTGTGGATTGAACCAATTTTCTAATGAATCATCTTACTGTATTGCATTAATTTTAGGAACTGATGATATCATTACACTATTTGGATCCAAATAGACATGAAAGAAATTTTTTAAATTACTAGAGAATCTATAGGAGCCACATATCTTGGGTGCCTTCGTAAAAACCTATTTTGAGTGCCCAGAATTTCCACACTGTTATCAAATCAAAGGGCCTCTTCCTGAAACTAAATGAGGTGTAGATAAACCTTACTATCAATAACCACCACAAGAATCGTCACACTTTTACTTTCCATTGAAGGAACTCACAAAAAATCCACTCAGAAAAAAAGTAACTTCGGACATATCTAAACTACCAACAAGATAAATATCAATAATTAACTCTATATAAAACAAATAAGACTAAGAAGAGGGTTTTAAATAGAAAACATCATAACCAATATCAGATCAAATCCTCATCATAAAACATCAAGTCTTAATATTTTTGCAAGAATTAATATTAGGTGAAAACTACATAAGTTCAGAAAATTTATTGTCATATTCATTTATGGTCTTGTCACCCTACACAAGTTTTAAAAACTCTATAGCCTTATAAAACACCATATACACTTTATAGAACAAGTTAGTGACAATAACTTTTAAGTCCGTCAACTCTAATTCCAAAAGATTATTTTTTATCACCTTACTATCCTACAGTATCCTTCTAGGTATTTCCATCTGGAAGGTGGGAAATTTACCCTTGAATGATTCATGAATTCATAAGAACTTAAATAAGGTTTTGATTCTCATCAACCACCACCCATCATCCTTAGAATCATATGATCCATGGAACACTGGGGAATTTTGTAGAAGGAACTCCTGAGCAGGATTGTGAGACTCATCCCTCTAAGGTTCAACAGATGGTTCATAAATGGTAATGTGTGTGGGTTCTTGTCCTACTGCATGGGAATCACACACAATATCCACAACCATATTTGGTTCCATGGGAGGATTTTCTAAATATGATTTATCAGAATATTCCTCTGTGATTTGATTCACACTTCTTCTTATATCCATGATGTTACACAACCTCATCAAAAAATATTGCAGACATTAGAACATTAAACAGATCAACACTCAAACAAGAACAATAGGGAAATTAATTACAACATATAGATAAACAATATTTGGATTTCAATTTATCCAAATAAAAATTAGGGAAATGGCTAGAACTAATTCTCATGACTTCTTTCCCAAAACACCCCTAGTAACCTAAGGATAATTATGATGAGAGGTGTCCAGGTACTTACTTGAAAATACATTACAAGTCTTGATAACATCATAAATTGCATACAGATATCAAGGAAATATTCTTAACCTGTATATTTGATACCACTATGTCATGAAAAAACTCAGATACCTAGGTACTTTGATACATGAGTTAGCACTAACATAGTGAGAAAGGCGTTCCCGATCTCAATGGGTTAGATAATAGCACTCGGAATCATACATGATAAATGTGTGAAATTGTTTTCAACATAAAAAGTGGAAGAAATGTTTACATTTTAGTATGTCAAAAGAAAACTACATATGGAGAATAGTCCCAGAAGTCAAAAAGGTTTAAAAACTACACAAATGTATATTCACAAAGTATTATAACCAAATAGCTGAACAAAATGATGTCCCAATAGACACGGTACTCCCTACCCAAAGAGTCGACAATAACATATACCTCCAAGTGGATCTTTCTCCATTATTGAACCTAATAGAAAGAAATATATAGATTCTCAAAGGAAAAGGTGTGGTGTGAGATAAAATCCCAATAGTATATCACCAAGTGTTCCATATAAGATTCCAAAAAAAACCAATTTATTATTTTAATTACAAATATAATAGGAATGCCACTATAACTTCATGTTTTAAAAAAATATACTTTTTATTTCAATTGATGGAAACATTTCAAACAATGTCTTAAGTAAAACTTCTGTATAAAACAGTTTATATAAATCCATAGGCATGTGTAAAGTTTTTTTAAAAACACTGTCATATATATCAAAATGATCATAATGAGAAACGTGGTCATATTCTAAGTGGTATGAAAGTTCCATGTTATGAGATCCTCATAAACTCATACAGTGATAATAGTAATGTGTACACATGTCCCTCGGGAAATAATCAGATATGATTCATCAATATACCCCCAGGGATAGGATCTTCTAAGCTATGTATTTTTTTTGAGTTTTAAAGAATTAATATAAATAGGGAATTCCCATAAAAATGTGTTTGTCCCAAATAAATCATTAAATTTATAGTCATTCGTTTTATCAAACAATAAATCAATGTTGGGAAAATTATTTTAAAACTGTTTAAAATACATTTTTCTTATTTTAAGTTTCATTATGCCAATTTCCATTTAAATACAAAATCACGAAATTTTAATCAAAGAATTCCTTTTACAAGATAAAATCAATCATGAGTTCTTATAAAAAAATCAATACATTTACCACAAATATTATTTTTTTCAAATCAATTTCATAAATCAATTTTACATTTCCATCAATTTCAAATTACACCCCAATTTCCAATTCCATTGGAAATGAGGGTTTCCCATAAATTTCCACACCTTGTTAAATCAAATCCAAATTTTCATAAAATTGGGTTTTCAAAATTTAATTGAAAGAAATTTAATTTAAATCTATCAAATCAAAGGATTATAACATGGAAAATCTCAACCAAACCACCTCCCTTAATATAGAGATCACATGTCACATCTCCCACAATGGGACACTCGAATGAAGAATGTCAAAAGTGGGCATCCCAGAATCAAAAAAAGATTCAAGATCCAAAAAATAATTTTAGAGCTCTCATCAACAAGAAGATCTAGAAAACACTAATGAGGAGGTAAGAAGAGAGACAGAGAGAAGTAGGAGAATATATCTTACTAGAGAGGAATTGGATGATGTTATTCAAGCTTCAATTTTCATTGGAAGGGGTTTGGAGGACCCAAAATGGGACCTTGATATCCCTCATTACCTTGGAAACTGAGATATGGTGAGTAAGGGTCAATTGAGGGAACCAATTGGGGTTAAGGAAATTTTAAAACAATTTTCAGAATAATAAAAACTTGTGTGCATGGTTAGCTAGGAAGGGTCACCTGTCTTGTTAAATCATTCAACCTAATCATGCACCCCTCTGATGGGGTGCACAGTTTTTACAAGACGGGCACACTTTTTTTTCAAATTGTACACAAACGGTGGAAACCTCCATTGTCTAGGTTTGTACAGTTTTCCCTAGGTGGGTGCATGGTTTGTGAAAACCATGCACCACTCGTACACTACCCAATTTTTTTTTAAAAATTCATGTTTCCTCTTGAAACCACATGAGACAAACCCCAATTGATGAACGGTCAAAAAGACGGTTGATGCATACCTGAAAATTGTATCATGATGTTACACGACCCAACCCACATGTTCCCCCCAACCAATCCTACACATGGATTGACCCACCTTCCCATGTGAGCCATAACCCCGATTTTTATATATATAACAATAAAAATAAAAATAAAAATATAAAAATCATTTTAAAACAGAAAAAATTATACAAATAAAAATTTTAAATGAATAACTTAAAAGAATATTATAATTTTATTTGTTAAAGAATTATTAACAATTTTAACATGTATATATATATATATATATTATATATTAATTAATAGTATTTATGATATATATAATGAATAAATTTAAATAATTAGATAAATAAAAATTAAAAATGAATAAATTAAAAAAATTAATTTTTTTTAATTAAATAATTATTTATATAAATAAATAAATTAAATATTTATATATATATATATATTAAAAATATTAATAAATACTATATATTAAATATAGATATATAAAATTATGAAATTTTGTTAATTTAACAACAAAATGAATAAATTAAAAAATTACTAATAAAAAATAATAATGTAACAACTATTAATAAAAATGAATAAATTTAATATATATATATATATATATTAATTATAAATAGTAAAAAATAATATATTATAAATATAAATATATAAAACAAATAAAATGCAATAATTAAAAACTTTTTAATCTTTTTTTTCATTTTTAATGGTTTTTATACATAATTATTTATTAATATTTTTAATATTTTCAATATTGAAATATATTCATATATATTTCTATATATATATACCAATATATATAATATTTCCTAAAATATGATTTATATAAAACCAAATATTTTTGTTTGCATTATATAAGTCATATATTTAGTGAAAATAGTTTATAATTAATAAAATAATATAAAATAAAATTATTGACTTATTGTATAGAGTAATTGAAATTAAATTTAAATTCACTTGATTTTTAAATTTAACAAATATAAAACATGTGTTATATTGATTTCACACACATATATAAGTAATTAATTCATTCGCATATACAATGATCACTCAAATAATATTTCTGTAATTTACTAATTTTTTAGTATTCATTTTACATTTTTATTTATTAGAATGATATATAAAATATATATTATGTTTTCAATTGGTAAATTTTATAATTTTTTGTAGAAGCATTGTCCCAGAAAGGGTGGAGCCACTTCCTTCAACCATTATATTGGCATAAGATAAAAGTAAATTTCCACCTAAAGGGATAAATAGTTTAGTAGTCTTATCAAACCAGATACATATATGAATTTTGTATAAAAAATGAATACAAAAATCACGATAGAATTTTTTTCATTACAGGATAATAACACCATTCCATCTTTTATATCCTTGCATATATTTCTCAGTCCACCTCATGGAATCCTGGATAAAAGAAAAATATAAGGGTGAGCTCAAATTCTTATTAAGGGTAATGTATAGTGGAAGAAATAATGAATAAATAAGATTAAATCAACATGGTTATGTATGAAACTAGAGACACATGACATTTAATCATTAAAATGAGAATGAAATGCAGCCATATATTTTTTTCATGTTAAAAATCTGATGGATAACAATAATAAAAACCAAATTATCAATAAATTACATGTTTAATAATTAGACATCATGTTTTCATGGTACATGGTACCTTTACCGTCAAGATCTTTCATAAGACATTTTAGCATATCAGATAAAAACTCATATAAGGCTATTCAAATACCTCATCCTATGAGACTACCAATGCATCGAGGGGCTATCTATAATTGATCCCCAACCATGTCATACATGTCCAAAGCATTCCTCATATATCAAATAATATATTCAACAATGTTCCCTATCAAATATTTTTATAGAGTAGAAGATATAGATTTATAAATATTTCAACATTTAATAAAATTACTTTCAAGTACACTAAATTTGTAAAAACGGAATATGGTTTAGGAAATATTCGTACCCATATTAAATGATATAGATATTTTGGTGAAAAAAAATGTTAAATGATCACTAGAAACTAAATATTTAAAGGAGACTAACAAAGGATTCAGAGTAGTGGATTTCAATACTTTCCTTGGACAAAATAAATCAAAACCCATCTAGAGGAAGAATAAGGATGGTATTGATATGAAATATACCCATTTTAGTAATAATAACTTTTGTTGACATTGATTAAGTATAAGAGTAAATTTAAAATCATTCATGAGGAAAATATCCTTTTGTTTTGAAAACCCATTTTGAAAAACCATTCATTTTAAAAATATATTTTCCAAGAAACAATTATTTATAAATTAACATTTTAAACTAGATAATTAATCTTCTAATGAATTATAGTAGGTAAATTCATAAATTTCATACATGTTAAAAAGAACATTCCTTTTTTTGGTAAAAATTTTAGAAAAGTAACTTGTTCGAAAAGGGATAAGAAGTTTCCTTTGAGAAAATTTCATTAAAAATATTGGTGAGAATAAATTTAATAAATCATTTTGTAAAGGGTAGAATTATTTTTGAATTTTGTTTTATAAAACTATGTTTTTATTAGAAAACAGGTCCTCCAACCCAATTGGGAAATGAATTTTTGTATTCTTAAACACATATTCTAAAACATTATAAGTACCAAAGTGTGGGAAAATGGTAAAATTACTTGAAAAAGGTCATGTATAACTAGAGGAGAATAAGATTAAATGTTTTATTATCTAATTATCAAATATTGTCCTCTGAAGTAAATTTAGGTTTAAATAATCCCGAACAAAATGATAGTGTGAGGTAAACCATTGAAAAGACCATAACATTGATGTCAGAATAAATAAATGAATTGATTGTGTGTTTAAATTTTTAATACAAATGAAAAACATTAAATAAAAAATATATATTAAAAATATATTGCATTCATAATATTATAATATTAATTATAATAATTATGTAATATAGCACAGTGAAAATAAATTACGATATGAAATTATTTTCTACTTCGTAACATTTAACTCAAAAACCCTTAGAAAAAATCATTCAGATTGATACTCAATATACCATGAATATAAAATTAATCATGATATAATATATCAAATAGGGTAATATATACACCACAAAAAATAATTTAGTGGTGATCAAGGCATATTCCACATGGAAATTAATGTGAGACAAGAATCTCTTACCTTGCATTTCTATTTAGGTGAATTACATTTAGCCTCTTGTATAAGGGTTTAAAAAATGTTAATAACTTAAAACAGAACCAGAATAATATTTATAATATCATATATTAACCTATTATAATATCTCATTACCTGTTCTTTAATAATATTTAATTATTTTAACTATTTCATGTGTTAATTTAAAAGTTTTTTTAGTATGTTTTGAATTGTTAAAATTTTTATTCTTACATAGATCAAGATTTTTTCGTCTCAGGAATGTTAAACATAAATTAATTATCATATATTTTTAAAATTTATTTATTTATAATAATTTATCAAAAATTTAGATAATAAATGAAATAAACCGTTCATAGAGATGGTAGGTATTATTACGCATGTACACCATTTTCATTTATTTGTTGTATTAAAAGAAGGAAAAGTATATGATATATAAGAAACTTATAATTCAATTCTAATACATATTTTTTATTTTTCACATTTTTTTATTAAAACCATCTTTTATGCATTCCATTTATACTATGAATGAATCACATAGCTTTGAGGAGGCGGTACTCCACACTTCCACAAAAGATGTTATCGTATTCCAAAACAATGTAACACAAAAAGGTATATGTAATATAAGAATTAAATAAGTATAAATAAATTATAAATATAAAATATATTATATATAAAAATCTTTTACATCATAATTCCCAACTGTGAGAGGTTTTAAAATAAAAACAAATAATTAGTATTTCGCATGGCAGTAGTTCGACATACAAAAACAGAAAGTTTGTTACCCATTTTAAGGAAGTGTGTGTAAGTGTTTATTGAACCCTTATAATAATAGAATATTAGTATATTTTTAATACTTAGTTTATTATATAGTCATTTAATAAGAATATTTTACTTGGTGGAGAAGGAAAATAAAACAAATGAGCTTGTGGAAGGGTGTTACCTATTTTTCAGGCAACTCCTTTTGGTTTATACCAAAAGACTTTATTGAATTAATTTATTACAAAAGTGAGGATTTTGGAATTATGGGAGGATTTTTGGGAGAATATTTTGCCAAATTTTTTGTTATCTAATCAAAATTTTATGTGTGAATAAGTAGGATTGATGGGTTCCTTTTTATAGTGAAGGAGCGGCATTCTTGTAAGTTTTTTAAAAGGGGATTCCACCCACATTTTTTCTTTTAAATACGGCTCACATAATGGTGAAAATTCAATACAATAGAGTATGGTTTACAAAAAGGAACAAATAATGTATTTTTTACGAGTTTATATGTCATTTTTCAATAATATTATGATTTATTCCCTTATTAAGCTACTTTTTCTCCTAATCATTGTAATTAATTTTAATCACTTTCACTAATATTTGTTTCAAAAACTAATTGAACAATATTATAAATTTAAATTATTCTTATTCCAAATTATTAATCAATTTTTCCAAATTTTGACCACAAAGTTGGTAGAAATTTATTTAAATTTAATCCCACAGACGGGGCGACAAATTAGGTTTTTAATGTAAAAAATGTTCAAAAGTTTTGTATGTTTTTATATCCAATTTCAAGGGAAAAATGATTAAAATGACATAAATTGTAGTAATATATGTACAATTTATATAATTTATCATTAAAACCAATAAAAATACAATTTAACATTAGACATAAATTTGAAAAAAAAAAGCAGTTTTGAAGTAAAATTCACTAATTTTCACTATTCATCAAACAATGAAATTTCACATAAAAATACAAAAATTTCATCCTAACATAAATTTGATATTTATATTTCAAAAAATTAAGATTTATTTTCCATATTAAATTTATAAAAGTTCCAAAAATTGGATTTCAAACGGGTTCACCAATAAAAGGTAGTAAAATTGCTTTTTCAGAAAAATACAAATTTTAAGCATAAAATTGGATTTATTCTTATCTTATTCCTATATAATCTATTGGATTAATATACAAAATATTTTATTAAATATATAAAATATATATTTTATTAATATCATTCTCTAATTTTAATTTATTTAATTCATTAAGACAAAACATTAATTTTAGCATAAAAACATTTCCTTTATATTTTATTGGATTTTATATTCATTTATAATTAATTGATAACTTATGAATTCATATTATATATATATAAATTATATATTTTCATAATTTAGTTAATTATATTCAAAAACACTAATTTAATTTATAGGTTATATATTATTATATAAAATATTATTATTTTAATAATATATTATTGTCTGCAAAAAACTCAGTCCTACATGTAACTCAAGCTATCAAATAAATTCTATGTTGCGTATAATGAAAACTAACTTAGTACTGAGTGCATTGGATGTAATATCATAGATTGAATTTATTTGAAATAACAATTATATTTTAATGCATTGGGATATTATATTCCCTTATGCACCTGGTGTTGCATTTCATACACTCTATTGGAAAAAATGTTCAAGATTTAGGTTTTTGGGGCATTACATTCTCTCCACATTAATTAAATAACATCCTCACAATTTAAAAGTGAACATGGTAATAATTTATTGATATTTCTTATGTTTAAATCCCACATCATGAGAATGGTTCGTAAAATATAGTCGAGAAAAAAGTGAATGAGAAGTACAAAGATCACATAGAATAACATATAACTTTACCTCCATGCATGGTAACATTAGTGGCAAGTGGATATACATACTTGGAGGAAAAGAATAAATTTTTATAGTGGTGATTGAGGTCATAAATCCCAAAAAAGTTAACGATTAATGGAAATTTTAGGGTCTCAATTTCATAAATCATTAACGATTTAGAAAACAATTGGTTCCAAAAAAATTAAAGTATTAGGAAAAAATTTTTTAGTTATTTTTTCTAATGTTGAGAAAATATTTTATTGTCCATGAATACAAGTAAATATAGATAATTAATATTTTTCAATTTCATATGAACAATTCCATATTTTGGTTGTTCTTTGATCAAATTCAAATTCAACCCATTACACCAAGAAATAAATATCCAAAAATGAATTCATATGCCTGAAGCACTAAAATTTATGAATCGTAAGATCAATAACAAAAATCCATATGTAAATCTCTAACTATTTTCCAAATCCAATATATTTAATAAATTAATATCTAAACCTAAAAAAATAACAGTAATGGTTCATCATTAATAGTTATTCATCAAAAAATTTAACTAAAAAAATAACATACTAAATAAAAAAACATGTTGACTAATGGTATGCATGAAATCCTTATCGTACTTTGGTTATAGGATGAATCCCCACCACCTTACTGAATTTTATGGGCTATCACCCAACATATAGGTTGTCCTTTTAAAAAATATATTAATATAATTTCCAAAATAAATATGATGGACATCCTAGAAATACTATTAGTCACTAAATATGCTTTTAAATAAGGTTTTCAATACTACCTCAATATATAAATACTCCATCCATATATTTCCACATATGTCCTTCCATGGTCTATATTTAATCCATTATAATAAAGAATTTCTGAAAACCAAAAACCATAGTGTGAATTTTAATTATCATATTGTTAAACCTGTATAATAATTTTTAGGATTTCTAAATCATCACACATTATTTTAAATCTAAGAAACCTCGAGTTTAACCTAGGTCATTCATGTCATATTCTACTCGAATACTTCATGATTGTTTTTAATGAAAATGTAAATTGTTCTATGTAAATCCCCAAATACTCTCAAAGTAGGTGTGTAGTCAGGCCCATTGTTGTGTGCTGGGTTATGATTGAGTCAGGCTCAATGCACCTTTTTTAGAGTTGTTACCCCTAGGTGCATCTATGCTAGAACCATTTACACTTGTAGTATCTATACAAGGATGTATTTCTAGGAAAACCACATAATAACTATCTAATAAAAACATTATGATGTTCTTATATACTTATCCTAAAAGTTTACCTTAGAGATATGTTACCTAATCAATGTTTTATTAAATCTATTTCCCAATTTTTCTACTAAACATGATCTGATATAAACTGTAGTGGCCCAACACTATAAATCCAGGAGTCGATGAATGATACCATTAAATTGGAATTATATACAGGTAAATCATGTCCCAATAAACTGAATAGTTTTGTAGTTTTGGTAAACTAGATACATACATTAGTCTTATATTACAAATTAATACACAAATTAAAACATAATTTTTTAATTTTGAGGATAATAACTTTATTTCATCTATTATATCCTTGAATATAATTCTTAATACACTTAATGGAAACTTAGGGAAGGGGGAAAAATAAGAGTGAACTCAAATGCTCAGTAAGGGTAATTTATAGTGGAGAAAATAATGAATTAATAAGAATAAATCAACATGGATATGTAAGAAACTGAGAACACATGACTTTAATCTATAAAATGAGAATGAAATGCATCCATATATTTTTTCATGGTGAAAATCTCATGGATAAAAAAATAACTAAATTATAAATAATGGAAATTGTTGATTATTGGACCCCATATCTCCTAAGCGCATGGTACCATTACCATCAATACATTCCTCAATACGGTTTAGCATATTAGGTAAAACCCTATATAATTATAGCAAACTGACTCATCCCATGAGACTACTGATGCATTGAGGTGATATCTATAACTGAACTTCACCCATATCGTAACTATGCAAATAATTCCTCATATATAGAATATTAAATTTAATAATTTTCCTTATCGAATATCCGTATATAGTAGAAGATACAGATTTATGAGTATTTCCCTATTTAATCAAATAAAAATCAAGTACATACCAAATTTAAAAATGGAATATATTTTAGGAAATAATAATATCCATGATAAATGATATGGATATTTAGGGGAATCATAGTGTTCAATGATCATTGGAAATTGAATATTTCAAGGGGACTAAAAATGGAATCAAGGCAGTGAAGTTCAATATTATCCTTGTAAAAATCAATCAGAAACCATCTAGAGAAGGAATAATGATTGAATTAATATTAAATGTAGTCATTTGAGCAAGAATAAGGTTTGTTTTCATTGGTGAAATAGAACAAGAACTTTAAAATAATTCTTGAGAAAAATATCCTTTTTTTTGGAAAAACCTTTCGGAAAACATTTTCTTTGAAATAATCTTTTAAAAAATATTTTATTTAAAAATTGACCATTTAATCATTAAATGGAAGCTTAAAAGGAATAAATGTGGGTAAATCCATACATTTCATACTATGTAAAAATAATATTTCTTTTCTATAATAAAAAGGTTATAAAATTTACTTATTTGGAAAGTGACAACATGATTCCTTTGAAAATAAATTTAAAAGACATTAAGGGTAAAAAGTTATTTAATAAATCATTTTAGAAAAGCTTAAACATTTTTTAAAACCTTTTTAGAAACTAGGTTTCTAAAAGAAAATAGGTCCTCTAACAAAAGAGAGAAAAGAAGTCAGGTTTTCTTAAATAAATTTTCTAAAACATTTTAATACTATTACTTGAAAAGTATCCCGAATAACAACATGAGAATAAAATTTAATGTTTTATAAGATAATGATCAGACAATTTCGTATGATGGAAATTCAAGTGTAAACAATCTCGAATTGAATCAGATTGTGAAGTAAACCGTTAAAACTACCATAAAAATGATGTGATAATCAATCTATGAATATATTATGTGTATCAAACTTAAATACACATAAACAATTGGAAATAAAAATATATTTATAAAAAATTTATTACACACATTATCTTATAATATTAATGACAGTGAGGAATTAATGTAACCCAATAAAATGAAATTGGGTTATGAAATTATTTTGCACTTGGTAACTTTAAACTAAAATAAAATTAAAAGAAATAATTCAAATTAAAACTAAAAATAATATGACGATAAAATAATTAATAATATATTATTCAAAATTTTGATTAGAAACATCACACAAAATAAATATTTTGTGATTATTGTGTATGTCTCATGGAAAGAAAAGTGAGACAATAATCTCTAATCTTGCATTCCCTTTTGGGTTAGCATATTTTAACATTTTGTATAATGTTTTTAAAAAATTTAGAAACATATAAAATTACTATAATAATATTTATAATATCATATATTAACTTCATATAATATTTCACAACCTGTTTATTCATAATCTTTCATTATTTTTATTATTTTAGTTGTTAATTGCTATTTTTTTAGTATGTTTTGATTTTTTATTTCTGTTCTTATTACATAGATCAAAATTTCATCAAATACAGAATTTAAACCATAATGTAATTATAATTTATTTTTAGTATATATCTATTTAAAATAATCTATAAAATTTTGAGTTAAGAAATGAAATACATCGTACATGGAGACAGTAGGTCATATGTACGCATGAACGATACTTTCATCTCTTTTCGACATTAAAAGAATGAAATGTAAATTATATATATCTATAGTATAATTCCAATATAATTTCTATTTCATATATCTAACATTTTATTTTTCAAACCATCATTTATATGTTCCATGTATTTTGTGAATGAATCCCATCACTTTGAGGAGGCAGTAGTCTACACTTCCACAAATGACGTTATCATATTCCCACAAAATGAAAATCATGAAGGTATGTGTTAAATAAGAATTAAATAAGTATAAATTCATTATAAATATCATATATATCATATATAAAAAAATTCTATCATAATTCCCAACCATGATAGATGGTAATGGAAAATATGAATAATCATTATTTTGCGAGGTGGTAGTTCGACGTACCCAAATAGTAAGTTCATTACCCATTAGAAGGAAGTGCATGTAAGTGTAGGAATAAACCTTATAAATAAAACATATCAATATATATAGGATATTTAGGATATTATTTAATAATTTAATAATAATATTTGAGTGTGTGGAGAAGGAAAATAAAACAAATGAGCTTAAGAAAGGATGTAACCTATTTTTCGGGTAACTCCTTGGTTTATACCAAAAGACATCATTGGTTTTCTCTATATCCAAAGTGAGGCTTAAATAATGAGGGTATGTAATCTGGTATCTTCTTCGGGTATAGTTTTTTTAGCCAAAGTAATTTAGAGGTTTGAATAAGTGGGAGGGATGAGTGCCTTTTACACTATAGGAGGAGTGGCATTCTTGTAAATTTTGGAAAAGGGAATTATACCAACATTTTTATCAATGAAAAGTGGATCAAATTATGTTAAAAATTATATAAAATGTATGATAGGTTCAAAATATTAACATCCAATGTCTTATCTAAAAGTTTATATATCATTTTGGCCCTTATGATTAAGGGTTAGTCCCTTGTTATGCAAATTTTTCTCTTAATCTATGTATTTAATTTTAATCACTTTCACTATTATTATTTTCAAAAACTAAATTTACCTTATTAGACATTATAAATTATTCATATTCCATATATGTAATAAATTTTTCCATTTTCTAATAACATAATTAGAAGAAATCAATTTAAATTTTACCGCATAGTCGGGGTGACAAAGCGAATTTTTAAAGTTAAAATGTTCAAAAGTTTGGTATGTTTTTATATCCAATTTCAAAGTGAAATTATTTTTAATGGAATAAAGTGGATTAATATAATTATAATTGATATATTTTTATTTTAAAACCAAAAAAATATAATTTAACCTTATAAGTAAATTATATGAAAAAGCAGTTTTGAATTAAAATATAGTATTTTTCACTATTCATCAATAAATGAAACATCACAGAAAAATGTCAAAAATTAACCCTAAAATAATTTTTATGATTTTAGTTCAAGAATTGTGTTTACTTTTTCCTATTAAATTTATAAATATTCCAAAAAAAGTATTGTAAATTGGTTCACCATTAAAAGGAGGCAAAATAGCCTTTTAATAAAAACACAATTTTTATGCATAAAATTATATTTATTCTTATCTTATGCCTATAAAATCTATTTTATGGATATCAAAAATATTTTATTAAATATATAAAATATATATTTCATTAATATCATTCAATAATTTTAATTAATTTAAATTATTATGATAAAATACCTTTGTGAGTATAAAAACATTTCCTTTATATTCTATTTGTTATTCTATTCAAATCTAATTAATTTATAACCTATGAATTGATGTTATATTTATGTATACCATATATTTTAATAATTTATTTAATACTATTCACATCCACTAGTTTAACATCTAGGTTATATCTTATTATATTACATATTCAAATTTTAATAATATATTGTTTCTGAGTAAAACTCAGTCTTACGTGTAAAGCGAGCTATCGAAGGAAGTATTTATTTCTGGTAATGCAAGATAAATAAATATTGTGATAATTTAATTATATATCATATATTTAATTTTTTTAAAATAGTAATTATATTGTAAAGTCTTGGGATATTATAATCCCTTACGCGCTTGGTATTGTGTGTCATACACACTATTAAATACAATATTATTACATTATAATTTTAGGGAATTTCATTTTCTATATTTTTAATAAATATATATTATTATAAATTTTCAATATTTGTTTGATATTTTTCATTATAATTTATTTTCTCATTAATAATCTAATTTTTTTTAATTTTTTTAATTTTTTCATCTACAATATTTGAGTGTTCAATATGTTTGTAATTTTATCCATTTACAAAACTAATTTATACATGTTTATTCATTAACAATTAACTTTTTTAATATGGTCATAATTTATATAATTAATATGTAATAATTTTTATTTTAACTAATATAAATATTTCTTTAATTTTTTTAATTATCGATATAATTTATAATAGTTATTCATTTTCTAACTTTATTCATTCTTATTAACATTATTTTCATTAATAGATGATGCATATTATATAATATATTTATTCAATTAAACATATATCAAACTTGAATATATATAAACAGACACATTAATTTCACATAAACATATATTAACATAATAAATGAAGTCTTATATAGAAACACATACACTTAATATTTGTGTAATTTAGTCAAATTTTAATATTTATTTTAGAATTTCATATAGTAACATAATATATTTAATATATAATGTTTGTAATTGGTAAATATTATTTATTTATTATTAATATTATTATAGTCATTATTACTTATTCATTATAAATATTTTCTTTTTTCTTTTTTTTGGAATTTTATCATGTTATAAAATTTATTTATACATATTTATTTACAATTTTTTAAAATATTTTGACTATGTATTCATATTCATTTTAATATATATCCATATTTTATTTTATTAATAATTTTTATTATTATTAAAAAATATTCATCTTTTCAATATTTTAAAATTATACTTGTTTTTAACTATTCAATTTCACTCATTTTTAGCATTTATTGATTTAAGATTATATATTCACTAATAATGTTAAAAATAATTTATTAAATAAAAAATTATAAATAAATATATTTATAAATATATATTTCCTATAATTATAAAATTTTATATTTTTAATTGTATATAAATAGATATATATTTAAAAAAATGTATTTATATAGCTATAAATATATAATTATATGTTCAAATATGATAGAGGTTTGGGTCTGTAGAGAGATATGCTATAGTGATTTCTAGGGTTCCCTCGAAGAATGGTTTTTCCCAATTTCATGGGCTCGACGCAGCTGCTAGATAGGCCTCCACATGTTTTAATCATGACTCCTAGTTATGAGACGGGGTCTACATCGATGACTCTCCCTTTTTCGGTGGTCCATGACCTCTCAAAGGTTATGGTGGCTCCTTAATCCTCGGTGGTTCGAGAGTTCTCTTGACCTCCCACTGGTGGGGAGGATACCTCAGATCATCAGATATCTATTGTGATGCTGGCTTTTATAGATGTATGAATTCCAGATCTGCAAAAATAAAATTTGTTTTCTTTGTAAAATCCATATCTGGATACAGTTTCCGATGCACGTCCACCCATTTTAAATGCAGATTTGAAGGATGTCACTGGTTCTTCTTTGAAAGATGTTGCGGATAAAGGAAATGTGAATCATCCTTTTTCCTCTCTCAAGGATGGGATCTCAGATTAATTCATCTAAAGGGGGTTGAATTTTCATATCCATATAAATCAGGAGGAAATTATAGATCAGCTTAATCTATGTAAGTCTTCAATTCTTACACAGGTATTTTTACTGTCGGGTTCATGTTCATAAAGGATATCTAATCTTCAAAATCAGCTTGTTCAGGATTTGGGTTTCGATGATTATAGGATTATTCCACATGGTCGTGGTTTCTTTCATATCCTATTTCTATCAGATGATCTGAAAAGGAGAGCTTGGTGGTTCTGCTTGTTGGAATTACATCCAGATGTGTTAGGCATACAAGAGTGTGTACCCAATTTTAATCCATTTTCTACTTGAAATAGTAAAGAAAATTTTTGGATTTGGGTTTCTTGTTTGAATTGTGTCCTCTTGGATCTAATTATTTTTTTGAAATTTCTTCAGCAATTGGTGTTCCAATCAAGATGGATAAAGTGACTGAGGATGCTCATTTTGGTCATTTTTTTCATTTTCTTATTGAGGTTGATTTATCTTCAATACTTACTGAAAAACATTTCACTCAAATCAAGATTATGATTTGAATATAAATATCATTTATGAGGATCATTCTTCCTACTGCACTGGTAATAAAATTTTCAAACACTTGAAAGATATGTTTTCAATGTATTTAGTCTATTCTTCATGCTCTCTGAAGGTTCACGATGTGGATAGATGTAGAAGCCGTGTTATGGGTACGAAGTCTATTGAGGTTCTAGTATCTGGTAAGGATGGAATTTATTTTAATCAATCTAGTCCCTCTAATATTGATGATGCTCATTTGGGTTCTAGGTAGTTGGATATGATTTATAGTTTTCCAGTTGGATCCCGTCAGCAGATCATGGCTGATGCTAATTGTAATTCAGTTTTAGCTATTTGATAACATTATTGGTAGCAGTACATAGAGGTTGCCTTTGTTCCACATATATCTTCAGATATAGTCCAGTCTGTTACATTTGAGGACTCTAATTCATATTCAGATAGACAAGGTTGACTTCTGAAGCCGTTTGCATTAGATATTGGGTGTGATGATGGTCTGAATGACGATGGTATGCATGTATCCATAAGAACTAAATCTGCTAAATCGGTGCTTGTGAAACATTCTGGCAGGTTACGTTCAGATGTTGTTGCAGATGAAGAGTTAGCTGTAGCTAGGCAGATGATTAACATTTAGGTTTCTCACATTACTGAAACTATAGATGTCTCCAATTTCTCTACATATTGATGCTCATTGAGAGGAAAGTTATCACTATGGATGATATCACTTTGTATGAAAGGATGGTTTCTCAAAGTAGTAAAGATAAGCACAAAAAGAAAAATTAATGGTTTAAAATGACAAGGAAGACAAGATTTTTCTCTAAAAAGGATGATCAATCATCTAGTGCCAAATATGTTAACAGATTTTAGGTTCCTGATTCTATTTATGATGATGTATATCATATGCCAAATAAAAAAGTGACGGGGCATGCACCCCAAAGCTCATAGCCAGGGTGTGGTGATGTTTCTCAGGGGTGTGGAGGTCCTTCATGATCTCTTATGGGTCATCTCACATCAGAGTAAGTGAAGAATAAGGAGAAATACAATAATCTTTTCAACCAAATGCATTCGCAATCATAATGGGATTCTGTTGATGATGTTGTTGCCTCTGATCATGATTATGGTGATTCTAAAGTTTTTTTTTTATTTTTTGTGTAGACTCGCCTTTATTCTCTTCTTCTATAATGTACTGTTTATTTTTCTTTCTTTTAAGAATAACATTCTGGAACCCGAACATTCTTGATATATATTTACATAATTAAATAGATATAATAAATATATTTAAATAATGAATTTATTTACAATATTTATATTTATAATTATATGTATACTTATTAGATATATTTATATATATTTATATAAATAAATATATAATTTTATAAATATAATTATAATTAAGAATAAATAATTATAAATATATTTAAAAATATACTTATTTATAAATACTTTTTTAACTATATATTTATTATATTTATAAACTTATAAATAGACAATTATATATTAAAATTATTGTAAATTGATAATAAATATATTTAAATAATGAATATATTTAATATATTTATAAGTATATTTATATTTATATTTATATTTATGTTTATATTTATATTTATATTTATATTTATATTTATTAATTAAATATATATAATTTTGTAAATATATATAATGATATAAATAGTTTTTTTATCATATACCAAAATTTTTAAATATATTTTCAAATATATTTATTTATAATTATAATTAAAAATCATTATAATCTCTAAACAAGTATTGAAAAAATCCATATTTACCAGTGCTAAAGTTGTTGTGCTAATGAATATATATCATTATCACCACTTATTATTTTATAATTGATAAAACCCTCATTGACATTTTAAAAATAACACTAACCAAAACAGTTTTTTCGTATTGATCATGATCTCGCAGAAGTTCATCTCTGCCGCAGCTCCCCCTTGATCATCTCTCAGACGAATCAACACTCTAATCTAAGTTATGTTATTTTTCTCCCCCAAATCTCATTTCTTTCTTGTCTGGTTTCATTAGTGTGTGATACACCAATGTTATCCTGGCTTGGTGGTCTCATTGTTCATCATTTAAGAGTTATGTCATTTGTAACGATGCGTGTTTTAAACCGGGAAAACACCAAAGGAATTTTACCATTTTCATTTACTAAATGGGTCATTTTTTAAACTGAGATTTGGAACATAATTTCGATAGTTGGAACTATTCGAGATGATTTTTTAGACTTGGGTGAAGGCCCAAAAAGGTTTTCATGTGTCCTAGAGAGTTTTGGGAGCAACAGATCTGAAAAAATAATTTTTTAAAGGAGTTGTAGAGGGTGCATGGTTTGTCTAAAATTGTGTGACTCTCATAAGTCAACCATGTTGGTTTATTCATGGGGGAAGTGGTAGTGTTCATGGACTACGTATTGTTTTCTAAACCATGAACCTAGCCTAAATGGTGTGCTTTAGAAGGTACTATCCTCACACTGTACACCACACTGTTAGTGCACGATTTGGAAAATCATCCAAGAAAAACTGCATAGTTGGATCTGTTTCAAGAAATTAAATTTTAAAGTAAAAAATAATTTAAATTTTATAATAATAATAATAATTTTATTAATATTAATATAAATTTTATTATGATGATGATGATGATTATTATTATTATTATTAATATTTTATCATTATTGTAATTTATGATTTTAATAAAACCTTGGGAGAGCTTCTCCCTTTCCCAACCTAGTTCGTACGAACACCTCCCATGGTCTCCCCTTTGAGTTCTAGGATGCACCTCCTCAGCTTTTCCTCCACTCATCATTTTCAGTCAGAATTCTCTCACTTCTTGGTCCAATTTATTCAAGGTATGAATCTTACTACTTTATCTTCCCTATTTTCATCCAATTTATGTCCTCTTCTTCATCCAGTATGGTTTTTCAAAAACCCCTGGTTAGGTTTAATCCGTATATTTATTTTTTTTATTTTGATTTTAGGGCATGCAATGGGTTCCTTGGGTCATAGTTAAGCGTATTCTAACATGAAACTCCAAAAGAAAAGCAAATTGGGTCATTTCTATTCTCCAACACCATCTGAGGTGAGGTTCTTTATCTATTTATTGGTTTCATGCCTTCTATTTTAGGGTCTTAAGGTGTTTAGAGTCTCTATAATTGGTTATAGTGAGTTTTGATCAACTTTGAAGGCCTTTTCTCACATACATAGGTTTTTATGTATAAAAAAATATATATAAATCATCCATAAATGTATTCCCTTATTAAGTGAGGAATACATGCATTGGGATAAGGATACACACACACACACACACACACACACACACACACATATATATATATATGAATGTATGGGTGTATTAGTGCGGGGCTATTTCGAGTGGTCACCGCCAAATATGAAAAGTACCGAGTGACTGCTTGGTCTACTACCTTATGTAGGATCCCTTTATTTTCCCTTTTAGTTTAAAAATCATTAGTTAATTAATTTTCTGCTTATTACATCTTGTTTTCATTGGTTTCACATGAGGTGTAGTTTATTCCAAAATGATTCTTGATAAATTTAATTATGATTATTGAATATGAATCATGTTTAACCCAATGAATTGTTTATTCAATAATGTCCTGCTTTTATAATAAAACCCTACCAATAGAAATATACTTCCTTTAAGCTTAAAACTTAGTGATAGGATATTATGCTTGTCTACCTTTTTTCCTATCAATTCTCTTATTTCTTAAGGTCATAATTGATAAATGGCATGTTTAGGTGCTTATCCCCTTTTTTGAAATTTCCCATATGGGTGTATGATTTTTTACCATAACACCTCTCCCACACATGTGATCCCTTGAAACATATTTTCCATCTCTTATGGAGTGACATGAATTGGTTAAGGTAAATGGGTTTTTATTGGATTTATTAAATGAGATAGTTCAATCCTTTGAATGGAATGATAATGTAAAGTGTACCTTAAATCATTTTCACATGTTTATGAAAACTATGTGAAATGACTATGAGTAAGATGGCCAATAGAAAATGGCATACCTTGAATAAATGGATTGGTCATAATGAAATTCTTTCCTTGTGTTAAATGGTTTAAATGGAATGGATTATTTTAAAAGGAATGGAATGTGGCTATTGAAACTCCTGATAGGTATTATCTTATGCATTTTATTATAAATGTGATAACGGTTATGATGGTATAATATTAATGAGAAGCATGGGAAGTACTTTCCCATGGCTTGGATCATAAATGTGATTATTTTTATTTTCTAAGCTAGCTATATGTATACGTGTATGGTTGGGAGACATTCTTCCCCCCATTCTAGTTATGATCTATATATACATGTATGGATTGGAAGTATATATTTTTATATGGTTGGGAGGAATGGTTACCCCACCCCAGTTATGATCTATATATATGTGTATGGGTGGGGGGAATTTTTACCCCATTCCAGTTATGTAGTATGTAATGATGATAAGGGCCTTAGTAAGGCATAGTGACCCAACCTCCCCTTAAATTAGTATCAGGCTTACTACCCTTTGTGTAGAGCGTATAAACTTGTAGAGAGGTTTTTGGATGGCCTCTTGTTACATCTCAATCCACTCCGTTAAATATATCTATGTATATATATGTGAGTATATATACATATTATATATATAGTGGATTGTTCAGACATGTTCCAGCTATGTTCCAAAGAAATTATATCTGTTAGGTGTCCCTTAGGAACCTGGATGAGCGGTTATTTATTTTTTCAATATTTTTGTTATTATGCTATACCTACACACTATTTTAAATTATGTTTCACCCTCTACATTTAACTAGACATCATTTGTGATGGCCTACTGAGATTTATATCTCACACCCTGCTCGGGTACCCTTGGTACCCAAGTAGACCTCATATATGAAATATCTGGGTTTATTGTTGTATTTCTTGTAACTCGGAGTTAGTAGGAATGGATCGACCTGGATCTCGGGATACTCAAAGAGATCGTCCATGGATATTTTCTAGATTTTCATAATTTTTTCGAACTATACTGTTTTGAATTTAAAATCAGGTTTTATGTTTACTATTTTTTTATATTTATCATAACTGTTATATGCATGCATGTTTTTAATAAACTTAATTTGGATACATTAATTTAGTTACAATATTTGTCTTTTGCTACTTTGTATTACTATTTCATTATTCCAATACTTTATTTCCTTTTAGATATGATAATACCACTGTGCATCTCTGATAAAAGGATATAGTTTCCCCACAATCACCTGTCAAGACCTTCGCTTCTAGTCTTGAGCCTCTGGTATAAGGGGAGATGTGCTTATTACAATATGAACCACTAGTATATCTACCAAATCTATGGTAAGTTGGGTTGGGACATTATATTATTGAAGTCCCCACCATCATTCAACATTCTCTAATGGTTCCACTTTTTGGGTCTCTACATTCTGAATTTTACTCTATTACAGCTTGCATAGGTCTTTCTTTGATGACATCTGGTTCATGGTGTTGTGTTTTAATTTTAATATTTCCATATTTGTTTGTTTTGGTAGCTCATGAACCTCCTCTACCATGTTGTCTTGTCCACATCACACATGTTCCCATTTAGGTCATGCTCATCAACTTCATAGATTATTTGGGATGGTGTTGGGGGCTCTTGTGTAGGCAGACTTATATTACTTTGTGTCTATATAGATGATAACTATTATGTTTGTTCTCCAGTGTAACATGTGTTTTTCTATTGCCGAGAGAGTTATTAGGATATTAAATTTCATGGTATAGTACTGTAAATAGGGTGTTTGTAAATAGAAAATAAGGTGTTAGTAATCAGTTTAGGCTAATAGATGAAAATTGTATTATTGGAGTCTAATTTGAAATTAAAATTTTTTATATAATACTTATTATTTAGAATATTTATTTTATTTAAGTAAAAAATGTTTTTAGTAATCTCATTCTTAATTTCAAAAAACCATCTTGTAATGGGATCCATTTTTAATGATACTC
The DNA here is from genome assembly GCA_963277665.1 of Viscum album. Taxonomy (NCBI): domain Eukaryota; kingdom Viridiplantae; phylum Streptophyta; class Magnoliopsida; order Santalales; family Viscaceae; genus Viscum; species Viscum album. The sequence continues at coordinate 688,967,568 of OY728150.1, forward strand.
TAATCTAAGAATTAATTTTGGATGTTTAAATCATATCATTTTATGTGTAAAGGGGGAAATTATATCATGTTATCCTTTATGGGATTTTTTTAATTAATGTATTGAAAATATTTATCCCTTTTAGTGGATTTTTTTATTATATTTTATGTTCAAAGTGTTTCAAGAAACATTAAGTGATTCTAATGTTTTTTACTTTTAAATGTTTATAAGTGTTTGATTAATATTTATTTATTTTTTTCATGTATATATCTAAATTTTATGATTTCCAAGTATAATGATTTTGAAAACTATTACTTTTTAGTATAATGGATACTTAAATAATTTATTAAATTATTCTTATTATACAATTCAATGTTTTAAGGAAATATTTGAAGTTGTTTTTTTCTTGAGGTAAATTATAAATTAGCTTTATAAAGTGAGGCAAAGTAATTATTATATAATAAAGTCTCATTTTAATATATTAAAATAATTATTATTTTCATAGATATAAATATTATTTTATCTAATGGGATATTTGAATTAGTTGGGAAGTGTTTTTAAATTAAATTTATTTCTATATTTCCTGATTGAAATATTTTATTTAGAATAAAAATAGTTTAAGGCATTTAAAGATGAAAATTTCTTAGTTTATTTGGTTTCAAAGGGTTTCATGGAAGTAAATGAGGTTGCTAATATTTTAAGAAACAAATGTGATTATTCTTGACCCATTTTAGGAGTAATGTGTTTTGGGGTGAGTAGATATTTTTTAAAAATGAACTTTTTGATATTTTAATTTTAAACTCCTTTTATTTTACGTACATGTAATTGGGTTGTGAATTTTATCATAATATAAAAATGGTTTTGGTTTTGATTTCGTACATTATTAAAGTTTTCAGTTGGAAATAACATAAATTGGTTATGATGAAGCTTTGAGTTAGATTGGTTTTGGTGTATTAAATTTATTTTATAATTGATTATAATAAAGTGACATGATGTTTGAGGGGTACATATTTGTTCAAGTGTCATATAGATATAAAAATGAAAACTTGGGTTTAGAACATTTGTTATATACTCAAATGGGAATATTGCGTATGATTTTGATTGATTTTTCATATGAATTTTGAAAATTACATATTTAGTTGTTTACTTTTTCTTTTAAATTTAAGATGTTTTATAATGAAACATGTGATATAATGATTAGAATTCATTAAAAATTGTTTCAAGAAGCTAACTCACCCCTCTAATTGGTGGTTTTTTTTAATAAAGTGTATTAGGATATTTTAAGGTTAGAATTATGAAATATATTCATTAACTAGGTATTTACTATAGATTAATGGTCTATTTGAAAAAATTCATGGTTAGTAAATATTATTTATTTTGAAAAATATATGTACAAAATTTTATTATTATTTTGATCTATTTTGTTTCATTACTAATGTTTTGAGTGTCACTGATAAGAATTTCTAATTTAAAACACATTTATTTCCAAAACATATGGTATTAGAAGATAGTATAATAATTTTATTAATTTTATTATAATCTTCCCTAAACAAACATGAGGTATAAATTTTAATAAGAATGAGAATAATATTTTTGATATACCTATGATGTTTTTGACTACTGGATTTTCGAGATATCTTATAGTGATATTTTTCATTATTAGAGGTGGAATTAGAAAATTTTGTATCTCAATGATTCTAAAAACTTTCTAACCAATTTTTTTAGAATTTTTATTAGTGGAAAGAATTTATTGTGATTTTAAGAAAATTTAATTGAGGTTTTGGATATTGTTGGATATATGAAATAGTCCTAAGATTGATAACTCTAATATTATTGAAATACAAGGTTTGTTGATGGGTTATATTATAAATATATTTTTTAGTGTTCCTATAATAAAAATTATAAAATAATACATAAAAATAATAGTAACATGGAATCAAATTTCACTTATATCTTCAATAATAGTATCATCCTATCAATACATGAAATTCAATGAACCTTGACCCTATGTAAAAGTTTAGTGATTACCTGACCTTTTATGTTTTGAGGGAAGATATTTTTACAAAAAATTATAAAGCCAAGTAATAATTAAATGGAAATAAAGGATAATAATTTCCAAGGTAATTCTCACATCAAATAATAAATAAATTTTGTTTAAAACATATTTATTAACACCTTTTCTCCCACACAACATATAATAACGATCCTAAACCAAAAAACACATGTTTACCTCAAGTTTTTTCTTTTCATGTCACCCCTATGTAAAATGATAACTTATTAAGAATCATAACTGATGACATTAAAATGTTCAGTCCCCCTTAATGTAATTATATATGACATTATCCTTTGATTGTGAATATCTTATGTATATTTATTTGTTTTTTTAATAAATATTTTATTATTCAATTAGGACGAATGTGAACTGAAAATGGATGTGTATTAATCGTATAACAAAATATCATGATGATGGAGTTAAATTGATCATCATGATTACAATAGAGAATGCATACATTCCTTCTCAAATAAATGGACAAACATAACGAGCGTTGCTTGTGCGTACGTGTGGTTGAGCCTCTGAGCGGCGTGTTTCTCCATCTCGCGGCGGCTAGGGTTTCCTTCCGCATTCACCTCCTCCCCTCCTCTCGCATGCTCAAGTCCCCAAGGTGTCCTCCTCTGGAGTTCGTCGTGACTCGTCTTTGGCTCAGGTGCGGTTTCGCTTCGTCGGTTCTGGTGTGGCAGCGTCTGGATCTCGGCTCGGCGGGGTTGGAGCGGCCCAACGATGGCTTCGGCGTTCTCTGGAGTGGCTCGTCATCGGCTCCGTAGTGGCTTGGGGGAGGGGAGGATCTCGTATCGGAGGCGGTGAATCGTCGACGGCTTTGGCGTGGTCCTGGTGCAGCTCGGGGTGGCTCCGGCTCTCTCGACTTGGCGAAGGCAAGATCTATCGACGGTCCGGTAGTCTTTTCTCGGCTCGATGACGGCATGTTCGGTATGCTCCGGTGGCGATGGGAATCGTTTTTCTGGTGGCAAGGCTTCGGATTTGTTGGGGCTGGGCGTTGGATTCTGGATTCGAGTTTGTATCATGGTGGTCTACAGGTTTTGCGTGTGTTCTGGTTGACCTATAATCTGCTCTGACGCCTCTCGGAGGGGGAGTTCGGATGGAGAACTTCGGTCTCGCGATGACACGGTGTCGGAGGCGTGATGGGGTTCCGCTGCGGTCGGTGGCTCCATTCTGGTCACGATCTACAGATCTGGCTGGATCCGTGAGCCTCGTCGTTGACAGGATCTGTTGCGGGCGGCAGGCTCTACCGGCGGTCGTTCGTGCAGGTCCGGAGGCGCGTCTCGGCGGTCAGTCGCTCCGGTGGATTAGGTGTGGTGATGCGGTGAGCATCGACCTAGGGTTGACGGTTTGGTTCCAGCACCTGTGGTTTGGGTGGCCGTGTCTCCGCAGTGACAGCTTGGAATTGGTCCGCTGGGTCTTCTGGTTCTGCCTTCGGGTTGTGTTTTTCCTCTTATGGTGCCGTTGGTCACTTTTCATGGGCTTTCCCATTGGGGTCTTATGTTTTGGCTGGTGTCTCTGATTGGGCTTTGTCCCACTGGGCCTGTGGGCTTGTTATGGGTTTTACCTTACCCTTTCCAAAAGGTTTTACTGTCCTTTTTCCTTCTCAAATAATTTTTTCATTTTTACATTATTTTTATTCAAGAATAATTATTCTATAATATTTTAAAGAAAATATTATTTTTTATGGAATAGAATAGAGCTATAAATGTTAATCTAAACATGGTAAAAACTGAATGTTCACATCAATAGGGATGACACTGCGGTTTATAGATCATTTGTTATGAATACTAGTGTAAATGATGACATAGATCGTAAGGAAGATGTGAAAATGGAAATTTAAAATGACTTTCATGATTGTATAAAGTTTTTTTATAAGTTAAATAGCTATTCTAAGAGACCATTTTATACTATTTGAACTAAATACACAACATTGTTATCATTATTGAAATTAATAATTTTAAAGATGGCAGTGGATAGAGCAACACCAGCTTTACAGTACTACTTGGTCTCCTGAATAATATGCTACTATAAGAAAATAAACTCCCTTATTGATGATATGATGCTAAACTAATTCCATGTTTTGTGGGAATGATCACTAAAAATTATAATATTGACTGAATGATTGCATATTCTATCCCAAGGACTATGAATCACTAATAAAATGAACTAAGTGTGCCACAAATAAATACAAAAATGATGAATTAAGCCCATAATAAGTTTTATTGTATTTTATTATCATTAAATATTATATAAGACTATATGTATTTTCAAAAACCTTGAGACAATTGACATGGAACAAAGATAAAATAATTGTAGACGAGAAACTATGTCATCCATCAAACTCTCCTATATAAGAGAAAATTTATTATGATTACCTTGAATTTGGAAATAAACTGATAAACACCCATTTTTATTAATATAAAAATATAATAAATCTTTTTGGTCTATAATGTAGTACTCATACTACATGATCATTTCTGTTGGTATATTATAACATTCCTCCATGGTTATTCATGAAGTAAAAAAATACATTATGTTTTTTCTGCATATATTATGGCCAAAAAATCCCAGTAATGAAATTTATGTTTATTCAGATCTATTGATCAGTCATATAAAATTGATATCAGATACATGAGTTATAATTTCATATTCTCATATAATTTAAAAATTCACATTGAGTACCATATTGTATTGGAAGATAAATTACTATACTACTTATGGAAAATTTTTAGGCTATAACATTAAAGGAATTATGGGGTGTACCATTTATGAGGAATGAAAACACTCATTTTGATTGAAATAATCCTCAAAGACTATGTATTTAGGACATCAATTTTTTTCCTCAATGACATAAATACTGATCCTAAACGACAATATTTTATGGGAATATTGAATAACGTATAATACCATCTCCACTAAAGGGTGACTAACTATTGGATAAAGAAAATGACATTGAAACTATTTTGGATAGAAGATTTTTTAAAAACCTTACTAAATCTTGTTGAAAAAAGTGGTCAATTTTTAAGGAATTTGAATAATTTAAGTGTTTGTTTGTTAGAAACTTTTTTGATGTCATGCATTTAGAAAAAACTTGTATGTGATAGTGTTGTTGGAATGTTACTAAATGTTCCTAGAAAAACAAATGATGGAGTCAAGACTAGTTTAGGCACAATTGATATATGGATATGGGATGGGTTGGAATTGGTTATGTGTAAAAGATATAATTTTCTTCCCCTAGTATCTTACACTATATCTAGATAAGTAAAATTGAAAATTTCATTTTCTTTAATGTTGTAAAAGTTTCAAAGGGGTATTTATCAAATATTAATAATGCCATGTTAATGACTATGTTTAAGTAATATGGACTAAAATAATAAGAATTCAACTTTTTATACAATATTTCATGTCCATCTCTTTTTGTTTCATTCTACATAAAAATGTATGACATACATTAACCAAACTCTATATATTTTTCAAATCCATATACATTAAATTTATAGACCCAACGATGTTTCCAATGATGACCGTAGTATGATGAAAAATAGTGAAGTTATGTTTGTTGAGGAAGCGATGCACATATCTGGTTATAAGGATAGAAATCACATTTTTTTGTCAATATGTCATATTTCAACATAGTTGAATAGATATATGAGTTAGATTATACAATATTCCAAGTTATAATTCTCTATTGAAAATGGTTTGACAATAGGAGTGTAGTAAAAGTTAGTGAAATGGGATTAATGAAGGTGACATTCAGATAAAATAGCAAAAAAGATGATCCATTCATAATGGAATCACAAGTAATTTAGTTATTTTATATCTCTAACTTAGAAAAAAAAAGAGTTTCTAAATTGGGGAATGTGAAACCCCTCACACTAGTTACTTAACCACATATTATAAAATAAGAAACATAGAATTATTTCACCAATATCCATGATGAGAAATAATTCAAGGTAAATTTTAGTGGATAATATATTATTTTACATTATCTGTTTTATCTAATTTGATAAAAAAATGCTAATTTAGGAAATAGAAAAGGAGTGCTACAAATAAATAATGTGCATCAAAACAAATCTACCCCTATCTCAAAGAATGGATGGGGTAAAATTCCCTAGAGAATAGAATGGTATATATCTTAAATAAATAATAACATTATTATATGATATGAAACAACTTGTGTTTTTTAATATATAGATTGATGAATCAAAATATTCTACACTTCCATCTCACATCATGTGCTATGAAAGGAGGCCCACATATATAACGAGATTAAACTAGTTGATAAAAACACAAAACCAATATGTTAGACATGTGTAAGTATAAAATAATAGAAAATTTTAATGTTTTATAATATAATTACTTATATATAAATATTTATTATCATATGGGTTTTATAATGTTTAGACACACTAATCACAAGAAACTGTACCAAAAGAAAAATACTTTCAATGTCTTTGAAGCATCTGGAATAATATGGTTCTGTTAGAGGTGTAAGTTTTGGACTGTCTTCTAAAACATATTTTTGGAATAAAACCCTAAATAAGATAAATATTATATGATTTCTAGATTATAGGAGAAAATAGTCTCTTTGAAATATATTATTTTCTAGTCGGGTTTGGAAAACCAATATATGTGAAAGGATCAAAGAAAATCAGTTGTGTAATAGAGATCAACACATGAAAAATAAAATGACCACACTAGATTAGAATATTTCCATTCCCCTCAACAACATACCTTACCCATGTAATGAATTTTATTATTATTTTCTTTATTAAATATGAATAAACATAATATAACACTGTATTTCAAAAATTATAAATTTTAATGTGGTGTGTTATTTCTATCTATCAACACACATTCATTGCCTTGTTGTGTGGTGTACTATTTATAATATCCTGGGATACTTGATACACACCAATGGAATCCCAAAATATCACATGAGAGTAGGTATTGAAGTTTCTTAAGATCTGAGTGTTGATTTATCCATTCCACTTAGTGTTCTAGATATTAAAATGGTTAATACTATTATTGTATCTTTCATTGTGTGGTAATATAATCTTACAAATATACATAAGTTATGTGCATAACAAATTTTTTTCAAATGAAAACCCAATAAAAATTAATTAAGAAAGGTTTAAAGCATGGTATGGAAATACATAGGGATAAAAAAATGGGGAAATGGTTGTCTGGATCAAGATAATTTTGTGAATAAACCTAGAAACCCAAAATACCTTTCAGGAGTACCATGACCCTGGTATTTCCATTGCAACATATATTATCATTACAAATTGATGCAAACACCACATTAAATGAGGGATATCTATCCTATATATTAAATGAAGAAGAAATATTTAGAACTATCATTACAGATGTGGTTGGTCTTAAGATTGTAATTGAGATTCTCAGGTTTCAATGGATGGGAGTCTCAGTTGTTAGTACATACATATGGAAACAATTTATAATATATTGGTCAGGAAAATGATCTAATATTTTCATAAAAGTTAATAATTATTAATATTTTCTCAAGTAATGTATATTAAAACTGTATAAATTGAAAATCTAATGAATCATGGTTTGGATTCCTTAATCCATGTATAATTTCAACATATTACATTTAATTGGAATTGAATGAAATTGAAAAAAAAAAGAGATAAAAGATTCATTTGAGAAGAAAATTATAAATGATTGACACTTTTATATGATTTCAATTTAGGGGTAAACCTATGAAATCTAATCATATAAAATTTATTTTTATTTTTTCATTACTTATATTTTTTAGGGATCATTGGATGTTGATCACAGTCAATATGGATACTCAAAATATTTCTTTTTTTAATAAAATGCATATATTTATATCAAACCGACCACGCATGATCTAAATTGTGAATTTATAATTCATTTTAATCAACATTTTATAGAATATATTTTAAATATATGTTTCAGATTCATTTTTAACAAAAAAAATTATGATAGGGTGATCTGTAATTTATGATAAATCGTGGTATGAGGCCAATGAATGAAAATAAAAATTCGATGACTTATTTCAAATGGAAATAGATTAAGGTATTCATAGAACTATTTGACTATAAAAACGTATTTCAAAACAATTTAATTATTTTGGTAAATATTTCTACTGTGTTTTAAGATATATAACAACAAATATTATATATATTATGTTAGCAAATCTATGAAAGATATCATAAAACATTAAAATAATAGCATTTCTGAATAGAAAATTTTCAACAGTAATTAAAAATCTATTCAAAATATTTCTTAATAACTTGTTTTTATATATTTTATCATCACTAACAAGATTTCTAAAAATATATGTATTCAAAAGAAGAAGTAATTTTTTTGAGAGATGATTTGGTAGCATACATGGTGTCATAATGTTTTTTGAAATCAAATTTTGGTGATTTTCTACTATGTTATTGATCTAGAATGGGCTATGACCTTAGAGATACACTTGGGATGTGAATCATTAGTATCAGAATGCTTATATATTATTTTTTATCTATTTCTCAAGGAGAAAAATAGTAGAGGAAATTTATATATTTAGAAATTAATGAGTAGAATAAATTTTGTCAGAAAGTATATATACATCATGAAAAAGTGACTTTATTCTACTTATTTAGTATTTTTTGTCATCATTTTATCTATATTTTTTAGTTAATTTCTATATAATTTTTATCAAGTACTTTTTTTTGTCAAATTTACACATTAGTTCAAAACACACATCACATGATCAAAACCAAGATAGAAAATTCATATTTTTTTATACTTTATGACAATGATAGATGACTCAATTTTGATGTGTAGGAATTTACAGCTCAACAATCTGACTCCTCATGTTGTAAGTATGAAATGAAGTTTGTTTTTTCAATAGATAGGTGTCAATTTAAAATAAAACTCATGTCACATCACCAAAATAGAGAAAAAGTGCTAGGATTGTTTTCAATCATTATCAAGATGATCCATAATTAATATTTGATGTTTTGTAATCAACCACACATAAATCCAATACCCAATGTGGTCAGTATAGCTCGAAGTATATTTTTTCCATATAAAAGTGTCATTTTAGTGTAACCCATGTGTCACCTTCTTAAAACCAATATAATGGAATCATATTATTTATAATATTTTGGGAAAAACACCATTATTTATTTTTCACATGTAGGAATTGACTACATGCCAATCTGACACAGGAGTTGTTCAGTATGAATTAAATAATATTTTTTCAATAAAAAGGTGTCATTTTAGTTTAAAACACATTGCACATCACCATGACTAAAAAAAATATAAAGTTATTTCTAAACTTTTTTAAAATGATCCATAATTCATTTTTTAATGTGTGGGAATCAAATTTAGATCAATTTGACACCCGATGAGGTTGGTATAACTCTATGTATGTGTTTTCAAAATAAAAGTGTCATTTCAGTTTAAAACTTGCAGCACATTCTCAAAATCTAGAAAGTAATCTCATATTGTTTTAAGACTTTTAGAAAATGGTCTGTAATTCATTTGGGACATATGGAAATTGACTCAATGTCATTTTGATAGATGATGTGGTTGGTAAGACTCGATGTGTATTTTTTTAATATAAGTGTTATTTTATATTAACATGTGTATCACGTAGACAAATCAAATAAAACAAGATCGTATTGTTTTCAAACATTGGGAATAAATCAATATTTAATTTCTCAAATGTAGGAATCAATTGTACATCAATCTGACACATGATATTTTTAGTGTGACTCGAGGTGCATGTTTTCAATAGAAAAGGGTCATTTTAGTTTAAAATTCACATCACTTAACCAAAAAAAATGTGAAAATGATATTGGATTATTTTTAAACATTAGTATAGTGATCCATAATTTCTTTTTTATGTATAGGAATTGACCACATGTAATTTTGACAGACAATGTGGTTGGTAGGACTTGAAGTATATATTGTCAATATATAAGTTTCATTTCAGTTTAAAACACATATCACATTTGAAAAACCAAGAAAATGAGTTTTTATTATTTAAATAATTAGGAAAATGATCCGTAATATATTTATGATATGCAGGAATCAAATGAATGTCAATCCAACACATGATGTGGTCGTTATGACGCAAAGTAAATGTTTTCAATATAAGTTTCATTTTTGTTTAGAATTTTCCTAATATAGACAAAACCAACAACATGTTATCATATTGATTTTATATATTAGAAAAATGAGCCATAATTTATTTTTTATGTGTAGTAATCAATCCCATATCTATTCAACACCCAATCAAGCCAATATGACTCGAAGTGTGTGTTTTCAATATAAAAGTGTCATTTTAGTTAAAAACAGACATCACGTAGTCAAAACCATGAATTTTTTTTTGTTTTATTTTTTTAAAATGATATATAACATATTTTGGATTTGTAGGAATAGACTGCATATCAATTTTACACCGGATGTGGTCAATATGACTCTAAGTGTTTGTTTTCAATATAAAAGTGTTATTTTAGTTTAAAACACATATCACAAGCTCAAAACAAAAATGTATTCTTGAATTATTTACAAACATAAATAAAATGATCCATATTCTGTTTTTGATTTATTGGAATAGATTGAATACCAATTTGAGACATGATGTGTTCAATATGACTTGAAGTGTGTGTTTTTAATATAAAATTTTCATTTTAGTATAAAACATATAACAAAGACAAAAAACTGATAAAATGTGTTTTTATTGATTTAAAACATTATTAAAGTGGTCCATAAGTAATTTTTGACTAGTAAGAATTTCCCACACATCAATCTTACACCTGATGTTGTCAACATGACATGATGTTCATGTTTTTATTAAAAAAGTGAAATTTTAGTTTAAAACACACATCTAATAGATAAAACCAAGAAAATGAGATTGGATTATTTTCAAACTTTAAAAAATTGTAAAAAACAGTTTTTTATGTGTAATAATTGACCGCACATCAATATAAAAAAATATTTGACTAATATGAATCAAACTGTGTGTTTTCAATTCAAAGGTTTCATTTTAGTTCAAAACATGTGTCACATCACCAGAACTAAGAAGACGAGTTCATATTATTTTAAAATTTTAGGAAAAAATGAGAATTTATTTTTCCTGTGTAGTAATATACTTCACATAAATATGGAAAATTATGTGGTCGATATGACTCAAAGTGCATGCTTCCAATACAATAGTTCTATTTTAGTTTAAAATATGCATCAAATAACCAAAATAGATAAAATAAAATTTAATTCTTTTAAAACATTATGAAAAAAATAAATACTTCATTTTTAACATGTAGAAATTGAATTTACATCAACATGACACACAATTTAATCGATATGACATAAAGTGAGTGTATCTAATACAAAAATTCCTTTTTAGTTTAAGACAAACATCTAATATAAAAAGTCAAGAAAATGAGATTGGATTGTTTTAAAACATTAGAAAATTGATCCATAATTCATTTTTCAAATGTATTAATTGACCTCATGTCAATAGGACTGGTCATGTGGATCATATCACTCAAATTGTTCATTTAAAAAAGAAAATTTCTATTTTTGATTAAAATATACATTATATATCCAAGACCAATAAAATGAGAACATATTATTTTCAAAAAATTTTACAAAAGTCCATAAAACATTATTGACATATAAGAATTGACCACACATTAATATGAAACACAATGTGGCTAATATGACTCAAAGTATGAATTTTCAATATAAAAGTTTCATTTTATTTTAAAACTCATGTCACTATCCAAAATCAAGAAAATGAGCTTGGATTTCTTTCAAACTTTTGGATGAAAATTCATAATTCATTTGTGACATATAGAAATTGGCCACAAATAAATCTGGCACATGATGTGGTTGGTATGACTCAATGTGTCATTTTCAATATATTTGTTCCAATTTAGTTTAAAACGTGAATCACACTACCAAAAACCTGAAAATGAGATCATATTGTTTTCTCATCAATGTATATTCTATTACATAATTAATTTTTTATATTTTTATCTTAAAATTATTTAGTTAATTTGTATAGATATAATTCATGATTATGAATAAGAGATAGTATGAGAGTTGAAGGTTATTTCTCAAAAAAAATCCAATTTAATTACTCCCATATGTAGTGAGTTGTTATCTCGACAAATGATATCCAACTCAAGATAACTTCATATTTTGAACAAAAATAAATGGTGTGGCCTGTAAGAACCATGAAAAACTCAATCTAATAAATGGTTTGACTGGTATGACTCAAAAAAATATTTTTTATTTTAAAATAGAAACTTTGTGTTTAATTTATTTATTTATAGTTTTACTAACATAAGAATTTTTTATTTAAATATGTGTATTCGTGTGTTCCAAATAGGGTGGTTTTTTAGGGAACTAATATCATGACCGTGGGTCGGGGAATATTGAAAATGGAACAGTTATGTCTTTTAATGTATGTGATAATTTCTACTTACTCATATAATGGTACAATCCAATGGTTGAAATGTATATAATATAGTTTTTTTATTGGCCTGGCTCAGATGATAATGTATCCCCTATTAAGATACGTAATTCCACATCATTATCAAGAATTATAATTTCCTTCTATTTTCAAAAAATATTCGCATCATATTTTTAAATCCAGTATATATAAAATATTATAACATAATAAAAAAGTATAATAATAAGGATAAAAAATAGGAAAAATTAATTTTCTATTATAGGAACTGACTGACACATCCTTATTATGGCAAGACTTCCACTTGGAGTCTTGATTGATAACTCCTTTATTATGGTTCTAGGGAAATATCTATTTTTCATGGAAAATAAGGAAGATATAAAATAGTGAGTAATTCCAAAATAAAATATATAATTAGCTAAATTTGAGCCTATGATTAAATTACAGGCCACCATATCTTTGGGAACCTCAAAATCAATTGTTTTGATTTCATAAACATGGCCTTGATACCATCACCCTTTTGAGTAACATTCCCTTGATGCATGGTAAAATCATTTTCATAGAGCCCCATATCCATACTATAAAATCATTGAACATTGGTAGATTATTTAATACTCTATAAATCAGGATCATGATGACCCTTTTCTCCATAGTTGAAGTAAAATTTTATTCTTGGAAATCATGTTCCATAGTGGTTATTTCCATATTTATTACAAGTCAAAAAAATTAACCTTTCATTGTTCTTTTTTTCGTACTTTCCTGAAGTTCTCATTAACCCTATTCTTATCTTTGTATGCTTAAAAGTAAAAATACATGGATAACTCTTAATATATATTTATAAAACATAATACTATGTAGTTATATAATGAGAAGTTTTGGGAGACTATTTATCTATAAAGGATTTCATTTATCTCATTAATTAAATGGTAAATCTTACTTTATTGATTATGTGCATAGTCTACAATATGTCTTGATAACCTTGTAAATTTTTCTTCATACTTAGCATCAATTTATTCTTCCTTTTGTCTTAGACTGTGGAATAATCTCTCCATAGTCACTTATTTCATGCGATGAAAATATTTTTCCAAGAAAAATACCTTCAAATAATTTCACCTTATGTTTTATATTTCTTCCACATCATTATTTTTTTGAATTAATGACCACAGCTGATTTTCATCCCTTGGGAGATGGTGAAATTCTTTGATAATATTTTCTCTTTAATTACTTCTCAATGCATGGAATATATTATCAAAGGAACTTATCCATTGATCATCTGGAAATTAATTTTTTCCCACTGAATGTTGGAGGTTTATAATGCGTGAAACAGTCTAATATTGTTTGAACAAATTTTTTATTAGCGGGATTCTCTATATGAGCAAGGTTGTTGGTTATAACCCTAGTCAGCTTCTCTAATATAGTTATAATCTTTTCACCTCCAACTGCATCTCCAACTTCAATATCATTCCTAGGAGTACAACCTCAATATGCATTGATATGGTTTCCATTCCTTCCACTATGCACCATTTTTAAATAATTTCATACACAAGATATTATCATAATATTATTAAACATAATGAATAATTTCAAAACATATAAAATACGTGATGTATCTATAAATTTTGTTCAAATATAATCATAGAATTATAATCTCGGTATCATTGGGAATATTATTAATATTTTCAAATCTTTCATATTATTGGTAAGTAAAAATTTAAATTACACCAAGTATATCCCCCAGTAGTGTCAAACTAGGTGTGTAGTAGGGGAACACTCATCGCGCACATAAATGATGTGAAAGATATTCTTAACCAACTCTTTTTGGGGTTATTACCACTTAATTCATCTATTTCAAAGCCATTCCCACTTTTAGTATCTATATATTGATGTATTTCTCAAAAAACCACATAATCTCTACCCTAACAAAAACATTATGATATTATTCTATAATTAGATATATGATCAGATTCTTTCCATAGGGTTATGTTCCCTAATATATATTTTCCTATACCTGGTTTCCAAGTTTTTTACTAAAATTATTTTGATATGAATTATAATACCACAACTATATTAACCTAGAGTCGGTGGTTGTTTTACAACATTGTAACAAGAACAAGGGATCACATCCGGAATGACTGGATATTTTATTAGTTTTGAGAGGCTAGATACATAGTTCAATTTCACATTACATAAGAAAAAATGAAATATAATACAATATGTTTTGTGAAAAATAATATCAATTCCTATATAAAATTTATGATTTCATTCATAGATACCTTTTTCATATCATGAGGAAATGAAAACATAATAAAGGGTGAGATCAGGTACTCAGTAAGGGAAAGCATAAAAAAAAAGTTATCCCAAAGTAAATAAAAAGTAAATAATGTATATAAGAAAAAAATAATAACAAAATATGTAATATAACTATTTCCATAATATAGGACTAAACCCATGGATAACATAACAACATATATAATAACATATATAATAATTATTATTTTCCTAATGATTTAATTCATAATTCCATCCATAAAAATATTACTTTCATAGAATAGTGCCAAGACAACATATATAAATATGTAAGGAATAAGATAAATATGAAAAATATCTTGTCTAATAAGACATATTGTTGTATAAAGGGGTTAATAGTAGTCTCTTCCCATTACATACAGGTTCCAATGAATTCATCATATAAAAGGGGTGAAACATAAGCAACGTAAACATTTGTATTAGAAATATAGCATATGAAATGTTAATAACTACCTAATCAATAAACAAAATCATGATACATCCAGAGTAATATGTTGAATGGTATGACAATATTTCATACTCAGTACAACATAATATTCACCAAATAATTTGGACATAGATGAATATACATTAAAATGATCACTGGAATATTTCTTGAAAGAAATACCATTTTTGTTTTGAAATAAATTATTCAAAACAAAAATATTTCCAAAATATTAATTGAAAAATTATTTTAAAGGAATATTTTATACTTTTGAAGTAATATGCAAATCAATTAGTGTTTAGGATGGTATAAAATTTAGTCTATTCTGTATAAGGTAAATAACATTCCTTTCACACCTATATTAAAAGGTCTAAAGTACCTAGTTTCAAAAACAATAATATAATTAATTTTTAAATGTTTTAGAAAGTAAAAAAAATATTAAAAATTTGTTTAATAAATTATTGTAGAATATTAAAAATATTATTCTAGATATTTTAAGGTAAATATGGACATAGACCTAAATGATTCCCAACTAGGTAGGAAAAAGGTCAATTTTCTTTAAAACAATATTCTGGTATCTTGAGTACCAAATGAGATAAAAATGAATGGAAACCATGAAATTTATTGAAATATTAATATATTAATAAAATTTATTGTGTTTAAATAAAATATATCAAATATTTTTTCTAACAAAGACTTATGAAAAAATAATCCTGAATAATGATGATATTGTAAAATATACCCTTACCTAAAGTCAAACCTATGTTATAAGTGATTTTTCCCTAATTTATAATAATTTAACATTATTATAACTATATAAAATAACCATATTAATACTTCTAATATCATATATAATCCAATTAAAACATTTTATACCCCATTTATCAAATATTGTTTATTAAAATATTCATTTTTGAGTGTTAATAGTTTTATTGTTCATGTAGGTTTCGGTTCGTAAGTTTTGATCCTTGTACTTTGATCATGGTTACATGATATCTATAATGATAATAATTATATAGATATAATATATATATATATATTCATAAAAGGTAGAGGTAGAAAATTGAATTACATTGTTCATGGAGATGGTAAGCCATATGTACGCCTGAACTCTATTTTCAATTTTAGACAGATAGAATGAAATAAGGTGACTAGTAATTAACCTTTAAAAATTCATTATTATATCATATATATCATATATATTCATTAAAACAATATTTATTACAACCCATATTAAAATTAAATGAAAAACACTTCTCATTACTTTGTGGAAGTGGTAGTCCACAAGTTTTCCGGAGTAGTGTTATCTTTTTCCCATATATTGGAAGGTAAGAAGGTATATGTGATATTATAATTAAATAAGTATAATTATTTAATAAATATAATATATATATATATATATATATATTAAATCCATCATTATATCCATCCATGAGAGTATGGGATAGAAAAAAAATACATCACTTCATTAGGCAGTAGTCTGTCGTACACATGATCGACAGTTTTGTTTCCTATTTGATAGAAGAGTATATGGATAAATATTAATACATCAAAATAAAAAAAATTATTATATTTTTGATCTTATTTTTATTGTATTTTAATTATTAATAAATAATTTAATGTGGTAAAATAAGAAGTAAAAAAATAAATACTTTGAGGAAGATGATTACCTATTCCTAGAATAACATCTTTTGGAACTCTTATTTAGAACCATATGGTTAGTATTTTTGGAGAAACAAACATCACTATAATGTTAATAAGGATGTTAGGGAGATATTGGGGTAGGTTTTGGTCGAGCTATATGGCTGAAGATGTGTTAAGGAGTGAGGGGAGGTGGTTCCCTTTTATAAATAAGGTAAGTGGAACACTTATAATTCCTCATAGTTTTAAAATAATTCCAAGTAACTTTATTTGAAAAAATCGATAAATAAATTTCTTATATTAGAAGTTGATAAGGGTAGGTTAAAAATAAAACCAACCAATATGGCCTAAAAAAATTTATGTCATTTTAATTTTTATGTTTTTAGGTTAACCCCTAGTTAAACCTGTTTTAGCCTTAACTATTGTAATTAATTTTTTACTATTTTTGTTATTAATTATGAACAAAAAATGAAATTATTGAATATTATGAATTATGCTTATTGTAAATACAGAATAATTTTTTTAAAAAAATTAATTCAAATATGTTTAAAATTTTAATCTAAAAATAAATCTGTAGATCGTGTTGAAAAATGGGTTTTCAACAAAATGAATTTTTCAACAATAAGATGGTATTATATTTACTATATGAATAGTAATAAAAAATTATATGGATTTAAATTAATATATTTAGATATATAATCTTTCAATTTCATATAAATCATTAATCATTAAATATTATTTTAATTATTTAATTTGTAAATACATAATGAATTTAAAACTATATTTTGGGAAAATATCCCTTTTACCCCGAAATGATCTTATCTTTATTCCTATTAAATTGTTTGTAAATACATAGACTATTCTAAATATTATTAAATAATATTATAAATAAAATTATAATATCTTAACAATATATTTTGAATTATTCATAAAAGTTTAATTCTAAGGTAAATTTTCAAGAAATCATTCAAGGATTATATTGACTTGGTAAAATTAAAATCATCATTTATCCTATCAAATTAATATATTTTTCATACCCTGAAATATCAAAATTTTGATTTTATTATAGTTTTATTGAAATATATTTATCACTTTTGATAATTTAATATCTAGTGTTACATTGATCATAGATCCCATCTCTTATTTTGAAGGTTATACCTATGTGAACAAATATATATTGTTTATAAATACCATAATCAACCAAAACCATGAGAAAGATTTATTAAATAACACCTAATTAAAAAATTAATGCCTAAAATTCCCTGAAAAAATATACTTCACAATGTTATAAAGGATAATATGCACTCATATAGTCAGTTTTTTTTATCAAAATAGACACTACTGGAAAAATACCCTATACCAACGGTTTTTAACTGTTGGTATAGGTCCCTAAACCATTGGTATAGGCTATACCAACGGTTTAGAGGACCGTTGGCAAGTAAGCTGTGACAATAGGTCTAGACCAACGGTTTTGGGAAAACCGTTGGTATAGGGTCTATACCAACGGTTCTGAAAACCGTTGGTCTACGTAATTAAAAAATCTATACCAAAGGTTCTCAAAACTGTTGGTATATGTATTTCAAAAAAGAAACATCCGGTGGGATTTGATCCCAGGACCTCTAGTTTATAACGGAATGACTTAACCACTAACCTAACATGACTTTTGTTAACATAACTTCATAAATATATATATGTATTGTTCTAATTATTTTAAATTTTGATTTATATAATGTTCTCCATAGGTAGATTCCAAAAAAATCAAAGGACCTTTCCAAACGGTTTTGAAAACTGTTGGGAAAGGTGTTGCTTTTTTGGGTATTCTGTCCAAAGGTTGAATTGTGGACACCCTTTCCCAATGGTTTGGGAAAACCGTTGGGAAAGGGTGTCCAGAATTCAGCCTTCCCCAACGGTTTGGCCAAACCGTTGGGATAGGCTAACATTTCCCAACAGTTTGTCCAAACCATTGGGAAAGGTGGCCAAAAAATGGGCTTTCCCAATGGTTTGGCCATACCGTTAGGAAAGGGTACCTATACCAACGATTTGTACAAACCGTTGGTATAGAAGCATTGGGAAAAATAATTTTTCCAATAGTGAGATGTACAAGGATAAAAACATGATCTTCTCATATGTTGAAACTTCTTTTAAGAATAAACCTCCAAAATTAAATAAATGTGTCTTTAAATATTTAATTTATAATGTACGGTTTGAAAAAACCAATCTTTAACTCTCATTTCATGCTAATACCATTATGCATAAATCATTATTCTTCTGGAAAACCCAAGACTTTGTATAGGTTTAAAACATTTTTGAAACAACACCATTATGTCAAGATTATTTCCCTAGTCATACTGTTATCTTTATGAAAGTTTTGATACTACCGTACTATCATCCCAAATGTTCAATCTCAAAGATAAAATCTTGATAGACTCACTCTTCATTTATGTCTTTATCTCTAGATATTTAACTTCATGGCATGAGGTTCCTATTACATGAGCATAACTGTAGGGAATAAGGTCTTTACCATATAAAAATTAAACAAAATAAAATCTTTAAATTAATATATAAACATAAAATTCATGATATATTTCCCTCTCAAAGTTTCCTAACATGTATAATTTATCATCACTATCACTGGAAATTTAACTGTATAGAACATTATCATATATAGAATACATTAAATTGAATGGAATTCCTTTTTTACATGGAATCATAGTATGTTTAATGTTTTTACATGGGGATTTTTTTCCCTTATCGCATGGATTAAATAAGTAAGTCCTTTATTCATGAAAAGCTATGAATCCTTTTTCTCATAGTTTCAAAATAAAGGGCCCACTTTTATATAAGTTTAGTATTCACTATTTATATATCATCAAAATGTGAAACATCAATTCACAGTGAAATGGTTTTGATTCCCATTAATCAATATATGTAAGAAACCTCATTAGGATCCTATTATAACAATGACTAATTCTATCTATTTTTGACACCTTCAGACACAGATTAATGGCTGGAGAGACCATGAATAAAGGACCATGTGAATGTCATACATACACATGTTCATGGGTATATAACCCAAAACATGATGTTATATGTACATGATGAAAACATGTCCTTTTATGTGTGATGATCCCATCGAAAAAATTCACATTTATTTAATTAATTTACATGCGTTCATTGGTGATGATCCCATAAATGATGTAAAATGTACACTATAAGACTATGCATACTTATATATTGTGATCCCATGGAAATTTCCCATTTATTTAATAAATTTACACGTCTTAATTAGTGATGAGCTCATAAATTATGTTCCATGTAAAATATGAGAATGTACATATCTATAGATTATGATCCAATGGAAATAGGGACCTGGATGTGTCGATCATACACATGATCATCATCTAGTTCTCTTTAAAGGACTCTTCATTCCTCTTGTTCTCCAGGTGACCGCCCTTTGGATAATATTCCATTTACATGATGAGCATGGAATACACCTTCATAAAGTACTCCCTTAGTGAAATATTATTTCTAAAATTTAATAGGTGATGATCCTAGGTAAGGAATTTTGTGATTATAAAGATAAAAAACACAATTATCTATAGGTTTTCCCTAATTGATATCCTCATTTATCCCATTAAATGGGTGAAGAGGTAGTTTATGGTCACATGAATATAATATGCACACCTATCATTAGGTTTTTTCCCAAAGGAAACCATCTGGTCCCAACTATAGGTGATGTGCCTATGGAAAAAAATTCTTTGTGCATAAAAATTCTATAACCATCCATCTCTTTATACTCTCTAAAGGATACCTTTATAAATTCCTCTATTAAATTGAAATACAAAGAAACTTCCTCATGAATATAAATTTTATATTATCCTCCACACGACAATAAATTATTAACTTTATTCTTGTATACATTTACACCCTAAATCATCATACCTAAACTTCTAAAACAATCTTAAGATGCCTTATTACATATCATATGGATATTTCATTTTCTATGATAGTGTCAGAACATGAATTTCACTCAATGCATTTATTAATGGAATTAGCCCAACTAAGGCGGTAAGTGAATTGATTAACTGATGAATATAATAATGTAATCAATAAATATTTCATGAATAATATTTAAATCAATAAAATATTTTTATATGTGAAAATATTCTTCATTATTAGTTGTTCTAATATCCCATCCTCTCAATTTTAATGAACAAAACATTGATAGAAATAGTAACACTATATTTTTTAATGATAGAGAAATATTCTCAATAGAAAAAATAGTTTTTAAAAAATATAAATATTGTATTATTTAAAATTTTAGATAGAAAATACTAAAAAATAAAAAAAAATGCTATACATTTGAGAAAATATAGATTTTTAACATAAATATGTTTTATATTTGTTGAATAATGTTTCTTCAATATTATCTGAATCCAATTTTCAAAAGGATTCAAATGAAAATGACATGAGAAATATTTTATTTTCTTTATAAGTTAAATTATTATATGAAAAAACTACTATGTAAAACTAAATATTATTTTTCTTATATAATAATTGTACACCAAAATTTCATATAAACATATATATTTAATCTATAAAATACAAGATATAATTGTTTAATTTTATAATTGATCAAAAATTATATCAATTATAAAAATTATCATTTAATAATAATTCGTTAAACCAAATTTTTATATAAATTAGTTTTATATATTGATGACTACAAATGCCATTATTTACACTAAGAACACTTAATTATCCAACTATAAAAAATTTAAATTCTATAACCTGAAATTGTAAAATCACGAGAAAACAAAAACAATTAATATTAATGCACTATAATAATAATAATAATTGCATAATCAATGAATCAACTAAATAAATAATTAAAAACAAAAAAATAAAAATATACTTTTTGATTTATTTTTAAATTCAATAAATAAAATTTTTTAACTCATTGAAATTTATTTTCATAATTATTAAAATATAATTGAATCATAATTTTAATCCAATTATGTATAAAAATAATATATTGGCTTACTAATAATATAAAAAAATAAATGACTTTGAGATATCACATAAAAACCATCATAAATATTTAATTAAAAGTATAAGAATAATGATATTTTAATGAACTCTAAAATTTAAATCTATTTATACCCATATAATAGATAAAATTAAAAAATTATAAAAAAAAATTCAAATTTTATTTTAATACTGTTGTTTTATGTTATTTTTAGGGGTGTTTTCATTCCACATGTCTTTATTTCAAAGGAATAAATTTATTAGAATTGGTTTTGGAAGGAGGATCACTTATGTGAATCAATTTAAATTTTTAACCATTATCTTTTATGTTAGTCATATTATGTATTTACTTTTTATTATCGTAAGGGATAAAAAAATAACTTCTAAAAGGGTTTCTAATATGACCAATCTAATTTCATATAATTTTATTTTCATAGACCCTAAAATCTTATAGCTTACAGATCATCCAAGAATTTATTTCTATGTATGGATTTCATTTCCCTTAATTTTGGATTTGAAAATATTTTGGATTATAGTCTTCTCAAACCAGTGAGAAATGAAACATATGAAAAATTGAAGAGATTAATATTAATCAACTTTCTTCATCAGCTATTTAATTAAAGTTAAATAAAATACAGCAATTTGGGTAATGTGATTCAACTTTTTTATATTTTTATAATTTAACCAATAAATTAACAAAATATACTTATTTGTAATGTGATGTTGTCTAAGATTAAATTTTCAATTCATTATGAACTTATATTAGTTTTATAATCATGTTTTATTATATTGTATCTTCAACACTCTTCTTTATTAGGGACATATGATTCATCTTTATTTATTATTCACATATAAAAGAATCCTTTCATTTTTTCATATCATTTTTTTCAAATAAAATATCCTTGAGGTAGTTAAAAAACATATTAAAAGTAGTGTATTTATTATTATAATAATATAAAAACTATTCTATATTAGATTGTAATGAAAAATAGAATGAAATTTATTTTTTTGAATTATTTATATTTTATTTCAATGTATGATATTTAAATTTTAAATAATAAATATTGTAAATTATTCCTCCATCGATTATAATAATAATTTAGTGATTTTAATCCTTATACACATAGATGAACACATCTAGTATGATGAAGAAATTCATTATACAATATATGATCTTTATAATTATATGTATATACTTTTTTATAGCAATTTACATCTAGTGAATGAACTCTTATGGTAAGATGCACAAATTGATTCCAAAATGTACATGCATGTGTTATGTTCATGTGAAATATATTGCTGTATAAATGTTTTTATGATCATTGGGTAATAATTTATGATCCATTTTTAAAACATTGGGTTTCTATTTAAGGAATAATGTACCGCAAGAGGTGGTGAATCAAGGTGGAAACAAATTTATTCAACTTCTTTAAATGATATCTGATATCATATGTTTTTCCCATGTTTTAGGTAACTATTATTCAATCATTTCAAAATTTAATAAACATAAATATATAAATAGTTTATATTCACATGTATAGGAATATTTTATTTGGATAAATGAATTTGGGAATCATATAATGACCAATAACATTAATAAATTAATTACGGTGCTATTGAGTATACAAATTAAGAATTCAAAAATTAAAAAAATATTCTTGTTTCAATTTATGGATTTATATTGAGTGATTTATCATTATTAGTGCCTTTTAGAATTTTTAATTTATTGTTTTGAGATGG
Organism: Viscum album; assembly: GCA_963277665.1. NCBI lineage: Eukaryota > Viridiplantae > Streptophyta > Magnoliopsida > Santalales > Viscaceae > Viscum > Viscum album. The sequence goes on from OY728150.1 coordinate 688,991,208, forward strand.
TGTGATAGGTATAAAATATATTAATTATAATTTGGAGTTTTAATTTGATGTAAATTCAAAAGAGATTGTATTATCATGTTAGAGGGTACCCAGCTATATTCCACTATGTTGTCAGTGTGAAAACAAGGAGTGTGTACCCACTATAGTTCCATAAAAATTTCTATAGTATTTTATTATAATTATAACATGCCAAAAAATTGCCAGTTGAGGACTATAAAGGAAGTAGTGGTTCATGATTTTATTTAAAACTCTGGGAAATATGGTCTTCCTCTCCTTTAATTTTAATAGATTTTTGGTTTATTTCAATGTATTTGTCTCAAAATTAGTAAAATTCGTGGGGAGGGATCCCTTTACTTTTCATTCTCATAACCTTCATTCCTTCTTTAACCAAGACATTTATTACGGATTTCACTCACCAAATTGAGATAAATATGCCCAATTTTATTCTCTTTTCTCTTCCTTTATTTTTATCTAATTCTCTTTTGTTAGGATAGGAATTTTATAATGTGTTTTATTTGAAAATTTTAAATTCCACTATTTATTAGAGAGGTTTTATTTTTATAACCTTTTACTAGTTCACCAAGACTGGTCTAATGTTATACGAGGCCACATCCATTCCTCACTATATACAAAAGGTTGTTTAGTAGAAGTGGGGGCCTAAGTCATGAATTTGCGATACCATACCCTTTATTTTAGGTATCCAAAAATCATAAATATAGAAAAAGTAGTAGTAATATATAAAAAATTATAATGGAAACATAGTGGAAGCCAAATGTTAATAATATCACATGCAATGTCAAAATAAATTACAACCGATCAAACATCAATCTGAAAAAAATCCTCATATATTTGGAATTAAAAAATGTGATTAAAATTTAATAAAAGAAAAAAAGAGATACAAAATAAAAACATCTAAGAGTTTTTCCTAACATTGAATAAAATCTTAAACTAGATCCACCTACTCAACATCTTGAAATAGTGACATTTCCATTAGTCGAATCCATGAAAATAAATTATGCATGCGTACTGGGGGTACCCATATAGGGTGTGAGTAATAAAACTAGTAAGAAACCACTGATTTGTCCTTAACTTAAGTTAGATAGATATATGGGAGTGTATGCACTAATATAAATTTATAAAAAACATATATATATATATATATATATCGGGTCATCTTGAACTAACCAAGCTACCACAAACCCTGACAAAGATTTCTTCATCTCAAATCCAGAAGGAAGTGTCAATGCATTCACAAATACATACCATAAACTGAGTGGTACGTTTCCTCTCAAGTTATGATCCCATATCTAGAACTAAACCATCCCTTCTCACTCAGGGGAGGTCACACATCAAGGTCCTAGACCACACCCTCTCACTTAGGTTTAGTCTCACGTTAAGTCACGAACCAACCCCTCATTCTTAGGGGATGTCACACATTGTTTCCTAGATGAAAAAATATCACCCAATAAAGGTTTCACATCATCATCTTAGGGGTCAAACCACTCATTATAGGTATACTTAGTATCCATGATCTCGTGTCATCACATTTTTACATCCTCTCACCCAATATACGGTTTCAACCATCAGTAAAAATATATAAATAAATATATAATTAGAATAATGGATAGTCAATAATTTCCAAATATTCATCCAAATCCTAATAGTATATCCCAAGTGTAAGAACACCATAAGGATAGCTCATAGGAATCTCCTAATATAACCCCTATAAGTTACCCATAATAGTCATATTCATGCACCCAAAACCTTCAAAATTAATTTCTTCATCACCCAAACCCATATTCCAACCCATTAGAAAAACAAATCCTTAATCGATCATGAAATACTCACTATGGGATCAATTTTACAAAGAATATATCACTAAACCTAATCACTCTAAGAGGAATGGTTTGGAAACAACAATCCAAATTACCGATATCTATGCTATAAGGGGTTAAATACTTTCATACAAACCCACCTATATTATTTGATACAAAAAATAAGAACATTACAGAACCAAATCATGAGTACACATTAATGTTAGAAAATATAACCACATAAAAGTTCCATAACATTGAAGGGTATTCCTACCTCAATTGTATGGGATAAAACTTTATAATCCCCTCCTTTTGATCAAATATTCCACTACAAAAAACCATAAAATCAACCCCAAAGTTTACTCAAAAAGTAAAAAAAAAGAAACTATGAATGAATGGTATATCTGGGTAATAGATGAAATTAGACATTCCAAGAGTAAAACACTAGAACCAATGACACTTAAAAAAGGATATATTTGGGGAATGAGTATCTTAAGAAGCCAGGGAAAGATCTAAAATCAAGTTGAGTTTAAGTGGGGGTTTATTGAGAGTGATATGGGAAAGGGGGCCTAATGTTAAATTCTATATATACCATTTGAAAATATCTCAGTAGGTATGTTTCATCATGGTCCTATGAATCACAACAACAAAAACCATAATATAGGTATAAATATTCTGCAACCCACTATTACAACATTACCCTTGGACTTTAACTGCAATGGATTGCACCATATTAATTAATTGTCTATATAAATTTGTTATGTTTTGGTATAACTTAACATTAGACTGACATGTCACGACTCTTTTTGTTGGATATTGACATTCTTCCTATTGTCAAATCATAGAATCAAACCATCACTAACTCCCTAAATCCCGATAAAGAACCAAATCCAACACCTTAAGCATCCAAAACTCAACATAATATATAAAATTAAAAAAAACACCTTGAAATTTTCAGGTTATTACAAACTCCCCATCTAAGGGATAATCATAACCAAGAAGTGTCTCAAAGGATCTAGGTCGAACAGATCTAGTCACTAGGTCCATATATCTCATTCCCACTCTTATATATACTCTTGGATATGATCATGCTAGCATAATGAAAAGATAAGTATAACACTCATTCTTAATATAAACTTCTCAATATGGTCTATAATATGCATCAACAACTCCTCAAGTGACACATACTACCCCTACTTGACATCATCATTTTCGATCATGTCTGCTTAATCTGAAACATACTTCCATATCACAGACATAAAAAGAATATTAGACATACAAAGATTTCATTGAGGAATATTTAGCTGATAATTAACATCCCTAATCAACTCTATAATCTTAAACAGACCAAAAAACAATGTTTAAGCATACCTTACTTAAAAAAATTTCAATGTCATTACTAAGTCGATACCTATCACAATATCTAATAGCTCCTAAAAACTACTGAAGTTTCCATATTCAATTTATATAAAATAGATTCCTTATCTAGGTAGTAACCAACTACTTCAAGATAAACTAAAATCATTTGGAGTTTTCCTACACTAATCTCAATATGACCATTGTTGACTCACCTTCCTCTAACAAACACATAATAAAGAAAAATACCCTACTATATAGTTCATAAAAGGGAGCCATATACATTTAATAATTGATTAATTTGTTATATGAAAAATATTATAGGGATAAATAAATATCCCAATCACCCCCAAAATTGATCACTCACATCCTAATCATATACTAGAGTATCTATATAATCTTATAAATAATCCCATATATCCATTTCTGTTATATTTTAATCAACCTCAATTGTGATACCTGAAATTATATAATCCCTTATAGAATATTGACAAGATATAAGCATTTAAGTATAATACTATACTCATAGGTTCATCATTAAAACTCACTCTCACTCATACATATAACTATCTTAGATCTTCCAATAACTGAGACTATCAAATGGGAATTAAGTGTCAAATCTTCATTAACTAGTATACTACCACCCATACTATATCATGGCCTGATGCGTAAATATGTAGATCTATGCCTATTTCCATGGTAACCTCATCCCACATTCATACTGGAACTATTTGCAGATAAATTAACCAACCTGGTAACTGAAGCTCCACCTTTACCTTAAAACTGTTAAGGCAATGAGTAGAAAACCCTATGATTTCTTTTTTTAGCCATAGGAAATGTAAATTCTATAAATGGGGAGTGAATCACGATATATCATCATTTTAAAAACAACACATTACAATGATCTTTCTCAATTATTATTTGGATAACTCTTCTTTGTAATTCCCTAACACAGATCTCCGAAAGAGTATATGTGTGGGGGTCATCACATAAATTTAGGTGTACCTCCATGTATTGCAGAGGATTCCAACTAGTGGTGAGGGTATAAATAAAATGGAGAGACTGTGAACTATAAAATAAGGCCTGAGGGTAATTTCCTTATCAACTAAAAAATTGACATGATCTATATAAATGATGGACATCTCAAAAACCTATAAAAATTGGGATTCAAGTGGACCATCATAGTCTAGAATAGAGTAATGTAAATAGTATATATGGTATATCAAGAACAAAATAAAAACAAAAATAGTAGAAAATAACAAAAAAAAATGAATCATATAAAAAATTACACACTTTCCAATATATGTTGAATAAAAACTAAAATTAAACTAGCCTTTACCTCAACTCACATAATTATCTTTTTGAATCCCCATCCTCCCTGACCCACTAACTAAACCATGTTTCTAGCTCCAATCAATACCAATTACCTAAGTGGAAAGAAGAATTTATACCCACACACATAAAAAATCATATCGTCTTCATAGGTATGGGTGAGTCGAACAACCTAGTAAGAATCCCCAATGCCTCAACAATATTGACTACTATTATGATCAAGTGGGTGTTCATGTTGTACATATATTAGGAGATCATTCATTCCCATGTAGTAAACCCGCCAAGAAAATATAACACACAATTTATAAAAATAATAGCATAAAATTCAAGTCATTGTGTACTAACTAGGCCACCATAACACCTAATCATACCTATTTCAGGTATATTATAAGAGAAATATAGTCACCTTATATCACAACGCAACTCATTATTAAAATCTGTAATGAGTTTGTCTAGGCAATTTTTAACAAACATAAGGCATTATATTAATATTGAGTTAAGTATAAGTATTAACATTACATATTCATAAAGATAATTATTTACTCATATATGTCAGATATCATGAATAATTCTTTTTCCTATCCATCCATGATAAAAATTTATATTATCATCAATATAGGTAGTTAAATAGACCCAAACAAGAACATCATGTAATCTCTTTATGAGTATGATTATGATGTAATTTTACGATAATATCATTATGTATAAGTATAATAATATATTATACTTATACATAATGTGATAAATTATAATTGGGATGATATATAGGAATAAGATAAATGAAAAAGAAGGATAATAGGTCATTACTTACAATGAAGTAATTGTTTCTTCTCCTAGAATCCTTCTCATGTTTGAAGGAATTGGGGAATTGTTTTGATACCGAAAGCTACCCAAAATGGTGAAGTATTATTAGGTATTAAATTAGGGAAATTATTGTAAATAATTAAATGGTAATATTTGGGTTTGATTGGGTAGATATAGGGTTATTTATAAGTGATAAGGGGTTTCATTTTTGTAAATAATCATACCTTAATGTGTAAGGAATTTAATGCCTCATGCCAAGAGGATCCAAAGTGGAAAAATAAAATAAAATAGATAATTTTAGGTTTATAATTCCATCATAGACCCATTTTCAGATGATGTTTCGTGATATTTTATGACTTTACCTATAATTTTAACACTTTTAACTCATTTTACAATTTTCTATGGTAACTCACATTTACCATAATAACATATGTTGTCGCCAAAAAATTAAATTGAAATTATTAATGAATTTTTGAATAATTGTTTTTAATGTTAAATCCATTTTATTTAATTCAATTACTAAAATTTATATAAATTATTTTTTATAATATAAAATTTATATTCCAAGGACATATTTTTTAAAAAATATATTTATTTTTAAGCACGGTAAAAGATTTTTACTCAGTCGTAACAAATTAATAATAATTATATGAATAGTAATTTATTTTATTATATATTTACTTAATAAATTTCATTAAAATCATCATAAAAAGTGAAATTTTTTATTTTTTTTATAAAAATACTTAAAAGAATGAATATATATATATTTGGAAATTATTTATTTTTTTAGTTAAATGATATTATCTATATTAAAACATATTAGTAATCAATTAATGAATTTTTATTCTTTTTTTATATATAAACCACATTTAATTAAATTCTATAATCCAAATATGAGATATTTTACTTTTAAATATAATCATATAGTATATAATAAAAATAATATTTTTAATTACAATATATTTATTTAGACATGAAAAATTATATTTTTATTCATTATATTTACATTAATATTTATTATATATTATTTACATATTTTAATTATCATTACTTATATTTCACCAATTCAATTTGTTGAAATCATTCTTTAAAAGTAATAATCTCATTAAAAAATAAAATTTCTTGAAACAAAATATTTAAATAAAAGGTATTTTCACACATGAATTAGTATAGTTTTATTATATTAAAAAATATTTTATTTTAGTTGAAATAAATTTTTTATAACACAAATATATATATTTATATTTAATATATAAGTAAACTTTATTTATATCAACCATATACTGATAACTCTGAATTGGTAACATGTTTACGTTTATTAATTAATCCCTCACAATTTTAATTATCTCTTACTAATGAAAATAGTTAAAGGCATTCATAAGATAGACATAATTGAAGATATAATTTTTAATGAAATGTCAACCTAACTATCCCATGAAATATTAGAAAACTCGTTTTTCCTCAAAATGAGAATATATTTAGATTTTTATTTGTCTCAACCATTTGGGAAAAATATTCTTCCTTAGTTGCTTATATGACATAGTTGTTTATAGAGACATGACTTGTATAACTTCTGTATTATGATTTTATTTCCAACCAAATGAAAAAATAAATTATATATAATCATGATAATGTCCAATAGAATAAAATAAAACCATCATATAAATTTAAAATATCTATCTTAAGAGATCTTAGTCTATGAAACCTTCATTTTAACCTATCACATATTGGTTTCAACAATGGTACATTCAATTAATATATGATATTTTTGGTTTATATAAATACTCTTTCAATTTAACCTAGTTTCCCATAAGTTTTATAATCTTAACAACAATATCCCAAATCCTAAAAATAACTAAACTCTACTGTGAAGTCTACTGAATTAACACAGGAAAATAATTTATATAACTTACATAATTTCCATGATTAAACAATACTTCTCACAAATTAGACACACAATCTCAAACCCCAAGGGTATAGTTACATTTGAGAATTGCTATATAGAAAAATTATTAAAAAGTATTCCTTCAGTATATCCAATGAAATTCACTGCACAGGACTTCATCATAATCATATTCTAACATATAGATTTTTTGGAAATTAGAAAACATACAGAGTGACCTTAAATGATATGTATGTAAGAACATATCAATTATTCATATGGTAGTAGACCATAAGAATGTGATAAAACATTAACATTGGAAAAAACATGATTAAAATGATCATGGAATCATAATAGTTGTCTATAAGGCTATATAAAATAACATAGATCATTAAATAAGGACATATAACCTCAAAATAATCATCAAGAAATAAAAAAGTACCATATGATATGAATGTGGAAGCATGGGACAATAATCATTAGCCTTGTAGAATAACATATTTAAATAGATTGTTATAGTAATGTGGCGCACAAACGTAAACATATAAAATTAATTCATCTTCCAAGGTTCACTTCTAAGACCACCATAACATAGTGGGAATAGATCCATGGCATGGTGGATGGGGTTGACATCCCATTCCCTTAAACATAGTTTATTGGTTTCACTCCATAGTCCTTTACATATCATCTAATGAGATATAAAGCTTTACCCAATGTATTAAGGGACATATAATTCTATTATGTCCCATCACATAATGAAAAACAATTCATATATGTGTCATATGAAAGCATTCATAGTTCAATCATGTCTTAAATAACCCATGAAAAAATTGAGTTCCAAAAGAATAATCATATATCAGGAAAATGAATAAAATAAAGAAATAAATTGGATGACTCCATTGAAATATATCGCTAGCGAAACATAAGAAAAATTAAAGGTTGTTGATATGGCTTTAAAAATCGATATAAGAGAATTAGAATATTTTTTTGAAAATCAGAATAAATATCATTTAAACATTGATTCTTTTTTCCAAAAATAAATAACTTATAAACTAATTTTCATAAATATATTATGAAATAAAATAGGACTTACTTGTTAGGATCATGGAAATTTTGAATGGAACATTCATAAAGAAAACCCTGAAAATGGTTGGAGAAAGAGACCATGTGGGAAACATTAAAAATGATTCTTTTCACACTATTGAAAAGAATGTAAAATTAAATAACAAATTTAATTATTTATCCATATAATTATGTATAAGGACTTCTATAGATGAATATTAAAAACATGAACATAAAATATAAATATTCCTCTTTGAAAAAATAAGAGATAATGTTGGTTCCACTTATAAGCATCATTTTGGTTGAATTATATATCAGTGGGAGGTGAAATTATAAGAATTCCTATAAACCCAAAAATAATACTATAAAATGTTGAGTCAATAAGGCTTCCATTGGATTTTTCCATTCCTTCATGTTTTGAAAATCACAAACACCCTATCTTATGGAAAATTTCATTTTCCCTAAGATATTTCTTAATAAGGAAAATTTTCATTCCCCAAGGAAAATTTATACTTGGCTATTTTTCATTGTTCAAATTTTAGTTTCTCTAAATCTAAAAATATTTATTCCTAAGTAAAAAAATTTGGCTTCACATATAAAACCTCGGAATTCTATAAATAATTAGATATAGAGTATTCTATTTTTAGGATTTGAATTCAGGTTTTGAATTCTCTAAAATTCAGGTTCTAAATTATCTGAAATTTAGAATCTGAATTCTCTGAAATTCAGGTTCCGAATTATCAAAATTTTAGAATCCAAATTCTCTAAATTTTTTAATCTGAATTATCTGAAATTCCAAATCCAAGTTCTCTAAAATTCATAATCCAAATTCTCTAAAGTTCATAATTATTATTCACTAAAATTCATGTTTTGAATTCTCTGAAATTCAGACTCTGAATTCCTTAGAATTTAGGCTCTGAATTCCTTTTAATTCAGACTCTGAATTCCTTAAAATTCAGGCTCTGAATTCCTTAGAATTCAGACTCTGAATTCTATTGATTTCAGGTTCCGAATTCCTCAGAATTCAGATTCCAAATTCTACAGAATTATGATTCTGAATCCCATGAAAAATAGAATCTGAATATCCTTGTAATATAGACTTAGAAGGTTTACTTTCTTAGACTCCGAATTTGTTTTCCCTTAGACTCAAAAAAATGGATTTGTTTGAGAAACCATATTTTACAGACTCTTATTATAGTTATAAAACATTTTTGTGCATTCTGTTTCTAACTAAATTTTTTTTTGAGTGACACATGTCTAGGTCCCTCTGAAATTCACTGAAAAATATGATTGTTGGAGGAGGAAGCCAAAAATTAAAGATGTTCCTATAAATAAGATCTCATTTGAATGATCTCACAACAACTGAACACTGTTCTACAACTCTAGATATTACATTATGAAGTGATTTCTAGAGAGAGAGACTATCATGCCTTTCGCATACTGAACATCTTGTTAAGATTTCTTCATGCGAATCCGATTGTTGTTGTATACAATTAAGGTATTCTGGGGATAGGAATATAGAGGTTCTGACTACCATAATGTTCGAGGACTTCCTTTATGAAGAAGACAGAAGTTCCGACTGCCTTGAAGATCGAGGGCTTATAGGGATAGCAAGACAGACTCTGATATTCCTATAGATGGCTTACCCTAGTGTGGGTAAGACAGACTTTCTTGAATGTATAAATCAATTTACCCTTATCCAAGGTTATTGGATACCCTACTCTTTGGGTTAAAAGATTTCATACTTTTTACTTTTATTGTTTCATGTTTTTTCCACTAAATTTCGATTAATAAGGAATGTATAACTATCTTATACTTTCCTGTACTTGTATACTCTGATTAGTAAGATTATATACACTTTAAGGAATAATCTTTTTCATTGTAAACTTTTCTTAAGTTTCATTTTTAGAACCATATTTCCAGAATCTAGAAAGTTTTTAGAACTAATAGGTCTTGAGATTTTACCTTGTTTAACATTGTTAAGCAATAGATAATTTTAACCAACATTAAATGTTCCAAAAGAATTTAAAGTATACAATTCACCCCATCTTGTATATTGAGCATCTACATCATATTTCAATCCTACAATTAGTATTAGGTAAGGTCTTTGAAATAATTATATACACATATAAGTTTTCTTTCCCAATTTTACTTTGTTCTATTTTTCCTTGATTAAGATTTTTATCCTTGTTTACAATCTTTTATTACTAACAAGGTTTTGTGTAAAGATTTCTTTTAGATGGCAGGAATGAATGTCGGTTTAATTGACAATATTAATCCTACAAAACCAACTATATTTAATGGGAATTATTATGAATATTTAAGAGATCGTATAAAGACATTTTTCATTAACAATGGAGTGGACATCATTTTCATTATTACCAGAGATTACAAGATTTCTGATAAGGAAGTCAGAACTTTTACTAATAAAGAAAAGTCAGAATATCAACTAAACTATAAGGTACGCAATACTATGTTGTGTTCCATAGCCAAGAATATATATAGATAGATTTCTTCTTGTGAAGCTGTAAATTTTATTTGCAAGAATCTTGAAGTAACTCACTTTGTAACTTCCAATGTTATTGAAACTAGAAGAGCTATACATAGAATAAAATATCATGGATTTATTTCCTTATGGAGAACAAGTTTTCAAAGTAAAATATAGGCTTACGACTATTGTTAAAAGTTTACATTCCATGGGTGAAAACAGTTTAGATGATGAGGCATTTGTGGAAAAGAATATAGATATCATTCCTAATGAGTGGGAGTCAAAGAGAACAACTATAGATGAGAATAAGAAAGTCTCACAGATTACGCTTGATGAGATTTTTGGAACTCTTCTTCAATATGAGACAATAATGAAAAGATATTCTGATGTAAATAAGAAGAACAATGTAAATATAAGTTTTTCTTTTACAACAACTTCAAATCAGATGAAATCTAGGACTTCTGAGAGAGTTACAAGATGTAAATCAAAGAAGGTTACTGTTTTATCTGAATTAAGTGAAATTGGATATTCTGAGAATGAACTAACTAATCTTGCTCAAAGTATGAACAAGATATTTGGGAATAAATACTTTTAGTATAGATACAAGAAGAAAGAAATAAAGGACAAGAAAGGCTCAGAAGTCACTTTCTATGAATGCAAAAGAGAGGGGCATATAAGGCCAGATTGTCTTATTCTTAAGAGAAAAGACAGAAAAGAAAGTCATTCTGAGAGGAATAGGAAGAAGTACTACGAGGTTACATCTAAGAATGTTTTGATATCCAATGACAACTGGAGTTCCATTTGTGGCGAATCTTTTGAAGAATCCTGAGAGTACGAATCTTTTGGTTAGAAGAATCATGGTTTATTATCCAAGCTACCCATTGAAAATCAATGTTTAATGGATAAGGTACACAATGATGAATCCATAACCAATTTATCCTTGAATGATAATTATAGTGATAGTAAATATTATGAATCCTCGGAGGAATAATCTTCTTCTGAAGAAGATAATACTTTACCGACTTATGAAGAAGTTTCATGGTTTTCTAATCTCCTTGAGAAGGAACATTATAAATCCAAGAAAAAATCTTAATAAGGAAAATTATTGGAATTATATTCTTATGAAGAAAGTATCAGATATTTATAAAGATCTTGACTAAAAAATTTATGATTTTGAATGTATTTAAAAAAAATCTTGAGGAAGTTAATTATGAGAAGATAAGCTTTCTAAGGATCGAGAAAAATTAATTTCTATGAAAAATGTTTTCGATACTAACTCTAGCGATAAAACTAATGTTTTTAAGGATAAAAACATAGTTATTAAAATGAAGTCAGAAATATTTTCCTTAAGGAATTTTTTGTGAAAATTTACCTTAGGTATGGAAAAAATTGATAATATGTATTCCCAAATTAGACTTCTAAGGAGTAATTCTTGTTTCGGTTATACTCATTCAAAACTGGTTTTTAGTAATAATTATTTTTTTACTCAAAGTGGTCCATTATTCAAAAAGTGTCAGTGTGGTGGGATTTGGGTAAAAAATTGTTCCTTAAACAAATATTATTCCTTAGTTTTCATATATCTTATTTTTCAAATAAAATGTGGATTCCTAAAATTTTTCTTTCTGAAGTTTCTGGATCCAAGAAAGTGTGGGTTTCGAAAGTCTAACACTCTTGTTTTTAGAAAATTAATGATAGTACCAACATCAATACATGGTACAAGGATAGGGGATGTTCCCAACATTTGACTGTTAACAAAATCTTCTTTGAAAAGATTATCAAGGTGAAATGAGGAAAAGTAACTTTTAGAGATAATGCCCAGGGAGAAATCATTGGTATATGTAAAATTTTTCTTCTTGGAAAAACATTGATTTCAAATGTTTTATTTGTTAAGGGTCTTAATAACAACCTTATTAGAATAAGTCAATTATGTGATGAAGATTACCCTATGAATTTTAGTAATTACAAGTGTTTAGTACACAATTCCACAGAAGAGTTTATTCATTCTTCCCAAAGGCAAGCGAATGATTACACACTAAACATAGAAGACCATAGGAGCCATGATATACCTTGTCTAAGTGTAATGGAAGATCATTATTGGTTATGGAGTAGATGGCTAGGACATTGTAGCCTTAGTAACCTATGAAAACTCTCTATGAAAAGACTAGTTAAGGATCTACCAAATCATAGATTTGATTCTCCAAAATATTGTGATCCTTTTCAATATGGAAAGAAACATAAATCAATTTTTAAATCAATCAGTGAATTCTCAACCACTGATGCGTTATTGTTGGTGCATATGGATATTTTTGGTCCAACACAAATTGTAATCATTGGAGGAAAATATTATGTATTTCTCTTAGTGGATGATTACACTAGATTTATGTGGGTATACTTTCTAACAAAGAAATCTGGATATTTTTATTATTTCAAAAAATTTAGATCCCTTGTTAAAAATGAGAAAAAACTTCCATTGATAACTATTCATAGTGACCATAGAGTAGAATTTCAAAATTCTGATTTTGAAACTTTTTGTAGTAGAAAAGGCATTACTCATAACTTCTCATCACCAAGAACACCTCAACAAAATGGTGTTGTTGAAAGAAAAAAAGAATTCTTCAAGAGATAACAAGAACCATGTTAAGTGAATATTCTATAGCCAAACAAATATGGGTTGAAGTTGTAAGTACTTCTTTTTATACTATAACTTGTATTTTGATTAGACCTTTTCTAAATAAAATTATTAATGAGTAATAGAATAGTAGAAAACTTAGACTTTCCAACTTAAAGGTTTTTAGTTGAAAGGTATTCATTCTGATTACTAAATATAATTTACATAAATTCACACCCATATCTGATTAAGGAATTTTCTTAGGCTACTCCACAACCTCTAAGTCTTATAGAGTTTTCAATAAAAATAAGTATACTATTGAAGTAGCAGTACATGTTATATTTTATGAAACACATCCTTTTATTTTTAAACATCCTCAACCTACATATTTAGATGTGTTTTAAAAAATTTATTATCAACCCTTGATAGAAGATCCTTATAATAATGAAAATGTCTAAGAAAATGTTTCTGAAGAATTTACCCCAGAAGAATTCCTACCGCAAGTTGATGAACAGGTCTTCCAAACCCAAATCAGTTGGTTCTTAAGAATCATCCCAGTGATAGTATCATTGGTGATGTAAATCGACCTGTAAGGACTAGAAGTTTCTTAAGAAATGAAGTAGATTATCTAGCATTCATTTCCCAATTAAAATAAAAAATCTATAATGAAGATTTACGTGATGATGATTGCATAAAATCTATACAAGGAGAGATAAATTAATTCAAAAGGGATAAAGTATGGACCTTGGTTGAAAGTCCTAAAGAAACGTTTTTTTATTGGATTAAAATGGGTTTTCAGAAATAAGTTTGATGAAAATGGAATCATAGTAAGAAAGAAATCTAGATTGGTTTCTAAAGTCTATAATCAACAAGAAGTAATAGACTATGAAGAAACCTATGCTTCAATATCTAGACTTGAATCTATTCATATTCTTCTTTCCTTTGTAGCATTCTTTAATTTCAAACTTTTTCAAATGGATGTTAAATGTTCTTTCCTTAATGGTTATGTGGAAGAGGATGTTATTGTTGAAGAAACTCATGGTTTTTAAGATACAAAACATCATTAACATGTTTTTAAACTTACCAAAGCTTTATATGGACTTAAACATTCCCCAAGAGCCTGGTATGATATACTTACATGATTTTTTCTTCAAAACCATTATTTTAAGGGAAATTATGATCCAACCCTTTTTATTAACAAAGATAATAAAAATGTTTTTATTGTTCAAATTTATGTTGATGATATTATATTTTCTTAAACTCAGTAATCTTTAATGGATTCATTTGAGAATCTAATGAAATTTGAATTTGAAATGAGTATGATGGGTGAGTTAACATTTTTCTTTGGTTTTCAAATTTCTCAAAAACCAGAAAGAATCTATATATCCCAATATAATTATATTAATTATCTTCTTAAAAAGTATGGGTATGAAAACACTAAGAGTATAAGTTCTTCTATTGGTACCTCAAATTCACTTGATCTTGATGAAGCTGGGAAACCAGTAGATCAAACATCCTTTAGATGTATGATAGGAAGTCTACTTTACATGACAGTTGGTCATCCAGATGTAATGTTTTTGGTATGCTTATGTGCAAGATATCAATCTGATCCTGAGGAATCGCATTTAATGTCCGTGAAAAGGATTTTTCACTACTTAAAGGAAGCCATGGATCTAAGACTCTTTTATACTTTTGGAAATGGTTTTTTTAAATGTATTTCAGATGCTGACTTTGGTGGATGTAGAATGTATAAGATAAGTACTTCTGGAACATATCATTTCGTAGGAGATTCATTAGTTTTTCATTTATGTAAAAACCAACACTCTGTAGCACTTTCCACTTCTGAAGCTGAAAATGCAGTAGCTGGAACTTGTTCTGCTCAAGTGTTGTGGATGCAACACACACTCACATACTATGGTATGAGTTTTAACCAAAAACAAATATTTTGTGATAATACTAGTGCCATTGTCATAAGTAAAAAACCTACAAAAAACTCTCATGAAAAAAACATAGATATTTGGCATCACTTTCTTAGAGATCATACACAAAAATGAGATATCATTCTTCAACTTATCGGAAGCAAGATCAACTTTCCGATATTTTCACCAAATCTTTAGCATCTGGTAGATTTGAATTCATAAAATAGAATCTAGGAATTTTAACCATAACATAATCTTCCATATTAACATCTTGTTGAAACTAATCTATTTACATCAAAAAAAACTTTTTCATAGGGGGGTATATCTGCTTATTAGTCAAATTTTTGTAGTCAAATTTTCGTAGTCAAATTTTCATAGTCAAAATTTTCGTAGTCAAATATTCGTATTCAATTTTTCATAGTCAAATTTTCAAAGTCAAATTTTCGTAGTCTAAATTTTCATAGTCTAAATTTTTTTCGTAATCAAAATTTCGGAAACTAATGTTATTCAAAAATAATTTTTCATCATTATGAATAATCTTCCTAGAAATCCGAAAGGTATTTTTTATTAACTAAATTTTCATAATATACTTTTACCTATTGGTATTTTGTTTTTGTTTTAAATTTTTCAGATTCACTTTTCCATAAATCTGAAGGTTTTTCGTAAAAACATAAAAAGATCAGAATCTATAAAAATACTTCTTCGACTATCATCTCAACCGTCAGATCCTCTCAAGAAGCATTCAACTGTTGGATCAATTAGAGAAGCTAAACCATCACTTCAATTGCCTAAATAAAGGACCCCCAATAGTCGTCCCACATCGAACTCCAAGCCCCTTTGTGATGAAGATCTACCTCTAATTTTTAAAGTTGTTCCGGATCTTTAATGTTTCCTTACTTCTGAATGTCTGTTGAAGCCTCTTCTCAGAAATAAATGTCAACTATTAAGGAAATCTCTGAATGGAAGATCTACCGAGAAAGGTTAGTTGATCCGAATTTTTATTCCAATTATGATTCCATTGTTTCTAAGAATATCAAACTGAATTGTTCGGTGATTGTATTTATATCAAAAATAAGAGCATGAGATCCGGTGTATCCAGAATTTCTGGTTGAATTCTATGAGATAGTTAGTTTTTTCATTGAATGAGGAAGAGATAAATTTTCATTCAAGAGCTCTCGAAAGATGTACTCTCTTTTTTATAACATGGAAGCAAGTCTGATAGGAATTCCTTATGAATGAGAAGCATAGTTTTGCTCACACAAGCTACCTAGTGTAATAGGATCTTTTGACAAAAAATGCTCTAGCATGTCATGATCTTTCAAAGGTAGACTCCGAAAATTATTCATCGCACTACAAATATTCGAATTCTTCATCTTTGGGGTCAAGGTTTTATCAATATGAGAAAAGGGGACAAGGATACCCTAAAGAAAAGTGATATTTATATTCTGGATTTCCCAGTGGTCCTAAGAAAAATAAACCTGGTTAATAATATCTAGGTTACGATTTAGAATATAAAGAATATACATTTTAATTCTCAGATTATCATGTATCAAACCATTCTTTCAAAAATTATTGTTCTTTGTTGTCAGTATTTCAAGATTCCTTGTAGTTATAAGTCGATAAATTTCAAGGTGAAGCTTTTAAGTGATCATACTCTATGGAGTATGAAGATTGGAATTAATAGTCAATCTAGATAATTTTATGATCTATTAAAAAACAAGTCAAAGCTCTTTCATAGAAATAAGAGGTGGCTAAATCCATTAAAAAGGGTGGAAGTAAGAAGAAGGTGAAGGAACCAAAAGGAAAAGAAAAAAACACCTATGGAAAAGGAAACTCAATCTGAACCCCCAAAACCAAATAAGAAAAAGACATATACTAATAAAGTGGATACTAATTAGAGAGAGGACATGAAGAACAAGAAAGCATGGGAGCCTAGTTTTGGTGTGGATCATTCTGAGGCAAAAGAGTTAAAGTAAAAGGCTGTTGAAGATCTTGAGAAGCAACAAAAAGAGTTGAAGAAAAAGAAGAAGATGTTTGAGGCTGAGATAGTATAATATCTTCTTAAAGATGATAAAAAATTGTCTGAAAAAATTCTGGTACTGGAATATTTTTAGATAGAACGATTACCAGAGACTTTGGGAAAGAAATTATTGATTTTGAAACAAGATCAAGTAGAAGAAATAGTGAAAGAAGGAGAAGTGGAAGAAGAAGAGGAAGAAGGGTGTGGTGATATAGAAGATATGATAAAGCAAGTAGAAGATTATCATGAGAAGGAGAGTCCTTCTAATAAGTTATCAATTATAACTACTCAAGCTGAAGCTTCCAAACGTGCTACCCCATGAAAAGATGAGAAAGGTGAGGAATAATTGAATAACTTGTTTGAAAATGAATGTAGCAATCATGATTTCATTCACCCAGGGGATGTTGAGGCTGTAGACGAGAATGAAGAAGTTGATGAAGATAAAATTGTTCAACTATCAGATAGTGAACATGAATATCCTAATTAAGAAGAAATCATTCTGAAGGATGACAAGGGAAATCAATTGGTTGTGTATACACCCAGAAAATATGTGGTAATGAAGAAAGAAGTGGGTTATTCATAAAAAAGGAAGGCTACTGAGATTGACAAAGAATCTTCACCAAACAAAATCTTAGATTCAGAATCGTCCTCTATTAGACATGATTTTGTAGTTCATTCTTTGAAAAATATTGTTGGGACTTTTCTAATATCCCCTAGTATAGACTCAATATGTTAGATGCTTCAGCATACATTAAATCAAAAATCGGATTTAGTATCCATGGTGATGGATAAATGTGTCAGTCTCAAGGAAGACATCAAGACCTTTCTCATTGGTTACGAGGCTCATAAAATATCTTGAAAGAAAATGAAAAGCAGGTCAAGGAAGAAAATAGAAGAAATAATAATCTTTGATGAATTTCATGATAGTGTCAAGGATTCTTTTGACACTAAATATTTGAAGATCAAAGATCTTTCTAATTATTTTTAAGAAAATCTATCACTTGAAAAGAAACTACTCAGGAGCAAGAAGTGAAATATCTAAAAGGGAAATTGTATTCAGTTGCTCAGAGTTGGAAGAGGGAAAGGGATATCAGAATTGAGATTGAAGAGAGGCTTTCTAAGCAAGAAAAAGTTTTGAAGGCCCAGACAGAATCTCTTAAGGCTGGGGAAGAGAAAATTGATATAGAGAAGAAAATAAAAGATAAAGAGCAGTTTCTCAAGCATGCAGAAGAGGATCACAAGGAGTTCAAGAAGCTAGAAACCATATTGAAGAAGATGATGTCAATGTAGAAGGAAGGATAATGTTTTCCAAATATGATCTTTTATTGTATTTATTTCTTTGTACAAATTCTTTTGAACATAATATATTTTTAGTTTCTCTTCATGTTTCTTTTGTTCAGTACAAATATTTCAGGTACCATATTTTCCATTCCATTCCTTATATTTCTTTTTCAAAATCACAAAGGAGGAGAAAGGAATGTCAAAAATAGAATACTTAGTAAAGAATAAATTTCCCTAAGTAAGGGGGAGTTCATCTAAGGGGGTTTTTTCATTATGATGATTTTTGTATACAAGAAAATGAAAAATCTCATTCAGGAAATTGAGAATGTGATACTTAGTGTCTCCAAACCCTAAGGGGGAGTTAGTCGTATTCACATTGTTCCATAAGTATAGGGAGATAAGTTCTTATTTACAATCCCATAAAATTTCTAAGTCCTTATATTATTTTTTTGTAAGGATATTGGTGCTTTCCAACATTGGAGAGATTGTTGAGTCAATAAGGCTTCCTTATGAATTTTCCATTCCTTCATGTTTTGAAAATCACAAACACCCAATCTTTAGGAAAATTTACTTTTCCCTAAGATTTTTCTTAATAAGGAATATTTTCCTTCCCCATGTAAAATTTATCCTTACATATCTTTCATTGTCCGTATTTTAGTTTCTCCAAATCTGACTCTTTTTATTCCTATGTAAAAAAATTCAGTTTCACATATAAAACCTTAGAAGTCTATAAATACATAGATATAGAGTATTCTATTTTCAGGATCCGAATTTAGTTTCTGAATTCCCTGAAATTTAGGTTCTGAATTATCTGAAATTTAGAATCTGAATTCCCTGAAATTCAGGTTCTAAATTATCTAAAATTTAGAATCCTAATTCTATAAAATTGATAATTTTAATTCTCTGAAATTCTGAATCTGAATTATCTAAATTTCAGAATCTGAATTCACTAAAATTCAGGTTCAGAATTATATGAAATTCATACTCCGAATTCCTTAGAATTCGGGCTCCAAATTCCTCGGAATTCGGACTCTAAATTCCTTAGAATTCCGACTCATAATTCTTTAGAATTTAGACTCCAAAATCTTGAGAGTTGAGGTTCTTAATTCCTCAGAATTCAGATTCCGAATTCTACAGAATTCTGATTCTGAATTCCATGAAAAACTGAATCTGAATATCCTTGAAATATAGACTTCAAAGGATTACTTTCTTAGGCTTAGAATTTTATTTTTCCATAGAATCCAAAAAATGGATTTGGTTGAGAAAACATATTTTACATACTCTTTTTATAGTTATAAAACAATTTCATGCATTCTGTTTCTAAATAACCGTTGTTTGAGTGACACGTGTCCAGATCCCTCCGAAATTCAATGAAAAATATGACCATTGGAGGAGGGTGACGACTGTTAGAGATGTGCCTATAAATAGAAGCTCATTTGAACAAGCTCGCAACTATTGAACATTGTTCTACAACTCTAGAGTTTACATGCTGATGTGATTTCTAGAGAGAGAGACTCTCATGCCTTGTGTGTACTGAACATCTTGTTCGGATTGCTTCATGTGACTCTGATTTTTTATGTACAATCAGGGGCTTCCGAGGATAGGAAGATAGAGGTTCCAACTACATTAATTTTTGAGGACTTCCTTGATAATAAATACATAGGTGTCGACTACCTTGAAGTTTGATGGATTGCAGGGATAGAAAGATAAACTCCAATATTCTTATTGAGGGCTTACCCTGGTGTGGGTAAGTTAGAATTTCTTGAAATTATAAATCAAGGGACCTTTATCCAAGGTTATTGGATACCCTACTCTTTGGGTTAAAATATTTCATACTTTTTACTTGTATTGTTTCAAATTTGTTTTCCACTGCATTTTGATTAATTAAGAAATTATAACTATCTTATACTTTCTTGTACTTTTATACTTTGATTAGTAAGATTATATATGCTTTAAGGTAGAATCTTTTTCCTGGTAATCTTTTCTTAAGATTAATTTATGGAACCATATTTCTAGAATCTAGCATGTTTTAGAACTAAGAGGTCTCGTTAATTTACCTTGTTTAACTTTGTTAACCAGTAAATAGTTTTAACCAACTTTAAAGGTTCCAAGGGAAATTTTAAAGTATGAAATTCACCCCCACTCTTATATATTGATCATCAACATCATATTTAGATCCTACATAAAAATATAATGAATTAGGTTTTTTAGAGATGAGGTATACAATTTACAATAGTACAAATTTATACATACATAATCATGATTTCAAAGTAATATAGAAAATAGACTCTTTTGATTTTGATTAATTTTTAATAAGAAGACCTTTAAAAATAGAACCCAATATGGATTCATAAATCAATTTAATTAAATGATAATATGGATAAAATACATCTACAAGGAATTATATAAACCAAAAAAAGATAATAATTGATCAATATGGAGTATATCTTAATAAAGATAAATTGAGATGATGAGACCTTAAAATGTCATATTTGAGGAAATGAGAATCAATAGAAAAAGTGGTTATGAAAGTGAAATATAAATACCTATAAAATAAATTTAAAATAAAATAAAATATTAAAAAAATAGGGTATAATACTTCAAGCATAGAATAGCATACTTAAATAAGAAGTTGTATGACTCAAATAAAAGAGATTATGTTAATAAAAACCTTTAGCTTGTATCTCTCTTTCATAGAAGTTCTCTAACATACTATGTAATAAACATTGAATCATTAATAATATATTTAATAAAATTATTCATATTTATTATCCATTATATTAATATTTTAAATTCATTAATTATATATTTATTACTTATTTATATTTTATAATGATCATCGATGGTTAGTGGTTTTAATTGTTATTTGTCTATTTTCGTATGGAATTCATTATTATCATTCCTTTTTTATTAGTTACAAACTTTTTAATAATAAAGTTACATTAATTTTTTTTAATAACCAGTTATGATGTTTTATGTTCATTATATCTGAGTTTTTGCAATGATTCGTAAAGGTGAAATCCATAACAATCTTATTTCAATGATTTTTTAAAAACATTAGATGTTAAATTATTAATGAGTTAAATATGAATATTAAAATTAAATACCCATAAATTAAAAAAATACTTTACTTTTAATATCATATATTACATGTAATTATTTTTTCGTAGTCATCTATGATAAAATTTATAGCATCATTCATGTAGGTAGTTAAACCAACCCAAATATGAACATGTTATAATCATTATCTATGTAACATCCCAGGTATTTATAGAATAATAAATTTTCATATATATTAATATTTTTTAATTTAATATTAATTTTAGATTAAATTTTACACTATGTATTATACTGTACCCGAAAAGAACTATGGGTTTCTCTGAAATCTTACATTGCACACAACACTGAGTTATACCAGAAAATAATACAAGAATAATAATATTATTTTAAATGGTAGTTAATTCCAAGAAATTGTATTAGTGGGACTGAACAAGAATAACTAAAGTATGATTAAAAAAGTTTTTTAAATGTTTTTACATTTATCCAATATATTTTATAGGCTTAAAATGAGAATGAATCCAATTTTAAGCATAAACTACTCTAATATTTTCAAACAGTTGTTTTACTACTTTAAATGGAAAACCATTTTTAAATATATTTTTTGTAACTTTTATGTATTAAATTTGACAAAATAAACTTCTTTTTTAGAATTGGGACATAAAAATTTACTTTGGTTGAAATTTTTGTATTTTTCTGATAAAATCCATATTTTAATAAATATGGAAAAATACTATATTTTAATTCAAATATGTATTTTCATCTAATTTATTTATATATATAGATTTTACATTACATATATATTAAAGTATAATTAGATTAAGTTTTTATCATTTAATCCAATATTGTTCATTGGAATTGATTTAACATAGAAATTGGACATAAACATATATCAATCTTTTGATAGTTTTTACTTCTTAAAAACCTAATTTCTGGATTTGACAACAGGAATTAATTTTAAATTAATTTCTACCAATTTTCTATTTGAATTTGGAAAAATGGATCCTATATTCTGAATAATAAGGTCTAAATTGTGTAAATATATACCTTTTATTTTTTGACATTATTAATAGTAACTTCAGAAATTAATTTGGTTTACCATGGTTAAAGGGTAAATCAGGTAAATAAGGGTAAAAAATGATATTATAATAATATAAAACTACCTTGAAACATTTACTAATCCTATTGTGTGAGATATTCCTGACCATTATCATAAATGGGTATATTTTAGGACCCCATGGATCCACATAGGTGT
Organism: Viscum album; assembly: GCA_963277665.1. Classification (NCBI taxonomy): domain Eukaryota; kingdom Viridiplantae; phylum Streptophyta; class Magnoliopsida; order Santalales; family Viscaceae; genus Viscum; species Viscum album. The sequence goes on from OY728150.1 coordinate 689,014,086, forward strand.
GATATTGACATGTTATGATAATTAATTTAAAGTAAAGAGAAATATAACATGAACATGTATCTTTTTACCAAACCAATTTTAAAGTGGGATTATATAAATGATATATTTTACTATAAATAGTAATTAGAAATATAAAAATATTTCCTACATCATGTTAGTTTATTTATAATTTTTATACATTAAATAAATATATATATTTATGACACAATGATGATGTAGTGATTACCTTATTAATGAATGATTCAAATAAATGATATTATAATTATTAAAATAAATAAAATTTTAACATTTTGATGTCATAAATGATTTTGTATCATTATTATTTCATGTTAAATTTTATTTAATAAATTTTTTTTGAATGAATCATGTTTTTATCACTTAAAAAAAATTTACTACTAAATAGTGTCAAATTTGAAATAAATGAGTTTTTAAAACAAATACTATTTTATTAAATGGTATAATTGCAATAAAAATATGATATTTGGCCACGTAACATAGATAATGTTGAAAATGTCATTAATGATCCATTTTAGGTTCTCTTTTCATTTTATAGTAACTATACTAACCGTATAGTGTAAAAATACTTTAAGACATTGTAAGAGTTAATTTATTTAACTAAGGGTTAAATCGAAACGATAAGGTTAAATTTTTTATATAAACATTTATAAAACTTATTATTCTAGAGGACTTATACCCATCCTCATATTAGAATCTAAATATACCAATTTTTAACAATTATTATTCTAAAATAAATTTATAATAAAATAATATTTCAAGACATTCTTAAAGTGCCCCTCCTCCATCTTATAAAAGGTCACCACCTTTACCCACTTATTCACACCTCTCAAGATCCTTGGATAGAAAATAACCAGTAAAATAATTAACAAAAATCTTAAAATTCCTCCTAGAATCCTTTCCTTGGACATAAATAAAATCAAGAATGACTTTTGGCTCAAATAAAAATGAGTTACCCAAATTAGAGGTAACATCGTCTATAAATCCCCTTTTATTTATTTTCTCTCTCCAAAACCCTAAACTATTTTTATTCAATTAATTTATAAAAAAAGTATACTAAATATACTAGAATGTTTTTATTCTAAATTTGTTACATACATTTACACACACACCCATATAATCGATATAGAATATATTATTTTTGTGTATGGTGAATTACTGCCTCACGAAATGATGATTGTTCAATTTTCTCCTACCACATATCATGGTGTCCATTATGAGGGAACTTTATTTATATATGATATACATTATATTTATACTGTCTCTATTCTTCTGTAGTTTTTATTTACACTATACTTTTATGCTATCCATAATGTGTAAATAGGATATTTTCATTTGAGGAAGTGTGGACTACTGCCCCTTAAAGTTATATGACTCGTTCAATCCGAACATGGAACGTTTAAAGGATGGTGTGAATGGACTTATGTAAAATATATAACATAGATATTAAAATTTTAATAAAATATAACTATGTATCATTTATTTTTCATTCCTTTATTATGACAAATAAATGAATGTAACATCCATGCATACGTACGGCCTACAGTCTCCATGAACAATGCATTTCATTTCTAATCTATAAATGTTATGGACCATTATAAATAAATATAAATAAGATATATATGATATTTAAATAACTAATATCATTCTATAGATAATATTTTTATGACCACATGGATAATTTGCATCAAAACAAGTTTATTTTTTACTCAAGTACCGAACATCGACAAAACATCTTATATGAACTCAAATAATTAACTAATTTTTATAACATGGTAATAAGTTATATAAAATGAATAATAAACATTAAAAAGGATATAAATCAAGTATAAATTAACCTAAGTTTATTATTCTGTAAATTAAATAACGAGTGAGAAAATTTGGATTCAAGGTAAGGGAATTCATTTCAATCTTCTTTCATTGAGACATATTTTGATTTATATACGACCTTCTTTTATATGCAGTATAATATAACCCTTTTAATTTTAATTTCATGCAACATTTTTCAAAAAGAATATTTTTTTATGAAGCATTTTACTAACTTAAAAAATGAGTGCCTCTTTTTAGAAAACGTGGCGACAATGACCTTTCCTCCACCGCAAGCATTATTTAATATTTGTCTTCCTCTACAAGTCGAAATGTTTTTAAAAAGAAAAGTAAATATCATATTACTCTTTCATGTATTTTGGTATCGAGAATGGTTTCCAAAATGGATTGATTATATCAATATCTTGAGATGACGTCTTATGATTACAATGTGTAAATTTTGTTTTTCCTTTATTCTTGCTCATGTGTTATGATTATTTTATGGTTCTTGGGAATTACTTATATATATAGGTGGTCCCATGATAAATAGAGGGTGCATGAGCCTTTGATAGATCTCTAATGCATTGGTTAATGTGATGGAGGTAAACATTAAGGGCTCTCATAAGAGATTTATGGAATATAATATGATGGGTATTCTAAATGTATTCATGAAGGTTACTCTCTATGTGGTTGTGGAAGATACAAAATAAGTATTATATGGATAACACAAGTCACCTTTATAATTTTTGATTTATTTGAAGTTTTCATGATTCTTATAAACTCATGGGTTTATAAATATTCATGTATTAATGTTTCCTTTTTTAATTTTACCCCTTATTGAGTTTTTATGCTCATCCCAAGTTTTTTAAAATTCTTTCTCAGGGTATAAGGATGAGAAAGATACAGGAAGAAGTGAAGAATATTTTTACCAAGAGAAGAAATCATGTTTTTAAAGGGTTTTCATTGGTGGAAAAAATGGATACTATTTTGATAGTATCCTCTTTTATGATAATGGGATGATATATTTTAATAATTAAATAATTCAATAAAACACTAAACCTGAAAAGATCCTCAATGTGAATTAAAATCAAATTAATAACATATCTCAATATTATTTAATGTTTTAAGGCTATGCCCTTATAATCTGAGTATGATTATGAAGTGATTTTGTTATGATATCATTATTAGATAAGTATAATTATATTTTTTTATATTATTAATGTTATAAATTATATTTTTTAGGAATTATAGGAATACTAAAAATGGAAAATAAATATATGAAGTCATTACTTAAAAATAAGAAATTATAACATCTCTTGGAAGACATCTTAGTTTCGAAGGAATTGAAAAATTATATTGAGACCAGAAGCTAACCAACATGGAAGTTAATTATTTGGTGTATAATTTTGTAATTTTTTAGTATAAAATATAAGGAAATTTGTGGGTTAATGTGGTTAGAAAAGGGATCTCTTTATTTTTGAGAAATTGTGTCATTTTTTTAAATTATCATTTCTTATTGTATAATGAATGTAATTACTCATGGAAAGTGGATCTAAAGCAGAAACATAATAGAAAAGAGATAAATAGCGGTTAATAATTCCATCATACATACTTTTATAGATAATTTTTAGTATTTTTTTATTACATTACCACTGTCTTTATCCCTTTTAGCTGATTACACTCTTTACCGTGCTAACTCATTTTTACCTTGGTAGCCTTTTTTCAAAACTGAAATTTACATTATTTACTAATTTTGAAAATAAGATTCCAAATATTTCATTCATTTTAATTAAATATATTTATAAAGTTATATAAATTAGTTTTAAAACAATAAATGTATAACTCATAAAAAAATTTAGAGTAATATATTTCTAAGCGCAATAATGAATTTTCTCTTATTCGTTCAAAATTATTAATAACTAAATGAAAGGTAATTTATTTGAATACATATTTTAATAATAAATGCGATTTAAATGTTTTTTTATTCTATACTAATTTAATTTATTATGATAGAAATACCCAAAATAATGAAAAACAATTCTTTGAAAAATATCTATTTTTAATATTAAATGATTTTATCCTTATTAGTAAACAAATAAATAATGTTTTGTTATTTATTTATGTTTAAAAAATTAATTTAATTATATTTTATAAACCAAATATCAAAAACATCACTTTTAAATATATTCATATAGTATTTAATAAAAATATTGTTTTTTAGTAAAATATATTTCATTGACTATAAATAATTAAATTTTTATTCATATAGTTTATTTATTATTTATTAGATATTAATTAATTATTTTAATGATTACTTGAATTTTATCAATCCTTTTTATTGAAACCATAATTTAAAATTAATAAATTTAACAAAAATGAAATTTCATTTAAATAAATTTTTCGAATAAATTTTATTTGTACAAATGAATTGTTATTATTTTATATTATTAAAAATCATTTATTTTATTTCAAATAAATTATTTATAATAACAATATATATATGATGGTAACAGTTAATTAAAATTTAATTATATAAAATATATACCAGTAATTTTTAACTTGTAATAAGTTTACTAGTATTATACCCAATGAATATATATTTTATAGTAGTTAAATAATGTCTATAATAACAATATTATATAATTTCACAGCCCAAGAAGCTAAGAGCCGGTGCGTTATTTTATTATATTGGTATATATACAAGATTCAAATCTTATGGGACCAAAGTGTTTACTAGTTTTGGAAAACTAGATTGCATACATGACACCCATATTACATTAGGAAATAAAAAATAAAAAATAATACATAACAAACTAATAAACTATATCCTTGAAAGTTCATTCAAATATTTATTCTCCATGTCATGGGGAAAGTAAAGAAAATAAGGGTGGGCTAAAATGCTTAGTAAGTGTATGTATAGTAGATTAAATAATGAATAAATGATAAAAATTATCATGGAATGGTAAATAACTGAGTACACATTCCATATAAATATCTTGATAAGGAATAATCAATATAGCATGGTAGATAACTAAAAAACATTCCATTAAAACAATAAATTGTGAATAAACTACATCCACAGAAAATTTCAAAGTAATAACCTCATGGATAAATGATAACGAAATATGAATGTGGGAATTTCTTAATTCTTTGAGCCCATGTTTCCTTTGTACATTGTACTTTTACCATCAAGACCTTTCACAAGACGGTTTAGAATATCCAGTAAAAACCCAGCTGATTTGGCCAATTGATTCATCTCATGATAATAACAATGAATCGAGGGGTATTTATATCCATGACCCATCCATATTATATCTAGCTAAATCATTCTTCATATATCAAAGAATCAATTTAATTCATTAACATTGTGCCTTATCAAATATCTGTATTGAATAAAATATACTAATTTATCAATAATTCCCCAGTTAAATTAATATCAATCAAAGTGAACACCATATGTAGAAATTATATATGGTTTAGGAAAAAATAATTTCTATTGCATGATAATATGTAAATTTAATATAAAATTATCATAAGAAATTTATTATGTTAAGAGAAAGTTAATAGTAACAAAAGAAACCGATCTTATAAAGATAACATTTACCATTGGATAATATTCAAGTCGAAACACCTTGGATGAAATAAATCAACGTAAAAAATTTGAATACCATGAATATAAAAGGATTCATGATATAATATATCAAAATACCCCAATTATATAACACACAAAATATGTAAGTGGTGAAAATGGTGTATGCCTAATGGAAAAAAAAGTGATACATGAATCTTTTACCTTATCCTTCCTTTTTTATGGAATTTAACCTCATGTATAGTTGTTTAAAAAATGTTACTAATTTATAATAAAATATAAAAATATTTGTGATATAATATATTATATTCTTATAATATCTTATTACCCATTTGTTAGTAATATTTCATTATTTTTACTATTTCAGGTGTAAGTTGCCCAGTTTCTTGAGTACATTTTGACTTCTTATTTTTTTCATATTACATAGATCATGATTTCACTATATCTAGAATTTAAACCATGATGTAAATATCACATATATTCAATACATGGGTATTTATATTAATCCATATAATTTTGAGGTAGGAAGTGAAATGCATCGTTCATGGAGACGGTAGGTCATACGTACGAATGAACGCTACTTTCATTTCATAACCATATTAAAATTATTAAAAGTAAATGATATATGTTTATTACAATTAAAATATAAAATATGAAATGTATAAAACATATTTTTATTAACATCATATTTTATATGTTCCATGTATAGTGTGAACAAATCACATTGCTTTGAGGAGGCAGTAGTCTACACTTCCTCAAATGATTTTATTATATTTTCATAAAATAAAAAGCGTGAATATATGTGTTACATAAAAATTATATAAGTACGAAGAAAACATAAATATCATATATATCATATAAAATATTTTTTCTATCATAATTCCCAACCATGAATGTTTTTTAAGTAAAAACGAATGACATCGTTTCGTGAGGTGGTAGTTCACCATATAAAAGAATGGTATGTTCATAACCCATTTGATGGAAGTGTGTGTTAATATAGGTTGAAACCATAATATAAAAACATATTAGTATATTTTGTATAATTTTTTTATTATGTAATCATGTAATAATAATATTTTAGGGGGTGGAGAATGAAAATAAACAAAATAGGTTGAAGAAGGATGTTACCTCTTCTTTGGGAAAATCCTTTTGGTTTGAACCAAAGGGATTCCTTGGATAGATTTATGACCAAATAGAGTCTTATATGATTATTGGAGGTATTTTTAAAGCTTATTTTAGAATATTTTTTGTAATAAAAAGTTTTTTATAGGTTTGAATAAGTAGAAGGGGTGAATTCCGTTTTATAGTAGAAGAGAGGTGGTATTCTTATAATTTTTTTGAGAAGGGAATTTCACCCTAGTTTTACATATTAAAAGTGGCTCAAATAGTGGTCCACATATAATATAATGGGTTATTGGTAGAAATATGGAAATAAAATTAATTTTGTTTAATTTTCTATGTTATTATTGGCCTTAAGTTTATGGTTTATTCCTTTGTTAATATAATTTTTCTATTAATCATTGTAATTAATTTTAGTCCCTTTCACTAAAACTATAGGTTAAAAACTACGTTCACTATATTAGACAATATAAATTATGATGACTAAAAATATGGGATCCATATTTTCAAATTACAATCATATAAGTTCGGTAAATTAATTTAAAATTAATCCCATGAATGGGATGACAATGAGGGGGTTTCTTTGAAAGAGATAGAAGTATGAATTGGATGTTCAAGCCATATTTATCAAGAATTTATTAAAACAATAAGTAGTAAAATTATTACATGAGGTGAAATGATCTTTCACCAATAAAATATTAAATTAAAGTTAAAAAAATTTAGGTAACAAATCCAATCATAATCTCTCATAGTAAAATGGATATTATAGGCCATCGCATCACCCAAAATATCCCATTCAATACATCCCACAAAGACAATTGTAGTAGAAATCTAAAGCGTATGAGTGCCTAGTTTTGGAAAAACATACTAGAAATTCCAATGAATAAGTATCCCAAATTAAATCAAGAACCATGAATCTTGTATTAAACATACAAATGAAAAGTGATGTGCCTTCACCCAAACTCCAACCATTGAATCTTGTAAAGGTAACACAATAAGTATGTTCAGTCTTCAAATCATAATCCCATAACCTCCCAAAAAATCACCATATTCTGAAAAAGAAAATAGAATCTCCAAGTATAGATCCTTGAATAATCCAATCATAACCTAAATAGCTATACATAAGGAGAAAAAAAATTATACAAGATACAATCTACTAAGTCGTCAAGGTCAAGGGTCCACTAAACTCAAAATCTATAGTAGTGTACACTCAAAATGAAACTATATAAAAAAGATAGTAATATAAATCAAAAAACATCATCAATAAGAAGATGAACTATTTTCAAGGAAAACTCAATGTTCAAGAAACATCCACGTAATCCACTAGGATATATAGGTGCTTCCCATTGTGTAAAATAAAAAATTCCAAATTTCATAAAATCAATGAAGTCACCTCATATAGACAATATAGATATTCCCATAAACATAGTCCATGCATAGCCATAGAAGGACTCCTAATAATCCAAATATCCCCATAACACAAATACTAGTTAAAAATCATATTTAAGGAAAAAAACATTGAGAATATTAAGGAAAACTCAAAGACATGATTCCTTATTTCACAGCTCCAAGAAGGTCCAGCACAAAACCAAGAGAGTGTGGAAATATTATTGAATTTTAATCTTCTATCTATTACCAAACTCAGAAACTACCAAAAAATGAATCATTACCATGAAATTCATCTTAAGTTAAAATCTGGATTTTGATAAAATTCTTCCGACATATTAATGAGAATTATATTTCTAATTTTTATGTAATTATCCTCAAAAACAATGCTAACCATGTATTTCTAGAATAAAACATCATATTTTTCATTTATCTAATACTCTATATCTTCTCTCGAACTCTTCTTTAGTTGAAAGGAATAACTCACCAATGGGTCCTCCTATTTAACATCATTATCTTCTTCCAAAATTTCATCGCCCGAGGGAGTCAAATCAGTATCCACAGGTTGAGTAGGATTGAATAAATCTTCATTCCTCAAGAAATATAAGGATAATAATTTTTTTTAAGGTTAGATTATTCTTTATGATTTTCCAGTCTTCTTGGGTTTTTGATTAATAAAACCATCTAATTCAACCATTGGATTTTTACCTTTTTCTATCACTTGATTTAAATAATTCCTCCTTAATCTATAAATTCTTCTCTTCAATATCATGAGAGTAATTAGAGGAATCATAGTAAATTTCATTCTCCTCATCTTGTTGTGGTTAAGGATATCTTCAAATTGTAGGTTCTAAATTAGGATTGTTAATATTATCCTTATGTTCATTTAAATACCCACCACTATGCATCACATCCACAAATCCATACAAATCAGTAGGAGTAGGTGTGGATATAAAGTATTCATCCACAATCTATTCAGTATCCTTAATAGACCCATCATGTTCAAATGAATCACTAGGTTTTACTTGAGGCTCAACTTTTTTAACCCAAATTAAAGTTTTACATGTAAGGGGTGAAGTATAAGGTCTGAATCAACATTCCTTTGTGGAGTGACCAAATTTAAGACATTTACTGTAATAAGGAGGATGATTTTCAAATATAAACTCATTAAAAAATCCAAAATTACTATTTCAAAATAATATTTGTGGTAGTATTTGTTGAGATATGTAAATTTCTTCACAAAATCTAGACACCGAAGGTCAATATAAGTTCTTAGTATTAGTTTCAATCATTAAGGGTCGTCTGATTAATATAGGAATTGAGAATAGGCATCCCTATTTAAATAAATAAAATAGTAAGATAGGGAACCCGAAATAGATCATGGTGATAGGAGGTTCTATGTTTTGGATAAAACTCAGGGAAAACTTCAAAACATTCATTGATAATACTTTAAGGACCAAAAAAATCTCTTATTAATTTAATAGTAATTATTTTTAAAAGTCAATGGGAAAATAACATGTGAGGATTTTAAAAGAAAAATATTAAAGAGAGTAAATCCAATGGTTTTGAATGTTTTTTAAGAAAATTAATGAATGTCTATGGTTGTTAAAATTTTCAATAGTCACATAGCATAAATCAGAAGAAAGAAGTTGTACATCATCATTAATGAATTAAACTGATGAGAGGCCTCTTTAAGGAAATATTTTCTATTTGATTAACATCTCAGTCTTCATATCATTATGAACATGAAACACTTGATATCACACAACAGATATATCCTAAAAGGATTAAGAGCCTATGTTAGGTTTTTTTCATTCACCCAAGGGTGTTCTCTCCAGCGAGTCCAACAAAAAATCCCAAAATTTGATTGAGGATGAAAATACGGGGTCTTAATGTAAAAATGTTCAAAAAATTTCAACGATTTTATATCTAATTTTAAAGTGAAATTTATTAAAATGAACTAAATTGTATAAATTGTTGTATAATTTTTATAATTAAAACTTAATACCAATTCAAAATATAATTTTACCTTATAAATTATTTAGTTGAAAAATAGTTTTAAATTGAAATCCTTTATTTTTCACTATTTTTCAAAAAATGAAACTTCACAGAAAAATAAAAAAATAACCCTCAACTAATATTTTTATTTTTATTTACAAAATGATGTTAATTTTGACATAGAAAATTTATAAATTTTTTAAAATATTTATTTAAAATAGGTTCTCCATTAAAAGGCAACACAATTTCCTTTTTAGAAAAATAGAATTTTTATGCATAGAACTGGATTTATTCTTTTCTTATGCCTATTAAATCGAATGGTTAAATATTAAAAATATTTTATTAAATATAATATATATATATTTCTTTAATATCATTCAATAATTTAATTTGTTATGATAAAACACCTTTGGAGGAATAAAAATAATTCATTATCAAAACATTTTCAATATATTCAACTGGTTTTAATATTCAGTTCTATTTAGTTGTTAACCAATGAAATTAAAAATATATTTCCATAAGTTTCAAAATTCTATTTATAAGAATCAATTTAATTTATAGGTTGTATCTTATTATATAAGATAATTAATATATTAATAATATATTATTTTTCTATAAAACATGGTCATCTGTGTAATAAAAACTACTAAACAAAGTTATTCATGCTTGTAACGCAAGACAACTTAGTGTTGTGTTCATTACAAGCTACAAAATAGATTTATTCAAAATATTAAATACATAATAAAGTCTCAGGAAATTATATTCCTTTATATTCTTGTTGTTTTGTTCCATACATGTTATTCTCAATGTTGTGTGTAGTTTATGTTTAACTTTGTGTTATGTATAAAGAATTATAGAAAAAAATATATTTATTATAAAAGGAATATATTTTAAATTCAAGGTGTTTTACATTCACTCTATATTAAATAAAATGAATCCTCACAATTCAAACTTTATCTCAATAATTGAGGGATTGATATTTGAAAATATTATTTTTCAAAAACCCACATCACAAATAAGGTTAATAACACTTATTATTAATAAGAGGGAAAAAAATGATAAGGTCTCCACAAAACTAAATTTTCATATAGTAAAACAATATTAAAAACATTTAAATGGAAGAAAAATATAACTATCATGTTCTGATGGAGAGAACATTGATCATAAGAAAGTGTATGATCCAGATACAGTTGATGACCACAAGTCCATAAACTATATAAGTGTAAAAGAAAGGTCATCAATGTCATCAAAAAATGATGATAATAGGCCAAATTTTTTGTTTTAAAACCCTTTTCCATGTTTTTAGAAATCCTTTCACTCTTTATGAATATATATAAATGGACTTAATTGATATGTTTTTATTATCACAATATTATCCTTTAGTCTTTCCTTGAACTATTTCTACTTATTCTCTTACCATATATTGCATCATATGGTTAAGTAGCACCTAAATAATTAAAACTAAATTCATGGACCAACTTAAACCATTTCAAAAATGTTTAACCTTATGAACCTTCCAAGTATTATGATACAAAACATTAAAATCATTTCCATGGTATTTTGTAGTATCCAATTTACTTTATCCATATCAATTATAAATTTATCCAACATCATTATCTTAACATCAAGAACATATCAACAATTATCATTTCATAAACCATGTATTTCCTATAAATTTAACTTGCTACTGAATCACTATTCTTGGTAACATTCAACATGTGATCTCAAATATTTAATGAAATATTAATGTAGTGAAATCATTACACATTTAATAACTCTTATAACCAGTACATCATTGATAAAATACTAAAATAACGTAATTATTTAATATAAATACAATCCAATTAATCTTCCCATTTTGGTTTTGTCAATAACATAAGCTCTACTTTGATCCCTTAGCTTCTTTAGAGGTATATTCTCTTGATTCTTGGGGAATTTGTTTGCATAGTTCCCCATCTCCCCACAGTTGTAACACAGAACAATAGCCTTTTTATTCTACCCATTCCATTATTTTTCTTGGTGAACCATTTTCAAAACTTATAAAAAACTATAATTCTTTTCATGCATTTACCAGGGTGAGTCTTTACAAAGTTCTCACATGATGGAAATTTCTTCATCATTTTCTTTGTTGCATTATATTTATCATAGTGTTCAGTTGAAATATTCTTATCTTAATTCCCATTTAATATATTTATCATAGATAATTCTTTATCCATTATAATGTCACATAAAACTATCTATTCATATGATGAAAATTTCTAAGAGAGCATAAAATTTTGTAGTTTTGTCTTAAGAACTTCAAATAAGTGGTCAATATTTCAATTTTTTGGTATATAATTTGTAGCATACATGGATAACCTTGTAAATGTTTCTTCATAACCCTCAACACTTTATTATTCCCATTCCTTTAAGATAAGTAACTTTCTCTTCATCTCAATTTTTTGATAATAAGGGAAGTATTTATAATATAATTTCCCCTTACAATTTCTATATTCCATGAGTTCTATTTCCTATTCCTCCCAAGTATTCTAGATCAACAACTATTATTAATCATCATTTTTGTTGAGGTAGTACACTAGAAGGGTATATTTTTACTTTTCACCGCATCCTAATTCCATGAATATCTTCTTCAAATACTTAATACATTGAACATGTATAATTGGATTAGTTGACCCACTAAAGTACATGGAACCTTTACCTTTAAGACCATTCCCAAGATGGATTAGCATATCAGGTAGACACACATCTAATTTGGACAACTAATTCATCTCATGAGACTGGTAATGCATCAAGGGGATATTTATAACCAATACCCACCCATTTCATACATTTTCAAATCATTCCTCATATATCAAATAATCTATTTAAGTCAGGAACAATGATCCTTATTAAATATCCCTATTGAATAAAATATATATATTTATCCATAATTCCCCAATTAATTGAATAATTATCAGAGTTAATATTGTATGTAAAAATGGTATATGATTTAGGAAATAAAAATATTAATTTCATGCGAATATGGAAATTTAAGATAAAATTATAATAAGGAAGTTATTATTTCAGGATAAAGTTTATAATCACAAAACACAGTGATATTGTAGACATAAATTTTACCACTGGGTAGTTTTCAAGTCAAAACCCCTTGGATGAGATAATTCCAAGTAAAAATTTAAATACCCTGAAGATAAAATTATTCATGATTTTAAATATAAAATTTCTAGTAAATTCACCACACAAAATAATTAAGTAGTGAAAATGGTGTATACACCATAAAGATAAAAGTGAGACAAGAATCACATACCTTATCCTTCCATTTTGTTTTGTGTTATATAACCTTATTTATAGTGTTTTAAAAATTAAAAATAATTTATAATAGAACCATAATAATATATATGATATCATATATGATCGTTTTATAATATATTATTACATGTTTGTTAGTAATCTTTCATTGTTTTCATTATTTTGGGTGTTAATTACCTAGTATCTTGAGTAAGTTTTAACCTATTTTTTCTATTACTTAAATGATGGTTTCATCATATTTTGAATGTAAACCATGATTTTAATATACTATTAATTCATTATATATATATTTATAATAATCCATTAAAATTGGAGATATGAAGTGAAATGTATTGTTCATTGACATAGTATGTCGTGCATACACATGAATGCTACTTTCATTTAATTTATAGATTAAAAGAATAAAAAGTAAATGAAATATATGTATATTATAATTAAATTATCATTTATATTTCATATAAGTATCATATTTTATTAAAACCATCATTTATACTTTCCATTTACAATGTGAAAGAATCACATTGCTTTGAGAAGGTGGTAGCCCACGCTTCCACAAATGATGTTATAGTATTTAAAAAAATGGAAAGCATGCAGGTATGTGTTACATAAAAAATTTATAAGTAAGAATAAAACATAAATATAATATATATATATATATATAATATAAAAACATTGTTCCTATAATAATTTTGATCCGTTAATGGTGGTAAAGGACAAATGAACGACATCATTTTTTATGTGGTTGTTAACCACACACACAAACAGTACGTTTGTTACCCATTTGTTGGAAGTGTGTGTATGTGAAAGTATAACCCATAATATATAAACATATCTGGATATTTATCATAATTATTTTTTCATTTTATCATGTAATAATAATATTTTAGTCGGTGGATAATTAAAACAAAACAAAAGTGCTTGATGAAGGATGTTGCCTCTTCTTTGGGTGACTCTTTCTAGTTTGCATCAAAGGGATTACTTAGATGGAATTATGTCCCAATGTATGATTCTAGGATTAGTGGAGTCTTTTTTTAGTAATATTTGATAATAATTTTTTAGAGAAAAATGTATTTATAGGTTTGAATAAGTGGGAGGTGTGAGTTCTTACTTATAGTAGAGGAGGAGTACCATTTTTGTAAATTTTGGAAAATGGAATTCAACCCATGTTTTTACTATGAAAAGTGGCTCCAATAATATATCATATATAATAAAAGGAATTTTAGGTTCTAAATAAGGACATTATATTTATTTTATACAAGTTTATATTTCATTTTGGGCCTTAATTTCAAGGTTTAATCCTTTATTAAGTTTATTTTTATCTTAATCATTGTAATTAATTTTATTCAATTTCACTAATTATTTTGGTAAAATACTAATTTTACCATATTATAAATTATGAATTATTTTGATACCAAATATAATATTTATTTTGTCTAAATTAAAATCAAATAAGTTGAAGAAATTAATATAATATTAATCCCACAGACAGGATGAAAATGTAGTTTTTTAGAGTAGAAATGTTCAAAAGTTTGATATGATTTTACGTCAAATTTCAATGTGAAATTTATTCCAATGACATAAATTAGTTTAATACATTTAAAATTTATATAACTAATTAAATCAAATTAAAAATAAAATTTAATCCTATAAATTATTTTGATGAAAAAACAGTTTTTAATTAAGTTTTAGTCTTTTCACTATTCCTCAAAAAACTGAAACTTCACAAACAAATACTAAAAATTTTACCCTAATATAATTTTTATATTACTATCCCAAAAATTATGTTTATTTTTGAATATAAAATTTATAAAAGTTCCAAAAACATAAGTTAAAATAGGTTCTCTATTTAAAGACGGCAAAATTACCTTTTTAGAACAATGAAATTTTTAAGCATAAAATTGGATTTATTCTAATATTATTCCTATAAAATTAAATATATTTCTATCAAAAATATTTGATTTAATATATAATAATTTTTTTTATTAATATCATTCATTAATTTTAATTATTATCATAAAATGCCTTTGGAAGCATAAAAATAGTTCTTTATAGAAACATTTCTAATATATTCAACTAGTTTTGATATTCAATTCTATTTAGTTGTTAACCAATGAATTAAAAAATATATTTCCATAGTTTAGTAAATACTTTTCCTCACCATAAATTTACAATCAAGGTAGTATCATATTATATTAAATAATTAATATCTTAATAATATATTATTGTTCTATAAAACTAATTATGGAATGTAATGAAAACTACCAAACAAAGTCATCCTTGTATGTAATGCAAATGACTTAGTGTTTCATGAATTGAATGAAATAGAACATATTTATTTAAAATATTAAATATTTCATGAAGTCTCAAGACATTATATTCCTCTCTACACTTGGTGTTTCATTTCATCCACACTATTCTCAATGTTCCTTGTAGCGTAAGTTTAACATTGTATTGCCTGTAAATAAAGTTCGAGACTAAATTAAATTTATTCTAAATGGAATATCTGGTAAAGTCTTGGGGTGTTACATATTAAATTTTATAAATTAATCTCACTATATCTTCCAAAATCATATTACTTATTCATATAGTTTTAATTTTGCTGTTTACAAAATAATTCCTCCATTCATGATGTCAATTATCATTGAATTTTTATTTAAACTGGAATCTTTTATACAAGGTGAATATTGTCTTAGGTATTTTTTAATGGTAAATATATGATTATTTTTTATTCTTTATCACCTATTATTTTATAAAATTTTAAGGGGTTTAATCATCAATGGTGTGTAATAGTACATTGTATAAGATACATTGTGTTATGTACTTCTTTTAAAATGTTCCATTATGATTAAAAAAAGTGTTGTTATTTTGATTCATATCTTGTATGATTTATTTTTAGTCATGTTTCCATTCATTATAAATAATAAAATTAGAAACATAAGAATGAAAATAAATACATAAATATGAGGTTTTATATGAAATACAAGAGGCTATCATCCAGTTTGTTGGTGAATAAAATCGACGCACCCAAAGGAATCATCGTTAGGAAAATAAACTTCTTCACCTCAAGGAACTTGATCTATACCTTCAAATCATTCAACATGGAAGATTTTGTAAAATATTAAGGTAACAATATAGGCTCTTCACCTAGCATGATATCAATCAAGAACTTTATCTCCTTTTCAATAGATAATCTTGAGAAGTAATCTAGAAAAATAATATTGAAATAGACCACTACTATAGGAAAAGCAGTTGGAACAATCACTTGATCCCCAATGACAACCATTCGTACCACCTACACTATGATGTTTCTCATTTGATTTTTTTTAAGTCCTGATCTACCTACCTCTACATCACACTTTCTTATGAGAACATACTCCTCTCCCTTTTGGGATATAAAATACAACCTCCAAGGGTAAAAATTTAGTTCATCCCAAAATTACATCAACCAATACATCCAAAAGTTGATGTCAATCTTCAAAATTCATAGATGACATAAATCTCATAAGTATATTTTGCTTCCCAATAACTATAACACATAATGGGAACATATGAATATGATCTAGCCTCTTATCGATAGGTATTTCAGGATCCAACATTCTAGAGGAAAACACAACATATTACTATAAACTCTACATAAGATAGGTGAAGATGAATTAATGAGACACCCATACAGAAAACAAAGAAATGGAATGTTTTGAAGAGACCAAAACCATACCTCTCAGGGTATCAGTATTCTCTTCTATATCAACAGAATCATGGTTCGAAATGTACACCCTCCCCACCATGGATCTATAGTCCTAACACCATGATCCCTATCTCACATAAGAAACTATCCCATTAGATTATTATAGCTAACGATACCCCTCCGACCCTTGGCCAACTTCATTGACGGATCTCCTAGATAAGTCCCTACTATCTTTCTAAGTTTACCTATACTAAGACCAAGAATATTTCATATTCCATGAAAATATAACTAAACCCAGCTAATATACAATCAAATAAAATCATTATAGGTCAACCATCCTAACACATGCATGTAACTCCTTTGGAAAACTCATATAGGCACTCTGTAAATTCCCTGTTTGACCGCACTAATAGCATGTAAGGTGAAACCCTACTAAGGTGGTGTGTGATGTTACCATAACCTTCCAAAATTATCTCTTATATACCTATAATATCTCATCATACCTCTTCTTCCTACCACTATAATATTTACCACTAGCTCCACTAGATATTCCTCTACTCATCCCACTAAAAACAAGAAAAGACACCACTATAGTATTCACCAGTAGACCATTCTCAGTATTGAGTGTATTACCCACAAAATCTAAGTAAGATGTTAGGGTTAACATATTGAGCTAGTGAATCACCACTATTAAAAATCCAATCTCAAATTTGTGATAATTTTAAGACACATTTCATAATTTCAATAGAATAAGACACATAAAAACACTAAAGGGGTAACTAAGTCATTGATGGATATAATCCCCTATTATTCCCCATATAATCTTACGATCATTCTAGATTTAGAAACATAGTAAATAATTTATCATAGAATCAATCTTTTAAGTAATTTTATGTCACAACCCATCCATCGAGGCCCATGCCATGACTACCCCAAGCTCACCTACCATAGGCCAAAGGTTGGAAACTAGCACCAGAAAGGCATATCCCAAAAATGGAGGGAATTTCCATTAAACCTGTACACCCAGAGACTAGAAACATGACAAAAGAAAACCAAAAAGTATAACTGGTAATAGTAAATGTGTGAACTGAAAGTAAAAATGGACATTATACCAATCCTACTGAAATTAAAGTACAACAAAAAGGGGAAAAAGTGCTCCAGATGTCACCCAACAAGGATCCTACCATAAGGGTTGTTACAACTTGTCATCTGTCGTTACTGCTGCTCCCCATGTCTATCAATCACCTATGAGCACCGTCTAGCCCTGGATCCCCAAGTCTCAATCAAGTTATCTCATATGGACAGGACACGACAAGGTACGAGTGAAACCTGTGTAGGTGTGAGTATAACAATTCCTTGTAGGGACCTCGAGACCCTCGAAGGTCTCTCGGTAAACTGTGAAGGAAAACACCACGAAGAAAAATACCCCAGAGGTAAAACCACCAAGAAAGACCTAAACCATATAGCACAAAGTAAAATACATAGTTCACACTAGGTATACAACTTATAGAATAGGAATAAAGAGTATTAGTCTTGAGCTAGATCATTTTATTCTCCTGGGCAGTTATGTTGTTTATCCACGAAGGGTCACTACACTCTTGATCCAAAAAGAGTTCCTCTACTGTTGATCCATAGAGGGTCGCAATACTGTAGATCCATAGAGGTTTGCACTCCTTCTGATCCAAGGAGGGTTTCTCTCATGCTGATCCACAGAGGATCACACTATTACTCACCCACATAGGGTTGTACTGTGGTCGATCCATAGAGGGTTTATTTCATACAGTTCCATGGAGGGTCGCTCATCGCTTGACAGCCAGCCACATGATTCCCACACTTGTAGCGCTTATGTTCTGAAGGATATAATTCTCATACTATCAGTCATACCTCAACTGCCACAAATCCCGGTGAAGAAGTAACATGATGAACCGTATTGTCGTAAGGGTTCCAACACAACACAAAACATGTCAATCAGATGCCCATTCTTTATGATATATGAAAAATAGTAATAGGGCCTGGTTGTATTTTAGTCTGAACCAACCCGGCTGCATTCTGACTTCTTCCAAAACCCATGTGGAGTATCTCAAAAGGACCGCCTCTTCATAAGGGTCCTCACTCCACTGATAGTGTGTCAATCATACGCCCAGTTTGTGAGAGATATCAGTTTTTGTGAAACGGGGCCAGTCGGGTCCAGGTTCGGTAGGGGTACAGCTTGGCCGGCCCGTTGGGCCCACATGTCTAGCTCAGTTTGCGTTTCTTGCCCAACCAGTGGGTTTGGACCAACTTGTAGTTCCAATAATTATTGCGGGTCCAGCCCGCCTGAAAAACTCGGCCCGTATGCAAGCCAGTTCTCCCAACTAGCGGCGCTGGTGGGGCACCGCCCCTCCTTCTGAAAGGGCTATCTGTAGCCGGCCATTATGTCCATCCAAGAGGCCAAAGTGGGACTCTTCATTTCTCCCATGCAGCATGTCAATGCAGTATCTTTCACCCACTGCAGCCCAGCTGGCCGTGTCACAACCCGTCCCCTAGGGCCCGTGCGGCGACTATCCCATGCCCGCCTTCCATTGGCCAGGGGCTGGATACTAGCACCAGAAAGGCTTATACCTAAATTGGGAAGACATTACCTTTAAACCTATACCAACACACATAGTATAATGCAACACGATGAAACCATGATGTAAACTGGAGTAGTAAAGATTGTTGAAAATAAAGGGGGCCGAAATACAAAACCAACTAGAAATTAAAAGTACAAATGAAAAGTCAAAAACTAATGAAAGGTGAAAAAGAATATCCTGGATCATCCACCATGGATCCTACATGAAGGGTAGGTATAACTCATGATCAGTATCCCCAATGTCACGTCACTCCATATAGTCCACATCCAACGACCGTCCAGTCCTAGATCCCTCAGCCTCGATCATTATTGTATGTCATTTTCACAACACACAACAAGGTTCGGGTGTATCCCATGTAGTGGTGAGTGTAATGATACTCAGTAGGGACCCTGAGACCCCGTAGGTCTCCTAATGTTCCACGAAGGCAAAACCACAATGCAAGACCTCAACCACAAAGCACGAAGCAGTCATCAACTCTACTTAGGTATATCCCCATACATATACCTAAGTTATCAAGATATACTCATCTCATACATGAGGGAATAATATCCCAAAGGTAACACCACAAAGGTAACATCACCAAGGTAAAAGTACCACACATGTAACACCACAGATTTAACACCACGAAGGTAAAAGTACCACATAGGTAACACCAAGAACATATCACCACAAAGGTAAAATTACCACACAGGTATCACCATGAATATATCACCACGAGGGTAAGAGTACCACACAGGTATCACCACGAAGATACCACCATGAAGGTAAAAGACTTAGTTCAAACAGTGTCTCAGGTCAACCAAGTTTTCAGTGAAGTATAGACGTACAGATGATTAGTCCTGAAGCTAGATCATCTTATTCTAACAAGAGGTACTGCTTCTGACAATATAGATTCTAACCCATACATGATCTATAGGTAATAACCCTCTTAGTTATCTACATAAGATCTGACCTGCCTAGAGTCGATAGATAACTAACCCCCCAATGACCCACACAGGATCGGTATGCGCTGACCCACATAGGATCATTGAAAACTGACCCACACAGGATCGGTATGGGGTGAGCCACACAGGATCGCTGAGCGCTGACCCACGCAGGATCTGACCCACACAGGATCGGTATGCACTGACCCACATAGTATCATTGAGCATTTACCTCCTTATGATCTGTCTCCAACCTCCGCCACACAGTCTGCCACTGGATTCCTCGCACCTGGTGCGCTGTAGTTCTGTTGGATCTTCCCTTGAGATATTAGTCATACTTAAACTTCAAAAAATATCAAAAATGTAGTAACCCAAAGGACTGCCATGTCATAAGGGTTCCAACGCAATAGACGGTGGGTCAATCAGACGCCCGGTCTGTGAATTATAAGTGTTTTAGTTCCAAGGGCCCGATTGGATTCGGGTTCGATCCAGCCCTTCCGTACTCCAACTATCTCTAAAAGTAAATAGGAGTATACCAAAAGAACTATCTCGATCCCAATATCCCAACTCTGTAGACGGTTCTTCAAACAGATGTCTCGTTCTCCAGATATGGACCTTTAAGTGTTTCTGGTCCCAGTTGGGCCTGGGTCCGGTCCGACCCTGTCGGACCGACCTGGTCTGACCCAGTCTGATCTCGTCCTACAATGGGAGCGACCTACAATGGTTTTCCCACAAAGGGAGGCCCACAAGGGTGGCCCCGCCCGCAATGGGGCGGCCCGTGAAGGGTGTCCCGCAAGGGGGCGGCCCGTGAAGGGCGACAGGCAAAGGGGCGGCCTGTGAAGTGCAGCCCACAAGGGGGAGGCCCGCCAAGGGAAGCCCGAAATGTGGGGACAATCCCACATAGGTCATGGCGCACAAGGGGGCGGCCCATCCCGCATAGGGGGCGGCCCAGCCCGTGTAGGGCGTGACCCGTATGGGGTCGGCCCACTGGGCAGTCACCCGATGGGAAAGTGGGACAACCACGTCTGGCGCAACCCACAAGGTGGTTTTTCTCTAGTCACCACTGGGGGAGATACCCCCAGTCTTCCCAAATGGCTAAATGTTGTTCGGTCTTCTTTGCAGCAGCGATGCTACGTGGCACCGCCAGGTGGCATGCAGGACTAGCTAGAGCGGGTCCTGTTGATTCTGTCACGTTCAGTCGGTGTGTTGGACGACTTCTACAGAGGTTTGCAACAACGCGCCGCTCTATCACCTGTGGATGGCCATTGTGTCAGCCTCCTTCCTCCAGTCACTCCGGCTGACGAGCTTTAGACCCCATCACTCACCAGCGACATGTAACAGCGTTCCACGACTCCTCCATGGTCAGCTGGTGTCAGCCACTCCGATGAATGTCGCGGAATTGTGCTATGTCCCCCTCTTTGGTCCTTCTGATTCCATCATGGATGGTCGGTGTTTCGGCCGCTCTAGTGACCACTATGGCTTTGTGTCGCAGCCTCCTCTTGTGGCATTCGTCAACGCGCTCTACCCAATGTAGCAGGTTGGTGTCACCACACTGGCGGTCTTCCATGGAGGTGCAAGGATAGCAAGATAGCGGAGGGTTTGGGCCGGGTTCATTAGGCTCACACCCTCCGTATTAACATCTAGACATGAGGGGGATTAAGGGTTTAATAATCAATTGAATTAAACAACAATCAAAACCATAGAAAGATACCACACAACAACCTCCCTCAAAAATGAATGAATCGCATATTATCATGTTAGTCAGTTGGTCCATGTTATTTGTATTATTCAAGAACGTGGAAGAGGAAAACATTTAAAATGCATAAAAAAATAAACCCCATACCTCATAAACCCGTTGGAGAGCACCCGCGCTTTAAGGTGGATCGTGTTCTTTGTTCCCACAATTTGTTCCCAACAACACCACTCATACATCGTCCTTCGGTTCGTGGTTCGGTGTCACCCGTCACCTCCCATTAGGATCATCTCCATCCTCTAAGGGTTCGGTATCTCAGCACTCCTTCAACACATCATTGCATGGTGAAGCTATGCCGATACCCCTCCCTAAACTCCACATATATAGGAGAGGAGGATGGTAAGTAACAACATGGGGAATTAATGGGGGCTCAATAATTATGAACATTCTTAATTCCCCAATGACATCATTACTTTAGATTGGTAGGTCAAGCCATTTATTGTCTTGACACATCATCGGCCTCACACTCCACTTGTCTATTGGAGGAGAACGAAGAAAATAAAATAATAAAATTATTTCATTTCTTTTCTTTTAAAAATTCACAAAACTTAACTTTTCCTCCAGACCTACTGGGGTCAAAGTAAAGCCTCCCTTAAGCGAATCTTGGTGCTGAAGATTCAATGGTTCCCTCATATTTTTAATCTGAGCACCTGTTCAAAAGTTAGGAAATGCCGCTCTTGGGTTTACTGAACATACCCAAAAAAAGTTCAATAAATTAATAATGTTCACCCTTGAACTGTACCGGTTTTGGATAGGCTCTATCCAAGAGAAAACACCAAAATGAACTCAATGGTACTCTCATATTTTCAATCTGAATTACTGTTTAAAAGTCTTGGATTTTACAATAAAATAATTGACACTTAATTATTTTATTTATGACCAAAAAAAATCTTTCACCGGTGGCCCACGTCGGCCAAGGTTAGTATCTTTTTAAAGAAAGAATACCCTCATGAGTTCAGTGGTGGTCTTAGATTTTTAGTATGAGTAACCGTTCATGATTTATAAGAATTTGAAAAATAAAATAACATTATTTTATTATTTTATTTATGGTTATGCCATTATCTAGATTTCTCACTGGAAGCATGTGCCGACTAAAATTAAGTCACACTTATGGTAAACCCACCATCCTGAACACAACAATGCCCTTATAATTCTGATCAAAGCAACCGTTTATAAGTTATTCCAGTTTTTCAGGAAAACTGCTTACGCACGCTAATTAAAGCTTAAAAATACTTTGAAAGATCATTTCAGGCACTCCGGGCCTCAGAATCATGCACCTTCATATTTAGTAGTCTCAAAATAATATCATATAATTAAAAAATATATGGAAAATCCTGGACATTACATTCTCCCCTCTAGGAATTTATGTCCCTGAAATCCAAAACAATGGAAAATCAAACAAAAGAGGGTACTGAGCATGAATCTGAGCCTCCCATCCCCGTGTGCTCTCCTAGGGGTCCCCATGATGCAACCAAACTCTCAACAAGGGGATCGACCATCCAAAAAGGACTCGATCCTGTTGATCCTCTATCTCCACTCAGAACTCCATAAAAGTCACCCCATCGTCAAAGTTCAACTCTCCCTAGTCGATAACGTGTGATGGATCATGAACGCATATCCTCAGCAGCAAAAAATGGAAAATATTATGCACCTGGTGCATCTGTGGGGGAAAATATAGACGGTATGTCACCTCATCCACTCTATTAAGAATCAAGGAAGGTCATAGGATCCTCGGATATAGCTTTTTTCCCCATCCAAACCTCTTCAAACACCATCAAGGTGATACTCGTAGGAAGACATGGCCTCCCTCCTCTTCTTGGAATAAGACTTATATCAGATCTATGCCATCCTCACTTGCTGACAAGTGAGGCATCATGATACAAACTCTACCACTACTTCCTTCATCCCTAGCCGCCAGTACTAACACTGAATGCCCTGGTAAACATTCACCGCTCCAGGATGTACTGTTATGGGGATGTATGGATCTCCCTCAACACCTCCTCCCAAAGCATCAGTTTTACCATGGTGCATCCTCTGAAGAGGATGACGTGCTCCCCACCTTCATAAAATCATATACGAGACCATCCTGAGGATATATGAGCACGTTGGGCCCCACAGTCAACGACTCAAGATGTTCCCCCTGAACTCGTTGAAGAATTGGGGGAGTGACATTCATAGACAGGAGGTAAGATGCTCCATATTTATCCATGAAGGATATCTTCAGTGTAACTAGCCACTCTAATGCCTCACTTGGTATTTGTAGACCATATCTCCTATTGAGTGTTTCCGTAACCACATTCCCCTTCCCAGTAGTACATACTATCTCACAGTCATAGTCTTGAAGGAATTCTAGCCATCATTGATGTCTCAATTTCAGAAATCTATTCTAACACTTCTCTATCCATGGGAAAGGATCCCCCTTCTTCGTCAAAGATGACAAGGGTGCCACTACCCTAGATAATTCTGGGTCAAAACTCCGGTAGTACACAACCCAAGCAGAATTACCTCTTCCTTCAGGTTGGTAATCCTAGAAACATATTTTGAATAGATGTCCCCACACTCTTCCACTCCTGTTGGGACCTAAAAACCAAAAACTTCCACTGCCATGAGGGTAAGGCTGTCCAACTGAAGAGTGATTGGTTGCACCCTATCATGCATGATTTTATCCTGTGATGCTTCAGTTTCCTTTTTCACCAACTAAGGAAAACCCCACTACAACATTGTAGATACACTACAACCTTTATGCCTAATATAGTCAATCTGAGTAAGATTTGTGGATGTCCAGTCCATACCCAAACTAACGTTGTAAGGCCTAGATGATGCCACCAAAGAGGTTCCAACCGAAACTATCACCTCACAGATCGGATCACACCATCGGTGTAAGTGTGATTATCGAGTCTCCTCCCAAAGGTATCTCCAGATGTAAAGGTCAAGTCAACAGTTTAACAGGAAACTCTAGGTCTTGAACATGATTTGTGGAAAGAAGGAATGATTAGTTCCAATGTCTATTAAGATGGTAGCTATTTGTAGACACAAACCATACCTCTAATCATTCCCAGAGCCTCTAGGTCACACTCCTTGACCACATGCAGCTACTACCTTCCCATATCCTCCAGCTCCTTTAGCTAGGTGGGGAACACATTGGTTGGTGTTTGTAACTTGTCAAAATGTATAAAAACTCATGCTACTTTCCAAGATCCACTTCCACATCTGATGCCTTGCATATTTATCTTTACCTATAACTTCCTCTTCCTGAAACATTTTATGCGCCCAAGTCTCTGAGACTGGGGTCAGTTTCCTGCTTTCCCGCTATTAACAATCACTAGAAGCATCTACTCAGCCAAATAATTCAACCAAAAAGGTTCTCTCTAGCACCCTATCATAAGTAGGAATTCATAGAGGAAAGAAAAAAATAGTTATGGGTCGGATGTCCCAAAACACACCTCGGTCGGAGGTCCGAGCCCTGAAGTACTGACCATATTGTATTCATCGAGTAACTGGGATGGTCAGTATGCCTTGATGAATACTCATCTACCAACATGTCATCCTGCTGAATTTGTAGAAGCTCTTGGTAACACACACCCCTTAGATTTTTATGGCAAGAGACCCCCTTCTCTTAGGATGTTTCTTATGCTTATCCACAAAAAAGTCACCTCTACGTAAGATCTGGGTAATCTAAACACTATCATCATTATTCTAAGCCACATAAAAGGATCTCTACCAGGACCTTCATTTGATCGAATGGTGCTTTGGCTAGGTGGAAACTCGGCCACAACCTTTAGCCAGTTCTCAGATACATAGGGATCTGTCTCTCCTTAGAACCGTGGAGCTCTCGTCTGATGAAACTCGTGCAATGCTCGCAGTCGGCGTTCACCCTCTGCTGGTGGGGCTAGTAGTAACGGTTGTCAAATATGTAGTGGGGCTGCTGGTACACCACCCAAAGGTTCTAACACCATAATAGGGTCCTACACCGAAGCCTCATAACTTGGTGTCCTGTCATTTGGTACTCTCTCGGGAATCCTATCTGGTTGTCTATGCGACATCATCCTGATAAGGAAAAGTTGTTACACGATCATTAAGTTATAAATTGTGAGTTTAATCCAAAGAAACCAAATAAAAAATATTTTCAAAACACACATAATCATTGTTTTCACGCACTGAGTCGGAAATCAGAAGTCATGGTCCTGGAGCATGGATACGTCGGTTGTCACACCAACACTAGATTCCCCAAACTAAAAACCACGCCCAAAACACTTCACATTTTTTCTATATGGAAAAGATTAGATTCCTTGTTCTTCAATAGAAGTGACTCCTCTGATACCACATTGTCATAACCAGACCCCCGGGGCCCTTGTTGTGACTACCCCAGGCCCGCCTTCTATAGGCCAATGGTAGGTGCCTAGCATCAGAATGGTGTATCCCTAAAATGGTGAGGCGTTGCCTTTAAACCTGTAAAAAAACATAGTGCAGAATGCAACTTGATGCAACCACGAATTAAACTGTTGTAGTAAAGAGTACTGAAATTAAAGAGGGAAGAATACAAGCCCAATTGGAAAGTACGAGTACAAATGAAAAGTACAAAACAATAGAAATGTGAAAAGCAGCACCTGGATCGTCCACAATGGATCCTACCTAAAGGGTAGGTACATATCATGATCAGTAGTCCCCGAATCCCATCACACCAAATAATCCACCGCTAAGAACCATCCAATCCTAGCTCCCTCAGCCTCGATCAATGTTGTACATCGGCTACACAAGACACAACAAGGTGTGTCCATAGCCCATGCAGGGGTGAGTACAATGATACTCAGTAGGGACCCCGAGACCCCGTAGGTCTCCTAACGTTCCATGAAGGAAAAACAAAAAAGCAAGACCTCAACCAGAGAGTAGGAATAAATCATCAACTCTACTTAGGTATATGACCATACATATACCTAAGATATCAATATATACTTATCTCATACATGAGGTAGGAGTATCACAAAGGTAACACCATGAAGGTAACACCACGAAGGTAAAAGTACCTCACAGGTAACTCCACGATGATAACACCACAAAGGTAAAATTTTCACACATGTAACACCATGAATAAATCACCATGAAGGCAAGATTACCATACAGGTATCACCATGAAGATACCACCATTAAGGTAAAAGTCTTAATTCCAACAGAGTCTACGCTCAAAATAGGTTTTTAGTAAAATATAAAATTACAGATGATTAGTCATGAAGCCAGATCATCTTATTATGTAAAAAGGAACTGCTTCTAACCTTGTGGAGTCTAACCCACATAGGATTGATAGGCACTAACCCCTGAAATTATCTATATAGGATTCGATCCACCCAGAGTCAATAGATAACAAACCCCTACAATGACCCACACATGATGTGATCCACATAGGATCAGTATGCGCTGACCCCCACTGGATCGCAGAACGCTAACCCAAACAGGATCTGACCCACATAGGATCCTTATGCGGTGACCCACATAGGATCACTGATTGATGACCCACACATGATCAGTATGCACTGACCCACATAAGATCTCTGAGCGTTGACCTCCGTATGATCTGTCTCCAACCTCCGCCTCACTGCTAGCCACTGGATTCCTCGCACCTGGCGCACTCGAGTTCTTTAAAATCATCCCTTGGGATATTTTTTGTACTTAAAATGCAAAAAAAATATCCACAAATTAGTATTCAAAAGTACTTCCATGTCTTAAGGGTTCCAACGTGACAGACAGTGCGTCAATCAGACGCCAGGTCTGTGATTTATAAGCATTTTAGTTCCAGGGGCCTGGTTGGATTCGGGTTCAATCCAAACTGGTCGTACTCCAATGGTGTCCAAAACTAAAGAGGAGTATACCAAAATAATAGTCTCAATCCAAGGATCCCAAAATTGTAGATGGTTTGTCAAACAGATGTCTATTTATCAAGGTATGTCACTTTAAGTGTTTCTGGGCCCGACTGGGCTCAGGCCCAGTCTGACCCGGCCCAACCGAGTCTGGGTGGGCCACATCGGGCTTGGCCCACAGGGCCGAGCTATGTCCTGGCCTGCAATGGGAGTATCCCGAAAAGGGAAGCCTACGATGGGTGGCCCATAAGGGGCAGCCCGCAAAGGGCGGCCTGCATGGGGGCAACCCAGACTATGTAGGGTACAACCCGTAAGGGGGAATCCTGGCCCGTATAGGGGGCGGCCCGGCCGCGTGTATCACGGACCGCAAGGGGGGCCACCCTAGAAACCACCGGGGGAGCGGCCCCTTGTTTTCCCGAATGGACGAAGGCCGTTCAGTCTTCTTTGTAGTGGTGGTTCTACGTGGCACCACCTGGTGTCATTAGGGACCCGATGGAGAGGGTCATGCCGATTCTGTCGTTGTCGGTCGGTGTGTCAGCCTACTTCTCCATTGTTGCATGACAGTGCACCGTTCCGCCACCCATGGTGGGACAGTGTGTCGGCCACCTTCCTCCAGTCATTGGGACTGATGAGCTATGACCCCCATTACTCACTGGCATCGCGCAACGGCACGCCGCGGCTTTGTGCAGTGAACTCCTTTAGGGTCTTGCCGATTTGGTCATGGTTGGCCACTATGTTGGCTACTCTGATGACACCATGGCTTTGTGTCACGACCTCCTCTTGTGTTGTGCGCCAACACGCTATCCCCAACATAGTCGGTCGGTGTCGCTGTGTTGGCAGTCTTCGTTGGAGGTGCAAAGATAGCAAGATAGCAGAGGGTTCTGGCCGGGTTTGTTAGGCCTGCATCCTCTACATTAGCTTCTAAACACGACGGGGCTTAAGGTTTTAATAATCAATTGCATTTAACAACAATCAAAACCCTACAAAGAAACCCTGCAATAACCTCCCACAAAAATGAATGAATCGTGGATCAACTCTTTAGTTGGTTGGTCTGTGTTCTTAATATTATTCAATAATATGGAAGAGGAAATAATTTAAAATGAAAAAAAATAAACCCCTACCTCATAAACCCATTTGAGAATGGCCACACTTGAAGGCGGATCGTGTTCTTTGTTCTCGCAGCTGGTTCCCAACAACATCACTCATATGCCATCCTTCGGTTCGTAGTTCAATGTCACTCGTTATCTCCCACTGGGGTCGGCTCCATCCGCAAATGGTTCAATGTCTCGACACTCCTTTATCACTTTCTTACATGGTATAACTGTGCTGATACCCCTCCCCAAAATCCATATATATAAGAGATGGGGAGGGTATGTAACGACGTGGGGAATTAATGGACGCTCATTAATTATGAACCTTCTTAATTCTCCAATGACATCGTTACTTAAGATTGATATTTCAAGCCATTTCTTTCCATGACACATCACTAGCCCCACACTCCTCTTGTCTGTTGGTAGAGAAGGAAGAAAATAAAATAATAAAATTATTTCATTTAATTTATTTTAAAAAAGTCACAAAACATAAATTTTCCTCAAAACCTACTATGTTCAAAGTAAATTCTCCATTAAGCAAATTATGTTGCTACGGATTAAACGGTGCCCTCATATTTGAAATCCAAGCACCGGTTCAAAAGTTAGAAAATGCCGCTCATGCGTTTACTATACATACCTGAAAAAATGACAATAATTTAATAACGTTCACCCGCGACCCGCGCTGGTTGGGGTTAGTCTTCCACTAAGGAAAAAATGCCTCAAATAACTCAACAATACTCTCATATTTTCAATCCAATTTTCCATTTAGAAGTTATGTATTTTACAATAAAATAATTGTCACTTAATTATTTTATTTACGGCCAAAAACTAGCGTTCACTGGTGGTCCGCGCTGGCCACGGTTAGTATCTTCATAAAGAAAGAATACCCTCATCAGTTTAGTTGTAACACCACAAGTTTTTCTAAAATTAAATAGAAACGCATGGAACTTTTTTTAAGAATATATTTTTAATTAGTCTTTAAAACATAACTTTTCTACATCTATGTTCTGAATTTCAAGAAACTGTCATCTACAACTGTGTTCAGTATGTTATTTAAGGTCTGATGAAAACAACATTTTTTTTGAATAATAACATACCCTTATGAATAGTAATATGACCCTAATGAATAGTATATTTTATTATTATTTTATTTTCTTAAGGATATAAGATATTAACATCTTTGTTAATTTTTCATTGTGATAAAGAAGTAGTTGTAGAATTAGAACTGTTAATTTTTGAATTATGTATGATTTTATTTAAAAGTTAAATTAATAATATGTAGAAAATTAATTTTCAAAAATTGACTTCATTTTTGAATTCTACACGGTGAAAAATGGTTAGGGTAAATTTTTGGGATTTTTCTGAAATTGAAGAATTTTTTTGAATAGTAAAATATGATAAAATACGATAAATGCTAAATACTTGATTTACTGCATCATAGATGGTTCAAGGATGATTTAATCCCACTTGGTTTGAACTCACATGACATTATTACTATTTATGGTCACATTAATTGAGATTATTCATAGTATTGAGTAAAATATTATAATAATGATTAAAATAATCTAAAATACCTCCCCTCCTCCACTATAAATACCACCCTCTCTCCCCTCTTCCCCCAAAACCTCTCAAGCCTTCATAATTGACTAATTTCTTCCAAATTCCCTCCCCAATCTTCTTCCAAACGTCCTAGAGCTGCTGGTCTCAAAAAAAGGCCAAAACTGAATCCCTTAAAGAGGATCTCAAGGAGAAGAGATCAAGAGGTAAACATCCGATTTTATTTTCTTTGTTTTCTTTCATTTTATGTTATTATCTTCCATTACCTTTGTAATAAGATGGTATATTTCATTAAATATCCGCCCTTAATTCCCATATTATGTTTGAATTATGATATATCCCCTTCCTCTCATCAAACTATTTTTATGAAATTTTAAGAGATGTCGTTAGGCTGCCGAATTTTCGTGAGAAATTCATCAAGTTTTCTTTTATTTTAAGATTCCTTTATTTTCTTCTTCTTTACTCACCTCCTATTAACCAAGAGGCATGAAAGATCCAGAATATTGTATATTATGGATTCTCTCATGTTCATGGAAAATTCATCGTCATTATTTTTCTCCTCCCCCACTTATTCAAGGAATTAAAATATTGTCTGTGATGTGTTGAATTACCGACATCGTGGACGATGTGATTTCAATTTTAATTAATTACTCCAATTATGTTCATCAAACCATTTTTATGATTGAACCGGGTTATAATATATGTGTTATGACTCACCCAGGGTTCTAGAATTAGTTTTTACTCATGGTTCTAATTTATATGACAAAACGAGGTTGTTATTATCAAAGAACCACTAAAAGGATCTAAACGAACATCATTAATGTTCTAACTTATAAATAATCCTCATATAAGATTTAAAAATGATGAATGGAATAATATATGTTACTGGATATATTTAAATACTACTCCATTCCAATTCTGGAGTTTCACTTCCAATGAACCAATCATGGAAATCATGTTAAGAACTCACCCAAAAACAGTGAAAAGGGAAAAAATACTAACAATTAAGGGTGAAATGATGTTATGAAATGATAATATAAGTTGTTATAAACATTAAAATGTTTCTATAAAATATTAATATCACTCTTTTAACCATTATACAGGAGGTTCAAACAAGTTTGAAGTAAGAAAAACCCGTGGTAAGGGAATTCATAACTCGATTTCCATTTTTTGGGGTAACCTTCTACTTCATTATTTATGTGCTATTTAAATTTTTTATGTGATGGGTTCTATTTATATTATATTTTTTATGTGTATTTATATTATATATACATACTCCATCAACTCTATTAATTATCTCTTCAATTGTATGATTTTTATAAGGGGAGTTTCTTTAAAAATCCACTTTTTAAATTCGGTTTTTACAAAAACCCAAAGTAATGTTTTTATGAAATTATTCATGTTGTATGATTAGGTTTTGGTTCTTAGGAATTATTTATGATGAAGGGTGGGAAATATATTTCCCTCCAATGAATAGGGTATGAGTAAGTTGGAGGTCGGTCGTACGGTTACTCCAAGTGAAACTGCGATGGTTACACAAAGTAAGGTAGCCGTGAGGGTTACAAATGTTAAGGTAGCCCAGATGATTACAAGATTATGTAAGTAATAACCCAATATACCTTTATGATTATATTCATTTTCTCATGTTTTTGTGGATCTTGTGTAAATATCATTTTACACTAAGTGAGTATATATGGGTGAAAATCATGTCTTTTGAAAATGTTTTCATACGTTTTGAGTATTCATGGACTAATGTGATTTTTCCTTATTTTCCATCCCTTACTGAGATTTTGTGCTCATCCCATGTTTTTAAATGATTTTTCACAGGTTAATGGATGTGTAATACAAGGAAGTAAGACACGTAAAATGTTGAAGAATTTTCAAGGAGTCTTGATTTAAGTTTTAATGTTTTATATTTTGAAAAAAATGGAAACTATTTTTATGGTATCCACTGTGTAATAATGTGTAATGTCATGAATGTACTGTCCTAATTCTCTAAAGCTATAAACATTAAAAGATACTCAATGTAAAAGGAAGTGTTTTCTTGACTGAATTCAAGATTATGTATCCAATAAGGTTGGGTCCTTATAGTTGGTATCAGAGGATGGTTTAGATAACATTAGGGGTTGGGGTGATACAAATAGAATACCATAAATGATTTTCACTATATATTTAATTTGTTATAGCATTTAAAGATTTCCATGTTGCTTTATCTAAGATATGTTTGTTCAAAATGCTTGTACATAGAAGGAACATGGATGCTGAAGAGGAGAGGCACCGACAGAATGACATCCTTCTGAATCTACAGCCTGGAATGATAGGGATTGGAACTGAGAAGTTTGTGACAGTAATGGCTCAGCTAATGCATGAAATAAATAGTGGTGGAATCCATTCAAGATGACCAATTGAGGTACCACAACAGAACATGATAGTAGTGGAACATTTTATGAGACAACATACTCCTATATTCAATGGATATTCTGACCCAGTAGCAGCTGAAGGCTGGATCAAAGCCCTTGAAAATATATTCGATGTTATGGGATGGTCAGACAATCAAAAGGTATGTCTTTCCCTTTATCGTTTTGAAGGGGAATCTGATCAGTGATGGTAAATGGTAAGGAATATCATGGGTAGAGAGGATTTTGATGCCTTAGAGTGGGATGAATTTAAAAGCCTTTTCCTTGAAAAATATTTTCCTAAGGTGGTGGGACATATAATGGAGAAGGAATTCCTTGAATTGAAACAGAATAAGGAAGATTTAGTTTCTGTGTATGAAGCGAACTTAACCCGACTAGAGAGGTATGCACCATATCTTATTCTGGATATTGATTGCAAGATCAACCGCTTTTACTCAGGACTGAAGGCAAGGTATCGAAGGGCATTGACCTCCTGTGAATTCAAAAGTTATGAGAAACTTGTCCGTTGTGCTGAGAGGATAGAGATGTAGTTAGATGATGATCATGTGCATTTTGGAAACAAATATGTTGACCTCACCTGTTTTGATAATCTCAATCATGTATTCATATGTGTTGAAAATCCCAATTATGTTTTCATTCTCTATGATATTTTTAAGTATCATTGATCTATACTTTAATTCTTTCAAATCTGTGATCAAACCAACAATAATCTTTAAAATAGTCTTTGGAATATGTTAATCCTCATTTATCCATGTTCATACAAGTTATAAATTAATTCTAACATAATCGGATGTGTTCTGCATAAAACAGATAAGTAATCTGCCTATAGCTACTGATAAAGAGCTACCGGTAACCAGTCTACCGATAGACATAGTCTACCGAAAGACAGAGTCACCGATATACTTAACACAGAGCTACCGATGTACTTATAAATGTAAGCTACTGAATTACAGACAGCTACCGATACAAATATAGAGCTACCGGTGTAAGTATAAATAGCTACCGATGGAATAAGAGTCACCGATGGCCGAAGCTACTGACAGACTCACAGCTACCGATACCGATGCATGAAGCTACCGACGCATGGAGCTACCGACACATGGAGCTACCGACGCATGGAGCTACCGATAAACAAAGTCACCGATACAAGCATGTACCAACCGACGCATAGAGCCACCGATAGAGTCAAAGCAACTAATGGCATTGAGCTACCGATGTCCAAGCTACCGATGATGATTACCTACCGATCACTAGACTCACTGTTTGAATTTCTTTATTTCCTATATTTAATCTATCTAACGGTCATATCATGTACATTTTAAATGATTTGTCAAATATCTGATAAAGGTTGTAGGATGTCAGGAACCCGTACCTCGTACCTGCAGAAAGGAAATCTTTTCTGTCCCCTGTTGCCCGTGAGATAAATACGAGAAGACTACGCTGCCAACCCAATAACGACAAGAGAAGTGGGTGGTGGATGGAATATACCAAAAACACAAGAATGAGAAGAATCAAGAAGCTCATGGATAATCAAGCATACTCGAGAAGTGTTCTGTGCATATAAGAAGAACACTGAAGAACTTCAACCACTACATTTTCACTGTCTGTGAACCTGGAGCATATGACACTCTGTTTCTCAAACAGAAACGAGAAGAGGACTCATACTCACTTCTGATCGAATCCAAAGGAGTCCAGAGCTACACTGAAATCACCAGAACCACTTCTAAACACTACATCTCTTGTTCTGTGATTTATTATTATTCTTTTTGAGCATTGTGTGTTATCTGGTATATCTAACACATACACTATCTCCTGTACTTAAACTGGAGGATTTTTAAATCCTTACCAAACTCTTTCATTCTTTCTTTCCCACGAATAAAAGTGGTAGAGGTCGTGTGTGACCTGGACAGCTGGTTGCTGTTGTACTGTTTCCCACGAAGAACAGTGGTAGAGGTCTTGAACCTGGACAGTTGTAAACTGTTGAACCCCGATCCAGGGTGTGGATCATTTTTATATAAACTTTTGAGAGTACTAAGTCTCGGCTTGAGACTGAACCTCTTGGTTACATTTGTTGTGCCATCTCATTCAAAGTTTTATTCCGCTGCTAATCATTTTAAAACCAATACTGTTTTTAAAGTTACTTTGATAATTAAATTAGCAAGTGTTTATGTTAAGTGTAGATTAGTAAGTTAGTTTCAAAAGATAATCACACACTCCTCTGTTGATTAACTGGGAATTAATCAATCCCTTGAGAATCTAACAGAACCTCTACTTTAATATAAATTCACTATAGTTTAATTTATTATTTTATTTGGGGGTCTTTAAGATAGTGTTTTTAATTACAGAAATTTTAATTGGTACTCAATTCACCCCCCTCTTCAGTAAACCACTCCGACCAACACTTGGTATCAGAGGAT
Source organism: Viscum album (assembly GCA_963277665.1). NCBI lineage: Eukaryota > Viridiplantae > Streptophyta > Magnoliopsida > Santalales > Viscaceae > Viscum > Viscum album. The sequence continues at coordinate 689,049,612 of OY728150.1, forward strand.
TGAAAATACTCTCAAAAAGTACTCTGCTTTTGAACTGTGATTTCAGTTGTATTTTAAAGTTCGTAAAATTTCTATTATATCTAAATTTTTATCTCTTTAAAATTTTCTCATCATGGACAATAGACTTGAGGGTGCTGCTACTAACCGGCCACCTTTCTTCAATGGAGCTAATTATGCTCAGTGGAAACTGAAAATGAAAATTCATCTAGAAATCATAGGTTTTGATATTTCGACTGCTATTGAATCAGAATACAAAATTCTCACTACTGCAAGATCTACTTGGGGTGAACCTATAAAGACTTCATATAATAACAACTGTAAAGCTATGAATGCCTTGTACTGTGCTCTAGGAGATGAAGAGTTTAAAAGATTTTCTTCTTGTAAAACTGCATATGAAATTTGGGATACCTTAGCTGTTTCTCATGAAGGAACAACGAATGTTAAAGAAATGAGATTGAACACTTATACTATCATGTATGATAATTTTAAAATGAAGCCTGACGAACCCATTTCTGACATGTATCTCAGGTTCAATGAAATTGTCAATACAATGATCTCGCTGGGAAAGGATGTCTCATCGAAGGAACAAATTATGAGAATTTTGAGATGTCTACCTGATAGATGGAGAGGCACATCTGTCTCAATCAGAGAATCATGTGACATTGCTGCTCTACCTGTCAAGGAACTAATTGGAAAGCTGATGATGTATGAAGAAGAGCTTAAAGTGAATAAAGAGGAAGAAAATGAACCTCCAAGAAAGTCTGTCGCTTTCAAATCTTCAACTTCAAAGAATAAGGACAAAGAAAAGCTTCAAGCTGTAGTTGAAAGTTCAAGTTGTGAAGACAGTGAAAGTGATTCTGACAGTGATGCTGAGATGGCTGACATTGCTAGAAGATTTAAGAAATTTTATAGGAAAAAGAAGTTCTTCAGAAAAATGAATTATAAGGGTAAGTATGATCACCAAGGTAAATGGAAAAAGGATTGGAAGAAGAATGAAAAATCAGATGATGTTGTCTGCTATGAGTGCAAGAGAAAAGGACACATTAAAGCCGACTGTCCAAAGCTGAAGTATAAAAAGAAATATGAATATAAGGACAATAAGTTTAAGAAATCCATGAAGGCTACTTGGAGTGCTTCTGAGGATCGCTCTACGGAATCTGAAAGCTCTGAAACTGAACACAAAAATAAGGCAAACATGTGCTTTATGACAAACACTTCTCAGGTAACTGCTGAAACTCCTGCTTTAAATTATTATTACTCTAAAGATAATGCAGAATCTGATTCTGATTCTGGAACAATGTCTAAAAATGAATTGTTTGAGTACTGTGATATGCTGGAAGAGACATGTAATCAACTTAAGGGTAAATACAAGTCATTAAAGAAACAGCATGCTTTAAGTGTTAAGCATAAATCTGATCTTGATATAGAAAACGAAAAGAATTCTCAACTGTTAAAAGAAAACACTGAACTTAAACTATCTAATGAGAAACTCAAGAAAGACATAGAGAAGTTCACCAATGGAAAAAATACACTAACACAGATGCTAGGAAAGCTAATAGCACCTAAATATACTACTGGTATAGGATACCAACCTGGACAAAGGAAAATTGCGAAAACTAGATTCATTTCTAAATCTGGACAGAATGAAGGTAATTCTAGAACTTCATATGCTTCAACCAGTTATATACATAGCTATGGATCTAATAAAGTTTATCTTTCAAAACATATCAATTCTACAAATTATATGAGACCCATTAGACAAATATGGGTACCTAAAGTTTTATTGGCTAACCTGTCTGGACCCAAGAAAATCTGGGTACCAAAATCATCTTCCATCTGAATCTGTTTTGTAGGGAACTTGCTTAAAGAGCTCCTGTAAAGAGACCTGGTATTTAGACAGTGGGTGCTCAAGGCACATGACTGGAGATTATTCTTGTTTCAAGAGTTTAATAAAAGTTGAAGGAGGCTTTGTGACCTTTGGTGATAACTCTAAAGGAAAAATCATCGGCCTAGGCCAGATTGGTAACACTGATTCAATTTTGATTTCTAAAGTTTTATTTGTTGATGGCCATAAATACAATTTATTAAGTGTTTCTCAGTTATGTGATGATGGCTTTCATGTTAAATTTGAAAATGATTCTTGCAAAGTTTTTAATTATAAGAATGTTTTGGTATTTTCTTCCTTAAGAAATGAAAATGTTTATGCTGTTAATCTGAATTCTTTAGCTAAGTAGAATATTACTTGTTTGAATGCTTTTCATAAAGAATCTTGGCTATGGCACAGAAGATTGGGACATTGAAACATTCACTCACTTAGAAAACTCTCTAGAAAAAACCTAGTTAGAGACCTACCTAAATTAGAATTCCCAAATGATAGAGTGTGTAATCCCTGTCAAAAGGGAAAACAACACAAAGTTTCTTTTAAATCAAAGAAAGAAGTTTCGACTTCTCAGCCACTTGAATTGGTTCACATGGATTTGTTTGGACCATCAAGAGTTTCTTGTTTAAATGGGAAGCACTATGTTTATGTTCTTGTAGATGATTTTTCCAGATATACTTGGGTATATTTTCTAGCTCACAAAAGTGAAGCTTGTTCTTCTTTTGTTAAATACTCTAAATCTGTAGAGAACCTTAGTGGAATTAAGATTAAAACTTTGAGAAGTGATCATGCTCGTGAGTTTGAAAATCAAGATTTTGAATCTTATTGCTCACACAATGGCTATACTCATAACTTTTCTGCCCCTAGAACACCCCAACAGAATGGTGTAGTAGAAAGAAGAAACCGAACCCTTCAAGAAATTGCTAGAACCATGCTCAATGAATATGACCTGCCTATTTATTTTTGGGCTCAAGCTTTAAATACAGCTTGTTATGTCATTAATAGAGTCTTAATCAGACCTGTTCTTAAGAAAACCCCTTATGAATTGTGGAACAATAGAAATCCTAAGGTTAATTACTTTAAATTTTTTGGTTGCAAAGTATTTATTCTGAATACTAAAGATAATCTGGATAAGTTTGCTTCCAAAAGTGATGAAGGATTTTTTCTGTGTTACTCTATTTCAAGTAAAGACTATAGAGTATTCAATAAGAAAACTAAATGTGTGGAAGAATCTGTTCACATCAAGTTTGATGAAACTGATCCACATGAGTCTAAAACCTCTCTTGAAAATATTGAAGAAGACTTATTTGTTCTGGACATTAATGATAAATCTAAAGAACCTGTTATCAAAACATCCAGTTCTGGACTTTTTCTAGAATCTGCTTCTGTTGAACCTGAACCTATAGATGAACCTGAAATTTCTAGTCCAACCTTTACCAGATCAACGAGGATTCTAAAGAATCATCCTTTAGAAGCTGTTGTTGGTAATCTTGATAGAGGAACACAAACTAGAGCTTCTCTAAGAAACTAAGTTGAAAATCAAGCTTTTCTTTCACAGCTAGAACCCAAAAATATCAATGATGCTATCAATGATGAATTCTGGGTAATGGCTATGCAGGAAGAATTAAATCAGTTTGAAAGAAACAAAGTCTGGGAATTAGTTGACAGACCTAAGGACACCTTGACAATAGGCACAAAATGGGTTTTTAGAAATAAAGTAGATGAATCTGGAAATATAGTTAGAAACAAATCTAGACTAGTTGCACAAGGATATAGTCAAGAAGAAGGTATAGACTATGAGGAAACTTTTGCACCTGTAGCTAGACTAGAAGCCATTAGGATTTTACTTTCATATGTTGCACATCTGGATTTCAAGTTATATCAAATGGATGTGAAAAGTGAATTTTTAAATGGTTTTATAATTGAAGATGTTTTTGTAGAACAACCACCTGGATTTACTAACCCCCATTTTCCAAATCAATTTTTTAAACATTCTAAAGCTTTGTATGGTTTAAAACAAGCTCCAAGAGCTTGGTATGATAGACTTAGCAATTTCCTTATTTCAAATGGTTTTACTAAAGGGATTGCTGATCCAACTCTTTTCATTAAAAGAATTTCTAAAGATGTTTTAGTTGTACAAATATATATTGATGATATTATTTGTGGATCTTCTAAACACTCTTTATGTACTGATTTTTCAAAAAGTATGCAAAATGAATTGGAAATGAGCTTAATGGGAGAACTTAAGTACTTTCTTGGATTTCAAGTATTTCAAAATGAAAATGGTATTATTTTGAATCAAAGTAAATATACAAAGGATCTTTTAAAACGTTTTGGTCTGGATAGTATCAAGGAAAGTGAAACTCCTATGAGTACTACCTGTAAATTGGACGCAGATGAAACTGGGAAACCAGTTGATCAAACAAATTACAGAGGTATGATTGGTAGTTTACTTTATCATACTGCTAGTCGACCTGATATTATGTTTAGTGTGTGTATGTGTGCTAGATTTCAAGCTAATCCAAAAGAATTTCATTTTCTTGCTGTTAAAAGAATTTTTAAATATCTCAAACAGACGGTTAACTTAGGTTTGTTTTACCCCAAAAGGAAAATCCTTTGAGTTAATGAGTTATTCAGATGCTGACTTTGCTAGTTGTAAGTTATATAGAAAAAGCACATCAGGAACATGTCATTTGCTTGGAAAATCTTTAGTTTCTTGGTGTAGTAAGAAACATAACTCAGTTGCATTATCTACTACTGAAGCAGAATACATAGCTGCTGGTAGTTGTTGTGCACAAATTCTGTGGATGAAACACACTCTTTTGGACTATGGATATGTTTTTAAACATGTTTCAATCAACTGTGATAACACCAGTGCAATAAACATCTCTAAGAATCCTGTATCTCACTCTAGAACCAAACACATAGATGTAAGACACCATTTCCTAAGAGATCACTATCAAAATGGTGATATTTCTCTTGAATTTATTGGCACTGAACATCAATTGGCTGATATTTTCACTAAACCTTTAAGTTCGGATAGGCTAAGTTACATAAGATACGAATTGGGAATGTTTAATCACAACCGATGTTGAAAATTCTCACCGATGTGAAATTCTCACTGATGTAAAATTCTCACCGATGTGAAATTCTCACTAATGTGAAGTTCTCACCGATCTGAAACTTCTCACTGATGTGAAATCCTAACCGATGATTAACTCACACCGATGCAATATTTTAAAACTTCTGTCTGCCACCAAGAATATAAATCGTTTTATTTTATTTTATTTTACTCTATTTTAGTCGTTTATTTGGAATTCCTAAATGATAAAAACTAAGTCTAAGCCACTTCTTACATCACCGAGCTCAAAATCTCTCACCTTCGAACCTTAGCTCCCAAATGGGCCAAGAACCCTAAACCCGCGATGGAGAAAACTAAGCTTCCTACTATCAGAGAAGAAAGTGTAGAACCAAACTCTAAGAAGCAGAAGACACAGCATAAATCCAGTGTTAGTGAAGTCAGAACTAGATCGGGAAAGCGACCTGCGAATCCTCACTTGCAGAATAGAGACATAGTAATCGAGAAGGAACTGTGCGTGGAATGGCTACTGCCTAGCAAATCGTTAGTACTCGAGATTCTGGAGGACTAGAAATGGTTGGATTGTTTCTCGAATAACAATGGCCCATACTACCCGAAGTTGGTAAAACAATTCTACGAGTTTGTAAGCTTTGAGAAGTCTGAAAATGAGAATCGGGTAAGCTCGTTTTTAAATGGAAAAGAGGTGTCTTTTTATTCAGTAGAGTGGGCTGAGTGTTTAAAAGTACCACATGAAGGTGTCTCTGGGTACGTATCAAGAGAAATTCCACCTAGCAGTGACATCTTTGATTATGAAACCGCCTTAAAAGAACTGACCGGTAATGGGAATCAAAGGCAAGTTGTTGCTGCTGAAATGGATGGAGAGAATCGACTGCTCTTCAAGTTTGTTTAGCATGTGTTGATACCGAGGCGAGGGGATTTTGCAAATCTGAGATATCAAGATATCTATCTTCTTCATTTGCTAAGACATGGTGTAAAAATCAATCTGTGCAGATTGTTAATGCTTCAAATGGAAGACATGATTAGACCAAAGTCAAAGACAAATGATTTGTTCTTTGCCAAGCTGATTTCAGTAATGATAAAAGTGAACGGAATAGCTGAGTCTCAGGATGAGACAGTTGTAGTCAGGAACAATTTCTGCATCACCTCGACTGTTTGTAAGTACATGAAAATTAACTGGAACCCATTGAAGGGAGACTGGGTCAGTGATGATCAGAAGATATATGATAGTTTTAATCCTGTGGATCATCCCTCAAGACCAAAGGATATGAGAGATCCGAGTCTGAGACCTGATGAAGAGAAACCTGTTTATAGTGATGAAACAGAAGAAGAAGAAGAAGAAACTCCCATGGATATTGGAGGAGATCCAGACTTTCCCCCATGTCCTGTTGCAGAATTGGTTTATTCTAGGAAAGGAAAGGTAGAGGAAATTTTGTCTACTTATGAGGAAGACCAGTCTGTGCCTCACCAAGAAGAAGAGGAAAAGGAGAATGTATCTGAATCGCCTGCTTCTGGTAGTTTAAGTATGAGTCCTTTGATTGGAAACTCATCTATACCGACTGCTGAAGTAGAAAGAGATACAGAAGAAGCTATACCTGTATCAGAAGATCTTCTAGATGCTGCACCGATGGAACTTGTAGTAGAAGATTATGATGAAGAGAATCCAGCACTGAATGCTGTTGTAATACATGAGAATGCACCCATTGAGGGGGAGCATCAATCTGTTCTTGGAAATGTTACAGTAGCTGTTGAGCTTGGAGACTGGGTAGAAGACCCAGGGTTTATAGTCTGTGGATTGGATTATCCGGATTCTGATAATGAGATGTCTGTGAATAGACCGAAGACAAATTATGATCTTGCTTATGAGTTGTTGCCCGATAATGTGGTCAGATTTCATGATCTGAATAAGCTGAAAGAGGACCTCAAAACCAGTTTTGTTGAAGAAGTGAAGTTAATGGAAGCCTCCCTTGCATCCTCAATTCAATCAATAATGACTGATTCTGTAGTTAGTTTGGCCTCAGTAAAGGGATCTGCTGCAGTTGTCCCTAATGATTTTGTCTCTAAATCTGATCTCGAATCCATGAAGAATGAGCTGAAAGAATCATTCAGTGCATCAGTTGCTGAGATTCTTATATGAGCTCCTAGTCTCAAGCTGACAAGGACCTAGCTTATGTGAAGAGTGTAGTAAGCCAGTTTGTCTCGGTGTTTGAAAGTTTCAAAACCTCAGTGAAGGATCATGTTCAATTACAGGACTCTCAAGTTAAAAGCCTAATCAGTGGTTTGTCTAAGAGTTTCAAAGAAACTGTTTCCTTCTCTCTTGGCCCTCTCACATCCAAACTATTAGTTGACCTGGATCAAGTTCGAGCAATGTTTAAGGAGGAGATTGGTTCTATTTCAACCAGTGGATCTGTGGACTCATCAGAGCTGAGCCGAGTGGTGCTTTCTACAAGAGATTCTGCTAGAGAAATAATGAAGATTGTTCAAGATTATATGAGAGAAGCCTCTGCCTCTCAGGAATCCATAAAGAGCAAAGTGGACCACTACTTCACCAGAATTTTCACCAAGCATCAACTCGATCACCACTTCAAGCTGATGTTGGAACACATGAAGCTACCTCCAGTAACTCAAGATTTTAGAGAACAAGTGAGCCAACTAAGACAATTGACTCCTGCTTTGGAGAAATTCATGGAGAACAAAGATGATTTCATCTCTACTATGGAAAGAGGAGGAGGAATTATTATGGATTTTAGAAATTGGTTGCTACCTTTCTTTCATGTTGATGCCAGACCAGTCATCGTACCTCCTGCTTTGCCTACTTCTGCCTCAGCTGCTTCCGCAGTCCAACTGACTCCTGCTCAAGCTATTCGAAGCCTCACACCAATGATCACCCAAATATCTTCAACCTACAGGCCTGACTCTGTGTTAGTGTCCCAGCCTCCTTTGATCATTTCTGGCATTCCAAAACCTTCACCTTCATCCTCACCACCCGAACCTTCTTCTGATCCCAAAGGAAAATCTCACGTTGCAGATGAGGATTGATCCAGTGGCCAGGATTTTTGATAGGAATTCATTTGTATTCTGTTTCTGTTTCTGTACTTTCTGACTGCTCTAATACAGAAGAACTCTTTTTACTTCTCATGTTTTATTTGTCTCCTATATATGCTTTCCCACATTTTTATTATCACAAAGGGGGAGAACAACATGAGAGAATAAGAAAGGGGGAGAACAAAATGAGAGAATGAGAAATATTTTCAATGGAGAAAAATTATCTTATTTTCAATTTTATCTCTGATATTATTATGTTTCTTTTTACCTTCGGTACCTTATGATTGTTACCTCTGATAACTTATGTCTATATCATACTATTTCTATTCTCTCTGATGCTGTTTTCTCTGAGAAATTTTTTTTCAATATTATACTCTTTACTATTATATTTTCACTATGTTAAATGCCCATATCATAAATTGTGATTATCAAAAAGGGGGAGATTGTTGACCTCACCTGTTTTGATAATCTCAATCATGTATTCATATGTGTTGAAAATCCCAATTATGTTTTCATTCTCTATGATATTTTTAAGTATCATTGATCTATACTTTAGTTCTTTCAGATATGTGATCAAACCAATAATAATATTTAAAATAGTCTTTGGAATATGTTAATCCTCATTTATCCATGTTCATACAAGTTATAAATTAATTCTAACACAATCGGATGTGTTCTGCATAAAACAGATAAGTAATCTGCCTATAGCTACTGGTAAAGAGCTACCGGTAACCAGTCTACCGATAGACTTATTCTACCGACAGACAGAGTCACCGATATACTTAACACAGAGCTACCGATGTACTTATAAATGTAAGCTACTGACTTACAGACAGCTACCGATACAAATATAGAGCTACCGGTGTAAGTATAAATAGCTACCGATGGAATAAGAGTCACTGATGGCCGAAGCTACTGACAGACTCACAGCTACCGATACCGACGCATGAAGCTACTGACGCATGGAGCTACCGACGCATGGAGCTACCGACGCATGGAGCTACCGATAAACAAAGTCACCGATACAATAATGTACCAACCGACACATAGAGCCACCGATAGAGTCAAAGAAACTAATGACATTGAGCTACCGATGTCCAAGCTACCGATGCTGATTACCTACCGATCACTAGACTCACTGTTTGAATTTCTTTATTTCCTATATTTAATCTATCTAACGGTCATATCATGTACATTTTAAATGATTTGTCAAATATCTGATAAAGGTTGTCGGATGTCAGGAACCCGTACCTCGTACCTGCAGAAAGGAAATATTTTCTGTCCCCTGTTGCCCGTGAGATAAAAACGAGAAGACTACGCTGCCAACCCAATAACAACAAGAGAAGTGTGTGGTGGATGGAATATACCAAAAACACAAGAACGAGAAGAATCAAGAAGCTCATGGACAATCAAGCATACTCGAGAAGTGTTCTGTGAATATAAGAAGAACACAGAAGAACTTCAACCACTACATTTTCACTTTCTGTGAACCTGGAGTATACGACACTCTGTTTCTCAAATAGAAACGAGAAGAGGACTCATACTCACTTCTGATCGAATCCAAAGGAGTCCAGAGCTACACTGAAATCACCAGAACCACTTCTAAACTCTACATCTCTTATTCTGTGATTTATTATTATTCTTTTCGAGCAGTGTGTGTTATCTGCTGTATCTAACACATACACTGTCTCCTGTACTTAAACTGGAGGATTTGTAAATCCTTACCAAACTCTTTCATTCCTTCTTTCTCACGAATAACAGTGGTAGAGGTCGTGTGTGACCTGGACAGCTGGTTGTTGTTGTACTGTTTCCCACGAAGAACAGTGGTAGAGGTCTTGAACCTGGACAGTTGTAAACTGTTGAACCCCGATCCAGGGTGTGGATCATTTTTATATAAACTTTTGAGAGGACTAAGTCTCGGCTTGAGACTGAACCTCTTGGTTACATTTGTTGTGCCATCTCTTTCAAAGTTTTATTCCGCTGCTAATCACTTTAAAACCAATACTGTTTTTAAAGTTACTTTGATAATTAAATTAGCAAGTGTTTATGTTAAGTGTATATTAGTAAGTTAGTTTCAAAAGATATTCACACACTCCTGTGTTGATTAACTGGGAATTAATCAATCCCTTGAGAATCTAACAGAACCTCTACTTTAATCTAAATTCACTACAGTTTAATTTATTATTTTATTTGGGGGTCTTTAAGACAGTGTTTTTAATTACAGAAATTTTAATTGGTACTCAATTCACCCCCCTCTTGAGTAAACCACTCCGACCAACAAAATATAATAAGAGGTCCAGTTGGCAAGCAATGGGTAAGAAACAACCAAAGAAATATGATGGTAAGAAAATCCAATTTCCAGTCTGTGAAAAGTGTGGAGGGAAACACCCTGGAAAATGTATTAGCAAAGCTGGGAAGTGTTTTAAATGTGGTATGTTTGGACATATGGCCCGATATTGCAATGAAAATGTTCTTAAGACTAATCCTGATAAGCAAACTATAAAGTGTTTTAAATGTGGTGAAAAAGGATCATTATGAAAATGTCTTCCCAAAGAGAGATATGAATGATGCAAAGATGCTAGACTACAAGAAGAAAGGTGTAGTGAGATCCTTTGCTACTACATCAGCAGACGTCGGGCCATCCAATGAAGTTGTATCAGGTACTTTGTTTGTTCACTCAGATTTTTCTAAAGTTTTGTTTGATAAGGGGTATACACATTTCTTCATCTCTGAGAAATTGTCTGGTAAATTGGAAATATCACCTCAACAAATGAAATCTGAACTTATTGTTAAAACACCAGGGGGAAATGTTATAGAAAGGAGGAATTATAATAATCATTAAATTGTGTTCTGTGGAAAGACTTTACCTACAAACCTTGTTACTTTACCCTTATTCGAGTTTGAGGTTATTCTGGGGTTGGATTGGATTTATGATGATCATTCTATGATTTACTATAGAGATAAATAAGTTGTTTCCCAGAAAAAGTTTAATTTTGTATACAAGAACGAACCCATACAATTGATAACATATCAAGAATCTAAGAAACTGTTTAAAGGTGGAAATGAAAGTTATCTTGATCATATTGTTGAAAACAAGGGAACTATTCAAATTAATGATGTACCAGTGTTAAATGAATACCTTGATATTTTTTCTGATGAGTTACCTGGTGCCATACCTGATCGAGAAGTTGAATTCACAATTGACTTAGTTCCTGATGCTAAGACAAGACCCCTTTTCATGTGGCTCCAATAGAACTTCTTGAATTTAAAAATCAGTCACAGGATTTACTTAATAAAGGCTTCATTCATCCTAGAACATCACCATGGTGAGCCCCAGTTTTTTTTGTTAAAAAGAAAGATGGTTCCATGAGACTCTGCATTGATTATAGAGCTTTGAATAACATCACTGTTAAAAATAAGTATCCCTTGCCTCATATCGATGACTTGTTTGATCAGCTCCAGGGAGCTCAGTACTTTTCCAAGATTGACTTGAGATCTGAATACCATCAGCTGATGGTGAAGGAGGATGACATCTTGAAAACAGCCTTTCGTACTAGATATGGGCATTATGAATTTGTTGTTATGCCATTTGAATTAACTAATGAACCTACTGTATTCATGAATCTTATAATTAGAGTATTTCATTAGTTCTTGGATAAGTTTGTGGCTGTATTTATTGATGACATTCTGGTATTTTCTAAAAATAAATAGGATCATGAAAAACATCTAAGGGTTGTCTTACAAACAATAAAAGAAAAGAAAATATATGGAAAATTCAACAATTGTGATTTTTGGTTGAAACAAATTTCTTTTACTAAGAACATTATAAATATGGATGGAATAACAGTTGATCCTTCCAAAACAAAAGTAGTTGATGAATGGACAAGACCCACAAATGTTACATAGATTCGTAGTTTTTTAGTCTTATAAAGTTATTACAGATGGTTTGTTAAGAACTTTTCATAGTTATCTAGCTTGATAACTAAGTTAACACGAAGAGGGGTTAAATTTGATTGGACAGAAGAATATGATGTTTGTTTTTGGGGACTGAAGAAGAGATAGGTGAATGCTCCAATTTTTGCCTTACCTCCCTGAAATGGTGAGTTTCTCATATACAATGATGATTATTTGAAGGGACTTGGTTGTGTTTTGATGTATAATGATTAGGTAATTTCATATGCTTCGAGACAACTTAAACCTCATGAGCTAAATTATCCCACACATGATTTGGAATTAGAAGGTGTGGTTTTTTCATTAAAAATTTTGAGGCATCATCTATACGGAACCAAATGCCAAATATATACTGACCATAAAAGTTTAAATTATATATTCACTCAGAAGGAATTAAACATGGGGCGGAGAAGATGGCTAGAACTGATAAAGGATTATGACTGCATGATCGATTACCATCCTAGAAAAGCAAACAAAGTAGCGGATGCCTTAAGTTGGAAATAGCATGCATCATTAACCATTCTATGTTTGGAACATGATCCCTTGATTAATTATTTGATGAATTTTGGATTAGAAGTTGTTGGTACAGGAAATAAATCTGTTTTGTTTCAGGTTTCAGTGCAGTCTTTGTAGTCAGAGAGAATTAAGAAAGCACAGAAGCAAGACCGTGAGCTGCAGAAAATGGTAGAATTGGTTAAAATGGTAAGTATTTAGAATTTAATCTTCATAAAGATTATATTTTTAAGATTTGGTAAAAAAAATTGTGTGACTTGTGATTCTCAGTTGAATAATGAATTGTTGTGTGAATCTCATAGTTCTCTATTTTATGTCCATCCTGGCAGTACTAAGATATACAGAGACCTTCGGGAGTATTATTGGTGGGATTGAATGAAAAGAGATATTGTTTATTTAACCATGAGATGTTTGGCATGTCAACAGGTCAATGTAGAGTGACAATTACCGAAGGGGATGCTTCAGCCATTGCCAGTGCCAGATTGGAAATGGGAGAATGTATCCATGGACTTTGTGGTGGGACTACCAAAGACTTCTCTAGGTAACAAAGCTATCTGGGTTATTGTTGATCGGCTAACAAAGTCTGCACATTATCTATCAATTCAAGATACAATTTCTTTGGATCGTATTTCTCGATTGTACCTCAAGAATATTTTCAGTTTACATGGAGTTCCTATTTCCATTGTATTTGACCGAGATAACAGGTTCACTTCTATCTTTTGGAAGGGACTTTAGAAGTCGTTGGGCACAGAGTTAAATTTCAGTACAACTTTTTATCCTTAATCATATGGGGAGTCAGAATGAACGATTCAAACTTTGGAGGATATGATTCGATCTTGTTCAATAGATTATTAGGGAAGTTGGGATCAACATATTTCATTAGTTGAGTTTTCTTATAATAACAGTTTTCATTCTAGTATTCAGATGGCACCTTTTGAGGCCTTATATGGGAAGCGGTGTCAGACTCTAGTGTTTTGGGATGATGTTAGTGAAAGAATGTTTATGGGGCCAGAATTAGTATAATAAGTGGCTGAGAAAGTGAGAATGATCCAGCAGCACATGAGGACAGCTCAGAGAAGGAAGAAAAGTTATGCAGATAATAGAAGTAAAGACTTCTCTTTTGAGGTAGGTGACCATGTATTCCTTAAAATATCTGCTTGGAAAAGTGTGATGCGTTTTGGTAAGAAAGGAAAATGAAGTTCACGGTTCATCGGTCCTTTTGATATCCTGGGGAAAGTACGAACAATTGCATACCGTGTAACTTTTCCTCTGAGATTGTCTCAGGTACACAATGTTTTTCATGTTTCGATGTTGAGGCAGTATGTGCCAGATTCATCACATGTCTTGAGCCCAGGTGCAGTTCAGCTGGAAGAGAACCTTTCTTATGAAGAGAAACCAGTTTAGATTCTTGATCAAAGGGAACAGGTATTTCGGAATAATTTAATCCACTAGGTAAAGTTTTTTGGAGAAACCACATGGTTGAAGAAGCAACATGGGAGTTTAAAAATTCTATGAGAGAAAAATACCCTCAGTTGTTTAATAATTAAATAAAATTTCAAGGATGAAATTTCAAGAAGATAGGGATAATGTAATACCCCAGGTTTTTCTAAAACTAAATAGAAATGCATGGAACTTTGTTTTAAGTAGATATTTTTAATTAGCCTTTAAAACATAACTTTTCTACTTCTATGCTCTGAATTTCAAGATACTATCATCTACAACTATGTTCAGTATGTTATTTAGGGTCTGATGAAACCAACTGGTTTTTTTGTGAATAGTAACACACCCTTATGATTAGTAATATGAATAGTAATATGACCCTAATGAATAGTAAATTTTATTATAATTTTATTTTCTTAAGGATATATTATTATAACATCTTTGTAAATTTTTCATTGTGATAAAGAAGTAGTTGTAGAAGTAGAACTATTAATTTTTGAATTAAGTATTCTTTAATTTAAAAGTTAAATTAATAATATTTAGAAAATTATTTTTCAAAAATGGACTTCAATTTTGATTTCTACATGTTGAAAATGGTTAGGGTAAATTTTTTGTATTTTTCTGAAATTCAAGAATTTTTTATGAATAGTAAAATACGATAAAATACGATAAATGATAAATACTTGATTTACTACATCATAGGTGATGCAAGGATGATGTAATACCACTTGGTTCGACCTCACATGACATTATTACTATTTAGGGTCACATTAATTGAGATTATTCACATCTTCAGTAAAATATTATAATAATGATTAAAATAATCTAAAATACCTCCCCTCCTCCACTATAAATACCACCCTCACTCCCCTCCTCCTCCCACACCTCCCAAGCCTTGAGAATTGTCTAATTTCATCCCAATTCCCTCCCCAGTCTTCTTACCCACGTCCTAGAACTGCTGGTATCACCAAAAGACCAAAACCAAAGCCCTTAAGGAGGATCTCAAGGAGAAGAGATGAAGAGGTAAACATCCTCTTTTATTTTATTTCTTTTATTCCATTTTATGTTATTCTATTCCATTACCTTTGGCTTAAGATGGGATATTTCCTTAAATATCCCTCCTTCATACCCATATTATGTGTGAATGATGAGATATCCCCTTACTCTCATCAAACTATTTTTATGAAATTTTAAGAGACATCGTTAGGCTGCAGAAGTTTCATGAGAAATTCACCAAGTTTTATTTTATTTTATGATTCCTTTATTTTCTTCTTTTTTACTAACCCCTTATTAACCAAGAGGCATGAAAGCTCTAGAATATTTTATATTCTGGATGCTCTCATGTTCATGGAAAATTCATCATCATTATTTTTCTCCTCCCCCACTTATTGAAGGAATTAAAATATTGTCTGTGATGTGTCGAATTATCGACATCTGGGATGATGTGATTTTAATTTCCATTAAATCATTCAATTATGGTCATAAAACCATTTTTATGGTTTAACCAGGTTATAATATATGTTTTATGACTCAAACATGGTTTTGGAATTCGTTTTAACTCATTTTTCTAATTTATAAGTCCAAACGAGGTTGTTATTATCAAACAACCACTAAAAGGATCTAAACGAACATTATTAATGTTCTAACTTATAAATCATCCTCATGTAATAATTAAAATTTATTAATGGAATAATTTTTGTTACTGGATATATGTAAATACTACTCCATTCCAATTTTTGAGTTTCACTTCCAATAAACAAGAATGTCCATCATGAACCAATCATGGAAATCATGTGAAGAACTCACCCAAAAACAGTGAAAAGGGAAAATACTAACAATTAAGGGTGAAATGATGTTATAAAATGATCATATAATATGTTATAAACATGAAAATGTTTATTTAAAATATTAATAACACTCTATTAACCATTATACAGGAGGATTAAACAAGTTGGAAGTAAGAAAAACCTGAGGTATGGGAATTCTTAACCCGGTTTCCATTTTTTGTGTTAACTTCCTACTTCATTATTTATGTGCTATTTAAATTTTTTGTGTGATGTTATCTGTTTATATTATGTTTTATTATGTGAATTTCCAGTATATATACATACTCTATCAACTCTATTAAGTCTCTCTTCCATTTTATGATTTTTATTGTGGGATTTTCTTTAAAAATCCTCTTTTTAAATTCGGTTTTTAAAAAATTCCAAAGTAATGCTTTTATGAAATTATTCATTTGGTATGATTATGTTTTGGTTATTGGAAATTATTAATGATGAAGTGTGGGACCTAAATTTCCCTCCAATTCATTGGGTTTGAGTAAGTTGTAGGTCAGTCATATGGTTACTCCAAGTGTAACTGTGATAGTTACACAAAGTAAGGTAGTCGTGAGGGTTACAAATTTTAAGGTAGCCAATATAGTTACAAGATTATGTAAGTAATGCCCCATGATACCTTTATGATTATATTTATGTTCTCATGTTTCTGTGTATCTTGTTTAAATCTCTTGTTACACTAATTGAGTATATATAGATTAAAAGCATGTCTTTTGAAAATATTTTCATATGTTATGAGTATTCATGGACTAATGTAATTTTTCCTTCTTTTCCATCTCTTACTGAGCTTTTGTGCTCATCCCACGTTTTTAAATGATTTTTCACAAGTTAATGGATGTGTAATACATGGAAGGAAGACATTAAAAATGTTGAAGAATTGTCAAGGAGTCATGATTTAAGTTTTAATGTTTTATATTATGAAAAAATGGAAACTGTTTTTATGGTATCCACTCTGAAATAATGTGTAATTTCATGAATGCACAGTCCCATTTCTCTAAAGATCTAAAATTGGAAAGATACTCAATGTAAAAGGAAGTGTTTTCTTGACTAAATTATAGATTATTTATACAATAAGTTCAGGTCCTTATATCAGTGGTGGTCTCATATTTTTAATCTGAGTCACCGTTCGTGAGTTATAAGCATTTGAAAAATAAAGTAACTTTATTTAATTATTTTATTTACGGTTATTCAATTTTTGGTTTTTCTCTCAGAAAGCCTTTTCCGACTAAACTTAAGTCACGCCTAGTCTAAACTCGACATCTGAAACTCAACGGCACCCTCAGAATTCTGATCCAGACAACTGTTTATAAGTTATTAAACTTTTTCAAGAAAACCGCTTACACGCCCTAATTAAAGCTTAAAAAACATTGACAGATCATTCCAGGAACTCTGACTCACAGAATCACACACCATCAGATTTCACGGTCTCTAAATAATCTCATATAATTAAAAAAGTTATACAGAAAATCCAGGACATTACTGGTAGTGGCCGATAGAACATTCTACGGGCCACTGGAGATGCTCCGGCAGTCCGTTTTTTTCCTCTCAATGGCTATAGGCATCTCAGGTTTCCTCTATCACTACGAAACTTACAAATAATGCCTTTCCACCACATTTCTCAGTTTTCCACAAAATAATGAACAAAAATAAAGAGTTCTGAATGGTCTGGGCCTTGTTCAAATTGGCACATGCCCTCTACATTAGCATTTTACCATAGGGGTGGAATATTCATTATACTATTAAGGAAAACCCAAAAGTGTAACCCCACAACAACCTCCCACAATTAATAATGAATCATGGATCAACCCATTGGTCGGTTGATCTACATTTTTCATAATGTCCATGAATGGGAAAAGAGGGATATAAACACATAAATGACCTACCTGGATTCGGTGGAATCCATTGTGGATGATGGAATGGATCCACGTTCGAAGTAGTTCATCATTTTTCATTGAGTTCTCCAATGGTCATCGATTGATCACCATTTTTCATTGGAGTGTGACGTCATCAGTATTTCTTCGAGGTTTCCTCTGGTGGTTTTTGAATTCAATTTCCAATAGTTTGCTTAATAAAAGAATTAATCTCCATGTTGTGTTCATTTTTATGGTTCATTAATGAATCTTAATTAATGATCATATTAAACACACGGGCATTGTGGTTATATAAACAAACTAACAAGTCATTAAAAGACTCTCATTTAATTATCATCATTACACTGTAGTCCCGCCAAATATCTCTCAAAAGTTGGAAAAGAATAAAATAACTCAAAGAGTTATTTTATTATTTTTTCCAAAAAGTCAAAATTTTAACTTTTTCATCCAACCCTTGTCGGCTGAAGGTAATCATCGCCTAAGAGAATCCTAGAACTGTGATTTTAATAGTTCCCTTGTATTTTGAATCTAAGTATTTGTTCAAAAGATATAAATCCATGCTCGCATGTTTACTGAACGTACCTAAAAAAAGTTCAAAATTCTATTTTGGGCTCTCAAAGCCTCAGAATCACATGTCATTGATTTTTGTAGTCTCATAATAATTTTATATAATTAAAAAATATATAGAATTTCTAGGTCTTTACATTCTCCCCACCTTATGGCTTTACATCCTAGAAAGCCAAAACAAAATCTAAGGAAAGAAATGGGGGTACTGAGCATGAATCTGATCCTCCCGCTCTCATGTTCTCTCCTAGAGGTTCCCATGATACCACCCTACTAGCACTAGAGGAATCGACCATCCCCATAGTACCCACTCTTGTTGATCCTTGATCTCCACTGGGAACTCAATGAACATTGCCCCATTGTCAATCTCTGACTCTCCCCAGTTGATGATGTGTGAAAGATCCTGCACGTATCTCCTCAACTGTGAAAAATGGAAAACATTATTCACTCAGTGCATCTGTAGGGGAAGATCTAGGCGGTACACCACCTCTTGAACTCTATTGAGAATCTTAAAAGGACTGATGAACCATGAATATAGATTTCTACCCTATCCAAATCTTTGTATACCTCGTCGAGGTGAGACCCATAAGAAGACATGGCCTCCATCATCGAACTCCAAGGGTCTATATCTCTTATCGGCATAAGACTTCTTCCTTCTATATGCAGTCTTCATCCTCTCTTGGATGATCTACACCTTCTCAGTGGTAGCCTTTATCAACTCAGGACCCATAAGTGCCGACTCCCCAGGGTCTATCTAACATAGTGTCGATCTGCATGGTCACCCGTACAAGGCCTCAAATGGTATCATGAAAATGGTGGAGTGATAACAGTTTTTTTATGTGAAATCCACCAGGGGTAGGTGGTCCTCCCAACTGCAGCCAAAATCAAGGATGCAAGAAACAATCATTTCCTCAAGTATTTGTATGTTTCGCTCCGTCTAAACATCTGTATGAGGATGAAAGTCAGTGCTCAAGTGTACCTGAGTCCCAAAGGCCTCCTGTAATCTCTTACACAGCTGGGATGTAAAATGAGTGTCATGATCTGAAACGATCATCGATGAAACCTCGTGGAGCTGCAAAATATCCTAAACGTAGAGGCGTCTTAAGCCCTCTTCTGATACCTAATCTCAAATGGGTAAGAAGTGGTATCTCTTGGTGATTTGGTCAAAGATCACCCAGATAGAGTCGTGACCTCTAGATGAAGATGGTAACCAAGTCATGATGTCCATGGGAATACCATCCCATTTCCACTCTGGTACCTCGATTGGACAAGTCAAGCCTGCTGAAACCTGGTTCTCAACCTTCACTTTCTAACAAGTGAGGCATCGTGAAACAAACTTTTCCACCACTTCCTTTATCCTTGTACACTACTACTATTGTCAGAGGTCCTGTTAAATATTTTCTTCTCTAGGATGTACCACCAAAGAGGATGTATGGAACTCCCTCAACCCCTCCTCCCAAAAAGTCACAGGTACCATGGTGCATCCTTTAAAAAGGATGAAGTCCTCCCCACCTTCTGAAAATACATCTAAAGATTACCCAAAATATATATGAGCACATTAGGCCTCATGTTCAACATCCCCAATTTGTGCCTCTCAAACTCGCTGAAGGTGTGTGAGAGTGAGATTCATAAACTGGAGGTATACCGCTCTATCTCTATCCATGAAACATATTTGCAATGCGTCTAGCCGTTTTGTCACCTCACTCAGTAGTTATAGACCCGACCTCATTATGAGTGTGTATGCTACTATGTTTCCCTTCCCATGAGTGTAGATTATTTCAATGTCATTATCCTAGAGGAACTCCATCCATCGCCACTATCTCAGGTTCAGTTCCTTCTATGAGAAGATATACCTAAGACTCTTGTGGTTAGAGTATATAGTAAATCATTCACCCATCAATTAGTGTTGTCACATCTTCAATCTAGAGACCACTACTACTAACTCTAGGTCATGGGTCGCCTAGTTCTGCTCGTGTTACATCAGCTTCCATGAGCCATAGGCGATCATCACTCGCTCCTACTTCAGGACACATCCCAGTCTGGTCCCTAATGCATCATAGTGGACTACACACCCACCGCCCTTTTCTATTAGCCTCAAGATGGGGAACTCTTCAGTCTTCTCCTCAGCTTATGGAAACTCTGATAACAATTGTCTATCAATAAAAAGGGTTCTACGTTCTTTTTCATAGATTACAAGGGTATTTATAATCTAGAAAAGTCAGTTAAAAATCTTCAGTAGTACCCAGCCAACCCCAGGAAACTTTGCACCTCGTTCATGCTCATGGGTGGCTCCAAAGAAATAACTACCTCTATATTCACCCGATCAACTGCAAATCCAGCCTCTGAGATAACATGTCCCAGAAAGTGGACCTCCTATATCCAGAACTGGCACTTCGAGATCTTACCATGTAGTTGGTGCTCTCAGAGTGCATCCAGTACTATTTGTAGATGTGTGGCATGATCCTCCTCTAATGCGGAGTACACCAACATGTCTTCAATAAGGACCACGTCAAAGTTATCAAGGTAAGGTTGGAAGATCCTGTTAATGAGTCCCGTGAACACTTTTGGGGTGTTAGTCATACTGATAAAGAATCACCAAGAACTCATAGTGTCCATACCTACATCTGAAGGCTATCTTCTGTACGCCCTCATCCTATACCATGATATGATGATAGCCTAATCTGAGTTCTATCTTTGAAAACCACTATTCTCTATTCAGTTGGACTAAGATATTATCAATCCTTAGAAAAGGATGCTTTTTCTTCATGATCACCTAGTTTAGTCATCGATAGTCCATGAAAATCCTCAAATTCCGATCTGCCATCTTGGAAAACAATGTTGGGGCTTCCCATGGAGAGACACTAGGTCTTACGAACCCCTTCCTCTGCAAGTCCTCTAAATGTACTCTCAACTCACTTAGCTCCACAAGAGCCATATGATATTCTTTTTTAGATATCTGTGTCGTATCGAGGTATAGGTCGATGTAGAAGTCTACTTCTCTATGAGGATGTAGTCCTGAAAATTCCTCAGGAAAGACATCTGTATACTGTTCCACCACAACAGGATAGCTCGGACTCCTATCAATCATTATACCGAGGGTGAGGCTAGCCAACTGATGAGTGATCGGATACACCCACCTCCATGAAAATCCATCCTATGTTGAAAAAGTTTCCTTCTCACTGGTGAAGGAAAACTTGGTCTCATCCTTGCAGGCACACCGTACTTTGTGCCTAAAATAGTCAGTCTAAGCATGGACTGTGGATAACCATTCCATACCCAAGAAGATGTCCTAAGGCCTTGAAGCTGAAACTAAAAGATCCCAGCTGAAGCTCTTGGCTCCTAGAGTAAGATCACACTATCGATAACACTGTGTAATAATCGAATCCTCTCATATAGGATTCTATAATATTAAGAATTGAGCTAATGGCTCCATTGAGATATCTGAGCTCCGAACGAGAGTTGTAGAAATATAAGAGTGACTAGCACCTGGGTCTATAAGAACTGCACTTAGGGTGGTGTAGACCAAGATCACACCTCGAATCATCTCTGGAGCACCATGTTCATAAGAATATTCTACCTAAAGTTATGATTATCCATGTCCACTTACTAACTGGTGTTGGGGTGGACCCCCCGTGGGTGGTGGCGGTAGTACCTCAAATTGTTGCCTACCACCTATTGCACGGCCTGCTCCTCTGCCACACCTTCTTCCATGCAGACCTCCTCACTTGAACCTCTTCCTCTTCCTCAGTAGTGATTCAACCATCTAGTAATCATTAGTATCGTGGGTTGGGAAATCGCAATTTGTGTGACCCTTCCCACCGCATGAGTAGCATAGTCTGCTCCTTTGCTGACCTCCTCTGCCCTACGAGCTTTGCAACTTTGTCCATACATCCTTGGGTATTTCTATCGAAGTTATGGCCCACTTGGGCCTCTGTGTCATATTCCTACTTCTTTCTGTAGATGACTCAGCTTCCTATCATCTGGTGGTGGCTCTCACCGTCGGTGTCTACTCAGTTAGGAAGCTCTCCACCAATAGTGCCTACTCTAGCACTCCAACCTGCATTGGGATATTGATTGATATCATCGATGCTCTAATATCTCATAGGAGACACTTCCCAAAGGTATGATCCCTAAAGAAAGGGCCATGTACCATGTTGGTGGTGTAGCGAGAGAGGTCAGTGAATCTTGCCAAGGATTAGGCCACCATCAGGCTACCCTATTGTAAGTGCAGTAGCTTCTGAATACGCACTGAGCATAGAGTCGGTAGAACAAACTCTACCCTAAAGAGCCTCTAAAAGTATTACCAGGAAAGAGTCATATATTTATGTGTCTGGAGGGTCTGGACCCACCATCTCCCTATTGTTCCCTAGAAGAGGCTAGCATCTAGGATCACCATCTGGTCTGCTGGTGTCTCAACCAAGTGGAAAACTCTTACCATAGCCTCAAGCAAGTACTCAATTGCCTACAGATCTGTCTCATCGCAAAACCATAGAGGCATCTATATCTGGAAATCATGCAACATACTCATTCGGCGTGAATTGTATACTAGTGGGGCTGGTTTCAATTGATGCCCTATGGGTGGTGGTGTTACTAGTACACTACCAAAAGGTTTTATCACTATAAGAGGGACCGACATTGATTCCTCATCACTCGGTGGGCCATCATTGTGATCTCTCACTAGTATCCAGGCTATCTATCTATGCGGCAGAATCATATAAAGGAACAGATGCACCATGGTCAATAAGTTATTCCTGGTGAGAATACTCAAAAGAGATCAAAAGAAAAACATTTTCAAAACACACATAAAAATTGTTTTCATGTATCGAGTCGGAAATGAAAAATATTGGTCCTAGTGTATGGATACGTTGGTTTTCGAACCAACACTGGACTCCCCAAACTGTAATCCAAATTCAATACACTTAACAATGTTGCTCCATTAAAAATAGAGACTCTTAGTTCTTCTAGTAGAACCAACCACCCTCTGATACCACTTTGTTAAGACCCATCTCCCGGGGACCATGCAATGGCTACCCCAAGACAGCCTTCCATAGGCTAGGGTTTTCAACTAGCACCAGAAAGGCATATCCCAATAAGTTAAGGCATTTAATTTAAATGTATATACACATATACTAGGTACATGGCAAAATAAAACCACAAAGAAAAACTATTGATAGTAAAAGTTTCAACCAAAAGTAAAAAGGGCATGTATACAAACCCAACTGAAAAAAAGAAAAAAAAAAGGAAAATTTTCTATGGAGGTCATCCACCAAGGATACTACTTGAAGGGTATGTACAACTTGTCATCTATCGTTACTTCCACTCCTCATGTCTATCAATCACCTTCAAGAACCATCTAGCCTTGGCTCTCCAAGTCTCAATCAAGCTGTCTGTCATCTTCACCAGAGACAACAAGGTGCGGGCGCAACTCATGCAAGGTTGAGTGTAACAATACCCAGTGGGGGCCCTGAGACCCCCAAAGGTCTCTCGGTAATCCACGAAGGAAAACACCACAAAGAAAAATATAGTAGAGGGAAACCCACCAAGCAAGACCTCAACCACATAGCACTAAGTAAAAGACACAACTCAGACCAAGTATACAACATATAGAATAGGAATAAAGATGACTAGTCTTAAGATAGACCATTTTAATATATTGAGAGGTTTTTTGATCCACGAATGGTCTCTATACTGGTGATCCATAAAGGGTCGCTCTACAACCGACCATAGAGGGCCGAACTATTGTTGATTCATAGAGGGTCGCACTACGGCTGATCCATAGAGGGTCTCTCTCATGTAGACCCATAGAGGGTCACTCTATTGCTGATCTACTGAGTGTCTCACTAATACCGATCCACGGAGAGTCACTCTCATGCTGACCCAGAGAGGGTTTCTCTTTACTTGAAAACTAGCCATATGATTCCCACACATGAAGCGCTTGAGTTATGGAGGTTCTATCCTCATAATATTGGTCATACCTCAACCACCACGAAGTGACTCAAAGAAGTAAACCAATGTACCATATTTTCGTAAGGGGTCCAAGGTGATAGATAGCGCATCGATCAGATGATTGTTTTGTAAGATATAAGCAAAAATATTAATAGGGCCTAGCTGGATTTATGTCCTATCCAACCCGGACATATTACAACTTCTTTCAAAACCCAAGTTGAGTATCTCAAATAGACTGACCCATCATAAGGGTCCTCACTCCATAGTCTATGCATCAATCAGGCGCCTAATTTGTGAGATATATCAGTTTTAGTGAAACGGGACCAGTCGGGTCTGTGTTCGGTAGGGGTCCAGCCCGGTCGGCCTGTTGGGAAGGAGGGTCCAGCCAGGCCGACGGGTCCGGCCAGCCTAGAAAACTTGGCATGCATGTGGTCTGGTCCTCAAAACTTTTGGCACCAGCAGGGCTCTGCCCCACCTTCCGAAATGGGAGATTGGATCCGGTTGTTGAGTTCTGTCAAACGGCCCGAGCGGGCCACTTCGTTTCCCATGCTCGAATCATCGGCGCAGCACCTCGTCGCGACGCCTTCCACCCGTTGCCACCCAGCTAGTCATGTCTCTTTCTGTCATAGTACCTCCAGGCGCCACTTCTCCATTTGGTCATCCCAACTAGATTCCACCACCGATCTCCACTGCCGCCATGCCGGGGGTGCCACGCCGGTGGTGTCGAAAAAGTGCCACCTTCCACTGGCCACCGAAGATGCTCTGGTGGTTCGTTTTCTTTTCTGCCTGCGCCTACAGGCCTCTTGGGTCGCCACCATCACATTGAAACTTATAGAAATTCATTTCTTCCATGTTTCTTGATCTACCATGAAGAATGCACAAAACTCAACAGTGGCGGAGGGTCTGAGACTTGTTCGGATGGACCCATGCCCTTTGCATTAGCATTTTATCATAGGGGTGGAATAAAAAATTGTAGATTAAGGAAAACCCCAAAGTGTAACCACGCAAAAAACGTCTCGCAATTAAGAATGAATCGTGGATAAATCTGTTGGTTGGTTGATCCATGTTCTTCATAATATTTAATAATGGGAAAAGAGGGATATAAAAAATAACTCCCCTACCTGGATTCGGTGCAATCTGTTGCGGACGAAGGAAGGGATCTACGTTCGAAGTCATTCATCGTTATTCATTGAGTTCTCTAACGGTCGTCGATCGATCATCATTATTAATTGAAGGGTGATGTCGTCATAATTTCTTTAGATCTTCCTCCTGTGGTTTTTGAATTCTCCTTCCAATTATTTGATTAACAAAAGAATTAATCCCCATGTTGTGCTCATTATTACAGTTCTTTAATGAATCTTAATTAATGAACCTATTAAAAACATGGGTGTTTTTGTTACACAAAAAAGTAACAGTTCATTAAATAACTCTAATTTAATGATCTTCTTCACACTATGGTCCCTCCAACCATCTCTCAAAGGTTATAAAATAATAAAATAACTCTATGAGTTATTTTATTATTATTTTTCTCAAAATTCCAAATTTTAACTTTTTCATCTGAACCTTTCCAGATGACATTAAGTTTCACCTAATAGAATCTCGTTGCTTTGGATTCAACCGTGCCCTCGGATTTTCAATCCAACCACTAGTTCAAAATATATAAATCCTCACTCGCACGTTTACTAAATGTACCTTAAAAAAAGTTTAAAATTACGTTATGGGCTCTTTGGGCCTCAGAATCATGTGCTGTCGATTTTCATAGTCTTGTTATAATTCGATATAATTAAAAACATTATTCATAATTTCTGGGTCTTTACATTTTATGATAATTCCCATTACTCCAGACCTAAACCATAATACCACATGATCTCCCTATGTGTCCCTAAAGCATATAGACCACCAATTTCATCCATCAATCATCTAGTGTCTCAACTGGCAGAAAAAAACCCTGGATAACCTCAATATATTTCTCACATCCCTGAAGAACTCATATAACTTAGTAAGATAGAAGATTTTTTATCTTGAATTCCAAATAAGAACCAAATCTAATAGGTCCACCATAATGTTCACGTCTACCCCTAACTAGTATTATATGAAACAACCCATCTAAAGTAGCTTCATTACCTAAAATACTCGAACAACACTTAGAGCATGGTAATTCACATACTCCTAAACATATGGTGGTATAACAGTGGTGTTTCTTTCCTCATGAATATCCTTGATTAGGTCCCTAGGTGGTACCAAGGTCACAATCAAGGGGTCATTTTCTAAAAGTCCAAAACAATGACTTAGAAACACCATCTAATAGCTTAAGTCTTAATAAAATTTAAGTTAATAATAGTTACTCAAACATGAAAACCATAGGAGACACAGCCTATGGGTATAATCATAACTACTAGGCACAACCACCCACTACCTAACCAAGTAAAAATCATGCACCACTTATAAATTCACATTATTCATGGTAATATATAACAAAAGTATGACATGCTTAGGATATATTAATTACAAGACACCAGTAATGTATTTTAGAAACATAGAGTATATTATAATTATAATTTAATTAATTTAAAAATATATTATTAATATGAAATAATGTACATCACATGTGAACCTATGTATTGAATCATGATGCGTGAACTCACACACCCTCGCTGAAGCACCCCAGACCCGTACTACTGGGACTAGTGGAAACAATTATTTCTGTGAACACTGGATTTGATACAAAGTGTGACGAACCTATCTGTATTTTAAAACATGACAATAATTAAAAAATTATATCTCCAAATAATCACATAATCCAAATAACCAAATTTTTATTGTCATTGAGAATAGTTACATATGAATCATCTTTTAAAGAATTTATGTACATTTCTCCATATTCAAACCATAGTATCCTTCCTTCTAGAATCCTCATAGGTTATAATATATTTTATAACCTAGGGAATGTAAACATAATAAAGGGGTGAGATATAATTCTTAGTATTGTAAAAACTCATAATCATGTCATGTCAGGTTAGATAATAACCATATGAGAAAACATGATAATGAGATAAATATCTTATTAAAAGCACATGAAATAACAAAATTTTCCTATAAGTAATGATATAAATACATATAAACCTAAATTAATAGATAATTATCTTATAATAATAGTGTGAAATCAAGAGACAAAAATCATGATCTCGGATGTATAACAATGCCACATAAATTAAGTACAATAAAATGCTATTTTGTGAGAAAACCCAATCGTGTACACCATTCATGTTGTGAACAAATAAAATTATTCCCACCTTTTATTATCGCATGAGAAATGAAACATTTTCCCAATTCATGGGATAGATTTAATAGTATAAAAACATATCATGGATTTAATAGACCCAAACCCACTCATTGATTTATTTGACCCAAACCATCTCAGAGATTAATTAGACACTAATTGTCTTAAGAACATTTTATATTCAAACCATCATAGGGCTTTATCATCCTAAAATCATTTTAGGGATTTATCAAAAAAAATAGTATAAAAAATAAAAAATCTATTTTTTTCAAACATAAAATCAATCCAATATCATATCATTAAAAACCCATGGATATAAAATTGGTTTTATATCATTTCCTAATAGTATCATATAACATGATATCAAAATTAGATCAGTTGATAAAAAATTAAAATACTCAAAAGTAATTTTAATAAATTTATATTGAAAGTGATTAATAAACCATAACTCCATATGATCTAATCCTTTTATATTTTTATTTAAAAAATATAAGTTAAACTTAAAATAATATTTATAACAATTTTCTTACCATTTTCATTAAATATACAATTTATGCATTAATTTTAGAAAATATATTTTGGAAAATTGAAAAAGTTAATTTTGAAAATAAATCACAAAAATTAATCCTTGAAAATGATAATTTTTAAAAAAAATAGTGAATTGAAAACATTTTAAAAACTTTTACTTTTAAAAATAATATTCAATAATGCATCCTTAAAATAACATAAAGGTTTCAAAATGTGTAGTGAAACCATTTGGAAAAAAATTACTCTTAAAAAATAATATTAAATAATATATCTTTAAAAATACATAAATTATATCAAAAAGGAATGTTGATTGAACGAGAAATCATTTGTTATGAATTAATAGAAAATAATTTTAATATTTGAAAATATGATTTTTGAAATCCCATATCATGATAATTATTAAACAAAATCATTAATAGATGAGAAATAAAATATAAATTAAACCTCAAATAACACATAATTGTGTTTCCAAAAAAATGATAATATTGGTGATAAAGTTAAATATGTAAAAGGATGGGAATCCTTTGTTAGAGGGGAAGAGAATTATTTTCAACAATGATATATTTTTTGAGGAAAAATTTATCAAGGTAAAATTTATGAATTAAAATGTAATCATCACAAGAGAGTAATATAAATAACCATAAAATAAAATATTAGTATAGAATAAGGCAATTATTGAATAAATAACTTCATGAAGATGCATTACAAATCAATAAAGGGGTTTGAGTTAATAAAATCCCTTATAACTTTGGTGTATTTTTAATAAAATATCAATTCAAGAAAAAAAATGATATGGATCATAAAAAAAATTATTTACATGAATATTATAAAATAAAACCATTAAAAATTAGTCACATCATCTCAATGATATCATGGTGAAAAATATAAAATATATCTCAAGAAAATAAATTTGAAACAAAGAACTCCTTACCTTAATTTCATTTCCCCAAAAATGAACTTGAATCTACTTTATAACAAAGTTAAATAACTTAATAATCTATTTTAAAACCTTATTCATATCTATAATATTTTTATAATATTCATACATATTTATTCATTACATGTATATTAGTTAGTTATTATCTATTTCTAATATCAGATGTGAGTATTATTTATCATTTTGATGTAGCTTCATAATAATGATATTATTCTTAACTATTCCACAAACTTTATAATTACCATATCATATAAGGTATAGAAATTGATTATTTATAATTTTATAACTTAATTAATTCATAATTTTTGTTACAATCCTCTAAATGAATTTATTGATGAGCATATTTTATGATTTTTAATGAACATGCATTAGAATATTAATTAATGACATTAATTTTATTTTACCATTATATAACCAAAATAAAATTATAATTTACTAATTTAAATCATATATAATCCATAATTAAGTTCTTATAGTCATAAATGATGTTATTTTATAGCATTATTTAAGTAGGTGGTTAGACCGGCCCAAAAATGAATATAGCATAATTAATGGACGGTTATTATTATAAAAGCGGCTTATTTTGGCATAATTTTCTTATTAAAGAATAATTATTTTATTATTTAGGTATTTTTATTGCTTTTAATCATATTTTATGTTATTTTAATAAATAATAAATAGACTATATAAAAACGAGATATGTTACTTTGTAGAGGTGGTAGTATGCATATGCACAAATGAAATTTTCTTTTTTATTAATAGAAATGGGGAATGGTGTATCATATTTCTTCCCTTATAATAATGATGTTTAGAATAAAAAAATAATGTTTTATTTTTATTGTAATGTGATAATTATATTTTGGAAAGTAATATCGAACAGAAAAGAAGTTAGGGAAGATGAGTACACGTGTTGAGGACATGCGCTTTCCCTTAGATGACTCTTTAGAAATAGAGGGCCTAGTATAGATTATTGTGACCAGAATATAAAGTAATTGAATTAGTATTATAAGGTATGTAAAAGGGTTATAATTTCAATAATAAACCTAAATTTTATAGTGGTCTTGAATAGGTTGTGAGTGGCCACTTTTATAAGTTGTGATAATGGAATCTTTGAAAATATTTCAAATTAATATAAAAAGATCATAAGTTTCACTTTAAAGAAGACCCAAAAATGGAAAATAATGGATTAATGGATGTGATAATGTCCATAATATATTGACCATTTATTTTGACACATTATTTGATGTTTTTTAATTCATTAACTATTATAATTTCAACTTTTATCATTTTTTCATTACTATTGTAAATAATTTTTAACTACGTTATTTACATATAATTCCTAAAAATAAAATGGACCTAATTATTTGTACCTTTTATTAAAAATATTCATTATATTTTATCATTAAATTTTATATGATTAAGAGAAATCAATTTTAACATTAGCATATGTAACATGTAAAAATTGGTTTTTACAAAATGTGTAATTTTAATCTTAAAATTTACGTGTATGATAAAATAATCACTGTATTTGATTTTCATAATATAAATTGGTTTAATATAAAAAAATTCATAATTAATTTTCTATTTAAATAATAAAAAACCAAATTTAATAATTAAAATGTTTAATTGAATGAAAAGATTATAAACGTTTTTTAGATTAGAATAAAATTTAACTTAAGTTATAGAAATCAAACATTGGTTTTCAAATATAAAAATGATATTTTAAAAGAGATTGGTTTATTATTACATAAATATTTGATCAATTAAAAGGTTTATAAACTTCTAGGACTTTCCCATATAATAATAAAGTTATAAAATTTATAATTTTTTAAAAACTATATTTTTCACTATTAAGTTTAAAATAAATTATTTTAAAAAATATATAAAATTTTCACTAACTATAATATTGATATGTGTAATTATAAAATGATGTTAATTTTTTAAAATTAAAATTATTAAAATTATCAATTTTTCTTTTAAATGAAAATTTAAAATATTGAGGAAAACTTCTTTTATTAAAAGCATAGTCTTTCTAAACATTTTGTGTTCTCAATATTATTTTATAGTAATATATAATTTAAATATTATAAAATATTATTTAATATATTAAAATATTATATATTATAATAATAATCATTAAAAGGTTCTATTTATCTTATTGATACTTTATATAGTAATTTGAGAATAATCAATCTGTTTAAATATTAAATCATATTCATTATATACCCTTTAGATGATATATTTTTTAAATAGTTAATATATTTTTATTTACTAGAGGATTTATCATTATACATTTTTTCTTGATAATATTCATCTAATATTTTTTAGATCATTTTAGTTTAGTGTTGTGTGTGGAGAAAGCTATCGAACGCATTAGATTTATTTAAAGGAAATATATATAGTAAAATATCGAGGCGTTACATTCTCACCCCTTTAATAAATTTCAACTTTAAAGTTTTTATTATAATATACTAATGAAAATATATAAGG
This sequence comes from Viscum album, assembly GCA_963277665.1. Classification (NCBI taxonomy): domain Eukaryota; kingdom Viridiplantae; phylum Streptophyta; class Magnoliopsida; order Santalales; family Viscaceae; genus Viscum; species Viscum album. The sequence continues at coordinate 689,080,988 of OY728150.1, forward strand.
GTATTTAAAATATATATGTGACTCAAGATACAATATCTAGATTTATATCAACCATACAAAATTAGGAAACATGTCTCTTTTTACTCAAAATAGTTCATCCCTAATATTGAGTTTTATGCAATAATTTTACCTAAATATCACTCATATTTAGTTATCATAACTCATATAATATAATTAGTTTTTGAATATATATCACAGTCATCTTTTCACATATATATGATCATATGTTTGTTTAAAATATGAAATGTGATTTCCTTATTTTAATTATTACAATGGATTTGATGTGGAGATAGAAAATAAACATCCAAAATCACATAAAATTACTATAATTTAGGGATAATAAGACTTTCATAAAGTATGTTCCGTAAAACTAAACTTGGGATGCAATAATAATATAATTTTTTACTTAATAATATCAAATCATCTGGGTGTTTATTCAATTCACTTAGAAAGCTTCCTACTATAACTAGGGTGGATAAAACTAGATTATAATTAGATATAAAAATTATTTAGTGGGGGTGTGGGTACCTATTACCCTTATTTTTCATGACCTACATTTAGTTCTAGGAATATCATAGGCTTTCCCTTGATCCCTTTGTCTAAGATGTGGATGAAATTTTTTATCCTTGTTAGACAGTGGGTTATGGAATTGTTTTTCATAATTATCAATGTTATGAAATTATGGGGATTATAAATTATTAAAACCATTTTATTTATTGGTTTATTAACACTATCATGACAATAAATAGATTGATAGTCAATCCTTTTACAGTTAAAATAATTTCTTGTTCCTCTAAGATATTCCTTTCAGGGCTTATACACATATTTTTGACATGTAATAAGTTCAATCTTCTTTCCTTCATCATCTTCATCACATGATCTTATATAAAACCACATTATTCTCTTATTCTTTTTGTTTGGATATTTGGAAATACTAGTTTGTTAATCATAACATGGAAAGATTTTCAACAACATCTTATATCCTATTTAGTTACTCATTATCAAAATTATTCTATTGTCAATCACCTACATTATTAAATTTATCACTCCTAGCTATATCAATTTATAAAACCAAAATATTTAATCATGAGTAGATACCAAACTGGTATTTTCTGGGTGATTACCCCTAGGTTCATCTTTTCTATAGTCATATCTACTTTCCAGTGTCTATTAAAGGATGTAATTGTTAGGATAACCTTTTAATATATTCTTTACTAAAACTTACAGATATTACCCTATGCTTATACATATCTCTTATATATATCCGTATGATAAATTTATTTGGTCCTAATCTCAATTAGAATGAAAAATAATTCCTAAAAATAAATAAACCCTACTCTAATACAAATTGAAGCACCCCAAGCCATCACTCTCAGATCTGGTAGGAAGAAAAATTTATTTAAACCCTGGATTTGTTAAAATTGTATCTGGAAGAATATTTAACTAAAAAATTACAAACCTTTAAACATTACATCTCATAATAGTCACACAATCTCAAGAATGTAAGGTTGATTATCTTTAAACACCAATTTCACAGGTAACTTATTTTTCAAAACTTGTGAAACATTCTATACATTCAAACCATTTTATAATCCCATATAGACTTATCATATTTTATACTCATATTTATAAACTATTTAATAGAAAAAAATAATTGGGAGAGATCAAATGCTTAAAAAGAAGAAAACTCAAAAATGTTTTTTCAAGTGATAGACTATAAGCATATGATATAATATGAGTAGGGGAGAAATATATTATTAAGAGAACATGGAATAATAAGAGTTTTCTATAAGGAATGATAAAATTACATATAAACTCAAATGAAAAAATATATACCATTTCATAAAAATATTAATATAATAAAAAATAATCATAATCCTTGAAGTCAAGAAAAAGTATATAATATAAGTACATGAAAACATAATATTGTGTGAAAAAACAATCATGCTCACCCATAATGTTATGAAAAAATCCAAGAACACTCATTCTTTATTATCATATGAGATATAAAATGTTACCCAATGAAAGTTTAGGATTTAATTAACCCAAACTATTCAAGGTATTATGAGACCCAAAATCTCTCAGGTTTTTATCGGAGGCAAACAATCTCAGGGAATTATCAGGCCCACACCATCTCAAGGATTTATCAAACCCAAAGCATATTAGAGTTTATCAGTCCCAATCCATCTTAGGTATTTATTGAAACCAAACTTTCTCATAATAATAATCATTTAAGAAAATTCCACACACAAAATCAACCCAATATCATTTATTGAAGAACCAATGGAATGAAAATCAGTTTCATATCCTTTTAAAATTATATCACATAACGTAATATCAAAAACTAGATTAGTTGATACCATAAAAACAAACACTAAAAATAAATTTTTTATTAATTAATTTTCAATGTAATCTATAAAGCATTACACTATTGGAATGAAATATTTTAAAGTTTGATAGTAAAATGTATTTGAAACTAAAATATTTTTTAGAAAAAATATTTTAACATTTTCATAAAAATTAGAAGTTATTCAATACTTTGAAATAGATAACTTTTGAAAAAACTAAAATAATTCATTTTAAAAAATATTATTAAAAAATAAATCACAATAATGTATCCCTAAATAAAACATAATGGTTTCAAAAATTATGAGTAATTTTTTTAAAATATTTTACTTTTAAAGAGAATTTCTAATAATTAATCCCTAAAAAGGACATAAAAGTTCCAAAAATTGAAGTGAATTTTTTTGAAAATTTTAAATTTTAAGAAATAATATTCAATAACAGAAATTTTAATAGAACTAAAAGATATCAAAAAATAATGTGGAGTGGAAGATAAAACCATTGGTTTTGAAATGATGGAATATCATTTTTAATATTTTGATATACCCTTGTTGAAAAATAACATCATAAGAAGTGTAGAAAATAATCCCTTTTGAAATATGGGAAGGAAAATATAAATTTTATCAAATATTACATCTAATTATCTTTCCACAAAAAAAGTAGAACATTGGTGGTAAATAGAAATATGTAAAAGGAGGGGTAGCTGTCATTAAAGAGGATAGGAATTATTCTAAATAATGATATACTTTTTGAGGAAGAAATTTTTCAAGGTATAATCTTTGAAATAAAAAATGAATTCCCTTAATATAGGAATATATTTTTCCAAAATATAAAATCATAGTGAGTACAAAACAAATCATGGAAGTAATAATTTCAAGAAGAAGAAATATAAATCAATAAAGTGGGTTGAGTTAATAAAATCCCTTACATCTTTTATATCTTTTAAATCTACATCCATTAAAATAAAGAACATGGTATATCTCTTGAAACTCCATAAATATAATTAATATGGTAAAATAATTCAATTGGATAGAAATCACAACATCATAGATATATCATGGGGAAAAAAATAAAGTATATCTCAAAAAATTAAATTTGAGACAAAAAACTCTTACCTTAATTCTGAACATTCACTAAGGCATGTAAATATATTGTATAAAAAGATAACTATATTAATAACCTATATAAAAAAATTATTCATATATATAAAATTTTATAAACATAATTTATAATTATTATCTATATATATATTAGTTGGTTCTTATTTATTTTTGATATCAGGTGTGAGTAATCTTGATCTTTTTGAACCAGTTTCATAATAGAGGTTTTATTCATAATTATTATCTCAAATTTCATCATTAAAATATCATAAAAGGATGTATAATTTTTTATTTATACTTATTTAAAATATTATTATTTCATTCTTTGGTATTTTTGTTATGATTCTTCAAGTGAAATCAACAACGATCATGTTTTGGTGCTTTTTAAGGAACGATTATCAGTACCTTAATTAAGGAGATTTATATTAATTTTTCGATTGAAATACCAAAAAAAAATTATTATTTAATTATTAATATCTTATATTGTGATTAATTAAGTTATGATAGTCATCCATCATGTTATTGTATCACATTGTCCATGTATGTGGTTAAATTGACCCAAACATGCACGTACAACAATTAATGGACGATTATGATTAAAAAAGTGGTTTATTTTTCAAACTTTTGTTATTAATGTATCATAATGATATTATTTAGATATTTTTATTGTTGTTAATAATATTTTATGATATTTTAATTAAAAAAAATAAACTAGAAAAAAAAAAGAAATATATGTTACTTTTTATAGGCGGTAGTCCACACATACACAAATTATGTTTACTTATTTATTAATGAAAAAATAGAATTGTGGCTACTATTTTTTCCATTAGAAAAATAAAATTTATCATAAAAACAATGATGATTTCTTTATATAGTAATGAAAATTTCATTTTCTATCCCTGAGGGGTCCGTTCTATGACTCCCTAAGCCTATTTCTAATAGGTCAGGGGTGGTTAACTAGACTTGAGTATGCATATCAATGATATGGGAGGCCTTAGCCTAAGTACCTATACACACATACAAATATCTAAGCCTATACAATAATGAAATATAAAAAAACTTAACAACAATCCATGCATACCTCTAAATCCCACAACCAGAGTACGATAGGAATTAAAGGAAAGTAAATATGGCCAAATACAATACCACCACAAAGATTATAAAATAAAAGTACAACCTGAAAGTAAGTACTGGGGACTATTTTAAAAAAAACAGGAACACACCTTGTTATGTCCAGTTAAACTAAGCATCGTCGGGTTCAGGTCTATCTTGGACTCTATAAAAAGGTTGATCATCTTCACAAGACACAACATGTGCGGGAAATGACCTGAAGAGGTGAGTATTACAATACTAAGTAAGACACCCCAAAACAAAAAATCATACAACAAAGGAAATATAGTCATATGTACATAAGTATATTTCTATAGAACATATAAAAAGAATTTCCATATATAATCAGCAAACATGCAAAGTCTAAAGATAATTCACAACCATAGTATACCAGTCTATGATTCCAGCTAGAAGATTTCTATAAATCACTTATCCAGGAGAACACACTCTTGAGTCTTATCACACTTATGATGTCTTTTCAAGAGGTACACCTCATCAAGTCTCTCCATTAGAAGTTCATATTTATGTTCTAAGAGCTAGAATCAAGAAATGAGGATCACTTCTAAGGTCATGATTTGACACAAACAACTCAATATTGATTAAATCACTTATTATAGTATCTCCACCCACATAGTTTTGGTCACAAAGATACCAAGAACTCCACCTAGGGAACGATGATGAATAGGGGATCTCACTTCAGGCCTCTTTGAGGTATTCCGATGACTCTATCTAAGAATTCATGTTGACGAGATCATAATCCTAGGAGTAGGAGATGATGCTATACTAACCCTAAGGTAAAGGATATAGGGAATGTACCCTAATGAAACTTGTCAAAAAAATATAGAGGAAAATGTATCCAAGCCATGTATAATAAAGTATAAGGCGTGTAGTAGGGGTCACATACCATGTCCATTGATCCCTGGTCTAGCCCGTTTAAACAACCCATGTCTCTTGCTCATGTATGTGTAGAAGTACACAAAATGTAGGCTACATGTTTATTCCACCCATGTGTCAGTAAACATCTCCATCCCATGTACATGTTCCCAGCACCGTTACATGGATTTTTCTATTTACTTTCTCCAAGATGTGTCTTTGTGGGGTAGTACATGAGGTGCTCCAACCCATTTACACCAAACATTGTCTATGTATCCCCTGAGGTATACACTGAGTCTTCGATGAGATACCACAGAATGTGTGATAGGGTCACAGGTCGTGTCATACTTAAGTATCTCCTAAACCATTATCATTGCACAAGGGGTCCCGCATGGAATGTAGCACTGAAGTACATGTCGTATAGAATAAAAATTTACAGAATTCCAAGTTCTTCCTCCCATGCACACCCAAACCACTGTTGACTCAAATCTCAACTCTAGTCATGATGAAAATAAAGAATCTCACTTATCCTAACCTCTCAACAGTCGATCATCAGAATTAAGGATTTGAATCCATTCGAAAAATAGATTTCAATTATCCTAATCATCATCTTCTCATCCTGCACGAATTAGGGGTTTCCAATTCATTATAATCCTCTCTCTGATACCACTATTTCACATTTGTTTCATCATGCCTAGCCTAGATCTACAATTTTTTAACATTTCACTAAGAAATGGGTGTGTAATGATCTATTTCATCAGTATCCATCAAACCATGGGACAAAAAATGAATGCTCATTGTGAATGAAGAAATCGTGGGAGAAAACCACAAGAATTATCAAGAGGAATGAACCTCAATCAATTTTAATGTCAATATTTGTTCTATTTTGTTATAACAAAAATTGAAAAATCAACAATCAAAAATACTTATCCCAATACAAAAATATGTAATAAAAACAATCCCAAATATGAACGATCTTCAAATCAATATACTAGTCGATTGATTTTCATCCATCGTATAAATCAAAAACTAGGTAGAAATAAAAATAAACATATTCCATACCTTGATTTGGGCCAATCACTGATGAATAATGGTTTTGTGTTTCAGTTGTTGGTGAGATCCTTAGATTCTATCTTGTTCTGATTGTTGATGCTTGACTAGTTCATCAACTTTCAATAGAATCTCACCCCACACTCTCAAATAGATATTCAACGATTTGAAAGGTTATGCGGATAACCCTACAAATTTTCCATAAGAATTAATTTAAATAAAGGAAATTAGGTTTCTACATTAACTGAAAAATAAAATAATTTATTTAACTATTTTGTTGACTTTATTCCCATAAGGATTCTTCCACAAATGACCCATGCCGAAAAAGGTCATGCCATGCCTTGGGTAAGCCTCACATTCTGAACCTAATGGTGGCCTTAGATATCTTATTTGATAACCCAATTATAATTTCTTCTAATTGATTCATAAAATTGTGCATTAATTCTGTTTAATATATTTAATACAATTCAAACATTTATTTTAGGAAAATTGGGCCTTAGAATCAAATGTTGTCTTAGTTCCTTGTCTCAAAAATAATTCATACAATATCGAAAAATAATACATGGAAAATATGAGTCATTTAATTATCCCCAACATGGGGATTTACATCTCCAGAAAACTAAAATAAGAGGATACACAAAGAGATGTGGGTACTGAGCATGAATATAAGCCTCCCTCTCCCATGTGCTCTCTTAATGATTTTAGTGATTCCATCAGACACGCAAAAGAGGAATTGATAACCCATGGAGGATCATCTATTGTGGATCCTTGATCTCTACTATGTACTTAGCAAATGTTTCTCCATCATTAATTTTGATCTCACCTCATCTGATAACATTCAATATTTTAAGCACATACTTCCTCAGTTGTGACGCATGAAACACATCATGTACCCGGTGTAAATGTGGAGGTAGATCTAAGAAGTACCCCACATCACCAACTCTATGTAGTATCTAGAAAGGGTAAATAAATCATATATATAGATTTCCACCCTGGCCAAATATCCATAATCCATGTTGAGGTGAAACCCATAGGAACACATAGTATCCTTCTTAGAACTCCAAAGGGCACCATTGTCTATCAGCATTAGACTTGTGATGGATTTTTGAAGTCTTCATCATCTCATGGATGATCTTCACTTTCTTAATAGTTTCTCGCACCAAATCTTTTCCCATGACTGATAAATCTCTTGGGTTATTTCACCAAAGTGGTTCCATAACAATGGTGGAATGGTTGCTATTATTGTACTCAAACTCTAGAAGTGGTAGTTGATCCTTCAAACTATGGTAAAATTCTAAAATGAATGCTTGATGCATGTCCTCTAGAACATGAATGGTCCACTTAGTCTAGTTTTCATTTTTGGGGTTAAATGCAATGTTAAAGCATAACTAAGTCCCAAAATCCGCTTTAAATACCTTCCTCAAATGGGATTTGAAGTGAGAATCATGGTTAGACACAATCATCTATAGAACACCATGGAGTCAGACTACCTCTTTCACATAGAGGCATCCCAATCCCTATACTAAAATATGCTCTTAGATAGCTAGGAAGTGTGTTGACTTCGTGATTCAGTCTATGATCACCTAGATGGAATCGTGTCCCCTAGAACTATGTGTTAATCCCGTCATAATGTACAAGGATATCCTATTTCACTTCCACTCTGACACCTCAATGGGTTGAGTTAAACCTACTAGAACTTGGTTCTCCGAACATCACCTGTTATCAGGTAAGGCATTGAGAGAAATACGTTGCAACTAATTTATTCATCCCTAGCCACCAAAACTAATGTTGGAGGTCCTGGTACATATTTTTCACACGTAGATGTACTACCAAAGGATATGTATGAAAATCATTCAGAACCTCCTTCTGAAATTTCAATGTTACCATTGTGAATCCTCTGGAAAAATTGATGTTCTCCCCATCTTCTGAAAATCCATCATGAGCATGAACAGTGGATATATGAGTACATAGGGTATTATAGTTGGAATCCCCTAGTTTTACGTTACTAAATTTATATATAAGTGTAGATGTAACAACCATAGACTTGATGTAAGATTATCCATCTCCATCAACAATAGATAATTTCAATGAGGCCAACTGCTCTGATGCCTCATTCAGAAACTGCGAAGAAGATCTCCTCCTAAGAGAATCTGCAACCACATTCTCCATCCTAGGTGTATAGAAAATTTCAAAGTAATAATCATGGAGTAACTTTAGACATCCCCTCTATCTCAAGTTAATAACCATATGAGATAGTGTATACTTGAGACTCTTGTGATCAAATTAGATGATAAATCACTCTCCCATTTAGGTAGTGTAACCACATCTTCAATGTGAAGACTATCATTGCTAACTCAAGCTGATGGGACACATAGTAATGATTTTGTGATCTCAACTGGCTTTAATAATAGGTAACTACCACCTACAACTACATTAGGACACTACCAAACTCATTTTCTAATGAATCATAGTTGAATAAGTACTCAACACCCTCATCTAAAAATCTCAAGATGGGCGTCCTTGTCAAGCTCTGCCTCAACTACTGTAGATCCTACTGACACCTCTTTTTCCATAGGAAAGACATCTCATTTTTGGTAAAATCTATCATCGGTGCTTATATTCTATAAAATGACGTATGAATCTCTAGTAATTTCCTACCAACCCAAGTAATATCCTCACTTCAGTCACACTCTTGGGTGGCTCCCAAGATAACACTACCTCGACCTTGGTTGGGTCCACCACCACACCATCCACTAAGATAACACGTCCTAGAAAGTGGTCCACCTAAATACAAAACTGATACATTGATAGATTTCTGTAAATCAATTTCTCTCGAAGTATGTCCAAATCTATCCTCATGTTTCTCACGTGATCCTCCTCAGATGCCAAGTACATAAGGATATCTTCAATGATTACTACCATGAACTAGTCTATAAAATGATGGATGATCTAGTTCACGACTCCCATGAAAAATACTAGGGAATTATTCATGCCAAAGGGAATCACTATGTACTCATAGTGACCATACTGTAATTGAAATTCTATCCTTGGTATATCCTCATCCTATACTCTCAATTAATGATATCCTGACATGAGTTAAAACTTTGAGAAGCAATGTGACACTATCAACTAATCATAGAGGTCATTGTTCCTCGATAGTGGATAATTGTTCTTCACGGTCACCTAGTTTAAGAGCTAGTAGTACACAAAAAAACCTCAAGCTCCTATATTTCTTCATATATAAGAAAAATGGGGCTTCCTAGTGTGAAACATTGTGTCTAAAAAAATTCTTCATCTAAAATACCTGCAACCACAACCTCGACTCACGAAGATCTACTAGAGCCATCTGAATGCAAGTGCGGATATCAGTTATGTCCTAGGGTGCAGATCAACGCATAAGTTTATCTCACGGTGGGGAGGTAAAATTTGAAAATCCTCAGGGAATATGTCCTCATACTCCAACACCATTATAGGAAACTAGGAACTCATAACATCTACTCCACCAAGGGTAAGATTATCTAACTAATAAGTAATTGTATATAACCTCCTATGTTGAGTCCACCACATGATGCCTAGGTTTGTTTTTCACCAAAAAAGGAGAACCTAGTCACATCACTATGGACACACAACATCCTCTACCTAAAATAGTCAATATAGGCTTGAAATGTGGATAACCAATCTATAACTAAGATGATATTGTATGGCCTCATCCCTGCCATAAAGATATCCCAATAGAATCTCTTGCCTCCAAGAGTCAAGTCACACTTTCAACATAAGTGTCTAATCATCGAGTCTTCTCTAGTAAGAGTATCCAAGTATAAGGGTTGAGATAAAGGATCAACTAGAATCTATTGGTCTCATAAAAGGTATGTGGAATGAAATTAATAACATGAACTTGTGTCTATCAGTAATGTAGATAAGGTTGAATGGATATAGATAATTCCTAGAATCATTTTTGGATCCAGTAGGTTGTAAGCATCAACTGGATGTTGCTTCCCCCAATCATATCCTCCAGTTCCCTGAGCCTGGAATCGACCACCTAGGGTTGGTGGTGGTAATAATTCAAACCGGCGACCACCTCATGCTACCCTCCCATATCATTTTTCATGCCCACCTCTTGTGAACCTTCCTTCTCCTATCATTTCATATGCCTCATTTTCCCTTCTATAGTCTCACTTTTAGTTGTCCAATGGGTAAACAAATCTCATGAAAGATGTCCCCTATCATCAAATGAGTAGCACTGCCTCATTCTGGGATGACTTGACCCATATTGTGAGCCCTAAACTATAGATCCTCTATCATGGGACCTTCCCCTAAATCATCTTGCATGACCAGGTCCCTAAGACTGTCATTGGACCCCTACTTCTGAGATCTCTACTCCTACATTCCCACTACCAGAAACCATTGGATGTATCTACTCAACTTTGAAACTCTCAACCACTAAATATCCCTCTATAACCCAAACATATGTAGGAATTCATAAATAGATAACACTGTCTCGGATGTCTCTACCCAGACCTCACTCAAAAGTCTAAGACCTAAAGAACCATTTCAAACCATATCCATCAAGTACCTAGAGAGGTTGTTAAACCTTAATGAGTACTCATCTACTATCATGATTCCCTACCAAAGGTAGATAATCTCATGGATATGAATATACCTCAGCGTATCTAGTGAGTACTCTTCTCTGAAAAGGTTCTCAAACTCTATCCATGCAAGAGTCATCTCATCGTAAGACTGGGTCACCAAACCCCTGCCATTTACCTATTGATATATGAATATGGATCACATCTAGGACCACTATCTAATCATTTGGTGTCTTGGATTGATAAAAAACTTGGTTTACCACCTCAAGATATCCCTAAGCCTCCTATGGGTTAGGCTCTCCTTGGAACTTGAGTGATCTCAACCATTGAAAAACATGAATCGCACCCAACCTACACAACTCACCTGCTGGTACTGTGGGTACCACGTGTTTCTCCATAGGTGGTGGTATAGCCGGTGCACCACCTAGAGGTAGAACCTTGGGAAATAGTCCCTATATCGACACCACATCCCTGAGGGGATCCTCCTCATTATCATGATAAAAAATCCTAGCTAGAATAAATCTTATAGGAATCATAAAATAAAAAAGATGTACCACAATCAATGAGTATATCTCAATATCTGACTCAATAAGGACATGGAAACCACAACACATTCATATATGATTCATGCACCATTAGTTTCCCTACAACCAGTGTTCTCATGTACCAAGTCAAAAATAAGGTGATTAGAGTTATGGTGATTTGATACATCATATGCCACACCAACACTAGAGTCATTGTCCTGAAAGAAAAAATCAAAACCCTTAACATTATTTACCCAAACCAATATTATTGAATCTAATCCTAATGTAGAATTGGCCGCTCTGATACCACTCTATCACGACCCATTCCAGAGGGTCCCATGCTACAACTCCCCAAGCCTACCTACAATAGTCTAGGGGAGAGATACTATTTCTGTGTAGGCATATCAATTACATGGGAGGCCTTATCCTAAGTACTTGTATAAATGCACACATCACCAAGCCTATAAAATGCTGATATGTAAAAACAACTAAATAACCATGCATGCATACATCTAAATCCCAAAACCAAAGTACAATGTGAAGTAAAAGAAATTAAATAGGGCTATATACAATCCCACCCCAAAGAGTATGAAACAAAATTCCAACCTAAAAGTAATTACTGGGGTCTAATGTAAAAAAGTTATAGGAACACACCTCAGTCTATATGGTCTCACTAAGAACCATCTAGTCCTCGTCCATCCTGGACTCCATAAAAAAGAGGATCATTTTTACAAGACATAACACATGCATGAAAATCCCATGGAGGGGTGAGTATAACAATAATCAATAGGACACCCTAAAATAACAAAGAATACAACAAAGGAAATATATTCAACACTACATGGGTATATTTCTACAGCACATATAACAAGAATATCTTGATATACTCATAAAATATACAAAGTCTATAGGTGATTGGAAACCCTAGTATACTAGTATAGGATTATAGCTTATGGATTTCCATAAATCACTCATTTGGGAGAACACACTTTGGAGTCTAATGACACTAATGGCATCCATATGAGATGTAGTACTCATCTGGTCTCTCCTTTAGAAGTTCACACTAAGGGTATGAGATATATGATACACATATTAGGATCACTGTCAAAGACATGGGGTGACACTAACAACTCCATCTAGAATGACCCACTAAGTATAGAATTTTTACACACGTAGTGTTATTCATGAAGATACTAAGAACTCATCCTAGGTAAAGATGATGAATAGAGTATCTCACTCTTGGCCTCTCGAAGGGATTCCAATTACACTATCCAATAAGTCTCACTGAAGGGATCATAGTCCAAGGACTAGGAGATGATTATATAAAAACATCACGGAAATAATAAAAGGGACACACACTAATAAAAATTTTCTATGATATGAAGGAAAATGGCTCAAAACCATGTATAATAAAGTACACTGTGTATAGTTTGGGTCACACAGTGTGTCCCTTAACCCTAGGTCCATCCCATGTAAATGGCCTGTGTCAATTTTCCTTTTTCATATAGAAGTACACAACATGTAGGCTGTCAAAGTAGTCTACCTGTGTGTCAGTACAAGAATGTATCCCATGTACAAGTTCCCAGGTACCAATACATGTCTTAGTACATGTACTTGGTCTAGGTCATGTCTTTTTGTGGAGTAAACATCATACTCCAACTCATGTTTTTGTACCCTTTGAGGTACACACCATGTCTTTGGGGAGAGACCACATGTCGTGTGACTAGGTCACACACCATGTGATACATAAGTATCTCCCAAAACCCTAGACACCGCAAAGGGGGCCAACACAGTGTGTAGCTCCAAGGTACATTCCATGTAGATCATAAATTTCCATAAACCCTTGTTTTATCTCCCATGTTAACCCATGAAACCACTACCTTAAATATCAAATCTTATCAAACAATATATCAAGGATCTCCCTTGGTCGAACCTCTCCATGTTCGTTCTCTAGAATCTAAGTTTTGAATTCATTCAGAAAACAAATTTTGTTCATTCAGATCATCGTCCGATCACCCTGATCAAATCGAGAGATTTCAGTCTAGTATGATCTACTAACTGATACCACTGTTACATCATACTGAGACTAAATCTGCAGATTTGGATCATTTCTCTAAAAAATAGTTGCGCAGTGATTAATCTCTTCATTATCTGTGAAACCCTGGGCCAAAGGAAGAATTCCTATGGTGAATGAATGAATCAGGGGATAAAATCACTAGAAAAATCAAGAGGAATGGACCTTGGTATATGTTTGTTTCAATATTTTTCCATTTCCATTAGAATGATAATAGAAAAATCCACAATCACAAATATTTATCCCAATAAAAACCCCATAATAAAACTCATATTGTAATAAGCATGATCAACGACTCAATTTGGTAGTCAATTGATTTGCATTCATTGTAGAAATAATTAATGGAGTATAAATCTAAATAAATGAATTCCATACCTCAATTTGGATCAATCACTAATGAAGAACAATATGATGTTGTATTCATTGGAGTGATCCTATAATTCCATCCTGTTTTAGTAATTGATCCTCGATTCGTTCATCTTCTACCAATGGAATCTCATTCCCCACTCTCAAATGGACATTCACTGATTTTTATGGGATTGTGTATAACACTAAATTTTTTCCATTAGAGTTTATTTAAAGAAAGGGAATTATGTCGTTTCTTAAATGAAAAAAATATATTCTATTTAATTATTTTATTCATTTTACACTCGTGATGAATATTCCATAAATCAACCATACCGACCAAGGTTATGACACGCCTAGGGAAACCTTGTGTTATGAAAACAATGATTCCCTTGAATTATTGATTCAGTCTCCCATTTAGATTTTAATCAACTTTTTCATGAAAACTATGTGTGTGTGCCAATTAATATATTTAATATATTTCAAAAATTTATTCTGGACACACCGATCCTAAGAATAGAATGTCGTATCAATGTATATTCAAAAATATTATTCATAAAATATCCAAAAATAATATATGGAACATCAGATTCATTATAGAGAAAAATATATTTTAGAATGTAAGATAGAAAAGAAAAGAAGTAAGGGGAAATAAGTACTCGCATTGAGGACATGGGATATCCCTTGGAGAAACCCTAGTAAAATGAGGGCTTAGTCTAAATTCATGTTATCAAACCCTAGTGTAAGTGAATTAGTATTATATGGGAAATAAAATGGAAATATTTAAAATAGAAACCATAAATTTTTGAGAAGTATTGAAGGGGTCATGAGATGTTTCTTTCATAAGTGGTGAGAATGACATTTTTATCAATATATCAACGTAATATAATGAGAACACGTGTTTCAGATGTCAAGAAGACCCCAAAATAGAAATTAATTGAGTGGGGGTAAAATAATATTAATATTATCTACAAAATTCATTTTAAAACATATTTTAAGTCCTTTACTCTTAGAATTTTCACATTTACCATTTTTGGTTTTACTATGATAACTAATTTTTAACTAAGTAATTTTCCTTTATATCCTAAAAATAAAATGACCCACAAATAATTTTTACCTAATAATTAAAAACATTTTATTAATTTTATCAGATAAAATTTATATGAGTAATGAAAACCAATTTTAATATCAGCACATATATCGCAAAAAACCCATTTTTATAAAAAGTGCATTTTTAGGAATAAAAATTATGTGTAGGAACCAATTATAAATGTACTTGATTTTAATGATATAAATTATATTATTATAAAAAAAATTATATTTCTTTACAATAATTTTGAAATTGAATTTTACTCTAAAAATGTTTAATAAAATAAATGATCGAAAACTGTTTTTTAAATTGGGATAAAATGTCACATAAGTTCTAAAAATTAAATATAGGTTATATTATTTTAAAAAAATATTTTAAAATACATTGTATTTCTCATTAAATAAAAAATTAATCATTTAAGATGTTTTATAAACTTATAGGTCTTTCTCATATATGGATAATGTTCTAAAATATACAATTTTGGTGAAAAAATGTATTTTCTATAATTAAATTAAAAATTAATTATTTAAGTAATATATAAAAAATTTACCTTAATCTAATATTGTTATGTAAAATTAAAAAAATTAATTTAGTGTTCTAAATTTAAAAATATAAAATTTACAAATTTATCTTTTAGATGGGAATTTAAAATATAAAGAAAAACTATTTGTATTCAAAGAGAGATTTCTTAAAAATTATGTGTTCACAATACTATTTCATTATAATGTATAACATAAATAATTTCAATAAATTATTTATTATATTAAAATATTATATATTATCATAATAATCATTTAAAAGTGGTTGATTTAATTTATTAACACTTTAAATAGTTATTTGAGAATGGATAATTCTTCTAAATATTAAATCGTATTAACTATATATCCTTTAAATGTAAGAATTCTTAATTGGTTAATATCTTTTTATTTACAGTAGGTTTTATTATTCCTATAGTTTTCATGATAATATATATCTAATATGTTTGTTCTCATTTTAGGTTTTTGTTCTGGGTGGATTAAGGTGTCGAACACATTAGATTAATTTAAAGGAAAGATATATAGTAAAATCTTGGGGAGGAAAAGTGGTAAAACCAAAAAAATCATTCAATTAATAATAACACTTGAAGCATAAAATAATACCATAATGTTTCAACCAATAAAGGCATCCCCACTACCCTTAAAATTAAAACATCCACCACACAAGTGTTTGAAAGGCATAAGAATAACTTTCCACTCAAGTCTCGACCATTCAATCTCTATTCTAACATTCCCCAAATACTAAATCCATAGAAAAGGGATTGTGGTGAAAATTAATAATCCTCCTAATTGGTGTATTGGGATTAAGTTAGTGTTCCACAAGGCCCCATGCTTGCATCCCTATATTTGAGAGAAAGTCAACTACAGGAAAGGTTCTAATTAATGTCATGGGGATATTATTCCAAAGATAATAGGTAACCATTAATCATAAACATTTTAGAAATTGTAATATTAATAATTAATTACAAGGGAAACACCATGGAATCCAAAAGGTAATAACCTCACATATTTTATCAAAATTTGTTATAACCAATCATACATCCATGTCAAAAAGATTCCCATATGTGGTGGATTAGGATATTTAATAAATGAATGAATAAAAAATTTGAGGTACAACAGAAAAAGAACCCAGAGTATGCCTTAACATTTATTAACATATTTTACTAACTCCACCAATTTAGTGAGGCCTTTAACCTTACTTTATTCCTCAATAAGAAATTCTACAGGTTCACTATTATTCTAGTGTAGACAGTTCACAATAAACCTAGTAAGACACTATAAACATGTCCATATCATAATTTAATCATGAATATGAAAGTTCATTCACTGCTCAAATAAAAAATGAAGACAAATATATATCTATGTTATTCTACAGTGGACTGACCGGGGAAAAATAAACCCTGACCATACATGCTTCAGCTTTATGCTAAAAGGAATATCCATCTCAAGTCACAAGTATATACTAGAATCTAACTCATACATTATCAATCAACATACAGTACCATATCAAGAATTGTACAATCTAGTCTCACTCAGGGATAGATTAGCACTGAGTCCTAGACTATCACCACTCGATTAGGGGAGGCCACACATCATGTCCCATATCATTCCCTCAGGTCAAGGCAGATCACACATCATCATCTCACAGCTCAACCATCTCACTTAGTTCAACATCATCATCCACAGTCACAATCTATCACATCATAACCCACCATCCTTTAACTATAGATGGTGTCACAGCCATAAATAAAAATATATAAATAGGAAAATAGTTATAATAACAAAAAATCAACCAATAGCCTGACAGAATATCCTAAGTACAATAACACCATAATGATAGTCCATAGACCATTCTCCAAAAAAATCTTATAGGTTACTCATACTAACCATTTTTTGTTTACAAACCACTCTCACAGTTGAATGACTCACCACCCAAACCCATATTTCAACCCATTCTGTCACAAAATATTTAACTAATCTTGAACATCTCACTCTAGGCCTAATTTATCCAAGATGACATCCATATGTCCAACTATGTTAACTAGAAGGGTTTCAATAAATCCATTCCAAATTACCCATATTTAACATTTAAGGGGTCAATTTAATCAATTTTTACCCACCAAAAAAATTTTATATCAAAATCATAACATTACCATGCTAACTTTAACACCCACAGGAATGTTAGACAATAAAATTGCATGAAAATATAATAACATCATATGGAATTCCAACCTAAAGTATAAGGGAGATAACTCACAAATATATACCCTATGATTCAAGATTAAAACATTGTCTGATGTTTCTCATCATTATAGGTTTGTGAAAATCAATATATATTTTAATTTTTTACCTGTAACACACTAATATTTATATGACATATTTCTCTTTAAAATAAATTATTTCTTTGAGATCTTGTGATACACACAATGATGAGTTTAGATAAACCACGTAACATTATTAAAATATTATGGGTCCATTTTCTACAAGCCATTAGATTAGAGGGTATGAATAGTAATAACTAAATTTAGAAATATATATGGTATACCCACTGAATTCAATTATTCATTAAATGATTATAATTAAAATCAAAAACTAATTATTTGATAGTAAAAGTGTTGTTTCTTCCAAAAAATTATTATTATGTTCAAAATATATTTTAGTTAATAAATTAAATTAATCATTATTGGTAAATAATTTTAAGGGAATTTATTTACTATTTACTTAATTAAATGTTTTAAACATTCAATTATATATTTCTATGCATATGATAAGAATGAATCTAGTTTTATGCTTCAAATGTTTTTTTATAAAAAGTATATTTTTCTACATTTTCCGCACTTACATTAAAATTAATTTCCTCAATTTATAGGTATTGTATTAGATAAAATTAATTAATTATTTATAATTGGAATTTTAAAATTTCGTAAATAGAACCCTTTTATTTTTTATAAAATATTTATAATAATCATGGTAAAATTTATAACCTCAATAAAGGGTAAATTGGGTTAGTCTAGATTAAAAAAAGTGATAAGAAGAAAATTTTTCATTATAATTACTATTGGATGAATCAAATTTGACTAATTTCATCTTAGACTCTAATTTTATTAGTTTATTGGATATTCTTCCAAGATAACGACTTACATATTATTTAAGACAAAGAAAGTTACAAAATATCAGTCTCTGAGTTTTAAATAACATTTATGTGTTCACATCGAGAAAAAAACTTATTATGAATGAATATTAGTATTAATTTTTTTAATATTGAAATTATAATATGGATAGAAAATTATTTATAATTTTTAGGTATTTCATTGTTACCTTAAATGTTTATAGAACGCCAAAATTTTATTTATTCAATTAATGCGAAAATTAAATTAAATAGTTTTTGAAATTATTAAAAGTGATAGTTTCACTAACATATAGAGTTAAATGAATTTTATAGGTTCAAATTACATATTATTGTTGTGATAAAATATTTTATCTAAATTAATACTTTGAGTTTGTGTCTTTTATGTCATATTAAATCAATAGTGTCAAAATTAGAAATAATAATATTTTATCAAAATAAAATTTTATTAAATTATTTAAAATATATTAAATAAGTCAATGTAAATAATATATGGTCTAAAATTTAAATAATTTTCCATTTATGATCAAATTTTCAACTTATGAGTAAAATTTACCACCATTTAATATTGAAAATTTTGTTTTCATAGTTAAAAATAAAATTGGTTAACTAAGGGTGAATCAAAATGATAAGATTTAAAATGACACAAAAACTTGTCTAAATTATATTTATTTATGGTTTACAACAATATACAAGCATATAATCAAATCCATAACCATTTGGATGTATTTGTCTTATGAATGAGTTTATTATAATATAATCTTTTGAGAAATTCCAAAAGTGGCCCTCACCTCAATTATAAAAGGGTACCTCCTCCCTCACCTGTTTATAACACATTGAGGATTATATCTAGACAAACCTATACCAATTTACCTTATTGATTTATTTTTAAACATTATATAGGTTCTATTATTCTAGAAATATCAACCCTATATCCCTTTAGATTATATAAAAATGAGTCATTTCAAATAAGAGGTAATCACCTTAACCAATCACATTATTTTATATTATTATTTACCTCCTATAAATATATGGTATTTATCATAAAATAATAAATTCAATAAAATAAATATTTAGAAATTTTTTTATTATTTTGAAATCACTATTATACACCCCTCCTTCCCATCAAATGATAAGTGAAAGTATCGCTCATGCATACATATAGAGTATTATCTCAACATAGCGATATAATTCATTTTTTATCACCATACTTTATAGATGGGTATTGTTATTTGTTTAATGTTTATATAATATACTTATGAAATAATTATACTTTTAGAATGAAAACATACTATCTACCTTATTACCTTCCAAATGGTTTGAAAATGATAACGTCGTTTGTGCATATGTGTGGACTACCACCTCTATTAAGTGATGTGATATTTTTTTACTTACATTTTTTATGGGTGGTGATGAGGATGGGACTAATTAATATATATGATATATATAATATAATTATTATTAAAAGTTGATTAATTATTTATGTTTCTTTTTTTTCATTCATCGAAAAATGAAAACAGTGTTCATGTGTACATATGACCTACCATCCCCATGAATGGTGTAATTCATTTTTCTATTTAAATTTTTTGAATAAATATAAAAATGTATATAATTAATATATATGAGATTTAAATAGTGATTAAAATTATTTATATTATAAAACCTTGATAAAGTTACAAGGACCAAACCTACCAAACCAAAACATACATGAAATACAAAGAAGATGTCACCCAGAATAACAATTTTAATAATGAATTGTTAATAAATGGGTTATAAAAGGTTTAAAGTAAATAGTATATGGTATGATATATATTATTAAGGTTCTTTAATATATTTATAATAAATAAATTTTTATTATATATAAGGTTCCAATGCGTTTGAAAAAATTCAGACCTAAGATAAGTTGTTTTCATCTCACTTTTATTTATGTGAGATATATGACATATTTACCGATTATTTATTTTATGTGGGGTATATACTGACCATGAATGTATTTTATGATTTTTCTTATGAAAATTATGGGTATTAAAATATCCATATAAGGTTTTATCTTTCATCTGTCTTATGGTTCATATTTTACCTAAGCGGTATGGGGTTTTACGTTAAAATCTTATTGTTTATCATGATTGTTTATGATTATGTTTTGATAATGAAATATTATGATCAAACTCACAATATAATCATGAATTTTTTTATCTAGTGTTTATTTCATAAAAAATATTTTTTTTCATTTCTATCACCTTATGTACTCAAGATACCAAAAATATGTTTTTAAGAAAAATTGAATTCATTTGCCTCTTCAGTTGAATACAAAATTTTATTTCAGATCAATGTTTTCTAAAAATGTTTTAAAGAAGGTTTTTAATACTATACTATTATTTCTTAATGCAATTTTTACCCGTGTTTTAAATTTTACAATATAATTTTATTGGAGTATTTTTTTAGTTTTCTAAATGTGGAATTTGGTAACTTCTCCTAAAAAAATATGAAAGGAATGTTTTTTTAAACTTATATGGAATGAACAGATTTTACCATAATCATCACTAATTTTTCATTTGAAGATTCCTTTACAATTTTACATGGTTTCCTTTAAATAATATTTTTATCTTTATATTTGAAGAGTTTTTCTAAAATAAATGATTTCAAAATAGGAATGGTTATTTTCCTTAAGAAATTTTTAATGTTATTTTAATAGTATTCCTATTAATCAAAGAAAAAAACCTTGATTTTACTTAATATATTATAGGTATATTTTCCAAGGATACCATCCTTATTCTTTATATTAAAGGTTTATAAAAGATGACACAATTTTTATGAACCTTGTTTCTTTTAAATGATTTATGTTGTGATGAAATTAGGAAATGTTTATGATACTTTTTCCTTTTCCTTGGGTTATGTTATGATGAAATGTTTATATAACCCATTAGTTTTCATGGGTTTTGATATGATGAATTATTTATGATCTTTTGGGCCTCATATATAATATTTTAAATATGTAATTGGTGGTACCTATATCTCCCTCCAATGAATTGGAAAAATATTGATATATGAAGAGATAAATTAGACTAAAATGGGGAGTGAACCCAGTTTAGTAAGGGGCATTGTCTACTATGATAGTATAAATAGTGAACTGTGACTAATATGGTGATTTAGGGATTGATCTCAATCCACTATTTTAGACTTATAAATGAGTATTTCCTACTGTATTAATAATATTATGTGTTTGTGTATATAAAAAAAATCAATTTATTATGAAAATTTTATGCTCTCATGGATCATGTTCTTTGATTCCTTTATGATTATTATCTTATGAAGTTCCACGATTTCTTCCATGACTCAATATTATGATCTATGATATATAGGGAAATGATTTAAAATATTCAGATCATGTTCTCATACCCTTATGTTCATGATATACTTATGTGGTCACTGATATCTCCCTTATTTACCGTTACTATGAATATGAACTCATCCTTTTCTTATGCTTACTTTCCCCATGTTGAAATGAAAGGTATTAAGTATGGTATGTTAATGAAGGGTTATAGTTATGAAGATCTATGAGGGAGATGATATAGAACTATTCAAAATCATTTATTAATGTATCCAAGTTTCCAAATATAATAGAACTATAGAATTCTATCATGGATTGAAATTTTATGTAATGAATTCTCATGTATTAAGATGTAATATCTGTGTATGAAAAGTATGGGGTGTTATAGGACCTAGGGAAAAATATTATATTATAATAGGAATTTGATAATTTATTTTGAGATTTGGAACCTTGAAGGTGTTTTTGGATATTATTAGAGGCTTTAGGGGTGTATTGTGTTCGCCGTTAAGTGTTGGAGCATAGATAAAGTGACATTTATTTGAATTTTTTCTATAGGTGGTATGTTACACTACACCCAATGGATGTTGTGATGTGTCATAGTTTTTTTGTGGGATTTAAAATTATAGTGTATGTGTATTTTTTATGAATAAGGGTTATAATATGTAAGGGGATTAATATTTAATGTTTTTTGTGGCAAGTGATGTTTTTAAGGGATTCTAGTGGTAAATTAAATTTGTAAGTGTTTCCCAAGACATGATGATTGGAAATATAAAATCGTTTGATATGTAACTATTATTATAGTTTTATATATGATATATAAGGGTACTCATTGGGATATATAAGTGTAAAATATAATTCTTAAGGGTAAACTTTGTGATATGTAAGGGTGTCCCAGATATTTATGGTTTCATCTACATTAATGAAACTTAACAAATCACCATTAACCCTGTGGTATGTAATGGTACATTGTATATCATAAGGTTTAGTTTATGTGGGTGATCTGCTGTATATAAGGGTTATGCTTAATAGTCCTCTGAGTTATATAGTTACACATAAGGGTGCCCTGTGGGATAAAGGGTTACACTGAAAAATATAAGGGTTTATATATAAAGGTATTAAAGTTGTATTTAGATACATTATAATTTATCTAGATGATACGTATGGGTTACTCTGATACATCAGTGTTAGAAAATAGTAGTTTACCTGATACATAAGGGTTAAACTATGATATGAAATGGGTTTTCTAAGATATATGGGTCTAGAAAAGTGGTAATGTCTTTGATATATAAGGCTCAAATTATTAATACATAAGGTTTATATGAATGGGTTATTCGATAAGTAAGGGTTTCAAAAATTGAATAATTGAGTGAAAACTGGATGTCGCTAGGGTGCGATCTATTCTAAGAGTGTAGATACAGGGGGAATGATTACACTGAAGTTGGTAGGATACACTATAGAGGGTCCTCAAGAGGTAATGGAATCATTCTTCGCTAGGTGTTTGTTTTTTCCATAAAGTGAGAGAACATACTATAAAGGCCTGGGTCGTGATATTTTTTGTTCATCCTCAAGGTAGGGCACCACATCATGACCTGAAGGGCCACATCATGAAGATTGTTTGGTATAGGAATTTTATTTTGAGCCCTGTATTTAATGAATTGTTTTTTCTTTTTTTAGTTTATTTGAAAAAGCAAGGGCATGATGATATTTTGGGCCTTTTCATATGGGAAACTTCTTCATATTTCATTATTTTTTCAGAATGTAAACCTGTGGAGGTTTTATTCCTCTCCCATTACTATTTTCTATTTCAAACATCTCAATCCACAGTGATTGGAGGTGTGTTTCTTCTTCAGATAATGTACCATTTACTTCTTCTTCCTTAGTTACTCTTATTCTTAATTAGCTAATAATTTGTCATCTTTGGGATAGTGTTTTATGTCAATTAGGATATAGTATGGTGGAATTAGGTTGTTTTAATTAATATTTTACTTGACATGTCCATAGGGGATCCCAAGAGGATAAGCATGCTATGATTATTGAAATTCCTCTAATGTATGTCATTTCTTCGACTTATTTACTAATGTTCATTAGTTTTGGTAAAATTGATAGATGAGTTGGAATTATTTTATTTTGTATTTTGTGTCTCTTAGGTATTGGTGTGCGTCAGGAGTGGGATTCACCTTGTGGATCATGGTTTCAATGATACCAAGCTACTTAGTTAATTTAGAGTTGGAAAATTCTAAATAAGGTATTGAGTTTTAAATGATCAATTTATTAATTTGATGGTGTATAGGTTTGAGATATGGACTCATAGACTTTGAGGAGGTCAATACAATAATGTGAGTGATTTAAAAAATCCAATTAAGGAAGGTAACCATTTAATTATTGATTATCTAACTCATTTGGTGTTGTTTTCCATGTTTAATCATTTTTAGTATTCTATTTGGAATGTTGTATTGCATGAGTTATTTTTCCACATAAATTGATACGGGCTTGCATAAACCTAATATTCAACAAGGAATGAATATATTGACAAATTTTTTGTTGGTGGTTCATTATTCAAATGATTATTGATGACCATGCTTATATTTTTGTTCATGGTATGAGTTGGATTTCCAAGGTAAATAGGGGTTTTACAATTTTTATGTGGATTTAAATAGGGTTTGTTGATAAAAATGGATTTTTAAGGGAAATATTTCAAATGTAATTTAAATGTGGAATGTGTGATTCTATGTGATGGTATTCAAATGGAATCTCAGAAAAGTTTAGGGTCTTATAAAGAATGATTTCATTCTAATATTATCCAGGGGACTATTGTGAGTAAATATATCATGACATTCATTTTCTATTCATGTTACATGATTACATGGTAGTTATTTACCACACACACACACACAAATTCATTTATTTTATAAAATTGGAATAAAATAAGCACACAAACACCCATATAAGACTCGACTATCAGGATACCAAAACTTGGAGTCATGGGGGAGAAAGTAATGGAGACAAAGAAATTCAACTATAACTATTTTCACAGACTTTCGGGGAAGGGATACCATAATAGTAAATGATAAAAACATATCATCATAAGTGTACCTTGATGTATGAAAATCTACCACCTTGTTTCCCTCTGACCATGTATGATGTATGCAAGTATGGTTTTCATTGAGAGATATGTATCTCATAATATGATATTATATGGACTAGGGGTGGTACTAATGATTTAGAGAGATTTATGAAGAATGTTGTAATCTGTTTCAATGTATGTGAGAGTGATATTCTTGGACATACAAAACTAAAGACCTTATAATAAAGGCCATGACTCCATCTATAGAGAATCCCCAATCCCAAAGTTCATATTAAAAGTTGAAACCAAATAACCTATCAGGTACTAAACAACACCTCCCCACCCCACCCATCATTTCTCCCTTGATACATGATCCATAAATATTGAGCTTCAATCCTTCTGTGGGAGGGTTCCAAAAAATCCACCACCCCTCATTGCTAACTCTTTTTCAATAAAGAGGTTCTTTTTTATACCTCTTCAAGGGTCTTAGTGAGGTATTATCTTTCCAATTTTAAAAAACAACTCTCAGGTTAAAGATAAACCACCATGATTTAGAGACAAGTTTCATCCTAGTGTAATATA
The DNA here is from genome assembly GCA_963277665.1 of Viscum album. Lineage (NCBI taxonomy): Eukaryota > Viridiplantae > Streptophyta > Magnoliopsida > Santalales > Viscaceae > Viscum > Viscum album. The sequence continues at coordinate 689,106,723 of OY728150.1, forward strand.
GTCCTTCTAGATGTGCTTTTTCGGAGCCTCTCAAATACAATAGAATCAAGAAGACACTATTATGGTCCTCACCTTCATCTCTAAATTGCTTCTTCCCAACCCTAGAACCACCTTTAGAGTAATCCATCACCCTACAGAACATAATAAGATATTCCTATAGACTCTCCCACAACATTCCATACTGTATTTTCCCTTTTTTATAAAAAAAATAATTGATTTTTTGGATTCAATTCATGGGTACAAGAAATAAATTAATTTAGGATCAATTTTAATCTCTTTTTGTATCACATATTACTTAGTGGAGATTTCATGGTTTTTTATATGCCATAGTGGAAAACTATACTTCAAATGAATTTATGTGCACCATAGGATTTCTCCCCATATATACCAAATCTAGTTATCCAAGAAAATAGGTTTTTATGCCTTGAATTCAAAGTATCTTGAATTAGAATCCTTGAAAACACACTAGTCATACTCATTAGAGAGATTAATAATTTGGAAAATCTTGTGATGTTCCTTGTAGAGCATGACCTAAGTATAATAAGGATAACAACATGCTTAGTGAAACATAATATTGGAATTTGGTCAACCAGAGAACATGATCGTGTTTTCCGCCCAATTATCATTCCATTAATTGATATCCCCCCTGATCGATAATCCAACATGCATGTTTTGGTAGTTGTGGAATATGGTTTTTGATAGTTTTACATAAATTTGATGAGTTTCTTCTTAGCATTCCCAGATTTTCCCCATACTTTTCCATTATGAACGTTTCCCACAAATTGCATCTTTCTATAACCTCCATAGCTAGGGGAGCATGAATGATGTGCATTGAGCCAGTGACAGTTCTAAACCAAATACCACCCTCATCGGTTATAAAATCCATTCTTGACTAGGATGTCGAGTCATACCAGCTAACCGAATGAGAATCCCAAATAAAGGATGTCAACAATTTCTTAATTTTCCTTATAGTTGATCTGGAAACATTTATAATCTAAATATTGTGAATGGTAATCGAATAGATCTTTCTATTAACAATTTTAATACTCCCTTTGAAGGAGAGAAAATGATTTTTCTAGTTATTAGTCCAAGAGGATATTTTTCCACCACCTTTCCTAGATACCTAATTTCCTGCCTTATGCCGATAATTAGTGAATGTAAATATTCAATTTTAAGACTTGTTTTAATAATTCCCATGATAGATTCAATTATGTGAACATGCCTCTCTGATTATCTCCATGAAATGTAGAGACTAATATTTTCATGGTTTATGAGTCGCCTGCTCTATTTATAGTACTCATTAAGGATATTATTGATGCCTCAAATTGAATTAGTATTGTCATTAATAAATAAGACCATGTAATCTACAAACAAATGATGGGACAAAATTTAGAAGGGATATCTGCGTCAAAAAGTTTGAATCATCCATTATTTCATTTTGTATTTAGTTAATGTACTTAGAGAATCCTAAGACAAACTGAGCAGACTTAGAGAAAATGGTTCCTTTTTTCTTATCCCACAAACTGATTTGAAAATACCTTTCCACCTTCCCATGAAGTAGATGTAATACCATGGGGAGAAAATAAATCTGAATAGTATATCTACTGTAGGTTCCAGATGTTGTAGAAGTATGCGATGGGTGGTACCCATCTTTTATTTTTCCCATAATCGACAGTCAAAGCGAGATATATGCAATGATGAATTTCATAATCCAGAGATTTGAATCAATGAAATAGATAATTCAAAATTATTCTAGAACCAAAGAGAGGATCATCACATGTTATTTATAATTATTTTAGTTAAATAAATAATTGCCTTTAAGGAATTCTTTCTTCACTAATGAATCTAGTGATATATCTACATCCCACTATTATTTTGTTATAGAAAACAAGTATAGATTTTCTATAGTGGTGATACACACATGTTTCATGAGTCTCCAGACATCGTTGAATAAATCTTCAGGTGCTAGCATGATAGATCCTTGTGCTTGCATCATCCACCTTTAATCACTCTGAGATCCCCTTCCAAATAATTCTTCTTGATCTGATGGAGGAGGGTTTCCCTCCATTCTGGGGAGAATTCTTAGAGAAGGGATATCTGTAGTCTTGAGAGGATTCTCTAAATCCATTGTGCAAAACCAAGACAAATGAATTAGATCTATCTAGAAAAAACTATAATTTGATATTTATATTATTAGGGTTAAAATAAAATAATTTCACAAGGGCCATTAATTATTTCTTTAATCCTAGAAAACTCCATGTCAAATAATAGTAATAATATTATAATTTCTTGCCATGTTCTTAACTTGGAAATTAAGATTAAATATTATTTAATTAAATAATATTCAATACTTATTATTTCTCATCGGACCATTAAACTCGGTTTTCTATTCCTCCATAATATTTATCAGGCCTTGAATAATTTATAGTAAATTGTTTCATAAATATCACTACATTTTTCCCCAATAAATTAATAAATATTATATTTACCAAATAGAAAATGAATATTTTTATGCGATCAATCATACACGAATATTATTAAACCACATATGGGAAAAATATTTATTCAACTTGTTAAATAATATATAATAATTTATTATTTAACTTAGATTCTAGAAACGCTTAGTATGTAACCCTCTAGGATTCTTTCTTAGTGGAATTAGGTGAAGTAGCCTAAAGTCCAAGGTCAAAGTCAAGCAACACACCAAGGCACCAAAGAGAAATAATTTAATTCCATAATGATATGTTACCTCATAAGAATTCTTAATATGTGATATAATCCCTTTATCTCGATATCTCTAATAATATTGGTTGCATGATAATACCATCAACCTATGTACTCGATTTCTCTTTATTTGACATTTAAGGAAATGAACGTGTCTTTATAACACCATGGTCATTGATTTACATAGGCTATATCATTTCCATCAAACGGACTGAGATATCAACATTCATTAATAAATAGAAGGGATAAATCTTTTCTCACATTATTTATTAATGCATTGTTACTCGTGATGCACGCAACATATCGTACTCCACTGTGAACATCTATCAGCAGGTTTTTCATAAATATACTATGGTTCATGAATCATAATACTTATTAATAATAATATTAATGTCTAAGGAAAAATACAAACATCTAAAGATATACACTTACAATGACACAAATAAATGTAGATTTCCTACTAGTGGGTCTTTTTCTCATAATATGCTACTGGATATTACCAAGGGAGTATACCATGAGAAGGTTTGTCAAAGTCCTATGAATCATCACCCCTAATAGCCTATATCAATTTTATTTATCAAATGTTATAATCTGGCTATAGAACATATATTCAAGAACATTATCGTAACACTTTTGAGTTCTCATCATAGTGGGGAACTATTATGAACTTTTAGTGTGACATTTAATCTTAGGAAATTATCACATACTATGTCACGTAGAAGAATAATCAAGATGTGATAAGTAGTTAATTAATTTTCAAAACCATGAATACAAGTTATAATAATGTACACCTAAGATGGTTCTATGGAACCAACTTCAATAGACTCTCTATTTCACTAGATCCAACTACTAACAACCTTCAGTTTGCTAGCTATCACATGATACTCATGCTTCTACTAAGATAGTCCTTTAGTCAAGTGTTCTATCGCGTTCTATTCTATGGGTACTCTTCTCACTCCAACTTCACCCCTCTGATAGAAATACCTCAAGTGGTGATACTTACAGAGCATGTTCTTTATCTATTAGTGTGACCTTAACTCTTTTTCAAGATCCAACACTGCAATATTATCAAAATACACTGTGATAGGGTATTTACTATGAGGTACCACATAAAACTCATGGACAAAGTTTCAAATCCAAATGGATTCCATGGATGAATCATAGGCAAATATATACTCATACTCCACTATAGAATTATCAACAACTAGTTTCTTTGAACTATTTTAGCTCATAGATGCTCTGTTGAGACTTAAAACAATTCCTGATTGTGAATTCATATCATTTTTCTCTACCAAAAAACTTGCATCGGTATAACCTATGATGACCAGATTCTCATATCCTCCATAAACATGGAATATATCCTATGTTCTTCTCAAATACTTAAGGATATACTTAACAGTAGTCCAATGTAGTTCTCTGGGGTCTGATTGATGTCTTCCTACCATGATTAGTGCAAAGGAAACATCATGTCTAGTACATAACATGGAATTCATTATTGATCCTATCACAAAAGCATAATGGATCTTTCTCATTATCTCTTTCCCATGTTATATCTAAGGAAACATTTTCATAGAAATATTTAAACCATTTGGCATTGGAACCAATCCCCTCTTGGATTGTTTTATACTAAATTTCTTTAATATCTGGTTAATTTATGTACTTTGACTTATTCCAAAAACCATCTTGTATCTATCAAAAATGATCTTGATACCTCGAATATAGGCTGCTTCACTTAAGTCCTTCATGGAGAAACTCCTTTTTAACTAGTCTTTAACTTATTGTAATACCGGTATGTCGTTTCAAATATTTAATTTGTCATCAACATACACAACTAGGATAGTGACTGAATTTCCACTAAACCTCTTTTAAACATATGGATCACATTATTTCTTTATGAAGACAAATTCATTAATAGATTCATAAAATCAAATATTCTATAACATGAATGCTTTCTTCAATGCATAAATGGATCTTTGAAAATTTCAAATTATTTTGGCATCACCTAGAGTCACGAACACTTCTGTTTGTTTCAAATAGAAATCATCCGGAAGGTTCCCATTAAGGAATATAGTTTTGACATCTATCTACCAAATCTCGTAGTCATGGTATGCTACTACAACATGTATAATTATAATGGATTTAAACATAGAAACTAATCAAAATGTTTCATCATATTCAATTAATTGACTTTTTTAACCCTTTAGCCATTTTCCTTTATTTATAGGTATATACTTTACCTTCCACGTCCATTTTCCTCTTGAATACATGTTTTCATCAAACATACTTTACATCAAATGATGCATCGACCATAACCCAAACTTGGTTCTGATACATGGAATACATTTCGGAATTCACGGATTATTTCCATCTTGTAACGTTTGAGAATTATACTACCTTCTTGTAGGATATATATTCATCATTGTCTACCAATAATGAGTCAGCATCCTCCGTGACTAGAAAATCATATCTCTCTGGTTCTCTTACCTCTCTTACACTCTTATGTAGTACTTGTATTTCATGAACTACATATTCTATGGGGACTTGTGGAATAATTTCATGTTCCAAATCTTGTGTCTCTTGATCACCAACATTGTCTAAGTCAATCTTTCTCCCACTATCCTTTTTGAGGATGTTCCCCCAAATTCTAGAAACCAAGGCTATCCCAATAGTTTAAAAACGTTGGGATAGGCTACCAAATTGTAAGTATATGTTATACCAACGGTTTGGAAAACCATTGGGTGATAATGTGTGGTTATAGCCTTATACCAATGGTTATAAGGAAACCATTGGCATAGAGCAATAAAAATCCAATTTACATACGGTTTAAAGGAACTATTGAAATATAGAAGTACCAATGGTCTATAAACATTGGTAAATATAAATACCAATAATTTACAAACTGTTGGTATATAGGTTTACACATAGTTTTTGTTGAACCATTTGTATACCTACTAATTCTCTAAATCTATTCCAATGGTTAAGAAACTATTGGTATAGTGTATTACCAACAGTTTACCTATAAACTGTTGGTATAGTTGAATTTTTCCTTTGTTATACCAATGGTTTTTAAATTGTTGGTATACCCAAATCTATAATTCTAGAATCTGGCCCTCTTGCCTCCCCTCTCACATTTACAGAATTAAAGTGGCCTTACAAAAGCCTTCCTCCCCACTTTCCTCCCCACTGAAATATACATGAATTCAACACCGTAAGAAAACAAAAAAATGAAAATATACAATAATTTTCTAACATAAGAAAATATAGAATTCAAAAAACACTAATGACCACAATACAATTTATAGAATTCAAAAAAACACCCAAGGAGAAAATATACAGAATCACACTAAAACCGAAATTGAAACACCTAAAAATACCCAACACCCTAGGAACTCTCTTCCCATGATTATAAACATTATACCCTCCATCTGTATCCTCTTATGATGGTTACGGATCTTATTTGATGTGATGTGATATTTATCTATCATTATATATTAATATATTTCATGTTGTGGTTATGTGATATTTATTTATCATTTTATATTTATATATTTCATGTTGTTTTTATGCGTAGTGTTAGTTGAACCATTGGAATTTGGGTGGTGAGCTAACAACTTAGAATGTAATGATTATATAGGTGAAAAAAGAGAGGTAATAGTGGTAGTAAGACACTATTTATTTCATTTTAGGGTTACCCTTGCTATTAGCAATTTGTGTATTTGGAATGAAGCTCCCAGGTTTTCACAGCCTAATGTTTAATCATTACAATGTTTTCTATGTCAAGGGAGATAATATATGTAATGGTATGGGGTACCATTGTGAGTATAACCCTAGTTGATATTGGTTGATATGTTGGGGTTCAGAATATAATCTTGTGTAAGGGAACAAGACCCACCTAGAAGGCGGTTATAAACAATGCCAATGTTTCTAGAGATTGTTACAGATGCCAAAAATGGATTTTTCAATGCAGTGCATTTCATTTTTGAGTCATCGAGCTATGTGCAGTACTTGGTTCCTCAGTTACCAATTGATTGAATGGATGATCATGTTTAATCATTGTCCTTGATGATGGTATATTGATGAATGATTATAATGAGTTAAGTTCTTAAATTTGACAATTAAGGATACTCATATGGTTTAAGAGTCTACCCAATAACATGTAAAAATATTCTCTAGAGGGAAGGGTTATCATTTTCTATAAAACTGATCATTGAACGATTTTAGTGGCTCTAGAATATTGATGTGTAGTAAACCTAAGAATGTCTTGTTCCACATTTAATTTATGATTTTGATTCATATGCATCATCATATAAATAACATATGTTGGATTGGAAATAGAATAAAATAATTTCAATAAAGAGAGAGTAGGATCATTGGTGCATTGAAACATGGTTTAGATCCTTATGGACAATGTAAGTGGATGGAAAATTAACTAGTAAAAACTCCTTTGAAGCCAGTTAATACTTCAGTGAGGTTTTATGAACATTTAATAGATGTCATCAGAACTTATGGAACCATGATGGGTGGATTCATGCTTGGATTCAAACCCCCATACACCCCCACTGTACACACAGCTGCAGCCCCCCCCCCCCACTACCCCCATAGCCCCCACCCTCTCACTTACCCTCCCACTACACAGCCCTCACCCTCTCACTTCCCCCTAACCCCCTCCCCTCCCACTACACATCCCCCCTCCCACAACATAGACACCCCCCCACACACACTACACAGTCCCCCACACTACCCCCGCCCCCCACTAACACCCCCACCCTCTCACTGAGCACCCCCTCCCACTACACCCCCCCCCCCATACAGCCCCCCCCTACAGCCAACCCTCTCCCACTACACATCCCCCAACCCACAAACCCCCACCCTCTCACTACACACCCCTCCCACTACAGAGCACCCCCAACCTCTCACTGCACACCCCTTCCCACTACACCCCCCCCCCCCCCGCACACACACACACACCTACAACCAACCCCACCCCTCCCCCTCCCATTGTACATCACCCACCCTCCCACTATACATCCCCCCCCCACACCCTCTCACCCCCACCCCCACATCCCCCGCCCTCGTTATTGCACCCTCTACACCCCCCTCCCACTACATATCCCCAACCCTCTAATTGCGCACCCCCTCCCACTTCATATCCCCCCTCCAACTACACCACCCCCCCCCCCCCCCACAACCAACCATCCCTCCCATTTCATATCCCCCACCCACCCACTGCACATCCCCCCACACCACCCTCTCATTTCACACCCCCTACAACCCCAACCCCTCTCACAACACACCCCCTACAACCAACCCCACATCCCACTACACATCCACCCACCCACAACCCCCACCCTCTCACTACACACTCCCTCCCACTACACCCCCCCCCCCCTCACACACACCCACTACAACTAACCCCACCCCCTCCCATTGCATAGCCCCCACCTCCCATTGCAGATCCCCCCACCCACCCCACCCACCATCTCATTGCACCCACCCCCTCACTACACCCAATATAACCCCCCTCCTACTGCACTACCCCCACCCACTAACTACACACCCCCTCCCACTACGCTACAACCTCCCACTACACCTCCACCTTTACATCCAACCCTCCCTCCCACTGCACAGCACCCACCCTCCCACCGCACATCCCCCCATCCTACAACTACAACCCCCCCCCCCCCCCCTACAGCCCCCACCCTCTCAAAACACCCCCACCCCCCCACTGCCCCCTCCAACTACACAACCCCCCTCCCACCCACAACCCCCCCCCCTCCTACAGCCCCCACCCTCTCACTGCCCACCCACTCCCCCCCCCCCCCCACTACACATCCACCCCCCAACCACCACCAATACACATCCCCCCTCCCACTACACAGGTCTACCTACCTCCCCCTCTACAATCCCCTATGCACTGCAAATTTAGAATTTAATTCATAACCCAATTACCCTAGTCAATACAGAATTCAAAATTGAATTATCAATTGAATACATACTAAATGAATTATGTACTGAATTTTGAATTATAAATGAATAACACATACAAAATGAATTATGAATTTCATACAGAATTATGAATTATTTATAGTGTATTCAATTCATAATTCATTGCATACCTAATTGAATTATGTATAACACGTATAGAATATATAATAAAAAATATAATTCAAAATATGGGGGTGACCAAGGGGGAGGGGTGGGGTGTCCAGGGGGTGGGGGTGTCCAGGTGGGGTGGGGGGACTGTCGAGGGGGTGTGGGTGTCCAAGGGGTGGGGGTGTTTAGGGGGTGGGGTGGTGTCTACAAGAGTGGTGTGTCTAGGGGGGATGTCTATGGGTGGGGGTTATCCAATGGGGTGGGGGTGTCTAGGGGATGGTTGAATCACTCACACATATATTCAGTCACAACAAATCATAAAGTCAAGTTTTATTATTTATATACAAAGAAATAAAGATAATGTGACCGAACTAATCACACATATATTTAGTAACAACACATATTCAAACATAAAATGTCAATAACATTTTTCAAAAATGTAATGGATAAATCTGTCCCTCATCACCATCATTATCATCATCGTCATCATCAGCCTCATCCCCTTCCTCATAATTATCCCTTCCCTTCTCAACCCCTCATCCTCGCCCTCATACTCCTCCTCATCCTCCTCCTAGCCCTCCCCTTCTGCCTCGGACTACTCCTCTCCCTCCTCCACCTCGTCCTCCTCCTCACCCTCCTCCTCCGCCTTACCCTCCTCCTCACCATCGTCATTACCAGTAATGACATCTTCTCGACCACCAATAGAACATCCACCTGGTGGACCATATATATAATGTATCAACGAAATATATATTCATCAGATGTTTTGATGGCATCTAGTGGAATTGTTGGATGTAAAGCTTTTATCAGTTTCATAAATGTAGTGTTTTCCCTAGAAGACTATTCTGCCATCTCTATGGCCCTTTTTCAACCTTTTCTACTTGTTCCTTAACCTAATGGAACGTGGTGTCGCTAAAAATTGTACATAAGGAGGGCCAATACCTCTTTGGGACTATGATCTTAACAGGTTGGCAGCGTACTCTTCCAGGGTGCTCATTTCCCAACACCAGATATAAGTGATCATTTGGCCCAAAATTGTCATGTTCTTGGGCATCAAGGGCCTCTAAAGTATCTTGTTACAAATATAAATAGATTATTAAGTTAAAAAATAGATATTAAAAATTTAAATCAACAAAGTAAAACTTATAATATGTTTCCAAGTTGGTTCGTTAATCCCTTTTCCATATTTCTTCCTTCTACTCGAGTAAAACAGTTTTTCTCGAGGCGCACATCATTCAATATTCAATGATTGCCTCTAAAATGACATTGAATGTAGGAAATAATAATTAAAAAAAGGCTACCAGTAATTAATTTCATAACTAAAATTATATTAAAACTTTACCAATCAAATAAATTATAGAGGAAATAATAGAAAGTGCAAGTCGTAAAGAAACATTATAAACAACTGTTATACCTTTTTCCTCTTATGATCTGACATCGTAATACATCCTAGTGTGTGGAGTTATTTTTTAACATCAACATTTTTTTTATTTTGGTTGATTCCTAGATATAATTTAATAATACAAAACATAGTGTTAATGAAAACCATGAAAATTTTCATTTAAATACCTGAAATTTGATTAATACATTAAACTAGATAGTCGTCAAATGAGTAATCATCTATCGATACTATTCTATTAGACAATCATCCATGACTAGTACCACCTATAACTCTATACAAACTCTAGTATGCTATCTAATATACTACTTGTGCTTAAAGTCCCTCCAAAGCTCACTTAAATCCTTTAGTCATGTTGGTCTTGCACCCTCACCATTGGGGAAATGAAATTGAAGCTAACACAAAAATATTAATTCATATAAATACAAAAATAATATATTTCATTAAATAAAACATATGTTTTCCCATATATCCACCCTATCATTATACTTGAATTCATTTGGAAACTATCTTATTGAGGGGGGGGGGGGCTGATAGGAATGATTTCAAAGTATTTGGAAAGTGTTGCAAAAAAACAACGACATTGCTGCCATATTTTTTTCAATAATTTGATTATATTCATTTTAGTCCACCATCAAGTAAGTGTGATAGTTCCACACTACACCCATGCGTGTACGCCCCCACCCACACCGCCTATCAGTAGATGTAACTGTTATGAATGAAGAAAATATATTTTATCAATACATGTTATAATGAAAATAAATAATGGTATAAAAATTTGTTACTGTTCTATTAATATACCTACGACAGTCTGATCAATGGGCACTGCTGGATCCGTAGAAACTAAAGGAACACCCTGTAAAGGTGGAGTGGGTCCCATTGTATGCTCCATAGGGACAGACTATGGTGGAATAGGGGTCAAATAAGATGGAATATATAAGCTCGGAGAGAAGGAAGTATAAGTAAAATAATATGGAATATATGGCTGGCCGAATGCTAGATGGGAAGTGGGAATCATCATCGGATATGGTAAAGATGGGTGGGGAGACTCAGATCTAAATGGTAGTGAAAACAAGAGAGGCCTAAATATCCCATTTTTTCCTTAATTACACACCATGATCAGATTGTGGGATAGATGGTATGTCAGTGCGAGGGGAAGGGTCTAATTGGGTACGCCGAACAGATCGCTTATCTCTCATACCCCCCCCCCCCCATACGAACACCCTGAGTACCGGGACCACTTCGAGGCTGCTTATCAAATAATTGTTTCCTAAGAGTTGGATCTTGAAAAAATGTTTACAAAAAAATTAATCACATGAAATTATATATTATTTAAATATATATATTAAAAATAAAATACTCACTATAGGCACTAGTGGTGGAATGCCCATCTCAGCCATGCGACGATTGTTTTCCATCATCTTTTTTCATTGCCTCTCTTCAATTGGTTGCATTTCATGCATTTGAAAACAAATATGGAACTAATTATAAAAGGATAACTAATTTGTAACCCAAAACACAAAATATATGAGTGGGAATAGGGGGATTCATGGATAATTTAACTATCCATTATTTTCGGTGAGCTTGAATGGATATATAATGAATTAAATAAATCATACAATATGTAATAAGGAAATTTAGTTTTGAGTAGGATGGTTTTTTACTAAGTGTCACCAGTCTATTAAAATCATGGAACATTGATTCTAAGGATTTATTTCACTCAACAACCAAGAGAGAGAGCATACTGAATTATGACTTAGAAAATTCAGTAAGGGGAGGAAATACCCATATAATACCTTGAATATTACCTAAACCCAATCCAACTAACATCACAATTCCAATCCATCACCCAACCAATAGCCAATTCATCCTCAATATCACTACCCTTCCCATTATTCATTGAAAATAAACTATAAATACAAAATAAAAATCCAATTTTTAACTAAACTAATGTCCATAGAAACTACCATATCACCCCACTAAAAAATGGAAAACCACCTACACCACTACTGTAACCATCCCCAATCCCTTCAAATGGACCATCCTTATATCCATTACCCACCTTGAGACCATATGACTAAACAAAATCTTTACCATCCATGAGTGGGGATACCTCTCACAAGCCCCTCCATTAGTTCATATAGTTCACTAACTATACACAGAAGGAGTGGCTATGAATACCTCAAATAAAGGTGATTCACGCAATCATGATACTTCAATTGTAGAACAAAAACATAAAACATATCAAAGTGTTGGGTATACAATGCCACAGACTGAACATACCTCTGGTTTAGGCCACCCCCTACCCCCACCCCACCTAGACATCCCACCCCCACCCTCTCTAGGCTGCCCCCGGGACACCCCCACACCACCTGGAGAGCCCCCCCCCCCCCACCCCACCTGGTCACCCCCCCCCCCCCACACACACACCTGGATAGCCCCCCACCCCACCGAGATAGCCCACCCCCACCCCTGGACATCCCCCCCTCCCCACCTGCATAACCCACCCCTTCCATGGACAACCCACACCGCCCTCCCAACCTTCACACCACCCATACATTTCTTCACTTTTACCATCACAAGGGTATAGAAATATTCAAGGTGAATCATTCCCATCATGAACCATATTTTTATACATAAAAAAATAAAAAAAATAAAAAATTAATAAATGAATTCCCATTTGTTAAAATACATCCATTGCACCAACTAAATTGATTTTCATCATTAGATAACATTCCAAACTAGGGTCATAGAATCCAATACCTATCCAATTATAACATGACTTCAATACTATTATAGATGACCTAGAAGACCGCTGGTGTAAACCATTAATATCATACATATAAATCACTCCACACCTAATTGTAAATACACCTCTAAATATCTTATGTGGATCGGATATTACCTTCCACTCTAAATATCATACATGAATTCAAAAAAAGCACACCTAATTATAAACAATCCTCCAAATAAATCATCAAAAACCAAAATTATTGATCAAAAAGCTAAATAAAAAACAACCCCTAGCTTTAAATCAATCCAAATTAAAAAAGGTAAAAAAACATAACTCAGTTAGAACTTACCAATTTGAAATGGATGTTGAATCAATGATAGATTAAATAGAATAGGGGAGCTGTAAATAAAAAAAACCATAAAAAACCTTGTCTTTAAATAAATCCGAACGAAAAACAAAGTCAAATGCTAAAACTAAGTTAAAAGTTATATATTAGAAGTGGAATAATAAAAAATAAATTGTTGGTAAGAGGTTTCACATGGGAATAAATGAGAAGAATGGTTTTTATGGGAGGGAAGAATGAGAGATCTAGTTTAGAGTGTAATGCAGGATGATCGGGGGGTCTCTATATACAGCATTATATCCCAACTATTAATTAAAACCATTGGAAAAAATGTGATATCCCAACGGTTATATGAAACTGTTGGGAAAAAATACCTCTAACAAGGCCCATCCCAATAGTTTTTCAAACCGTTGGGAAAAAACCTTCCTTAAAAACCAAAATTCCAATGGTTTCTAGAAAACCATTGGAATAAGTTCCATTCCCTAATTATTTCCATAAACCATTGGGATAAAAGCATTGGTATAATGAGTATTTACACTAGTTCCCCTCTAAAGAATGGAATCTTTTCTAGAAACAGTCACTTTATTGTCTGAGGGGTTGTATAGGTAGTATCCTCTTGTTTTTATGTGATACCAAATAAAGATGTACTTAATGCCCATGGGTTTCTAGTTTGTTGACCATGAAGGCCTTAACAAAATCCACACAGCCCCATACATGTGTATCTGACAAAATGGGTTTCTTTCTACTCTATAGCTCAAAGGTAATTCCATTTTCTGCTTTAGTTGGAACTCAATTTAATGTGTATTCCTTAGTTTTTAATGAATAATCCCGAAATAATAATGGAAGATATATGTGACTCATCATTTGACCATACCATGTCAATCTTGTTTTGGTACCTCATTTCACTAACACCATTCCATTGCGGTGTATAAGGTGGAGTGAGTTGAGATAGGATCCAAAACTCTTGTAAAAAGTTGGTAAACTCTTAGTTAAGATATTCACCCCCACGATCAGATCAAAGATTCTTTATCTTCATACCTTGTTGATTTTCTACATCATTCTCAAATTCCATGAATTTCTATACTGAATATGACTTATAACTCATCATGTGGATATACCCATATCTACTTAATTAATAATTAGAAGTTATGAAGTAAAAATATCCACCTATAACTTATATTGGTAACATTCCACAGACATTAGTGTTTACAAATCCTAGAAGCTTTGTAGCCCTTACACCCAATCCACCAAATGGTGGTTTGGTCGTTTTTTCTTATAACCAAACATGAAATTTTTCAAGTGGTTTAATCTCAAAAGAGTCTTAATAGACATATTGATAAATCTTTTCCAAACACTTCTCATTTACATGACCAAGATAGTTAATCCAACATTGGGAATTATATAAGTCTTGTGAACATGATTCTTTGTCAATTTCCAACACTTGGTTTTTGTAATTTAATACATAGAGACCATTATTTAAATGTTCCATACCATAACATATGGTATCCTTATAATGCAAATAGATTTTATTTCCAGATTTGAAAATAATCTCATCTGTATATTGGAATAATATAGAAATTATTTTCATGGTAACTATAGTTACATAATAACAACATGTCAAAACCAAAAACATTCTCATTGGAAATGAGAGGTGGTAGTCACAAATGGCTAGAGAAACTAGACTCTCACAATTATCATCTCTCATATCCTCCTCTCCTCTGGTAATCTTTAGAATCTACATGGTTCCTATATTTGGATACAGATTTGAGCCCCATAAGATATATCTAATACCCAAGGTTTAGATATTGAAATATTACACTCGATAAAGAATTCATCTATAGCTTCCCCTTGCTTATGGGTGCAGTTCCTAATCTATTGGCATAAATTTCCATATACAAAACATACTACCTCCTTTTTATTTCCCTATCTTTGGATGTTCATTATCTTGGAATGATGGATCTCAGGATCTTTAAATAGTTTATAATTCATGGGCCCCTTTTCCTTGTTCTTCCTTTTCTTATTCACAATAAATATTTTGGGTTTGTGACGCCCCATGTAATTATCCACTTGAAGAATTAATGCAAGTAGTTCTCTAATAATATTCTCTTTATTACTCATATTGTGATTAATAACAAAGTTAGAGAAGGTCTTGGGCAGTAAATAATGTGTGAGATATGTAAACAACTCATTTGGGAACTTAATCCCTAAGATTTCTAGGCATTCAATGTATCCAATAAGCTTGACTACATAAGGCCCAGATGGCGCAGACTATCCAGACATAGTTTTGAAGAAAACAATGGAGATCTCAAACCTTTCTTGTCTTGCCTTATCTTGATAGAGATACTACAGGTGAGAAATCATTCTATATGAACCCATGTCCTCCTGTTGCTTTAGAATATCATTGGGCATGGATGATAGCATGAAGCATTGAACATTTTTAGCATCATCCATATGTTTCTCAAATAGATATATCTCTTCATCACTTTCCTCATTACCAAGTGTGGCTAGAAAAGGTTCTTCTAGAACATATCATTTTCTTTCATGGTGAAGGATAGAATGTATCCCCCTTTTCCACTCTTGGAAAAACATGCTAGTGAGAAGGTTTTACTTATAAATGATGGATCACAATGATATGTTATATGTCATTTTAAAAATGTTTCTACAAAATAATATAAGAATAATTTTATTACATTATCTGATAAAATTTATACAAATAAATAAATATTATATTTATTAGAGTCCCACTATTTCATCGAAAACTAATATCCCTCACCATTGGCTTTAGACTATCATGTTTCTTGGATTTTCAAGTAGTAAGGATCCATATTACCCTTCTCATTACCCCAACATGTGTTGGTCATGAAACATAAATGGGTTTAGGTAGCCATTCCAAATTCCAAATGTATTAACTCACAGTTCCTTGATCCACTGAGTGGAATCCCCATTCCTGAAATCCTTAATGGTATTTCCTCAAACTTTTCCTCTTATTTACACAAATTCATGATTTGGTAGTCAATAATTGATATGAACTATGTTAATTCAACCTATAACTTCAAATTAGAATTCCTTGATAATTGAATGAACCCCAAATTGTGTTAGTCAATCACTTTGAACTATGGATCGATTTTAACTGAAGTAATGGAAGGCCATAACAACATTACATATTTAATTGTGGGATTTTATCCTTTTATGCATAAATTTACAATTATTATCTTTATCACATGATTTTTAATATTACATGGATTTACTTAAGTGATTAACCATGTCTTAGATAATAATTACAAATAATCCAACTTAGTTTAGTTCTATCTTGCATGATGGTTAATTTAATTAATTTATGTGATTGCAACAAAACATCAATAATGAAATAACCATGAAACTGAAAGAAATAAAATAATAAAGGGTATGATCATGGGCTTATACTAATGTTTATTTTGTCTAGCAGTTGATAAACTGACCATTGACCTAAGGAAACCACCTTGAACCAATAAAGATTCGTTTTTATAGCTTTCCACCTTTCCACCTATGTATCTCCTTAGATTGGTTTCACCTCAGCTCCAAACTTGAACTACCTACAATATCATGGTATTTACATCAATTAAATATTTCTTTTATTCACACACCAGTGAGGGGGAAAGGGTTTTACATAAAAGAAACCATGGGAATGCATGCTCTACTTAATAAGAGGAGAGAAGTCACATAGGCCAACAATTTAATTTAATAATAAATTGGTGGAAAAAATAACATATAAAGGTCTTTTATAGCTCATGATCATCCACATGCATGCAACTGAAAACAAATTTAATAAAACTAGCATTCAATTCTTAGTCGTTCTTATTTAAGATAAATCATGCTCAAAACAATTAATTATTATCTTTAATTAATAAATTATTTTATCTTAATTATCATTTAATTTTCCTTAAAATTATCATCCTTTATAATTTTAAACAAATTAAATAAATTTATTTAAAATTAACTATGTACATAAATGTACCTTGTAGAAATTAAGGTGAATACCTGTCTGATTCTACCAAACATATACAATACTCGTATACTGCTTTAATCTTGTGACATATGGCATGCATGTCTTATCACATATATTCACAATGTATAATTCATGGATGATTACATAAATTAAATGGTTTTTTGGTCATGTGTTATTCTTAAATGCACTTAGAGTAAAAACATGTAATAAAACTCATATAGGATATAAAAATCCGAAAATTATGCAGATATTAACTATACATTTAAATATTTATGTTTATTATAACTTTTCACATGGTGTTTCATATCTTTACAACCACACACAAGTACATGTAATAAGGTTTAAATTGTAAAATAAATAAATTTTAAAACTGCATAACTTGGTATAAGTACATGGCATGTTCATCCGAGCACTCTGGCAAGTACATCACTCACCGTCTATCCAAGGTATACGCCTAGGGACTCAGTGTGTGAATCATACCTTAGAAACTATAGTACAGAGTGTATCCAATGGGCTACATGTCGTGTGATCTCCAAATTACATGGTCAGCAGTTAGGTAGGTTTTGTATGTAAAGACCCTATGCTTGACGTACATGGACATTACATTACTTTTGTGGAATAATTAGTACATTACCAAAACACACACACAAGGACCATAATTGTTTAGTGTCTTTGGAAACTCGTAATATAATCTTCTAATCATGGTGAAAGATCTTCAACATCTCCCATAAAGATCTTCCCTTTTTTTCTTACCTAGAACCTTTCTTTATATCCTATGGAAAATAAAACATAAAAGGGTGAACTCAAATTCTCAGTAAGGGTAAACTAAAGAAATATCAATCGCATCATATTCATACGAACATAACAATTTGGAAATCTTACCCTGCAAAAGAGATCATAATTTCATAACATGGGATAAATCATGGTAGTGAAATGTAATCACAATAATCATAACTTAAAACATGAATATTTGTGTCATACACACATAATCATAGAGAATCATTTCTTATTAGTCAAGACTCATTTACATGACTATCTTAGTGGACAAAGTCCATTTCTGAATGGAGTTCACTCCTCGTTTCAGTCCTGTTTTAATGAACTGGTTTAACCTGTCATTCCAGCCATGTTTATCTCATGAGATATAAAATCTTTACCCAATGCATTGGAGGGAGATATAGGTCCCACCCATCTCATAATTATACCATTCTTATGTGTGCTACAAAATCATAAACCATACATCATAGCATAACCCATGTAATAAAAATGGGAATCTTAAACATCATGACATCATAAAACAATTCATAAAAGATAAAGGAATTCATAAAAATAATTCCATCACAACATAATCAAATCAATGTAATAATAGGGATAGAAACAGAACCCTTTATTATCTTAGATGGAAAATAATTTCGATAAAACACTTGAACTCCATTCTTGAGGAAAATATCCTTTCTACTTCAAAAACATTTTCCTTTCATAACATGTAATACAATTTTAAACTAAAAGAAGTTGATTAAAAATAAACTTGAAAACTTGTAAAGGAATCTTCTTGTAAATAATGTTTTAAAAATCAATTCATGCCGTATAAGTTAAAAAAACATTCTTCTTGTACTTTTGTTGGAAAAGTCAAAAAGTACCTCGTATGAAAAACGACAAAAGATTCCTTTCATATATTTTACTAAAAACTCACCGAAGGGTAAAATTGGATTTAAAAAATTGTATGAGGATAGAAATAATATTACATATTGAGTAAACATGGATGTGGATGATAAAATACAACCCAGTAAATACCAAAGTATAAACAATCTCGGATAAAAATGAGATCGTGAGATTTTCCCTTACCTTAGGTCTGATTTGCTTCATATGTGTCCAAACCTCCTGTATAATGATTTAAATAATGTTATTGACTTATTACAGAATCATACATATTTTTATGATATCATATATGGTCATATTCTTATCTTATTATTAGTAATATTTCATTGCTACTTGTTATTCGGGTGTTTATTACTTTTTGTTCTTATGCGTGTTTTGACGAATAAATTCTTATTATTCTCTTTAGGATATAGATACCTTATTTACAGAATGGTATTAGTGTAATATATATCATATTAATTAATTCAATTCATTTATATATTCATTATGCAATGAGGATCATGTATAATGAGTCGCATCACATCATGGAGACGGTATTCCGTACGTACGCACGAGCGATGATATCGTTCCCCTGATCGTGGAATTGTATTGGAGTGTATGTATACTATTTCAGAATAAATATCACTTTACAATAATCATATATAGCTATTATTTACACCATTATACCCATCCACGTAAGGTGGTGGTGGAAAATAGATTACACGATGGCGTGGAGACGGTATTCCGTACGTACGCACGCGTGGTGATTTTGTTTTCCGTAGGATGGATAGATGGTGAAATAGGGTTATTTCATGCTTATAATAACATATCCGTATATGAGTGATACTGATGTTATTAATTCATAATGAAAAAACTAAAGAGGAAGAAGTGGAATAAGAAATAAAGATGAAAGAATCGGTAACGGGCATTACCTCTTCCTTGAAGCACCTCTTTGATACCTCCTCTTAGGGCACTAAAATTGGTCTTTGAAGAAGACCAGGACCTCTATGATGTTTCTAGGAAAGTGGAGAGGAGATATTGGCTGGGTTTGGCCGAGCCTGAAGGCTCAATGTATTGTGAGGAAGAGAGGGAGGAGGTACCCTTTTATAAGGGATGAGAGGGGCTCCTTTGGAAAAACTAAAAATATTATTTTATTATAAAGCCAAATTCTGTTTTAAATAGCTCCAAATTGATTTATTTAGAAGCTAAGGTGGGTATGGGTAGAAATCCTCTCATCCAATAGAATTTATACAAGTTTAGGTTCCTATTTTAACCTTATCATTTATATTTAACTTTAAGTTAGATAATTTTACTTTTACCGTGTCTTTCTGTGTTCTTACACTATAAGGTTAATAAACTTACTATAAGAAGCCAAAAGAACCCCAAGTTGTTTATTATTAATATATATAACCTTATCCGAGTCATTTGGCCGAACCTTATATTTTTTAGGAATAAAATAACAATTAATAATATAATATTTGTTTTAAAAACTATTTTATGTCAATTTTGACACTATTTAGTAATTGATTTTTGTGAAAATTATAACAGAATGATTAGTTTAAAAACAGTTACATAAATACATAATAACATGTCATATTAACCTAGAAAATTATTTTAATTCATAAAAAGTCTCAAAGTACATTTATTTGGGTATTTATAACATCAATTATGTCAATACTTCATTAATAAGATAATTACTTCATAATCTTTGTGTCATAAATAAATTAAATTTTTTAATGTTTAAAAATTACAAATAAAATACCATTATGTAGGAAATATTTTTAGATTTCTAATGAATATTTATAGTCGAATTTATCTTATGTATATCCCTATATTAAAAATAATTTACTTATTAAACATTGATATTAACTATTTTAACCCTTCTTTAAATAAATTAATAATAAATGTCCTAATCTAATCCAAGTGGGCCTAAATGGTCATATGTTATTACTAAGGTTGTTTTTGGTCGAATTACACTTATCCAATAGAATTAGGACATGTTTTAGGATAATAATAATATCATTTTTACCCTTAACTACCCTATTTACTTTTAACCGTGGTAAAAAAAAGTAAAAAGTTACTATTCACCAAAAATTATTTTCATCTCATTGAACCACATTTTACTTACAGAAATCTACCGTGTCTCTCGGATTTTTGAAATTCCACTCACAAAAGCGGTAAAATTATGTTTTATGAAAAAATTTAGTTTTTTAACTACCACTTAGTGGTTTCACTATTCATCAAAAAATGAAAGTTTCCAGAAAAACACCAAAAATTAGGCCTAAGATATATTTGATATTATGAATTCAAAAATGATTTTTATTTTACCAAATTAATAACATATCATTTACATTAACTAATTTAAAAATTAATCTCCGTCGTCAAAACAAATAGCGTGTTTTTAAGAGATAATAACTATCAAAAGATTGACACTTGTTTATGTCTGGTTTAAAGGTGAAATTACATCCAATGAACAAAATTGTATTAAATTGTAAAAATATATTCTAAATATACTTTAAAACCACTCAAATTAATAATTTATCACTATTAATTATTTCGATTAAAAAAGTTGTTTTTAATTAAAATTTAATAATTTTCACTATTCATCAGAATATGAAAATTATCTGAAAAGTACCCAAATTTCACCCTAATCTAATTTTGATGTTCCGAATCCAAAAATGAAGTCCATTTTGAAAAAAAAATTACAAAATTTCAAAAAGTGGTTATTACTATTCATAACGGCTAGTTTTAATAATATTTTAATAGCATATCGTTGTTTAGCGAAACTCGATATTGCGTACAACACACGCTATCGTGGAAGGTCGTGCTTACGTGTAATGCAAGCCAAGTTAGGGATGCTTGTTTTGAAAACTTCTTTTTGGTGTAGCGTACAACACAAAACATTAATGAAATTAAAAAGAATATTTTTCATAAAATCGTGGGGTGTTACATTCTACCCCCCTTAAAATGAATTTCACCCTCGAAATTCATCGGGGTTATAAATGGGTTGCTACTCGAATGTTTCTTTAATAGAAACCCACATCGTAAAAAGGAATACCAAAACTTGGCTTTAAAAACTAAAGTATGAAACGTAATGGTTACCCAAATTAACTAATCACTGGGTTTCCACATAGGAGAACATAGGTGAAATATGGATATGGAAGTGAAATCTAACTGTAATGTTCTGATGGAGAGTGGTAGAGAACATGGCTATGAAAAATCCAACAATCACAAAGCCATAAATTTGTGATGATCTAGGGTACCATCTGATTCATCGAATATAAGGGCACTAGGACAACATTTTTGGTTTTCAAGATCATTTCCCTAAAGTTGATGAATTTGAATTAGAATAAATACTTACTTTATTTTGGTAAAATCTCACTATTGTTCATGATTTGAACAATTTCCACTTCATCTCTTAAAGAAATGAAGTCGAATTTTTTATTCATGAAGTGTTAATAGATCATGTGATAGAATGATGGGTCATTTAATCTGTTTCAAACAAAAGGTTAGCAAAAGTTATCAAATATACATAAGTCCATCTATGGTGAGGTTAATCATATATGATTCCAAGAATGAAACTATACTTCATATATCATACCGCATAATAAAATAAAAATAGTTTCTACTAACCAAGGACTTCCTGTAGGCCAGTGGTAGGCAATAAAGGCCAGTCACACTTCAGTTTTGGGTTCGATTCCCACAGCCTTGTCCGACGCGATGGGTTGTCGCCCGTCCAGCAGGTTGTCCTTTTTCAAAGGATATATTACTATAAAATCCCATCAATAATATCGAAAAAAGTTCTATCCTTAAACAATACTAACTTATGTCCAACATAATCCATTCCAATCTTTAGTCTTATCTAAAATACTTCGGTCCAAGCTCATAGTATAAAGAAAATGATTACTTGAAATGTCACATAACAATCAAGTTAATGCCATCATTTATCCCCCATATATCATAAGATATATCTTGTTGGTCAAATTAAAAACATGTGAATACCTTAATCATGTATTCTCTTGAAGAATGAATACTCATTGAACCTTAGTGAAAATATGAATGCTGTTAAAAGTTAACACTTTCCACAAAACCAAAATCCTCAAAATTCTTTATAATCAAACCATGATATCACTTAATCCTTATATCAATCATGAGATCATGAATACAATCAAACATCTCATTATCTTCTTATCCCTTCATTATGCGCATATCATCTTCTTACCAAAAATATCTCAACCACTTCCCATGATTACTAGTACCATAAAATTATTGAAAACCACAATAGACCAATACATAAATATTCCAATATCCCACGATACTATATACAACATTATTTTGGAATCCCTAAACACTTAATCATTCCACCACATCGTTGTCATATTCAACATCTCCAATAGTGATCGCATGTGACTTCCCTTTGTCCTTTACCTTAAGTGGTTGCTCATGTCGATCATCATTAACCCTTGGATTAGGTAATTGATTAGCATAATGCCCCATTTCATTGTACATGAAGCATTGAAGTGTTGTTGGTGCGTTCTCTGCAGTATTTTCTTTATTCACACCATTAGAAACCCTTTTTCCATTACTTCGACTGTCAACTGCTCGATGACCTTCTTTTCCACACTTAAAACATTTTCTAGTCCCTTTAAGACAATCTCTACCATGCTTCTTTCCACACATTGAGCATAAGGAAACATTCATCTTCTTTTCACCATTATTCTGAGATTTCTCCTTTAACCCCGTCTTTCATTTCTTGTCAAAACCATGAGATGGATATGTAACACCAACTTCCATTTCTACCTTAATAGCACAGTGCACAATTTCTTCATATCTACTAATGTCTCTTATAGCTAATTCCCTTCCAAGATTTGGTTTTAAGCCACTGAAGAATCGATCAACATTACTTTTAGGTTGGATGATAAAGCCAGATGCACACCTTGCAAGCCTTGTAAAATTTACTTCGTATATACCAACAGATTCATCATCCTTTTTCTTTAGTTTGGGAAACTCCTTCTCCATCTTTGTTCGAAGAATAATAGGGAAGTAATTATTGAAAAATAAGTTCTTGAACTCGTCCCATTCCATGGACTCAATTTCATCTCTTGGCCTCGTATTCTTGATAAGATTCCACCATTGATCAGCATCACCATCCAAACGATATACTGCTAAGATGACTTTATCATGTTGACAACATTGAAGAACTGAAAATATCTATTCAGTGGTACTGATCCATTGTTTAGCAACAAGTGGATCGGAAGACCCACTGAAAGATGGTTGGCGTTGCCTCACGAAGGACTCAATATAATATTGTTCCCTTCTCTGCTCATTTGGAAGTCCAGAATGATTCATAGCTTGTGTAAGTATAGAAATAAGATTTTTCACTCCATCTCCCATAACGTTGGTTTGTTCAGGAGGACAATCATTGCATCGTCCATTACATTGATCAATACGGTTCCTTCGGGTTCCAGCCATCGTCTAAAACCCAAAAAGAATAGTGTGAGAGGCAAAAATCATGCTAGGGAAAAAAAATAATAAAGGGGAAGTACCATCAATATCTAACATCTTAGGATTAATTCTCAGATGTTTAGCGCAATTCTAGGACTATAACGTATACTTAACCTTAGGGACATCCCTAGACATACCTTATAAATATCTCAAGGGATCTCACTAAAGTTCACGCATCCTAGTTTCCAAAGGTTGACTAAACCTTTCTTCTGATACCAACTGTAAAGATCATAAGCTTGACATACATAGACATTACATTACTTTTGCGGAATACTTAGTACATTACAAAAACACACACACATGGACCGTAATAGTTTAGTGTCTTTGGAAACTCGGAATATAATCTTCTAATCGTGGTGAAAGATCTTCAACATCTCCCATAAAGATCTTCCCTTTTTTTTCTTACCTAAAACCTTTATTTATATCCTGGGGAAAAGAAAACATAAAAGGGTGATCTCAAATTCTCAGTAAGGGTAATCAAAAGAAATATCAATCACATCATATTCATAAGATCATAACAATTTGGAAATCATACCCTGCAAAATAGATCATAATTTCATAACATGGTATAAATCATGGTGGTGAAATTTAATCACAATAATCATAACATAAAACATGAAGCTTTGTGACATACACACATAATCATAGAGAATCATTTCTTATTAGTCAAAACTCATTTCCAAGACTATCTTAGTGGACAAAGTCCATTTCTGAACCGAGTTCACTCCTCGTTTCAGTCCTGTTTTACTGACCCAGTTTAACCTGCCATTCCAGTGATGTCCATCTCATGAGATATAAAATCTTTACCCAATGTATTGGAGGGAGATATAGTTCCCACCGATCTCATAATGATACCATTCTTATGTGTGCCACAAAATCATAAACCATACATCGTAGCATAACCCATGTCATAAAAATGGGAATCCTAAACATCATGACATCATAAAACAATTCATATAAGATAAACGAATTCATAAAAATAATTCCATCACAACATAGTCAAATCAATGTAATAATAGGGATAGAAACAGAACCCTTTATTATCTTAGATGGAAAATAATTTCGATAAAACACTTGAACTCCATTCTTGAGGAAAATATCCTTTCTACTTCAAAAACATTTTCCTTTCATAACATGTCATACAATTTTAAACTAAAAGAAGTTGATTAAAAATAAACATAAAAACTTGTAATGGAAGCTTCTTGGAAATAATGTTTTAAAAATCCATTCATGTCATATAAGTTAAAAAACATTCTTCTCGTACTTTTGTCGGAAAAGTCAAAAAGTACCTCGTACGAAAAACGACAAAAGATTCCTTTCATATCTTTTAATAAAAATTCACCGAAGGGTAAAATTGGATTTAAACAATTGTAGGAGGATAGAAATAATATTAAATATTGAGGAAACATGGATGTGGATGATAAAATACACCCTAGTAAATACCAAAGTATAAACAATCTCGGATAAAAATGAGATTGTGAGATTTTCCCTTACCTTAGTTCTGATTTGCTTCGTATGTGTCCGAACCTCCTGTATAATGATTTAAATAATGTTATTGACTTTTTCCAGAATAATACTTATTTTTATGATATCATATATGGTCAAATTATTAGCTTATTATTAGTAATATTTCATTGCTACTTGTTATTCGGGTGTTTATTACTTTTTGTTCTTATGCGTGTTTTGACGAATAAATTCTTATTATTCAATTTAGGTTATAGATACCTCATTTCAAAAATGGTATTAGTGTAATATATATCATATTCATTCATTCAATTCATTTGTATAATCATTATTAAATGAAGATCATGTATAACGAGTCGCATCACATCGTGGAGACGGTATTCCGTACGTACGCACGAGTGATGATATCGTTCTCATGATCGTGGGACTGTATTGGAGTGTATATATACTATTTCAGAATCAATATCACTTTAAAATAATCATATATAGTTATTATTTACACCATTATACCCATCCAAGTAATGTGGTGGTGGAAAATAGATGACACCACGGCGTGGAGACGGTATTTCGTACGTACGCACGCGTGGTGATTTCGTTTTCCATAGGATGGATAGATGGTGAAATAGGGTTGTTTCATAGTTATAATAACATATCATTATATGAGTGACACTGATGTTATTACTTCATAATGAAACAACTAAATAAGAATAAGTGGAATAATAAATAAAGATGAAAGAATCGGTAACAGGCATTACCTCTTCTTTGAAGCGCCTCTTTGAGACCTCCTCTTAGGGCACTAAAATTGGTCTTTGAAGAAGACCAGGACCTCTAGGATGTTTCTAGGGAAGTGTAGAGGAGATATTTCTAGGGGTTGGATGATCTTGAAGGCTCAAAGTGGTGTGAGGAAGAGAGGGAGGATGTGCCCTTTTATAAGGGAGGAGAGGGCTCCTTTGGAAAAACTAAAAATATTATTTTATTATAAAGCCAAATTCGTTATTAAATAGCTCCAAATTGATTTATTTCGAAGCTAAGGTGGGTATGGGTCCCCATCCTCTCATCCAATAGAATTTAGACAAGTTTAGGTTCCTATTTTAAACTTATCATTTATATTTAACTTTAAGTTAGATAATTTTACTTTTACCGTGTCTTTTTGTGTTCTTACACTATAAGGTTAATAAACATATTATAAGAAGCCAAAAGAAACCCAAGTTATTTATTATTAATATATATAACCTTATCTAATTCATTTGGCAGAACCTTATATTTTTCAAGATTAAAATAACAATTAATAATATAATATTTGTTTTAAAAACTATTTTATGTCAATTTTGACACTATTTAGTAATTGATTTTTTTGAAACTCATAACAGAATGATTAGTTCAAAAAATGTTAATTAAATTAATAATAACATGTCATATTAACTAATAAAATTAGTGTAATTCATAAAAAGTCTCAAATTACATTTATTTGGGTATTTATAACATCAATTATGTCAATATTTCATTAATAAGATAATTACTGCATAATCTTTGTGTCATAAATAAATTAAATTTTTTAATGTCTAAAAATTACAAATAAAATACTATTATGTAGGAAATATTTTTATCTTTCTAATGAATATTTATAGTTGAATTTATCTTATGTATAACCATATATTAAATATTATTTACTTATTAAACTTTGATTTTAACTATTTTAACCCTTCTTTAAATAAATTAATAATAAATGTCCTAATCTAATCCAAGTGGTCCTAAATGGTCATATTTTATTCCTAAGGTTTTTTTGGTCGAATTACACTTATCCAATAGAATTAGGACATGTGTTAGGGTAATAATAATATCATTGTTACCCTTAACTACCCTATTTACTTTTAACCGTGGTAAAAGAAAGTAAAAAGTTACTATTCACCAAAAATTATTTTCATCTCATTGAACCACATTTTACTTACTAACATCAATCGTGTCTCTCGTATTTTTGAAATTCCACTCAAAAAAGCGGTAAAAGTATGTTTTATGAAAAAATTCAGTTTTTAAACTACCACTTAGTGGTTTCACTATTCATCAAAAAATGAAAGTTTCCAGAAAAATACCAAAAATTAGGCGTAAGATATATTTGATATTATGAATTCAAAAATGATGTTTATTTTACCAAATTCAAAACATATCAGTTACATTAACTAGTTTAAAAATTAATTCTCGTCATCAAAACAAATAGCGTGTTTTTAAGAGATAATAACTATCAAAAGACTGACATTTGTTTATGTCTGGTTTAAATGTGAAATTAAATCCAATGAACAAAATTGTATAAAATTGTAAAAATATATTATAAATATAATTTAAAACCACTCAAATTAATAATTTATCACTATTAATTATTTCGATTAAAAAATTTGTTTTTAATTAAAATTTAGTAATTTTCACTATTCATCAGAATATGAAAGTTATCTGAAAAGTACCAAAATTTCACCCTAAGCTAATTTCGATATTCCGAATCCAAAAATGAAGTCCATTTTGAAAAAAAATTACAAAATTTCAAAAAGTGGTTCTTACTATTCATAACATCTAGTTTTAATAATATTTTAATAGCATATCGTTGTTTAGCGAAACTCAGTATTGCGTACAACACACGCTACCGTGGAAGGTCATGCTTTCGTGTAATGCAAGCCAAGTCAGAGAAACGTGTTGTGCAAGCTCCTTTTGGTGTAGCGTACAACAAAAGACATTAATGAAATTAAAAAAAAATATTTTTCGTAAAATCATGGGGTGTTAAAGTGTATTGAAATATATGGATCTTCCTTGACTCAAAGGGGCTACAAACTACGTGCATGGGATAAACTATGTGTAATTTGTCTGGCCGTGTGCCATTATGTTCTGGTCAACACATAGTGCAATTAAAGTGTATAGTTGATGAATAATCTTGAATTAATTTATGAATCATTTCTGATTCATTGAATATGACTACATGACATGTAACTCTAGTTACATGGTGTATAGTCTAGTGTTGTCTAGCCAGAAACCTTGGAACCTTCGGATGAGTACCTCAATTTTATTTTAATCATTAAACTTATATTTTTTATTAGATCTGTGAGAAATGAAATAGGAATAAATAAATCTCTGAATTAGAATTACAATAATGATTAAACAGCAATTGATAAACTAAATTATAAATTTGTAGATTGAAAATGATATTTAAATAATTATAAATAATTATGTGACCCCTATGATACCACATGTAGGATCTGGATGTAGTAGAATTTTGTGATAGGTGGTTCCCAAATTTTATTTTTTTCATAATCAATGATCAATCTGAAATCTATATGACGAAGAATGCCATGATCCACATAATTGAATCAAAGAAATAGACAATGGATGATTATGTCATAATAAGAGATAAGATCATCACAAGTTATTTATAATTAATTTATTTAAATAAATTATTACCTTTAAGTAATTCTTTCTTCATTGATGAATCTAGTGACATATATCTAGTCTATCATCATTGCGTTGCAGAAACCTAGTGTAGATTTCAACTAGTGTTTGTCCAGATGTGATCCAATGATCTCCAAATGTTTCCAAAGAACTATCCAAGTGCTAGCATGACATATCCTTAAGCTTGAACAGTTTGCCTCTGATCTCTTCGAGAACCACTTCCAATGAATTTTCATTGATCTGGAGGAGGAGGATTGTTCTCTTATCTGGGGAGTAGTCTACAAGAAGGGAACTCTCTAGGATTGAGAGGATTCTCTAAATCTGTTTTTCACAACCAAAACAAATGAATTGGCTCTATAAAGAAAATAACAGAATTGGGTATTTATATTATTAGGGTTAAAATAAAATAATTTCACAGGATCCTTTAATTAATTATTTAATCCTATAAAATTCCCATGTCAAATAATAATAATAATATCATTTATTGACATGTGTTTAACTTGAGAATTAAGATTAAATGTTATTTAATTAAATAATATTTATTATTTATTATTCCTCATTGGACCATAAATTTGATCCTCTATTCCTCCACAATATATGCCAGGCCTTCAATAATGATTATTTCTTTATTAAAAAAATATTAATGAATTATTCACCAATAAATAAATAAATATTATAGTCACTAAATATCAAATATATATTTATATGTGATCGTGTATACATGAATAATTATTAATCCACAAATGAGAATAATATTTATTCAACCTGTTAAATAATAAATATTTATAATTAATTATTTAATTGATATTCTAGAAACAGTTAGTGTATGACCCACTAGGCCTCATTCATAGTTGAATTAGGTGAAGCATCCTAAAGTCCAAAGACATCATCTAGAAACATGCCAAGGTACCAATAGAGAAATAATTTAATTCCATAATTACATGTTACCTCATACAGATTCTTACATTGTAATATAATATGTTTATCTCGATATCTCTGATCAAGAAGGTTTCATGCTAGGGTCATCAACCTTTGTGATCAATTTCTCTTTCTTTGAATTTTTTGAAAATAAAATTTCCTTTATAACTCCATGGTCATGGACTTATTTAGGATATGTCATTTCCATAAAAGGGGGTGAGATATCAACTTACATTAATAAAAATAAGGGACAAATCATTTCTCACATTATTCATTAACACAATATTACTCATGACACACCCATATCATACTTAACCTCGAACATCTTTCATCACAGTTTTCAAAAATACATCTATGTTTGTGGCTCATAACACTCATTAGTAATAATATTAATGTCTAAGGAGAAATACACACATTAGTAGATAGAAACATCCAATGACACATATAAATGTGGATTTCCTACTGGTGGTTCTTGTTCTTATAATATCCTACTTGATATTACCAACGACGTACACCATGAGAAGGTTCCTCAATGTCCTATAAGTATCCAACCCTGATAGCCTATATCATTTATGTCCCTAAAATGATACCATCTCATTATAGAACATATATTCAATAATAGTGTCTTAGCACTTTTGAGTTCTCATCTTAGTGGTGAAATGTATAGACCTTTAAGTGTGACATCTACTCTTAGGACATTATCACATACTATATCATGTAGAAGAACAATCCTGATGTGATAATTATATTGTTGATATTCTATACCATAAATACTAGTTACTATAATGTTTACAGAATTTGGTTCTAGGGAACCAACTCCAACATCTACTACCCAAGAAGAAAGGCCTATAAAATTCAAGACCTTTAAGATAAATCCCCACTGAAGACTATCGTGCACTTTTCCCATAGCCTCATTGATGATGATGTTTGAACCTTGATATTTCTTATTTATGTCCTCGATCATTTATGGCACAATTCTACTGGAACCCTAGATGGAATTACCTCAAATGAAACCATGTTGTTCCTTAGTTACTATTAGGACCAAAATGGGCCTAGATACCCTGATAGGGGGGGTCAATCTGGGTATGGATATTCTTTCCAAAATTATCCCTTCCACACAAGATCATGACCACTTTATTACAAGTGTAACTTTGTTTGCAACTATGTTTTACTGTTGATCTTATTATTTCATTCTTTATCTGATAATAATGCTTTGAATGCAATGCAGGAAACCAAGAGGACTGACACACATATTTTTAATTGGTTCACCCTCACTGGGCTACATCCAAGGAGCATACAGTAGCAATGTGTCGATGTACTAAATCAACTAATACTCAAAACCAATTTGAAATGTTATAGTTATATCACTTCTATGCCTAGGATCAGTGCCTTTACAATGTTTAGGTTCATCTCACTACTTTCCCAAGGGTCACTCACTTTGTGTCTGTCTATGGCTCACTACCGTTGGAGAGGTTCACCTTCTTCCTCTTCCTTTTCTCACTGCTCTGGAAAGGATCTACTCATAGTTTAAAGACTTATAGGTCCCTTAATTATCTCTAATGAATGAATCCTCCATTGTATGTAGATACTCTATTTAATTCCAACTTTCACCCATATATGAATCTCACTTTGCACTGAAGGTACCAGGAAATCTTCCAACTTTCGGATATCCCTAGAATGACCAGCACACTTCTCTATGCTTGGAATGCTTCTCCAATGCCTGGCGCACTTCTCTATTCTTTGGAACACTTCCCAAAGCCTGATGAACAAGTGTCACCTAACAACTTGCACAAAACTCCCTTCTCTAACTCTGAACTTGGGTGACTCACACACTATTATGCCCAAACCAATATTGGTATGCAACTATCAACTAGCACACAACTTCTGAATAACCTTATACTTACGCGCCCACACCACCACTTGTGCGACCAAACCACATGCACAACTAGATATCTAATTTACTCAATGTATTGAGATTCCACTAAAAATGAGGAGGGGTATCCCTCTATTTATAGGCTTTTTGGGAACCATAAGTGCCACGAAAAAGTCTCCTCTCTGCATGCAAGTCGAACTGCTTGAGCCTCTGTTTCCCTAGTCACCTTGCGCGCCCAAACCAAAACTTCGCCGCCCCTCTTTCATTTTCAATATTTTTATGTTTTGATCATGAAAAACATATGTCTCGCAACTTTCCAAGTCTCTAAGACACTGGCTCTCAATTCCATTCTCCAAAAATACTTTTCTCCATTTGTCCAATTTGAGGCCCAAAAAATCGGCAAACACTGGAAAATGACACCACCGTATATCTACATTTTTTATACCATCTCCAGAGCATTAATTACTTTATTGAGGGTCTTCCATCAATCATGGATTGTCAAAAACATCTCTTGAACTAAAAAACTTAGTATGAAAATCCTCTTTTATCAAAAGATTGAACATCATGGTCTTCTTTTTCAACAAACACAAATGGAGGCCCTCTTTTTCAACAAAAACAATCACCTCAAAAATGATTCAATGATACTTTGAGAGATTTTTTACCAATAGTTACCCATACTGGGAGGTATTGAGTTAACATCTTATTAGTCAAATTAGTGGTAATTTTTTAAGGAAATTTGAACATTCTTTGAGGCCTAAATTTCTTAAGAGATGACAGATCTTTAACTTTTGGGATCAGGATGGGGAGAGTAGCACTAGCCACCCGGGGGAGGATTCCACAACATAAGAAATATTTAATGGTATCAATAAGATAATTCTCCACAATACTCTATATATCCACATAGAATGAACCGAGTAAACCATCCGGCCTTGGGTAGCTCTCGAGATTGAGGCCTAACACTTCCTCCCCAAGATCTTTCTCCTCAGACATAGATTCTAAAATAAAATTATTATCTTATATCACTATTTTTAGAATTGTGACAATGGTAGAATCCTACCCTCTTGGAAACCCATCCTACATGGAGTGGTTAGGTCCAGTAAGTAAGGATTTAAAAAGAGTTCCATCCATACCTATCACTTCATCAATATAATTAAAGTAGGTCCAATCATCAAGGAGAATGTTTGGATTAGTTATTCATATCATTTCTTTAATGCACACATGAAAGTAACCTTTGGTTGGATCCCATTCTTGAAGACACCTTGCTTTGGAATTTTCATGGGACACCCACTCTTGAATAATGAACAATTATTCCAGGATGCTCATTTTATGTAGAAGGGCATTGGAAGTTTCTTAATTCTGTCCATCTTCTGGGATTGATTCCACCTATTCAATATCCTTCTTTATGTTTTAAAAATCCTTCTATGAAGGGGAGTGTTTCCTAATCTATGCATGAAAATCCTTCTTCAAATGTTTTAATTTATTATGAGGGCTAGACCAATGATGCCCCTGAGATGGTTTTAACTAGGAGGTAATAACATCTTTGTGGAAATTAAAATCACATTTCCAAAATCTTGAGAATAAAAAACCCTTTATCCCTATGTTTTGGGTTTCTAGATTCACTAGGATTAGAGAGGGATCTGATAAAGAATGAGTTAGGTGGGAGATCAAAGATCTCTAATAAGTAGATATCACATGAATATTTGAAAATCATCTATCAAGAAGACACCAAGTGTGCTTGGATCCCATTTGGTTATTGCACCAAGTGAATTTATCTTCAGTGTAACCCATGTCTTTTAAACCATTATGGGATGCAAAGCAGTATAAGTCCTAGCTGGACTTCCTATAGAAGGTTCCACCGTCCTTCTTTTTAAATGGATATAAAAGAGATTTTAAGTCTCCTACCACTATCCATGTAGAATTTCCAAGA
Organism: Viscum album; assembly: GCA_963277665.1. NCBI lineage: Eukaryota > Viridiplantae > Streptophyta > Magnoliopsida > Santalales > Viscaceae > Viscum > Viscum album. Next base: position 689,140,752 of record OY728150.1, read on the forward strand.
TAAAAAATATGTAGATTTTACAACGCGGATCCTGGAAAGATATTCACATTTTTTGTAAACAAATGAAACAAAACAGTGTTTCATAACTTATGTGATCTTAGTGGTATGATATTGATCTGAATATTCAACAACATCCACTAATATGTTGGACTTCCAGAAGATCAAAACATTCTAGTTGGATGGTTTCCCATGCATGAAATAATGTGGGATCATACTATTGGCAATGAAGGAGATCTTGGATACATTTTTTTTGGGGGGGGGGGGGGTTTAAGAATGGCCATATGAGAGATAGATGATTATTTCAGATTTTGTTTTTTATAAAATAGGATTTTAACCATGCACTCAATCCATGGGAGTTCCAGATGAAGAATTTTAACATTGAGGATGTATACATATTGAGTTAGAGCCCTAATTTAAATTATTTTAAGGATTTTATGGTTGGAAAGAACTAATAACTGATCAAGCTTGGATTTAGAGTGAGTTTTAACTGCATATAATGAGGTTTAGGTAGAGTGTGAGTTAGGGAATGGGGATTTCATCTTCTGATCTGGATATGGATGTAATGCATGAGGATTTGATTTATCCATAACCTAGAGATTAACCCCTATATAATATCTAGATGAAGTTTACAGAAGTTAGAAAGGAAAGAAAATTTTAAGAGGGGAGCTTGTCTTGAATCCATATTGTGTTGGGGGGTGGCTTCACCTGTGGAGAATCCACATGAAATAACCTAGGTGAAGTGAAAACTAATACATATCTATCCTTGTGAACATGTGATAATGTGTTATTGAGTGATGAAGACTTAGTAAGTTCCTCACAAGGAATAGAAACATGAGCACGCGTCATGCACCTTTCAAAGGAAGCATTCCTATAGACTTGGAGAAGGATGGAGAAGCACATATTTGAAGGAAACATTCAAACATGAAGCTACAATATGAGATTGGGACCCTCCTGGCCAAGGAACTGATGAAATGACTTCCAATGATGGCTCTGAGGGATGATACTGATGTTCGTGATCCAGCGGTGATGTGAGTGCAGTCTAGGAGGGAGCATCTAGCGGGAAGGCAATGTTCAAAAAATTTTGTCAAGATGTCAGTGCGTGATATGATTTCTCGTGAGTGAAAAGCATAGTTGTCATGGTCTTTACCATGTTATGATTTTTTTATGTTGTTTTATGACCTAGATTACACATAGGTATGTGGGTTTACCTAAAAACATTTTTCTTTTTATATCAAATTGGTCGAGTTCATCTGCATTGATATTGTAAAACTAATATATTTAGTAAAAATTTTACCATTTAAATGATAATTTACTAAAATAAAATATACGAAGAAAAATTTTATTAAGAGAATGTGATAACCCATGTAATTTCAATTTTATATCAATTTTATAGTTTATTAATAATTTGAATATATTTTTATTCATGAAATATTTACTTTAAAATATATATATGTTTACTTCATTCAAAAAATGATAGAAATTATTATTTTTACTCTATAGTAAAAAATTTATTTTTATAAAAGATAAATATTTTTTATTACCATTATTTATATCATTAGATATTTTATACATATATTTTCATTTAATATTTTTTCATTTCAAAATTAACACTTTAAAAATATTTTATTTTATTTATGAACATATGATTTATATGTTAATTAACTAATTTAATAATAAAATTAAAATTATCTAACATATGCTACTAAATGATAGTAAATGATAAGTATAATAATGTTACATTTAGTGAGAAATATAAATATAAATGTACCCAAAATAATAAAATTAAAATGAATATATTTAGTAAAAGGATAATTGTACGCAAATTACATATTTTAAAAATGAAATATATGAAATATATGTCAAATAATAATTAATCCCATGAGCTATGGATGATAAAGGTTTGTTAAAAAATTAATGGAAAATAATAATTGTAATATTTTATAAAAAATGAGTTATAGTGTTTGAGATTAAATTTATAATATTTAATAGTCAAAATTATAGTCTATGTAGAAGTCAAATTAGGTAAAGTTAAGAATCCATGTTTTATATAGGTAATATTATAACATGCATACCTACATATGTAAGGACCTATGTTTTTTGGACTATAGTTTTGAGAAGAAATTTGAATTTTTGTTGTCAGATGATTGTGAGGGGTAAAATGGTCCTTTCCCATACTAGTTGACCTCATATAATTTTTCTGACCACTCTATTGGTCCCAGAATATGGTGTTTACCCTAGGACGGGAGATTGGTGGAAATCTGAGTTGTTCAAATTTTAGTGGAATGGTTAGTATTTAATATTTTTAAATTAAATATTTAATTATTCATGTAGATTTGATCAACTATAACTTATAAACAAATCATCATATTGATATTCCTTCAACGTCGTTGATTCTGGAATTTATAGTTTATCCTATATGAGGCATAAACTTGAGTCCGGCGTCGGGGCCAGCCAAGACCCTTTTTTTCTTTTCTTTCCTTTTTTATTTTCTTTTCCTTATTCTTAATTCCTCCTCCTTCTTGTGCATGATACTTGTGTGGATCCTCCTTCATCATGACCTATGGGGGAATTTTGATATTGAAAAAAAAGGCAGAGAAGGAAGGGAACAGGGGTACCGTTGTAGAGCTCTCGTCACATTGATTTGGTGTGCGGCAACCGTAGTCAGTGTAATCGAACGAAGATTCAGTGGTTTCTACCTAAAGGTAGGTTCATTTACGTTTTCTTCATGTATACTCATTAAATATGTTATTTTATGTTTTTAAATCCTATTTATTCTTAGTTGTGGCTTCTTAAGACTGGATCTATAGTTCTGAGGGAAAAAACAAGTGTTTCGAGCATTTTCCGGGTTTTTCTGTTGGAAACCCAGGTTACATGGAATGTGTTCCACAAGAACACACCATGTGTTCCTTCCATTGAAGGAAGAATATGTTTTATTTGGTACATGTCATGTACTCTAAGTACACTTAGTGTGGTTTCACGGTCGTGTGTCCAACCATGTGAGAAAGAACACAGGTTTTTGGTTTTTTAATAGTACGTGTTGTGCACTTTTATATAGGTAGACCCCATGTGTTCTGGACATGTATATACATATAGACAGGGAGTGGATAAGATTACATGACATGTACTTTGAATTACATTCCATTTAATTTTTCCATCTTAGCTGTTTGGGGTATTTTGTGCCTTAGAAGTCAGAATTGGGAGAGTGGGTAGTCCATTATAAGTGTTTTTTCACGTACATCATAATGGTGGAATCCTCTTGACATTTAGATGTCATATAAATGATGTTTTGGGGGTTTCTATTTAAATGGAGTGGTTCTTCCTCTAGTTATTGAGTTCAGTTGTCACCTAAGAGAGAGACTTAGTGTGTATGGTGGGTTGGGTGTTCGGACCAACATAGTTGAGACCATTGATCTGAGATGAGTTGTGAGCTATCTCCTGTGACCTATGAATTTGAGGATGCTTTCCCTTGTGATATACACCCTTCTTGCCTATGAGTCCATGAGACCGGATGCTTCCAAGGATCCCCTGACAGATGCCTTTGCTTATGTGAAGACCTAGGGAGTCCCTATTGGGATCTCTCTCATGTTTACGTTGAGAGGATCCCTATTATAGGATTCCTATGTTGTTCTTCATTTGAGGATCCTTTTTAGGATTCCTCCCTTACACTTCTCTAAGGATCCCGTGAAGGATTAATTTTCTTTTGTTTACTTATAGGATCCCGAGTAGGATGCTTCATCAGTGTTTGGCATAAGGGACCTAGTGGGTGCCCATGGTTTAACCAACCCTGAGTTGTTACATTGGGTTTGGGTAGATATGGTTTTCTGGTGTCATCTAGAACCCTTTCACAACTTGTAAGACCATGGGGCTATGGATGTATAGTTGGGTTGTGCGTTCATTCCACACTCACTCGTTTGTTTATATCTGACTTGGTTGTTCTAATACAGTGACGTTTATAATAGGTAATTCTTAGTTGGTGGTTGTTGAGCCTAACAAGAGGAATATTTCTTGATTGTTGATATGTTCAGATGTTCTCTCCTGTGATCCATCTCTGAGACATGTTATTTCTGATATTTTACTGGTACTCAGAGGTATTACCTGGGAGTTGGATGTTGAGCCTTACTTGATGCAAGTGGTTATATACATGTTATTTGATTATTGTTAACCAGGTAATAGTGTAATTTACATGTGTTGTGATAAATGATGAAATGCATATACACTAGGCATGGCCCTAAAACATGATGAAATTCTTATAAACTAGTCTTGGCCCTGATACATGATGAAATTATTATACACTGGGTATGACCCTGATACATGCTGAAATGAATATACCCCAGTCTTGGCCCTAAAACATGCTGAAATGATTATACATTATGTTTTTCCCTGATACATGTTGAAATGCTTATATACCGAGTTTTTACCCTGATACATGCTGAAATTCTTATATACCAGTTTTTGACCCTAATACATGCTGAAATTCTTATATACCATGTTTTGACCCTGACTGTTTGATGAGATGCTTGAGGGCGAGGTTTGGTTATGCCTGTGGGAAATTCGGAAAAATGTGACAACTAGGAAATGTGGTTTGAGTCTCGGTTGGATTCATGGGATTATGATCTATGGTTTCCAAAAAGTGACCTATTTACAGGATTAATTGTCGGTATATGGAATCCTTTTTTACAAGATTGACCGTCAGTGCACGATATCCTTGTTCAATGATTGGAGGCGTGTAAGAGTGAACCCAAGTGTAGGGCAAGCATCCCCCTATGGTAACATAGCATTCTCAGAGATATAATTATGGAGTTACCCAAAGTAGGTACATGTCGATGGTATTACGGACCTATAGATTGACTTAACGATATACAGATGGAGAGGTATGATGTCCATCACAATGCCCCTGCAAAGGATGTCCAGTTGATTGGGTTTATAGACCTAAGGAATGACTGCTGATGTGGTTTCTTGTTTTTTGATTCACATACTCATGAATATTAATATTTATGTATATGTGTATAGGTAAGGGACTATACATGTATATGTATCTAGATATGGACATCCATGGTGACACTTTTCAATTGAAAAGGATTACAGACCCTGAGTTCAACTACAGTTGCATGTTTGGTTTACTTTCTTTGTTGTGTTCTAGCTAGGATTAGGACATTTCTGTTGCTACACTTTTAGCAGCACAATTATAGGTTTCTTATCGGGGTGGCCTACTGAGATTATTTCCCAGCCCTACACATGGACCTAGGTGTATGTGTAGACCTCACGTCAACTTTTAAGGTTGAGAATGAGTTTCATGGTGGATAGGGTTGAGACACAGTGTTTCATGACCAAACATAGATACTCGAGTGGTTCTACGGATCGGGCTGTTGCAGTTCGACAGTGCCTAGAGATCAGGTATTTAGGATGGGTAAGAGTTAGTAGTAGAGCCATATACCTTTACTTTTAGTTTCTTTTGTACTTGTATCTATATGTTCATCCCAGTGGGTTACCATTGTTTTATTGTATTTCATATCTATTCGGGCTTTTACATCAATTTACTATTATAGCTTGTTCTATTTCAGCTTTTTTTCATCTGCACTTTGTTTACATTCCATTGTGTATGATAATTAGTTATTTTGGATGTTTTCTTACTCTGATATGTAGGAATACTCTCCCCACTCTCAACTATAAGGACCTCTCTACTAGTCATAAGCCTCTAGCATATGAGGAGACGCGCTAGAGGCCTTGTGGCGAACCGGTTCGAAGTATTGGTTTCGTGGCATCTAGGTAGGGGCGTTACAAAGTTGTATCAGAGGAGTTTATTTTTCTATTTGTTTACTATTTGGGATATGGTAGATAGGATTATTGAGAATGTTTCAGAACATCTGACGGATATTAGACCGGTGCATCGAGAACACTTATTCCGGTAAGAAGTCCTGGTTTCCAGGGTTTTGGATTGAGGTTCTTATTTGCGATGTTAGAGTAGTATATGATTTTCTCCTTGAGTGACTCACATGTTGTGGGTGGGTGTTTTCATTTAGTATAGATCTCCGGATCTTGGCCATAGGTAAGAGTCAATATAGGGGTTTTGACTCTTGTACAGTAAAGGCAATAGGCACCTCATGCATCATACTAGGCATGTGTGATTCACAACATATAGGCCTAGTAGTGTGTGTTTTTACTGAGGACTGAGACCTTTGGGTTTTCATACACATACTTTTTACTCTGATGGTAGGTTATGTGGATCTATTTTCATTCTTTTAATTATGAGTTTGATGAATCAGTCCTCAAGAAATGGTGGTACATTGACCCTAGTAGGTCAATATGGCACATGATGCCTTTTTGTTGAACCCCTTATTGGGTTTTGTTCCTCAGGTATTTCGTTATCTAGATGGATCACTCAGTACAATGTTGATAGATACCAAGACTTTACTTTTGAAATATACCTCAATGGATTATTTCCATATACGGATACTCGATGAGTGTTAGTTCAGTTTCTCTTCTGTTTTGGATGTGACCTCTAGGGAGCAGTTCCTTCTGAGGATGCTCAAAGAGGATCAATTCCCTCATAGGCTGTGTGTTTCAGTTTTGACCCTCGTTGGTCGTTAAGATCATTACTATAATTCCCCGCCCCCTGTTACCCAGAGTCAGTCCATTATTACATAACATTGGAATTATACAAGGAATCATGTCCCGAAAGACCGATTAGTTTAGTATCCTTGTAAGTCCTAGATATATTCATAAGTTTTACATAACATCATGAAATAAAAACATCAAAAACATTTTGTCCCCTTTGAACAGACTTATATCCTTATCCTATCCCTGCAGGTCAACCATTAAATACTTCATCACATCCTGGGAAAAATAAAACATAGAAAGGGGTGAGTTCAGATGCTCTCTATGGATAAAAATATAGCAGAAACTTTAATTAATAAGAATAAACATTTAAGGAAATTTATAAAACTAAAAAAAATCCTTTTAAACATAAACTTCAGTATAATATGGAAAAGATAAAATAAAATAAATCTATTTATTTATTCACATGGATATTCTACTAGTATAATAATCACATGGAATTTCAATATCCAATTTCATAATGATGGAATGCATAATGCCAGACTTCATGACCACATAGTCAAGGCCTTGTTCCCTGACTACAAATAAGAATTTTTCATGGCCTTGTTCCAAGACACTAGTTTCTCTCATTAGACCTACCAATGTATCGAGGAGCTATATCAGGCTCCACTCGTCACTTATTAAGTACAATGCATTCCTCATATAAAAAAATTTAAACATAACATAAACATTCGTATTAAAACTAGCATACAAAATGTCAATACTTTATCTATAACCCATTAATGGTGTAAAAAACACATCCATATTCAAACATATCACAAAAATTTCAATAAAATATGGATGTTTTGTATCATAAAAAATCAACTTCAAACAGGCTTAAAATCCATCAAAGGATGTTGACATTGATGAAATCAATACATTTTTTAGAGAAATATCTCTTTCTATTTTTCAATCATTTAAAAGTTAAATAATTATAAAAGAAAAACTTTATTTTACAAATATTCTTATAATATTTTATGGAAAGCTTCAATGATGATTTAAAGGTGAAAAATAGCCACACCCACTGTATAAGCTAAAAAAAGACATTCATACCATAATTTTGTCGAAAAGGTCTTAAAGTACCTTGTTTGGAAAACGACAGACAGATTCCTTGAAAACCATTTTACAAAAATAAAAAAAAATGGTATAAATGACTTTAAGACATAGTCTAGTAAATAGTAAAAATGTTTTTAAATACATTTTTAAGAAACTTGGATGTGGATGATAAAGGGGTCCTAGTGGATACTTACGTAAAAACAACCACAGATAATAAAGAGATTGTGAAATTAACCCTTACCTTGTACTTTTCCTAAGTTGATGGTATTTTAAACTCGTATATAATAGTTAAAACATTGTTATTAAATTATAAAAGAACTATATACATAAATATGATATCATATATGATCCTCTAACATTTCTTTGATAATAATATTTTAGTAGTACCATCATCTCGGGTGTTAACTGATACATTTTCCTTTATATGCTTGGTTACATAAGACATGTTTATTATCAATAGGATGTATTTGATTCATATACAGAATGATATTATGTTCATAAACATTATCTTTAATTATAAAATGAAAATTATTCTTTAATGATTATGATGGCAAATGAATCTCATCTCGTTCGTGGATACGGTAATCTGTACATACACACAAGCGACAATATCATTATATTGATGGATAAATCGTCTGTAATTGGATGGTATATCATATATATAGAATCATTAACATGTTTTATTTATTATTTATATCAGTTATACTCATTATTATACCCATCAAAATAATTAAGTGTTTGAATAACAAACTCCACCACAACGTGGAGACTGTAATCCGTACGTACGCATGTATGGTGAATTTGTCATTTGTAGGATGGATAGAATAACGAATATGGTTGTAACATATTTATAATAACATAAAATTATGTATAAGGTTATGGATTTATTATTTTGTTATGGAAACAAAAAATAAAGAAGAAGTGGAAGAAGAAAAGAACTTGAAAGAGGGTGGTGAAATTATTACCTCTACTTTGAGTGTTTCCTTTTGAGTTGATCAAAAGGGATCCTTAGCTTGGATTTATGATTAAAGTAAGGAATCTAGGTTAAATTTTTGGAAGTTGGGAGGATATTATTCATGTATTGGCTAAGACAAATACCTTTGGAGGTGTGAAAGTAAGAGAAGGGGAAGTGCCCTTTTATAAGAGAGGTGGGGTCACTTTAGGAAAAGCTTAAAATATTATTTTATAATACAATCCTTTTCTCTTTATAATGGATAATAAAAAAATTGTTTTAAAGATAAGTTGGGTATGGGTTGAAAACATCTCATCCAATAGGTTTTAGATAGGTTTAGAGCATCATATTAACCTTATCTTTTACATTTAACTCTTAGTTAAATAGTTTGACATTTACCATGTCTCTTTGTATTTTTATATTGTATGGTGAATAAAATTACTATAACAATCCAAGATAACCCAATATGGTTCATTATTAATATATATAACTTCATATATAAGTTCATTGGCCGAACCTTATATTTTTAGGAATATTATATCAATTAATAATATAGTATTTGTTTTAAAAACTCAATTATGTTAATTTTGACACTATTTAGTATTTGCTTTTTTTTGAAAGCCATAAAAACATTATCACATAGAATAAAACTTATTCAACAAACTCTAACATGTCATATTAACCTAGAAAATTAGTTTAATTCATCATAAGTCTCAAATTATATTTATTTGGATATTTATAATATCGATTATTTTAATATTTCATTAATAATGTAATTACTGCATCATCAGTGTATCATAAATAAATTAAATTATATAATGTCTAAAAATTATAAATAAAATACCATTATTTAGGAAATATTTTTATCTTTCTTATGAATATTTATAGTCTAATTTATATTGTGTGTAACCCTATATTAAAAATGGGTTAGTTATTAAACTTTGAATTTAACTCTTTTAAATCTTCTTTAAATAAAATAATAACAAATGTCCTAATATAATCCATGTGGATCAAATAGGTTCATATTTTATTCCTAAGGTTTTTTTGGTCGAATTATAATAATCCAGTAGAATTAGTACATGTGTAGGGTAATTATGATATCATTTTTACCCTTAATTTCCCTATTTACTTTTAACTGTGGTAAATAAAAGTCAAAAGTTACTGTTCACAAAAAATTATTTTCATCTTATTGAACCTCATTTTACTTACTGATATTAATTGTGTCTCTAATAGTTTTTAAATTCAACTCGAAGAAGCAGTAAAATTAAGTTTTATGTAAATTTTCAAATGCTACTAGGAGGTGGGTAAAAGATGGTAAAAAGTTTGATAAAGTTTTTATATATCTAAACTTATTATAAAATTAATCCAATGAATTCCATTGAACATATATATGTGTTATGTATCTATTTTGAACTAAAATAAATTTAAATAAAATAAATAATTATTTAAATGAAAAGTCAGTTGTAAACAATAACTCAGTATTTTTCACTATTCATCAAAAATTGAATGTTTTTAGAAAAATACCAAAAATTCACCCTAAGATAATTATTATATTATAAATCCAAAGATGAAGTCCATTTTGAAAGATAAAATTTTCAAAATATTAGAAAGTGGTTATTACTATCCATAATGGCAAGTTTTATTGGTTTTGGTGTTTTTAAACTCGATGTTGCATACAACACAAGTTATTGTATTATTCAATGGGATACGTACTGTGGAAGCTTGGGGTGTTACGTTCTCCACTCCTTAAAATAATTTCGTCCACAAAATTTCTAGAATATTACTGCATAAAATTATTTGGGTGGTTCTTCATCATAATTTCCTCTGGTTCCCACGTTGCCTCTTCCATCTTATGGTTTCTCCATAGAACTTTTACCACATGAGTCGTCCGTTTTCTCGGCACTTGTTCTCTTCAATCAAGAATTTTGAAAGGCTCTTCACAATAAGACAAAACATGTTCTAGTTCAATTTCCACATAGTTGAGTACATGCATTGGGCTAGGAATGTATTTTCTCAACAGTGATATGTGGAACATATCATGAACTTTGGAGAGACTTGGCGGCATTGCAAAACGGTAAGCTACAACCCCAATTCATTCTAAAATTTTGATAGGTCTGATGTACCTAGGACTTAATTTACCCTTCTTGATGGATCGTATAACTCCCTTCCATAGAGATACCTTCATGAAAATATGATCTCCTACCTGAAATTACAAATCCTTCCTTCGGTTATTGGTATAGCTCTTTTGCCTACTCTGAGCTGTTTTGATGTGGGTTTGGATAACCTTCACCTTTTCTGTCATTTCCTCAACAAGTTCTAGGCCTACGATTTTTATTTCACCAAAATCATCCCAATAAGTTGGTGTGCAACATCTCTTTCCATATAATGCTTCATATGGTACCATCTAAATACTTGAATGGAATCTATTGTTATAGGAAAATTCTACCATAGGTAAATATTGATCCCACGTAACTTGAAAGTCAAGTGAGAAAGATCTCAACATGTCTTCTAAGGTTTTAATAGTCTGTTCTGATTGTCCATCAGTTTGAGGGTGGTAGGCAGTGCTCAAACAAAGTTTGGTATCCATGGCTTTTAGAAGACTTTTCTAGAATCTTGATTTAAAATGGGGATTACAATGACAAACAATCAATATGGGTACTCCATGAAGTCTTAAATCTTCATTAATATATAGTCTTTCTAAACGTTCAAGTGGTAAATCTTATCTTATAGCATGAAAATGTGATGACTTGGTAAGACGATCAACAATGACCCATATTACATCATTCCTTTTAGGAGTCTTTGGTAGTCCCATGACAAAGTCTATCGTAATATCATCCCAATTCCACTCAGGTATGGGAAGAGGTTGCACGACTTGTCTAGGATGTTATCTTCCAGATTTCACTTGTTCACAAAACATAAACCTTGACACAAAATCAGCAATCTCCCTCTTCATGTGGTCCCACCAAAAATGTTTTATTAAATCTCTATACATCTTGGTGCTCCTAGGGTGTATAGAGAAATTAGAGCTATGAGAATCATCCAACAATTCCCATTTTAGAATTTGTATATTAGGAAAAAAATTCTCTTCCAAATTTTTAAAATCCCATCTTCATATATGAATTTGAACAATCTCCCATCATTCACAACATTATGTTTCTTTTGAAATTCCTCATCATCTGTTTGAGAACCTTTTATCCTTTCTAGTGAAGATGGTTTGGAAACCATTTGAAAAGGAATTGATGTTCCACCTTCCATGGTTATTCCCATATCCATATTTATTAGATCCATGTATATAGGATCCTTCTCACCTCTCATCTTGTTAAAAACTCCATGATCCTTTCTGCTCAAAGCATCTTCCTCCTTATTTTCCTTCCTCAGGTGGTAGTTTATAGTGCAATTATAATCCATCAGTTGTTCAATCCATTGCCTTGGCCTCATGTTGAGTTATTTTTTGTGAGAATATATACTTCAAACTCTTGTAATCATTATCAATCTCACATTTTTCACCATAGAGAGATAGTCTCCATATTTTCAGAGCAAATATTAAAACTGTTAACTCAAGATCATGAGTGGGATAGTTTTGTTCATGAATATTTATGTGTCGTGATGAATAGGTAATAACTCTATCATTCTGCACAAGGACCCAACCATGTCCTTTATTTTAAGAATCACTATAAATAAAAAACCCATCATTCCCCGATGGTAGAGTCAATATAGGATCATTGACTAATCTTCTCTTTAGTTCTTAGAAACATTCTCCACACTCTTTGGTCCAAACAAATTTAAACCCCTTACGTGTGATCTTGGTTAATGGGGTTTCCAATTGGGCAAAATTCTGGAAAAAATGCCGATAATAACCTGCTAAACCAATGAAACATCGTACATCAGTTATACTCATCAGTGTTGGCCATTCTTGGATTTCCTTTTTCTTAGAAGGATCAACAAAGATTCCATCCTTAGAGATAATATGGACATGAAAAGAAATCTTCTAAAGCTAGAATTCCCACTATCTAAAATTCTCATATAATTCATTTCTTCTAAGTGTCTTTAGGATAATGCTCAAGTGATTTTCATGATCTTTGTAGATTTTTGAGTATACAAAAATATCAACAAGAAATACCACTATAAACTCATCAAGATATTCCTTGAAAACACTATTAATTAGATCTATGAAAACAGAGGGTGCATTAGTCAATCAAAAAGATATTACTGTAAACTTGTAATGCACGTACCTAGTTCAAAACACAGTTTTCGGAATGTCTTCCTTCTTCACACATAACTAGTGATATCCAGATCTAAGATCAATCATTGAAAAATATTCAGATCCATGATTTTGATCAAATAAATCATCAATGTGAGGTAGGGGATACTTTTTCTTTATTTTTATAGCATTTATCTTCCTATAGTCATTGCACAACCTCATAGATCCATATTTCTTATTAAAAAAGAACATGGGTTCCCCATGGAGAAAAACGAGGGAGAATAAATCCCTTATTACTGAATTCTTCTAGTTGTTTCTTTAGTTCCACTATTTCCACAGTGGCCAGTCTATAAGGGGTCTACGATATGGGCCTTGAACCAAGAATTAAATCAATGGAAAACTCAATTTCTCATTCTTGAGGATGTCTATGTAAATCCCTTGGAAACACATCAACATATTATTTCATAATAGGTACATCCTCTATTTTAAAATTTCATTCCTCATCCATAGTTATTCCATTCTCTTCCTCCCCAATAATTGAATTTAGTTGACCTACAAGGGGTGGATCTAGATAAGAATCTGGTGGTGATGTTTCTTCCCTAAAGATAAGGTACTCTTTATCATCATCAAAAAATGTAACTTCCTTATTCTTACAATAAATTTTCGCATCAGGGTATGAAATCCAATCCATATCAAAAATTATATCAAATTCAATCATGGATATGATGATGGGATCAGCAGATAAAGAACATTTATATGCCCTAATAGTAACTAATTCACAAAACATTGTTGCAATGATACTTCCCTAAAGAGTTTAGACTGACAACTCCCTTGTTAAATCAAATTGGAAATATCTAATTTTCTTAGAAAACTAGGAAGATATGAAACAATATGATGATCGAAAATCAAAAATATCATTGGATAAACTTGAGGAAACCATTATATTACCTGCCACCATGTCTTTCAGAGCTTCAACCTTAGTAGTAGGGATATTATAATCTTGGACTTTCTCCCTTTTAATTTTCTGAGGTAAGTTCCCTTGTATCTTTGGAATTTAATTTGCATAATTCCCCTTTTATATATAATTGTAGCATTCAACATTGACAACCTCTTTATTTCCCTTGAAATCAAGAGCTTGGTGGCCTTTTTCACCACACTTGTAATGAACTCTCATTCCCTTCAGGAAATTACCGGCGTGTTTCTTCCCACATTTACCATAGGATGGATTTTCAACTTTTTCCTTATTCCCCTTATTTCCCTTTCCAAAGTGTTCAGTAGATCTCTTCTTCTACTTCTTTGCTTTAAAGTCATAAGACTTAGAGAATTCCTTTTATGTCTTGATAGCGCATGGGAAAATATCTTTGTACGATGAGAAGGATTTTGAGACTAATGATCAATGGAGAAATGGTTTTAACCCATCATATAATTGATAAATTTTACTCCTTGGGTTAAGTATATAATTTTTTTCATGCCTTTCTAACCTTGTAAAGATAGCTTCATACTTCACAACATTCTCATCCTTCTTTTTCCTCAAACTTAGAAATTGTCTTTCCATATCCTCTTGATTGTCATGAGGAAAGTATTTTTTTTATGAAAATATCTTTAAACTACCTCCATTACACTTTTTATACTTCTTAATATTCCTTTTTGTTTTGGATTAATGACCACCATTGATCTGCCTCTCCCAAGAGGTGATAAACTTCCATGAAAACATTTTCACTTTTGTTACTCCCCAAAATGTGGAATATTTTTTATAAGGAACTTAACCATTTCTTGGCCAAAAATGGATTTGTAGTCCCATTGAATGTTTTTGGTTGTTGCCTCATGAATTGGTCTAACATTGATCCTCCATGTTGTGGATTAGGGTGCTCCATATGAGTAAGGTTATTATTCACAACCTGTGTGAGTTGTCCTAGTATTGTAATAAGCTGATCCACACCAGTTGGATCACCAACTCCACTATAACTATTTTGAGTAGGATGTAAATCTCTACATGGATTACGTTCATTGATATAGTTTATATTCCTTCCACTAGGCTCCATTTCTAAACAATGGAATACAATAGATTAGTTTATGAACTGCAATACATAATTCCAAACATGTAAAACACTTAACATAAATTGAACAGTTTCTGGATATAATGCATAATCATAAAAATGTTTTCTTTGAGGGAGTATATACTCATAAAACCTTCATAATAGTTTATAAAGAAAATGAGAATTATCCTAATCATATCTTCCAGGAGTGTCGTAACCAAGAGTACAGCAAGGCTCGTTGTCGTGCACCAGTTCCCATTCGAGTCTAGCTCAATGCAGTGTTTTCATGTTTTACCCCTAGGTACATCTATGCCAGAGCTACCTCTACCTACTCATATCTAGACAGGGATGTATTTCTTGGAAAATCACAAAATCTCTATAGTATCAAAATTCTAGGAAGTTCTTCTATACTAATCCCCAAAGTCTATCTTAAGGTAGTGTTTTATAATCCGAATTTTTCTAAATCTAGTTCCCAAGGTTTGTAATAAACTTACACTGATACCAACAGTAACGGCTTGACCCCAATTACCCAGAGTCGGTACATTTTTACAAAACATTGGCATGATACAAGGGATCATGTCCTGAAAGTCCGATTAGTTTAGTAGCCTTGGAAGTTTTAGATACATTTATAAGTTTTACATTACATAATGAAATAAAAACATCAACAACATTTTATACCTTTTGGACACACTAATATCCTTTTCCTATCCATACAGGTCAACCATTAAATACTTCTTCACATCCTGTGAAAAATATAACATAGAAAGGGGTGATCTCAGATGCTTAGTAAGGATAGAAATATAGTAGAAACTTTTATAAATAAGCAAAAACATTTAAGGTAATGTATAAAACTAAAATAATAATTTTTTAATCATAAAATTAATCATAATATGGCAAAGATAAAATCACATAATTCTATTTAATTATTCACATGGATATTCTACTAGATTAATAATCACATGCAATTTCAATATTCAATTTCATAATGATGGAATTCATAATTCCAGACTTCATACCCACATAGTCAAGGCCTTGTGCCAAGACTACAAATAAGATTTTACCAAGGCCTTGTGCCAAGACACTAGTTTGTCTCATGAGACCTACCGATGCATCAAGGATCTATAGAATCCTCCAACAATCACTTACTAAGTCTAATACATTCTTCATATAAAAAGGCTTAAACATAACATATAAATTTGTAGTTAAACTGGAATACGAAATGTCAATACATTTTCTATAAATCGTGAATTGTGAAAAAATAAAACATCCACATCCAAACATATCACAAAACCTTCAATATAATATGGATGTTTTTTGTCATAATAAATCAACTTCAAACAAGCTTAAAATCCATCAAAAGATGTTAAAATAGATGAAATCAAACTTTTTTTAGAGAAATATCTACTTATATTTTGAAACATTTTAAAAGTTATATAATTATAAAAGAAAACAATTATATTGAAAATATTCATATAAAATTTTATGGGAAGCTTTGACGATGATATAATGGTATAAATTGGCCACACCATCTATATAAGTAAAAAAATACATTCTTACATCAAATTTTTCTAAAAGGTCATGAAATACCTTGTTTGGAAAACAAAGAAAAGATTCCCTTCACACCATTTTAAAAAAATTCACACAAGGGTAAAAATTATTTGAATCCATAGTCTAGTAAATAGTAAAAATGTTATGAAATTAATTTTTAAGAAACATGGATGTGGATGATAAAGAGGTCCCAGTAGATACTTACGTAAAAACATCCTCGGATAATAAAGAGATTGTGAAATTAACCCTTACCTTGTACTTTTCCTTAGTCGATTTTATGTTAACCTCATATATAATAGTTGAAACATTTTTATTAAATTATACAAGAACTATATACAAAAATATGATATCATATATGACCCTCTAATATTGCTTTGTTAATAATATTTCAGTAGTACCATCATTTCGGGCGTTAACTGATTTGTTTTCCTTTATATGCTTGGTTACATAAGACATGTTTGTTTAGATAGGATGTATTTGATTCATATACAGAATGATATTATGTTCTTAAACATTATTTTTAATCATAAAATTAAAATTATTCATGAATTATTACGATGGGGAATTAATCTCATCGTATTCGTGGAGACGGCAATCCGTACGTATGCACAAGCGACAATATCATTATATTAATGGTCAAATTGTACATAATTGGATGGAATATCTTATATACAGAATTATTAATATGTTATATTTATTATTTATTTTAGTTATACTCATTATTATACCCATCCAAATAATGAAGTGTTTGAATAACAAACTATACCACGACGTGGAGATGGTAAGTCGTACCTACGCACATATGGTGACTTTTTCATTTATAGGATGGATAGAATAATGAATATGGTCGTACCATATTTATAATAACATCACAGTGTGTATAAGGTACTGGATTTGTTATTTTGGTATGTAAAAAACAAATAAATAGGAAGTGTAAGAAGAAAAGAACATGAAATAGGGTGGTGAAATTATTACCTCTACTTCAGGTGTTTCCTTTTGAACTGATAAAAAGGGCTCCTTAGGTTGGATTTATGATAAAAGTAATGAATCTAGGTTGAACTTATAGAATGTTTGAGGATATTTGGGCAGGTTTTGTCCAAGTAAAATGTCTTTGGATGTGTGAAATTAAGATAAGGGGAAGTGCCCTTTTATAAGAGAGGTGAAAGTCACTTTAAGATAATCCTAAAATATTATTTTATAATAAAATAATATTAGCTTAATAATGAATCAAAAATAAATTATTTCTAAGATAAGGTGGTTATGGGTCTAAAAAATATCAACCAATAGGTTTTATACCGGTTTAATTCATCATATTAACCTTATCTTGTAGATTTAATTCTTAGTTTAATAGTTTGACATTTACCATGTCTCTTTGTAGTTTTATATTATATGGTTAATAAACATACTAGAACAAGGGAAAAAGCCTATGTGGTTAATTATTCATATATATAACTGTATCTAAGTCTTTTGGCTGAACCTTAGATTTTTAAGAATATTATATCAATTAATAATTTAGTATTTGTTTTTAAAACTCAATAATGTCAATTTTGACACTATTTAGTATTTCATTTTTTTTGAAAGCCTTAAAAAACTTTATCACATAGAATAAAATATATTTAACCAACCCTAACATGTCATATTAACCTATAAAATTAGTGTAATTCATCATAAGTATCAATTTACATTTATTTGGATATTTTTAATATCAATTATTTTAATATTTCATTAATAAGGTAATTACTGCGTCATCATTGTGTCATAAATAAATAAAATTATTTAATGTCAAAAAATTAAAATGAAACATAATTATGTATGAAATCGTTTTATCTTTCTAATTTATATTTATATTCAAATTTATTTTGTGTTTAAACTTATATTAAAAATGTTTTATTTATTAAACATTGAATTTAACTCTTTTAACTCTTCTTTAAATAAAATAATAATAAATGTCCTAATCTAATCCAAGTGGACCAAAAAGGATCATATTTTATTCCTAAGTTTTTTTTGGTATAATTATACTTATTCAATATAATTATGACATGTGTTTGGGTAATTATGATATCATTGTTACCCTTAATTACCATATTTACTTTTATTCATGGTAAATAAAAGTCAAAAGTTACTATTAACCAAAAATTATTTTCATCTTATTGAAGCACATTTTACTTACTAATATTAACCGTGTCTCTCGAATTTTTGAAATTAAACTCACATAAGCGGTAAAATTAAGTCTTATGCCAATTTGCAAATGCTCCTAAGAGGAGGGTAAAAGACGGTAAAAAGTTCGATAAAATTTTTATATATCTAAACTTATTATAAAATGAATCTAATGAATTTAATTAAAGCTATATAGGTATTATGTATCTATTTTGACCTAAAATAAATTTAAATTAAATAAATAATTATATAAATAAAAAGTCGGTTTTAAACAGTAACTCAGTGTTTTTCACTATTTATCAAAAATTGATAGTTTTCAGAAATATACCAAAAATTTACCCTAAGCTAATTTTGATATTCCGAATAATAAAATGAAGTCCATTTTGAATGATATAATTTATTAAATTTGAAAAAGTGTGTATTACTATTCATACCGGCTAGTTTGATTGGTTGTAGTGTGTTTGAACTCGATGTTGCGTACAACACATGTTATTGTATTATTCAAAGGGAAACGTACGGTGGAAGCTTGGGGTGTTACAATTACATTATACTTAGAGGTTTGGATCTTTTAGGCTAGGTGGTTAGACCTTATGACCCAGTTGTGAGGCTTGTTCTGTAGGGCTAGGTGGGAGACCTAGAGACTGTTAGTTTGACTCAAACCCTTATAGGTCGACCTTTATTTTTTTATAGGGAATCCTACTTGAACGGTTGGCCCGTTTTTTATACACATTTTTGGCGATGATCTTGGTTTACGCTCATTTTTTAATCGAGGAATGGTAGGTTCTCAATTTTTGTGTTTGGAATTTTGATGCCTTTCCCCTTTATTGAAGCACCTTGAGTGCTTGTTTTTCAAGACTGGCATCAACGGGCAGGACTATTTGGGTGTCTGGCCTGGTTGACCAATGTTTTTGCTATTTCTATTGTAGTCAAGGTGTGGGTAGACACTCATGATTGGAATGATGACATGTGTAGGTGTCAGGTGTTTAGGATACATGATGGTTGCTCGTGGTATCGTTTGAATCTAAATCTGTGAGTGGACACGTGCGAGCCAAGGACAGATGTTTTATGACATGTCGTGTGTTTGGACCCCGAAAATTGTGTTGAAATGTCCCTCCATTGTAGAGGTGACATCATGGAATAAATTGGGTATCATAAGATGGTTGACCCATGGATGAATCCTGGTCATGTTTTGATAGGATGGTGATTGTGGCTCCGAGGGAGTTGGACGTGCCATTTCTAGAATCTATATGTACTCTTGTTAGAGATGATCATGTGCTTTCTTGATTCATCTTGAGTATGTTGAGAGAGATTTGGCCCTAAACCAAGATCCTTTTTCTTTCTTAATATTCTTCCCTGTTGAGGAGGGAACCTATTGTGGTTACGCTTTAGGACGGTGTAAGGAAATCCATATGGTGGGGAGTGCACCATCATCCATTTGAGGGTGGTTTTCCTTGTTTTTCGTTAAACTTATGTGTTTTCCGTGAAATTTTGAGCTCAGAGTTTTCTTTGTAGATGATGATTGGGGAATTCCTATGGTGGGTAGTACCATATCGGTCATAGTTAAATGTCTTCCGTATAGAAGGAAGTTTTTAACACTATAAGGATGGTCCTTGGATAGTCTAGATAGCTTGGTTGTGCAGATTCTTAGGTTGGGACCATGGTTGTTGGTCCTTTCATTGGGCTTCTCAGGGATGATAAGTTTTATAGTGGGGAATTTGTAAGGACCTGTGTTTTTTTGGACATCAATTTTGATCAGAAATTTGAATTTTTGTTGTTGGAAGCTAATGAGGGGTAAAATTTTCTTTTTCCTCTACCATTTTACCTCAAATAATTATTCTGACAACTCTTTTGGTCCCAGAATATGGTGTTTCCCCTAGGATAAGAGTTTGGTGGAAATATGAGTTGTTTGAATTTTAGAGGAATAATTAATATTTAATAATATTAAATTAAATATTAAATTATTTTCACAAGTTCATTCAGAAATAAGTTTTAAATGGATCATCGAAATGAGATTCTATCTATGTCTTCGAGTCCGAAATGGGGAGTTTATCCTAGGCAAGGCGTAAACTTGAGTTGGGCACCGGGGCCGGCTCGAGCCCCTTTTTTCTTTTCTTTCCTTTTCTTATTTTTTATTCCTTATTCTTTCTTCATCCTCCTTGAACGTGCTCCTTATGTGGTTCCTCATTCATTGTGACCTTTTTTAGAATTTTTATATTGAGAAAAGGGGAGAGAAGGAAGGGAAGAGGGGTACTGTTACAGAGCTCTCGCCGCGTTGATTTAGCGTGCGGCAACCGTGGGTGGTGTAATCGAACGAAGCTTTGGTGGTTTCTACCCGAAGGTAGGTCTGTTTATATTTTCCCTATAGATACCCTTTAAATATTTTTTTTTACTTTTCTAAACCATTTTTATGCTTTCTTGTGGCCTCTTAAGGTTGAATATGTTTTTTCGAGGGTGAAAATGGGTGTTTTAGGCATTTTGAGGGTTTTCTTATCAAAAACCCATGTTACACGATGTGAGTTCCAGGGGAAAATACCATGTGTTATTTCTATTCAGTGACGAAGAAGTTTTACTAAGTACCTGATGTGTACTCTGAGTAAATTTTGTGTGGTATCATGGTCGTGTGTCCAACCGTGTGAGAAAGAACACGGGGTTTTTGTTTTTAAACAGTGCACACCGTGTACTTCTACACAAGAAGGCCCCATATGTACACAGCCTATGGGGAGGAAAAGAGTATATTCTGTATACTCTGAAGTACACCATATACATTTTCCAACTTATTAGTTTGGGATATTTTGTTCCCTGGAAGTTAGAATAGGGCAACTGACTAGTCCATTCGATGTATTTTGTCACATATATCGCAATAGGGGTATCTTATTGATGTTTAGAGTTCATATAAATGTTCTTTGGGGTTTATATCTAAATGGATAGGTTCTTACTTCGGTTATCGGGTCCAGTTGTCCCCTGAGAGTGAGACTTGGTGTGGATGATAGGTTGGGTGTTCAAACCAACCTAGTTGAGACCTTTGATCTGAGATGAGTAGTGAGCTATCTCTCATGACCTATGATTTTGAGGAAATTTTCCCTTGTGAGAAGTTCCCTTATGTTCTATGATGTTGTGATACTGGATGCTTCCAAGGATCCCCAGAGGGATTCCTTTGCTTATGTGTTGACCTAGAAAGTCCCTTATAAGATATCTCTCATGTATTTCTTTGAGATGATTTATTTTTTATTCTCTGTTCGAGGATCCTATTTAGGATTTCTCCCTTACACTTCTCTAAGGACCCTGAGTAGGATTCCTATGCTCCTGTTTACCTAGAGTATCCCGAGTAGGATTCCCCCTTAGTGTTTGACTTGAGGGACCCAGCGGGTGCCCATGGTCTGACCAACCCTAAGTTGTTATGTTGGGTTTGGGTAGATATGGTGTTTGAGTGTCACCAAGAACCCAAGAAAAAAATTTAATCCCATGGGGATATATATTTAGTGTTCGGTTGGTCATTCATTCCACCCTCACTCATTTGTTTATATCTGACTTGGCTACTCTGATACAATGACGTTCACGAGAGGCACTTCCTGTTTGGTGGCTATTGAGCCTGACACGAGGAGTCTTTTTTTTTGGGGGGGGGGATGCCCAGATGTTCTATCTTGGGATCAGGCTCTAATACATATTATTTATGATATTTTTTTGGTACCCATAGGTATTACCTTGGAGTTGGTTATTGGTCATTACATGATGCAAGTGGTTATATAAATGTTTTCCCGTGTGAGCTAATTATTTTTAACTAGGTAGTAGTGTAATTTACATGTGTTGTGATACAATAGGAAATTATTATACATAGATATTGGCCCTAAAACATGTTGAAATGATTATACTCTAGGATTGACCCTAATACATGCTAAAATTCTTATACCCTAGTCTTGTCCTTGATACATGTTAAAATTCTTATACACTGGGCTTGGCCCTGAAACATGCTAAAATGATTATACACTAGTTTGGGCCCTAATACATGCTGAAATTATTGTACACTGATTTTTGACCCTGATACATGCTGAAATTCTTATATACTGAGTTTTTACCCTCATACCTGCTGAAATTATTATATACAGGGTTTTGAACCTGATGGGTTGTTGAGATTCATGTGACCGAGGTTTTTCTTTTCATGTGGGAGACTCTAAAAAATGTGACAATTGTAAATGGTTTTCTGAGTCTCGGTTGGATTCATGGTCATATGCTCTATGGTTGCTGACTAGTGACCACTTTATAAGACTGAATATCATTATACTAAATCCTTCCATACAGGATTGATCATCGGTATACAATATCCTTGTTTATTGATTGGGGGTGAGTATGAGTGAACCTAGGTGTAGGACGAGCATCCCCCTATGGTGACACAACTTGCTTAGAGATATAATTCCAGCATTGGCCAATGTAGGTACATGTAGATGGGATTATGGAACTTAAGGTCGACTTAACGCTACACGGCTTTAGAGGCACAATGTTCAACTCAATTCCATTGCATAGGATGTCCGGAAGACCGGGTTTATGGACCCAAGGATCGATTGCTGATGTGGTTTCTAGTTTTTTTATTCAGATACTCATGAATATTCATATTTATGTATATGTGTATAGTTATAGGACTATACATGTATACATATAGAGATATGTATATCCATGGTGGAACCTTCCAGTTGACAGGAATTATGGACCCTAAGTTCTACTACAGTTTCAAATTTGGATTACATCATTTGTTGTGTTCCATCTTGGTTGAGCACGTTGCTATTGCATACACTTTTAGCAGCACAATTATAGGTTGTCTGTTAGGGTCTCCTACTGAGATTATTTATCACCCCTACATGTTCATGTCAGTGTAAGTATAGTCCTTATATCTTATTTTTCAGGTCAAGAACGAGTTTCACAGTGGATAGTGCTAAGACCCAGGGTTACATGATTGAGTAGAGTTGCTCGAGTGGTTCTACTGATCAGGCTGCTGCAGTTAGACAGTGTTTGGAGATCAGGTATGTGGGTTGCCTCAGAGTTAGTATTAGATCCCTGTACTTTTAATTTCAATTTCTTTTGTACTTGTATATGTATGGTCAGCTCAGTGGGTGACCAGTGTTGTATTGTACTGCATATCTTTTCAGACTATTACTACATTTTACTTTTACAACATATTCTATTTCAGTTATTTTTCTATTATGCTCTCAATTTTCTTTCTTATGTGTATTTTACATAGTTATTTCCATAGTTTTCTTACTCTGATATGGGGCCATAGTCTCCCCACTATCACCTCCTACTCCCTCGTTGCTAGTCAGCAACCTCTAGTGTATGGGGAGGTGCGCTAGAGGCCTTACGGCGAACCGACTCGAAGCTCCGGTTTAATGGAATCCAGGTCGGGACATTACAATGTAAATGTTGGATATAGTGTGTGTAAGGGTCATTATATTTCTCCTAGATCATGTAAGGGTGGTTATCAAACTCCCTTAATGGTAGGTATCTATCCTCTTATTAACATAAATATTATTTTAAAATCATGGTGTGGTTGTGTATGACTAGAATAAGAGTAATTCATTGGTTTTGTTATTGGGTACTGGTAATGAGTAGACACATGTGTAGGTAGGTAGCTCAATCATGGTTGGGGATATTTCAATTTCAGGTAAAGTTAGTTTAGTGTATTTTGAAACTATTTAGGGGTACTCTTTTATTTCACATAAGGGTAAAACCTAGATCCTAGTTCACATGAGGGTGTTTCCTAGTCTAAATAAAATTCAGGAGTAGTGGCTATGTAACATGTTTTTTATATAAGAGAACTAATTCTTCATCAAAGGCCAAAGTGGTAATATCCAACATCGATCTAGTCCCATTAAGGGGATGAGACTGATGGTTGGGAGCCACTGGCAATGCGAGCGCCACCTACAGGAAGGCAACGTTCAGTTTTTTCTTAAAAAGATGGTAGTGAGTGAACTAATTTCTCATGAGTGAAAAACATAGTTGTCATGGTCTTTACCATGTTTTGATGTTTTTATGTTTTTTTATGACCTGGATTACATAAAGTTATGCGGGTTTACCTAGAAACATTTTTCTTTTTATATCAAAGTTATCGAGTTCATCTGGATTGATATTGTAAAACTTTTATATTTAGTAAAAAAATTTACCATTTAAATAATAATATATTTAACATTTTTTCTGAAATAAAATATAATAAGAAACATTTTATTAATAGAATGTTATAACCCAAGTAATTTCAATTATATATCAATTTTATGGTTTATTAATAATTATATTTTATTTTTATTCAAGAAATATTTTCTTTAAAATGTATATTTGTTTACTTCATTCCATAAATGATAAAAATTATTATTTTTACTTTATATAGAAAATTTATTTATATAAAAGTTAAATATATTTTCTTACCATTATTTATACCATTACATATTTTATACATATTTTTTTATTTAATATATTTTCATTTCAAAATTATCACTTTAAACTTATTTTTTTTATTTATGAACATCTGATTTATATGTTGATAACTAAATTATTAATAAAATTAAAATTATCTAACACATGATACTAAATGATAGTAAATCATAAGTATAATTATTTTACATTTAGTGGTATATATAAATATTATTTTATACAAAATAATAAATCTAAAACAAATATATTTAGTAAAAGGATAATTATAAGAAAATGACATATTTAAGGAATGGAATATATTAAATATATATGAGATAATAATTAAACCCATGATATATGGATGACAAAGGATTGTTAAAAAATTAATGGAATATAATAATTGTAATATTTTATAAAAAATTGAATTATAGTGTATGAGATTAAATTTATAAAATTTAATTGTCAAAATTACAGTCTATGTAGAAGGGAAATTAGGTAAAGTTGAAAATTCATGTTTTTTATAGGTAGAATTATAACATGCATACCTACGTAAATGTGTGAAGGATTTTGTGTAAGGGTCATTAGATGTCCCACAGATCACATAAGGGTGGTTATTTAACTTTCCTAATGGTAGGTACCTATCCTATGATTAATATAATGTTTATTTTAAAATCATGGAATGGTAGTGTATGACTAGAATAAGAGTAATTCATTAGTTTTGTTATTTCGTAATGGCAAGGAGTTAGCTCATGTGTGGGTAGGTAACTCAATCGTGGGTGATGATATTTCAATCTCAAGTAAAGGTAATTAAGTGGATTTTGAAACTATTTAAGGGTACCCTTCCATTTCCCATAAGGGTAAAACCTAGATCTCAGTTCACATGAGGGTGTTTCCTTGTCTAAATAAAATTCAGGAGTAGTGTCTATGTGACATATTTTTATATAGGACTAGCATGAGGTTCATGATAATCATTTAAAATGACATAAACTTATATAATTTTACTCCCTCACATGTGATAGTTTAATTATATATATTATATATATCACATTAAGAAACTAAAACTCAATATATCACCATGTATATTTTTTATTAAGAATATTGAAGGTGTAGAACACAACACGATCGGTGGCATCAATATTTACGAAAACTCATTTATCAGCCAACATAAAATGGAATACTTTATAGTATATTCTCTATCCATGATATCTCTTCCATTGTGAAATTGATTTGTTAATAGTTTATAGAATATTTTAAAGAGAAAAATAGAAGATCGGGCTGGATAAAATGATAATGTAATCTCAAGTGTTGTAGTGTTTTTATGCATGAAACTACATTATATTTTAAAAGGATGGTGCACCAATGCAATGTGTGAAATAAAAGTAATATTTTAATAAAATCGATATTATCACAATCTTGATATTTATTTCTCAAAGAAAAATATGTCCATGAATGATTTATTGTAGAAACTGTATTTTATATATACATCACTATAAAGAATATTTTATTATATATTATACTCATATAAGATGAAGGACTCATGAATCATCCCGCTTCATTCTTACTATTAATTAATTATATATAATATTTTTAATTATGTATATATATATGAGTTGAATATATAATGAGCTATCAGTTTTGTATGTTATGGTCTATTTAAGTTATACTATGGTTTATTCTTTGGATATCTACATATCTATCTTAGTTTATAGTTTTTAGAAAAAAAATAATGGGAGGAAAGTAAAATAGAGAAGGGGTTTGATTATAGGAGTCAATATTAGAAAATAAAATTCTATAGGAGGGGTCCAGGCAGTTACAATGATTCAGGTAAGGAGATCATTTTTAAGTTATTTATTTTAAATATTCTATTTTAAAAGTTTCAATAATTTATCTACATATTTTAAAATTATTTCTAGAAGAAAAAAACTTTTTATCAAAAGTGTATTAGAATTAAAATACCATTTTAAAAAATTATATTTTGTGTTTCAAGGGATTTAACTCAGCTTTTCAATGGTAAGGTGGTTTATATTTATTTCTAAATTTATTGTTTTAAATAAGTATTCTCTTTTGTCAATATTTTTTCTCTGAAAGTCATATTTTTATTTGAAATAAACCTCATTGTGGATTAGTTTGGTAAGGTTTTTTTAAATATATTTCAATAAAAACCATGGGGGTATATCTTTAAAAGCATTATTTTATGCTCTAATGTTTTTCATCCCTGAAAATATTCTTTTAGTTTTCATCAATGTGCCATGTTTCCATTGCAATGATTCTACTCTTGTGTATTTATTTTTGATGATGTTGTCTATGGATTTTTAAAATATTTTTAAATGAATTTTTATATAAATTCAAGTATTTTATTAAGATAATTTACATTAATGATTTTTTTTAAACGCTTATCTTTATGGGTGATTTTATGTTATTTATGATAAAATTTGTAAACTATCAAATGTTTTGATTTTAAGATATGGGGAAAAGTGAAAGAAAATAAATGTATTAATTTTAATACATTAAACATTGGAATTATTAATGAATGAGATAATAGGGAATAAACCCAAACCATTAAGATACTTTTTCAATTATGTGACTAGTTGTTCCATTAAATCCCTCCAATGTATTTGGTAATATAAAAAGAGTTAACTAGTAATTTACTTCTATGGATTGATAGAGTTAACTAATCCTATGAAGTTATCGAGGTAATTACCCCTATAATGTTATGGAGTTAACTAATCCTATTGAGTGATATATTTAACTACTCTAATGAAGTGATGGAGTTAACTATTCCTATTAATTGATAGAGTTAAAAAATCCTTTGAAGTGAATAATTTAACTAAAACTATGAATTTATGGAGTTAACTACTCTTATGAAGTGATGGTGTTAAATACTCTTATGAAGTGATGGAGATAACTAATCTTATAAATTAATGATGTTAACTGGTTTTAGTTACTCCTATGAGAATATTGGAATAATCCTGTTAGGTGATTCCATTATGAATGATAATAAATTTAATGACTAAAAATATTTTTATGAGTTTAAATTCTTGCAATAAGTTTTATTAAATATATTTGGATATTATGAATAGAATTTTATGTGAGAAAATGGCAAGTTTTTATACTTTCATGGATAAAGTTTGTATTTACTACGAAAAATGCATGGTTTTATTAAAAATTCAAATGTTTTTTATTTCAATAAATAAGATTTTACTTTAAAGATTTTTCATGTATTTTTTATGAAAGTTGAAAAACTATTATTATCTATTTATACTATTTTATATAACTATTTTATAAAGCCTTATTAGGTAAAAATTTGATCTCATGTTTAAATAAATGTTTTAGGAATGTTATAAATTTTAGTAATTAAAGGAAACACTTGATTTACCATTTTTTCTTATGTTTTTCAAATGATAAACTAGCCCTATATTTTTTTAATCCCATTATTGGGCTTTTCGTACTCTCCACATTATTCTAAAATGTTTTTCATGGGGATAGTAATGAGTAATATTTTTTATTTTGGTTCTGAGTTCTAGCTCTCTATGGTGTAGATACCTATTTTAGAGTGTTTCTTATGTAAGAAAATTTATTTGTAAACGAAATATATAGGTTTTGACATATATGAGTTATCATAATTATCTAAATCTCATAACCTAAAAGGTATTGAGATAATTGTTAATCAATAATGATTAATTATTTTTAATGTAATGGTTAGGTTTGGTTCACATGATTTTGGTATCAAATTCAATATATAATGATTCTTTTTAACACCAGATCTGAGAGTGTATGTCTCAGGAAACTATAATTGTTTTCAAAGAAGGGGATTACATAATTATAGTGGTTTGGATATTATTATATGAGCATAATTGGAAATATTTTGAAACCTTCTAGATTTAATATGTTTGTTTGTGATCATATGTTATATAACCTGAAATTTTCATATATTATGGATAATTATGGTAATTTTTTGATACTGGGGGACAAATTGAAATAGATTAATAGAAGACAAAATAGTTAAGGAAATATTTTTATTTATTATACTAATTATATGGTTTTATAAGATTTCATTTGATAAACGCACAAAAATAGATTTGGTTTTTGTAAATGGATAATGATAAAAGGAATTACTTTTCATTCTCTTGTGGAACTTATGATCCATTAAATGTGGATTTTAATGCTTCATGCATGAAAAAATAATCATGTTTATTTATTATTTAATGTATGAAATAAATCATATGAGTAAGAATACTCAAAGAAAAACTGAAAGATGAAATTGTGAGCTTGATGGTAAAATAATTCATCTATAAAATAATGAGGAAGAAAAACTTATTGAATCTTTTGTGGAAAATCACACCCACATAACAAGGTATGATTTCGTAAACTCATCCAAAATTTTGAGTCTTATAATGATACAAACATTGTTCTAGAAATATTTTATTAATAAATACTAATTTTTCTAGTAATATCATACAATTTACTTGTAATGATCTAATATTATACATTTTTCATGATATACTCACTTCGGTAAGAACAAATTAAAATTTTTTAGGATGAAATTTATTGAAGGGATAGAATGTAACACCACAATATTTAATAAATACATTTCCCTTTAAAATAATATTATATTGAAAACATTTTCCAAACCAAAATATATGAAGAGATATTTTATTAAGAGACTATAAGAACCAAGGTAATATCAATAATAAAAGATTTTTATTTTTTATTAATATTTTTAGTCAAATTATATTCAATAAATATTTATTTTAATGTGTATATATTTTTTTCCATGCCCCAAATTTTATAAATTATTATGTTTACTTTTTTATAGAAAATTTTTTTATTTAAACATTAAATATATTTATTTGACATGTCATGAACCAGATCTGGTCACCATCTAAACTGATGCCTAACCCGGTCTGTAGAAAGGCACAAGGGGAATATAAAATCCCCAAGGGCTAGAACAAGTTCCTGGTTATCATAAAAAAATGGTTTGGGAATGATTTACTTGAATTTAGAAGCATTAAATAATCACAAACAAAAAATAAACTAAATCTCAAAATTCAATCCAAACAAGATGTTAAATAAATTCATAATAGAAATATGTGGTCTTATACAGATACCAAGAGGGTAAAACGAAAAAATACCATAAAAAAGAAATCAAGGGCCACCACATGGTAAGGGTCCATAATCCCCAAGCCTTCTCCACAACACATCACCATGAATGGAAGCTAACAACCCAAACCACCGACACTAAAATCTTTTTCCATATATGTGACCAGATTACCAAATATACTTACACCCAAGGGTGTAAGTATGGTGTGAGACTAATCACAATAGGATTCCACACAAAATATTCCATGGGATAAACATTATAAGATAAAAATCATTCAAGTTTCCATAAACAAGAAATGGTAGCAACAATTTTCTAATGGATGTAACTTTAAATGGAAATAGTTTTCAAGGGGGTTTATTTAAAAGTATGAAATAGTTTAAATAAAATGAACAAGACACTGAATTTTCCATCCAAACACACTGTATACTTATAGTGGGTATCATATATTCAATGAGTACTAGTCATAGGAACACCCCAAGGCACTAGCTTACTATGGGCCCCAGGTACCTCGTATCTTGGTGAAAAGCAACCATAATAAATATCCATTCTTTTGCACAAGCCACTCGTAGGGAACATACCTACAACCAAGTAATCCCCAACACCATCATACTATTTTATTTATTGTTTTAATCATTAAAATTCCTATGTGAAACATGGATGAAACCACTCTAGATCACTAGCAAACTAGTAGACGTTCACCCACCTAGATACCTGAGTTTCCATCTTTCTTCTCAATCAAGTTTCATGTCACATAAAATACCATTTTCACAAGAAAATTCCATTTCCATAACACGCACACTAAATATCCCACAAACATGTCACATAAAACTCCATCCAGATTCAAATTCATTTTAATATTATACTCACACAAAATAGCCTGTAAACATGTTTCACACCCTTTTTACAATTTTATAAAACATTTCAACAGTTAATAAAATGTTATCAAAACTTTTGACATCACCAATCATCGTTTTCTACTTCAAAAACCCATTTTAATATAATATTACAACCAGAATAGTGCATAAACATCCTTTTCACACTTTGTATAAATCAATAAACCATTTATAATTTTCATAAAACACTTCCAAGAAGTATAACAATGTTTTTGCACATAAAACCCATTAAAACCCCAATTTAAAGTCAAAAAGCACACAATAACCCTAACAAACCATATTTTTCATCCCAATCCACATTTAATAAACCATTTTTATATGTTATAAAATGACCCCAAATGATACCTCTAGTGTTGCACAAGAAAAACGCTCCATTTCAAAAAAATGAAACTTTAAAATTAAACGTTCTACTAATTCCCTCAAAAATATATTTTTTACCACAAAGAACATATGAGTAACATTCTAAATATTAAAATCAAGCAACCTAACTCATTAAATATTTCTTACACATTGAATCTCCTATAATTTGTGTCCAAACTCCCAAATATCTGTGTGAAACTTCAACCGCACCACCGCTGCACCATAAAGAATTGAAAATGAACCTCAATATGAAATATTGGACCAAAAACCCAAAACTAAAGCCATTGGTATTAAACCCTCGTTTATGTACATTTGAAACATCAAGAAGTAGGGGAGAAACCCTAAGGAAATGGATGGAACAAGAGAGGAATTCACTTACTTGCGAAACCTTGATGAAATCACCCCAAATACACTAATAGTTGAATCTCCAAGTAGCAAATATTTGAATATAGGTTAGAATAAGGATGATGAGGTCGAGTGGGGACTGAAATGGGGGGAAAAGAGTAAAAAATTTAGGATTTATTAAAGAAACAAATTCTCTTTTCAAATCTAGATGATTCAATAAACCTTATGAAAATTCTCCCTAATCTACGATGAATATGATCTCCAAAGAGGGAAAATGAAACATGGGGGTCCACCTAGGGTTTGTAGGATTGAGTGATATGTGGAATTATCAGAAAATTTTTAAAAAATAATGTGATATTAAAGAAATAAATTGTTTCCTTAAATCCGGAAATAGGCTCATGGGTTGGCCCAATTCTTGAATAAATCGCCCAAATCCACCATGATTATGAGTTATTAAGTGGTAAAAATGGATATGGTGGTTTTAATAGGTCATTCTAGTCCAAGATTTAAGTGGAATCAGTGAAATATTTTGAAAAAAAGATTTATAACAGTAACAAAGTTTTTTAAAAATCTAGAAATGGGCTCACGGTTTGGCCCAAATCTTAATGAAACCCCCACCCCAATAAAAATACCCCAAAAAAGGTGCCACTAGGAGTGTCACGAATTCAATTCCAAGCCACATAATTCTTATACCTCAAATTTAAAAAAATACAAGTCTAAATACCATCCAATACTTCCAAGACTAATGACTTAGATTAAGAACACCCAAGACACAAAATCTAATCTCAGAACACCTAGAAACCCAGAAAAAACTAAGAACCAAAATAAGAGTCAAAAAAAAGAATGGAATTCAAGATTAAGGTGTTACATGACATTATCTTCATTATTAGGTATTTTAAAAATATATTATTATTTAATATTTTCACATTTCAAAAAAATTACTTTTACACTATTTTATTTTATTTTCGAACTTATGAGTTATATGTTAGTAAATTAAATTTTTTGTAAAATGAAAATTATATAACATATGTTGATAAATTATAGTGAATGATATGTATAACAATGTAGCATCAAGTGATAAATATAAATCTTATGGTATAAGAAATAATAATATAGAAAAATATATATTTTATAATATAATTATTTTTTAGGGAATGGAGTATATTTAATATATATGAGAGAATAATTAAAAACGTGATATAAGGATGATAAAGGAGAATAATAAATTAAAAATAATAATTATTATATTAATTTATAAAAATTACAATTATAGGTGTATGAGATAAGATTTTAAAATTTTAACAGTTAAAATTAAATTCTTTGTAGAAGTTAAATTACATAAAGGTGAAAATTAATGTCATGTATAGGTATGATCATAACACAAAGACCTGTATAAAGGTAGGAAGGAGTTAATATAAGGGTCAGTTCGTGTCTCCATGATTATGTATGGTTTGTTATCTGACTCAAAAAAGGTTCAGTACTTGACCTACGATTAAGATAAAAGTTATTTTAAAAACACATAAATTTATTGTATGACTCACTTAAGGGTAATGTAGTGGTTTTGTGGATATGTAAAGTTAACAATATAGACCATGTGTAGATAATTAGATCAATCAGAGGTGAGGATATTTCTATCTCAAAAAATATTAATTCGGAGGACCTGAGGCTACATGAGGATACTTCACCATTTTACATAATAGTGGAACCTAGATCCCAGTTAACGTAAGGGTGTTTCCTTATATTTGTAAAGGTTTTGGGTAGAAGCTATGTATAGGCCAGTCATGAGGCACACACTGATCATTTAAAATGACATCAACTATAATTTTCTTATTCCCTGACATGTGAAAGTAAAAATATATATTATATGCCTCATGTCAAGAAAATTTAACTCAATGGATCAATATGCAGATTTTATTGATGTTGAAGATCTAAGGATTAGAACACGACATGAGTAGGGACATCAACATTCATGAACACACTTTTTTTAGACTGCATGCATTGGAATAGTTTTCATCATATTCTTTAAGACAATGAGATCTTATCCTCAATAAAAGTTTTTTGTTTAGAGTATATAGTATTTTTTTGGAATAATTACTAGATCATACTGAGTTGAATATTAACATAATCTCTAGTTTTACCTTGTTTGATCGTGTATGTTACTACTTTGGTAATTCCTTTTGGCTTTATGGGTGATTCAATTTTAGGATAGGATTTGAGTTTTCATTTGGTGGAAAGTAAATATTTTGAATTAGATGATAGAATAAAATTTTGCGAGTCTTATCACCTCAAGTGGGTTTCTTTAGATGGGAATGGGGATAAATAAGTATCTAGGATCATGATGGAGCATCGTGGAAGGGATAGGGTTATAACCAAAAAATGAAGGAGACCAGCAGATAGGTAGTGGGAACCATGGGAAAACTGATGGTGTCTAGTAGTGTTAACAGCCATATCTTATAACCACTAGATATTTGGTCTTCATAAGGTGTAAAATTATAATATTTCCCCCTTGGGTTTTTGAGGGGGAAACCCCCTTTTCCCCCTCTTTTTTGGTGTGCATGACCCTTGATATCCATCCCCCTTCCTCCTTCAATACCCCTTGATCATAGGATGTTTTTAGGATATTTTCATTAATTTTTGGTTAGTATCATCCTATTCCAACACATGTTGATCTCCTATGTTTTAGCTTTTAATTTTTATTTCTTCGATTTGGGTTTTTATTAGAAATTCCACTGAATCATGGTGGAATCACCCAAATCCTTTGAGGATTTTATTCATCCTTGGTAAAGTATCTTCTATGTATGGGTTTTCATATGTTTCATCAATGTTTCATTAATACATATAATCATGGTGAATTTGTATTAGTTTTTCATTGAGTTAGTTTTAAATTAACCATAAAGCGTTTTTTTCTCATATGGATTTTCTTGGATTGTGGTTGGGACTATGACTTGGGTATTTGGAAAGCATTTGACTATGGTCCCAATGTGGTCACCACACTCAGTAGGTTTTTTATCACATATTTTATTTTGGATTTTATTTTTCAGTTAATTATAATATATTATAATTAATTTCTTATTGTTTTTATGAGTTAGGAGTCGAGACTGCAATTAAAGACTGGTTGGGTATATATGGGGCATAAAGATCCTATGAGGAAATTACCAACCCATTGAAAACAATTTGGAAAGATTCATTAAAGATAGGTTTTCCTATAATATTAACCTATATTCTCATTATAATTTATTCAGGTGGTGAATTATGTGTTCAAATTAGATTTATTGAGTATTGAACTAATTTATATGGTAACTTGAAAAATGGAATGTTTAAAATGATGTGCTGGTAATGGAAATAAAAAATGGTAAAAATATAGAAAGCGATGTTTCATAATTTTTGTTTATATATTGGTATCTTAAAATTGAGTTTTGAAAATACTTTCCATGATAAAATATGAGATGGCATTGATGAAGTGCATTTATATTTTGAAAATGGTATATTGGAAATGGTTTTTTTGAAATGGTATTTAGAATGATACCTTGAAATCAAATTTATAAGTGGTATTTTAGAAGATTTAATTTTGGAAATTGTAATTAAAAAGGTGAATTTGAAAATAAAAATTGTTTTAGGTTTTGAAAAAAATGTGGAATAGTTTTATTGATATGTGTTGGTATTTGGAATTGGTATTTTTGAAATAAAAATTGGATTTAGTTTTGAAAAGGAAATTTTCGGTTGATGTTTTGGCTGTAGAAACACCCATAGGATTGGTTTGTGTTACTATATTTTTTATTGAGAAAAATCTTATTGGGTAGTTCTATGTTACTATTAGTCTTATATCCCAAGATGAGAAAACTCTCATAAGGGATATCTGTGTTACTATTTGGTTTATGTTTCGGGTAGGGAAAACTCAAATAGGGAAAGTCTGTGTTACTCATTTGTATACTAGGGAAACTCAGGTTTATTATATGATTGGAATGGTCCCTACATCCTAGTTAGTGACACTCCATCATAGGCCAAGACAAGTATGGTTGATTAGGTTCCCATACCTAAGGATCAAAAATTATATAGCTGACCTCATGTGTTATTGAAAACATGGGGAATCAATAGTTTCTTATGCTTTTGTTAAAATCATTTTCAAACTATTGTGTTGTTTTAAATAGATTATTTATAGAACTTATACATGAACATTATTCCATACTAGTTATATTTATGGACATCATTGGTGGTGGCCAACTAATTTATACTCCCACCATGCTCAGGTTTCCATGGAACTTTGGTACCTAATAAAATTTCAATATTCATGATTGTAGGTATTAGTTTTTTGTAAGGGAAAAATTTTGATGCTTGTTGATTGAATTAATATGTTGGGGTTGAATGATGGGACCTGACCAAACTCTGATCTAGGTAGTTGTGTAATATTAGCCTCATTTCTATTTTTATTTCTTTTAGTATTTCTTGTGTAAGATCTACCTATGGTGGATGTTATATGATATTTATGACACATTTATTTATTATTAAATCTTATGTTGTATTATTTTATCAAAACTTTCCCGGGCTATGATACTTTTATGGATGTGTATCTAATTTATTTTATTTACATTGTTTAGAGAACTCTAATGACAAGGAAATACTCAACCCATAGTAACCTTAGGGCCCCTAACCACTAATCTGGAGCTTCTAGTGTATGGGGAGCCACACATGAGGTATAGTGGTGACCACTGGATAGAGCATTGTCCAGTGATCCTAAGAAGAAGTAATTCATAAAGTTTCATTGAAGATTTATTTTTCAGTGTCTTGTGTTTTTGGAACTATAGATAGAATATTATGATGTTTTTGGGGCATAGTAATGAGTTCATTAATGGGTACTATATCCCCATGTATGGGAAGAAATACAAGTTTCCATGGGTGGCAATTTTTTTTTCTTCCTTTGTGTTTGTATAGTTAATTGTTTTTTCACCTTGAGTGCTACAAAAGTGTGTGATTTTATTGATTAATGTGATTTTTACTCTTGGTCAGTATAGTAAGATGGTTTTTGTTTTCATGCATAATATAAGGAACATAAGATTTATATTCCACCCAAATGTTTCATGTTATTGATAGTTTCCAAGGATTCACACATGTTGGGGTTTTATTTACTTTTTGTGGCTTTTGTTCACTATAAATTTATATCATCCTATGTATTTGAATAATTGAGTGGGTTGTCCATTTAAATTTTCTACATCCATTTAAATGGTGTTTTCACATATAACTATACGATGGGATTATTTGGGAATAACTCTTCTAGTGAGTAATGGTTAATAAGAACGTATAAATTAATTATTAAAGTGATGGTTTTGGTTAAATAATGTGGCACTAAAAAACATATAAGGTTTTTTTCATCATAAATTGTGTGTGTAATTCTATCTAACCAAACCTTGAATGTGATATCCTAATAAATGGTGAATTTTTAAATCTTGTAATCTTAATGATAAATGAAAGGTAAAAAATGTGAATCCTTTGTGTTTTAATTATGGAGATCTTAAAATATTTTGTTAATAAATAATTAGAACATATGTATCTTGTTGATGTGTATACCTTATATTATGGTCTAACACTGTCTATGGGTAATTTGGGGCTATTGAGAAAGCCTAGGTGATGAGACCCTTGGATATGGGTTGTGATACATTAATGGGTTTGGGTGTGTGAGATAGAGGGATATCACCTATGATCCCTCCAGTTAATCTATGACATTGGGTTGTGAGGTATCATCTTGTATCATAGTTAATTATGGACCTTGTGGTTTCTTGTGACCCTTGAAGGTTGTGTTAGACCCTAGAGTGGGTGTATTATCACATAGTGTCTTTGATAATGGATTTGTATCAAAGGGTGTTTGGGACCTAGGGTAAGTGGTTGGCCTTGGTGAGATAGACAATCTGATTTTTAGAATAAGGGAAGAATGTATTCTGCTGAAAAGTGGCTTGTGTGAGACCTTACCTAAGGCGATAAGTGTGAGAGCATAGTGATCTTTAGAATGCAGTACAAAATTGTGTCGATCCATCATGTTAGCGATTAAGGGTAACCAAGAGTGGGGTAGCCCCAGTGTTGCGGATGTTTGAAATGTGTAAGTAACGACTAAATACTTTGGTTTTCCAATCTATGCATGGTAGGTGATATTGTGGTTTAAGTAAAGGGTTATTCCATATATCTTTTCTGGAGAAAGTATATGAGTGATTGTGTTTAGTTTTATGGATTATTTCAAAGAGGAATGATCATTTTGATGCTTAAACCAGGTATTTTGACCCTATTTTAATGAATTAATTGATTTTTACCCTAGGTAGATATGTCTAGGGTTCATTAAGAATGTGTTGATGCTTATAACTTTGGTAATAACACATGGGGTAATGGTTGGTTCTTGTGGTTATACTCGACTTGTGATATATGTTACACCTATTGGTTGAGAACATCGAGGATGCCTTGAGTTCGATGAAACTTACATGCTAGGAGGCATGATTAAATGCTTGAATGGGTTATTGAGCCTAGTTCTATTAATGCATGACCCATGAGATCATAAGTTGATTTTGGTAAATGGTATTGTTGGGAAAAAATACCTCAAGGTAACATTTCATTGTTTTGGGTTGATTGTGATTGTTGAGAAAAAAAGTTTTCATGGCCAGTTGTGGAGTTCTAAATATATTGGTCACATATTATATTAAAAAAGATCCAATACAAAGGATTGGTTACTCTTGGGTCAATATAGAAAGTTGTGTACACAAAGTGGCTCTACTTCCTAGTGTTTTCAAAAATTTTGGGTTCCAAAATTTGGAGGATGGATCAATCATTGTGAAATTTGTATTTCCATTAATTCCATGTAAAAATATGGAAATGATAGGAGTTTCATGAATCATAGATTTCATAGAATAAATTTATCTTCATGGAGGTAGTTGGTATCACAAATAATTGAAGTTTTGTGAATGCACGATGAAAAATAGTAAATATACATTACTACGAGAATCTTTGTGAATACATGATTAAAAAGGTATATCCTCATGGCTATGAGAATATTCACCAATAAGAAATTTCTTAAGTGATTCATGAAAACAGGGAGCTTCATGAATGTGTTTGGATATCATCATAAAAAGGAGGTGGTTAGCCTGGAAGTTTCTAGAATGGGAGGCAATTCCTTTAAATAGGCCTTTACCCCTTCATTTAAAATGAATCAAGACATAATGAAGATTCAATGGATCTACATTCATGATGTTGATTCGTGAAGTTTGTTATTATGAAAATCTTCATGAAGAAAATAAGTTCAATAAGGCTATGAGAGGTGACTAAAAATTTTAATCATCACAAAAGTATAGAATTTTGTGAAGACTATAAAAAGCCGACTGAAATTTGTGAGCTTCATGAAGGCTAAGTGATATTCAAAAAAGTGTTTGATCTTTGTGAAAGGGTGTTTCTTTTAAAAGGATATTTGAGCTTTGTGAAAGATATGAGCTTCATGAATGTTGTGGGGTTTGCGAAGTCAGTATATACTTGTGATGATTTGGGATGTTTCATGAAGGTTATGTGATATTCACAAAGGCAGTAAGCATTGTCAATGTATTAAAAAGGTATTTCCTAGTAAAACTATGGTAAAGTGATATTCATCAAGTGTATGAAAGTGGGACTTCAATAGAGAATATACCTACAATTTATGATAAATTAATTATTGATTATTAAGGGACCTATATGTCCATAAACTTTGTGTGAATAATTTATAGAGTAGTGAGAAAAGGAAGAGGAAGAAGGTGATCCTTTCCTCCGGTAGTGATCCATCAATGAAAAGATCAAGGGAGTGACCCTTGTGAACAAGTGAGTTATCCTAAAACATTAAAAAGGTAGTGATCCAAGACATAAAAGTGATCTATCCCAAACATTATTTTAGAAGTGATCCTTAGTGGATTTGATATATCAACACATTTTCACTGTATGCTCCTTGGACGTAGCCAAGTGAGGTTAAACCAAGTAAAATCATTGTATCACGTGCATGATTTCATTTATGTTCATACATTACTATAGGAAAGGGAGAAGAGAGTGTTTTCCTTTATTATGAAACAAGATTTGAAGGGGTTGTTGTTTTAATCTATCATACCTTGATTTAACCCCCACAGGGTGTTCAACCTAGTTGGGATAACAATTGGCATCAGAGTTAAAGGTTAATATCAATGTTTCCCTATAAAGGGTTTTAATGGAAGTATTCAATAACAAATGGATTCTGATATTTTATGGAAACAATTTTCAATTACGGAAGAATCTGATGTGGTACCACTTCGCATCATTTTGATAGATGTATTTACAACAGCGATTCATGGAATTTTGGCCAGCATTGACAGTGGTGATTTATTAGAAGCTGACCAAAGGTATTTGTATATTGACACCAAAAGAATCAATTATTTTGGAGGTGCAATATCTAATAAAATATATACGAAGGTGATTTCATGTATGTCATCAAATACTATGTGGATAAATTTGATAAATATCAATGAGGATGACTCAAAATTCAGAGAATAAAAGTGGTAGGTTCTTTAGAACAAGTATGGGGACCTTATAATTCACCCTAATGAGGCTATTGATGAATTATTTAATGGGGTGAATATTTTTGTGGAAGACAAGCATGGTATTAGAGATATTATTAAAGATTTGAAGATATGTTAAGAATATATTTAGAAGGCTTTCAGCTCAATTCAGTCATAATGTTTCTATATTAGAAGATAAAGATTCAAAGGATCTGACGTTGGATATCATGTATAGTACTCTTGTTTCATATGAGATGAGAAATGATGAAAATGAGTCAATGGAAAAGGGGAAGTCTAAATAAGTATAATTTAATCCAATTAATAAGCTCACTGTTGAATATGGGTAGGAAGGAGAATAGATAGATGAATTCATGTCATTCATTTCGTCAAATTTACAAAGAGGAAAAGGAAAGTTCAAAGGGAAATTTCCACTTGCATGATTTCAATGTGTAATGGTTGGAAATATTACAATGAGGTTCCCCATGAAGTTTCAAGATAATGATGGGGATAAAGTCAAAATTCCCATGAAGAAGTATTCATCCTATGCAAAATGTAGGAAACGTTTCAGAGAAATTTCATTAAAAAATAATCTTCTTTCACAATAAAATGAAGGTTCAGTCAAATCAGAGGTTAAAGAGATGGAAATATGCTAAGATCATTGAGTAAATTATATGGGGTTAGTTTTTGGTTTCTTCTAGAAAAAGGAATAAAGTGATAATTATGATTATGAATTAAAAGGAAT
Organism: Viscum album; assembly: GCA_963277665.1. Taxonomy (NCBI): domain Eukaryota; kingdom Viridiplantae; phylum Streptophyta; class Magnoliopsida; order Santalales; family Viscaceae; genus Viscum; species Viscum album. The sequence continues at coordinate 689,181,652 of OY728150.1, forward strand.
ATTTGGTCTTCACGATGAATTATAATTCGTTCTTAAATATATTGATGTTTGGAGATCCGAAATTAAGAAATCTAACAAAGTTGATCATTATTCCAAGATCTTTATGAAGCAACAGAAAGAAGAGTTGTATGTGATGATAGATGAAACAAAAAAATCATAATTCATATACCAGAGAACTAAGAAATTTTTGGTGAGTACCAGATCAAAGTTTATGAATAGAAAATTGTGATTGATGGTTTGAATAACATAACAAAATATCATGAAAAAATAATAGAAAATATTCAGTTGTCAGCATGTTAAGGAAAGTAAAAGATCAGTAGAAAATTGTGACTCCAGAATAACAGACCAAAAAGGTAGTGGAAAATGGAAAAGTTGAGTTCAAGTATCAATGAAAAAGATAAAGGAATTACAGGAGAAAAAAATGAAAGATCATAATGATATAGCTGATATAAGGCTTGATTGAAAACAGAAACCAGTAATGGATGAAGTCAGATCACAAAAAACCGATATGATATTGAATATTGATTTGAGTAAAAAACAGAATCATAAGACTCAGATAACCTAATGGACCACCATTAGTGCAATAGTGACACCCAAGAATGAACCGCACATTTGATGTTTTTGCTGTGGAAATTTGGGACAGTCACGAAATGATTGTTACATAACCAAGAGGTATTGAAGGGAATAAGAACAAAAACAACAACTATACAAAGATAAATATTTCATGATATTATTTGATGGTAACTATTTTAGGTTTAGAGGATTTAAACACATGGAAATATATTCCTCATCGATGGTGAAGTGGAATGTTCCAAGGAATTCTAAATGTGGTCATAAGTAGCTGCTAAATGTATCATAAATGAGCAGAAAATGAAAATTCAATTTTCAGCTCGACAAGACTAAGACGGTCTATCATACTCCATTGAAGATCATTATTTTCAATCCATAATAGTAATGAGGTAAAAAATATCGATCAAAAAGAAAATACATGAGAAGACAGTGGTTACAGAGATGGACCTTAAAGCATTAGATCATTATGGTTTATGGATCCTTGATAGTGGATGCAAATCATATATGAAAGGTAAAGAGTATCTTGGTGTAGAAATTAAACATGATAAGGAAGGTTATTTTAAATTTATAAATGATGATTTCCTTAAGATTATTGTCTCAACAAAAAATAAATTTGGGGGAAAATAAATGTGACATCCTGATGTCTTGTTCACTGAAGGTATCAATCACAACTTTCTTTGTGTTAGTTAAATAGGTCACTTAGGGAATGCTATAATCTTAACTAAGAAGGTGTATGTTATTAAAGTAATATACGGGGTAGTTGTTCTATAGGTAAAAATAATGAAAAGGAATCTCTACCTTGTATTTGGAGAATAATATATGTGATTTTTATCCAAAAAGGAGGGAAATAGGTTGTGGAATAAAAGTCATAGCCATCTATCCCAACCAACACTAGAATATCTATTTAAAAGTGATGCATCTCACGATATCCCTAATCTATCACATTATTGTACTCATACATGTGATACTTTTTATCAAGGTAGGGTTATCAAAAAATCATAAAAGGAAAAAGAATAAAATTCAACTAGAGTTCTTGAATTGGTGCATGCTGATGTTTGTCCACCTATCTCACCGATAGCCATTGGTGTGAAGAGGTATTATATTCTTTTCATTGATGAATTTAGCAAGATGGAATGGGTATTTTTTATTTTTTATAAGTTTGATCTTTTCATTTGTATAGAACACTATCAGAGGGAATCTAAAATGATGCTTGGAAAGAAGACTCTGAAGTTTCATAGGGATAATAGTACATAATTCACAAAAATTTATTTGGAATATTATCTCAAGAAATATTGAATAATGAATAAAGTTTCAACAGTGATAACTCCTCAAAAAAATTGAGTGTTTGAGAGGATAAATCATATTATAAACATTATCAATATAACAATTCTTATTGAAAAGGACCTACTAGAGAAATTATGAAAGGAATCAATATTGACATCTATCTATATATCCAATAGGGTATGTTATGTTTTAATGTTGAAAAGTCTCTATATGACTTTTGGTATGGGAGGAATCCAACATTAAAATAATTTTTAATATTTGGAAGTAAATGTATTATTCCCAGAAAGAATGAAAAAATGAAATTTTAATTATGAGGAGATGAGGAGATATTTCTTGGATATTCAGGAAAAATAAAATCATATAAAATTTTCAACAAGAGTCATCGAAAAAAATTTAAGGAAATGATGCCACTATAGTAGAGAATGAACAGAATATTCGACAATATAGTGAACAGTTCCCTGATGAAAATGATGAGAAGGTAAGAACCTCAAAAAAAGTTGAAGTGGAAAATATTGATTCAAAAGAATATATTGATGATTATTAGGAGGAATTTAAAACAATGTCAACATAAAAACGGAATATTTGAGTTGAATTTGAATGGATAAACATCATTGGTGATTTGGAAATCTCAGTTCAAACATCAAGAATGAATTCATTATAGTAGGCATCCTTTATATCACAGGTAGAGCCAAATTTATTGATAAAGTATCAAGAAATGAGAACTAGGTTTAGGATATGAATGAAGAGCTTGTCCAAATTGTGAAGAATCAGACATAAGAGATTGTTTCAAGACCTAAAAATTAGAATTTTATAGGAACAAAATGGGTCTTTCACAATAATATGAATAAAGATGGAACAATGATTCAAAAAAATCATGATTAGTTTTTAAAGTGTAATCCTAGATATAGGGAATTAATTTTGATGAAACATTTGTTCATGCTATGAGGCTAGAGACAAATAGAGTATTCTTGTCCATAATAGTGCAGAGAAGGTTCAAATTTTTCCATATGGATGACAAGTCAACATTTGTGAATGGGGTTCTAGAAGTACAATTTTATATCAAGTATCCAAATTGATTTATCATTCATGAATATGAGAATAGATTTTTTCAGCTGAAGAAGGCACTGCATGGGCTAAATAAAGTACCAAGATCATTTTATACAAGACTAGATTAATTTTGTAAGAAGCTTGGTTTTTCGTTCAATGGAGTTGATTATAATATCTATGTCAACAATGAAAGTAATCAAAGGATTATGGTGTTGGTGTATGTTGATGACATAATATTTGGTGGATTAAAAGAAGCACAATTCAAATAGTTCACATAATTCATGAAAAGTGAATTTGAAATGTTAATAATTGGTGGATTGACATCTTTACTTTGTTTACAGGTGACACAAGGATATAATGGCACATATATTTCTCAATTTAAATATACTAAGGAGGTTTTTAGAAGATTTGTAAATGATAAATACAAGGATATGAAGACTCTAGTGGCTACTCAGATGAAACTATCATGGGAAAATGAAGGAAATGTAGTTATTTTCATAGAATACAAGAAAATAATTAGCTGCCTATTATACTTGATAGATAAAACACTTGATATTATTTTTTCCACATGCTATGTAGTAAGATATCAAATAAATCCGAAATAAATCCACCTACTTTTAGGAAAAGGAATAATTTTTCATATCAAAGTGATGGTGTATTTTATTTTTCTATACAAGGAAAAATCTCCATAAGAGTCATTAGGATGTACATATGTATATTGGTTCGGTTTAGCATATGATATAAAATCAACATCCGGTGGTGCATTATATCTTTGGATATTTTTTATTTATTAAATAAGAAATAAATAAGTTTAATTTTTATTAGAAGATAAATATATTATGGCCACTCAATATTGCACACATTTATGATGGATGAGGCAAAAACTTGATGATATGGGAGTTCTAGTGAAGTATTTGATCAGAATCCATTATGATAATTCAAGTTCTATGAATCCTAGAAAACTCTAGTGAATCAATCAAGGAGAAATTACAATAATATAAAGTATCATTTTATCAGGGATAAAGTGGATCATGGGAATATGAAGTTGGTGTATGTTCCTATAGAACAACAGGTTGTAGATATTATATCAAAGACCTTACCCAAAAAAGTGTTTTAACATCATCGTTTAGATATTAGAGTTTAGCTGACTCCCACACTTGAAAAATTGTTTATGTGTTACCCCCTCTCCCCAGTGTATGATTTTTTTAATTATATGATAATGTATGTTCTTTAACCTATTACAGGTCACAAAGAAGTGACCTTCAGGTTCATCGAAAAATGGGGAGAAGATATAGCTAAAAGGGGGATACATTTTCTTAATCAAGATAGGGGAGAAGCTAATATGGGGGGAAATAAAATTAGGGGACATTTAAATATAGTTATGCTAAATATGATTGATAAAAGGTCATATATCATGACAAATAGGGTTTATGATGTAATCAGTTTAGTGGGTTTTGAATAAAGAGATTCATTGATAAACTTTTCATACTACTCTTGTTTGTGAATCCAAGCATGGCTCATGTGGGCTTATAGTGTGTGTTGGGTATAATATCTGATATTTATCTGAATCAAAAGAAGTTAATGTTAGTATAAAATGGAATAATATTTAATTAGTTATCAAAATGTGAATATTTGTTAAAAATCCAAAGGGGGATATTGTTGGGAAAAAATACCTCAAGGTAACATTGTATTGTTTTTTGGTTCATTATGTTTGTTGACAAAGAAGGTTTTAATGTTAGCTGTGGAATTATAGATTTATTTTAGACACATTATATTAAAAACATATCCAATTAAAATGAATGGATACTCTGTAGGTGGTATAGAAAGTTTCATATACATGGTGGCACTGTTTCCCAATGTTTTCCAAGTTTTTAGGGTCCATAATTTGGAGAATGGATAAATCATCATGAAATTTTTATTTACAAGAATACCTTGTAAAAATATGGAAAATTCATAAATTTTTCAAATATTTTAGTTTCATTAAGATATTAATATTCATGAAGGAAACTGGTGTCATAAAGGATAACATTTTTGTGAATGTGAAATGAAAAATAGTAAATGTCTGCAAATACGATAAGCTTATAGAATTCATGATGAAAACTATAAATCTTCATGACTTTGAGAAGTTTCTAAAATAAGAAATTTCACCAGTGCTTTGTTAAAATATGGAGCTTCATGAATGAGTTTAGATAGCTTCATGAAAAGGAGGTGGAAATATTGGAAGCATTAATAATGGGACATAATTCCTATAAATAGGCCTCTACCCCCCAAACTTTTAAAGGGATAAATACTTAAGGAGGATTAACAATATCCAAATCCATGAAGATGATTCGTGAATTTATTTCATGGAAAAAAATTCTCTAAGAAAAGTAGTTAGTGAAGGCTATGAAATCTGACTGAAAGTTGTAATCATCACAAAAGTATTGAAGTTCACGAAAGCTATAAAAATAAAACCAAAGGTTGTGAGATTTATGAAGGTTAATTGAGTTTCATGGAAGTGTTTGTGATTTTCAAAAAGAGGTTGTCTTACAAAGGCTATTTGAAATTTGTGAAAGAGGTGAGTTGTACAAAAGTTGTGGGGTTCATGAAGGTAGTATATACTTGCGACGAATTGGGAATTTTCAAGAAGGTTGTGTGAGATTCACTAACGTAATAATCATCATGAAAGTATTAAAAAGTTATTTCCTAGTAAAAATGTGGTAAATTGATATTCATAAAGTTGGTGAAAGTTGTACTTTAATAGAGAATCTATATACAATTGAGGATGTATACATTATTACGAATAAAGGGACCAGCATGTTCATAAACCATGTGTGAATCCTTTCTAGAGCAGTGAGAAAATAAAGATAAAGAAGGTTATCTTCTTCAAAAGTAGTGATCCATTGAAGGAAATATCAAGGGAGTGAACCATAGGATTTAGTGATTTATCCCCAAACATTTTAAAGGATGTGAGCCTAGGAATAGAATTGATCTAGCTAGGACCTTATTTTGGCAATGATCCTTAGAGGATTTTGTACATCGGCACATTTTTTTTGTATGATCATTGGATGTATCCCAATGAAAGTGAACCAAGTAAAATCGTTGTGTCTTATTCATGATTTCATATTTTTCATATATTTATATGGGAATGGAAGAGAAGAGTGTTTTTTAACGATGAAACAAGATCCTAAGAGGAATTTTTTTAATCATTCGTATCCTGATTCACCCCCTAGGGTATTTAACCTAGTTAGGATGATAGCTCTCAAGAAAAAATCCAACCCAAGGGTTTTGATTAGGTCAACTTGTAAATAGTGTTCTAGAGATATGTACTTTCATTTGATTTATGTGATCAGGTGGATTAAGAGTAAGCACTCATTTCATTTCTGATAGGTTAAGGCGATATGTGATGGAGATGCATGAGGCTTATTTGGATTTGGATAGGTAAAAAAGGGCCATCATTGTTATTGTTGGCACCAAAATATTGGGTGACAAAGGAAGAAGGAAAAGAAGCCCGTGCGCTGCCCCATGAAGTGCAGCCGCGGAGCACCCCTAGCAAACGTGGCCACCGCGAAGCTCCTGAGGCGGTAACGCTCCACGACCAGCCTGACATTTGTGAGCCCGCTGCGAAGCACCCTCTGCCCCTTTTCACCATGTGATCTATGCTTCGCGGTGCCCCTTGTCTATAAATATTGGGCTCCCCCTGATTCCGAGCAGGATGATCCGACCTTTCGGCTTCTCCGCTCCCGAATCGCGAAGCAACCTTCACCCCCGGGAATCATGAGCTCTGCGAGGTACTTCTACTTCGTGAGATACCTTCGCCTTGTCTCGTCTTGATCCCCTCTTCCGAGAGGGATGCCCTTCACGAAGGCTAAGGTAATTCATGAAGGAATGGGATTCCCAAGGGAACTCGGGCAGCCGTGGAGTGTTTATGCTTCACAAAACACCCATCCTGTACTAGTGATCCACATGCCAAGGTGAGGTCACTGTATATCGCGAAGCACACTGCTTCACAGCCCCTTGCTTTGTGAGGCACCTCTGCTTCACGAGGCAGATCTCCACGAATACTATTCCACTTCATGAAGCACCTCCCATTCACAAACCTCTCCCATGCTAAGGCCACGGAACTCTACTACGCGAAGCATACTTCTTTTCTTGGAAATTCCTCTTCCCGTGAAATGCTCCAGGTTTGCAAGATGTGATTTCAAAGTCCCATGGACAACACCACCCGTATCGTTGCTTTGCCTAATGCTTCTTCACAAAGGAACGCTAACGGCTATTGCTTCTTCGCATAGCCACGCTAACATGGACCCCTCGATGGTTCGCTCCGCAACCCCCCTTTACCATGGCTTTGCCAGTACCTTCCCTTCCCCAAGGGGCATAGGTTACCGGTTATGTAGGTTCTAGGGGTGCGGAGTAAACCCACCTCGTCCGAGCTGCAGTACGTTAAACTCCCAAGAAACTCGTCCTCAACACATGACGTTAAATAGTGATCAGACCTCGTGCCTCGCATATAGGGTCCCCCCGCTCGGACATTCTTTACGCCCATTCGTTTCCACAGGAATGGATTCTCCCTCACATGGGATGAGATCCTCCTTGTTGGAGTAGAGTATGTCCATGGGAAAAAGGCAACCACCCTGGTGAATGCCTCCCCCCCTCCCCCCCCCCCCCCCCCCCCCGAGACGCTCTTGGAGAAGAGGTTTCATATAGCATCTCGCCTTTTTATCACATAAACTTTCATTACTTTTTACAAAACTGAGGATCTTTAAGGTTTAGTGTCTTGGAAACCAGTAACTTAAAACATGAAAACATAAAACATTCTTGTTAAACACTTGAAAGTCTTCTCCTCATGTTCATCCTAGGTTCATTACTGCATCTCAAACCTGGACACATACATCAAAAGAAAGGGTGAGAAGAAGGCCCAGTAAAGGAATCAAGAGAAACATTTTACATGTGAACTTGAGATACTTCAATAGGGTCATGAAATGAACTTTAAGGCATGAGAAAGAAATCATGAGGCATATCATAATAAAAATAATGTTTTTCATAACTTGAATATGTGGCTACATCATTTAATATTGACAATCATTTTGTTTCACCAAGGTCCATCCCCAAGGTGTCATTAAAAATTACCAAGGTTATTCACCAAGGTATCAGTCTAAAAGGTCATATCTAGAGATTAAGTCTTTACCCAATGCATTGGAGTGCTATCTGGGTGCACCCTTGAAATTCCATTATTATCATGTGATCCACATATATCATCATCAATCATTTCATAAACAACCCATATAGCATAAAGGAAATGGGTTTCATTTCATAATCATAACGTTTTAAAAACTACTTTAAAGACATGATCTTTATGTCACTTTAAACCCATGGAAAAGGGAAAGCGAGTTTAATGTATGTAAATCACAGAATTTAAAATATAAAATTTTGATACATATTTGAATACCCCTTTAGAAATAAGAGCTTTGAGTATTCACTTAATAACATAAAATAATTTTGAGATGAGGGGGGAGACATTTTGAGACGAAAATTATGCAGCATAACGGCTATGATACATGGTTTTAGAAAACATTGAAAAGAGAGGGGACATAGGTCACCCACTCAAAAATGATACATAAAATAGTAGGGGAAGAGAATATAAAGTATTTAAGAACATGTTAATGAAATTTCAATTATATACCATATGAAATGAAGAACTTGAAAGGAAGACAAAAAAATAAGATTTCTCTTATGAGAATTCAGCAGCCTAACGGCGTCACTTAAAACTTCCAAAAATGGATTGAAGAGATCAAATAGGGTCCCTCATAATATGAACATAAATGATCAGTATGATAGATATATATATCATACCCCAACATAATGAAAAGGAACTTGAAAGACTTGACCAGAAAATATAACTTGAAAAAGAGAAGGGTGAATGAATCCCTTAGAAATTCGGCAGCCTAACGGCGCGAATTAAACTTCAACAAAAATGAATTGATGAGATCAAATAGGGTCTCTAATCATATGAACATAAAATATCAGTATGATAGATATAGATATCATACCCGAACATAATAAAAAGGAACATGAAATAGTTGACATGAAAGTAGAACTTGAAAAATATAAGGGTGAAAGAACCACTTAAAAATTAGGCAGCCTAACAGCGTCACTTAAAACTTCCAAAAATGGATTGAAGAGATCAAGTAGGGTATCTCATCATATGAAAATAAATGATAAGTATGATAGATATAGAGATCATACCCCAAAATAATAAAAAGGAACTTGAAAGAATTGACATGAAAGTAGATCTTGAAAACTAGAAGGGTGAAAGAACCCCTTAGAAATTCAGTAGCCTAACGGCGCCACTTAAACTTCAACAAAAATGAATTGATGAGATCAAATAGGGTCTCTCATCATATGAACATATAAGATCAGTATTATAGATTTAGCGTTCATACCCCAACATAATAAAAAGTATCTTGCAAGACTTGACATGGAATTAGAACTTTGAAAAAGGGGAAAGGTGAAAGAACCACATAAAAATTCGGCAGCCTAACAGTGCCACTTAAGACATCAAAATACTGAATTGAAGAGATCAAATGGGGTATCTCATCATATAATAATAAAATATCAGTATGATAAATTTAGAGATCATACCCCAACATAATAAAAATGAACTTGAAATACTTTACATGAAAATAGATCTTGAAAAATGAGAAGGGAGAAAGAATCCGTTACAAAAATTTCGGCAGCCTAACGGCGGCACATAAAACTACATAAAACGAAATAATGAGAGTAAGAGGGGATCACTCATTATATAAACATGAAAAGGGAAGTAAAGGGAGTATAAAAGAAAATCCTTTAACATTAGAACATGGAGCATAGAATAAATTACATAAAAGAGATTTCTTGAAAAGAAAGAGAGAGGTCAGATCCCTCACCTTAAAACGTAACTCTTAAAACTCAAAGGTTGGGACCTTGAGGGCTTGGGGGCACCTTGGGAGGACTCCTTGGGTGGTAATGAGACCATAACTTCGTTGGGGTAGAGTGGGGAGTCTAAATGGAAGAGAGGATGGCTTGGTATTTATTGGGAAAGTGAGGGGACAAGGCATTAATGGCCAAGGGACACCTCAAAATTGGGTTTCTCAAAACCATGTGCTCTCCCATGGTATTTCCCATGAATTTAGGCCACAAGGGGCCCCCCATACAATAATTCATCACCTTTGGTTGGCCAACCCATAAGATATCTCATGACATCATCATGACACAGTTTTGATGTCATTAAACATATCAAAACCCTAAAACTGTATTTTTACTATTCACTGAAAATTCAACTTTCTCAGAAAAATCACAAAATTCCACCTTAACCAAATATCAATGCTCTGATTTCAAAAATGAACTCCATTTTATAAAAATAATTTTCTAAATAATTTTAATTTATTTTTAAATAAATACACTATTCACCGAAAATTCATTTATTTCAGAAAAAACCCCAAAAATTACCTTAACATAATATCGATGCTCTATGTTCAAAAATGAAATCCACTTTATAAAAATAATTTTCTAAATATTTTTTATTTAATTTTTCATTAAAAAACACTATTCACCTGAAAAAACTAATACTTGAATAATAATTTATGAAACCATTATTTTACCATTTTATTGAATCAAATTACTTAATCAAGGTGCCTAGATTATATTAATTCTTTCATTAAGTGAGATTACTAATCCATTTTGTCACATTACTAATCCTAAGCATAAAATCACTATTCATAATTTATTATTCATCAAAAATAAAGTTGATCTTATTAGACTCTAAATTTCATACTGAACATAATTGTATAAGACCATTTTTCGAAAATCATTAGAAATTTTTAATTATTTATGGTTTACATAAACATTTTTAAAATATCAATTTTCTAAAATTCATCAAAAATATGCATACTATAGTTATCCGGTCATTTGAAAATAATAAACTTCATCATAGGAAGAAATGACAATTTTTATTTAAAACAAAGGATTACACAAGGCAGCTATGGTCTCCTTACATAGCCCCTTATCACACCAGCATAGGACCGAAGTGTAAGGTGTGCTAAGGTGAGAGAATCCGAGGGAGGCTCGGCCAACATCAGAAGAGTAGTAATTTCTATCAGTTTGAACTTCTCGCAAAGGTGCTCCCGTTCTAGCTTCACACGATGAAGTTCAGCTTGGGTTTCGTCCAGAGCAAAGCCCAGTGGTGCTACCTCCTTCCCATGTTCTGTTAGATGGTCTTCGACCGGTCCAAGACTACTGGGTGAGGCCATCGAATCTTCTTTCTATATTAATTAACCAAGATTACTTGTATTTAGAGTCAAAAATCGAAATGTTTAGTTTTCAGCGGTCATATTAACCAATGGTCATATAACAGTCAAAACCCAATGATCTCATTTTAATTATACTCATGTTATCAAATGAAACAGTTTTGTTGAGTATACAAAAAAATAGAATAACACACAAAATTAGGAAACAATATTTATTCAAAATTTCGGGTCGTTACAATCTTCCCCACTTAAGAAATTGCGTCCTCGCAATTTTTAAAATTGGGTTTTGAAATTTCATTGAAAGTCCCACATCGGAAAAGGGGTTAGTAAAACTATTACATTAAAAGAAAGAAAGGGAAGTACAAAGGTCACCTGAGTTAACCCACACTAGGATTTCATGTAGGAAAACAGGGACATGGAAGAAAAGGAAAGGGTCATGTTCTGAGGGAGAGTGATAGAGAACATGATTAGGAGAAAGTTAACCATAAGAAAATCCCAAACTTATAAAGTGTGTAAACGGTCTTTGATAACCTAGTAGGAAACGTAAACCAAAAACGTTTTTGTTTTACGTTCCTTTACATATTTTTGAGGAATTTATTTACTACATATAAAATATACCAACCTTTATGTAGAGTTTCATCCTTTAATAAGTTTCTACCCAAAACTATTCTTTTCTCCAAACGGTGAGAATTCAAAAAAACTTGGTCTCATCAAAACACAAGAATCATCTTCTGGAGAATCACATAATCTACGAAAGATTAATTATTTATTTCTTCTATCTTTAAACTTTATCCCAAAAATAGAAAGGGTAAGGTAAAACAACTCTTCAAAAAGAAATAATCCCATAGGAATAGAAACTAATTTTAAATCTTCAAAGTTCCAAGGTACTACCCAAAGTTCATCATAGACCATTCCATAAATAACGGTCCGTAAAATTCCTCAAAATAAACCAAACTAAGATTGAAACCCATATACCAGAGGGATTTGATAACATAGTCTTCCAAAAAAACTTCATTGTCCATCTCCAAACAACATCAATCACTCCTAACATCTTATAACAAAAGTAGCTAACCTAAACATATTTTATCCAAGATAGGTTAATCATTCCCATAAGTAACCTAAATTACTATAAGTCCACCTTAAATTCATCGATTTTTCAAAATATAAGTCAACCATACTTCTCAATGAAAATATCATAGTAATCTATTTACCTCGATCATATAGGGTCCCCAAAATAGTGAACGTCTTCCAAAATAATAATCATTTAATCCCCTAATCATCTCTATCATATTAATATGGCAATCGTCGCATTTCCTATCACATTTGTTGTTGATACATGTTCTTCCATTTCCCACCATTATCTAATAAGAGAAAGTATAATTAGGGGCTTAAATACTTAGCCAATAATCATGAAAAGGAACTTAAAGCATATAAGGATAACTTGTAGAAGAAAATTATACCCTAACTTGTGATCCCCTAGGTTTCAAACTAGGTTATCCATGTTCATATATTCTTATGTGAATCTTTATTTTATTTTATCTTTGTTCCTTTAATAATGGTCCATACTAAGCTTATGAATTTACCAAAGCATATCCCCCTCGAGTGTCGTAACCAAGAGTGTAGCAAGGCCCGTTTTTGTGTACCAGTTCCCGTTCGAGTCTAGCTCAAAGTGGTGTTTTCGGGTTTTACCCCTATGTACATCTGTGCCAGAGCCACCTCTACCTGCTCGTATCCAGACAGGTATGTATTTGTTTGGCAACTCATTACTCAATACTCGCCAAAATACCATGAAGATTTCCTATATATAAACTTCTCTATAGGCTTCTTCCTAAAGTTTTCATATCCTAATTTCCACAAATAACTAAACCATCCTTTTATACCAACTATAGCATCCCACCTTTTTATCAAATAAACTTTCCTTACATTTAACAAAACTGAGGATCTTTAACGTTTAGTTTCTTGGAAACTAGGAACTTAAAACATGAAAACATAAAACATTCTTGTTAAACACTTGAAAGGCTTCTCCTCATGTTCATCCTAGGTTCACTACTGCATCTCAAACCTGGAGACATACATCAAAAGAAAGGGTGAGCAGAAGGCCCAGTAAGGGAAACAAGAGAAACATTCTACATGTGAACTTGAGATATTTCAGTAAGGTCGTGAAATGAACTTTAAGGCATGAGGAAGAAATCATGAGGCATATCATAATAAAAATAATGTTTTTCATGACTTTAATATGTGGTTACAATATTTAATATTGACAATAATTTCGTTTCAATAAGGTTCATCCCCAAGGTGTCATTAAAAATTACCAAGGTTATTCACCAAGGTATCAGTCTAAAAGGTTATCTCTAGAGATTAAGTCTTTACCCAATGCATTGGAGCGCTATCTGGGTGCACCTTTGACATGTCTTTATTATCATGTGAGCCACATATATCATCATCAATCATTTCATAAAAAACCCATATAGCATAAAAGAAAATGGGTTTCATTTCATAATCATAACATTTTAAAAACTGCTTTAAAGACATGATCTTTATGTCACTTTAAACCCACAGAAAAGGGAAAGCGGGTTTCATGTATGTAAATCCCAGAATTTAAAATATAACATTTTGATATATATGTGAATACCCCTGTAGAAATAAGAGCTTTTAGTATTCACTTAATAACATAAAATAATTTTGAGATAAAGGGGGAGACATTTTGAGATGAAAATTATGCAGCATAACGGCTATAATACATGGTTTTAGGAAACATTGAAAAGAGAGGGGACATGGGTCACCCTCTCAAAAATGATACATAAAATAGTAGGGGAGAAGAATATAAAGTATTTAAGAACATGGTAATGAAATTTTAATGATATACCATATTAAATGAAGAACTTGAAAGGAAGACAAAAAAATAAGATTTCTCTTATGAGAATTCAGCAGCATAACGACGTCACTTAAAACTTCCAAAAATGGATTGACGAGATCAAATAGGGTCTCTCATCATATGAACATATATGTTCAGTATGATAGATATAGATATCATACCCCAAAATAATGAAAAGGAACTTGAAATACTTGACCAGAAAATATAACTTGAAAAAGAGAAGGGTGAACGAATCCCTTAGAAATTCGGCAGCCTAACGACGCCACTTAAACGTCAACAAAAATGAATTGATGAGATCAAATAGGGTCTCTCATCATTTGAACATAAAATATCCGTATTAAAGATTAATAGATCATACCCCAACATAATAAAAAGTAACTTGCAAGATTTGACATGGAATTATAACTTTGAAAAAGGAGAAAGGTGAAAGAACCACATAAAAATTCGGCAGCCTAACGGCGCCACTTAAAACTTCAAAATACTGAATTGAAGAGATCAAATGGGGTCTCTCATAATATGATCATAAATTATCAGTATGATAAATTTAGAGATCATACCCCAACATAATAAAAAGTAACTTGAAATACTTTTCATGAAAATAGATCTTGAAAAATGAGAAGGGAGAAACAATCCGTTACAAAAATTTCGGCAGCCTAACGGCGCCACTTTAAACTTCATAAAACGAAATAATGAGAGTAAGAGGGGATCTCTCATTATATGAACATAAAAATGGCATTAATAGGAGTATAAAAGAACATCCTTTAACATTAGAACATGGAGAATAAAAGAAATTACATAAAAGATATTTCTTAAAAAGAAAGAGAGAGGTCGGATCCCTTACCTTAAAACGTAACTCTTAAAACTCAATGGTTGGGACCTTGAGGGCTTAGGGGAACCTTGGGAGGACTCCTTGGGAGGTAATGAGACCCTAAATTTGTTGGGGGAGAGTGGGGAGTCGAAATGGATGAGAGGATGGCTTGTTATTTATAGGGAAAGTGAGAGGACATGGCATTAATGGCCAAGGGACACCTCAAAAGTGGGTTTCTCAAAACCATATGCTCTCCCATGGTATTTCCCATGGATTTAGGCCACAAGGTCCCCCCATACAATAATGCATCACCTTTGGTCGGACTACCCATAAAATATCTCATGACATCATCATGACACAGTTATGATGTCATTAAACATATCAAAACCCTAAAACTGTATTTTTACTATTCACTGAAAATTCAACTTTCTCAGAAAAATCCCAAAATTCTACTTTAACCAAATATCAATTCTCTGATTTCAAAAATGAAATCCATTTTATAAAAATAATTTTCTAAATATTTTTAATTTATTTTTTAAATAAATATATTATTCACCGAAAATTCATTTTTTTCAGAAAAATCCCCAAAAATTACTTTAACATAATATCGATGCTCTGAGATCAAAAATGAAATCCATTTTATAAATATAATTTTCTAAATGTTTTTAATTTAATTTTTAATTAAAAACAACAACTATTCACCTGAAAAAAACTAATACTTGAATAATAATTTATGAAACCGTTATTTAACCGTTTTATTGAATCATATTACTTAATCAAGGTGCCTAGATTATATTCATACATTCATTAAGTGAGATTACTAATCAATTTGGTCACATTACTAATCCTAAGCATAAAATCACTATTCATAATTTATTATTCATCAAAAATCAAGTTGATCTTATTAGACTCTAAATTTTATACTGAACATAATTGTAGAAGACCATTTTTTGAAAATCATTACAAATTTTTAATTATTTTAGGTTTACATAAACATTTTTAAATATCCATTTTCTAAAATTCATCAAAAATATGCATACTATATTTATCCGGTCATTTAAAAATTATAAACTTCATCATAAGAAGAAATACCAATTTTTATTTAAAACAAAGGATTACACAAGGCAGCTATGGTCTCCTTACATAGCCCCTTATCACACAAGCATAGGACCGAAGTGTAAGGTGTGCTAAGGTGAGAGAATCTGAGGGAGGCTCAGCCAACATCGCACGAGTAGTAATTTCTTTCAGTTTGAACTTCTCGCGAAGGCGCTCCCGTTCTAGCTTCACACGATGAAGTTCAGCTTGGGTTTCGTCCAGAGCAAAGCCCAGTGGTGCTACATCCTTCCCAAGTTCTTTTAGATGGGCTTCGATCGGTCCAAGACTACTGTGCGAGGCCATCAAATCTTCTTTCTATATTAATTAACCAAGATTACTTGTATTTAGAGTCAAAAATCAAAATGTTTAGTTTCCAGTGGTCATATTAACCAATGGTCATATAACAGTCAAAACCCAATGGTCTCATTTTAATTATATTTATGTTATCAAATGAAACAGTTTTGTTGAGTATATAAAAAAAATAGAATAACACACAAAATTAGGAAACAAGATTTATTCAAAATTTCGGGTCATTACATTGCACCCATGCACCTCCGTACTTCCCCACTGCCAAGGCCAGTGGAGCCCCTTTCCCACTACACTTTTTCACACTTAGGGCCTCCATTTTGGAGTAAGTCCCAGCACCGTGGGCCTCCTAACGCGTAAGCCCTTCTTCGTTTCCCACGAACGCATCCTTCGCGACGTGATTGTCAGGTCCATGCAACCTCTTGTTTCTCACACCAAGAATGACTCACGTGAGTATAGAGTGAGCGCCAGCCTAAACTCCCACCTAAAGAGAACTACGGGGACTTTGATTCATATCAATGCATGGTACGTAGGAAGCCTCCATGAGGTTCAAGCCCACCACTCGGTCGTTACTTCACGTCGAGTCACACCCCCGTCCAGCATGACATTAAACTGCACATCCATTTGAACTACGAGGTCTTTGATCCATGTTAAGGCATGGTACGTAGGAATCCTCCACGAGGTTTAATCCCATCGCCCATCATTTATTCACGTCAGGGTTTATCCGCATCCCGTATAACGTTAAACTGCATCCCAGTCCAGCGGTAAGCTGTTGTGACCTCACCTGAACTACGTAGCCTTTGATCTGTGCTAAGGCATGGTACGTAGAAAACATCCACGAGGTTCAAGCCCACCTGGACCCCTGGTCCCCTTCACGTCAGTCTTCCAGTGTCCAATATGAACTACGTGGACTTTGATCCATATTAAGACATGGTACGTAGGAAGCCTCCACGAGGTTCAAGCCCCCCCCCCCCACCAGTGGACACCCCGGGTTCACTTTCACATCGGTTCACCGACAAAACCCAACCTGAACAATGGGGTCTTTGATCCATGTCATGGCATGGTACGTAGGAAGCCTCCCTGAGGGTCAAGACCATCACCCGTTGGTCATTCTGACCTCCTTCACATCAGTTCACCAACACCTGGGCAGCCTTGTGTGTAAGCCCCACACTATCTGGACCAAGGTCTCTTTTCTTTCACGTCTGTCCACCGACACCCACCATTCACGCCCAAACTACAAGGACTTTTATCCATATTAAGGTATGGTACGTAGGAAGACTCTATGAGGTTCGAGCCCGTCACCTGGTCATTCCAACCCCATTCACGTCGGTTCACCCCCGTCCCGCATGACGTTAAACTGTGTCCCACATCTCATCTAAACAATGATGACATTGATCTGTGTCAAGGCATGGTATGTAGGAATCCTTCCTGAGGTTCAAGCCCAACTTACTATCGCCCTTGCGATGGTCCCATTTCATTCCCCCTCTACTTCATCCATCCACCCATCCATCATCACCCTGATTCTTACCCGGTCCGCCATATCCCGATGGGATCATGCCACTCTACTCCCCTCCACAGCGTCCGGGAAGCCGCCCACGAGCTGATCCCGACATCGACACACCTTCAAGGGAAATTCATCAATATGATTCACTCCATATAGTGTTTTGATCAGGCCGATCCGTCTCCACTGGACGTTAAACCTACGGAAAACCCTGTGTTAAACATGGGAAGCTGAGGAAAACCTCAGATACATGCCTATGGCAAATGATTCCCCGCACTCGATGTGGGATGCATTGGGCTTCCGCGCCCTCGAGAAGCCCTATGACAAGGGACAAAAGACAGACACGCCAATTCCCCAGCGTTCAGACATGCTACTGATGCCTCCATGTGACTACTCCCTCGACTGAAGGTTGCTGCCCTGACCGGACCCTTTGGAATTTCCTGACAGAAGCATTTTAATTAACTGGCGTTGATGAAAACATGGCACTGGGAATAGTTTCACGAACAACGTATTAAATATATGAGGGAGACCATGACTAGGTAACGAGTTCCGAGGAGGAATCCATGGAAGGAAGAACCGACATCCCATCATCCCGGTTTCGATCAAGGAGAAAACGTCCCTGAACAAGGAACGAATGTTGCCCGCCTTTGGAAAGTGGGAATGTGGGGCTACAGCTGCGCGTCTTCCACATACGGATGCACGCGCCCTAGCGTAAAAGCACCGGAAACAGAAATAGTGAACCCGACGTGAAACTCTTCTCCTCAATGTGGAGATTAGTAGCGTTCGAGACACCAGTAGATTGACGTGTCACCGGATCCAGATATCTGGTGCCGGGTCCCGCCAAGCAAATAGCGGGCCTGGTGTGAAACTCACCGGAAGTTGGGGTAGTAAAACCTGGGGAATTCCCTTCTACAACATTGTCGGCGTGGATCCCTCTTACCGGACAAGATAGATGGAATAATGCTGGGGCACTGGTTGTCAAATTATTTTTCTCGCAGTGCTAACGAGTTAACTTCCCTACTTCCCAGGAACCAGGATGCTGCTATGGAGACACGAACACCGCCCGCTCACCGATGCAGGGGTGGGGGAATTACCAGGATAGTCGTTCCACGTGGCTCCACTACCGTCTCAATGGCCTCTACATCTGTGAATACAGGACACCCACGTCCTCCCTCCCCGTCAGAGATCATCCAACGAAGGGTGATCAACAACCTTGTACGCAGGTACGAGGAGGAAGGGGTCATCCCAACTTGGGATATGGCCCACCTGGACCTAGAGGCTTCCAGGCCCTACCGTCCACTCTGCCCTCAATGGTCGCGCAGGGAGCCCCTTCTCCCCACCCCAACGTTCAATCATTTCGGGAGCCAGTCCCCAAAACGCCTCGATGACTCCTCGCCTTACGCTAATGAGGTGGGCGATGTCCGGCTCAGCCCTCCAATCTAAGGGCTCCAGGAAAGGGATCCCATCTGGTTGCGTCATCACCGCCGTCCGGCTTCGCTAGAAGAGCAGGTAGGCTATGCCCCTGCACCACCTGCGCCAGCTCGTCTGACCCGATGTCGGCGCCAGGCCCGAGATGAGGATGCTCTTCAAGGTGAGTTGACGTCAACAGCTACTGTGGACCGAGCCACTACCAACATGCATCATGGAGTCCCTACATACACTGATCAGGGGCACTCCTTCACCTAACTAGGATCGAGGCCTCACCTGCCCCATGGGCAGGCCGGGTTGACTATCAGGGTCGCAGGCCCGAGCGGTGATTTCCACGAACCAATCCACGGTAACGCCACTCCATATGGAGGTCCTCTCTGTACCACCATTCCATGGAGCGTGTGACTCCCCCACTCCGAAGCTCATTTTGGGGGTATGCCTCAGGCCACTCCCATCCCGAATGAAGACATGCCCCGTGGCAGTGACGCTCGGCGCGGAAGCCTCTCTCGTGCCCACCATACATGGAATGGAATTCCTCCTCCTCCCCATGACTGTCGATGTGAAGGAACCACCCATTCGGTCCCTCTCCAACATTGGGGTCCTCCCTACGTCCTCTCTACAACTGGCGAAGGTCCTCCTCACCCCGGAAACCCGAGGAGTGAAGGTCAGCCTCGCTCCACCCACATCAAGCATGGAGGTCCTCCCCGTTCTCCTACCGGTTCCAATAGAGGTTCTTCCCACATGGGTTCTATCCATGGAGGTCCTCCCCATGTACCCTTCAACATTTTCCCTGGTTCCCCTCACACCCTGGCTATCTCAAGCAGGAGTCCTCTCTGCCATGGCGTCGGCCCCGCTCCGAGACTACATGTCAAGGATCAACCTTGTCCCAAAGATCCATCTAGGGGAAGGAGAGCGAGTCATCGCCGCCATAAGAAGAGTCTTGGGAAGGCCCGGGTGGAAATCAAATAGGCCCATTTATTGGATTCTGAAGTGGAATGCGACTCAGTGATGTAACCTTCTCCCCGCTCCTCTGCGTCAAGGACTGGGGTAGGAACCAGGCGCATCTACCTCATTCTCCCAGAATGCGAGGTCCACCGGATTCTCGCCTCCCTCTGCAGGTACATCTAGGAGGAAGATATTGTGGAAATTCCGCAGGTCTCAACCACGCAATCACCACCGTCGTCACCAGAAGCGCCCTCTACCTCTACCAGAGATCACTGAGATCTGTTTTGGGGACCAACGATGGTAGAGAAACAGCGTGAACCATCGTCGGTGGACGCAATTCCTACACCAGAGGATGTGTTTATCAGCCCATCGTATCATGATATTTTGGTCAGGTCACCTCACTCTTCAGAGGATGGCCCATGAATTCAGTGGCCAGTCAGCTCATTCACCGTATTCTCCGCCACCTAATTTATTGTCCCAGCAGTCCGCCTCGGTACCGCTACCGGTCCCTCAGCTGCCGCTGGTTGACGAGTGGGGCAATACGGGGCCAGACCCTAAGTCCGAGCCTAGGAGCTTCTGGAGAATTCTTGAAGCATAACACTTCCCAGAGAATTTCTGTCGGATAGAAGCGCAGAACATTTGCGAGCTTGAATCCTTTCCCCCAGAATAAGTAGGGTGCTTCTGCGGAACCCTATGGGAGACACACTTCTGCCTTCATTATGAGCGGGTAGTGTGCCCCAGGAGCCGAGATCACTTCAATGAAATCGTCGAGCAAAGCCGCCTGATCTATTTTGCCACACTCCCTATGGCCCAGCGCCCTTAGTCACCAGGCCGCCAGAGTACCCTTCAATGGAAATGCGTTCAGAGTCTCAAAGTACTCTGCATAATCATAAGGGAAGCTACCCACCATGTGCAAGTATGTGTCTGGGGATAGTAAGCCTCCCTCCTCTTCAGTCATGTCCGACGGTAGTCCGATTCGTTAGCCGACATTGAGGACATGCCCCCAAGGAGGGTCGCGGTCCACATGGCTGACGTAGTAGACAAGGAGGACGAGCTTGAATTCCTCGATGGTGACCTACCCCCTGAGGGTGTACCACCACTACTGGACCCATCAGGGAGGGTTACCCGTCAGCAAAGAAACCTTCTAGGCCTCCCTGTACCCACCGAGTCGTTGGTACTCAGTAGAAATGCTGGTAAGGTTAAGGATAATGTCAGAACCGTCAAGCACTCCGACCCATCCGCCTCTGTACAGAAGACGGACGAAGATCCCAAGAAGGCCGCGTTACGCCAACAACTTGCTAAGCAGAAGAGGCTGGTTGATGAACTCCTGGAAGAACGCGCTGCAGAACGGCGACCCGACTACGGTAATCCCATGCCGGGGTAGTAGGGGCTGGGACAATTTCCCCCGGTGAGATGCCTCAAGGAAACCTTGATCATGCTACTCCCGCAGACAGGGCAGAAGCCGGAACGCACGGCAAGAGGGCGCGATACGTCTCACCAAACCCTCCAGAACGATGGGGAAATCTGAGGAATCTTGCTCGGGTCCCCCCAGCCGCCACACAGGCCATTCCTCTAGTCGGTCCATGAACTACTGAAGCCATCTACCCTGTCGAAGAATAAGGAAACGCACTTGTGATTAGGGATCCCCGTCAAGATAGGGACCCCCACCCAGATGATCTTATAGCGGCACTCATCGCCCGACTCGAAGCATTAGAAACGTGGAAGGTGGCAGTCCCACCGGATGGCAATCCATATCCCACGTGGGTGGATGATATGCCTGCACCCTGGGTTTTGGGAACCCCATGTTGTCACCCTTCAATGGGATAGGGGACCCACCATAGCACTTGGCCCACTTTTCTTCCAAGTGTGGCCCCATGCTAGGGACCCCGACCCAACAAGAAGCCACCAAGATTCGATGTTTCGTACAGACATTGGAGGGCCCTGCATTCATCTGGTACAGCCAGCTCCCTATTGGATCGGTGACTGGCTGGGAGGATCTCCAACGGCAGTTCTTGTACTAGTTCAGCTCCACCACGTGAAAGACCAGCATCACAGACCTCTTCATGTGCAAACAAAGGCCAGACGAGTGAGTCGCGGACTTCATCAGCCGGTGGAAGGGACTTACATACTCTCTCGACATGCCACTAACTCAAGAGAAATTACTGACGATGTGTGTAGGGAATGTCAAAATGGAGCTGGTTCCTTCCATGATCACCTAGAACTACCCTAGAGGGTTCTGAGATTTCTCAGATAAGGCTCAGCACCTTGAGGAGGCTCTGCAACAGGCTAGTCAGGCACATTTGATGCCCCCTATGATCCGAGCCCGGAGGGCTTCCAGAGTCGAACCTGCCGCGGTAGCCCAAATAGAAGCCCCCAGGCAGCTGGAATTACTGCCAGTGGCACCGGCCCCACAACCACACAGAGGTCCTCTGCCTCAAGCGCAGGCTCCAGTCCAGCAGTGACTGCCTCAGAACCGACAGGTTCCCGCACGCAATTCGCCACCACCGCCTAGGCAAGACAATCAGGCACCGCCTCCTCGGAAGGCCCCTCCGGCCCCTCGTCAGGGCCAAGCTCCCAGGGCCCCCTATCCGGAAAGAAGGCACCAGACTTACTCATTCAACGAGAATCAGGTCCCCGATTACTTCCGAAGTGCTCTAGAGCAAGGGATTGTGCGCTTACCCAAGTGCAGAAGGCCGGCAGAGGTGAATCTCACCGATCGGCCCAACTACTGTCCCTATCATCGGATTCTGGGCCACACCCTCAATCACTGCTATGTGTTTAAAGACTGTCTTCAAGACCAAGTCGACAAAAACATAGTAAGGTTGGGCCCAACACCGACACTAGTAGCGGGTGTCTTTGTAGGGTCATAGATCGGTAGCGACAGCGAAGGCGAGTGGTAGCAGGTTCCCAGCCATGGGTCCTAGAAATACAATGACTGGATGGCTCGAAAAACCATCGCCCATCCCATGGTATCATTCGGGCACGCCTGAAATAGTCGGATCCTTCGGAGGAAGTATCCAGTACCTCTGCATCGTCATTACAACCAACCTCTCTCCAAAAGGGTAAGCAACGACGGCGCAAGAAGAAGCAATGCGCTCCACCTCTGCCTTCGTCATCCCGCACTCTTGGCAACTTTATACCCCCTAGAATTGGGATTCTTCCTAGATTCTGCCCAGTGGTGGATGAATCGTCGAGCGACAGCCATGGGTACGATTCGGTTAACACCATGGAGATGGTAAAGCGCTATATGGCTCCCGACGAGGGGTAACGCCAGGCGAACCTCCCCAACGTCCCCAGCCGACGCCAACGTCAGCGGAACCGCAACCACATAGGTCGTCAAGGCACATCAGTGGGAACTATCAGTCAAGCCATGCACGCTACTGAAACCTGATAGCATGCTCAGCGCAGAGCTCAGCATGCCCAATCTCATCAGATTCCCTCAGATATACCTCCACCGCCATTTGTGTTACTAGATCAAGAAGAGTTGCCTCGTCCGTATCGTGGTCAGTCTTTCCCGGCTGCAGGCCAATCTCCATTGTCCGATTCTAATCCAGTGGCTACTCTCCAGGCTTCAACTAGTAGGCAGTGAGATATACCCAGTACTAGCCAGCCGCATGTTCAACCGACAGGACCCGCTATGCCTCCAACCATAGTGCGACCTCCTGTAGGCATAATCTCATGTCTAGCATGAAAGTACGATGTCCTGAACCACATGGCCGACATTACAGAAAGGATTTCTATCCTTAAGGCTCTTCTCCTATCATCTGAAATGCATGAAGCACTTTCCGAGGCCCTAAGGAGCCCCCTTCAGTTCGAGACGGAGGTAGCAGCTGCGGAAGCCTTCCACGCTGAGACAATGGAGAACGCCGAATGCCAGGCAGTTATCTCATTCTGTGGTGAAGATGAAGACCCTCCCATACAGGGGAATATTGGCCCACTGTACGTCACTAGCCAGTTTAATGGTGTGGAAGTCTTCCACTGCCTCGTTGACATGGGTTTTGGGATCAACCTAATCCCGACTCAGACACTGCGAAAGATCGGTTTTTCCGAAGATGATTTAACTCCCTCTGACCTCAGAATCCAAGGATATGATAGGATCGAGAAATCCCCAGTCGGCAAGATCTTCCTGAAGACCCAGTTCGGTGGCCTAATTGCCAGCACTGAGTTCATGGTTGTCTCTCAGGACACCGCCTACAACACATTGATGGGCAGTCCATGGCTCCATCTGCAGGCAGTGGTCCCTTAGTCGTATCACCAATGCCTCAAATACTCCGTCAATAGTTGAGTAGGAATTCTCCAAGGAGATTTGTCTCCTTTAACCTCTTGTAAAGACTGCTCTCTGGACGCTGACTATTACAGGAGCAAGGATAAGAAAATCCTAGCAAGTGAGGATGAACCCTCCCCGGTCACAAGTGATCCCTGGGCAAGCAAGGATGACGCCTACATCTTCCTGATCCACCAATTGGAGGCCACAACCCCGGCATGGGGAAATGTTTTGTTGATTAAAGTTCGAAAGTAAGGCATGTTCCCATGTCCAAGTGACGATAGAAAATCTCCTCGTGCTCCTACACCAACCATGTAACGCCCCGACCCCAATTACCCAGAGTCATTGCATTATTACATAACATTGGCATGATCACAAGAAAGATCAAATCTCGAAATACTGATGGGTTTATTATCCTTGGAAACACTAGATATATTCATAAAGTTTTACATTACATCATAAAAATGAAAACTACAACAAAATATTCTCCATATTACACACTCATATCCCCACATACTATACCTGCAGGTCATTCATAAATTGCTTCTTCACATTATGGTAAAGATAAAACATAGAAAAGGGGTGAGCTCAAATGCCTAGTAAGGATTACAATATAGTAGAAACTTTCCTAAATAAGAATAAACATTTAAGGCAGTGTATAACTAAAACAAAAGCCTTTTAAACTTGAACTTCAACATAGTATGACAAAAGTAAAATTAAATAATGCCATTTACTTATTCACATTGATATTCTACTAATCGAATAATCACATGCAATATCAATAACCACTTTCATAATGATGGAATGCATAATTCCAGAGTATCATAACCACATAGCCAAGGCCTCGTGCCATGACTACAAATAAGATTTTTCCAAGGCCTTGTTCCAAGACACTAGTTTGTCTTATGAGACCTACCGATGCATCGAGGATCTATAGCGGACTCCACCCATCACATATTAAGTCCAATGCATTCCCATATGAAAAGGTTTAAACATAACATAAACATTCGTATTAAAACTAGCATATGAAATGTAAATACTTCCTCCATAAACCATGAAAATAACATATCCATAGTAAAACATATCACAACACCTTCAATACAATATGGAAGTTTTGTTTCATAATAAATAATCTCCAAATAATCTAAAAATCCATCAAAGGATGTTGACATAGATGAAATCAAAACTCTTTTTAGAGAAATATCTGTTTTTATTTTGAAATCATTTAAGATTCATATAAAATGAAACATTTTCTCTGAAATTATTCTTATAAGCTTGTAAGGGAAGCTTTGACGATTTTATAATGGCGGAAAATAACCGCACCCACCATATAAGTTAAAAAACATTCTTACCTTAATTCTGTCGAAAAGGTTAAAAAGCACCTTGTTTGGAAAACGAAGGAAAGATTCCATTATAAAACTCTTATAAAAAGTCATAAAAGGGTATAAATGACTTTAAACCATATTCTTTTAAATAGTAAAAATGTTTTGAAATACATTTTTAAGAAACATGGATGTGGATGGTAAAGAGATCCCAGTAGATTATTATGTATAAACAACCTCGGATAATGAAGAGATTGTGAAATAAACCCTTACCTTGTACTTTTCCTTGGTTGGGGTAGGTTAACCTCCTTTATAATGGTGAAATAATTGTTATTAAATTATACAATAATCATATACATTAATATGATATCATATATGATCTTTTAACATTGATTTGTTAATAATATCTTACTATTATTATTGTTTCAGGTGTTAACTTACTCATTTTCTTTTATATGTTTTGTTATGTAAGCCATGTTTGTCATGGATAGGTTGTATCTTAATCATATACATAATGATATCAAGTCCATAGATACTATTATTAATCATAAAATGAGAATTATACTTGAATGGATATGATGGAGAATGAATCTCATCGCGTTCGTGGAGACGGTAGTCCGTACGTACGCACGAGCGACAATATCATTCTTTTTATATTAAAATAATATATAATTGGATGTTATATCATATATACAGAATCATTATCATGTTTCATTTATTATTTAGATGAATTAAACAACATTATTATACCTATCCAAATAATAATTTATTGAATAACAATTACACCACGACGTGGAGATGGTAAGCCGTACGTACGCACGTATGGTGACATGTTATTCAAAGGATTTATAGAATACTGAATATGGTTGTAACATTATTATAATAACATCACAGTATATATATGATACTAAAGTTATGCTTTTAGAATGGTAATAACAATGGAAGAATAAGTGGAAGAAGAAAGGAACTTGGAAAAGGGTGGTGAAATCATTACCTCTTCTTCGGGTTCTTCCTTTTTATTTGATCAAAATGGATCCTTAGGTTGGCTTTATGATCAAACTAAGGCCTCTAGGTTGTAGTGAGGGAATTTGGGAGAGTATTGGGGCAGAGTTTGACCGATCCAAAAGGCTTCGAAGGTGTGAAGTAATGAGAAGGGGGAGTGCCCTTTTATAAGAGGGGTGAGGGGTACCTTTGGAAAAGAGAGAAATATAATTTTATAATAAATTCGTATTCAGTTTCTAATGGCTCCAAAGTTGATTATTAAAAGTTTAAGGTGGGTATTGGTCAAAAACCATTCAACCAATAGAATTTAGATGGGTTTGGGTTACTATATTAGCCTTATCATTTAGTTTTAACTCTTAGTTAATTAGTTTGACATTTACCATGTCACTTTGAATTTTTATATTATATAGTTAATAAACTTACTATATACATCCAACATACCCCCCAAGTGGTCCATTAATGATACACCCATCATGATATAAGTCTCTTGGCCGAACCGTCGATTTTTAAGAATTTAATATCAATTAATAATATAATATTTGTTTTAAAAACGTTTTTATATCAATTTTGACACTATTCAATAATTGATTTTTGTGAAACTCATAACAGAATGATTACTTCGAACAAGGTTAATTACATCATTTATAATATGTATTATTAACCTATAAAATTAGTGTAATTCAATAAAAGTCTCATATTATATTTATTTGGGTATTTATAATATCAATTATTTTAATGTTTCACTATTATGGTAATTACTGCATCATCATTGTGTCATAAATAAATTAAGTTATATAAAGTCTAAAAATTATAAATAAAATATCATTATATAGGAAATCGTATTATATTTCTAATGAATATTTACAATCTAATTTATCTAATGTATAACCCTATATTAAAAATGTTCTAGTAAATAATCTTCGATTTTAACTCTTTTAACTCTTCTTTGAATTAAATAATGATAAATGTCCTAATCTAGTCCAAGTGGAGGTAAATGATAATATTTTATTCCTAAGGTTGTTTTTGGTCAAGATACACTTGTCCAATAGAATTAGGACATGTGTTAGGGTAATATTAATATCATTTTTACCCTTAATTACCATATTTACTTTTAACTGTGGTAAATAAAGGTAAAAAGTTACTATTCACCAAAAATTATTTTCATCTCATTGAACCACATTTTACTTCTTGATATTAACCGTGTCTCTCGGATTTTTGAAATTCCATTCACATAAGTGGTAAAATTAAGTTTTATGAAAAAATTCAGTTTTTTAACTACCACTTAGTAGTTTCACTATTCATCAAAAATTGATGGTTTTCAGAACAATGCCAAAATTTCACCCTAAGCTATAATTGATATTCTGAATTCAAAAATGATGTCTATTTTACAAAATTACAAACATATAAGTTTCATTAATTAATTTTATGATTAATTCCCATTGTCACAACAAATAGCATGTTTTTAAGAAACAATATATATCAAAAGATTGAAAATTGTTTATGCCCAATTTCAAAGTGAAATTAATTTAATGGACACCATTGGATAAAATGGTAAAAATATATTCTAATTATACTTTAAAACCACTCAATAATATAATTTATCACTACAAATTATTTTGATTAAAAAAGTTGTTTTTAAGTATTTTTCACTATTCATAAAAATTGGAAGTTCTCAGAAAAATACCAAAAATTCATCTTAGGATAATTTCGATATTCCGAATCCAAAAATGAAGTCCATTTTGAAATATAAAATATATATAATTTCAAAAATTAGGTATTACTATTCATAACGGCTATTTTGATTGGTTGTGGTGTGTTAGAACTCAATGTTGCATACAACACACACTATCGCATTATTCAATGAGAAGCGTACCGTAGAAGCTTGGGGTGTTACATTCTCCCCTCCTTCAAATAATTTCATCTTCAAAATTTCTAGAATATTATCGCATGAAAAGACTCAGGTTGTTATTCATCATAATTTCCTCGTGTTCCCACGTTGCCTCTTCCATCTTATGGTTTCTCCACAAAACTTTTACCAGACGCGTCGTCCGGTTTCTCAGTACTTGTTCTCTCGTATCAAGAATCTTGACGGGCTCTTCGTAATAAGACAGATCGAGTTCCAGTTATAATTCATCATAGGTGAGTACATGCGTTGGGTCGGGCATGTATTTCCACAATAGAGATATGTGGAACCCATCGTGAACTTTGGAGAGACTTGGCGGCATTGCCAATCGGTAAGCTACAGCCCCAATTCGTTCTAGAATTTTTAAAGGTTCGATGTACCTGGGACTCAATTTACCTTTCTTACCAAAATGTATGACTCCCTTCCATGGAGATACCATCAGGAAAACATGATCACTGAATTGAAATTCCAAATCCTTCCTTCGATTATCGGCATAGCTCTTCTGCATACTTTGAGCTGTTTTGATGTGATTTTGGATTACCTTCACCTTTTCCATCGTTTCCTCTACCAGTTCTGGACCTACAAGTTTTCTTTCACCAACGCCATCCCAAAAAGTTGGTGTGCGACATCTCTTTCCGTATAACGCTTCATATGGTGCCATCTGAATACTCGAATGGAAGCTATTATTAGAGGAAATTTCTACCATAGGTAAATATTGATCCCACATACCCTAAAAGTCAAGTGAGAAAGATCTCAACATGTCTTATAAGGTTTGAATAGTTCATTCTGATTGTCCATCCATTTGAGGGTGGTATGCAGTGCTCAAATGAAGTTCAGTATCTAGGTATTTCTGAATACTCTTCCATAATCTTGAAGTAAAATGTGGATCACGATCAGAAACAATCGATAGGGGTACTCCATGAAGTCTCACAACTTTATTAATATATAGTCTTTCTAGACGTTCCAGTGGTAGATCTTCTCTTATAGCATGAAAATGTGCTGACTTGGTAATACGATCAACAATAACCCATATTTCATCATTCCTTCTAGGAGTCTTCGGTAGCCCCATGACAAAGTCCATCATAATATTGTCTCATTTCCACTCCGGTATGGGAAGAGGTTGCATGACTCCTCCAGGCTGTTGCCTTCCTGCTTTCACTTTTTGAAAAACCATACATCTTGACACAAAATCAGCAATCTCCCTCTTCATGTTGTCCCACCAAAAACTTTCCTTCAAATCTCTATACATTTTGGTGCTCCCAGGGTGTATAGAGAAATTGGAACTATGAGCATCATCCAGCAATTATTTTTTTAGATCAGGTATATCAGGAACACAAAGTCTCTTCCCGAATTTCAAAATTCCATCTTCATACACAAAGTATCTCAATATACCATCATTCAAAACTTTAATATTCTTTTGAAATTCTCCATCATCGGTCTGAGAACTCTTAATCGTTTCTAGTAAAGATGGTTTGGAAACCATTTTGAAAAAAGCATTGATGTTTCACCTTCCCTGGTTATTCCCATGTCCATCTTCACTAGATCCATGAAAATTGGATCCCTTTCAATTATCACATTGTTCAAAACTCCATGGTCTTTTCTGCTCAAAGCATCTGCCACCTTTTTTTCTTTCCTCGGGTTGTAGTGTATCGTACAATCATAATCCTTGAGTAATTCAATCCATCCCCTTTTCCTCATGTTGAGTTCTTTTTGTGAGAAAATATACTTCAAACTCTTGTGATCAGTATAAATCTCACATTTTTCACCATAGAGGTAGTGCCTCCATATCTTCAAAGAAAAGATCACAGCTGCTAACTCGAGACCATGAGTAGGATAGTTTTGTTCATGAATTTTCAACTGTCATGATGCATAGGCAATAACCCTATCATTCTGCATAAGGACACAACCAAGTCATTTCTTCGATGCATCACTATAAATAACGAACCCATCATTCCCCGATGGTAGAGTCAATATAAGAGCATTGACTAATTTTCTCTTCAGTTCTTCAAAACATTCTTTACACTCTTTTGTCCAAAAAAATTTAACCCCTTTACGTTTGAGCTTCGTTAATGGGTTAGCCAATTGGGAAAACTTCTGGACGAAACGTCGATAATAACCTGCCAAACCAATAAAACTATGTACCTCAGTTATACTCATAGGTTTTGTCCATTATTGGATTGCCTTGGTCTTAGAAGGATCAACAACGATTCCATCTTTAGAGACAATATGTCCATGAAAAGAAATATCATGAAACCAGAATTCACACTTGCTAAACTTCCCATATAATTCATGTCTTTTCATAGTCTTCAGGATAATGCACAAGTGATTTTCATGATCTTAGTAGATTTTGGATTATACCAAGATATCATCAATAAATACTACCACAAATTCATCAAGATATTCCTTGAAAACTCTATTCATCAGATCCATGAATAAAGAGGGTGCATTAGTCAATCCAAAAGGCATTACTGTAAACTCATAATGCCCACACCTAGTTCAAAATGCTGTCTTTGGAATGTCTTCCTTCTTCACACACAACTGATGGTATCCAGATCGAAGGTCAATCTTTGAAAAGTAATGATCTCCTTGCATTTGGTCAAATAAATCATCAATCCGAGGTAGGGGATACTTGTTCTTTTTTGTTATAGCATTGATCTCCCTATAGTTGATACATAACCTCATAGATCCATCCTTCTTTTTAACAAAAAGAACAGGGGCTCCCCATGGAGAAACACTAGGGCGAATAAATCCCTTATTACTCAATTCCTCTAGTTGTTTCTTTAGTTCATCTAATTCTACTGTGGCCATTCTATAAGGGGTCTTCGATATAGGCCTTGATCGAGGAATTAAATCAATGGAAAACTCAACTTCTCGTTCTGGAGGATGTCCAGGTAAATCTTTCGGAACTACATCTACATATTCATTCACAACAGGTACATCTTCTATTTGAACATTCCTTTCCTCACCCACAGTTATTTCATTCTCTTCCTCCCCAATAATTGAATTTAGTTGAGCTACTGGGGGTGGATCTAGATAAGAATTAGGTGGTGACGATTCTGCTCTAAAGATAAGGTTTTCCTTATCATCATCATCAAGAATCATAACCTCTTTCTTCTTACAATAAATCTTCGCATAATAGTCTAAAATCCAATCCACACTGAGGATTATATCAAAATCAATCATAGGTATGACGATGAGATCAGCAGATAAAGAACATTAATGCGCTCTAATTGGGACTGATTCACAAAACTTTGTTGCAATGATACTTTCCTTAGGAGTTTTAACTGACAACTCCCTTGTTAAATTAAATTGGAAATATCTAATTTTCATAGTAAACTGGGAAGATATGAAACAATGCGATGATCTAGAATCAAATAATGCATTTTCTAAACTTGAGGAAACCATTAAATTACCTGCCACCACGTCTTTCGGAGCTTCTACCTCATCAGTAGTGATAGCATAAGCTTCGCCTTGATCCCTTGGCCTTTTCTGAGGTAAGTTCTCCTGACACTAAGGACATTCATTTGCATAATGCCCCATCTCCCTGCAATTGTATCACTGAACATTGGTAGCTTCCTTCTTCCCCTTGCAATCACGTGCTTGGTGGCCTTTTTCGCCACACTTGTAACAGACTCTCGTTCCCTTCAAGAAAGTACCAGGGTTTTTCTTACCACATTTACCACAGGATGGATATTCAACCTTTCCCTTCTTCCCATTATTTCCATTCCCAAATTGATCAGCAGGTCTCTTCTTCTCTTTCTTTGCATTAAAGTCATAATACTTAGAGAATTTTTTTCGGTCTTGATAGCACATGAGACAATGTCTTCGTACGATGAGAAGGATTGTGAGACTAAATCTCGACAGAGAAATGGTTTTAACCCATCAAATAAATGATCAATCTTACTTCTTGGGTTACTTATATAATCTCCAGCATACCTTGCTAACCTCGTAAAGTTAGCCTCATACATTGTGACATTCTCATCCTCCTTTTGTCTCAGACTCAGAAATTGCCTTTCCATATCTGCTCGATGGTCACGAGGAAAGTATTTTTCTAAAAACAGATCTTTGAACTCCCTCCATTCCATATTTGATACTTCATCATCTTCCTTCATGTTTTGAATCAATGACCACCATTGATCAGCATCTCCAGTGAGTCGGTAAACTGGCATGATAACTTTTTCCCTTTCACTACTCCCCAAAGCATGAAATATTTTCTCTAGGGAAAATATCCATTGCTCAGCTACTAAGGGATTTGTACTCCCATTGAACGTTGGTGGTTGTTGCCTCATGAAGAGATCTAACATTGATCCTCCATGCTGCAGATCAGGGTGCTTCATACGGGTAAGGTTATTATTCATAACCTGAGTAAGTTGTCCCAGTATGGTGATTAGCTGATCGGCACCAGTTTCATCACCAGCTCCACTATAATTATCTTGAGCAGGAAGGAAATCCCTACATGGAGTGCGTCCATTGATATAGTTTCCATTTCTTCCACTATGCGCCATTTCTAAACAATGGCATAAACTAGATCAGTTTATGAATCAAAATACATAATCCCATACTTATGAAACACTTAACATAAATTGAACTATTTATAGATATAATCCATAATCATAAAAATGTTTTCTATGAGTAAGTCTATACTCATAAACCCTTCATAATGATTTGTAAAAAAAATGAGAGTTATCCTAAGAATATCCCCCGGGAGTGTCGTAACCAAGAGTGCAGCAAGGCCCGTTGTCGTGCACCAGTTCCCGTTCGAGTCTATCTCAAAGTGGTGTTTTCGGGTTTTACCCCTAGGTACATCTGTTCCAGAGCCGCCTCTACTTGCTCGTATCCAGATAGGGATGTATTGCTCGGAAAACTCACAAAATCTCTACAATACCAAAATTCTAGGAAGTTCTACTATACTAATCCTCAAAGTCCATCTTAAATCTATGTGCCATAATCAGAGTTTATCTAAATCTAGCTTCCAAGGTTTGTACTAAAGTTCCTATGATACCAAATGTAATGCCCCGACCCTAGTTACCTAGAGTCGGTGCATTAATACATAACATTGGCATGATCACAAGAAAGATCAAATCTCGAAAGATCGATTGGATTAGTATCCTTAGAAACACTAGATATATTCATAAAGTTTTACATTACATCATAAAAATGAAAACTACAACAATATAGTCTCCATATTCCACACTCATATCCCCATATACTATCCCTGCAGGTCATTCATAAATTACTTCTTCACATCCTGGGAAAAATAAAACATAGAAAAGGGGTGATCTCAAATTCCCAGTAAGGATAACAATATAGCAGAAACTTTCATAAATAAGAATAAACATTTAAGGCAGTGTATAACTAAAACAAAAGCCTTTTAAAATTGAACTTCAACATAGTATGACAAAAGTAAAATTAAATAATTCTATTTACTTATTCACATGGATATTCTACTAATCGAATAATCACATGAAATATAAATAACCACTTTCATAATGATGGAATTCCTAATGCCATACTATCATAACCACATAGCCAAGGCCTCGTGCCAAGACTACAAATAAGACATTTCCAAGGCCTTGTGCCAAGACACTAGATTGTCTCATGAGACCTACCGATGCATCGAGGAGCTATAGCGGGCTCCACCCATCAGATATTAAGTCCAATGCATTCCCATATGAAAAGGTTTAAACATAACATAAACATTCATATTAAAAATAGCATACGAAATGTAAATACTTCATCCATAAACCATGAAAATAACATATCCATAGTCAAACATATCACAAAACCTTCAATACAATTTGGAAGTTTTGTTTCATAATAAATCATCTCCAAATAAGCTTAAAATCCATCAAAGGATGTTGACATAGATGAAATGAAAACTCTTTTTAGAGAAATATCTCTTTTTATTTTGAAATAATTTACGAGTCATATAAAATGAAACATTTTCTTTGAAAGTATTCATATAATCTTGTAAGGGAAGCTTCGATGATTTTATAACGGCGGAAAATAACCGCACCCGCCGTATAATTTAAAAAAACATTCTTACCTTAATTCTGTCGAAAAGGATAAAAAGCACCTTGTTTGGAAAACGACGGAAAGATTCCTTTATAAAACTCTTATAAAAAGTCAAACAAGGGTATAAATTACTTTAACCCATAATATTTTAAATATTAAAAATGTTTTGAAATAAATTTTTATGAAACATGGATGTGGATGATAAAGAGATCCCAGTAGATTATTACATATAAACAACCTCGGATAATGAAGAGATTGTGAAATAAACCCTTACCTTGTACTTTTCCTTGGATGGGGTAGGTTAATCTCCTGTATAATGGTAAAATAATTGTTATTAAATTATACAATAATCATATACATTAATATGATATCATATATGATCTTTTAACATTGATTTGTTAATAATATCTTAGTATTATTATTGTTTCGGGTGTTAACTTACTCATTTTTTATTTTATATGTTTTGTTATGTAAGCTATGTTTGTCATGGATAGGTTGTATCTTAATCATATCCAGAATGATATCAAGTCCTTAGATACTATTATTAATCCTCAAATGAGAATTATACTTGAATGGATATGATGGAGAATGAATCTCATCGCGTTCGTGGAGACGGTAGTCCGTACGTACGCACGAGCGACAATATCATTCTTTTTATATTAAAATAATATATAATTGAATGTTATATCATATATAAATAATCACTATCATGTTACATTTATTATTTACATGAATTAAACATCATTATTATACCTATCCAAATAATAATTTATTGAATAACAATTACACCACGACGTGGAGACGGTAAGCCGTACGTACAAACGTATGGTGACATGTTATTCAATGGATGGATAGAATACTGAATATGGTTGTACCATTTTTATAATAACATCAAAGTATATATATGATACTATAGTGATGGAATTTGGGAGAGTATTTGGGAAAATTTTTGCCGAACCAAAAGGCTTTGAAGGTGTGAATTAATGAGAATGGGGAGTGCCCTTTTATAAGAGGGGTGAGGGGAACCTTTGGAAAAGCTAGAAATATTATTTTATAATAAATTCATATTCGGTTTCTAATGGATAAAAAGTTGATTATTCAAAGGTTAAGGTTGGGATAGGTCTAAAACCATTCATCCAATATAATTTAGACAGTTTTGGGTTACTATATTAACCTTATCTTTTAGTTTTAACTCTTAGTTAATTAGTTTGACATTTACCATGTCACTTTGTATTTTTATATTATATAGTTAATAAACTTACTATATACATCCAAGAGACCCCTAAGTGTTCCATTAATGATACAAACATCATTATATAAGACTCTTGGCCTAACCTTAGATTTTTAGGAATTTAATATCAATTAATAATAAAATATTTGTTTTAAAAACTCTTTTATATCAATTTTGACACTATTCAATAATTAATTTTTTTGAAACTCATAACAGAATTATTACTTCCAAAAAAGTTAATTAAATCTTTCCTAATATGTCATATCAACCTATAAAATTAGTTTAATTCAATAAAAGTCTCATATTATATTTATTTGGGTATTTATAATATCAATTATTTTAATTTTTCACTATTATGGTAATTACTGCATCATCATTGTGTCATAAATAAATTAAATTATTTAAAGTCTAAAAATTATAAATAAAATATCATTATGTATGAAATCGTATTATCTTTCTAATGAATATTTACAATCAAATTTATCTTATGTATAACCCTATATTAAAGATATTTTAGTAAATAAACTTTGATTTTAACTCTTTTAACTCTTCATTGAATTAAATAATAATAAATGTCCTAATCTAATCCAAGTGGACCTAAATGATAATATTTTATTCCTAAGGTTGTTTTTGGTCTAGATACACTTGTCCAATAGAATTAGGACATGTGTTTGGGTAATATTAATATCATTTTTACCCTTAATTACCCTATTTACTTTTAACTGTGGTAAATAAAAGTAAAAAGTTACTATTCACCTAAAATTATTTTCATCTCATTGAATCAAATTTTACTTCTTGATATTAACCGTGTGTCTCTAATTTTTGAAATTCCATTCACAAAAGCGGTAAAATTAAGTTTCATGAAAAAATTCAGTTTTTTAACTCCCACTTAGTAGTTTCACTATTCATCAAAATTGAAGTTTTTTAGAACAATGCCAAAATTTCACCCTAAGCTATAATTGATATTCCAAATTCAAAAATGATGTATATTTTACAAAATTCCAAACATATAAGTTTCATTAATTAATTTTATGATTAATTCCCGTTGTCACAACAAATAGCGTGTTTTTAAGAAACAATATATATCAAAAGATTGACAATTGTTTATGCCCAATTTCAAAGTGAAATTAATTCTAATGGACACCATTGGATAAAATGGTAAAAATATATTCTAATTATACTTTAAAACCACTAAATAATATAATTTATCACTATAAATTATTTTGATTAAAAATTTGTTTTTAGGTATTTTTCACTATTCATAAAATTTGGAAGTTCTCAGAAAAATACCAAAAATTCATATTAGGATAATTTCGATATTTTGAATCCAAAAATGAAGTCCATTTTGAAATATAAAATATATATAATTTCAAAAGGTAGGTATTACTATTCATAATGGCTATTTCGATTGGTTGTGGTGTGTTAGAACTCGATGTTGCGTACAACACACGCTATCACATTATTCAACGAGAAGTGTACCGTAGAAGCTTCGGGTGTTACAAACCAGGATCAGGTGATCCCAGAACCTCCTCCCCCTGTGCGATATCGTAATTTCCGGCTTATGGAAACGGTGTTACATCATACGTGTCTCTTCCACCGGGCTGTAATCAACCGACTCAGGCCGACGCGTCACCACTGCTTTGATGTCAACAAACGTGGTCCCTTAGGCCGAAGGACAAATGGGATAGGATCGCTTGCCTTCATTGCTATGGTCTCAGTGGCGTATGGGTCTCCTAATATGATGAGCACTACTGCCCAAGCCGTCACCAGCTGCCCGTCAGGGTTTGATAGCTTAGAAGCAGCTCCCCTTGTGGAAAATCCCTCCACGGGTGGAAAGGAAGACCTGGAGGATGCTCCCCCCGCCTTTGAGGAAGGTGTCTCTACCACGATTGATGAATTGTTATAGGTGAACCTTGGGAGTGAGGCAGATCAGAGACCCACATTGATCAATGCATCAATGTCCCCCGAGGAGCAGCAGTAGTACGTAGACTTTCTCAAACAACACCGTGATGTGTTTGCCTGGAGTTACGGCGAGATGCCAGGACTAGAACCTCAAGTAGTTGTTCACCGCCCAGGACTCCCGTCAAACCATCGTGGGTTTAAGCAGCCTCCCAGAAAGATGCATCCTTCTCACGGTGCCATGGTTGTGTCCAAGGTTGATAAGCTTATCAAATCCAACTTCGTTAAAGAAGTCCAGTACCCCAAGTGGCTTTCCAACATTGTGCCAGTCAGGAAAAAGAACAGTCAGATCAGAGTCTGCATCGACTTCCATGATCTCAATCGCCACTGCCCAAAGGATGATTTTCCCCTTCCGGTGACCGAGTTATTGGTTGATGCCACTGCCGGGTTCCAATCCCTCTCTTTCATGGATGGGTATTCCGGGTACAACCAGAACCGGATGGCCCCCGAGGAAGAGGAGTCCACTGCCTTCAGGGATCCCAAAGGTACATTTTGTTACCAGGTTATGCCCTTCGACCTGAAAAATGCAGGTGCCACTTATCAGCAGTCCATGCATCGCATATTCAATCCGATTCTCAGGATGTTAGTGGAATGCTACGTGGATGATCTAGTGGAAAAATCTCGCCAGTACCAGGACCATCTCAAATACCTTGAGAAAGTGTTCGGTTTCCTCTGTTCCCACCACCTGAAGATGAACCCATTAAAGTGTGCCTTCGGGGTCACCTCTGGGAAGTTTCATGGCATTATTTTTAGATACCAGGGCATTGAGATCGACCCAGAGAAGATCAAGGCCATCAGCCAAATTCCTCCCCCGAGCAAAATTCGAGAACTTCACAGTCTCCAAAGCCACTTAGCCTATATACGCCGATTCATCATGAATTTGGCCGGAAAGTGTAATCCATTTTCCCGGATCATGAAGAAAGGTGTCGCCTACGAATGGGTTGAAGAGGGTCAGACCGCCTTTGAGGAAATCAAGCAGTATCTTCTCCAACCACCGGTTCTGATGCCACTCGTCTCTGGAAAGATGTTGGTCCTTTACATGACCACCCAGGAACGATCCCTCGGTGCAGTTCTCACCCAGAAGAATAACGAGGGTACAGAGAATAGTCTCTACTATCTCAGCTGCATGCTTCTCAATACGGAGATCAGATACTCCCCTATCGAAAAGAGTTGTCTGGTGCTCGTGTTTGCTGTACAGAAGTTGCGGCATTACCTACAGCACCATGAGGTACAGTTGGTCTCTCGGGTAGACCCACTTACGTACATCCTGAACCGCCCCATGTTGACCGGCCGACTAGCGTGGTGGGTGGTGATCCTCCAGTAGTTCAACATCAGTTTTATGCCTCAGAAGGCCATCAAGGGACAGGCATTGGAAGACTTCTTAGCTGCTCATCCAACCTCCGCAGATCAATCCCTAGACCTAGATTTTCCTGATGAGACAATCCTCTCAGTCGATCATGTCGTCTCATGCTGGAAAATGCACTTCGACGGTGCCTCACGAAGCCCCACTGGTAGGAGGCTCAACGATCCTAAGCTCAACCGAGTGGGTCTGGGTATCATCTTCATCACCCCGGTGCAAACCATCCTTCCATACTCGTTTTTGTTGTCAGAAGCTTGTACCAACAATGAGGCAGAGTACCAGGCTCTCATCACCAGCCTTTAGTTGGCCCTTGAGATCGATGTGCCCCATCTACATGTGAAAGGAGATTCTGAGCTGGTCATCAAGAAAGTCAGTGGCAACTATGTCGTCAGAAATCCGGAGCTTGTGCCATTGCTGGAGTGCACCCTCCATCTAATGGCCTATTTCCCTTATCGAACAGAGGTTACCCATGTCCCTCAGTCATAGAATGGTCAAGTAGACGCTTTGGCTGGCTTATCTGCATCGCTCGCAGAACCCGAGCAGGATGATTTGATCATACATGTGGAAAATCAGAGATTCGTTGCCCCTGTCACCCCAGAGGACTATGACGGGCTGTGGGTAAGTCATCTCACCACCGGACCTTCTACGTCAGGGTTCCCAGGTTTTTCAGACGCAGTGGTTGAGTCCACTCCCGACTGGAGGGAACCTTTTTTCGAGTATCTCCAAAATGGTTGCCTCCCCGACGATCAGGCCTAGCGCAAGCGAATCCGGTGCCTTGCACTACAATTTACCCTCCAGAGCGGTCCCAGTCTTGAGCAGATCCTCTATAAGTGGAGCTTCGATGGTGTTCTCCTCCGTTTCATTCAAGGAGTTGAGATTTCTCAGGTTATGCAAGAGGTTCACTCCAGTTCCTGTGGTGCCCACCAAGCTGGGCCAAAGATTTCCAATCAAATCTAGAGGTTGGGGTACTTTTGGCCCTCTATGATCCATGATTGTATTGAGTTTTTCAATAGATGCCACGCATGCCAAGTTCACGCTAATTTCTTGCATCGGCCACCAGAGACTCTCCACTCCACCAAGTATTCTTGGAAATTTGCGGTGTTGGTACTCGATGTCGTGGGACCATATCCACCAGCAACATCCCACCAGTGTAGGTTCATCTTAACTGCTAAAAATTTATTCTCCAAGTGGGCAGAGGAAGTTCCACTCAAGGAGGTCAAGGCACGTTCCATCGTCGACTTTGTGAGCTCCAATATCATCCATCGGTTTTGGGTCCCTCACGATGTCCTCACCAATAACGGCACCGTATTCCAGGTGTCTGAGCTGAATAATTTGTATTCCAAGTACAATATCCGTTCGAACCATACCTCTTGCTATCATGCATAGTCAAATGGACAGATCGAGGTGTTCAACAGAACCCTCTCTAACATTCTGCAAAAGATGGTTGGTCAGAACAGGAAAAGATGGCCAGAAAATCTCCCCAACGCCCTCTGGGCTTATCGGACAACGACTCGCAATTCCACTCAAGTGACCCCATATTCCCTTGTGTATGGGGCTGAGGCCTTCCTACCCGTTGAGATCCAGCTGCCATCGTTACGCACTGCAATCTATGACCATCAGGAGCCAGATAAGGTGGCTGAAATCCATCTAGCTGAATTGGAAGCACTGGACGAGAATAGGCTTTGTGCCCTGCACAATTTGGAAAGACATTAGAATAAGATAGCCAGAGCCTTCAACAAGAAGGTTCGCCTTCGCTGTTTTCTGCAGGGCGACCTAGTGTTGTCCCTTCGGGCACCATTGATCCCCGGTAGGAAGCCGCCCAAGCTAGAGCCCAAATGGGAAGGACCTTACGACATCCATAAGGTTTACCTCAATGGAGCATACTCCTTGGTGACCACAGATGGTGAGCGCATAACTCCTCCCACCAACGCCAAGTTCCTCAAGTCGTACTTTGCCTAAGCGTCATTGGTCCGGCACGACCTTGAACCGTATGGTCCCGCACGACCATAAACTGCATGTTACGGTCCCACACGACCCTAAACTACATGTTATGGTCCCGCATGACCCTAAACTACATTTTATGGTCCCGCACGACCCTAAAATGCATGTTACAGTCCCGCATGACCCTAAACTGCATGTTATGGTCCCACACAACCCTAAACTGCATGTTACGGTCCCGCATAACTCTAAACTGCACCATCTTCCTGCAAGATGATAAACCAAAAAATGGTCTGAGCTCTATGACCTTAAGCTAAGATATCCCCCATCCTTACTGTAAGACGTTAAACTACAATCTGGTCAAGCCTCCCTGACTGAGGCACAGCCTCAGGCCCCTTGGCATCTTCGGGCCCCTGGTTCTCGTCCTTACTATAAGACGTTAAACTGCAATACGGTCAGGCCTCCCTGACCGAGGCTCAGCCTCAGTCCCCTTGGCCTTCGTTGACTTAGGCTCTCTTATGGGATTGTATGGTGTGGTTCAGGACACGTCCTCATTCACGTCGGTTTACCCACTGTACCGTACATATCCCCAAATGAGATGCATCTCTTCTAGCACGACATTAAATTGTACTTCAAGAATTACGTGCGGCTTGATTCCCATCCTCATGGGATACGTAGGAATGCTCAGACGTCCCGTCTTGAGCCCATCCCCGAGCTCTTCTCTTTCACTGTCCCCCCTGGGTATAGTTTTCTTGGAGGATCCTTGCATGAAGAGGAGTAGGCTTTATTATCCCCACTTATACAAGGATTATAAGGGTTGCACCATGTTCCCACTCTCTTTCTTCTATTCTCCCACTTTCTTTACCGTACGATGTTAAACTGCATGGACCCCAAGAACTACGTATGGATTGATTCCCATCCTAATGGGATATGTAGGAACGCCCAGACATTTTGTCTGTTGGACCATCCCAAATTCCAAAATATTTCCCTCGGGTCAAGACATATGGTAGGGTGCACACTTTTTTCCTAACTCACGTCGAGAAAGCCTCGACCCGGCTGCACGTCCCCCTTGGAGATGTTCGCCTCTTTCATGGATGG
Source organism: Viscum album (assembly GCA_963277665.1). Classification (NCBI taxonomy): domain Eukaryota; kingdom Viridiplantae; phylum Streptophyta; class Magnoliopsida; order Santalales; family Viscaceae; genus Viscum; species Viscum album. Next base: position 689,223,867 of record OY728150.1, read on the forward strand.
GTATAGCTATGCTCCACCCACTCCTTGGCTGGGATTCCATTACTTTCCTCACCCTGAGGGACCATCATGAATGGTCTGGATACCATTCCCAAGGGCTCTCCTACTGACACGGGCCAACGCCCCCAAGGGTTTCTGAGCAACAAGCCGATACAAGTCCCGTGTTGCAAATTTGGTCAATGGTCGACGCTCATTTTCTGCTCCCATATCAGGTCACCATAAGGATTATGTGCTTTAAACATGGTCAATAGTGTCCTGGATCTCAGGTCCACCCCAAGATGTCCCAAACATTGAGTGCAGTGATTCGTTCTGCCCCATCCTGAAGTGACAAACTTCCCTCCGGGTGGTGCCAGCGGTCGGGCCCACGGCCCAGACTCTCTTATAAGGGGCGTACGGTGTGGTGAAGGATTACGTCCTCATTTATGCCAGGTTAATTTCTATTCCGTGCACATCCCCAGATTAGGTACAGTTATCTATTTCCTCGTCCTCATGTAAGACGTTAAACTACAAACTGGTCGGGCCTTCCTGACTGATGCCTAACCTTAGTCCCCTTGGCCTTTCTGGGTCCTTGGCCCCTGTCCTTGCTGCAAGATATTAAACTGCAAGTTATTAAGGTCGTTGTGACCGAGGTCTAGCCTCAGGCCTCCCTCACTGAGGCCTAGCTTTAGGCCCCTTGGCCTTCTCAGGCCCTAGCCCAAGTTATTACTCGGAGTGTATGGTGTGGTGAGGGATTATGTTCAAATTCACGTCGATTTGTTCGCCATACCACACACCTCCTCCATCAAGGGGTTCCTATTCTTCGACCATCGTCCTAACTGCAAGATGTTAAACTACGAGTAGGCCAGGCCTTCCTGACCAGAACCCAACTATCAGGCCCCATGAACTTTTCAAGCCCCCTGGCCCAGGTGCTTTCCTACGAGATTGTGCAGAGTGGTGTGGGATTATCTCCTCGTTATTCTCTACACCACACACACCCTCGATAGGGTATCCTTCCCCCTAGGGATCTTCTAGAACTATGTGTGGCTTGATTCCCATCCTTATGGGATACGTAGGATCACCTGAATGTCAAAGCTTCGAGTCTAGCCCCACCTATCGAAAATCTCCATCCCACCTTGGCCCCTTGGCCTACCCTTTCTCCATGAGGGGAGTATATGTTGTGGCGTGGTATTATGTCCTCATTCATGACAGTCTTGTAATAACCACACCATGTACCTATCCCTCCTGAGCTGTTTCGTCAACCCTCTTCGACTGTTCCCCAATGTGGCTAGAGGTACTCTGGTTTATTACCTGGAATGTCGGACTTTACTCAGACACATCCACACCCGCTTTTCAGGCTTTGTGTATCCTTCCATCAGGGCTTCCATCATCTTTCACATTGGTAGGGACCCCCATGAATGGCCTGGATACCACGCCCAAGGGCTCTCCTACCGTTACGGGCCAATGACCCCGAGGGTTTCAGACAAAAAATTGAAAAAAAATCCCGTGTTGCGAATATGGTTAGCGGTTGATGCTCGTTTGTTGTTCCTACCTCTGGATAACACGATATGGAGACTATTTTCCACCACGGTTAAAAGTTATCATCTATCGCCACGCCAACCTCATTAATCCCAAAATGTCGGTTACATGATTCATGTCCTTCTCCGTTCTCATCGCGTCCAAGTGAAGTTTCAAAATTCTTGGTACTATTCCTCTGTGTACATCTGCGCATTGGGGGAACAAAGTCATGTCAAAGGTTTCCTTTGGGGCTCTTCACCAACTTCCCCTTGATGGGTGTTTCAGGTATTGCGGTAGGGATCCTCCCCCCTTGTTTCCCACACCGAGTTTAACTCACATGGGCTTAGGGATATGGTCGAGGTCTGCACTTACCTGGAAAGTTGTCATCCACCATTGGTCTGAGCTCTAAGACCATAAACTAAGATCTCCTCGGAACTACATTCAGCTTGATTCCCATCCTCATGGGATACGTAGGACCACCCGAATGTCTCGTTTTTGGGTCCAGCTCATTTGGGAGCTAGTATCTCCCCCATTACCTTTCACCTCTATGTGGGCCCCTCGGCCTAAGGTTCCTCTCTCGATACTGCGTACGGTATAATGTGGGATTATGTCCCCATTCACGTCGGTTATTCCGCACGACACCATACACATTCCCCACCTAGAATTGTCTCTGCTACGTCTGTGCTGCATGACGTTAAAATGCATGCTTGGTCCTATCACACGACCCTAAACTGTGACATTATCGTCCTGGCCGCACGACGAAAAAAGGAACAACATTGTGATGACCTCGTTGTAGAGGAAATCACGTTGGGTATTGTTCACTTGCCATGCCATTTGTCAACACCTATCATATATTGATTCTTGTGGCGACACCAGGTCATGCTACCCTAGGCCTGTCGCTTCACAAAAAAACCACTCACTTTAAAGGACAAACAAGATTTATCAAATTCCGCTTCTTTTAGTGCAAGGGACATGCCCACACTACCCTTTTTCCGTGGAACTGGTACCTTACCGTGCCACCTTTCAGAACTACGTATGGCTTGATTCTAATCCTCATGAGATACATAGGAGAACCTGGGTACTTCCCCGCAGGCCCAGCCTAACCTTCATGTTCGGTCCCTCGGCTCGTGAATTTCCCCAGAGAACACATGGTAAGTTGGGCTTAGGTCGCCATTCATTTCGGGTTTTGTAACCGCCTTTCTATGTGTCCCCTGCTCCCCTTACCCATTCATGGTCCGAGTTCTAAGACGTTAAACTAAGACTCTCTCAATAACTATGTGCAGCTTGATACCCATCCTCATGGGGTACGTAGGAACGATTTTGAATTTTTCTTTAGGCCCAGCTCAACTCTCGTTTATGGTCCCTCGACCTAAAACTGTCCAACAAGCACATGGTGGTCGGAACCCTCGGTTCCTATTCAGGTCAGGTGTCTGAGTTACCCCACCATGTGCCTCCTGTGTTTCCTCCCGCCCGTGGTCCCAATTCTACGACCCTAAACTAAGATCTTCCTATGAGAAAAGACTCTTCTCCCTCTATCTAATATGCCTCATTGTCGTATTCAGATGTGTTTTGACAGAGCCCGAAGTGTGGGATTTTCATGGGTATATTCCCCTCATCCCATGACCAAGCTTCGTGAGCTCGCTATTTGGATCCTCATTTTCTTCCACATCCAAAAGGACCCTCGGACGACATGGATGCTAGGCTTAAGGTCTCTCCATGGATACTGGACCTAAGGGCCCTCCAATCATTTCGAGCCCACATCCCTACGGATCTCTGACAATATTTGTGACATGGTTTTATGTTTCGAACATGGTCAATAGTCAACCCTCATTTGTCTGGCCCCATTCTAGGCTAACGTGATATGGGTGCTGTGTTTCCACCATGGCTAACAGTTATCCTCTATCGTCATGTCGCCTTCATTTTGATCCAAATATCGGGCGTCATGATTCACACATTTCCACTCCCTCATGTTCAAGTGGGATTACGACACACTCGGCTCTATCTCTTCACGCATCTAGGTTTTCCACATGGTCGTGTTGGTGTTAAGGGACCGGTATTCACCGAGCATTCCCTCACCCTAAACTGCCCCCTTTCTGTGTCGGGAAAGTCCCACCACTACATATTGTTTCCCACACCGAGCATAACTCACGTGGGGTTAGTAGTTGTGGCAGGATGTGTACCAACACGTCCCGGCTTCTCATCATCCTGCATGTTGTTAAACTGCACTTTCAGAAATACGTATGGCTTGATTCCCATCCTCATGGGATACGTATAGATTCCCTAGTATTTTGCCTATGGTCCAGCCCATAGGAATCATTTATCCTATTCTTCCCCTTTCCGCCCCCTGGCCGGATCCCTCGTAGAGGACCATGTAACTATGATTCTACCCTGAACAAGTTCAGGATTCCCGAAGATCCCATTGGGAGGCAACATACCCCCTCGCCAGAGAGGCTCTGTCCCAAAGAAGGAAGGATTTGCAATCAAACTGATGCACTCATCTGGCGTACACCCACCACGGAGGTGTAGTTACATGAGTGTTGGATTCTATTCGGACAAACCATCACTCCATATTCCATGCTTTGCATGCCCCTTATTCTGACCCTCATCCCCTTTCATGTCTGAAGGGACCCCTAACGGCCCGGTCTCAGGCCGCATCGTCTCACCTACCGTCCTGGGCTAACATTCCGGAAGACTAGTCATGTTTGGAAGGACCCCCTAACAGTATGGGTGCTAGACCTAGGGTCCACCTACTGTCCTGGGCCAACGTCCTGAAGGATTGATCAACAACATTTGCGACATAGTCCCATGTTTCGAACATGGTCAATGGTCGACCCTCATTTGTTTTCCCTATATCAGGCTAACAAAGTAAGGATATCGTTTCTCCATCATGGTTAACGGTTGTCCCTTATTGTCACGCCATCCCATAGTGTTCTGAATCTTGGGTATCGTGATCCACACTTCCCATTTCCATCTGCTCAGACTAATTTCAGCGCCCCTGGCATTGCACCGTTCGTGCATAATAGCACGCTAAAGAAACGGTAATTCGGCTGTTTTGAGAACCTCTTTCTCCGACCAGGCCTCTCCCATCATCCAGAAATCCGGACTGGTTATCCAAATCTCGGATGCCCGAAGCTTGTTTTCCACTCCCATGTTGGGTGGGATGATGAGGCAACTATCTCCTATTTCTCACATCAGGCTTGACCCACATGACCTTGGGGAATTGTCACCGGACGTCCCGCAAACATTGTAGGGATGTAATGAACCGATGAAAACAGTGGAAATCATGCATGCTACGCCATTCAAAAGAAGAAAAATTGAAGCGTGAAAGTACCATTAAAAGGTTTGTAATTTGTTATAGTACCCGGGGGTCGACTCCCCCCATGGACGAGTTGACCCAGTCAAAAGAGCGTTGCAGAACCGCCACCCTTCGGCTTGTGGCATCCAGGAATTGTTGCCGTTGACTCAGCTCCCGCTCCTCCTCAGCAGCAGCGAGGTGCAGTTCGTCAGCCTTGGCCTTGGCCCCCTCTATACCAGCCTGAATGGAATCCATCATTCTAGAATCCTTCATCATATTCTCTTCTTCCTCTTCCATATGAGCCTTCAATCATGATATCAGCTCAGATTGTGTATTAAGAGAGGCTGAGTGCTCATTCGCCCGGGCCTGTAGCTATTGGACTTCACTTTCAGCCTCCTAGAGCTTCTTGTTGTTTGTCACCTTCCTTCACTGCCAGCCCACGCTGAGCCCACGATCATACTCCCGGATCTTATCGGCCCTGAGATCGTGGATTAGCACATGAGGACGTTGGGCATCCACTCCCCCAGTGCACATTTCGCACAGCTGTGAGCGAAGTATATCCATTTCGTTCAGCCACAGCGCTTGGGGGTGTCCTTGATGAAGTGCGTGATTAGATTCCATGATCGGTGGTAGACTATGCTACTGTCTTCTACGTCAGAGGATGTTTCATCCCATTCTACGCGATTGGCAGGCTCGTATGCAGGATACGCCCGCAAGAAGTCCTCGGCAGGATCTTCATCTGGCATTGAATCTTGCGCGACATCTTGCGCCGGAGCAGGCGTGATGGGACTTGGGTCGGCCGGTTGATCCTCTTCATCGGATTCCACCTCAATAACCTCGATCACTACCCTGATGGTGTCCCCACCAATGATGTTGTGTTTTGTAGCTCAGGGAGATGGGGGACTATCTCCACCATCACCGGAATTCCCCTAGGAGGGATGCCACCAGACATCCCGACCAGCCTTGCCACAACATCCCATGCCAGTCGGAGAACTGTACAACAGAGAGGGACATAAACATTAGTTGGCACAATCTACATGTGACAGCAATGAATCTAGTAGAGGAAACATACGAAGATCAAACTCTTGGTGTTGCTCTTGAGTCGATGCTGACGGGACCCTGGGGCGTGGCCCTCCATATAATGTTGGAAGGTCTGGAGATCCTGGAGGAGCCACCTCGGGTGCTCTGGCCCTACCATAAACAGAACTAGATGCAGCCATAGGTGTGGGTTCTGAAGGTCCTGCATCATCACCTGCCAAGGGGCGAGAGCGAGGCCTGCGTACATGTTCCTCATGCATGGTGAAAACATCGGTGAGAAATCCATGATGGACCGAGAACGTACCATAAGGAAAGAAGTTCAGAATTCTACCTCGAGATCCTCTGTAAAATCATCAGAATATGAGTCTTGGTCTCCGACTTCACCCTCCTCCAATGGGCTCCATCTGCCAGCCTCATCCTCCCGAGAGGAGTCCTCTGATTCTTCCGGCAGGGGGAAGCACTCCCTCAGATTGGCAGCTGACAACTATGGGGGAACCGTCCGATCCAGCAGTACCCTCACCTGGTCTGTCATTGGGCATGGGACACCACTGGAGTGAACATAGTCCTCCAGCTCGTCCAAGTATTGCTCCTCCTGCACCAGAGACGCCGTGAAACAAGCCCAGACTGGGCCTATGCCCGGTAACTCCATCCCAAGGCGATTCAAGTGCGCCCACATCTCGGGTGGACTGAGGAATTGCCGGTTGACATCCCAAATGTCCCAGGAATCCAAGAAGATGGCATCCACTGCCATGTCAATATGAAGCAACCTCTTCCATGAAGCTTGAGTGGATATCCTATGACATCCCCTCGGCGGCCACCCCTCCAGATGGCCCTACTCTTCTGGAATCACTGGATCTGCCGCTGCTGCCACACCCTCAGCCGGTGCGGGCCTTACCGCCATGGCAGCCCCGCCACCGCGAGAGGCCCTTTCTGCCCTCCGGCCCCAACCTCGGGATAGAGGAGGCCCGCCGTCACCAACTTGAACGGTTGGCTACCTCAGCATCTCCCCCAGATAAGCAGCCTCCCAGCTAATGGCATACTCCCTCACCTATCCGAAAGCGGTGATGGATGGAAGCAATGAAATTCTCATCTTCCTGTCTTCCCATGTGAACATGATCCACAACTGCCTCATCACACACGGGTTCTCCTCGTGACACACCTCCCAGTAGACCTACGGGGTCATCTGCTGGAGGCACTGGAACTCCCTCGCAAACGGATGCGGGGTGTATAGTTCAAAGAGCGGCTCACAATCCACTCGTCCCACCAAAAATCTGCCTCGAAAGGCCAGGGGATAAGCTCAATGCTCTTCTATCTCCTGCCCATCATCCGTGAGTACCCCCTTCAGCAATGGAAACGGGTGGAAGATGAACTCATCCGCCCTACACACCCGATTCAGCACCATCGGTACGGTTAGTTTGAATGGGAAGCTCCTGGACGCATTCAGAATGGAGGGGCGGAAGTTTGATCATGACAGCGAGATAGGGTTTGGATACTCATAAATCCCCCTGATGTGCGCTGCAATCCACCCATACAGAAGGTGTAAGGGCTCGCATATCCTTGGCGGCTTCTTGCCCTCGGTAACATGCCGCAACATCCTGTACAACTTGGCAAGCATTAGAATCCCTAGATTGACCCACTGTCCCATGGACAGGATAGACGCCATGATGAATGAGCTGGGCCACACCCCCATGCTGGTATCTCTCACCAGTAGGATCCAACCACAGATAAGGGCCACGATGAACACCTCCAGCCTAACTATCGGCTGCTGTTCAGTGCTGACACTGAAACCCCAAGTCTTCCATTGGTTGATCTCCAAGACCCGCCAATACGAGTGCTCCTTTCCCCTTTGATCCGCCTTCGGACAAGTTCGAGGCCTCGGAGGGAAATCTTGATTCTCTGGGAAGTTCAGGAACAACTGTAACCACTTCTTAAAGTGGACATACCTCACTGCTTCCTTGTCCTCTCTAGGGACCAGTGCCATCAACGCCAACCCCAGTCGCGGCATCTGCTCTGTATCCTCCAACACGCTCATGACGGGGAGGAACTCATCATACATGGCCCCCATGATCAGAACCCCCGAAATATGGTGGACATCCCATAGGCTGATGCCCACCTCCCCATGGTGCAGGTGAAAAGTATAGGTCCTAGACGACCATCTGCTCAGCAGCTCCGGCATCAGCTGTTTCGGTTGGTAAATGTGGAATTGGGAGGCCCATGCTACCTCATACAAACCAAATCTCCTCATCTCGGCACCAAACTCCTCGCATGAGGCACCTACCCAGTAATCCCATGCCCAGTCATTGGTGAAGTTGCCTCCCTGGCGCAGGTCCCACTCATCGGACCAACCCTTCGTCGAATCCTACAAAGCCGCCTTCAGCATGGTGTGGTACAGAGGAGGGGACGTCTCTGGTTGCAGTGGCTCCCTGCCAATATTGTTCACATGGTTGTAGAGACAGTCGGCAGTGACGGGCGTGAAGTCCTCCCGCGCATGACCATCGGCCACCCTGAACCACTGGCACTGGCATGACATGCTCTTGAACCAGCAAGCTGATTTGTCCCTACTCTCCTCTGGGATAAAGACATCATCCCTCAGCCTGAAGCCATACAAAGGCAGCTTCTTGCACTATGGGTAGTTCTTATGACTCTCTGATAGAAGTTCTATCAAATAATTATGGTCCGAGTGACTTCAGACCATCTCTCCAAGGCCCAGATAGTTATCCATCTCATCCCTCCGAGCGGTGTCTGCAAGCACCCCCAACACAGCTTCTCTATGGGACATTTCGATTTCGAAACTCAAAAAAATTTCAGGTCGGGTCGTGAAGGGCTCTCACGAAGCCCGGGCGCAAAACCATGCCACGGAGCCCGGCCTAGGCTGGAAAACAAAAGTTCTCTAGGTGCGGTCACGGAGTCGGAGACTCGCGGTTCACCGCGATGCTCGATTCGCGGAGAGCAGACACGGAGTACGCGGAGCTTCGTGAAGTCGAGAGCGCAAAAGGAAAAAAGTCACGAGAAGACAAAAGAGAGGTCAGCCCCCCCCCCCTCTATTTATAGGCAGTAACCCTGGAGCTTCATGGCGCATCCCACCCACGCGGAGCATCACGGCGCATCCGGACAGCACGGCCGCTGGCCGCCCCACGCGCCCTCTTCGTGAGGACGCATCATGAACCACCGATAATTTTGGAGATTTTCCCCCACAATTCGACCCTTCATCCCTTCGTGGCTCCAAGTCTGATGTGGGGAATTTGGTGGAGCCAAAATATTGGACGACAAAGGAAGAAGGAAAAGAAGCCCGTGTGCTGCCCCGCGAAGCACAGCCACAGAGTGCCCCCAGCAAACACGGCCGTCGCGAAGCCAAGGAGGCGGTAATGCTTCATGAACGGCCTGACGTTCGCGAGCCCTCCACGAATCTCCTGAGGCGGTAATTCTCCACTAACGGTCTGACATTTTTGAGCCCGCCACGAAGCTCCTAAGGCGGTAACGCTCTACGAACAGCCTAACATTCGCGAGCCCACCATGAAGGTCCTGATGCGGTAATGCTCCGTGACCGGCCTGATGTTCACGAGCCAGCTGTGAAGCTCCTGCCGCGCCTTCGCGCCATGTGAGCTCTGCTTCATGGCACCCCTTGCCTATAAATACTAGGATCCCCCTGAGTTTGAGCAGGAAAATCCGACCTTTCGTCTTCTCAGCTCCCGAATCGTGAAGCACCCTTCGCCCCCGGGAATCATGAGCTCTGCGAGGTACTTCTACTTCACGAGATGCCTTCTCCTTGTCACATCTTGAGCCCCTCTTCCGAGAGGGATTCCCTTCATGAAGCCTAAGGCATTCGCGAAGGAAGGGGATTCCCAAGAGAACCCGGGCAGCCGCGGAGTATTTATGCTTTGCGAAACACCCGTCTTGTACTAGTGATCCACATGCCAAGGTGGGGTCGATGTACATCATGAAGCACACTGCTTCACAACACCTTGCTTCGCGAGGAACCTCTGCTTCGCGAGGCAGTGCTCCGCGAATACTATTCCACTTCATGAAGCACCTCCCATTCACACCCCTGCCCCATGCTAAGGCCAAGGCACTCCACTTCACGAAGAATACTTCTTTTCTTGGCAATTCCTCTTCCCGTGCGACCCTCCAGGTTTTCATGATGTGATTTTAAATTCCCATGGACAACACTACCCATAGTGTTGCTTCGCCTAATGCTTCTTCGCATAGGCACGCTAACAGTTATTGCTTCTTCGCATAGCCACGCTAATGTGGAGCCCTCGATGGTTTGCTCCACGACCCCCCTTTACCAAGGCTTTTCCGGTACCTTCCCTTCCCCAAGGGGTAGAGGGTACCGGTTATGTAAGTCATAGGGATGAGGAGTAAACCCACCTCTTCCAAGCTGTAGGACGTTAAACTGTCAAGCACCTCGTCCTCAACACATGACGTTAAACTGTGATCAGACCTCGTGCCTTGCACGTAGGGTCCCCCTGGCTTGGACATTCTATACACCTGATCATCTCCACAGGAATGGATTATCCCTCACATGGGATGAGATCCTCCTTGTTGTAGTAGTGTATGTCCACTGGAGAAGGACAACCACCTTTGTGTAAGCCCCCCCCCCAGCCTCTCTTGCGGAAGGTTTCACCCATGCACCTCCGTACATTCCCACTGCCAAGACCAGTGGAGCCCCTTTCCCACTGCACTTTATTTCACTTCAAGCCTACATCCTAGAGTAAGTCCCAACACCATGGGATGCCTAACACATAAGCCCCTATTCGTTTCCCAGGGATGCATCCCTTGTGACGTGATCGTTAGGTCCCTACAACCTCTTGTTTCTCACACCGAGCATGACTCACATGAGCTTAGAGTGAGTGTCGACCCTGGCTCCCACCTAAATCGAACTACGGGGACATTGATCCATGTCAAGGCATGGTACGTAGGAATCCTCCACGAGGTTCAATCCCACCACTCGGTCGTTCCTTCACATCGAGTCACACCCCCATCCATCATGACATTAAACTGCACATCCATTTGAACTACGAGGTCTTTAATCCATGTCAAGGCATGGTACGTAGGAAGCCTCCATGAGGTTCAAGCCCACCGCCCGTCGTTTATTCACATCAGGGTTTATCCTTGTCCTGCATGACCTTAAACTGCATCCTAGTCCAGTGGTAAGCCATTGTGACCCCACCTGAACTATGTGGTCTTTGATCCGTGCTAAGGCATTGTACGTATGAAACCTCCACGAGGTTCATGCCCACCTGGACCCCTAGTCCCCTTCATGTCGGTCTTCCGGCGTCCAATATGAACTACGTGGACTTTGATCCATATTAAGGCATGGTACGTAGGAATCCTCCAAGAGGTTCAAGCCCCCCCCCCCCCCTCCACCAGTGGACCCCCGGGTTCACTTTCACATCGGTTTGGCAAAAAAACCTAACCTGAACTACGGGGTATTTGATCCATGCCAAGGCATGGTACGTAAGAAGCCTCCCTGAGGTTCAATCCCATCACCTATTGGTCATTCCGACCTCCTTCACGTCATTTCACCAACACTTGGGCAGCCTAGTGTATAAGCCCCACACCATCTGGACCAAGGTATATTTTCTTTCACATCGGTCCACTGACACCCTCCATTCATGCCCAAACAACGAGGGCTTTGATCCATATTAAGGTATGGTACGTAGGAAGCCTCCATGAGGTTCGATCCCATCACCCGGTCATTCCGACCCCATTCACATCGGTTCACCCCCGTCCCGCATGACGCTAAACTGTGTCCCACATCTCATCTGAACTACAAGAACTTTGATCCATGTCAAGGCATGGTACGTAGGAATCCTTCCTGAGGATCAATCCCAACTTTACTGTCTCCCTTGCAATGGTCCTATTTCACTCCCCCTCTACTTCATCCATCCACTCATCCATCATCCACCCTGATTCTTACCCGGGCCACCACATCCCGGTGAGATCATGCCACTCTACCCCCCTCCACAGTGTCTAGGAAGCCACCCACGAGCTGATCCCAACATCGACACCCCTTCAAGGGAAATTCAACAATCTGATCCACACTAGCTAGTGTTTTGATCAGGCCGATCTGTCTCTGCTGGATGTTAAACCTGCGGCATACCCTATGTTAAACATGGGAATATGATGAAAACATCAGATACATGCCTATGGAATATGATTCCCCGCGCTCGATGTGGGATGCCTCGGGCTTCCGCGCCCTCGAGAAGCCCTATGATAAGGGACAAAAGAAAAAAATGCCAATTCCCCAGTGTTCAGACATGCTAATGATGCCTCGACGTGACTACTCCCCCGAATGAAGGTTGCTGCCCTGACCGGACCCTTTGGAATGTCCTGACAGAAGCAGTATAATTAACTGGCGTCCATGAAAACATGGCACTGGGAAGAGTTTCCCGAACAACATATTAAATCTAGGAGGGAGACCCAGACTAGGTGACAAGTTCTGAGGAGGAATCCACATAAGTAAGAACGGACATTCCATCATCCCAGTTTCGATCAAGGAGAAAACGTACCTGAACAAGGAATGGATGTCTCCTGCCTTTGGAAAGCGGGAATGTGGTGCTACAGTTGTGCGTCCTCCACAGTCGGATGCGTGCGCCCTGGCGTAAAAGCATTGGAAACAGTTATGTTGAGAATCATTTGAGTCGTTGAGGAAATCAAGAGGTATGGTGGTAGAAGATTCATGATGAACTTTATTTCATGAATTCTTGTCATAGATTTGTGGGGCTATGGAAGGTCTCAGTTGATGAGTCCCTATTGAAGCACAATGATCAAGAGTTGATGAAACGCTGGTGGGAAATGAGTAATGATGAATTTAAATGGGTTTTTATATGTCTGAACAGTGATATGGGACATCATAGATGGATTGTAGTGAGGTGGAACAGACGATTGGGTTGAAATAGGTAGATTTATCCAGGATTGATGGATTCATTGAGTGTGGTTTAGAAGAGAAGAACACATTTGTTTTAAGCTAGAACCATGAAAGTTGTTCTTGAAGAGTAGTATAATGAAATTAATATAGTGGTATTTCTCCATCATCCATCATTATTTGGTTCCCTCACTATGAACTAGATATCAATAAATTTTTTGGGTATCATTCTCAAAAGTTGGGAGTGGGTGGAAATTGGTGTCACACTGCCACTCAGGTGAGAATGAGATAGTCATGTTAAATATTTAATATCAATAATAAATGGAACATTGGTACTGGAAGTTGTAAATTTCCCTAGTTATGTGATGGAAATGACACTCCTCTAGTGGGAGATTAATGTATCAGTCATAAACATATGACCCTTGTTTCGGAAGGGTCATGAGTGCGTAGAAATGACCACAGTTTAGTCATAGAGGCACTAAAATGAATGTGTGAATGTATTTTTATACATAATTGGATTCTTAAGGAAATTATAAATAGGAAATTTCATATAATGGTGGGTCAATACTAAGCATTGGATTGGGTATTGAGGAGTAATTAAACTGATATAAGGGTTTTAGGATCAAGGTTCTGTCAGTTTGAATGGAAAAACATGACGATGGTTTAGAAAGTTGAAGTTTTAACTATGGTATCTATCCTAGAGTCAGGTGTGGAATCTATAGATAATGTATGAGTGAGTATAGGATAGATCTGGCTAGGATATATCTATGACCAATTAAATTAATAATATGTTGATAGTGGGAAAACATTTGAGGCAATTCAACCAAGGATAATCCAACTTATAATTGAAAATGTATTTTTATGTGATATATTAAAAATAACATATATTTTTTATTATTTGAGATAAATGTTTCATTTTGTGAATTAGAAAAATCCTTCCAGCAAAATTTTTTATGTTTGGGGATTGTGTATGGATGACAGTTAATCAACGATTCTAGTTAAGAGTTTAGTAGCAAAGGTGGGTTCTAACATTTACTAGAATTCTCATGGATGTTTAGGTGCAGTGAGTTAGGGATGAAACCAGGTTTGTCATTATAGTGTGGGTTTGGAGTTCCAATAAGAAATTATTATGGTGAGTACACCAAAGAATCATAATTATTGGTTTTAAGATAAATCTTATTATAGGTATAACCATATTATTAATAGGTTTTTAGATTATAGTGCTATCGTGTTTCAGGATATTTGTGCTCAGGTAAGTGCAATATTAGTGTTTCGGTTTTTACGATTCGAGTTGGATCAGATCTTGGTGATTTAAGAACTCTAAATTATATGTTGTTATTTGGAGGTGTTTGGGGGTGTTCCAAATGATATGAGTTCATTTGGGTTGTTTTTTGATCAATGTAGGTTAGAAGATGTGAATGGATGACAACTGATACTTATCAGAGATGAGAAGTTTTTTTGTGGTATGTTGTAATACCTCATTCTCATATAAGAATTTGGATTTCAAGATATGTATTTAATATAAATTTGGTGGATGTTTTATATTTTCAAATTGATATCATAAATAAATTCTTAGAGGTTAAGAACCCCAGCTAGGTGTTTTTTGATAAGTAATGAGGTTTTAGAAGTATGCAGGAGCTAAATGGATCGTTGAGCAAGGTTCGGGGTGGCTTCTGCCAAATTCAGAAGAACACCAGCCATCTGGTGGCCTCCATCGCTATTCAAATAGGTATTTAAAAGGGAGATGTTACAATAATTCTCCCATAATATTTTAATTTCGAAGTCATATATTCCTCTCCAGTTTAGTTTACACAACCTCCAAAATCCCTCCATCCTTCCTCCTTTGAAAAAACTCAATATTGGGGTTTATTTTCAACGATATTTTCAGAAATTTGAGGTTATTATTATCCTCCAACAACATCCATTTATCTCCTCTATTACTATTTCGAATTTTAATTTCTCTTGTTTAGGGTTTTGTTAGATATTCCACCAAAGCATGGTGGAATCACCAGATTACTTTGGGACTGTTATTTAGCCATTGGTAGAGGATTTCCTTTAGTGGTTTTTCCTATGGTGGATTAATTTTTCACTAATGTCTGATAAAGTTGGGAATTTTTATTAATTTTTTTAATTAACCATTGAAAAATTGTTGTATCTTATGGATTTTTCTTGGATTGTGTTCAGGACAACATTGTGGGTTTTTTGAAAGTGTATGGATAGGTTCCAGTGTGATGAGAGAATCTAGTGGTTTTTTAATCTCTAATGACCTTTCTTAGTTTAGTTTTCAATTAATTATAATTAATTATATTTAATTATAGTATATTATGTGGGTTGTGTTATGATACAGTAATGAGAGCAAGGACTGGTTGGGTATGGAAAGGGCTTGGAGGACCTAGGTGGAAATTTTCAGGATATCGAAATCAATTTCATAAGATTCTTTAAAGTAAGTTATTCCATTAAATATAACTAATAATATCATTTTATTTTATTCATGTGGTGTGGTGTATGGTCACACTATCTTTACAGTTCATTGACCCAATTCTGATAGTATCTTGGAAAATGGTATATTCAAAATTGGGTGTTAGTAATGGAAATTAGAAATGGAAGGAATTTGGATATATTGTTTTAGAATTTTGGTTTAAAAATTACTTCCATTGAAATGGATTTTGGAAATGATTTTTTAAATGAATATGTGAGATTTTATTAATGAAGTGTGTTGATATTTTAGAAATGGTATATTTGAAATGGTGTTTTTGAAATCTTATTCAAAATGATACTATAAAATGGATTTGGTTATGGTATTTTAGAAAATGAAATTTGGGAAATGGTACTTGAAAATGGGTATTATATTAGGTGAATTTTTGTGGGTTCTAAAATGGAAATTTGGAATGGTTGGGATGACATGTGTTGTTATTTGGAATTGGTATTTTTGAAATGGTAATTGGATTTGGTTTTGATATGGAAACTGATTCTTTTTGTCTTGGTCGAAAAAACACCCATTAGTGTGTTTTATGTTACAATATTTTTGGATGATAAAACTCCCATAGGGGAGGTACACATTACTATTGTGGTTATTCCCTAAGCTGATAAAACTCTTATATGGGAGGTCATGTTACTATTTTTATTATTCCCCAAGATGAGAAAACTACCATAGGGGGGTTTGTGATACTCATTTTCATAATGAGGAAACTTCAGTCACTTATATGGTTAGAATAGTCCCAAAAACAAGCTCAGCAACACCCGGACACTTTCCAAAAAAGGTATGAATGACCACGGTCCCAAATATATGAGTGGATAATTATATATCTAAACATGAGTGTCATTATGAACTCAGGGCATTGATGGTTTCTAGTGGTTTTCTTAAAATCATTTTCAAACTGTTCAATTGCTTATATATTTTTAAGATATAGAACTTTTGAATGCACCTTATTCTAGAATAATTTTATTTCGGGACATCATTAGAGGTGTCCTATTGAGTTATACTAATAAACTAATTGGGATATCATGGGAATTTGGTACCCAAGTTGATATCACCATTCATGATTAGAAGAAAAAGTTTTAGGAAATTGATGATGTTGATGACTATTGATTGGTTTACCAGGTAAGAATTTGATGATGGGACTAGACCAGTCTCAAAACAAGTATGGTATGGTCTATTAGCCCCAACTTTATATTTATTATTTTAGTGTGATTTTTGTATGATACTAAAAATGGATATTTGATATGATATGTATGGAAAATTCATTTATTATTACATATGATGTCATATTTTTTTATCAACACTTTCCATAGTTGTGATATTTATCAAGATCTATATCAGATTTATTTTATTTACCCTATATAGCTCACTATGATAATGAAGAAATAATTTCTTCATGGTAACCTTAGAGGTCTTCACCACTAGTCAATAGCCTCTATCATCTGGGGATGCATGGTTGAGGTAAAGTTTTGACAACCGGTTCACATACCAACTAGTGGTATTGGGTGGTGGGTTTTCAAAGATATATATTTTAAAAGTATAGAAACTATGTTGTATGTAATTCACCAATGTAGTGTGAGACATGAATTTTATATTTTAATGAAATCGATCTTCTCATTATTAAATAATTTATTTATTGAATCCAATCCAATTCTCATATGTGTTAAATAAAAACTATATTTTATATGTAGTTTAATAAATAGGATTTTATCACATCTTCTACTCATAATAGATGAAGGATTCATGAAAAAATTCCCTTAATGATTTATTCTAATTAATTCTAACCCTTATATTTAATTAAGAATATTTGTATGAAGTAGGATATATAATGATCCCTTAGTTTAGCATGTCGCTATCTATTTTAGTGCTTCTAGGGTTTCTTCCCTATATATCAACATATCTACCAAGGTTTTTGGTTATTATATGGTCAGTAAGAGAAGTACAATATAAGATATGAGTATAATCATATCAATCTATCTTGGAGATTAGAATTGAACAAAATAAGTTTGAGTGCTTCAAGGATTCAAGTATGAGGATATTTTTTAAATTATTTGTTTTGAATATTTATTTTTAAAAGTTTTAAGAATTTCTCTACTTCTTTTAGAATTACTTCCAGAAGAAACATTATTTATTCCATGGTATATTTTAAATAAAACTCCCTCTTATGAAATTATTTTCAGTGTTTTGGGAGTTTAAACTTACCTTGTAAAAGGTAAATGGATTTATATTCATTTCTAAAATGACTATTTTATGATTCTCATTTATCAGTGTATCTTTTTTAAAAGGCATGTTTTCATTGAAATAACCCTCTTTGTGGGTTAGTTTTTAAATATTTTTTTAGATAGATTTAAATATGAACCAATTATTTTTATCATTGAATCCATTATTTTATGTCCAAATTTTTCTTCCATAAAATTATTTTTTATTTTTTCATAAATTTTCTGCGTTTCTACTATAATTATTGGACTCTTTTGGATTGATTTTTAATTATGTTGTCTATATATTACTAAAATAAAATTTTATTGAGTTTCTAATGGAAATATTATGTTGAGATAATTTCATTTCATGGTTCAATTTCAAAATGATCATATTTATGGGTGATTTTATGAGATTTATAAATACATTTGTAATCTATAAAATGTTTTGGTTATAGGATATGAGAAAAAGTGAAATCTAATAAATGTTTTGATTTTAATACATGATACTTGGGAATTATTTATTAATGTGAGAATGGGTAGTGAACCCAAAAACTTAAAGAAAATTTTAAATTATATTATAGGTGGGTATGTTAAATCCCTCCAATAAATTATATAATGTGGATGTATTTAACTATTAAGATACTCCTATAAAGTGGCGAATTTTACCAATACTATGAAGTGTAAGAGTTATTTACATCTATAAAGTGATGAAGTTAACTACTACTATGAAGTAACAGAGATAACTGATCATATGAAGTGATGGAGTTAACTAATCCTATAAAGTGATGGAGTTAACTACTAATATATAGTGATAGAGTTAACTTTTCATATTAAATGATAGACATAACTTATTTATGTTACTCCTAATAGAATATTGGAATTATCCTGTTTGGTTATTCAATAGTTAATAATGATGAATTTAATACTTAAAATGTTTTCGTGATATTTCTATTCTTGAAATAAGTTTTACTAGAAATCAATTGATTTTATAAAAGGAAGTTTATTTTACAAATTTTTTGTTTTTTATAATTTCACAGATAAATTTTTTATTCTCTAAGAAAGATAAATTTTTCTTTTAAAAATTTAGGATTTTTTATTTCAATCAATAATGTTTTACTTTATAGGATTTCATATCTTTTTCATGAAATTTTCAGAACTATTAATCTTCCTTTCTACTAGTTCATGAAATTATTTTTCAAACAGTTTTCCAATGACATGGTGATTTCATGTTTAGGTAAATGATTTATAAAAGTTCAAAGTATTATTAATTAAAGTAAATAGTTGATTTAAAGGTTTTCTATGGGTTTTTCAAAGGATTAACAAGCCATAACAATTTCAACCCCCACCCCAGTGAAATTTGTGTTCTCACCTAAAGTTTTAAAATGTTTTTTATAGGGATACTAATAAGTATGATCACTTATATTGGATGTGAGTTATTTCTTTGTGTGGTGAAGATGTAGCTTTTAAAGATTTTACTAAGTGATAAAATGAATTTGGAAAGGAAAAGATATGGGTTTTTATATATATTATCTGTCCTATTTGTCTAAAATTTTCAACTTAAAAAAGGCATTGGTACTGTTGTGGCACAATTAGGATTAATGGTTTGGTAAATGTAATTATTTTGTTTCAGTTGGTTTATTTTCGTGAAAATTAAATATATAATGATTTTTATTTTGACACCAGATCCCTGAGTCTGGGTATCAGGCTATCATAGATATAGTTGACCAATTAGAGTGTTGATATGGGTAAGATTGTTTAGGTTTGATTAAACCATTCCCAGTTCCATGAATTCATTTGGTGTTAACCTTCTAGATAAAGTAAGTCTATAGTAATTTTTAAATAATATTTAAGGTTTTGGGGATCTATTGGTTTATATTATGGGTTTTAGAGATGAATCCATCATCTTTGAAAGTTTTTAGTGCATGAAAATAGATAGTATGGGCAACCTATGTTTTTTTCTTGGGAGAATCCAATGAGGTATTCACATGTTATCATTTTTCATGGGATGGTTCATTGGGATAATTTTTAACCCTCTATCCTTACTTGATTATTAATTTTTCATTTTTTTTGTATGTTTATATGTTGAAATTTATTATTAAGGAAATTTCCTTAGTGGGAGGATGGTGAGTTTTGATTAGGTATGTAACAAAGTATGTGATGTTGTGTTATAACGTATACTATGTGATAAGGTGGAGGTATGAGATGTGGCCACTTACAATGAGTGGATGGTTTGGATTGTGTGATAGGTTGTCTATCATGATACCCGCATTGGATCACTTTTTCCTCATGATTTGGAAATACAATTACCCATGGGTCCAGCCTCATGTAAGCATGTTTCCGCTTGTACAATAGGTTTTTTACTGATATCCCCTTCTTTGGTCACTTTAGACATTAACTAGTTTCCATGAGACATGTCCATAGAACCTTTACTTGAGTGGATTGTTTGGATAATTAAATTGGTTGGTTATTAATATTCCCTCCTTATATTTCCTTTTATATGTGATGAGTATTCTATATTGTTGAGACAATATATTTTTATGCTTTCCCCATATGGGTTTTATATTTTCTCAGAACTTTCAATTATGATACCTTTCTCAAGAGGGTTTCCTATAAACATGGGATTGGATATTGAGATGTTAGTCCCAAATTGTATTCCTTGTGATGTTACTGTAATGGATATATTACCAATTTTTTCCAAAGTGGGTGGGTTTAGTTTTTATGGTGTCCTAGTTAGTTCACGATGACCTGTATTTTTTCTTGTATATGTATTTTTTGTTATTTTTATGAGTTGTTGTGTTGTACAACCATTATTCACACTCATACCATATTTGTATTTGACATCAACTTGATTGTATTATCACATAGTGTATTGATGTGGGTGGGGGATCTTATGGGGTCACTGGACTCACACACTACTCATGAACTTGGAATGGGATTCAATGTATGTGTGTAGGCCTTCATGTTTTGTTTTAGGAATATGTATCGCTTAGATCTACACAAGTGGTTTTGATCTAAAGTGTTTGTGAGCATGAGGATTTAACAATATATATTTTGTGATTTGGGTTAAAGGACATTGTAGTTTACTTTTTGGTTTTGTTTTATAATTATATTATGTAATGATTTATGGTTGTATTTATATTATTAATCATGTAATACGTTGTTTATAATGTGTTTGATCTATTTATTTCATTCATTATGTGGTCAATTGATTGATTTATATTATGGAATGTGAGGTCCCTCTTGGCTCCTCATTCATTTTTTTAAATTTTTTGGATGTTCATTATATGGGTAGTTTATGTCATAAAATTATAGTTATAGGAATGACCCTTAGGCTTTATATTTGAGGGCAGAGCCTCCATATTTTTTATGCTAAGATCCTATGTATTGTA
The DNA here is from genome assembly GCA_963277665.1 of Viscum album. Lineage (NCBI taxonomy): Eukaryota > Viridiplantae > Streptophyta > Magnoliopsida > Santalales > Viscaceae > Viscum > Viscum album. The sequence continues at coordinate 689,244,625 of OY728150.1, forward strand.
GGTTTATGTGAAGAAGATGGTAAGCCAAAAATGGATTTGGGTATGAATTTTTTTTGTCAACACCTGTGATGTCTTTGAAGGTGCTACTATAAGATTCACATAGTAGGGTGTGCTACTATTATAGGTTCTACCACAAGAGTGCTATCATCTGGGTTCTACCATTGGGTGTTCTTCTATTGAGACTGAGGTTATACTATTGAGGCTAAGGTACTACATCCATGTGCTACCACTAAGTCTCAGCACCGGGTTATACCTTCAGGTTCCACCACCTGGTATTACCTCCATGGTGCTACCATTGAGGTCGTACTACTAATGTGATACGCTAAGGGTTCTAATTATGGGGTTTTACTTTTGATGTGATACCATTAGTATGTTACTATTTGATGATAAAATAGATCAATAGTAAGTTTCATGGTATTCAGTGTTATCATGAATTAAATTTGGTGATGCAAAGTAGTCTTTTCTACTAAGGATTGAATATTAGGATATAGAATTTCATTATTATTTCAAATAATCTATTCAATGAAGACATAAGGAAGAATAAATTATATCTATTTAAACTATTATGATGCATTAAGGAAATGATTAAATTGATAAAGATACGTTGTTCACTTTTTTTGAACATGAGGAATATAAGTTTACCGAGTTGGTCATGATGTTCACCTTCATGGAAAGGTGTTTGAAGCTAGTCAAAATAAATCTTTAAGAAAACATAATATAAATATTTATACTCTTTCTTGAAGGAATTGTCAAAATATTTCATACATTCTTAAATGAATGATTATTGTATAGAATGTATTGTCCCTTTATCATGGAAAATAGTTTTTTGGTTTTAAGAGGAAGAATTATAATATTGATGTTGGTGTGTTCACATCTCTATATCATACATGAATCGATATATACACATGGTTTTTATTTTAAAGAGAAATAAGTTTAAGGAAGAGTGAATAAGTTATGTTATTTATGCATTAAGCAATATAGTTATATACAGGTATTGAAGCTATTACCTATATAAGTTATTTTGATGCGTAGATCTAATGTTTTTGGGGGTTTGAATTCAAATATATTCGTGCATTATCATAAATATTTGAATTAAGAATAAATAAATAAAATTAACCATCAGGGATTATTAAATTTTTATATTATGTTTTCAATTATTGATATTTAATATGTAAGTGTGAAAATTGTAAGAGAAATATCTCTGAATGATTAGTGGTTATATACAGTTTTGTGACTATAAACTGAAGTGAATCCTTAATTTTGTAAAAATAATAATAACAAGAATAATATCTCATCATTCTAGACAACTAGATTATTGTCTATAGAATGATGATGTATCTATTATCTCTTTATCTTTTCATTTTTGTATTAGTCTAGGATGAACTTGATTTGTGGGATGCACAAAAAATTAAAGAGTCTTATTAGTGAGTTCTATGTATTTTCACAGCTAGATGTGGTTCACAACATTTTCATTAGATCATAAGATCACTGGTTTTTTCAAATCATACTAAGGAATAACCACTCACATTGAGTAGTGAAACTTTTTAAATTTCTTATGCTCTCTTTGTCTGGGTCTGTTTATTTTTAACATTAAAACATGGTTTAACTAATGGTTAATGTTAATTTAAAAGTAAAAACATAAAATCATTGAATCACTAATTCTCCCCAACTAATGATTCCTGGATTCATTGTTCACATAATTGGTGTTAGAGTGAGGTTATATTATTTGTTTTTACTTTTTTGAAGATATTTATTCTCGAATATCCTCTGTTTTTCTAATTTACTTAATGGATAATTTAAATAAAGTAAATAAGTAAGGGATTCCAATGTTTTATGGGAAGAAATTTATATATGTAAGGAAATAAAGTTTCTTCATCTCTTGTTTATTTTTTGTGACATTATGGATGTGAAGACTAATATATTTGTTCCCCCATGTTGAATGTGTTACCATTATAGTAGAAGATAAGATGAATCTAGAAAATTATATAAATTATAAGAATTATATTTTATATTATATTTTAGAAGATGAATTATTGAAATTTAATGGGCTCAAATCAACAAAATATATCTCATATAATCTTATGCATATCTATGAAGTAAATACCAAGGTGAGGTAGGATAAGTGTGTTTATTCCTGTAACTTAAATATAAAGGTATTCAAATTAATAATGACAAGGTTGTTTATAGTTTCATTAAAAGTGTTAATGAATTTTTGAGTGTCATAAAAGGATATGGTGATAATTTGGAATATTATGTTAATATTGATAATATTTTACATATCTTAACAAATAAATTTTATGCTAAAGTCTTAGATTTAGAAAACAAATATCCAAGTAATATTCCTATTGAAAATCTTCATAGTATTTTAATTTCATATCAAATTAAGAAATATAATGTTATTAAGAAAAAGGTAAAGGAAAAATATATAATACTTTTAAATACTCCAAATACAAGAAAGAAAATAATATTTTTTGTGAGGATGGTGATGCTGGATATTTAAAATCAGACTCTAATATGGATGTGAAATTTTATAAAATAATTTACCTAATATTGAGAAATGTCATAAAATGTAAGGTAAATAATAAATGTACGTTATCACATAAATGATTTAATTTAAGGGTTTTTGGATATTTTATAGAAAACTTCACTAAACAGAAAGAAGATGAGACTATGGGATAAGAAGATGAATGTTTCAAAAGATCTATAAAGAATAATTCATCTAAGTCAAAGTTCTTTCCTACAGGAAATTATAACAATTTATCTATGAATACAAGGAGAATTTTTTTATCAAATTATAATTAAAGTTAATGCAGTAATGAGGATGAATTTTTTGTTACGAAAATTTATTTTGGTGAATAGATTCTTATTTTCAAAATCAATGATGAATAATTCACTGGTGGTGAAGGTAGTAACTCTAAAATTTAAGATTATAGAACTAAAATTGAGTTTATGTTTAGAATATAATTGATATAATGAAATTAAAATATTTCAAAACATGAAAAAGAAAACATGATGTTGAAAAAAATGATTAGTATACTAACAGTATACTAATAGACCAAGAAGAAGAAGAATGTATGTTGTTGAATGAGAATGATAATTTGGAAAATTTCATGATACATATAATACATTTGATATTAAAATCAAATAAGATATTAAAGTATTGGAAATGTAGTATGATCTAATCCAACTAAAACTTGTCAAAGCTAATGAATAACTAATTTTTTCTGTAATTATATTACAAAATTTTATTCAAGAATTTAGAGAAATTTAAAATAATAATTAAGTATTATATGGAAAATAAAAAACATCTTCTCATGATAATATCTATACTTAAATGATATCTAATAGTTTTTAGGGGAAGAATCAGGTCAAACAAACCAAGTTTGTGGTTTAATTTATTAAATTCCAAAAATATAGAAATTCTAGGATAATTAACATTGATTAAACAAACTACTTCTGGTAACTAAAAAATTATCAAAAATAATTATATATTTAATAGAAATATTCCAAGAGTTTACCAAAACCTTAGTTCATAAAAGGAATCCAATATTTTTTATTTGATTAAAGGATAATATGAGATACACAATTTTGGATAGTATAATATTTTCAAATGTAGATATTCATTTTATGTATATTGTTGGTAATTTGGAGGCTTTAATAATTCATCAAGTATTTTTTGGTTTAATTACCATCATCATGGTAATTCTAGAATACTTGGGAGAAAAACTTCCAGGGGGATTCAACCCACTCTATGAAAAAAGATTCAAAAACAGCATGGAAAATATATTTTAATTACTAAAAATAGATTTAATTTTTTATAAGAAGTGTTTGAAAGATTTTACTATCCATATAATATTGATAATGAATGAATCACCATTCTTCTATACCAACATGAAAAGGATCCAAAAGAAAAAGGTAAATAAAATGTTTTTTAGATGTTTCTTTTAAACCCACAAAGGAGGAATTACTTTTGTTATTGGATATTGTGTACTCTGCAAGTATGATAGGTAAAATCATGTTATAGAATAATATTGTTAAAATAAAATAAGGTTTGGTGACCATTTGAAATGATGGGTCTCACAAGATTAAAGGGGTTGGTTCTTCTGATATTCGAAAAGGAAAATTTAAATCAAAGAACACTCTTTATGTTTAAAGGATGAAAAAAAACTTGTTAAGTGTTTCATATATTTGTGGTGAAATTAATGAGGTTATTTTTATTAAATATGTATTTTTGGTAAAAATGATTTACTATTAAAAAAATTATAAAAAGGAAGATAAAAAAGGAAAATTTATTTCAAATTGGTGACTCCCATAACTTGTGTTATTTAAGCATGAAAGATAAAAATGAACTATGGAATAAAAGGTTTGGTCATCTTGGACAAATGAAATATATAATATTTCTAAAATGGATATTGTTTGATACATTCTTAAAATTAAGAGGAATTTTAATTGTATTTTAACTACATGTCAGAAGGGGATGATTTATAATTTGTCACACAAAAATGTTGATATTTAGACATCACATCCTTTAGAACCAATCCATTAAATTATTTATGGGCCCATAAGAAATAATTCAACACAAGGAGATAATTATTTAATTTTATTTATCGATTAATTTACTTTCGTTGGATGTATTAACTAATTGAAACTTAAATTGGATGCTCTAAATATGTTCAATAGTTTTAGAAAATGTGTTACCGAGAAGTGTAGTTGCTATATGTAGAGATTTCAGACAGATAATAGTGTTGGGAATAGTAATAACATGTTTGAATAATTTCTCGACAAACATGGTATTCATTATGAACACAATTCACCATATAAAACATATAAAAATGGTGCAGGTGAATGGAATAATAGTATTTTGGTAAAGATGGATCGAACAATGTTGATAGAAAATGATATTTTTCGGAATTTTTGGATTCAAACTATTGGAGTATAAGTACATGTTTGAAATCACTACTTCATTAGAAATAATTTGGATATAACATAATATGAGAAGTATTATAATAATACTCCATGATTTAAACATCTTATAGTGTTTCGAAATCCTTTTATCATCAATATTAAATGTGAAAATATTATAAATTTTGAGCCAAGAGGTTATACTTGAACATTTCTTGGTTATCCTCCAACTAGAATACTATTTCACTATAATAACTAGGAAATTATTATAATTGTTTATAAAACTAATGTGATGATTATTTTAAAGCTCAAAAAAGAAATTATTAATAATGACTCTTGTTCTAGAAGTGATGTTTCTGCAAATTCTTTTGAATGGATTCAAGAAGTAATAGAATAATATAAAAATATTGAATATGTATAGACTGAATAAGATGATTCAGCCATATTAAGTGATGAAGATCAAATACATTCAACTTATCATAGGTTTAGAGAATAGTTTCAAGTTCAAAAAATCATTATAAATCAATAAACACATGTTCAAACTAGGATAACTCTAAGGAAAACATTTCATACTACTATGTTATCTCTTTTTGAACCTAAAGATATTGAGGAATCTCTATAGCATCAAGAGTGGGTGGGTTATATGAATAAATAATTGGATCAAATTCAGAATAATGAGACATGGTAACCTGTTCTTAAATCAATTGATAATTATTTCATCAGGATATAGCAGGTGTTCTATTATAAATTGAATAAAAAGAGAAAATTGGTGATGAATAAAGAAAGATTAGTGTGTAAAGGTTATTAAAATATTGAATGATTTGACTTTAATGAGACCTTTTCACTAATTTTAGGTATTAAAACTATTTGAATATTACTTTTTTTATTATAAAAATTCATTACAAGATCTACCAATAGATTTCAAGTCAATATTTATCAATAGAGAATTAGAGGAAGAGGTTTACCTTGAATAACCACATTGGTTTCTTCTTAAAAAGGATAAAAATTCTACTTGTAGGTAAAATAAAGGGATATATTAGTGAAACAATCCCAAATAACATGGCATTATTAACATGACACCTATGTGAAGAGGTTAAATGTTGGAAATGGAATAGTGGAAATAATCTCTATATAAAATTTGAAAAAGTGGTGCCTCTCCTTGATATTTTTTATGTAGAAAAAATCCGATTTTTTCAAAATGATAAAGAAATGTGTGATATGTTTATTAATGAAATGAATATTATATTTGAAAGGTATACTCTTAGAAATATGGGGTAATTTCATGGTCTAAAAATATCTCAAGATAAAGATCAGATTTTTCTTTCTCTATAGAATTATGCAAAGGAACGTTGAAAATATTTGGTATGCAGGATAAAATATATATCTCCACACCAATTTCAATAGGCAAAGATATTTATAAAGATGAACATGTGAAATAATTTAATACAAAGGGGTTTAAAAAGTTTATTAGAAGTTTATTATACCATAAATCCTCTAGATAAAATATTTTATATGTTGTCACACTTTCTTCTAGATATTAACATTATCTAAAAGAAATACATTTTATTATAGGAAAAAGGATTATAAGGTATATAAATACTATAATGAGTTTTATATTGAATTATGACAGTAAAGAAAATTTGGAGTTCTTTGGTTGTGTTGATGCAGATTGGTCCGGCTTTACTGATGTCATAAAATCAACATTTAGTGGCTTTTTCATTCCTAGTAAAGGATGTGTGTGATGTAAAAAAAGAATCAATGTTCTGTAACTTTGAGCAATACTAAGGAAGAATATGTGTCTATAAATAATGTTTTTACTCAATTAATGTAAACAAAAAGTAAATTAGAATTTTTGAAGGTATGGTGATGATGCCACTTCTTATTGGATGTGATAATCATAGTGCTATAAATTTATGAAATAATCCAATTCAACATTCCAAGAGAAATAAAATTGTTATTAAATATAACTTCATCATGTATCTTATGTATAAATTAATTTATATTGGATTTTGTAATGCCTCGGACCCAGATGCTACTAAATGGTGCCCCGATCCCATTAGGTCACATGGCCTCAAGCGCATCTCTCCAAAAACTATAGGTTTTTGACTAGCAGTGATGGTATATAGTGTTTGTGGGGAGACTATTCCCTATTATCCCAACGTAACACAGTGGTATAAACCATTAAAATCACGATAGGAAGCTTTAAATCAATCATAAAATATATATACATCCAAAAGAATTAAAATAAGTAAGAAAACACATACCAGTAACCTGCTATAGAGGAAACATGATAGAAAACAAAATATAATCAAAAGTAGAAATGATATCATATATAATATGATGATCATTCCATGACTCTAAAAACAACCGAAAAAATATTAATGGAATGTGTACAATACATATATAAAAATGTAAAAAGGTCAAAAACACTCTCTAGATAGCATCATGAGACTCATCTCAGTCATGTGTTCCCATTATCATAAGAAACAACATGTCAACATCAAACTATGGGAGAAATCCTAGGTCCCTACTTGTATCCATATAGTATTTATGGGTACCAAAAAATGTCCCAAATAGGGTGTGAGATAAAATCACAGTACGTCAACATGCAAGGTATCTATAAAAAATCATTTCTATGCAATATAAGGTAAATAAGAGTGCATAATATATTAGGTATGATGGTACATAAAGTAAGGTGACTGTGGAAAAAGTAAAAAACATGTGATCATGTACATCCATACAAGTCATCCTAAAAAACAAGTTTCAAGACCCTATAATCAGGTAGCTAATAAAAAGGAACCAAACACCACTTTCATGTTGTATACATAATATGTCATTTCACCACATCCTTTCTATATAACCATTATATCAAATTTACCACTGTCACACTGTATAACAAGAAGTTTCACAATTTACCATGATCAAACAATATAATTTGAAGTTTCACATTTACCATGGTCGTACAATATATTCAGATGTTTCATACCCCATAAATCTAGATCCAAGGTATAGTGGACCAAGGCATCACCATCGAGTAACAAGAGAGTCTTGATGGAAACTTGATAATTACAATGGTTGATTACAAGGATAGTTTGAGCAGATCATGTCCAATATGTGTCTATCAAGCCATAGTCAAGGGGAATAAAGTCTATTGGCATCCACAGAATCAAGATCTAGGGAGAATATAAGTCCAAGTTATCTTCTACCATAAATCAGTACCCATGGGTGAAATGTACATGGAATATAAATTTAATCATGATCCATGGTATACCAACCATGGAATCCACTACCATTTTAATTCACATATCATTCCGTTCAATAATTTACTAGAATTCAAGTTCCATGAGTATACCGACTCATATAATGATCCATATAAAACATTTAGTCAAATCAATAAAGGCATAGCATTTTAACACATGGAAAACAATGCATCACTATATCCTAATTAATCAAATAATATCAATTCATTTAAAATTGTTAAATCTCAAATGCACACCCCATGGGTGACATTGGTTGGGGAAACAACCTCCAACATGACTCAAAGAACTGGTGGGAATCCCTAACAAGTTTTATTACATTTATTTTAGTTATTTAATTCATTTTCGAGGCCATTCCAGAAATTATAGTAGGAATCAAAAGAGAAGATAACTCTATAAAGCATCAAACCTCTTGGGAAAAGTATGGACCAACTTCCATAGGTCAGTATTTGAGTGCTCATCTAGTACCAGCTCCTGATTCAACTTAGATCAAAAGAAAAAAAAACAGATGAATAACCTAGAAATAAAGAATATTATCTTTCACCTAAATAAATTCTTCAATAAAAATTTAAATGAATAACACCAAAAATGTAATTGAGTACTCACCAATATGAATCTAAAGAGACCAATAATGCTCGATTCCATGTTCGGACAGAAGAACATGATCAAAGGCTGTGAATGTTCCTTCGAATGAGAGAACACACATCCCCTATTGTCCAATTGATGAAATATAAATTATTTTTTTGGTTATAAGATATTTTAAGGTAAAAACATTCATTTAACCCAAAAATACTAGGCTACACAGTTTTTCCATGTGGTTGTCCAAACTGTGTGCTAACTATGTGTCATTCACTGTAAGGTGGGGCACCTCTCATGGTTAGTGTGCATGGTTTTCCAAACTATGGGAAAACCTTCTAATTTGGATATGAAAAACGTTATAGGTTCCTCACATGGGAACAAACATCCTTTTTCACTAATCCTTCAAACTATATGTTCTCTTAATTCCCACTATCCATGCCTCACTCGGTTTTACTAATTGTATAGCATGTCCTTCATGGTTACTACTAACTGTCTGACATGCTTATTTTTTTCAAAAATAATGGTTCTAGGCTCCAAAGAATCCTTATATATCCCTGATACCCCCATGATCTCAAATAATTATTGACATTATGCTATAAATAATAATTTATAACAAAAAAACAAAAGATCTGTACCTCGTAGGAAAACATGAGATCCGAATATCTTCTCCCATAAAGTATTTTACCCCAAAATTTCCCTCTCAAGGGTGGTCAAGGTTCTTCTAAGAATGACTTTAGTCACTGGGCATGTATGCCATCATCCCACCCCCAAATATCATGTTGTAAATTTTTGTGCTTCCATAGCACTAGTACTAGAGGGATTCATAGGCATTGGAGAACCTTCGTGATCTTATCAATGATATGAATTGAACGATCCTTAAAGGACACACCAACCTATAACTCCAACTCATCAAGCTAAAAGAGTGTGAGATAGGTCTGAGTGATAAAGGAATATATAAGATACATGTAATACGTTATTCATGGGAAAGTATCTTGGATGTAATTCAAACCAATAGGCTACTGACCTAACTCTATCCAGATTCTCAAACCACCTAAAATATCACGGTGAAAGATTTCCCTACCTCCTAATATGTATGTGTCCTAGCCTCGTTGAGATATGTAAAAATACATGACCCATAAAGTCAAACTCTATATGTCATATGCAATGATCGACATAAGATATCTATTGAGGCTATGTAGTGGTCATCTACTTCTAAATCAACTGGACCTGCTCAGATGTCTCGTACATGAGATATAGTTCCAGTAAAGATGCATCACCTACCTCTATCCAACATATAAGAGATCATCATGTTCAACTATAAAAATCCCAATAAGTTTCCATGTATATTTTTTTCTAAAAGATATAATTGTAGTTGAACTCAACAACAAAAATATTCCTCTCCTAGGAGCCCCCAAAATATAGGATACATGTTTGCAACATGTACTCAAGAAACTGAATCGTATGCTCTAACTAGCCATCATTTTTAGGGTGGTATGATGTGCTTAGAAGTTCCTGTGTATTCAGTTACCTATTCATACTATTCCAGAAACAAGACATAAACTAGGATTCCCTCTCTGAAATTATAGTATGAGGGACCCTATGAAGTCATACTATCTCACAAACGTACAACCTCCAATGATCATCGTCACTAGAGGTCTCCTTTATCAAATAAAAATGATCAACCTTTATGAACCCTTCAGAAACATCCCAAATTCAATCAGTACCCTGAGGTGGCTTAGAAAACTAGTCATGAAATACATCACAATGTTATCTAATTTCCACACAGGAATAGGTAACTTTTTTAAAAGTATGCATGGTTTCTAATGTTCCACCTTCACCCACTGAAAGTTCACACACCTCATAACAAAACCACCTACCACACGTTTCATACCCATCCACCAGTACTGGTGACATAAATCATGATGATTCTTGGTGATGATGGGAATCACTACCCAAATATAGGAATGAAACTCCCACATCATCTCCTCACATATGTCCACTAGAACCTAACCACGACTATCGATACGCAGGATCATATCCTCACCCACAATATATCCAGGAGGTGGGTCCTCACTCTCCATAATCGCCAATAATAATGGGCCCTCAAAATCCAATATCAACTTCATTATAACTCTATCCATTAGGGTAGTGGTCATAGATAAGGTTGAAATAAAATATACCCCTCACATTTCTACACCTCCAAGTTCATATCAGATAACAAAACTATATGTTTTCACTTGCTACTGGCTATATGAGATTCACGTATCTGAGTATGCATGCTCAGTGCACCAGCTACTGCATTTCCTTTACCAAGAATATATGAAATATTCATGTTGAAATACTATAGGTACTCAACCCACCTTCACCACCTCGTATTTATATCATTCTATGTAAATTTATACTTGAGGCCTTCATGGTCAGTGTAAACCAAAAAATTATATCCTTGTAAATAATTTCTCCAATAGTGCAATGTATAAATTACTGCTGCCAACTCAAGATCATTCATAGGGTAATTCCACTCATGTATAATCAGCTGGGGAGACTCATACCCCATAAATCCATCCCCTTATATCAATACTAATCCATGCTCGGTTCCTAATGTCTTTCAATATATATATTAGCTTCTACCCTACTCTGGATGAATCAATATCAGTACTAAATTTAATCTCTATTTCAGCTTCTTAAAGGATATCTCATAGGTATGTAACCATAAATAACATCACATCCTTCTTATTAAATATCATAAGTGGAAATTTTAGGCATGATAAGTTCTATATGAAACATAAATAATATCCATCTATCCCCACGAAACTTCATATATCAAATAAGTTCTTGGGATGATCCTACAAAACTATATCTCTTAACTTCTCTGGGTGAACTGATGCTCATGTCTCTATGATGATAAATCCTTGTATGTGAATATTATCCATCGAAATGTGGCACTTTGTGATCATATCATATAATTGTATCTTTATCATGGTATAATAAATGATCTTAAGATGTTTGGCATGGTCATGTTTATTGTGAGAATACACCAAGATATATTCCAAGAAAACCACCACAAATGAATCTAGATAATGATGAAAAACTTGGTTTATCAATTCCATTCAAATTGTTATCATGTTTGTGAGACCAAATAACATAACCAAATACTCATAGATATCATACCTTCTATGAAAACACTATGAAATGTATGTTTGAAGGTTGAACACACAATTGATGGTATCTAGATTTCAAATAAATTTTCAAGAACATGTGAGCTCCTCGAAGCTGATAAAAAAGGTCATCTATATATGGAAAGGGATACCAGTTCTTAACTGTTAGCTAGTTGAATTTCTAGTAATCTATGTAAATCATAATGGTAACATCCTTCTTTTTTACAAAAAGGGTCAGTGGGCCCCACAGAGAAGTATTGGGTCAAAAAATACCCTTTTCCTCCAAATCCTCTAGCTACCTCTTGAGCTCCTACAACTCTATAGTAGACACCCTATAAAGAGAAATGGATATTGCTGCATTTCCTAACACTAGCTTGATAGAGAACTCCACTTATCTCTCTCGTGAGTTAAACTAGAAAATTCATCAAAGAAAATGTCCTCAAAATGATCAACCACTCGAGGAAAATATGCTTGATGCGCTCTTTTATCTATTAGATAAAAAATTAGGAATTTGGTTGTCATCCTACCTATCCCATGATGTTTTAGTCCATCTTGGCTCTCATGGTGGTCCCATTCAGGCATGGGAATATACTCTTCTCCCCCTGGTGATGCGAGCATCTCCCTCTAGTGATAATAATCAATGAATGATCGACAAGCAACTAGGCAATTCATAATAAGTATGACATCAAACCTTTTCATCTCAAGGGAAAATAGATTAAATATAAGGTGAAACCCACCAACCTCAAGGCTTCAATTCATACACTAACACACATCCCATGTTCTGATCCCCAAAATATTTTCATGTGTCAAAACGCCATACAAAAATTGAATCATGAACCAAAGGATCTCAAAAATGGGTACAGATATAAAACTATGTGGTTCCCTAGTGTCAAAAAGGGAAAAAACCACAGTAGAGTATACTAAAATAATACATCCCAATATTGATTTTTAAGCTCCCTTCTCCTTGGGGGTAGGATTTATAGAATATATATAGACTTAACCTTGACCTTGTGACACAACCTCACTACTCAGAGTATGTCCACTCGGCTATCTCAGTGCGAATGGGGCCTATATTCCTTGACCATGACCACCACCACCTCATCCTGATCTTTTAGTACTACTTTAGCACCTTACATGACATGGAGATGAGAACTTTTATCTGGAAACTAGTGTTGGAGATTACCCCTTAACACTCACTATTGGAGGGAAGGTACTTCAGAAATGTTACATGTGGCCAATCATTCATAAATATTGGAACTCAACTGGTTCATGATCGTATTTATTTCTCATGTTTCCCATATTCCACACTAATTATAGAATGCTTCACTGCCTTCACTAGTGTCCTAGATAGTACAAATATCATGAAAATCCCAAAAACATCACTTCCTGCAATTAGAATATGAACCACTAGGCCGAGAGACTACATGGATTTGCTCTGCACCCACAGTTTCCCCTAGGTCATGATCTATAATTAGACCCACCTTGAAGTGTCACGTCATAGATATATCATTAACAAAGATTGTTGGTCAAAACACAGAAAATAATTAAAACATGTTGAATACTTCATAACTATCATAGTGCCATGTCCGAGATGCATGAAATCACTAAATCAATCGTCTATTAGAGTCATGAGAAAATTTTAATTATACAATCGAGTTTTTAAATCCCTCCATCCCATTTATCACAGCCTGTCAGCTTGGTTCAAAACATCCCACCAATTCTTTTCTACACCCCAAAGCATGTACGTAGTGAGATTCACTCTCCTCTTAGGAGGTGCCTCCAGATGCATGAATATCAATAGTGTAGTTTCAAGTCATAGCTCAGCACCCTATGGACCACCATCCCTAAAAACATGGGAGGATGATGCTTCTCAAACACACGCATCAAGTCATCCATATTCAAGGTTGACTGTAATGCTCCTTAAATAGTATTTATAAAATTCTTAACTCTTTTGTAACTAGGCATCATCCTTATTGTCTGATAAAATCATTGGTTCCTTAGATATAACTATAGGATGGTCCATCAGTATCTCATGGCCCACCACCTCAATAATATGGTTTTTGGCACCCTCCTAGAGTATTACTGGAGGTTTTCATGGTATCATTTCTCAGTAATTCCAAACCCACTCCTTAGAAAATATCAATAACAAAGTTCACAGCTAAAAGTTTAGGATAGTTCAATATCGTCCTATAAACAAGTTTTATCACACAAACTACACCGAAAGAGAGTAATTTTAAAAAAATAGCTATCAAGACACTAGAGCCACTGCATATTTTCCACTCAAAATCTAGGTCATCTTCAAGTTTTCTATTTCAAAAGACCAATTTCATTTAATTTCCATATTCATTTCACATTTCATTTTAAATTTCCATAAGGGACCATAATCCTCATGAACTGAAATATAGAATCCACCTAATACACCCCATAACACATTCCAATCCATGTTACTGATGTTAAATGACTCAAAATGTCATTATTTGTTGCTTAGGGTGTCTGTTATATTGTAAATAAGAAAAACAATGCTTAGGTTATAGTAGGTACTCTAAGTACCAACCAAGTTTCTCAATTCCTTGAACAAAATTTCTATAAAAAATTAGGTATATCTATAAAAAATAGAAATATATATAATCATATGGGACTTGAATGGGGTCCCCCTCATCCCCTGAAAGTGGGGTTATCAAAAATCAATAAAAAAAGAAGGCCTTCAGGCCATTCAAACCATTTTAGGAAATTTGTCTGTTTCTCATATGTGGGTTACTTACTCCTAGGAACAACTCATTTCCAAATTCAAATTCCTTCATATCCAATTATACTATTTCAAAATAATAAGGAAAAAAATAAAACCACTCCAATACCACTATGAAATTTCTTGAACCCAGATGCCACTGGAGGATTCTCTGATCCTGGTTGACCACATGTCCTCAAGCGTGTCTCCCCAAACGCCAGAGGCTGTCAACTAGTAGCAAGGGCCTAGGATGTGTCTATGGGGATACTATGACATCTTATTAGAGTGTAAAATAGAAATAGTAACTATATAAATAATTATTAGAAGCATTAAATAAATCATACAATGCATATATATCCAAAAGACTAAAACAAATAAGCAGAAACTGACCAGTAACCCACTATAATGGAAATATGAGAGAAATGATAATATAATAAATAGAAACAACTAAATTATTGATAAAACAAAATTTTATTTAATATTTTTTTAATAATAAATGAAATAATTTCATCACACTGTGTTAAATATGTTCATTTAAAAATATTTGGGATTAGATCATTCATTTGAAAATATGATTAAAATTCCATTATTACCCTTTAAATTTTACTATAGTATTTCAGACATAAAAATTTCTATACATATTATTTTAACCTAAACATTTTTAAATGTGTTCTTTAATTAATTTTCTGAAACATTAATTCATGACATGAAAGATAAATCATGTGTTTGGTTGGAGTAAAGGGGCTATGAACTCAAAGGTGTAATGGACTCACCAGATTGGAAATCACGTCAATATTTACACCATAACTTCTTCTTAAGTGCTTGTATTGGGGCCATATTTGGAGAGAATATCGAGGTCCTATTTTATAAAAAAATCATCCTCCTATAAGGAAATTGGGTTATTGAATTATGGTGGTCAAACAGGAAGTGAAATTTGGATTAATTTATTTGGACGAACTTCCCCAATCACACATGAAACCTCTTAAAACATAGCCTCCCCTCCACTTAATAAATTTGTGTTTTTATCATTTTGAGGGGTTGTTACATGAATGAGGAGATTGGGAGTATATTATAATTTTTTTATATCATTTAAATTCACAATTAGATGAGGGAAGCTACCAAGCTAGGATCACCTCTAAAATTCACTTATTTTCCTCTTCTTTATTGTAGTGTTTTTTCTTTCAATAAACTTATTAGTTTGTCTTCCATTTATTATTATTTTTATAATTTCCATCATATTTAATTCAATTATTTGAGTTGGATCTCAATAGTGGAGACAATATTGGGGTCTACCTTTTAAATCTATTGCTTATGCAAAATGTCTCCATGATGACAACTCCGCCCATAGAAGAGTATTTTTCTTAGTAATTGATCTACCTATTACCTAATTAATTAAGTTATTTTGAATTAATGAGTTATTGTAATTCACATAATATGATCTATTAATTGATTTTTTTTAATTTAAATTTAAATAAGCAATAAAGTTAACAATTAACATAAAACATGTGAGGTCAAGAATTTTGTGAATTGTGAGAGTGCGAACTCAATCAGTAAAAAACCACATATGAGCAATTTATAGATTTCAAATATAACCCCTAAACTCAATTAATCTTCATTTTCTGAGTGGATATGTTCCCTAATTTACCACTGACCACAATTTATCCTTTGAAAATTAATCAAATCAGGGTGATGCAATTGCATGTTCTGAATCTAGCATAGGATTTAATTAATTTCATCTTGGTGGTTAAGTTAATTATAATTGGGTTCAGGGTTTAAAAAATTAAAAGATAATAATTTAGTGGATATTGATTTAAATTATAATAAAAAAAGTAATTGAATTCGTAGAGTTAGATCGATTACCCCTTTTAAAAATATTTTCTAGAAAACATCTTTTAGTTTTGTATAATTAATCAAATTTCATTTAAAAATAATAAGAATAAATGTAATCTTCTTCTAGCATACTTATTCTAGTTTTATAAATGATACACCCTAACCTTTCAAGTAGTGTGTTTATGTTATTTCATTTTATTTTAAAAATACCTTTAATATGTTGTTTTAAAATTACTTATTCCTTTGAGAAATGACTTTGTTCAGACACTCTACTACACCTAAGTAACCCAAAACCTAACATCAATTGATAGTGCCCATGATAGTGCCCTACAATCATATACAATATAATAATCATGTCATGTCTCTATAAAACATAAAAAATAGTTATACATGTCTTGTGTACAATACATGTACTAAAAGAGAAAAACATTAAAAACCACTATATTCATATAGTATCTCGAGCCTCATCTCAGTCATGTGATCCCCTATTCCTAAGAAACAACAAGTAAATCATCAAATTGTGGGAACTTTACATGATCTATACCTTCATATATATAGTCTTCCCGAGTACCCAATGGTAGTTGGAATAGGTTTTGAGATATAATCCATGTAGGTCACCACCAAATGTTTCTATAACAAATCCTGGATGTGAAATATATGCTAAAGTAGTGTTCATAATATATCTAACATGAAAGTATTGAAATTAAATTTCCCATGGAAAAAGTAAACAAACATTTGATTCTATACATCCATACAAGGCTCCCTAAAAAACAAGTGTTAATATCTTATCACCAAGAGACTAATAAGAAAAACAAAGTAAACACCATTTCCATATTGTGTACATGGTATATAATATCACCACATCCTTATCGTATAACCTATATATCATATCCATCGTAGCCACACCATATATCAAGAAGTGTCACTATTTACCGTTACCATACCGTATAATTAGAAGTTTCACATTTACTGTGGTCATGCTGTATAATCATAAGTGTCAAATTTACCATGGTCATGCTATATAATCAGAAGTGTTAGACCCCGCAAGGCCAAATCCAAGTTATAGTGGACCTTGAAATCCTTACGCAAGACCCCAAAAGTCTGAATCCAAGTTATAGTGGAGAAAATCATCCTCATCAAGTCCTAGGATCATCTTGATGGAAACTAGGTAGCATCACTGTTGGAGTATAAGTATCATGTTAGTAGAGCATGTACAATTTGAGTCCAACAATCCATATCTAAGTGGTCGAAATTCCCTGGGAATACTAAAGAACCAATATAAAAGGAGAATACCAATACAAGTTATCATATACCATAAATCCTGACCCATGGGTGAAAAATTCAAGGCATATAAATGGAATTATGATCCATGGTATACCAACCAAGGCATCCACTACCATTTCAATTTATATCTCATTCCATTCATCAATTCAAAATCATTAAAGTTCCATGATTATATCCACTCATATAAAAATCCATATAAATCATCCAATAAAATCAAGAAAGGCATAGAATGTAAACAAATGGATAAGGAGGAATCCCTATATCATAATTATTTAAATCAATTCATTTAATTTATAATAGGGAAAAATCAAATTCACACCCCATGGGTGAACTTGGTTGGGGAAAAAACCTCCAACAAGTCTCACGAAACTAGTGGTCATCCCTAATAGGTTCCATTGCATTTAATTTATTTATTCAATTAAGTTTCAGATCCATTCCAAAAATTATGGCTGGAAGAAAAATGGAAACTAGCTATATAAAGTATCAAACCACTTGGGAAAAGTATATACCACATACTGTAGGCCTGTATAAGAGTGGTCATCTAGTATCAACTCTTAATTCGACTCAAATTGGAAGAAAACTGAAGAATTAACAAAGATCATAGAAGTTGGTCATATTATATTACACGAAAATAACTCCATCGATCTAAATTTAAATTAATAACAAAATAATAGGAATGGTTTACTCACCATAATGAATCCATAAAGATCAAATATTTTCATTTCTATGTTTGGACATAAGAACAGGATCCAAGGCTATTAATTCTCCTTCAAAAGAAAGATCTAATTCCCCATAATGTTAAATGGAGGAAATATAAAATAGGTTTTAGATTATAATATATTTTAAGGGATATTTTTTACTTTTACCCAAAAATAATGCGCCACAAATTTTGGCCACATGAATGCAAAAAATAAGGCATCAACTATGTTCCTTTACTATAAGGAGGGGAACCTAGAACATTTAATGTGCATGGATCCCTAAAACATGTGAAAACCATGGGATTCGGATCTAATAAAAATTGTATGTGCCTCATATGGTAATGTACCTTCATTTGACCGGTTTCCTTCAACCGTACGAGCTCTTGATGCCTGCTATCTTGGACTCATGTAGTTATACAGACCATGTGGCATATCCCACACGGTTACTGCTAACCATGTGACGTGCCTTTTTTCTAAAAAATCTTGGTTTTAGGCTTTGAACCAAACCTGAAAACACCTGATACCCCTATGATCTCAAATATTTTTCACATTAGGCTGTAAAAATGTATTTAAACTAAAAAAAGATTCATAGCTCATACAAAAATATAGGATCCTTTGATTTTATTCCAATAAAAGATTATATTTTTGATATATTCACCAAATCATTGTCTAAAAATACATTCCATAATCTGGGGTTAATGTTGGGTGTTCAACCCCACCCTATAAAAGGGTAAGGTATGCTTATTTTGTACCTTCTCTATTCCTTTATTTGGATCTTTTTGTCAAAAGGGGTGAAAATGATAACATAATATATCCATTGTTATTTTTAATCTATTTTGTGATAGTATATATTTAGGAGTTATTTAAAAGGGGTGGGTTATGATTTTAGCATGTGTTGACTATTTTTATAGTTTCTTGAAGTGGATTTCAGAGGTTTTTTCTTAGTTCTATTCATGTTTTCTTTTGGTGATGAATCATATATGTCAAGAAGAAGTTTAAATCACTAATTATGGACATCATGGTCAATAAAGTCTATTAAATAACTACTTATGGATAACATGGAATTATTGTTATGTGTTTCTTATTTCCTACATCATGTATGATCATATAAGATCATAATTTTTTGTATAGTGATCCATTTATTAAGTTTTAGAGCTTAATTGATTTATGTTTCATTGGTTGAAAAAAAATATAAAGCGATATATTGTTGAGACTAAAATGTTGTGTATTTTTGGTTGATGTGAAGAAGATGGTAAGAAAAAAATGATTTTTTTTATAATGTTTTCTATTATTGTCGACATGTGTGATTATTTTGAAGGTAATATTGTGAGATTCACATAATAGGTAATGATACCGTTGGATTTGATACCACCATAGTTCTACCATCATTGTTTTTTACTTTGGCTGTGTTACTATTGAGGATGGGGTTCTGCTATTGAGGATGTGGTGCTACTATCAAGTTTCACCTCTTGGTACAAGCTCCAGTTGCTATATCCAAGGTACTACCATTGATTTGATACCACTGCGGTGATACCATAAGGGTTCTACTATTGGGGTGTTGTATTTGAGATTTTACCATTGGTATAGGACCACTTGGTGATAAATATATCTATTATAAGTTTCATGGTATTTGGGGATACCATGAATTAAATCTAGTAATGCAAGGTAATGTGTTATTTTAAGAATTAAATATCATAAAATAAACTATAATTATTCTTTAAAATAATATTTTTAATGAAGAGCTAAGGAAGAAGTGAGATTCATTGTAATTGGTTAGATGTACTAAAGAAAAATATTAAAAGGATACAGATATGATTTTCACCTTTCTTTGTACATGATGAAGGAAAATTGGATGAGTTGGTCATCGAGTTCACCTTCATAGAATGATGTTTGAATATAGTCAAAAGAAATTTTGAAGAATCCATCATGGATATATTTATTCTTTGTTTTAAAGAAAGTTTCACCAAATTTTATGCATGTTTAAATGCATGATTATATCATGAAATATATTGTATTTTTATCATATAATGAAGTTGGTTTGGTTTTAAGTGAAAAAATACCAAGATCAGATCTTTCGTGTCTGCATATCTATATAATGCATGAATTCATACATATCTGTTGTTTTTATGTTAATGAACTCTAGCTTTAAATTAGGGTGAAGATGATGTGTTATTTATATATGACCTAATGAAATTAAAAATAGTTATGGTCTTCATTTCCTATGGAAGATTTTGAGATTACCATACCTAATGTTTCCAATATTTCTAATTCAAATATATTTATATGTAATTGTAAATATTTGAATTAAAAATAAAAAGAAAATGATAATAATCAAGGCTCAATAAATTATTATCTCATGTTTTCATTTTTTTGGTGAATATGCAAGTGTTCCAATTTAGAGAGAAATATTGGTTAAGGATTGGTTTATACATGAATGGTTGTGCATGTAAATTGAATTGAAGCCTATACATTGTAAGAATAGACTAAGAAGAAGAAGATCTTATCACACTAGATATATAGATAATCTTTTAAATGATTATTATGTATTTATTGTCTCTTTATCATTTTATTTTTATGTTAGTGAGGGATGAATAAAATAGTTAGGAGACCCGTAAGAGAGTTCTAAGAATATTACATGCACATTACGGTTCACAAAATTTTTAGTGGATCATATGATCAAGATCTTTCCAAGCACTAGCCACTCACATTGAGTAGTGGACCTTATAAATTTCATGTTCTCTCTCTATGTGTGATTTCTTTTTAACATAAAAATTCACTATAAAAAGTGCAGAAGGTAGTTTTAAAAGGAAAAACCTAAAATCATCGATTCAATGATTCATCCCCCCACCCTCTCAATGATTACATAATCTTGTGTTTCCATACCCATGACTATTTTGAGTGATCACTACTAGTCAACAACCTCTGATGTGTGGGGAGGCATGTCTGAGGTATTACAATACCCTCACTTAGGTTTCTTTATATTGATCATTTTTGGTTGATTTCAAAGAAGTATCAGAGCATGTTTTAGGATAAAGAAAAATGAATAGTGGTGAAGTGAGGTTTTTGGGACTTGGGTGGTTCCCTGAGGATAGGCCTAGAAAGAATGAAATAGGTTCAAACCAAAGTTCCTTAGAAAGTCTAGTATCGATACTATGAACTTTATGATTAGTGAGGTGTTGTATTGAGAATACAAATGAGGGGTGGATGGGACATGGGATGTGTCACTTGGATCAGTTAGTAGAAAATAAACTTGTTCATACATCATGATACACTGCTACAAAATATGCCTTCACATCGCTAGAAATGGACTTTATCAGTTCTAGAAAAGCACTGACTTTGTAAGCGAGGTTAAACCCCAACTCTTTTATCACCGGTTTCATTTAGCACAATTAAAGGTACCATTTATCAACTCCTATAAAAGTGATTATAAACGGTCTTTTATTAGTGATTATAGAATAACTGATAAAGGATCATTGATCAGTGCTCATAAATGAGATGATGAAGTATACCTTTATCAGTGATTTTAAAAGTGATGATAAATGTGTCCTTTATTAGTGCTTTTAAAAGTGCTGATAGAGGGTCATACTATATTGTGTTGTAATATAACACTACAGCACCACTACATTGTGCTGTAATAGCACACCGCAACACCAGACACACACTAGATATCAATAAAAACAAGTTCCAATATAGGATTTAAATGAAATGAAATTTACAACACAAATACAAGAAAAAACACAATATTATAGACATTTAACACATTGGTTTATACAAATACATAAATACAAATTATTACATACATTCAAAAACATCAATGCTCTTGTTAATTTTAAACTTGACCCGACCCATTCTATCACAAAAAAGAATTACCCCTGCTCAAGAAAAATATTTCACCTTTATAAGAAATAAATTCTTATACTAGTAATAATATAAAGAAATAAATTAATAAAAAATGTTGATTTTACTAAAATTGATGTTACTTTTGAATAAAAAGACCCATTTGGAGTCATATCAATCACATCATGCATCATATTGAGGTGTGGATGATTCCAACATGCCTAAAATGACTTTTGGATTATTTTCCTAAAGTATGAAAACAATCTGAATGTGTTTTCTTGGTTTTGAGTATATTAGTATTCCTTTTTACTAAAATTTTATTTTAAACCAGAAACATATAATTTTGACTCATTTCTGAGAACATTTGATTTTTTTTCATTGAGTGACACTTTTTAAACTAAAATGTCAATTTTAAACTGATAATAGAAACATTGAGTCATACCAGGACATCATGTATCAGATTGAGGTGAGACTGATTCTTACATGTCAAAAATTACATATGGAATGTTATTTTAAAGTATCAAAACAATCCAAATGTGTTTTGTTGGTTTTGAGTAGGATTTTTGTCCATTTTATTAAAATTGATTACAATTTTAAATAAAAAAGACGCACTTTGAGTCATACCAGGCACACTGTGCATCGAATTGAGGTGAGGCTGGTTTTTACATATCCCAAATGGCTTATGGATTGTTTTCCTAAAGTATCAAAATAATATGAATGTGTTTTATTAGTTTTGAGTACATAACATCTCTTTTTTACTAAAATTCCATTTTAAAATTGAAACAAGAACTTTGACTCATACTGATCACATTATGTTTCATATTGAGGTGCATCAGATTCCTACATATCGAAAATGACTTATGGGTCTTTTTTCTAAATTATTTAAACAATTTTAATGTGTTTTGTCAATTTTGAGTAGGTCAGTTGGCCTTTTTACTAAAATTGATGTGAATTTTAAATTAAAACACACACTTGGAGTTAGAATAGTCACACCATGCTTCAGATTGAGGTGTGGTTGATTCATGAATGTCTGAAATCACCTGTGGATCATTGTCCAAAAGTATCAAAACAATATGAATTTTTTTCGGTTTTGAGTAGGTCGGGTTTTCATACTAAAATTTACGTCAATTTTAAATAAATATACACTTAGATTCATACCCATCAAACTGTGCATCAGATTGAGGTGCGGTTAATTCCTATATATTCAAAATCACATATGGATTTTTTTCCTAATGTATCAAAATAATTTGAGTGTGTTTTCTCATTTTTTACTATGTCACTTGTCTTTTTTACTAAAATGCCATTTTAAACATGAAACACACACTTTGAATCATAATGATCAAATCGTGTAACAGTTTGATGTGAGACTGACTTCTACACATCACAAATGATTTATTAATTGATTCCATAAATTATTAAGAAAATATGAGCGGGCTTTCTTGGTTTTCATTGAGTATAACTTTTATAAGTCAAATGTCGATTTTAAATAGATAATGGACACATTGAGTCATATTAGGCACATCGTGTATCAGATTGATGTGTGGTTGATTCTTACATGTCAAAAATGACTTATGGATTATTTTCATAAAGTATAAAAACAATCTGAATATTTTTTTATCAATTTTGTGTATTTTAGTTGTCTTTTTTACTAAAATTAATGTCAATTTTAAATAGAAAGAAGTAGTTTGAGTCATATCAGTCACATCATCTGTTGGATTGAGGTTCGGATTATTCCTACACATGCCAAATTCTCAAAACATTCTAACTAATAATGTTACCAAAATTTCCATTAACTTTCATTGTCAAACTTCCAATAATGCATGAGAATCTGCAAACAAGCCACATCAACTCAGAAAAACCCACCTGTATAAGAAAACAATAATTATGATTAATACTAAAAATAAATTAATTAAACATTTATATAGAATAATATATTAATTCTATGGACAGTGATTTTAATGTGAAGATATCAAGATCACCTATCTGATTGAGAAGTGGAGGGAACTTGAATGAAATTTATAAATTTAAACATTGTTAGGGTGAAAGGATTTGATGGAGAAGAATTATGGGGATTTTTTGATATAGAAAGGCATGAAAGATGGACTTATCACCCCAACATGAACAAAATAATCCTCCTGTATAAGAGAAAAATTATTATGTGAGTAATACTAAAAGAAATAAATTAAACATAAATATGAAACAACAAATTAATTATCAAAACAATTATTTTACTGTGAAAACATTAAGATTACCTATATAATTGAGTAAAGACAGCATCGTTGCTCTTCTTGTAAATCCAATGGAGAGAACATAAAATAAAGTGATAAATGAAACCCTGCATGGGTGAAAAGGTTTTAAGAGAGAAGAAGCTATTGAAGTTTTGGTGTGGAATGTCATGAAAGACAGACATACTACCTTAACTCGAAAAAACAATACACCTCTATAGGACAAAAATTATTATGTGAGTAATAATAAAAATAAATAAATAAAACATAAATATGAAACAATACATTAATTCTATGGATCAGTATTTTTCTATGAAAATATCAATATTACCTCTGTAATTGAGTAGAGGCGGCATTTTTTCTATTCCTGTAAAAGAAGTGAAGAGAAAATGAAAGATAGTGATAAATGCAACACTACAAAGGTGAAAAGGTTTTAAGAGAGAAGAATTTTATGGCAGTTTTTCTGTAGAAAGGAATAAAATATGGAAAACCACCCCAACTCGAAAAAAATAATCCACCTGTATAAAGAAATCAATTATTATTTTGATAATACTAAAATGAAATAAATTAAACATAAATATGAAAAAATATATTAATTCTATGGAAAATTATTTAACTATTAAAACATCAAGATTACCTTTGTGATTGAGCAGAGACAGTGTTATTTCTCTTCTTATAAAGGCATTAAACTTGGACTGAAATCTTCTAAAATAAATGAACTCGTTAGGGAATAATGGAAATTAAATCAACATTCCATTATATAGATTTTTTTTGAAATCAAGAAATTATATTGTAACATTACCTTTACACCTTTACAAATGGTTTCCTTCATTCTATTTTGTTCTTCCAAGGGATTGGTAACATCATCATGTTTAGAAGACATTGTGTGCATGAGTACTCAAATATTTAATTTAGATTATGTTAATGTAGTAGAGAACATATAATATTATGAAGAAAAATATAATATATTAAAATCAATTTTACCTTCTAATTGAACTCTCTTTATTTTTTAAAAGGTTTCAAGGATTTGGTTCCTCTATCAAGAATCCAAATCTTCTATTTGTGGTCCCCTCTAATGTACAATACATTGTCGACATTTGTACTAGAATGAATAGATTGTGATGTCCCAATGAAAGGGTCATCCTCGATTGAGTTTTCATCAAACTCAACATTTTTTTAGTCGGCAGCAAGACAATCAACCAATTCTTGTTTGTTGGATCAAGGACATAAAATACTTGGACTATATTTTCTTCCATTACGAATTGCTCATCATTTTCCCCTTCCACATTGAAATTCACCTCCAAAAATCCAATTTCAGCAAATTTCACTCCATTAATATTGTAAACCCATTTGAAATGGAAAAGAGGCACTTGAAATGTTCTATAATCTAACTTGTATATCTATTCAATAATTCAAAAATATGACATATTTGAAAAAATTAGATTTCTATCCTTAGAACCAGATATGTGCATCACTTCATCCACAATCATAACAGTTCTATTTTTCATCGCATTGAAGTCATCATTTTATTTTGTATATAAAATATAACCATTGATTACAAACCTATTTTAAGATATAGCATTTTAATTCGGTCCTCCGGCTATCCATTGATGTCATTCATCAATTAAATTCTGATTTTTAGATATCTCATTATAAATTTGATCTCTGAACTATCCTATAAACTGTTGAATAGGTGTATTTGATATCCATCCTTCAACACTTGGTGGATTTAAATCTCTAATAGTTTATTTGGGGGATTTAATGTATGGATCAACATCTTCACTATTATTTAATATGTAAAGTTACATTTTTTATCTGTCTATCAAGGTAATTATAACAACATCTCTTTTAGAGATCTATTCGGCCAGAAGTCATTCACTATGACGAGACTTTGGGAGACCGATCCTTTCATCATCTAATAGGTAATCGATACAGAATTCAATATCTTCTTCAATAATATCTAGTTCTGTAATAAAACCTTTTGGTTGAATTTGATTCTTGATGCACCCTTATAAAATATTCATATACCATTCAATGGGGTACATCCATCTGTAATGGACCAGACCATATAGTTAAACCTCTATAATCAGGTGAACCGTCAGGTGGACCATTATGTCAAAGAATGACGGTGGTAAGACATATCCAATTCATATAATATGAATGAAATATCTTTATTAATAATGGGAAAATTTTCCAGGTCTACAACTTTACTACATATGGATTTGAGAAAGATGTAGAGTCTAGATAATTTATGTCATACATTTTGAGGAAGAATATAACAGAAAGAAATGAGCATTAAATCATACATCAAAACACGACAATCATGTGATTTTATACCTTGTAACTTCAAATTAGTCATTAAAACTACATTCTTGGTATTTGATGAATACCCTTGTGGAACTTCTACACTAGTAATGAAAATGAAAAATTGAAAATTTTCCTGTTCGGATAGAGTGTAAGATGTTATAGGAAAAAAATTCTACCTTTTACCCTTCACTAGTGTCAAATCTTCCCTTATCTCCATTTCAATTATGTCCAAACTATCCTTGATGCTATCTTTTTTTCAGAAACATTTACTAATTTGATAATAACACTATCAAATACATTTTTTCTACATGAATGACATCAAGAAAATATCTATCATACATACAATTCCAATACGGTAATTCAATGAAAGTTGATCACTTATTCCAACATAATTTTGTAAGGTTTTTCAAAAATGGTTTACTGAAAACAGTGTCAATATTTTTTAGCTTATTGTACAGTTTATTTCCCAGTACTAGAGATAGTGTTGTTCCTTATTTGATATTTTCTTTGAATTTTGTCATCTAAGATCAGTATTTATTTCATCAAGGTAAAAATTTCTGATTTCCTAAAAAAATAGTCTTTGAGAAATCTTTCAACCAAACTGATTATTTTCATTTTTCACAAATGGGACACCCCAACATTCCTTTAATTCTTTAGAATGATAAAATTCCATAAGTGGGGAAATCATTTATAATTCCATACAACATGGACCTCAATGTGAATGATTCACTTATATGAGAATCATAAATTATAACACCTAATTCCCACATCAATTTTTGATCATCGATCAATGGAGCCAAATAGAAATCAATATCATTAAAAGGTTACTTTGGTCTAAATATAACTAGAGGTGGCATAGTTTATTTGTGAGTTATGCATAACCGTGGATGCAAGTTATAATTTTCCAACATAATGGGATATGTACTCCAAGTACTACTCTATACACCAAAAGGATTTATTCCATATATAGATAATGGAAGAAGAAAGTTTCACATCTCATTTCCAAATTCAGGAAACTCGTATTCAATTTTCTTCTACAAAGGAGAATCTGTTTGATGACATGGGTTTCTGTATTTAATTCTTGTATAAGAGTTCCATGTTAATTGTCTTATGGTTTCCTGATATCCATGTAGTTTTATAAACCATGGAATGAGAAGAAATTACCGTACATATTTCAAAGGAGTTGATTCATTTTTTGTATATCGATCTGTACCACATTTAGTATATTTTATGAGTGATTCATGGTCCTTGGAAACAATATGAATTCATTTGGACAAGCAAGAATTTTTTTAGAGATCATTGCCATTGAACGTAACATAATTTGAAAATCATATGTTGGACATGGTAGTTTACTTTCTTTTGGTATCATATCATTCAGAAGACTAAGTTGTTCTATAATATTGGAATTACTCAATCTATTTATAGCTTTCAAATTATATAACTTCAATACAACTGAAAATGTTATGTATTTAGTACAACCAGTATACAATGGTTTCTTGGAACAACTATTTAACTCCTCAAACAACTTTGGATAATCATGAAAGTCATCTTCAATTTCCATTGTCATTTCTTCCATGTGATCTCTGTCATCATTTACAAAGGTATTCATATCAAATGATTCATAAACCATAGTGGCATCCCAATCTGTATCCACATTCAGTTTACCACATGTTTATTCCAATATTTTTAGCTTTGATCTATTCTGTGACAAATCAAATGTTCTTCCAACTCTCCCTAACTAATTTATCTTGAATAACAACAACATAAACACAAAAAGAGGATTTTAGAAGTGTTGTTTTCATGCTCTCTTGCAATCATGATGAAATATTTAACTCCATATTCATACTAGCTTGTCAAAAAATTATCGTACATCCATTTTTTATTCACATCCATTCTATTGGTTTTATAAAATATTAATTTTATAAAATATATAAATAAATACGCACAAGATATTCTTTATAAAAGGTGACAATTATAGACAATTATAATAAGGGAATATCAACATTTGATTGTATCAATGAATTTCAATATGTTGAAGAAAATGGTTAATTGGATTTAAGAAAAGAATGAATCCACTGTGGAAGGTGTTATCCTTTGAATTCATTAAAATGTGAATGGTATAGACAACTCATACTCATCTCCTCATATCCTAGAAATTTATCATTTCATTTTGTTGTTTAACACATCCTTCAACTTTTGTGAAAATGAAATAATATTACTTGAAATAATCTAAACAATAGTAATTCATGGGATGACTAATTCTTAGAGTAGTAAAAGAAATATAAAAGAGATAGGGGATGATTTTCAAGCAACAAAATGCAATAATGGATGTTCGAGAGATAAAGGTGATGAGGATGAAAATGGTATATAAAAGATATTGGAGATGAGTCTCAAGTAACAAATTGAAATAATTTCTAATGTATATAATTTGGTTACTTCCACTCTATTTTTTGGAACAGGTGATGTAGAAACCTATAGAATTATTACATTTAAAATCAATGGTATATAAAATATTTGAAAAAATCACAAGACTCATGGAATTTCATATCACCACACTGATGCATCCCAATGATTCTAAGGAGGTTTTCATATCACCGTTGGAAGGATTCTAGGGTGGCAATCTAATACACAATGAACCATCCTTGAGATTCTAGGGAGTCCCATAAAGAAATTGGTATAAAGTAATAATACGCATCAATAAGATATATCATGAAGAAGGGAGAAAAACTTATCAAGCCTTTCAACGTCTATCTCATACATATTTAAACATATATTTATATATATGTAACATTGCATTTATAAAACACATAATTACAAAAACAAATCACATTTAAACATTATTTTTAATGAAAATAAATATAATTTCCTCTGAATTTGTAAATCCAGAACCATGATTTGTGAAAAAATAATTATAAAATAACCCTTATTTTATAAGACCAGAAAAAACATATAAATAGACAGAAAGATATCTATTTACACACACACACACACACACATATATATATATATATATATGCCCCCTGAGTAAAACTCAGTTGGTAGCAGCTCTATGGGGTCTCAGTGAGGTCTTGAGTTTGAGTCTTTTAGATTTATTCCCTATTGGTGTATAATATGATTTTCACTGTATTGCACCCCCTCCCCAAATTGCTGCAATTTCATATATTTATTTATTTATTTATTTATTTATTTATTTATTTATAAAATAAACTTAAATTGATAAAAAAATATGAAACCCTTATAAAATAATTTTACAACATAGTAAAATAAATACAAGCCCATTCAAATTTCTAAAATAGAGAGCCATTGAAAATAAATAAATATGGTATCACCCTTACTGAGGTTTATCTTAAAAAAATAGAATTCTAAGAAAAAAAACTATTTAAAAACCCTTACACTAAAATATTAAAACATAATTTAAATAAATAAATTAACTTACATGAATTGAATAAAATCATATTCTATTATTTATTCAATCAATCAAGACACTGAGAATTGGTTTGGTAAATCAATTTTCTCGTTCGTTTAATATTTTTATATCATAAACTTCCACCATTTATATAGTTGAATAAATATTTATTTAACTGGATTATCTATGGACCCAAGGTTATTCTCTAATATTTCGAAACAGAAAAAAAAAATTATTCTTGCAGAGAAAGCTAGGTTACAGATGTAAACAAAAAAGAAAATTGATTTAAACAAAAATTTAAAAATAACAAAATAGTATATCCAAATCAGAAGTAAATCAACAATATATCATAAATAAATCATTTTTTTCATTATCTAAAATAAAAATAGTATACATGGATTTAACCAAAAATAACTCATGACATCTTCAAACAATAAATCAAAAATAAAATGAAAAACACACAAATAAAATTACAATGCATACCTCACTAGTTAAAAGAAAATCCGCTTTGGAAACTCTAACTAAAACTGAAAACCTTATTTTCGATGATGTTTGAGAAACTAGATATAGTCAAGTGGTGTGATTCAAGCTTCGATTCCCTATGGAGGAGCACTGATAGTGGGTGGCTTTTGCATAATGATTCATATATCATAATGGGTTTGAAAATGGTTAGTGTTTTTTTAAAT
The DNA here is from genome assembly GCA_963277665.1 of Viscum album. Classification (NCBI taxonomy): domain Eukaryota; kingdom Viridiplantae; phylum Streptophyta; class Magnoliopsida; order Santalales; family Viscaceae; genus Viscum; species Viscum album. Next base: position 689,275,516 of record OY728150.1, read on the forward strand.
AGATCTAGACACTTTTATCAATGCTTACAAATAATCACTGGTAAAGAGTCCTTTTATCAGCTCTTAAGTAACAATAATTGATAAAATATATATTTATTAGTGATTTTATAGCACTAATAAAGGCAGATATTTATCAAAGCTGGATTTTTAGCACTAATAAACATTTATCTTATCTGTGTTTTTAGTGTTGAAAAAGCCCAATATTTATCAGCCCAAAAAAACACTAATAAAGAACTACCTTTATCCGCACTTATTACTTAAGCACTAATAACAGATTTATAATTAGATTAAAAATAATATATATATATATATATATACTTAATAAATATATATAAATATAAATATAGTAAATACATTCCTTTTTAAATATATTTATTATAATTTTATAATTATTTATTTATAATTATAGAAATATTTTCAAAAAATATTATTTATATTTAATTTTTAGTGTATACGTACATATTTGTTATACATGAGTAAAATTGAATAAATTAATAATTAATACACTTTTACAATATTGAAAAAATGTATAATTTTTGTGTGTGTGCATTGTATATAAAAATGCATTAATTGGCTATATGTGAAATCAATATAACACACATTTGATCTATGTTAAATTGAAAAATAAAATGACACATTCAATTATATGTCCATTACACTATGAAATCGGTCAGTATTTTTAATTCATATTAATGTTTAATTCTAAACCATTATTCACTAAATATGTGACTATTTAATGTAAAGAACATAAATATTTTGTAATATATAAATAATATTTATATATATTAGGTTCCTGGGGGTATAATTACATTAAACACAGACACCACAAACATAGGCCGGAAAGGAAGTCCATAGCCCCTTCCCCTATGGGATATCCCACCCATCAAACCTTACTTATCAATACATATCCCAATGTCCTAGTGGGATTTATGCCCATTACGTGGCCCAAAGGCCCAAAAATTGGACCGAAGGCCGACTGTAGTGTTATGCCTTTATTATGCCTGTGTCACCATATATATGTGTCATGCTTGCATCACTACCATCCTGCATTATGCTTGTATCCCCACCCGCCAGTATAAATTTTCCCCCACCTGGATCTGATGCAGAATCTTGGGACACCTCTACCACTGAGGCACACCCCATCTATAAGAAAAGCGTGTATTTAGTGATTAGTTATAGGTGTGGCCTTGCAGCACCTATATGCCACACATCCCTAGTAAGGTCCAAGGTAGAAAACCTTGCGCTTGGTCTAGTTCCCAATGTGATAGAGGGTCCATGAGTAATTATTAAAGGCATCTCAGGTATTGTCTTTTGAGGACTCGAACCCAAAACCTCGAGGTCAGGGCGCCACAATCGTAACCACTCTACCATGCCCCCATGGGCTATAAATCATATTTATATACATTAGTATATATTTATATATTTAATATATAAAATTTATTAACATTAATTATCATAATTATCTAATTTATTAAAATTTTCATATTTAATAATGTATAATTAATTTATTCATTTTTATCAGTAATTATTTAATTATTAAAATTTGTAATATTTTATTTAATAAAATAATTTTTTATTTTTTATTTATTTTATTATTTCATTTTATTGATCTAGAAATTTATTAGTGCTAAAAATGTGTTGATAAAATATATTTTTATCAGTGCTAACAAAAAAAGCATTGATAAAGGGTACCCTTTATTAGAGCTAAAAATAGAATTGATAAAAGGTTAAATTTATCATCACTTTCTTTATCATGGATAAAGATGCCATTTATTAGTTATTTTTTTAGTTCTAATAAATACCAGCGATGTTAAACACCAATTTCGATGTAGTGATTGTACCATGGTCAGGACAAGATACACATGCTTTTGGGTGGTGTTTTTTATAGGTTTTATCATCAATATCAACTATTAATTGAAGAAATATTTAATATAAATAATGATTTCTTCAGTAAATTATAAGGGGTGATTATATTATTATTTATATGAGGGGTTTTTTTATTGATTTTTGTTTGTGATTTCTTTGTAATGGTAAGAAATTGATGTTTTGATGTTTGGTTTTTGAGAAAAACCCCATTTTAAAAAGAAAACTTGTCTGGTGGAATAAGAAATGCATAAAATGGTTTTTTATAATGGTTTTACTTGAAATTGGTCATGGAGTTAATGATTTTGAAAAGGTTTAGTAGATTTTGGTTTTGAGTAAAATGTGAGGAAATGGTTTCTAAAACTTGGATTTGAAAATTTGATTGGTTTTTTGGGGTAAAGACTGTCTAAGTTGGGGATTTTAGGTCTCGATTTTTTGGTGAAATCCCCTTAGATGTTAAGAAGTGTTTTTGAAATTAGGTGAGTTTTGGTGTGTATGTTTAAAATTATTCGAGTCAGCTTTAAAATATTCAATTGGTACCCATGTAAATCATTTCTTCTTAGGTTCTTTTTAAATTATTGATTACCCAAATGTTTGAATTTTTTTTAAGATTGTGTGGTGTGTCTTTTTTTTTTGAAACATCCAAGTGAGGTTAGAGGGTTTCTATTTGTTTATTCTACTGTTGAGGAATAAAAACCATTTCCTATGTGGATGGATTTTCCTTAGTTTTAAGTGGTTAATTAGGAGTGACCCAGGTGGTTGAGTGATGTATTTGGTGAGTATTCCCAATATGTTTTAGGATAGCCAGTTATGGAGGTATTGGTGGACAGATTTTGATGTTGGGAATTTCTGACTAGATTTTGGTATTGATGGATTCAAGGATTGGATTACTTGAAATGAATTCTAGTGGGTAATTATTATAGTGGGTATCACCATTAAAAAAAATTAGCCTTTATTAGTGGGGAATTATTGTGGGGAGCACTCTAATCCTTGATATGAATAGTTTATTATCACTTTAATATCTTCTAATTCATATGTTTTTTTGAACTCTATCTCGGTGATTGGTGATGGTGATGAGTTGAGTGGCTAAGAGATTAGTTTTGGGATTTTAGAGTATTTATAGTCAGTTTTGGGAAAATATTCTAGTGAAATGTTGATCAGTGGATGTTTTGATAATTGGGTAGCAGGGACTTGATGAATAGTACACATTTGTAGTTAGATTCACCCAATAGAAGTTTGTTCAGCACTCAAAGAAAAAACCTATGAGTTATAGGTAAATTTCAAACCAAGAAAGTTCTATATTTATGGTAATAGTTCCACTACAACATCTATATTATGATAGTAATTACAGTGTAGGGTTTATAATTACACGCATCATTGACAGTTGCTGAAAAATAGGGGAAATTTGAATTTGGTCTCATATAAGGGAATATTATAAAAATTGGGATTTGAGATAAGATTTCAAGAGTGAGAACATCTCTCATAGGTTTTTTAGTTTTGATTGGAGTATTGTGAGGTGTCTCAAATTCTGAGGTAATCATTGGATTAGGGTTGGGATGAAATTGCTATAAATTTCGGTTGTGGGTGGGGCCACACCATAACCAATTGGTGTTGTGACATTGTATATTTTATTTTTGAGATTTAATTTGTTGGAGTTTGTGTTGTTTGATATGTAAGTTTTATTACATGTGAGGTTTATAATACATAATTGTCTCTTATGTAAAGGGAATTGCGTAAGTAATTTATAGGTAAAATGAAATATTAAAGGGTTTCTCAGACCTTGATGATTGAAAAAGAAAAGTACTTAATGCATAAGGGTTACAAGAATTTTCTCTATGATTTGTAAGGTCACTCCATAGGATATGTGATGGTTAAATATGATACATAATAGTTAACCTTAAGAAATTTAAGGGTACCTCAGATACATTAGGGTTCTTATAGAGTAGTGAGATTTGATAAAATACCAATCTCTATGTTGTTTATAAGGTTACTCTCTAGATTATAATGGATAGTACGTAAGGTTACTTTGTAATACATAAGTGTTATACATAAGAGTACTCTTAGATATATATTGATGAATAGGGGTTACCCTTTGGTATGTAAGGATAATCTATAGAACATAAGGGTTAATTAATATGGGTACCAAAATCTCACATTGATACATAAGGGTTGATTTGGATGATATGTAAGGGTTACTGAGATATTTGAGGACTAGAAAATAGTAAAGTAATTGATATATAATATTTACCTTGTGATATGTATGTTTTATTTTTATATATGAGGGTTTAAAAAAGTGGTGAATTTCCTAATATGAAAGGGTCACTTTATAGACACGTGATGGTGATATGGAATGTTTATTTGATATGTAAGGGTTCTAAACATTTCCAAATTGTGTGATCAACTAGATGTTGTAAGGAAGAGGTCTATGCCATGAGGGTTTATTAAGAGGTAAGGGTCACACTATAGTAGGTGGGATACACCATGGAGGGACCCTAGGAGGTAGTTTCATCATGATATTCAATGTATTTGGTTGTTCTTTAAAAGGTTTTTCACACCATGAAGTTGTAGTTCATGAATGTTATACTTCTACCTAGAGGAAGGGTGTTATGTTGTGACCCAAAGAACACACGATAAGGGGTGTCTAGAAAATTCATTGTGTCATGAGCCCTATGGGTCACATCAAAATGGGTCCCTTTTCTTGTTTATTTTTAAAAAAATTTGTATGATGTTATTTTGTGACCTCTAAAATTGGAAACCCCTTTGATGGTATTCATTCATAAAAGGTGTAAACAAGGGGAAGCCTATATCTTCTGCCCCTCCTCTTATACCTTTAAACCTCCTTGATTTGTGGTGACTAGAGGTGGGTTTATTAATCTCTTATGTTATGATGCTTCAAAATCTTCAATTTGTATTTTCAAATAAAATCAATTTTTGAGTTAAGCTTGAACCCTCATAATAACCCTTCTCAAGAGACACCCGCAAAATAAATGCAACAAAAAAAACTAATCCAAACATTAAAAAATAAAATACATCAGGAAAGATATATATATATATATATATAAACCACCAATCAATGGGACTTTAAACATTATCCAATAACATGAAAAGTAGTATATCACCTATATATCACTACTACACATCATAGAGACATCAAACATGCATAAATTGTATCTCCTTCAAACCATATACATAACTCTAAATAAAAATGAAACAAAAAGTCTAAGATTTTTATACCTACTGCTTTAGTCCAACTTAAAATCTTCTATTATCAAAAATTCCATAATAAACCAACAAAATTGTAATACCATTCCACAAAAACCAATAGTAATCAATAGGTTTTCCATGCGACTAGTGGATCTATTTTTACAATAAATATAAAATAGTTCAACAATCCACTTCCCTGTATTATAATTTTCCCCCGTATCTATACCATCATTGTTGAATAAAAAATCTTCCTTACGAGTCCCCTTTCCTTCAGTTTTTACACACTTTATATAACATTATGAGACTTGATACCATTATGTAGAAATAAATACCTCCATGAGTCTAATAAAAAAGTTGTAGCAAAAATATAATCAAGAGTGATGTTCTAGTATTTCCAAGTCAAGTCCTTGATTTCATGACTAGGATAGTGGAGAAGTTAACCTTGAATATTTCTATTTAGGAACATCATGATATCAAGAAAATATTTAAAGAAAATTTTATCCTCATCCAATATCTTGATATAAACATCTAGTTGGGAGTCTTTCTAGTCGCTAATGTTTTTCTTTAGTTCATAATTATTTGAATTGTTTCCCAACTCTTATATAACCTTTGGAGTCATGTAAATGTCAAAACATTATGCCACATGGACATAAATTTTTGAATCATTTCAAAAAATATCATAAATTTCTTTCATTTTTCTAGGGAAATGTTGGGGTAGAAGTCCCAAAAAAATATGGTTTTATAGAGTGGAAACCTTCCATTAGACTATTTTAGGTTTCAAAAACTCCCAAGTCCCAACATGTTCTTGAGTGGCCTCTACCATTGATTTATAATCATAGACATAGACATGATATTCTTGAAAAACAACCTAAACTGATTTTATTATTGACTTGGTCTTCATGTTTTTGGGAAAATTATAATTTTCTCAAAATTGTATGGCCTTCTTCCCTAAATCCGAAGAGAGGCCCCCACATTAATAACAACATTTTCCCCTTTATTTATGCTAGATCAGGAATACTCATCTGCCAGGAGAGTTTCCATGTTTTCCAAGGAAACCTGGGAGGTTTCCTCAACCACCTCCCCATAGTTATAGTTATCCTCTTATAAATTATAAAATATGTAGTGACCCAATCCTTTTACACATATTATAAAATAATGTTTATTATAAATATCCTTTAAATACAACTCAAAATTGTGGAAATCCTAGTGTATTTGAGAGAATAGGTTCATAATATATATAAGTGATACCAAAATAAAATAATTTTTTAAAATATCCATAATGAACTCTTAAATTTATTTGAGCTCCTAAAACTATATAGGATAACCTAGGAAAATACATAAACAAATGTGTGAGCTATAAAGCTTCTTAATGGAATAAACATGATGGGGAAGCATAACATATTAATAAAAAGCCATAACATGGTATCATAAATAATAAAGACTCATGGATAATCATATGGAGGAAAAACATAAATAACAAAGAGTCATAAGATCATTGAGATATAGGAATGTGGCATTAACATATATCATTTCATTAGAATTTTACAAGACTAACTGCTAAGACAACATCACATGGTGGACAAAGTCCGATCATGGATTAGGTTAACACACTAATCCCACAAATACTATCTCATGAGACCAAAACATTACCCAATGAATTGGAGTTCTATTTTGGAACACCCATCATAACATTTACATTGTTATGTGTTCAAAAAATGTAAATCAATCATAAGACATAAACATAATAATTACACATGAAAATAAATGGGTTGCATAACCTTTCTATATATCATAATAAAAGGATATTTCATAGATATTAAAAAAGAAGAAGGAATTAAATATTTTGGATATAAATATACGAGTTTATAATAATAGGTATCAAAATATGGTGTTTATTTGGAAATAAAATCATGATAAAGGGTATAGAACATTGTACAGATACGATCTTTCAAAATGGTGTTTTAAGGAATCAATTAAAGACTTTTATAGAAGGAATTAGTATGAAATTTTATTTGAAAACTATAGGTAAATTAGAATGATTATAAAAAAATAATCTATTTAATTAAATCATGAATGTGAACTAATACATTAAATGAGTGTTACATAAAAGAATTATGGTATAGAATAGTTCCCCTTTTCGGGTTTGATTTTAAAGAAGGCATTTGATAAATGAATTTAAGGCATATATTAACCCATAAAAATAAGGGAGAATAAAATAGGTATATATGTAAGATCAATATATATTGAATTTATAATCATTCCATAATATCAAATAGATAGATAAAGTGAGTGAGAAAGAGAAATTTCATAACCCAAGTAAAAATGGTTGTTCTAAGAGATCACTTACCTTATGTTCTAGAATCACTATTCAATTACACTTAGAAACCTTAATAATAAAAATAGATTATTTAATTTACTAATTTATAACCTTTTACATCTATATTTTATTTAATATAATTTTATTATGTTCATTTATAACCATTTCAATGATATATAAAGTTTAATTTCATCATTTTGGGAATGTATGTTCCATGGTTTCAATGTCAAATCACTCAGGGAAGATTATTGAAGTTTTTTTTAATGGTACTACAACTCCAATAGTGATATGAAATATTATTAATGACCTTAAATAGATATAAATGGTTATATGTAACTATATATGTTCCTAAATAGGTACAAATCATTGAGTATAAATGTTTTCGTTACATGTAAAGTTTATTTAGGCGGTTTTATCGACCGTCACGAACTATATTTGTTTTAATTAATATTATGATCATATATTAATTAAAATATATTAAATAAGTTATAATATACTTATATTGATATTATTTAACCACAATAATAATTTTATGAACATCCTTAAAACTGAAGGAGAAAAATGATGTGTGTCGTTCATGGAGGTGGTGATCCAACCATATTGTAATAACAATTTAGTTTTAGAAAAAACATAATGGGGGATAGAATATGGATATTCAATTTAAATAATAATATTCCAATATATTTATGATACTGGAATAATCATGTTTTTTGGATGAGGTAGGTGAGGAGAAGTTTGAAGAATAACTGAATTTAAAAGAGGTAAATAGAGAATATTACCTCTTAAATGTCATATCATCAAAATACTCTTTAATAGAACCATTAAATGGTATTTGGATGATACCAGAAGCATTAGTAAATGGGAAAGATTTTTGGGAAGATATTGGGGAAGAAATTTGGCAGTCTATAATGCATATATATTGTGAAGATATGGGGTGGTATTTATAAGGAGGGAGAGGTGTGTTTTTGAATATTATATTCATTAGTTAATTATTTTCTCTCAAGTATACCAATATTATTAATTTTTTTGAATATATATAGTAAATATTACGTGTGATTTCTAGATAATGGGTTATTATGTCATCCATGACTCAAAAATCATTTATTTAGCTTATAGTGTTACATACCATAATTTACTATATTTCATTATTCACCAAAAAATCAATTATTTTGATAAATTACGAAAAAAAATAACCCTAAACCCTTATAAATATTTATATTCCAAAAATTAAATCCATTTTATTGAAATAATTTTCTAAATATGAGAAATTTAATTTTTAAATAAAATCATTATTTCCTTGAAAAATAACAATTTTAATATTATGATCACTTTTCCATTTGAAAAATTAAGTATAGTACCATAAAATTATATTATCATTATAATAAAACTTAATATTAATTTATAAGTCCATTTTAGAAAGATTAAATTTCTTTTAAAACATTATATTTATTGTAAATGTGTAATTAAAACATTTATGTTTTATAAAAATACAGACACTTAATATATCATTTTTAAAACATTTATTTACTTGTACCATGTTTTAAATATATCATATTTTCAATTTTTAGGATACATAAATATTATTTAACACTTATATGGATAATTGTACTATTATAATGGTCAGATTACTATTCTTAATGGTCTTGTTACTATTCCAGCGGTCAAATTATGATTCTGAAATTGAGATTTTTAATGGTAATATAGGCTCCCTAATTTCTATAAATTCATAATATTTCATTCTTTCTTCATTAAATTATATTTTTTCTCTGTTTTATATATATTTTCATTTTTAAAACTCATATTTCATTACAAATATTATGCTTTATTTCTATAGCTTTGTTCATGAGTATGGTTATTCTGGTTGATCAAGCATATGCAAATTCTCCTATTTTAGTTATCTTATTTTCTATTGTTTATCCCATTTTAATATATTTAATTATTATATCCATTTTTATTCTATAAATATAATTTTCAATTTATTGAAATAAAATTTAGTTTTTTATGAGGTGTTGCAGGTTCATTATATAATTTTATATTACTAAATATGACACAATTATATATTCAAAAGGTATATTCCGTTGATAAAAATATAGGTTATTACATTCTTCCCATGGAGAAATTTCTACTTAAAAATTTCATATTACAAAATAAGGTGAAATATATGAGGGTTATTCTACTTCCTATATTAATTTGGTTCCATTTTTTCCTCCTCATACTTACGATTTTACCATAGTAATTTGACTAGTTGATTTGTCTTTTTTCATAGCACTTTGTATCTATGGTCCAAGATCTTTCTATATATACCACATATAAATTCAGTACATATGAGGGGTCTAGTATATAATTCTTTAATTGGGATACATGGAACACATCAAGTACTCAAGACAAGGTTGGTGGGATTTCTAGTCGATAGGCCACAAATCTGATGCAATTAAGAATCTCAAAGTGGTCATTGTATCTGGGACTTATCTTTCACTTATTCCCAAATCACATGAATATATTCCATGTTGATAAGTAGAGAAATACTTTATCTCTAACCTCAAACTCTATGTCTCATAAATGAATTTTGGCATAGATCTTCTGTGAACTTTGAGTAACTCAAATGTGTTATTGAATGGTCTTGACCTTTTCTACCATTTTCTCAACCATTTCAGGTCCTAGTAGCTTGATTTAACAAACTTAATACAAGAACACAAGTGTTTAGCATATCATTACATAAAGTTCTTCATATGAATCCATGTGGAACCTATTATTTTATAAGAACTCAACTAGAGGAAGATGTTGATCCCATCCTCCTTTGAAGTTCATCAAAAATACTCTCATCATATATTTATATAATTTGATAGTCAAATTATATTGTACATGATTTTGGGGTTATGAGATATAATTAATTTCAATTCAGTGTTTAGATCATGTTGAATACACTTTTAGAAGATAGAGGTAAATATCATATCTTAATCAGATGCAATTGATAGTAGTGTTCCATGCAGCTTCACAACCTCTCTTATGTATATACATGAATGTTGATCAAGTGATAAGTCCATTAAAATTAAAATTACATGATAATAATTTTTAACAAGATATATGAAAATCCATATTGAATTTTTTCCTTTTTATGTTCACAAAATACTGGTGAGAAATTCAATGGTGATGTTTTCCGATTTCCTTGTAGGTATGTGTAATGGTTGAATCATCCCCTTGAATTTTTTCTTTCTATATTTACCTATTAACATAGCTATAATTTTGAGATATATTCCATAATATCCTGCTTTGTATTATCCCACCAAAAGTGATATCAGAGATCTTGATACATTTTTTTGATTCCTGGGTGGACAGAGAAGGTTAAGATATGTGCATCAATCAAAAGATTCTTCTTTATTTCAAGATTTGATAGTACACATAGTCATGACCCAAATATTATGACTCCTTCATAAATTTTGAACAAATAGTATTTCACTTTTCTTATAAATTCCAACATCTTATGTATTTCCACATCATCCGATTTATCATCCTTTATCTTCTTCAAAAGGGATAGTTGATAAATCATTTGAGGAATGAATAATGATTTTCCTTCATTTATGATTCTCATTTCCATCCGTTAAAATTCTAATAAGATTGAATCTTTATCAATTCACATCATTGATAAGTTCATGGGATCCATTCTACTTGGATAATATTATATTCTATTTTCTTTCCCACAATGGTAATGGATTGAGCATTCATTACCCTTTGTTATCTTTAACCATCTTCACCAGTGCATATTAATCTACTTATATGTGAAAATATATTTGATCCTCTTATGATATGTGTATATATTACACTTATCTCAATATATATAATGTCACTATATTTTCCACATGAATATTACTACATCCAATTACAGATAATGTATTGGATAATTATTCTCATGAAGATTTATCTTTCTTGAGGCCTATTTAATCACTTTATCATTCTACAATAGTATGAAGCACAATCCCTTCATTGAAGAAAAATTTTATACCATAAAAAGTTACCCACTTGTGGTTAATTTAAGTACTAGTGTAGTGATAAACCTTCTTTTAAACTCTTTTAATCTCCCTTTTCATTCATCAGTCTAAAAAATCTTTACTCATTTTCGAATCATATTAGTTAATGCGTTTTAAAATTTTGATAACTTTATCAAAAATTGTTAGTAATACCCATCTAGTCCAAGGAAACTATGGATAATTGTTATAGATTTTTTATCAGGGACACTCCTCAATTTATTTTGTCTTAGAAGGGTCCAAAAATAGCCCTCTTCTGATGATAACATACCCCAAGTACGATACTTACTCCATCCAAAACTCACATTTACTATACATTACATATATATTCTCATTTCACAACTATTTATCATATTATTTAAATGATCCTCATCATATTACTTTCATTTGCAGTATATTATAATATTATATATAAAAATTATCACAAATATTTTGATGTAATCTCTAAAATATATATTAATTAAGTCTATAAATAGTTTTGTATCATTAGTGAGCCTAAATGGAATCAATATAAACTCGTAGTCTCAATACCTTTCTCAAAATGATGTCTTGGGAATATCTTCATTATTCACCATTAATTGATGATATCCCAACCTAAGGTCCACCATAGAGAAATATTAGGGGCCATATAGTTGATCAAACAAGTTATCTATCTATGGAAAAGGATATGTGTTCTCTATTGTTATTTTGTTTACTTTCTAATAATCAATACAGAGGTTCATTGACCCATCATTCTTCTTGATGAAGTGGACCAGACCACCCCATGGTGAAGCACTCAGCCATATAAAACCCTTATCAAAATTAACTTGTAACTTGTTCTTGAATTATTCCAACATAATGTTGGAAATTATTTATAAATTATTAGATATTGGTAGATATACAGGTATATTTTCAATTATTAACTAAACCTCTCAATTAGTAGGAATACTGGGAAACTCTTCAAGAAATGCATTGGTATAATCCCTCAAAATGGGCATATCATAAAGCATGATTCGATCCTTTGTTTAAATAATTTAGGATAGATATTATTTCTCATAAGGATATAATATCCACACATGAGATGATGATTCCAAAGGAAATAAATCCTATTCCTTACACTTATATAGAATCAGAAGAAGACTCTGCATGTGAAAAGTGATATACATCTCTCGATAGTTGATGTTGGATTTATTTAAGGATAGCCAATCCATGACCAATATAGCATCAAACTCTACTAAAGGAATTTGAATAAGATTTAATGGAAGGATCAATCCAAAAATATTGAATAGATAGGAGTTATATATTTGGGATGAAATAATTGATCAATTTTAAGTTCTCATGGATAGATCAACCCCCATGTTATAAGGTGGTGTTTGAATTGCTTTACTAAATTTGAAAAATATGAATGAATGTATAAGGCCTGAATCAAAAAGTATGTCCTCCATTATTGAATGAATAACCATTTTACCTACAACCACATCATTTTCAGGATCCATCTCATTAGTAGTGATATCATATCCCCTTCCTTTAACTCTAGGATTTAGATGTTGTTGTCATTAATTATCACTAAAAACCCTAGGATTGGGGAATTGGTTTGCATAATTCCCTCATTCCTTGTAGTTGAAACATTGTACCATAGTATGAGTGTTAATAAGAACCTTGTTATCCTCCATTACATTAGATTTAGTCATCATATCCCTTCATCATTGATTATCTAGATTTTCCTGTTTTTGCAAACTTTAAGTATCTCTATATTCCCTTCATATACTATCTATGATTTTTCTTACCAAAACTTTTAAATAGGGGTTATTAGGTTGTCTTTATTCTATGATATTTATCTATTGATCCTCATAAATAACACTCAACTTTACTATTTTTATCTCCAACCCCATGGGACCACTCAGAGTCACTGACCACCATATTTACTTTAAGGGGAAAATAGACAATCTCCTCATTGCTATAAAATTCTTGAATCACTAAATAATTTTGTAGAATAATATTTAACCCACTAAGGAATGATTCCACCTTACATTCAATGTTGATGAAAATTTTTATGTTGTATCATGCAAGCCAAGTGAACTTTTCCTTATACGCCCTGATAGAATAATATTCCTTTATCTTTTCTCTAAGGAACTCCCTCTTAATTTTAATATTTATATTTTTGGGAAAATTTTTGTTGAAAAATATTTTTATTGAATTCTTCCTATTTTTGAGAATCAATTTCATCTCTCAGCATCATCTTCTTGATTAGTTTCCACTACTGATCATCATCCCCTTAAATATAGTAGACTATCAGGATAAATTTCTATTTTTTAAACATTGGAGGATAGATAATATCTTCTCAATGGAGTTAATCCATTGTTCCACACTGAGGGGGTCAAAAGATCCATAAAAGGAAGGAGTCTTTTTTCCCATAAAGTAATTAATGAAAAATTTCCATTTCTTAAGAGAAGTAGGGTCCTCCACATGATTCAAGTTATTGTTTACAGAATGATTCAGCTAACCTAGATCTACCATAAACTTTCTAGATCCAACTCCTATATGGTTGGTCATATCAATAGTAAAATCATCACATTTCCGGCCATATTTTTTATGGGAACGATTCTGCCTATTTCCCACCATTATCAAAAATAAAGGAATACCCAGATGAGAATACTTTAACTAGTAAAAATATAAAATGAAACTATGAACATTGAAGTAATAACATAGAAATAAAATTTAAATCATAATTTTCGAGTCTCTAGGTTTATGTTTAGGTCATCTATTATAATTTTTCCAATTAGTATTTCTAATATAACAATCTATTTAAGTCCTTAATAATGGTCATAAGTATTTTTTGAATTTTCCAAAGCATATCCCCGGATTGTTTCAAACCACGTGTGTAGAAAGACCTATTTTTCATGCACTATGTAATGATTGAGTTAATTCCCCATGTTCCCTTTTTGGGGTATTACCCCTTGGTAAAACAATTCCATTTACACATGCAATTTTAGTATCCATATAATAATGTAATTTTAGGGAAACTAGTCACTCTATACTTCACCAAAATTTGAAGATATTTTTCTATACTTATAATTGAAACTAGGGTTCTCAAAAATTTATTCAAGTCCTAATATATAAAAATTACTTAACTATCCTCTGATATAAATTTTGTAGACCTAAGACTTTTACACATATTATTACATTATTTTTAACATGAATATCCATTTAATACATCCAATTTAAAGAGAAGACTAGTGCATTTGAAATACTAGGTTTATAAAATGTCAAAGTGAAATAAAAATAAAAAAATTATTTAAATATCCATAATGGTATCTTAAATACATTTGAGACCCTAAAACTATATATAATAACCAGGATAAATACATAAAAAGGGGTGATCTATAAAACCTTGTAAGGGAGTAAACATGATGGGGAAGTACATTATATCATTCAAAAGGAATTACATGATATCATAAAGAAACAAATAACATGAATAATCATATGGATTCAACATATAAAAAACATGGATTCAAAAGATCATATAAATATAGGAATGTGGTTGAAAAATAAATCATGACATCAAAATTTATCTAGGTTAACTTCCATGAAAATTTTACATGCTAGACAGACTCCCATTGTGGATTAGTTTTACTCCCTATTCCCATACATACCATCTCATGAGATAGAAACATTACCCAATGAATTGTGTTTTTATCTGGTTGCACCAACCATAACCTGTACATGCTAATTTTTTCCACAAAATGAAACCAATCATAAGGGATAAACATAATAATTACCCCTGAAAAGAAATGGGTTGCATAATCTTTCCTTACATCATAATAAAAAATATATTTCATAAAGATTCCAAGAGAATAAGGAGTTAAATGTTTTTGGACATTCATATCTGAGAACATAAATATAGGTCTCAAAATATAGTTTTCATTTGGAAATAACATTATGATAAGGGTTAAATAATTTGATATAGAAATGAACTTCCAAAATGGGTTTTTAAGGAATCGGTTAATGAATTATGGAGAAGGAATAAGTATGCAATTTTCATTGAAAAATATAGGTAAACCAAAATGGTTATACCAAAAATATTACATAATGTAATAAAATATTTAATATAATATAAGAATTTAAATGAGTGTTACATAAAAGGATTATGGGATAGAAAAGTTCCCCTTTTTGGGTTTGATTTTAAAGAAGGAATTTAAGAAATGAACTTAAGGAATGTATTATCCCATCAATGGAAGAAACAGTAATCTTATTGTATATATATGAGAAACATATATATATAATTTAGAATCATTCCATAATATCAAATATAGAGAGAAAGTGATTAAATTTATAAATCTCATAACCCCAATAAAAAGGGTGGTTAAAAGAGATCCCTTACCTTATGTTCCAGAATCGTTTTATACTTGCACTTATAATCCTAGATAATAAAATTAGATTCATTAATTAAAAAATGTATGATATTTTCAATATATATTTGGTTTACTATAATTTTATTATGTTTATCTATAACCATTTCAATTAGATATAAATTTTAAATTTGTCATTTTGGGAATGTTCGTTACATGGTTCCAAGGTCAGATCAGTCATGGATAATTATTGATGTTATTTTCAAATTGGAATAAAACTATATAAGTGAGTTGAAATGGAATTCATGAACTTCTAAAAATCTAAATGGTCCCATGTATTCTTATTTTTCATATATAAGGAAAAATCATTGAGTATAGACGTTAATGTAATGTGGTAAGTTCATTTACGGGGATTTATTTACCATCATGGAGTAGATTCATTTTAATTAATATTATGGATATATAATTATTTATAAACATGAAATAAGTTGTAATATATTTATTATAATATTATTTAACCAAAATAATAATCTTATGACTCCCCTTAAAGGTGGTTCAAGAAAATGAAATTTGTTGTAAATGGAGGTGGTAACAAAACCATATTATAAATAACACATTCATTTTAGAAACAAAATAAGAGTGGGTAGAATAAGAATATTCCGTTAACACAATAACATTATAGTATCGTTTTGTTACCGGACTCATCATATTGTATTGGATGAGGGTGGTGAGGAGAAGGTAGAATAATAAACATATTTAAAAGAGGTTAATAGATAATATTACCACTTAAATGTTGTCACCTTGAAATGGTCTTTGAATGATACCAGTAGCACTAGGACATGGGGGATAGGTTTGGGAATATATTTGGGAAGAAATTTGGTAGCTCCATTTCATAGTAGTTGTGAGGATAAGGGGTGGTGATGGGTGGAATTTATAAGGGGCAAAGATGGGTGTTTTTGAATATTATATTTATTAATTTATTATATTAGGCTGAAGACTACCTATAGTTTTGATTCGTGTAAATATATATAGTAAATGGTGCATGTGATTTTGAAATAATGGTTACTTACTCTATTAATTACTCAAAAAATCATGTCTTATTATGCTAAATAATATATTTTACCATATTTTGATATTCCCCAAAATTTTAATTATTTTTTCAAAAATACTAAAAAAATACAATAAAATATTATTGAAGTTTATATTAAAAAGATAAAATCCATTTTATAATTTATTTTTAAATAAAATATTTGTTTATTTGAAAAAATGCATATTTTAATATTATGAATAATTTGGTTACCCTTTAAAAAATTACTTATGGTCCCATAAAATTATCGTATCATTATAATAGAAAAATATTATTAAATTATATTTCTATTTTATGAATATAAACTTTCATCTAAGTCATTATATTTAATATTGAAAGTGAAATTAAAGCATTTTTGTTTTACAAAAATAAAAACACTTAATTTATCATTTTTAATATATTTATTTACATGTACCATTGTTTAAATATATCATATTTTCATTTCTCAGGGTACCTAAATATAATTTTACACACATGTTGGTTAGGTTAATCTTTCTAATGATCATAATACTATTCCTAATAGTCATATTACTATTCTAATGGTTAGGTTACTATTCCAACAGTCATATTATTATTCCAATGGTTATACTTTTAATAGCTATATGGGTTCCCTAATTTCAATATATACCTCATATTTCATTCATTGTAAATTCACTTTTTGTTTCTCTCACAGTTATATATATATATATATATTCATTTTTAAAATTATTATCTTACTATTAATATTATGCTTCATTTAAATAGCTTTTTTGTGATTGAGGTTATTTTAAACAATCAATCATATCCAAATTTTCATATTTTAGTTTTATTATTTTCTATTTTTTATTCAATTTTGATATTTTTAATTCTTATGTCCTTTTTTATTCTCTAAATGTATTTTTCAACTTATTATAATAAAATTTAGTCAGTTTTATCATGTGGTTCATGTGCATTATATAATATTTTTTTACTAAATATGAAAAAATTAAATATTCGAAGGGAAATTAAAATTATAAAATTCTAGTCATTACAAAATCAATTCATAGAGTAAATATTGGATGAAGATTATTTCTTTGAATACCCAAAAAAATCCATTTTATTTTAAAACCCATAGGTTTGGACTGGCTCCATCAATTAAGACCTAGATGGAAGGATGATCATAGCCATTAGTTTCGTTCATAGGGGGGTGATATGATCATCTTCTATCCATCATTACAGATTCAACCACTTTTGGTAGAACTGAGATTCCTAAATATGCATTAATGGAAGTAAAAGATTTTTAAATCAAGGGTTCTTAATCATGACCATTAAAAACTCTACAATGAAATTAAAATTTAGAATCATTTCATTTACCTAACAATAGTTTGTCTTAATGGAAAGAAATTTAGAGTTTGAATCCATTTTAAGGTCATATTCCAAGGTAAAACTGTTCATATAAGTTATGGAAGTAAACCCCCACTACTGTATCAACTCTTTAGAACTTTAGAAATAACTTAATGTAATTCATCGATCTCCTTTATCCAGTTATACTTTCCCAGTAACTTGATATATTTTGAAATCAACCCTTAATTTTGGACAAGTGATCTTCGTATAAAACTGATCTGTGGGGCTAGATAACATCATTACAACTATCATTATGTTGATATCACCTTCTTGGTTATCCTCAATTTCATCTAGGTAAATTTCCTGAACTTGGTGAATTATAAATTCCCCAGTTCACGTTACCTTCACATTCACACCACTACCATTATTTTCGATGGAATATGGAACAGAACCTCCCTAGAAAACCTAAGAATGAGTTCCAACATTATGATATATATATTCAACCACCAATATAGTTCCTTGAATCTCTAATAAACTCAAACCAAGTGTTCTAGTTTGACTCTAATGAAATCATAGCCACAGTTGTCTATGACTTTGAAAATTCACTTAATAATATGGACAATAATCAAAGATGATTGTTTTATTGTATATAATTTCTCCCTAAAAATGATCCAAAATTAGTTAGGATGTGGTTTTAAAACATCCATCTCAATGTACAAATGAGCCTCAATAGGATACTTCAACATGAATGTGCAATAGTCTGAAGAGTGACAATTCCCAATAATGTTTCTAAAAACCAATGTTAGTAGGAGATTTTAAAAATTGAGAGGGGCCTAGAGGGATAGTTTATACCAACATATTGGATGGATCCCTATTAAAATATAGGCTAAAGGAAAAACATGAAAACTAAAATCTAAAAGTTATAATAGATCTAGATTTCTAGAACTAATTATTTGCCAAATTTTCTTCACTTTCAAACCACATAAGGATTCTATGTGTATCTAGGAGTCCAATAATAACATGATGATGAAGAACTAAGGATTAGTTAAAAAACATATCAAAAAAGTCTATTTCCAATATGTAGTAGGATAATCTCACCACCAGCATCAAAGATTGTTGAGATGATGCTTTAAAGAACATTGAGAGAGATAGATAAAAATTACTGGTAGGCTGATGAACATACCTAAAAGCTTCAATATAAAATAAATTATTAGTAAATAGATGAATGAAACATGTTTTTTATATTGAATTTATGTAGGAGCCTCATGGATGATGGTAATATCTTCATTCGAATAAGATAAAGATGAAACCTCCCCTAGGGGTGAGGAAGGGGCCCAAGGATTCACCATATCTGATTAAAGATCTCCCATGTATGAATGAGCATGAGTTTTAATAGATAATTTGGGTAAATTGGCATTGCAAGGAATCATTCAATGCCTTCCATGTACCCAACCTACCACCCTGTGGGTTATCTACCCCCAGCTAAATTAAAGCATAGTGGGACTCAGACCTAAAAAAGTTACCATAGAGTAGGGAGTGGATATTTTTCATGATACCACTAAACAAGATTAAGAAGGCTCATTTTTTTTATTATTTACTTATTCTTTTTTAGTTTTTCATCTACCACATTAGCCAATAATTCGGGTATCTCTATTCTAGGGTTTGATATTTATTCCACCATATCATTGTTTAATTAAGTTGGTATGATGGGGGATTCACTTAGATTTAACATAGGGGTTCCTAAGAGAATTAACACACTAGTTTTTGTGTGGCTCCATCAAGTTGTGTCTCTTTTAGAGTTGTTTATGGATATACATTGGTTTGAGAGAAATTGAAGTATGAGTTTGAATAAAAATTTGTAGCTTTTATGGATTGTTTTTGAATTCATGTTAGGAGTTGACCACATCCCATGGATCATGGTTCTATTGATGTTTTGACACCCACTGAATTTAGAATCATTTATTTCAATTTTTGAAGTTAGTTTAAGTATTTTGGTGATAAATTTGATGGTGTTTATATTTTAGGTAGTGTATTTTGGATTTGGATTTGGTCGGTATGGTCATGAAAGTGATTTGCTAATCATTAATTGTGGTAGATTCCATTTATACTATTTATTATATTTCTTATTTCATGATTTTATATTAATGTGTGATAATTATCATTATTCTTTTTTTCATGTTGTATGACTGGTGTGATTTCACCTTATAAATTGGGATATGCTATCATTTTTTTAATTTTCAACATGGACCACATAGCTTGTTAAATGGTTTGTTGGTGTCACCTTGGTCAAATGAGTATTGGTAGTCCTCTTAATTGATTATTTAGTGGTGTGAGTTATATTTCCAAGGTAAAAAAGTTTCATTCATTTTTAAATATTTGTTTAAAAATACGGGTTTGATTAAAATTGGATTTATAAACATAATATATTTAATAGATTTTCATGGTGTAAAGGGTGATTATAAGGGATGGTTTTGAAATAGAATATAAAGCATGTTTATGAATTTACAAAGAATGATATTATTGGGATTTTATCTAATGTTCTATTACTATTAAAGATAGTTTGATATGCCTTTTATAAATATTTTATAATTATGATTATGAATATATTGTTAAGGAAAGATAATAAGGGATTGGGTTGAGATTTGTTTTTGTCTATTTGACCTCATGTAGGAAATTCCTTATATTTAAAAGCATGTTTTATTTTTTATATAATTTATGAATATGATTTTATGGTATATTATTCATATTTAATGATGATTCATGATTTTTTGGGGTTTCATTACCATGTTATAGTGTCTTTATGTGGGTGTATAGCCTGTCATGCATGTGGGTGCATGCGTTGAAAAGATAACTTTCTATTTTTTATATCAAAGTGGTTGGGTGGGTATAAATTGATGTCATTTACCCCTTAAAGGGTATATATGGGTAATATGTATTATTTTTTATTGAACCATTCTTGGTTACGTGAATTGAGGTGTGGCTACCCTCTTGGAAAAAATGGTCTTATAGTGAGTTTTGTGGTATTTGTTAAGGATTTGGAGACCTAGTGGTTCTTCATATAGGTTTAGGTGATGAATAAATCTTTTTAAAATGTGTTATATATTTTAACATGACTATTGTGAGTGGTATAGAGGTATTGGGAGAAGCCTATTTGTTTTCCTTGTGTTATCCATGTGCTTTAGATGTTATCTTGGGATGATGATTGACCCTCTATCCTTTCTTGACTATTCAATATTCCTACATCTTTTTTTGTTTATATGTTGACAATTATGGTAGTGACCATGTTCTAAGTATGATTATAGAGAGTCTTATTGAGGTATGTGACAAGGTATATGAATTTTTATGAGGCCTTTACTTAATTGAGAAGGTCAAGGTATGAGATGTGGCAATAGGATCTTACCCTGGGTAGATGGTTTGGCCCATTTGAGAGGTTAGCTTTTGAGATTTCCCCCTCAAGTCTATTTTTTACTAAAAAATAGATATTTTTCACCCATTGAAATACCTCATATTGGTGAGGTTTAGATCAAGTATGTTTGGATGTTGATATGAACACCTCTAAACATTTTTATCATTAAGTGGTTGACATGAGATTTTCCATGGGGCCTTGCCGGAAGTGGATAGTTTGGCCTATGCAAGAGGTCAACTATCATGTTTCCCTACAAAAATAACTTCTTATATGTGATGAATTTTAAATATTCCTTAGAATAGATATTTTTATACCATTCCTTGATGGGTTTACTATATTCCTGGTACTATATATTGTGATTCCTTTCCCTAATGGGTTTCCTATAAGATAGGGACTAGATACTACGATGATTTTCCCAATGGGGTTCCTTATAATGTGGCTACAAAAAATGTTTCCCTGGTGTTTGTAGATGTAAGTGGGGATATGTGTCTTGGTGGATTGGTTAGTACATGATGACATATCATTCTTGTTTATGTGCGTATTTTGTTTTTTGTTTCAAAGTGGGTGTGCTTCGAAAGCAAGATTCTCACTCTTACTAGATTTATATGCATGTCCACTTGATCATAGCAGTAATAATTTTGTTAAGTAATGTAGGGGATTACTACTATGACATTAGACTAACCCCATACTCATGTATGTGGCATAGGTTTTGATGTACATGGGTATACCTTCAAGTTTCCTTTAGTAACAAGTATCATTTATAGATAAAAGTTTGGTTTGGGCCTAGTTGGTTTTGGAGGTTGAGTATTTGGTAGGGAGTATCATGTGAGTTGATCAAGAGGTTATTGGTGTTTAAATTTTCGTTTATTTACACATTTTTACCATCCAATGACTTGTTGTTATATTTTTATAGTGATTCATGTGATAAATTATATATTTTTTTTTCTATATTTTTTTGATGCATTTTAATGGATTTTTATTGCTTCATATAATGTAAAATGGGTCCCTCTTACCTCTCTATTTATGTAAATAGGTTATTAAGATGTCCATT
Source organism: Viscum album (assembly GCA_963277665.1). Lineage (NCBI taxonomy): Eukaryota > Viridiplantae > Streptophyta > Magnoliopsida > Santalales > Viscaceae > Viscum > Viscum album. The sequence goes on from OY728150.1 coordinate 689,298,096, forward strand.
ATATAGATGGTTCATACCTAATTTTAGATAGATAAGGTTAAAAACCTCAAACCTTACTTTTGAGTTCATAATATTCACATACCTGTTTTAGTCCCTCTTCACTAGTCAATATCCTCTTACATGTATAATGGAATGTCTAAATTCTTACAATTCTCTCAATTGGGTATCATTTGAGAACTCTAGGATGGGGAGTTATATATAAAAACACTAAATTTGGTTATTAACCCTTATAATTGTGGGTTTGCTAAGGAAAACCAAGAAACAGTGGAATAATGGAAAATCTAGGGCATGGATGGCATTAAATGTACCCAAAAAATATCCCTTGAATTAATGGTACTTTAAATGGGAAATAAGAGTGAAAGGAGGATCTTAGGAAGCTATGGAAGGAGCCAAAATTGAGTAGATATTGAGTGGGGGTCGAGAGAGAAATAATGGTGTGGTAAATAGGTTCTATAGTAAAATTTTAGATCTTTCCTTTAAAAAAACTTCCCAGTGGGTATGATTTGGTGTTCCCAATATGGTTAGGGTGTAACTCACCCCTATTAAAGCCATGTTGTGGCGTGATCCTCTAATTCATGGGATAACCACCACCTCAACTGAGGTCTCGATATTCAACATCCCACCATTGTGACATGTCATTTTGTCTCATGATTCAGCATACCATAACATTTCACTTCATGTAACAACCACCATATCGATGAAATGGTATGCCCTAGCTTCAAACTATCACATTGTAGTACCTATAATTGTGTCATGGCTTCCTACTTTCTGTAATATTTCTTATCCCCAAACCCTCATATAATTCCAAAATATTAATCCTCATCCACCACCAACACACTAAATGAAAGAAAACTGAATAATATTTTTAATAAAATAAGAAAAAGTTTCCTTTAAATTCAAGGGGAATTGCATTATTTATCATAGCTAGAAGAATAAGTATATGGTTGAATGAATAATTTTTATATTTTTTTGGGGAATGTGAGTTTATAACGGTATTTGTTTAGGGATTTATTAAATTTCTGTTTTAATTAATATTATTTTATGTTTTACATATTTTTTATTTTGGTTATTTGAGTTTTAGGTGGATTATTAGAATTTTTATGGATGTTTTATATTTATATTTATATGTAATTCCTTATAAACTTTGGTTTATCATTTACAAGGGATGTCTTTTTTTGTTATTAGAGTTTGGATTTCTTGAAAATGGGTTATAAAGGTCAGTGATATCATACCTCCTTGGGTATAATTTGGTGTCACTTGTAATATGTCTTCCACTTTATTTTATAAACATTAATAAATATTATCCAATTATTTTATAAATATAAATGGTCTGGTGTTTGAATAGTAATTACCATGATAAATTTAACTTTTATTTATAGAATAATAAAAGATAGTGCTTAATTATTTTCATGATAATTTTACATTTATATCCACAGAGTAAAATTATTTGAATTTTCAGTTCATTCTTAAATAATCGATTACTTTTATTTATGTTTGGAATTACAGGTGAAATGTTTATTTGACTATTTATTAAAAAGTAAAAAATATTAATGATGTTTATCATTATATCATCATGTATACCTTTTTTTAGTTATATTATTTTTTCACATGTTTATGGATTAGTTAGTTTTAACTGGTTCTATATGGATAAATTATTTGTGTCAATCATGTTTCCTTGATTTTCTACTGTGATAAAATGAGAAAACCATTAATTTCTATTAAAACCTAAATTAATTATAAGTCCACAAAAAAAATTAATCTTCATTTAAGATGCCAAATGAGTTTCTACCCATTGTCTTCAAAATGAACACATTAGGAGTAAGAAATTTTAAATAAATACAATTCCATATGGTAATTTTTTTTATGAATAGTATTCACCTCTTCAAATTTAAAAACATAGAAAAGAACCCTTTTCTTATTTAAACATTCTTTATTAAATGAAACAGATAAAATTTTTTGAAATCCATTTTGGATTTCCTCTCTTATTCCTACATTCAAATTATATATTTCAATATGTTTCTTCCCTACATTGTTTTGAACTATTATGAGTAGTTTTTATAAACTCTTCTAGGATTGCAACCCTTGATCTAATGGTTGAGATAAAAATATATTCCTCAAATATTCCAAGATTAATCCATGTATCCCACATTATTAAATGTATTTAATGTCATCCGATTTAGCAAGAATATCTCCCAAAATCATTTATATGTTCTTTAATTTTTTAATTCAAATTAAATATTCAATAAATTATAGAAACTTATTGATCATGTTGTGATTATCCTCACTATGAAATGTTGTTTCTAGTCATAAGAAAAACTATGGTGTGAACACTTCTAGTACAACGTAGTTTTTAATAAAAAATATTATCCATAAAACCTATATAATATTTCATTTAAAAATACCTATGAATCAAAGAGAAATCTTCTATATCTCTTTGTACCTTGACCTTTATTGAAAAGTGGTCCTCCAGTTGTAGAATGGCCTAATATTTCTGAATCCTTAGTGTTTTTATGACATTATTCTAAAAACATGTTGTATGGTGGGACCACCATCATTATGGAGTGGTCCTCTAATTTTTTCATTCACATCATGGTGCATACATTATGTCATGATTCCTCTAATACATCAAATTCTCACACCACATTAATTTTTCCCTAATCTATAACAATGGTATGTATTCATCCCACAATGATTACATCAACACAAATTGAGGAATGATTGTTTCTATTTTGGTATATCACCCTAAAGGATACTCTTATATAGATTTACTTATACCCCTACATAATACTGATTGCTATATGGTCTCTTCTATCATGGTACAAAACTCTTCCAAAACTCAAGGCCACTCATGTGTTTATGCTAAGTTAATATTTCATAACTACTTTATACTTTTCTGATTAATCTTACATGATACCTCTTATGTAATGGTATAACATCCCATGGTGAAACCATCTAGTGAGATCCTGATCTATTTTTACATGGGATATACGAAATCACATGTAGCCTTAAAACTTATTAAATATTATATATTATCACAAACCGACCTGGTTCGACCATGAACATGTCACCCAAGTTGGTCGATGAAAAAGCCTGAAGGGCATTCCTAATCCCCACGGGCAAGAAAATAGTGTCAGGCATCAAGATTGAACTGTTTGGAATGATTTTGCCCATGAAAAAAAGATAAATAAAGGAAAATTGAGATGAAACATAAAAATAAGCACTCATAGGTAAAAATAAATAAACTACTACACATACCTCCACGTAACCTCATAGTTCACCACCAAACACAGAACCATGTTCGCTTCGAGAGTGATCCAGAATAAGGAGAACATACAACTAAAAAGAGAGAGTAGATATTAGCACCAAAATGCTCAGTGGGAATGCTAAAGATAAACCATGACCGATTACCCACCTCTAAATTGAAATCATTTATTTCTTGATTGAGAATAGGATTGATAAAAAAGGTTTTCTTCTCTTTTGTCAAAATGAGTATCATGATTCTTTTTTTAAGAAAAAAACTTCTTTCATTTCAACTTCCAAAACAATTCCCCAAAATACATAAGTAATTTTAATTAATTATTTTAAAAATCAGCTAAGGATAGAACATGAATATTAATATAAAAAGAAAAATAACAGTGTCATGTTATCAAATAAACAAAAGTGTCATAAAAGAAAATAGGAACAAAAAATATGTAATCGTGGGTATTTCCTAAGCAACCCAAGAGAGATCCATGGATGTACTCAGTTTAGAACCGCATGTTAGCGTACGGTGAAGCTCTGTAGTCAATAACCTACTGGCCACCCTATGTTGACCAATCTAGTGGAACATCCCAGCTATCCTCTCAGCTAATCTAGGTGGTATCAACCCGTCTAATCAGGGTTGATTAACAACCATCAGCCAACACTCTAAAAGATGTCTATGAAACCCATGGTAATAATATATTGTGTAAGTAGGAGTCCCTCGCATGCATGACTCACTATACCTGATGTCACCACACTTGCCTACCCCAAGCATAGACAACACCTATACGATACCCATAAAGGGAAATCCCCCCTATAGGTTTTCCCACTATATATATATATATATGGCATTATAAAAGGTTATAATCGGTCCATCACATCACACAAGCCTATAAAAAATTTCCAAAAAACATTCAAAGATGTCAATCGGTCACTTTCACTTTCAAACCATATTTCATTATCAAAACAACAAGAAGTGCCAAATGGGCCTCATGCCAAGTCCATTTCTAGTACACTCACACAATATTTCTAGATCCATTTCTAAGAAGACACTACTGGAAATAGAGGATGTCCCAACGGTTTAGAACTGTTGGGAAAGGCTGGGGAACCGTTGGTATATGTTATACCAACGGTTCTGCCAACCGTAGGCAAGTAAGCCGTTGGGAAAAACTTTTCCCAACGGTTCACAGTGAACCGTTGTTATAGGCAGAGAAAAATACTAAAAAAGATTCCCAACGGTTGTCAAACCGTTGGCAAAACTCAGAACACTGTTTTTCCCAACGGTTTTAAAAAACCGTTGGGAAAACTAAATATACATTTGGATGAACTCTTTCCCAACGGTTCTAAACCGTTGGGAAAAGAGTTATTACCAACGGTTCAATGAACCGTTGGTAAAAACATATTTTTAAGATTCTATGCCAACGGTTTAAAACCGTTGGCATACCCTAGGCTGCAAATTGCAGCAGCCTGCAATTTGCACAGCCCCTCTGTACATCAGCCACCTCTCATCTCATCAGGCCTCATTCTCACCTCATTTTCAATCCAACTATTGTACCTGTAATAAACTAAAACATACATATACAATTACGAACAAATTCATACACATTTAACATATAATGGATCCTGAAACTATACACATCCATAATTAATTTACAATTCATAAACATACATAATTCATATATAATTCAATTTAAAATTTAGATGACAATTATATGTGGAATCCGATTGAGACGAGGATGATTGGTACACGTCACATATGAACCATGGATCGTTCTCCTAAAGTTTCAATGGAAACCGAATGGGTTTGGTCGGTTTTGCGTATGCCAGTTCTTTTCACTTATAATCCTACCCATTTTAAACAAAACAGACACAGTTAGAGCGGTGTTGGCCACACCGCGCCTCGGATTGAGTCGGGGATGACTCGTACACCTCACATATGACCCATGGATCGTTCTCCTAATGTTTCAACAGAAACCGAATGCGTTTGGTCGGTTTTCCGTATGTACTTAAAATGATGTCCATTTTAATCAAAAGAGATCCACTTAGACTGATCCCGGCCACACCGCGACTCGGATTGAGCCCGAGTGGGCTCGTACATGTCACATATGACTGATGGATCGTTGTGATAAATTATCAACAGATTCGGAATGCGTTTGGTCAGTTTTGCGTATGCCAGTTGTTCATTTCACTTATAATCCTGTCCATTTTAATCAAAAGATACACAGTTAGAACGGTGTCGGCCACACCGCTTCTCAGATTGAGGCGGGATTGACTCGTACACATCACATACGACCCATGGATCCTTGTGCTAAAATATCGACACAGTCTGAATGCCTTTGGTCGGTTTTTCGTATGTCACTTGATGATTTTCACTTAAAATGACGTCTTTTTGAAACAAAAGACCGACACTTTGAGTGGTGTCGGCCACACCGCATCTCCGATTGTGGAGGGGTTGATTCGTACACGTCACATATGACCCATGGATCGTTCTCCTAAAGTTTCAATGGAAACCGAATCTGTTTGCTCGTTTTTTCGTATGTACTTAAAATGGTGTTCATTTTAAACAAAAGAGAGCCACTTAGACTTATCCCGGCCACACCGCGACTCGGATTCATCCCGGGTTGGCTCGTACACGTCACATATGACCCATGGATTGTTGGGATAAATTATCAACAGATTTGGAATGCGTTTGGTCGGTTTTCCGTATGCCAGTTGATGCTTTTCACTTAAAATGACGTCCTTTTGAAACAAAAGACGGACACTTTGAGTGGTGCCGGCCACACCGCGTCTCCGGATTGAGATGAAGCCACCTTGAAACATTCTAATTATTATTCGTGACGTGTACGCGCAGACGGCACGTCAATCGGACGTGCCGTGTGCCCGCGGTGACCGACAACGCAGTTCTGGTGTCATAAACGGCCAAAACGGGCGTCCAACGGTCAAATTCATAGAGGACGACCTCGGATTGAGCTGAAACCACCGAGAAACATTATAATTATTATTCGTGACGTGTTCGCGCAGACGGCACGTCAATCAGACGTGCGGTTTGCCCGGTACGGCTCAATATTCTTGTTTTAAGTGATGCGCGCGCTTCGTAAACGCGCGTGAGGGGGGTCCAAACAGGCCGAACGATGTCGGAATGGCCTGAAATCAGACGACAAATACGGATGAGTGATTTCTGAAGTGGTCGAGCAGACGGCACATCAATCGGACATGACCTGTGCCCGCGGTGGCCGAGAACGCAGTTCGGGTGTCATAAACGGCCAAAACGGGCGTTAAACGGTCAAATTAATAGCGGACGACCAGAGATTCACCTGAAACCACCGTGCAACATTCTAATTATTATTTGTGACATGTACGCGCAGACGGCACGTCAATCGGACGTGTGGTTTGCCCGGTACGGCTCAATATTCGTGTTTTAAGTGATGTGCACGCTTCGAAACGCGCGTGAGGGGGGTCCAAACGGGCCGAACGATGTCGGAATGGCCTGAAATCAGACGACAAATACAAGTGAGTGATTTATGAAGTGGTTGAGCAGACGACACGTCAATCAGACGTGTCGTGTGCCCGCGGTGACCGACAACGCAGTTATGGTGTCATAAACGGCCAAAACGGGCGTCCAACGGTCAAATTCATAGCGGACGACCACGGATTCACCCGAAACCACTGTGAAACATTCTAATTATTATTCGTGATGTGTACGCGCAGACGGCACGTCAATCGGACATGCGGTTTGCACGGTACGGCTCAATATTCGTGTTTTAAGTGATGCGCGCGCTTCGTAAACGTGCGTGAGGGGGGTCCAAACGGGCCGAACGATGTCGGAATGGCCTGAAATCAGACGACAAATATGGGTGAGTGATTTATGAAGTGGTCGAGCAGACGACACGTCAATCGGACTTGTCGTGTGCCCGCGGTGACCGACAACGCAGTTATGGTGTCATAAACGGCCAAAACGGGCGTCCAAGGTCAAATTCATAGCGTACGACCTCAGATTGAGCTGAAACCACCGTGAAACATTCTAATTATTATCCGTGACGTGTACGTGTAGACGGCACGTCAATCGGACGTGCCGTGTGCCCGCGGTGACCGACAACGCAGTTATGGTGTCATAAACGGCCAAAACGGGCGTCCAATGGTCAAATTCATAACGGACGACCACGGATTCACCCGAAACCACCGTGAAACATTCTAATTATTATTTGTGACGTGTACGCACAGACGGCACGTCAATCGGACGTGCGGTTTGCCCGGTACGGCTCAATATTCTTGTTTTAAGTGATGTGCGCGCTTCGTAAATGCGCGTGAGGGGGGTCCAAACGGGCCGAACGATGTCGGAATGGCCTGAAATCAGAAGACAAATACGGGTGAGTGATTTCTGAAGTGGTCGAGCAGACGGCACATCAATCGGACATGACCTGTGCCCGTGGTGACCGAGAACGCAGTTCGGGTGTCATAAACGGCCAAAACGGGCGTTAAACGGTCAAATTCATAGCGGACGACCAGAGATTCACCCGAAACCACCGTGAAACATTCTAATTATTATTTGTGACGTGTACGCGCAGACGGCACATCAATCGGACGTGCGGTTTGCCCGGTACGGCTCAATATTCGTGTTTTAAGTGATGCGCACGCTTCGAAACGCGCGTGAGGGGGGTCCAAACGGGCCGAACGATGTCGGAATGGCCTGAAATCAGACGAAAAATACGGGTGAGTGATTTATGAAGTGGTCGAGCAGACGGCACATCAATCGGACGTGCCGTGTGCCCGCGGTGACCGACAACGCAATTATGGTGTCATAAACGGCCAAAACGGGCGTCCAACGGTCAAATTCATAGCGGACGACCACGGATTCACCCGAAACCACCGTGAAACATTCTAATTATTATTCGTGACGTGTACGCGCAGACGGCACGTCAATCGGACGTGCCGTGTGCCCGCGGTGACCGACAACGCAGTTATGGTGTCATAAACGGCCAAAACGGGCGTCCAACGGTCAAATTCAAAGCGGACGACCTCGGATTGAGCTGAAACCACCTAGAAACATTATAATTATTATTCGTGACGTGTACGCGCAGACGGCACGTCAATCGGACGTGCGGTTTTCCCAGTACAGCTCAATATTCTTGTTTTAAGTGATGCGCGCGCTTCGTAAACGCGCGTGAGGGGGGTCCAAACGGGCCGAACGATGTCGGAATGACCTGAAATCAGACGACAAATACGGGTGAGTGATTTCTGAAGTGGTCGAGCAGACGGAACATCAATCGGACATGACCTGTGCCCGCGGTGACCGAGAACGCAGTTCGGGTGTCATAAACGGCCAAAACGGGCGTTAAACGGTCAAATTCATAGAGGACGACCAGAGATTCACCCGAAACCACCGTGCAACATTCTAATTATTATTTGTGACGTGTACGCGTAGACGGCACGTCAATCGGACGTGCGGTTTGCCCGGTACGGCTCAATATTCGTGTTTTAAGTGATGTGCACGCTTTGAAATGCGCGTGAGGGGGGTCCAAACGGGCCGAATGATGTCGGAATGGCCTGAAATCAGACGAAAAATACGGGTGAGTGATTTATGAAGTGGTCGAGCAGACGGCACGTCAATCGGACGTGCCGTGTGCCCGCGGTGACCGACAACGCAGTTATGGTGTCATAAACGGCCAAAACGGGCGTCCAACGGTCAAATTCATAGCGGACGACCACGGATTCACCCGAAACCACCGTGAAACATTCTAATTGTTATTCGTGACGTGTACGCGCAGACGGCACATCAATCGGACATGCGTTTTGCACGGTACGGCTCAATATTCGTGTTTTAAGTGATGCGCGCGCTTCGTAAACGCGCGTGAGGGGGGTCCAAATGGGCCGAACGATGTCGGAATGGCCTGAAATCAGACGAAAAATACGGGTGAGTGATTTATGAAGTGGTCGAGTAGACGGTACGTCAATCGGACTTGTCGTGTGCCCGCGGTGACTGACAACGCAGTTTTGGTGTCATAAACGGCCAAAACGGGCGTCCAACGGTCAAATTCATAGCGTACGACCTCGGATTGAGCTGAAACCACCGTGAAACATTCTAAGTATTATCTGCGACGTGTACGCGCAGACGGCACGTCAATCGGACGTGCCGTGTGCCCGCGGTGACCGACAACGCAGTTATGGTGTCATAAACGGCCAAAACGGGCGTCCAACGGTCAAATTCATAGCGGACGACCACGGATTCACCCGAAACCACCGTGAAACATTCTAATTATTATTCGTGACGTGTACGCGCAGACGGCACGTCAATCGGACGTGCGGTTTTCCCGGTACGGCTCAATATTCTTGTTTTAAGTGATGCGCGCGCTTCGTAAACGCGCGTGAGGGGGGTCCAAACGAGCCGAACGATGTCGGAATGACCTGAAATCAGACGAAAAATACGGGTGAGTGATTTCTGAAGTGGATGAGCAGACGGAACATCAATCGGACATGACCTGTGCCTGCGGTGACCGAGAACGCAGTTCGGGTGTCATAAACGGCCAAAACGGGCGTTAAACGGTCAAATTCATAGAGGACAACCAGAGATTCACCCGAAACCACCGTGCAACATTCTAATTATTATTTGTGACGTGTACGCGTAGAAGGCACGTCAATCGGACGTGCGGTTTGCCCGGTACGGCTCAATATTCGTGTTTTAAGTGATGCGCACGCTTCGAAACGCGCGTGAGGGGGGTCCAAACGGGCCGAACGATGTCGCAATGGCCTGAAATCAGACGAAAAATACGGGTGAGTGATTTATGAAGTGGTCGAGCAGACGGCACGTCAATCGGACGTGCCGTGTGCCCGCGGTGACCGACAACGCAGTTATGGTGTCATAAACGGCCAAAACGGGCGTCCAACGGTCAAATTCAAAGCGGACGACCACGGATTCACCCGAAACCACCGTGAAACATTCTAATTATTATTCGTGATGTGTACGCACAGACGGCACGTCAATCGGACATGCGGTTTGCACGGTATGGCTCAATATTCGTGTTTTAAGTGATGCGCGCGCTTCGTAAACGCGCGTGAGGAGGGTCCAAACGGGCCGAACGAAGTCGGAATGGCCTGAAATCAGACGAAAAATACGAGACAGTGATTTCTGAAGTGTTCGAGCAGATGGCGCATCAATCGGACGTGCCGTGTGCCCGCGGTGACCGACAACGCAGTTCTGGTGTCATAAACGGCCAAAACGGGCGTCCAACGGTCAAATTCATAGCGGACGACCTCGGATTGAGGCGTGGTTGACTCGTACACGTCTCAAATGACCCATGGATCGTTGTCTTAAAGTATCAACACAATCTGAATGCATTTGGCCGGTTTTCCGTATGCCAGTTGATGGTTTTCACTTAAAATGATGTCCTTTTGAAACCAAAGACATACACTTTGAGTTGTTCCGACCACACCGCGTCTCGGATTGAGGCGGGGATGACTCGTACACGTCACATATGACCCATGGATCGTTGTCCTAAAGTATCAACACATTTCGAATGCGTTTGGTCAGTTTTCCGTATGTCACTTTTTGTTTTCACTTAAAATCTTATGGAAATTCATATAGAATATTTTTATATCATATTTAGTATGGATTAGATTTTAGTTGATCGTGCTATGAAACATTTCAGAGCTAATGAAATTAAGGAAGGTGGAGGGGCTGTCCGGGGGGCTGTCCGGGGGGGCTGTCCGGTGGGTGTCCGGGGGGCTGTCCGGGGACCAAGGAGGAGGGTGGGGGGGCTGTGCGGGGTCTGTCCGGGGGGTGTTTGGGGGTTGTTCAGGGGGTTGTCCGGGGTTGTTCAGGGGGTTGTCCGGGGGTTGTTCATGGGGTTGTTCAGGGGGTTGTCCGGGGGTGTTCAGGGGGCTGTCTGGGGGGTGTTTGGGGGGTTGTCCGGGGTCCAAGGGGGGGTGGGGGGTTGTTCGGGGTCCAAGGGGGGGGGGGTGGGGGGGCTGTCCGAGGGGCTATCCGGGGTCCAGGGTGGAGGGTTGGGGGCTGCACGGGGGGCTGTCCAGGGGGCTGTCCGGGGGGGCTGTCCGGTGGGTGTCCGGGGGGCTGTCCGGGGACCAAGGAGGAGGGTGGGGGGGCTGTGCGGGGTCTGTCCGGGGTTGTTTATGGGGCGATCCGGTGGTTGTTCAGGGGGTTGTCCGGGGTTGTTCAGGGGGTTGTCCGGGGGGTGTTTGGGGGGTTGTCCGGGGTCTAAGGGGGAGGGAGGGGGGGTTGTTCGTGGGGCTGTCCGGGGGCTATCCGGGGTCCAGGGTGGAGGGTTGGGGGCTGTACGGGGGGCTGTCCAGGGGGCTGTCCAGGGGGCTGTCCGCGGGGCTGTCCGGGGTTGTTTGGGGGGTGTTCGGGGTCCAAGGGGGAGGGGGGGTTGTCCAGGGTCCAAGAATGAGGGGGGTTGTCCAGGGAGTTCTCAAACACACAACCACTAAAAGACAACAACATCCATAAAAACAGACAATATATAAAAATAACTCAACTCCAATACTATACTATGAGTCTAGATAAAACCAACAACTAGAATAGATTAAACATCAAATCTCAAGTCAAAAATGTAACGGATCAATATGTCCCACATCAGCATCACCATCTCCATCATCATCATCATCATCATCGCCCTCGTCATCGTCCTCCTCATCGTCCTCACCCTCCACAGCGCCTTCCTCCTCGCCTTCGCCCTCCTCCTCGCCCTCCACATCTCCCTCCTCTTCCGCATCAGACTGCTCGCCGTCATCATCTTCAAGCTGGACATCGGTCTGACCACCACTGGAACTGCCACCTGGTGCACCATATATAGAATGTATCGACGACATGTATTCATCAATCGCTGGGCCGGCCTCTGCTGGAAGTGTTGGACGTAGAACTTCAATAAATTTCATAAATGCACTGTTTGCCCTAGCAGACTGTTCTGCCGTCTCTGTGGCCCTTTTCTCAGCCTGTTCTGCCTGTGCCCTAACTTGCTGCAGCTCGGTGGCACTACAACTCGTACCTGAGGCAGGCCAATACCTCGTCGGGGCTATCCTAGGTCGGCAGCGTACTCTGCCAGAATGATCCTCTCCCAACACCTGATGTAAGTGATCAGATGGCCCAAAATTGTCTGCTTCTTGGGCATCGAGGGCCTCTAAAGCATCCTGTTATAAATATAAATATAATATTAAGTTACTAAATAGATATTAAAATATAAAATCAACAGATTAAAACTTACAATCTGCTGCTGAGTCGCTTCGTTGACAGCACGTCCATCCTTTTTTCGTCTACTCGAGCAAAACAGTTTTGCTCGAGGCACACGTCCTTCAATATTTTGTACTTGCCTCTACAATGAAATTGAAAACAAAATTTATATAAAGACTTCAGAAAATAATTAAATAATTGAGGAAACAAAAGAAAATGTAAGTCGTAAAGAAAACTTATAAACAATTGTCATACCTGCTGCCTCTCATGATCCGGCATCATCGTGCGTCCTAGTGTATGGAGGTATTTTTTTGCATCAATGTTTTTTTTATTTTTTCCAGATGATTCCTAAATAAAATTCGATAATGCAAAGGATAATATTAATTCAAAACTTGAAAGTTATTATTTAAATACCTCAAATGTAATTCATACCTTAAACTGGGTACTCGTCCAATGAGTAATCATCTGACGATACTGCTCTATAGGACAATCATCCACGACTGGTACCGCCTCTAACTCAGTTCCAACTCTAGCACGCCAGCCAATATACATCTCATGCTTGTAGGCTCTCCAAAGCTCGCCTAAATCCTTTAGACGTTCCAGTCGTGCACTCTCACCATCAGGAAAATTAAATCGAAGCTGAAATGAAAATATTAATTTATATAAATACAAAAAAAAATTCATGGCATTAAATACAACAGATTTTTTTACCCATATCTGTGCCCAAGCTCTATCTTTGACCTCATGTGGCAAATGTCTCCACGATAGCGGGCTGACGGGAATGATGTCGGAGTATTTGGCAAGCATCGCCATAAAACTCCGACATTGCTGCCCTGTTTTCTCAACCATCTGATTGTCTTCATTATATTCCACCATAACCTGTGTGCGACGGTTCCACACCGAACGCATGCGTGTACGACCCCGCCCCCGCCTCCTGTCAGTAGATGTATCTGTCATGAAAGAAAAACAAATATTTTATCAAAACATGTTATAATGAAAATAAATATTGCTATAAAAATTTGATAGGGTTTTATAAATATACCTGTGCTAGTCTGATCAATGAGTGGCGCTGGATCCACAGAACCTGATGGAACACCCTCTGGTGGAACAGGAGTCGAAGACGATGGAATATAAAAGCTCGGAGAGACAGAAGTAGAAGGAAAAGAAGATGGAACAACTGTATGACCTGATGCTGACTGGGGAGTGGGAATCATCATGGGATGTGAAAATGATGGGGCAGAAGATGCAGAAGGTAGCGAAAACATGGGAGGTCTAAATATCCCGTGTGTCCCTAACGACACACCGGGATCAGAATGTGGGAAGGCTGAAATGTCAGTGGGAGGGGCAGGGTCTAGTCGGGCACGCGCAGCTCTATGTCCACCTCTGGTACGAACCCTCCTCGTACCACCGGCCTGAGTACTAGGACCAGTACTAGGCTCCTCGTCGAATAACTGTCGACGTAATGGTGGATCCTACAAAAAAGTTTACAAAAAAAATTAATCACATGACATTATATATTCTGTAAATATATATATATATATTTGAAATAAAGTACTCACTGTAGGCACTAATGGTGGAATTCCCATCTCCTCCATCCGACGATTGTTCTCCGCCATTTTTTTTCTTTGTCTCTCTTCAATTGGATTCATTTCCTGCATTGGAAAACAAATATGTAATTAATTAGAAAAAGAAAATTAATGTGTAAACCAAAAAACTAAATATATGAGGGAATGAGGGGATTCATTGGTAATTTAGCTATCAATTGTTTTAGAAGAGCTTGAATGAATTTAATAAAACATACAAGTTGTAATGTTCACCAAGTTAGAAATATTGTTTGATTTGGTTTGAATACAGTTCAATTCCAAATTAGAAAATGCAATTCAAATAAAACAGCAACCAATAAACATTGAAAATTCACATAACGGTCAAGTCAGCTAAAACATATTTGTGATCAATACTAAATAAATATGAATATTACCAACCTTAACAACCCAACTCGAGGTAAACCAAAAGAATTGAGAACATGGATGAATGATTCTATATATTTCCAACCACAACTTCAGGTTCACAATCAACTCTGACAATTGAGCTATTGGAGTCATCAAAAGAAATAAATGGATTGGTTCCAATGGCAATAGGGACAGTGTCAATTCCATCATCAGCATCATCAAAAATGTGTCTTGGAATTACTTCAACTACGACACCAAATTCTTGTTGAAGTTGATCTTTGACATAAAAAACTTGTTTAGCCATTGATGCCAAAACATATGGTTCTTCAGTTGCAAGAGTGTGGGTCATATTAATTACTCGAAATCCACAATCATCAATAAATGTGCCATGTCTCGTCATCGAATCAAACCAATGGCATTTCATCATTGTGACTCGTCCATGAGAGTAATAATCCAATATTATTATTTTCTCAATGACTCCATAATAACCCACATTTTCAAGTCGCGGTCTACTATCTGATGCACTGGCATAACAATCTGTTGTGGCAGTAACCATAATACCATCATGTTGTGTTCTCATGTTTTTGGCTCGTTCAGTGACAATAAATCTGTACCCATTGATAACAATTGATTTACAGTCACGAACCACGGTATTAGGACCAAAATCCAAAGCTCTTATTTCCTCAGAGACAGAGTCAGCAGACAAACTCAATACCTACAATATAAATGACAGTTAAACTTAAGTAAATATTGAAATAATTAATTTAAACAGTAATATTTTTACCTTCAATTTTAACCAAGCAGAAAACTCTTTCCTATGAAAAGTCTATCTCCTTCTCAAAGATAAAGAACGATGCTTCCTATTTATCATTGTTTTATGTTCCCTGTAGATAAAAAAATATGAATAGTTTAACAGATATATATGTAAGATATATACATATTCAATTTTGTTACCTGATATAGTCATCGAACAAATCACAGTTGAACAAAACTGTGCGATGTGCCATCTCCCGCTCTTCATGGCTTAATGTCTTCAATGTATATGATCCAGGAATTCCTCCTGTTTGAGGAAGTGATGGAAAACTGGGTTCAATTTTCTCATATTGTTCTTCTTCATTTCTCATTGGTCTGTTCATTCTTGTAGTAAGATCAGACAAATACATTGAACAGAAATCCATACATTCTTGAGCTAAGTAATCGTTCACGATAGAACCTTCGGGATGATTCTTGTTTCGAACATAAGACTTTAATGTGAACATATTTCTTTCAGTTGGATACATCCAACGAAAAGAAACAGGTCCTCCGAGAAGTATTTCAGTTGGAATATGGACAGTCAGATGCAGCATGCATGTGAAAAATGATGGGGGAAATATTTTCTCCAACTCACACAAAATTAATGGGGCATCTGTCAACATTTTTTGCAAGAAAGACCTGGACAACTTCTTAGCACAAAGATCTCTAAACAAATGGCACAACCGAATAACACCCACCCTTACATTATTGGAAAAAATATGACGGATTGCTATTGGAAGCAACTCATGCAGTAGAACGTGATAATCATGAGTCTTCAAAGATTTTAGCTTCAACTCTCTTCTATTGACCCGTTTAGATATGTTGCTTGAATAGCCATCAGGAACTCTAATAGACTCTAATACTTCCAAAAATTGTTTTTTTTTTCAGTAGGTGTCATCACATAAGAAGCACATGGAAGTTGCCATTTATTTTCACTGATACGCACAGGATGCAATTCTGGTCTGATGCCCCAATCCACCAAGTCACGTCGAGATCGTAAATCATCTTTTGTCTTCCCCTTGACATTTAGAAGAACTGAAAGCAACATTTCACATATATTCTTTTCAATATGCATTACGTCTAAGCAATGACGTAGCAAATTGGTTGACCAATAAGGCAAATCAAAAAAGATACTCCTCTTCCTCCAATTGTAACAGGTTTCTGTGGAAACATTCTTTCTCTTTCCATATTTCATTTGACCCTTCCCGAACGAAAAACTGAAATCTTTCAATTCATTAAGCACATCACTTCCAGACATACGCTGAGGTGGATCATCGGTCTCTATAGTATTATCAAATCTTCGACGATTCATTCTATATGGATGATCCTTTGGCAAAAATCGTCGATGTCCCATAAAACTGAAACTACAACGATGTTTCAGTCTTCTGGATCGTGTATTCTTCATACAAACTGGACATGACAGTTTCCCCTTCGTGCTCCATCCAGACATCATTGCATAAGCCAGAAAATCATTGATTGTCCACATAAGCGCAGCGCGCATCTGAAATATGTCTTTCGAACATGCATCGTATGTGCGCACACCCACATCCCAAAGAAGCTTCAACTCTTTTATTAAAGGTTGCATGTATACATCAATATCAATGTCGGGATCAGAAGGACCAGATATGAGTATACTCATGAAAGTGAAATATTTTTTCATACACAACCATGGGGGAAGATTATAAATGTGCATAAAAACGGGCCATGTGCTGTGCGAAGTAAGCATCTGCCCAAACAGATTAAAATCGTCGCATGAAAGACCCAGCCTCACATTACGCACGTCAGCTGCAAAATCAGGATGTTGAGCATCAAATATCTTCCATGCAAATCCATCTGCAGGATGAACCAACTCATCATCAGTCTTCTTTCTCTCGGTATCATGCCATCTCATTTTTATTGATATGTCATCAGACATAAAAAGATTCTGGAGTCTGGGGATCAATGGAAAGTGCCACATTACTTTCTGTGGAACGCGGGATGGTGTTCCATCAGATTTTGACTTCCAGCGGGACGTGCCACATTTTATACATTCATTTCGTTCAGTGGTTTCCTCCCAGAATAAACTGCAATCTTTCGGGCAAGCATGAATTTTGTTTCTTGAAAATCCAAGTTCCTCAACTAACTTCCATGCCATATAGTGGTTTGAGGGAATATCTGCATCATCTGGAAGTAAATACTTCAAGTGGGTAAGAATGTAATCGATTGCTGTATTAGAAATCCCATACATAGTTTTCCCATGAAATAATCGGATTAAAAATTCCAGCTTTTTCATTTTATCACATTGTCGATATACTGGAGTCGTGGCAGCATCATTCAATTTTTTCACCCTATCAATATCATCATTTTCACTAGATGCATCAGCTGTCCTCATATCGAAGTCTTCTTGAGTCGAAATCCTTTCTTTTTCATGATGACGAATAAACGGAAACCGATCATCTAACAAATTCTCCATTCCAGTCTTTTCATTTCGATCATCACCAATTTGAGATTTCGTTTTCTCCCCATTGTGATACCACAGAAAGTAGTTTGCTTGAAACCAATTTTTGGTTATGTGGTAGCTGACTTCTTCACGGCTCAACCAAGGTCTACCAACACAATTGGAACATGGTCAGTGTATGCGACCACTATCTGAAGCATTGTGAAATGCAAAATCTATAAAGCTCTCCAAATTGTTTTGAAAATCGTCTGAGATCCGATCGGTTTCATACATCCAACTTCTTTCCATTCTATAAAAAGAATTTATATAAGTCATTTTGTCACAAACAATTCAATAGGCATTAACTATAATAGAAAATACATTTATGTAAACGATAAAGGAAGAAAATAATCAAGGTATCAACTACACATGTCAAAAAAACATACAAATGTGTTATTGAAAAAATGTAAAACCAACAAGAACTTAATGTGTTATATCACATAACAGCATGACTCATCCCATAACCATATTAGTAGGGTATCATGAACATGAATAACATCAACCTTGTTCCATCCTCCTACCCTACATGACCCCAACCACATGCCACATCTTATTATAGCCTTATCACATCACACCTCACCGAAAAACACTAGGGAAATCATAGTACATCTCACCTGAAGACACATGGACAATCACATCGCATCTTGCCTAAAAACACATGTTCAATCACTTTTTAAGGAATAGTAGGGAAGACATGGTAGCTATCCAAACATATAACCACCATCCTAGATATTAGAAAAAATACCCATAACTCAAAACCTCTGATCATTGGTAAGTTTATCCAACTCTGGTTGGGAATGTGTAGAAATAACATAAAAATACATGATATATAGATAGCACAAAATACTCAACCTATGGGTTCACATTAACTACATAATCACACACTTCACTACTACCATAAAACACATAAACCACACCACCACCACACAATACGCATATCATTGCAATATAATTCTACATTCAATAAGTCTATCTATGGAATTATCATAAGAATCCATATATCAATTGGAATATAATTCTACATTCAATAAGTCTATCTATGGAATCCCTCCCTTGGATCCATGTATCACCAATGGCTTAATCAATATTCAAAGAAATGAGTCTATCCGTGGAATTCCACTGTGAATCCATTTATCACATAAAGCATATAAGTTAATAGAAACAAGATTATATACCTGACATCCTAATAGAATCCATGTATCACTATTTACTATTAATCATTTAATGAATTTCATTTCATTTAAACAATTCATTAAACATACCAAGGTCAAAAACAAAGGTATTTAATACAACTCACCTCAAAATGGCGACTCAATCAAATAATAACCTGAAAAGAATGAAGCTTCATTTACTCATGTTGTAATGACAAGATAATGAGACTCTCTTGCTTAATCAATCAATTCTATATCATGGTCTCAACATAACTCATAATGGCTAGAAATTCAATGAAAATTCAAGCACTCACATGGGAATTTTTAATATAACACTCCTAACAAGACTATAAAGATATCACATGCATTAGTTATAATATATCTAACATGGTAACATAAAATATAAGTGTTAAAGGGGAATGCAAACCATAAAATACCCTTAATTAATTTAATTTACAATTCAATTCATAAATCGAACAATCAATTCTATTTATATAACCTTTCACAAATGACATCCCATGTTCAAAGGGTAAAATCCAAAAAGGAATTTTCAAGAAAACTCACCCTTAGGCGCCGGTAGTAGCTCCAAAATCGTCTAAACTGAAGGGAAAAATAAAAATAAGTTTCAATACTATCCAAACATTTGAATACCTTTTGAGATAAAGAAGAAGAAGAACCTGAAGAAGAGCTTCAAGGTCCGGCCGGAAGTACTCCAAAATCGCCTGCTGCTGCTCCCGTTAGGGCTCTGTAACGCGAATGGGGGAGAGAACAGGCTGCTGGGGATTTGGGGAAAACCTTTGCCAACGGTTTTTTAAAACAGTTGGCATATCTCCCCGAAACAAGGCCTATCCCAACGGTTCCTTAGAACCGTTGGGAAACACTCCCCAAAACAAGTTCTATCCCAACGGTTCCTTAGAACCGTTGGGAAAAACTCCCCAAAACAAGGCCTGCCCCAACGGTTCTAAGGAACCGTTGGGAAAAACTCCCCAAAACAAGGCCTATCCCAACGGTTCTAGGGAACCGTTGGGAAAAACTCCCCAAAACAAGGCCTATCTCAACGGTTCTAGGGAACCGTTGGGAAAAACTCCCCCAAACCAATCTATCCCAACGGTTCTAAGAAACTGTTGGGAAAAACCTCTATTTTAATCATTTACCAACGGTTCTATCAAACCGTTGGTATGTAACTGTGGGAAAAAACCCACATTCCAGTAGTGAGATATGAAACACCATTTTCAAATATTAAATGCCAAAGGGGCCTTCACCTTCTAAGGTAATTCCATCTTAAAACCATGATGAAAGAATATGTTATAATTCAAGATGCAAAACAGGCTTCACTACATTACAAGAAATATTTACTTTTTAGTAAAACAATATTTCAGAACACCCTTAAGTTCCAAAAACATTTAAAATCACAATTACACAACCAAGGTGCCAAACATTTAAGAGAAAGATTGAAAAACATTATTAAATCGAGTAAACCCATTGGAAATACTTATTAAACACTAAAAACATTAAAGAAACCAATTTTTAATATTTATCATTTAAATCCAATTGATCATTATAAATACATCACTACTTCCAAAAAAGGTCGAATACATGTTTCAATATGAAAAACTCACACTACAAGCATGGATAAATTATGTAAAACTAATAAATAACTATTTCTAACATCCACAACGAGATCACAAAACATATAAATACTACATAAATATAAAACATATTTTTAAAGTAATCAATCAATTATTGATTTCAAATTAAAGTCGTGGGCATAGGTAAGATACATTAGGAAGAAGAATACCAAGCCAATCATTAGATTTTAAAGCTTTAACGGTGGCATCAACTCTTCACCCTTGCACACACATACATTCTTAAATATATATTTATATACTTTAAACCCATGTACACATTCCCCTCACCATGAGGGAACATGTATAACAGGGTGTATATATATCTATATATTCACCTATGTGTGTGTTTTCAGGCCTTCCCATAGTAATCGAACACACTACAAAAACAACCAAAGACTCAAAACACCGTAAAAAAGACCTACACAATCAAAATAAATCATCGACAACTCAAATATCATAAAACCCCAAAATTAAAATATAAATGAAGAAAAATAATTAAAAAACCTAACCGAAATCAAGGATAATCCAGTTACTTTTGACAACCATAGAAATAACAGTCATCAATGGGACCAACAAACACTATTCATCAAGAATTGGCCAAAACAAAATAAAACAAATAACTTAGGGTTCATCAATGGCATGTTCACCACCCAAAAAAGATTAAAATCACAAAATATGGGAGAAAGATAGAAGAGGAGACTCACTATATGAATTATCACCCAAAATTTGGAGGTGGAGTGGTCGCCGGAGGGAGGGGGCACCGTGCCAGAGCACTCTTAATTGGCTGGGTAGCACGAGTTGGAGAGGGGGGAGTTTGGGTCAAGTGAGCAAGAGAGGGGGTGGGCCGGCCATGTGGGGAGGAATTTTCACTAGAGGAGGAGGCTTGAGGGTTCTAGTCATTGGAGGTTGTGCGTGTAGGGAGTAGTAGGGAGGAGGAAGGCCGCACGAGGGAGATGGGAGTAAATGATAGAAGGGGAAAAGGAAAGAAAATAAAATAAAGAAAAAATAAAAACCTAAAAAAATTAATATAATTATAATAATTCTAATAATTATAAACGTAATAATAATAATAATATTCATAAATAATATTATCATTGTTATTATTAAAACATTATTTTAATTTTATTTCATTTTTCCTATTTTATTTTATTTTTATTTAATTTTATTTATTTTAAATTATCGGTAACAATGTGGTCTATGCTCGGTTACTTGGAGTTAAACCCAAGGTTGATAAAGTCATGATCAAACCAATACACTAGTCATTACCCACTAATAGATTCAAGCTCCATGGTTTTTTCATGCGCCATGACTCCAACCCACAAGGGTACCTGCACGGGCACTGCACGGTTACTCCAAATCATGCGGGGGAACCGTGAAATGGTAAAAATGATTCCGACATTTTAAAATTTTACCTGTTGACTACCCAAACTCAATAGAGAGAATAAATATAATTAAAATAATTAAAATAATTAAAAACTCCATGGTCGGGGTGTGATAATTATCCCCACCACAAAAACTTTATGCACCCAAAAAGTCACACTACTAAAGTACAAACAAAACATGGATTCATGTCTGATCAAAATTAAAGGAAACCATGAACCTTGAAGAGACTTTTCACTCATCCAGTCACACCTGACCAAATCTAAGGTAAACCAAAACATGAGAATGAGGGTAGAACAGAAGGAGTTTCTCCTCACTATAAGAAATCAACTAGAAAAAGGACATTAAAAACTAAAAAACCACCTCCAGTCCTAGGAACCCACAACATGAGTTAACCCCAATGTTCCACACATTAACTAAGAAACACTCTCTCACTGTCACCAGAGACTCGGTAAATCCCAACATGATAAAATCCCACTTTCTTAGCAAGGGATAAACAACACCACAACTGTCACTAATAATTACCTATACTAGCCAATGTTTCCATCATAGGGGGATTAACCCAAAAAAAACTCAAACCGGACAGTGAACTTGAACACAAACCAGAGACATTGATATCCACAAGCACACATCTATAAATGAGCACAACTAAAACTAAAAATGACCCACATGAGTGCTATGGACTATTTTAAGAAAGAAGAATGTTTTAAAGGGCCACATTCAAAACACAAGGATGAAATTATGAGAAAACAGGATTTCTAAGCCTCTTACATAGATAAATAAACTCATAGAAAGAAGAAAATTATAATATAAGACTAGAACTATCTCCACTCCAATAATGGAGATGAAAAATTGGGCTAGGTTTTTTCAATCCCCAGGTGATTTCCTGAATGTGCATGAGATTCACTCTAAGTCAAATGAACTGATCCCTAATGACCAAAGCATCTCTTACCTCATAGTTAGGCATTGACATCCTCCGATAACAATATATTCTTCGAGCGATGCATCATGAAACACTTCTCCAAATGAATTGGACCACCACAATAGTGACATGATTTTGGAGAATTGCAACAGGACATATTTGAATGCATAAACCTACCACACTGGTGGAAAACAAATGGATGGTATAAAGAATTGGAGACCAAAACCAATGAATAATTCCTTTCCGAAATGGGATTCAATGGCACAGTCTTCTCTATAAATGGTGAACCTTCATGAGAAACAATAGAAATCGTATTACCAATTACACGTGCTTTAGAAACCAACTCAGCTAAAAATTCTTCATCCACCAACTTCCCAAATTTAACATTCAATTATACCTCTGAAGAAAAGGAAACCAAATCATTAAAATGGACAACATATCTCTTCACCATCATTTAACCATATCATGTGCCAGTGATCTCAGGCACCTTTCTCCCCTTTACATCCTCAGGCACAAATCACTAGATGGAATTGGTCTTAAACACCTTCAAATAAATCTCATTATTCAATGACATTGGTATCATCTCCATCCATCAATCCAAAGTTTAACCTTCAAACAAACCCAAACTAGTACGGACACTAATAGTTTTGTGAGTTCCCAATAACCTAAAATCACTAATGACTTCATCAAGAAAGTTTGCTGCCTTTAATGGATCACGATCAGCATAGAATATGGAAAAAAACTAGAAAGAACAAAATTCCACCACTCCACTAGGATTCTAGGAGAAACTAGAATCTAGAAGATCCTCGCTAGGAACTTCTAGGAATTTTCGGGTGGCACACTCAAAAACAAGAAGCACAAAGCGGAATCAAAACACATCATAAACCAAAATTCCACACTTCAATCAAAAATCAAAATCCAAACCCAAGTCACTATTCCTACCTCATTTTCAACATGTCAAAATCAAAATGACGTGAAAAATGATTCTAAACATGAAAAGAAACACCAAAAAATTGTTCACTTACTTTTCAAAATATTTAAATTACCCTTTTTGGAAACAATTTTTCAGAAAAAAAACAACTTAAATACCCAAAATTTGTATTCCATAAATTCACACACACACACACACACACACACACACACACATATATATATATATATATATATATATATATCTGATAGCTCAAGAACTCATCCACACATACCACCAACTTTCCACTCACCACATGAATACATCCATATATGTGATCATTTATAGTAATACGATGGGTCCATTCAAAATATTTCCCATTTCTAAAATAGATCATTCAATGTAAATCCCAAGTCCCTAAGAATCGAAAATTCCTCTTATAATTAAAGAAACACATTCCATTAAAAGAAAACGATTCTCAGGAATCACTTTCATTTCAAAACCCATTTTTCCACTCCAAACACCACATTCCCTTTTAAAAACCCCTTTTCTACAAACCATATTCATTTTTTTAAATCCAATCAAGCCAACCAAATCCAATTCCAAACATAATCCACATCAAAACTTCCATGACTATGAAACTAAATGTTATTCCAACCCAGAAACCTAGTTTAGCAGACCGTGCTCCGAGCAAGCATCAACCACAACAAGTATCTTGAATCGTGCACTCAGGTTGTACATGGGTCTCTACTCCATGAAATATAATCACATAAAACAGGCTCACTAACTTTTTTATCCCTTGTTCTCACAGACCAAAAAAAGAAAAAATCAAATCCAAGACTACCCTTGGAAACTGGAGGCTCAAGAGGGGAAAGGGATCGTGAATTAATTCCATTGCCTACTTCTTGAGACCTCATAATCCTAACCTCCAAGCTACCTGACACCCCAAATAACAAGGGCCTCCTTTGATACCATTGTGTCATGAAAAAACCTAGGTCAACCTTGAACAGGCCACCTGAGCCGGTCCATGACAAGGCCAGAAGGGCGTTCTCAATCCCCAACGGCTGGAAACTAGTTTCGGGCATCAAGATTAAACTGTTAGGAACAATTTTGACTATGAACAAAAGATAAATAAATCAAAATTGAACTGAATAATAAAAATTAACACGCGCATGGGAAAAATAAATAAACTGCTACAGCTACCTCCATGTGACCTCATAGGTCACCACCAAACACAGAACCATGTTCACTCTGAGAGAGATCCAGAACTGGGAGAACCTAAAACTAAAAAGAGAGAGTAAGTGTGAGAATTGAAATATTTAATAGGAAAGCTGAATACAACCCATGAATAATTCCTCACCTCTAAATTGAAATCTTTTATTCTTAGTTTTAAAATAGTACATATAAAAAATAAGGTTTTCCACTATTTTATCAAAATGAGTATCAGGATGCTATTTTTAAGAAAACCCTTTTCTTACATTTCACATTCCAAAAAAATTCCCAAAACACATAAGTCATTTAAATAATTCTTTTAAAAATCAACTAGGGAAAGAATATCAATTTTAATATAAAAAATAAAATAAAGGTGTCTTGGAATCAAATAACTAAAAGAACACAAAATAAAAAAATAACATACAAATATGTAATCATGGGAATCTCCTAAATATCCATAGAGTGATCTCCATATATACTTGGTTCGGAACAACCTACCGGTCTATGGTGAATCTACCTAGTCAATAACAAATGGGATGCCTTATACTAACCAATCCAGTGGCACATCCCACCTGTCCACTTAGCTAATACAGGGTGTACCAACCCATCTAATCGGGGTTGATTAGAAACCATCACTCGACCCTCTAAAAGATGCCAAAGAAACCCATTGTAATAATATATTGTGTGAGTAGGAGGCCCTCACACATGTGACCCACCTTACCTATCGTCACCGCACTTGCCTACCCCAAACACGGACAACACCTATATGGTAACCCATAATAGGGAAATCCCCTATATAGGTGTTCCCACTATATATACATATTTATATGGAATTTATCAAAGGTTCTAACTAGGCTGTCAAGTCACACAAGCCTATGAAACATTTCTCAAAAACATTTAAATATTCAAAATGGAAATTTTCACTTTCCAACAATATTTCATTATCAAAACAAAATGAAGTTCTAAATGTGATTCATACCAATTACATTTCAAGTACACTCACACAAAATTTCCAAAACCATTTCTAAGAATATATAAAACACCATTTTTAAATATGTAATTCCAAATAGGCCTTCTCCATCTAAGGACAATTCCATTTTAAAACCATGATGAAAGTAGATGATATACTTAGGGATGTCAAACATGTTTCACTACATTAAAAGAAATATTTATTTTTAGAAAAATATTATTCAAAAACACCCTTAAGTTACAAAACCATTTAAATGTAAAATTATATAAACCAAGGCACCAAAAATTTAAGATAAAGATTAAA
This sequence comes from Viscum album, assembly GCA_963277665.1. NCBI lineage: Eukaryota > Viridiplantae > Streptophyta > Magnoliopsida > Santalales > Viscaceae > Viscum > Viscum album. The sequence goes on from OY728150.1 coordinate 689,324,210, forward strand.
AAACATGATTCAATTGAAGAAAACCATTGGAAACACTTATTACACACTAAAAACCATTAAATAAACCATTTTTTAATATTTAACATTTAAAAATAATTAGCCACTAAAAATACATCACTACTTCCAAATAATGTTGAATACATGTTTCAATATGAAAAAATCACGCTGCAAGCTTGGATAAATTATGTAAAATAAATGTATAACTATTTCTAAAAACCACAACTAGATCGCAAATCATATAAAAACTATATTAATATAAAACATATTTTTAATTCAATGAAGAAATTTTTGAATTCAAATTAAAGGCATGTACATATGTAACCTACATCAGGAATAAGAAAACCAAGCTGATAATCGACTTCAACCACATTAACAACGACATCAACTCTTTACCCTTTCACACACATAAATTATTATATATATTTATACATTTTAAACCCATGTACACATTCCCTTATCTATGAAGAAATATGTACTCGGGGGTGTATATATATATATGTGCATGAACATATGTGTGTGTGAACAGGCCTTTCTGAAATCATCAAACACACTAAAAACACAACTGGAGACTCAAAATACCCTGGAAAAGACCCACGCACTCAAAATAAATTACAAAAAAACTCAGATATCATAAAACCACTAAATTGAAATTGAAATTAAGAGAAATAATTAAAAACCCTTACCAAAATCTAGGGAAACCCCACTACCTTTGACAACCACAGCAAGAATGATCATCAACATGACCAATAAACCCTATTCATCAAGAATAATCCAAAAAAATCCCCCAGAATAAATTAGGGTTCATCCATGGAATTAGAACCACCCAGAAGAGATTAAAATAACAAAATAGGGGAGGAAGATGGGAGAGGAAACTCACCGAAGGAATTGAAACCCAAAATCAGGAGGCGGAGCGGTCGTCGGAGGGAGGGAGCTATGTGTCGGAGAACTCCTAGTCGGCCGAGTCACACGAGCAGAAGATGGGGGAGGATGGTTCGCCTACGTAGGAGAGGGGGAGGTCTAGCTATACAAGAAAGAGATATTCCCAGAGGAGGGATGACTGCTGGAGTGGGAGGAGGGGGCCTAAGTGTTTCAGTCGGTGGAGGTCACGCACGTAGGGAGTAGCAAGGAGGAGGTAGGTTTAACATGGGAGAGGGTAGGGAAAGAGAGAAGGGGAAAAAATAAATAAATGAAAATAAAGAAAAAATAAAACCCTATAAAAACCTAAATATAATTATAATAATTATAATAATAAACTTAATAATAATAAAAATAATATTCATAAATAATATTTTCATTATTATTAATAAAAAATTATTTTAGTTTTATTTAATTTTTCATATTTTAATGTATTTCTCATTTAATTATATTTATTTTAAATTTTAGATAATTTTTTGATCCACACATAGTTAGTTTCATCCATATATATGGTTGAGCAAGTCATGCTAATACTGTGCCACTCGGCACGACCCACTTATAGAGCCAAGCCGTAAAATTTTCTCAGGGTTTAATAAATCGTGTGTAAGTTGTGTGCTATGAATCAAACCCACTTAGGCACTTGCATAGGGACCACATAGTTACTCCTAAATGTGCGAGCTAATCATGAAATGGTAAAAATTCTTTCAAAATTTTAAAATTCTACCCTTTGACTACTAAAACTCAATATCAAGACTAAAGATAATTAAAATAATAAAAATAATAAAAATATCCAAATTTGTGGTGTGACATATACCATCCTTTATGAAATAAGATGGACTTTTTTGTAATGTTTTTATTACTTAACCAAAACACTTTCACTCTTCACAAGATGAATTTTTAAAATTTCATTATTCTTATCTTTCCTTAATGGACCAGAATAAAAATTTCTTCCTTTTCATAATATCCTTGAACCTTAACTACTATGTTTATAAATTTAGTTCATTTTTCATCGAATGTGGTTCCCATATAAGGTAACCATATTTATCCAAGAACCTCTAAGATCCTTGTCTTCCAATGTCCACCATCATTCATTATCATAAAATCAAAAAAATGTTTCCAAAAAATATAACACATAACCTTATGAATCAACATTCTATTACTTTTGATTTTGTTGAAAATACATCAATAAATCCCACTCCACCAATTCAATTCAATTAAATAAAATTAAGCTATGGATTTATAGCGAATTGTTCTCACTCATCCTTTTTTAATAAATTGAAAAGGGTATTATTATTATAGATTTTCATTTTTATTTTATTCCACTTTGAAAAAACAATCCATAGGGGTTTCTTTTTGTTACTATTTATCCTATTTTAATATAGTTATTTACTTATATTTTTTCCTATATTCTCTATTAGAGTCTTATTTGGTCAATATAAATCACCAAAAATTATGAAAACTATATTTATAGACTTTTTACTCTCCCTTTATCATGTAATAAACTTTACATCCCCTTTGATTAAAATTATTGATATCTGCAAATTATAGTTTTTTAAGTCATTTAAAACATATATTTATATCGTGGGGGTATTTCTATAAATTTCAAATAGAATTCATCTCTTTGGATCCATTTTCCATTTGTTTGATGATACCAAATTTTGGTTTAACCTTTTTCTTTCTTTACCATCAGTGATACTTCATCTCACACACTCTAAGAACATATTGGTTATATTTACTTTTAGAAACATACTTCAAGATTTTCCTAATTCCTACTTCTAAAACGAATTTATATATTTTCATTTTAAGCCTTAGACTCATTAGACTATCATTATATTCTATAAAAGATTTTGGAAAGTGAATTTACCATGTTTAAATGTGTCATTAATCAATCTTATATGCCTGATGAGTTGGAAATTGATGCAGGAAAAGAGATTCAAATTTAACAACATAAAATATTTCTATGTCACCCCCTTTCTTCCATAAATTTCATGAAAATTTAAAAATTCCCTTATTCCAAAATTTTACCCTATGATCCCAATAGAAATATCAATGTTTTCTCGTTGATATATAAGGAATAAACATAAAGAACTCCAACTTATTCAAAACTGACCACTTTAAGATCTTTAATTATATAAAACTTCCCTTAAAAATTTACTCTCTAAGAATCCATAAATATATTTTTTAAACCATCCAAAAAATAGGGATTTATCATCTCAAATAATCCATTAATCTCCTATAATCAGGGATGAGTTCACATGATAAACAATAATAAATATCATGAAAAACATATCAAGATCATCTAAACTCCATATTATTTCTTATATTTTCATAATTCCATCATTATATTTCATTTTCTATTTTCAATATCAAATAAAGAATTATAATTATTAATTCCGCTTGTTGGAACCCATTATCTACTTGATACCACGTAAAAAATTAGATAGAGCATTGATACCACTTTATTTTTATAAAAAAATATAAATCAAATGTACTTATATAAATTAACATAAAATTATTGATTTATCTTTAAATATACATAGTTTACACTTGAAACCACTCATTGATTAATTTTAGGTCTTTATATAATTTTTTTATTACTTTATAAGTGATTTTACATGTATTTTTTTCAATTTGTACATATCTTCTTTCATAATAATAACTCCATGGATATAATGTCTTGTTTAAATATACATCACTTCAACCATAAATTAGAATAATTAAATTCATTGGGATAGGGAAACATCCCTGTCATTCCTATGTTTAAGAATGTGTTTGGTCTTTTTTAACTGACCATTTTCATCTAAGTTGATTCCAAGCCTGGAATGTATTTTTGTTTTCTTACCTACCTATAAAAACTTTATTCTAGATAGTTTTTTGGTTTCCTCAATCTTATAGGGCTTGGAAATCAACTCTAATATTAGTCCAATCCCACTAGTGCATGCTTATTTCATTTATACATCATTTTTGAATCATTTTTCATGATTCCTCCTCTATATGAGGGATATTACTCTAATCTTCACCACCTTCCTTTTGGTATAATCTGGGAGACCATTCATATAAGGACATGTTATTGCATGTTTTATAAAAAGGGTTCAGATTTATTAAATTTACATGATTATTTAGGTTTATAGTTTTTTAGAATTGGGAAATACATAACATAATTAAGTAGTTATTTCCACACAGTATACATTTTTTTCCTTAAAATAGGTTCTTGTATTTACTACCTTTTTCCATTCATGACACTTCTTCTTCATTCAGGATTTTTCATCAATGGGCGTTATATATTCCTTAAAAATCCTTAATCCCTATAAAAAACATTTATAAATATTGGATGATGAAAAAAAACTTGGTAAGGGATATAAAAATTATTGAAAACCATTATTACTTTTGAAAATTTATGAAAACCCATATGGAAAATTCCTATTTTACATAATAACTTTTTGAGTTCAAAAAAATCATTACATACGCATGAAATCGGTTATAAATCCAAAAGTCTTCATAAATAATTTTGTAAGAAATAATAAATACAAAATAATATTCATGAAAGCTTAATAGGTGTAAGGCCCCAACCCCAGAAGCCCAGAGTCGGTGCATTATTACGTATCATTGGCATGATCACAAAATATCAAGTCTCAAAAGGATGATTAGTTTAGTAGCCTTAGAAGTACTAGATACATTCATGAGGTTTACATTACATCATAAAGTGGAAAAATAAAACAACATTGTTTCCATATAAAAAACATAGATCCCATAGACTATCCCTATAGGTCTATCATAATATACTTCTTCGCATCTTGGGAAAAATAAAACATAGAAAGGGTGATCTCGGATGCTCTGTAAGGATAACAATATAGCGGAACCTTTCATAAATAAGCATAAACATTTAAGGCAATGTATAAGACTAAAACAAAAGCCTTCTAACCTGAACTTAAGCATAATATGGAAAAGATAAAATCAAAATAATTCCATTTACGTACTCACATGGATATTCTACTAGTCGAATAATCACATGCAATATCAATAGTCACTTTCATAATGATGGAATGCATAATGCCAGGCTTTCATAACCACATAGTCAAGGCCTTGTGCCAAGAATACAAGTAAGATTTTATCAAGGCCTGGTCCGAAGACACTAGTTTGTCTCATGACACCTACCGATGCATCTATAAGCTATATCAGGCTCCACCCGTCACTTAATAAGTCCAATGCATTCCCCAAATGAAAAGGTTTAAACATAACATAACCATTTGTATTAAAAATAGAATACGAAATGTCAATAATTTATCCATAAACCATGAATGGTGTAAAAATAGCACATCCACATTAAAACATATCACAAAACCTTCAATACAATATGGAATTTTTGTATCATAATAAATCAACTTCAAATAATCTTAAAATCCATCAAAGGATGTTGACATAGATGAAATCAAAACCTATTTTTATAGAAATATCTCTTTCTATTTTGAAAAAATTTAAAATTAATATAATTATAAAAGAAAACATTTAATTTGGAAATATTCTTATAATATTTTAAGGGAATATTTGATGATGTTATAATGGCAGAAAATAGCCGCACATGCCGTATAAGTTAAAAAAAGACATTCTTACCATAATATTGTCGAAAAGGTTATAAAGGACCTTGTTTGGAAAATGATGGAAAGATTACTTTATAAAAATCTTATAAAAAGTCAAACATTGGTATAATTGACTTTAACTCATAGTCTATAAAATAGTAATAATGTTCTGAAAAACACTTTTAAAAAACGTAGATGTGGATGATAATGAGGCCCTAGTAGATACTTACGTAAAAACAACCTCGGATAATAAAGAGATTGTGAAATTAACCCTTAAGTTGTACTTTTACTTGATCAATGGTAGTTTAAACTCTTGTATAATGGTTAAATAATTGTTATTAAATTATAAAATAATCATATACATTAATATGATATCATATATGATATTTTAACATTTCTTTGTTAATAATATTTTAGTATTATCATCATTTAGGGTGTTAACTGATTTGTTTTCCTTTATATGCTTTGTCACATAAGTAATGTTTGTTATGGATAGGATGTATCTTATTCATATTAATAATGATATTAAGTCTTTAAAAATTATTTTTAATCATCTAATGAAAATTAGTCTTGAATGGATACAATGGGGAATGAATCTCATCACGTTCGTGGAGACGACAATCCGTACGTACGTACGAGCGACAATATCATTCTTTTGATATTAAAATAATATATAATTGGATGATATATCATATATACAGAATAATTATCATGTTATATTTATTAATTACATCAATTATACATCATTATTATACCTATCCAAATAATAATGTATTGAATAACAATTACACCACGACGTGGAGACTATAAGCCGAACGTACGCATGTATGGTGACATGTCATTCAAAGGATAGATAGAATAATGAATATGGTTGTACCATATTTATAATAACATCAAATTATATATAAGATACTGGAGTTATTATTTTATATTAGAAACAACAAAGAAAGAGGAAGTGGAAGAAGAAAACAACTTGAAAGATGTGATGAAATATTTACGTCTTCTTCCTGTTCTTCCTTTTGATTTGGGAAAAAGGGATCCTTAAGTTCACTTTATGACTAAATTATGGCCTCTAGGATGAATTTAGGATGGTTTAGAGGGTATTTGGGCAGGTTTTGGCCGATCCAAATGGCTTTGATCGTGTGAATTATAGAAAATGGGGAGTACCCTTTTCTAAGATAGGTGAGGGGAACCTTAGGAAAAGCTAGAAATATTATATTATAATAAAATCATTTTCGGTTTCTAATGGCTCAAAAATAAATTATTTTAAGAATAAGGTGGGTATGGGTCGAAAAACCCTCAACATAATGGTTTTAGACAAGATTGGGTCATAATATTAACCTTATCTTCTAGATTTAACTCTTAGTTAAATAGTTTGACTTTTACCATGTCTTTTTGAATGTTTATATTATATGGTTAATAAACATAACATAAACCTCCAAGAGAACCCCGATAGGTTAATTAATGAAACATATAATATAATTTAGGCCCTTTTTCTGATCCTTAGACATTTATGAATATTATATCAACGAATAATATAGTATTTGTTTTAAAAACGCAATTATGTCAATTTTGATATTTTTTAATAATTTATTTTTGTTAAAGTCTTAAAAGAATTATTACTTAGAAAAAAATTCATTAAATCAACATTAATATGTCATATTAACCTATGAAATTAGTTTATGTCATAAAAACTTCGAAATTATATTTATTTTAGTATTTATAATACAATTTATTTGATTCTTTCATTAGTAAGGTGATTATTGCATCTTTATTGTGTCATAACTAAATTTAATTATGTAATGTCTAAAAATTATAAATAAAATACCATTATTTAGGGAATAGTTTTATCTTTCCAATGAATTTTTATAGTCGAAAATATTACTTATATTACCCCATGTAAAAAGTTATTTACTAAAAGATATTTGTTTATGTCATTTTTTCCTTAATTTATGTTAATTAAAATGCAATGTCATTATCACTCAAAAGTGGCTCCATGGGGTCCCCAAATCGACCCAAAGATGACCATGGTTAGACATGACTCATCCAATAATGTTAGGACAAGTGTTTAGGTAATTTTCTATTATTATAATATTCTTTTTACCTTGAATTGCCCTATTTAACTTTAATTCCAGTAAATAAAAGTCAAAAGTTATTATTCACCAAAAAAATTTTAATCATATTGAACCCCATTTTACTTACTGATATGAACCTTGTCTCTCAAATTTTTGAAATTCAATTCACAGAATCAGTGAAATTATGTTTTATGCAAATTTTCAAACGCTCCTAGGAGGTGGGTAAAGACGGTAAAAAGTTTGATACAATTTTTCTATATCTTAAATTATTATAAAATGACTCCAATGAATTAAATTGAACATATATAGGTATTATATATCTATTCTGACCTAAAATAAATTTAAATAAATTAAATAATTATTTAAATAAAAATCTGGTTTTAAAAAATAACTCAGTGTTTTTCACTATTCATCAAAAATTGAAATTTTTCAAAAAATACCTAAAATTCACCCTAAGATAATTTGATATTCCAAATTAAAAAATTAAATATATTTTACCAATTTCAAAACATAGGATTTTCATTAATTAATTTAAAATTAATTCCCATTGTCAAAACCAAAAGGCGTATTTTTAATAAATAATAACTATCAAGAGATTGACACTTGTTTATTTACAATTTCGAAGTGAAATTACTTAAAATGTCCATCATTGGATTAAATGGTAAAAATATAATATAATTATACTTCCAACCCATTAAAATTTATAATTCAACACTATAAATTAATTTGATTAAAAAAGTTGTTTTCAGTTGAAATGTAGTGTTTTTCACTATTCACCCAAATATAAAAGTTATCAAAAAAACACCAAAAATTTATTTAAACTAAATTCTTATGTCCTGATTCTAAATAAAAAGTTTATTTTGTCAAATTTAATATATTAAAGTTTCAAATATTGGATTTAAAAAGGTTTCTCCATTAAAAAGAGGTAAATTTTCATTTTTTTGAAAAATACTTCTTTTATATGAAAAAATTGAATTTGTTCTTAAATTATGTCTAAGAAACTCATAATATGGATTCTAAAATTATAAAGATTATATAAACTTCAAAATTCAGTCAATACAATTCATAACCTCATTTGAACGTCTAGTTTGGTCAGTCACGGTGCACTTGAACTCATTGTTGCGTGTAGTGCAAGTTATAAAATTACTTTGAAGAAATAACGTACTATAAAATATTGGGGTGGTACATTATTCCCTCCATCAATAAATTGAATCCACGCAATTTAAAAATTGTTATTTGAAAATAAAAGGATGAAAATAGAAAATACTTTTGTGGGAAAACCCACATCAAAAATTGGATTAATAAAATTTAGTCTTAATAAGAGGAAAAGGGGGAATGAAAAAGTCGCCACCTAATTATTTTCTCGATTACGAGAAAATTGGTGTAAATTTGAGACACATAATTTGAGTAAAAACATAAATATTTATAGGGAGTGATTAAGGTCATCAGTCACAAAAAATTGTATAATTGAGTGCTTCAAAGTCATCAATCTATGATGATTTAAAATATCATCGGTTAAAAAAACATAAGTTATTAGGATAACACATTTTTTGTTTTAAGATATCTTACCTAATGTTTATGAATTAATATCTTCATATAATAAGAGAATAAAAAAATATATACATGACAAGTTGAGTTCCATCCTTTAACTAATTTCTTCCACAAACTCATCTTTCACTCTAAAAGATAATAAAACATAAAAAATATTCTATTTATCCTATTTGTATAGGGTTCCAAAAAAAGGAATTTATAATTCATCTACCATATCTTTTCAAAAACCACATTATTCAATCCAGGACATAGTGTGGGTCTGTGGTAGGTGATACACCCTTGTTGCCCTTCGGTTACGGGTTCAATTCTCACGGCCTTACTAGACGCGACGGGTTGCCACCCGACCTTCAAGTTGTCCTTTTTATAGAAATCCAAAAATAATCTCAAACTATAATTATCCAAAATAATTCTTTCCAAAATCAAAGTCCAAAATTTATAAAGAATTTAAACACAATGAAGATCCTTTTTTCCATGTAATAACATGTGAATACCTTAATCGTTTATTCTTTTAAAACACTGCAACATCCTGAATTACCATAAAACCTTATTGATTAAATTCATGCTCCCTTATTCCTTATAGAATACTGGATATACTACTTCTATCCAAAAATGTTGTCAACTCCAACAATGATGGAATATAAAAATTCTTAATCAGTTTCAAGGTAGTAAGGAATATCCAATATAATTTATCCAAATCAATCATGTATTATTCCAAAATCACTACCTAAGTATCAGAACCATATTATGGTTTATCTTTCTACCTACCATATATTTTCCAAATATTTAACCTGATATTGAGTCACTTTTCTTGGTTCCACACAATCTCAAGTCCTTAATGATATAGTACTACAGTACAATCCTTATATACTCTATAATTCTTATAACACGTACATCATTAATACAATACTCAAATGACAAAATACTTTAATAAAAACGTAAGAAATATAATCATTCCTCTTCATCTTTGATAGTATCATAACATTATTATTATCTAATAGCAGCATTTGGGGTATACTATGATGATTTGGAAATTGATTTTTGTAGTGTCCCAACTCCTTGTAGATGAAGCATTGTACATTTGAAACTTTTTTCTTACCCTTGCAATCAAGTACTAGGTGTCAATTTTCTCCCCACTTATAACAAACTCCCATTCCCTTCAAGAATTTACCAAGGTGATTCTTTCCAAAGTTATCACATATGGGAAAATCCTTCTTTTCCCTCTTCCCTTTATCCATCTTTCTCTCTTCCATCCTTTTATTCTCTTTCTTCCCTTCCAATCCATAGGACTCAAGGAATTCATTACTTATCTTATTTACACATGATATTATTTCTTCATATGTTGAGAATACATGGGAGACTATTTCCCTTCTAAATGTTGGATTAATACCATGAAAGATATGATCATTCTTACTCTTGGATCATACATATTTATGGAGTTCACATTCCTTCTATTGGGTTCTATTTTTATACAATGGCATACACTAGGTCAGTTTATGAATTGCAATGAATAATTCCAAGCTTGTAAAATACCTAACATAAATTTAAATATTTATCGATATAATCCATAATCAAAAAAATATTTTCTTTGAGGGTGTATATACTCATAAATCCTTTATAATTATTTGTAAATAAAATGAGAATTATCTTAAGAATATCCCCTGGGAGAGTCATAACCAAGAGTGCAGCAAGACCCATTGTTGTGCAGAAGTTCCTGTTTGAGTCTAGCTCAAAGCGGTGTTTTCGAGTTTTAATCCTAGGTACATCTATTCCAGAGCCGCCTCTACCTGCTCATATCTAGACAGGGATATATTTGTTTGAAAAACTCACAAAATCTCTACATTACCAAAATTTTAGGAAGTTTTTCTATACTAATCCTCAAAGTCTATCTTAGGGTAATGTTCTCTAATCAGGGTAAATCTAAATCTAGTTTCCAAGGATTGTACTAAACTTTCTCTGATACCAACTATAACGCCCTGACCCCAGAAGACTAGAGTTAGTGCATTATTATGTATCATTTTCATGATCACAAAAGATCAAGTCTCAAAAGACCGATTAGTTTAGTAGCCTTGGAAGTACTACATACATTTATAAGGTTTACATTAAATCATAAAATAGAAAAATACACCAACATTGTTTCCATAGAAAACACTGAGATCTCATGGACTATCCCCGCAGGTCAGTCGTCATATACTTCTTTGCGTCCTGGGAAAAATAAAACATAGAAAGGGGTGAGCTCAGATGCCCAGTAAGGATAACAATATAGCGGAAAATTTCATAAATAAGCATAAACATTTAAGGCAATGTATAAGACTAAAACAAAATCCTTTTACACCTAAACATCAGCATAATATGGCAAAGATAAAATCAAAATAATTATATTTACTTACTCACATGGATATTCTAATAGTTGAATAATCACATGCAATATCAATAGCCACTTTCATAATGATGGAATGCATAATGTCAGACTTTCATAACCACATAGTCAAGTCCATGTGCCAAGACTACAAATAAGATTTTCTCAAGTCCTTGTTCCAATACAGTAGTTTGTCTCATGAGACCTACTGATGCATTGAGGAGCTATAGCGGGCACCACCCGTCACTTACTAAGTGCAATGCATTCCTCATATGAAAATTTTTAAACATAACATAAGAATTTGTATTAAAACTAGCATAAAAAATGTCAATACTTTATCCATAATCAATGAATGTTGTAAAAATAACACATCCACATTCAAAAAAATCACAAAACATTTAATACAATATGAATGTTTTGTATCATAATAAATCAAATTCAAATAATCTTAAAATCCATCAAAGGATGTTGACATAGATGAAATCAAAACCTTTTTTTAGAAAAATATCTCTTTCTATTTTGAAAGAATTTAATATTAATATAATTATAAAATAAAACATTTATTTTGGATATATTCTTATAAGCTTGTAAGGGAAGCTTTGATGATGTTATAACAGTGTAAAATAGTTGCACCCGCCGTATAAGTTAAAAAAATGCATTCTTACCTTAATTTTGTCTAAAAGGTTATAAAGGACCTTGTTTGGAAAACAACTAAAAGATTCCTTTATAAAAATCTTATAAAAATTAAAACAACGGTATAAATGACTTTAACCCATAGTCTATAAAATAATAATAATGTTTTGAAATACACTTTTAAGAAACACGGTTGTGGATGATAAAGATATCCTAGTAGATACTTACGTAAAAAGAACCTTGGATAACAAAGAGATTGTGAAATTAACCCTTACCTTTTACTTTTCCTTGGTCGAGGGTAGGTTAAACACATGTATAATGGTGAAATAATTGTTATTAAATTATAAAATAATTATATACATTAATATGATATCATATATGATCTTTTAACATTGCTTTGTTATTAATATTTTAGTTTTATCATCATTTCGGGTGTTAACTAATTCATTTTCCATTATACGATTTATTATGTAAGTAATGTTTGTTATGGATATGATGTTTCTTATTCATATTAATAATTATATTAAGTCTTTAAACATTATTTTTAATCATATAATTAAAATTACTCTTGAATGGATACGATGGGGAATGAATCTCATCGCGTTCGTGGAGACGGCAATTTGTATGTACGCATGAGCGAAAATATCATTATTTAAATATTAAAATAATATATAATTGGATGATATATCATATATAAAGAATCATTATCATGTTATATTTATTATTTACATCAATTACACGTCATTATTATACTTATACAAATAATAATGTATTGAATAACAATTACCCCACAACGTGGAGACGGTATGTTGTACGTACACACGTATGGTGACATGTCATTCAAATGATGGATAGAATAATGAATATGGTTGTACCATATTTATAATAACATAAAAATATATAGAATATACAAGAGTTATTATTTTATATTTGAAACAACAAAGAAATAGGAAGTGGAAGAAGAAAATAACTTGAAAGAGTTGATGAAATATTTACCTCTTCTTCGGGTTCTTCCTTTTGATTTGATCAAAAGGGATCTGTAGGATGGCTTTCTGACTAAAGGAAGGCCTATAAGATTAAGGGAGGACATTTGAGAGGGTATTGGTTCAGGGGTTGGAAGATCCAAATGGCTTTTATGGTGTGAATTAGAGAGAAGGGTGAGTACCCTTTTATAAGAGGGGTGAGGGGCACCTTAGGAAAAGCTAGAAATATTATTTTATAATAAAATCATTTTATGTTTATAATTAATCCAAAATTAATTATTTAAAGGATAAGGTGGGAATGAGTCGAAACCCCCTCATCCAATAGGTTTTAGACAAGTTTGGGTCATTATATTAACCTTGTCTTTTCGATTTAACTCTTAGTTAAATAGTTTAACTTTTAGAACGTCTCTTTGTATTTTTCTATTATATGGTTAATAAACATACCATAAACATCCAATAGAATCCTAATAGGTTCATTAATGACACATATAATATTATTTAGGCTATTTTTTCGAACCTTAGACTTTTAGGAATATTATATCAACCAATAATATAGTATTTGTTTTAAAAACTCAATTATATCAATTTTGACATTATTTAAAAATTTATTTTTGTTAACGTCATAACAGCATTATTACTTAAAAAAATTCATTAAATCATCCTTAATATGTCATATTAACCTATAAAATTCTTTTATGTCATAAAAAGTTTGAAATTATATTTAGTTTAGTATTTCTAATACAATTTTATTGATTCTTTCATTAATAAGGTAATTATTGCATCATCATTGTGTCATAAATAAATTTAATTATTTAATGTCTAAAATTTATAAATAAAATAAAATTATCTATGAAATATTTTTATATTTCCAATTAATATTTATAGTCCAAAATATTACTTATATAACCCCATGTAAAAATTTATTTACTAAAAGATATTTGTCTATGTCATTTTTGCCTTAATTTAAGTTAATTAAAATAAAGTGTCATTATCATTCATAAGTGGATCCATGGGGTCCCAAAATCTACCCAAGGATTTTCATGGTCTTTAATAACTCATAAAATAAGGTTAGTATAGGTTTTAAGGTAATTTTGTATTATTATAATATTCTTTTTTCCTTGAATTACCCTATTTACCTCTAACGGTGGTAAATAAAAGTAAAAGTTACTATTCACCAAAAATTATATTCATCTAATTGAACCACATTTTACTTAATAATATCAACCATGTCTCTCATATTTTTTAAATTAATTTCACAGAAGTGGTAAAATTATGTTTTATGCAAATTTTCAAATGCTCCTAGGAGGTGGGTAAAAGACGGTAAAAAGTTCGATAAAATTTTTATATATCTTAAATTATTATAAAATTACTTGAATGAATTAAATTGAACATATATAGGTATTATGAATCCATTTTGACTTAAAATAAATTTCAATAAAATAAATAATTATTTAAATAAAAAATCGCTTTTAAAAAAAAAATAGTGTTTTTACTATTCATCGAAAATTGAAAGTTTTCAAAAAAATACCAAATATTCACCCTAAGATAATTTTGATGTTATGAATTTAAATATGAATTATATTTTACCAATTTAAAAACATATAAGTTGTACTAATTAATTTAAAATTAATTCCCATTGTCAAAACCAAAAATCATATTTTTAATAAATAATAACTATCAAAATATTGACACTTGTTTATGTCCAATTTCAATGTGAAATTACTTAAAATGACCATAATTGGATTAAATGGTAAAAATATAATCTAATTATACTTCCAAACCATTAAAGTTTATAATTCAACTCTATATGTTATTTTGATTAAAAAAGTTGTTTTCAGTTAACATATAGTATTTTTCACTATTCACCCAAATATGAATGTTATCAGAAAAACACCAAAAATTTATGGAAAATAAATTATTATGTACCGGTTCTAAAGAATAAGTTTATTTTTTCAAATTGAATATATAAAATATTCAGTTATTTTATTTAAAAATAGTTCTCCATTAAAAGGTGGTAAAATTTCATTTTTTTGAAAAATAATTCTTTTATATGAAAAAAAGATTTTGTTCTTACATTATGTCTAAGAAACTAAAAATATGGATTTGAAAATTATAAGGATTATATAAACTTCAGAATTCATTTAATCCTATTCAAAACGGCTTTTGAACTGCTAGTATAGTAAGCAATGGTGCGCTTGAACTCAGTATTGCGTGTAGTGTAAGTTATTGAATTACTTTGAAAAATTTCATACTATGAAATCTTTGGGTATTACAATTGGAAAACAGTAGAACTAATGAAAAAAATATTTCAACTTTATAATATCATAAACTTTCCTTTAAATCATCAGTTCATTTTCTTACCATATGAAATAAAATAGTTAAACTTAAATCCCAGAGAATAAATTTAAAAAAATTAGTTATCTTAGGAAATTATACATGCTATCACCCACAAAATAACCCTTAAAATTAATAACTAACATGTTTAATTATAACATATCTATTAGAATTAACTTTTTTCCCATTAACCTTGTCATCATTACTCAATACATTGGAGTGTTATATCATGATCACTTGTTATCAAGGATATATCGCACACACCTATTATCATAAAAAATTTCCATGAATTATATAATGAGAAAAAAAATATTACATTCATATCATAAAATATTCTGTTCAACACATATTCATAAACACTTTTGGGATTTATTTGAAAATAAGGATAAAAATCCTTTTCTTTTGGAAAATCATTAAATGAAAAATTCATGGAGTAACGAAATATAGGATATTCCTTGAAAAATCATGTAAAAATTTATAGTAAGTTTCTTAAATAATATTTTTCATGATGATTAGAAATATTTTCCATGTTTTATACATTAAAAACATTCTTTTTATACTTTTTTAAAGACAACCAAAAATGACCTTTATGGAAAATTTTGAAAAGAGTAATTTTTAAATTTTTTTAATAAAAATAAAATATTATTAAAAAAAATATTTTTAACAATATTCTTATTATACATAATAACATTATATAAATATTTAAAAGAACATGGAAAAATAGAAAGATTATTTTAAAATATTTAAAATGATGTTTTGACTAAAATTTCTTTACCACTTTGGTAACTTTTGTATCAAAATGAAATTTAAGAAGAAGGTTTGAAATGGATATTTAAAAAACTCTAATTTCATAAAATAAAATAAAAATACATCCATATGTAATTTTAAACACCACAAAAAATAATACATATGGTGATAATTTCATAAGTTTCAAAGAAAAGAAATTAAAATGAGCAATCCCTTACGTCACCTCCAAAATTGTCATGTACGTCATTTACTTTCCTAAATAATAAATATGTATAAATATCCACATGACTAAAAATATTTTTCAAGTTAATTATCATACTATTATTCTTTTAATTTCATAGGTTACCATGTTTTATTTAGTTACTAAATTGGTTATGTTTATTTTAGACATTTTGAGGATGTTCAGTTCATAATTTCAAAAGAACTTCAGTAGTTTGACAATGGTTAAAGGGAAAACTGTTAAATAATTTATAGAATATTAATCATTAAATAATTATTATTTTTACACATTTAATTTTATTTTATAACCATCCATGTAAATTTATCATTAAAAATGAAGCACATTGTTTCATGAATATGATAGTATGTACGTACACATGAACAACATTTTTATTTCTCTACTAGGAGGAAAAAAAGAATTGAATAGTATTTTAATATTATAAAAACATAAATATGATATAATTTTCATATTTATTCATTATTTATATTATTTTTACCCTCTATGTGAGGTGGTAATGAAAAATAAATCACTTCGCTTCATTTAGGTGGGAGTCCACGGGTACGGACAAGTGACATTATCATTTTTCAACAGCCCAAAGGGTAAGAAGGTAAATAATATATTCTATTTATAGAATCCTAAAAATGTCAAAAAAAATATTATATATTCATTAATTTCATATTTATAGTCATCCATGTTATGTGTAAATGAAAAATTAAATACATCTCTTCATAGAGGTGGTAGACTTCACGTATGCACGAGTGATGTTTTCATTTCCCATATGATAAAAAATGAAATGAAAATAAGTTATATCATAAAAATAAGAGAAATTTGTTATATTTTAGAAACTAATTTTATCAAATAATAACGGTTATAATAGTTTTTGAGTATGTATAATAATAAATAAACATGAATGAACTCAGTTAATAGTTATACATCTTCTTTGAAAAACCTCCTTTTGCTTACACCTTAAGTTTTATTGGGATGGTATTTTGGTGGTACCAGTACCACTATGATGTGGTGATGGAATTTATAAATATATTTTATCTATTATTTTCCAATATATATTTCTAAATGTTCATTCATAATTTGTGAGATGAGGTTCCCTTTTAAAAGTGTGGAGAGTGGATCACATATAAATATCCTTAAATATTTAATATTATAAATGTACTACTCATGGACATGTGTCACAAAATCAATAACATTTAAAATGTAAGGTGATAAGGGTAGAAATATTATCATATAATAATAATTTAGATAAAATATTTCGTGACCTTATCACTTTTTGTTACCTTAATTGATATATTTTACCCATTGCTCTGGTAATTAATGTT
The DNA here is from genome assembly GCA_963277665.1 of Viscum album. NCBI lineage: Eukaryota > Viridiplantae > Streptophyta > Magnoliopsida > Santalales > Viscaceae > Viscum > Viscum album. The sequence goes on from OY728150.1 coordinate 689,341,932, forward strand.
TTCCATGGTTACTATTCATTATGGCCAAATATGAAATTGATCTAATTACTAAATCTGATACTAAAAATTCTAGATATTAAATATATTTATTAAGATTAAATCTATAAATTTCTTATAAATTATTTTTAAATAATAATGAAAAATGTAATGGAAAACGAGTGTTTCAAAAAAATGTTTTTTAAGCCTAAAAATGAATTTATACAAAAATCAAGTATATTGTTGATACCTAAAGAATTAATTTTATTATTTTTATTAAAAGGGGTTAATTTTACTATAAAATCAATCCAAAAAATATTAATTTTAAAATGCTTTAAATTAAATTAAATTGTTTATAAAAATATGTATTTTTACTATTAATTAATATTTTTTGAAAAATATTAAAAATTCACCATTATAAAAAATAGATTTATTGCATCAAAAATAAATTTTATTTTATAAAATTTGATTTCCAAAAGTGGTATAAAATAATTTTAGTTTCTGTGAAAAAAACGCATAAAACGATTTTTAGGAAAAAAATGTGTTTTGGAAAAATAAAATGGATTTATTTTCATTCTTTTCATAGTAACATCCATTAGATGGTTTTTAGATTAATTTATATAATACTAGTACTCACTCGTGCATTTTATGATGATATCATCTAATACTATATAAAAATATCCACTACTCAACTAAAATACCTGACCAACTACTCAAATAAAGTACATTTTCCAATGATCTAATGAAATTCCATTGGTCAAATTAAATACATCATCCACTTCTCAGAGTACATGAACCATTTTTCAAAAACATGAATCAGAAGTGATACTTAGTAAAAGTGTAATAAACTGATATGTGAGATAAAATAAAATGATCCAATACTTCAAAATATGTCACTACTGATCTGTTCCATGATGTTGTATTCCTCCAAAATCAATTTAGAGTAAACCCTATCACATTTTATGCAGGATTAAAACCCTTAATTAATATTGACTATATTGAATATTTTGAGAGATTAAATTAGTGGTATAGAATCTAGCAATAAAAGTGGAATAAAAATATGCATATAGTCAAGAAAGAAGAAATAAAAAAGGATAATTTCATTGTACCTTTGTAATGAATCTTCAACCTCAATATCTTCCAATATAGTCAAGAATTTCTATAAATAAAAATTGAAAAATTTATAAATATAAAGGGTAAAAATTAGGGTAAGTACTATTTAAATATGACAATAACAATTTATGTAGGACATGTTAGATTTATTCAACTATTATATACAAGTTTTGCACATAATACATAGATGAAACCATTCTGAAAATTGTTCACAACTAGTGGAAAAGATTTTGAAAATGTCACATGATCCATGGAAAGTTTCATACCTTACACATGCATTATAATTACTCTAATGTGACGGATGTTTAGCCACGATCTACCTACCTTAACATCCTACTATCCCAAAAGAACATACACTTATCCCTTATGGGATCTAAAGGACTACCACCTCTTATATAAATCATTTAAGATGAAAACAATATCTGCCAATAAATATTTAAGATCACATAAAAGCTCATTATATTATGAATAAGATCAAAAACTTATCATATCCTTCAACCACTTTTGTTTCATATGGGAACCTATGAACAAAATCCAACCATTTAAAATGATGTGTATTAGGCACCATCATCCTTGAGAAAAGCCACACACTCAACCCCTCCCTATATATAACTCTAAAAGAAATTAAATAATAGAATTTAATTATATCATAAAATGTAACAAAAAAGACTCAAAGAAATCAAAATTGTATCTATGATGGTCAAATTAAAATGTGGTTTTTCTATTGGAAACTAATCCAAATTGAATAGAAAATATGTGAACAGATGTGAACATCTCCAGAAAACATATCGTACAAAACATATGTGAGTAGATGTGATGTATATTCCTTTAATAAAAAATTATGTAGCTATAATCATTTATCGATATTCCATAACTTTTCATTTCTTCGAAAACAATAAAATCATCTGATAGTTCACCGTTAAAACACAGACCATAAATAACAGCATTATAAAAGTAACAATTCATAGGAAGACCTGTAAACCTGAAATCCCTAATAAGATCCAAAGTAATATTAGTATGTCCAACACTATAAATTCCATAGATATATATATTATATGTTACTATAGTTGTTTTCATCCCACTCCTTCCAATTGTTTTAAAATCTCAGAAGCATGTGCAAGATCAATTTCACACTTCCTTCAATGTCGCTTATAATAAAAGTTCATCATAATGTTGTAGGTGTGAACATTTAGTAATGGTCGAGACATCTTTAATTCCTCAAATACATATTTTATGAATTCCATTTAATTTTTGGTAGAAAAACACCTCACTAAAAAGTTAAAAGACCTAATGCTTGGGAAAATACCCACATTCATAGCCTGCAAAAATACATGAATTGCATACTTGAGAATTAAATTCACTCCCAGGACCTTTATAGAATCACTGATTAAAATATTTAACCCCTCTAAAATTTGGCGGTTCTAATAAAATTAGGAACAGATCGCACAATTCAATAAGAATGAATTGACATAAATATAGTATAAAACTGGAAAATATAACATCAGATGAAACTATCAAATGTTTATAGAAATTAAATAATGCTTATTTTAAATCGAAAAATATTACCATAAGAACTCCACAGTGGGAAAAACCTGTTCATGCAGTAAAATTTTGTACCTGGTGTAGAAAGAAACCTGATGCAGAAAACCTGAATAGATAGTTGAAAAAAAATAAAATAGAAAAATGTTGGTACAAGAAAATATATTTCAAGTCCCAACTAATATTTATACAATACTTGAATTTTATAACAACATTTTGATGAATAATAAAGTAAAACAACATTATACATAATAACTCCAATGGAAACACATAGAAAACATATTAACATATATGATAAAATTGTTGGTTTCTGGGGAAGGGGTTGAATGCAATACTATAAAACATAGGTGTGATATTATTATATTCATCTGCTAAATCATTGATGCATATATAGACCTAAGGGTGTATGAATAAATTATTGATAACTAACATAAGAGGATAACTGGTGTGTCTGAAATGAATTAAGTACCGGTTAAAAGGTCTCATTTTATCCCAAAGAATGATCAATTCACATTAATGTGTGTGGATTTGTTATAGATTTTAACATAGTGGTATATTTGTTATGGGGTTTCACATTTCAATGCAGGTCCTATGTGTTATATTTTGGATCAAAATGTTAAATATTTTTTAATTAAACTATATATTGTTCTTACTAATACAATAGAAACCACTCATGATATTTAATGAATCGGGTGACAGTGCATTCTGTGTCAGAGAAGTTTGAGTGAAATCTATTATAAGCCTTCAAATTTAATTGACATATAATAATGAACGCAAATAATCCTTCATATTTAAGTGAAATATAAGTTTTCATATTCAAATATAATCCTATATATTCAATGTAACAATAAAAAAATATAATCCTGCATATTCAATAAGCATGTATTTTCAATAATCCTATGTATTCAAATATAATCCAACATATTTAAGAAGGATTTGTATTAAGATCCATTTCATATATTGATTCTACTATGTTTTAAAGGTCTAATCACCATATGAGAAAAACACAAAATGATAATAGGTTGAATGATATTTTAATTTGGTAAAATAAAAAACCTAATTCATATGAATCTTTGTAACTAGGGTACCCTGAATGCATTGAAACCCTCCAAATTAGTGAAACATACCTTCAAAAGAATATCATGGATGATTCAAATTGTGAATGGATGATCCAACACTAATAAATTTTAAAAAAAATTGTGAAAATACAATGTCCGTTTAAACATAACTAATGAAAATAGATACCATAAGACAAGTCTCATAGTCAAATGGGTCCCAAGAGATTCAAATTAGTGAAACATACCTTTAGGCATTCAAAGATACCTAGAAGCCCATTCCTGCAACCCATCTAGAAATAACACCATTCAGTCATGACACCAAACACATTAAAATATCCAATCATACATGAGCTGAAAACCTTTTCATGAACACAGAGTTGCATAGCCAAAAAAACACCAAAAGAAAAAAAATAAATCAAGGATGTATAAAAAGAATTCCTTCCAATATTCATTTTTCTCTAAAGATTAGTTTTCCATCCCAAACATCATGCTTCAAGGAATTGACAAAATAAAATGAACTCTCCCAATATTTCTAATGTCCTGAAAAATCGGTGCATTTTTTTCATAAATGATCAATAAAAGAAATGATAATTTTTTGCGTCTAAATCTCAATTTTCCATCACGAACATCATGCTTCAGGGAACTGACACATTGAGACCCTCTAAATTAGAAAAACATACCTTGTTGATGATCCAAATTAGTGAAACATACGTTCAGGAAAATACCATAGATGATCCAAATTGTGCGTGGATGATCCAACAGAAAACAAATTGTGAAAATACAAGGATGGTTTGAAAATAACTAATGAAAATAGAAACCATATGACATGTTTCATAGTCAAATGGGTCCCAAGAGATTCAAATTAGTGAACAATACCTTTAGGTATGAAAAGATATTTGTAATCCCATACCGAAAACCCAACTAGAAATAACGTCATTCAATCTTGACACCAAAAACATTCAAATCTCCAATCTTACATGAGATGAAAAAATTTCCATGAGAAAAGAGTTACATATCCAAAAAACACCAAAATAAAAAATAAATCCAGGTTGTATAAAAAGAATTATCTCCTATACTTTTTTTCTTCTGAAGCTCTGTTTTCCATCACAAGCATCGTTCTTCAGGGCATTGAGAAAATCAAATTAACTCTCATGGTATTTCTATTGTACTAAAAATTCAGTGCATTTTTTCATAAATGATATACAAAAGAAAGGATACTTTTTACCTCTAAAGCCCATTTTTCTATCACAATCATCATGCTTTAGGGAATTGACACATTGAGACACTCCAATTTAGTGAAACATTCCTTTTGGATGATCTAAATTTGTGAAACATACCTTTAGAAAAAATACCTTGGATGATCTAAATTGTGAGTGAATGATCCAACGTAAAAAATTCTGAAAATACAAGGTTCAGTTAAACATAACTAATAAAAATGGAAACTAGAATATAATTTTTATAGTCAAATGGGTCACAAGAGATTCAAATTAGTGAAACATACTTTAAGGCATTAAAGGATCCTTAGAATCCCATACCTGCAACCCAGCTAGAAATAATGTCATTCATTTATGACACCAAACACATTTAAAGCTCCAATCATACATGATCTGAAGACATTTCCATGAACATAGAGTTACATAGCCAAAAAAACACAAAAAATAAAAAATAAATCAAGCCTATATAAAAATCACTACCTCCAATAAATTGTTTCCTCTAAATCTCAGTTTTCCATAAAAAACATCATGCTTCAGGGCATTGAAAAAAATCAAATGAACTCTTATAATATTTTTAATGTACTGAAAATTTAGTGAATTTCTGGATTAAATGATAAGAAAAAGATATTCCATTAAATGTAATTAGGATAAATTTTTGTATATTGTGTTTTTCCTCTATGCATGTAAATCAAAGACATCCATTCCATAAGTCCATATAAATTCATAATGATTTAAGTTCTTCCCTATGCAGGGATGAGAAAAATTAAAGTATGCCTAGAATCACATAGACATCACTCACTGATCTTCACCTTTGCATTTTTCTATAGTTTCATTGACTTTTACCCTAAGATAAAAATCTTATAATGGAGACAAATCCCAGTGAATCCAAACATCATCATTTAAAAATAATACCTTGTTAGGGTCTGTAAAAATCTCCTCAAAACATAGTAGTCAAAAAAATTTAACACACTAAACAAAGATAAAATTAAGGTCACATAAATGTGTAGAGAACATTTATAAAATGACTCACATTAAATTATTAATTATGAATGAAACAAATTTAGATATCACACATAAGAACATAATTACTTGTCAAATTATCAATGAGGAGTTAAAAGGAAGATAATTTCCCATTAAAACTACTGAAGGGGGAAGAAACTATGTAACAAAACATCTTTAAAATGAAGACACCCAACCAACGAACAAAAAACAAAGTAAAAATATAATTCATAACAATATGTTGAAAATAATATAGTAATGAAAAGAATATAGTAAAAGGATAAGATCCCCAACCATGAATTCAAACACTTAAGTAGAGAGCCATCCCAGTTTCCCAATCATGAATATCATGATTAAATCCATCACATGGAGAGATAAAAATATCAAATAGATAATCTTTCTGGAAAATTGAAAGAACTTGCATATAATTTAGTTCATGATTTCAAGGTACCAACTTCAACTAAACCATCACTTTCCTATGAGAAAAAGTGTTCTTCAATATGAGACCATTTCCTAAAATCAATTTATTTTACACTTTGAAAACCAGGAAATGGAAAAAATCTAAATAAGTAAACATAAAAAAATGAATAAAACAATATAACATTCCTTTACACATAAAATCAAGAATAATGAGAAAAAAATAATGATAGCCCCAGTACAATCGGGTACCAACATCATCTGAACTGACACTTTCCCAAGAAAAACATTGTTCTTCAATGTGAACCCATCTCCTAAAATTAATATAAGCCACACGATGAAAACCATATAACATAAATAGTCCCAATAAGTTGACATTAGAGAACAAATGAATCGAAAAATCAAGTATTCATTTACATAGAAATTAATAATGTTTATAACAAAATTATTACAATAATTTTTGACATTTCATTGACATTATTAATTTTAACTAAGTATAATTGAACAAATATATGTCAGTTTTGGATAGAACATAGTTATTACATAGATAGAAAACAAAAAACTCATAAGAAATTTTGATGAATAGAATAAAACATGAATTATAAAAATTATTAATAATGAGGAATGCAATTAGTTTGGAAGATTTGAACTCATTTAAAAATATATGATGCCTTTTATATTGGAAAAAACTACATGAATAGTACATAACTACAATTAAAAATATGTAAAAATACTAAAATATAAAAATTAGAATAGGAATAATTGCCTAAATAATATGTTTCCTGATAAAAAAATTAAGAGAAAAGTAATTAGTTTGTGTACACTTGTATGATATGAAACAATATATTTATAACTAAATATTTAAAATAAAAATTTTAATGTAATCATTTTATATAATAAGACAAATTATATAAAAAAATCTAACCTTCAACTGGTGGTACACTTCACCCATTTTCATGTCCTCTTTGTATAATGAAGCTCACAAAGTAAAATACATAACTTTGGATAATATATATAATATAAAAAATTATATAGTAAGTGGAAAATAGTAATGAAATGTAGTATATTGGGAAACAATATTAATAAAACTTGATCCTAAGCCTCCATATTCCAAAACTTTACCTATAAAAATACACTCGATGCAAAATAAATGAAGTTTTGACGTCTAAACGTGATACAAATAGAGTTCCTACATTATTTTTAGTAAACGATGCTCCCATATTTGGAATAATAGTTTGAGTCACAACTGGTCCCCGAATGGACTTTACAGATTCATTATTGTCTTTATAAATCTCTTTGGCAATATCATCTTCCACATTAAAGGTATTAGCTACTTCAAATTCTTTCTTATGTGAACCTAATAAATTTAAATGTATAACTTTCAGCTGGGAATGTTTCATGACCACAATATTGCATTGATGTTCCCCCTACAGTGCTTCAATCTAGGCTTCAGTTTTCTGTAAAGAGATAAATAGATATTTTGTTAAGAATCAATAAGTTTTAAATTTGATCCTACTGAAAGATAATTGGAATATTACTTATTCATAACAACCCAACTGGAATTTACCATCTTTTCCATTGCAGTCATTTCATCATAAGGTGATGCAGATACCATCTTAATATTTACATTTATCTATAAACAAATGGTTAAAAAAATAAATAAGTAAGAATGATAAATTCAAAATGTATAATTCATTCCAATTTCATTATTAGGATCATAAAAATCATGACTCTACAAGATCATCTGTGAGTAGGAGTCTGTGATATCAAGTTGAGCTTGAAATAAACCTTCAACGGTCACTTGTGCAGTCACCAGAAAATCTAAGTGGGTGTAATTCATAAATCCCTGAAAAAAAATAAAAAATTGAGATGAAATTCAATATTACAGTCAATTCCACCAATGATAAAAGAATGGAAAATATTAGTTTAGTGGAAAGCCTTTGTAATGGAACAACAAAAAATAGGGATAAAAAATGAAAGACAAAGATCTGGAGGAAGAGGCGGTTCCACAGAGGGGGAGGTGACTGGGGTGTCGGACATGAAGGAGTTGTAAGATAAGGAGCCATAGTGGGAGGATCTATAGGCAGAGCAGCTATGTTGGGAGGATTCACAGGTGGAGGATCTGTATGGGGAGGATTTATAGGTGGAGGAGCCGTAGGCGGGGGATCCATAGTCGGAGGAGCCATTGTTGGACTAGCTTGGGGTGGATTAGCCTGTGGAAGATTATTTGTAGGTGAAAGCAGTGTTTTACAGTGTGTAGAGGTTACATCTGTAAAGAAGGAGGGTTTATTGTAGGTAGAGTGGATAGAAATCGATGGTAGGAGGGGGGTTTAGTGGACACGGCACCGGTCTTTGGATGCGGGAACCTCATGAAGATATGAGTTGATTGGGGATTTTTGATGATAACTAAATGTGGAGGAGGACTAAAATGATGGGAAGGATGTCAGTGTTTGTTTTTGGGAAGAGGAGGACAGTGGAACGTGAAATCGCAGTGAGAACCCTAGGTGTAGTCGCAGAATAACATGAAGTGGGTTTTGGGTTTGGAGGGAGGAATTTTGATAATGGAGTGATGTGGAATCTTGTAAGGGTGACATGTAGCTGGAAGGAACCCATATTTATCATAGATAGTAAATATTATCAATAAATTTCATCAATATTATTAATAAATAGTGAATAATTAAATTATTTAATAAACAATACATTACAGACTTAAAAATAGTTTTCTGAAGAATATATCTTTTTATCATCAATTGTTTTTATCATCATTTTTAACAAATTTATATTTAATAAATGTTTAATTGTTTTTTAGAATTTATATGCAAAAAATAATTTTTCAATAAAAATAATACACTAAAATGTTAACTTTATTTAAAAAAATAAAATATAAATAAAACCAACTTTTATAGAAAATGACCCTTTTAACTTTAACTATTCATAACTTTATATGATTTTTTTCTTATTATTCAATGTTTAGTACTTGTTTCCTAAGAACTAAAATAAATAATTTTTTCTTAGATAATAATTTAAATATGTGTTTCATAATTTAGTTACTCTTATTTATACCCATTAATCTAATGGATAGGTTATAACAATCATATTTAAATAATAATGTTGTAATTATTTTAACCTCAATGTTTCATGTCTCATATTCTCTAAAACATAGTATTCATTTCAAGTAATATTAATTCTCAAATCGCGTGGTGTTATATTATACCTCTTATTGAATTTGTATCATAGAAATTTTATCTTATGTCTGATAAAAGGGGTTTAAAATAATTTTTGAATAAATTCCAAGGGTGGAAGATAAATATATATATATGGAAGGAAATATCATTATAATACACAATGATATCATTTCATTTTTAAAGAAAATTTAATTATTATGTTTTGACTGGGAAAAATATTTCTTAAACATTGTATTTTCCATCATTAAACTCATGGTTTTGAAAGAGTTTTAAAAAAGAGCATGAAATATGTCTATTTTTTACCATATAATACTCAATTGATGTATCTACCTATTTATTTAGTTTATAAATTATTCTAAAATCATGATAGAAAATATGAGATAATTTTTATACTTTATTTCTTTCCATACCACTAGAAAAATTTCATCCTTTTGTAGTGCTTCAAGAAATTGTATATCTTTGTATCATCTCAAATTCTAAATTATAAATTATCATGATGAATTTTTTAAACTGGAATCACTAAAATTAACTTCCAATGGATCCTAAGATCCATTAAAGAGAATCCAAGTCATTCCTCCTATCTATATACATTTACTAAAATTATAAATAGTTAGCACAAGAAAATATAACGCCCAAGGTTCAACTTAAATTATTCTATAAATAACTAGCCTTAAAACCCTTTAAAATATGTTAGAACAAATTTAAGACCCCAAGAATAAAATTATTTGATCATATATTCTTCCAAAAATAAAGTTAATTTTTATCTCTAAGAAATATCAATCAATCATGAAGCCAGATAACAAAAATGTATATCCCTTAATCATATAATTTCTAACTGATTCTATTCTTTTCCATAAATAACATGACTCGACATAAAGACTCAAAAAAATAATACATTCTTATATAAATTAACTCAATATTTATTCCTCAATTTTTTTTACCTTAATCATATAATTTTCCCAATATACTGAACTTATTAAAATATTACATTAATCACTTAGTCACCAAATCAATTTTTAATCTTATGGTTATTTATATGATAAAACATATGCTCTTAAAATGTAAAAATCATTTATCCCAATTAACCATAATTTCCAATAACCTCAACAATAATATTAATCAATATAATTATCTACACATAAATCATATATTGTTACTAAAACCCAATAACCCTATCCCAAAATATAATTAATCACCTTTCAATACAACCATATAATACTTCAAAATGAGTCTATAATTTTAAATTTTTGATTACTTTTACATATTATCAATCCGTAAATAAACTACCACTACATCATAACTGCTAAAACCCCATATGTAGATATGTCAATCAATTAACTTCCTTAATAAACCTTTAACCAATATTTTTTTTATTCTTTAATACTTCCTTTATAAAATCAAAAATATTAATCAAGAACAAGATTCAAAAATTTCAATATAATCATGTTTCCTAAATTAAACATAATAAAATATAAAATTCATATTTTTAATATTCTATTTTTAGTTCCTTAATCATCCTATTACTTTGTTGAACCTTTATTCATGTGATATTTTCATCTCATTCGTTATATTTCTTCTTTTCCCACAAATTTTTATAATAACCATGGTTTTGAAATTTAAAACATTCAATTGATACCTTAGGATGAACATTTTTTCCTCCATTTTGTTAACTAAACTCTTCATTTTCCCTTAGTGGGTTATTTGTATATTCCATCCATTACCATAAATAAAACATCTCTATATCCCTTTGATACACACCCCTAGGTTCAACTTCCCATAATCTTTACATGTGTTAAGTTATATATTTTTACCTCCATGATATTTATCAATTAAACTTGCATGAAACTCTATATCTCCTTTATTTAGTGCATTAGGAAACACACCTAGGTTCAAGTTTTTAATCATAACCTAATATAGGTTAAGTAAAACCATAATATTTTACACTATAACCCTCATTTTGTTTAGTTACTCATTTGGAAAACCAATATATTGTCCTTCACATCCATTGTTAACATAGTTCCTATTAGTTCCATCCATTTACTAAAACCAAAAAAACCAGTGTTAAATAAAATCATATCAAACCATATTATAATAAAGATAAATATGAAGATATAGTTAACCATCTTATCTTCTGTTAAATTATTTTGGTACATCTTTTAATACCAAAAATAACCATATTTAACTTTAATATACTAACCTTTAATGTTATAGAATAATTCTAACTTATTCTCAAATAACACACTAACCTATAACATTTTATAATCACTTTCTTTGATAGTAATTATAAGGACATTCTCCCTTAACAACCCACAGTTACATGATGTATAAAAATTGTTTCACATTTTTACATTTCTAGGATCTTTAATGTCTTGAGATTTAAAGAAATATGAAACCTATTATATAATAAAGTGGAAATGTCCACACAGTGTAGATTTTTTTCGAAAAAAATAATTTCATATGTTTACACTCATGTTTAATTTATGACACTTTTTCATTCAAGATGTGACACCAATGACATTTTTATAACCACTAAACATTATTAAGCCCTGTGAAAAAAATTGAAAATGTGGGATGAGAAAAATAAAGCTTAGTAAGGGAAATAAAAATAAATGAACCCTCTTATCCCTTTATATTACCCATGAAAACTCATAAATATATTTTCCTCTTCATATAATAAAAATTAATCTCAAAATAATCATTAATTATGAAATCAACTTTATAGTGAAATATTTCATAAATAATTTTGAAATAAAACATAAATTTATAATTTTAATAATAAATGTTACTTAGGAAAAAATGAGAACTCAAGAAAATAAGCTTTTCACCTTTAGAAGATAATATTATTTCTTTTAAATCATGTGATCAATTTCTTACTCTATTAATACAAAAGGTTTCCATTAAATCCCATGTAAAGAATTAAAAAACCATGCAGGTATCTTGGGAAATTATCCTTACAATAACCCTTACAAAGTAAATCATCACAGTTAATTCCAGCATATCTCTTATGAGTAACTTATTTCTCATTAACTCTATCCTCCTTACTCAATGAATTAAAGAGATATATCGGACTCACTGATTATCAAAGCTATATCAGGCTCACATTTTTTGTATAAAATATCTAAGAACTAAATTATGATTAAAAATCTTACTTTTCAACAACAAAATATTTTATTTAACACATATGTTGAATCAATTCAAGGTTTTACCTAAAAATAAGAATAAAATCGATTTTTCATCCAAAACTCATAAAATGAAAAATTCATAGAAGAACATAAAATATAATATTTCAAAAAAATCATGAAATGTATTAGAGTAATATTTTTAGATAATAATGTTCATTACTATGGAAAATTATATTCATGTCACACACATTAAAAACACCCATTTTCTACATTTATAAAGAAAGTAAAAATATGAAACTTATCGAAAATTTTGAAAATATTACTTCTTAAAAATTTGTAAAGAAAATAAAAATTATTTTGAAATTAAAATTATAAAACTTTATAATATAAACAAGTAAATTTTTGAAACATTTTAGTGAACCTGAATATGAAGGGAAAAGAGTTAAAACATTTAAAAGAATATTTTAAACAAAAATCTCTTACCACTTTGGTAACTTTTGAATCAAAAGGACATTGAATAAGGGAAATTAAAATAGATTTTTAAAAAACTTTTTTTTTGTTTAATAAAATAAATCCATATGGTAGTTTATGCACCACACAAAATGATACATCTTTTGAGAATGGTATCAGTCTAAAGAATGAAAATTGAAACGAGGAATCCTTTACTTCCTCTGCCAAATAACTATGAACGTCTTTTAATTTTACGTATAATAAAATTATTTTAATTTTAAACACGATTAAGAATTTTTTTCATGTTCATTAAATTATTATTATTACTTTTATTTTATTTATTAAAATTTTTAATTTAGTTACTAAATTAGTTATGTTTATATTGGGCGTCTTGTGGACATTCTGTTTATAATCCCAAAACAACTTCACTAGGTTGACCATAGTGAAAAGGTTCATTGTTCCATAATCTCAATAATATTTATCATGGAATAATTATAATTTTAAAACATTTAATATAATTTTATAGCCATTCATATAAATTAGTCATTAAAAATTTATCACATCCTTTCATAGAGTTTGTATATATGAATGAATAATGTTTTCATTTTTCAACTGGGAGGAAAGAATTAAAATAGATAATATTTTAATTTTATGGTATATTAAGTATGTTTTACAGGTATTATTTATTAATTATTTACATATTTCCATCCATGAGATATAGTAAAGAAAAATAAATCACATCGTTTCGTAAATATGGTAGTCCACACGTACACATTAGCGACGTTATCAATTTTCATCAAATGAAAGGGTAAGAAAGTAGATAATATATTATATTTCTAGAATCATAATAAATTCATAAAAATCTTATATATTCATTAATTACATATTTATAACTATCTGTGTGTGGAAGTGGTGGAAACTAAAATATATCACTTCTTGGAGGTGGTATTCCACACATATGCACGAATGATGTTTTAATTTCCCATTGGATAGAAAAGAAGATGAAAATGGGTTATACAATAAACATAATAAAACATAAGTGTATTTTAGAAACTAATTTTATTATATAATATTGGTTCTAATTTTTTTGAAGGAGTTAAAAGAATAAATATACATGAAAGAACTTGATTAAGAGTTGTACACCTTGTTTGGAAAACCTCATTTGGCTTACACCTTATGCCTTTTGGGTTAGTATTTTGGTGAAAACCAATACTATAAGATATGGGGGAGTTAGGAAGTTATTATTTCATTGATTTTATTATATATAGTTATCAATTTTTTTGAATAAGTGATGAGAGGATGTTCCCTATTATAAGTGAGGGGAGTAACACACTTGTAAATATCCTTTACTTTTAAATATTATAAATGTATTACTCAAGGTAAAGTGGAAAAAAATAAAATTTCAAGGATAAGGTGATAAGGTTAAAAATATTTCCATTAAATAATAATTAATATAAAACTATGTGACCATAAAACTTAATTTCTATCTTAATTAACATTTTTACCCTTTACCATGGTAACTAATATTTACCTTGGTAACTATTCATTATGACCAAAAATGAAATTATCTTAATTAAAATATTAAAACCTCACGATTTTAAAAATAAAGTTCATTTATCATGATTAAATATATATAAGTGACTGAAGTCAGTTTTAATATACAAAATGCAATGAAAAAATGTTTTTTATAAAAATGTGATTTATGCCTAAAAAAATTTATACAAAAATCAAGTATAATGTTCATTCCTATGGAATTAAAAGATTTATAATTATTAAAATAAGATAATTTTAATTTAAAACCCAACCAAAATAAAATATTTTTAAAAAAATATTTTAAAGGAAATGATATTTTTTATAAAAATTGGTATTTTCACTATTCACCAAGAAATTAGATTTTTTTTAAAATGCATATATATTCATCCCGATCCATATTTTGATATTTTTAATACAAAAATAAATTTTATTTTATCAAATAAACTTTATAAAATTTTTATAAAATAATTCTAATATCTGCACACAAGACTCATAGAAACCATTTTTTTTAGTATTCTCAAAGAATAAAATAAATTTCTTCTCATTTCATTCATAATGAAAACCATTAAATTATTTTTAATTTATTTTATTGAATATAATATCAATACATATCATCAAATTAATTAATCAAATTTTATAATTTTATTTTTTATATAAAAATATATTACACGCTTAAAAATAGTTTTCTAAAAAACATCTCTTTTTACAATCAATTGATTTTATCTTCATTGATAAAAAAAGATAATAATTTTATTAATGGTTATTAATTTTTATGAATTTATAAAAAATAATTTTTCAATATATTTAAGAATATGAAAATATAAATTTATCTTATAGATGTAACATATAAAATATAAAGCAAAACTCACTTTTATAGAAAAATGACCCTTTTAACGTGATGGTGAAAGCTGATCTTAATGTGATTGATGATGGGGAGAAGTTATCGTTGTATTGAATTTGGTTGTTTTTAGTTTTGGGATCTTGGACCGTGAGGTCTTGGTTGAATTTTTTAGTCACTGAAGTCATGTTGGGTTCCCCCTTGCCCTCAAAAGGGGGTTTATGATAATAAAAAAATTAATTTTCAGTCAATCAGTCATATGGAACATGTTTAACTGAGTTTTAATTTAAAGGAATATACATTATAAAATCTCAGCATGTTACAAATCAGGAATAGTTCATGATCATTCTCTTCAAAAATTGTAATAGCCACCTAAGACTTTCTCATCCTTAGTGAATCTTTCTTAACATGTTCATCAACCTTTCTCACTACTGGGGATTTTTTCTTCTTCATCCTCCATATTTTTTTTCATTATCTCTGAGAAGGATATAGTGAGTAAACCATTATTAGTTATTAGTTCACTATTCATTAATCACCAATGTTATTTTTCTCTAACTCAATAAATATGTTTTCCTCAATTAAATATTTTTTTATAAGTGTAAACTCTCTTTTCGTTAGTCATTACAATGGAAGATTTATTTCTAATTCTTCTAAATCCATTAATACTGCATTATTAATCTATATAACCACGGTTAGAAAGAATAAATCACATCCTTATAAAATCTTATCTCATATATTCATTCCATAGTTGATTTGGTGTTGTATTATATGTTCTTTCACCATTGAGACATTGGGATTTTAAATACACCATCATTGTGTGTTCTATGATTCCAAAATATTATCACTTTGTGGATACCTTTCATCATGACACTTATATTTTATATTTTTCATAAAATTTTTATGTTATTCTCGATTATAGAATTTAATATACATTCAATTAACTTTTTGGTTCTTCTATGGGAGAGTAATTCTTATTTTCATTAGATATTTTCAATCTCTCATTGAGATACTTCATCTTCTCACCCTTTTACCTCAATTAAGAAACATTTTCCATTGACATCAAGAAAAATTCCAATCTAAAGATTATCATCTATTCACATTGTGTCTTAAGAAGCATAAGAATATTTTTAATATTATTATTCATGGACATATGTTCTCAAGATTTTATATGCAATTTCAATGAATATATCATTTTGACACTACATCTTTTCACCCATTTCCATAATATCTTTTTTGAAGGACACATTTTCTTGAGTCGGTATTATATTCTCTAGGAAAAAATAAACTATGATTTTATAGTTCACTTGATGAATGATATCTAGTTGATCCACATTCTCATAAAAGGATTATAATTTTTCTTCATCACTATATGAAAAATATCTAATCTGATGATTAAATTTATTTTCCACTACTTACATAAAATCACTATATACATTAATCGCTATTAGGGAGTATAAATTTATAAATTCGAAAAAATTGTTCATAAATTTTTTTGAACTATAATTATCAACTTAATCAATCACACTTACCATGTTGGGTTTTTACTTTTTGTAAGTTATCTTCCTACTCCAATTCTACTTTGTATTTGAAATAAGTATGTCTTATATAGATTTATTCACTAATTTCCTATAAAAATATGGTTTACATTAATTTATTTAGGTAATCTATATATCCTAGTTTTCATACACAATTTTTCAATAAATAACTAATAATATTTTCAAAATTTTAAAAGTAGTAGAAAAAAGAGAGGTTTTTTATACCTCATGGAAAATTATTTAACCAAGATATTATATATTATCACATTACCAATTTTTTCATTATGACTAATCAAATAAACATATTATCACATATACTCTATGATCTCATTTCCATGAGCCTTTAATAAAACAAGAATCTTTTTTTTACATCCATAATACTTTATTCTATTAAAATAAAAGGAGAAACAAATCAGAAAATAAAATTTAATGATTTGAATAACTATTCAGAACCTTTGACTCATATACCACTTATTCGGGCCAAGTTAAATATATTCACCCACAAAGGGGGTGAATCAAGGTGTTAATAAATTAAAACTTTTCACTTTGATATTGTATCCCCTATTTTCATGTCCTTTTCCATAATTGGAAAGAAGACATTCAATATCTCATTATTGATGGTGCTCTGACAAAAACATAAACATATAAAGAAATGAAAGAAAATAGAAAATGAGGATTTCTCTTAGTTAAAAAGGGACAAATCTAAAGAGAACACGCCAATGATTTTTGTATGTGAAGAAATCCACTACTGTACTAGTTTAGTGAATAAAATTTTAGATTGTAGTAACTTGATTCCATGGTGTAGTAACTTTATATGATTTAGGTAAGACACATAGTTGATCCAAGGGTTATTCTCTCTTCTCCTCCAATATAAAATTTTTCTGGGAATTATTGATCAATTTATAGATATGAAGGTATCTAAAATAGTTAAAATACTTGAAGAGATATTACAAATTATTGTAGGTTTCTAATGTTCCTCAAACCCTAATCTTCAAATATATTCTCTTTTAAGATATACTTTTCTATTCTTCCACTCCCCCAAACTAGATGATATAAAATCCTTATATTAATTAGATTCTTTACCTTATAAAAACAAATGAAATAAACCTTATAATTTTAGGGTTGGATATCCATCCTCTAAATAACCATATTAATATAAACAGTCTCAAGATAAATATAGTTATATATCAAAATTATATTTGTTTATACTCTACCATTAACTCTTAAAACAACCTGACGTAGCAATGTAACTCTTGTATTTATCAAGAAATATTTATTCAATATACTAGATGTTTTCATTGGAACTCCACTATAGATTTCATCTCTACTTCAACTATTCAAACAAAAAATTTATATACAATTATTCACTTCTTTATCTACAATTTATATGAACGCATTTTAAAAACTATTCATGGATTGGAAACCTTAATACAATGGTTTGGATTAATATTTATTCCACTAATATTTTAATATTTTTTTCATGTGTCCCGCATGATTAAATGGTGTCAATGTTGTCTAATTCGATCAGAAATATCTCACAAAATCCATGATATATACTATTTTTTAAATTAAAAATTAATCTTAAATATATTCCATAAATTTCTTGATCATTATGTGATTATCCCCATTATAGTGTGATCTTATGTGTCTTCTCCAAAACCATGGTGTCAAATCCTCCACTACATAATTTTTTCAATAAAACTTGTGATCTATAAAATATACTTGATATCTCATTTAAAACACCCTAGGAATTATGGAATGATCCATAGTATCTCTTTAAACCTTAATATTTCCGACCAAGTGGTCCTCTAGTTGTCTCATAGCCTCATATTACTAAATCCTCTAGGTAATTAAGAAATTATAATAGAAACATGCTCTATGGTATAGGCAACTTGACTATGACATGGTCTTCCCAGCTTGTGATAAGTAACAAAGTGGTACTTATACTATGACATGATTCCTAAATCTATAACTTTCTATCATGACATTAATTTTTCCCTAGTCTCTCACTATGATGTGTCTTTATCCAAAAGTATTTACATCATTAGGGATTGTAAAATTATTGTATCTATTGTTACATGTCACTATAAAAGTTACACATATGCATCTAGAGTTTTAATCTTATGTAAGACTGATCGCATCATGGTTAGATCCTTCATGATGCGAAACTATTCCAAAACTCAAGGATATTCTTAAATACATGTAAATTTAATCTTTATAAACTCTATTTGAATTTGATGATTTGTATTAAATGAGATCTCTTATAGTGTATTCTAACATTTAATAGTGTATTCATATAATTATATTATAATTTATTCTTACATGGTATCTATTCAATCTCACATAGCCTTTAGTATTCATGGATTATTCTTATGTTTTATCATATAATAGGTGAGATGCACTTTTTTGGCGTGATGTGATTACTTCACCGAAACACTTACATTATTTGATAAATGAATTCGAGTAAGCTTCTACTTCTTCTAACATCTAAGCAGATCAGAATAGACAATGTATTCCCTATCATAAAACCCTTTAACCATTACTACCGTTTTATAAATTCCATTAATTCATCACCAAATTTGTTTCCCACGTAAGATAAAAATCTTTGTCAAACCATCACTAATATCTAATCCTGCCAATGTCAACTTTAATTAATTGTAAACAAATAAAATAATTATTTTAAACAAATCAAACACAAAACATTTTATTTTCAATAGTTATGTAAGTAATTAGTAGGATTTTTGTTTAGGAATATTGAGTATGGGACATTAAAACTGGAGAAGTGTCTTAAATTTATTTTGGGATATAATTTTTAAATTTTACCATGAAACATTTAGATAATGGTACATGGGGTATCTGAATTTTATTTATAGTTATGGTTATTATCATATATAAATAACTTTAATAAATTAAAACAAACTGCCAAAGTAATTAGTTCTTTACAAGATACTTTATTAGGGGTGACTTGATTAATTAGATTCTCTAACATGTATGTTTACAATGATATTGGTTTTTTTTTTTTGATTACTAATGTACAGATAACTATTTTTCATAGATTTCATATTTAAACTATTTGTAAAAAAATTGGTATATCACAATTAAAGATGAAAGTTTTATAAAAATGTGTTTATAATGATAGGGATTTCAAAAACTGATTGAATTTTTTAAAATGTTAATTTTATTTGAAATAAAATAAGAAATTTGGTTTACTAAAATGGGATTTTAAAGTTAATTTAATTTGTTAATAGAAATTTTTATAAAGTTATAATTGGAAACTAATCTAAAAAATAGTTAATGGTTTATATAGAATATATTTTTTTGGTTTCATATGTATATGTTAACCTTTTTTGGTTAACCTACTTTTAATGAATTTAGTAATTTTCGTTTTATAAAATTGGGGATTTTAAAAGTGAAATTTTACTATAATTTTTTATTTAAATATTATGACAAGTTGAATTTTGTTTGGTTGATTATGTTGATCATATTTGGAATTTTTATATAGAATTACTTATATTTCTTATATTTTAATCTAGTGAATTTATAATTATAATAATAAGGAAAACATGTAAATAATAGTTTATTCTTATAGTTTTTTGTTTCATAAGTTTCGTATTTGATTGATTAACTATATTTTGGGAACTTTTGTTGTGTTAGCATGTCTTTTGGTGTTAAGTATCATATTATAAATAATATATTCAAAAATATAGTGACAAAAAAATGATCATACTTCCCCACCCATGACCAGTTAACAAGGACCAAAATCATCCTAAATACATCACCCATATTACCAAATCCAATTCCTTGTTATTTATTAAAAAAAATAGTTGTTCAATTTTTACAAAAATAGGGTTATATCATATTCTATGATATAGCCATATCTGTAGCTATGATGCTTCATCTAATTAATATCATAGGATATGATATATATATATTGTATGATGCATTAAATTCATCTATTAGCCTTGATCGTTGATTATTATTATTTATATGATATAGGTTTTTCCTGTAGCAACTGACCTCCAGAATGGATTTATCAGTTATAAACCAATTAGATTTGATTATTCATGGCATGGAACATATTCATTGAAGTGTTCATTAAAAAATCCTCTAATAAGATGTAACATATGGGTGTCATAAGTTTTCACCTAATACAATCAATATGGTTGATTCTCTATATTTATTAAAGTGTTTCAAGGATAGCTATATAAGGGATGAGATCCATCTTATTGGTGTACTCGAGATACATGAAATACTAATGAATCTATATTCTTCCCAAATCAATTTTTATCACTTGGTTAAGGTGTTAGAATCTCTTCTATTATTTGATATCCTCTTGATATGATTAGACATATAGGGGCTTTTGTAATTCCCTTGGGAGTAAGAAGATTTTT
Source organism: Viscum album (assembly GCA_963277665.1). Lineage (NCBI taxonomy): Eukaryota > Viridiplantae > Streptophyta > Magnoliopsida > Santalales > Viscaceae > Viscum > Viscum album. The sequence goes on from OY728150.1 coordinate 689,363,302, forward strand.
TTTTCTTTTTCAATGATCTTTACCATGTATAATACAACTAAGAATGAAGGTGGATTTTTTGGCCACAATGGTACCCATTATCTTGTTATTGTTTCTTTCACATTGATTATTATAGTCGGAACAATAATTTTATGGGATTAATTCTATTGATAAAGATCATTGGATGGTACCCTTAAACCCATCAATGGTATTCATATAACACTAAGTATTGTTTGTATTTTTATTTGGCATAGAATGTGACTTGAATAATTCATAAGGTATGATATATAAAAAAACAATTCATTTAAACAATTTCATGTATTATGATACGAGATGTTGTAAAATATGTTATAGTCTTATGTTTTTTAAAAATAGAGCTCCATATATAATTAATAGTATTTTTTATATTATTAAATATGATAGGAGTTATATGATATTATCTACCATATAAATCAATATGAAATATAGCATACAATAAAAAGTTATATAATAGAATAGGATTGGACCATGAATGTTTCCTCTCTTGTATTAGTCATATTTTATAACTGATAATATGATTATTAGTCATAAAATATGATATAGTGAAAAAGAATTTAAAATTTATATTTTGATGACATTACTTATGTTTTTTGAATTTCTTATCAATTATAAGTGTTAATAATTATAAAATGACATTTTTCTTGCCGAAATAAATTATAAAAAATTAATATTTGATTCTCTTATTTTTTAAAATAAATAAATTGTTTATATATTAGTTTATTCATTTAGAATATTCATGATTATAAAATGTTTATAAATTATGAATATTGTGTATGATTTATTTTGGATATAAACTAATTCCTAGAGATAAAGCCATATAATTTATGATATGTATGATATCATAGTATTTGTTTTTCATCTACCTTTACCTCAATTTTTCTATGGTTATGGGCTTAAAAAAATTTTTGACTATAGTTTATGCAGATTAGGTTTTGGAGTTATTATGAATTGGATTCAATCTTGAAAAAAGTCTCCCTTAGTAATGGGACTTATGGTTGGACTACCCACTATCCTGGAAGCATATGCCTTGTTCTGGAAAGGTGAGGGATTGGTTATATGTTTCTTTGGTCTTATTCATGTGTATTTTTTCAATATCATATATCTCTAAGACTTTACATGAATAGTTCATATAACTTATGCATGAGATGTATTTGGAAATGCATGAATATGTTTGGGTTCTATTTTTAGGTGAGTAACACCAAATTGTGGGTTGTGTAAATTGTTTCACATTAATATAGTGTGAACACATTAATTTACTTAATGGAATAGTGATTCTAATAGAAAATCTTTAGAAACATGCATACATAGAAAGTAATAAAACATGAGATAAAAAATACTTTTTTATCTATAATGGGTTTAATATGAATGTGGTGTATATTAAACTTATGAGACTTTTAAATGTAAAAACCTTACTAAGTGTGATATTCGTTTAAAATTTTCACATGATAAGAGGTCAATTATTCAACCATGAATTTTCTACTAAATCTGGGTACCCATTGATTATCTTTTATAAGTAATTATTGAAATAGATATTACTAATGGTTAGGTTACCAATTACACTATAATATTTGTGTGAAACTTAGTTGGGAAACTATAAAAGTTTATATACATGAGGAATAGGTTTGATTGAATCCATATAATGGATTTGGATAAAGATTCTATCTTCCTAACTATGTAAGAATCATAACTTTAATTATTGAGATGATCCCCAACCTAAATATTTATGTAATGCGATGAAAACTAAAGTGGACACAAATATTTGTGAAATATATATTTTGGATCACTAAATAGATATGTTGTACAAGTTAATTACTTTTAGTGGGAGTAATTTTATTTCAATTCCTTGATGAAAAGATATAAAACAAGATACACACCCATAGATATGTATTTATTCATTATTATGCATTACTTCATGATAATAATGTTGAGACCCATTATATATATATAAAATATTATAGATCTCGATTGGTATATAAGGTTGATAAGTGTTCTTAAAGAAAACCATTTAGAGAATCTAAATATAAATGTTAAAGGGGTTAATTTCACTAACTCTTAATAATGGGTATTGGATACCTAGTGTGCATTACATATTTATGATAATAAACAAAAACTTAAAGATATTATGGAATGTAAAATGGTAATTTATATCTATATGTCGATCATGGAGTATGATTTTTTTATTAGATGTCATCACTTATCATCTAAATTTACTAATTGGATTATTTCAATAATTATAGAACTATTATTATGTTCCTACCATAAATAAAAATTTGATTTATTTTTCTTATTTATGCAATGAGGAATTTTTATTCATTATTAAAAACAAGATTTGTTCTATATATATGAATGAAATTTTGTATATAGTAAATGGTATATAACTTTTAGATATGGATAATAATGTATATAAAATTCATAATAAGAAGGTAAAGGTTGATTCTAATCCCACCCACCATTGGAATTTCCACCTTGGAAATGTAAATAATAAAAGTATCCAATGATTCTATAAAGGTGGATTATTAGAACGATTTGACTATGAATTGTTTAAAAGTTGTGAATATTTTTTTATTAGGAAATAATACTGAAGTATCGTTTAGTGGAAAGTGTGAAAGATATAGAGGACTACTGGATATTATACATAGAAATTTATATAGAATAATGACCTCAAGTAAGTGTTTACTTTAGGTACTTTGTTACATTTATCAATGAATTTAGTTTGTATGAATATGTGTTTCTAATAATAAATAATTATTAAACTTTTTGAAAGTTTAAAGAATTTCAAAACGACGTATACAATAAACTAGTAAAATTATTAAGATTATATAATCAAATTGGGGTGGTGAATACTTAATCCTATAATTCACTGATTATATGGGGGACTGTGGAATTTTTACGCCACTCACTCTTCTCATAACACTATATTGGAATTGTGTGTCTGAGAGGATAATCATACAATGTTGGAAATGGTTTTATTGATGATCAGTTGGTATACCCTTTATATTTCATTCTAGGGTTATGCTATGAAGAGTGATGCATTTCTACTTTACCACATTTCATCTAAACTAGTCATAAATACATAATATTAAATATGGACTATGAAACATACAGTTATCTTTTTTATGAGGCTTTAGTATTCTAAATAAATCATAAAATTATTTTATTTTGATAAGTTTGGTTCCAAGTTTGAAAAAAAAAATATCCTAAGAAAACTATGAGATATTATTTATATAATCCTACTAACTAAAAAGTTTTTTTATCTGATGTTAGGATCTGTTAAGTGCCTACTAATTATAATGTAGTATATACATTAATGAAACCATTATCTCTATATAAACATGATAGTAATGTATATTATCTTATTATATGATATATAAGAGATTTATGTGGTAGTTGAATAATGTGTCATGGTTTTATATTAAAGGTAATATTCATTTATCATTAATTTATGTGTGCTTCAATTTACCTTACATAAATATTCGAATGATAATACCCCTTAAAAGTAAAACATGGAGTTGTCACTAATTGATGATAATTACTAAGTATTATGGGTTGTTATGATTTGGTAATGTTATCATGAGTAGTGAACTCATGAGATAATAAGTGGAGACTTATTATTTGGACTAAACCACCAAAAATATTCCATGTAATGTTATAGAATCATCAATATACATTGGAGTTTATACTTATTATCAATCCTTTTTTACTTGAGGTTGGTGATATACCTAGTATGATAACCTTTATACTTTGATACCATTCTATATAAACCATTAAGGATTATCTAATTGGGGGTGGTTGAGTATTTTTTTGATCATTTCATCAATTAGAGCTCAATAAATATGAGATGTTTCTACATTCATGATTAGAAAATACATATAGACCTTAATTAAATTAGACTGATTAAATGGAAGGTCATTCTTAGTTGACTCACTTATGATGTGTTTAGATACAGGTATGAGGGATATGTTATATTATTATCAATAAGATGAATGGCGTGTTATGTATATGTCAACTAGGTCAGTATTTTTAGGAGAATCAAGAATGCTTGAGATGGCTTATACTAGATTTACATCGTCTTGTGTTTATCAATCTCCTGATGTCATTATAAATGTAATTATATAGTTATGAATACAATTTATATGATATAACTTCTTTTATACATGTTTATATGAGATAAAATTATGTTTAATGGAGATCACACCAGACCTGTTAGAAGCTTGAGTAGCATAGATTCTTTGCTAGTTGTGCTCTTTTCTTACATCTATGAAATAGGGGTTTCACATTTTTTTCTGTGTTAAAAAGGCCAACATGGTTACACAGTTATGTATTTTGATAATTATTATGTTTTTTAAAAAAAATCCAAAATAAATTTACTTTGATAAATCATATCCAAAATAGTTTTAGATGGATTTAAAAAGAGTTGTGAAGTTTTTCATGAGGTTATTTTTGGAATTTACTATAAGTGGGAAACTGTTGGATTGACACATAAATAGGGGTATTTAATATTATATGATATAAATATGACATCCTCCAAAGAACTAGTATGTTTTATTTTGAGTTTTTATTTTCATTTAATTTACTTTAGAGTTTTCAGGTGTCAAGGGTTAAAAAATATGAGATTTTGAGGAAAAGGATTAGAATGGATGGGGAGTAGTAAATATATTCCAAGTTATGTGAGAGGTGAGTCACAGCCCCAAAATCTCTTTCATATAGTTCCCATACCATTTTTTAAATCTTGTGGAATCCCTAGAGAAACTATTTAGGCCATATTAAAAATGGAGGTGATAAAAAGAGCAGGCACACAGTTTGGTAAATTGTGTGTCCAAGCCATGGGGTCTGCTAGATTTCTTTAAAAGTGGATTCTCAATTTTTCCCTTTACAAATTCAACCCCTATTCCTCCCCTCTTTATAATATTCACATGAACCAACCAATTCATCCTTAGATTTTCTTATCCTCTTTCCTCTATTGTGTTCTCCCTTGGTTTATAGTGATTTTCCTCAAGGTAAGGTGTGATTTCACTTGGATTTATCCTCACTTCACCCCCACTTTTCTTTTTTCCCATTTCTATAGATGTTTATAGTTTTAATTTTGATAAAAAAATTATTTTTATAGTATTTTTAGGATCCATTGTTCCATTTTTTATTGTTTTAAAATAAGGGATACATGTTTTTATTCCATTTGAGGCAGGTTTCTCTACCTAGTGTAACTTTTACTTGGAATACCCAAAGTTCCTAGATTTTACATTAGTTTTTTTCTTTAATTATCATTAAATTATTTTATTGATGGATTATTAATATTTTTTAAATTTTTATGGAATTATTTGTGTAGAAAAAGGGGTGTTTTATAATTATTTTCCAAATAAAACATATTTGTGATTACAAATTGTTAAATAAATGGTTTCAAAGGGGGTTTTGAATATAAATTTGATTCAATGTAATATTTTAAAAATGTTTTTTATTTATTATAACATTATTTTATATTGGAATTATTTAATTTATTTTGATTATTAATTTATTCCTAGATGCATAAAAGACTCCTTGGCTATGTTGTTACACCAGACTAAAACATACTTAGTGTAGATTGTGCATTGGTTATATAATATTTCCAGTTAGACAGAGTGAGAAGATAAGATGATTTTTATTTGTATATAAGGAAGGTCTATAGTTATTGTTTTTTCCAAGACAACTATTTATATGTAACATTTTTATTTATATGGGCTAGAATTCCTTTGATGAGACCTAATTACCTTAGGCCGCCAGGTTCAAGCTAGTAATTCTTTTTTAGTTTTTGATGACTTATGAAGTTTCTTATTTCCCCCTTTTAGGTTGATATTAATCATGTTGGGATGCCAAATATTTTCTTCTTTATTGAATTTTTTATATTATTTTATAATTTTCTTTATTTAGAAATAGAAAAAAAGTGTTTGGTAAAAAAATTAAATTGAAATGGATTTTAATTATATTTTTAAAATATGGATTATGATTTTTCATGCTTAAAATTATTATTTAGATTTATGGTGGTATCTTAATTATAATTTTCCTCAAACCCTATATATGACTCTTCAAATATACATAATTGGGTTTTTTATAACATAGGTAAAGGTAAGGGTACCAGGATGTTTTGTGGCTTTTCATGAGGCTCAGCATCCTTCTACATTATAATTATAGTGGCGAACATGGGTCTTGGAGATCATTGGGATCATTTAAATTATTTGGGTTTCTAAGTGATTTTGGGTTATTTTGTTATTATCCTTGTTATCCCAAACTATATTTTGATCTTTTTTTATTATAGATGATGTTTATCCATTTTTATGAATATGGTATTATTTTTATGAGTTTTTTGGTTATTACTTAGGTTTCTTATATTCTGTTTTTTTTTTAATTATAGAAATCTGTATTTATTGTTATGGGATTCCAATCTATGGATGGGTTATTTTATTCCCTGGTGCTTATCACCATCTTGTCACAATCGGGAATATAATTTGGGATTTGTTTCTAATCGGGTCATGTGATGAGCTAGTTCACCCCTATATTATAACTTCATGATGTTTTATGCAATATTTATTTTCAAATAAATCTAATTTTTTTCAATAGCTTGTGTTATACGCAACACTGTGTTTTAATGAACTATGGTATAATAATAATATTATAATTTAAACAAGATTATTATAACCTAATAATTAAACATGGTAGTATGAATAGGAATAGCCAAAGTTTATAAAAAATATTATTAATGTTTTAGATAAATAGTATAAATGGATAAATAAATACTTAATTTTTTAATCTAAAGTATTTATATTCTTCAAAAATAAATTGTTTTCTCCAAAAAAAAATTAATTTATTTTTCTGAACAAATATTAAAATTAGTATTTTTCACTTTTAGAAAATTTATTTGAATAAATTAACATAATTTTGTTATTTAACATGTTAAAATTATCTTTGATTAAAATTTTTAGATTTTTCTGAAAAGTTAAATTTTTTTAATGAACAGTGAAAAATACAGTTTTTTATTAAAAACTGCCCTTTTATATAAATCATTTACAAAGTTATATTTTGTTTTAAAATTGTTAAAAATTAAAATTACCTCAATTATGTTATTATGAAACCAATTTATTTAATTTTAATCAATTTAATGTTCAATTTTGATATAAAACATTTTATACTATAGAAAACATTTTCATTGGAAAACCATTTTTTGATCATGTCTATAGGCTTAAGTTAAACTAATATCTTACACATAAGTGAATTTAAATTTTAAAAATGGTTTAAATATTTTTAATAATCATAATTAATATTATATAATAATATTAATAAAATTATTTGTCAATATGAATAGTAAAAATAGTAATAATCAATTACGGAAATTAAGGTTAAAACAAGTTTACCAAGAATTAAACTGAAAAGATAAGGTATAAATTCTTGAAGTAAATGTTAAAATATTATTTTATGACTATATATAGACCTTATATAATCTAAGGTTAAATAATTATCCATTTTTGGATGCTTTTTTAATTATTAAAATGTGTATATAACTTTTTCTATTCAAAGAATTAATGTGTTTCTTCTCCCCCACTTATAAAAGGAAACCCCTTATCCTCTCTTATTCACACTTACAAGAACGGTTTTTGGATAATACCTACCATAATACTTTACTTAATTCCCTCCTAATATACTAGAGACCTTATTTTGATAATTAAGCCCTCCTAATAATTATATGTAGTCAAACCTAATGAGATTTCCCGAATAAGAGTTATCATTATTAACTGATAATTTTTTATTTATTTCTTATTCAAAATCATTAAAATATTCTAAAAATACACTGATATAAGAAGATAATTATATTAAATATAATTATATTTTATTACGTTAATTTCATAACATATATACATATCCTCCTCCAACAAATGGGAAATGAAAGTCAGTCGTGTGTACGGTGGACTACTACGTCACGAACTGATGTAATATGTTTTCCATCACTACATCTCACATATGGATATATATATATAGATTAAAATTAAATATATGATATATATATGACATATTTATACTTTTATAATTATAAGATAATATCTAGCTTCTTACCATTAAATCCATTGAAAAATAATAACATTGGGCATACATACATATTGACTATCACCTCCACGAAGCGATTTGATATGTTTTTCAACTTATTTTGACATGGATGGTAATAATGATATATTTATTTAATATATAAGATATATATAATATAAAAATTATTCTTTAAATTTTAATTAATGTTTATCTATCTTTTATTTCATTCTTTAATAAAATAGAAGCAGCATTCATGTTTATGTACGACCTACTGTCTCCATAACAGTGTAACTTATTTTTAATCCTTACCATTTATGGATTGATATAAATCCATAAATAATTAATATATATTATATTTATATAATTTTTAACATTATTTAGATAATGTAAACATGATCAAGTAAAAGGAAAAAAATACCAAACCAAATCATACTTGAAAAACGAAGCAGTTATTACCCGAAACATGATTTTAAAAAGGAATTATTAATAAATGGTTAATAAAAGGTCATAATTAAATAATATATGATATAATATATATGAGTATGGTTATTTAAAATATTTTTAATAAAACTATATCTTTTACATAGGATTTTCTAATGAGTAGTAATAACTTTGATACTTGAGGTATGAGATTTTCGTCTCACTTTTATTTCCATAGGACACATGCCATATTCACCACTTGTTTCTTGTATGTGGTGTATATAATGCCCATTAATGACTTTTATGATTCTTATCATGATAATTATTTGATATAAATATCCATTTAATTCTATTTTTTCATGTGTATTATTATTTAGATGTTATTAAAGGGGTAAAAGTTTTATATTACAATATCATTGTTTATAGGGAATGTTTATGATTAAGTTTATGATAATGAAATATTATAAAATATCACTCAATAAACTAATTAATTTTATTATAATATGTGTATTTCATTAAAATAAATGTTTTCCATTCATCTTACCATCTTTATGTACCCAAGGGTCAAAAATATTTTTTTAAGTAAAACTGACATTATTTCTCTCTTCAGTTGAAAATAACTTTTCTTCTATATCCATGTTTTATAAAAATGTTTTAAGGAATGATTTTATAATTCTCCAATGATTTTTTAAATATGTTTTTACCAGATTTTTAATTTTTACAACATGTTTTAAATGGAATATTGTTTTTCTAAAATGGGATCTTTTGAATTTTTAATGTAAATGTTAAGGGAATCTTTATTTTAACATCAACAGCATGAATAATATTTTCCACCATCATGACCTCCCAATGGTTTAAATAATCCTTAAAAAGTTTTCAATATTATTTTCCAATAAAAAATTTTCTTTAATACTTGATAAATTTTTATATTTTAAATAAGTGTTTTCAAAATGGAAAGGATATTTTCTCAATAATTTTTTAATAATCATTTTATGGAATTTTTATTCATCAATGATAAAAACCTTGGGTTTTTCTTATGTTTTAATTAGTGTATGAGACAATTTTAAAATATTTATTCTTTATCTAGATGGTTTATAATTTTGATGAAAATATTTTTATGAAACTCATTCCTTTTCCAAGGGTTGTTCTATGATGAATTGATGAAATGTTTATGAAACCCATTTATTTTCTATGGGTAATGCTATGGTGAAATTTTTATGAAGCACATTTATTTTCATGAGTTCTAATATGATGAATTTTTTAGGATCTTATAGAATACATATGTATTATTTCCATTATGTGATAGGTGAGACCTATATCTCCCTCAAATGAATTGGGTAAATATGGATATCTAATGAGATAAACATGATTGTAATGGGTAGTTAACTTAGTTCTGTAAGGTACTTTGTCCACTATGAAAGTCTTGGAAGTGAAACTAGAATACTATGATGGTTTTGGGAGTGGATCAATTCCACGATGATATTTTTAGAAATAATATTCAACTACTATTTAAATAATTTTGTATACTTATTTTTGTATAAAAATCTATGTAATATGACAATGTTATATTCTCAAAGATCTTGTTCTTTGATTCCATTATGATTAATGTATTATGAATAACAAATATTTATTCCATAAACCATTTTTATGGTCTATGATATGTAGTTTATGGTTTTTAAATATAACATAAATTTTCTCATAACCCTAGGATAATGTTATATTGATATCTACCTTTTTACCCTTACTGATGACTTGAGCTCACTATTTCTTATGTTTCATTTCCCCAGGTAATAAAGAAAGGTATTATGTATGATATTTCTATGTTGGGTAATGGTTATGAAGAACATAGTATATGATTGTATGGTTCACTTATGAATTAGTTTTTTATGTGTCAAAGGTTCCAATGGTAATAGACCTATACAATTCTATCATGGATCATTATGTTATGTAATGAATATGCATATAATAAGATATAATATCTATGTGTGAAGAGTTCGGGTCATTATAGTTGGTATCAGAGTAAAGTTAAGTTAAACATTGTAAACTAGGATGAGAAAAATTTTTTGATATCCCTAGGGATATTTCTAAGTATAATTATAAGGAGAAGTCCAAGTATATGAAAATGTCTTGGAATTTTGGTGAATTATAGGGAAAGTGGTTTACAAGAAATTACATACCTTCCTAGATACTACAAGTGGATGTGTCTCTAGTAAAGACATACCCAGGGGTAATAACTCTAAAAAATGTGAATTGGGGTTTGTCTTGATCAAAACCCGGTGCACGAAAATGGGTATTTCTATACGCTATGTTTGAAACTTCTGTGAGATATGTTTTGGAAATTCAAAAACATTTTTCAAAACATCATGAAAGATTTGAATATATCATTACCATGAATTACCTAGGTTGAACATAAGCTGTCATGGATTGAAAATAAGTTGTCATGATTTAGGAATCCTATATATGATTTTTTATGATTATGTGGTTTCCCAATATGATTATTGTTGCTCACTTTCTGAATTCTGGTTATAGTCAATGTTAATAACCCAAAGGAACCATGTTAATGCTGAATGTGATGGAAAATTCAATGATTTTCCTACTAAATAACCAAATTTTATGGGAGATAGAATAAAAAATATCATTTCTGTGATCACAAAAAATTAAGATATGAATCATGATAAAACTATAAATGAGAAATGAGGGGAAAATGTTCTATTGAGTCATTTATGAGGAAACATCCACATTCTTTTAGTGGTTTTACTGATCCACTAGTTGTAAAGAAATGGATATGTACCACTAAAAATATATTTTCTTTTCCCCACTATTTGTATCATGAAAAAATTATTTTTGATATCTATCATTTGGAAGGTGAAACATATCAATGGTGTAATATTACATTAATACAAGTAAATAGAAAGAAATCAACTCCATGGATTAGCATGACTTATAGAGCTTGCTTTTAAATAATTATTTTCCTTATATTATTCTTATAAATAGAGATGGAATTATTGATATAATGAAAAAGTATAACGAATTTTTTGGTACCTATGAGGAAAATTTTACAAGACTTGAAAGGTATGATTCTAAAATTATCATCCAACCTGAAATTAAAGTTTATCTATTCTTTAGTGGATTAAAAATAAGTTTTAAAAGTTATTATCTATAAGGCGCATTAATAGCTATAAAGAAGTCTTTCAATGTGCTTTTAAGGTGTAAATTGATATTTTAATTCCTCATCAATCACATGGTCTTGATAAGAAAATAAATATGAAATACAAAGGAAAATCTAAAAATCGTGGAGAGAAGAAGATGAGGTTTCCTTCATTCTTGAATTGTGGAAGGAAACATGGATGAAATTGTCATATGAGTACAACTTTATGTTTTAAGTGTATAAAGGATGGTTATTGAGTAGTTAAATACTGAATTGACTGGAAAAAGGTAGATAATGATGTGAATAGATAAAATGATCCATATGATATACCACCAACACTGTATTGTTTCAAATGTTAGGAGTATTAACATTATTCTAACCAATGTTCAATTCTAAAGTTTAATGAATATTATCAATGTCATCAACCTCATTAGAAGATGGACAATGGGAAATCTTATGGGATCACTATTTATGATGAAGGTTGTGATAATGATGTGGTGAAAGTTACACTTTCCATCTACACTATAAATAATAACGTATTATTTGAATCTATATCTATACACTCTTTGATATATGAATAATTTTTTAAGGGTGTCAAAATTCCTCCCAAATTATTATATTTTAAACTAGTAGTTAATCCCCTAGTTGTAGGATGATTTCATATCAAGTTTATGATTCTTCTTTGGTTGATGTTTTTGGGAATATGATTCCTACAAACCTTGTTATTCTCCCTCTCATTGAATTTGAGGTTTTCTTATGAATAAAATTTCTTTCTCTATATAAATGAAACATAAATTTATGATTAAGGGAATTAATTTTTTAATATTCCAAATCAAAGTACGATTTTCAATTAGTGCGATGATACACATGAACTTATGATGGAGATCACATTCATTGTATGGGTCATGATTACTATGTAAAATGGGTGTTTATATTAAATGGTGGGGGATAAATTCAACATCAATGATTTGTTAATTGAGATGGATTTTGTTGATGTCTTTTATAAAGAGTTTCTTGGGCTTCTACAAAAATTTGAAGTTTAGATTTCAATATAACTCATACCTGGTGTTATACCTATTTCAAAGAATCCATATAGAATTTTCCTAATTGAGTTATAGGAATTAAAGAAGAAATTCCAGGAGAATACTAACAAGTGATTCACCTTAGGGTGCACCAGTTATTTTTTTTATATAAGAGAAATGGATCATTGTGACTTTTCACTGATTATCATGAAATAAACAAGATCACAAACAAGAACAAGTATCCTCTACATCATATTGGTGACTTATTTTATCAATTTTGAGGAGATCAACATTTTTTCAAGATTGACCTTCATTATAGATATCATTAATTGATGGTATTGAAGGAGGATATACCAAATATATAATTATATAAATGGTATGGACACTATGAGTATATAGTTATTACATTGGCCTTATTAATTCCATTGTTACATTCATGGATTTAATGAATAGAGTCTTTATGGATTACCTTGATAAATTTTTGATATTATTAATATATTATATTCTTATATACTCAAAGAGAAATGAAGAGCACAAATATTATGTTAGTATTGTGTTAAAACCCCTAATAAAGGATAAGTTGTATGAAGAATTTATTAAGTGTGAATTTTGGATACAAAAAATCACATTTTTTAGTTATATAATATAATGATATGATGTATTTATGGATCCATCAAATGATGATTTTATTGAATGATGTCCTGGACTGACCACTGTGACTGAGATCCAATGTTTTCTTTATTTGTATGGATATTATTAACGGTTTTTGGAGAATTTATCATGACTATCCAATCCTCTCAAAAAATTAACTCAAAGGGATCCAAGTTCTTCTTGATAGATGAATATGAGGAAAATTTCAAGGAATTGAAGAGAAGGTAAGTCAGCACACCTGTTCTTACATTTACAAGTAGTGTAGAAGGGTTTTTAATCTATAGTGATGCATCACATAAGGGACTAAGATGAATTATGATGTAGAATGATATGTTGATAGATTATTCCTCATGAAAATTAAAGGTTCATAAAAAAAATTAACCAACTCAATATTTGGAGTTAGCTATGGTAATTTTTTCATTAAAGATATAGAGGTTTTCTCTTTATTGATATATATGTGATATATATAATTATCATAAATTTTAAAAGTATATATTTACATATAAGGAGATGAATATGTGTTATAGAATATGGTTGGAACTAAAAAATGTATTTTGAATCCTTAATAAATTGTCACCCTCAAAAATCAAACAAGGTTGATGATGCATTGATTTGAAAAGATCATGATAGATTATCCAAGATAAGGATTACAAAAGATCCAATATTTCTTGATTTTCATAAGATAAATCTGGAAATATTTAAAAGGGTGAGAAATATTATCTTTTTCAAATTAGTGTTCAATCATCTATCCAAGTGAAGATTAAAGAGTCTCATAAGGAAGATATAGAGCTTCAGAAAAAGGTTGGAAATGTTTATGAGCTTACCCTTTTTATTATGGAATGATAAGGTTTATGAGAAATTAATGTGTTTCATCTATACCAGATTTGAACAATGTGATATTTGAGAAGGCTCATAGTTCTTCATTATTTATTCATCTTGGAAGTACAAATATGTATAGAGATTTAAAATATTATTTCTTGTGGGCTCACATGAAGAGATATATTTTATAGTTTGTATATTAATGCTAGAAATGTTAGTAAGTTAATTCTAAGAGACTAATTTTTAAGGAGATATTACAACCATTACCCACACCATAATGGAAATTAGAAAACAACACCATAGGTTTTGTTTTCATACTATCCAAAACATCTAAATGGAATAATACTATATAGGTTGTAGTCGATCAACTTATAAAGTCAACACACTTAATATCTATCAGGGAGGTTTTCACTTTTGACAAGATTTCTAATATCTACACTAAAAATTTAGTAAGGTTGTATAGAGTACCACATTCTATTATGTTTTCCTGGGATCCAATGTTTACCTTGAAGTTCTGAAGAAGTATTCCGCAAGCACTTGATACAAAATTGAGTCTCAGCATTGTGTATCATCCTCAGATTGATGATAAATATAATATAAAAATTGAAACCCTATAGGATATACTATGATATTGTTCAATGGATTTCTAAGCTCGTTGGGATCAATACCTTCCTCTAGTTGATTTTTCTCACTACAATAGCTTTCACATAAGAATTTAAATAGATACTTATGAATCCCTCTATGTAAAGATATGTAGAATTAAAAAATAATGGGATTAAGTTATAGAAAAAAAGTTTTTTGGTACCTAACCTATCTAAGTAAATGAAAGATAATATTAGATCCATTCAACATCACATCATGGTATCTTAGAACTGACAAAAAAAAGTTATGTTGGTAATTGTAGATGTGATCTGGAGTTTAATGATTGTGAGAAGGTGTTTCTATGAAATTCTAAATAGATAAAGTTTATGATATTTATGAATAAAGGAAATAGGATCCCTATGAATATTTTCCCCTTAGATACTCTTGATCGAGTAGGGATCGTTTCTTATCACTTAAAACTTCCACTAAACCTCTCTCAAGTCCATGATGTGTTTCAAGAATCTCATCTAATGAAGTACCAACTTAATCCTTCAAAAATACTAAAATAATAGGACATACCAATAGAGCTTGATCTCTCTTCTGAGGAACAACTGGTGGAGATTCTAGACCATCTATAGAATGTTAAACAAAATGAGATCACTCACCTGATCAAAATCTTGTGCTGAAACCATATATTTAAGGAAGCTGTATGGGAACTTGAGGATATGATAAGGTACAAGAATCCTCAGTTTTTTGTATCAAAAGAATGTAATTTCATGGGATAAATTCATTTTAAGGGGTGTATAATGTAACACCGTGAGATTTTATGAACTATTGTTTCCAAAAAAATTAATTTCTTCAATAGCTGGCATTACACACAACACAGAGTTTTAACGAACCCAAATATACTATTAATATTAATATTTAAACCATACAGTTATAAACTATTTGTTAAAATTAAAAATATTAATATTAATAAATTATTTTTAAAAAATAGTATGAAGGTTTTAAAAAAATAAGAAATATATATTGATAAATAAATAATTAATTTTATGGTAAAGTCTTTATATACTTCAAAAATACATTTTTCAAGAAAAATGATTTTTATTGCTTGTTAAAACAAATAATAAAATTAATTTTTTCACTTTCAGTAAATTTATTATAATAAATTAAATTATATTTATAATCAACATGAAAAAATTATCTTAGCTTGAATATTTTGAATCTTTCAAAAATGTTTAATTTTTTATTGAATAGTGAAAATTAATGGTTTTTATTGAAAAATTTCTTTCTGTTTAAATCATTTACAAATTTATATTTTTCTATAAAATTAGTTAAAAGTAAAATTATTGAAGTTATGTTATGATTAATCTAATTTAGGTCATTTTAATCTATTTTATGTTGAATTTTTATATAAAAACTTTTTATAATTTTGAAATCTTTTCTTTGGAAAATTGTTTTTCATCGTGTATGTGGGTTTAATTTTCAATTTATATGAATTGAATTTAAAAAATTTTATTCCATATTTTTAATAAGAATAATTAAGAAAATATAATAATTCCAACTAAATTTTTGGTCAAAATGAATAGTAAAAATTGTAAAAAATAATTACCATGGTTACGGTTAAAACGGGATTACGAGTGGTTAAACTACAAAATAATGGTTAAAATGACCTAATTTTTTTCCAAAACCTATATTATAGAAATATTTAGTATTTTTATCATCTAACATTTTATAATGATCCATTTTGGATCCTTATGGCATGTTTAAAATGTGGTTATGCCTTTTTCCTTTCAAAAACACTAAGTGTTCCCTCTCCCCTACTTATAAAAGTGTAACCCCTCTCCACTCATATTCACACATAAAAAAACTTTTTTTTGTCCAATAAATTTGAAATATATTCTTTAATTTCTTACCCATTTCATAGAGTCATTATTTTTATAACTAATCCCTCCTAATAAGGTTTTTTTGTGGAAACCGAAGGAGGATTTCTGAAGAAGATATATAATTCTTAACCGAGCATTTTTCTTTTATTTATTCTGCCACCTCAATAAAATATTCTCCAACTATGTTGATATTAAAAAATCATTATATTAAATATAAATATATATTTTTATGATTATTTCATAACCTCTATCCACATCTACCTCTATAAAATGGGAAACTAAATAGTCGATCATGTGTATGGCATATTATCGCCTCACAAACCGATGCAATTTGTTTTCCATAATTGCCTCTCACATATGGATATAGTGATAGATTTAAATTATAATAGTGATATATATGAAATTATTATACTTATGTAATTATAATATCATATCTACCTTCTTACCTTCTAATCAATTAAAAAATGAAGATTTCGCTCATGCATATGTTATGACTACCTCCTCCATAAAGCGATGTGATTCATTATTCATTTTATTTTAAAATTAATGGTAAAAAGTATTTATTTATTAAATATATATGATATATATGATATATATGATATATATGATATATATGATATATATGATATATATGATATATATGATATATATGATATATATGATATATATGATATATATGATATAAAATTTATTTTATAAATTTGAATTAATATTTAACATTATTTCATTCCATCTATCAAGAAAATGGAAACAATGTTCAAGCTTACACACAACCTACCATCTCTATGAATAGTGTAACTCATTTTCTATCTTTAAAAATTATAGATTACTATAAATACATATATAATTAATATATATGATATTTATAAAATGTTTAAAATTATAGATATTATGGTATCTTGATAAAAATAAATGGAATGAGAATACCAAACCAAAACATACATAAAAGATGAAGCAGTTATTACCTAAAACATGATTTTAATAAGCAATTAATATTAAACAGGTAATAAAATGTCATACATAATTCATATATGTTATTATATATATTATTATTATTATATAATATATTTATTATGAACCTATATTTATTATATAAAAGTTTTGAACATGTGCAACGATATTTGATACTTGAGGTAAAGGATTTTTGTCTTACTTTTATTTTTTTGGGACACATATCATATTCACCACTATGTTATTTTTTATGGTGTATATACAACCCATAAATTACTTTTATGATTCTTATCGTTATAATTATGGGATATAAATATCCATATAAGTTTATTTCTTTCATTGGGATTGTTATTCAAAATTTATCAAAGTATTAAAAGTTTTATGTTACAATTTCATTTTTTATTGGGATTGTTTATGATTAAGTTTTTTATGATAAAATATTAAGAAATATCTATCAAGAAACTAATTAATTTTATTCCCCTTTCGTTATTTCATATTAATACATGTTTTCTATTAATTATACCCTCTTTATGTACTTAAGGGACCAAAATGTTTTTTTTAAGAAAAACCAACTTTATTTCTCTCTTCAGTCAAAAATCCTTTTTTCCATGTCCATGTTTTCTAAAAAAAAATTTAAACTAAGATTTTACAATTATCCAATTATTTTGGAAAGAATTTATTTACCCATGTTTTAATTTTTTGAAAATGTTTTAAAATAAATCTTCTTGTAACTTTAAAAACATGAATCTTTTTACTTTTTATGAAAAACGAGAAAAGGAATCATCATTTTAAAATGTATGACATGGACAATATTTTCTACCATTAGGAAATATAAAAAATTTAAAGTGCCATTTAAAAGTTTCCAAGGATATTATTAACGAAAATGTGTTATTAAAAATTTATAAATTTTTATATTTTAAATAATTTATTTTCAAAATGGATAGGATATTTCCCTCAGTAATGTATTAATGATCATTTTATGAATTGTATATTCATCATTGACAAAAACAATTGGTTTTTCTTATGTTTTACTGGGTTTATGATCCAATTTTACCATCCTTATTCTTTATCTATATGTTTTATTATTAATTTGAAGATATTTTTAAGAAACTCATTCCTTTTTCATGGGTTATGCTATGATGAATTGATGAAATGTTTATAAAACCCATTTATTTTTCATGGGTAATTATATTATGAAATGTTTATGAAACCCATTTATTTTCATGGGATTTGATATAATAAATGTTTTATTATATTTTATAACAAATATACATGATTTTCAATATGTTATGGGTGGGGCCTCTATCGCTCTTTAATGTATTGGGTAAATATTGATATCTCATTATATAAATATGACTGAAATTAGGAGTAAACCTAGTTCAATAAGAGACTTTATCCACTATGATAGTATTGGGAGTGAATCATGACTAGTATGATATTTTAGGGAGTGAACTGCTTCCTCTATAATAGTTTTTTCAATGAGCCTTTACAATTAAGGAAATGATTTTCTAGGTTTATTTTTTTCACAGATCTATGTCAATACCAATGTTATATTCTCATAGATCATGTTATTTGATTCCATTATGATTTATTTATTATGAACTTCCATGAATTATGCTATGAATCATGTTTATGATCTATGATATTAAGGTTTTGTTTTTCAAATTTTATTCTCATGTTAGAACACCCTTATGATCATGTTATGTTTATATCTCCATTTTTTACCCAGATTAGCATCTAAGAACACCCTTTATTATGTTTTATTTCCCCAGGTTATGAAGAAATGTATTATGTATGATATTTCTAATAATGGTTATGATTATGAAGAACTTAGTGGTATATGATATTGTAAACATATAAATCATTTGTTTATGTATCCAAGTTTCAAAAGGAACTAGACTTATATGATTCTATAATAGATCATTATTTTATGTAATTAATATTCATCTAGTAAGATGTAATATCAATAAATGAATAGTGTGGGTCACTATAGGGATGGTTTATTAAAAAATAGTTTTAGATCCCTCCTATTTTTATTAGAGTAAAGGAAGTTTGGATATTAGATCATCAAAGCTTGATAGGTTGGTGCGATAGAGTTCCTACTCAGTTATTCTTTGTGTTGAACATTAAGTTTCCATGGGTGTTCAGGATTGTTTCCCATATATTTGAGCTCAAATTCTGAGTTTTTTTGGGTTAAATTTGTTGTTTTTTATTTTTGGTTATTACTTTAAGGAATAAATCAGTTGTCTTTTTAAGAAATTTTTAGATTTGTGGTATAACATAGAAAGAAAACATAGGCTCATGGTTTAGGTTAAAGGTTAATAAAAAACAAGTGGAACCCATATGACTAGGCCTACAATATTTTTAGTTTCATTTTTTTTGTGATTAGTGTATGGTTTTTGAAACCATGCATCCAAAAAATACACAGTGTGAAAATACTTATATTTTTAAAATTTTCTCCCCTTAAGTATTTGAAATTTTCAATATTCGTGTTATTACTTATTTAATAGTTATTGAGTGAGTATTTAGCATTAAATCAATGGTTTTGGAATTTAATTTTATATTTATTTAATTTATTTATTATTTTTTATAGATCATGCATCCCAAAAAGACCCATAGGTACTGAAGAGAGTATTTTTCAAAGAATTTTCTATAGGATAACCCTCCAGTGGACCCTAATTTCATTTAATCAGTAATTTGGACCTTTTAATATTTGGGACAAGTGGGTAGAAGATAAAAATTTCAAATAGGGGACCATGATCAAGAGTTCACTAAGTAGAATCCATTGACCTTTCATTATGATAAAGGGACTCAAGATCCAGACTAGTGGATAAAAATGATCAAGTATGTATTCTACATACTTTTGACCCCATATACATATAAATTAAACTTGACATAAAATGTGTTAGAAGGACCTTGTTAGAAGTCCAGTGAATTTTAAGTGCTAGCTACGTTTCATTAGGATCTCACCTAGTTTTTGTACAAGAAATTTTTTAACTAATAATTTTATTTAGAAACATTAATGGTGGTGAAGGATCAATAGTTTATGACCAAAGAGTATAGTAGTTGTTCAGTAATGAATTACACTTCTCACTTCACCGAGTCAGTTTCCCTTTCCCATGTGATCATCACAAACAACTATCTCAAGGATCAATGCTTTTAAATAGAGGTGAAGCCTTAAATCAGGTAACGGATTATTCTTATATGTCTATCAACTAATGTGGAGGTATTAAACAAGTAGGTTAAGGTAGATACTAATATAACTATAAATATGGGTATTGATGGTTCCCCTTTTGTAATAGGGGTAGTCAAAGCACTATGCCTTTCTTGAAGTAAAAGTGAGAGGAGTTATGTAAGTTTTGTGGTGTGGAAACCCATCGTTCATCAGATTATACACTATTGGATTATATTGAACACAAGTAGGTGACATGTTTCAAACATAGAAAGTTAGTCCATACTATGATTAATATTTAGTAGGCACCTAAGAAACCCCACTAATGTGGGTATTCAATCTATCTTTACTGCTTTTAGAGGAGTCCCTCTCAAGGAAGAAGAGTCGGTTCTTCCTTCTCCTAGAGTTCTTAGGTTATATATGATATAACGAAGGGTGTGGGTCCCTATTCATATATAAATTGATTTCATATATAGATAAGAAGAAATAGAGTGGAATGGATCTCATATGTTTATATGTAGTTGATCATACATTAAAGGATATTGACTCTAGTTTAACCACCTTTAGAGGTGTAGTGTTTATTTATTATTACATGTAATTGGAATTACTTAATACAATAACATTCCATTATTTTATTTATTGAAATTTTATTAATTATTTGGGATTTTAATCAAAATTTATTCCATTTATGTTAAATTTTTTCACACCATTGGGAAAGAAAAACGAATAGTGATTTAAGTGTTTAGAGTGTTGGGTTTTGATAGCTAATTGTAAGGTCATGTGGGATTTATTGGTCCTAGACTTTAATGTTTTTATATTATTATTAGTTTATAATGGAAGGTTAATTTAAAGGACCATATTGAATACTATCATCACTAGGTTTAGCTCCTCTCTCTTAATGGGAACATTCACATATTTTAGCGTGAGAAAGATACTAGGTTTGGTGAGATGGACCTGATATTCTAGATATCAGGTGGATAACTTTTAAAATATCTATTTTTATCCCCAATTATATTAGTTAGAGTTCATGGATTTATCTTAACATGATAGTATACTAATACTCAAATCTATTTGTATATGAATTTTCAAGATTTCCTTCTTGGTTAGAGAAGGAGTTTTTTATCAACCTACTTACTCATATCAGCATAATTTCTTTCCCATATTACTAAATAGCACACTTTGAGCTAAAATAATTGAATTTTTAGTTAAAGGATCTCAAAGTAAAGGGATTTTTTCAATCGAATGTGTCATCATAGGAATCATTTATTCTGTTTTCAAATAATTCTCATGAAATCCTATGACATTTCATTGATTACTAGAATCTCAATAAAGTTTCCATCAAGAATAAATACTTGTTTCCAAGAATTGAAAATATACTTGCCTAGTCTAGGAGATCTTAGTGGAGTTTAAAAATTTATTTAAAATTAGGATACCATTAGTTGTGTATTCTGGAAGTGGGTGTTCCAAATAATTATTTTAGTGTTAGGAATGGCCACTTTGAGTATCTTATTATTCCATTCATTCTTATCCAGAACCCTATGGTTTTCATAGATTTTGTGAATTAGATCTTTCACCATAATCTAGATTCCATTATGCTTGTGTTTATAGATTAAATATTGGTGTACACCAATTTGAGGGAGGAGTAAGAGGTCCATATTGTTATTTTCTTGAAGTCCTTGAGTGAGAACTTCATGTATGAAAATATATCGAAATTTTAGTTTTGGATTCAGGAAGTGAGATTCTTGGGTTATATAATATCAGAAAAATTCATCTTGATGGATCCTGAGAAGATCCAAGTGATGATGTATTAGGATCATCTTAAGATTTTTTTTGATATAAGGAGCTTACTAGTTTTATTGAGATACTACAAGGGTTTAATTCATAGATTTTTCAAGGTGGATTCACCCCTAATGGATTTAACTCGGAAGGGGTACAAGTTCCATTAGGATCAAAAATGTCAGAAGCCTTTTAAAGAGATTAAAGTGAGATTGGATACAACTCTAGTATTGATTCTACCTCATCCAATTAAAGGTTATTTTATAAATTTTGATTCTTTTAGCTTATGATTAAGGTTTTTATTGATGCATCATAACCATGTAAAGGTATATGTGACATGCTATTTATGCCCCCATGAGAATAATTACCCAAATCAAAACCTCAATTTAGTAATATAGTTCCTAGAATTAAATATGTAATTCCAATATATCATCAACGAGTGGTTTTTAATTTACTCAGACCATAAAATCTAAAGTATATTTTCACCTATAGGGAGTTTAGTTTCTTACTAATATGTACTTAGATATGAAAGAATAGGCTGGGAATGGTCTATTGGCTTGAGTGTAAGATGTGTTTTCCATAGATGATCAGATTTGGCTAAAGAAGATGATGAATCTTGAATTTTATCATATTAGTAGAGAATTAAATGGTTAGGAGACCTCAATTGATTATTATTAGTCTCTATAAGTTTCTATTATATTTATAAAGAGTCTTAGAATCACCTAAGTCTTAAGGTAGGGTTTTATGGAGGTTGGGCATCAATCTAGTTGGGTCAATCTCCATAAGGCTGCTAGTATGTTTTTTGAACTAAAATGATAGTATTAGTGGACTAGGATGAGCTATCCAATTATGAATTTTGTATCATGATTTCTCACCTGTTGGCCGATCAAGGTAGATAATCTGTATCCAATGGGATAATTTCAGCCACTTCTCAGTCTAGTTTGGAAGTGGGATGAGATTTCCACGGAGTTTGTAATTTTATTTCGATGATCTCTAAGTGGGAAGGATTCTATGTAACATCCCGGGTAAATAAAGAATATGACATTTTAATATTTATTAATATTTTTGAATAAAATTTTAATATTACTTTAAAGGGAATGCAATTTTTGATGGTGTACCCAATACGCAACAATGAGTTTCTTTGAAATCTTACATTGCACACTAATGATATAAATATATTATTTTAAACGGTAGTTAATTCCTAGCCATTGTAATGGAGGGAATGAAAATAGCTAACTACAAAATGATTATATATGTTTGTTAAATATTTTTACATTTATCCAATAAAATTTAGAGGCTTAAAATATGAAAAGAATTCGATTTTAAGCCTAAATATTATAATGTTCTTTAAAAGGTCGATTAACCGCCTTTTGATGGCGAACCCCTTTTTAAAAATACTTTTTTTCAATTTTATATGTTATATTTGAAAAAATAAAATCCTTCTTTAGAATCGGGATATCAAAATGTACTTTGTGTAAATTTTTGTTATTTTTCCGATAAAGTTCTTTTTTAATGAATAGTGAAAATGTTGTAGTTTAATTCAAAACCTCTTTTAAATCTAAATTATTTATATGGTTAGATTATCTTTTAATTGGGTTTAAAGTTTAGTTGAAATATATTTTTACCACTTAATCTAATTTTGGTCATTGGAATTAATTTCACTTTGAAATTGGACATAAACAAGTGTCAATCTTTCGATACATATTGTTTCTTAAAAACACGCTATTTATTTTGAAAGCGGTAATTAATTATAAAATTAATTAATGCAACTTCTATGTTTTTAATTTTTTAAAATGGACATCATTTTTGAATTTGGAATATCAAATATAGCTTAGGGTGAATTTTTTGTATTTTTCTGAAAAACATCAATTTTTGATGAATAGTGAAACCACTAAGTAGTAGTTAAAAACAGAATTTTTCGTTTAAATGGAATTTTACCACTTATTTGAAATGAATTATAAAAATATGAAATGCATGGTTGTCATTATTAAGTAAAATTTGATTCAATGGGATGAAAGTAATTTTGGTGAATAGTAACTTTTGAGTTTTATTAACCGTGATTAAAGGTAATTAGGGTAATTTAAGGTACAAATAATATTATAAAAATATAAAAAATACCCTAAAACATTTTCTAACCTTATTTTATGATTCATGGCCGACCAATACAATCCATGGGTCAATTTTGGGGCCCCATGGAGCCACTTGGTATGATAATGACATTTATAACTTTTTATTTAAAGTAAAAAATAAAAATGTCACAAACATGTATTGTTTTACTAAAACAATTTTTACATGTGGTTATATAATTTATCTTTTTTAGTATAAATATTAATTATAAATCTAAAAATATTTCCTACATAATGGTAATTTTATTATAATTTTTAGACATCAAATAAATAAAATTATTTATGATACCATGATGATGCAGTGATTACCTCATTAATAAACGATTTAAATTAAATGAAAAGATAAGGTAAAATATAAGACTTAAACTTGTTGAAAACCAATTGGATGGGTGTATTTACAACCCTTATCACCTTATACTTGAAATATATTATTGTGGGACCTTTAAAATCTGAAAATCATATTTTAATAAAGTAAAATTTCAAGACTTTCCAATAGTGACCCTCCTCCCTCTTATAAAACGCCCCCACCTCTACCCACCTACACACACCTATCAAGACCTTGGATCGTCCAACCTCTAATCATATTATCTCTTCCCATCCCTCTCTCACTCCTAGAATCCTCACTTTGGGAAGAAGTCTTTCCAAGGAATCCTTTGGCTCAAATCAAAAAGAGTTACCTAATTTAAAGGTAATGTCTTCTCTCGAGTTTCTTTATTTTATTTTACTTCTTCACTCACCACTATCTTCTTATTATTTGAATCCCATAATAACACCATTATCCTAAATATAATAGGATTTTTTTTATAATAAGTATTTTATTTACACAAACACACACCTCCATCTAATGGTTAAACAACATACTGTTTCTGTGGATGGTGAATTACGGCCTCACGAAAGGATGATTGTTCAATATTCTTTTAACACCTATCATGGTGTCCATTAAGATGTCACTATATTTATATATGATATATATTATGTTTATTGTTTCTTTATGCTTATGTTTTTTTATATATATACCAAACCATTATGGTTTACGTTATGTGTAAACACGATATTTCATTTGAGGAAGTGTGGATTATCGCCCCCTCAAAGTGATATGACTCGTTCATACCATATGTGGTACGTATAATGGATAGGTTTAATGATATTATATATGATATAATACTGTAATTATAATACTACTATGTATAATTATATTTTAATTCCATTAAATATGAAATAGAAATGGAAGTATTGTTCATGCGTACGTACGACTTACTGTATCAATGAACGGTGCATTTCATTTCTTACCTCTAAATGTTATTTACTATTATAAATACATGTATATGATAGATATATATGATATATATTATATAAAAAAATTTAATATCATTCCGGATATAATGAACCTTTGATCACATGAATGACATGTAATTATAAGAATCCCATTTTTGACTTAAGTACCAAATATCGACAAAATGGACATTATTAACTTAAATAATTACATAATGTTTATAACATGGCAATAAGTGATATAAAAAGAATAATAAACTTTAAGAAGGTTCTTAAGAAAGTAGAAATTAACTTTAGTTTTTTATTTAGGAGATAAAAGAATGATCGAGTCAAGTCGGACACCAGGTAAGAGATCCTACCTCTCAATTTCTTTTTAAGTACTCTATTTATGTCATTTATTTTAAGATACTATTTATTATGTTAGGGGATGTTATTTTATATTACTTCCACTGTACTTTTTAGGTTATTATGATCAGATACCCAATTTGATCTCATCAATCCATTTTCGGAAGTTTAAAGTGGCGTCGTTAGGCTGTCGAATTTCCGTAAGGGATTTCTTATCTCACTTTTAATTCTGTGAGATTTCCATTGGTCGCCACTTATTTATGGAATGTGGTGTATGGTGTACTAAAAATTTATATATATTATCATGATTCTATTTATATTCATGGTGTTCTCTAATTAATTTGTTGTTTTTTTTAATTTGGTTATACAACTCGATTGATTACATCAAGGTAAGGGTTTTTTTATCTCACTTTTTATTCCCGTGAGATTCATGCCATATTTGTCACTATCACCTTTTAGTGGTGTATGTACTACCCATGATTCTACGCTTTTGTAATATTCTTTCATTTTTGGGTATTTACATCAACATTTTATGGTCTTTCTTTCATGGGGTGTATGTTTCGTAAGTTACCAAATCGGTAAGGGAACCTTTCACCCTCCTCTTTTTAAAAGGCTTCTTTTGTTATGTCTTTTAATTCACATATTATTATGTTGGGATATGTTCTTCTATATCCTTATTATTGTAAATTTTATATTCAATTGATGAGATACCCTTTTTCACTCAGCAACACTTTTTTCTGAATTTTAAAGTGACGTCGTTAGGCTATCGAATTTTTGCAAGGGAACTTCTTAACCCAATTTAAATTATTTGGGTTAAGCCTATACTTCTTGATTATTTCCTGATATGAATATGTGTGGATGTGATATGATTGTTTTACACTTAATATACACTTATATTGGGTGTATTTATATTTTTCACACATAATTACATAATTGATGTATCCTTAATAGAAGGATATCATCTTTGTAAGGGACTTCGTCTCAATATCCTTTCATTGAGGTATATTTTCATTTATACACAACTTTCTTTTATACTATGTATAAACCCCTTTGCCTTTCACTTTTATTCAAAAGGAATATTTTCTCTAAGAAGTGTTTTACTAAACGACAAAAAGTATGTTTCTTTTTAAAGTACGCGGTGACAATGACCTTTCCACCACCGCGAGTATTATTTGATATTTGGATTTCTCAAAAAGATGTAATGTTTTTAGAAGAAAATAAATACCATATACTCTTTTATGTATTTTGTTATTGAAATTGGTTTTGATAATGGATTTTTTATGTCAATATATTTAAGTGATATATTGTGATTGAAATGTGGAAATGTTTTCTTTCCTTTATATTTGTTCTATGTCTTATGATTTTATAATGGTAATTGGACATTTGACGAGTGGTTAGGTGATAAACCAAATGACAGGTGGTTCCATGAATACCAGGATGGGTGGTTACGTTATATCCTCCAATGCATTGGGTATAGAAGTCGGCCGTATGGCTAATCCATTTAGTGACATGTGTGGAAGTCGACTATATGGTTATTCCATTTAAGTGTGTTTATCTTCCAAGTTACCATTATATGTTATGTGTTCTCTTGGTTAAAAAAGGATAAGTAGTGATCTTTTATTCAGTAAAGAGTATTTACTACTTCATAGAGGTGAAAAGTATTACTTATGTTAAAGTATTCATGGGTTACTTGTTGTTTTGAAAAACTAATAGTTTCCTTCTTTATGTATTTTTTACTGAGCTTTTTATGCTCATCCCAATTTTTTGAAATGTTGTTCACAGGACATAAAGTGGAATAGGGTCAAGGATGGGATCAAGTAAAGTCATGTTGTCTAAAACATGGAAATAGACATGACTTTTTTTATCAAGAGTTTTTATTTTATGAAAAAAAAAATGGAATCTGAGTAGAGGTGTTTACTTTGTAACTTTTGAGATGTAATATTTATGGCCTAATTCTCTAAAAATCTAAACCTGAAAAGATCCTCAATGTGAATTATTCATTTAATTCAAGATTAAGTAATTTTTTAAGGCTAGGTCCTTATATTTGGTATCAAAGGGAGGTTTAGATAACTTTAGAGGTTAGGGTATTCTTTAAGCATAAGTGACATTACCATAATGGTTAGGATTTCAGAAAGAGTCATAGTTTTAGATAAAGTGAATGAGTTTAAGATAACATGAATAGTTATCTTAGTATTTAACATCTCTATAAGATCTTATATGATGATTATAATGATATACTCACACTGACCTTTTTCGTTTTATTAAATGGCTAGATCTAGAAGGCACCAAAGTAATAGTGGATGTGAAGAAAATTGTGATGGTTTTCTAAAAGAACAACTGAATGATATGGGAGCTGCAATAAGAAATCTTATGGTTATTCTCAACCAACTATCAGGAGTCATGATTAACTAATTTAACCTCGTTGAGTTCTCTAATTCATTATGTATGAGAGAACCAACTCGATGTGGAAGTTCAGGTAATAATTTTAAGGGTAACCATTATGGTTTATATGATCTTTACTTTTAAGGTAATTATGGGTCACTACATGTTATGACGGAAAATTAAAGGAATGATATAAACTTGAGGTCAAATTATGTTATGGTTATTTTTGAAGATTTTATCTCTTTTTGGGGAATGTTTTACGAATTATATAGTTTTGGAAAAAGGACAACACACAGACCGTGTGACAACCCGTCTCGTCGGACGAAGCTGCGGGAATCGAACCCACAACCAAAGTGTGACTGGGATTAATCACCAACCACTGGAATAAGTGAAGTCGCTGGTTAATATGACTAATTAGTTTTAGTTAGATTATCTTATGAATCTGGAATAAGTTTATTTCGGGTTATCTATGGAAATGATTAACTTATCATGGAGGATATGTGATTAGGTTAATTACTTTTTAGTATGAGACTTTAAGAGTAACTGATGTTATTTGGAGATAAATTTTAAGATTCACCATGGAAGACTATGTGATTAAATCCTTCAGATATTTGGGTTTCAATATTAGTTTGTAGTACTTTGAAGAATTTTATAGATAGCTGTTTATTGAATGGTCTTTGGTGAACATTGGGTTTTGCTGGAAAAAATTTGGAGATTAAGAGTAGTTTTTCTTTCTCTAAAAGATTATCCTTTTGGGGATTCTCTGATCTTATACTAACCATTTAGGTTTTAGTCTAAATAAATGGTAAATATATATTTCTCTTTTTTGGATTAGGTTATTCTCTAGAAGTTGATTATAGCGCTCTTAATGTGAACAAGTCATCCTAAATACTCATCTTTTGGAGAAAATATGAGTTTGTGTTAGAAATCTGGTAGGAGATGAATGTCTACATGACAAGTATGTATCTTTACTTATGTTTTAGTTAATCCCATAATTAAATTCCTCAATTAAAAGTAACTTAAAACAAAAACATTTTCTGTAATCTTTTCCTACTGGGGAATCAAATACAGTTTAACCCATCAAAAGTTTGTGATTTTCTGGTGGTTAACCTTCTCCTAGACATGTTTTCTATCGCTCTTCATCAGATCGTGACCCTTTGTTTTCTCTTCCATATCCATGTTTTCCTACATGTAATCCTAGTATGGGTTAACTTGGGTGAACTTTATACTTCTCTTTCTTTCTTCTAAAGTGATAGTTTTACTGACTCTTTTTCTGATGTGGGACTTTCAATGAAAATTTCGAACCAAATTCTCAAATTGTGAGGACGCAATTCCCAAAAGGGGGAAGGATGTAACATCCAGGGTAAATAAAGAATATGAAATTTTCATATTTATTAAATTTTTTGAATAACATGTTAATATTACTTTGAAGGGAATGCTATATTCAATGGTGTGCCAAATACGCAACAATGAGTTTCTTTGAAATCATACACCGCACACTAATAATATAATAGTATTATTTTAAATGGTAGTTAACGCATAGCCGTTGTAATGGAGGGAATGAACATAACTAACTACAAAATGATTATATATGTTTTTTAAATATTTTTACATTTTTCAATAAAATTAAGAGGCTTAAAATAGAAAAAGAATTCAATTTTAAGCATAAATATTCTAATGTTCTTTAAAAGGTCGATTAACCACCTCTTGATAGAGAACCCTTTTTAAAACTACTTTTTGTAAATTTTATACGTTATATTTTAAAAAATAAAATCCTTCTTTAGAATGGGATGTCAAAATGTACTTTGTGTAAATTGTTGTTATATTTCCGATAAAGTTCTTTTTTTAATGAATAGTGAAAATGATGTATTTTAATTCAAAGACTCCTTTTAATCTTATTTATTTATATGGTTAGATTATCTTTTTATTGGGTTTAAAGTATAGTAGAAATATATTTTACCATTTAATCTAATGGTGTTCATTGGAATTAATTTCACTTTGAAATTGCACATAAACAGGTGTCAATCTTTTGATAGATATTGTTTCATAAAAACACGCTATTTGTTTTGATAGTGGGAATTAATTATAAAATTAATTAATTCAAATTCTACTTTTTGAATTTTTTAAAATGGAAATCATTTTTGAATTTGGAATATATAATATATCTTAGGGTGAATTTTTGGTATTTTTCTAAAAAACATCAGTTTTTGATGAATAGTGAAACCACTAAGTTGTAGTTAAAAACTAAATTTTTCATTTAAATAAAATTTTACCTCTTCTATGAATTGAATTTCAAAAATATGATATACATGGTTGTCATTAGTAAGTAAAATGTGGTTCAATGGGATGAAAATAAATTTTGGTCAATAGTAACTTTTGAGTTTTATTAATCGCGATTAAAGGTAATTAGGGTAATTTAAGGTAAAAATAATATTATAAAAATATAAAAAATACCTTTACACATGTCCTAACCTTATTGGATGAGTCTTGGACAACAAAGACAATCCATGGGTCAATTTGGGGGGCCCATGGAGCCACATGGGTATGATAATGACATTAATAACTTTTTATTTAAAGTAAAAATAAAAATGTCAGAAACATGTATTATTTTAATAAAACAATTTTTACATGGGGTTATATAAGTTATCTTTTGGACTATAAATATTTATTATAAATATAAAAATATTTCCTACATCATGGTAATTTTTTTTATAATTTTTAAACATCAAATAAATAAAATTATTTATGACACCATGATGATGCAGTGATTACCTCATTAATGAACGATTTAAATAAAATGAAAAGATAAGGTAAAATATAAGACATACACTTGTCAAAAACCTATTATATGGGTTCATTTAGAACCCTTATCACCTTATCCTCGAAATATATCATTTTGGGACCTTTAAAATCCAAAATTCATTTTATAATAAAGTAACATTTCAAGACTTTCCAAAAGTGACCCTCCTCCCTCTTATAAAAGGCCCCCACCTCTACCCCCTTACCCACACCTCTCAAGCCCTTGACTCATCCAAACTCTACTCATAATATCTCTCCACATCCCTCTCTCACTCCTAGAACCCTCACTTTGGGCAGAAGTCTTTCCAAGGAATCCTTTGACTCAAATCAAAAAGAGTTACCCGATTTAGAGGTAATGTCTTCTCTCAAGTTTCTTTCTTTTATTTTCCTTATTCACTCACCACTATCTTCTTATTATTTTAATACCATAATAAATCCAGTATCTTAAATATACTAGGATGTTGTTATGAGAAGGATTTTATTTACACATGCACACACCTCTGTCTAATGGTTAAAGAATATATTATTTCTGTGGATTGCGAATTACTGCCTCACGAAATGATGATTGTTCAATATTCTTTTAACACCTATCATGCTGGACATTAAGATGTCACTGTATTTATATATGATATATATTATGTTTATTTTTTCTTTATACTTTTGTTTTTGTATATATATATAGAAAACCTGTATGGTTTCCATTATGTGTAAACACGATAATTTCATTTGAGGAAGTGTGGATTATCGCCCCCTCAAAGTGATATGACTTGTTCATACCATATGTTGTACATATAAAGGATAGGATTAATGATATTATATATGATAAAATACTGTAATTATAATACTACTATGTATCATTATGTTTTATTTCCATTAAATATGAAATGTAAATGGAAGTAGCGTTTATGCGTATGTACGACTTACCATCTCCATGAACGGTGCATTTCATTTCTTACCTCTAAATGTTATGTACTATTATAAATATATGTATATAATAGATATATATGATCTATATGATATCAAAGTCATGAATATAATTCTGTATATAATTAAACTTTGAACACATGAACAACATGTAATTATAAGATGTCCATTTTTGACTTAAGTACCAAATATCGACAAAATGAACATTATTAACTTAAATGATTACATAATGTTTAGAGCATGAAAATAAGTGGTATAAAAGGAATAATAAACATGAAAAAGGTTATTAATAAAGTAGAAATTAACTTTATTATATTATTCATGAGATTAAAGAATGATCGAGTCATGTCAGACACGAGGTAAGGGATCCTACCTCTCTCTTTCTTTTTATGTACTCTATTTTATGTAATTTCTTTTAAGATCTTTTTTCTTATGTTAGGGGATGTTCTTTTATATTCCACTTACTTTAATTTTTATGTTCTTATAATAAGATACCCTATTTTAACTCATCAATCCATTTTTGGAAGTTTAAAGTGGCGTCATTAGGCTGCCGAATTTTCGTAATGGATTTCTTATCTCACTTTTAATTCCGTGAGATTTCCATTGGTCACCACTAATTTATGGAATATGGTGTATTGTTTACTTCCAATTGATATATATTATCATGATTCTATTAATATTCATGGTGTTCTGTAATTCATTTGGTCGTTATTTTCTTTTGGTCATATGACTCGATTGATTACAACAAGGTAAGGGTTTTTTATGTCACTTCTTATTCCCGTGAGATTCATGTTATATTTGTCACTATCGCATTTTAGTGGTGTATGTACTACCCATAATTCTATGATTTTGTAATATAATTTCATTTATGGGTATTTACATCAACATTGTATGGTCCTTCTTTCATGGGGTGTATGTTTCATATGTTACCAAATCTGTAAGGGAACCTTTCACGCTCTTTTTAAAAAGCTTCTTTTGTTATGTCTTTTAATTCACATCTTGTTATGTTGGGATTTGTTCTTATATATCCTTATTGATGTACATTTTATGTCCAATTTATTATATACCCTTTTTTCTCTCATCAACTCTTTTTTTAGAATTTTAAAGTGACGTCGTTAGGCTGTTGAATTTTTGCAAGGGAACTACTTAACCCAATTTCAATTATTTGGGTTAAACCTATACTTCTTGATTATGTCGTGCAATGAATATGTGTGGATGACCTCTGATTGTTTTACACTTAATATCCATTTATATTTGGTGTATTTATATTTTTAACACATAATTACATAATTGATTTATCCTTAATCTAAGGATACCGTCTTTGTAAGGGTCTTCCTCCCAATCTCCTTTCATTGAGGCATATTTTCATTTATACACAACATTCTTTTATATTTTTTATAAACCCCTTTGACTTTTACTTATATTCAAAAGGAATCTTTTCTCTACGAAGAATTTTACTAAACGACAAAAAGTATGTTTCTTTTTAACGTACACTATGACAACAACTTTTCCTCCGTCATGAGTATTATGTGATCTTTGGATTTCTCAACAAGCCATAATGTTTTTAAAAGAAAATAAATACCATATACTTTTTTATGTATTTTGGTATTGAAATTGGTTTTGATAATGGATTTTTTATGTCAATATATTTAAGTGATATATTTTGATTGAAATGTGGAAATGTTTTCTGTCCTTTATATTTGTTCTATATCTTATGATTTTATAATAGTACTTGGAAATTTGATAGGTGGTTACATGATAAACCAAATGATGGGTGGTGTCGTGAATACCAGGATAAGTGGTTACTTTATAACCTCCAATGCATTGTGTATGGAATTCGGCCGTATGGCTATTCCATTTAGTGACATGTGTGGAAGTCGACCGTATGGTTATTCCATTTTAGTATGTTTATGTTCCAAGTTACCTTTATATGTTATGTGTTCTCTTAGTTACAAAAGGGTAAGTAGTGAAATTTTATTCAGTGAAGAGTATTTACTACTTCATAAAGGTGAAAAGTATTACTTATATTAAAGTATTTATTGTTTACTTGTTGTTTTGAAAAACTAATAGTTTCTTTCTTTGTGTATACCTTACTGAGCTCTTTATTCTCATCCCAAGTTTTTGAAATTTTTTTCACAAGAAATAAAGTGGAATAGGGTCAATGATGGGATCAAGGAAACTGATGCTGTCTAAAACATGGAACTGGACAAGACTTATTTTATCAATAGTTTTTATTTTATTGAAAAAATGGAATTTGAGTAGAAGTGTCTACTTTGTAAATTTTGAGATGTAATAGTTATGGACTGATTCTCTGAAACTCTAAACCTAAAACGATCCTCAATATGAATTTTACATTTAATTCAAGATTAAGTAATGTTTTAAGGCTGGTTCCTAATATTCTATTTTTAAGGTTATCAATTGATGGACTAATTCATCCCATTTCTAACAAACCTTGAGTTTATAAATAACATTTTAAATAATTTTTTGTTATATTAATTATATAGTACAGAGACAATAAAAAAAACTAAAAATAATTTATTTCATTAATAAATATCATTAAATAAATCAACAACTAAACCTATAAAAATTTCAAACATTATAATGGGAAAAATTCTGAATTAATAAAAGTGGAATTGGAAAATTCTGATACTTCCAATGTACTAGAATCATCGCCCCCATTTCCAACACTTTAGAAAGGAAACAAAATATTAATAAACCAATTGAAATTTTAGAAAATGTAAATGTATATCAAGAAGATAAATTTAGTTGAATAATTAATTAAATAATGAGGTGTTATTTATAGGATTTAATATGACCCTTTGAATAGTAATGTGGCTATTAGAATAGTAATCGGACCACTGAGAATAGTAACATGGCTGTTGGAATAGTAATTTGAGCACAAAATAATAAAATATAATATAAATAATATTTATAATGAGTAATTTAAGTAAATATGAATATTATAATTCCCTAAAATAAATATCAATATTGAAAACTCGAATAAAATATAAGCACATTTTTAAAAAACTGTATTTTAAGGAATTTCATAAAAATTCATAATTTTTATATTAAAAATTAAAATAACATATGTTAGAAAATTATTTTAATAAAATTAATTTCATTTTTTAAATAATCACATATAAATTTTCCCTGGGTTATTTTTTGGTAATTTTCTAAAATACATCAATTTTTAGGAGAATAGTAAAAAATGGTATTTTTGTAATTGGTGTATTTTATATTACATCATTCATGGTGTAATAATGAACTAACCAATTATATAAAAAAATTTATTAACCAATAAAATATTAAATTTGATAAATTGGTCATATAATTATAATAAACATGCTTTCCAAACAAAGAAAATTATTTTCCAAATTCTAAAATCTAAAGTATTCCATTAAAATAACGATTTTTCATTTTTTCCACTTTTCATTTTAATAAAATATTGAATTAGAATTATAAAGAGTTTTTAATTACTCAAAAAGTTTTATTTTATTAATATATCATTCATAATTTCATTAATATTACTATTACAAGGTTTCCCTTTGATATAGTATTTTATTCAATATTTTATTCTAAAAATACCCTAATCTTCATGTTCAAATAACCCCTCTCCCCATTGAATAACCACTCCTCCATCACTTAAAAAAACCTCTTACAAAATACTATATCTCAATTCCCTTATAATCCTTAGGTATTCTCTAGATTATCCAACTCTAAGAATCAAGGGATGTTAGTGCCATACAAGATAGGACACATCGAGAAGAGGGTATGTTTTTATCAACTCTTCTTTGAATTTTACTCTTCTCTTCCTCGTTTTCTATATCCTTTCCACACTCAACTAATATAAGTATAATTAAGAAGTATTTCAAAATTATATTAATGATTTTATAATTTTAAAATAATCATATCTATTAAGTAAATATATTTCATAATTCTCATTCCCCCTTTTGGAAAATGACTCATAAAACGGTCATTTAACCGCCAACGAGGATATTATCGATTATTTTATTATCAAAAAAATTATTTATTATTATAATAAATCATTTATGATATATAAATTTATGAATATATTTATTTTACGCTTCTATAATAAATTCAACTTATGTATAAATGACCTTGAATAAAATATCAAAATCGAAGAAAAATAGAATTTCTTTTAGAAAAACATGATATAAAAACATTTCCATTTAACAATAAGAATTAAGAAGTATAATACAATGGTTATAATTGAAAGATATTGATAAAATGGGAATAATTTAGTTCTTTTTCTATGATTTAATCAACCTAAGTTTAATATTCAGGAAACAGAAAAGAAGTGAACTAAAGAGGGATTTAAGTTAAGAGGAATCTCAAACCCAAAATATATTTGTTTGTTATATCTAGTTTCAAATTGATTCTAGTATAAATGTTTCTATAATATCCAAAAATATTTACTTTCAATACTATTTCTCTTTTATTTTAGGGATATATATGTTCCCACCATTCTAGAAAAAAACTAAATCCATTTACACTACTTTCTTAGAAAGAATTTAATTTCCAAAACATATCTTGAACCCTTTTGAGTTATTTATCCTTTAAAAGAGGAATTTGATATTTTATTCCAAATTAGTATCAATCTATTTAATTTTGGAATCATAAATTTCATTTCATGAATTATGATATGTTAAATACATTATGAAATCCATTCCTTTCCATGGGTTTATTTCATGACTAGGATTGTTATACGTTCTATGTGTCATGCATGATAATGAGAATTTTATGATGTGATGGGTGGGGAAATAATTATATATCCTCAAAATGCATTAGTTAATATAATATATCTCATAATATAATGTGTATTATGTCTAAACATGATGTTATATTTGTCCATAATGATGATGTTATGATTTTTTTGTGAACATGATGCTATATTTATTCACAACAATGTGTGTTATTTGACCATTATGTTATGATGTTTCATTATTATGCATATTCCACATTCCATTTTTAACCTATTTTTTCCTCATTATTTTTATTCTTATCCAATTCTTATGATATGATGATGTTGATTTTTATCACCCATATATTATTGATTCATGCCCCTTATCCCTCCCCTTACATGGAATTTAGCTCCCCCTTTTTTGATGTATATCTTTAGGTGACTAAATTTACTAAATATATTATGATATCTTTATAAGGATAAAGAATAATAGTTCAAATAATTTTTAAGTTTTTATATGTACAATTTATGTATAATCCTAATTTTCCCAAGTCACTAAATATTTGTATCTAATATTATATCATAATTATGTTGTTTATCTTAAAAATAATATAATATACATGTAAGAAAAAGTTGGGTCACTATAATTTCCTACCCATTCAAGGGTCTATATAGGTGGTGGAGCTCATAAAGATGTACATCTAAGAAATTATGATACTCTATGGTGTTTCTTCGGACATTGTATATGATCGAGACTCACACATAAAATATTGATTTTGGAGAGGTATTTAAGAATTAGTACACTCTTATCTGAAGTTGAGAATGGAATATAACCCACAGAAAGATAGTCAGGGTAATGGAGTTATCAAAATTCTTGAGGACATGCTTTAGTAATTCATTCTTTAATTTTATGGTTATTTGGAAAAGAAACATATATTGATCAAAGTTTTATCTAAAAATAGTTACCATGCTTCAATCAATATATATTTATTTAGGAATCTATATGTAAAACTAGGTTAATACCCTATATTTTGGATGAAATTGGGTGATCACTCTTTATTGGGGCCAAGTATCATTTAAGAGATGATAGAGAAGATGAATTTGATATGGTAGAGGATGGAAATATATCATAGAGGTTAGAAATATTATGTGGATCATCGATGATATTCATTGAAGTATTTGATTCGGGATCAGAAGTTTCATAGGTTTTCTCCTCAGTTATGACACCATCGATTAGCAAGATAGTGTGTGTTATAACATTTTAATATCGTTCTATTTAATGTATCAGTTTTTCATGTAATGATTTTAAATATATGTAGCAATATTTTCCAAGATAGGAGTGTGATTCTGAGTCTCGGTGATCCCAAAATTGATATTTGAATAATATTAAATATATAAATATCATAAGCATGTATTATTCCACAAAAAAAATCAAATAAATTTTTACAGTCTCATATCAAAAACATGAGACCATAATTGTGCCCAAAATACGGTCTTTTCCCTAGTTGTTACATGTTCCAGGTCAACATTGAGAATTTGTGAAAAAAGTTATAGTGGGCACAAATAATTGATTAATTAATTTTATTACAAGGATGCAGTGACTGAAATCCCTCCTCTAAAAATACCATTTTATGCTAAAATTATAGGGTTATTTGAATAACCCCAGTGACTTATAGAGGATCCTTTGGAGATATTTTGGTAGATGACATTGGATTGGAGGATTAGATCGATACAACATGGATCATCTATGACAATGAAGTTCAAGGATCTTACTAATGAGGACAACACAGAATTTTTATTCATCAATTATTGATCCAAACTCCAAATATGACATTTAATTTATTTGATTTAAATCAATTTTTTATCCTTTTTCAAATTCAGATCATTTCCAAAAATAAGAATTGATTCGTGCATCGACGGTTGATTTATTTTATGGTTGATTTTCTTATAGATTATTCCTCTACATCATTTATTCTAAGATAATGGATTGAGGTTGAATTGAATAAATGATGAGTTTCATTCATCATTTTCATGGTTTATAGTTTTATCCCTCAATTATTTTCACATTAATCACATAAAATTTCTTTGTCGTGCAGTTCGATGGATACTGGGTATTTGATCATTTTGTGAATTTTATTCATCACAACATAACAATACCCCAGGTGTAGTTCACAATTGAGGGTTTGATCAAGGTGTGATTATAGAGGATAATTATAGGTGGATTGAATCAGATTGGTTTTTCTCATTCTTCCTTATTTAGCACATGGAAACGATGTGGTATGATGATGGTGTGGCTCGGTGAAATGATTTATAAACAGATCAGAGCCCATATTCAGTCAACCCATGATGATAGGGTTTGGTAAACCATAGTCCACAATTCTCTAAAATATTTTCAGCATCAACATGGAATAATGATATAGTGAATTAATCGTGGGTTTCCAAAAAACACATGTAACATGGTGTGTAATTCGAAATTACACATTGTGTGGGATCACATGGATGTGGTGTTAGGGTTTATATGAATGTTAAATAACACATTCCATGTGAAAAATATCACATGTCATGTGACTTGTGGTTATCCACTCAATGCGTACTCTAGGTGTACATGAGCATGTAAACAACCAGGCACAAAGTAACAGGTTGAATACATGGTCTAAGTCGTTTAATCAAACATGGCTAAGGTACATAGTCTAATACAAAGGAAAATAGGTGTGTAGAAGCACACAATAATAGAAAAATTGATTATACCAATAATTTTGAACCATTGGTATAGGTGTCCAAACCATTGGTATAGCCTATACCATTGGTTTGGGAATTCATTGGGTGATTTGGAATTAGGAAAGACTTATCCCAATGGTTTAGAGAAACCCGTTG
This sequence comes from Viscum album, assembly GCA_963277665.1. Lineage (NCBI taxonomy): Eukaryota > Viridiplantae > Streptophyta > Magnoliopsida > Santalales > Viscaceae > Viscum > Viscum album. The sequence goes on from OY728150.1 coordinate 689,403,217, forward strand.
GGAAATAACTATCGCAACGGTTTTCCCAAACCATTGTGATAGGTTAATATAAAAAAAAATACAGTGGAGGTTTTAACCCACAACATACACGTTATATATCAAATACTTTACCACTATCCTACAGTTACCTTCATGAATATATTTGGATATATATATATTTATATGTAATTTATATATTGATTTATTTTATAATATTTGACAAAAGAATTCATAAAAAATAAGGATACTTATCTGGACTTTCCCAATGGTTTTGAGAACTGTTGGTATAGTTACCCCCTCTACCAACCCTTTCCCAATAGTTTATCAAAACTGTTGGGAAAAGTGGAACCTTTCCCAATGGTTTTCCCATACCATTGAAAAAAGTGGTCTCAAAGTACCATTTCCCAAAAGTTTTCTAAAAATGTTGGGAAAAGTGGATCATTTCCAAATAGTTTTTCCAAACCATTAGGAAAAGTGGTCTCAAAGTGCCCTTTCATAAATGGTTTTCAAAAACTGTTGGGAATAGTGGACCCTTTCCCAATGGTTTGAGAGAACCATTGGGAAAAATGGGAAAAGTGGACCCTTTCCCAATGGTTTGGGAAAACCATTAGGAAAAGTGGTTTCAAAGTACCCTTTCTACATAACATTGGAAAAATTAGACCCTTTCCCAATGAATTACCCTAACCATTAGGAAAAGTGGTCTAAAAGTAGAATATCCCAACAGTTTAGGAAAACTGTTGGGAAAGAGGAACTATACCAAAAAAATTTACAAACTTTTGGTATAGATGTGTTGGTATAGGTAGGATTTCTAGTAGTGACAACCGGAGGTATAAAGGCATGGGAAGAGACATATAGGCATAGACATAGGCAAGTTCTAATTTATTGGTACTCTCTGTATACCCTAAGTACACATTGTGTACTTCCTCATATATGGATTAGTTCCCTTTGTCTCTTTAGTTTAGACCAGTTTCATTCAAGTGTGATACATTGGTTCTTTCCCATGATGGTACAATGTGGAATTACATCCTCAATATAGGATTATAATCCCCTCTATGAGTTCTATTATTTATAGAGTTTGGTTCATAACACTATAGTATCTGGGTGAGATCTTCAAACATTCCTAGGTGGAATTCATGGTATTAGTGTGACCACCATGAATAAGGAATCAATCCTCTATCTAGTAGTAATATCCATTAGGTTTTTTGGTTTCCCTAAATATACCTAGGTGTGATCCCCTACTTAGATGATGATATATTTTGAGATCCATTAAGTAATTCATAGGTGGGTCCTAATGATCATAAAATTTTGGATGAGTATCTCTCATGATAACATATATCATGGGGTGTATTATCCAAGAATGATCATTACCTGGAAGCCTCAAGCAGTATCATGTTCCTAGAAGTATTTGTTGATGCCACTTGAGATTGGTTTTCTGATTTGATAATATCTATATTTTTATGTCTCTTATCCTGTTGACATGTATTTTGTTGAGATGAATAATCTTAAGTCTTTATGCTCAGTGATTTTGGGGTGTCTTGCTATGTATTGTTATACTCACCCCTACATGGGACCGACCCTCACTTTTTGTGTCCTATACAGATCAAGAACATTTTTATAGTGTCCTGGGATGTATGGGAGTTGGTGGATCATAGTTATTAAAGATAGACCAAGGTTTTTTTGGTGTGGTTGAATTTTATGGATGTCCCCTCCCTCTGCACAGGTTGTACTCTCTTCTAGTTTTGGATTTGGCTTGTATTTTTCCCCTTTATCACTTTATTTCTTTATTACCATACTCTGATTTTGGGATCACAGATATATGAATGCATTGGTACCACTTGTTTTATATTTCATAATTGTATAGGATTGGATATGTATGAATGAATATAGGTAAATTGGTATAATTCCTCCCATGTATGTGATATTCCAACTCGACAAAGGTCTCAAGACCCTGGCCTCTTAGCGGTGGAATTGAGGTAGTCACACTCATCTAATCACCATCCAGGTGGGACCTAGTGGGTTGGGACATGAAATGGTTTTATCTAAGGAGTTAGTTCTACCTTAGTAATGGAGAATATATTTTTTACTATATGTGAGATTGATTTAGGATTTATGAAAATTGTTTTAAATTATTTTTAACTCAGCTTTTAGGAGAGGATGTCTAGTGTTGATGTTGCGATCAATGTATCCATTCTCCTATATGATGATAACCTTCTTGTTAATTTAGTAAATATAGATAATGGTTGTAGGTAAAACATTGTTACATGCATCATATAGGAATGGGTTATGGTTTCCATTTCCTTTTCGAGTCATCTCTCTAGATATCCTCTTTAACTGTGATGTAACTTTTCTATTTTAGGATGCCTTTGTAAAGATAGTCATCTTGGATTCCACTACACGATCATGAGGATGATACATTGAGAGAGGAGGATTCAATATAGGGTAATTTAAAGGAGGTAATACCTTCATGTGGTTTACCAATTATAGCACCACCCATTGAGACACAATTATCAAAATTAGTACAGGATGAGGATACATGCCGACTGATTACGCTAAATGAGTTCTAAAGAAAACTACCTCATAGGTTTTGGGGTGAGCTAGACCCCTAGGTGGATGAGGATGGGCTAGAGGTAGTCACCCATGTTTTTTCCTTATTAGGATTCCTATAGATCAAATGGAAGTCCTCAAAATTGTTTTTATTTAATGATCTGTTGGGTAATGGTGAGGTCTAGTGACCCAGTCACCTGATAATATGGCTCTCTACTTGTCAGAATTCAAGTGTGTCTTCAAGGAGGAGCTCTATCTTGACATGTTGTGATCAGTGTGCATCCAAGATCTTTTACATTTACAACATGTCAGTTTGATCATGGTGGAGTATTCAAAGAGGTTTACTAATCTCTCATGAAACTCCCTAGATACGGTGTGGGATCCATTCATTAGGGAACATACATTTTAGTAGGGCTTATGCAGATATATTAAGAGTTCAATGATATCTCTATGCATTATCACAAATTTTGGAGTACTTCAGAGAGATTTAGTTATGGAGAGATTTTTATAAGAGATGTCAACTATAGTGGTTGTTGGTAGTGGGAACCTAAGAACTGAGACCTCGGTAGTAGGTAACTGTTGATAGTCACAGGGATGTGGTTGTGCCAGATTCTTTAGAAGATGATCCTGGGATAGAGGATCAGTGGTTATTCTCATGTGATGGTTGGGGATATATTTATAGAGATTTTTTGACTTGTCATATATTTTATATGGAGATGTTTTACAGACTACTGAGGTAGAGACTTAGACATGATCAAGAAATTCTATAGGGAGGTGGATGTGGAAGAGGGGTAGGTAGAGAAATAGGAGGTGGAAAGTAGTTTTATCTTTTTCCACCACCACCCCTATGTGGTTTATGCCAAGCTCAAGGAGATAGTGGTTAGGGATGTGGATATATGTTGGTTGTTGAGTACAATGACCTTGATTCTCCCAAAATTATTAAAGGTACAATATATGTCTATCAGCTTTATCTACAATACTAATAGACATGGGTGTGAGCCACTTCTTTTATGCTACATATCTTGTGCGTGACTTAGAGATTATGGTTAAGCCCTTGGATTAACCCTTTCTCTGAGAGGCTCCAACAATAGGTGGATCAGTGATCACACACTTCTGCTGACAGTGTATCCTAATGCTTGGAGGTGAGGGCTTCATATGTGATATCTTTGTAGTAGTGATGAGGCCTTATAAAATCATTTTAGGTATGGATTCGATATCCATAGATCATTCCCACGTTGACTATTTTAGGCGGAAGATGTGGTGTTTTCATGATAATGGGATGAGGTTTTCCTTAATGGGTGAGAAGGAAACCCAAGAAGAGTAGAATGGGATCATATGTAGAAGTGTGCTGCTGATTACTCACCAGTTAGCTGACATGACTCTTGGAACAATGGATGTTATGGGTCGATAGTTTATTGTTACGGTGGAAGAGTATGAGGATTTCTTCCCTAAGGACGTGCCAAGATTTCATTCCAACCAAGATATATAATTTTGTTTTAACTTACACCTAGGTATAGCCCTAATATCTCAACCATCATATCATATAGATCTCATAGAGATTTGAGAGATAAGGGTGTAGTTGGATGACTTATATAGGAAAAGATTTGTGAGACCCAGTGTTTCCCCTTGGGCAGCCCCAGTATTGTTCTCCAAGAAGGTGGATGGGAGCTTGAGGTTGTGCATGGATTATTAGTGCCTGAACTAGGTAACTATGAAAAATAAGTACCACTACCAAGTATCAATGACCTATTCAATCAATTGAGAGGGGAATGTGGGTTCTTGAATATTGACCTCATATTGGGCTATCACCAGCTATGAGTATGAGATTAGGATATAATAAATATGGAATTCAAATTTCACTATGATCACTATGAGTACTTGGTGATTCCTTTTAACATGAATAATACCCGATCATTGTTTATGGGACTCTTGAACCAGATCATTCATCCTTCCTTAAACTAGTTTGTGGTGGTATTCATTGATGATATCCTAGTATACATTTCATCGAAGGATGATCACATGAGACACTTGAGGATAGTTATAAACATACTCAGAGATCACAAGCTTTATGGAAAGATCTTGAAGTGTCAGTTATAGATTTAAGAGGTTCACTTTTTGGGACACGCCATCTCAATGGATAGTATTGTAGTGGACCTAGCACAGGTTGAGGTAGTGTTAGTTTTTTATCCACCCAAGAGCATGAAGGATATTCAAGGATTCCTTGGGTTTGTAGAAAAATACATGATATTTTTTCTTGATTTCTCTAGGACAATGAAACCTATGACTACTTTGACCTAAAAGGGGTTTCTTTTCATTTAGATAAAAATGGTCTTGTTGGATTTTTAGGAGTTGAGGTTGAGATTTATGAGTTCTCCCATTTTGATATTTTTTTAGGAAGGTTTTGAGTACGTAGTTCTTTATGGCACCTCGGGGTTAAGAATTGGTTTTATTAAAATGCATAGGTGGGATGTGACTACCTATGGGACTTGGTAGTTGAGACTGCATGAACATAACTATGTGACCCATGATCTTGAGTTTACAGTAGTAGTATTTACCCTGAAGATGTGGTGACACTTATTATGGGTGAGTTTTTTATCATCTACTCTGACCTAAAGAGTCTAAATTATAACTTCTATCAAAAGGATTTTATCTTGAGATAGAGGATATGGATAGAGTTCCTCTAGGATTATGACTTCAAGATATTCTATACTTTTAAGAAGGGAAACATGGAAGAATATGACCTTATAAAGAGATATTGTTCCTAGGTTTTGACCAAGGCTTCAACGAAGTTATCCTTGTGGATGTTGTCCTTAGTAGACAAGGATGGTAATTCATATCTACAGTCAATGGTTTTTACCCCATCTAGTTTACCTCATGTTGGGAAATATTATCATAGAGATATCAACTATGAAGCCTTACATGCTCATATATCCATGGGTTTCACTCCTAATTGATTTTATGAAGGTGGGGATCATGTTATTCATTTTAAAGGATAGACTATTTTACCAATGACATTGCGGGAGGAGGTGATGTAGAAGTTTCATTTATCCAAATTAGTGGTAAATAAAAGTGTGGAGAAGACGTATCAGGACCTCCAATCTTAGTAATATCCATACATGAAGAAGTGTGTGGTAAGGTTTACATCCTGAGGCCTCACTTGTCAGTTGTTCAAGGTTGAGCACCAGGTTTCAGTATGTTTAGCTCTACCCCTTGAGGTGCTAGAGTGGAATTGGTATGGGATATCTATGGAATTAATAATGGGGTTACCATGAAGATATAGTTGAATTTATTCCATCTATGTGATCATATACCAAATCACCAATTTTTCCTACCTCCTAGCTATCTGAGAGTAGAGATTAATAGAGATATTGGGATTCCTTAACTTACAGAAGATAGTCTTTCTCCATGAAGTTAACTCGATGATCATTTCAAACCATGATGTGCACTTTACATCACTAATATGAATAGGATAATATAAGGTTTTTATTACTCAGTTTCATTTGATCATAGTGTTTCACCGTCATAATGAAAACCATACTAATTATACCATTCATATTTTAGAGGAGATTATGCGAGATTGTATGTTTTACTTTGGATATAGTTGGGAGGATCACCTACCCTTAGTGTAATTTTTTTAAAATAATAATTACCATTTCACCATTAGTATGGAACCAATTGAAGCCTTGTTGGGTGACCCTGCAGGCCACCACTATACTGGATTGTCCTAGAAGACACTACGACAAAACAGTGTTATAACCAGAGAACTATAGGAACCAATTACCAAATCGTTGGAAATAGGTATTTATACCAAGTCTATAGTCACTATATACATACAACCATGGAACTATAGAAAATTTATAGATATATTTGTCATAAAGCATGGAAATAAAGTGTTCTTTCAAAGGCTATAGACATTATTATTTGAAACTATGGGTTTAGAGTGTAACTATAGCCACATTTTATATAAACCATGGCTATAGGATTCATGTCCAAGTGCGGGAAAATCATGAATGAAGGTAGTAGGAAGAAGTATTTCTACGGTTCATTTCATATTACCATGTTTTATAAAGATAATATATATATATATATATATATATATCATAAGTTTTATGTAGTACAGTGGTAATGTGGATGGTTACCTATAGTGGAGGTATGGATATTAGATCTCGTTTTTGGAAATTTATTTTAACCCTATAGCCACAATTTATTGGGTCTATAATGATGGTTGTCCATCATGATAATAGAACCTATAGCTACGGTTCAAAATATGGGGTACACCAATTTCCATGGTCGATAATCGATATGACTATTTCTAAAATTGCAAAAAATTGTTTCTATAGGTTCTATTTCCATGGTGGAAACTGTGGATATAATCCCTTAAATCTGTGGCTATATCATTTCCCTATAGCCATTCTAATATGAGCCAATGTCATTTTGAACCACGGATATAGCTTATATACATGGTTTTTAGCTCTATATCCACGGTGTTGGACTATGTTTGTATCCAAATATCCAATTTTTATCATCACTTATGGGAAAAAAGTTGGTGAGATCTATGAGAGATATGGTATATATCATTCAGGAAGGGATGAGTACTGCACAAAACTATCAGAAGTCCTATGAAAAAAATGAAGGATGCCTTTGGAGTTAGAGGGAGACCATGTGTTCCAAAAGGTCTCACGTCAATGTTAATTACAAAGATTTTTTTAGGGTGGTAAGTTATCTCCAAGGTTCATTGGCCCCTACGAGATACTATGTAGGGTTGGTGAGGTAGCATACCACTTGGCCCTACCGCAACTGTTAAACTGGGTGAAAAAATTATTCCACCTGTCGTAACTGTGGAGGTACATCCATGACCCATCGAATGTTATCAACTGGGGAGAGGTAGAAATTAAGGATGGAGATACCATAGAATATTACCTAGTGGAGATCGAGGATTGGTAAAAGATGATCCTCAATGGATGATAAATTCCTTTGGTGTATGTCCAATGAAAGAATGAGAATTTTCAGTAGATAACCTTGGAGTGGGAGACCCAGATGAGACCTTAGTATACAAACCTTTTTGACTGGTCCTTTTTTTGGAATGAAGATCCCTAAGGGGTATATGTAATGTCTTATTTTTTCAATGTTAAGTGTTGAAATAAATATAGTAATATTTTTAGGTCAGACACTTAGACAGAGAATGATTATCTTTGTCTAAAAATATATATTAAAAAATGATTGGTTAAAAAACATGAAATAGATAAACTTTATTTTAGAAATATATTTCATGTTATGTTTAATAATGTTATATTATGTGAATAAATTTAACATTATATGAAAATTATGTCATAAATATTACTTTTTTTATCTCAATGTAATATATTTATAGGTTTAATTTATTTTATGTGATTTTATTCGATTTTTAGTCAATTAATAAGTCATAAAAATATTATATTTCTTAAGTATATATATTATTGTTTAAAAAAAATACATTAACCCCTTATTGAAATATTTTAATGACATCAAAAATACCAATAAACAATTACATAATAAGAAAAACATGTTCTTAATGCTTAAGAAATTTGGGGAATGATTATTTCCTTCTATAAAATTCAACATTATCACTTGAATTATATTAATGGTAAGTTAATCCCGAATTAGAAACAATCACATCCAAAAAAATCATCATCATACATATTGACCATAAAAAAATGGTATCAGAATTATCATCATTCACTAAGATAAAAAATGTGTATTAATATTATAGAAGAATAAAATATCTCCTTCTAAAATATAATCTCATTTTATGACTACAAATTTCACTAAATCAGTATACCTATGAAACATTTTAATCATAAAAACAACACTTAAATTATATTACTCTATCTAATGATTTTTTTTTATCTTTAAATTATTTAATTTATAATGTATTGGGAACAAAGTATAGAATACCAACCAAAACCAAGTCACTTACACAAACAAGAACAAACAAAAAACCAAAAACAAAGGGGGCCTCTTGAATGTCTATAAAACCATACATAGATCCAAGTGTGGGTCAGATCACAGTGAAATGAGGTACCTCAAGACAACAACTTCAATGAACCAATCCATAAAATTTTTCATTCTACAACAATTGAGGCATAGATAATGAGGTGGTACTTATTAATGCCATGTTACAATCATCATGCCACCAACCTCACACCTCCAGTATACCATGATAAACATCAAATAACCTAATCATCACTATGAAAACTTTTTAACAACTATCGAAACACCATTGGACCTCTAACACTAGTCCAGGTTATCAATGAACCATACTCAAAAATTACTAGAACAACTCTATGATGCATGAACACAAAAAAAAACTACCCACCAGGATGAAACCAAAACACCATATAAACAAACTGTTGATTAATGGAATAATATCAAAATAAAAAATGAAAATCATAAATAGGAATAGAATAAACTCAAATACCTTTAATAAAAAGATTAAAACATGAACCAATAAATGATTTCTAAAAATGAATCTAAAACTTATTTCATATAATCATTATCTAAGGAAAACTCCATTACTTAAAAACCGCACACCACTAATTCACAACATCACCTTCTTAGGAAGAAATAACTGCATTGACAATGCATCTCCTCCATCAAAGAGAACTTCCATGATTTCCCTACCTAGAATTATCCCTAAGAGTATAATAGAGAGGTAAAAATGAATAAATTGTGCACAATCAAAGTGAATAATGAGGAATATATCCAAAACAATGTGTACATAATGGTAAAATGGTCTAGATATTGGAAGAAAACTAAAGGCTACCAACGTATAGCATCGCTGACAAGGCTAAAACTATAACTATTAGTATCTCTCACTCCAAAATTATTTTAATTATTATAATGATTATTTTATTTTAAAATGGTATTTTTTATATTTATATTAAAAAATATAATTTAAACTTGTATTTAAGTTTATTTGATCAAATAAAAAGGTTAAAGATTTGTTTTAATGTTATAAAGTAGAACCCATGGTGTCACTTGCCACTAGGTACCCATATATGTCATACCAGACACATGGTAGGGGAATTCAAAAGATGCTAAATTATTTTGAGAATTGGGTATATAGTTTTAATTGATCAAGTACCTGATTTGATCTATATATCTATAATACTATTGGTAGATAGCTTCCAACAAGCCATTTGACTCAATAGTAATCTGGATCCCTCTTCCCTTCATAGAAGCTTCCTAGTGGCCACCTACCTACTACCTAGAAGAGTTTTTAGAAAATTCAACCACCATAATTAATGATTTGAATGACTATATTTCTATTTTAGTTGCTCTATTAAATCTCTTAGGGCCTAAATGATGATTATGAGGATATAAGTACACCTCAATGAGGCTCTTATAAATGTCGATGATTTTTAAACAACATTGGTTACCAAGATTTCACACAATTGATTATATTTTCCTTCTATTATCAGTCCTCCACACATTATTTCTATTTTTTCTTATTTGAAACCTCATTTTTATAATATTAGAGAGTGTTAATTACTAGGATTTTATTAAAACAATTTATCCCCTCTCTTTTTAATTTTTCTTGGGAGATTACTACAGCTAAAGTGAGTGTATTGGGTTTCTTTCTTCAACCAATTAAAAAAATGTAATTATTATTTTTGGGATACTTGGATACTACTAAATCCATGATATAAAAATAATCCTCAATGAATTGAGGAGTGTAAATGTAGGGACTCATGTAATCAAATTTTGACTGGATTTCTAGTAAAAATTTATGTTATCTTATTTATTTTCTATTCATAATTTATTTTCAGTTTAGTTTATCTTTTTAAAAAAATTCTTAGTTTAAATTGATAGTTTTTAATTTTTAATGGAAATTAACCCCCTCACACCACTTATTTCCATTATCTAAGACAACAAATGTTTATCATATTCTCATTTTGTCTATACCTTAACTACTTTCGATAAGCAATTATGAATAATATAACCACTTCTACTAACACCTTAGTTGATCCGAAGGGACCCTCAATGGGTCACGCTTCCTTATTTTATGGAATGGATTTAGGTTATTAGAAACGTCACATGTCTACTTTTCTAAGAAGAATAATATATATTTTTTAGAAAACATTACCATATATTTACATTCTAACTATGAAAATGGAGGACTGATGGACTCCCTATGACATAACCACTTTTGAAATTGATTGAAAATATATTAATGTTCATCATAGAAGATTATATAGGAATTAATTAAATCATGTTTCCAAATTTCAAACTACTCATGAAATATATAAACTTATTGAATTCACTCATGAATCCATATATAAAGGTAAGGATATTATACTTTATATGTATAAATAATACTTTGAAAGTTTTTCCATGTATTATAACAAATAAATTACTAATATTTTTACTAGATATACTAAGAATATAAATGGAATAAAATATCATGGTGATGTTATCTCTTTCTAAGCATATATAAAGAAAATTATTTGGGTATTTTCAAGTTTTTCTCACTAAGGTAACAGTGATTAAAGAAGCCAAGGACATAAAGAACATTCTTGTGGAAAAACTCATTTGGTATCTTATTAATTATGAAATTATAATGAATAAGTGGGACAAAAGGAATATAAGGAAGTCAATGAAAATAATACCACTTCTTTTAAAGAAAATGATTGAATCTATTCTAACAGTGATACTAAAATTTATCACTTAGAGAAGAAAATAAACAAGTTCATGATAAATATTAAATCATTTAGATGAGCCAAAAAGGAGAAACAAAAAGGTGAAATCAAAGTCATGTGTTATAAATACAATAATAAGGGGAACATCAAGAAAGATTGTACCATTTTTAATAGAATGATAAAATAAAAGAAGAAAATAAATAAATCCCATAAGGTTTTTACTTAGAGTGAAAGTAATGCCTCCCTCTTCTCATCTAAATCAGGTAACAATAGTGCTCAATGTCCCATGGATGTAATTTAGATAAATTTTACTATTTCCTCATATTATTCACTACTACAAAACATTCCTTAAACAGTGCTAGAATTTAGAAGCACTAGAAAAATAGGATAATAAAATCTATCTTTATCTACACTAAAATAAGCACTGATAAGGGAGACCTTTATCAATACTAAAAAAGGCGTTGATAAAGGGAACCCATTATCAATGTTTTTTTTAAAACTGATAAAATAGAATCTTTATAAATTCTAATAAATCATTGATAATGGTCCACAATAAAATGAAATAAATAAACAAATAGAAATAAAAAAACAATTTTTTTAATTAAATAATTATTTTTAAAAATGAATAAATTGAATATACATATATATATATATTAAAAATTAATAAATAATATATATTAAATATATATAAATATAAAAGGTATAAAATTAAATAATTAAATAAATAAAAAATTAAACTAATTAAATTAATGCAAATATTACCCATTTTATTAATTAAATAATTATTGATATAAATGAATAAATTTAATATATATATACATATATATATATTATAAATATTAATAAATATTATATATTAAATATAGATATAAAAAATGAATAGATTGTAATAATTAAACCAAAAAATTAAAAAGGAATAAATTAAAAAAATTATTTACAAATTTATTAATGAAATAATAATTGATAAAAATGAATAAGTACAATATATATAAATATATATATATATATTAATTATAAATAGTAATAAATAATATATATTAAATATATATATAAGTAATGAATAAAATGTTAATTAAAAACATATTAATGGCTTATTCATTTTTAGTGTTGCTTGATTTTTCAATTTAACGTATATCAAACATCGTGTGTTACATTGATTTCAAGTGTATATATGTGTGTGTGTGTGTAATTAATTCATTTTTATATTCAAACACACACAAAAATATATTTACACATTATATAGAATCACATACACCTAATATTTATTTAATTTATTTAAAATTTAGTATATTTTAGAATTTTCATTATCACAAGATATATTATGTTTTTAATGAATCCATTTTATTTATTTATTTTTAATACTATTACAGTTATGGTATTCATTTTTTATATTTTTTATTTTTGAATTTGATCATTTTCAATTATTTATTTATATTTATTTATTTATTATGTTTTAGTATTTTCAATATATATATATCCATATTTTTTTAATAATTTCCATTTAATTAATAAAACTTATCAAATTTTTCAATATTTTTAAATTATACTCATTTTAAATTATTCAATTTCACTCATTTTTTAAATACATGTATTTGAGATTATATATCGACTAATAATGTTAAAAATATATTTGTACATAAATATCTATAAATAAATATATTTATAAATGTATATTTACTATATATATTTATATATTTATATATTTATAATTATTATAAATGAATAGTTATTATCTTTTAAATTAGTATTTATATAATTTTAAATAAAAAATTATATATATTTAAATTTATATAAATTTATAATATATTTATTTAAATAATTATAATTATAAATCCTTTATTAGCCCAAAAAATCGATGTTAAAATATATATTTATCAGCATTAAAACATTAGCGCTGATAAAGATGTTTTTTATTAGCACTAAAAAAGAACTGATAAATATCATTTTTATCATCGCTTATTATTTTAGTGCTGATAAAAGATATCATTATCATCAATTTTATGAAATAGCTGTTAATAGTGTCTTCAATCTATTTAAAAGAACCCTAACCATGACTCAGCCACTCATGATTCTCAAGATCTCACAGAGCTCCTCTACTGCCGATGCGACTCCTCTATGTTCCCTCATATGAATCAAGGCTAGAATCCAATGTATGTTATTTTATACTTTTCCTTTATCATTGTTTAATTTTTTAGGTTCTGTGTTTTGAATTTTTTGTTCTATTCTTAACCATGATGAACCCAACATCTCATCTCCTCACCAATGAAATACAACGAGTGACCCAGTGTGACTCTCGTGTAACACTGATACCCTAGCTATCATTTCATCCACAATAAACCAATATAGAATTTTCATTCACAGCTGGTAAAAAATAGTATAGTGTCAAGATGATGCTCATAGAGGATAAATAAGGTTTGTCAATAGTGCGTGATCGGATTATCTTAAATTATACTCTCATGAAATCATTGTTTGATACTAAAACATCTCACTATTTTATTGCTTATCGTGTTGTGGATCATATGGGATTACATTTTGAAATGAAACCTCATGTGTTTAATCTTTGAACGCCTCTTGGAAAAATATAATTTCTATAATTTCTCTTTGAAACATGTTCTATAATTTTCATTTAGGCTAAATTTTTCTAGGATTTCTCTTTTCTTGAGATGGATATCTTTGACAGGATTTTAGTAATGCATTAGTTAACCTCCTTCAAGATGTGCATGAATTGTTATACCTAGTAATTGTGTTTCAAATATTTTTATGGCGTTGAAAATCACTTTAAAGGGTATTGGTATGTGAATTCAGGAACAACAGGACTATTGGTACTGATTGTTTGGACTATGGTGGATTAAAAAAACATCCAAAATTGGAAGGTGAGGAATCCTTGAGAAGACAGAAGTGATGTTGAATGTATGTGGGGCTGGATTCATTTCTTCAAGAACATTATAGTGGATCTATTCCAATTCCTCTTCAATTAAGGATAAATTTTGAGTTATTTCATCAGTATAGGTTCCTAGGACACTTTAATCTGTATTGCCTCTTTGATGTGAAACATTTTTATCAATGTGGTCAGTTGGGGAACCTCCAATAGTCCTTTTGAGATATTTTTTATAGGCAGGGTCATTTGATATGGTTGGTATATTTTTTATGGATGATCAGTCTATGAATGATGTTGTACCGGGTTCTTCTATAGTGATAGGTACAGTCCTATTATATTATACTCTTTTCGATGGTCTTAGGACACAAAAGATTCCTATTATTTATTTTTGAGTATCTTATATTTCACCTGGGATTGAGATTAAACCTTATTCATAATAATATTAACATAAATATTCTGTATAACTAAACATATAGAAAAATATTAATCTGTATCAATTTTATTTATGAGTATCTTATCTGTCCCCCTACCTGTACCTACACAATTCCACCCCTACTCTGTAAACTCGTTACAGCTTCATAAGAAACCACTATAAACTGCATCTCTATTTGTTGTTGTGAAAGAATCATACAACACAAAATAGTCATGATTAATATAATTAACTTTTCATAAAAAGGGACTGCTTGTTTCACAAATAAGTTTATGTAAATAAGTATTCATTTTGGTAATATAGATATATAATACAATACAATCCATGCATAAAAGTCCATAATTTCTTCCATATTTCATGAAAATTATTATTGTCTTAAACATATATATAATAATTCCATACTATAGTACAACTAACATTCACTACCTTTATTTAATCCATCATGAGATGCTTGATTGTCTTCTATCTCTTGATGATGGATTGGACTCCCTCTTTCAAACTATCCTTCCTCCCATTATTGTTCTTTCAAAGTCCCTTGATGATATACCTCCTACTCAAATTGTATTCATTAATCTTCGTCAAATCTACTACCATGGATTTGAATACCACATCTCCAAAATCATTCTTCAACCCTTTCATCCTTTTATCCTCCTCATTTACTATATCCTAGGAACACAAAAAATGACACCAGGAAATTAATAAAAACATAATTAATTAATTTGTTTGGTTTCATGATATGCATTTTCTTAATCAAATCACTCAGTTACTTTTTATAACACTTCATAAAAATTTACTTTTATTTTGAGTGTGGTCATATTAGATCCTATTAGAACTCTACATTTAATCATACTTGGATGATAATTCTACTATGATGAGTCATCTAATATGACCCTTAAAGGTATTCCTCCCACAATGAGTAGAGCTCTCTTGCCCTATTTTAATCTTCATTGTCAGGATAGTTTCTTTTGGAAACATGGAGAAATTGATTGTTTTCAAGCTCTCTCATATGCCTCATATCAATACCACCACGATTTTGTGTCTCCTATATTACCTACAAAAAGAAAATATTCATTTTAGAGGAAGTGGATAATAATAAATGTTTGTGATTGGAAGTAAATGACTCTGATCGGAAGTCATGTGGATTTGAATGTTTATTCCTTCATTATTGTAATTTGATATGTTATAATTCATAATTAAAATTTCATTTAAGTTATTTTTTAACCTAAGTGGAAATTAAACTTTCATCTCCTAAACAGTAATTGTATTTTTTTGCTTGAGACTCATCCCCCATATATTATATATTTCTTGAACTACTCTGAGTAGTAGTCATCCAAACTAATCATAGGATGAATTTTTGTTAGAGTAGTTCAAGAAACATAGGTGGATGTAAAAAATATGGGAGATAAATATCAAACAAAAAATGAAATAATAATTGTTTGGGAGGTAAGTCATCAAGAAACTATGGAACCACAATGATAGGAGGAAAGCTAGTTTGAAAGAGGGAGTCCAATCCATCATCAAGAGATGTAAGACAATCAATATCTAAGGAAGAATTAAATAAGGCAGTAAAGGTTAGTTGTACTACAATATTGAAGTATTATATCTTTGTTCAAGATAGTTCCAATTTTTATGCTAGATGCATGAAATTATGTACTTTTATGAATGGGTTGTATTGTATTGTTGTTATTTAAGACAAATTAAATGTTTAAATACTCATGTAGAAAATGTCTTCAGCACAGGATGATGTTACCAATCCCAAGGAATAATGGACTATTGATGATGAAACTATGGAATTATTAGGGGATCAACAACATGTTGATGAAAAAAACAACGACACAGCATCATAGTGCTGAATAAAATTATCAAGGCAAGAGTTCAGGGTATAAAATTTGAGGTTGGTTGGAATCAATACGACCAACCTATTAACCCCAAAAATTCAATGTTCATTAGTTATATTGGGGTCGCAACAAGGAAGAATGCATTGATTAATATTGATTCACGGAATCGTTTCCAACCTATAACAAAATAAGTCATTTGGAAAGATATAATGGTAATGTTATAGTATATTTTCCCTATTTGACTGAAATATTAAATAAGGAAACATTGATTTAGTTTTCATTGTTCCGTGTAGACTTAATTTACTTTATAAGATTTATGTAATAAATTTGTCTTAATAGCAACTGGAGAAGCCCATAAAGGCTTCCCAACTTTCCTTACAATGTTACATCTTAGGGATGTTGAGTGGAAAGTAAATCCCCCCACCACTTAGTTATGAACACATTATAAAGTTGGAAACCTGGATTGATTTCATCCATCATCACAATGATAAATCATGTTAGGTGCATTGTAGTCTATAATATATTATTTTACGTTATTTATTTTATCCAACATGATTCAAAATTATTAATTTATGAAATACAAAAAGTGAACCAACACCTATCACAAAGTAAGGATGGGGTGTGCTTCATTAGAGAAGAAATTGGTATGTATTTTAAATAAGAAATAAAAGTTTAATTATGTGATATGAAACAACATATATTAATTTATTTATATAAATATTTATGAATAAAAATTTTAAGCCACTTCCATCCCACATCATGTGTTATGAAAGGAGGCTTTTGTAAATAAAGAGGGTAAATTAGTTGATGAAAATAAAAAAAAGTATGGGAAACATGTATAAGTGTGACATAATTGTAATTGTTTATGATTTATAAAAATATTACATAAAATATATACTATTTATTAATATTTTTTATATGGTTTAGATATAAGAATACAAAACACTCATATCAAAAGAAAATATATTTTTAGTAGCTTTGAAGCGGTCTGAACAATATGGTCGCGTTAGAGGATTAGGTTTTGGAGTCTCTCATAGAAATTATTTCAAGAATATAAAACCACATGAAGATACATATAATATGATGAGACAATTTCAGACACAAATATACTCATTTTAAGATATTATTTATCATTATATTTTGGTATACTAATGTATAAGAAATTATCAAAGCAAATTGGATGTGGAGAAAAGATTCCCACATGGAAAAAATGATCCCACTAGCTTTGAGGATATTCATTCCCCCAACCACATAACTTACCCTATGTAATCAATTTTTTTCATTACTCTTTATCCTAAATTTGAATAAAATATCTTCTGATAACTTGATATTACTAAAATGCTATAGGGTACAGTTGTATGTGATTTGTATCTGTCAACACCCATGTACCGTCGTGTTGTGATGGGTACATTGTATAATATCTTGGGAGACTAACTACACTATCAATGCCTCCCAGAATATCACATGAGACTGGGGATTGAGGTAGCATATGATTCTAATGCTATGTTGCTTGTTCCACTTGATGTTCTGGATATTACAATTGTCAAAGCTGCTATTGGAGCTTTCATAGAATGACTATATAATCTTATAAAGATACATGTGGTACATCTTCAAAAAAATTCTGATTAAAAACATGTAATAGATGATGATAAAAGGTATAAAGTGAGGTGTGATATTACATATGGATAAAGCAACGGGGAAACAGAAGGCCAAATTAAGAACATCTAGTGAATTGTCCATGAAAACAAAACAACCTTCTAAGAGTACCTCCTCCTCTCCACTTCCATAGAAACATTTAAAATAATTACAACTTCATGAAGAGACCACATTTAAATATAGAACTATATCTTACATTGAATATAAATAATAAATATATGGATATTATTTGACAGACATAATTGGTCTTGAGACTCTAAATGTGATTCTCAAGCATAAATGGTTGGGCATCTTAATTGTGAATACAAACATAAGGTACATTTTCAAAATACATCTATCCAAATAATGAGATAATATGTTTATTAAAGTTAATAATTATTCATATTTTGTACATAAATTTATATAACAACTATATAAATGGAATATCATGTGAATCATGAGTTGGATTCATTAATCCATGTATCATTTCTATGTCAGAAATTAATTTGAATGAGGAAGTAATTAACAAGAAAAAAGTGCAGTTACTCGAAGAATTTAATAAAAAAATCATAAGATGACAAACACTTTTTTATTCCTACAATGAAAAGGTAAAACCCTATAAACTAATCACAAAAAATATATTTTTTAATTTTTTTATTACATAATTGTTTTTTAGGACGCAATGGATGTTGATAGAAGTCAATATGGACACCCCAAATATTCATTTTTTTAATCCAATGCATGTATATTCAACCAATAAACCACACATGATGTGTATTGTGAATATGTAATACACTGAAATCAAAATTTTATAGATAAAATTCAAATTATATGTTCAATCTATGTTTTAAAAATAATTTTATTATGATAAGGTGATTTCTCAATATAGGCTTGATTGTGGCATGAAGTCGGTGTCTAAAGGGATAAATCTTATGGATTACTAAAAATGGAAAAAAAAATTAGGTATATATATAAATATTAAACTATCAAAACATGTAAAAACAATTTACTTATTTTGTTCCATGTTTTTGTAGTTTCTAATACAATATAATGACACCGATTAGGGATATTATGTTCCTAAATTTATGATAGAAATCATAAAATATGAAAAGACCAACATCCCTCAATAATTAATTTTCGAAGGTAATTAAAATTTCATTAAATATATTTCATAATCATTTTCTTGTCTATATTTTATTAGTACTATCAAGTTTTCTGACTACCTAGTTACAAAAAATAATAAATCAATTTGTTTAGAGACGATTAGGTGGTGTAATTTTTTTCAGAATGTGTGCCGACAACAAATTTAGGTGATTACCTGTTATTTTTGTGATATAGTATGAGTTATGACCTTCGAAAGATATTTTGGGTGTGAATAATTAGTGTCAGAATGCTTATATACTATTTTTGATCTCTTTCTCATAGAGAATTATAATAGAGTAAATCAATTTATTTGGAAGCACTGACCAGAAAATAATAAAATTGTTGAGAAATAACAAAAGAAGAGGTGGACGCAGGGGTGGATGTAGAGGTGGAGGCAGAGGTGGAGGCGAAGGCAAAGTTAGAGGAAGAGACTCGTGTGGAGGAGGAGGCAGAGGTGAAGGCTGAAGTGGATACTGAGGTGGAGGAGGATAATAAGCGTTGGCTTGAAAACAATAAAATTTTTGGGAAATGAAGTATAATGAGTATCATACCATGATTTTGTTTGATAAAAATTGTTTAAATGAGCACACAACACTTGTCACTTAAGATAAGATCCATTATGCAAGTTTTTCAGGTGTCTTATTTAAATAATTTTTTTCAATACTTGTCTTAAAAATTTGGGATAATTATTCATAATTCATTTTTGATTTTTATAAATCTTAATCGTGTCAAACCCACACCTGATTCCTCCAGTATAGCTCAAAGTGCATGTTTCTAGTTTAAAATGACATTTTAGTAAAAAAACAAGTGGAATAATCAAAAAAGGGAAAACAAATTCTGATTGTTTTGATACTTTTTTAAAAATATACTTGAATAATTTGGGACATGTAAAAATCAGCCTCACCCCAATCTGATGCATTTTTTGACCAGTGTGAGTCTAATTGCGTCTTTTTATTCAAATTTGAAATTAATTTTAGTGAAACAAATGACATAATAATAACTGATAAATCACATTTGAATTGTTTTAGTAACTTAGAAAAAATATCCATAAGTAATTTGTGACTTGTAGGAATAAGTCACACCTCAATCTGATGCACGGTGTGACCGATATGACTCCAAGTGTCCGTTATAAGTTTAAAAATGACATTCCAATAAAAAAAAGTGTGACTCACTGAAAACCAATCAAACATGCTCAGATTGTATTTATAATTTTGTAAAATTATTCATAAATAGTTTTTTATGTGTTTGAATTAGTTTCATGTCATACCCACACTTGATGTCACCTGTAAGGCTCAAAGTGTGTGTTTCGAGTTTAAAATGATATTTTAATAAAAAAACTTGTTTCATACTCAAAATAGTGGAAAAACATTATGATTATTTTTATATTTTAAGAAAATTATCCATGAGTCATTTGGGACATGTTGAAAGCATCCTCACCTCAATCAGATGCACGGTGTGACCGGTATGACTCCAACAGTGCATTTTTATTCAAAATTGACATTAATTTTAGTGAAAAAAACAACTAAAATACTCCAAAATGAGAAAATGCCTTTAAATTATTTTTTTACTTTAGTAAAATGATCCATAATACATTTCTTACATGTAAAAATTAGTCGCACATTAATATGACACATGGTGTGACCGGTATGAAGTGTCTGTTATCATTTTAAAATTAACATTTTAATACAAAAAGTGTTGCTCATTGAAAACTGATAAAACACTCTTGGATTGTCTTGATAATATGGGACAATGATTCTTATTTAATTTGTGACTTGTATGAATTAGTCTCATGTCAATCCCACACACAATGCCACATGTATGGCTCAAAGTGCATGTTTCTAATTTAAAATGACATTTTAGTATAAAGAAACAAGTGTATTACTCAAAAAAGATGAAACTCATTCTGATTTTTTTCATAATTTAGGAAAAATATGAATGAGCCATTTGGGACATGTAAAAATTAGTTTCACCTCAATCCAACACACAGTGTGATCGGTATGACTCCAAGTGTGTCTTTTTATTCAAAATTGACATTAATTTTAGTGAACAAAACAACTGACAATATAAAAATAAAAAAAAAATGCATTTTTTATTATTTTAGTACTTTATTAAAAGTATCCATAAGTAATTTTTTATGTGTAGGAATCAGCCACATCTCAATCTGATGCACAATGTGACTGGTATGACTCTAAGTGTTTGTTATCAGTTAAAAATTGATATTTTAATACAAAAAAGTGTCACTCACTAAAAAACAAGAAAACGTTCTTGGATTGTTTTGATAATTTGGTACAAAGATTCATTATTTATTTGTGAAATGTATGAATCATTCTCATATCAAATCCACACATGATGTCGCCTTTATGGGTCAAAGTCCATGTTTCCAGTTTAAAATGACATTTTAGTAAAAAAACACATTTTGTGTACTCCAAATAGAAGAAACGCATTATAATTGTTTTCATATTTTGGTAAAATGATATATAAGTAATTTGGGACATTTATAAATCAGTATCACATCAATATGACACACAGTGTGACAGGTATGACTCTAAGTACATCTTTTTATTCAAAAATTGGGATTAATTTTAGTGAAAAAAACAACTGAGATACTCAAAACTAGGAAAATGCATTCGGATTGTTTTTGTAATTTAGGAAAATGATTGATAAGTCATTTTTGATGTGTAGTAATCATCCTCACCTCAATTTGACACATGGTTTGACCAATATAACTCTAAGTGCTCAAAACTAACATTAATTTTAATCAAAAACAACTCACATACTCAAAACTGAGTAAACACATTCAGATTGTTTTAGTAATTTAATAAAATTATCCATAAGTCATTTTTTGATGTGTAGTAATCAATCACACCTCAATTAGACTCATGTTGTGACCGATATGACTCAAAATGCACCTTTTTATTCAATATTTACATTAATTTTAGTAAAAAACAACTAACATAATCTATAATAGTTTTTATTTCTTCTATTTGTGTTATAAATTTTATTTCATTTAAATATAGTATTTGTATATTATTTTGGTCATTTATGTTATATTTCTTATGATTCAGGGTGTTGTTATAGCACATTGCACCTTTTTCTGGTGTTGCAGTTTGTTTTAACATGACATTGTAGTTTTCACCTCTCTTTATAAGTGAATTCTAAAGTCCAAATAAAGCTATCTTTATCAGTGCTAAATAAAAGCACTAATAAATGGTGTCTTTTATCAGTTCTTTTAAAATCACTAATAAAATTATAATTTATCAGTGCTTTTATTTGCGCTAATAAAATCCTTGTCCGTTTAACCGTACTGAGGTTTTGGGCGCAATTATAGTGATGATAAAGACATATTCTAGCACTGTTAAAGGTGTGTTTTGTAGTAGTGCTTCAATTAATCTATATTATTAACATCTTAAAACTATTAGATATCAATTAGATGAAGGATTTTGTGAACTTACTACAAAATACAAAAAACATAAAAATAAATATGATCAAGGTAATGGTGGAAAGGATTAACTCTCTAAACAAATTAGGGGTTAATTTCAAATTTAAAATATAATTCCAATATGTTTTTCAATAGGGTTATATCTATTGGTAAAAACACTTGAATCATTTTAACCATAGATATGCCCCTTTCACTAAATATTTAGTAAAAAACTATCGCTAAATGTTATTATGACAGATAAAATGGTTTTTTTACCATTATAATAATACCAATAGATAATATATCTATTGGATAAAATGATTAGAAGCATATTCACATGACAAAATTATTTTTTGATAATATCATTATAAACATTTATATTTATATTAGTATTATTATTGATAATAATAACTTCTCTACCACTATAACAATACCAACAAGTAACTTTTGTTTGAAATTCATTATAAAATGAAGTATTCATATTATCATATATGTTGATAAAAAATCATAATATAGTTATTTATAAAAATATATATAATATACCTAATATAATTTTTATATATTAATTGTAAATTATATTTCATCAAACATTATAAAGTATTTTAAGGTTCTTAATTTAATATATATATATATATAATTTTATAAAAACATAATTATATAAATAATAAAAACATTCATAATTCTTATATAAATAAAATATATGTTGAATAAAATTGAATCTTAGAAAAATAAATACTAAATTAATGAATCTTTAAGCTCAATAAATAACTAATATATCTCAATAATCCAAATATATCATAAAATAGATATATATATATATATATATATACAACCTCATCCCATATGAATATAAATAACTCAATACTCAATAATTTTGTCTTATTTATATATTAAAAATAAGGTATCCAAAAAATGGATGGCTATATTACTTGATCAGCATATAAATTTGTACCAAGATATTTACCCTAAAATAACATAGAGATATGAAGAGGGGAATTATTAACCAAATTAAATCACCATAACTATAGCTAACATATGTTGTGAGTGATCCCCTAAAACCATATCTAAAATCAAGGGCCACAAGAAATCGATCCCCAACACCTACTAAAAAAATAATAACTCAAACTATAAACATAAATTTAAAAAATGTAAATAAAAAATGAATAACTATTTTGAAATAAAATTATATTTAAGAATGAAATTTTTCTCTTTATAATAAATTCACCTTCACACTTTTCAACTATACTCATCATTTCCTAATGGTAGTTTTCCCCTATCCTAGCATCTGCAAGTGGGGGTTAAACCCCCTTTCCACTTATTTTCTATTAATTATATAATAATTTTGTTCCACATTTTTATTCCCAGGATTTAGCTAAATATTCTATCCCCTACACTCCATGGAATCTTATCTAAATTTCACCAACTAAGAAAGAAAGAACTTGAATAACCAATCATAATGTTTCTCTAAAATTTCTAAGCATAGATATAAATCCTTAGTCATTAAAACATTTAGAAATCTAAGTTTTGTTCACATTTTTTTCTTTTAGGAAATTCATTTAAACCCCTCTTATTACTAAGGATTTAAAATTATAAGTTTTTAAAAAAATTGACAAATAACATAAAATAACTTCAGTTTTATAGTTGGTAGAATTGAAATGAAGTGATACAATTTTTATGAGCAAAAATATAAGTTTGTGAAATCTCTCATTATCCCATCTAGTATTGAAAGCACACATAAGTGTATTTTCACTTCATTTTGATCTAATTTAATGAAGAAAAAAATTAAATTATATATTCATAAATATAAATTCCATAATAATTCCTTTAATTTAGTAATATATTTTAGGGAGATTGAGGATCATAAATATTTAGTTGAGTTAATATTAACATTGATAGGTAATGATTCTATTGTGTTACTTTCTCTCTCACTCACTCTCTCATTATCATTATCACCCACCCACAAAAACATAGTCTACTATGACATTAAATATTTTTCTTAAATATGATAATAATCTATTAATGTAATAAATAAATAAAAATCTAACATAAAAATGGATATCTATGTTATGGGATGAAGGAAGTCATGTAATGGATTTGAGATAAAATATCACCATCATTATAAGTAATGCTTGTGATTCTTTTAGAAATTATTGTATCATTACATATGATGACCACCCATCCAATATTCCTCTCTAATGAAATATTTCCACCAGAAGGTTCACTTTCACTAGAGAGAAGGGAAATAATCAAACATCCTATGTGACTTCACCAAGAGGAACCCGAGCTATGTCAAAGTTATTTTCATGAATTTAAAACATACCTAATCCAAGTGAGCTAAGTTGATATCCATATACAACAAAATATAAGTTAAAGTAGTAAAAATATTGAATGAAAATAAAAATCAATGAGTATAAACAAAATAATGAATTTAAAAAATACATTAAAAACACTAACAAAACTAGACTTGAGATTTTTTATCCCCTAAGAAACCTCAAATAAATAACCCGCATTATTCTCTTGTGTCCCCGCTATAATGACCCACCCCAAGTTAATCGCATTTTCCCCTTACCAACATTTCTCATTTTCCCCTTTATCCAATTCATGATAGAATCCCTCAACCTAAAAAGAACACTAAAATGCATGTTTCCCTAAACCACTACCTGAAAACCTATCCACCACCACCAATAATTCATATCTTCCATCCATTACAAGCTCATTATATCCACACCAACAAAAACAACCTATATAATAGGACCCCGCTTGATATTGGGTAATGGATATAAGAAATGATATTTTGGGTCCATTTATCCATCTCTGTTATCTATTTTAGGTATGATAGTATGAACAGATTGAAATCCAGTGGGATAAACATCATGGATCATGAGTTGAAGATCTAGAAAGCCTAGGATATATTATTTCATTAGTTTTGGATATAATTATCCATGTATGTGATGGATATTTTAGTATTACACGTAAAATATTTAATAAAAATGATAAAAGTAGCAAAGGAAAAATAATTAGAAGGTAATACATAAACCATAATAAAACAACACCATGTGAAAACTAAAATGCAAGGAGATCTTCCTGACCTATCTTTATACCCAATAATTAACCCCAACACAAGTATGAGTCAACCTTAAGGCCACACATATTATCATTTTTGATATACTACTACTATTATGAAATAATATGAAATGATAAAAACAACTAAACACACTTTTAACTAATTGTGACCCATATTCCTTAATATCTTAAGTTTTTAAAACCAATATACCAAAATTTACTACACCTAGTTTTATTGAGACCATAAAGAAAAAAAACTGAACACCCAAGGTAAAGAAAAATTTGAAACATACCAAATAAATAAAACCTACCAAAAACATGAAAAAAAACAAAGCATAAAAGGAAAATATTACACAATAAATTAGCTAAAAATATGTTGGTTATTCTTAAACAATTCCCTAAGGTGATTGATGTACCATGAACCAAAACAAGAATTATTTATATTATTCAGACATATACAAGGCCTATAGTAACTATATTATCTCTAGTATCATTTTATCATTAATAAATAAGTGAAAAATATGATCACTTTGGAATGCACAGTTGTCTAGTAACATTTAATAAAACACTTCCACTAGTGCTCCACTATGAAGAACCACCATGGGGATATATAAACTAAAATAATATAAAACAAAAAGATAATAGAATAAAACCATATAAAATAAAAATATTATAAAAAAATAAAAATACAATGTATGAACACCTATTAAAATTTTTAGCGTTTATTCAAACTATGAATATAAGTAATCTGACATCCAATGGAAATTAAAATAAGGCATACATGTTATACAAATAAAATCCTTTTCAAAAAAGTCATTTTATAATAAGAAATAAAACCCTCAAATTTATCAAAATCGAAAAATATATAAACCAACTAATGTGGTTCTTTTCATAATTTCATACCTAGGAACTATTATATTTTTCAAATTCATAATCATCTTCCACATCATCAAGTGGGAATTAATCAACAGGCATACCTACAAAAAAATGAAATGTGCAAATAACATTCTACAAGGATATGTCAAGTCAAAACCACATGATTGAAAATATATATATAAAAAATATTTTTAAAGAAAAAATAAACACAAAATTATGAATAACTAGTTTTTTAAAAGTTATTATGTAAAAAATGATAAATGTGATGTTTTTCAACAACTTAATCAAGTTGTTTCTTGATTTAATCAAATTTTTCATCAATAGTAATACTTATAGTCCACTCATAATTTAATGAATGTAACTTTTCTATAGAACATGGATACTTGGAACTAAAATTGAATATTTTTAAATAACCATTTGTATTCTCTCCTATAAATTTATTAAAAATATTTTTTTCAATATTGGAGGTGGTTCCTAGAAGATAAATCACTCATTCTTAATTGATATTTGTAAATAACATTAATTCATTTAAAAATTTAAATATTGAAAATATATAATATTTTATAAGGTAATAATACAATCCAAACATTACCTTAACTAACATATAAGTATCATTACGTTTTGATTCATTTTATAATTCATGTGTTTTGATCCATATTTAAAGATTATCTTCCTCTTTAAATTATTTTTCATAAACTCAAAATATGTGATAAGATCAAATAAAAAATATAATAAAAGGCCATAATATAAATGAATAATTAAATAATTAATACCTTTATGTCACCATGTATACCTTTATTTTATCATGTATACAGTAAAACTGCAATGCATTTTCATATTTTTTCTCATATATAATGAACATGTTTCGACATTGCAACATAGACATGAACTTTTACCCTTAGTATTCCGACCAAATAAATTATCATATGAGTTAAATTCATTAATTATATGAATTAATTATATATTTAATATAAATGACTCGTTTTTTGATGCATCGAATTTTTCTATACCGGACTCCCATAACACATTCAAATCATTAATTAAAGGTTCTATAAATACATTAATATCATTATCAAGTGAATTAGGGATAAGTATTAGTAAAGAAATAATAAAATGTGACTGATTTAGACATAACCATAGCCTAAATTTATAAACCATAAAGATAAAAGGATATATGATATACTGATTATACATCATTCTAAATGGATTAGACCCATCCCTTTCTGAGATTAACCAAACATTCTTGGATTACATGAAAACATAGGATGCTTATCCTTAAAATACTTCCAATAAAATGAATGTAACACCCCGAGATTTTATGAGATATATTCTTTTTAATTTCTTTCATATATTCTGTTGTATGCTACACCAAGATTATCTTGCGCTATACGCAACACCATATTAGCTTGCAGTATACGCAACACAATTCTTAGATTGTGTTACACACAATTTCATGTTTATTTGATAGATGTTATTCTATGAAACATTGAGTGTATATATATATATATATATTCAATGTATAAATGAAATATGGTTGGATTTTGTTATACGCAACAACAAATTAGTCTTTCACTACACGCAACCCAGACTTGGCTTTCTTTACACGCAATCGCGACCTTCCACGATAGCGTGTTTTGTACGCAATACCGAGTTTCACTAAAAAAACGATATGTTATTAAAATACTATATAAACTAGCCATTATGAATAGTAATAACCACTTTTTTAAATTTTATTTTTTAAAAATGGACTTCATTTTTGGATTCGGAACATTGAAATTAGCCTAGGGTGAATTTATGGTATTTTTTAAAACATTCAATTTTTTATGGATAGTGAAAACACTGGGTTACTATTTAAAAACCAACTTTTTATTTAAATAATTATTTATTTTATTTAAATTTATTATAGGTAAAATTTGATGCATAATACCTATATAAGTTCAATGTAATTCATTGGATTCATTTTATAATAATTTTAGATATATAAAAATTTTATTGAACTTTTCACCGTCTTTTATCCACCTCCGAGGAGAATTTGAAAATTTACATAAAACTTAATGTTACCGCTTCTGTGAGTGAAATTTATAAAATCCGAGAGACACGGTTAATATCAAGGAGTAAAATGAGGTTCAATAAGATAAAAATATTTTTTGTTGAATAGTAACTTTTTACTTTTATTTACCACGGTTAAAAGTAAATAGGGTAATTAAGGGTAAAAATGATATTATTATTACCCAAACACATGTTATAATTCTATTGGATAAGTATAATTTGACCAAAACAACCTTATTAATATAATATTATCATCTAGGTCCGCTTGGAATAGATTAGGACTTTTATTAATATTTTATTTAAAAAAGAGTTAAAAAGTTAAAATCAATGTTTAATAACTAAAACATTTTTAATATAGAGAAATACATAAGATAAATTCTTCTATAAATATTAATTAGAAATTTAAAATGATTTCCTACCTAATGGTATTTTATTTATAATTTTTAGACATTGAATACTTTAATTTATTTATGACACAATGGTGATGTAGTAATTACCTAAATAATGAAATATTAAAATAATTCATATTATAAATACCCTAATAAATGTAATTTGAGACTTTTTATTCATTACACTAATATTATAAGTTAATGTTACATGTTAGTATTGATTTAAGTAACTTTTTTTGAACTAATCATGCTGTTATGAGTTTCACAAAAATCAATTACCAAATAGTGTCAAAATTGACATAAAATAGTTTTTAAAACAAATATTATATTATTAATTGTTATTTTATTCCTAAAAATCTAAGGTTCGGCCAAATGAATTAGATAAGGTTATATATATTAATAATGAACCACTTGGGGTTCATCTGGCTTGTTATAGTAAGTTTATTAACCGTATAGTGTAAGAAAACAAGAAGACAAGGTAAAAGTTAAATTATTTAGCTTAGAGTTAAATCTAAAAGATAAGGTTAAAATAGTAACCTAAACTAGTCTAAAACCTATTATTTGAGAGGATTGCAACCAATCCCCACCTTATAATCTAGATAAATAAATTTGGAGCTATTAAAAACCTAATATGACTTTATAATAAAATAATATTTTACGTTTTTCCTAAGGTTCCCCTCTCCTCCCTGCACCTCCTCCCTCTCCTCCTCACACCACTTTGAGCCTTTAAACTCGGCCAGCCCCTACCAATTTATCTTATCCACTTCCCTAGAAACATACTAGAGGTCCTGGTCTTCTACAAAGACCATATTTAGTGCCCTAAGAGGAGGTTAAGAAGAGGTGCTTCAAAGAAGAGGTAATGTCCGTTACTGATTCTTTCAAATTTATTTCTTCTTGTACTTCCTATTATTTAGTTGTTTCATTATGAAGTAATAACATCAGTATCAATCATATACTTATATGTTATCATAAATATTAAACAACCATATTTCACATTCTATCCATCCTACGTAAAACGAAATCACCGCACGTGCGTACGTACAGAATACCGTCTTCACGCCGTGGTGTAATCTGTTTTCCACCACCACCTTACTTGGATGGTTATAATGGTGTAAATAATAACTATATATGATTATTGTAAAGTTATATTGATTCTGAATTATTATACATACACTTGAATACAATTCCACAATCATGGTAATAATATCATCGCTCGTGCGTACGTACGGACTACCGTCTCCACAGCGCGATGAGATTCATTCTCCATGTTAACCATTCATGAATGATTATAAAGTATATATAATGAATAATAATGAAATATATTAAATAATAATGATACTGGATTTATGTATATATATGTATGTCATCTACTTAATTCCATTCAATTTAATAAGGAAACGAAAACAGCGTTCATGCGTATGTATGGCCTACTGTCTCCATGAACGATGTATTTCATTCCATTTATCGATCTATCATATATATATGTATATTCTGAATATATATTATATATAAATCATGTTTTTCATTATAGAATTAAGTAAATCAGTATAGAAGTAATAATATCAAGAACAACAAGTCGAAACACGTATGATAAATGAAACGATTTTACCCAAATCGCTGCTTTTATATCTAATTTACAAAAGAACGGGTAATATAAAGTCATAAGTAAATCATATATGATATCATAACAATGAATATGATTATGTAATAAGTCAATGACATTATTTTAATCATTACACAGGATTTTTGGATACATACTAAGCATATCGGACATAAGGTCAGGGATAACTATTCCAATCTCGCTCTTATCTGAGATTGTTTATTCTTAAGTATTTACTGGGGTTTTTGTTATCATCCATGTCATTGTTTTATAAAAAAAAATTCATTTATGTTTAATGGAATTTTTACCCATTTTTTAATTTTACCACATGTTATGAAAGTAATCTTAATTTAGTTTACCACATGAGGAACTTTTTGACTTTTCTGACAAAAGTACGAGGAGAATGTTATTTTTATCTTATACGGCGTGAAGAGATTTTTACAGTTTCATAACCTCTCATTTTCATGAAGATTCCTCTACAATATTGCATGATTTTTTTCAACAAAACCCTTTTCTATTAAAATTTCATAGAATTTTTTGAAAATAAAATTATTTTGAAGAAGAAAGGGTATTTTCCTCAATAATTCATTTCAAGTGTTTTATCAAAACCATTTTCCATATAAGATGGAATTATTTCATATGTGTATGTTCCAAGTATAATTTCCCTATGATTTACATGGTTTCACTTTTCTTATGATGAAATGATATCCATTTTTTATGGATTATGTTATGATTGGATGATGTTTATAAAACCCATTTTATACTTTGGGTAATGATGAATGATTTGTGTTCATGTTGTGGAACAAGTAAGAATGATTTCATTATGAGATGGGTGGAACCTATATATCCCTCCAATGCACTAGGTAAATATTTATATCTCATGATATTGACATGGATGGAATGGTAAGTTAATCTAGTTCAGTGATATAGGACTGGAACGGGGAGTGAACTCGATTCAGAAAGGGACTTTTTCCACTAAGATGGTCTTGGTAGCAATGCCTCGGCTACTGTGGAAATCATATCTTGTGCTCAATGGTTTACACAATCACATGTTTTATTCCAATTCTATTTTATCATGATTGATGTTCCTTTATGATATATGCCTTACATACTTCCAAGATTTATGTCTTTGCTCAAGATTTTGATGTTTAGGTTTTATGTTCAAGTTTTTCATTCAAATGTTTATAGATTGTTTTGTGTTCTCTATGCCTTCCCTTAATGAGTATTTGAGCTCACCATTTTTATGTTTTCTTTTCCCTAGGATATAAATAAAGGTTTTAGGTAAGAAAACCAAAGGGGAAGATCTTTATGGGAGATGTTGAAGATCTTTCACCATGATTAGAATATTACGTTCTGAGTTTCCAAAGACACTAAACTAATACGGTATTTGGGAGTCTGTTTTTGTCATGTATTAAGTATTTCACAAAAGTAATGTAATGTCCATGTAATTCATGCTTTGGGTCTCTACAGTTGTTATCAGAGATAAGGTTTAGTTAACCTTCAGAAACTAGGATGCGAAAACTTTAGTGAAATCCCTAGATATATTTCTAAGGTATGTCTAGGGATGTCCCTAAGGATAAGTATACCTATAGGTTATAGTCCTAGAATTATGGTAACGATCTTAAAATTAATCCTAAGATGTTAGATATTAAAGGTAATCCCCCTTTTTTATTTTGTTTTCCCTAACATGATTTTTTCCTTCCACACTATTTTTTTGGGTTTTAGAAAATAGCTAGAAACAGGAAGATTCGCGATAATGGAGGATATGATGGACAATGGAATGATATTATTCATGAGAAACCAAATGAAACGGGATTTGGAATTCCAAACATTGTTATTATGTCTAATCATCAATCTCATAATATGATCAATAATCTCAACTTTGGTAAGTTTCCCGACTCAGCTAATAAGAGAAAGATGAAGTTTCATGATTATCATAGAGGAAAGAAAGTTCAATTTCTCTCATGTAAATCATGTGGGAAGAGGCATCAAGGAGAATGTTTCAAAGGAACTAGAATATACTTTGGGTGTGGAAATAAAGGACACAAATCCAGTAAGTGCAAAGGAAAAGGTTCAGTTAACACCATGGATAAGGATAATGGTATTTCTACGACATCAATAATGATTAGATGTTTTAAATGTGGAATGTATGGGCATTATGCAAACCAATGCCCTAAGGTAAAATCTCATGAAGAGAATCAGCATGGTCATATGGGTAGTATTTATGTGGATGATGATGAGGAGACTACAAATGATATATGAGATGAAATAACTGTTAAAGATTGGTCAATGGTTTAAGAAGGTATTGGAATGATTGTATGTTTATCAAGAGATATGTTGTATAGGTAATTTAATGGTACTATGGAATAAAGAAACATCTAAGGACTGTTACACTATTGTTTTTCATAAAGTATTTGAAAGTATATGTTGAATGGTACTGGTAACCATGAAAGGTTATTCAGATATTTTTGGAAAGTTGATGAAATTCTCATAATGAAGGGATAAAGAGAAAATGAAATTTTGATTGTATTCTTGAGCTCATGACTGATATAGGGACAAAGTGATATCATGGTTTGAGTATATAGAAATTTTGGGATTTTGGTTTTTGGAATGAGTTAACTTTTGACAGCATTCATTTTTTTTCTAAGGTTCTATGGTAATTCATGTTTCGAAAGAATACATGATTAAGGTATTCAGATGTTTGGAATATGACCAATAAGATATATCTTATGATATATGGGAGATAAATGATGGTATTCACATGCTTGGTATATAAGCTCTGTAGTAATAATTTTCTTTATACTGTTGGACAGATGTATTTTGGATAAGCCTAAAGATTGGAATGGATTATATTGGACATAATACAGTATTATTTAAGGATAGAAATTGTTTTTAGATATTATTTCTGGAATGTTATAATAGTATAGTTTTAGAAAAAGGACAACCCATAGGACGTTCGACAACCCGTCGCATCGGACAAGGCTGTGGAAATCGAACCCACAATTGAAGTACGATAGGCCTTTAACACATACCACTAGCCTACAGGAATTCCGTGGTAAGTAGAATTTAGTTTTATTTTATTAATTGGTATGATAGATGAAGTATAAGTCAATTTTTGGAATCATATACAATTAACCTCACCATAGATGGACTTATGTATATTTGATAACTTTTGCTAACCTTTTGTTTGAGACATATGGAATGACCCATCCTTCTATCACATGATCTGGTAACACTTCACGAATGACAAATTCTACTTCATTTCTTTAAGAGATGAAGTGGAAATTGTTCAAGGAATGAACAATGGTGAGATTGTACCGAAATAAAGTAAGTATTTCTTCTAATTCAAATTCTTTAGCTTTAGGGAAGTGATTTTGAAAACCAAAAATGTTTTCCCAGTGCCCTTATATCCGATGAATCAGATGGTACCTTAGATCATCACAAATTTATGGCTTTGTGATTGTTGGATTTTTCATAGACATGTTCTCTACCACTCTCCATCAAAAATTGATGGTTAGATTTCTCTTCCATATACATATTTTCACCTATGTTATCCTATGTGGAAACCCAGTGATTAGTTAATTTGGGTAACTGTTACATTTCATAATTTATTTTTTAAATATAAGTTTTGGTATTCCTTTTCACGATGTTGGTTTCTATGAAAGAAACTCTCATGTAATAAACCATTTATAACCCCGACGAATTTCGAGGGCGAAATTCCTTTTAAGGGGCATAGAATGTAACACCCCGAGATTTTATGAGATATATTCTTTTTAATTTCGTTAATATCTTCTATTGTACGCTACACCAAGATTATCTTACACTATACGCAACACCATATTAGCTTGCAGTATACGCAACACTATTCTTCGATTGTGTTACACACAATTTCATGTATGTTTGATAGAAGTTATTCTACGCAACATTGAGTGTATATATATATATATATATATTCAATGTATAATGTAAATATGGTTGGATTATGTTATACACAAAAACAAAGGAGTCTTTCACTACACACAACCTTTACTTGGATTTCTTTACACACATTCGTGACCTTCCATGATAGCGTGTGTTGTACGCAATACCGAGTTTCACTAAACAACGATATGTTATTAAAATATTATATAAACTAGCTGTTGTTAATATTAATACCCACCTTTTGAAATTTTATTTTTCAAAATGGACTTCATTTTTGGATTCGGAATATCGAAAATAGCCTAGGGTGAATTTTTGGTATTTTTCTAAAAACATTCAATTTTTGATGAATAGTGAAAACACTGGGTTACTATTTAAAAACCGACTTTTTATTTAAATAATTATTTATTTTATTTAAATTTATTTTAGGTAAAAAATTGATACATAATACCTATATAAGTTCAATGTAATTCATTGGAGTCATTTTATAATAATTTTAGATATATAAAACTTTTATTTAACTTTTCACAGTCTTTTACCCACCTCCTAGGAGAATTTGAAAATTTACATAAAACATAATTTTACTGCTTCTGTGAGTGTAATTTTGAAAATATAAGAGACATTGTTAATATTAAGGAGTAAAATGTGGTTCAATAAGATAAAAATATTTTT
The DNA here is from genome assembly GCA_963277665.1 of Viscum album. Lineage (NCBI taxonomy): Eukaryota > Viridiplantae > Streptophyta > Magnoliopsida > Santalales > Viscaceae > Viscum > Viscum album. Next base: position 689,438,327 of record OY728150.1, read on the forward strand.
TGGTGAATAGTAACTTTTTACTTTTATTTACCACGGTTAAAAGTAAATAGGGTAATTAAGGGTAAAAAAGATATTATTATCACCCTAAAACATGTTATAATTCTATTGGATAAGTATAATTCGACCAAAAACAACCTTATAAATATAATATTATCATTTGGGTCCACTTGGATTGGATTAGTACATTTATCATTATTTTATTTAAAAAAGAGTTAAAATAGTTAAAATCAATGTTTATTAACTAAAACATTTTTAATATAGGTTTATACATAATATAAATTAGACTATAAATATTAATTAGAAAGATAAAATACTTTCCTACCTAATGGTATTTTATTTATAATTTTTAGACATTAAATAAGTTAATTTATTTATGACACAATGGTGAAGCAGTAATTACCTAAATAATGAAATATTAAAATAATTGATATCATAAATACCCAAATAAATGTAATTTGATAATTTTTATGAATTAAACTAATTTTATAGGTTAATATGACATGTTATTATTGATTTATGTAACTTTTTTGAACCAATAATTTTGTTATGATTTTCACAAAAATAAATTACCAAATAGTGTCAAAATTGAAATAAAATAGTTTTTAAAAAAAATATTATATTATTACTTGTTATTTTATTCCTAAAAATCTAAGGTTCTTCAAAATGACTTAGATAAGGTTATATATATTAATAATAAACCACTTGAGGTTCTTTTGGCTTGTTATAGTAATTGTTTTAACCATATAGTGTAAGAAAACAAGAAGACACGGTAAAAGTTAAATTATTTAACTTAGAGTTAAATCTAAAAGATAAGGTTAAAATAGTAACCTAAACATTTATAAAACCTATTGGTTGAGCGTATTTCGACCCATACTCACCTTATCTTAGAAATAAATCAATATTTAGCTATTAAAAACCTAATATGACTTTATAATAAAATAATATTTTAAGTTTTTCCTAAGGTGCCCCTCTCCTCCCTTATAAAAAGGAACCTCCTCCCTCTCCTCCTCACACCAATTTTAGCCTTCAATCTCATCCAACCCCTGCCAATTTCTCTTCTACACTTCCCTAGAAACATCCTTGAGGTACTGGTCTTCTTCAAAGAACATCCTTAGTGCCCTAAGAGGAGGTTAAGAAGAGGCGCTTCAATGAAGAGGTAATGTCTGTGACTGACTCTTTCAAATTTATTTCTTCTTCTACTTCATCTTCTTTAATTGATTCATTATGAAGTAATAACATCAGTATAAATAATATACTGATATGTTATTATAAATATTAAACAACCCTATTTAACCTTCTATCCATCCTACGGAAAACGAATTCATCGCGCGTGCGTACGTATGGAATACCGTCTACACACCGTGGTGTAATCTATTTTCCACCACCACCTTACTTGGATGGTTATAATGGTGTAAAGAATAAATATATATGATTATTGCAAATTGATATTGATTCTTAAATATTATACAGACACTTTAATACAATTCCATGATCATTGGAATAATATCATCTCTCATGCGTACGTACGGACTACCGTCTCCACGACGCGATGAGATTCATTCTCCATGTTAACCATTCATGAATGATTATAAAGTATATATAATGAATAATAATGAAATATATGACATAATAATGATACTGGATTTATATATATATATATATATATATATATATATATATGTATTTCATCTACTTAATTCCATTCAATTCAATAAGTAAACGAAAACAGCGTTCATGCGTACGTACAGCCTACTGTCTCCATGAACGGTGTATTTCATTCCATTTAGGGATCTATCATATATATATGTATATGATGAATATATATTATATATAAATAATGTTTTACATTATGGAATTAAGTAAATCAGGATGTAAGTAATAAAATCAAGAACAACAAGTCGAAACACGTACGATAAATGAAACAATTTTACCCAAATCGCTGCTTTTACATCGAATTTACAAAAGAACAGGTAATATAAAGTCATAAGTAAACCATATGTGATATCATAACAATCAATATGATTCTTTAATAAGTTAATTAAATTATTTAAATAATTATACAGGAGTTTAGGATATATACGAAGCATATTGGACATAAGGTAAGGGATAACTATTCCAATCTCGCTCTTATCCGAGATTGTTTATTCGTAAGTATTTACTGGGGTTTTGTTATCATCTGTGTCCCTGTTTTCTAAATTTTTTCATGTATTTTTAATGGAATTTTAAAACATTTATGAATTTTACCACATTTTATGAAAGGAATCATATTTTAGTTTACCACACGAGTAACTTTTTGACTTTTCTGACAAAAGTACGAGGAGAATGTTATTTTTAACTTATACGGCATGAACAGATTTTTATGGTTTCATAACCCCTCATTTTCATGAAGAATCCTCTACAATATTGCATGAATATTTTCAAAATACCTTTTTCTTTTAAAATTTCATGGCATTTTGTGAAAATAAATTTATTTTGAAGAAGAAAGGATATTTTCCTCCAGAATTCATTTCAAGTGTTTTATCAAAACCATTTTCCATATAAGATGGAATTATTTCATATGTGTATGTTTCAAGTATAATTTCCCTATGATTTATATGGTTTCACTTTTCTTATGATGAAATGATATCCATTTTTTTGTATGGATTATGTTATGATAGGATGATGTTTATGAAACCCAATTTATACTTTGGGTAATGATGAATGATTTATGTTCATGTTGTGGCACAAGTAAAAATGATTTCATTATGAGATGGGTGGGAACTATATCTCCCTCCAATGAATTGGAAAAAGATTTATATTTCATGAGATAGACATGGATGGAAGAGTAAGTTAATCCAGTTCAGTGATATAGGACTGGAACGAGGAGTGAACTCGATTCAGAAAGGGACTTTTTCCACTAAGATGGTCTTGGTAGCAATGCCTTGGCTACTATGGAAATCATATCATGTGCTTAATGGTTTCCACAATCACATGTTTTATTCCCATGCTATTTTATCATGATTGATGTTCCTTTATGATATATGCCTTACGTACTTCCATGATTTATGTCTTTGCCCAAGATTTTGATGTTTAGATTTTATGTTCAAGATTTTTCATTCAAATGTTTATGGATTGTTTTGTGTTCTCTATGATTTCCCTTACTAGGAATTTGAGCTCACCCTTTTTTTTGTTTTCTTTTCCCTAGGATATAAAGAAAGGTTTTAGGTAAGAAAACTAAAGGGGAAGATCTTTATGGGAGATGTTGAAGATATTTCACCATGATTAGAAGATTACATTCCGATTTTCCAAGGACACTAAACTAATACGGTCTTTGGGCATCTGTTTTTGTCATGTATTAAGTATTCTGCAAAAGTAATATAATTTCCATGTACATCATGCTTTGGGTCTCTACAATGAATCTATTGGGTTACCTAACTTACCATATTTAATTCTCTCATGCTCATACTGTGTCATGAAAGGGTCTATCTTAGATGACATGAATAGATTTTTAAGCCAAGGTATTAAGGAGAAGTAATTGAAAACAATTATTGGGACATTTTTACCACTTTTTAATGTTATAACCCTCCTATAATCAGTATTTTACCACCTCAAAGAAACAAAATTTAGGGAAATATCAAAGAAATTTTTTTCTTATGAAATATTATAGAATCATTCAAGTGTGCATAAATATTATTATAACCAAGGAATATTTTCTTGAATATCCCTTTCATATTTATAAATAAGTCATGTAATGTTGAATTATTGGGAAAATCTCACTTAGAAAATTTTAAAATTGTTTCAATTTACATTTCACTAGTCCAACGTAAAAATATGAGATAATAAATTTAAATAATAAATAATAATTTGGAAAATCCTTCACATCCCATCATATTTAAATAATTTTAAAAAAAAATAGCTTTATTAGAAATTCGTGATGGGTTATTGTTTTGTTTCAAAAAATTGAAGGCATCCCTCATAATATCAATAATATCATCTTAGTAATAATTATCATGTTCAATGTTGAAAATGTTATTATCATCATTTCCCATAAACTCCCCGTGAAATTTACAAATACATTTTCGATAATCAGCATCCATTCCCTTCATAATGAGATGGGATTTCACAATATATCAATGTAATTAATGTCTATTAGCATAGCTTCAACATAGAAAATAAATCATGTTATCCCTTTCCAAGGTTGAAATTGAAAGATCAAGGAATATATATAATGTACTTAAATAATATTTGGATATTCTTCTTAACATTAAAAATCTCATTTTAATAAATATATTCATTGTAGATTTTCATTTGTATTATTTAATTTAGAATAAATTAAATTTAGTAAATAAATAATTTATTACTAAATCCTATTACAAATTAATATAGATTATAAATTTAAATAACATGGAAACTAAAAATATAAATTTTATATTATAAAATATAAAAAACTAAAATGAATATTATTTTTTAGTTTTTACGTCTATTTTTTAAGGGTAGTGAAAAAAACGCATACCTAAAAAAATTACTTATCATGACAAATAAGATGGATTGACAGAGGGTTCTACTAGTGGAAGACTTATTTATTTGAAAAAGAGGATAATGAAACAAACTAAAGGGAATGAGAAGAAACAAATTTCTAGGTGATGAAGAAAAACATAATATCAAATGAGATGAAACTAATAAGTAATAGTTAGAAAAAAATTCAGGGTTTTCATGTTACCTTCTAGGGCATGGAAACCGGTTATATTTTGAACCATGGGAACATCTACCTTTATTTTTTTTCTGAATTCGTTGAGATTTCAAGAGTTAGGGAATATATTGATTATTGAATACTGAATCTAAAATATATTGATCAGGCTCAATGGTAGATTAATTAGGGTTGAGGAACATGTGGGGTATTAGGGTTGGAAGATCATAACGGTGTCTACATCCTGTTAACATAATTTTTTTACATGAAAATTATATAATTTTTAAAAATAAAATAATGTAAATAAAATTTCAAATAAATATAATATCAAATATAATATAATATTTTAAATTGCAAATATAATAAGTATAAGTGTCAATGGTATAAAACTTTATAAAAATTATTAATATTTTATAATATAAAATAAAATTTTAATATGTGAATTTCAATTATTAATAAAATAATATTACTTAATTGATTTATATGTTTTTATTTATTAAATTTAATTAATTTAATTATATAATTTATTTTGAGTATATTTAATTATGCCTATCAAATTTAAATATACAATTTTTTATTTTTATTTATAGAAATAGTATTGAGTATATACATAAATGTATCAAATATCATAATGATTTAAATTATTTTTTATAAAAAATTAATTTAATTTTCATTAAATGAACAACATTGAACCATATAAAAAATATTAATACTTATATAAATTTTAAATTTAAAAAAAAATTGGTGATATATTTTTAATAAAACCCCCAAAATAGATATTAACTTTGGTTGTAAAAATATTAATATATATAAATACATGTCTATATATATATATTTATTTATTTATTTATTTCTCTTAATTGGTTATTGATAAAATATTTATTTATTGAATGTTTTATTGGAGTAATTTTTATTATTAAAGAAATATTTTTTGGTAATAATTATTATTAGTAAAATATTCTTGCGTTAGTAAAAAAATTGGTATTAGTATGATAAATCCATATACATAACATTTGGTAAAAGATTTGTTGGTATTGGATGATCAATATCAAAAAAATATCTATTTATAAAAAATATGTTCATACATAAAATTAATACCAATAAAACTTCATATTTTTTGAAATTTTTCATTTTTGCTAATACATATATTATCTATCACAATATTTCAGTTAGTATAAATAACTTTTTTAATAGTGATGTAATTCTAATTAGTTTAATTAAACTAAAAATAGCTTTATGTTTTTGTTTTAAAATTCACCCAAGTTAAAGAATATTTAGAAAAAAATTGTGTGTCACATTTCCATGGGATGAAACATTTTGTAATTTACTGCACAAGTGAAACTAGTTCCTCAAAAATAATCAAATTGTTGAGTGCTATATAATTTTCTAACCCGAACCACCTAGTCCAAGAAGAAGATTCCTAATACCTCTTTCCTTCCCCCCATATGAAATAGGCTTTCGACTAGCAGTGAGTGTCTAAACACCAAATATAGGGAGACTAAACCCTCAATATCATAACCATACACCAAATATATATATATATATATATATATAACTTAGAGTAATAAATGTGGAAGATAAAACATAATAGTGTAATAACAGACGTCAAGCATGTTATAAAAACATAAACAAACCAGGTTCCCTATGTTGAAAGATAAACTAGAGTATATAAGGTGTATATAAATAAATAAATAAAACATTGTAGATTTCATCTATAGTCTTTCCTGGTCCTACAACTAGATTTATTCTACATTTCTCAATTGTCATCCATGGGCCCCTTTCCTTTACCTAGATATTTATAAATGAAATCTACCTGATCATAGAGATTCTCATGTATGGTGTGAGTAATAAAACATAGAAGGACACTAATAATGCATCCTTAACATGTGTTCACAAGGTATAACAAGTGTATTCAATTATATAATAAATGCACAAAAATATATAAACAATCATATACTGAGAACTCATGTGTTAACCAATCCACCATTAGTCCCGAACATACTCGCTTCAGCTCTTTACCATAAGCATAAGCATAATGGATATTGGGAGAAATCAATATCTCACCAAAATTCTGATGAATACATCACTCAAAATCCACAAGTCATTATGTCAACATGTTGTACGATATCCACAAGTAATCGAGACAACATGTTATTTGATAACTATAAGGCATTAATACAACATGTCACTCCTAATAATTAAGGTATCAAGTGAACATGTCACTCAGTGTCCACTAGTCCAGCATCGACATTGCTACATATCATGTTCACTCCCCCTTTATGGGATAACCATATCATGATGGTCCATATATTCTGAATACCAATAAAAATCCTCCAAAGGAAAGGTAATACATATAATAGGGAAAATAATATAAAGGGAACATAAATCATGTAATCATGAGAGATCATTAAAAATATACATAAACATGTGATCAATGTCTAACATGGAAACAAGCTTCATATACATACTCAAGGCATCAAGAATCATAAATGGATTTTATACGATACACACACACATGTGATCTCTATCAAGAATCTTCCAACAAGAAATGTTTTCAAAAGAAACATATAAATAAAAAAAGTGTGTACAAGGAACCTGAATGGTAGGGATCTTTATACCACAAAATAATAAATGTCAAATCCAATGGTTTTCTAAATAATCACCACCCAAGATATGTCCACATATTAATCAGCTCAAACCACTCACTAGGGATTCCTAGAACTGATTCCAATTATTTTATTTCCAAATGAAAAAATAAACACCATGTGTTATAATATATATTCTCTCTTAGATAATTTATAAATTATCAATTTAAGTCATATAATGCACTAAACATTCATTCCTCAAAAAATTATTATAAAACTGCATGTGATAAAATTTTATATCTCTATAATAATCTGAGATAAGAATGTGGTAATTATTTATTATTATTCATTTATAATTCTATGTTACTTATATTTAATAATTTAATTATAATTTTTCTAAATCTTAAAAAGAATTAAATTTAAAATTTTCACATAAAACGATACCTAGGAATAATCTTTATAAAATTGTAGCACTCAAGAAGGGAGGATGGGAGGTTCTGATGTGCCTAGAAACTAGAATAAAAACATAAATTGTTCGTATAAGACTTCATAGATCTTGGTTGAAGGTTATGAACTGCCCATACTCAATAGTAGATTAAACTTTTAGTTAAAATAATGTTTAGGTATTTTAAAATAAGGATAACTATGCTTTGGTTTTTAGCATTGAAATACAAAATTAAATTTTTCATTTAATTATTCTTTTAATAATTTCTTAATTTTGGAGTGCTCAAAACCTTCAATATATGAGTTATTTGTTATATAAAAGTCAAATAATTTATTTCATAATATTTTAGGCTATTAAAACTACGAAATATTATTACAACTTTGTGTTGGGAAAGGATAAATTGAAAAAAAAAAGTTAAAAATCACTTTTCCCCAAAAAAATTGATGTGTAAGGGTAATATAGTTTTACACTTACATAGCTCATAGTTATCCCATTAGGGTACTAGGTTATCCTTAAATAACATTTTAAAAGTATTTACCCTTATGAAACCCCTTCCTACCCTTACATATCCTTATAAATTTAAGAGTTACCCCTACGTATCCCATAGAAAAACAGACTTACCCCTATAGAGTACCAGAGATAACTTTATATGGGCTGAGGGTTTCTTAGCTAACCATTACCAGTGGTTGGTTTACTTTTATTCAAAATTCATAATTTCAAATTTACCTTCATGAATCTTCCAAAAACTAGCATACATAAAGGTATTAATCATTTACCCTTATATTGACCCTATACTCTGCGTAAGAGTAAAAATAAAATTGAAAATTATGAAATTTCTACAAAATAACATTTAAATTATAACTAAAAGAGGTATTAAAGAAAATTTAAAAAATAATAATGTTACAATTAAGCCCTATAACAACTTATCATCCCTGATAAATATTTTTAGTGGTATTGTTCAAAAAAATTATATCACTGATCTTGAACGTCATATTCTCACACCAAAATTTCCTCCTAGACAAATCTATGCTTCCATAAGATATGGAAAGGCAGTACCATCCTTCCTCACAACACCTTTTCTCTTTGGTATACTATTCACATTGAGTGTTCCATGTATGATGAGTCAGGTGCCAACTCAACATCCTCATAGTAAATTACATGCATTGGATCAGAAATGTACCTCTAGATATGAGGCACATAGAAAATAATATGAATACCTTGATAGCAAGGAGGAAGGTCCATATGTTATTCCACTATACAAATCAACTTGGTGATCTCAAAGGGTATTTTATAATACGACACATAGTTCTCTTTGTAGAGACCCTGACCCTGTTACATAGAGTCAGTATCTTACTTTATTACATTGGAATACCATACAAGGAATCATATCCTAAAGGACCAAATAGTTTTGTAGTCTTGGTAAACTAGATACATACATGATTCCTAAATTAAACTTGAAAATAAAAATTACAACATAATTTTTTCTAGAATATAATTATTCCCACTAGAATATATTTTATTATCAATCATATAACAATTAATTGATTTTTTTTAAGGAAACAAAATAAGGGTGAGCTCAAATGCTCAGTAAGGGTTAAGTCTAGAGGAAGTTATCATGAATCAATGAGAATAAAAAATATGAGAAGTTATATAACTAAACATGCATTCCATTTAAATAACGTGGCTATCATTAATATATAACTTATAGTCAATATGGTAAGGTAAATAATTGAAAACAAATTCCATTTAATAAATAAACTAATAATGAAATGAATCCATATATAATATCATTGTGAAAATATCATGGAAAATAATAACAAAAATCATAATGAAGTAAATTATTAATCATTATATGTAATGTTCTCAGAAACATGATACCTCTACTATTAAAACCTTTCACAAGAAATCTTAAATTATAGGTAGTGTTATATTTAATACTAATTTAATCATTTACCTCACGATACTATCGATGCATCAAGGGGTTATATAATTACTGGCCCCACTTTTCCCTGTATTTCTAAATCATTCCTCGTATATCAAATAGTTGATTTAATTCACAAACAATGTGCCTCATCATCAAATATCCTTATTGAGTAAAGAATATATATTTATCAATATTTCCCTAGATAAACAAATAACTTACAATGTATAAAAACGTATGTATAAATGAAATATGGTTTAATAAATAAAAATATCCATGATAAATAATATGGATATTTTGGGTAAATTTAAGGTCCAATAATCATAGGAAAGTGAATATTTCAAGGGAAAGTTAATTACTACAAAAACAAATCAAGAAATTGAATGTTAATACTATCTTTGGTCAAAATCATCGTAAACCATCCATATTAAGAATAATGAGGGTATCAATACAACATATCTCTAATGGAGTATAAATAAAATAAACGGATGTTTTTATTTATAAATATAAATGCTATAAAAATATCATTAAAAACTTTCTTGAGGAAAATACCCTTTGCATATTGATAATATATATATTTTAACTAAAAGTTCATAAGATATTTAAAAAATAATTTTCATTGAAAACAACATTTAAATATATAGAAGAAGCTTTAAAACATTGTGTGTTCATTATGTTAGAAAATTTTGTACAAGTTGTACACATCAAAACAATTATTCCTTTCACATTTTTAGAAAAATAAAAATGGACCTTATTTGGAAAATAACATGAATATTCGTTTAAAAAATTGTAAAAAGTAAAATAGGTAAAAATTTCTTTAATAAATCATTTGTAAAAGGTTTTAAAACATTTTTGAAAACATTTTTAAAAAACATGTATTTTGAGGAAAAGGAAATTTCAAACAAAGATGGAAATAACGTTGTATTTTCTTAATCATTTTAAGTAATAAGGAGTATAAAAATGGTAATATTAATTTAAAAAGATAATTAATAACCAGAGTAGAATAAAATTAAAGGTTTTATTAAACAATGATCAAATAATATCCTTCAATGGAAATTTAATTATAAACTATCCCAATTAAAATGATATTGAGAAATAAACCCCTATAAAGATCATAATACTGAAGTTAGAAATAACCAATGAATAGATTATGTGTATATGATTTATATGAACATAAAATAAGTATATTTATAACATGATTTATTCAAAATTTACTACATACATAATCATATAATATCAAATATTATGAAGAAGTAATATAACCCAATGAAGAGAAATTGAGTTATAAAATTCATTTGTACTTGTTAATTTTAAAGTCAAATTACCTTGGATGAAATAATTATAATAGGAATTTAAAATACCATGAATAATGAATTATTCCTGATATTATATATAAAAGGGTTATTATATACACCATATAAAATAAGTTTGGTGCTTAACCTTATAATATGCCTCAATGAAGGGGTATTGAGAAGAATTCCCTTACCTTGACTCTGACTCATCACGTACATTATTTATATTCATGAATAATAAACTTATTTTGATTATTTAATTACTAAATAACCCTTTTAATGTTTATTATTACTTTTTTTTAACTTATTACCATGTTATATACAATTACTCAGTCGATTAAGTTTACGTCGGGTGTTTCGATGATATTTGGCTTATGTGTCAAAAATGAATTCGGTAGGTTGACTATTGGTCTAAGAGGTCATTATTTAAAAAAAAATGAATAATAATCCTGAAATAATTTTCATATTTATAAATAGACTTTCCTTTTAATTCTGATCATAAATTATGTTTTTTATAAATGATGTATCTTATGATCATGGAGATGGTGGTTCGTAAATTTGCATGACTAACGTTTCCATTTTTCAATGATAATTATTGAAATTTGGTGAGTAATATTTTATCATTATAGAATGATAATAATAGAATAATTAAAATATTATTTATTTAAATATACAAATATATACGATACATGTGTTGTGGTGATGAAAAGAGAGTCAAGTCGCTTTGTGAAGGCAGTAGTCCATAGGTACATGAACGAAATTATCATCTTTAAGTGATTGAAAATGGAAGAAATAAATTGATATATAATCTTTTAATAATTATATATATATAATTAATATAAAAATTATTTCATTTATATAACATATATTCCTTAAAATTTTCCTTATTTCCTCTAATGTAAAGCATTAATGAAAAATGAATCAAATCGTTTCGCTAGACATTAATCTGTTATACACAAGAACAAAATTATAGTATCCAATAAAGAATAGAAATTAAAAATTTTATATATGAAATAATGAATAAAAATGTGTACTTATGTTATAAATATCATATATATACTTTAGATCCATCATCATACCCATCTTCTAGAGGTGTTAATGGAAAACGTGTCGCATATGTTCACGAGATGGTAGTCCACTATACACATGACTGACATTATTATTTATCATCTGTGGGAATCAGAGATGGATATAGCTCATACTATTAATATAATAACATATAAGTATGTTGGAGATACTAATTTTATTATATAATCATAAATTAACAATATTTTAAGTACTTGTAAGAATATATAAAATAAACACGCATAGTTCGGAATTTTACCTCTTCTTGGACAACCTCTTTAAGATTATACCTAAAGTATTCATAGATTGAATTTATGACCCAAAAAAGGCTTATAGGATGAGATTATGTAATTTGGGAATTTATTTTATCAGTTATTGGTTTAACCAAATGTTTTTTAAGGTCTTAATAAGAGAGGATAAGGTTGACCATTTATAAGCGAGGTGAGTGTCACACTTGTAGTTTTAAATAAGAAAAATGTGTAACCACATTTTCTACATGGAAAAAGGGTAAAAATAGAATATTATATATTATTATACATTATAAGGTCTAAATATTACTATAAATTATATTTTAGACATTTTTAGGTCATTTTAACACTTATCTTATTATTTTAATCCCCTGATAAACCCATTTTTTATTAACCAAGGTAATTTATTTTTATTATTTTCACTATTCATTTTGGTAAAACATTATGTTGAATGTATTAGATAGTATAAATTATTCTGATTCAAAATATGGAATCCATTTTTTCAAATTCAACTAATAGAAGTGTTGGAATCCAATTTAAAATTATACCCATAAACACAATGAAAAAGCGGGTTTTCAATGAGAAAATTTTCATAAGTATGGATGGTTTTAATATAAAAATTAAATATTAAATTGATTAAAATGACTAAAATTAGTTAATTTGAAATATATTCGAACTATTTTTATTTTTACACTAATTTAAAATTTAATTTAACCTTTTAAATTATTTAAATGAAAATGCACTTTTCAATACAAAGCAGTATTTTGCACTATTCATCGAAAACTAAAACTTTTCAAACAAATCCCAAAAATTAACCCTAACATAAATTTAATATGATTAATTCATAAAATAATTTCATTTTATCATATAAATTTTCTAAAATTAGTAAAATTTTATTTAAAATTATGTGTGCAAAGCCTGACTAAACAATCTTTTAAAAAAAATTCAGTTTTTTGAAAAACATTTTATTTTATTTCAAATTGTTATTATTTTATATATAAACTATATATAACTAATAAATTTTTTTATATTTTTAAAATAAATAATTTTCATATTTATTTATCACCATCCACACCCACCAACTAAATGTCTAGGTTATAATGGTATACTACAGTACAGTTCATTTGGACTCAAGATTGCGTGTTCCACAAGCTATCGAAGAGGTTAAATTTAATGAAATATTTTTCATGGGTTATTTAATATCATTATTTCATATTTCATGTTATTTTGAATAGAATTTTGTTATTTTATAATTTTGTGGTGTTACATTCTCCCCTTCTTAAATAAATTGCAACCTCACAATTTGATCTTGCACTCAAAAATCAAAGGGTTTGATATTTGAAAATTCCCTAGTTGAAAACCCACATGGTAAGTAGGGTTAATAAAACATCTTATTAGTAAGATAGAAAGGTAAATACAAAGTTAATATAAAATAACACATGAATATGTTTCTAATTAGGAGAACATTGTTGGAAAGTGAAGATATGGACGTGGAAGAAAAAAATAAATAATTATAAAGAATGATATAGGTCATTGCTCATAAGAAAGTGAATGATAAATGGAAAGATAAGGACCTCAAATTCATAAATTGTTTATTATTTAAAATATCATTTGATTCATTGTATATTATTGTAATAGTATAACATTTTTGTTTCAAGATCATTTTCCTAAAGTTGAGAAATAATTTTACTATTTATTAATATAATGAAATATACTTAAAAGATATGTTTTTATTTTATAATCATGATTTCAAACATTTTTTATGCTTCAAAAAATTTTCAATTCATTACTTACTCCAAAAATTAATATACAAAAATGATTCATTTATTACTGAATCCACAAAATTATCTTTTAGAAGATCGTATGATCCATAAAAGAGTGACAATTATTTCTATTTGTCTCTAACTATTTTCAAAAACAATTTGGTTTTCAGAAGTTAACCAATATAATAAATTAATCTCAAAACATAAACAGTAAAATCACTGGTTAAACAGTAATATTTATTCATCAAATCATTTAAATAAAAATAATAACACGGTAGCATCCTGCCCTGGATGCCACTCAAATGTGCCTCAAGAAGGTGGTCCATACGACCTCAAGTGTGCCTCTCTGAATGATAGAGGATACTGAATAATATTGAGGGCATTGGGTAAGTTTTTGTGAAGACTATGACCTCATTTATCTAAGTAATGAATATAAATATATAATAGTGAGTATCAGAAGATACAGTTATACCCAATACATAGCAGTGGAAATGGAATAATTAATCATGCAAGAGAGATAAACGATAACCAGAAGATGAATAATAAAAAATATATGATGATGATCATTTCATGTTGATGTAACTATAAAAAAATTACAATTCGGGGTCAGGGATACAAGCATATACAAAATGCTGACAAAAATACAAAAAGTCAAAAAACTGTTAAGACTAGTATCTCAAGCAGAGGCTTGATCCTCTACTCCCAAACTTCATCCAGGAAATTTAAATCAATAATTGGAAGTTATATAATTCTATTTTTCAATACCTGTGACCATAAAGTCTACTCAGGTACCAGAGGTACTCTATAAGGGTGTGATATGAAATCTTAGTAGGTTGGCACCCATAGTGTCTTTGCCATTCCATAACGTGCATTATAAATAGATCAGTGTTCCCTAGTGATTAAATGAAATAAAAAATCATTATACTAGGTTCTAATTATAGAACCACCCCATTACCTACTTCAACCTATGTTAGTAAGTCTGGCCGAAGGAACCTACAATGGTAAAGTGAGATATACAATGTTCTAGGAGGTGGACTATCCCAAAGCTTGTGCTTGGTATTGAAGGACATATCCCTAAGTATTTAATACCAAGGGATCAACTACCATTTTTAAAAATTTCATTTTAATTTTTCTTAAATTTGAAAAAACAAATTATAAATTATTGTGAGACACCCTTAGCCTTCCCTTGATAATCCTGTGATACTTTCCAATTATCGCTCAAGGGGATCATTATAAGTATAATGCTAAGGATTCTGTCCAAAGTGACCCATGTATGAAGTCCCATGTGTCACTCTAGCATGGTGTAAAAATATTTAGAGTCAAAAACCCTCTGAGTCCATACCTAGTATCTCACATAAGGGCCCAAGTCTTGTTTGTGGCATGGTACAACCAACTATGTCATCAAGCCTATCTAAGAGGTATCCCCTAGTGAACTAGTATCACTCATCTGGATGTAAAAAGAGAAAATTCATGGTAATCCCATCTCAGGTATAGAATATGTCCCCCTCATCATGTTTATAAACATTAAAAATTTACATATGAAGTACTAAGAGTTTGTATAATTTGTCCTTAAGTTGGAACCGATTTTTTCACCCTTAAATTGATGATGAAATCATCAAACAGGAATTTCATTTATAAAAATTCCAATTACATGGCCATTACATGTTTAATTCAAGAATTTATATGGTGATAAGTGAAAAGGATAAGTCAGTTCATTGAGTGTATGCTCTATGGAATAGGGTATTAGGTAAACCACCTAACCTCACGGTAATAAAAATTATTCAATTCAATTAATCAACTCAAGGTATTAATTAAAAAGAAAACCCCACAATGGTAATTAAACAAGATAAGACACAAAAGAAAATTCTACCTTAAAGTTATGTACCACCCAAACGGAAGTCATGAGTCATAGATATCAACCCATAGGGTTGATTCTACCCATGATTAGGTCATCAAAAGCATGGTAAGAAGTATAATTTATTTAAATTAAAAAAATGGGAAAATCCGGAAGGGTTCGGATCATGACACAAGTTATGGATCGCAATGAAGCTATGATAAAAGGACTATTCCACCTACCTTAGACTCATAGTGCATCCCTCATCCAGCCTCAGTCTTCGATTCGATCTAGGTTGGAAGAAATCGACAAAACCATCAAATGCCCTGAAAATTGGAGAAATAATCTTTTTCTAAAATAGCACAACATATGGAGGAATAAACTTGAAATAGATTATAGAGGATTTAAGGGATTACCATTATGGATATGATGATTCTGACAGTCAAAAAATTAAATCTTTTATAGATGAGGGAGATCAAAAACTATGAATATGGGAGGAGAGGCTTCATACACAAGAGAGGAGGGGGAATGTTGGATAAAAATAGTGGAGGAAGAGTGAAAATAAATATAATATTTTACATCATTTAAGAGGTTAAAAGGGTGATATTAACCAAAAATTTCATTGTACATGGTTTGGAAACACGATTTTCAAACTGTGTGCCAACCATGCGCCATTCACTTCTACTAAGGGGAACATCGCACGGTTAGGTGCACAATTTACCTAACTATGTAAGAGTCATGTAAAAAAACAATGTACAAAATTATAGATGGGTTTCACTATTATATTTCATGGGTCACACACTTATAGACAAACTGTGTGGCCTACCGATGCCCACTTTTTGCAATTTCATTGTTTAAGACTAACCATGTGGGATGGGATGCACAATTTTCTCTAATAGTGAAGCCTAGTACTTTCTTCCACTTTGGATCTCTGGGTTTCGAATGATCCTTGGACACACCCATGACCTACCTTATATATTTAGGCATCAATATTAGGGTCTTTTAAATAAATTAAAACAAAAAATTAGTGGTTTATACCTTTTAGAAAATTTGGGATGTTACAACCCCCCCCCTTCCTTAAGACAACTCATCCCAAAGTTTCCCTTTTGAAGGTGGTAGAATATCATCTGAGAAAAGCTCCATCCACTAAGCATGTACATCATCCTCCTGCTCCTATGTCTCATCACACACACGTATGTGTTTCCATAGCACCCAGACCAGAGGAACTGTCCTTCCTCAAAGAACATTCATGCTTCAATCAATGATATATATTAGATTCTCTTTTAAGAATGCATCTTCTTCCATATCAATATCCTCAGGTTTGAACGAATGATGTGGGTCATGGTAATAATTTTAAAGATGAGATACATGGAAGATGTCGTGCATCGTATGGTACCTCTAAATAAACTGCAACTATTAGGCTACCAAACCCAATCTCTCTACTCTCTCAAAAATCTCGACGTACTATGGAGATAACTTTCACTATCTCCTAATTTATCTCTGGCCCAATCTAGTCGATACACATAAAAAGAACGAATGTCCAACCTCAAACTCAAGAGGTCTATGGTAATTATCTCTATAAGACTTATTCCTAGAATGGGTTGTAGCCATACACTTTTTAATCATATGAACTTGATCTGAAGTCTCCTTAATAAGATGAGAACCCAATAGAGCTACCTCACCTGTCTCTAGCTATAAAAAAGTTTGAACATGATAGTCTACTATATAGATCCTCATATGAATCCATCTGACTCATTTCCTATAATATTTTTTTGAATTAAAACTCAACCATAGGAATATTATTTTTCCAGGAAACTCCAAAATAAAGGATATTGGCTGGTAGCATATCCTCTAACACCCATATCATCTTCTCAGACATTACTTCGGTCTAGGGCTAATATAAATTACATAAGAGAATATATGAACCCAGTTCCTTTTGAAACCCTTTCCAAAATCATGATATAAAATGAAAATCTTGGTCCGATATGATAGAACGGGGTACACCATGAAGTATCAATATATCCCAGATTTATAGACTTCATAACTCATCAATATATAAGGTTTCTCAGAATGGTATTAAGTGCACAACCCTGGTTAGCCTGTTGAAGATCACCCATATAACATCGCTACCTCGAGGAGATATCCACAAGTCTATCACGAAATCCATGATGATATCATTCAATTTTCAATCAGGAATGTGGATAGGCTATAGAAGTCCAGTGGGTCACTGGTTCTCTTCCTTCACCTGCTGAAAGACGGAGCACCGAGTAATGAAACCTACTATCTACCTCTTCATACCTAGCCACTAATACTGATGTTGAATACCTCTATACATCTTTGTGAGACCAGGGTGAACTACCCAAATAGAGGCATGTGATTCCCTCATCAGCTCAACCTATATATCTAAAGGTACCCATACATAGCCACATAAGAGTAAGGAATCACTACCATCAACAACAAAACCAGGTGGTTGGTTCTCTCCTATGATGCTCTCCCTTAAAACGAGGCCTTCAAAATTAGACAATTTTTTTATCTGAACCAATTCTATATGGGTGGAGGTCACTACTAGAGCTACTAAAATCGATTGACCATGCTACTCCTAGACCTAAAAATACATTTCAAAAAATAGAATCATGAAACACCACTCACTACTATCCTCCCTAATGGTTTGTTTCTGATTCTTCCTTCTCAAAGTATCATTTATGGAATTTCTTTTTCCGGGTGTGTAAGAAAGCTCAAAATCAAATGATTATAGGTATTCTTCCCACCTACACTAAATCAGATTTATGTATCACTGAGTAGAAATGTATTTGAATCTTTTATGGTATGTGTAAATAATAAAATGCTCACCCAAGATGTAGTTCCACCTATAGCACAAAACAAGAAACATGACTTCTAGATCGAGTTTGTGCATATGATTGTTCTGGTCATGAGGCCTCAGCTAGCAAGACCCGTACACTATGACTCAATCGCATTAAATCAGAACTGCACCCAGAATGATATATGAAACATAAAAATAGACTTTATAACTTCTTTCTAGCTCTAGAATAATTAGTATTGGTGTTGACATGAGTCTCCCCATTGACTCCTGAAAGTTTTTCACATAGGCTTCAGTCCAGTAAAATTTCACACCCTTCTTATTCAATCTTGTAATAGGTGCTTCTAGGTGTGGGAAATCCTGGATAAAATTCCTGTAATATCTATCCAAAACCTAAAACTCTATATATTTTGAACACATTCTTGGGATTCTCCCAGTAATCCACGAAGATCACCTTCTATGGGTCAACCAATATTCCTACCTCAGATATGATATGACCTATAAAGTGAACATTGTTGATCCAAAAGTGGAATTTACTGAGCTTCACATATATTTGGTTCTCTCTTAGTGAACCCTTCACAATCTCAATATGGTTGGCATGGTAATGTCTGGTGCACAAATACACTAATATTATAACTATTAAGACTACCACAAAGGAATCAAGGTATGGGTGGCTGATCTGATTCATCAAATCCATGAAGATTTCTAGTTCATTCATCAGATCTCATGGAATAACCATAAACTCAAATGGATTGTACCTTCTTCGAATCATTATATGTGGTATTTTTGATTACCTCACTCACACATGATGTTATCCCAACATCAAATCGATCTTGAAGAAAATGGTTTCTCCTTGAAGTTGGTCTAAGAGGTCATCAATGTGAGGAAGTGGATACTTATTTTTCACCACAAGATGATTCATTTAGTGGTAATCTATCTACAATATAAGGGTACCATACACCTTCTTGGAAAAAATGTATTATAGAACCCCATGGAGATGTGTTGGGTTTGATAAAACCCTTAGCCTCTAAGTCTTAATGATACTTATTGAGTTCATGTAGCTCTGTAGGTTCCATCCTATACAGAGGTATGTAAATAGGTTCCACACCTAGAACAAGCTCGATTTTGAACTTAATATCTCTCTCAAAAGGTTGGATAGATAAATCATTGAGTAAAATGTCCCTTAAGTGATCCACTATAGGAGGGAATTCTATAGGCAGTAAGCCCTTCTCACTTGTGAAGAGACTGGCTGTATGGAAAGTCATTCCTCCCATCCCAGTATGCTTGAGTCTAGATCAACTGGCTTGGAAATCCCACATGACCTTATGGATATATGTACCTCCCTTAGGTGATATGAATTACACCTAGTGACGATAGTAATCCACTGGGGCTCGATAAACCACAAGCTAGTCCATACCGAGAATAACATCCAAGCAATTCATCTCAAGGATGAATAAACTCCATAGATAATAGTACCCACCTATTTCAAGGGGGAACTCCTTGCACTGAAATATACCCTCTTCTAGAAGTCATGATGGCATGTTAAGGGTTATAACACCACTAGAGTATTCTATCACTAGTACCAATATTCCCATAGTCACAAAAAATAGAAAAGAGTGTGATGTACCTATTTCAAAAAGGGATGAAACTAAAGTAGATGCTACTAGAATATTAACTCTAAATGTAGATGGCTCTAGAACCTACTCCTCTAGTATAGGATGTACTGCATAGATATAGTATGAACCATGACCCGGATATTTTGTTTGGCCATCCTAAGTAGGTCCACTCCATTGATGATGAAACATTGAAGCCCGACTTCCTTAGCCATGACCACATTCTCAGCCCTAATGGACTATAGAAAACCAACTTCCTTCCTGATGGGGTGTCACTAACCTTGCACTTGAAAGTGGTTCCAGAAAAAAAAAACCCCATTCATTTGGTAATGGAGGAAAAGATATGTGGAAATTCTAGAGGTGACCATTCTTTCCACAATCCCGGCACTCAGTCAAGTTCCTTGTATATAGGGTCTCTTATGGCATGGCCTGCTGTACTGGTGAAACACTACATTGTTGAAAATGAATGCCATATGCCCGGTACTTCCTATGTGTGTACCCTCAAATCATTACTTCTTTCCACTAGAAAAACCACTACTCTTCCTAGAAGCTGAACTGTCCTATTTCACGTCACCTAACTCCCTAAGGTTTTTCTCACTGATAAGGGCCTAGTTCACTATCTATGAAATAGTGTTCAGTGGAAATAATTTCACCTATGATCATATAGAGTAATAAATCCCATACTAAAATTTCCTCGCAGTGTTCATCTCATCACCAGTCAAGGTTAGAATGAAACTCTGTAATTTAGTGAAGTAAATTGAATATTCCATCACCAACATGTCACCTTACCCAAGGTGCAAAAATTCCTAAACATAATCAGTTCTTAGGACATGAGGGAATAAATACTTGGAGAAGGATATCTGGAAGTCTTCCTAGACCATATTCTGGTGTCGACCAGCTTAAGTCAAAACTTTCCACCAATGATTTGAGGAATCACATAACAGATAGGTCGGGAGCTCAACCATCCACTCTAGAGGAATCCTAATATGCCTAAAGATGGATACTAGATCCTCCAACTAGGACTCAAAATCATAAATCCTATCATGTCTTGATAATGTGGTAGGATGAAACTGTTGGAACTCATGGGTCAGCTTCTCCATAGAGGGGGCTAGTCGTGGAGCACCCTGTACTATTTTCATAACGAAAATGAATCTATCACAAAACTAGTGATTGAAACCCAGTGGATGATCTGGAGGACGTTTATCAAGTGTAACTGCATGAGGTATCATGGGTTTATCAGATCCAACCACCTCCATGGAATATTCATCATCACTTTCATGGCATACAACATGAGTTCACCACGATGTCGTAGCTCTATAATTATCAAGTGCATGCCTCATACAGAATTTATAAAAGATAAGGAAATCTATAAATAATGATATATATGAGTCGCAACTACTCCAAAAACACACCCCTTTTCCTGCTCTTGGAGACATGTCTAGGTGCTAAGAACAAGCAATATAAAGATCAAGGGAGACACAACCTATATCCCACAACTAAGGTCGGGTCAGGATAAGGTCTCGCATTTGGTAACCATTTGATTTTAAAGGATCAAATAAATTTTATTTCTTTCAGGTTATTCATTATTTAATTGATTGTTGGAATCATGATCAATTTAATTATGTCTCCAATTCCAATTCATAATGGACCATACACATTATAAATTAAAATTGGTGCATCAACTAACTATAACTTGGACCTTATACTAGACAACGGTTTAGAAGGCCAAAATTTTGGTTTAATCAGACAAGCTAATAATGGAACTCACCAGTCAAACCAACTAATGTGGCACTATTAGTCAATTGACCCAATTATGTCATCATTGAAAAAAAATCACACCATAAGGCATAACTAACAAGGAACATACAATAATCACATGAAAAATAAGAAACTTCTTGAAGAAAGTATATATGACATGGCATAATGCATGGAATTTTAATTCCTAACATGATTAGTATGATGAATGATTTTAATACACCCTCATATCATTAGGATATGGATAAAAAATACATTAGAATAATATCAACATCATTAACAACACACAAAAAGTGAGTCATCCTATGGTGAAATCGAGTGAAATGATAACAATTAAAAGAAATAACTGTATTTACCCAACCTAGAAAATTCAATTTTCCTATATACATGGGGTAGCTATGCCCAGGAAGAACCTCATAACCAAATATGGTTGTATTAATATCCTACCTAAACTTAAACAGAAATAAAAAAATTAAAATAAGGCTCTAATACCAATTTGTAGCATCCCACCCTGAATTCCACTTGAAAGTGCCCTGAGATGGTGGGCCACAAGACCTCAAACATGCCTCCCCGAATTCCAAAGGCTTCCGATTAGCAGTGAGGGTATTGTGTAAGTCCATGGGAAGACTATGCCCTCATTGGTCAGAATATAGTACAATAATATATAATAGGGAAAATTAGTAGAAGCAATCATACCCAATACATAGTAGCAGAATCATAATAAGTAATCATGAAATAGAGATAAACGATAAGAAAAAGTTGAATAGTCAAAAGATACAATATAAAGATGATCATGTCATGGTTATGTAACTATAAAAAAATTACCAATAAGGGGCAGGGTATACAAGCATATACAACATGATAACAAAAATACAAAAAGACAAAACCTACTAAAACTAACATCTTTAGCATAGGTGTGGTCCTATGCTCCCAAACTTCATCCTAGCAATGTAAATCAATAATTAGAAGTAAACTGCTTCCCTTTTTCAATACCTAAAACCATAAATTCTAATTGGGTACTAAAGGTTCCTAAGTAGGGTGTGAGATACAATCCTAGTAGGCTGACACCAATGGTGTCTAGGCCATTCCATAACGTACATTATAAATAGAATAGTGTTTCATCATGATTAAATGAAATAAAAAAAATCCTTGGACTGGGTTCCACTTAGAGACCTTCTCAATTATCTTCTTTGACCTAAGCCAGCAAGTCTGAGTGAAGGAACCTACAATTTGAAAGTGAGATATACAAGTTATCAGGTGGTGGACTATCTTTATGCTGGTTCTTGGGATTGAAGGACAAGTCTGAAAGTCCTTAATGCCAATGGATAAATTCTAATTTCGAACACATTCATTTAATTTTTTCTTTAATTTGAAAACAACTTTATAAAGTTTGGATAGACACTTTTAGCTCACCCGTGAAAATATTTAGAGACTTTCCAAGTATCACTTGAGTGGATTAGTATAATTCCAATGCTAGGTAGTCCACCTAAGGTAACGCAATTATGAAATCCCATGTGTCACTCTTTCATGGTGTTAAAATAGTCAGGGTCAAACAGACCTTTGAGTCCATACCTAGTATCAAACATAGGGGCTCGAGTCTTGCTTGTGGCATGGTACAACCAATAATTTAGTTGATCTAATCCAAGGTTTAACCCCTATGGTGCTGGTATCACTCATCTAGAGGTAAACGTAAACAAATCATGGTGATATTGTCTCAAGAATAGCTGATGTCACCCATTGTGTGGTTACAAACCTACAAAATTTAAATAAAAAGGAATGAGATTCTGTTTAAGGGGTCTTTAAGGTAGAACCCTTTTTTTCACCCTCATCTCTAAGAAGAAAGAATTAAACAGTAACTTCATTTATAAAAATTCCAATTGGACGGCCATTAAAATTTTAATTCAAGAATTTTTATAGTGATAAGATTAAAGGATGAATCTTTTCACTGAGTGCATGATCTATGGAATAAGGCATGAGGTACGCCATCTAACCTCATGATAAAAACAAATTATTCAATTAAATTAATCAACTCAAGGTATTCATTGTAATGAATAACCCTCCAGGGTAATTAAACAAGCTGAGACATAAAGGTAATTAATCTTTAAAGGTATAGAACTCCCAAATAGAAAGAATAGGTCATAGAAATAAACCCATGGGGTTGATTATCCCCATACTCGGGTCATTAATGGAATGGTAAGGTATTAAATTTAATTTAATTGAAAATTTTAAGTTGAAGCTGGAAGGTTATAGCTTGTTTCACAATGACACAATTTGTGGAATGCAATGAAATGATGGGAAAATCCTAGGCCGCCTACTTTAGCCTTGTAGATCTTCCCTCGTCCATCCTCGGCATTTGATTTGATCTAGGATGAAAGAAATAAATGAAATCATAAAATGCCCTAAAAATGAGGGAAATGATCTTACACTAAGCACAATAGATGGAGGAAGAACCTTGAAATATATTAGAGATGATTGAAGGGATTATCATTACATATCTGATACTTTCAGAAATGAGTGAATTGAAGCTCATATAGTTGAGGGATCTTAAAACCTATGAATAAGGGAGGAGAGGATTCATGCACATGAGAGGAGGGAGACTACTAGAGGAAAGATAGGGGAGGAAGATAGAAAATAAATAAAATCATTTAAATCATTTAATAGAGGAAAAGGTGATTTTACGAATGAATTACACTGTGCACAGTTTGGTCGCATGGTTTCCAAACCATGTGTCAACATTGAGACATTCACTTATACTAAGTTCCACATCACATGGTTAGGCACACATTTTACCTAACCATGCACAAATAGTGCGAAAACTCATTGTCAAAAATCACAGATGGGTTGCACAACCGTGCACCTTGGGTCGCACAATTACAGACAAACTGTGCAGCCTACAGGTGCCCATTGTCTACAGATACATGGTTTCAGACTAACCATGAAGTTTGGGCTATATGATTTTCTTTAACTATACATCCTAGCATTTTCTTCCCACATTGGGGATATGGGCTTCGAATGAGCCTCAAACACACCCATGAACTCCCTTATTTGTTTAGGAATCAATATTAGGGTCATTTAAAGAAAGTGGATCAAAAAATTAATAGTTCATACCTTTGAGAAAATATGAGATATTACAAACATATTAACCAGGACATCACATAGGATAGTGGTAGGCCCTAAAACCATATCATCCTTTGGTTGTGAGTTCAATCCCTACATCCTTCTCTAGATAAAATGAGTTTTCCTTTTCTAAAACTATATTAATATAATTTTTGTAACATTCCCATATTGTGATGACCCGTAATTACTAAAACATAAAAGATAAGATAAACCATAAAGTTTACCAATTACCATATTCAAAAGTCTAAAATGTAAAGTCGTTATTCCTCAAATAAATTTTTCATATACTAAACAAATTTCTTGTATTCCCATAAATGTTTTCCAAAAATATTCATGATCATGTTATATTAATAACATACAAATTTTAAAAAGAGGTGTTTTAGAATTTGAATTTATGATCAACCATAAACTCATAAACCCATGATGGTATCTATAACTCTTAATTTAATTAATATATATGTGATTCTAAAATCTAACACAATCCTCATATGTTTCATGATTCTTATAACCAAAATACCATTGGTAAAAATACTTATACAATTTATTTATTGATTCTTGATATAAAAATAATTTAACCATTTTATTTTAAAATAGTTCTTTCCTTAATATTGAGGTTAAACTTTAGAAGAGGGCATTGAATCAGGGAATTCCTAGGTTCTCCACATTTAAGGCACCAAACAATAAATGGATACTTATGATGAGATTTATTTTCTTCCATCATACTTTCATTTTTCCTTATAAATTCATTTTTAATACCCTAATTTTCTACACATAAACATTTTCCTCTTACATTAAGACACTTTCTTGGGCTTCAATTTCTACATTTATCACATGATAAAAATCAAACCTTCTTTCCTGCATGGTCTCCACCACTCAAGATCTTATGAAACTACATCCTTATCTTATTTGCTGAGTCTAAGAGTTTCTTAAGATATAGGTCGTTAATAATATTTTGGGATAAATGATTAAGCATAATCATAATATCATTCACTCTATTCATCATCCCATTTGGTTTCTCATAGTCTTCCCATTGTCCAATATGTTCAATTTTAACATGATTTCTTCAGGTTTCAACCATTGACTAAATAAAGAAAGCATATTGTGATCAGCAATAATTGTAGTGGGAAAACCATATAATCATTTATAGAATGTTTAAATCATGACACTTTTTTTAATCTAAGATACCTTATTTTTTACCTAAGAAATTCAATGACATCATTTATTATAATCCTTAATTATGGTTTGTAAATAAAATGTTAATTATACTAAGAATATTCCCTGGGATTGTCAAACTAGGTGTGTTGTAAGGATAATTTTCATACACCAGGTGAAGATTGGGTTAGTACCAATGTGCCCATTTTGGTGTTATTTCCCCAATATACATCTCTTTCAGAGCCATGTCCACTTGTAGTATCTAGAAAGGTATTAATTTTTAGGAAAAATCAAATAATATATTCCTTAACAAAACATTAGGATGTTTAACAATACTTATCATCAAAATCATATCATAGGGTTATGATACCTAATATATATTTTTCTAAATCTAGTTCACAAGGTTTATACTAACCTTCCATTGATTCCAACATTAGCGAACCCACCCCCAGTAGTATGAGATGGTGTCTTAATTTATTAAATTATCATAAGATACAAGGGATTTCATCTGAAAGGTCTGAAAAGTTTACTCGTCTTACTAAACTAGATACATACATGATTCCCAAATTACATTTGAAAATGAAAATTAAAAAATATTTTTTTCCTAGGATAGAATTATTCCCTCTAGCATATTCTTTCATATCAATCCTAGTACATTTCATGGATTCCTAGGAAAGTAATAAAAATAAGGGTGAGCTAAAATGCTCAGTGAGTATTAAGTATAGTAGTATCTATCATAAATAAATGAGTATAATCAATTTGGAAAAGTAAATAACTTATCCCACATAGAATTTAAATAACTTGATAATTATGAATAGATAATCCATAATCAATATGGAAAGGTAAATAACTAAAAACGCATCAATTTGATCAATAAACCGAGAATGAAATGCATCTAAGGATAATATCATTGAGAAAATATCATGGATAATTATAACTTAATTCTTAATGAAGTAAATTCTTAATCATTGGATTTCATGTTATTAGTAACATGATACCTCTACTTTGAAGACCTTTCACATAATAGTTTAAACTACAGGTAGAAAATTATTTAATCTCAACTTACTAATTCATGGCATGAGACTACCGATTCATTGAGGGGCTATATAATTTTGGTCCCCATCCATTACTACCTATACAAATCATTACTCATATATTAAATAATCTATTTAATTCATAAAAAAATGTGTTTTATCATCAAATATCCATATTGAGTAAAAAATATATATTTTTCAATATTTCTACAGATAAACACCTAACATTAAATGTAGAACACCATATACAGAAATGAAATCTGGTTTAAGAAATAAATATTTCCATGATAAATAATATAGATATTTAGGGTAAATTTAATGTATAATGGTAATATGAAAGTGAATATTTTAAAGGAAAGTTAATGAATATAAAAATGAAAAAATAAAGTGAATTTCAATAATTACTTTGGTCAAAATGATCATAAACAATCCATAGTAAGAATAAAAATGGTGTAAATTTAACATATCCCCAGTGGATGATAAGTTAAAAAAGCGGTTGTTTTAATTGACTAATATAAATCCATAAAAATATCCTTAAAACATTATTTATGAAAGTATACTTTTCACTTTGAAAATATTTTTTTAACTAAAATTTCACTAGATAATTTGAAAATATTTTTCTTTAAAAATAATATTTGAAACTTATAAATGAATGCCTAAAACATTTATTGGTCATGATGATAACAAATTTGGTACATAATATACATGTTAAAACAAATATTCCTCTTACATTTATAGTAAAATCCAAATGCCACTTGTTTTGAAAATAACATGAAGATTAATTTGAAATTTTTTTAAAAAAGTAAAAAATGGTAAAATTTTATTAAATAAATAAATTGGAAAAGGGTTTAAAAAGTTTTTAAAATATTTGTTTCAAACATGGATTTTGATAAAAAAGGGTTTTCAACTAAAGAGAGAAATAAAGTTTGGTTCTCTTAAAAATGTTATCTCAATCATTTTAAGAGCTATAGAGTAAGAAAATAGTATTATTACTTGAATAAAATCAGGAATAAAAATATAATAGGAAAATTAAAGGGTTTTTTAATGAATGGTCAAATAATATCCTTTAATGTAAATTCAAGTATAAATAATCACGATTAAAATGAGATTGTGAAATAAACCCTTGAAAAGATCAAAATGTTGATGTGATAATTAACTAAATAATCAATTGTGTTTATTAAATGTAAATCCACATAAAAACATTTATATACAATATAATGTAGTAAAAATTCAATATGAAAATAATCATATAATATCAAAGACAATGAATAAGTAATATAACCCAATAAAAATAATTTGAGTTATGAATTTCATTACCACTTGATAATTTTAATGTCAATTCCCCTTGGGTATTATATACACTATATAAAATAAATTAGGTTTATAACATTAAAATATACCTCAATGAAGGTAAATTGAGACTAATTCTCTTACATTGAGTCTGAATAATCACGTATGTTCTTTATTACCCTGTAATATACAATTACTTAATCAATTACTTTTATGTTGTGTATTTTAATGATATTTGACTTATGTGTCAAAAGTGACACCGGTAGGTTGACTATTTGTCTAAAATGTCATTATTTAAAAAATATTGAATAAAAATGAGGATATAAGTATCATATTTAAACAGAAATTATACTTTAAATAGTGATAATGAAATATGGTTTTCATAAATGAAGTACGTTATGATCATGGTGACGGTAGGTCGTATGTGTGCATGAATAACATTTCCATTTTTCGAAAATCATTATGGAGATTAGGTAAGAAATATTTTATCTTTAAAAAATTATAATAATATCATAAATACCATATTAATTAATTTAATATACTTATATATATCATCCATTTTTTGTGGTGATGAAAATTTGGTAAAATCGCTTCATGGATATGATAGTCAACACGTACACAGACAATGTTATCATCATTTAGTGAGTGAAAAGAGATAAAAAAATGATATATTATCTTTTAATAATGATAAATATTACATTAATATCTTAATTATACCATTTATATAACATTTATTCATTAAATTTATCCTTATTAACTTCCATGTAAATCGTTAGTGAAAAATGAATCACATCGCTTCGCGAGGCGGTAGTCTGTCGTACACACGAGTGACGTTATTGCATCCCCTACATAATAGAAAGTAAAAAAATGTATATATGAAGTAATGAATAAAGACGTATAATTATGTTATAAATATAATTTATATAATTTATATCTATGATTACACCTAGCTATGGGAGGTGTTGATGGAAAATCGGTCACATCGGTTTGTGAGGTAGTACTCCCCTGTACACACAAGAAATGTTATCATTTACCATTTGAGGAGAGAGGGGATATATATTGGTCATGACCTAAAAATAAAAAAATATCATTATATTAGAGATAATTGTTTATTATATAACCATAAATTAATATTATTTTAATGAGGTTGAAGAAGATATAAAACTAGTACATATAGTTATAATTTTACCTATTCTCAGACCACTACTTTAGCATTATACATAAAGTATTACTAGAATTTATTACCAAAAAAAGGATTATAGGATGAGATTGTGTAATTTGGGAATTTATTTGGGTAGGTATTTTCCAAAACCAAAAAGGGTTTGAAGTTATGAATAAGAGAGGAGAGTGGGTGGCCATTTATAAGTTAGCTGAGTGGCGCACTTGTAATTTTTGATAATAAAAAGGTAACCAAGTTTTTTACTTGGAAAAGGGATTAAAAATATAGTATTAAATATTATTAGAGATTACAGGGATGATATATGTCTATATAATATATTTTATATTAGTTTTTAGATCATTTTAACCCTTATATTTTTATTTTAACCCCTCGTAAAATCATTTTTACCATAACCATGGTAATTAATTTTTACTAGTTTCACTATTCATTTTGGTAAAAAAATAAATTGAAATTATTATATAATATAAATTATTATGATAATATATATAGAATTAATTTTTCCAAATTCAATTCACAGAATTTTCTGAATCCAATTTGAATTATACCTACAGATGTGATGAAAAGGCGGATTTTCAAAGAGAAAATTTGCATAAGTATGGATTATTTTAATATCAAAAATTAAATATTAATTTGATTAAAATGACAAAAATTAGTTAAAATGTAACATAATTGAACAAATTTTACATGAAAACCAATTTAAAATATAATTTAACCTTGTAAATTATTTAAACTAAAAGACATTTTTCAATAAAAATCAATATTTTTCAATATTCATTAAAAAATGAAAAATTTTGGAAAAATGAAAAAGATTAACCCTAAGATAATTTTTATATGATAATTTAAAAAAATTAATTTAATTTCATTAAATATATTTTCTAAAATTGGTAAAAATTAATATTAAATTATGTGCACAAAGCGTGACTAAACCATTTTTTGAAAAAAAATTAGAAAACATTTCTTTTTATTTTAAATGATTATTATTTTATTTATAATAAATAGATATCAATGAATTTTATTTTACATGTTTAAACCATATAACATTCATAATTTGTCTATTATTATTCATACCCTCTATCTTAATGGCTAGGTTATAATGGTATACTATATTATTGTCCATTTAGACTTGGGGTTGCATGTTCTGTAAGCTATCGAAGAGATTAAATTTGAAGAAATATATTTCATGGGTTGTTTGAGCTCAGAAATCCATGTCTCATATACTATCAAATTCCATGTCTCATATACTATCAAATTCCATGTTATTATTTTATAATTTTATTTTTTTTTCACCCTATATTCCTCAATCATCAGTGGCCTTACCAAGGATTCACTCAAAGAAATATCGGATTCCCAATAGAAAACAAAAAAGGTATCCTCCTATGGTAAGTATAAGAATTCATCCTGCTATAAGTTGTGATCAGCCTATTCTAAATTATCTGAACTCTCTCAAAGGTCTCTTATACCATATCAGGCCATATAACTACTACCTCACCAGCCTTATTCTAACAAAGCGGTGAACAACATGGCCTACCATAAATATCCTTAAAAGGTTCCATATTAATCAAATCAAGTAAACTATTATTATATCTAGAATAAACCAAGGATATATGATCATCTCAGTCTCCTCTAAAATCTAAAATAGATTCCTGCAAAATATCTTCTAATATACAAATCATCCACTCTGGCTATTTGTCTGTCTGGGGATGTTATGTTTTTCTCAATCACAGTTGAGTACCTAAGGCCTTATAAAAACCCTTCCAAAACCATGGTGTAAAATGTGAATATATATCAAATAAAATTCTCTAGGGAACTCCGTCAAAGTGTTTAATCTCTTAGACATACAATTTTCCTAAATAGTATACTAAGTGAGTCTCAAATATTTTTAATAAATGAAAACTTTTGTTAGCTAATTATTAATCACCAAAATAGCTTCATGACTCCTCAAGGTATTGGGTAACTCCATCATAAAGTCCATCATTTCATCATCCCACTTCCACATGGGCATATAAAGTGGTTGGAGAAAATCACCAGAACATTAGCACTCAAGACTTACACTCTAGAAGGTAAGGCATTAGGAAATAAATCTTGTATTTTCCCTCCTCCTCATTGGCGACTCGAACTAATGCCTAAAGTCAAGGTACATTTTTTCACTCTGGGATATACCTCTCCAATTTAGGTATGTAAGTATCTTATAATCTTTTCCCCGATGGATGTAAGGGCTAAAATTCTCCTGAGTATTAGGATCACATCATCATTTTCCAATTACCTACTAGGTATCAAGTCACCACCCTTTAGATGTTACAGCATCACAGTACTCTCTAGATCAGTCACCTAACCAACCTTCACCTATTATACTAAATAATATATGACCACTAATGGGGTACATTTAATCAATACTTGGTCCTTGAAGGTATATATCATCCATTCGGACAAAAATAAAATCAGGCACTATTATTACTCCTAATTCCATTCACTAATCTCTTGAGTTTCCTACATCTTATGGCTAAGAGCGTCTATAATGTTGTTATCTTTACATTGTGTATAAGACATATCAAATTCAAACATCTTCAGGTACTCTACCTAGTGAATATACCTCAAACTCATATCCTATTATGAGATAATAAAGTGGACACTCTTGTGGTCCATGTACATAATAATCTTATGTAAAAAGAGGAAGTGTCACTAATACTTCAAATCACGGACCATAGATTCTAGCTCCAAGTCATGTGTGTGATATTTCCACTCATCGGGTCATTGATAACGTAACCCATAAGCTACTACCCACTCCCTCTACATCAATACTACCTCATAACCACTACTAATGTATCACAATATATGGTATGTCTAATCCCATGAATAGGTATAATAAACAATTGAGTTTTAGTTAACCTCATCATTATCTCAAGAAAAGCATCCTCACACTGGTCCAACCACTAGAACTTCACCCCTTTCTTTGTCAATTCATTAAAGGGTACTGATAAATGAGAGAAATGATGGGTGAAATTTTTATAACATCCCACTAAACATAGAAAAATTATAATTTCAAACATGGTCCAGATACATGTACAAGAAATCACTACTTTAACTTTCTCTAGGTCAACTAATATATGAGTATTAGAAACCACATTCCCGAATAATTTCACCTCCCGAATCCAAAATATTCACCTTGATATCTTTTCATAAATTCAATGTGATAAAATCATACTTGAGACTATCTTAAGATTTATTCAGGTTCCAACCATTGACTAAATCAAGAAATCATAGTGTGAGAAACAATAATCGTAGTGGGAAAACCATATAATCATTTATAGGATGTTTAAATCATGACACTTTTTTTAATCTAAGACACCTTATTTTTAACCTAAGAAATTCATTGTCATTATTTATTATAATCCTTAATTATGGTTTGTAAATAAAATGTTAATTATCCTAAGCATATTCCCTGGGAGTGTCAAACTAGGTGTGTTGTAAGGATCATTTCCATACACTAGGTGACTATTGGGTCAGTACCAATGTTCCCATTTCAGAGTTATTTCCCTTATCTACATCTGTTTTAGATCCATTTCCACTTGTAGTATTTAGAAAGGTAGTAATTTTTAGGAAAAATCAAATAATCTCTTCTTTAACAAAACTTTAGAATGTTCTACAATACTTATCATCAAAATAATATCATAGGGTTATGATACCTAATCTATATTTTTCTAAATCTAGTTCACAAGGTTTCTACTAACCTTCCATTGATTCCAACATTAGAGACCCCAACCCTAGTAGTATGAGATGGTATCTTAATTTATTACACTGGAATAAGATACAAGGGATTTCATCTTAAAGGTTTGAAATGTTTACTGCTCTTACTAAACTAGATACATACATGATTCCTAAATTACATTCGAAAATGAAAATTAAAAAATAATATTTTTTCTTAGGATAGAATTATTCCCTCTAGCATATTCTTTCATATCAATCAAAGTACATTTCATGGATTCCTAAGAAAGTAATCAAAATAAGGGTGAGATAAAATTATCATTGAGTATTAATTATAGTAGTATCTATCATAAATCAATGAGCATAATCAATTTGGAAAAGTAAATAACATAAACCACATAGCATTTAAATAACCTGACTATTATGAATAGATAAGCCATAATCAATATGGGAAGGTAAATAACTAGAAACGCATTAAATTTGATCTATAAACTGAGAATTAAATGCATCTAAGGATAACATAATTGAGAAAATATCATGGATAATTATAACTTAATTCTTAATGAAGTAAATTCTTAATCATTTGATGTCATGTTATTAGTAACATGATACCTCTACTTTGAAGACCTTTCACGTAATGTTTTAAACTATAGGTAGAAAATTATTTAATTTCAACTTACTAATTCATGGCATGAGATTACCGATTCATTGAGGGGCTATATAATTTTTTTCCCCATCCATTACTACATGTCCAAATAATTACTCATATATTAAATAATCTATTTAATTCATAAAAAATGTGCGTTATCATCAAATATCCATATTGAGTAAAGAATATAGATTTTTCAATATTTCTACAGATAAACACATAAAATTAAATGTAGAACACCACATATAGAAATTACATATGGTTTGTGAAATAAACATATCCATGATAAATAATATAGATATTTGGGGTAAATTTAATGTATAATGGTCATAGGAAAGTGAATATTTCAAGGGAAAGTTAATGAATATAAAAATGAAAAAATAAAGTGAATTTAAATAATTTCTTTGGTCAAAATGATCATAAACCATCTATAGTAAGAATAAGGATTGTGTAAATTTAACATATCCCCATTGGATGATAAGTTAAATAAGGGGTAGATTTAATTGACTCATATAAATACCATAAAAATATCCATTAAAACATTATTGATGAAAGTATCCTTTTCACTTTGAAAATATTTTTTTAACTAAAATTTCACTATATAATTTGAAAATATTTTTCTTTGAAAATAATAGTTGAAACTTATAAATTAATACCTAAAACATTGATTGGTCATGATGAAAATAAATTTTATACATACTATACATGTTAAAAAACGATTCCTCTTACATTTATAGTAACATCCAAATGAGACTTGTTTTGAAAATAACATGAAGATTAATTAGAAATTTTTTTTAAAAAGAAAAAAATGGTAAAATTTTATTAGATACATAATTTAGAAAAGTGTTAAAAAAAATTTAAAATATTTTTTTAAAACATGGATTTTGACAAAAAGGGGTTTTCAACTAAGAGAGAAATAAAGTTGGGTTCTCTTAAAAATGTTATCTCAATCATTTTAAGTCCTAAAGAGTAAGAAAATAGTATTATTACTTGACAAAAATCACGTATAAAAATATAATATGAAAATTTAAGGGTTTTTTAATGAATGATCAAATAATATCCTTAAAAGTAAATTCATGTATAAACAATCACGATTAAAATGAGATTGTGAAATAAACCCTTGAAAAGATCTAAATGTCGATGTGATAATTAACTAAATAATCAATTGTGTTTATTAAATGTAAATCCACATAAAAACTTTTATATACAATATAATGTAGTAAAAATTCAATATTCACATAATCATAGAATATCAAAGACAATGAATAATTAGTATAACCCAATAGAAATAATTTGAGTTATGAATTTCATTACCACTTGATAATTTTAATGTCAATTCCCCTTGGGTATTATATACACTATATAAAAGAAATTAGGTTCATAAAATTAAAATATGCCTCAATGAAGGGAAATTGAGATGAAGTCTCTTACATTGAGTCTGAATCATCGCGTCTTTTCTTTATTACCATGTAAAATACAATTATATAATCAATTAATTTTATTTTGTGTATTTTAATGATATTTGACTTATGAGTCAAAAATGACACTGGTAGGTTGACTATTTGTCTAAAAGGTCATTATTTAAAAAAATATGGAATAATATTCAAGATATAAGTATCATATTTAAACATAACATATACTTTAAATAGTGATAATGAAATATGATTTCTATAAATAAAGTACGTTATGATCGTGGAGATGGTAGGTCGTATGTGTGCATGAATAACATTTCCATTTTTCAACAATCATTATAGAGATTAGGTAAGTAATATTTTATATTTAAAAAATGATAATAATATCATAAATACCAAATCAATTATTTCAATATACTTATATATAACATCCATTTGGTTTAGTGATAAAAATATGGTAAAATCGCTTAATGGATATGATAGTCAACACGTACACAAACAATGTTATCATCTTTTAGTGAGTGAAAAGAGATGAAAAAAATGATATATTATATTTTAAGAATGATAAATATTACATTAATATCTTTATTATATCATTTACATAACATTTATTCATTACATTTATCCTTATTAACTTCAATGTAAATCTTTAGTGAAAAATTAATCACATCGCTTCGCGAGGCGGTAGTCTGTCGTACACACGAGTGACGTTATTTTATCCCATACAGAATAGAAAGTAAAAAAAGGTATATATGATGTAATGAATAAAGAGGTATAATTATTTTATAAATATAATTTATATAATTTATATCCATCATCATAGCCATCTATGGGAGGTGTTGATGGAAAATCCGTCACATCAGTTTGTGAGGTAGTACTCCACCGTACACACAAGAAACGTTATCATTTACCATTTGAGGAGAGAGGGGATAGATATTGGTCATGACCTAAAAATAATAAAAAAATCGTTATATTATAGATAATTTTTCACTATATAACCATAAATTAATATGATTTTAAGGAGGATAAAGAAGATATAAAACTAATACATATAGTTTATAATTTTACTTATTCTTAGACCACCACTTTAGCATTATACGTAAAGTATTACTAGAATGTATTACCAAAAAAGGATTATAGGATGAGTTTATGTAATTTGAGAATTTATTTGGGTAGCTATTTTCCAAAACCAAAATTTTTTTGAAGGTATGAATAAGAGAGGAGAGTGGGTGGCCATTTATAAGTGAGATGAGTGGCACACTTGTAATTTTTGAAAATAAAAAAGTTTACCCAGGTTTTTTATGTGGAAAAGGGATTAAACATATAGTATTAAATATCCTTATAGATGATAGGGATGATATATGTCTATATAATATATTTTATATTAGTTTTTAGATCATTTTAACCCTTATATTTTTATTTTAACCCCTCGTAAAATCATTTTTACCATAACCATGGTAATTAATTTTTACAAGTTTCACTGTTAATTTTGGTAAAAAAATAAGTTGAAATTATTATATAATATAAATTATTATGAAAATATATATAGAAGTAATTTTTCCAAATTCAATTCACAGAATTTTCTGAATCCAATTTGAATTATACCCACAGATGCTATGAAAAATCAGATTTTCAAAGAGAAAATTCACATAAGTATGGATTATTTTAATATCAAAAATTCAATATTAAATTTATTAAAATGATGTAAATTAGTTAAAATGTAACATAATTGAACAAATTTTACATGAAAACCAATTTAAAATATAATTTAACCTTGTAAGTTATTTAAACTAAACGATAGTTTTCAATAAAATTCAATATTTTTCAATATTCATTGAAAAATGAAAAAGTTTAGAAAAATAAAAAAGATTAAACCTAAGATGATTTTTATATGATAATTTAAAGAATTAATTTAATTTAATTAAATATATTTTCTAAATTTTGTAAAAATTAATATTAAATTATGTGCACAAAGTGTGACTAAACCATTTTTTTGAAAAAAAAAATATATTTTAAAAAACATTTCTTTTTCTTTTAAATGATTATTATTTTATTTATAATAAATATATATCAGTGAATTTTATTTTACATGTTTAAACCATATACCTTTAATAATTTATCTATTATTATTCATACCCTCCAACTTAATGGCTAGGTTATAATAGTATACTATATTATGGTCCATTTAGACTTGGGGTTGCATGTTCTGTAAGCTATCGAAGAGATTAAATTTAAAGAAATATATTTCATGGGTTGTTTGAGCTCAGTCTTGCATGTCTCATATACTATCAAATTCCATGTTATTATTTTATAATTTTATTGTGTTTCACCCTTTCTTCCTCAATCATCGGTGGCCTTACCAAGGATTCACTCAAAGAAAAACCAGATTGCATATAGAAAACAAAAAAGGTATCCTCCTATGGTAAGTATAAGAATTCATCCTAATATAAGTTGTGATCAGCCTATTCTAAATTATCTGAACTCTCTCAGAGGTCTCTTAAACCATATCAGGCCCTATAACTACTACCTCACCAGCCTTATTCTAACATAGTGGTGAATGACATGGCCTACCATAATTATCCTGAAAAGGTTCTATATTAATCAAATCTAGGAAACTATTATTATATCTAGAATAAACCAAGGATATATGATCATCTTAGTCTCCTCTAAAATCTAAAATAGATTCCTACAAAATGTCTTCTAATATACAAATCATCCACTCTGGCTATTTGTTTGTCTGTGGATGGTATGTTGTTCTCAATCACATTTGAGTACCTAAGGCCTTATAAAACCCTTCCAAAACCATGGTATAAAATGTGAATCTATATAAAATAAAATTCTCTAGGGAACTCCATAAAAGTGTTTAATCTTTTAGACATACAATTTTCCCAACTAGTATACTAAGTGAGTTTCAAATATTAGTAATAAATGAAAAAATTTGTTAGCTGATTATTAATCACCGAAATAGCATAATGACTCCTCAAGGTCTTGGGTAACTCCATTATAAAGTCCATCATTTCATCATCCCACTTCCACAAGGGCATAGAAAGTGGTTGGAGAAAATCACTAGAACATTAACACTCAAGCCTTATACTCTGTAAGGTAAGGCATTAGGAAATAAATCCAGTATTTTCCCTTCTCATCATTGGCCACTTGAACTAATGCCTAAAGTCAAGGAACATTTTTTCACTCTGGGATATACCGCTCCCTTTTAGGTATGTAAGTATCTTATAATCTCTTCCTCAATGGATGTAAGTGCTAAAATTCTCCTGAGTATTAGGATCACATCATCATTGTCCAATTACCTACTAGTTATCAAGTCACCACCCTCTAGATGTTACAGCATCACAGTACTCTCTAGATCAGTCACCTGACCAACTTTCACCTATTATACTAAATAAGATATGACTACTAATGGGGCACATTTCATCAATACTTGGTCCTTGAAAGTATATATCCTCCAT
This sequence comes from Viscum album, assembly GCA_963277665.1. Classification (NCBI taxonomy): domain Eukaryota; kingdom Viridiplantae; phylum Streptophyta; class Magnoliopsida; order Santalales; family Viscaceae; genus Viscum; species Viscum album. The sequence continues at coordinate 689,477,332 of OY728150.1, forward strand.
TCGGAAAACAATAAAATCAGGCACTATTATTACTCCTAATTCCATTCAAGAATCTCTTGAGTTACCTACATCTTATGGCTAAGAGCATCTATAATGATGTTATCTTTACATGGTGTATAAGAAATATAAAATTCAAACATCTTCAGGTACTCTACCTAGTTAATATACCTTAAACTCATATCCTGTTATGAGATAATAAAGTGGATTCTCTTATGGTTCATGTAGATAATAATCCTATGTCAAAAGAGGAAGTGTCACTAATATTTCAAATCATGGACCATAGATTCCATCTCCAAGTCATGTGTGTGATATTTCCACTCATGGGGTCATTGATGACGTAACATATAAGGTACTACCCACTCCCTCTACATCAATACTACCTCAAAACCAATTCTGATGTATCACAATATATGGTATGTCTAATCCCATGAATAGGTAGAATCAACACATGAGTTTTATTTAACCTCCTCATTATCTCAAGAAATATATCCTCACACGGGTCCAACCAATGTAACTTCACCCCTTTCTTTATCAATTAATTAAAGGGTGCTGATAAATGAGATAAATGATGGATTACCTTTTTATAACATCCCACTAAACATAGAAAAATTCTAATTTCAAACATGTTCCAGCGACATGTCCAAGAAATCACTACTTTAACTTTCTCTAGGTCTACTAATATATGAGTCTTAGAAACCACATTCCCTAAGAATTTCACCTCCTGAATCCAAAAGAGACACTTTGATAGCTTGTCATAAATTCAATGTGATAAAATCATACTTGAGACTATCTCAAGATATCTGGGATGGTTCTATAGGGACAGTGAGTAAATGAGTATATCATTTACAAACATTGTGATGAACGTGTCAAGATATTAGTGGAAGATGTTGTTCTTGATAAGCATGAACACTTCCATTTCATTCCTTAGTCCAAATGGAATCACTAAATACTTATATTTCCCATACTTTATCCTAAATTACATATTCAAGATTTCATCCTCTATAACGCACAACTACTGATAGCCTAATCTGATATCAATCTTAGAGAACCGTTTATCTCCCTATAATTGATCAAAAATATAATTTATTCTAGGAAAATTATACATATTCTTCATGGAAACCTAATTGAAATTTTGGTAATCTATGAAGAGTCAAATAATAAAATTTTCCTTCTTGGAAAATAGAATTGGTATGCCCTACAATTATTTACTTGTCCTGATAAATCCATTATATTCAAATTTCTCAAGCAGCACTATGAGCTCCTTTAACTTGGTTAGTTTCATATGATAAAAAGGTATAAAAAGGGGTTATTAACCTAGAATGAGTTCTATTTTGAATGAAAATCCTCTATCATGTTGAAGACCTATAAAATCATCCAAAAATACAACCTTAAAGATATCTAATACTTGAGTAAATTATTAGGGGTCCACCACTAATCCTACTAAAATAGTAAATCCAATAATATGTGTCATGATCATCCCAAAATAGCTCATGTATGGACCCACTCTTCAAACTCACAACTCACATTCACCAATTATCATGAACTTGTATCCCCTAGGTAATGAAAACAATACCTATCTCTATAAGTAATCAATGTAAACTCAAAAATCAGTTATTCCTTCTATGCTAAGAATCACATTGATTCTTTTCATCTCTAGAATCATTAATTCCTACATATTTCCATAACCAAAAATTACTATAATACACTTTGGGAATCATTGACTATTGTCTACTTACATGTCCAATTGTGTATCAATAAAAGTTAAATCAAAAAATAATGTGACTAGTAAGTCAAGACCCACTACAATTTGTGTAAATATAAAGGAATGGGGAGTTCTGGTATAAAATTAAGAAGTAGAAAGTGTAGTTTTAATCAATTTTGTATCTAGAATAGTAGATTACTCTTAGCCACCATCCACCAGAGTTTGATCCACTAAATATACACATACTAACTTAACTCTATGAAATTTTACCTAAGGTATATGATTTATCTAAGTCATTCTCATTTGAGAATGTATATGAGGACGATGATCAAATCCCTAGGTCATAGATTGTGCCTTTATTTCACCCCTATAGAACCGAATCCTCAAGGCTCTAGAGCATAACTTCTAGACATGCCCCATTTTTTCATATTTCTAAAACTTTATCTGAGGTGTTGTAAATAACATATAATAATGTTTGAACTTCCCATTATTGAACAATTTTGAAACTCCTATCAAGGGGGTAGAAAAATCAATACTCTACTCAACCTACTTTCCACTACCTACTATATATCCTTAGTATTCCTCTTCCTACTACTATAAGTGACACTAATCGAAATAATAGGAGGTCCACCCAACTATGTAATGAAGGCTGGAATAAGTTCAACTACTCGGTCCTCCAACAAGTCCTTCACAATTATCAAGTCCCCATGTAAAACCTATAGGTATGTATTTAGGATGAAACTATTAACCTATCATCTGATATCAAAATGATGAATTGTCTCAAACTTCCTGGCCTTTTATACCTCATTTCTAGCTAAGAGGGAAGAAAGAAATAAGTAGTTCAATGAAATGATTAGAGTATGTCTATATGTTTATGGATTCCTTATGAAGATCTATGAATTCCTAAGAACAAACCTTATTTAGTGTATCATAAAATAATTACATGGAGAACAGGTTCTTAAAGGCCTCCCAGTTGAGACCCTCACAACTTCCATCCTATCCCATGACACTCCACCATCACCTAGAAGGTCCCCGAAGCATGGACATCTCTATCTTGACTCGTTAGTCCTATATTGTTTCAACCAAGTTAAATACACCATAGATGATGTTTAACCAATTTGTAACATCTTGTGTTCCCAAGATCCCTAAAAGGCTAGTTGATTTTGGAGATATAAGTTTCATTGAAAGTTAACCATGGTTCTCTATAACCCTCTTTCATAGACATTTATAGTATGGAAAAATCTGGGCTAGTATGACTTCAATGCCTGGACCACTTGAACAAGTGAGGAATCATGCTCAAGTGTATCCTCTTACACATCCTTTGGTGAATCTAGCACATCATCCATAGTGGGATTATTCAAGAATATATGAGTTATAATTCTTCTAAAATGATAAACAAACATTTAATACATCTGAATTCATTAATTCAAGATAAATCTTAACCAATCTATTGTATTAAATAATGGTTCTCCTAGGAGGATAACCATAACCCAAGGTATATCCCTCCTATAGTTATCCAAGGTTCTCTATTATATCAATTCAATCACAAATATATATACAAAACCTAACAACATGTTCAATTTCAACTATTTAATTCCAAAATAGATATATCACATTAGAAAACAACACATATATAAAACTCAATCAAAGAATATAGCTATATCCTAAAAAAATATCCCAAATAAAAGTATTAAATTGAAGAAAAACTATGTAGTACACAAAATTTATATATGCGTAATGTGATCCTACATGCCTGGTCATGATTCATAAACACACCCAGATCCCATAAAACTGTAATAGAAATCCCATCGATGGTAATTTAGTGGTCTGTTGCACCTGATCATGTCAGGAATATGGAAAATATCCTACTCAAGTTCCAAAAAACCTATATCTATTCTGAAATGTCTTAAAATAACTAGGAAAAGAGAATAAAGCTATGCTCTGATACCATTTTGTAACACCCCAACCTGAACCTACAGGTCCAAGCTAAAGATCCACAAGACTCTATGTGTGCCTATCCATAAGTAAGAGATTTATGAAATTGGTTAGGGTATGAATGTTTTTTATGGGGGTATTATACCCTCAGTATCATATTCACACACCAATATATATATATATAAGTGTATCAAGGTGGAGGATAAAACATCATAATTTAATAATGGATAGAATGTATGTCATACAAAAAAATAAATAAACCAAGATCCTAGTATGGAAATCAAAACTAGAACATATAAGGTACAATTATATAAATAAATAAAATATTGAAGAAATACTCTATGTTCTATCTTTCTCCCACTACCAACTCCATTATCCATTAATCAGATGTCTTCCACATGCCACTTTCCCTTACCTGGATCTCTATACATAAAGACTATATGTGCATTGAGATTCTCGTGTAGGGTGAGTAATAAAATCTAGTAGAACAACACCAATGCATCTTTAACATGTTTGAACAAATATAACAAGTGTAATACATGATATAATAAAAGTTAAAATAGGTAGAAATAATCATATATCAAGAAGTTGTGTACTAACCATGTCACTAGAGGTCCTGACCATATCTTCTTTAGCTCCATTCTAGAAGGATAGTCATAACGGATTTTGTAAGAAATTAAGAGATCTCAACAAGTATAATAAATAAATCATTTTGTATCTATAAGGAACCGAATAAACATGTTTCTCAGCATCCAAAAGGTGTCTAATCAACATTTTTCTCAACATCCACAGGGCATCAAGAAAACATGTCATTTGTCATCCACATGGAATTAATAAAACATGCACTCTCCATCCTAAAGGAATCGAGTGAACATGTCACTAAACATCCACCTATCTAGTATCACTATTTCTATATGTTTTTTTTTTCACTCCACCTCTATGGTATAATCATATCATTATGGTCCACCTATTCCAAATTCCAAAAAAAATACCTCTAAAGGCATGGTAATATATAAAATAGGAAATATCATTTAAATGAAACACAAAGTATGACATCATGATAGATTAGTATTTACATACATAAATATGTGATCAACTTATAATATGGTAACAATCTACATAAGAATACTCACGCAATCAAGCATGATAAATGGGTATCATGGGTGATACACACACAAACACAAGATCTCTTTCAATAATATTCAAACAATTAATGTCATCACAAGAAAAATATTACGGAATAAAGTGTATAAAGTGCCTCAAATTTCAAGGAACTTCCTAACTCAAGACTCTCAACTTCAAAATCAATAGTTTACCAAAGAATCATCACCCAAACAAATCATTTTACTAATCATTTCAAATCACTCAATGAGGATTCCTAAAACTAATTCCAATCATTTTACTTACAAAGGGAAAAGAAACAAAAAATTAGATAATATTTTATCTCTCATAGATAATTTATATATTATCAATTTAACCCATCAAATGTGCTAACCATTTTTTCCTCAAACAATAATTATAATATTACATGTGATAAAAATCTACCTCTAGAATAATTAAAAATAAGCATATGGTAAATATATATTATTATTATTTTATAATTCTAGGATAATAAAATTTAATAATCCATTATATTTTTTTAAAAAAATTTAAGAATAACTAAATTTAAAAATTTCACATAAAAGGGTGCCTAGAAATTTTCCCTTAAAACTATAGCGGTCAAGAAGGGATGAGAGATAAAGGGTTTTTTTAGGCCTAGAAACTAGAAAACCCCTAAATTGTTCAAATAAGACTTTTCATATCTTGTTTGAATTAATTATGTACTATCCAGACTCAATTATATATCATAATAAAATGAAATATAAGTTATGGGTATTTTGAAAGAAATAAAACTACATTCTGGTTTGTAGTGTTGAAACCCCAAATTATATTCATCATTTAATTTGTATTTTAATCGTTTATTAATTTTAAATAATTCTTAACCATCTAAATATTATTTTTAAATTTTAAACAAGTTAGTTAATTTATTTCCCATTATTTTAGGATTTTAAAACAATGAAAATGTGTTACAGGTACATTTTGGGTAAAATGGAAAAATAGGTTAAAAATCCCTTTTCCCTCATAAAATTTTTTGAGTAAGGGTAACATGGTTTTACCCTTATGTAGCCCACAGTTTTCATTTGAGGGTACTGGGTTACCCTTATATACCCATTAAAAAGGAGTTACCCTTATACAACCCAGTCTCACCATTATATATCGTTAGAAAACTATGAGTTACCCTTACACAACAAATAAAAAACCAATCCTACCTTTAAAAAGTGCCAAAGATATCTTTATGTGATCAAAGGTTTTCCTATATGACCCTTATGTAATGGATAAGTTACATTAATGAAACCTTTATAATTTAAAAGTTACCTTTATACACCTCCCAAAAACTATCCTATAAAAAGGTATTTATTATTTACCTTTAAATAGGCCCTATGCTCTATATAAGGATAAAAATTAAATTGAATATTATTATATTTCCACAAAAAAAAATTATAAATTTTAACTAAAATAGGGTTTAAAGATCATTTAAAAACTAAGAATATTACATTGTGCATCTCAATATATCTTTTTTAATTATTATCATAAAATAGGGAATATGGTCTATGAATGAAATTCTATAAATTCTCAATGTAATTAACCAAAAAGAGTTTACACAACCTATAAATTTTCAAGAAAATACCCTCAAATAAAGAAAATATAGGTTATAAAATCACTTTTATCTAACATTAGTTGACCCAAATTTATTTGGGTATCAAAAAAATTAGTATCTTGATTATTTTTTAGGAAAAATGTTTTAAGAGTAAATACCAAGAAGATAAATGATACATGGATAGTGGATGGTCAAGGAATATGCATGATTATTACTCCAAGTTCAATAATATATGAAAGCATGATGGTGTACAAGTCACCTTTGTTGGTAACTCAATAAGTAATATCATCAGAATAGTTACCATTAATTTTGTTAATTCCACTATTATTAATGTCGTTTTATATATAGATGACCTTAAATATAATTGGATTATTATTTTTTATTTATGTGATAATGGTTATAGATTTTCCATTGAGAATAACATATGAAAAGAATTTTTTCCTTATCATAAACATTTATTTCTTGCATATATATTTTAATATATATATGTAATTGATCTAAAATCACTTTCTAATCAATATGTAAAATTATTGAGTATATAAGATATTGATTAATGGATATGTAATAGATGTATTGGTCATTATAGCACTCACACACACTTTTCAAGATCAACTTAAATAAACTTATACATGATTTTCTATATCACATTTTCAAAATGATATTATGTGTGAGGCTTGAAACAATTTAAGCAACATGAATCTCCCTTAAAATCTAAAAACAAAGTATCTACTTAAACAATTCATGAGCTAGTATAACTTTATTTAATTAGTATGGAATAATATTATATTATAGGAGATAAATTTTACAATTCTATAATTATCGATAATTATACAATATTCTCTTTGGTTAATTTCTTAGAACATAAAAATGAGGCTTGTAAATATTTTAAAAAATTTACCAAAAAACCAAAAATGAAAGAGGTTATAAAACATATACATTCAGATTAATCATTGGGGATAGTTTCAAGATAGATATTTTTATAAACATTCTGTTTTATAAGTATATAATAATTTTTCACTCATAGATTTCCTTAAAAAAATAGGGTTTTTGAAATATGGAACTGAACTATTCAAGATAGTACATGAAATCTCTTAAAAAAAATTTAAACTCCCTCAATAATTTGGGGTCGAGGAAACTTAGCATACTCTGAATCATGACATTATAATACCCTTTAATAAGAAAACTGCTTATGATCTTCAGAATGGGAAGAAACAAAAGTTGATTATTTTATGGTTTTTTGATGTAAATATTATATTCTTAACACCAAGGATAACTTACGAAAGTTTAAACCCAGATCATATTAATTTGTCTTTCATGGGAATTATAAATAAAGAAAAGTATATTTTATCTTTAATAAGAGGACAAAAAACATTGAATAATTTATTATTGTCAAATTTCATGAGAATTTTCCTAAATATCAATCACATGTTGATGATATTGAGGAAGACCTAGAAAAATTGACAATTGGTCTTCCACCTCCCAAAGAAATTAATGTTGAGGAAAAAAACCCCTCAAGTCTATTGTCAAAGGCATGTGAAATATAAAAAGAACATCTCTTAGAAAATTATATCATTAATTTAGAATCTGATAATCAAACTAGAAGATTGGTTTTAAAATAATTTTATCATATAACTTTTTGTTTCACACCAAGAGCCCAAAATATTGATGATCATATTAATGATGAAAATAGGGCACTTGATATGCGAGAAGAGCTAAACTAATTAACGAAATATTATATTTGGACAATTTTTGAAATTCTTTATTACCATACCATTATTGGTACTAAATGATTTTTTATAAATAAGATTGATAACCAAGTAAAAATATTTAGAAACAAAGCTAGGATTGTATAAAAGGAATTTAATTAAGAAGTAGGAGTTTGTTTCTAGTGCAACATTTCCCATATTTCTCAGCTTGAATCCACTATAATCTTGTTGGAATTTGATTCTCATATTAATTTTAAGTCATTAAAATGGATATTAAAAGTAATTTATTAAATGATTTAATTTTTGAAAAGGTTATATATTGAGAAACCTCCCAGTTTTCAGAATTCCAATTTTACAAATCATGTTTATAAGTTGACTAAGGCTCTCTATAGATTGAAATAAGAACCTCAACTTGGTATGAGTAGTAGAATAAATACCTCTTGGATAATGTATTCAAATTGTTGAAATTTTATTATACATTGTTCTAAAGACATTTTTCAAATGATTTTTTTTAAAAAAATATATGTAGATGATGTTATATTTGGTTCAACTAAATAATCCATTTATTTTGAAATTTTATATTTAATGAACAAAAATTTTGAAATGAGTTTTATTAGTGATTTAAAAAAATTTCTTGGTTTTAAAATTAATTAAAACATGGACGTAACTTTTATAAGTCAAAAAAATAAACCAATAAACTTATCAAGTGTTTTGGAATGGATTTCCATAAGTATATAAGTACACAAATGAGTAATTTGTGTATTATGGCATTGGATGAATCTAGAAAACCAGTGTATAATTGTCTTTATTGAGGTATGATTCGGAGCATACTTTACTTTACCTTGACCTAACCAAATATCATATTTAGTGTTTTTCTTTTTTCTCATTTTCAAGAAAATCATAAAGGATCTAACCTAAAGGATATTAAGAAAATATTTATATATATTAAATTTATGAAAAATCTTGTTTTTTAAATCAAAAATAAATTTATTTTAAACTAAAAAGTTATTTGGAGGTCGACTGTAGTTACCCATAGACAATTCACCTTCACAATGACTAAATTGGGAAGTTATGTACCTCAGGAGAGCCTCCCCATACATAGAGGCTTCCAACTAGTGTCAGAGGTCTGATAAAAGATTTAAGGTATTGTACCCCTCAAATTAGGTAACCACAAGTAATAGGAGAATAAATCAAAATATTTTCATCAAAATGAAAATTTGAAAAAAATGGAAATCATAGTTAAACTCTAAAATGTAAATAAAACATTCCATGTTATAACAATATAAAAAGTATACATGTTATATTCTTTATACAAAAAACAATACCTATCATGGGTAGGTTATTTAAAAGCAGGTCCCAAAATAAACAAAAAGTGAATAAAAACCAGAATTAATCTTGAAACTATTCATGGTTTATGACCTGGTCCAATATCCCAACTCTAAATCAGCTAAATATCTCAACCATCAAGCATAGATCCCTTTCCTATATCCAAAACTACAACCATGAAGTCTCCTCAGGTTACCACAACACCTGGATAGCATGTGAGTACAACTTAATATGCCTCCTATAATGGTGTCTCTAAATATATCCATTTTAAAGGTGTGCATACTGATATAAAATTATATATATATATAATAAAATAAACAACCCTTAATACCTAGGTTCTATGATGAAACATGATAATGGACCCACTAATTTTGAAAGTGTTAGTGATGAGTCTAAACATGTCGCATACCAATTCCAAGTGTTGGAATGGTTCACATCCATAATTCCACAAACAAGTTTCAAAGTGACTCCCACCCATAATACTATATCATGAATCCCAAAGAGCCTAATTTTAAACACATCCATTTCACCCCATAAAAGTTACCTCTCAATTCTATAACACCCAACCCGATCAACCATTGGTCAACAGTTGGAATGGAACCCAACTCATCCCCTTTTCTTTGTTTCTAGTTGGTATGAATTCCCAACCCAATTAATCCCCCATTTGATAATTTGAGTATTACCTAACATAACCTAATATCAACCCCATCTATAATAACACATACACTCATGCATGGATTGGCACAGAACCTATATCCCCTCACCCATTCCAAAAAAACTCACATATTTATGGTTGGGATGACACCCAATTTATAACCATTTTTCATTATTTAATAAACTAATAATAATAATCATAAGTTATAATTTATAACTCAACATTTAAAAGATAAGTTATACAAAAAATAAAAGATCGCACAACAAGAACCAAGGTCCAAGGGAAACTCACCTAAATTAAATAATGCTTTCTAACTAGGCTGGTTACTATCACACCCCACCTATTTCAAATTCCTATGTGTTACTAAAGATACCATCATGTTAGACTCACTTTTTCAAAATTAATAAATAAGGGATTCGAGGTCTCTACCTTCGTTCAAAAATCTACAACAAGTTTGGGGCACCCAACTTGATATCCCTTTCCTATTTTTTATATAACTCTAGTCAAAGTTGGGTTCATCAGAAACCAAGACCTTGAGATCAACTTAATATGAACCTTAAATGAAATTTATCATGTTAATTAATAAATTATAACCCAAGAAAACTAATTTGGTTCTATCACAGGTCATTCACACATGTTTGACGGGTTATGGATATCATAATCCACATACAAAACACAATAGGACTTAGGGGAAAGTTAGGGACCACCTAACTCTTGACTATAGGATACATCCTACTAAGTATATTTGAATAATTTAGTTCCATATAGGAGAAATTGTGAAATTAGATAAAATCATTGAAATTGGGTATAGTTGGTGATAACTGACCTAAGGCAATGACCTATGATAGAAATGAAGAAAGACCAAAATATGAATCACATAGTCATCATTAGTGACCCCTAGTGATAGATATATCAATAAACAACTTATAATTAGGGGAGATACACCTTGTAAGGGAGAAAATGAGAGAGGTAATAGAGATAGGTCTATTAAAAATGAAAGGAAAATCCATTTAAGGCCTTAATTTTTTTAAAAACATTATAATTTAAAAAAAACGTGGTAATGTACATTGAGGTGTAGCCACCTCGGTCATGCCAAAAAAACCTTCCAAGGTAGAACCATTGAACCGAAGCCTCTAGGATTTCACAACATAACCCCCACCCCTCTCCCATTAATGACGGATCCTCCCTTATTGGACCTACTTCCATGGAACATTGATCCTCCCCCATATTCCCCACTTACATGGTTCAACCCTCATGTGTTACTACATAATTCCTCCCACTCAAATAGGCCTTCATGGCATAGACCATGGGTCATAGTATAATTGACCACTTTCATAAGATTTTAAATCATACAAAACCCTCACCATAGTGAAACATCCTATGTTATGGAATGATATTTGATAATGCTATAAAATTATAATCCCATGCAACCCTAGACCCCATAGAAGTTATTCTTACACAAACCCCCATTAAAAAATAATCACCTTGAATTAAAACATGTTGGTACCCTACTCAATTATCATCATAGTGAAATTCTCACTTGTTGTAGAATGATGAGCCACATATAGTAGATTTCAAACCCAAACCCAAGGCCAAATCCCAAAAAAAACAACTCTCAGTATTCCTCAAATACCAAAAATGAATTAAAGAAATTAAATTACAACATGTTTGGGAAAAATTAAATTGGGTTAATACCTTGAAGGAATTAGGTGTTTAACAACCTCCCCACCTAAATTCTACTCATCCATGATCTATATCTTTTAGTATCACCAATCCTCATGAGTTAAAATATTTTACCATTATGATTACATATTATACTAGTACTCATGTGTCTCATCTTGGATATGTTTGTGCTACCATTACAAATGTACTAGAGGAAAAATATTCCCATGAATAATCTTAATGCTATTATTTATAATATAAATAGGTCACCCCAAAAATAACTAGTTATACTTGAACATAATGATGTTAGTAAAAATTTCATGGGAAGGATTGGGATGATATACCTGAAGTCATGATACATGTAACACACCTTGCATAGAACCAAAATATTGAGAAAGACCCAATGGATATGCTACAATACCAACCCTCTCAATAATTTTAAATATCATTAAGAACCATGGTTCCAACTTCCATTTATTAAAAATTTAATGGTTCCCCAAATAAGGTGGAACTCATAGGAATACTTAATCACCCGCTACAAACTCTATAGTAAAACATCATTGGTCAATATAGAATATCTTATTCTCTAAGCTCCAACCGCTTCCCAGTCAACTAGATATGATCTAATGTATCATGCATGAGACTTTTATTAATAATAGATAACTCCCTAAACTCCATAAAACTTATAGGAAATTGATAAGTCCTACCATGTAAATCCTTACAAAGCTTCATCTATATCAAATATTGGTAGCTATTATTATAGGTAAACTCTATAAATAAAAGATGAACCAACCACGAACACTTGAAATCTAAGAGTCATTCATGAAGCTTGTCCTCTAGGATATTGATCATATTATTATACTACCCATTGTTTTAATTATGTTAGGTTGTGGTTATATATAGTTTTTTATCAAGATTCTTATACATTATTCACTGTAAGAATGATGTGAAATAGGTATCCTAGTCTGATATGATTGTTTCCCTCGTAATTTATGTTCGGGTTAGTGATCATTATTTATAAATGTTTTCTAATGGTTTTTTTCATGGAACTAGAAACACCCAACAGTTATATATCTAAGGGTACCTACTTTCCAAAGGTAGGTTCTCTCTATGAGGTTTGGTTGCCGATGCTTAATCACTCGCATTGGTTAAGAGGATGGGAGTCCATGCTCATCACACCATTTTGTGGGGAATTATTTCCTACTCTAGGACATTATTACATATTTAATACATATTCATGAATCCTTCATTAAATCCCAAGAATGATATGGGTCACCCTATAATTTACAAGAAACTATTAGGATTTACATAATATAGAATCATTTGTGTGTATCTAAGTTTCTTCATCAATGGATATATCTTTATGTATCTGAGGCACTCCATTAATGGTATCCTCTTATATACATATTAGAGATTCTTTATCCATGATTATGATGATGTTGGTTTTGTATCCAGATAGTGGGAAACTATAGAGTGTATCATCATCCAGGGAGACTGAGGTTACTCTAGATTTTTATCATCATCTAGGGAGACAAGAGTTGTTTTGATTTCAGGATCGAACCCATAGATGGGATTTATATGTATCCATGTGAAAGGAATTAGAACTAATGTAGTTTGGTGCTACTTAATGGGTCACATCAAAACTTTTAAGTTCATGTGATAAGGACCCAACCATATAGTTTAACGTCATATGACAAGGAAGTCTAGGCGTAAGGTTCCTAGTCAATGTTTGGTGTGGGACTTATGTTGAAGTAGCCTGGAGAACCGGAGAGAGACGTAGATTCTAAGTTTGAATTAAACCCTACTAGGAATGTGTTCGAGAGAGAATAGGGTTGGTTTGGGGGGTTGGGTTTGGACCTCAAGTAGGGTTCCTATTTATTCTGTTTGGATGCGAATCAAATGCCACATATTTTGGTTAGTCTCGTAGGGGATTATGGCCCTTTGATAGTATTAATTTGGGGATTACTCTTGATAAGGATCCCCTGAGAAAGGCCCATGAGAGATGTCTTAACTCATGATTTTCAACTCAAGGTGATTTTGGTGTTTACTTAGGGCCTTACTCCATATGAGGATGCTCAAATAAAGGGGATTATGATTGTGGATTAATCTTAAGGAGATTCTCATTGAGTTTGGGACTTAGGTAGGCTTCATATGTATCCTGGTCAGTAAGAATCATGGTTCTCATAGTTCAATGTGTCACAATGATTATGTGGATTTCATGATTTCCATTAACCTCTAATCCCACATGATTTATGCTCGGTGTGAGAAACTAGTTTAAGTGAAAGATAAGGAAAACCACAAAACCTCGTTTTGTCTATAGGTGGACATGGAGACAAATCCCAAAGGGAGAGGGATAAGGCATTGAGTGTGACCATTTCCTCTAACCCTTATATACTAATAGAAGAGGGGGGGTGATGGTGGAAGAGGTTGGGTTTATGGAACTTCCCTATCCTCACTTTACCCAGAGGAGGGAATGGAGGAGAATGATGTGAAGGTGGAGAGGATCAAGATGACAACCTCCTATATGAAAGGCTAGGGGCTTACTCTAGGAGGTATTCCCTAGAATCGATTCCATATAAAGGAAGGAGTTTTTCATTCCATGTCCAAAGGAAATGTAAACATAATCCTCATCCTCCCTTCTTGGAATATGAGGCTCATAGTCTTAGAGATGAGAAGAGGAGGACATGGTTCTAACCCTTGTTTCTGATACTAGGAGATCCCTGACACTCTCCTTGGGGTAGGGTTCCTCATGAACGTAGATATACAAATCCACATGTTCTATAAAGATTATAATCATCTATTATGATAAGTGAAGGAATCCTCTGACCATAGAAATACATATCCAAATGGGAGGCACGCTAGTGTTCATTTTCCCATGGGTTTTAAAATCACGAGGTATGGGTCGTGGCTTCAACCTGGTTCCTTTCATATAAGGGATCCAAAGAAGGAGAGGCCCTACCATGGGTGGCTTGTAAGAATGCTTGAAGGGTGACTCGTGCAAGTTCCTAGCATAGGTTTTCTACATAGGTCCTGGGTGGAACTAAAAATTCTTCGCATAGGGGGGAAAGGCATGCGCAGACTAGAGATACCTTGGGAAATAGACCACTAGGGAAACAACACTTGGGTGGGGCCTTTTTCTAAGCACCATGGGTATTCTTTGGTGTCCCAGGAAGGGTTTCATGTAGTTCCTTACTTGAGGAAGGGTCCTCGCACATGTGTCTTCATATTATGGAAGAAGGGTCCCCAAACATGTGTCTTGTATTTTAGACACTAAATAGACTTCAATCTTACCTATCCCATTTAATTTTCCCTTATATAGGGTTTTGGAGAGATAATTGAGAAATTTTGGGGGACTTGGGTGAAGGTTCTATGCAATCAGAGCTCTGGGGGGTTTTCCTATTTTTTTAGTCCTCTAAATGTAGATTCCAATGGGTCCTATTTATAAGAAAATGAGGAACCCATATATAAAGAGTTTGGAGGCACTGGTCCATAGAACTTGTCAACGACACTGGTTCCCAGTGCAGGTGTCCCATATAGTGGGGATGCACCTTTCGGGTCACACAAGTGGTATGCGTAGTTTCCCAGCATAGGTGCCTTATGAAGGGGGGTGTTCACATGTGGTGTGTGAAGGTACCCATAGTCAATCCATCTGGGAGCACCTTTATCTCTATACTATGGAGTTTGTGACCCCACACCCCTGCTCGGGATCAGTTTCATGTTGTGGTCCCTGCCCTTCAGGCTCATCCCCTCACTTCTATCAATGTTCCCCATGAAAAATGGAGAGTTTCACCTCAATATTTTCAAGCTAGGTTGGTGTTGTTTTGGTTCACGACACATAGAAATTCATTCTTCTACTTCTCTTGTCATAAAGACATATTTCTACTCAAACTTATCATTTGGTGTCGAAGTGAGGTTCACATATTCAATTCGGTAGAAAAGTGTTTGGAACCCATTTCAAGGTGTCAACAATGATGCACCTCAGCACCCCGTATAGATTCAGTATCTCCCAAACCTAGAGATTTTCCATCTTTTCAATGAATGGCACTCATATTGACAAACAATAGGAAACCTTGGAAAACTGGTACATAATAACCCATGCCACATCAATGACTTTGGGAATCCTTGGAATCCCTATCACAAATCTCATAGTCTCATTATACCACTTTCACTAAGGGTTGGATAAATACTGAAGTAAACTTATGGGATACTGGTGTTTTTTATTCACCATCTAATAGGTAGAGCACTATGTGACAAAACTTGTTAGGTCCTTTTTTATCCTAGGAGACCAATAAAATTTCTAAATATGATGGTACATCTTGGTAATACCTGTATGAATTTACCATATTTTGGAATGTTATTTCCTTATTAACTTTGTGTGTATGCTTATAGGGACCACAACCCACCCTCAAATATTGAAGATCTCATTGAAATTATGGTACTAATAAACTAGTGCCTCCCCAACATATATATTGTTCTTCATCCCATAATAATCATAATCTAATAGCTAACTCACATTCACCCTGTATATGAGTGAAGGGTTAAGGTTCATAGATGTTTAGGTCACATATCCCTGATACTCAATAACATAAAGTCAAATATCAGTAAATTAGCCCATCAGTTTTCACTCGATGTTTGATTCATGCACCACCTAATCCTAGGTCTTCCTACTTGGAATATTAGTGATGATATTACCATTTCTAGAGGTTTATGATAACTAAAAATTAAAATACTATATATACTCATCCCACCTCTACTTTTGAAGGTTTAGGTTTTTCTATGAGAAAATATACCTTAGTCTCTTGTGGTCAATGTATACCATGAACCTCTCACCCATAGTGTAGTGATGAAAATTCCTCAAAGTATTCACCACCACTTTTATCTTTCTATAGAATCATCCTTGAGATCCTACCTGAATCCTCTGAGAATCACAAACCTTTTTTTTCTCCTACCCATGGGCACCAAATCCTCCACCATGACCCAAACAACCAGTATAATACTAGCTACCACTCTGTTTTGGCACTCCAAAACCTACTACTAAACTTTACATCTGAACATATCCTCTACCACTAGCTAACTATTGATCACTCCTATAATAAATATATAGGTTCTCTATACTTTCACATAGTTCACACTCCAATGGTTATTTATATCACTGGTAATTAACATAACCAACGCATTAGTACACTATAAAAATCCGCCTCCCAATATAGGATTGGATATAATGCCACTCTAGTCACTCTATCCACCATTTACATGGAGTGAACTATCAAATAAACTATTTTTACTTACTGCATACCCACTATTAGTCACCTCAATAAATTCCAATTACCCAGATCCTTTTACCGTAGTCAAATTTGTATCAGATATGATGGCCCAATTCATGACCTAAAAAAGATTATAGGTGAAAGAAATTCACCCATACCCATATCACATACCTAAAATGTAACAACCCAAACATTTATCAATGAAATGCCTCCATACTTGTAGAAATTTCATATAGTATAATCACATAAAATCACATTAGGAAAAAAATGCTAGATCCTGATTAAAAAAACTACTAAATTCTATGTGTCTTTTAAACATAATTTTTTCACTTTTGTGATTTGAATTTGGAAAATATGATATACATGGTTGCGATAAGTAAGTTGTTTGGAGTCCGATGGGAAAAACTTAATATTTGGTGAATAGTAACATGCCCTTATGAATAGTAATGTTACCCTTGTGAATAGTAATATGAGCCTTATGAATATTAAATTGGCCACGTGAATAGGAACCTTACCAATAATAGTATAAATAAAATGTATCTATCCTATAAGTGACAATATGATATAATTATATTATAGTATTGGTATTTTTGTAAGTCATTAATATTTAATGAATAAATTAATAATTTATAGAAAATCATAAAATGTATTCAAAAACTGGTATTTATAAGTCTTATGATTATATGGTAATTGTATGAGACCTTAATTAATTTTTCAAAGTTTTAGACAAATAGTCTTAATTTTAAAATTTGTATTTTTCAAGTAAATTATGATTTTAATTAAAAAATAAATTACTCATATTTAGAAAATTATTTTTATAATATGAAGTTAATTTTTGAATACTACAAGTTGGAAAATGGTTTGGGGAAATTTTTGAAATTTTTCTAAAATACTTGATTTTTTGTGAATAGTGAAATTTGATAATTTACAAAATATGCTAAATAAATAAATTTTTGCATCATGCTTGAGTCATGGATGATTAAAATGGCCATTATTTTGAACTCAAATTCTCAATTTGCGGTATTTAGTCATGTAATCATCGCTATTTCTTTTCTGGAGGTAAATTAATAAACTAATGAATTAAGTATTGAAAACACACCCCTCCCCTCCACTATAAATACCACCCCTCATTTCCTCACACCTCTCAAGATTTATTCCTATTCCAAATTCATCTTAAATATCATCCCAAGATCCTCCCCCACTTCCATCCTCCCTTTTTCTCATAAAAATACCAAAACCTATCCCTTAAAGAGGCTCTCAAAGAAGATATATTCAAGAGATGATTTCTCTCTCTTTTCTTTCAATTTTCTTTCAAATTACATTTATTTTATTCTCTTATCCTCAACTTCTCTTATCCAAATTTCATTATAAATATGATATGATATATATATATATACTATTATTATATCATGTTAATGGAATATTATTCATTATAATCCTCCCCCTATCCCTTTGTTTATAAAAATGAAATTGTCACTCGTGATGTGTTAATTTACCTACATTATGGGTGATGTACATCCATTTAACTTCAACTCCTTAAAGGATTTTAATAAAAACATTAAATGGTTGAAAATATATTTTAATATGTATTTTTTAACCCCTTTATGTTTTGGAATAATATTTTATACATAATATTAAATGATAAAACAAAACATGGTTGTTGTAATCCAAAAAATGCCTAAATTAACCCAAAACGGTCATCATTAAATTTTAACTAATGATTCATCCTCATAAAAAAATTCATTATAAGATAATTTAAAATAATTTAATATCATTAATATAATTTAATAGCAATTTTTTATGTTTATCAATGTTCTACACTAACTTCTATTCCAATGTACAAGTGAACCGTTCCTGAAAACTAAGAAAAAGAGCACTCCTGAATAATGAATTTAAACTCTATAACTCGTATGAAGGCCTATAAAAGAACATAATAAAACCATAATGAATCTCAATAATGTATAAAAAAATTATTTGTTATTATACATGACATTAAAGTGATGAAAGAGTTCGGATACAAGGTATGGGGAATTTTCTAACCCAACTTTCTTTCTTTGGGTTTTACCTTTTTCACTCCATTTTCGGTATGGTTATTCCTTAAAAAAAATTCTTCATAATTATCTTACCTTTTCTTGGATATTAATGATTTCCACTATATTTTATGTCATAAATAAGGTTTTCTAAAATAACTCTTCTTTAAAAACAAACCTTTTACTTCTCACTCAAGGTTGATGGTCCTTGTATAAAGTATGTTATTCCAGATTTCATTTGGAAACCCAAAGTTTATGAATGTATTATTTATTAATTGAAACCCATTTCCTTTACATGAGTTTTTTTACTTTCAATACTGATATATGTTTTATGTGTAATACATGATAATGTAAATGTTATGATGTGACGGGCGCGCCCAAAATTATATAGTGCAATGAAAATGTTAAGATGTGATGGGAACACCCGAAATTATATAGCACTCAAATGCATTGGGTAAAGTGAATAAACTAATGATTAAAGTGAATTATGTGTGAACATTATTCTAGCATTGTTCACAACTATGTTTGTTAGTTAACCACAAAGACATAAGGTTTCATTTTTATGCATTTCCATTTTTCAATCCTTTTATTAATTCTTCCTATCATGTTTATAATATTATGAGTATGTTATGATGATTATTATTATTCCCACCCCATTTTGTATTATCCCATGTTTTTATCCTCCTATTGGGCATTTATCTCACCCCTTTTTTGGTATATCCTTAGGTGACTACTTGTACTAAGGAGAACACAAGGGACAATAGGAAGCTAGAGAATAAGGAATTAAATAAATATTTACATTTTATATTATAGAAGTTATATATAGTCCGGATTTCCCTAAGACACTAAAACTCTATATCCTCAATGTGTAATTTTTTTTTTTGTTTTTTGTCTTTAAAATGATGTAATAGTAATGTAAGAAAAATCAAGGTCACTATAGTTGGTATCAGAGGTACATTTTAGTTAATTTGGGAATTAGGATTAGATAACCTTAGTGAAAACCCTAGTATGAGACTAAGTATACGTAAGCACATAAGAATATTTTCTAAACATAAGGATCCCATAATATATTATTTTATTGTTAATTACACAAAGGAATGACTTATTTATTCATGAATTTTTGACTTATATTTTCACCTAACATTTTTAATTTAAAAAATTGTGGGAACCAAGAGAAACTAGTCCAAAAAACCATGCGAGGGAAAATGCAGCAATTTCCCAAATGATATCCCCAATGCTTTGAGAGGTGGTGTTTAAAACTTAATGGTGATTCCCAACTGTCTCAAATTATTAATAATAACCTGAATAATGTGGAATGTCCTCCCTCACCAAAGAAAGAGCAACTGGATGTTGAGTGTTTTATGCGACAATGACCACTGACTTTTAGTGGATCTTTTGATCCACTAGTTGTGGAACTGTGGGTCAACTCGATGGATAAGATATTTTTAGTACTTCGCTATATTGAGATGGATATGGTGACTCTAGATATTTATCATCTCGATGGACAGAACGACCAATGGTGGGATTTGATTAAGAACACCAAGTTGAGAGACAAAATTGAAGAGATGGAGAGGAAAGACATTAATATAATGTTTATTAAAAGTTATTTCCCACGAACTATTCGTATGAATATGGAGAGAGAATTTATAGAGCTAAAGAAAATGGATGTAGAATACTTTTTGGTCTACGAAGTGAATTTCACAAGGCTTTCAAGGCATGCTTCAGGATTTGTTATCAATAATGATAACAAAATTGATAGATTCTTTAGTTGATTAAAACCAAGCCTTCGAAAGGATCTTTAAATTAGAGACTTTATGAGTTATGAAGAAGTTGTTCAATTTTCTCTCAAAGTGGAGATGGAGTTTGGAGAATGGTCCCATTTCTATGGTGATAAGAAACAAAAGATGGAGTTTCATGCCAGAGTATCTAATGAGAAAGGTGGAAAGAAAACTCAACCACCAACATATCAAAAATGTGGGAAGAAGCATCATGGAAATTTCTGCAAAGGGATAGGTAAATTCTTCAAGTGTGGGATAGAAGGCCACAAATCTCAAGAGTTTCAAAAAAACATGAGAAGGTAGGGAATGTGGGGAAGGAAAGGAGAGCACAACCCATGGTCTAATTCTACAACTATAGGGAGTAATGGCATTATGCAAGCCAGATCACTAAACCTCAATTCCTTGAGGGTAATAAACTTCAATAGCCACAAAATCCAAAGAAACAAGGGAAGTATTATGTCATCACTACTGTGTAAGTGGAGTAAGAAAATGAAGTCATACAAGGTACACTTTCTATTCACTGAAGAATGGAAAAGTCTTATTGATTTTGGTTCTATGCATTCCTTTTTATCTTGAAAGTTTGCTAGAATTATAGAATCAAATCTCTGAAACCATGAAGTAGAGATATCTATAAAAACACCATGTGGTGGAATCATTGCAACCCTAGTGTTGTACTCTTCTCATATTAGCGTATGTGGGAAGATTATTCTAGTGAATCTCATGCTATTTCCCTTGTTGTAATTTGATGCTATAATATGAATGGATTGGATCTCTGTAACACCCCAAGATTTTACGAAAATTATTCTTTTTATTTTCATTAATGTCTTGTGTTGTACACTACACCAAAAGGAGATTTCACAACACGCATCCCTGACTTGTCTTGCATTACACGCAAGCGTGACCTTCCATGATAGCGTGTGTTATACGCAATACCGAGTTTCGCTAAACAACGATATGCTATTAAAATATTATTAAAACTAGCCGTTATGAATAGTAATAACCACTTTTTGAATTTTTTTAAATTTTTTTTTCAAAATGGACATCATTTTTGGATTCGAAATATCGAAATTAGCTTAGGGTGAAATTTTGGTACTTTTCGGATAACTTTCATATTCTGATGAATAGTGAAAATTAATAAATTTTAATTAAAAACAACTTTTTTAATCGAAATAATTAATGGTGATAAATTATTAATTTGAGTGGTTTTAAAGTATATTTAGAATATATTTTTACAATTTAATACAATGTTGTTCATTGGATGTAATTTCACATTTAAACCAGACATAAACAAGTGTCAATCTTTTGATAGTTATTATCTCTTAAAAACACGCTGTTTGTTTTGACGACGGGAATTAATTTTTCAATTAGTTATTGTAACTGATATGTTTTTAATTTGGTAAAATAAACATAATTTTTTAATTCATAATATCAAATATAGATTAGGCCTAATTTTTGGTATTTTTCTGGAAACTTTCATTTTTTGATGAATAGTGAAACCACTAAGTGGTAGTTAAAAAACTGAATTTTTTCATAAAACTTAATTTTACCACTTCTGTGAGTGGAATTTCAAAAAATCCAAGAGACACGGTTGATGTCAGTAATCAAAATGTGGTTCAATGAGATGAAAATAATTTATGGTGAATAGTAACTTTCTACTTTTTTACCACGGTTAAAAGTAAATAGGGTAATTAAGGGTAAAAATGATATTATTATTACCCTAAAACATGTCTTAATTCTATTTTATAAGTGTAATTAGACCAAAAATAACCTTAGTAATAAAATATGACCATTTAGGCCCACTTGGATTAGATTAGGACATTTATTATTAATTTGTTTAAAGAAGGGTTAAAATAGTTAATATCAAAGTTTAATAAGTAAATATTTTTAATATAGGGTTATACATAAGATAAATTAGACTATAAATATTCATTATAAAGATTAAAATATTTCCTATATAATGGTATTTTATTTTTAATTTTTAGACATTAAAAAATTTAATTTATTTATGACACAAATATTATGCAGTAATTATCTTATTAATGAAATATTGACATAATTGATGTTATAAATACCCAAATAAATGAAATTTGAGACTTTTATGAATTACACTAATTTTATAGGTTAATATGACATGTTATTATTCATTTAATTAACTTTTTTAGAACTGATAATTCTGTTATGATTTTCACAAAAATCAATTACTAAATAGTGTCAAAATTGGCATAAAATAGTTTTAAAAACAAATATTATATTATTAATTGTTATTTTATTCCTAAAAATCTAAGGTTCAGAAAAATGACTTAGATAAGGTTATATATATTAATAATAAACAACTTGTGGTTCGTTTGTATTCTTATAGTAAGTTTATTAACCTTATAGTGTAAGAACACAAAAAGACACGGTAAAAGTAAAATTATCTAACTTAAAGTTAAATATAAATGATAAGGTTAAAATAGGAACCTAAACTTGTCTAAATTATATTGGATGAGAGTATTTAGACCCATACCCACCTTATCTTAGAAATAAATCAATTTGTAGCTATTTAAAACCCAATTTGGCTTTACAATAAAATAATATTTTTAGTTTTTCCAAAGGTGCCCCTCTCCTCCCTTATAAAAGGGCACCTCCTCCCTCTCTTACTCACACCACTTTGAGCCTTCAAGCTCGGCCACCCCCTGACAAATTTTCTTCTCCACTTCCATAGAAACATCCTAGAGGTTATGCTCTTCTTAAAAGACCAATTTTAGTTCCCTAAGAGGAGGTCTCAAAGAGGCGCTTCAAAGAAGAGGTAATGTTCGTTACCGATTCTTTCAACTTTATTTCTTCTTCCACTTATTCTTATTTAGTTATTTCATTATGAAGTAATAACATCAGTATAAATCATACACTTATATGTTATTATAATTATGAAACAACCCTATTTCACCATCTATCCATCCTATGGAAAACGAAATCACCGCGCGTGCGTACGTACGGAATACCGTCTCCACGCCGTGGTGTAATCTATTTTCCTCCACCACTATACATGGATGGGTATAATGGTGTAAATAAATAACTATATATGGTTATTGTAAAGTGATATTGATTCTGTAAAATTATACATACACTTCAATACAATTTCACGATCATGGGAATGATATCATCGCTCGTGCGTACGTACGGACTACCGTCTCCACGAATGCGATGAGATTCATTTTCCATGATTAACCATTCAAGAATGATTATAAAGTATATATAATGAATAATAATGAAATATATGACATAATTAAGCTACTGGATTTATATACATATATATATATATATATATATATATATATATATTTCATCTACTTAATTCCATTCAATTCAATAAGGAAACGAAAACAGCGTTCATGCGTACGTACGGACTACGTCTCCATGAACGGTGTATTTCATTCCTTTTATAGATCTATAATATATATGTATATGATGAATATATATTATATATAAATCATATTTTACATTCTGTAATTATTTAAATCAGGATATAAGTAATAATATCAAGAATGACAAGTCGAAACACATACGATAAATGAAATGATTTTACCCAAAACGCTACTTTAACATGAATTTACAAAAGAACGGGTAATATAAAGTCATAAGTGAACCATATATGATATAATAACAATGAATATTAATCTTTAATAAGTCAATGACATTATTTAAATCATTATACAGGAGGTTCGGATACATTTGAAGCATATCAGACATAAGGTAAGGGATAATTGTGCAAATCTCATTTTTATCCGAGATTGCTTATTCATAAGTATTTACTGGGGTTATTGCTATCATTCATGTCCATGTTTTATAAAATTGTATTAATGTATGTTTAAAGTACTTTTTAACCATTTTACTTTTAATCCATGGTATGAAATGAATCTTTCTTTGATTTACCCAACAAGGTACTTTTTGACTTTTCCGACAAAAGTACGAGGAGAATGTTATTTTTAACTTATACGGAGTGAACAGATTTTTACGGTTTCATAACGCCTCATTTTAAAGAAGCTTCCTCTACAAGATTGCATGATTATTTTCAAAAAAACCCTTTTCTTTTAAAATTTCATGGAATTTTTTGAAAAGAAAATGATTTTAAAGAAGAAAGGATATTTTCCTCAAGAATTCATTTCAAGTGTTTTTCCAAAACTATTTTCCATCTAAGATGACATTATTTCATATGTGTATGTTTCAAGTAATATGTCTCTATTATTTAAATGGTTTCAATTTTCTTATGATTAAATGATATCAAACTTTTATGTATTATGTTATGATGGCATGATGTTTAAGAATCCCATTTTATTACATGGGTTATGCTATGATGTATGATTTATGATTTTGTGGCACATGAAAGAATGATTTCATTATGAGATGGGTGGGACCTATATCTCCCTCCAATGAATTGGGTAAAGATTTTATACCTCATGAGATATACATGGATGGAACGGCAGGTTAAACCAGTTCAGTGAAACAGGACTGAAATGAGGAATGAACTCAGTTCCGAAATGGACTTTTTCCACTAAGATAGTCTTGGCAATGAGTATTGACTAATAAGAAATGATTCTCTATGATTATGTGTGTATTCCACAAAGCTTCATGTTTTAATTTATTATTATTGTGATTACAATTCACTACCATGATTTATCCCATGTTATGAAAGTATGATCTCTTTTTTAGGATAAGATTTCCAAATTGTTATGTTCTTATGAATATGATGTGATTGATATTTCTCTTGTTTACCCTTACATAGAATTTGAGCTCACCCTTTTATGTTTTCTTTTCCCCAAGATATAAAGAAAAGTTTTAGGTAAGAAAAAAAGGGAAAATCTTTATGGGAGATGTTGAAGCTTTTTCACCCCGATTAGAAGATTATATTCTGAGTTTCCAAAGACACTAAACTATTACGGTCCTTGTGTGTGTGTTTTTGTAATGTACTAAGTATTCCAAAAAAGTAATGTAATGTCCATGTACGTAAAGCTTAGGGTATCTACAGTTGGTATCAGAGGAAAGGTTTAGTCAACCTTTGGAAACTAGGATGTGAGAACTTTAGTGAGATCCCTAGAAATATTTCTAAGGTATGTCTAGGGATGTCCCTAAGGTTAAGTATACGTTATAGTCCTAGAATTGCGCTAACCATCGTATAATTTAACCTAAGATGTTAGATATTGATGGTACTCTCCCTTTATTATGTTATTTTCCCTAGCGCGATTTTTGCCTCTCACACTATTCTTTTTGTGTTTTAGACGATGGCTGGAACCCGAAGGAACCGTATTGATCAATGTAATGGACGATGCAATGATTTTCCTCTTGAAAAAACCAA
Source organism: Viscum album (assembly GCA_963277665.1). NCBI lineage: Eukaryota > Viridiplantae > Streptophyta > Magnoliopsida > Santalales > Viscaceae > Viscum > Viscum album. The sequence goes on from OY728150.1 coordinate 689,503,420, forward strand.
CGTTATGGGAGATGGAGTGAAAAATCTTATTGCTTTACTTACACAAGATATGAATCATTCTAGACTTCCAAATGAGAAGAGAAGGGAATAATATTCTATTGAGTCCTTCATGAGGCAACGCCCACCTTCTTTCAGTGGGTCTTCCGATCCACTTGTTGCTGAACAATGGATCAGTACCACTGAAAAGATATTTTCAGTTCTTCAATGTTCTGAACATGATAAAGTCATCTTAGCAGTATATAGTTTGGAAGGTGATGCTGATCAATGGTGGAATCTTATCAAGAATATAAGGCCAAGAGATGAAATTGAGTCCATGGAATGGGACGAGTTCAAGAACTTATTTTTCAATAAGTACTTCCCTCATATTCTTCGAACAAATATAGAGAATGAGTTTCTCGAACTAAATAAAAAGGATGATGAATCTGTTGGTATATACGTAGCAAATTTTACAAGGATTGCAAGTTATGCATCTGGCTTTATCATCCAACCTGAAAGTAAAGTTGATCGATTCTTCAGTGGCTTAAAACCAAATATTTGAAGGGCATTAGCTATAAGAGACTTTGATAGCTATGAAGAAATTGCACGCTGTGCTATTAAGGTAGAAATGGAAGTTGTTGTTACATATCCATCTCATGGTTTTGACAAGAAACGAAAGATGGAGTTCAAGAAGAAATCTCAGAATAATTGTGAAAAGAATATGAATGTTTCCTTATGCTCAAAGTGTGGAAAGAAGCGTGGTGGAGATTATCTTAAAGGGAATAGAAAATGTTTTAAGTGAGGAAAAGAAGGTCATCGAGCAGCTGAGTGTCGAAGTAATGGAAAAAGGGTTGCTAATGGTGTGAATAAAGAAAAGACAACAGAGAATGCACCAACAACACTTCAATGCTTCAAGTGCAATGAAATGGGGCACTATGCTAATCAATTCCCTAATCCAAGGGTTAATGATGATCGACATGAGCAACTACTTAAAGAAAAGGACAAAGGGAAGTCACATGCGATCACTATTGGAGATTTTGAATATGACAACGATGTGGTGGAATGATTAAGTGTTTATATAATGGGATTCCAAAATAATGTTGTATATAGTATCGTGGAATATTGGAATATTTATGTATTGGTCTATTGTGGTTTTCAATAATTTTATGGTACCGGTAACCATGGGAAGTGATTGAGATATTTTTGGTAAGAAGATGATATGTGCATAATGAAGGGATAATAAGATAATGAGATGTTTGATTGTATTCATGAGCTCATGATTGATATAAGGACTAAGTGATATCATGGTTTGAGTGTAATGAATTTTGAGGATTTTGGTATGTGTAAAGTGTTAACTTTTAACTGCATTCATGTTTTCACTAAGGTTCAATGGGTATTCATTCTTCCAAAGAATACATGATTAAGGTATTCACATGTTTGTAATTTGACCAACAAGATATATCTTATGATATATGGGGGATAAATGATGGCATTCACGTGATTGTTATGTGACATTTCAAGTAATCATTTTCTTTATACTATGAGCTTGGACCGAAGTATTTTAGATAAGCCTAATGATTGGAATGAATTATTTTGGACATAATTTAGTATTGTTTAAGGGTAGAACTTTTTTCGATATTATTTATGGGATGTTATACTAATATAGTTTTAGAAAAAGGACAACCTGCAGGACGGGCGACAGCCCATCGCGTCGGACAAGGTTGTGGGAATCGAACCCACAACTGAAGTGCGACTGGCCTTTATCGCCTACCACTGGCCTACAGAAAGTCCCTGGTTAGTAGAAACTAGTTTTATTTTATTAAGCGGTATGATACATGAATTATAAGTTCATTTTTGGAATCGTATATGATTAACCTCACCATAGATGGACTTATGTATATTTTATAACTTTTTCTAACCTTTTGTTTGAAACAGATGGAATGACTCATCATTCTATCACCTGATCTGCTAACACTTCACGAATGACAAATTCAACTTTATTTATTTAAGAGATGAAGTGGAAATTATCCAAAGAATGAACAACGGTGAGAATATACCAAAATCACGAAAGTATTTCTTCTATTTCCAATTTCATCAACTTTAGGGAAATGATCTTGAAAACCAAAAATTTTGTCCTAGTGCCCTTATATCTGATGAATAAGATTGTACCATAGATCATCACAAATCTATGGCTTTGTGATTGATGGCTTTTTTATATCCATGTTCTCTATCACTCTCCATCAGAACTTGATGATTATATTTTTCTTCCATATCCATATTTTCACCTATGTTCTCCTACGTGGAAACCCAGTGATGAGTTAATTTGGGTAACCGTTACATTTCATACATTTGTTTTTAAAGCCAAGTTTTTGTATTTCTTTTTACGATGTGGGTTTCTATTAAATAAACTTTCGAGTAGTAAACCATTTATAACCCCGACGAATTTCGAGGGCGAAATTCATTTTAAGGGGGGTAGAATGTAACACCCCAAGATTTTACGAAAATTATTCTTTTTAATTTCATTAATGTCTTGTGTTGTACGCTACACCAAAAGGAGCTCGCACAACGTTCATCCCTGACTTGTCTTGAATTACATGCAAGCGTGACCTTCCATGATAGCGTGTGTTGTATGCAATACCGAGTTTCGCTAAACAATGATATGCTATTAAAATATTATTAAAACTAGCTGTTATGAATAGTAATAACCACTTTTTAAAATTTTGTAAATTTTTTTTTTCAAAATGGACTTCATTTTTGGATTCGAAATATCGAAATTAGCTTAGGGTGAAATTTTGGTACTTTTCGGATAACTTTCATATTCTGATGAATAGTGAAAATTACTAAATTTTAATTAAAAACAACTTTTTTAATCAAAATAATTAATAGTGATAAATTATTAATTTGAGTGGTTTTAAAGTATATTTAGAATATATTTTTACAATTTAATACAATGTTGTTCATTGGATGTAATTTTACAATTAAACCAGACATAAACAAGTGTCAATCTTTTGATAGTTATTATCTCTTAAAAACAAGCTATTTGTTTTGACGACGGGAATTAATTTTTAAATTAGTTAATGTAAATGATATGTTTTGAATTTGGTAAAATAAACATCATTTTTGAATTCATAATATCAAATATATCTTAGGCCTAATTTTTGGTATTTTTCTGGAAACTTTCATTTTTTGATGAATAGTGAAACCACTAAGTGGTAGTTAAAAAACTGAATTTTTTCATAAAACTTAATTTTACCGCTTCTATGAGTGGAATTTAAAAAATCCTTGAGACACGGTTTACGTCAGTAAGTAAAATGTGGTTCAATGAGATGAAAATAATTTTTGGTGAATAGTAACTTTCTACTTTTTTTTACCACGGTTAAAAGTAAATATGGTAATTAAGGGTAAAAATGATATTATTATTACCCAAAAACATGTTATAATTCTATTGGATAAGTTTAATTCGACCAAAAACAACCTTAGGAATAAAATATGACCATTTAGGACCACTTGGATTAGATTAGGACATTTATTATAAATTTATTTAAAGAAGGGTTAAAATAGTTAAAATCAATGTTTAATAAGTAAATAATTTTTAATATAGGGTTATACATAAGATAAATTCAACTATAAATATTCATTAGAAAGATAAAAATATTTCCTACATAATGGTATTTTATTTTTAATTTTAGACATTAAAAAATTTAATTTATTTATGACACAAAGATTATGCGGTAATTATCTTATTAATGAAATATTGACATAATTGATGTTATAAATACCCAAATAAATGAAATTTGAGACTTTTTATTAATTCCCAAAATTTTCTAGATTAATATGACATGTTATTATTCATGTAATTAACTTTTTTAAAACTAATCATTCTGTTATGATTTTCACAAAAATCAATTACTAAATAGTGTCAAAATTGACATAAAATTGTTTTTAAAACAAATATTATATATTAATTGTTATTTTATTCCTAAAAATATAAGGTTCAGCCAAATGACTTAGATAAGGTTATATATATTAATAATAAACAATTTGGGGTTCTTTTGGATTCTTATAGTAAGTTTATTAACCTTATAGTGTAAGAACACAAAAAGACACGGTAAAAGTAAAATTATCTAACTTAAAGTTAAATATAACTGATAAGGTTAAAATAGGAACCTGAACTTGTCTAAATTATATTGGATGAGATTATTTAGACCCATCCCCACCTTAGCTTCTAAATAAATCAATTTATATCTATTTAAAACCGAATTTGGCTTTATAAAAAAATAATAGTTTTTGTTTTTCCAAAGGTGCCCCTCTCCTCCCTTATAAAAGGGCACCTCCTCCCTCTCTTCCTCACACCACTTTGAGCCTTCAATATCGGCCAAACCCAACCAAATTCTCCTATACACTTCCATAGAAACATCATAGAGGTTCTGGTCTTCTTCAAATACCAGTTTTAGTGCCCTAAGAGGAGGTCTCAAAGAGACGCTTCAAAGAAGAGGTAATGTCTGTTACCGATTCTTTCAACTTTATTTCTTCTTCCACTTCTTCTTCTTTAGTTCTTTAATTATGAAGTAATAACCTCAGTATAAATCATATAATGATATGTTATTATAAGTATGAAAAAAACCCATTTCACCATCTATCCATCCTATGGAAAACGAAATCACCGCACGTGCGTACGTACGGAATACCGTCTCCACGCCGTTGTGTAATCTATTTTCCCCCACCACTATACATGGATGGGTATAATGGTGTAAATAAATAACTATATATGGTTATTGTAAAGTGATATTGATTTTGTAACATTATACATACACTTCAATACAATTCCACGATCATGGGAATGATATCATCGCTCGTGCGTACGTACGGACTACCATCTCCACGAATGCGATGAGATTCATTTTCCATGATTAACCATTCAATAATGATTATAAAGTATATATAATGAATAATAATGAAATATATGAAATAATTAAGCTAATGTATTTATATATATATATATATATATATATCATCTACTTAATTCCATTCAATTCAATAAGGAAACGAAAACAGCGTTCATGCGTACGTACGGACTACCATCTCCATGAACGGTGTATTTCATTCCCTTTATCGATCTATAATATATATGTATATGATGAATATATATTATATATAAATCATGTTTTACATTTTGGAATTATGTAAATCAGGATATAATTAATAATATCAAGAATGACAAGTCGAAACACATACGATAAATGAAATGATTTTACCCAAAACGCTACTTTAACATGAATTTACAAAAGAACGGGTAATATAAAGTCATAAGTGAACCATATATGATATAATAAAAATGAATATTATTCTTTAATAAGTCAATGACATTATTTAAATCATTATACAGGAGGTTCGGATACGTTCAAAGCATATCAGACATAAGGTAAGGGATAATTGTGCAAATCTCATTTTTATTCGAGATTGCTTATTCGTAAGTATTTACTGGGGTTATTGCTATCATTCATGTCCATGTTTTATAAAATTTTATTCATTTATGTTTAAATTACTTTTTAACCATTTTACTTTTACCCCATTGTATTAAAGGAATCTTTCTTTTATTTACCCTACAAGGTACTTTTTGACTTTTCCAACCAAAGTACGAGGAGAATGTTATTTTTAACTTACATGGCGTGAATGTATTTTTACGGTTTCATAATTCCTCATTTTAAAGAATATTCCTAAACATGATTGAATGATTATTTTCAACAAAACCCTTTTCTTTTAAAATTGCATGGAATTTTGTGAAAAGAAAATGATTTTAAAGAAGAAAGGATATTTCCCTCAAGAATTCATTTCAAGTGTTTTTTCAAAACTATTTTCCATCTAAGATGAAATTATTTCATATGTGTATGTTTCAAGTAATATGTCTCTATGATTTAAATGGTTTAAATTTCCTTATGATGAAATGATATCAAACTTTTATGGATTATGTTATGATGGCATGATGTTTAAGAATCCCATTTTATTACATGGGTTATGCTATGATGTATGATTTATGATTTTGTAGCACACGAAAGAATGATTTCATTATGAGATGGGTGGGACCTATATCTCCCTACAATGAATTGGGTAAAGATTTTATATCTCATGATATAGACATGGCTGGAACAGCAGGTTAAACTGGTTCAGTGAAACAGGACTGAAATGAGGAATGAACTCGGTTCAGAAATGGACTTTGTCCACTAAGATAGTCTTGGAAATGAGTCTTGACTAATAAGAAATGATTCTCTATGATTATGTGTGTATTCCACAAAGCTTCATGTTTTAAGTTATGATTATTGTGATCACATTTCACTACCCTGATTTATCCCATGTTATGAAATTATGATCTATTTTGCAGGGTAAGATTTCCAAATTGTTATGTTCTTATGAATATGATGTGATTGACATTTCTTTTGTTTAACCTTACTAAGAATTTGAGCTCACCCTTTTATGTTTTCTTTTCCCTAGGATATAAAGAAAGGTTTTAGGTAAGAAAAAAAAGGGAAGATCTTTATGGAAGATGTTGAAGATCTTTCACCACGATTAGAAGATTATATCCTGAGTTTCCAAAGACACTAAACTATTACGGTCCTTGTGTGTGTGTTTTTGTAATGTACTAAGTATTATGAAAAAGTAATGTAATTTCCATGTACGTCAAGATTAGGGTCTCTATAATATCATTATATAGAGCACATATAAAATATTTGGAAAATAAAATGTCTTTTCATATTTTGAACCATCCCATGATCCTCTACAAATTCAATGAAGATCATGAATTTACTTTAGAAAATCCTTCAATTATGTGGGTATTGGTTCCCTATTAAAAAGTATACCTTGCTCAAACAGTTGAGTCAAAAAGAAAGTTTCAACCTAGTGGAAATTCCCATTGTGAGGGAATACGGTGATGTATTTCATGAAGAGTAACCCAAACTTCCACTAGATCATGAGGTATAGTTCTCCATAGAACTCATAACTGGAGCTACTCATATGTCAAAGTGTCCCTATAAGATGGCTCTTATTGAACTGTAGGAGTTAAAGAAGCAGCTTCAAGAGCATTTGGACAAAGGGTTCATATGCCCTAGTGCATCACCTTGGGGTGTGCTAATCTTATTTGTGAAGAAAGATAGATCAATGAAACTGTGTATTCATTATCAGGAACACAACAAGATAACCATAAAGAAAAAGTATCTTCTCCCAAGGATTAATGATTTGTTCAACCAGCTATGAGGATCTTAATACTTCTCAAAGGTGTATATTCGTTCTGGATATCATCATCTAAAGGTGAATAAGGAAGATATTCAGAACACTACCTTCCATACAAGATATGGGCACTATGAGTTTCTAGTGATTCCCTTCAGACTTACTAATTCCCCTATAATCTTCATGTATTTGATGAACCCTTGACAAATTTTTGGTATTGTTTATAAATGGTATTCTCATATACTCCAAGATCAAGTATAAAGATGAAAAAAATATAAGACTTGTGTTGGCGGAATTGAGAAAGGATAATTTATATGCCAAGTTTAGAAATTTTGACTTTTGGATGAATTGAGACACATTATTGGGATATGTGGTCACAAGTGAGGGAATTCTTATGCAACCTTCAAAAACAAACCCGATTCAGGAATGGACTAGACCCTCTAGTGTCAAGTAAATCTGTAGTTTTCTTGGATTAGATGGGTACTAAAGATGTTTTGTGAGAAATTCTCATTATTTTAAATCCTTCTAACAAAGTTAACAAGGAAATGGGTAAAGTATGTATGGATGGAATAATGTAAGGAAAAGTTCAAGGAGATAAAGAGAAGGTTGATCATTTCACCTGTACTCACATTACCGAAAGGTGGAGAAAGTTTTGTGATATACAGTGATTCTTATAAGATATGATTAGGTTTTTTACTCATTAAAAATGATAATGGGATGGCCTATGCCTCACGACAGTGAAAGATCCATGAGAAGAACTAACAGACTCATGATCTGGAGCTAGAAACTATGATTTTTTGCCTTGAAAATATGGCGGCACTACCTCTATGGTGAGAAGTGTGACATATATACCGATCACAAGAACCTAAAGTATATATTCACACAAAATTAGATCAAAATGTGTCAAATGAGATGGTTCGTTCTATTAAAATACTATGATTTCTCTATTCACTATCATCCTGGAAAGGTGAATATGGTAGTTGATGCTCTTAGCAGAAAAGATCCTACTACTCTATCCATGTTTCAGATTGAGAAAGACCCTCTCTTCATGGATATGCAAAGGATGGATTTGGAAATCATAATGGAAGGTAATACATCCTAACATTTCCAAATTATTTCCCAACTATATGTCCAAGAGAAGATTAAGGGGGCACAAAGGAATGATCCTGAGTTGAAAAAGAGGGTGAATGTATTAAGGGAAGGGAAGATGCAAGAGTTCCATATCGATGATGATGGTGTGATTCGGTTTGTAACAAGGCTTTATATTCCTTCATCACTTGGGATAAAGGATCATTTGGACAATTCACATAGCTCAACTTTCTCTATCCATCCTGGTAGCAACAAGATGTACTGAGATATCTGAGAACACTTCTGGTGGGATAACATGAAGAAGGAGATTGCAGAATATATTTTAAGGTTCTTGATATGTCATCAAGTTAATCATAATGAAAAAATTCCAATGGTATGATGCAAAAATTGCCTATACCTATGTGGAAATGGGATAATTTCACTATAGACTTTGTCACGGGTCTCTCGAAGACATCCAAAAGAAATAATGTGACATGTTTTGTGGTGGACATACTCACCAAGATTGTCCGCTTTATCACTGTTCAGGAAGTTATCTTGTTTGAACAACTTACCAAGATATATGTGGAGGAAGTGGTGAGACTGCATGAGGTTCCACTCTCGATTATCTCTGATCATGATCCACAGTTTGCATCTAAATTTTGGAGGAGTCTCCAACATGCCGTGAGTACTGAATTAAATTTCATCACGAACTATCACCCCCAAAATGATGGACATTCTAAAAGGACTATTCAAACCCTCAAAGATATGATAAGAGAATACTCTTTAGAATTTCAAAGGTTTATGGGATAATCATCTCCCATTGGTTGAGTTATCATATAAAAATAGCGTCCACTCAAGTATTTAGATGTCTTCAAATGAAGATCTATGTGGAAAGCAATGTATAACTCAAACTTGTTGGGATGAAGTTAAAGAAACAAATCTACTTGGACCTGATATTGTGCAAGATATAACAGATAAGGTTCAAGTCATCTAGAAACATATCAAATCAACTCAAATTCTACAGAAGAGCTATATTGACAACTGTAGAAGGGACTTGGAGTTCTCTGTTAGAGATAAAGTCTTCCTTAGAATATCACCATGGAAGAGAGTCGTGTGATTTGTAAATAAAGGGAAGCTAATCCCGAGGTACATTGTCCCCTTTGAGATCCTTGACCGTATAGGAGTTGTGGCATATCATCTTTGACTTCCACCAAATATAGATCACGTTCATGATGTGTTTCATGTATCACTCCTAAGGAAGTACATACTAGATCCCTCGCATGTACTGAACTCAAGGGTGGTATAGCTGAAGATGGTCTCTCTTATAAGGAGCATCCAGTAAATATTTTAGACTAAAAAGATAAGGTTCTACACAACATGACAAAACAACTTTTCAAAGTGTTGTGGAGGGACCATAAGTATGAAGAAGAAACTTGGTAACTAGAGGATGTGATGAAGGAAACTATCCTCACCTGTTTATGTAAAATGAAATTTCAAGGGTAAAATTTCAAGAGGGGGAATAATGTAAAGACCTAAAATTTTATTAATACAATTTATCCCTTCTTGAAGTTATGTAATATAGTATAATCACATAAAATCACAATAGGAAACACAATTCCACATCATTATTAAATGAACTACTAAATTCTATGTGTCCTTTAAACATAATTTTTCCACTTCTGTGATTTTAATTTCGAAAATTTGACAAACACAGTTGTGATCAGTAAGCTGTTTGGAGTCTGATAGGACAAACATAATATTTGGTGAATAGTAACACACCCTTATGAATAGTAATGTTAACCTTATGAATAGTAATATGAACCTTATGAATAGTAAATCAGTCAAGTGAATAGTAACCTTACCAATGATAGTATAAATAAAATTAATCCATCTTATAGGTGACAATATGATATAATTATATTATAGTGTTAGTATTTTTATATGTCGTGAATATTTAATGAATAATTTAATAATTTAAAAAAAATCATAAAATATATTCAAAAACTAGTATTTTTAAGTCTTATGATTATATGGTAATTTTATGATACCTTAATTAATTTTTTAAAGTATTAAAGAAACATTTTTTATTTTAAATTTTTATTTTTTAAATAAATTAGGGTTTTAATTAAAAATTAAATTAATCATATTTATAAAATAATGTTCATAAAATTAAGTTCATTTTTGAATTATACATGTTAAAAAATGGTTAGGGTGAATTTTTGATATTTTTCTGAAATACATGATTTTTTGGTGAATAGTGAAATTTGATAATTTATAAAATATGCTAAATAAATGAATTTTTGTGTCATGTTTGAGTCATGGATGATGAAAATGGCCATTTTTTTGAACTCACATGACCTATTTACTATATTGTTTTATGGAATCATCGTTATTTCTTGTCTTGAGGGAAATTAATAGACTAATGAATTAAATATTGAGAAAATACCCCTCCCCTCCATTATAAACACCACCACTCACAACCTCATTTCTTCACACCTCTCAGGCCTTGTTCCTACTCCAAATTATTCTTAAATATCTTTCCAATATCCTTACCCATGTCCATTATCTCTTCGAATCGTAAAAATACCAAAAACTCTCCCCTAAAGAGGCTCTCAATGAAGATATATTCAAGAGGTAATTTCTATCTATTTTCTTTCAATTCCCTTTTAAATTTCTTTTCTTTTCTTCTCTAACACTCAACTTATCTTATAAAAATGTCCTGATAACTCTAGTATGATTGATATAATGGTATTATATAATGTTAATGTAATATTTTTCATTATACACATCCATCTCTCTCTCTCTCTCTTTGTTTACAAAAATGAAATCATCGCTCGTGATGTGTTAATTTACCTACATCGTGGGCGATACACTTCCATTTTCCTTAAACTCATTAAATAATGTCAATAAAACCATTAAATGGTTGAAAAAATATTTTATTATGTATGTTTTAACCTATTTTATGTTCTAGAAACAAGTTTTATACAAAATATTAAATGACAAATCAAAACATGTTCATTGTAATCCAAAAAACGCCCAAATTTACCCAAAACGATAATCATTAAATTTTATCTAATGATTCATACTCATAAAAAAATTAATTATAAGATAATTTAAACTCCTGTAAGATCATTAATATCATTTAATATAAATTTTTTATGTTTATCAATTTTCTACACAAACATCCATTCATGTGTACAAGTGAACCGTTCAGGAAAAATAAGAAAAAGAACACTCCCAAACAATGAATTTAAACTCTATAACTCATCCAAAGGCCTATAAAAGAACATAATAAAACCATAATGATTCATAATCATATATAAAATGTTTTGGAGTTTTTAATTAAGTAATATAATGTGATTATATAGGAAATTAAAGTGAATAAAGTGTTCATATAAAAGGTAAGGGGAATTATCGAACTCAACTTTCTTTCTTTGGGTTTTCCCTTTTTCACTCCATTTTCTGTATATTTATTCCTTAAAATCATTTATTAATCATGATATTATCTTTTTTTTATTCATGTTTTCCAATGGAGTTTATTTCAAACTCAATTTTTTCCAAAATAACTCTTCTTTCAAAAAAACACCTTTTACTTCTCACTCAAGGCTTATGGTCCTTATATCAAATATGTTATTCCCTCTTTCATTTGGGAACCCAAAATTTATGAATGTATTCTTTATGAATTGAAACCCATTTCCATTAAATGTGTTTTTTTATGTTTAATATTGATATAGGTTCTATGTGGCATTCATGATAATGTAAATGTTATGATGTAACGGGTACGCCTGGAATTATATAGTGCAATAAAATTGTTATGATGTGATAGGTGTGCCCAGAATTATATAGAGCTCCAATTCATTGGGTAATGTAAATAACCTCATGATTAAAGTGATTTATGTGTGAAAATTTTTATATCTTTGTTCACAACTATGTGTGGTAGTTAACCACCAAGACATAAGGTTTTATTTTTACGCATTGGCACTTTTCAAGCCTTTTATTAATTATTTCTATCATGTTTATGATCCTATGCCTATATTATGATGATGATGATTATGCTCACCCAATGTTGTATTGTATCATGTTATTATCCTCTTAATGGGATTTTATCTCACCCGTTTTTTGATGTATATACCCAAGTGACTACTTGTACTAAGAAGAACACAAGGGATAATAAGAATCTAGAGAATAAGGAATTTAATAAATGATTATGTTTTACATTGTAGAAGTTTTGTATGGTCCTAATTTTCCCAATATACTAAAACTTTGGATCATAAATGTGTAATGTTTTCATGTTGTTTATATTTAAAATGATGTAATAGTAATGTAAGAAAAATTAGGGTTGTTATATAAAACAACACTCTAAGTGACTCTCCCCACCTACCTCATCCCCTTACAAGACCAAAGAAAAACACTGAAGCACTGTAAATAATTCATCTTACTCCATAACTATAAAATATTATGTCTTAAACAACCCATAAGTACATGATTTATAATAAGGGTTTCACTTCTTGCATTTTGAAGATATTTTGGGTTATATTTTTAGAGAATTAGGAAAAATTATTACATATAAACCCCTTACAAAAAAAATTGGACACTTCCACTCAATGTCCATTTTTTCCAAAAAAATTAAGATTATTAAATTTAAACTCATGTTTCATTCAATATATGTTCGCTTATTTTAAGATGAATCTCCATAGTGGAATGATAGACCATGATATATTTCATACTCATCCTTAAGCCATGTGAAAAACATTGAAAAACATAGGACATGAACAAAAAACTCAATAAGGGGTCTAAAAATAAGTTAAACCCATTATTCCATTGAAATGCATTAAAAAATATATGCAAGCTTTACTTTTCTAATATTAATATTTTAGGTCAAAATAATAACTTAATTTCTCTTGAAATAAACTTATTTGGATAGATTTTTTCAAAAAATATTTTTTAAACAATCATAATGTTAAAATCATAATTCATGAGGATTTCTTTGAAAAACATGAAAATGTTTCCTTGAAAAAATAACTCATATAAGATCATTAACTATACATTAAATCATAATCTCATTTACTTAACTTATGAAATTAAAATATTTCCTTAAAATCCCATCAATAACATAAACATGAAATATATTCTTGGAAAATTTAAATAATTACAGCGATAATAATAATGGATTTTGTAATGATAGAATGAATAATGTCAGATATCTTAATCCCACCATCAAGGCCTTATTCCACAACATCATACATAAATAGGTAAGCAATACTCAAAATTCCTAATCTTGTTTGTCTCGTGATATCTACATATTCATCGAGCGGATATAACAGTCCCCTCTTATCACATAATATGTATAATGAATTCACCATATGAAATAAATTAATAACAACATAATGTATAATCAACATAAACATTCATATTGAGAAACAAGCATATGAAATGTCTATATATTCCATTGTTAGTAAATAAAATAATATAATCATAAGTCATGCATAAAAATAAATTGGATGGTATCATTTGAGTATATCCCCGTCAAATTATATGAATCATCAAATGATGTTGATGTAGATGAAAATGCCTTTAAAATAATATTCAAACCTTTCTTTGAAAATGTGATTAAAATATAAGTTTATTTTGAAAATAAAATACAATAAAAATCATAGAATATTGATAAAATTTGATTATTTGAAAATAACCATGAAAATTTTTAAATTAATATTTAAATTAATGAATATCTTTTATTTTGGTAAATTTTTTTCATTCGGTAAATGTTAAAACAAATATCCCTTTCAAACTTTTCATAAAAGGTCAAAAATACCTTGTTTGAAAAATGACAAAAAGATTAATTTTAGACCTTTATAGATAAATTAAAATATATTTAAAATTAAATATAAAAAATCATTAGATTATAGTAAAAAAAAATTTAAAAATTATAGAGGATGTGGATATTAAGGGAAAACATTTTGAAAGGAAAAATTTTAAAACAAGGTTTTAAAGGAAAATTCCTTAACTTGATTTCTGAATCATTTCGTACATTATATAACTCTTAAATAACAAAATTATATTATCTTTATAATTTTTAAGAAACTTTTTCATATCCATTACATTATAATTATTTCTTTTATTTCATTTATTACCATTACTTATTTAATTACAAAATCAGCTAAGTTTATGTATGACGTTTTGAGGGTGTTCGGTTCACAATACAAAAAACAACTTTGGTAGGTTGACTATGGTCAAATGTTTAATTGTTATATAATATATAGAATATTAATCATTACATAATTATCATTTTTATACATTAAATAATATTTTATAATCATCTATGAAATAAATACATGAAAAATAAATCACATCACCTCATAAAGGTGGTAATCCACATGTGCGCACAAGCGACGTTATCATTTTTTAATAGGTGGATAGGTTAAAAGGTATGTAATATATTATATTTTATTAATATTATAAAAATTCATTAAATTTCTCATAATAATAGACCTTGTTTGGTGGTGATGAAAAATGAAACATGTCTCTTTGTGGAGGTGGTATTCCACATGTACATATGAGAGATGTTTTCATTTTCCATAGAATAGAAAGGAAGATGATAAAGGGTTGTTAAATCAACATAATAATTTTTAATTATATGTAATATAATTATTTTATAATTTCATCATATTTATATAACATTTTAAGGAGGTGTAAGAATAAATAAACATGAAAAAACTCTGTTAAGAGTTATACATCTTCTTTGATAAACCTCTTTTGACTTACAACTTAGGCCTTCTAGGTTTGTCTTTTATTGATAACATAACTTAGAGAGAGTGTATAGGAAGTTTAGGAAGTAATTTAGAAAATATTTTCCAATATAAATGGAAAAATAGGTCCAAGGAAGAGAGGATAGTAGGTTCCCTTTTATAAGTGATGTGGGTGGAAATATTGTAAATACGTAAAATGTTAATGGATAATATATCTAAAACTCATGTAAAATGGATCTAAAGTACCACATATGTTAGTATAATTAGTATATGGTCTGAATAAATATAAAAATAATATTTAGATAATTTTAAGTGGCATTTGAAACCTTATCTCTTAGTTTAACCACCATGTTAAGCCTCTTAACCTTAATCTTGTTAACAATTCTTTCAATATATAAGGGTCTTAAAAGTAATTTTAAAAATTCCAAGTCACACATAGATGAAACATACATTAAATTATCAATAATACCTCATACACTTGATAAAAGGTATGGTTTTTATGAATTTCTATGGATTTAAAATAATTTTTTAACATTAATTACCATTTAATGTCATTTTCATGACTATTCACATAATTTGAATTTAAATGCATCAAGATAAAAATTAAATTTGAATATAAACACATTAAAAATCACTAAAAATTTATATTTATTCATTTATTCCTTGTAGCATAATAATTCATCTAGAATATATTACTTTTTAATGTTTCTAGAAATATTTATTTAATTTTTCTACTACTTGAAAAACCATTGTGTCGAGGTTGCATAGGCGTTCAAGGAAATTATACTATCATTAAAAATAAAAATTAAACTATGAAAATAAATATGGTTTATTGATAATTAATTTTATCAATTATATTCATTCATATATAATTTAATTATATATTCATATTAATATAACCAAATAAGTAAGAGACAGTGGCATTTTGTAACTTCTCTTTACATAAAATATTATAAAGGTTATAATCAAAGGTAAGTGGCACAAAAATGCCTCATTTTAGAAAATAATATGTTGGTGGTTTAATTACACTCATCCAACGAAATAAAGTCAATTTTTGTGTTGATTTTGAGACCTTTTCCCATTGTTTAACCTCATTTAACCCATTTTACACTTTACCGTGGTGATAAACATTAACCATGGTTACTATTCATTATAGAAAAAAAATGAAATAAACCTTATTAAATAATTTTAATATCATGATTACATATATATAATTAATTTTATAATATTTAATTTCCATAATTGGTAAAATATACTTTTAATATAAGTTTTTAAAAGGTAATGATAAAATGTTTTTATAAAAAACATTAACCATAAAAATGAACTTATACAAAAATAAAATATAATGTTTCTAATTATGTAATTAATTATATTATACTTAATAAAATGGATATTATGTTACTTTAAAACCAAATCCAAAATATAATGATACATTCAAATTACATTATTTAAATAAAATAAATCACATTTTTGAAAAATCTGTATTTTTCACTATTCACTCAAAAATCAATCTTTTCATAAAAAATTAACTCTAAGATATTTTTGACATGATTATTTGAAAAATTATTTCCTTTTTTTAAAATAAAATCTCTAAAAGTGGTATAAATTAATTATAATATTCATGTAAAAATTTTAATAAATTGTTTCTTTTTAAGAGAATGTATTTTTGAAGTATAAATTGTTTTTTTTCATTAATTTTCCAGTAACCACCATTATATAAATGTTAATTTATTTTTTAAAATAATTAACCTATAAATTTCTTTAAAATAATTCAACTATATTGATTAAATTAATTTACTTTGATAAAAAAAACATTACAAATATAAAACTATTTTCAAACAAATATCTCATTTATTCTTATATGGTTTTATTAAAAATTGAGTTATTATTTTCTAATAAGTAAATTTGTGTGAGGAAAAATTCTCTACATATATTTAATTATTAATTTACTCATATTTACACCCCATAATTCAAATTCTAGGTTATTACATTCATATTTAAATAGAAATTTTCTATAGTACATCATGATTTTTTAAGTTCAGTGTTGCATGTGGTACATGCTATCAAAAATAGTATTGTTTAAGGTATAATTACAAATTAAAATATTGTGGTGTTAAATTCTCCCCCTATTAAAAAAAAATCATCCTCTCAATTTGAATTTTTTCACAATAATTTAATTTATATTGACATAGGAACAATATTTAATGTAAATTTTTTCATGATAAAGAATTTCTAAGTGACTACTAGGAATCAAAGTATCTCTCAAATATTTCTAAAACCATTTGTATACTATAATAAGACTAATAACTTTTAATAAATTCTTAAAATAATACCTTGATATCTAAATGCTATTTACCACATAATAAATGATATATTTATTTTCCTCATGTTTGAATTGATGAATTCATTTACTATCAAAATATAGCATAGTATAAAAATACTTGATTTCATTCCATACTGTAAGTATAATTTAAACCTTAAATTTTGTTTTAAGGAATTTTCTATCTCTATTTTATCTCATATTATTAACAAACATGATAAATTTTCCATGTATGAATCGCTAAAATTAACCTTTAACAGATCATAAGATTCAGAAGAGGATAATAAGTTATTCCGATGATCTCTATACATTTATAAAAAATAAAATGGTTATCATCATATAAGATAATTCCAATATAAATAAACCTTTAAATGACAAAAATTATACCCAAATATCAAATTAAATAATTCCATAATTAATTAACCATTAAATTATTCTATTTCAAAGAAAATTATAACCCAACAATCAGAAAGATTTGATCACATATTCTTCTGAGATCAATTTCATATTTATATATAGACAATATTAATCACTCATAAAGTCACATTACAAAAATGAATATTCCTTAATCATATAATTTCCAGATATGACAATATTTTCCATAAATATATTAATTCATCATAAATCCACAATAAAATTATATATACTTCTAAAATTCAACTCAAACTTAATTCCTAAAATAATACCTCATCATGTCTAGTAATATTTTGTTCCCTATAATCATATAACATTCTCAATATAGTGAATTCCTTAAAAAATAGATTTAATATCTTAGTCACAAAATAACTTTTCAATCTCATGGTTATTTATATGATAGAACATATGTTCACAAAATGTAATAACTCTTTTATACCAATTAACCATAATTACCTTAACATAAAAGATCATATTAACCCTAAAGGTCATAAATACCATTAAACTTATGTCCAAAAAATATAAATGTATTCTTACACTAGTAACCTTTTAATAAGTTAAACATTAACTGAAAAATTAATTAAAACTAAATAAATGTATCCCAAAGTACACACATCACATAAAACATAAAAAGGGTATCAATTCCCTTAAACTTATGATCATCCTTAAATTTATCAACCATAAAATATAATACCACTACGTCATAACTCTATAAATCCTATGTGTAAACACTTAAATCAATCAATATTCTTCATAACACTTTAAATAATCATTTTCATCTTATTCATTAACACTTTATTCTAATATTAAAAAAATATAAATCATGTCCTAAGATTTATAAATTGTAATCTAATCAAGTTCCATACATTAAATATAAGAAATACTCTTAAAATAACACATACCTTTTATATGATATTCAATATTTCTTCATCATTAGCATAAAAAATTGATAATCCATTATTCAAACTATCTTTTTGGTATCCTTTACAATCTTTACTCCTAAGAAATTTATTTGAATAATTACTATAATCTCCACAATTGAAACAACTTCCAGTTCTTTTGAGACATTTTCCTGGGTGCTTCTTCTTACATTCCTGACATGTGAGAAGTTGTATCTTGTTAACATTATGACCATTATCACCTAAAATTATATCAAACTATAACTTTATTTTATTTGGTGTGTTATTAAACTCACTTAAGTTTAGGTTGTTGATGATATATCAAGATATCTATTTAGAAATGACAATAAGAATTTTCACTCCATCTATCATTCAAATAGCCACCACATTATCCTCCATGTCCATTTTTTAACTTCGTTCCTACTGGTTACAACCATTTACTCAAACCAAAATATTTAGTGTGATTATATCAAATAAAATCATAATAAATCATATTATGATGATGATAAACACTAATATATCCTTAACTATGTTGACTTATATTCAACTCTTTTGATTCATTTATAAATAACCACATTTCTCTATAACATAATAATACTTTAAGGCTATGGAATACTTTTAAATTATGATCTAAAACCATCAAAAAACCCTTGAAGGTTTCTAAATATTTTAAATTATTATTATCTAATAACATCCTAACCCATAAAGTTATCTAAACCTTTTCTCTAATATAATTATAATGATTTTTTATTTAAACAATCCATAAGTACATGATTTATAATAAGGGTTTCAATTTATTACATTTCGTAGATTTTTTGTTCTATAGTTATAGATAATTAAGAAAAACTATCACATAAATGTCTTTTCAAAACAAAGTAGACACTTCCACTCAATGTCCATTTTTTCCAAAAAAAATAGGATTCTTAAATTTAAGCTTTTGTTTCATTTAAAACACATTCTCTTCTTTTAAGATGGATCCCCATAGCAGAAAGACATAACATGGTAAAGTTCCTACACATACTTATTCCCAACGAATTTTTAAAAAAAATGTGGGATTAACACAATATTCTTAATAAGGGATATAAAATTAAAGGAAAACTATTAGTTTATTGAAACACATAAAAACACATATGAAAGTTTTCCTTTTCTCATATTAATCATTGATATCAAAATAATCACTTAATAACTATTGAAATAAAATTTTTTCCCAATGTTTTTCATATAAAAATTCATAAAAAATCATAAAGGTAAAATCATAATCCATGTAGGTTTCTTTGAAAAAAAATGTTTCCTCGAAAGAAATATTTTCACTCATAGAA
Source organism: Viscum album (assembly GCA_963277665.1). Taxonomy (NCBI): domain Eukaryota; kingdom Viridiplantae; phylum Streptophyta; class Magnoliopsida; order Santalales; family Viscaceae; genus Viscum; species Viscum album. Next base: position 689,523,383 of record OY728150.1, read on the forward strand.
TACTATAAACATTAACTTAAATAATAATATCATTTTATAACCTTATAAAATCAAAATATTTCCATAAAACCCATAAATAACATAAAAAATAAAATATATCCATGAAAAATGTACATAATCCCATATATAACAATAACCGGTTTCATAAGGATAGAATTCATAATTTCAGACATCATAATCATACTATCCAGGCCTAGTGCCAAGATATCATACATAAATAGGTACGTAATATACCAAATACCCAAGCTATTTTGTCTCATGAGACCTAAAAATTAATTTAGGGTCCATAATAGGCCTCTCCAATCACATAATAAGTCTAATTTGTTCATCATATAATATAAATGAATAATAACACAATATATAATCAACATAAACATTCATATTGAAAAAATATCATACGAAATGTTAATATTTTCCTCATTAAATTAATAGAACAAAACAATTATAATAATTTTGAAAAAATAATTTTTATGGTATCATTAGATTATATACCTATTAAATTATAATAATCATCAATTGATGTTGACATAGATGAAAGTACCTTTAACTAAACATTTGAACCTTTCTTTGAAAACATGAGAAAAATTCATTTTCTTTTGATAAAATTTAAAAACAAAATGTTTCCAAAATATTGATAAAATTATTTTCATTAAAAAGAAACATTTAAAATTGTATATAAAGCTTCAAATCAAGTAATATTTATGATAGTGGGAAAATCTATTCATTTGGGAAATGTTAAAATAAAGACTCCTTTCACTCTTTTTTGTAAAAATTCAAAAGTACCGTGTTTATAAAATGATAAGAAGATTACTTTTAAACATTTTTAGAGAGATTTAAATAAATTTGAAAATGAATTTAAAATATCATTGTATCATAGTAAAAATATTATGGAAAAAATTATATTGAACATATATATAAAGAAATCTTTAAAATAGGGTTTTAAAAGGAGAATCCCTTACTCAAGTCCAGACTCATTTAATACATTCTCTAAAACCTAAATAATAACATTATATTAGTTTTTAAATTTATTAATAAAATATTTCATGTTAAATCTTTTATAATCATTCATTTTATTTAATTTATTACCATTACTTGTTTAATTACTAAATCATTTAAGTTTATGTCAGATGTTTTGAGGATGCTCGGTTCATAATCCCAAAAACAAATTGGTAGGTTGACTATGGTCAAAGGGGTAATGGTTCAATAATATCAATAATATTAATAATTAACTAATTATAAATTTTTTACATTAAATAAAATTTTAGAATCATCCATTGAAGGTATACATGAAAAATGAATCACATCACTTTGTGGAGGTAGTAGTCAACATGTACGCATGAGTGACGTTATCATTTTTTAATGAGAATAAGGTTAAAATGTTAAGTAATAAATTATCTTCCCAAAATAATAATTATTTCATAAATATAATATATATTTATTAAATTTATAATAATAAATAACCTTGTGAGGTGGTCATGAAAAATAAAACACATCGCTTTGTGGCGGTGGTAGCCCACATATATGCATGAGCGGTGTTTTCATTTCCCATATGATAGAAAAATGGATGATAAAGGGTTTTTAAATCAATGTAATAAAACTTTTTTTATATTTTAGATACTAATATTATCATATCATCATGATTATATATTATTTTAATGATTTGGATGAATAAATAAACACAAAAACACTAAGTTAAGTGTTATAGATATTCTTTGAGAAAACTCCATTATATTACACCTTAAGCCCTATAGATTGGTATTTTAGTGATTAGATAACTTCTAGGAAATTGGTAAAAAGTTTTAGAATGATTTTATATAGATATTTGTTAGGATAAATGGCTCAAGATATTTATGGAAGAGAGGAGAGGAGGTTCCCTTTTATAAGTTTGGCGGGTGGCAATCCTGAAAATACAAAAAAAATTAATATATAATATGTGTCTAATATAATTTAAATGTTTCAAATGTTCCATATCTCTAATTATAAGGAGTATAAGTTTAAAATAAATTAAACCAATATAATTTAGACAAGTTTAAGAGGAATTTTCAACCATATCTCTTTATTCAACCACCTATTTAACCCTTTTAACCTTAACTATGGTAACAAAATTTTCAATATCCAAGGGTCATGAAAATAATTTCAAGAATTAAAAGTGAGACATAAATGAACCATAAATAAAATTATCAAACAATTTACATCTAATTGAGTAAAGAAATTATGATTTTATAATGATTTAAAAAATATATTTGAATATTAAATTCCATTTAAAGTAATTTTCATGATTATTCACGTAATTTGAATTTAAATTAATTGAGATAATAATGGAATTAGAATATAAAAACATTATTCATAAATAATAATTTATTGTTATAAATGAAAATTTTTTATCATATTAATTCATCCAAAATAGATATTAATTTTAATATTTTCAAAATCATTTACTTTATTTATCTACTACTTACACATATATTATGTTATCATTGCATAAGCGTTCAAGGAAATTATACTGTCTATAAAAATTAAATTTAAATTTATAATATAAATATAATTTATTAGTAATTAATTTTATCATCCATATTCATTTATATATCATTTTTATTTATATTCATATTAAGAAAACATAATAAGTGGGAGAGAGTGACATTTTTCTAATTACTCTTAATATAAAATATTATAAAATTTGTAATCAAAGGAAAGTGGTAAAATCACATTTTTGAATATAGGATAGTGATGGTATAATTAAACTCATTCAATGAAATAAATTCATGTTATTTTTTTATTTTTAGACCTTATCTCATAGTTTAGCCTCGTTTAACCCATTTTACTCTTTACCATGCGATAAACTTTTACAATGGTTACTATTAATTATGAATAAAAATGAGGTACACCTTATTATATAATTTTAATATGATTATTTAATAAATGGAATCCATTTTATAAGATTTAATTTCTAATTTTTTAAAATTTACTTTTAATATAAGTTTTCAAAATGTAATGAACGATCATTTTTAGAAACAAATATGTTTTTATTCATAAAAATAAACTTATAAAAAAATAAAATATAATACAAATTACAATGGAATTAATTATGTTATATTCAAACAAAGATATATTATGTTAAATTAAAAAAATCCAAACTAGAATTATAATTTTAAATTACTTGATTTAAATAAAATAAATAACAATTTTTCAAAAATTCATATTTTTCACAATTCACTCAAAAATCAATATTTTCAGTAAAATAATATAAATTTGATCTAAGATAATTTTGAAAATATGATTTCAAAAAAAATCGAATTTTTCACATAAATTTTTTAAAAGTTGAATAAATTAATTCTAATATTTTCAAGCAAAATGCAATAAAAACCATTTTTAAAGAAAATGTATTTTTGAAGTATAAAAGGAATTTTTTATCATTACTTATTTAGAAACCACCATTAGATAAATTTTAATTTATTTTTGTATACATATATGACCTGTAAATTTCATTAAAATAGTTTATATATAGTGATTAATGTTTTTACTTTGATAAAAATACATTGCGCACACAAAACTATTTTCTAAAAAATATCTCCTTTAATCTTATATGATTTTATTTAAAATTGAATTATTATTTCATAATAAATTTATTTTTATTAGGAAAAAATCTATATATATATATTCCATATTTTGTTTATTCTTGTTCATACTTTTCAATCTAACATCTAGGTTATACAGGTCATATTTAAATAATAATATTTCTATAATATATCATGATTTATTTATGCTTAATGTTGCATGTGGTAAATGATATCAAAAATAGTATTATTTAATGGAGAATTGAATAATTAAATATTTGGGTGTTGTAATAACTAGAATCCCCCTTTAGATGAATGTATAGTCTCTTAGACTATATCCACTATTAACATCTCCCAGAAGAAATGCCCATAAAACTAATTCTGAAAGTCCTTCTATAATAGTCCAACATATTTTTCAGCCTACAACAAGATATCCCACTAGTTTTAGCTTTACCATCATCTCATGGTATGTCTATATATGGTAAAATATTGTATACATCGACTCTTCCCAGAGCTCAAGATCCTAGTGGTCAGCCTTACCCATGTATAGGGGTGAATGCTACATCTAGAACCCTTTTATCATCTCAAAAATAGAATATAAAGATTTTTGAGTCTTCTTATCTATTGAATATATAACCCATAATATTCTCTCTAAGAGTTAATCATCCATTTTTTGTGTTATGGTAAAAGAGGGTTTCAACTCAACCACTGGTGGTGCATTCTCATCCCCTTCATCTTGGTGCTCTACATGAGGATGTCACATTTTATAGTATCTATAATTCCAAAAACACACCTTATAAAACATTTTTATTATAGTTCTTGTTATCATAGTTTAGGGTATTAAATAACAAGAAATCACCCCAATATTCTATATACACCCTACAACACTGACAACTCATAACCTAGGCACTCTCTCTAGAACCGTCTACCCACACATAGGGTAAACAATATACACACACACACACACATACCATATCAACTTAATTAATCAATATATAATAATAATAATAATAATAATAATAACCATACAAAGAATTGGTTAGGTAATATTTCAATATCAAGTTATATAGTAAAACACTATAAAATTTATTCTTAAGACTTTAAATAGACAACCCCTATATCATCATTAATGAAATCAATAACAAGAAAGCACATGAATTTCATATGAATCCTATGTGCCTAATAAAATGTATGAACACACACCCTCTTGTCACCCTATTCAAATAGTAAAATCCATTACATAGTAAATCAAAAAAACACATTCTTAGGAATCATAAAAACATAAAGATCAAAAACCAAGAACAATAATCCCATCCATGGTAACTAGGAATACCCTTATACGTGGGTTATCTACACCCAATAATAAGTTTTATACCAATATTTAACAATATCCTATATTATATCTTTAATATCCCAAGTAGTAAGATAAAGTAAAAAAACATGACTTTGATACAACATTGTAATGACCCTGACCTGATTCACCTCTAGCATGATTGAACCAGTTCATTATGTTTCTTTGGATCACATCCCCATATTCCAAATTTTCCTGAATAGAAGTGTGAGTCTAATAACAAAGTAGGGAGACAATAACCCTTGTATTAGGTAACCACATGTAACAGAAGAACCAGTAGTAATAGTTTTCATCGTAATAAAAACTATAATAAAAGTGACATCACAACTAAATGCTACAAACTAAATAACACAAGCCATTATATAACAATATGAACATTTTTATATCATACAATTAATAAAAACAAAGACCAAATCTCCCATAGTTAGGCCATATATAATAGGTTCCAGAATAAAAAAAAATCTAGAGATAACCACGAAACTAGTACAGAGTCCTTTCTTGATCCCATCTCCCAACTCGGGCTCAGATACCTAACTCAACAATAAATAATAGGTACCTTTACCTTATAAAGACCTATAACTATTGAATAACCTTTGTAATAAATTGTTTTAACAAAACAAAATTGAAAACTCGGCTTATTTGTATAATAATGTCTATTTATTCTAGATCATACCCAATCCATTATAATGAGCATTGTAAGAAAGTTGAAAGTTGTTGAGTGATAAAGTCATACTATTCTTGAATATTTTTTGAAAGAATATAGTTAAGTCAGGAGTGATAAAGTTTTCATAATTTCTAAAACAAAATGAAATGATGCTTTGTTGATCATGGAGTTCTCAATAATCATAAAAACTATCATGATAAGAGATTTTGAATAAATAAATGAATCATAATGATTGTATTAGTTCCAAAAATTTGGATAGAGATCGAATCCAAAAGTACTAGACTCTGAAGCCTTTAGAAGACATAATGTGTAAAGATGACGAAGATTGAATAGTCTCAAAGTTTTAGAGTGGATAATTTCATCGTAATGAGAATTCCATCATAATGATAATTCCATTGTTATGAGGATTCCATAAAACTAACTCTGATAAATAAATATTACCACATTAACTCTAAGAAGAAAATTCGATCAGAATAACTCTAAAGAACAAAGAAATATCATAATGAGATGAGAAAAAAAGGTAGACTGTAATGAGATGAGAAACAAAGGAAGGCTGTAATGAGATGAGAAAGAAAAGAAGATCATAATGAGCTGAGAAACAAAGTCATACCATAATTAGCTGAGAAATAAAGGAAGATCATAATGAGATGCAAAATAAAAGGCAGATCACAATGATCTAAGAAAGAAAGACAGATCGTAATTAGCTAATAAATAAAGACATATCATAATGATCTAATAAAGAAATTCATATCATAATGAGATGAGAAATAAAGGCATATCATAATGATCTGGGAAAAAAAAGGCAGATCATAATGAGCTAAGGAATCTAAAGCTAAGGATTTTTCATCGTAATTAGCTAAGTAGGATTCATAATACTGAAGAAAATATAATAATTTAAAGAAGTTTTATATAATGAAGAAGATATATGAATATTAGAATTGGTCAAACTTGATATTCAATTCCGTGTAAATCTTAGAGAAATATGAGAAGCTTTGGAGAGGTCAAAGTTGAAGTTTAAATTCAAGTGATTTTAAGAGTTTCTTACATTTGAGGAAGAGGGGAAAGTTTTCATGTTTCCCACATTTTATTTTATGAGTTTCCTTTAAATAGAGGCACACTTCATTCACATTTCATAACTTTTTATTAAGAGAGAAAAAGGTGGATTGTTTCATAATTATTTTCAATTTATTTCTTTTCAAACTAAGATCATAGAAGAAGATCAAACACCTGAAAGTTTTTTTATCAGACTGAGGAAGATCGTATTGAACGTTTGACCAGAGTTTGAGTTTAGAAGATTGATATTAAACAATACAATATTGAGTCAATTGAATTGATACAATATGATTAAAGAAGATCGGACAGAGTTTTTTAGTAGATTTTAAGTAGTTCAGATTATCAATGAGTTCATCGTACTAAGTCCATCAGACCCAGCCTCATCGGATTGAGATAATCAAATCAATCCTAATTTTAATGAGGATCCAAACTGAGTATTTTTGGAGAAATTTTAACAAAGTCTTTATTCATTGTTTGGATCAATTTTTTTGTAAGAAAATTTTTAAATTTATTAGAGTATGTATAATCTTTCCTATTATGAGATTAAATGTGTCTAATGGGAGTTGTCACAAGCTATATTCACTTCTTCATAATAGTTAATTTCCATAGACCCACAATAGGGGATATGGAAAGGATTTAGGTTCTCACACTGATGTCAAACCTTGAAAATCTTGTGTTCTTAACTTACTTTACTAATTTTTCATGCATGAGTATTTACTAAAAGTTAATAAGGAAATAAATCATAACTGGTTATATGTGTTAAGTTTTAAAAAAATTTGAAAATCAACAAAATTAAACAAATGATTCAACCCCCCCCCCCCCCTCACATGATATTAGATCCTTCATAACTTCATTTGGTATCAAAGGGAGGGTTACCTTATTGAATCCTTATCATAGATAAATCAATTATGTCAATAGTAGAGGAATTAATAATTTTTGTGGCAAAAATTATTATGGATGGAAAAATATAATGATTCCTTATCACATATATCTTGGCCTAGAATTTTTTTATGCTACTACAATTGGTTTCACACCTATTTAGAAGGATTCTCATATGACGTTTACTGATAATATAAATATAGAAGTAATTGGAAATGATATAAATTCTATCCTTATGACCTTATTAGTAAATATTTGTATGAAGGTGATGGGACTTAAAACTTAAAATCATGTGGGACTAGCTGGAGGGTGTTTTTGAAGTGAATACAAAAGTAAAGGAAGAAAAGTTACAAATTTTACATTTTTAGTATGAATAAATCAAAATAAGAGGTGAAGAAACTATTGATGAATACATCACCAAAGTAAATGAAATTATTTTCAAAATCAAAATATTTAAAGATATTCTGGAAGATTCTAAAATTGTGAAAATAATTTTGAGAAACTTTTTGGACATATTTGTTACTAAAATTTATTCTTTAGAAGATAAGGATTATTTATCTCTTTATGAATTTCATAACTTCTTTTAGGTTATTAAATGATAAAATTTATGATTTTTAAAAATAATATAAAAGATTAATTGGATTTTGAAGCAATAAGAAAAATGAAAATGCAAAATTATGAATATGTTGATCCTTGTGACTCTAAATATAAATAGGATGATGAGTTGAATAACAAAATCATGTCTCTTATATCCATAAACTATCGAAGAGGAAGAGGAAGGCATGGAGGTAAACTTCCTCTCAAATATTTTGTGTGTGGTGGAATCAGAAAATTTTCTATTAATTACCCCAATAATAAATTTGTTTAATATCAATATGCTTCCAATGAAAAAACTTTATGGAAGAAGTAGAAAAAAAATTATAAAGAAGAAAATTCATCAAACAAAAATAAGAATAAGTTTACTAGAAACAAGAGAAGTATGTTAAGTAAGAAAGATAAATCCAAATAAACTAAAAAACTCTTCAAAAGATGAAAATTATAAAAAATTTAGAACATTTATTTCAAAATTAAAGAAAGTTTAAGACTCCTTAAATAGTGAAGATAAGGAGGTGAAGAATCTTACATAGAGTAGTAGCTCATTATAGAAATTTTTTTGTGTCTTGAGAAAAATAAATCTCTTAGGAAAGAAATCATAATGATAAATAAAGACAATGAATAAGTTTCTAAAGTAATAAAAGATGTCATCAAGTAGGAGTAAGAATACATTCATGGTATATTAAGTTACAAACTAAGAATTAATGCATAGGGAAATTTTGTTGAAGATCTCAGTACGAAGTTGGAATCTAAGAAAGAATAAGTTAACAAGTTTAATTAAAATGTTATTGATTCTAAATGTACCTTGTGGAAGATGAATGAAATCTTTAGCAAAGCATCAAAAGTAAAATGTGATACTTCTATAGTTTCTAAGAAAGATCAATCAAAAATCAGGTTAAATCCTCACCCATCAAAAATAATGTTTCATATGGTTTTTCAAACATTTTAAATTTTGAAAAATGTATTAGGAAATATTGGGTAGAAAAAAGGTGTGAAAACCCATATTTAATCTAAAAAATATGAAAACCCACTTATGAGGAAAGATGATCCACATATATAAATTGTTAAAGAGGAAATAAGTTATCAAACTCATCAAAGTTTATACAGAGAATGATCTTACCTCAATGTAAAATCAATATTTGATGGTTGTTATTGGTATTTTGGAATCTATGGGAATAGGGATTATAATTTTTAGAAAAACATATATCTACCCAAAGGAAGGTTTTAAAAGAGTGGAAGAAATAGTGAAATGATAATTAGTAACTTTTTTAACCTATAGGATGTTATAAGTGAAAAAACTCAAGATGTTAGAAACATTCCAACAAAAAATAAATTTGAATGTCTTAAAGAATTTTGTGGAAGATGTGATCAGGCTAGTCATCATGATGAGATATGTCTCACACTTCTTCTGAAACAAGTTTCTTATGGTAGAAAGGAAAAATAAATTTTGAAAGAAGAAAGTTGAAAAAAGATCTTTTGTTGTTGAAACTTCTTTAAAAGAAAGTAAAAGGAACAAACCATGGAAACTTGATAGTGGTTTTTTCTCACATATAAAATATTATATGAAAATATTAAAACACGTTAAAATTCATGATGGAGGATCAGTTACCTTTGGTAATTATAGTTCTTTAAAATTTAGAGGAATCGAAAAGGCTGAGATTGAATCAGAAAAGTTGAAATCTAAGGAAGTTTTAAATTTTTATGGGATAAAACATTACTTACTTAGTGTAAGTAAAAAATTTTATTATGGAAAATAATTAATCTTCACAAAAGATTCTTTTGTTATCAAATGTGTGAAATATAGAAAAGTTATTACAAAAATAGAAATAACTCATGGGAATCTTTTCTAAATAGGTTAATTTAACAACTCTTGTTACCTAAGTTTTGATTATGAAAAACAATTATGGCACTGAAGACTTGGCCATCATGGATAGAAAAATATGAATGAACTTTCTAAAGTTGATGTTTTAAAAAACTTTACAAAATTGAAAAAAAGAGAAGAAGATGTTTTTATTACTTGTTATATAGGAAAAATGACTAATAAAATTCATATGAGAGTTGAGGTTCAATATACCACACCTCTTGAACTTATTCATTCCAATTTATGTGGGTTGATGATACATCAATCAATAAGAGTATACTTATAATTTATCAATTTTATTGATGATTTCAGTCGAATGTCAAACATCATTGTTGGCATCCTCATGTTTTAATGCTCACAAATCATGATTAACAATTCTAAGTATAATTTATTAAGATACATTGTGTTTAATCATGTTCAACTATAATTTTAACCTCTTGTATTAGTATTTACATCATAAGATAGAATTATTGATTTTGGGTAAGTATAATTCACTGACAAGTCTAATTCACTAATAATTTTGAGCTACTGATACATATCCTACTAAAAGACAAGCCACCAATACATGATCTACTGACGACATATGATACCGATAAATTGAGTCACCAATAGAGAAACTTAAAATTTTCACTAAATATGAGTCACCAATAGTTTAACCTACCGACGTCTAATAAACCGATAGAGTGACTGAATGAAACTTAGAATTTCACTAAGTATGAGATATCGACATGTGAGATGTTGATACATCACCTACTAAGGAATAACCTACCAACAAATCATCTACCAATAGTTCAATTGACTAATGTAAGTTTTATATATCGATAGAATGAGTTACCGATAGAATGATCTAATAATAGACTGAGTCACCAATGATCTGTATTTTAAATTTAAACTTATCTCTAATAGTCATATTTATGAAATTTAGTACTGCTTATTATATTAATGAGTTTTTATTTCTTTTGTAGAAAACATTTAACAATTTCAGAGACCAGTATGAGGTACAATGTACCATAGAACATGTTTTTTTTCTATCTAAAGGTAATATATTGATCAATAAGAGAAATGGTGAGAAAGAGTCGATCGGGAAGAAATATAAAAAGTTTTTCGTGCACCTTACATAAAAAAAAGAACTTCCTATTCTTCTTACATAAAGATAATACTGACATCCAAAATACTAAAAATCTCTGCAAAAATGACTTATAAAAAAAGGAACACTTCGAGGCTCACTAGGAATAGAAGACAGAATCAAAAACAACTCTTTGTTTTGCTGTTTGTTTCTGAAATATGACTCCATATTCACTTCTTTTGTTTTGAAAGAGTCCAAAAGAAACATAGAACATCACATAGGGCATTCTAAACCCTTTTCTCATTGCATTGCTCTGCCTGTGCATAATAGTTACATTTTTACCAGTGTTTTCATCTTTGTTTTATAAACACACACTAAATCCAATGCTAAACTATAAGATAAATAAATATCTTTATCAACCTATCATTTCACACTTTAGATTCCCACATATAACAGTGTAAGAGGTCCCTGTATGTCCTATATATTTGTTTGGTTTATACACACATGAGAACTGTGGAAGAGGTCTAGTGACCTGGACAGTTTGTATATTATTTTTATGTCTATCCATGGTGTGGATCAATTTTATTTAATATAAACTTCTTGGTGGAATGTGGTCCCCAGGTGTAGTGGATTAGGTCTCGGTTTGATATTGAACCTCTTGTTTACTTCTACTGTGTGTTTTCAAGTTTGGTTTTCTTTGACTTTGTGATTATTTTAGAAAACTTAACACTACTTTGATAGTTTATCTCAGATGGTTTTTATATTAGAATTTTTTTTAGTAGACTGATTTCAAAATTTATAATAATAACATATATTATTTTAACTAACAAGTAATCAATCTTTGAGATATCTTTGGAATAAAAAAAACTTTAATAAATTTGTTACTTTGGTTTACCAGCCTATATTTGTTTTGAAATTTAGGGATTTTTTTAAATAAGCATTTTTAGACAAAAACATTTATAGGAACTCAATTCACCAACCTCTTGAATGTCCTACCATGACCAACATTTGGTATCATAGGTTGTTTTAAAGATTTTTAAATTCTTTTTCAACTGTTACTTTAGTTGTGTTTTAATAATCTCTAAATTTCTGTTAGTTCTAAATTTGTAGTTCTTTAAAACTTGTTTCTGCTATATTTATATAAACAATAGACTGGAAGGTGCTGCTACCAATAGCCCTCCCTACTTTAATGGCACAAATTATTCTTAGTAACAAATTAAAATGAAAATTCATTTAAAAAGTATGGGTTTTGAAATCTTGTATTTAATTATAGATGAATATAAGATTCTTGCTACTACTAGAAACACTTGGTATGATGCCAATATGGAAGCCTACAATAATAACTGTAAATTTATGAATGCCTTATACTACTCTTTAGGGGATGAAAAAAATAATAGGAATTCTATTTGTAAATCAGCACATGAAATTTTGTATACATTGGTTGTTTCACATGAACGACCGACTAGTATTCAAGAAATGAAACTTAATACATATACTGTTAAATATGATAAATTTAAGATGAATCCTAATGAACCCATTTTTGACATGTATCTCAAGTTCAATGAGATAGTAAATATGATGGTCTCTCAGGGAAAGACAATCACATCCAAGGAACAAGTAGTAAGAATTCTCAGATGTTTACCAAAAATATGGAGAGGAACCTCAGTATCAATAAGGGAATCATGTGACATCAACACTCTACCTATAAATAAGATGATAGGTAAAATAATGATGTATGAGGAAGATATAAAGGTAAATATAGAATAATATTATGAACCAAATTGAAATTTAGTGGCTTTCAAAACCACTACCTCCAAACAAAAAGAGAAAGTGTAAGTTTATGTTGAAAGTTATAGTAATGAAGAATCATCAAGTGACATTGATATGGAGATGGATCAATTAGCCAGGTGATTTAAGAAGTTTTACAAAATAAATATGTTCTTTAAGAATCCCATTTATAAAGGTAAGTATAACAATAAGGTTAATTGGAAAAATGATTGGAAGAGAAATGAAAAAACAAATTAAATAGTCTATTATGAGTGTAAGATAAGAGGACATGTAAATGTTGACTATCCTAAATTAAAGTTTAAAAGAAAATATAAAGAAAAATATAGAAAGTGAAAAAAGGCAATGATGGCCACCTAGAGTTCATCTTCGGATATATCGAGTGACTCTAAATCTTTACATGATGAGAAGGCTGACAAATCCAATATGTGTTTCATGAAAAACACATCTGAGGTAACCCTAGAGTCTCCCATACAAAATTCGTATTATTATGGAGATTAATATGATTATAAAAATATGAAAAATGAATAAATGTTTTAATACTATAAAATGCTTTAGCATATGTGCAATTAATTGAATGATAAATATAAATCTATCAAGAAACAACATGATCTTACTTTTTCTGTTGAATCTGAACTTATAATTGAAAAGGAGAAGAATGATCAGTTTATTAATGATAATAATGAACTTAAACTATATAATGATAAATTAAATATAGATTTATAGAAATTTAAAAATGGTAAATATACCTTATTTCAAATTCTTGTAAAAAAAGTTGCTCTAAAATATGCTACTGGAATTGGTTATCAACCTGGAAAAATGAATTTTGTAAAAAAAATTATATCCAAATCTGGGAAATCTAGTTTTATGCCTAGTTATAGAAAATTTACTACAAGCTCTAGTGATAGAACATCTTCTATTTCTTTGAGTTTTTCTGAATCAAATAAAGTTTATTTCTCTAAAACTTTTCAAACTATTAATAAAAACCTCCTGAAGAAAATGTAGATTCCTAAAGATATAATTATTAATATTACTAGACCCAAGCAAGCTTGGGTACCAAAATCATTCCTTGCATGATTTATTTTTTGTAGGAAAAATTTCTAAAGAGTTCCTAAAAAATCTTATGTTACTTAGATAGTGGGTTTTCAAGATATATGACAAGGGATTACTCTAGGTTTAAGAACCTTATCAAAATTGATGGTGGGAATGTAACCTTTCGTGACAATGCAAAAGTAAAAATAATTTTCCTTAGAAAAATCAGTAACACTAACTCAATTTTAATTTCTAAAATTATTTCTATTGATGGTATTAAGTACAATCTTCTTAGTATTTCAAAATTATGTGATGATAGATTCCATTTTAAATTTTAAAAATATTCTTGTAATGTTTTCAACTCTGAAATTGATTTAGTATTCACTACATTTATAAATGAAAATGTTTATGTTGTGAATTTAGATTCTTTAGTTTCTAAAAAAAAATTCTTGACTACTTTTCACAATGAGTCTTGGATCTGGCATAAGAAATTAGGGTACTATAATATTCACTCCCTTAGAAATATTACTATAAAAGGACTAGTCAAGGATCTACCTAAACTTGAGTTTCCAAATTACAAAGTCTATAGTCCATTTCAAAAAGGAAAACAACATAAAATATCTTTCAAACCAAAGAAATAAGTTTCAACTTCTCAACCTCTTGATCAAGTTCACGTTGATTTGTTTAATGCATCTAGATTTTCTAGTTTAAATTGTAGGAATTATGTCTATATTCTAGTACATGAATTTTCTAGGTATACTTGGACTTTATTTTTAGCTCAAAAGAGTGGATCATGTTCTTACTTAACCAAGTATGCTAAAACTATAGAAAACTTAAGTGAATTTAGAATTAAAACCTTAAGAAGTGAACATGGATGTGAATTTGAAAACAAAGAGTTTGAATCTTTTTGCTCCCAAAATGGATATAATAATAACTTATCTACTCCCTAGACACCCCAACAGAATAGAGTTGTAGAAAAAATGAATAGGACCTTACAAAAAAATGCATGAACTATGCTCAATGAGTATGACATACCTATTTACTTTTGGGAAGAAGCTATAAATACAGCTTGTTATATAATTAATATAGTTTTAATTAGACATATCATTAAGAAAACTCCCTATGAGTTATGGAATAATAGAAAACCTAAGGTTAATTAATTTAATGTTTTTTATTTCAAAGTCTTTATCCTTAATACAAAATATAATCATGACAAGTTTTCCTCCAAAAGTGATGAATGAATTTTCCTAGGTTATTCCACCTCTAGAAAATTCTATTGGGTCTTCAATAAAAAAACAATGTATGTGGAAGAATATTTATATATAAAATTTGATGTAATAGATCCACATGAACCTAAAACCTCCCTAAAAAATATTGAGGATGATCTGTCCAATCAAGACATAAATGTTAAACCTTCTAACTCTGCTATAAAGCAAGTAGAAAAATCCTCCAGTTTTGGAAAATCTCCAGACTCAAATCATAGTTAACCCAAACCTGTATATGAACCTAAAATTACTAGCCCTCATTTTTCTAGAACTATTATAACCCTTAAGAACCATCCCATAGATTTTGTAGTTGTATACTGAGATAAGGGGCCACAGACTATAGATTCTCTAAGAAACCAGGTCAAACATCAAGAATTCTTGTCGCAGCTTGAACCTAATAACATCAATGATACAATCAATGGTGAATTTTGGGTAATGGATATGCAAGAAGAGTTGAATCAGTTTGAAAGAAATAAAGTCTAGAAACTTGTTGATAGACCTAAAGACACTTGGACTATAGGCACTAAATGGGTGTTTATAAATAATGTAGATAAATATGGTATCATAGTGAGAAATAAATCCAGACTGGTTTCACAATGATATAGTCAAGAAGAAGGAATTGAATATGAAGAAACTTTTGCACCTATTTCTAGACTTTCAGCCATTGGAATTATTATATAATTTATATCACATATCAAATATAAACTATATCAAATGGATGTTAAAATTTTATTCCTAAATGGGTATATAGTTGAGGATTTTTTTTTGAACAACCCCCTGGTTTTACAAACCCTCATTTTCCAAATCATGTTTTTAAATTATAAAAATCTTTGTATGGTTTAAAACATGATCCAAGATATTGGTATTATTGACTCATCACTTTTCTAATATTAAAAAGTTTTACAAAAGGCATAGATTATCCTACACTTTTTATAAAAAAAATTATAAAGATTTTTTAGTTGTTCAAATCTATGTTAATAAAATTATTTTTGGATATTCTAAAAAAAATTATATATAGTTTTTTCAAAAATGATGTAAAGTAAATTTGAAATGAGTTTAATGGGTAAACTCAAATTCTTTCTTGGATTTCAAATTTTTTAAAATAAATAAGGTATTATTTTAAATAAAGGTAATTACACTAAATATATTTTAAAATGGTTTGTATTTTATAGTATTATAAGCAGTGATACTTCAATGAGTACTAGATTTAAATTAGATCTTGATGAAAATAGAAATTTTTTTGATCAAACCAATTACAGAGGGATGAATGGAAGTCTACTCTACTTGATTTTTAGCCAGCCTAATATTATGTTTAGTGTGTGTATGTGTGCACATTTTCAACAAAACCCTGAATAATCTCATTTTTCTGTTGTTAAAAGAATTTTCAAATACCTCAAGTATACTACTAATGTAGGATTGTTCTATCCTAGAGGAAAACCTTTTAATTTAGTTAGTTATTCTGATGCTGATTTTGGTGGTTGTGAGTTAGATAGAAAAAGTGCCTCTAGAATATATCACCTTTTGGGAAAATATCTAGTATCATGGAGTAGTAAAAATAAAAATTATATTGCATTATCAACTACCGAAGCTAAATACATAGCTGCTGGTAGCTGTTGTGATTAGATTTTGTGTATAAAACACACATTACTAGATTATGGACATCAATTTAGACATGTACCTATAAACTGTGACAAATAAAGTTTTATTAACATTTCTAAGAATACAGTTTCTCATTATAGAAAAAAAACGTATTGATGTAAGACATCACTTTTTGAGATATTGTTATCAAAAAGGTGATATAACTCTTGAATTCATTAGAATATAACATCATCTTGCTCATATTTTTACTAGGCCTTTATTTTTTAGAGGATGATTTACATCATACATAAGTTAGGGATGATCAATTGTTGATGTCTCACTGATGTGACTCACTGATGATGTATCGCCAATGTGAATCACCGATGATGTCTCACTGACGTGACTCGCTGATGATGTCTTGCCGATAAGACTCACCAATGGTGACTTAATGATGGATCTCACCAATGTGTCTCACTGATTGATATTTTATTACTCTATCTGGAATTTGAAATTTCATTGTTAAATTTGTTTTATTCAATTTTAACCCACATTTAGTCTTTCATGTTTACAAATCCCTAAGTGATTAAATTAAGGGTTGATCCCATAATTTGTATCCTCACTCTCTTAGTCTCTAAATCTTACTCTCAAACCCTTCTCTCCCATGCTACTACCTTTCTCTCTCAAAACAATCCCTTCAAACCACTCTTAGTAGATCATCTCAAGAATGTTTCTAAAATATATGAGGATGAGTCTCAATCATCCAAGAAGAAAAGAGGTGAATCTAGTCATCCTAAGACAAAGACTAAACCTGTTCATCCAGAACTCGCAAACTACATCATAACCCCTGATAAGTAAGTGCATTTGGAATGGCTATTTTTGAGTAAGTCTCATTTTCTGAATGTGTTGAAAATTCAACGGTGGTTAGAGTGGTTCTCCAACAATGATAGGTTGTATTATCCAAGTCCAGTACATGAGTTTTACTAGTATATTGAGTTTTTTTTGGAAGGATCTGAGGTGCTTTGGATAAAATTGATTGTGTATGGAAAGAGAGTGTCTTTTTCATCCAAGCATTAGGCATAATTCGTAATGGTACCCCATGAGGGTGTTTGTGATGACCATCAGCGAAGTGATCCTCTATTAAGTGACCTCTTCAGTTATGAGGTAGCTTTGACTGAGTTGAAAAACAATGGAGAGAATATGAAGCTTATTTAAATAGAGCTTGATGGTGTGTGAAGGAATTTATTTAAATTCATCCCATATCAGTTATGTCCCAGGAAAGGAGATTTTTCATCTCTTATGATTTAGGATGTTTACTTGCTGTATTTGTGGAAGAAAGGCTATAATGTAAATCTGTGTAGATACTTAATGGTTCATATCAGTGATATGATAAATCCCTATTTCAAGAAAAACTCTTTGTTTTATCCTATAATTATATCTACAATGTTGAAGGATAAGGTATTTGTAAATGAAGTTGAATAGACAGTCTCTTCTTGTGATGGTTTCTATCTCAACAAAGCTATTTGTAAGAGGATTAAAATTAATTGGAATCCCTAGAATAATTGTGGGTTGGGGATAATGATAAGTTGTATAAATATTTCAATTCATTCAATCATCCCTTAAGGCCAAGGAACATGGTTGATCTTGGTTAAGACAAGATGAATTTGGTGAGTATTCTGATAAGGATGTAGCTGAGGAAGGTAAATGAAATGAGTCTCCTATAGATGATAGGAGTAACCCTGATATTCCTAATAGTCTAGTGAGGATGTATTATAGTTCAGTAAGTACACCTAGACCTCTACCTTCTAAAGAACCACTTCTTATTTATAATGATAGTGATGAGACATAAGAGTCATAAAATGATGAATATGAGTGCAGATTTGGAAATAAAGAATAATCTAGTGAAGAAGAGGGAAGTGGAAATGAAGAAAAAGATGAAGATGAGGATGATTTTGAGGAATCTGGTGGTGATGGAGAATATGGAAGTGATAGAGAAGAAGCAAAAAGTGATTATTCAGATATTAGATCAGACCATGCTGATGATGACCAAGGTCCTAGTGGAGATGTTGATATAACCCCGAATAATGTTGAACATGATAATCCTAATGGTCTTTCCTTATGAGAATAAGAACCTATTTTGGAATCTCATGGGGCTTCTAAAAAGGTTATAATTGCGAAAAGGGCTCCTGATGCTCATGTTGGACCATCTATAGTTGAAGAGAGATCTCCTGTTATCCATGTTCTGGAGGTAGTTCATACTATAAGGGATGTATCTGTGACTCTAGTAAGGTAGTTGGTTTATTCAAGAAAGAGGCCATCAGCTGAGGGGGAGAGACAAGCTAAAAGAGAAAATGTTAATATTCTTGCTCACTTGGATGATATTTTGGTACCTGTATGGAGGAAGTAACTAAGGTATGTGACTCTTGGATTTGATTATCCTAATGTAGAATAGATGACTGATACTACTCATATGGTTGGTTTAGAATCTATTGGGTATATCACCAAAGCTGATTTTAATGCCTTCAAGGAAGAATTGTTGGTTTATGTTTGATCAACCTCTTCAAAGCCACCTGATCTAGTTTCTAGAATTAGTGAAAGAGATTCTTAGTTGATTATTGATAGGTTTGTATCTCAGGTTGATCCATTATTGATCACTCTTGAAGAAGATGTTGTTTTAGATAACCAAAAGATAAGGAATGAGTTGACTACTATGGTTTTTTCTATTAATGGTCTGACAATTGAATATATAACTTCTTTAGAAAAAGTTCTGAAAAATCTTGGAGACACCACTTCTGAGTCTTCTAAGGAAGCTACTCCTTCTAAGACTCTAAATCTTAATCTATCTCAGTTGAGATCAGACATTAGATACATAGTACAAGGTGCCTCCAGATCATCCTCTCATGTTTCTCACTCTCTTGATGTTGAGATGGCCAGAACTATGATTAGAGAGTAACTTCATACTATGATGGGTTGAACTGACCAGGAGAGTATCTCAAAAATCAGGTATAATTGTGATCATATTTATGATATGTTTATGTTTTATTACACTAGTTCTACAAAGTCTCAAGAATAAATAACCCAAAAATCAATTTCTATTCCAAGAGAATTTACACCCAAAAAAAGTTGACCAGTCACTTAAAATATTTGGTAGAGAATTTGAGGCTACCTCTAGTAAGTTAAGAATTTAGAAAGAAAGTTAGGAAGTTGAAATAGTTATTCTTACTCTTGATAAGTTCATTGAAAAAAAAAGATAATTTTAATAATTCAATGGAATATGGTGGTGAAGTCATTAAGGACTTCATAAATTTACTCAAACAATACCTGCACTATCATAGCATAGCTATTATTTCTCTTTCTTCTACTTCTATTATACTAGTCCTTCCTGTTTATAACTCTTCTTCTACACCCTTGGAATATTTGACCATTACTCCTACTCAAGATCTTAGTTATACTCAACCTACCATCCAATAGGAACTCACAGGACCCATTTCATTAACTAGACCCAACCTTGATCCTTCAGTATTTATTGGAGTTCCTCTTCCATCCCTCACTGTTGGTTTTGTGCCTTCCACCACTCCTACAACTGACCCTTCTGCTCCTCCCTCCTCTGATTCTAATAAATTCAAGGAAGTTATGGAATCTATTGTGACCAATAAGTAGTTGGATCACTTTTTTGATAGGGATTTGATGTACTCTTTTGAGTTTTCTCTTTGTGTTATCCCTTGTACTTCTCGATTAATATAATACCCTATGTGATTTCCCCTTATTGTTATTTCTTTATATGTTATTTCTTTTTCATTAATTTTTTACTTTATGATAATCCCAAAAGGGGTAGAAATAATATGGTATCTCTCTTAGGGGGATCTTAAGATTAATCTTGAAGGTTAAAAAGAAACATATAATTGAAAAATTCTATTTAACAAGTAATTCGTACTTGTGTTTCTTTTAAAATTTCATCTCAATAATCTATGAAATATGTTAAGAATATTTTTTCTCTAATCATCATAAATAATTTCAATTATTATGGTATATAATTCCATGATTTTTGATCATCAAAAACAGGGATATTTTTGGTCTTCTCAAGTTTTAATTATCACAATTCATGATTAACTATGATAATTATAATTTATTAAGATACATTGTGTTTATTCATGTTCAACTAAAATTTTAACCTCATGTGTTTGTGTTTACATCATAAGATAGAATTACATATTTGGTATAAGTATAAGTCACAGACAATTCTAAGCCACTGATATGTATGAGTTGCTGATACTTTTTCTACTGATGTACAAGTCAGTGATACATGAGCTACTGACAACATAAGATATTGGTAAACTGAGTCATCGACAGAGAAACTCAGAATTTTCACTGAGTATGACTCACTGACATCTTGACCTACCGACATTCGGCCTACCAATAGAGTGACCAATCGATACTCAAAATTTATCTAATTATGAGCAACCAACACATCACCTATCGATGCATCACCTACCAACACATCATATACTGACATCTTAATTGACCGATAAAATTTTGATCTACCGATAGAATGAGCTACCAAAAAATGATCTACCGACAGACTGAGACACCAATGATCTATCTCTTAAATCCAAACTTATCTCTAATGGTCATATTTATGAAATTTAGTACTGCTTATTATATTAATGATCATGTCTGTCTTTTGGAGAGAAAATTTAATGATGTTAGAGACCAGTACAAGGTACAAGAGAACATACTGCTTGTCTGTATAAAGGGGATATCTCTATTAACAAGAGAAATGGAGAGAAAAAGGAAACCTAGAAGAAAAATGTAGTGTTTTTCATTCACCTTAGATAAAAACACAAGAGCTTATTATTGTTCTTACATGAATATACTACTAACAACCAAAATACTATAAATCTCTACAGCAACGACTTATAAAAAACAGAACACTTAGAGGCTCACTAAGAAAAAAAGACAGAAGAAAAAAAAACTCTCAGTTTTGCTGTATATTTCTAAAAGATGACTCTGGATTCACTTATTTCATTTTAAAAGAGTCCATAATCCATATATAACATCACACATAGCATTCTAAACATGTTTCTTATTACATTTCTCTTCCTGTTCATAATAGTTACATTTAGATCAATGTGTGTATCTCTTTTTTATAAAAACACAGTGACTCCTATTATAAACAGGAAGATACATAGATATCTTCACCAAACTATATTTTCACACTTTACATTTCCACAAATAACAGTGGAATATGTCTCTATGTGGCCTGATTGTTTTTTTTACACTCCCATGAGAACTTTGGAAGAGGTCTAGTGACTTAGACAGTTTGTATATTGTTGTTACCCTGATTCTGGGTATGGATCAAGTTTATTTAATATATACTTCTTGGAGTTGGTGATCACCAAGTAGAGAGGATTTGGTCTTATATTTATTTTGGACTTCTTTATTAATTCTACTATGTATTTTCAAGTTTGGTTTTCTCTATCTTTGTAATTATTTTATAAAAATTAACTCTAATTTGATAATTAATCTTAGATAGTGTTTCTATTAGAATTTGTTTTAGTAGACTGATTTCAAAATTTATAATAATAACATATGTTGTTTTAACTAATAAGTAATCAATATTTGTGAAATATTTGGAATAAACAAAACATTTATAAATCTACTACTTTGGTTAACTGGCTTGTATTTGTTTTGAAATTGGGGGGTTTTTAAATAATCATTTTTGGATAAAAATTTTTATAGGAACCCATATCACCCCCTATTCAGTTTCCTACTAGGAAAAAAATCAAATTTTTGAAACACAAGTCATAGGATATGAAAATGTTTAAGTTTTTAAGAAAATAATTTGAGAATGAATTGGTTGTTTATGTAAATAATGTGAGAACATATAATGGTACTGAATTCACCACCAATGATTTTGAATCTTATCTGAGACAACATAGTTTAAAACATCAAAATATTTATCCATATACTCTAAAACAAAATGGAGTAACATAAATAAAGAATATAAGTTTTGTGGAAATGGGAATAAGTGTGTTAGTAGAATACAAACCATCAATGTTTTACTAGAAAAAAGCTATTAGTACTATTTTACATTTTCAGAAAAGTTTTTTTATGAGATCAGAATGAAACATGAATTCTTATAAAATGTGGTATAACAAAAAAACCTTCATTTAAGTAATTAAAAGTTTTTTGATGTCTATTTTTACTTAAAATAAAAAATATGGATTTGGAAAAGTTTGATGAGAAAGATAAGGAAGGAACTTTTATTGGTTATTCACCAAATAGAAGTAGTTAAAAATGTTTGAACAGATGTTTTAAAAATTTAGTGGACTTATAGGGTGTGAAAGTAATTGAAAATAAAAAATCCTTAACAAAACTTTTTGAGAATGCTAAGGAAGATAAACTGAATATTTCCAAAAATAGTGAAAGTCAAAACATCCTTAAAAATATTCAATAGAATCATGTTATGAGAAATGTTTAGGTGGAAGAGAATCTTTGAAATTACCTACCTTTATAAAACATGTTGATTCCAAAAAAATTATTGGAAATCATAAGACTCCAGTTCAATTAAGAAGAAAGTTGAGATTGTAAAATTAGACTTTACTTATCCCAAAAGTTAAACTGGAATCTTCAAAAGTTATTCATCACAAATAATGGGTGGATGCTATGAATGAATAGATGGATCAGATTGAGAAAAATGAAACATGAGAACTTATTCCATGGCCAAAAAATAAAAAATTTATTAGAATGAAGTGGGTTTATATAAACAAGTTTAATGAACATGAATAAGTTTCAAGATACAAAGCCATAATTGTTTGTAAATCCTATGAAAATGTGGAAAGTGTGGATTTTGAAGAAATGTTTTCCCCATTTTTAAGATTAGAAACTATTAGATTGTTTCTTTCAGTGGTCGCACATCATAATTTCAAAGTCTATTATATGGATGTAAAGTCATCCTTCTTAAATGGTGATATTGAGTAAGAACTTTATATTGAACAACCTTGTGGTTTTCAACTTGATAATGATGAAAACAAGGTTTTTATATTAAAGAAAACCTTGTATGGGTTGAAACAAGCCCCATGTGCTTGGTATTCTAATCTTGAAAATTGTTTGAGAATATTGAACTTTTTTAAAGGAAAAGATGATAGCAACTTATATGTGAAATATTTTGACTCTGGAACTCTAATTGTAATAGTTTATATGGATGATATAATTTTTTCTGGTGGGTAATAAAAATTTTGAAAAGATTTTTCTGAGGAAATAAAGAATAATTTTGAAATGTGTATGTTAGGATAATTTAATTTATTCCTAATCTTACACGTTCAACAAAAAGAATAATACATTTTATTATCTCAATAAAATTATACCACGGAATTGTTAAATAGTTTTTAGGATGGGAGAATCCAAATAAGATTCTACACATATATCTATGGGAACAAATTCGAGTAAAGATGAATCCAGAAAATGCGTGAATCAAAAAGACTTTTAGAAGCTAATAGGAAGTCTACATTACCTTACAGCCTCAATGCCTGATATTGTTTATATTGTGACTTTGTGTGCCAGGTATCAAATTAATCTAAAATGATCACATATGTTGGAAACAAAGAGGATTATAATATATGTCAATGTAAAAACTTCACATGGGTTGTTATAGAGAATAAATTTTGAGAAGAAGTTTCATGTTTATAATGATATTGATTGAGCTGTAGATTATAATGATAGAAAATCAAACTTAGAAGGAACATTTTTCTTGGTGAATGTTGTGTGATTTGGACTAGTAAAAACAAAGTTCAGTAACTTTGAACACATTTGAATCTAAATATGTTGCAGCTACTCAGGCTTGTACTTAAATTTTGTGGATGAAAGTTTATCTAAAATACTTAAAAGTAAAAGTTTCTAAACATTTTAAGATACTTCGTGATAATCAGAGTGAAATTGATCTTTCTAAAAATCATGTCCAAAATTAAATATCACAACACATTGATATAAAGTTTCACTTTATAAAAAAGAATGTTATTTTTGGAGATGTTATGTTAGAATAAATATCAAAAAAAGTATATTATTGGTGATATTTTCACAAAATCCATGCTGAAATAAATATTTTTGGAATTATAGATACAAATTCATGTTCATCCTCCTCCCAAGAATTCATAAAACTCATAAGGATATCCCCAATTGTAATTCGGATTATGTTAACAAATGGGGAGATAAAGTAACAACTTTGTATCGTAAAAAGTTTTTACTTATCTTTATTTTATGAATCTCAAGTTGTGGTTATCATAAAATGAGTGAGAGAAAAATAAAAAGTGAGAGGAAAAGGTAAAAGTGAGGAATGATCATCTTTATATGTACACATAAATTTCTTTTCACTGAGATATGGAATTCCTTCAAAAAAATTATGTTATCCACTAGTATGTTTTCATGACACTTTTTTTGAGAAAGGTTTCATTTTTATAAAATTCAGAAAACTTAATTTGTTTAAAAAAGTTGAGTTGTAAACAAATTTTGAAAGTGGAAAAAGTTGTTAACGATGGTAGTATTCAAATCCAATGGGGGGGATTGAATAACCTTTGTGATAAATTATTTTAATAAAGTTTTTGTATTTATTGAAAACTAACCATTTTGTATAAGACTATTTTTTGTTTTTCAGGATCAGACCCAATCCATTATATTGAGCTTTGTAAGAAAGTTCAAAGTTGTTGTGTGAATAATTATTATTTTTGTTAAATTGTTTTTGAGAGACAATAGTGATGTTTGGAGTAAGAAAGTTTTCATACTTTCTAAAACAAAATCAGATGATGCTTTTCTAATCATGGAGTTTTCAAAAGTCATGAAAACTATCATGATAAAATATTTTGAAGAAATGGAGGAATCTTAATAATTGTATCAGTTTCAGAAATCTAGACATAGATCATATCCATAAGTTTAAAACTTAGAATACTTTATAATTCAGAATGTGTAAAGATAATGAAGTTTGAATAATTTCAAAGTTGTAGAGTGGATAATTCCTTCATAATGAGAATTCCATCATTATGAGGATTCCATTAGACAAGCTCTGATAAGGAAAGATGATCAGACTAAATTTTAGAAGGAAAGTCAATCAGACTAATTCTATATAACAAAGGCATACTATAATGAGATAATAAAGAAAGGGAGATTGTAATGATCTGAGAAACAAAGACAGATTGTAATGAGCTGAGAAAGAAAGGTAGATCATAATGAGCTAATAAACAAAGTCATATTGTAATGATCTTCGAAATAAAGGCATATCGTAATTTGGTGAGAAAGAAAAGGAAGATTTTAATGATATGAGAAAGAATGGTAGTTCATAATAAGCTGAGAATGAATGCCATATCATAATAATCTGAGAAAGAGAGGAATATCATAATGAGCTAAGAAAGAAAGGAATATTTGAATGAGCTAAGAAAGAAAGGTGGATTGTAATGAGCTGGGGAAGTTAAAGCTGAGGAATTTTCATCGTAATGAGATGATGAGGATTCATCATACTAAAAAATTATAGGAATTTCAATAAGTCTTATTACATAGAAGAATATATGTCAATAGTTTAATTTGTTAAACATGATATTCAATTCAACGAAAATCTCAGAGAAATTTGAGAATGTTTGAAGAAGTCAAAGTTGAAGTTTAAATGTAAGTGATTTTTGGAGTTTTAAAATTTGAAAAAGTGGGGAAAATTTTCAAGTTTCATGATTTTTCTTTTCTAAGTCACTTATAAATAGAGGCACACTATATTCTCATTTTATAAATTTTTCTTTAGAGCAAAAAAGGTGGAGCACTGCATAATTCTTACCAAGTTCTTAATTTTCAGACTGAGATCTCAGAAGAATATCAAACACCTTAATATTTTTTTACAAGACTGAGGAATATCATATTGAACATTTGAGCAGATTTTGAGTTTTTATGATTGAGATTTAACAAAATCATATTGATTCAATCGTATTGATTCAATTATAATGAATAATATTCGACTGATTTTTTAGTACAGTTTGAGTAATACAGATTATTAATGAGTTCATTGTACTGAGTCTATCGAATCTAGCCTCATCGAATTGAGAGAATCTGATCCAACCAAATCATATTGAGGATCTAGACAAGACATTTGTGGAGAATTTTGAACAAAGTATTTATTATTTTATTTTGGCTCAATTTTTTTGTAAAAAGATTTGTAAAATGATAGGAATCAATATAATCTTTGATGTCGGGATATAAAAGGTGTCAAACAGGATTTGGTATAAGTTGTATTCACTTATTCATAATAGTGAATTTCTATAGACCCATGGGAGTGGCTATGGAAAGGATGTAGTTTCTCAAACTAAGGCCAAACCTTTTAAATCTTGTGTGATTTTCTTACTTTCATACTTTTTCATGCATGCGTATTTACTAAAAGTTGATAAGGAAATAAATCTTAACAAGTTACAAGGTTTGAGTTTTAAAAAGTTTTGAAACTCATAAAAAGTAAAAAACTAATTCAACCCCCTCCCACCTTTCTTAATTATTATTCTATCATTTGTAACTTCAACTATAAAGTCTTGTTGGGTACCTCTGATGCCTAGATAAGGTGTCAGAATAACTTAGAAAAACACCACCAATAGATTCACTAAATATATCCAAACTATATGTGTGTGTACTGATGTGATGTGATATTTGTAAAATTAATGAACAATAAAATAAACTACCATCGATCCTCGGGTTCTACAGTGATACTCAAGAATGAGTTTACCTACTTTTTCAAGTGCCAATGTCGAGTCTAAATATGTCATATACCAATACAAAGGGTTAGAATGGTTCACAACCATAATAACATAACCATAGGTCCGAGTTATGACTTCTTATAATACATTTTTGTGGATCCCAAGGATCCAAAGTAGAAATGCATCCATTTAATCCCATACAAACCATATCTTGATTGGCATGACACCTTGCCCAATCAAGCATCAGGTGATACATGGAATGATTCCCAACTCATACCATTTTCCATATTCTTAGTTGGAATGAATAACTAACCTAATCCATATACCAGTGATAGTTTGAGTGGCTCCAATCCCATCATGTGATCATACAAATCTATAATAACACATAACTTCATGGGTGGAGCAGAACCCAACCCATATCCCATCACCGATTCTATAACAAGTCACATATCCATGGTTGGCGATTTTCTAAACCCATAACCATTTTGAATCATTTGATAATCCAAGGATAATAAGAATAATTTTCAATTTAAAACATAAAATTTAAAATATAATCTATAAAACATAACAAAGATCGTACAATGAGAACCATGGTCCAAGGAGTTTTTAACTTTCACAAACAAAACAATGTTACTCTTACAAGGTAGGTTACTCTCACACACCACATCTTTCAAAATCTCGTATGTTCTCAAGGTTTCAATCATGTAATCCTCACATTAACATTTCATTATTAATATAGAAGGGATTCAAGGTCTCTATCTTAGTTCACTAAGATACAATGAGCTTTTGGACACCCCACTTGGGTCCTCTTGCATATTTTCTATAGTACTTCATTCAATGGTGTGGTAATTGGTGACATAAACATAAATATCAATACAAGAGAAACATAAAAGTACATTTAACATGTTAATTAATTCATTAAAACCCATGAAACCTAATTGTATTCCATATCGGGACATTATCACATGCCCAGTGGGTTATTCATATAAAAATCTATATAAAAAATATAATATAACTTATGGAAAAGTTAGGGACCACTTACCTTATGATTCTAGGGACCTACTAATAAGTATCATTGGTTAATTCAGTTACAAGTGGTTTAAATTGATAAATATAATAAAATCATTGAAATTGGAAACAATCAAGGATAACTAACATAAAGTGATAACCCATAAGATAAATGATGAAATTAAACAAGAGTAATGATAGGCTCGCTATTGGAAACCCCTAGTGGAAAACATATTGGAAATTAGAAAATAATTAGGAATGATCTGCCTTGGAAGTGTGATGAATAGGATAGAGAATATGGAGAGGGATGGGCTACCACACATAGGTACAAAGGCGAAGAAACCCCATTTAAGGCCTTAAAAAAATTAAACCATTTAATTAAGATTTTAAAAAAAATCACAAATGGTCATTGTGGAAACCCTGATAAGAGAAAAATGCCCCTTTATATAGAAGAAACATCAAACCCAAGCCTCTAGGACCTCATGGTGTGGAATCCCACTTCATAGTGTAGACTACCATTATAGAACTACATCTATGGTAAAACCCTCATAGACTATATCACCATACCTCCACCTTAGAATGACCTTCATGATTTATCCAAGGGATAATATCATAATTTACCACTTATGTAATATTTTTATTCTTATCAATCACTTACCAAGATACAATTCCCTATGTGGTGACGTGGAATCTCATTACAATAGGAATGTTTAATCTCATGAAATCCTCAACCCCAAATATGCTACTCTTACATAGGCTCCTTTTATAGTGAAATCTCTTGGAATTAAAGTGTGACATTCCCCTACTCAACCCTCATCACAGTTCAATTATCACATGTTCCATTGTGGTCAGCTACTTGTAGTAGATTTACAGCTCAAACCTAAGACCAAATCCCAAAAACTAACTCCTAAGATCCTTCCAACACACCCACTTGATGAAAAAATAATAATTACATGAGTTTTTTAAAAATTAAAATTTGGTTTATACCTTAAAGACAATTGAGGTCTTGCACAAACCTTATAGTATACTAACTAAATTAGAAATTTAATAGGGTACCTTTTCACTTACTTTGAAAATCATTAGTCTTTTGGAGTATTAAGAAGAAAAATTAGTTTCTCCTTACACTATCAAATAAAAAATATATATCCACAAGTAGTTGCAGTGCTCAAATCATTTGGATGAGGAACTTACTTCTAGACTATGGCCTTTCTTATAATTGAGTTCCCATTAAATGTGATAGTAATAGTGTGATTAGTATATTTGGAAATATCATTCAATACTCACAAACTAATAACATCTACTTAAGACACCACTTCTTGAGATACCACTTTCAAAAAGGTGAATCTTACTTGAATTTATAATCACTGATCACCAACTAGCTAATATATTCACAAAAACCCTCGCTCAAGAATTATTT
Organism: Viscum album; assembly: GCA_963277665.1. Classification (NCBI taxonomy): domain Eukaryota; kingdom Viridiplantae; phylum Streptophyta; class Magnoliopsida; order Santalales; family Viscaceae; genus Viscum; species Viscum album. Next base: position 689,553,199 of record OY728150.1, read on the forward strand.
TCTTTCATTAATTTGTATCTAGGTATGTATAGATTGTGACTCTTACATGGATGTAAACTCAATTGAAATTTAGATTAAAATATATATATCAATAAATTTAATCTCTTTTTCAATCATGTTTTATGTTAATCATGAATGTATTTTTTATTTAATATCTTACTTGACATATGTATCTCAATTTCAATTCAATATTAATTTTTCATCTTTTATTATTTAATAATTATATCTTTATTAATTTATTTTATTTCATTTATTAAATAATTTGTCTAATTATTTTCATATTTAATAATTCATATATCTATATATGGTGAAATTCATGAAATAACATCATAATTTTTTGAATATCCCTTTCTCTTATTTCACCATAATTAATGTCTTTAGATAATTTTAAAAAGTAATATAAGAAATTTTTTATTTATTTTTAATACATTATTTAATTTTTTTATTTTCATAGAAAAAACCCATTGGGTTCCCATTTTGATCCCATCGTGCAACCATTATCTTTAACAGAAGTACTACATGGATTTTCCCCTACCAGGTAGCCGATAAATCCACTTGGGCTTCATTAAATACTAGTTGGGGGTTTCATTTCTCTCTTTTAACTCACCTTCCCAGGTAATTTTTACTCTATCTCAATATATACTCATCTCCCTTGGATCAAAGCATCCATACTATCAATCCTTCTCCATTCTCTTCACTAAGGTAGTTTTTTCCTCTTTTCATTGTCAAGTTATTTCCACTTTACACTATTTTCAAATATTTGTATTATTTCTTCTATCTCAAACACTACTTCACTTCTCCCCTTTGAATTATTTCTTTAATTTCTCTAATGGGACCTCAAAAATCAAATAAGGTAAAAGAAAATGTTATAGAATCATATCATGATCCTCCTCTCATCAAAATTGGTTATGAATAGATTTATAAAACAATCATTCTAAGTAGTATTATTGGTTTTTATTGGTAAAATAATTCTCATAACCAAGGAGAATAATTATACTTCAAAAATGGAATTCTTTATTTGAAATTACACCAAGGTATGTCATATATCCTTCCCTAATTGAGTAATTTTATTTAAACATTTTTCGACAATTAATATGAATTTGACTAAATCACTACTTCTTTCAATGGGTTACTCATTACTTTATATCTTTTTACATTGAAAATAATTAGTACATACCTCATTCAAAATCGTTAATTTTCACTCAAGGTGGATTTATTCTGAAATCATCATTTGATCTTGATCAAGCACTCATTGAAGAAAGAAATTTAATCTTTGATAAAATGAATCAACACTCACATGATAACTGTATTATTAATATAAGTATTCAATACTCTATTTATACCTATCTTAGTTACCATGAAACTGTAAAATTCATTGATATCTATGTTCTTCAATTTATTCTCCAAGATATAGAATTCAACCTCATTAATTTTTTTTCATGCAATGAATTATATCAATTCTCATCCTCATTGTTCTAAAGTAATTTCCTTTAGTCGGATCATTACTCATATCCTACAATATTTTTAAAGTAAATATAGATAGTGAAAAATTTACACTATATTCCTTGAAAATAATTTCAATGGGAACTTACTAAAATGTATGTACATTCAATGGCACCCATAGCGCTAATAATGGATTTATGATTGTTATGGATTAATCAAGGTATACTTATCTTACATCCACAATGAAGTTCCTAAGGAAGGAATACCTCTTTCAATTATCAAGGCTTACCATTTGGATGAGTAAAATAAAGAGGAAGGTGAAGAAGTAGCAGAAAGATGATTTGAAGATGATGTGTTGAGCCCAAGAATGAAGAATAAAGGGAGACCAATAGTGGTTTTGAGCTTGGGGAGATTTTTGAGACCCAGTGACGAGAGCTAAAGAATTAGTGGATGTGGTTATTTTTTTCATTTTTTTTAAATGCATAAAACACGTTCAAACTAAGTTTTTTATGATGTTTCATTTGAGCTAAAGTTTATTCCATTATTTTGTAATGATTTTATTAACATGATGATGATTATGGTATTCTTGTAGGGATTATATATCGCAAAGGGACATCATGATTCCAGTATTTAAAAAATGAGGGTTGTGATGTGAAGGTAAAATCCACACCATGTAAATAAGTTCACACCATGGTCATACATAAAATGGATATATATATATATATATGTGTGTGTGTGTGTGTGTTTGTGTGTGTGTGTGTGTTTTAGGAAGAGAAAATGGCATATTTTCTTAGGAAATGGGTGTTTTGGTAAGTCTTTATTGGAGAATGAAGTTCTATAGATGCCATGGTTCAATGAAGAACATGAAATAACAAGTAAATAGGGAGAATATCTCTGAAATTGGAATTTTACAAGTTGTTTTAGTTGATATGTTTTCCTTAAAAAAATATGATACTCATACACACCATGGTTGAAGCAATGGTGGATCATATGAGAGTTTGGGATTTTGGAAAAGTTCTCATACAAGGGATGGTATGTAAGATTTTATCATTGATATGTAAGGTTATTTAATTTTACAAATACATAGTGGATTTATAGGAATCAAAATAGTGAAGAACATGTGATGATGCACAAATAGTGTTCATTTAGAAATGTCCTTAAAGTCTCAAGGAATTCTATTCCCATAGAGTGAAATAGATTGTAAATTGTATGAGGCTCATAATAGGATTTCCAAAATCATGTCTCCTTACATGGTGTGAGAAAAATATTTATGTATAAATTAGTAATGGAATAACCCACCATGGTACAAGGATTTTTTAGATTAGTTTCAAATCATTTCAGTGAATTTGAGATGAAATAGAGTATATAATATCATGATAATATCCATGTTTGGTGAAGTGTTCCAGAAAAAGTGTACAAAATTGTGTGGTGAATAATGTATAAGTTATGGTCAAAAAAATGTTACATGTTTTGAGTGTGTTATTACATGGCTCATTTGATGACTCTAGGGCTACTCATACTCAATCTATAATGTATCCAGTCTCATAAAAGGTGAGTAAGAGGTCTTTAATGATCTAAATGATCAAAATAAAGTAAAACTAATTTAAGATAATTTTAGAATATGATTAAGGAAGATTATAGTTTTAATTTAAATTTTAATTCCAAATTTAAACGTAAAAAAAGAGGCTAATTTAGTGAATGATTAAACTGAAAAGGGGTACTGTATACATATGAGAGTATACATTGAATTAGAGAATAACAGAGAGTATTATTCTAAAGAGATAGTGGAAGGGATTGTATAGTGTTGTGTTCATAGAATAAGAAGGTTTCATGCGATAGTATAAGTAGAAGAAGAATAAAAGAAGTAATAATAGGAGTACACATGGGTTTGTGTGAAATCATCACAGTTGTATCATGTTTTGGGGAAGATGTAATTCACACATATTATATATAATGAAAAATTATGAGAAAACTATAATATTTTCATGATACAATCATCAATGGAGAAGGAAAACCCCCTAACTTATCAAACTAATATATAGCAATGCAACTTTTCAAGATAAAACATTGTTATATTCTTTTACTATGAGTAAATCATATACCCTTCTTGTTGTTAATCTACAATGGTGATTCTAGTGGATCATCTATTCTCAAGTAATTTACGATCATTCCAAGTATTGGTTACTCATTTTGAGTAGTGAACCTTGTACATCGTGTGTACTTTGTTACTTTCCTCGATGTGTGTGGTCTTGTAGTTAGATCACTCACTCAAAAAAGTGACAATAGTTGATTTCACAAGAAATTATATAAGGGAAATGAGTAATTTTTCAATAATTCACCCCCTATTATTGAAACTCACCATGCTTGAGGTTATTATATGATTAAAAACAAGCAACCTATAAAGAAGAATATGATGAGGATGAGGTGGATTAATATAAAAAATAAGGTGAATATTTATTAATTTAGGAAATTGATATTGGGGTTCAGCTTAAACTCTATGGAAAACCTATTTCGTATCTAATTTTCATGGAAAAATGTGAAATATTTAAGGGAACATGTATTAGTTATTCACTCAACTATAGTATTGAAAAAATCTCTATAAAACAATGGTGGAAAAAAATATTTTACAAATGGAATGGATGAAAAAAATTTATCATGACTACTTAGAGTATATAACCAAGGAAACTTGGTCACTTATTCGGTCTTTATATCTTTCCACTTCCAAAGGATGAGGTTGTTTTTTCCAACTTATAAAACTTAACTTTTTGTTATATTCCTTAAATATTATTCCCTTTTATGGGTTTTTGTTGTTTTAGTTCCATATGTACTCAAGAACATCCCCCAATCACTAGAGGTATTTAGCAAACTGTGAGGGATAAAGAAACCCATAGACATTGATTCCCTATAAAAATGAAAATGTAAACCATGCATGCTCAGGAGGTAAACAAAATTAAAATAAAATAGTCTAATATAAACATTGATTAAAGAAACTGTAGTTTTACAAACAAAACAAATACAGTATGTCAAATAAATTAAATAAAACATATGGACACCCAAGACAATGTGGTCAGACTACGAGATACCACCTCCTCTACTATAACTCCATGGTGGAACTATGACTCACCACTGATGAAGAACAACATCTTCACTTTTATTATATCACATCCCATGGTATCTATAAGTCTAATGAAATTCACATGGGGTGAGTAAAAACTTAGTAGGATTTCCACAAGATTCTGATGCATGTCCATGTAAAGTACTATAAAATGAAATATCAAAAAATCATGATAAATCAAAAACTGATTTATAACTAAAACATTTAATTTATCTCAATTCCAAAATTCAAATAATTTTTTAAAAGAAAATAATTCATTTTGAAACATTTTAACAATACAATTTTCAACGACTTTTATAAAACCATTTTTTCTCCCCAAAAATACATATTCTAGAAAACACCATTTTCTTCCATTTCAAAGAAAACTCCCCATTTTCACAAACTAGGAGATAGTCCTTGTTTTCCTCAATTCAAGGAAAACTATTTAGTTCATCATTTTCTAGAAAATAATATTCTAAAAAATACCCATTTCTTAAAATCATGGAGACTTATTTCACATCAAATTAAAAATACACTATTTCTAAAAAAACTAAGATAAACTTTACCATTTACCAAAAAAATAACATTATCATGATAAATAATTTCAAGTCTTCGCCAAATAAAAAACCCATGTTTTTAAAAAATCTCTACTAGTTATCTTTTCTCAAGTATGAATTTTTTTCATAATTCCATACTCACATCATTATGAATGTTGTTATTTGTCTTCTAGTCATGAAAACTATTTTCTTTACCTAACATATAATCTCTAATACACCCCTTCATTTTCATGGTTGAAACAGCATTTCCTTGAATGTAGCTTAGAGGATCCAAAATAATATCTCACCAAAACTATTTTTAACACAAACACACACCTATTGATAATAGGTATAAAAAACCATATTAAAATCCACATATCCCAATTCAATTCAAAAATCCATTTTATATAAATTAAATTAATCAAATGATTTCCCAATTTTCCTAAAAATATATATTTTAAAAAATCATTATTTTCCATTGAAATCTCCATTTTCAATTCTAAGATAAACCATGAATAAAATTTTAAAAATAATACTATACTTGAATCTATGAAAATCAAATTCATATATCAAAAACCTATCCATTAATGTTTATTAACGAAAATAAAGTTAGCTAAAAATTATAAAATTTAATTAAAATAAAACTATTACTAAAAACCCTATTTTTTATTGAAAACTCTATTTTCAACTATTTAAAGTAAAATAACTTGATAAATTTGAAAATTATACATTTCCAAATCCACGATTCCATTTCAAAATCTAGGTTTACAAAAAACCAAAATCCCCAGCAAAATCCATTCATTCAAAAAAATTGTAATTTTGAAATAAACCAAAATTTACCATTGAAAAAATTATTTTCAATTCCAAACGTGTTCATTGAAAACCCATTTTAGAAACTCTGTTTCCAAAAATAAAAAATGAAATAAATTCTTATATTTTAAAAATCTATTTAAAAATCTCTAATTTCTTCCTTAAATCATTGGTTATAAAAAAACTCCAATTTCAATCAAAATTCAACATGTAAATATCACCATTTTACATAAAATCAATATTTCATATAAATCGGTCATATAAATACTTGATCAATCACAAACAATCAACAACACATAAGAAATTACGTAGTTGTATTGTTTTCCTAGAAATTCCCAAATCTATGAATCACACCAATGCAGTTTAATCCTTCAATCTATGTAAATGGTGAACATATATACCTAATATTCCATCAAAATATTTCATAAATCCAACACTGATATCTATAAATTAAAAAATAATAGATACCTATATATATATTCAACAACCATGAACAACATAAAACCCTACCCTTTAATATCATTATGATCTGATCCACTGACAGAAAAAATCTATTTTTCAAAAGTGGAGAAGACCCAAAATCACTCCATGTAATCTCAAGATTCATCCCAGGTCAAATAGGTTGTTAATATAGTTTTTATGAGTTAATTAAAGCATTAAAAATTAGTTTTCTGAAAACTTTTACCAAAATTAAAGTTTATGATACATGGTTAGCCTAACATTGAACTTAATTATTCTAAAATACTACCCAAAAATCATTGTAAATGGTTTGTACACACAACTAGTAGTAGAAACTATGTGCCCTAGCAGCTAACTGCGCTTTCATATAGTTTCCCCTCTTAAATTCTATTTAATACTCACATTCACATGAAACATGGTTTATAGGGTAAATGAACCATTTTAGATCCAATTGTATAGTCAAAACTCACTTTTCAGATCATTTAGACAATTGTTTCTCAAAATCAATCAATAATAACTCAGGGAACTCTCCTAAAACTTAAATATTGCATTCCATGTCTATATATGATGAATCCCCAAGACTTGGGTGTAAATTGTTAATATTGATTAAACTCCATATTGTGTACCCTTTTATATTTTTCATGGAATTTAACTTACCATTTAATCTTAGAAAAATTTATTATTGTTAGAATTTTTCTTTAAAGTGTTTTTATATTTTAGACAATCACAAAGGGAGGGAAGGATAAATTTTTATGGTATATCCCTACACATTTCCTCTTATGAGTTTCTATTTTGTTTGAGTATTTAAAAAAATCTATTTTACCCTTTAATGGTTGTTTCTTTAATTTGGTTCTAATTTCTAATTCTCTTCAATTTTCTTAAAATATTATTTTTCAATATTTTCTCTCTAAACCTTTAATGGTTGGGTAACCTTTTTTTAAAATTAGTTTAATGTTATTTATTTAAATATTTAAATCATTTTTAAAAAAAAATATTTTAATTTATTTTTATCATTAAAAGGGGGAATTTTGGAATTTATCACTCTCAACAAAGTTTTAATCATCATATCCACTCATTTGTTTTCTAATTTTTTAATTATTTTTTATCTCAGAATATATAATTCATATTTTTATTTAATTTTATTAGATAAAATAGGATGGTTAAAGATACATTTAAAAGTATTAAATAATAACATGTGGTTGAATTTCCCACCAAGTACTCATCCAAGTAATATTGGGTATCCAATAGAGGACTCCAGAATCCCGAGCTTCTATTTTTGAGAATTGGGTACTTGGTGCTTGTTAAGATGGTACTCAGTAGGCTCCAAATAGCTACTAGATATCCACTAGCTACCAGATAAACTTGAAAAAATCCTATATTCCACTTTCCTTCATATTATCAATCAGGTGACCACCTATTAGTTATATGGTGGAGTTTCCAAAAAAACAACCACCCAAATTAATGTCACTAACAATCATATTTTTCTTCCAATAGCTCTATTTGAACTCCAACAGATCTAGTAAACTAAAGGGGGATTGAGAGCCTATAAATACAACTCCATGAATATATTACCAATTACAATCGTTTCTAAACATTATTGATTACCATGATTTCGCATAATGAGGACTTTTGATTATCTTCTCATTTATTCACACATTCTCTCTCTTTTATCATGTTGTAACTCTCATTTTTGTGATATTAGTAAATTTTCATTATTGTGATTATATAAAAACAATCCACCTCCTATTTTTCTTGTTTTTCTTAGGTAATCACTACCACTAAATTTAGAGTATTTTTTTTACTAGAATAATTAAAAAAAATATAATTCTTATTTTTAGGTTACTTGGCTACCTATAAATCGAATAGATAAAAGGAACCCTCAAGGAATCAAGGATATGATATTTAGACACTTGTACGATCAATTTTTGGATAAAATTATATAAAAAATTTCTTTTATTCGTCATTTTCACTATATACCATCACTAGTAGAAAAAGGGATATTTCCATGGTCAGGGACTATGGTAATAGCTCTTTTTATTGTAGCCACAAGTTATATCTATGTGCACGATATCCATAATGGTTATTTCCATTGTAATATCCTATAGGCATAGTCAAAAAAAATCTATAGTACAAACTGGCTATAGTCTTTTGACCATGTTTATAATTCTTCCCACCCTATTCCCGCCACTTTTGGGGGTTCCCGTGCAATCATATGACCATAGTAAAAACTGGCTATAGTCATAGGTTGTATGAGAAAACCCTATTTTCATAGTCAAAAAAATAACCATGGAAATTTATTTATTTTTTATGATAATTTGATGATCATTTTTGGTGAAATAAAATCCAAAAACACAGGATATATAAGGCCTCATATCTTATTGAACCCATAATTATGTGTTTAATAATAAGGGTTTCATTTTATTAAATTCCCATGATCTTTTAGGTTTATATTATTATATAATTAGTAAAACCATTACATTACATAGAGAACATTGATACATTGTGTCCTTTTTTCCAAAAAAATAGTATTTATAAGTTCAGAGTCTATTTTTCAATCATGACACAATTGATTCATTCAAGGACAATTTCCTTTATTCAGATCTAGACATCATAATAGTTTTTTCATATCCTTAGGACCTGTTGAAAACTATTGGAAATTTGGGATGATCACAAAATATCATTAAGGTATATATATGAAATAAATCCATTAGTCCGGTTAAAAACATGGAAACCTATAAAATATTTACCATTTTCACAATAAAACTTTGAGAACATAAATAAAACATATCCACATTATAAAGTCATCCTTTACTCAAATAAAACCTTAAAAGTCCATAGCAAGAAAATGTAGACCCATGTGGGTATATTATATTATTATATTCCTAACTCATGCTCAGTCATATTATAAATAATTGGATCCTATTTAAATCCATAGGGGAAACCTCCCTGGTTAACTCCCTCCTTCTTTCCTTTAAAGGAAAAAAATATTACACAATTGATTAGAGAACTATATCGAGTTGACCCATCATATCACCCATTGTATAAACTATATCAATGTCACCCATAATTATATATAATTATCAACTACCACATAATGAATAAAAAATCTATATTTTTTAGCTATTTCATCATTAAACTCATTGAAAACTCATTTGAAACCACAAGAAAAGAACTTTACATGTTCATATAAATATACGAAGAAATATCTCTTCTTTTAAAAAAAATAAAATAAAAAATTCCAAAAAAAATGGGTAAATTATTTTATTTGAAAATAACCATATAAAATTATATAGAGATCTAAAATAAATGAAAATTCATGACAATAGGAAGTTTCTGTCATGTTATAAAAGGTAAACTAATGATTCCTTTTACACTTTCAGTAAAAGTAACTCATTTGGAAAATGATAAGAATATTACTTTTAAAAACTTGTAAATAAATTAAAAGGTAGTGTAAAAATAATTTAATAAAATATTTATGATTAAATAAGATCTTTTATTAATAAAATTTAAAATAAAACATGTATATAGAAGAAAAGTATCCAGAAAGGAAACTTAAAAATATTTAAAATAGTTTTTAATAAAAATCCATTAAGAATTGATAACTTTTGAACTAATGAAATATAGAAGAAAACAAATTTTAATATATTTATAAACACTTATATTTTTAAATTATAATTATAAAATATATACATAAGGTATTTTATACATAAAAAAATAAAACATGTGGTGAAAATAGATTAAGTATCAAAGAAAGGAAATTAAGACTAGAAATCTCTTACCTCAAGTCAGACTCATCAAGTTCACTCCTAATATTATAAATAATAAACATATGGTAATTAATTAATTTCTAAATAACATTTTTAGTGTTTATTATTCCTTTGATTTCAATTTTACCCATGTCATATTCAGTTACATAATCGATTAAATTCACGTCAGATGTTTTGAGAATATTTGGATCATATATCCAAAATGAATTTGGTAGGTTGAATAGGATCAAAATAACCATGGTTGTATAATTTAAAACGTATAAATAATGTAATAATTATAATTTTTATACAATAATTGTACTTTTATAACCAACCATGTAAGGTAGTTTTGAATAATGAATTGCATTACATCATGGTGATATTAGTTCGTATGTACGTATAAGTAAAGTTTCCATTTTCAATGATCATAATAGAAATAAGGTTAGTATAATTTTATAAATATATAGTTATAATATATCATAAATTTAATATTTTTTCTTTAAATCCATTTATATACACAATCCATGTGAGGCGGTGATGAAAAATAAAATACATTTGTTAGCAAAGTGGAAGTCCACACATACGCATGAGCCATATTTTTTTCATTGGATGGTAAATAAAGAATTAAAATATTTATCTAAAATTATATAATGAAATTTATATAATATATTTTATATTATTTCATTTGGATCCACCATTATGGCCAGATATATGAAGCGGTGATGGAAAATGAAATACATCATCTCGCATATCGTTAGTTTTCACATACGCATGAGTGATGTTTTTATTTTGTATTAGATGGATAAGTTGATGAAAAATGGTTATAACATATACATAACAACGTTTTAGTATATGGGAGATACTTATTTTATTATATTATAGTATTGAAGAGAGTTTTTTAGGGAAAAAAAGATATAGAAACAAAAATAATCAATTAAGAATTATACCTCTTCTTCAAACAACCTCCTTAGGTTTGTACCTAAAGAATTCATAGGATGGTATTATGATATAAATATGACCTAAAGGTCATGGGTAGGGATTTTATTAAGGTATTTTGGTAGGTATTTTTTGAAATAAAAGGCTCTTGAATTATTGAGAAGAGAGTTGAGGGGGTTTCCTTTATAAGTAAGGGAGAGGACACACTTGAAAATTTTCAAAATATTAGTATATATTAATGTATTAATCAATCCAATTACCTCCAAAATGGAAAATTTTAGAATATGGGAGGTTATAGGGTTGAAATATAACCATAAAATAGAATTTATAAAAGTTTTTAAGTCATTTTAACCATTATAATTTTTGTTTTAACCTTTTTAACCTAGTTTAACTCTTAACATGGTAACTAATTTTTTTACTCAAGTTACAATTCATAATAATAAAAAATAAAGTTTTAATATTTAAAAAAAATTAGCATAATTATTTAAAATATTAAATAAATTTTTCAATATGAGATCTCTAGAATTTTCATAAACAAATCTAAGTTAAAAATGCAAAACGCAATGAAAAACAGGTCTCTTGAAAAACGCCTTTCTAAGTATAAAAATATTTTTATACCAAAATTAAGAAAAATTTTGATCTAAATAAAATTAATTAGATTATGAATAATCAAAATTAATTAAATAAATTTAAAAAAAATTAAAACAAAATTTTTCTTTGTAAATACTAGAAAATAAAATAATGTTTTCGATAAAAATAATATTTTTCATTATTCATTGAAAAATCTATCTTTTTATAAAAATCCAGAAGTTTCACCCTAAGAAAATATGGATATGAGGATTTAAAATATTACATAATATTTATAAAATAATACTTCTAATATTTTTATAAATTAATTATAATATTTTCTTTCAAAAATTAATAAAAAACATTTTTGATAATAATATATTTTTGAAGCATAAATTGACTACTAAAAAATGAGTGCTTATTTATTATGAATTAATCAATAAAAATGAATTGTATAAAATCTTTATACATATTTTTATATTTTTTTATTATTATTCATATCACCATTCTAACAACTAGGTTATAACGGTCATAATTAAATAATAATATTTTTATAATATATCATAAATCGTTTAAAGCTCAGTGTAGTGTATTGAGCAAGCTATCGTCATAGAATTATTTTAAATTAAATTTTTGGGGTGTTATATTCTACCCCCATTAAATAAATTTCATTCTTGAAATTTTATCTAATTCTTGATAAAAAGGGTTTAAAACATTTTTCAAAATAAATTCTTGGGAGTGGAAAATAAAACATACGATCATGAAAGGAAAAACTTTTTAAATATTAAAAAATAAATTTATTGAAAATCCATATTGTAAAAATGGATAATAAAACCTTATTTTGAAAATAATAAAAATTAAATATGAAGGTCGCCTAGAGTGACACATAATCAGGTTCCTCGATAAGGATAACATTGTCAATAAGTGAAAATATAGACATGGAGGAGAAAGTAATTTCTAAGGAATAGTATAGAGTGATAGAGAACATGGTCATAAGAATGTTAATAAAAAAACATAAATTAGTAGGGGATAATTAAGATCAGTAATTCATAAGTAAAAAGGTAATAGGATAAAATAATTACTTCATTGTCCTTTTTACTGATTTTTAAGGATTATTTTACTATCAATATTGAGAACATAACAAAATATACTTACTTGATTTTTTTCCATTCCAAAAACATAATTTCATCCTTTGGTTGTGATTCTAGTAATTTTTTTCACTTATATCTCATATATTACTACAATAAATTAATATTCAAGATGAATTGTGTTCATGCCTAAAGTAATAAAATTAACTTTTAATAGGTTAAAAGATACATAAAGGAATAACAGCTTGTTACTCATGTCTTCAGATAATAATCAAAACCAAAATGGTTAGAAAAATATAAGATAATATCCAATATGTATAAATATTTATATAAATAAATATTATATTAATATCTAATACCCCATCAATAACACCCATAGTATAAATTAAATCATTCTATGAATATCTAACCTTAAAACTTTTTAAAATATGCCTGATCAAAATTGAAACCCAAATATTAAAATGATTTGGTCTCCTATTCTTCGATGATTTACTTAACATTTATCTTTAAAAAGTATCAATCACTCATAAATACATATACCAAAATTATATATTCCTTAATCATATGATCATTAAAATATGCAAAAAAAAATCACAAATAACACAAATCGCCATAAAGATGCAATAAAATCATATATGCTTCCAAATGATAATCCAACCTTTATTCTGTAAATAAACTCCCATATTAGTGAAAAATATTTCAATTTACCTTAATCATATATTGTTCTCAATATAGTGAAATTCTTCAAAAATTACTTATAATCACTTAGTCACCAAATCACATTTCAATCTCATGGTTATCTATATGATAAATCATATGTTCCTAAAATGTAATAACTCTTTTATCCCAAATAAATGTAATTAACTCAACATTAAATATCATCTTAAATATAAAGTTTATCAATACCGTTCAACTTATGTCCATAAAATATAAATATACTCTTCCTTAAATAACCTTTTCACCACATCAGAAGTTAAACATTTGAGTTACATATACCTTAAACATTTATGAGAATGCAATATAAGTACCCCAAAGTACTCACATCACATAAAACCTAAAAAGGCACTAATTCCTTTAAACTTATGATCATTATTAAATTTATCAACCCTTAAATATCCTAACATTACATCATAACTCTTAAAACCATATATATATACACTTTTAATCATTTAAAATTATTCATAATCCATTATCTGAGCTTTTCTATATTATTTCTTTATACTTAATTCCTATATTAAAAAAACATGGATCATATCCTAAGATTCATAAATCTCAATCTATTCATATTTCTTAATTTAAATATAAATAACTCATACCTTTAAATATGTATCACCATTCCTTCCAATCCCAATTTCAAAGATAGATTCCCCATAATCTACAACGTCAAGTCCTTACATTGTTATAATTCCTCAAAATCCTTCCAAGTTCCTATACTTAATTTATCCATATACAATCATTACCTCTTGATTGAAATGGATTTTAATATAGATTGGAATATTTTTTAAAACTCCATATTTTAAATATATAGATTTGAGACATCATCCTGAACTTTCTTCCCTTAATACATTATAATATGGTTTGAAATGAATTTTTCAAATAAGGATTTGTGTTTATAAAAATAAAAATATACATATAATAATATAATGACATAATCTGCTCCAAGGTCACCCTCCTATATAGCTAAGTAGAGGTTTGGAAATCCTTTTTCTAAGTCATCCATTGAAAAAACTTTCTAATGTTACATATGTTATTTTCCAAAATAGGTTTGATAATATAATTGTATTTTCAAGACATGGTCAAATTTATAACAAGAACCTTCATGTTACAGAATTATATAAGAGGATTGGGATACATTATAAATTGGTTAGCAGGTAAGTTGAATACTAGAAAAGGTGTTTAAATCACCTAAGAATTATTTTTCAATTATTATTGAAATTGAAACCACTAAAAGAGAAAGGGCTTTTGGGTTTTATTTCTTCCCAAACATATTGAAAAATATTTTTTTACCTAATGAAATAAATTTTTGAGTCAATAACCAATAATTTCATTAATAAAATTAGAGTGAATAACTAAAAAATTATTTGTATATCTTGTGAATTCTTTACTCTATAACACCCTTACTTTAGTCTAGCATGATTTTGATTCACCATAGGTTTAACCTAGGTTTACTTAATTTTGGTTCTTTTATAATTCTTAATTTAGTACCAAAATAAACAAAATACTTCTTGGAATACTAACCTTTAATGTTAAAAAATACATTTAACTTATAATCCCAAACCACAATATTAACCCTTCCAAATATTTTAGGGGAATATTAACCCCTATAGTTATTTAATCCATTGATTTGATACCAACTATAATGCCATATATCTTATTAAATGCATAATTATGAGTTTAATAATAAGGGTTTAACTTTATTACATTCCCATGATCTTTTAGGTTTGGAGTTCTATAGAATTAGGAAAATCATTACATTAAATATGGAATACTAACACACAGTGTCTATTTTTTCCATTAAAACAGGATTCATAAGTTTAAAGTCCATTTTTCACCCATGAAACACTTTATAATTTCAATGTCAATTTCTTTTATTTGGAAGTATACGTTATAATAGTTCATAATTATCCTTAGGCCCAGTGAAAAACATTTAAAAACTTGGGATGAGGACAAAAGATCATAAGGGGATATAAAGGGAAAATATACATTAGTCTAGTGAAAAACATGAAAACCAATAATTTTTTTTTATTTTTTCACAATAAAACATAGAGAATATAAGTAAAACATATCCAAGTTATAAAATAATCCTTTAATAAAATAAAACCTTTAAAAACTCATAATAATCAAATAGAAACCCTTATAGGAATATTAAAGCATTATATTCATAACATGTGTTTACTCATCTCAGAAATAACTAGTTCCCGGTTAAATCTATAGGATAAACCTCCCTGATTAACTCCCTACTTTTTTACTTTGAATATAAGGAACATTACCTAATGCATCATAGAGATATATCAAGCTCACCCATCATATAATTTGTATCTAGATCACCTAGTTTATAAGCTATATTGGAATCTCTTGTAATCATCAATAATGATCAACTACCATATCATGAATAAAATATTTTTAATGTTTCATTTTTTTCATCATTAAACCCTTGGAAAACTCATTTGAACACATAAACAAATCACATTCCATTTTCACATAAAAATACGAAAAAATGTATCTTATTTTGAAAAATAATTAAAATGAAAAATTCAGAAAATATTGGGGAAATTATTCTATTTCAAAGTAACCATGGAAAATTGTAAACTAATCTTCAAATTTTTGAAAATTCATCATGGTGGAAAATTTCTTTCATTCCGTAAAAGGTAAAATAATGATTCCTTTTACAATTTTAGTAAAATAAACTCAATCAGAAAATGATAATAATATTACATTTTAAACATTATAAAAAAACAGAAGGTTGTAGAAAAAAATTATAACATTTTAGGAGTAAATAATATCCTTCATAGAAAAAAATAAATTGAAACATGTATATGGAAGAAAATATTCATAAAGAAAACTTAAAAATGTTTAAAATGGTTTTTAAATAAAACACCTTAAGACTTGATAACTTTTAAACCAATAAAAAAATGAAGAAAATAACTTTAATCTATTTATAAAAACTTATATTTTCAGATTATAATGATAAAATACATCCATAAGGAAGTTTATACACCACACAAAAATAAAACATGTTTTGAAAATAACTTAAGTCACAAATAAAGGAAATTAAGACTATAAATCCCTTACCTTAAGTCTGAATCATCACATACGCTCTATAAATTCCTAAATAATAAACTTATGTTAAATATTTAATTTATTAATAACCCCTTTCAGGTTTATTATTCCTTTTATTTCATTTTTATCCATATCATATCCAATTACTTAATCGATTAAGTTCATGTTGGAAGTTTTTGAAGATATTCAACACATTAGTCAAAAATAAGTTTTGTATGGTGACTATGGTCAAATTAATCATGATTTTATCATTTAAAAAATCTTAATATTATTATAATTATAATTTTTAGACATTAATTATACTTTTATAACCAAACATGTAAGTTGGTTATGAAAAATTAGTTATGTTACATTATGGAGATGGTAATTTGTACGTACACGTGACTAATATTTACATTTTTTAACGAACATGAGGGAACATAGTTAAGTATAATTTAATATTTAAAAAATTATTATTATATTTTAAATTTTAAATTTTTTTCTTTAAATCCATTTATATACACTATCCATGTGAGACAATGATAAAAATAAAATACATCGATTTGCGGTAGTTCGCATGTACGTACGAGCGATATTTTTATTTTTCATTGGATGATAGAGAAATAATTAGAATATTATTTGTAATTAAATAATAAAATTTATATTATATATATCATATTATTTTATTTTGATCCATCATTAGTACCATCTATAAGAGGTGATGGTGGAAAATGAAATACATCATCTTGTGAGGTGGTAGTCTGCACATATTCCTAAGAGATGTTTTTTTCCCATTAGATGGATAAGTATATGAAAAAGGGTTATAAAATATCCATATTAACCTTTTTCATATTTTATATACTTATTTTATTATATGAACGTGTTTAATAGAGGTTTTAAGGTGGTAAATGAGGAGATAAAAAGAAAACACTCGGTTAATAAGTATACCTCTTATTTAAACAACCTCATTAGGTGTATACCTAAATCCTTATTAGGATTGCATTATGATCCAAAAAAGTGACTCTAAGACATTATGAAGTATTTTAGAAATGAATTTGGTGAGGTTTTTTCCAAGATAATAGGCTCTTTAAGTGTGGAGAAGAGATTATAGAGGGTGTCCTTTTATAAGTGAGGGAGTGGACACACTTGGAATGTTTCAAAAGATTAAACTATATTAATGTATTACTCAAGAAAATTGGATCCAAAATGGATACTTTTTAGATAAAGGAGGGGATAAGGTCAATATATGATCATATAATATAATTTATACAATTTTTTAAGTCTTTTTAATCCTTGTCATTTTATTTTTAACCCTTTTAATCAGGTTTAACTCTTATCATGGAAACTAACTTTTTTACCAAAGTTACCATTCATAATAATTAAAAATGATGTTGACCTATTTACCAAAGTTGAATCTCCTAATTAAAAATATGAAATCAATTTTTCAATATTAAATCTCTATAAATTGAAGATACTAATTAAATATAAAAATGAAAAATGCAATGAAAAATGAGTTTCTTAACAAATGTATTTTAAGTATAAAAATGTTTTTATAAAAAAATTAAGCACAAAGTTGATTAAAGTTAAATTAAATGGATTATTCATAATTAAAATTTATAAATTAAATTTTAAAACCAATTCAAAAAAATGGTACTTTTCAAATACTTTATTAGAAATGAAAATTTCTATAAAATCAATATTTTTCACTATTCACTGAAAAATAAATCTTTTCAAAAAACAATATGAAAATTTCACCCTAAGATAATTTTTAAATGACAATTTTAAAAATAATATATTTTATATAAAATAAAATTTCTAAAATTGGTATAAATTAATTATAATATTCACTCTCCAAAAGTAATAAAAAACATTTTTGCGGAAAATATATTTTTGAAGCATTAAATGACTACTAAAATTTAGTACTTATTTATTATGTATTAATCAATATATTTTAATTATATAAATACATTATAAATATTTTTCTAAATCTTATTATTATTATTCATACCATAAATTCGAAGGCTAGGTTATAACGGTTATATTTAAATAATTAAAATTTTATAGTATATCACAATTCGATTCAAGATCGTTTTTTGCACGTTAAAGTTATCAAGCATAGTATTATTTTAACTAAATTTTTAGGGTGTTATAGATTATATATCTTCAAGAAATAAATTTCTAAATAATCCAAAAAATATATTACATATAGATCTTCTATTATATTGGATTACATCTCCTTTCTTCAATAGAGTCTACTTAAGGGAGATAATGGGGAGAAGTGATCCAAATCACCCTACCACCATGGGAATGCGCCGGCCGATGGATCCTTGAAATTTTCATGAGGATTCCCAAAATCTTAAGGGGTGATAGAGCCTTCTAAAATTAGGTATATGGAGTTTTAGGAAGAAGATATTTTAGTAGTCATTTAGTAGTGTCTCACACACATCACACACTCGAATAGAAGAGAACTCATTATTTTTTATAGTCAAAGCCTAAGGATCCCACTTAATAACACTTATCATGCATTTTTTCCATTATCCATTCATTCATTGAACTCATTTCAATAAATAAATTCGAATATATGAATGAAACAACATTTGGTTTGAATGTAAATGAAACTGTTTGGGAGAAGTTGTATAGGTTGTTGCATTGAATACAGCTCATCCAAAATATGCATCTCATGCATATTCAATATAATATATATATATATATATATATTATTTATTAATCATATTCTTGATACTATTTATTCATCATATAAATGTATTAAATGTACACTATATATAATATCACAGAATATATATATATATCTTGCATCTAATTTATGTGTACATGAACCCCATGCATGTAAGTTTTTTTCACATCCAAAAAACACCCAATTTCACAAAAAACCCATAAGGAATTTATGAAAAACTTCACAACTCTTTTTGAATCTATATAATATATTTTGGATACGAGTTTACACCAAACTCTATTCATTTTTAAGAAATGATTTTTTTCAAAACATTATCCTTATCAAAATGCCTAAGTGTGTGACCCTAGAGGACACTTAGAAGCATTAAAAACAACTATAAAATCTATATTCCATATATATAATAAAATAGAGACCTCTAATAAAGAATCAGTGCTACTCAAGCTACTAAGGGGTTGGGTGTGATCTTCATCAAACATTATCATGTCTCTATACAAATATTTTCATTACAAGATGTATCGTATACATTGTGTGTATGCCTATATAATCCATTTTTTCATAACATAAAGAAACCACTAGACATTTAACATATAAATCTAGTGTTTTCCTCTCTTTTTTTATTCTCCAAAAAATAATTACAATGTAGATGAATACCATACATGTAATTAATTTATATGATAAGTACATCACATGTAACTTATTCAAGTAGATGAAAATGCCATATGTGAATGAAACTAATCATGTTCATTCATTTAATTTTTCTAATTAAATAAATTTAATGGTTTCATTACTCATCATAAAATTGGAAAGAACCTATCTTGGTGGCACTCCAACTGACAACATAAACAAAAACATACCCAACCACCCTATATTCGCTAATCCAACATGCAGACTTGAAAAATTAGGGTCTAGATGTATGAAGTTTATCATGATAGGTATCTATCCAAACTTAGGTAAAAAGGATTTATAGTAATCATAAACCCCTAAGTATATCAATAATTGTATAACATTCCATGATATATATATTAACAGATCAATCCAAGTATTAAATCTCTATTTATTACCTTGTGAATATATTCTTCATATATGATATACAACTCATTTTAATTAATACAAGATTTTATTCATTCTAACCTTTTAATATCATTACAACCCATAATACTCTGTAATGATCATCGGTTAGGAAAAACTCAAAGCTATACTTTGAGGGGATATTATCATTCAACCATTTTTGTAAAATAAATTATAGCACACATTAATTAATAATAACAAGATATTTTCTTTATTATAATAACATGATACATTTACAACCATTAAAACCAATCTATCATGTGTCTTAAACACAAATAATATATATGACCTTCATGTTGTTGATGCGGTAATGGTTTCACCAATGGATCTATAACATTCTCCTGTATAGAGACCCAACTGATCATTACATAGCCCCTCTCAATTACTTTCCACATGAAATGGTATTTTTTAAGGATGTGTTTTGTCCTTTAGTGAGATCTAGTTTCCTTTTCTAGAGTAATATCATAATTATTGTCACAATATAGCTCAATTTCTCCCTCAATGATAGGAACCACTCTAAGTTTATAAATAAACTTCTTTATCCAAATGACATCCTTCATAGTATCTGATATAGTGGTGTATTCTACCTCTATTTTCAAGTCAATTGTGATGGATTTTTGGGAAAACTTCTAAATAATTACACCACCATTTGGGAAAAACCTGAATCCAAATTGAGATTTAATATCATTTTTATTGGATTGGAAAATAATATCTATGTAAACCTTTACACAAATCTCATCCTCTCCTTCAAATACTAAAAACATATTCCTATTACTTAAGTACTTAATGATGTTCTTCATAATAATCTAGTGACTCTCACCATGATTAGATTGGTATATAATTTTTATTCTTAAATAATATGAGAGATCAGGTTGAGTACATGACATGGCAGACATGATAGATCCTATGGTGGATGCATAAGGAATCATATACATCCTTTTTAAATCTTTATAGAGATCCTAGATCTTCCTAAGATTCATGCCATGAAACATTGGAAATGACCCGTTATTATAGTTCTTCATGGTAAATTCTTTTAGCACTTTATCAATATGTGTTTTCTAACTCAATCCAAGTAACCTCTTAGATCTATCTCTATATATCCTCATATCGATTATGTAATTTTCTTCACCCATGTATTTTATTGAGAAACATTTACCCGGCTACATATTTATAGAGTAAAGTGTCAGGATTTCATTTCCAATAAACTATATGTCATCTAAATAGAATATTATAAACACTAATATAATCCCACTAATTTTATGGTATACACAAGAATCATTCATGTGCTTGATGAAACAAAAGTCTTTGATTGGATCAAAAAATTGGATATTTCAACATCAAGAATCTTTCTTTTTTCCATAAATGGACCATTGCAATTTTAAAACCTTATCATTCTCATTTGTAACTTCAAAACCCTCAGGTTGTATCATATATAGGTCCTCAGATAAATTCTTATTAAGGAATTTTTTTTACATCCATTTGATATATATCATAATCATAATGATTTTTAATGACTAGAAAAATCATAATGAACTTTATCATCACAAAAAGTGAAAATGTATCTTAATAGTCAATACCATGAACTTGTTTTGAACCCTTTTGCACCATGTGTATTTTATAGGTAGAAACTCTACCATCCATTTCATAATTCTTATCTAAAACCCACTTCCACCCTATGGGTATCAACACTTTATATTTATCCACTAATATCCAAACTTGGTTATTGTATATGGATTCCATCTCATATTCCATGGTTTTTAACCATTTCTTATCATCAAAACTATAAACAGCATCTCGATAATAAGTAGGTTCATCTCCTATGAATTTTACTTCATCCTACTTATACATGATAAATCCATATATCATGGGTTCCATATGAATACTTCCAGACATTATAGGTTCTTAGGTAACTTGAGTTGTTTCTTCTTCCATAACCATTTATGGTACCATCTCAATTTCTATCATAGGAAAATTTCCTATTTTTTGGTCTTGAACTTCTCCAAGTTCAAATTCCATCCTAATAACTCATAAAATTAGATATTAATTCTTTAGATATATACTTGTTTGATCCATAAACACTTTGCGTTTAGTATTGTGGTAGAAATATATCCCTTGTTTTCTTTGATATGACTATCAAATAAGCATTTGTCTAACATGGGATCAAGTTTATCAGAAGAAAAATGTTATATGTAAGTTGTATAACCTGAAATATTCACATAATAAAAATTGGTATATTTCACATACCATATCCCATATGGTGTATTTTTTATTGATTTATATATAATGTGGTTTAGTAATAATGCAATAGTATCCAAACCATAACCCCAAAATGAAATAGGAATTTCACTTAGTCTCATCATCAATAAAACCATATCTAAAAAGGTATGATTCCTTATTTCGGATGAACTATTCCATTACAGTGTTTCATGAGAAGTGAGTTTTGAAACAATATTCACAATAAATTAGATGATCTATGAATTCTCAGCTTGAGTATTCATCTCCCCAATCTAATCAGATGACTTTAATTATTTTTCATATTTGATTATATACTTCAGTACAAATCATTTTTAACTTTTCAGAAGTATCATACTTGTGTTTAATCAAAAACACATACCCATACTAACTAAATTAATCTATAAAAGTAAATAATTATCTAAAACCGCCATTTCTTAATGTACTCATTAGTCCATATACATCACTATGGATAAGATTCAATATTCCATTAGTGATCTCAAATTTTCTCACAAAAGGTGAATTTTTCATTTTACCCTATAAACAATATTCACATGTATCAAACGGTTCCTAATAAAATGGGTCTAAAAATCAATCTTGATGGATTTTTTGAATGTGTTTCTCATTTATATGTTCAAGGAAATAATTCCAAAGGTAGGTGGAATTAGAATCAACTATGAACATCTTATTCTTAATCTTATAAACAGGATTACCCATATTAATAATATTAAAACCATTCATTATATTCCCAATGCCACAAGAAATTTCATTCTTATATATATTACAACTATTGTTCTTAATAATTAATGAAAATCACATCTTGTCCCAACAAGGTATATAAATAAAATATATGTTTATTATGGGAGAATAATAATAGTTTTTAATTCTTGGATCAATCCACTTGGTAAAATGAAATCACATGTTCCAACCTCTAGTGCAACAACTTTTTCTTCATTGTCAACATGAAAATCTAATTCACCCTTTATCAATTCTAACTTATCTCTATGTCTATGTTTTTAAGCACAAATGTGTGATTCACACATATTATATAATATTCATGAGTCAGAGTTGGAGAAATTTATTTCTATAAAATTCACATTTGGGTACATGGAATGTTTCTCATTGAGAATACTTCTCATTCCTAGACAAAAATATTTAACTATTTTATAGATAATACCTATTAATGATCTCAATATGATTAATGTGAAGTGTTAAATAATCTACAAAAAAGTCATATTAGTATGTGAGTATCATGTATTATATTTTTTTCATTAAGAACTTTAAATTAAGTTCCACCCACTAAAAATGATGACCCCATACATCATATTCATTTAGTGATCTAATATCTATATTTCACTATATAATGAGACTTATGTGGTGTTTCTCTCAACATTTAGTTATTTGGGTGGGGAATTATCCTAATCACAATATTTGTGACTCTTGTATATTGGAGAAGATAAATTTTTATCCAAATTCATCATATGTATTCACTCAACTTTATTCCTCCAACAAACTAATCCAATTAGGGTATCCCAGCTTGTATAACTAAAATAAAATGAAAAAATAGGCTAAAAAGGTTAACCAAAGGTCACCCAGCTAGGGAATGTCCTACCCAAAGATGTTCCAATGTCACCCATTACTTTCTTTTCTTACACAAGATAATTTTTGGACACCCAAATATGGTATGACCAAACCGGTTGGATGATTGAGCTCTTGAAAACTGTCATTTTGGAAGGAATCTCACACTTAGAATTTAAAGGGGTTTATTTTAAGGTCCTTCCAATTTAATATACATCATATGCATATTAAATTCATGAATATTACATTATATGTAATATTTATCTCTTCATATTTTATTTATTTTTTGTGTTTTCATGCTTCTAATAATTCATTTTTGGATATCCCTTTTCCAAAAACCAAAGTAATGTGTACACACCACATTATTGTGTAACTATTTACACAACCCACAAGTCTATGCCACTCACCCAAAAAACAAAATCTATACATAGTCATACATATCCAAATGCATCATATGCATAAGATAAATGAATTGTTCATGTAATGGTATATATTTATAAGAGATTGAAATACTTCACATGAGTAAGCATGGAACATAAGATAGCCAACCCCATTCATTTTCTTAGATAAGGAACTAGCCTCTAGGGAACTGGGTGGACCGACCCCAAGTCCCTCTACCTAGAGAAACTCTAATTAAGATAGAATTCAATTCATGGAAACTCTAAAACCTAATATTCACAAACTATTCCCAAAAACAATACTCAATCTCATAACTATAATTACAAACTGAGGTCAAGGTATATCCAAACAAAATTTTATGATATCAAACCTAGAATGACATGTGATACTTTATAATAGAAGTAATATATCATATAAATGGTCATACTCAATATTCATATTTCATAGTAATTTTACTAAGCATTAATATCAACTAAATTTAAAATATTAATAAATAATTTATTTATTTTCCAAAACATGAAAAATTTATAAATTATTTATAAATAAATTCTAATTATAAACATTTTATAATTTAGAAATAATATAAAAAATTTATATCCATTTAAATATAAACTCCTTCAAATTTAATATTATATAAAATTTATATGATATTTTATGAACTATAAACATTTTATAATTAAATTTCTATTATATATAAATTTTATAAAATCTAAATATCGTATATTTTGTAATTTATAATGACTTTATAAATAAACTCTAATAATTTCTAAATAAACCATTTATTTTTTTATCATAAGTCATGTAATTTAGTTTTTTAAAATTTATTTTAAAATATTAAGATTTCATATTATGTAAAAAAAATTCATAAATATTTAATTAATTAATTATAAACAAATTATAATTTATTTATTTATTTATTTATTTATAAAATCCCTATAAATTTGATATTCTCAAAATACCTTTTAATATTATTTATAAAAAAATTATACACCATTAAAAACATTTAGAAATCAAAAAATAATTTTTTTAATAGAAATTGTTTACCCTTATATAGAATCCCTATTATGTATAAGGTTATCCTTTCTGTACTCTTACATAGACACTCTACATAAGGGTGACCACACTTTACCATCGTACATATGCTCTACAAAAAGGTGTATGGTTAAGACCATTACACAACACTAATTGTGTAATGTTTGGGGGGGAAAACCTATACACAATGATTTATGTATAGGCAATACCTTTACGCATGCCCCTTGCATGTATATAGTCACCAGATTACCTTTACATGAGCTAGGAATGTAACAGACTACCCTTACATGAACCATTCATGTTTAGGTGATTATTTTGGTTACTTTTACATTTAAAATTAAAGTCTTATTTACCTATATATACAACCCTTTGTATAAGGGTAATATTGTGATATATATGGATTTTTTAATGGTATAGCCTTTACATAGAAAAACTGTTTACAGGTAAATCATATTTACCTTTATACAACCTATGTAAAGGTCCATAACCTTGAAACAGTTTTACAAAAATATTATTTTTCATTTTTCTTTGAAAACTAATGATCAAAACACATTTAATTCATAAAGAAACTCCCTATAATACCACTAATGGGTTTTATATGATAATTTAATGATCATTGGCAGTGGAAGACAACCTAAAAATAGGAGATCTATCTTTAAGAAATCAACATGTAAATAATCTAAAAAATAGAGTCCATGTTAATCACCTATTGTAGTAGCTTCCATCTCCTTCCTTCGATGGAGTGTTATTAAGGGAGATCATGAATAGTGGTAAACAAAATCACTATGTATAAGTTTTGAGAACTGTGTAATCATCCTTCTATTGTATGATCATCTCATATTTTAGTCCAAAAACACATGTAATAATTGATTCACATGATCAAAACATCATGTCTAATAAAAAAATAGATTACTTGACTAGATTGAAACACTAAAAGTAGAAGAAAATAATCATTATATATTATTTGTAATTAAATTATGAGAAGATATATAATTATATTAAATTTTAATTCCACATTCATTGATGATTCAGTTAATAAGAATTTATAATTCCATCATTGCACTATATAATCTAAGTGAATAATCCCTCTAGTATTGATCCACATATGTAGCACAATATCTTAATGACATTATAGATTTAGCAGGTGTTAGCACAATCAATCTTGATTGGTTCAATTTTTCATGGTTGATCATATCATAATTCTTTTTGAGAGAGGAATAACTCTTGATGTTCTCTCGTTATCTTGAGAGGGGAAGGGTGGAGAGCACTATAGATCTCTTGATCTCTCTCTAGGGATTTAGAGAGTCTCACTCTATCCATTTTACACACCAATTGGGTTTTTGGAGAGTGATATAATTATATATTTATTATGTAAAGTTTGTGGTCGTATAATTTCACACTAAACACATTCCATATTTATAATTCTTATTTAACCTCATGTAAAATAGTAATATTGTTATTATTATTAATCACTTGAAATATAAAAAACCTTTAAGAATATATAAATAAATATCATTTATATTATTTTCAATCAGACCATTAAACTCATACTACTTTCCCTCTTCATCATTTACCAATCCTCAAATAATGACTATTTAATAAATAAGTGTCATTATATTATTCAATGATAAATATAATAAATATTTCAATAACCAAACTTGAAAAAAAAAATATTATTTAACTCAGTTATTATTTCAAATAATTTGTGATTAAATTATGGTGATTGAACAAACTCAAATAAATTTTATTTATTCTATCTATTTAAATTCAACACTAAAATTTAACCAATATTGTGAATGCACTCGGTGTGTGTCTCTACAGTCCTCTTTATCAGTGGAATTAGGCATAACCACCTAAATTCCAAGGTTAGTGTCTATAAACACACTAAATCTCCCATAGATAAATATGTTATTTTCACAACAACATCCAACCAAATATAAACATTTACCATGTAATGTAATCCTTTTATCATAATATCTCAAATCAAGGAGGTTGCATGTCGGTGTTATTAACCTATATGCTTGATATCTCTTTCTTTTAAATTCCAAAAATGAACTTGCCAACTGAACACCATGGCCATATATTTATTCAGGTGGTTACATTTCTATCAAAGGGCATGTGATATTAGCTTTATTCAAGAGACAAAAGGATTAAATCCTTTCTCACATTATTCATTAATGCAATATCACTCACAACACACCCAACATATCCTAATTTATCGTGATCATATGTCATCATGGTTTTCATCAATACATAAAATTACCCAAGTCATGATATCTACTAATGATAATCTTAAAGTCTAAGTATCATTACACACTTCGCATATAGGAACATATAATGACACATGGAAATACAGATTTTCTATTAAAAGGTCTATTATCATAACCTTATATCTTGGAGATTACCATGGGTGAACATTATAAAAAGGTGTCTTGAAGTCTTATGAGTCTCATACCCCTGATATCCTATATTTTATGTGTCCCATAAGACAATATCATCAATCCATAAAACAATATTCAAGAATAATGTCATGTAACCTTCTGATTCTCATCATAGTAGTGTACTACTATGAACTTTTAATGTGACATATATTCTAATGACGCTTTAACATAAAATAATATTACATAAGAATAATCATGATGTGATAAGAAAACTTCTTTAATAAGAAAAATATGTAATCAAGTACTAAGAAAGTTGGTTCTAAGGAACCAACTCAAATAGACTCCCACTTGAACTTGTGCCAACTGACAATAACTTTCATTCATCTAGATATCTCATGATACTCATTATTATGATGAGATAGATAATTTTTTAAGTTATCTTCCATGTTTTCCTCCTTGGATATTATTCTCACTGCAACTTCTCCTTGTTTATAAAAATCCATCAAGCGATGAAACTTTCAAGGTACATGTTTTTTGCTCTGGTGTGACCTTGGCTCCTTGGAGAGAGACACTATTGTAGTTTTATCACAATAAACAATGATAGTTTCATTACTTTTAGGAACCATATAATGATATTGTAAAAAGTTATGAATCCACACTACTTCCATGGACATATCATAAGTCGTAATATACGTAGACTCCGCTGTAGAATAAAAAAACAGGCTTCTTTGAACTCTTCCATCTTAAATCTCCTTCATTGAGATAATGGGAATATTTATATAGAAACTTTATATAATTATGATCTATATGAAAGATATCATTTTTATAACCACAAATGACTAGCTCTTCATATCCTCTATACACTATAAATATATCCTTAGTTCATGGTAAATACTTAAGGATAATCATAATAACAGTCCAAGGATATTCAGCTAGATCTGCTTGATATCCTCCTACCGTGATCAAATAATAGGCAAATATCAAGCCTTTTACATAACATGTCATTCATGATAGATCCTATAATAGAAATGCATGGGATCTTACGCATTCTCTCTCTTTTCTCTTGAATCTAAAGACATATTATCTTAGAAAGTTTTATACCATGTGACAATGGAATCAATCCCCTCTTGGATTGTTCTATACTGATCCTCTTCAGTATCTTTTCAATGTATGTGCCTTGACTTAGTCCAAGAATCCTCTTGGATTTATCACACAAGATCATGATCCCTAGAATATAGGTTGCTTCACCGAAGTCCTTCATGGAGAATCACTTTCTCAATAATATTTTAACCTCTTATAAGGCTCATATATTTTTTAAATAGTAATATGTAATAAACTTACACTACTATGAAAATAACCATACTACCACTAAACCGTATGTAAACATGTGTATCACATTTATTCTTAATGGAAAAAAATTCGTTATGGATTCATCAAATTGAATATTCTAGGAACTAGATGATTTCTTTAATCCATAAATGGATCTCTACAACTTTCATGCCTTTTTGGCATTTCCTAGAGTCAAAAACCCTTATAGTTATGTCATATAAACATGATCTTGGACATTCTTATTAAGGATATAAGTTTTAACGTCCAATTTTCAAATCTTTTAGTCATGGAAATCTCATATGGAAAGAAATATTATGATGTAATTAAACATGGAAACTAGAGAAAATGTTTCATCATAGTCAATTCTTTAATATTTTCTAAACCCTCTGGACACTATTCATGATTTATAGGTATTTACCTTATCTTCCATGTCCTTTTTTCTCTTGAATACCAATTTAAATCCAATGGGTTTTATATAAACTAGATGATCAATCAAAACCCAAACTTGGTTTCGATACATGGAATTTATATTGGAATTCATGTATTAATTACATCTTGTAGCTTCTAAGATCTCTACTGCCTCCTTATAGGAAAGTGGATCATAATTTTCAAACGATAATGATTTTCCATCATCATTGACTATAAAACCATATCTCTCAAGTTCTATTACCTCTTTATCTCTCTTATGAAATACTTTCATTTCAGGAACACATCTTCCATGGGACCTATAAAATCAATTTCAGCACCAAATCTTGTGTATCTTGAGCATCAACTTCATCGAAGTCAATCTTTATCCCACTATCCTCCTTGAGAATGTGTTACCTCTCAAGAAATATAGATTTTCTTATTCTATTTACATTCATGTTTTAGGGGTTTTATAAATATTATTAACTTGTTTCCTTAGGATTCCTAATAAAGATACACTTAATGTCTTGGGTTGCTAATTTTTTTCTTGGTCTAGCCTTAAAAAGTGTATTGAAACCCCATGCATGAACATGTGATAAAATGTGTTTATTTCCACTCTATAAATAAAAGGAAATACCATTTTCTACTTTGGTTAGAACTCAGTTTAGTAATTATAATTTTTTTAATGAATATACCCATGAGGTTAATGCTAGGATTTCTTGAATCATCATCAAACATACAGTGTCCAATGAGATACAGTTCCTCCTTTTACTAACGTCATTCCACTATGGTGTATAAGGTCAAGTGAGTTGAGATAAAATCTCATACTCTTGTAGAAGTTCAATAAAGTATTTGTTAAGATATTCACTACCTCAATCCAATAAAATTTTATTTACCTTCTTACTAAGATGATTCTCAACCTCATTCTTGAACTCTTTGAACTTTTCAAAGGATTCAGACTTATACCTCATTAATTAGTTATAACCATACACACTCAATTCATCACTAAAAGTAATAAATTATGAGTATCCACCTATAACCTCTAGTTTAAAAGGTCTAAACACATCAGTTTGTACCAAATATAGAATCACTTTGGACCTTTCACCTTGACCACTGAATGGTGGTTTGGTCATCTTACCTTATAAATAAGTGTGACATATTTCAAGTGGATTAATCTTAAAAGAGTACAAGTAACCATATTGATAGAGCTTTTTCAAATGCTTCTCATTTACTTGACCAAGATAGTGATTCCAAAAATGGGATTCATATGAGTTTCACATATTAGTTTCATTATCAATTTCTAATATTTGGATTTCATAGTTTCATATATTTAGTCCATTATTCATTTGTTCCATAAAATAACATATAATATATTTAAAAAGTAGAAAACCTTATTTCTAAAGATGAAAATAAATCCATCCATATCTAAATAAGAAACGAAAATAATGTTCTTGGAACCACTAGGAATATGATAATAGTTATTTAAAACCAAAATCAATAATATCGGCAATGTGAGATGGTAGTCTCCAATGGCTAGAGCATCCATCCTTACTCTATTGGTAGCCCATAAATACACCTAATCTATTATAATCTATCAAAATATACTCAGTTCCTATATTTAGATACAAATGTGAGCACCACATGAAATATCTAATATCCATCTTGTAGACATGGAAAGATTACACTCAATAACGAATGAACCTAAAGATTCCCCTTGATTTTTTAGATAGATGCAATTCCTCTTCCAGTGGCCCTAGTTTCCACATGAAAAACATAACGCATCTTGTTCCTTTCCTTTCCTCTAGATCTTATTCTTCTTAAAATGATAGTGATTCATATAATTCAACTTGTAATGATTATTTGGTCCCTTTTCCTTATTCTTATTCTTCTTATTCACTATAAGGATAGTGGTTTTGTCTCGCCTTATGCCTTTATCAACTTGGAGAATAAGTGTGAGAAGTTTTGATAGTGTATTCTCATTATTTCTCTTATTGGAATTCACAATAAAAATAGATAATAAGTTGGGTAATGGGGATACAATGATTTCTATTCATGGATCATTAGGGATCTTCATACACAATATTTTCAGGAGTTCAATATAGCCAATAATCTTGACTAAATATACCTCCCCTCACACCGACTCTCCAAGATTACATGTGAATAGTGCATTGAAGATCTCATATCACTCTGATCTCACCTTTTCTTGATAGAGATCATTAAGGTGAGAAATTATGCAATGTGCATCCATATACTCAAATTACTTTAGATATTTATTGAACATAGAGGATATCAAGAAACATTGGACATCTATAGCATCATTCACATGATTCAAATAGAAAGATATGTGTTCCTCTTTATCCTTATTTGAAATATACTCAATAAGTGGGTCTTCCAGTACGTATAATTTTTGTTCATGTGTAGTATAACGTATAAGAACTTATACCATTATTGTAAATTCACACTAGTGATAAGGTTATCCTTCTCAAGTATGGATTGTAGTAATATTATATAAGTCATTTTATTTTTAATTTCTAAAAATTAAGATCATATAATTAGTACTTTTTTTATTAAAAAAATAGATTAATAAATTTAAATTTAATTAAATTCCATTAATCTCCAACTATTTTTTAAAACCTAATATCCCTCACCATTAGTTTTAGAATATATTTTCTCTTTTATATTATAGTGAAAAGGATCTATATTCCATTCATCATAATCTAGACATAGGAATAACAAGTTATTTTAAAGTTTTTAGGTCGATGTATCTTGACAAATACATTAACTCATAGTTCCTTGATCTATTGAGTGGACTCCCCAATCTTGAAATCCTATTTTAATATTTCCTCAACACTTCCCTCTCAGTTACACCAAGTCCTAATTGGGAAGTCAACCATTGATGTAAACTAAGTTAAGTAAAACTAAAACATCAATATAAAAGTTCCATGATAA
The DNA here is from genome assembly GCA_963277665.1 of Viscum album. Classification (NCBI taxonomy): domain Eukaryota; kingdom Viridiplantae; phylum Streptophyta; class Magnoliopsida; order Santalales; family Viscaceae; genus Viscum; species Viscum album. The sequence continues at coordinate 689,585,705 of OY728150.1, forward strand.
TTAAAAGCACCCCAACTTGGGTTGGTCACTCACTTTGAACTATGGGGTCATTTCTAACTTAACTAGTGGAAGTCTATACTGACTTAATATTTTAGTTGAGGGATTTTTTATCCTTATGTATAAATCTCATTTTATCTTTTCACATTCCTTGTTAATATTAATTATTTTGTACTTAAGTGGTTAACTATTTTTTATAAAACATTTATGCATAATCCAATTATATATTATTTCATATTACGTGATTGTTAATTCATTTATTAGGTGATTGTGTATCATATATAAACATAAATAATTAACCATGAAACTAACTAAAATAAAACATGAGTGGAATAATCATGAGATTATTTGATGATTATTTTGTCTAGAGGATGATAAAATAACTATCATTCATAGGGTAGAACGCACCTTGAACCGTAACTTGGTTTGTGTTACAATATTCCTCCTTTGCTCATGTATATCACCTTGATTGGTTTCATCTCAACTCCTTTCCTTGGACAGCCTTAGCTTTCTTGGGATCTCCATCCCTACATAATATTTCACCCATAAGTAGGTGAGGGGATATAGTAGATTTTATAAAGAGGTTTTATATAAAAGAAACCATAGACATGAAATCCCTCACATAATAAGAAAGAGGGGATGAAATAAAAGCATTCAATAATAATTTAAACATAATAAATTAAAAGAAACTAATCACATACAAGTACTAGTCTAATATCATGATCATAAATATGTCAATAGGTGATCATAAATTTATAATCCATTTATCTATTACTATGATTCATTCTTTAATTAAGATAAAGATCAATGAATTAATAAAATTTATTCAATTTATCTTAATTCCATCCAACTATCCTTAACTCACCATTATCTATAATTTTGAACAAAATTAACTTCATTTAAAATTAATGTAGTACACAAGTGTAATTGGAGGTAACCTAGTGTATTCTTCAAAAAATTTAACATGCAAAATAATTTAATATATAATTATTAATCCTATGAAATGGCATGTACTATCAAATGAATGACACACAGAATACATAATAAATAGGTTTAATTATATATTTATTCTTTTTTATATAAAAAATTGAGAACAATGTCAGCATGAGACTACATGGCATGTAAAAAAGTAAACGATGTGTACTTGTCTTCTACCCATGTCTGCTTCATACGCCTTAGAACTGGATATGTTCCCTATCTATAGAAAACCTTGAGGTACATGGCATGTAGTCTAACTTACATGGTAGTAACCTCGTTTTCACAGCATGTTAGTCCCTATGTCATGTGTTTGATACACTGAATTCTTGGGACACCCCATGTACTTGATTGAGATATAAAAGGGACTACATGTCATGTACAATGGTAGCATGGTGTGTAGTTCTTCCTGTCTTGTTCCAGTATATCTGAATCTACACACTAATCTGATCTATTCAGATCATAGATCCAATTTTTTTGGATCTGACTCGATGGAAAGAGATAAATGCAAGAAAACATAATACATGATGTTTATATGGGAAGTACACGCTTTGTACTCTGTTTTTTCTAGGTATAATCATTGGCACCTCAAGACGGTGTTTTTTGGATGTTTCTTCATTTTTGATTCTTAACCATTCATAGGGTATGTTAACAAGAATGGATAAGAGAATATATGATGATATCAGACATTAAGATGAATCAATTATAAGTAAAATAAAACATAAATTCATGAAAAATAAATGAATAATAAAAATATATATAAATTAAACATGTGACCATTATGATACCACATATAGGATTTAAGTACATTGGAAGCATCCTTCGATGGTATGACCGTCTCATATTTTAGTAGTAAATCACGTGTAATCATTGTTTCACATGATCAAAATGTAATTTCCAATAAAAATAATAGATTAAATGGCTAGATTAAACACAGAAACTAGAAGTGGGGGATCTTTACATGTAATTTATAATTAATTTATGAGTAGATATAGAATTACATAAACTTGTAATTTCGAATTCATTGATGATTCAGATAACAATATCTTATTGTACCACAGTTTCATTTTAAGATCCAAGTATATAATCTATAATATATCTCCCCTCCTCATTGGCTTGAGAAGTGAAGGAGGTGATACAAGGCTTAGGTGAAATCCCCAGTGCACCAAAGGTTGGAAATAAATTCCAAGAGCTCAAAGAATATTAGGGGATGATTTACCCTTAAATATAAAATAACCTCTCAACACTGAACAAAAAAAATCCAAAACCACTTGATGATTCATGAGTAACCAATAAAACCAATGGAAAAACTATTGAAATGAAAACCAATATCATAGTGACAACATAACATTGAATATAAAATACAAAACCAAAAGAAAAAATGACTCATCGGCATCAAGTGACATGATCGCAAATAACACCCAACCAAGATCCAAGCTCCAACTCCACCTACTATATCCATAGTATCAAGGTGAATCACTATAGAATTATGATATCTTACCCTTTCTTGTATCTTGGTAGATGAAATCTGGAAATACACCAAAGTTACAAATAAGGGATAAGTATAAACTTTGTAGTATTTCCCCAAAAACTTTTGAACTCGCACCACTATGATAAGAACTAGTTATCACATTTATATAAAACAATTTAAAGAAAAAAAATTAAGCAGTTTATATAAAAAAATTCCATAGAAAATGATAATTAATTATTTAAACATTAATTATAATTTGGAATACCCATTCTCATGATTCCACACAAACACCCATAGACACATTCATTTCAAGTGACACTTCCATACTCATGAGTAGTCTCTCGTTGATCCGCCAATTCGGAACAAGGTGATCAATATATAGGTACATCAATAGCACATGCCCCTTCCATAAGGTCATGTCTACAAATGATCTCACGCCAACCATGTATTCTAAAATCCAATATAACTCATTTCACATTAGACTATATATTTCTTGAAAAAATTTAATCAAAAACGTTATGTGCATCAAAACCATACCATAATTTTAAACATCTCATTTTAAAATTATAAAAAAAGGGGGATTTCTAAAAATCATCCAATTTCCCATAATTTCTAAAGCTATAAACAAACTTGATTTCCATAAAAGATCACACAATGATTTCAAAAAAAATCAATAAAAATTCATTTAATCAAAACTAATATGTCAAGTTCTAGAATGGTGGAGATGAGAGAGAAGCCACCTACCTATTAGTGATTGGTGAAAACAAATAACAACACTATGATATTCTAGATCTAGGATAGAAATTCATTCCATTCAAAAGATCCAAAAATAAATCATCAATATCTTCAATAAGGAATATAGATCTATCCATGGTGGACTAGATCACATAATCCAAGTGAGAGAAAATGAGTAGATATGAGTAGGGAGAGAGACCAAGGCTTACCAATGAATCTGAATATCCAACACACTTTGATTTACCAAAATTTGTATCCAGGTCATAAGGAATCACCTTGAGATACTAGGGATGAGGATGAGTTATAGATCCTAGGAGAATAGTGAAAAAATAAGGGTTTAGGGCCTTAATTCAGATTAAACCTCAATTTTCAGGTCATTAACTACATGTCTCATGGTTAGGTAGCATGGTTTTTCAAATTGTGCACCAACTGTGCATGTGCTACTATAAAAGATAGGTAGTTTCATGGTTTTTCGAACCATGTGACAACCATGTGGTGATACTATATTAATACCAAACCTCTTTTGGTTGGCTCGCACTATTAGAAAAACTATGCATCAATCGTGTTTTTCCTCTGTTTTTATTTGTATGGTTTCACTTTAGAACTCATATGGGTTGGAAAAACCATGATCCAACTATTTTCATACCTAGTTAATTCCTAAACATTTTTCATAGTTTCCTAGAGGTGGTTCATGGTTTTTACTAATATTTCACAAATCATTCACCTCTAGAAACACCTCCAAACATTCCAAAACCTCCCTGAACCTCCCAAAACAAAACCCAAACAATATATAAGCTCAAAATGCATAAATAAAGGGTAAATTACCTAAAAATAAGGTCACTACATTTTACCTACCATTTTTCTTTACATCCCCAGATAGTAGGAACCCAATTTTGTTATTAAAAATCTCGTGTCATTGCTCTAACATTTCATTTTCTCACTCCCATGTCTCTTCTTGAATCTGACCATGTTTCCATAAAACCCATACCAAATATATGTTTTTCCCACACAAGATCTTATCATGTCAATACATAATTTTTATCGGCACATGAATCAACTTAGCATATGGTTCAAGATCAATGTAGTCCCATTGAATGACATAGTTAGTATCAATATGGTACTTATTTAATTGAGATAAATGAAACAAATTGGGCATTGAACTAAACTTCATCAGTAGTGAAAAATGATAAGACACATAAACCACATATTCAAGTATCTCAAAAGGTTTGATTTACTAAGGATACAATTTTTTTTTAACTACCAGAATGAAGATGTTTGATATTTTTAGAGATTCTCAAGAAAACATGATCAGCTACATCAAATGATAACAGTCAATGCGGGTGATTCACATGTGATTTTTGATGACTCTGAGATATCACTATTCATTTATGTTCGTATGAATATTCTATGTTGTCTCATTCACATCATTGTTCTTGATAATTTAAGTCTCACATATTTCCACCCAACAAATTAGACAAAGAAAAGGATGTTCATACAATGCTTTGAAATGAGACTTATGTATCAAATCTTGATAAATGTTATTGTGTAAGAACTCCACTAAAGTTATATTCTCTTCATGTGATACTCAAAAATTTATCACACAATCCCTAAGTGTGTCTTCCAATGTTTGAATCATCCACTTTGATTTTCCATCTATTTGAGGATGATAGGATGTACTCATACTCAATTGGGTTCCAAGGTATTGCTATAAGGATTTCCAAAACTAAGATGTAAATATGGTATCCCAATCGAATATTATTCAAACTAGCCCCATGAATCTTTACAATTTCCCAAATATAGATTTTGTAAAAACTTTCCACCATATTGGATTCACAAATAGGGATGAAGTGGGACAACATCATATGTCGATCAATAATCACCCATATGGTGTCAGGTTTCCAAACAATTTTTGGAAGAACTGTCACAAAACCCATAGACATTTTCCTCTATTTCCAAATAATAATTGGTAAAGAATGCAACACACTAGCTAGTCGTTAGTGTTATGCCTTAACTTGTTGACATATAAGGAATTTCAAAACAAACTCCTCCTCTTTTTCCTTCATTCATTTACAATAAAATTGAGTTCTTAACACCTTTTACATCTTCTGGATATTGGGATGAACAACCCATTTCAAGTGGTCGTAGGTATTTAAAAAATGTTTCTGACAACTTATAGGAACAACAATTTGATCGCTAAATCATGTTATAGATCTCCCATCTAGAATCCACCCTTCAATGGTCTCTCAACCATTGAGTTTTGAACTCATGGTCATACATTCTAAATTGGATTTCAGAATATCCCCTACCTATTCCACTAAATCAAGAAAAAAGGATACTAGAAATAAAACCATAGAATTAAATTTATCTAAATAATCCAAATTCATGTCTAATATAATTTTCATACGCTTCTATTGATATGAAGCCTCTTTAACCAACTGTTTATAGGACTTCCTAATTAATGCATCTACTATGTAATTCCCCTTACCAGTTGTATTCATCAAGTTTAATTAAAACATATAAAGATATTAAATCCATATTTATTGCCTTAAGTTCAATTCCCTTTTTTATAAAATGTGTTTCAATCTCTTATGATCTGTAAACACTATAAATTTCTCACCAAAGAGATAATGTCACCATGTCTTCAATGCATGGATTAAAAAACTAGTTTCAAATCATGTGTTGATTATTTTTTATCATTCACTCATAATTTTTGTGATCTATGATCTATGATGTGAAGTCCCTTTATGAGAACACATTCAAACTCATATCTTGATGAATCATAATATGCCATGTATGCTTTTCCTGACTTAGGAAATGTAAGTATATGTGCATATTAAAGCCAAACCTTTAGCTCTTGGAAATATTTCTAGTGCTCATCATTTTATTGGAAAGTAATTCCTTTCCTTGTCAAACTCATCATTGGTGAGGCATGATGTGAAAAATAACAAAAAAAAAATGTGTGTAGTATCCTACTAAGCCTAGGAAACTATGTATATCAAAGACATTATTCAATGGTTTCTATGATATAAGAGCCTTTACCTTTTTAGAATCCATAGAAACTAATTTTTTATAGATGATGTGAATAAAGAAACATACATATTGTATCCATAAATTACATTTGGATATTTTATCATAAATTCAATGCTCTCACAAGATGTTTAACATTGTAGCCAAATGTTCCTCATGAGACGCTTTAGTCCTTGAATATACGAGTATTTCATCAACAATAACCACTATAAAGAAATAAATATACCTTTAAAAGATTAAATTCATCAAATATATAAACACTATTAGTGCATTCATAAGACTAAAAGGTATAACCACATATTCATAATGGACATAGTGGATTTGAAAATATATTTTTTGGAATATCCTCCTTCTGAACTTGTAGTTGGTGATACCCCTAACATAATTCAATTTTAGAGATCTAATGGGATCTCTTAAATTGACTAAAAAATTAATCAAATCGTGTAATTGTATTTCCTTTATTTACTATAACTTGGTTAAGAATATGATAATCCATACAAAGACTAAGAGTTCCATCCAACTTCTTCAAAAAAAGGATTCATTCTTCCTATGGATACATTCTCAGTCAAACTAACCCTTTTCTCTTCAACTCCTCCTATTAGTTTTTTAGTTCTCTATATTCTGTTGATTCTATCCTGTAATAATGAAATGAATTAAGAATTTTCCTTGATAAGAGAACAATCATAAAATCTAGTTCTCTTTTGGGTGTCAAACCTGATAATTTTTCAAGAAAAACATCAAGGAACTGGTCTACTTTGGTTGGAAAATCTCTATTTTTTTATCCCATCCATTGATTATAAATCAACCATTACTAAATAATAAGATATTGTTCCAACCACTAGTATTAAATGTCTTACTCTATATGCATTTTCATCCCATTATCTCTTAAAAATATATTATTAACAACATTTTATGATGTAAAAATCACCTGTCATGCATAACAATCAATATGGTCCTTAAAATTCATCAACCAATTCATCCCCAAGATCAATTCATATATGTCAATATCAAGGGCATAAAAGTCACACGCTGATTCTTTCCCATTGATAATCAGCATACATATTTCATACATAAAAGATTAACACTCTCATTATCTAAAAAGGAGTTTGAAATTTAAAAATAGAAGGTATCATCTCAACATTTAAACCCATAAGATCAATAACACAAGAATAAATAAAAGATCATGGCACATCCATATCAAACAATTCCTGTATAAGGGTAGAATTTACAAAAATCGTACCTCATACTATCAAAGGACCGGATTGATCATATGTGATCACCAACACAGCATCATATATCTTCATACTCGTTATCCCTTTATTTTTATTGCCTTATTTATATTTCCTTTATTGAGGAGTTTTGTTTTTCCTAGAATTACCTTAAATCACTTGTTTTTGAGAATGGGGTTATTATGACATGATCTCCCTGTTAAAGCATAGGATGTCTGAGAAACCTATGATTCATTTCCTACACCATACCTTGTAGTTCTATGATAATAATTCTTGAGATTTACCATCTATTTGTAGAGGTCACATACCCTAGGTGGTTTTAAACAATCCCTCTTGATATGTTCAATTGCACCACACTGAAAACACCCAGGCTTACTCATGGGTCATGGAGGAAAATTAAGCGACCATTTGGTCTAGTTTTGAGATGCTCCACCACTCTATAAGTAGGTTTTTAACTTCTTATTATTCCTAATATGTTAGTTCCCACCTATTCTCATGGTGATAAACAGACTTCCTCCAGCTTTATTCCAATAAATATCCCTTTTTCCATCATTTCTCAATTTAACATATTCATACAATCCGTATTATAAAGGAAAAAAATCTTTGAGAAAAATTTTGGTCATAGGATTGACTCAAAAATGTGTTCTTTCAATAACATACTTGCATCCACTTTTGGTTAAAAGGGTACTAAATTCATTAATTTAGCCACATGCTCTATTACCAAGAGATAATCTTTCTTATAGCTATATAAATATTTTGTTCTTGAAATTATGAATGTGTGAGTATATAATTATTTGTTGAACACTTATTAAAAATATACCCTTGTAATTCCTTGGTCAGTTTTATCCTAAATTACTAAATCCCACCATTGGAATGTTATATCCTTAAGCGTGTATATTTCTAACTTGACTTTTGGCTCAGTTGGTGTTCCAATGGAATAAAATATTTGATTAATTCTATTTATCCATACCTATGATTTATTAGGTTTTGGATCCCCCTAAAATATGGGTGGATTATTCTTTTGAAATTAACCGGAGTGGTCCACCTATCGATGTTCCGCATTCCAGTTTCCTTTATCCATGGCTTGAAAATCCTAAAAGATGCTCTAGACCAACTCTTGGTTCACATGTCGCTTAGGTTCAACCACATTTTCTATGTTCTCCTCTTTTTGGTTCCTATAAAGTCTACCAAGTTCTGTTTCTATAACTAGAACAAAGTATCAATTATTCAAAACTCACTAGCAACCAAAGGCTTAGAACATTTCAAATCATAATAAGCAACATTCTTTACATGTTTTCTCTTCCAAATATAACCATTATTATAATGTTAAATATTTTTCATAAATCATTAAATTCAAAATGAACAATGAAATCCTAGTGGGGAGTCTCAATACTAATTCATGATATGCTACACTAATTAGTTAAACCCACGATGATGAGGTGAAAACATACCTATAAGTGTCTGAAAACACTTTTTTACCCAAAGCACCCTGGTAACTAAAAGTTCAATATAAAAAGTTTAACTATGAATTTTTATGATTTACATTTCAAGTTCTGTTGATCCTATATCCTTGCTATTATCCCAATAGAAAAGACAGACTGACCAAGACTAATACCATTTCTAATTAAAGTAATGAACAAATATAATACCATTTAAAAACCAAATATTAAATAAAAATGATCCCCTTTGTAACATACTTCCCCTCCTCATTATCTTTAGAAGTGACAGAGGTGCTATTGGCCATAGGTGAGTCCCCAAAGACACTAAATTCTGGAAATAAATGCCAAAAAATTCAAAGAATATTGGGGGATAATTTACCCTTGAAGATAAAATAACTTGTCAACACTGAAAAATAAACATCCAAAACCACTAGATGATGCATGAGTAACGAATACAACCAAAGGAAAAACTAGTCGAACAAAAAAAATATCATAGTGAAAATAGAACATGGAATATCCAAGACAAAACTAAAAGACAAAATGAGTCATCGATCTCAAGTGACATGATACCGAACAACACCCAACCAATATCCAAGATTCAACTCAACCAGTTGTGCCCACGATATCAAATTTCATTACTAGATAAGTATGAAACCTTTCTCTTTCATGTATCTGGGTAGATGGCATCTATAAACAAACCAAATTTCCCAATAACGGTATGGGTATAAACTCAGTAGAATTTCCCTAAAAAAATTTGACATTTTCCTATCATGGGGTGTGAAAAAAAATTATTTACTAAGTTAAAAATGCATAAAAGTGGTTAACCTAAGTTTTCTCTAGAGAAGAGCACACAACAATAAAGTTGTCACCTTTAATTAGAGGGAAAATATGGTGTTTTTTAAATTGTTTGATTTAGAAAAGAAAAGAAATTAAATCAAGAAAATCAATTTAAGATAAATATTAAGAACAAATTGAAAAAAATGATTTAAAACTACTATATTAGAAGGTTTATTGGGTCGGGGTCAGTTCTCTAATTTTAATTCTATCCTAGTTCTGATTTATTCAATCCTATTATGTTAAGTTGATAAAAGTTATAATACAAAATCGCTTCTTCTCACTACCTTGGTTAAATTTTAATGGTGAGAATAAACCTTACCAAATTCTCATATTGGTTTACACTCCTTCCAATGTGTGATAGAGTTGTAGAAAATATCCCTAACTGACTTAGGCAATTCCTAATCGGGACTTTTTTATCCCAAAAAATGAAAAATGTCCACTACCCCAAACACATGAAATAATGATCATCGAGTAATTAACCACTAAACCTAGTGTATAATATTATATATAAAGAAAAAACTATTAGAGTAAGATATTTATCATTGAACAAAGAAATAATAACAGTAGAATATAAAATAAAAAACAATCGTACATGACAACAAAAACCGCTATTAAATTTTTAAACCAATTTCACATAAGAGAGAACGGGATATTGAACCATTAAGTATAATAACTCAAGAATTAAAAAGGGAAAAACTCTACTTACCCAATAAAACATAAATTTAACCCTCCATGTGAAGGGTATTCATAAATAAATGGGAATAAGAATTCATTACAAAACTAATAAGAACAAAGGAGAGAAAACAAAGAACACAAAAATTTCTCCTCCAAAATCGATTTTCAAAACATTTTCTTCTTTTCTATCCACTAGATGGCCAAAATTTTCCAATGCCCCTTCTTAAAAGATGTTTGTAATGGAGTTGGATACAAACCCTCTAAATTTAAAATCCTTTGGACATGTTGACTAAAAGTTATAGCTAAATTAATGAATCTTTCTTTTTTTAGATGAAGAATACTATTCAACATACCCCACTTTGTCTCATTCAAGGGATACCTTAATTGTAGACTTTCTATATGAAATTTAATTTGAACCTTCCCCATAAATTCATCTATTTATCCAAGCTAAAATCACTATATTTTAAGTTTGTTAACCTGAGATAATCCTCATTGAATGAGGTAGGGTCCATTCTATTGTCCAGAATACTTTTTAAACATAATTGATTTATTTGGTCTTGTAGTATTTATAATGGTATTTAGGTCTAGAAGAATAATTAGAAGACCATGAGAGAAGTAGTTCTAAAAATCACTCTAATTGGATAAAAAAAACTAAATTTATGCCTAAAATACAGAAGTGAAAAAATTATTAAACTTCCATAATTAACCAATTTTCACATTTATGCTCAAAACTCGCCAAAAATACTAAAATGATGCAAATTAGTTAAAATTGATTAATTTTAAGGGATTAAATCATTTGAAAATATATAAATAATTATAAAAATAATATCTCTATCAACCCCCCCCCCCCCCCACACACACACACACACACTTAGCACTTGGAATCCAAGTAAATTAAGCATCAAAATAAAATAAAAAAAAATTAAAACACATATCCATGAGATCCACCAATTTAACACCAAGAAATAAAATATATCATACCTTCTAAAAATCATTATTTCAAGTTCTACATTAGTATAATTAAATATATTTTCTCTTTATTTCCACTTCCATGCACACAAAACACTTTCCTCGCTTTCATTTTCTCTCATCACACAAATGTTAATTCTCAATAAATCTTTTCTCATCCAAACTCATGAAAGAGTCACCATAGGCTTGATAAATTTCTACATATCCACCCTATTTGAGTCAAATAAATGTGTTTATCATGAGGACTTTGTATTTTTTTTCTATGACTTATGATTGGTAGGATTTAGAGGTCAAAATATTTTGAGGTAGAATGAGGAGGGCTTGGATATTTTTGTTGCAAAATTGTAAGATTCTAATTTTCACTAAAGTATGGTATCCTCCTCACTCCCCATAGTATAAAATCAACTAAATAATTATAAAAAACTCAAGGAAAGTGCACACCGTTTTGTATTTCAGAAATATAAATCTTCTCAAACATAATTTTTTTTGAAAGCTCTAGATAGGAACAACTTTTTATCTCTGTTAGAAGATCCAGAAAGGCATAGCTTCTTTAATCGTGAAAGCTTCAGAAAGAAATAGATTTCAACAGAATGAATTTATTTATATGAAAAAAATCATTTCTTAAACATTTTATTTTCCACTCAAAGTGTCACTAGATGAGGTAGCACAATACAAGATAGCTTCCCCCTATACTTAAGTTCAATTAGATCATACAATTTCACTTCAAGAGTAGGTTGGACATTGATATTGGATTGAAATGTGGATAACCTAATAGGTTTTTTGTGGATTATAAGGTATAAAATAATTAAATATGATAGGTAGTCCATAATAAAAATTATTCTCTTAAAAAGGGTGATTTAAAAACAAATAAATTTTTTAACTATTTAAAACACAAATACCTCAAACCCTCTTGTTTTTAAAGGAATAAATCAAATTTTGGTAAAAGAAATCATATCCTAGTTCTCTCAATAAGTGGGGGGAATGAAAATAATATGAAAAAAGTGTTATGAATCCTCATAGAAAAGTGATTTTAAAGATAAATATAGTGATATGTGTTGTGAGATTCAATAATCAGAGTACTTTTCATGAAATTTCTAAAGATTTTAACTTGAAACAAAATAATTTTTATTATTTATTTAAGCTCGGATTCATGGAATAAATTAATTCACTCATTTACATGGGTTTAAAAATGGAAATGATAATAATTTAAGCTCAAAAGCATAAAAACACATAAAAACTAAAAAATAAATGCACAAAAATTATAAAAACACAATTTTTTTGTGAAAAGAAGAAAAAAATTAAAAAACATAAACTAAAAAAGGTTCTATTTAACACACTTAAATGATGAATTTTCCTCAATTCATTAAATTGGATTTGACATGTAAGCTGATTTAAAATTAAATCACAGAAATAAAGCAAGTGTAAATTAGTGGTCATAACTAATGACTATCATTGATAAAAATGTTGGAGGAGTGTGATCTCCTCCACTGAATCTCATTGAATAGGCCCATGGAATTTCTTCAACCTATGCCCATTAATAGTGATCGGCTCGTACTCTTCATCCTTCGTAATTTTCACATAAGTGAAAAGATGTACATGAGTAACTATAAATAGACCTTCTTATCTGGAACAAAGTTTACCTATCATCATATTGAGTCTTGAGTTGAATAACAGCACCTTGTCTCCAAGATGAATTTTTTTCAGTTGTATCATCTTGTTATGAGTAACTCTTCTTCTATCATTGTAAATCCTAGAATTTTCAAATGATTCTCCTATAATTTCCTCCATCTCCTGCAACTACAATATTCTATCTATCCTGACACATTCATGATCCAAATTCATCTTCCTTATCCCAATATCCCATATTCTCCAATTCCACTAGCAGATGATAGATTTTCCCATTAATCAACCTATATAGACTCATTCTAATTAGGGTTTTATAGGCAGTCATTTAAGACCATAATGTGTATTCCAACCTTTGGCTCCAATCCTTTCTATTTTATTTAATAGTATTTTCTATATTCCCTTTGATTTTATTGTTAGAAACTTTAGCTTGACCATTAGTCAATGAATAATAGGTAGTTAATGTTTTATGATGTGACCCATGCTTATTCAATAATTCCTCCATTATCCTATTGTAAAATTTATTCCTCTAATCATTGATGATGGATCTAGACACTCTAAACCTACAAAATATGTTAGCCATGAAAAAATCAAAAAAAAACTTTAGCATCGTCATTCCTAGTGACTTTTTCTTCTACCAATTTTAAAAAATAATCAACTATAAGCAATATATAAGAATTTACAAATGAAATTGGGAAGGGGGACATAAAATCTATCCCCTATACTTCAAAAATCTCACAAAAATTAAGTGATTGTTGTGGAATTTCTTATATTTAAGAAATATTTCCACAAAATTGACATTTTTCACACCTTTTTCAAAATTCATGAGCATATTTAAAAATGGTGGGCCAATAAATTCTAGATTATAAAACCTTATTTATTGTTTTTTGAGGTCCAAAGTGACCTCCACAAGATAAAGTGTGACAAAACTCAAAGACAAAACCAATTTAACTTAAATAAAAACATCTTCTCATAACTTTTTCATTGAAAATATTCCAAAGAAATGGATCATCACAATTGTAATATATATATATATATATTCATCTTTCAGTCTTTGAATCTGTTGAAAATTGAAATGAGATGGTACTTGAGATGTTACCAGATAATTGACCATGATAGCATACCATGTAACTTGTACTTCAATAAATTATAACTACTCTCCTAGAATATGATCATTCAATGGTTATTTTTCTAGAATTTTAGCTAATTCATCAATTTTCTCTATATCGACTTCTTTGGAGAATGAAAAGAGTGAGTGATCATCTGATGGGTACATCACGGATTGAAAAATATTGAAGTGGGAAGTGTTATATCCAAACTCAATGGTGAGTTTTCTTTAATATATATTGATGATGGTTTGGTCATCTTTAAAAATGGTCTCCCCAAAATTATGGGTGAGTTTTAATGGCTCCTATCTTCTTCCATATTTTGTACATAGAAGTTAGCTGGGAATAATATATCTTTGACTTTCATAAGGACATCCTCTAAAACTCTTGCTGGGAAAACTGTGGATTCATCTGAAAGATATACCACCACTTGTTTGGGCTTCAATTATCCCATTCGCAAAGAATTGTATACTAAGTGAGAAAATACATTAATTAAATAAACTAGATCACACAAATCATTAGATAAATTTAAGTAACCAATGGTGCATGGAATGGAAAAAGTCTCTAGATATTGACATTTTTTTGGAAAATGTGGTGTGATTAGGGATGAGACACTTCTTCCCAATTTGATCCTCTCATTACCTTGAAGTATCATATTCTTTGTAAAAAAATTATTTAAAATTTTATCATACATTGGAATTTATTTAGTGTTTCAAGAAGGGGGATATTAATTTCCACTTTCGGGAAGGTTTCCAGAATTTATTTTTGAATCACTTATTCCTAAAATCACTTTGATTCAATCAACCTTGATGTAAATAGTGGGGTTCATCCTTTATTATCCCCATTTTTCATTTTTAATGGTGTTTATTTATACTTCCTCCTTGTATTATCCTACTCCTCCTATTTCTTTTCTTCTTCATAGTTCATTTTCATAAAATTTTCAGAATTTTCAACTTTATCACCTTGAGTGGTATTGTTTCAAGTTAATGGGATACAAGTGGTGAGATTTATTTTATACTTCATGTTTTTATCATTATAAAATTATATTTTTAGTTTGGGATTGTTTGGGAATGGTTTTTACCTATATTTTTGGTTATAAAGTCCATGATACTTTCAAAATTATTGGAAAAATATTTTATGGTGTCTTTCAGCCACTCAATCTTAGATATATATTGTTGGTTTTGAATTGGAGGTTGTGAAATGGTGGGTGTCTACTCATAGGGTCTTTGTAAATTTATTGGTTGGTGCTAAGAAGGTTGTTTTTAAGATTGATTTTCTTGAAATGGTGGTGGGTTTTGGAATTTCTACTAGAATGGGGGTTGGTTTTGGAACTAGTTTTGGTATGGGAATCTATCTTTATTATTCAAATTTCCATATCCATATTGGACTTTGTTAGTCTCTCTCCATCCTTGATTTTTTTGGAACTAAATCAGTTGTAAGGTTGTCTCAGAAGTTTTCATTCCCTATATTTCAGCACACTATTCAGTGAAATGATCAGGTGATTAGCATAAAACACATACCTTATCTAGTGCTTTTTGTTTACTCGCCTGTTTTAGGGCCATCTATCTCGCCATACTAGTTATCTCATCAATATTAGTTTCACATCAAGGTGATGGATGATAAGCTCTTACCTCATGGAAACCTATTATGTTGGTACCAATTGTACTGAATTGTTGGAAGTTTTGGGAAATATTCTCAATCAGGACCTTGGATTCTTATAGTGACTTGTCAATCAATGCACCTCCAGAAGATGAATCTAGAAGGTTTCCATCATTTTATAGTAATACTTTGTAAAATAATACAAGAAATTGATTCTCCTAAATTGCTTGATGTAGGCGGTTGGCACATGGATTTTTTAACCTTTCCTAGTAATTATAAAGAGTTTCTCCATATAAATTTTTAATGGCATAGATTTCCTTTTGTATAGTTGTTCTTCTAAGGGTGGGGAATAATATTTTCATGAAACATCTCACCAAGCCATTCCAATCATGCACATCTCATTTTTGTAGTATATACAACCATTCTTTGTTAGTTCCTTGTAATGAAAATGGGAATTTCTTCCACTTTTATTGCTCCTTAGTTACTCCTTAGGTTCTGAAAGTAGAGAAGACATGTGTGAACTCTTTAATATGTTTTTTTGAGTCTTCTCTTGCCAATCCATGAAATTTTTGGAGTAATGGAATCATTATAGGTTTCATATGAAAATCATTTTGTAATTATGGCATGGAATGATGATTGATTTGATTAAGAAATTATGGTGTTTAAAGGTCTCTAAGGTTTTGATTTTGATTTATATCCATGATGATAGGCTAAGAGTGACCACTTGAACTTTCACTCAAGTTTTCAAGAGAAATTTCATCAAATTCAGATTGAAAATTAAGTTTTATAGGTCTATTAAACAAGGTTCATTTGATTTCAGGATCTAGGGGAAATGTTTGGTGTTTGTGGTTCTAGACATGACATTTCAAAGAGAAAATAAGATAAGAAGAAGAAAAAAAGGAAAAAAAGATTTTTGACACCACCTCCCCAGTAACGGATCCAAGTTTTGACATGTGAATATCATGGGGTGTGACAAAAAAAATATTTACTAATTTAAAAATGCAAAAAAATGAGTGGTTAACCTAGGTTTTATCTAGAGAGGAGTGCACATAAATAAATCTTCCACCATTAATTAGAGTGAAAATGGGGTGTTTTTGAAAATTTTTTATTTTAAAATGGAAAGAAACTAATCAAATGAAAGAAATTTAATAAAAATATTTAGAAAAAATTGACAAGAAATTGATTGAAAACTATTATATGATAAGGTTGATCAGGTCGAGGTCAGTTCTCTAATTTTAATTTGATCCTAATTTTAATTTATCCAATCCTATTTTACTAAGTCGATAAAAGTGATAATCCACAATCACTTCCTCTCACTCCCATGGTCAAATGGTAATGGAGAGAATAAAACTTAAAAAAATATCAGATTAGTATACACTCCTTCCAATGTGTGATAGAGTTTTAATGAATATACCCAATTGACTTAGTCAATTTCCAATCGGGTCTTGTTTATCCCAAACAATCAAGAATGACCACTACCCCTTACACATGTACTGGTGATCGTCGAGTACTTCACCACTAAGACCTAGTCTGCTCCATTGTATATAAACCAAACCTTAGTGGATAGAGATATTTATCATTGAACAAAGAAATAATAACAACAAAATAAAAAATAAAAAAATCATACAAGATAATAAAAATGCTTTTAAAAATTGAAACCAATTTTGTAGAAGAGAGAAAGGGATATTAAACCATTAAGTGCGAGAACTCAAGAATTAAAAATGGTAAAACCTCTCCTTAACTAATCACATATAATTTTACCTATCCATGTGAAGGGTACTCATAAATAATTGGTAAGAATAATTAATTACAAAACTAATCAGAACAAAAGAGAGAAAATAATGAACATAAATTCTTCTCCTCCAAAATCTATCTGTAAGAAATTTTCTTCTGTTCTGCCCAGTGATGGCCAAAATTTTCCAATGTACCTTCTTAAAAGATGTTTTTAATGGAATTTTATATCAAACTTATAAATTTCAAATCCTTTGGAAATGTTTACAATAATTTATGGCTAAATTAATGGATCTGGTGTTTTCTGGATGAAGAATATTATTCCACCTACCCCACTTTGACTCATTCAAGGGTTGCCTTAATGAAAAAATTTATATATAAAATTTAATGTAAACCTAACCTATCAAGTCCTATATCAAACCCTACTAGAATAACCTTATTTGGAGTTCAGTATCCTAAGATATTTTTCATTTAATGAGGTAGGGTCCATTCTACCTATTAGAATACTTTTTCAACATCATTGGTTTTTGGGGATTTTGGGAGTTCGAATGGGATCTGGGTCTAGAAGAAGAAGTCACTAGTGAAAAAAATGGTTTTTATGTCGGTTAGTTTTCATTTTTTATGTCAGTTTTTAGCCGACATTAATACAGATGACGTTATAAATATTGTTTTTTACGTCAGTTATTTAAAAACCAACGTAAAAAACATAACATCGCGGTGTTTATCACGTCGGTTATTTAATAACCGATGTGATAAACCATTTCCCGGGCTTTTATCACATCGGTTATTTAATAACCGACGTGAAAAACCAGGGGGGAGGGTTTATCACATTGGTTATTTAATAACCGACGTGATAAACCAGTGTGGGGGGTGTTTATCACGTCGGTTATTAAATAACTGACACGATAAACCAGTGTGGGGGTGTTTATCACTTCGATTATTAAATAATCGACCTGATAAACCATGTGGGAGGGTTTTTCACATCGGTTATTAAATAACCGACGTGATAAACTAGTGGGGGGGGTTTATCACGTCGGTTATTAAATAACCGACGTAAAAAACCAATTTTTTTTAAAAAAAATAGAAAGCAGTCCACTTATCTCCCCAAAAACAACCAGAAACCAAACCAAGAATTCATACCAGAAAAACAGAAGTATACCAAAACAAGAACCAAAGAAAAATTAAGCATTTACATTGATAACATTTAAAACTTACCTCATTGGAAAGCCCCCCACCACCCCCTGGACAGCCCCCCTCACCCCACTGTACATCCCCCACCACACCCCTAGACACCCCCCCCCCCCACGCCCCTGGACTACCCCCCGACCCCCTGGACAGCCCCAAACACCCCTGAACATCCCCATCATCCCCTGGACATCCCCCCACACCCATGGACATCACCACCACCCCCTAGACATCCCCAACACCCCTTAGACATCCCCACCACCCCTTGGACATCCCCCCACCCTCATGTATACCCCCCCACCCCCTGGACAGCACTCCCACACCCCTGGACAGCCCTCCCACACCCCTGAAACAGGACCAAAAAGTTACCAAAAATAGACCAGAACCCCCTCACCCCACTGGACTGCCCCCACTACACCCATGGACACCCCCCCCCCACACACACACCCCCTAGACATCACCACCACCCCCAGGACGTCCCCCCACCCTCCTGTATACCCCCCACCCCCTGGACAGCACTCCCACACCCCTGGACAGCCCTCTCACACCCCTGAAATAGACCAAAAAGTTCCCAAAAATATACCAAAACCCCCTCACCCTACTGGACAGCCTTTACCACCCCCCCCCCACACACCCCTGGACTACCCCCCCCCCCCCCCACCCCATGGACATCCCCACCACCCCCTGGATAGCCCCCCACACCCCTAGACAACCACCCCCCACCCTCATGTATACCCCCACCCCCTAGATAGCACTCCCACACCCCTAGACATCCCTCCCACGCCCCTGAAACAGGACCAAAAAGTCACCAAAAATAGACTAGAACCCCCTCACCCCACTGGACTGCCCCTACCACACCCCTGTACACCCCCCCTGGACATCACCACCACCCCCTGGACATCCCCCCACCCTCCTGTATACCCCCCCCCCCCACCCCCTGGACATCACTCCCACACCCCTGGATAGACCTCCCACACCCCTGAAATAGGACCAAAAAAGTTACCAAAAACATACGAGAACCCCCTCACCCCACTGGACTGCCCCCACCACACCCCTGGACCCCCCCCCCCCCCCCTCCCACCCCTGGACATCACCACCACCCCTGGACATCCCCCCACCCTCCTGTATACCCCAACCCCCTAGACATCACTCCCACACCCCTGGATAGCCCTCCCACACCCCTAAAACAGACCAAAACGTTACCAAAAATAGACCAGAACCCCCTCACCCCACTAGACAGCCCCCACCACACCCCCCCTACCACACCCCTGGACTACCCCCCCCCCACCACCACCACCTGGACAACCCCTGGACAGCTGGTGTTGGGAGAGGAGGCATCGCCATCCCTCAGGGGGCATGCCGCAGGAAGGTACTCATCACTCCCACATGCGAATCTTGAGATCTAAAAATGTTTCACATGTGGGAGTAGTGAGAACCTTCCAGCAGCGTTCATCCCCCCGAGGGATGGCGGCGCCTCCTCTCCCACCCCCTAGACTGTCCCCCCCCCCCCCCCATCCCCATGGAAACCCTGGACCCCCACCCCACCCCACCCCACCCCACTAGACAGCCCTACCACACCCCTAGAAACCCCCCTCACCCCACAGGACACCCCCACACCCCTGGACACCCCCTGTACAGCCCCCCACTCCCTTGGACAGCCCTTCCACCCTCCTAGAAATTCTCCCATCCCCCTGGACTGCCCCCCCCCCCACTCTCATGGACACCCAGGATACCCCCCACCCCACCGAACATCCCTCACACACCCCTGGATACCCCCCACCTCATTAAACACCCCCCCCCCCCCACACACACCCTTGGAACCCCTCCCCCCCAGACCAGAATCCATACCAGAAAAACCATCATAAGTAGGACAAAATAAGAAGTAGAGAAAAATTAAACATTCACATATATAACATTCAAAACTTACAGTGTCAACTTAAAAAAAACTAAATCCAACCTAAACGACTACCAAATACACAATTACAATGATAGTATTCAAAATTACATTTTACACTACAAACAACTAAAAATCAATCAAACCAGTAAAATAATTTGACCATTCCACTTGTAAGTGTTTGACATCTTTAGCACTATAGGGTTGAGGGTCATCAAATAGATACAAATTAAAAGGATAGTAGTTAACGTGTATAATGAATAAATCAAATGAAATATTATGGAAAAGTTTAAAAGGAAATCTTACCAAGTCAAAGTTCACAACTTTCCTAGTTGTTATTATTTCATGCATAAATCTTAACATATAATATCTTCATTCGATGACGCCTTGTTGTTCATGAAAATTCTGTTTGAATGAGTGTAAATTCAAAATATTATTTGTATGTAATAAATCAAATATTACAAATTATAAATGGATATTTACCTTTAAATTTACATATTTGATCTTCGCACTCTTTTTCTTTGTGTTTTTTTGAAAGTATACCCATCCCCTATTAGAAAATAATACGAATGGGATAAATTTGAAATTCATTATAATATAGAAAACTATTGAGAAATTGAAACTTACTTTTCCAAAATTTTCTTAAAACTTTCCCGCACATCACCATGGACAGAGCATATCCAATAAAGTGTCTTCTTCCTTGGCCAAAAAACCCCTAACATCCAATGAGCACTGATAAAAAAAAATTAAGTTTAGTGGTATTTTATGTTAAAAGGTAATGAACTCTTTGAGAGAGATGTGTTTCATACCTCTCACAAAAAGGCATCATCCAACATTGTGTGACTATATTCTGTTCAAGTCTTTCTGCAATATAAACCATTCTTTGTTCCTCATCCAATGCACATGCTTCAGGAGAAATCAAATGTGGGTCCATGAACCCATATGCATCTGTCCGCTCATTCTTCTCACAAATGTTATAAAGATACCTAATAAAGAATAGAGATAAGTATACATTTTTAATAAATATAATACAGGGAAAAGGTGTTAAGACTTACATGGAAAAAATCTGCACCACGTTGATGCCCAACTTATCTCCAGTAACAAGCTCCATGATATCAGCTTTCATAATCTACATAGTTATTGCACATCCACAAACATGATCTTCCCTTGGAAACTCATAATGATCCGCTAAAAAATTTGAATATTGTGAAAATCTGTCAAGACTACTAGAATCTGTATCTGATGTCATAGCTATTTATCTTTGTTGTTGTCTATACAGTATTTCTTTACCTTTGAAGTATTCCTGTAAAAATAAATAGAAAAATATATTATTTTTCAAATGATATAACAACTTTAATATAAAAAAAATAGAAGATATAACATAGATACCTCTATGGTAATGAGTCTAAGAAGTTTGGATGGCCAAATTAAAAATTGGGTGATACTATGTCCAACTGCCATCACCTCATCTGTAGGTAATGGTACTCAAGCTGATCTATTTATAATATCATGTACAGTGACCCTATGATTTTCTACCTCTAATTGTTGATGATGAACTATATCTCCTATACAATATAACAACCCATATGCAACTATATGATGTTGAGTATCATCAACATACAACTCACAATAAGTATGAAGCTTCGGCGGAGGAGTAGGATAAAAAATGGGGTCTGTGGGCTGAGGTGGGGGAGTGGGAGCTACTAGCGGAGGTGTAGGATAAATAATGGGTCTGCAAGGGGAGGTGGTGGAGTGGGAGTTGCAGTCTAAAACTGTCTTTGCATGTCTGCAAACATAGACGGCACCGACACTCTAATATTTTCCTCCATCATCACATTAATATTATGAACTTCAGCCTCCAAGGATTCTATTTTTTATAAACACCCTCAATGTAAGTAGTTGAGGAACTTGGCAACAATTTTCTTACAGATACACCTACAGGATATCCTTGTACACGACCAAGATGTTCGGGCATTCCCAATGTTGCAGATAAAATATCTTGCCTCCCAGTAGCTGTAAATACCCCCTGTGAGCTCTTCTCCTAAAGAGAATCTTGTTTTAATTAATTGAACATTTCTTTAATGATTGAAATTATATAAAGAAAATATTTAACTTAAATAAATAAAATAGATATCTTACGATCCTCTCAGCTACAATTATTGAATCTTCCAAAAGATGTTACCCTTTTTTGCCCATCTGAGCTCTCTTCCATTTTTCATGTCTAGATAGAGGGGATGGAGGATCCACCTCTCCAGATCTTGAAGACTCAGCTCTTAGTTTTTGTAATTTTTCTTCCATCATTTGTTCTTCCAATAATTTATACCCTCCTCGAGATAAACTATGATGGTATACATTTTTAAATTGAATATCCTGATGATATTTCCTTGTTTCCTGTAAATTAAGAATAATAAATCATTAACAAAACAGTAATAAGATCATTTATATAATAAATCTTAGAAAAGTTTACATTTCCCTTACCAAAAATGATTCTTTTCTTCTAATTTAAACAAATTTTATCCATGTGTATTCATCTATGAAAGGATATATACGACATGGATTGTCATGACTCCTATGAACAAAAATGAAATTAGATGTGATGGTTGATTTGAAATCCCTTCATCTCCTAGAAGCCATCGATAAGCATTTCTTCCTAACTCCTCCAGTGTCAAGAATATCAAATGTCATCTAATAAAGAAGAGGTTAAACATATTATATATACTAGAAACATTTAATTAATAGGAAAACAATAATAAAATATCTTTCCAAAATTATCTCCCACGACTGAGAGATTATCGCTTTGTCCACACTTCTCCAGTCACCATACAAAATGCTTACTTTTCTCTTAACTTGAGTGGATACAAAACTCTTAAAATATTTTGCATTTGGACCTCTAGTAATATCATCCTCATCAAACTCAACAAGTATCCTTTGATCCTACATACGGGCAAGTGATAATTTTGGTAAACGTGTGCACCCACGTTTACCAACTCTTGAACTCTTTGTAGTAATGGGAGCACATGAGGAAGATTGGGGAACATCAAGAGAAGTATGTGAATATTTCTCCCCAGAGGTATGAATAGTATGCTCATCTCCAGAATCATGTGGTTGATCAACTGATTGATCTGTCATTATCCTTCAAATCAAAAAAACAAACATTAGTTCACAAATATAAAAATTCAAATATTTTAATACTACTGTAATCAGAAAATAGAAAATTGTACTAAGTTACGTAATAGTAAACATGGTTAATATGGTAAGCATGTTAAAAAATGGTAAAGATTGTAAAGATAGTCAAGATGGTAAACATGGTAAACCTGGTAAAAATGGTAAACATGGTAAAGTAATTGTCACTGAAAAAAATAATAGATATATAATTTATGTAATGGTAAACATGATAAAGTAAACTAAACAAAATTAAAACATGGTAAACTAATTGTCACTGAACAAAAACAATAGATATATAATTAATGTAATGGTAAACATGATAAAGTAAACTAAACAAAAATAAAACAAACAAAAACTTATACTTATTTTGTTTTAATACATGTTTTAATAAAGAAAAAACTTACAATATCTACCATTTTATGAAATTGATAAATGTAAATAAGAAATAAACAAATGTTACCATTAATTTTAGGAATGTACAAATGGATTGTTTTCCCAAAGTCCTTCTTCGTGATCAGTCCTTATGGCACAAACCATGTCTTCAACATGCTCATCATTATGTTTTGTTAATCTTTCCATGGAAGTAGGGATCTCACACAAATCAGCATCTTCATCAAGTTCATCCTCACCAACATATTGTTTTTTCCCTTGTAAAATAATATCCCATTGCATATCTTATTGATCTACTACATAGAAAATTTGTTTTGAATGTGTTTCCATTATAAAATAATTAGTTGTGTCTTCCAATCTATTCAGATTAACAACTGTCATTCCAAATTCATCGTGTCAGACACTGTTATTACCGATAAACCATTTACAGTTAAAAACATGAACTTTAATTTTAAAGTAATACACCTCCCATATGTCTTCAATCACTCCATAATATGCACTTGATTCAGAAATTGGGTTTTTGTCCTTAGCACTCGAAAAATGCATTGCTTCTGCAAACACCAATACACCACAATTCTGAACTGCACTTATGTTGTCCTGAGATTTTGTATGAAATGTATAGACATTAATGTCATAACCGTACCATGTTATCACATTTAAACATGGACCACCCACAATCCATTTTAATGTATCTGACACATCTGATCTACCAAGCAAGGTCTTTTTAAACCATGACAAAAATGTTTTGTTGTGATCATTCAAAATCCACATTTCTTTCCTCTTTGGATGAAATTGTTTCAACTCATTAATATGCAATGTGATATACGGTTGAGCATCATCTATGTTATTCAAGATGTATGATTCTAACTTCTTCATTTGTTCATCTGACAATGATTTGACTTTCAAGCCACGAATCCCCTTTCCCTCATTATTAACTCGTTCATGGCGAGATGGAGGCAAACCTATGTGTTGCGCCGTAGCCAAGTAGCTCTTAAAAAAATCTGAAACCTCCTCATAAATATACTTTTCAATAATGGAGACTTCAGGTTGATATGGATTCTTAACATACCCCTTCAATATTTGCATATACCTTTCAAAAGGATACATCCAACAAAGATATACAAGTCCACAAAGCTTTATTTCTCGAACCAGATGAATCATTAAATGCACCATTATATCAAAAAAAGTTGGAGGAAAATACATTTTCAATTGACAAAGTATAAAAATTGAATCCTTTTCCAAAATGTTCAAAGCATTCACATCAATCACCTTATTATAAATTGAATTGAAAAAATAACACAAATTCATTATAGTTTTTCTGACACGGATGGGTAATATTCCACGCAATGCAACTGGTAGAAGTTGTTGCATCATGACGTGACAATAAAGAGATTTCATACCAATCAACTTCAAGTACATCAATGAGACAAATTTTTTTATATTTTAAGAATAACCTTGGTGCATTTTGATATCATGAAGACACTGACAAAAGCTAATTTTCTCCCTCTTCGATAATATATGACAAGCTGGGGGAAGAAATGTTCGTCTTCCATTAGGAGTGGGAGCTAACTCCAAACGTATTCCCATTGATAGTATGTCTAATCTTGCATTCAACCCATATTTTGTATTTCTTTTAATATCTAACAATGTTCTAATCAAACTATCACAGATATTCTTCTCCACATGCATGACATCAATATTATGTTAAACTTCATGATATCTCTAATATGGTAGCTCAAAAAATATTGACCTTTTCTTCCAAATATGTCTATCATTACAATATTTTTGTGTCTTTACCAATGTCACATCAAGTTTTTTCACCCTCTCAAAATACAGATCTGGGGATAAAGGTTTTGAAGCAATATCAAATTCTTGTGAGCCATTGAATGCCTTCTTTAGTCTTCTATAAGAGTGATCCATAGGCAAAAACATTCGATGACCCATGTACACTATTTTCCTCCCATGATGCAATTGACAATATGACGTCTATTGTTCGCAAATTGGACATGCTTTATTCCCTTTAACACTGTATCCAGACAAATTTCCATATACTAGGAAGTCATTTATAGTGAACAAAAGCATTACATGCAGTTGAAAATATTCCATTTTATAATAATCATACACCCTAATACCATCCTCCCATATAAGTTTCAAATCATCAATCAACGGTGACAAGAAAACATCAACATCATTGTCAGGTTGCTTCGGACCAGAGATCATTATACTCAACATGACATATTTGTGCTTCATACAAAATTCAGGAGAGAGGTTGTAAATTACCAATAAAACAGACCATGAACTGTGTGTGCTACTGAGGGTCCGGTATTGATTCATTCCATCTGTGCACAACCCTAGTCTGAGATTTATAATTTCATTTCCAAATGTAGGATATTGCGCATCAATTTTCTTCCATTGTGGACAATCAGCTGGATGACGTATTTTTCCATCACATAACAACTCATCAGCATGCCATCTTAACCTTTTTGCATCATGTGAATTAGAAAATAAACATTTGAAATGATGAATTATAGGAAGATTCTAAAATACCTTTGAAGGGATCTTTGTAATCTCTACATCAGCCTGTGATTTTTCTTTCACCTTATACTGTGATGTCCCACATTTAGGACAATCTAACAGAAATTCATATTCCTTACTATATATCATACAGTCATTCAGACAGGCATGTGTTTTATTGTATCCCAATCCCATCGGGCATAATAATTTCTTGGCCTTATAATGTGAATCTGGAATATCATTATCTTTTGGAAGAATGACTTTCATCAATTGTAGAAGCTCTATAAAACTTCTTTCACTCCATCCATGTTTCGCCTTCAGGTTAATCAATCTTAACACCACCGAAAAAACCATAAAATCTGTACAACTAGGATATAATGGTTTTTTAGCATCACCATATAGACGTGAAACTATCAGTTCATTCTCAATTTGTTCTGCTGCAATATCGCAAATCATATATTCAATTCCATTGGAGTCACTATCTTGAAAATCATCATTATCAGTGACATTCCGTCCAGTTTCACCATGACAAATCCAAGGGTTATAACTCAGATTAAAACCATGACAAATCATATGATCTTTTATCTCTCTACTTTTCAACTTCTTCATATTCAAACATTCCAGGCAAGGATAGAAAAAAATGTCACTACATGGAACATTTCATTTAGAAAATTCCAAAAAGGCATCAACACCTTCCTCATATTCATTGCTCATTCGATGTGTCATAATCCAACTTCAACTCATTATTACCTATAACAAATATCAAAATTAAACATCTTTTTAAGATAAGACAAATATATGTTTATATGAAAAAAATTATAATTTGAATGTAAAACAATTTTGAAATATAAAACAAATCTATGCATATTTAAAAAAATATGCTTGAATATGATTTTAAAAAGAAAATATAGTTAGATATAACAGTTTTAAATTCTATGGAATCAAAGAAAACCAAGGGGGATCCAATGGTTGATAGAAAATTGGAGAAAATGGAGTAAACCTAAGAATCAAATAAAATTTAAAATAAAAACTATGATGGAGAAAATAACAATGTAAATCCAATCATCATGGCACAATGGGGTTAGGATAACTACACATATTTGAAAACCATGACATGGTCTCCCCCATAACCCATAATTTTATCATAGTAGATGACTGGTCAAAATATATATAACCAAATAAAATCATATTGAAACACTAATATCCATGAAATGATAAAATCATCAGGTAATAATCTCACAAACCATGATGCAATAGTCAATCCCAACTGACACTTATCCCCCACCCCCTTGGACACCCCCAGGACACCACCACCCCCTTGGACAGCCCCCCCCCCTGGACACCACCCCCACCCCCTTGGACACCCCCTGGACACCACCACCCCCTTGGAAAGCCCCCCCCCACCCCATGGACACCACCCCCACCCCCTTGGACACCCCCTGGACACCATCACCCCTTTAAACAACCCCCCCCCCAACCCCCCCCCCCCCCACCACCCCCTGAACACCACCCCCACCCCTTGGACACCCCTTGGACACCACCACACCCTTGGAAAGCCCCCCCCCCCCACCCCACCCCTCAGGACACCACCCCCACCCCCTTGCACACCCCCACCCCTCCTGGACACCACCACCCACCTCCTACCCCCCTTAGACACCCCCCCTGGACACCCCCAACCCTCTGGACACCCCCCAGACAACCCCCAAACCCTCTAGATAGGCCCTCACCCCCTTGGACAGCCCCCCACCCCCTTAGACACCCCTCCACCCCATTAGACCCCCCCCCCCCCACACACACACACACACCCCTGGACTGCCCCCCCCCCCCCCCACCCCCTTGGACCCCCCACACACACACACACCTGGACTCCCCCCCCCCCCACCTCCATGGACACCCTATACACCCCCCAACCCTCTGGACAGCCCCCCGAACCCTCTAGACACCACCCGCCACCCCCTTGGACACCCCCTGAACACCACCACCCCCTTGGACAGCCCCCACCCCTCTGGACAGCCCCCCCCCCCCCCCCACCCCCTGGACACCCCCCCCCCCACCCCCTGGACAGCCCCCACCCCTCTAGACAGCACCCCCCCTAGACACCCCCACGCCTCCTGGACACCACCCCCACCCCCTACCCCCTAGACACCCCCCAACCCTCTGGATAGCCCCCCCCCCCCCCCCCCAGACAACCCCCACCCCTTGGACACCCCCCCCCCACCCCCTTCGACACCCCACCCCCTTGGACCCCCCCCCCCCCCACACACACACACCCCTAGACTAGCCCCCCCCCCCCACCTACATGGACACTCTGGACAGTCCCCAACCCTCTGGAGAGCCCCCAACCCCCTGGACATCCCCCAACCCTCTGGACAGCCCCCTAGAACCATGGGATTTTAACCTCAAGCTACTATTTTTGGAATATCTAGGGATTTTAACCTCAAGCTACTAGTTTTGGTATCATGCCATTATTCAAAATGAGAACCATGAACTATATATCCTACTAGTCTAAAATGTTCTATTGTTTAATGAATCCAGTTTTAATAGCATATTAAGACTTATAATAGTCCACGAAAATAAGCGACGTAAATAGTTTATGGAACAACAAAAAGTGATACCCAAAATAGAAACAACCAAGGATCCAAAATAAAAATTCCACCATGAAAAACCATATATACTTATAAAATAAATCACACTGGTATATGGAATGGGTGTATCACAATGGTTTAGATATAAATTGCAGTAATATAGGTTAATGAGATCATTAGTTTTCAATGAAAACAAATATTACCATAAATGTAGGGCATCTGCGAAACAAAAACAAACGAAATAGAAGTAGGTGAGGATTACTTGAATATTACGTGTCGATCTAATAGATATGGTGATAATAAATAATATGATGATGTAAAAACGAGGTAATATGGTTTGAAATCAAAGAATCTTACCTAGTTTAAATAAAAAAATCGCAAAACGTAAATATAGACTATCCGGAAAAAAAACGATCGAAATAAAGTCGTGGAAGGATTACCTGAGTGTTATGAGTAGAGATGATATATCTGAGGAGAGTAAAGATGATAAAAGATGATGGAAAAATGAGTTTAATGAAACGAGATCGAAGATTCGATTCTAGTTTTTCCATGCGAGAGAGATGAGTCGCAGGTCTATCGATCGAAAAATCAGAAATGACAATCCACGGGGCGTGATAAATTTTTTAAGTGTTTTATAACGTTGGTTATTTAATAAACGACATTATAAACTATTTTTATTAAATTTATAACGTCAGTTATTATAATAACCAATGTTATAAATTTATCATATACCACATTTTTTACGTCGGTTATTTTTATAACCGACGTAAAAAAATAGCCGCGTGTTGTTTTTTTACGTCATTTATTCTATAACTGATGTAACAAACACATCAGAAACCACAGTTTTTATGTCAGTTATTTTATAACCGATGTAAAAACTGCCTGGTGTTGGTTTTTTATGTCGGTTATAATATAACCGATGTAAAAAATTCTACGGGTTGCTTTTTTACATCAGTTATCAAATAACCGATGTTAAAAAGGCCTCAGATGCCGCCTTTTTTATGTTGGTTATTCTGTAACCGACGTAAAAAATTCGTTAGATGCCTCATTTTTTACGTTGTTTATTTGATAATCGATGTAAAAAATGTCGTACGTTGGTTTTTTACATCGGTTAATTTATAACCGATGTAAAAAACCAACGCGTGGGATTTTTTACGTCAGTTGTTAAAATAACCAACATAAAAAATTAACTCTCAGTATTTTTACGTCGGTTATAAAATAACTGACTTAAAAAACCACATATCACAAATTTTCACATCAGTTATATATAATCGACGTAAAAAATGGTGGCATTAAAAACGTTTTCTGCACTAGTGAGTTGAATACCATACTAAAATGAGTCCTAAAAAAATTTATCACTCCAATTGAAGAAAAAAAAGTTGCACCCAAAATACAAAAGTGATAGAAAATTGTTAAATTTTTTAAATTAACCAATTTTCACATTTACGCACAAAACTCACCAAAACAACTAAAATGACGAAAATAAATTCAAATTGATTAATTGAAAGGGATTAAATCACTCAAAACATATAATTAATTATGAAAATATTAGCTCTATCAACTTCCCAACTCACACCACTAGATCGATAATCAGTTATCACATTTATATAAAATAATTTGAAAAAAAATGGTTGAAGTAGTTTATATTAAAATCAAAAGTAGTTACATGGAAAAAAATAAGTCTTTAAAAAAATTCTTATAATTTTCCATACCCATTCTCGTGCTTCCACACACACACACAAACACACACATTCCAAGTTATTGTTCCATACTCATTAGTGGTCTTTTGTCGATCCACCAAGTTACAACAAGGTGACTAGTATCCAAGTGTCCCAATGACACACACCCCTTCCTCAAGGTCATGTCCACAAAAAACTCACAAAAACCATGTATATCAACATCCATACCAATATATTTCACATAAAACTAAATATATATTGAAAACATTTCATCAATCACTTTTTTTCATCAAAACCATACTATAATTTTAAAAATGTCATTTTAAAATTATAAACAAAGGGGTTTTCCAAAAATCATTCAGTTTCCCATAATTTCTGAAGTCATAACCAAAAGGGATTTATATTAAATATCACACAATTATTTCACAAAAAAATTAAAGAAAAATAATTTAAATTAAAAAAATACTTCAAGTTATAGAATAATTTAGATGAGATAGAAGCCACTATCTCACAATGACTGGCAAAAATGAAGAACGGCACTAAGATCTCCTAGATCTGGGCTCAAAACACCTTCTTGTCAAAATATCCAACAATGTATCATCAATATCTTCATAAATTAATATATATTTATCCATGTTGGACTAGATATCATAATTTAGTTGAGATAAAATGATATGATCTAAGGAGAGAGAGAGAGAGAGATACCAAGACTTATCAGTGAATACGGATCTCCAACACACATTGATTTTCCAAATATTGTCTTTGGATTGGAAGGAATCACCTTGGGTTCTTATGGATGAGGAATTATATATACTAGGATAATAGGGAAAGAATGAGGGTTATGGGGCCTTAATCTAAATTAAACCATAATTTTTAGGTTATTAACTGCACATCACATGGTTTGTCAAACCATGATCTAACCATGCATATTCTACTAGACTAGCCAGGTAGTCGCACAGTTTGGGTCGCATGGTACTCCAACCATGTGGTGCTGTTGTCTTAAGCTGACACCCCACATGGTCAGCTCATATGGTTAGATAAATAGTGTGCCAACTGTTCTTTTCCATATGTTTTTATTTTCATAGTTTCCCTTGGGCACTCACACAGTTTGGCCAAACCATGTGCCAACTATGTGCCTACTTGGTAAACCCCAAAAAATGTTGCACAGTTTCCCGTATATGGTTCATAGTTTCTAAAAAATGTGTACAAATATTTCACCTCTAGAAACACCTCCAAATCATGCCAAAACCTCCGTGAACCTCCCGAAACATAACCCAATCATTATATAAGATCAAAATATATAAAACAATGTTAAAGTATATGAAATTTGGGGTGCTAAATAATCCATCTAGCAGTGATCCACACACATATCACAATCTCAAAATAACGTTTTAGAATCATTAGGTGCAAGTATGGCCAATCCTGATCACTTACATTCTTCATGATTGGTCCCAGCAGAATTCCCCTCAAGAGAGGAACAACACTTGATGTTCTATAGTTGGCTTGAGATGGGAAGGGATTATAGTACTCTAAATCTCTTGATCTATCTCTAGGTTTTTATAGAGTCTCACTCTATCCTTTGTTCACACAAATTGTGTTTTTGGAAAGTGATATAATTAAATATCTACTATGGTAGGTTTAGGGTTGGCTATGTGCACACTAAACCCTTTCCATATTTATAATTCTTAATTAACCCCATATCAAATAATAATAAAAATATTGTTATTATTATTAATCACTTGACATGTGAAACACCTTTTAAAATATATAAATAAATATCATTTATATTATTTCCAATCGGACCATTAAACTCGTTTTTTTTTCGCCCATCAACATTTACCAATCCTCTAATAATGATTATATAATAAATAAATGTCACTGAATTATTCTATGATAAATATAAAAAATATTACATTCACCAAAATTGAAAAAAAAATATTATTATTTAACACGCTTATTATTTTGAATGATTATGATTAAATTGTTGCAATCAAACAAACCCAAATAAATATTATTTATTCTATCTTTTTAAATTAAATAATATAATTTAACTAAAATTGCAGATACACTGAGTTTATGAAACTCTATATAACACCCCAATATTTTATGGTATGTATCTTCATAAATAAATTCAATTTATTTGATAGTTTTCATTACACGCAACACTGACTTTAAAAAAACCCTAATATACTATTAAATATTAACATGACTGTTGAAATAGTAATGTGACCATTAGGAATAGTAATGTGGCCATTAGAATAATAAACTCTCCTATTAAAGTATAAATAAAATTTAGTTGTCTCATAAATGAAAACATAATATATTTATATCATGGAATAAGTAAAGAAATTTTTTAAAATGATAAATTTAGTGTTGATATTTTTTGTAAAATGAAAAATGTTTATTTACAATTTTATAATCAATATAATGATTTGAAATAAAATTTAATTCATAAAATATATTCATTAATTAATATTTTGATTTATTATAATTAAAAGATAATTTTATGAGACAATAATTAATTTTTTAATGTGTCGTAAAATCAGTTATAATATTAAAATTAGTATTTTTCGAAGAAATGATAATTTTAATTAAAAATTCAAATTTTCATATTTATAAAATTATTTTCATAAAATAGATTATATTTTTGATATCTAAAAGTTGAAAAATTTCTAGGGTGAATTTTTCGTATTTTTTAGAAATAATTGAATTTTTGGTGAATTGTGAAATACATTAATTTATGGTATTTAACAAATACATTAATTTTTTATTCATGGATGATGTATGGATGAGGTATTCACCAATTAGTTCAAAATAAAATTCAATAGTTACTATACTTAGTCACAATAATTGACACTATTTATAGTCTTGAGCCAAAAAAATAAACTAATGAATAAAATAATAATAAAAAACACCTCTCTCTTTCCCTATAAATATCACCCCTCACCACCCCTTCTCCTCACATCTTATAAATATTTAAGCATGTATAAATTATGCCCAATTTTTTTCCCAATATTCTTCTCTAGGTATAAGAATTTGTTTCTTACCAAAATACCAAAGACAAGTTCCTTAACGAAGTTCTGAAGGAGACAATATTTAAGAGGTAAAATCCTCCTTCTTTCCCTTTTAATTTTTTTTCTTTTATTACTATCTCATCACCTAACCTTATCCAAAGTGTCATGATAGATATAGTATTATATATATATTATAATTTTATTATGTTAATGTAATTTCCATCATTAAATCTCTTCTCTCCTCTTTTTATTCTAAAATTGAAAACATCGTCTGTGACATGTCGATTCACCGCCATCGTGGATGATGAGTTTTCATTTTCTATTACTACCTTAAAGTCTGGTCATAAAACCATTATTATGGTTAAATAATATTTTAATATACATATTATAACTTTTATCATATTCTGGAACCAATTTATATTCATATTATTAAATAAAATAATACATTTTTGTGATGGTTGTAAAAACCACCAAAATAAATTAAAACATTTTCATCAACATTCTATATGATGAATCATCATCATAACTTATAACCAAATGACATATGAGACCATTTAAATTTATTAAAGTGAATTAATACCATATAATTTCACTTCTGTAGAATTATTCTAATTTTACAAGAACATCCATAATTGTACACAAGCAAACCAATCATGAAACCTTGAAACAAACGCTCCTAGAACAACAAAATTAAACATAATAACTCATCAAAATGGACATAAATGAACTTAATAAAATTATAATAAATAAAATACATGTTTAATAGGTTATAAATAAATTAATTAATTAAACTTATTTTATTATCCAAGACATTAAGTACAAGTGCAGAAAGATTCTAGACATAAGGTAAGGGTTTTCTCATCTCACTTTTACTTCTATGAGATATATTCCTTATTCAACACTTTATTATGTGTGGTGTCCATACTTAACTTTGATATATTATATAATGAATTTAATTATCTTCATGGTATTCAACATTTCTTTTTATGATCATTAATTTTATTGGGAATATAGTTCAACTGATTACAAAGCGGTAAGAGATTTCTTAACTTAATTTTTATTCATTGGTTTAAACTTTTATTTCATTGATTATGTCATGCTAAGATTATGTGTAAAATTACTTTTGATTATTCTATTTTTTATTTCCACTTTTTTATGTAGATTTACTATGAATACACATAATCGATTCATTTTATTAATTATATGATCCTTGTAAGGGACTTTGTCTCAATTTTATTTCGTTAAGGCATATTTTTTATGTTATGAACCTATTTTCTTTTATATGTTATAAATACTGCCCCTTTTATTTATGATCATAATTCATTGAATATTTAATTGAATATTAATATTTATTATATCATGGATATTATTATTTCCTAATCCTTATAAAAAAATTTCATACAGTGTTTGCTTTGAATGTTATTTGATTAACTGAGGAAATAATGTTAAATCTATATCTTTTAATCAATATGAATATTTATTTAAAAGGAATATTGATTCATGAATTAAATCAATCATTTAGATATATTAGTAATAATTTGGACATATAGACATGGGTGGGTCTTGGTTATAGATAGCCCCTTGATGCATCGGTAGTCTCATGAGATGATAAAGTTGACCAAATTAAATGGGTTTTTACCCCTAATAATTCAACCATATTGTGAAATGACTTTACAGTAGAGATACCATGATGCCTGAGATCATGGAATTCAAATTATTAATCATTTTATTCATTAATATTTCAATCATTATTTTCCATAAAATTTTCACTATAATATTATTTGTGCATTCATATTGTGCTCAATTTATTGATTAAATGGAATTTGTTTCCAATATTTTACATTTTCATAACAATTATGTTGTATCCTCTCATGATTGAAAGGTTTTTTTTAAATGGTATTTATTTAATTTTTATATATATATATATATACCTTTACATATTTATTATTTTTATATATTATTGATTCATGAAATATTTTTTTTATTTAACCTTTACTGAGTATTTGAGCTCACCCTTTTATCTATTCTCTTTCTTCCAGGATATAAAGTTAAAATGTTTGAATGGTTTCGAGGATGAAATTAATATATTTTTTATGTTTTATATTTGTTTACAAATTTAATAAGGTTGTTGTTTATGTATCTAGTTTTTTTAGACCACTAAATCTATTGCTTCTTTGGGATTTGAATCTTGTATCTATGATAATGTAATAAAGGAAGGCACTGGATCAGGGCTACTGGGTTTGGGGGTTTTACAGTTGGTATCAGAGATGTTTTAGTATAAACCTTTGTAAATATATGTAAAATAAACATGAGAATTATAATAATTCCTTACGGTGAATTTTTGGCTCAATGCTCATGATGATTATGAGATAACTCATTGTGTGACATTATTTAGTGATAACACCTAATGGAAGGAAAGGAATCAATACCCACAGATGATGTAGGAATTTCCCCACTAAGAATGTCAACACAGTTAGTGTTGGAGATAATTATATCATGAATATATTATGATAGCATACTCAGGTTATGATGAATAACCATATTACACCTATGTTGGATCATTTCATACAGCAGAAGCCCTCATATTTTAGTGGGACTACTAACCCAATGGTAGCTGGGAAATGGATCAAGTCCCTGGAAAAAATATTTCCGGTATTGGGATGTGATGAAAGGGAAAAGGTAGTACTAGTAGTATATTTCCTCAAGGGATATTTTGATCAATATTGTTCATTGATCTAGAATACTAAGAAGGAAGATAAAATAGGATACATGGAATGGATAACTTTAGATAAACATTTTTTGAAAAATATTTCCCCTATGAGAAACGAACTAAAATGAAGAGAAAATTACTTAACTTAAAGAAAAAGGAAGAAGAGATTGTTATAGAGTATGAGGTTACCTTTTAAATACTATCCAGGTATGCTACAGATTACATACATGATTTGGAAAACAAGATTGATCATTTCTTTAAAGGTTTTAATCCAAGTCTTTGAAGGGAACTAACTTCTAAAAAATTTTCATCATATGATGAAATAGTATTATGTTACATATAAATAGAGAAGGAATTTTCTAAATCTTATAATTCAAAGGAAATCAAGATAAGAAGAGTGTATTTGAGAACCATGAGAAAGGTAAAGCACCAAATAAGAATAAGGGAATGAAGCATTTTCAATCTTATGAAATTTGTGGGAAAAAACATTCAAGAAAATGTATAAAGGGAATAATATTGTGTCAAAAGTGTAGAGATAATTGAAACTTGTCTCATGAGTGCAAGGGGAAACAAACTAATGATATCCACTAATTAAACTATAGAGAAATGGGACATTATTCAAACCAATGTCCCAAGAGACATGGGAATATACCACATAAGAGGCCAATAGAAGATGGGAAAGTTTATGTGATCACTATAGCTTAGGTATAAGTACCCCATGATGTGGTAGCAGGTACATTAATCATATATTCAAATTTTTTCAATGCTTTATTTGATTCTGATTCATCACACTCTTCTATATCTACCCAGTTTTCCAAGAAACTTTGATATTTCCATTTTGACTTAATAAGGGAAATTTCAGTGAAAACTCCTAAGGGAAGTCTCATTAAAACAAATATGTGTTGGGGGAAGTCACCATTATGAAATATAAATGTACATTATTTGTTGAACTTATCATCATACCTATGCTTTACTTTTATATAATCCTCGGTATGGACTGGGTTTTGAAATATGATGTGAAAATTTTTTATAAGAAGAAGGAAATTAAAATTAGTGAGGAAGATGTAGAATTCCATATCTTTATAGAAGAAAATTCATCATCGTATTCTTATCTAGATCCACCCCTTATATCTCTATTGAGTAAAATTCTTAGGGAGGAGGATCAAACAACATCTAGGGATGAAGAAAGTAATTTTCAAATTGAGGATGTACCAATTTTATAGGAATTCTATGATGTATTTCTTGAGGAATTACGTGGACACACTCTAGAGTGTGAAGTTGATTTTACAATTGATTTAATCCCTGATGTAAGAAAAATATCAAAGAACCCTTATAGAATGGCCACTATGGAATTATCAGAGTTAAAGAAACAACTAGATGAGTTGAGTAATAAGGGATTTATTTTCCCTAGTGTTTCTCCATGGGTATCTCTTATTCTCTTTGTTAATAAGAACGATGAATCCATGAGGTTGTGCATTAACTATAGATAAATAAATGCTATTAAAATAAATAACATGTATCTTATTCCTTATAATGATGATTTATTTGATCAACTTCATGGAGCTCAATATTTTTCAAAGATTGATCTTTGTCTGGGTATCATTAATTACTAGTAAACAAGTATTATATTCCAAAGATAGCTTTTCAGATGAGGTATGAACATTATGATTTTATATTAATTCCTTTTGGAATAACCAATGCACCCTCATTTTTCATGGATCTAATGAATAGAGTACTCAAATATTATCTTGATGATTTTGTTGCAGTATTCATTGATGATATTCTGGTGTATTCTAAAATCTATGAAGACCATGAGAATCAATTGAGAATCATTCTTGAGACTCGTAGAAGGAAAGATTTATATAGTAAATTTAGAAAGTATGAATTCTGGATTTAGGAAATTTCTTTTCTTGGCCATATTATCTCTAAGGATGGAATATCAGTTGATCCTATAAAGACAAAGGAAATCCAAGAATGGACTAGGCAAACAAATATAACTGAGGTGCATAGTTTCATTGGTTTAGCAGGTTACTATCAATGTTTCATTCATAATTTTTCTTTATTTTCTAACCCATTAACCAAGCTCACATATAAAGGGGTTAAGTTTATATGGAAAAAATAATGTGAATAATTTTTTAAATAACTAAATAGAAGATTATTCAATGCTCTAATTTTGACTCTGTCATTAGGAAATGATGGGTTTTTGATATAAAATAATGCATCAAAGAAAGGACTGATTTGTGTCCATATGTAAAATAATAAAGTTATCATCATGGCAGTTGAAGATTCATGAACAAAATATCCAACTCATGATCTTGAGTTAGCAACCGTAATCTTTACTCTGAAGATATAAAGAAACTATATCTACGGTAAAAGACGTGAGACATATATAGATCATAAGAGTTTAAAATACATCTTTACACATATAAAACATAACATGATACAAAGATGATAGATCGAGTTACTCAAAGATTATGATTTTTAAATACACCACCACCTAGGAAAATCAAATAAGGTAGAAAATACATTATGTAGGAAATATCATAGACTTCTAACCCAAATTAGGATTGATAAAGATCATATTTTTCATGGATTTAATAAATATATATATAGGAATTATTAAGAAGAAACATCACCCCTTTTTCAAATAATTTTGAAACCATATTTATTAGAAAAGATAAAAATCTTTCAATATGATGATGAGAATTTTCAAAAGAAAATTAAAGTTGTTAAGGATGGAAGATTGGTAGACTTAGTGTATGAGGATGGAATTCTGAAATTTGGAAAGAGGTTATGTGCTTTATTAATACCTGAGTTAAAAAGGGAACAATTATATGATGCTCGTAGCTCAAATTTCTCTATAGACCTTGGTAGTTCCAACATGTATATAGATCTAAAGGAACATTTTTTGTGGGATAATATGAAACGGGAAGTTACTGACTATGTGTCAAGATTCATAGTTTTTCAACAAGTGAAGGCTGAGAAAAAACATCCTAGAGAATTTATAAAACCTCTCCCTATTCCTAAGTGTAATTGGGATGAAATTGTGATGGACTTTATAATAGGACTGCCAAGGACCCCTAGAAGAAATGATGTGATATGGGTTATTGTTGATCGTCTTTCAAATCGGAACATTTTATTGTTATAAGATAAAATTTAACTCTTGATCACCTAAAAAGACTCTATATTAATGAATTTATAATACTTCATGGTGCACCTCTATTGATTGTGTCTGATCAAGATCCCCGTTTTACATCAAAATTTTGGAAGATTCTTCAAAAGGCTATAGACACTAAGATTCATTTGAACATCGTCTACCACCCTCAAACCAACAGACAATCTGAAAGGACTATTAAAATATTGGAAGATATGTTGAGATCATTTTCACTTGAATTTAATGATATGTGGGATCATTATTTACCTTTGGTAGAGTTCTAATACAATGATAGTTTCCATTATAGTATTCAAATGGTGTCATATGAAGCATTATATGGAAAGAGATTTCGCACTCCAACTTGTTGGGATGAAGTTTGTGAGAGGAAAATTATAGGCCTAGAACTTATTAAAGAGAAAACCAAAAAGGTAAAGACTATTCAAGATCGTATTAAGGCAGATTAAAGTAGGAAAAAGATTTATGTTGACAACCAGAGAAAGGATTTGAAATTTCAACTTGGAGATAATGTCTTTCTGAAAGTATTTCCCTGGAAGGGTGTCATAAGGTTTGGTATGAAAGAGAAAATTATTCCTATGTACATTAGACCATTTGAAATTATCGAAATAATTGGAGCTGTAGCCTACCAATTAGCAATGCCTCCATATCTCTCCAAATTTCATGATGTGTTCCACTTATCATTGTTAAATAAGTACATGATATACCCAATGCATGTAATTACCTATTAAGAAATAGAACTGGAACCTAATTTTTTCTACTATGAAGATCCTATCGAGATTCTTGACACTATAGAGAAATTATTGAGAAATCATATGACTCGATTGGTAAATGTTATTTAGAGAAACCATAAAATGGAAGAAGAAATGTGGAAACCTGATGATGTAATGAAGAAGAACCACCCCCATCTGTTTAAAAGAAAATAATCATGAAAAATTTCAAGGATGAAATTCTTGAAGGAGGGAAGAATATAAAAGCCCAATATTTTATGGTAGGTATCTTCTTAAATAAATTCAATTTATTAAATAGTTTACATTACATGCAACATTGATCTTAAACGAACCCTGATGTACTATTAAATATTAACATGAATGTTTCAATAGTAATGTGACCATTAGGAATAGTAATTTGGTCATTAGAATAATAACCTCACCTATTAAAGTATAAATAAATGTTAGGTAACTCATAAATGAAAATATGATATGTTTATATCATATAATAAGTAAATAAATGTTTTAAAATGATAAATTAAGTGTTAGTATTTTTGTGAAATGAAAATGTTCATTTAAACTTTTTACAATTAATATAATGATTGTTTCCCTCAGAATTCGGGGATGACCTCCTGGATGGGAGATTCAAACGTTTCGATTGGTTTCTAACGGGTTTGTTCGTAGAACCGGAAACATCCAATGATTCCACATCCGTTTGGACCTACTTTCCAAAGGTAGGCGCTCATTAGCTTGTGGACTAATGAGGCTTAGGAATTTGCATTGGTCGAGAGGATGGGAGGTCGGACTCATCACACCTTTTTTAGGGGAATTATTGTCTACTCTAGGACTCTCTTTATAGATTTAAGTTATGTTCGTGAATCCTTATTACATTACCAAGTATAAAATGATCTTTCCTTTAGTTTTAACAATAAATGATTAAATATTTAAGAAATTTAGAGAATCTTTTATATGTATTCGAGGTTTTTCATCAATAGAGAATCATCTATATCTATTTAGAGATTCTTGGTCAATGGTATCCTTCAAAACATTTATATAAAAGTCTCTTGGTCATTTATGATGACCAGGCTGGTTTTAAAGCCACTCAGTGGGGCACTTGAAGTTTATCATCATTCATAAGGACATGAATTATTTTAGAGTTCGGATCGAACCCACAGATGGGCTACCTACCTATCCTTTGTTTTGGGAAAGGAATCAGAACCCACGTAGTTCGAGAAATAGAGTATGATATTTATGATCAATGGCTCAAAGAAGGATGTCATAATTACTTTTACCCTCTAAGCTCATGTGAGTCATGCTCGGTGTGAGAAACAAGAGGTATCGGTAATAATATAGACAATTGGGCCATGAAAGATGTAATCATAAGAAATGATTTGGGTCTTATGTATGTATGACTGCCCAGATAAATGAAGGTTAGGATTTAATTTAGGGAGAAAATCCAGGAACAGGGTCCATAAAGGTATATGTTCTTCATGGAGATTTTGAATACTCTAACTTGGGACTTATTCCTGAAAAGGAAACCCAAATTAGGAGAGGATTGATAATTGGGTTTTACTCCTGATAAGGAATCCCATATCAAACGTAATTTAGGACTGGTTAAGAGAAATTAAGGGACTTAGGGATTACTCTTGAAGAGGATGCCCATAATTATGACTGGGACTTATTCCTGAAAAGGAGGCCTAGGTTAGGGGACTTGGGGCTTACTCCTGAAAAGGAAGCCCAAGATTATAACTGGGACTTATTCCTGAAAAGGAAGCCCAGGTTAGGGGACATGGGGCTTACTCCTGAAAAGGAAGCCCAAGATTATAACTGGGACTTATTCCTGAAAAGGAAGCCCAGGTTAGGGGACTTGGGGCTTACTCCTGAAAAGAAGCCCATGATTATGACTGGG
Organism: Viscum album; assembly: GCA_963277665.1. Classification (NCBI taxonomy): domain Eukaryota; kingdom Viridiplantae; phylum Streptophyta; class Magnoliopsida; order Santalales; family Viscaceae; genus Viscum; species Viscum album. The sequence goes on from OY728150.1 coordinate 689,628,042, forward strand.
TCTTATTCCTGAAAAGGATACCCAGGTTAGGGATTAAGGTTTGGGGCTTACTCCTGAGAAGGATGCCCATATTTGAGATTGGGGATTACTCCTAAGAAGGATGCCCAAATTAAGGATTATGATTGGGACTTACTCCTAAAAAGGAGGCCCAAGTTAAGGAATTAAGGTTTGGGGCTTACTCCTTAGGAGGATGCCCAAGTTTGGGAACTTTAAGAATTTGGGGCTTACTCCTGAGGAAGATGCCCAGATTAAAGGACTTATAACTGGGGATTATTCCTGAAAATGAGACCCAGGTTAAGGATTCTCTCATCTTAAAGGATGAGGTTTAATGAATGAACTCTCAATCTTTGGTGACATAAAGATGTATAAATCACTATGTTTTGAGAGATATTCCACAGAATTCCTTTCAAATAAGGAATTCAAATCAAGAAATCATGCTATAAATGGCTTTGAAGAGTATCTTGAAGACTAAATCTTGAATAGGAAAGGTGAAATGGCTTAAGAGGGGTAAAATGGGCAAGATGGTCACCCAAAAAGGTAGGGGCGCGCAAGTCTTGAAAGGCGTGCAAGTCTTACGTGGGCGCGCAAGTATTGGTCTTGCAGGTATACCTGCACGACATGTGGGGTACTTGCGGGATTTTCAACCAGCATTGAAATGCTTGAGCGACTCTTTATTAAAGCCTTTAGAATCCTCTTGAGGTTCTTCCAGAAAAGGGACGCGCAAGTTCTATCGAAGGAATAAAGGCGGCGCGCAAGTGTGGCCACTTCCCCTAAGGGCTGGCCACTCAGGCGCGCAAGTGTTGATGCATTTCAATACTTAGGCCTTACTCCCTCTCTTTAGATCTTCCGTTCTAGGTATGAAACTACCTTAGAAGTGTTCCGGAATCTTTGAGAAGAGACTTGGTCATCGGGAGCTTCAATCCAAATTTCTAGAAAAAGATCCTCTTTTTAATGGGGGGCCCACATGGTCTATTTATAGGCAGGAGAAAACCCTGGGCGGTTACCGGGCGGTTATCACTTAGGTCGCGCAAGTCACTTGCGCGACCATAAGGGCGTCGCGCAAGTGGACTTTCACGACAGTGATATAACTTGCGCGGTGCAGTTGCTTTTGATCCTTTGTTCATGACTTTGTCGATTTTTGATATTTTCTTCAAAGGTTGAATCACTTTGAGCTCAGATATTTCCCTTTTCCGATCTTTAGATTCTGTGACGAAAGGAGCATCAACAAAAGTCCCCCCTCAGAGTTGGATCCAGAGAGAAATGAGGATTTGACTCTGAGGAAATTGAATACATCCAAAGGAAAAGGGGGCGCGCAAGTCTTCAGGGCACAGAGGGCGGCGCGTAAGTTTGCATCGCGCAGGCATTGAGCACGCTATATACGGCGCGCAGATAGGCCTCCTGGCCTATAAATACATGGCCTCACCTCCGTACAAGCATCTGGATTTCCGGACTTCATACCTTCGAGCTCTCACCGCGCAGGTTATCTTAGCCGCGCAAGTTGCTCTGTTTTCCAATGTTTTTCTTGTTGTCGCGCTATTGTAAAGGTATTTGTACTTGCGCGGTTTACACTTGCGCGTCAAAAACTAGCGCGGCACACGAATACTTGCGCGCCATTTTTTAGACTTGCGCTCCTTAATGCCTTAGCCATTTTTTTCGAAATTTCTTCACAAATTTTATGAAACAAATAAACCCATTTAAGAGTTAGTTTATTCATCTTTTGTGCAGATTCAGTGGTTCCCAAGGGAATTGGAACGGCTGATGAACTGGCTAGCAAGCGGATTGATGACATGATGAACATCATTGGCCATGATTACTATGATATTTGTGATAGCACTCTCCCAGATTTGGGTAAGTAATTGAAGAAATATCATCTTAATTTCCCACAGAGCATCTACCTATCTCTATGTGGTCATGGTCATCTGCAAGGAGTCAATGTTTTAGATGCAAAGAACTATACACCTGAAATGTAGCTGCGCTGCTACTCCTTCATTTCGGTTATGCTGTGCATTAAGAGAAACAACAATGGTGTGAACTTTCAAATTCTTCCTCCATGTTATTTCCTTGCAGATATGAAAATGTCAAACCCATGGGCTGAAATGTTTTCCACTACCGGTTGGTGGAGAGAAGACAAACATGGTATTAGAGCAATATCTGAAAAGAGTACTCTCTCCAAATGGCTCTTTACTTCCAATGCTCCATCCTCAAATCCATGTATCCATCTTCCAAGTCTCTTGGACAGAAACAGAGTCACTGTTTGATCGGCAGAAAATTTTCTCAAACCGCACTCAAGAACATCCTTTTACAATTGTTCCAAGAAGAGCTGGTATCACTACATCTCTTATTGTATCCAGTTTGAACGAATGAATTCCAGGTGGTTGCTGATGAAGCTTGGGATGCCGTAAATCAAATGAAGTGTTATGTTGAAAGCCTCTTGTAATTCTTGAAAAAGAGAAGAGACTCCAGTCTGTGGATGTCCTTCTAACTCTTGTGTATCAATGAAAAACACTTTCATCTTCAATCATTTGTACCTGCATTCTTTTACTACCCGCTTAAAATTTACTTAATCCAATGGGCTTAGTAAGCATAGTTTGATTTTTACTAGGATTATTACAAATAATCCTACAAACTTTGAACATTTTAATTGCTAAATATTACCTAAATCATACAAAAATGTATATTTAGTGAGCTGGAACTTGACTTTTATTCAGAGTTCCTTTGTCTTTTGTGGGCAGTTTAAATTCATGCATGCCGGACATAAAGGGGCTAATGTTTAAGGTCGAAATAGCTTTGACCAAAATGGGTTAAAATTGATTCAATTCCTTGACAATTTATCTAAAAACATATTACCATACTCAAGTATGAGAGAAAATATGTAAACTATGGCTTAAGAATATTTGAATCTGAGGAATGATATGAAAAAGAGCTAAAAGGCATTAGAAGAAGTAGTTTCCAAAAATGAAGTTACTATTATTTAACAAAACCCGTTAGGGGGTTGAATTATGCAGGGCCACCTAAGGGCATTGGCTGCATGGTCAAATACATAGCATCTTTCGGCTGACAAGTCTGTTATGTGGACTGTTTATGCAAGGCCAGCTATGGGCACGTGCTGCATAGTCAGGCAAAAGAACTCTCAGAAATTTACTTTCCTAGTGCTAAAAGTCAGTGAAAGTTTATGGAGATTCAAATTTTCTAAATTATAGAGTTTGTTGTATGGAAAGAGGTACTTGAATATGGAGAAGATATTTTCAGACAAGATTATCGAAGAACTGGATGAATATCACTCCTACGAAGATCTGACCCAAACATAGGGAAGAAGAATAAACCATAGACTTGAATACTTTCAGATCATGAAAAAGGATATGGGACAAATATGTTAAGGATGGATATTTTTTTTGCAGATCCCTACATACCGTCATTGAAGACAAATAAGGACAAAAGAGGCATTCTTCCCAAGAATGAAGTTACCATCATTTAACAAACCCGTTAGGGGGTTGAATTATGCAGGGCCACCTAAGGGAATTGGCTGCATAGTTAAATAAAATAGTATCTTTTGGCTAACAAGTCTGTTATGTGGACTATTTATGCAAGGCCACCTATGGGAACGTGCTGCATAGTCAGGAAAAAGAATTCTCAGAAGTTTGACATTTTTGTGACTAGAAGTCATGAAAAGGGTTATGAAGATATGAAAATATTTAAGGTTAGGATTATAACACATAAAGATGGGTATTGTCCAATGTATATAGAGATACATAGGTCAATGATAACCATAATCATGTTGTGGCTGGGTCCTGAATTGAAATTTTGGACTTCACTACGTATCTCGTAAGAATGAGAATCAAGCCATACGTAGTTCTTGAAATGCAGTTTAACATCGTGCAGGACGAAAATATGAGAGATCTTAGTTTTGGGTCATAGAGTTCGGACCATAATAATGAATACACAGTGTGTGTTTTCATGAGGACTTTTCAGCTAAGGGACTGAAAGTGAAATTTGGGGTTACGCCCAAAAGAATTGGGGCTGGATTCAAGGGATACTCGAACGTTCCTACGTATCCCATAAGGATGGAAATCAAGCCCACGTAGTTCTAGAACTACCCTTTGTACAAATTTGGTTCGTACATGTGAAGGGTGAAAGGGGACTTTAGTGCAATGATGGTTTAACCTGAGATAAAAAGTTTAGGTATTACCATGCATGCACGTAGTCTTTTGAAATGAAACATGATTGAAAAATCAATGTCAATAATAGTTCTCTATCAAATGAGGAAATCAAAGAGTATTGTAGTTTATTGTCGTACCAGACAAAAGTTTTGCATAGTTTAACGTCATATAACAAGGACAAAAGTGAATCAATGTAAAGATATTGATTCTAGGGGCGGTTTCACGAATCAACATCATATGAGATGGTGGTGAATCGATGTGAAGAGATTGTTTTTGGGCTTGAACCCTGGGAGGTTGCCTACATACCCAGCCTGGAGGGCAAGGATCAAAGTCCGTGTAGTTCAATTAAAGAATGAATTAATGATCAAGTTGTTCTTGGGGACAACGATCTAATAAAAAAATGTTGTTGGGACTTATACATGGTTAGCGGGCCAAAAAGAGAGTGTTATGGTTGAGGTTTTCTCTAAGCTCACGTGAGTCATACTCGGTGTGAGAAATAAGAGGTAACATCAATCTTAACGATGCATAGTTTAATGTTATGTAGGACATATAAAGGGACTATGCAGTTTAAAGTCTTGCAGTTAGGACTATTGGTGCTGCACAGTTTAGTGTCATGTAGCAGGGGCAAAATACAGTTTAATGTCATGTAGGACATATCAAGGATTGTCTGTACATTTTAGCATCATGTAGTTAGGACGATGGGGACAATACAGTTTAACGTCATATTGGACAAAAGGGGGACTGTGCAGTTTAATGTCATGCAGTGAGGACAAAAGAGTGCACCATTTTAACGTCATGTTAGATGCATTGGGATTTTTTTATGTAGTTTAACGTCTTTCCGGACGTAAGGGACTTTTATACAGTTTAGCGTCATGTAGTTAGGACGTCACAGTTTAACGTCTTGCTGGACATAAGGGACTTGAAAATATTTTATGGTCATATGCATGGACCAGGGATGATGCAGTTTAAGGTCATGCTGGACGGTTTAGGGAACTTTTTCATAGTTTAACGTCGTGTGGGACGAAGTTGCAGTTTAAGGTCATACTGGACCATTGTTGTATAGTTTAACGTCATATAGCAAGGATGAAATGGTGCTGCACAGTTTAGTGTCATGTTACAGGGACATCTTCTTTTCTACATTTTAACGTCATGTTAGAAGAAAGTTGCAGTTTAAGGTCATACTGGACCATGGTGTAGTTTAAAGTCATACAGGACTTTTTAGGGAACTTTTCACGGTTTAACGTCGTGTGGGACAAAATTGCAGTTTAAGGTCATACTGGACCATTGCTGTATAGTTTAACGTCATATAGCAAGGACGAAATGGTGCTGCACAGTTTAGTGTCATGTTGCGGGGACATCTTCTTTTCTACAGTTTAATGTCATGTTGGACGAAAGTGAAAATAGTTTAAGGTCATATGCATAGACCGTAGATTATGCAGTTTAAAGTCATACTAGAATTTTAAGCGCTTATGTAGTTTAACGTCTTTCCAGACGTAAGGGACTTTCCTACAGTTTAACGTCATGTTGGACGTAGCTGCAGTTTAAGGTCATACTAGACCATTCCTGTATGAACCAATTGTAAGAATCTTGGTTCTGGGGACCATATTTTGTGTTTATACAAAATATTTCTTCAGAAATCTGGCATTGGTTGGAGTCGTGATGAGTTCTCCATCCATTGAGATTAATGAATAAGCTCCATTGGAGTAGACCTTATGTATTGAATAAGGTCCTTCCCATTTTGGTTCAAGCTTGGGAGGCTTATTTCCTGGTATCATTGGTGTTCTGAGAAGCAATACCAATTCTCCCTGAATGAATGAATGAAGACGAACTTTTTTGTTAAAAGCTCGTGTTATTCGATTCTGATAGATTTCCAAGTGGTGAAAAGTGCACAATATTTTCTCATCTAACTATTCCAATTCATTCAATCGCTTTTGGGATTGCTCATCTGTAGATAACTGATCACAAATGGCTACTCTGAGTGAGGGCAATTGAAATTCAATTGACAAGACTGCTTCTGTTCCATATACCAACGAATATGGAGTTGACCGCGTTGCATTGCGGGTGGTAGTCCGATAATCCCATAAAGCATGAAAGAGTTTATCAGGCCATGACCTCTTATCTTTATCCAGCATCTTTTGCAGTATATTTGAAAGACTCTTGTTAAAGGATTTTATTTGGCCATTGGCCGCCGCATGATACCGAGATGAATGGTTGGATTTAATGTTGTATTCTTGATACAATTTCTTCACCTCAGAAGAGCAGAAGTTGGTGCCGTTGTCCGTCAATATGGTATGAGGGACACCAAATCTAGAAATGATGTTAGACTTGATGAAGCTAACAATGCATTTAGAACTGACTTCTTTGAGAGGTACTGCCTCTGCCCATTTGGAAAAGAAATCAGTAGCAGTAAGAATGTACTTAATCTGATTGGTTGTAGCTGAAGGGTAAGGTCCCACCACATCCATTACACATGTAGAAAATGGCCATGAGTATTTAGTTGTATGAAGCAACTCTGGAGGTTGATGAATGAAGTTGGCATGTACTTGACATGAATGTCACTTCTTTGTGAAATCAACACAATCTTGTATCATTGAAGGCCAAAATTATCCAAGCCTTCGAATTTGATCAGACAATCTATGTCCAGACTGGTGGGCACCATATACTCCTGCATGCACTTCTTTCATGACAGTCGTTGTCTCTTCACCATCAATGCATCTGAAGAGAACTCCATCAAAACCACGTTTGTAGAGAATTTTCTCTAGGTGGTTTGGGCCATCATAAAGAGTAAAATTGACTACATGTCACCGGATTTGTTCTTTCTCGGCTCTATCAGGTGGAAGTGTTCCATTTTGAAGGTATTCCATGATAGGTGACATCAATCCTGTAGTATGACCATACGGTTCAGGAATGGGACTAATTTCATTAATTTCCTCTATTCTGGCTTGAACATAAGGTGAAATTGCACGACGGTGGGCAATATTGATGGTTGTCTCTTCCCGATTTGAATCTGCTAAAGCTGTGGCTATATTATCCAGTGCATCAGCTTGAGCATTTTGTGATCTTGGGACATAAGAAAATGTCGGTTCTGAAGGGAATTCCGCCATTAACTCTCTGACATAATCATACAAAGGGATTAATTCTTCTTTTCTGATGGCATAATCCCAATTTACTTGTTTGATTACTAGGTCTGAATCACCTTTCACCTTTAATTGATTCACTTGTTCTTGTAGCGCTAACTCCAAGCCTGTGATAAGATCTTGGTATTCGACTTCATTATTGGTACCACCTTCCCACAATAAAAAGGAATAAGGTAGCACTGCCTTATCTGGAGAAATGAGCACAATTCCTAAACCAACTTTGTTGAATTTAGAATTTTCCATTTTCTTCCCTGTTGGACTTCTAGAAGCACCATCAAAATACATTTCCCATGTTTGAGGATTCTCTTGAATAGAGAAAACTTCCTTATCAGGGAGTTCAATATCTGAAGACGTGTCTTCCATTGAAGGATGTTCAGCCAGGAAATCAGCCAGAGCTTGGCCCTTTATTTCCTTTTGAGACACATACTGAATGTCGAACTGCTGCAAAATAACTGCCCACCTTACTAGACGTCCTGTAAGCATTGGACGACTAAGGATGAATTTGAGCGGATTATTGCGAGATACCAATTGGACCTCGTGATGTTGTAGGTAGTGTCTCAGTTTCTGAACTGCAAAGATTAATGTCAGGCAGCACTTCTCAATACTTGAATACCGGGTTTCTGCTTCAAGCATAGTTCTACTGAGATAGTAGAGGCTATTTTCATTCCCAGCATCATTCTTTTGAGCGAGAAAGGCACCCAATGATCGCTCTAGAGCTGTCACATAGAGGATAAGTGGTCTACCTTCAACAGGTGGCATGAGTACTGGTGGACTCAAGAGGTATTTCTTGAGAACATCAAATGCTTCTTGACATTCTTCAGTCCAATGGTAAGTGACTCCTTTCTTCAATAATTTGGTAAAGGGTAAACTTTTTCCTGCCAAATTGGCGATGAAACGCCTAATATAGGCTAAGTGTCCTTGAAGTCCTCTTTATTCTTTCAAATTCTGAGGAGGAGACATACCAAGGATTGATTTGGTCTTCTCAGGATCTACTTCAATACCACGATGGCGTACAACAAAGCTGAGGAATTTTCCTGAGGTTACCCCAAAAGCACATTTTAAGGGGTTCATCTTCAAATTATGTTGTCGAAGCTTGTGGAATATGACTTCCAAATCAGCCAAGTGATTAGAATGTTGTTTGGATTTAACCACCAAATCGTCTTCATAACATTCAAAAAACTTCCCTAAGAAAGGTTTGAAGATACGATGCATGGCGCGTTGATATGTTGCACCTACATTTTTTAAACCAAAGGGCATCACCCGGTAACAAAACACACCTTGAGGGGATCTGAAGGCTGTATATTCCTCATCTTCTGGGGCCATTCGGATCTGATTATATCCAGAATATCCATCCATGAAGGAAAGTACTTCATAGCCAGCGGTTGCATCAATTAAGAGTTCTGTAATTGGAACTGGGAAATCATCTTTAGGACAATACCGATTAAGATCTCTGAAATCGATGAAAACTCTAATTTGTCCATTCTTCTTCTTTACAAGGACAATATTATCCAACCACTTGGGATACTGAACTTCTCTGATGAAGTTAGCTTTGATTAGCTTATCCACTTCAGCTTCAATTTTGGAAGCATAAGTTGGGTGTGTTCTTCTCGCGGCTTGCTTAAATCCTCGATGTTCTTTTGGTAAACCCAAATGATGAGTAGCAATATTAGGATCAATCCCAGGCATTTATGTATAGTTCCAAGCGAAAATATCTTTATTTTGATTTAGAAAAGAAATATACATCTCTTGCTCTTCAAAGGTCATGGCCGCACTAATTAAAGTGGGGCATGGATCTTTCTCTGTACCTAGATTTATTTCTCTGAGTTCATCCACAGTGGTAGAGATACCTTCTTCAAATGCTGGAGGAGCATCTCTAAGATCTTCCTCTTCCTCTTCATCATGTGCTATTTCTTCCGTTTCTACTTGCATAGTAGATGACAAAATGAAATTTTCATGATCAGAAGAGATGTCAAAATTTGAACATTTTGAAGAAGAAGCTTCCATTTCCGACCCTATTGATGATAAAGGGCCTTCTTTGGGAAATAAAGAGGAGATGATGGATTGAGAATCGACATCATTATTCACCTCTGGTGTTGCTATAACTTCTTCTGGCCTGATTGGCGAAGTATAGACTTGTTGGACTTCAGTAGATGAAATGAAAATGTCACCACTTATGCTTTCATCACTGTTTGGTAGGTTACCAATTTCTCCCATGTTGTCTGGCTCGATTGTCGTAATTGACATTATGGATCTTTCCATAAGAGTATTTTGATTTGGGCCTATTTTGTCAATTTGACTGATAGGTAACACATAATCTATACTCACATGTGTAAATGGATTTATTGGAATTTTCTCCAAACCATATGGAGAATTAACTTTGGTAACTTCCTTCATTGTAGATTTTTCTCTTCCCTTCATGTGATAAAATTATGCCTCAATGTATTGAGACTCATATGTCTTGAACGGGGCCTTATCACCATACAATTTTCCAACTTGACCATTGAAACAGTATTTGAGACATTGATGGTATGATGAAGGGATAGCCGCATGCTGATGTAGCCAGGGTCTTCCAAGCAAGATGTTGAAAGCTGAGTCTTGATCAACAATCATGAAATACGAATTGGATACAAGATCTCCAACCTGAGTTCTGAGTGTAACTTCGCCCAGTGGTTCTTGTTCATTTTTACCATATCCTTGTAACATCATGGTAGAAGGAGATAAATCAGATTCCGTGAGGCCCAATCGACGAAGTGTACGAATGGGCATGAGGTTGACTCCTGAACCATTGTCAATGAAAGATCTTCGGATATCTACACCATTGACTTTTCCAGATAAGTACAAAGGTTTTATGTTCCCATGCACAACATTATCTTCATCTTTATCAGTAAAATATATCACTGCATGGAATTCTGCAAGATTATTCTCTATGTGATAGACTTCAGCTGCAGCAATTTTAGCTTCAAACTCCTGAGGACTTGACAAAGCTTCGATGAGTGCTTCTCGAAGATCTTTTGAAAGATTAAAAGCATCCAAAATTGATAACTTGGTTGGTACTTGGGCCAAGTGTTTCAATATATCATACTTTTGATCTAAAGGTCTGCGTTTCCGAACAGGAATATGTGGTTTAGCAGGTACCTTGGAAGCAGATGCTTTGGAAGCTGATGCATCTTGTCTTGGGATAGAAGTTGGCAACATCCTTGGTTTTGGAATATTAGACTGATTAGATCCATTTACTTGCTGAGATAAAGAAGATGGAACCTTTAATTGGTCTTCCAAAATAACTGTGCCAAAACTGAGTTGGTCATTGGCAGAAGAACTTGCTTTTTCTTTTTGAGCTCGCTGAAGGGCTCTACCACGAGTTTCTGCTGCATATACAGTGCTAGCAGGGGTAGAATTGGAGTAGTGGCTTCGGAAAGATCCACGTCTTCCCCTGTATCCTGAACCTCTAGAACTTCCTCGGATTCCCTTATTTGATACAGGGAATTCAGGCTCATCCAGACTGGAATATGGATCTGTTAATTGAATCATATTAACAGAACCGAAGATTAACTCTTCGTATGATAAAGACTCCGCCTGATTAGCCTGTTTAGGCTGTGCCGTTTGATGGGGAGGTGCCCGTAGCTTTGAAGTAGATGGAATAAAGTCTTCCAGAGTCAAAGACAACTTAGGCCTCGATACATACTCATCTTCTTCTGATTCCTCTTTCTTCTTTGAATTGCACTGCCCTTTTGAGGATTTGTCTTTTGATGGAGGCTTCACTGCAGCTTTTGTAGGAGACACAATTGGCTTCTTCAATTGTGTTCGCAAAATGGCATGGGTCTGATTGATTGTCTTTCTGACCATCCAATCATCATATTTTTGTGCAGTTTTGCTTTTGACTTCCTGTCACTCACCTCCTTCCTCTGGATCTGTAGCGGTAACACACGCTACATGAGCTGAAGAACCCTTCAATTTACTTGTCCCAAGTCGACAATCTTTTAAAGGAGGTCTTTAAAGACAAAACACTCCTGGATGGGATGCCCCAACATTTGATGAAGGGGACAATAATTGGGACGGTCTTCATCTCCTTCCTTGTTTGGCCTCTTGGGCACTGGTAATTGAACCAAATTATTTTCCAGAGCTGAAATGAAGTAACCAGAAACTTTCTCACTTCGGAAAGAGTATGTTTTACTCTTCAAATCCTAAAATTGTTTTCATCGTTGATCTCTTTGATCATTTAGACGAAACGGCCTTTGTTGTTGGAATTCAGGAGGTGGAGCCCTTCGAGAAGATGAAGGTTTTGAAGTAGAAATAGGTACAGGTGCTTGTTTAAGCATAACTGTAGCAATTTTTGCTTTACCCATTCTCCTTCCTGAAGATGATGGAATTACATGAGATTTAACCTTAGCCTGTATAAGGGAATCTTCAATCTGCTAAGCGATTGAAGTAAGGTCTCGAAACCCTCCTGTGTATTTCACAGGGATCAATGGCGTGCGTAATTCGTCACGCAAATTTGCCACACAGATTGGCAACAGCTCTTCCTAAGGGAGTGTTAAACTCAGGGAATACGTTAATCTCTTCCAGCGAGCAATGAAATCAGAGACTCTTTCATTCTCCCTTTGATTGCAGTTTGTAAGATCGAAAACTGTCGTTTTTGGAAAAGTTGAGCTAAACTGAAGAAGGAATTTTTGACGAAGATCCTCCCATCTGATGATTGACCGGGATTGCAAGCTTTTATACTAGACAAAAGCGGGTCCTTGCAAGGTTCGCATGAAGCATATGAGTTTCACTGCTTCTTGCTGCTCTGGAGTTCCCATCATAGGATCACAACAAGACACGTAATGCGTCAAATGTTGTTCAGGGTCGCCTGATCCATTGAAAGTAGGGAAAACAGGGTTTCCAAAACTGGATGGAGGAGAAATTGAATCTAACCATTCAGGGTAAACTTTCTTTTCAGGTTGAACTTGAATATTTTTCCCTTCCATAGTTTCTAACCGAGCTGTTAATGACTCAATAGTAGTTATCAACTTTTGAGAAATATCCGGTTGAACTTGGTTTCGGGTAGGTGCAATGAATGGAGCTTGGACAGACGTGGTGGTTTGTGCTGCAACTGATGGTAGTGCTGCCAACCGTTGTTGCACTTGACCCGTAGGATTAGACCTCTGAGGGTGTACTGATAAAGGAGGATATTCCTGATCCATCTCAGTAGTTACAACAAATTCCTTCGGCTGTCGGACTTCATCATTCTTAAGAAGAAGACTACTCTGAAGTATTTCTGCATTCAACCTTCTTAATTCTTTCATTTCTTCCTCTTGTTGTGAAAACCTTTGCTCTAACGAGAGAGATTGACCTTCTCCAGAGGAAGGATATGTAACCTGATTCTTTCCCTTCCCTTTTTTGGATACCTTTTGGAGAGAGGGAAGTGGATTACCTAGGTTCTGAGTAATCCTTTGACTTCGTGTATGCACACCTTCTTCATTTGTATCGGTGCGTACATTTTCTTGAGCAGGACTCTCTTCATCTGAGTCCCCTGAGTGAACCTCCTCTGGTGGATTAGCAACAATGGCATTGATGACATTGATTGATGCATAATTCATTACATCTATTATATCAACATTTCTGTGATATTGTCTTCTTTCATGTCTTTGATGAGACATTGCCTTTTGTTGATTCAATCTTGTAGGAACTTCTTGACGAGCTATAACTTGGAGGGAATCTCCTGATAATTTGGCTCTTCATTCCTCTTGGGGCTTCTTCCCCAATCGAGAAAAGACCGAAATTCTCTGAGGAGGGGATTGATGATTTGAATGAGTCCCCAGTCTCAAGAACTGGGGATGTTCCTGCTGCTTCCGCTCAACTCCTCGAATCCCATTTGTTGACTCTGATAGTTGGGTTAAAGAAGTCCCCAGTCTGACAAACTAGGGTGTCTCTTGACATGCTATTTCTGAGATCTTCTTAAAATCTCTCTTGATCTTGCGAATCTTAGTTCAGAAATTAGCTGGATGCATTAGCCTGTATCCACTTTTATCACCTGGTTCAACAGACCGTTGGATGATTTTCGAAACTTCTGTCATTTGATGATGTGTTTGCTCCATATGAGAGGATTGTGCAATATTCTCTCCTGCTTGATGTAGGAGCAATTCAACAACTTGTTCTCTATATGCTTGATTTTGAGAGGAACTAGTTGAAGCCTGTTCTTGAGCAAGCTTTTGATTATGAACAAAGCCCATTGACTGTGGCCAGCCATGGGCAATAATATTGCATGAGACCATTTTCGGCGGGCTTTGCTGACTGGAAAGCACTGTGAAATGTAGTGCTCTGTGAACACCCCATCCTCTGATATGAACATCAGATGGAGCATTGGCAATTAACTGACGCAATTTCCTTAGTGCACCAAGGGATGAATGTTGAAGGGTTCTCTGTTGCTTTTCAGCCTTCGGATACCGAGTGACTGATAGAGATGCCAAATCAATCTGACGTTGTAGCCCTTCTATTATCTTAAGATGATTTTCATATTCATCATAAGATAATACCTTCTTCTTCAATTGACAAATATTTTTCCATATGTTGATACGAATATCATGGATTCCATCATCCGTCAACATCTTTGGAATGTCGTACTGGGAGTCAGCCAAAGGCCAAAACATGACTGGTACCTCACCTTTTTCCAGTTTTTTCCTCATGTTCATCATTTCCTCTTTATCATTAAATGAAGATTCTTCTACCTGTTTTGACCAGAGTTGGTGTTTCCTTGTTGCTTCATCGGATTCAACAATATTGGTAGAGATATCATTGATCAAACTAGAAGATTCATGAATTAGGGGTGGTTCGGAGAATGACCTACACCCTGGGCTATCTTCTGATTGAAAAAGTATTTCACTTGTTAGCGATAAAGCATCATACATGACTGGTTTCACATTTGCAAGTGCCTCATGATAAGAGGGCTTTCTCAGCACTACATTGTCCACTGGAGTATTTTTCAGGCAATGTGAATCACTACTGCGGAGAGGACTTTCGCAGCGAAGTTCATCATCATGGGGAGGACCACCATAATGGGTTACAGCAAAAGATGAGATCTCTTGCTCCTTGGTCTTCTGACCACACAGAGGGTTCCTGTGGCTCTCATCTGAAGATGAAACTTCAAGATTGACCGAATTGTCACGAAGCAATCCTTCATAAGAAAGTGTCTGTTGAAGACTTTTGGAATTAATGTTCCCATTATTGGGAACTGAGGGAGTAGAATCTTGAATTCCAACAGATAAATGTATGAGGGCTTCAAGAACTCCAGCATCGAGCAAAGCCTTGTTGCAGATTGGCCTTTGATCTCCTGAATATGCTGGGCAGATCTTTTTCTTAGATGCCTTCTTACTCGCTTTGGAAACCACTTGTTGACGAAAGTGGTTACTCTGAGCAGGTGTATGTGCCTGATCAGGAAAGATGGTCAGGTTAGGCTGACGATCTCCACTCAAATCAGGTGTATGTGCCTGACTTGGTTGTCCGTATGATATGGGGGAGTATTCCCCATAACCCTCTTGGACTGGAACAAATGTGTGTGTCTGTTCCGGAGTGAATCGTTGATGTGTCACTCCACTGCTAGGGATAGATTTATGTGTCTTTCCCTGAGATGATGCTGAAGCTGTTATGATATCCTGGAAAGCATCCAGAATATGAGCAGGAATTTACCTCTGCTCTTTCACCATTGACAAAATATGCTTGGTGACTTCAGTCGCCGGAATGGGGATATACGTCCATTCCAGGCTTGGAGTAGGTGTATGTGCCTGCTCCTGTCCTCCTTTTCCTATTAGTAAATCCTGACAGTACTCAAGTGTGGGGAAGAGAGTTGAGTCTGCCTCCTATTTTTCATCGGGGCTTTCCGACTGAATTCTCTGTGCGCTACCAAGCGAGACTGTTGGTAGGCTTGATTAGTATTATCAGGTGTATATGCCTACTGATTACACTTCACCAAACGCGGTTGACGAGATCCATCATATGTAGTCAGACGAGTCTGCTGACTAACTGATGATGTATAAGCAGGTGTATGTTCCTGCCTATAGTACTCCGCCGGAATTGCCTAGCGGGATTGGATTGATGCTTCCAGATGAGTCTGCTGGACAGCGGAATTAAAACGGACAGGTGTGTGTTCCTGCTAGTTGTTCACCACCAAGTTAGGTTGGTGGACTTCTCCGGAGATGGTAGGGATGAAAACCTGCCTATTGTTAACCGGATTCCATCTCTGGCGGTTCTTCTTGCCTGCTCGGGTTCGAGGAACCTGAGATGAATGCCTGGAGTCGGTACCCTCATCATGTTGAGGGCGCACTGCCGCACGAGTCTGGTGGTGATTGTTGATGGGAGACCTCGGGAAGGACTCCTGTCTTTTTGAATTAAGGCCCTGAGGGACCTGCTCATTCACTTCCTCAGAGTAAGGGAGTGAATGGAAATTGCATTCCAGGGATAACGACCCGAAACGGTTGGAGACGGTAGTCAGCACCGCCTGCCTCTTGATCACTGGTCGTCATTGTCCGGACAAACCTGTGTGAGTTGTTCACTTGGAGGGCCTGTTGGGCAGCCTCCAGAGTTGGGATGGTACCGTGTTGATGGTACTCCTTAACTAGCGCATGTGATACCCAGCGTTGAAGATGCTGAGTAGGTGATGTCATCCTCAGAGCGGATGACGATCCAGTAGGAATAGCAGTAGTGGTATTCGCAGCAGTAGTATTCACAGATGTGAATTTGAGAGCAGCCATTATGGAAATACAGAAGATCTTGGAAAAGAGTGCCTGTTTGATATAACAGACGTAATCAAGATAAAATCAGCCACTTCATCCTTTGGATGAGCACACATGTCAATGATTGTTTTTGTTAGCCCTCTTATTGAGTTTTAAATAGGGGCTTTAAAAAATAGGTAAAACACCACTTTAACTTGGTTAAGGTTTCACGTCGGGTTCACCATTTTTGTTTCCCTCGGAATTCGGGGATGACCTCCTGGATGGGAGATTCAAAAGTTCCGATTGGTTTCTAATGGGTTTGTTCGTAGAACCGGAAACATCCAATGATTCCACATCTGTTTGGACCTACTTTCCAAAGGTAGGCGCTCATTAGCTTGTGGACTAATGAGGCTTAGGAATTTTCATTGGTCGAGAGGATGGGAGGTCGGACTCATCACACCTTTTTGAGGGGAATTATTGTCTACTCCGGGACTCTCTTTATAGATTTAAGTTATGTTCGTGAATCCTTATTACATTACCAAGTATAAAATGAGCTTTCCTTTAGTTTTAACAATCAATGATTAAATATGTAAGAAATTTAGAGAATCTTTTATATGTATTCGAGGTTCTTCATCAATAGAGAATCATCTATATCTATTTAGAGATTCTTGGTCAATGGTATCCTTCAAAACATTTATATAAAAGTCTCTTGGTCATTTATGATGACCAGGCTGGTTTTAAAGCCACTCAGTGGGGCACTTGAAGTTTATCGTCATTCAGAAGGACATGAATTATTTCAGAGTTGGGATCAAACCCGCAGATGGGCTACCTACGTATCCTTTGTTTTGGGAAAGGAATCAGAACCCACGTAGTTCGAGAAATAGAGTATGATATTTATGATTAATGGCTCAAAGAAGGATGTCATAATTACTTTTACCCTCTAAGATCACGTGAGTCATGCTCGGTGTGAGAAACAAGAGGTATCGGTAATAAGATAGACAATTGGGCCATGAAAGATGTAATCATAAGAAATGATTTGGGGCTTATGTATGTATGACTGCCCAGATAAATGAAGGTTAGGATTTACTTTAGGGATAAAATCCAGGAACAGGGTCCATAAAGGTATATGTGCTTCATGGAGATTTTGAATACTCTAACTTGGGGCTTATTCCTGAAAAGGAAACCCACATTAGGAGAGGATTGATAATTGGGTTTTACTCCTGAGAAGGAATCCCATATCAAACGTAATTTAGGACTGGTTAAGAGAAATTAAGGGACTTGGGGCTTACTCCTAAAGAGGATGCCCATAATTATGACTGGGACTTATTCCTGAAAAGGAGGCCCAGGTTAGGGGACTAGGGGCTTACTCCTGAAAAGGAAGCCCAAGATTATAACTGGGACTTATTCCTGAAAAGGAAGCCCAGGTTAGGGGACTTGGGGCTTACTCCTGAAAAGGAAGCCCAAGATTATAACTGGGACTTATTCCTGAAAAGGAAGCCCATGTTAGGGGACTTGGGGCTTACTCCTGAAAAGAAGCACATGATTATGACTGGGTCTTATTCCTGAAAAGGAGACCCAGGTTAGGGATTAAGGTTTGGGGCTTACTCCTGAGAAGGATTCCCATATTTGAGATTGGGGATTACTCCTAAGAAGGATTCCCAAATTAAGGATTATGATTGGGACTTACTCCAGAAAAGGAGGCCCAAGTTAAGGAATTAAGGTTTGGGGGTTACTCCTGAGGAGGATGCCCAAGTTTGGGAACTTTAAGAATTTGGGGCTTACTCCTGAGGAAGATGCCCAGATTAAAGGACTTATAACTGGGGATTATTCCTGAAAAGGAGACCCAGGTTAAGGATTCTATCATCTTAAAGGATGAGGTTGAATGAATGAACTCTCAATCTTTGGTGACATAAAGATGTATAAATCACTATGTTTTGAGAGATATTCCACAGAATTCCTTTCAAATAAGGAAGTCAAATCAAGAAATCATGCCATAAATGGCTTTGAAGAGTATCTTGAAGACTAAATCTTGAATAGGAAAGGTGAAATGGCTTAAGAGGGGTAAAATGGGCAAGATGGGCACCCAAAAAGGTAGGGGCGCGCAAGTCTTGAAAGGCGCTCAAGTCTTACGTGGGCGCGTAAGTATTGGTCGCGCAGGTATACCTGCGCGACATGTGGGGTACTTGCGCGATTTTCAACCAGCATTGAAATTCTTGAGCGACTCTTTATTAAAGCCTTTAGAATCCTCTTGAGGTTCTTCCAGAAAAGGGACGTGCAAGTTCTATCGAAGGAATAAAGGCAGTGCGCAAGTGTGGCCACTTCCCCTAAGGGCTGGCCACTCAGGCGCGCAAGTGTTGATGCATTTCAACACTTAGGCCTTACTCCCTCTCTTTAGATCTTCCGTTCTAGGTAAGAAATTACCTTAGAAGTGTTCCGGAAGCTTTGAGAAGAGACTTGGGCTTCGGGAGCTTCAATCTGAATTTCTGGAAAAAGATCCTCTTTTGAATGGGGGGCCCACAGGGTCTATTTATAGGCAGGAGAAGACCCTGGGCGGTTACCGGGCGGTTATCACTTAGGTCACGCAAGTCACTTGCGCGACCATAAGGGCATCACGTAAGTGGACTTGCGCGACAGTGATATAACTTGCGCGGTGCAGTTGCTTTTGATCCTTTGTTCATGCCTTTGTCGATTTTTGATATTTTCTTCAAAGGTTGAATCACTTTGAGCTCAGATATTTCCCTTTTCTGATCTTTAGATTCTGTGAAGAACGGAGCGTCAACAATGATTTAAAAGAAATTTTATTTTCATAAAATATATTCATGAATTAATATTTTATTTTATTATAATTATAAGATAATTTTATGTGAACATAATTAATTTTTTAATGTGTCGTAAAATCAGTTATAAAATTAAAATCGGTATTTTTCAAATAAATTATGATTTTAATTAGAAATTAAATTTCTCATATTCACAAAATTGTTTTCATAAAATGGATTCCATTTTTGAAATATAAACATCGAAAAATGGTTATGGTGGTTTTTTGGATATTTTCTGAAATATTTGATTTTTTGGAGAGTAGTGAAATGCAGTATTTTATGATATTTAACAAATTCATTAATTATTGAGTCATAGATGATGTATGGATGAGGTAATCACCCATTATTTTGAACTCACATTTACTAGTTACTATACTTAGTCATAAGAATCAATATTATTGATAGTCTTGAGTAAAAATAATAAACTAATGAATAAAATAATCAAAAAACACCCTTCACCATCTCTATAAATGCCACCCCTCACCACGCCATCTCCTCAGGGATTATAAGCCTTGAATATTGTAAAAATTATGCCTAATTATATTCTCAAGACTCTTCCCCACGTACAATACCTACTTCCCTTACCAAAAAACCAAATCAAAGTTCCCTAAAGAGATTCTCAAGGAGACAATATTCAAGAGGTAAAATCCTCCTTCTTTATCTTTTAATTTCTTTTCTTTTCTTAATCTCTTCTCACCTACCCTTATCCAAAGTGGAATGATAAATAAAGTATCATATATATACTATAATTTTATTATGTTAAAGGAGTATCCATCATCAAATATCTTCTCTCCTGCTTTTATTTTAAAAATGAATACATCGTATGTGACATATCGATTCACCACCTTTGTGGATGACGAGTTTTCATTTTACATTACCACATTCAAGGATTGTCATAAAACTATTATTATGGTTAAATAATATTGTGATATACATGTTATAACTTTTATCATATTCTGAATCAAATTTATATACATAATACTAAATAAAATAATAAAATTTCATGATGGTCGTAAAAATCACCAAAATAAATTAAAACATTTTCATAAATGTTTTATCTAATGAATCATACTCATACCATATGACAAAATGATATATGAGAACATTTAAATTTATTTAAGTGAATTAATACCATGTAATTTCACTTCTAGAGAATTATTCCAATTTGACAAGAACTTTTCTAATTATACAAAAGCAAACCAATCATGAAACCATGAAACAAATGCTCTCAAGACAACAAAATTAAACATTATAACTCATCAAAATGTCCCAAAATTAACTTCATAAAATTATAATAAATAAAATATATTTTTAAGAGGTTTTGAAGTTCTAAAGAATCAAATACAAACTGAGAAGGGGGGATTGAACCAGTTGTTCAATTTTTATGAGTTTCAAAACTTTTAGAAACATTACCCCTGCAACCTGTTAAGATTTATTTCCTTATCAAATTTTAGTAAATACCCAATAAATAAAAATTATTCAAGAAAGTAAAGCACATAAAATTTAAAAGTCTCGACCATAGTGTGAAAATCTATATCCTTATCATAGCCACTCCCTTGGGTCTATAGAAATTCACTATTATGAAGAAGTGAATACAACTTGTGCCAATTGCCATTAGACACCTTCTATCTCCTAATAGAAAATATTATAATAACTCTCATCATTTTACAATGTTTTCTTATAAAACAATTGATCCAGACAAAAGAATAAATACTTTATTGAAACTACTCCACAATTTCTTAGTCTGAATCCTCATTCTGATTTGGATGGATCCAATTTTCTCAATCTATTGAAGTCAATACAATTCTCCCTTACTCAATCTGCACTTCTAAAACACTACTCTGAAACTCAATATGATGGACTCAATATGATGAACTCATTCTAAATCTTCAAAACTCACACTCTACTCAAATGCTCAATAAGATTTTCTTCAGTTTGATTGACTCAATTCTATTGGCTCAATACGATGAACTCATTCTCAATCTTCAAAAATCAAAAGCTGCTCAAATACTCAATACAAGATTTTTCAATCCAATTGATTCAATATGATTGAATCAATACGATGAACTCATTATCAATCTTTAAAAATCAAAATTTTCTCAAATTTTCAATATAATCTTCTCAATAAGATGTTTCTTAATATGATTCTTTTGTATGGTAAACAAGACTTTTAGGTGTCTGATCTTATTTAGAGATCTATGTCTAGAAAGAACTTTCACTTGAATTATTCCGCAGTCTTCCTTTTCCACTTTCGTGAAAGTTACAATAAATAAATTTTAACGACCCAAATATTTTGAATGATAATTGTTTCTAGAAAATGTGTGTTATATTATATTATACATAACAAAAAAATATCACTCTAATAATGATGTGAGTATATTTTGCAATGTGACCATTGATTTTTGACCATTATATGACCATTTCTAAATTTGATCGTTGGAAACTATACTCTTAATAATTATTTTGACATATTAATTATTGTTTATAAGTAGAAATGGAAGAGGAAAATTAATGTAGAAAGAAGAGTCGATGACGTCATCCAGTAGATTCATACTGCACGAAGCCCATTTGTCTAAACTTGGGAGAGAGTTAGCTTCATTGGGCTTCACTCTTGAAAAATCTCAAGCTGAGCTTCAACATGTTAAGATTGAATGAAATCACATACAAGATAAGTTTAAGTTAGTGGAAATTATCACTCAGGTGATGTTATCCGAACCACCCTAAGAATCTATCACCATCACGCACCTCACCCTTATGTCATATGTAGGTTTTATAAAGGGTTATGTGTTGAGGCATTAGTTAGTTAATGTGTAATCCCTTTTTATAAATAAAATTTTAGTTCCATCAATTCCATTTTCAGTTTAGTTTTTCTTAAAAATATGATGAATTTGATAAATTCATTTTTTAGATAGAAATTTTACTTTTCAAAAAAGGTATAATTATTTTAATAAACTAATTTGTTATTAATAATTTTTATTTTAATTAAATATTATGATTACATCACTCTTATTTAAATTTAAATGATAAAATAATTTTATTTTATTTTAAGTTTCATAAATTTTACTATGCATTTTGTATCCGCTATTATTTTTAATAAATACGTTTTTTATATTTAAAAGTTACATTTATCATACATAGAGAATTATTATGATAAAATAAACATCATTTTTTGAAATCAGCGAATCGAAATTAAGTTAGGGAGAATTTATTAGAATTTTCTAAAATATATATATTTTTGGTTAATAGTAAAAATACAGTTTTTAGTTTTCGGTAAGTTTAATGACATCATAATGATGTATTATGTAATATAAAATTCTGGTCAAATCTTGTGGATTATAATAACATAATAGGTTTCCCAAGTATACAATACCATGGGCGAACCCATGTTTTTGCAAATACAACTACCGAGGTGTCCAAGGAAATCAATAAAAAAATCCCTTACTTTTGCTATAAATACCTACCCATTTATCCATTATCTTTCATTTATAATTAATCCTCCATGAAGCTCTGCTACTTTTACATCCCAAGGAGTCCTCACAAGGTGTCCTCAATCCCCCAAGGTCCCAATCTTTGATTTTTAGGAGCTACTCTTGAAGGTAAGGGAAATCTCAACTTCTATTTTCCTTTCAAGTTCCCTTTTTATGTAGTATGTCTTTCAAATTTACAAGTTATGTTCTCCTATCAATTTTTTATATCCCTTTATTGTATTTATATTCTTTTATTAATTTTAAACCCTCTCTTTTTAACATTTTCTAAAACCATGTTTCTTACCCATTGTGTTTTCAAATTTTCTTTTCAAAATTTCTCTCTTTTCTCAAGAAATTCTATTATTTTCTCTTGTGAATACCCAAACCTCTTTATTTTCTAGGGGTATTCACCTAGATTTCAAAATGATTTATTTTATTCTGGGATTAACATATATGAAACCCACCTTCCTTTTTCGTGGGTTAATAATGACATAACGATGTTTTTATTAAGCACTTCTTTTTAAAATGTCGTGATTTTTATATGAAACCCATTTCTTTTATTCTCCATGGGTTATTTATGAAATGTTTTATTGTGATATATGTGGCTCACATTAATTAATAAATATGGAGGGTTTTCCCTGATATTACTCCAATGCATTGGATAAATAATTTAATCTCTAGATATAACATGTTTTACGATACCTTGGTGAATAACATTGGTAATTTTTATGACACCTCAATGATAAAGCTTGGTGATATGATTATGAATGACTCCATTAAATTTTGTAGCCACATTTCCAAGTTATGGTCCATGTAATTATTATTATTATTATTATTATATTCCTCTTTCTCATGTCTTTATGTATTTCATCAAGTTCTTATTGATATTCTTCAAGATCACAAGTAAATTGTTTCCCTAGTTTTCCCTTTCTAGGCCTTATGCTCACCCTTTCCTCTCATTTATGTCCCTAGGTTATGATACATAGTAAAATTATTTAATATGAACCAATGAATAATTTTTTCAAGTTTTTTAGAAGAAATTTTTATGTTTTCATGTATTATGTACCTTATTTCCAAGAAACTAAACTTTAAAAGATCCTCTATTTTGTGAAATATAATGAAAATTTTATATAATAAAAGGAATGGTTCTATAAAAATGATCTGAGAAAGTATTTATAGGTGAATCATAAAACAAAAGTGGGAAACTTGAAAACTTTACCCACTTTCACAAATTTTAAAAACTCTAAAAAAATCTCATATTTTAACTTCAAATTTGACTTCTTAAAACCTCCTCTGATTTCTCTAAGATTTATAAAAAATTGAATTTAATGTTTTACCTCTTCAACTCTTTATAAAAACTTATGGAATATTCTTTTTGAGTCTTTGTCATAATCATATCATTATGATCTGCCTTTCTTTCTCAGATCATTATGATCCGTTTCTTTCTTAGCTCATTAATATTTGTTTCCCAACTCATTAGAGATCTTTTTTCTTCTAAAATCATTAAAAATATACATCCTTCTCATATCCATATGATTTATGTTTCTTTAAAAAATCATTATTATTTCTATTCCTTTCTCAACTCATTATTATTTCTATTTATTTTTCATCTCATTACAATTTTAGTTTCTTTCTCAGCTCATTACGATTTCTATTTCTTTATCAGCTCATTATGATTTATATTTCTTTCTCAACTCATCCTGATGGAATCCTCATAGCAATGGAATTCTCATTATGATGGAATTCTCGTTATGATGGAATTCCCATTATAATGTAATTATCCACTCTAGAACATTGAAATTCTTCAAACTTCACCATTCTTCTTATTTTTTAAAGATTTTGCCTCTAATGTATATTTCATAATGATAGAATCCCTATTACGATGGATTAATCATTACAATCAAGTGTATCTGATGATAACTCCACTCAACAACATTGACAAGCTTCAAATCTCCTCAACTATTACTCATTAAAAAACTTTGTCTTGATTTCTGGAATTGATACAACCATTATAATTCCTCCATTTCATCAATATATTTTATCATGATAGTTTTCATGATTTGTTAGAACATCATGACCAGAAAATCATCATCTGATTTAGTTTAAAAAGTATGAAAACTTTCTAATTCTTGACTTCAAAATCTTCTTTTAAAACATTGATTAGGGAAATGGAAAACTTCCAACAAACAACAATTTATGCCTTCAGTTCTTTTAGATTCGATGATGTAAATTCAATGCTGATGGATCCAATACAAAAAATTTAGTTTTCCACAAATAAGAAAACTTTTTAAAATAATTTTTCACAAAGGTTCTTCAATCTATCCCGTGGATTTTTTTACAACCCTTGTTAACAACTTTTCTAACTCTCATAATTTTTCCACAACTCAAATTTTGTAAACAAATCAAGTTTTTTTAAAATTTTATGAAAACATATCCTTTCTCAAAAGAGAGTGTCCTGACACCAAACTACAAGATAAAGTAATTTTTTATGGAATTACATCCCTTGGTGGAAAGAAAATGTTGTGGACATGTAAAGATAAAATGTCCTCACTGTTATCTTATCCTCTCTCACTTTTTTTTATATCCCCTATTTTAAGATAACCATAGCTTTAGATTCATAAAAAAGATAAGTAAAAACTTCTTATAAAGTAAATAAGTTTTTCTCTCCCCCATTGTCAACATAATCCAAAGAACGATATGGGTTCTTCCTTATGAAGTTTATAAAGTCATGGTATGAGGTTGAACATGAAGTTTCAGCCTCAATTCCACAAACCTTTCTTTCAACATTGCTTTTATAAAGATATCAGTAATATTATACTTTGTTAAAATGTTTTCCAGAAAAACATCTCATGCCACAACATTCACTTTTATAAAGTGAAACGTAATATCAATGTGTTTTGATCTTGAATGTTGGATGTGATTTTTAGAAAGATACATTGCACTTTGGTTATCACAAAGTATCTTTAATGGTTTATAAAATTTTACTTCCAAAACTTCTAGTTGAACTTTTGTTCACATCATTTGAGTACAAGCCTGAGTAGCAGCAACATATTCGGATTCAGTTGTGCTCAAAGTTACTGAACCTTGTTTCTTACTATGCCAACACACACAACATTCACCCAAGAAAAATGTTATGCCTGAGGTTGATTTTTTATCATTACAATATACAACCCAATTGACATTAGTAAAAAAATTAAACTTCATATCACTATTTATTTTTTATAACATCCCATGTGTAGTTTTTTCTTTGACATATCTCAAAACTCTTTTTTTCCAACGTATGTGATTCTTTTGGATTTCTTTGATAACTAACACACAAATTCACAGTATAAACAATATCAGGTCTTGAGGATGTAAGGTAAAGTATAAATCCTATCAAATTAAAAAAAACTTTTTGATCCACACTTTTTCTAAATTCATCTTTACTCAACTTTGTGCTCACTGAAATTGGATTAGAAACATCTTTGGATTCTTCCATCCCAAACTTCTTTAACTATTCCCTTGTAAAATTTTCTTGAGGTAAGAAAATTTATTTTCCTTTTTTTTTTGAACTTGTAATATAATGAAGAAATTTAATTCTCTCAACAATTAAATTTCAAAATTCTTCTTCATTTCTTTAGAAAATATTTTATAAACATATTCTCTATTCCCATAAAAAAAATTATATCATCCATAAAAACAATTGAAATTAGATTTTTGGAGTCAACATCTTTCACATATAAGTTGCTATCAATTTTTCCTTTAGAAAAGATAAAAATTCTCATAAAAATTTCAAGTTTAGAATACCGTTTATGTGGAGTTTGTTTCATCCCATACAAAGATTTATTCAATTTACAAACTTTTTTTTATACTCATCAAGTAGAAACCCACAAGTCTGTTCAATGTAAACTTCTTCCTCAATCTCACCATTTAAGAAAGTTGAATTTACATCAATCTGATAAACTTTTTAATTAGGATGTGCATCCACTGAAATAAACATTATAACAGTTTATAATCTTGAAACTAGGGGAAAAGGTTTCTTCAAAATCTACACCTTCCACCTATGCATAGCCTTTACAAATAAGCCTATATTTGTTTTTGAAACTTCTCCATGTTCATTCATTTTGTTTCTGTAAACCCACTTAATTTTAATAAAATTTTTATTTATTGTTCTTGGAACAAGTTCCCATGTTTCATTTTTCTCAATTTTATCCAACACTTCATTGATAGAATCCACCCATTTTTTTGTTTAATAGCTTCTGAAACTAATTCTGGTTCAAATTTTGAGATAAGTGAAGTCTAATTTTATAATCTCAAATTTATTCTTATCTTAACTAGAGCCTTCTTATTTCCAATAATGTTTTTGAACTCAATGTTTTTTTATAATGTTGGAAATTTCAAAGTTTCTCTCCCAACTTCACTTTTCTCATCACATGATTCATCTAAATCTTGATAAGGATGTTTTGACTTACTTTTACTATTGTTGGAAATTTATATTTTATCTTCCTCAGCATTTTTAATAAATTTTGTTACAGAATTTTTTTTTTTAATTACATTCACATCATATGAGTCTTCCAACTTTTTTTAACGTTCTTTCAACATTTATAACTTCTTACATTTGGTTAATAACCCATAAAAGTCCCTTCCTTATCTTTCTCATCAAATTTTACTTGATTCAGATTTTTGATTTTAAGTAAACATGGACTTCTAAAAACCTTGATGTATTCCAATGAAGGTTTTTTATACAAATTTCATAAGGAGTCATGTTGGATTCTAGTCTCAAAAAACATCTATTCTGAACATGTACAACAGTACTAACAGATTATTTTTAGTAACACTTTGAAAGTTTTTATTCATCTAACATACTTCTTCTCATTTCTAACAAGACTCTATTATTTCTTTATACTACTCCATTTTTTGTGGAGAATATAGAGAAATATAATGATGTTCAATACCATGTTTTCTCAAATAAACTTCAAAATAATTACTGGTGAATTTAGTACCATCGTCTATTCTCAACTTATTTATATAAACCCCCATTTCTTTCTCAAATTATTTTTTAAAAAACTTGAACATTTCCATAACCTCTAACTTGTGTTTCATAAACATTATGTTTTTAATACGAGTGAAATCATCAATAAAAGTGATAAATTATAAATCATATTTTGTTGATTGATGTATCATAGGCCCATGTAAATTAGAATAAATAAGTTCAATAGGTCTAGTAGGCTGAATCTCTACTCTCTTATGAATTTTATTAGTTATTTTTTTCTTCTAAAAAGTAATAAAAACATCTTCTTCTCTTCATTTAAACTCTGAAAAGTTTCTAACAACATAAAATTTAGAAATTTGTTTCATTATTTTCTGCCCAAGGTAGATAAGTCTTCGGTTCCACAACTTATTTTCATCTTCAGCATTCAAGTAACAAGAGTTATGAAACTATTTTATTTGGAAAATATTACCATAGTTATTTCTCCTTTTGTGATAAATTTTCCATATTTTAAACTTTTTATGATAAAAGAATATTTTCTGAAAAAAAATTCCATCACCACAAAGTTTACTTACATTAAATAAGTTATGTTTTATCCCATAAAAAATAAAACTTCCATAGATTTCAACTTTCCCGCTTCAGTCTCTATCATTCTGATTCCTCTAATTTTTAAGAAAATATCATTACCAAAGATAATTGCTCCTCCATAATGTCTTTAAACATGTTTCAATATTTTTATATCACCTGTCATATGTGATGAACAACCACTGTCAAGTATCCATGGTTTGTTCCTTTTACTTGCTTTCAAATCTATCTCAACAACAAGATCTATTTCCTCAAATATCTTCTTTTCATATTCCATTTCTTTTCTATTGTAAGAAACTTGTTCAAGGATGAGTGTCATGAATTTTTTGGCATGATAACCAGCCTCATCACATCTTCCATAGACTTCTTCGAGACATTCAAAATGATTTTTTGTTGGAAGGTTTATCACATCTTGAGAATTTTCTTTTCAAACATTCTATGGATTAAAAAAGTTATTAATTCTTATTTCATCAAAATGTATTATTGGAAGATATAGGTTATACCAAAAATTATAAGATCTATTCCCATAGAATCCATAGCACCAACAATAACCATAAAATCTTGATTTTCAATTGAAATAATATCTTTATCTATAGAATATTTATTGAGTTTGATATCTTATTTTTGCTCTATCATACTCAGGATATGGACCAACTTTCTTCCTGAGTGAGTTCTCAACTTTTGTAGATTTCATAGATTTCTCACATCCTTTCTCTACCCATGCTTTCTAAACACTTTTCTTCACACCTAAAATGTTAGAAAAATCATATCACTACTGGAAAATTTGCCTTTACCAATGGTTTCAAACCATTGGTATAAACTATATCAATGGTTGTCCAAACCGTTGGCTATGGATCCATGGATAGAGACAAATCCCAATAGTTCTATGTATACCATTGGTATATGGATGTGAAATGGATTATATACCAATAGTTTCTTGTAACCGTTGGTATAAATGTTTTCTAATGGTTTAAAACTATTGGAAATATCAAAAATCATGTCTATACCAACGGTTTCCAAACCGTTGGTATAGACTTTTACCAACGGTTCCTTACAAATTGTTGGGAAAAGTTAAGTAAAAGGATTTATACAAATGGTTTGTAAACCATTGGTATATACTTTTACAAACATTTTCATATAAACTATTGGTATATGTTTTGTTTTCACACATATGCCAATGGTTTACAACCATTATCATAGGTTTTATGCTGCAGCAGCAAGGCTGCCTCCCCCATGTGCACCTGCAGTACTTCCACCAGCAGGCCTGCCTCCCCCCTGTGCAGAATTCAAACAGAATTCTGAAAAACTGCAGAATACATACAAAATTCTGAATACCTCTAATTCTTTATTTAATTACCCAGTAAAAACATACAGAATTAACACATAATTCATAATGTAATTACAGCAAGTATACAAATACAAAAAATAAACCCATACAAAATTAACACATAATTCATAAGTTAATTAAATACCTAAATAATTCAATTCAAAATTCAGAAGGCAATTACCCTATGCAATACAGAATTCTAAATTGGATACATACAATATTGAATTCTCTATAACACAAACAGAATTGAATTCAGAATTCAGAATGTAATAACTCCAATATAAGAAAATCGTGTTTCAGGTTTTGAATAAGGAATTATTGTTCATAGGCATGGGTGAATTCAGATGATATTTTAATTTTTGGATAATGTGGTGTGCCATGTTATAGTTAGGGGTAATGTTACATGGGGGTGGGGGTTGTCCAGGGGGTTGGGTGTTGTCCAAGGGGGTGTGGGGTGTCTAGGGGGTAGGGGTGTCCAGGGGGTGGGGGCTGTCTAGGGGGTGGGGGGTTTTCTTGGGGGTGGGGTGTCTAGGGGTGTGGGTTATCCAGGGGTTTGGGGGTTGTCCAAGGGGGTAGGGGGTGTCCATGGGGGTGGGGTATCCGGGGGGATGGGGGTGTCCCGGGGTGGGGTTGTATAGGGGGTGGGGTGGTGTCGAGGGGGTGGGGGTTGTTTAGGGGGTTGGGGGGCTTTCCAAGGGGGGTGGAGGTGTCTAGGGGGTGGGGGTGTCTAGGGGGGTTGGGGGCAGCCCAGGTGTGGGGCTTGTCCACGGGGTGGGGGTGTCCAGGGGGTGTCCAGGTGGTGGGGTGGTGTCCAGGGGGTGGGGGCTGTCCAGGGGGTTGGGGCTATCCAGGGAGGTAGGGGGTGTCCAGGGGGGTTGTCCAGGGGGTGGGGGTTATCCATGGAGTGGGGTGGTGTCCATGGGGTGGGGGTGTATAGGGGGTGGGGGTGTCCAGAGGGGGACTGTTCAAGGGGTTGGTGGTGTTGTCCAAGGGGGTGGGGTGTCCAAGGGGTGGGGGTGTCCAGGTGGTGGGGTGGTGTCTAGGGGGTGGGGAATATCCAAGGGGATGGGGGGCTGTCCACAGGGGTAGGGGTGTCCAGGGGGTAGGGTGGTGTCCAAGGGGTGGGGGGCTATCCAGAGGGTTGGGGATGTCCAAGGGGATAGGGGGTGTCAAAGGGGGTAGGGGTGTCCAGGGGTGGGGGTTGTCCAAGGGGTGGGGGTTGTCCATGGGGGTGGGGTGTCCAGGGGGTGGGGGGATGTCCAGGGTGTTGGGGGATGTCCATGAGGGTAGGGGGTGTCCGGGGGGTGGGGGTGTCTGGGGGGATCAGGGGGTGTCAAGCAGGTGGGGGTTGTCCAAGGGGTGGGGTGGTGTCCAGTGGGGTGGGGGCTGTCCAGGGGGTTGGGGTGTCTAAGGGGGTGGGGGTGTCCAGGTGGTGGAGTGGTGTCTATAGGGGGTGGGGGTTGTCCATGGGATTGGGGGTTGCCTAAGGAGGTAGGGGTGTCTAGGGGGTGGGGTGGTGTCTGGGGGGTGGGGGTTGTCCAGGGGGTTGGGGGGGCTTTCCAGGGGTGTAGGGGTGTCTAGTGGATGGGGTGTCTAGGGGGGTTGTCCAGGGGGAGGGGGTTGTCCAGGGGATGGGGGTCCATGGGGTCAGGGGTGTCCAGGGGCGGGGGTTTCTAGGTGGTGAGGTGGTGGCCAGGGGGTGGGGGCTGTCCATGGGGTAGGGGTGTCCAGGGGGTTGGGGATGTCTAGGGGTTTGGGGGATATCCAAGGGGGTAGGTTTGTCAAGGGGGTGGGGGTGTTCAGATGTGGGGGTTGTCCAAGGTGGTGGGGGTGTCCAGGGGGTTGGGAGCTGTCCAGGGGGTTGGGGGCTATCGAGGGGGGTTGGGGGTGTCCAGGGGGTGGGGTGTTTAGGGGTTGGGGGGGCTGTCCAGGGGGTGGGGGATGTCCAGGAGGGGTGGGGTTGTCTAGGGGGTTGGGGCTGTCTAGGGGGTGGGGGCTTTCCAAGGGGGTAGGGGTGTCCAGGGGGTAGGGGTTGTCCTGGGGGTGCGGGTGTCCAAGGGGGTGGGGGTGTCTAGGGGGTGGGGCTGTCCATAGGGGTGGGGTGTCCATGGGGGTGGGGGTTTTCAGGGGGTGGGGTGGTGTCCCAGGGGGTGGGGGTGTCCAGGGGGGGCTTTCAGGGGGGTGTTCAGGGGGTGGGGGATATCCAAGGGGGTAGGGTGTCCAGGGGGTTAGGGGCTCTCCAGGGGGTTGGGGGGATGTCCACAGTGATAGGGGTTGTCCAGGGGGTGGGGTTGTCCAGGGGTGGGGGTTGTACAGGGTGGGGGTGTTTAGGGTGTGGGGGTTGTCCTGGGGGTGGGGGCTATCCATGGGGGTGAGGGTGTCTAGTGGGTGGGGGTGTTCAGGGTGGGGGTGTTCGGGGGGTGGGGTGGTGTCCAAGGGTGGTTTTCTAGGATGTTGGGGGGATATCCAAGGGGGTTAGGAGCTGTCTATGAGGGTGGGGGTGTCTAGGTGGGTGGGGGTGTCTGGGGGGTGGGGGATTATCTAGGGGTGGGGTGGTTTTCCATGGGTGTAGGGGGGATTTCTAGGGGTGGGGTGTCTAGGGGGTGGGGGCTGTCCATTGGGTGTGGGGGTTGTCCAAGGGTGTGGTTCCCAGTGTATGCTCCGCAGGGACAGACTCTGGTGGAGCAAGATTCGAAGAAGATGGAATATAGAAGCTCAAAGAGAAGGAATTAGAAGTAAAATAATATTGCACAGATGACTGGACGAATGTTGGATGGGGAGTGGGAATCATCGTCAGATATGGTAAAGACTGGTGAGGAGACTCAAATGTAATGGGTGGTGAAAACATGGGAGGCCTAAATATCTTGTGTGTCCCTAATGAAACATCAGGATTAGAATGTGGGATAGATGGTATGTTAGTGGGAGGGGCAGGGTCTAATCGGGTACTCCGACCAAATTGACTATCTCCCATACCCCCCCCCCACCTCGTATGAACACCCTAAGTACCGGGACCACTAATAGGATGCTCATCAAATAATTATCACCTAAGAGGTGGATCCTTCAAAAATGTTTAAAACAAAATTAATCACATGAAATTATATATTATTTAAATATATATATCTATTTGAAATAAAATACTCACTACAGGAACTAATGGTGGAACGCTCATCTCATCCATGTGAAGATTATTTTCTATCATATTTTTTCATAGCCTCTCTTCAATTGGTTGCATTTTCTATATTTGAAAACAAATATGGAAGTAATTAGAAAAGGATAACTAATGTGTAACCCAAAAAACAAAATAAATGAGAGGGAATAGGGGGATTAATGGATAATTTAACTATCTATTGTTTTAAGTGAGCTTGAATATATATATATAATGAATTAAATAAATGTTAAAATATTTAATAAATAAATTTAATTTTTAGTAGTATGGTTATTTACTAAGAAGACAAACCATCATGTTCATAAGGGGTAAATCACTTGTTAAAATTAAGGAAAATTTTAATTTCTTTATCCCAGGTAGATGATGCAGGTTTCTATACATGTTTTTAAAAAGAAGACAAACCATCATGTTCATTATTTGGTGAAATTTTAAAGGGAGGTCTTAGAGTTATACTAATTTTATACATGGTCAATAAAGCATTGAAATGTTCACCATGTTAGAAATGTTGGTTTCATTGGTTTGAATACAGTTAAATTCAAAATTATAAAATGCAATTCAAATAAAATTGCAACCAATAAACATTGAAAATTCA
The DNA here is from genome assembly GCA_963277665.1 of Viscum album. Taxonomy (NCBI): domain Eukaryota; kingdom Viridiplantae; phylum Streptophyta; class Magnoliopsida; order Santalales; family Viscaceae; genus Viscum; species Viscum album. The sequence goes on from OY728150.1 coordinate 689,660,942, forward strand.
CATAATGGTCATGTCGGATATAATATATTTGTAATCAATATTAAATCAATTTTAATAGTACCAACCTTAACAACCTAAGTTGATCTAAACCAAAAGAATTGAGAACATGGATGGATGATTTTATATATTTCCCACCATAACTTCAGGTTCACAGTAAACTCTGAAAATTGAGATATTGGAGTCATCAAAAGTAATAAATGGATCGTTTCCAATGTAAGTAGGGATGGTATCAATTTCATCATCACTGTCATCAAAAATATGTCTTGGAATTACTTCAATAATGACACTAAATTCAGGTCGAAGATGGTCTTTGACATAAAAAACTTATTTCACCATTGATGCTAATACATATGGTTCATCGGTAGAAAGAGTGTGAGTCATATAAATTACTTGAAATACACAATCATCAATAAATGTTCCATTAATCGTCATCGAATCAAACCACTGGTATTTCATCATCGTGACTCGTCCATTAGAATAATAATCCAATATTAATATTTTTTTCAACGACTCCATAATAACCTATAATTTCAAATCACGGTCTATTATCTGATGCACCGGCATAATAGTCTATTGTGGTAGTAACCATAACACCATCATGTTTTGTTCTCATGTTCTTTGATCATTCATTGATAATAAATCTATACCCATTGATAACAATTGATTTACAGTCACGAACCATGGTATTAGGTCCAAAATTCAATGCTCTTATTTCCTCAGAGACAGAGTTAGCAGGAAAACTCAATACCTAAAATATAAATGAATATTAAAGTTAATTAAATATTGATTTAATTATTTTAAACATTTATATTTTTACCTACAATTTTAAACAAGAAGAAAACTCTTTCTTATGCAAAGACTCTCTCCTTCTCAAAGATAAAGAACGATGCTTTCTATTTATCATTACTTTATGGTTCCTATAGATAAAAATAGGAATAGTTTAACAGATATATATTTAATATATACATATATTCAATTTAATTACATGATGTAGTCATCGAACAAATCATAGTTGAAAAAAACTGTGTGATGTTCCATCTCCCGCTCTTCTAGGATTAATGTCGTCAATGTATATGATCCAGGAATTCCTCCTGTTTGCGGAAGTGGTGGAAAAATGAGTTCAATTTGCTCATACTATTCTTCTTCATTTCTCATTAGTTTGTTCATTCTTTTAGTAAGATCCAAAAAATACATGGTGTAGAAATCCATACATTCTTGTGCCAAGTAATCGTTCACGATAGAACCTTCAGGATGATTCTTGTTTTAGACATAAGACCTTAATGTGTACATATTTCTTTCAGTTGGATACATCCAATGAAAATAAATAGGTCCTCTGAGAAGTATTTCAGTTGGAATATGGATAGTCATATATAGCATGCATGTTAAAAATGATGGAGGAAATATTTTCTCTAACTCAAACAAAATTAATGGGGAATCTACCAAAATTTTTTGCAAGAAAGACTTGGAAAACTTCTTATCACAGAGATCTCTAAAAAAATGGCACAACTAAATAACATCCACTCTTAAATTATTGGAAAAATGATTATGGATTTCTATTGGAATCAACTCATGCATAATGATGTGATAATCATGAGTCTTCAAATATTTTAGCTCTAACTCTCTTCTATTGACCCGTTTAGATATGTTTCTTGAATAGCCATCAAAAACATTAATAGTCTCTAATAATTACAGAAATTGCTTTTTTTGTAGGTGTCATCACATAATAATCACAAGAAACTTTCCATTTATTTTCACTGATACGCACAGGATGAAATTCTGGTCTGATGCCCCAATTCAGCAAGTCACACCGAGACCGTAAATCATCTTTTAACTTTCCCTTAACATTTAGAAGAATCGAAAGAAACATTTCACATATATTTTTTTCAATGTGAATTATGTCTAAGCAATGACGTAACAAATTGGTTAACTAATAAGGAAAATCAAAGAAGATACTTCTCGTCATCAAATTATAACAGGTTTCAGTGGAAACATTCTTTCTCTTTCCAGATTTCATTTAAACCTCACCGAATGAAAAACTAAAATCTTTCAATTCATTAATCACATCAATTCCAGACATACGCTGAGGTGGATCATCAGTCTCCATGGTATTGTCAAATATTCGATGATTATTTCTATATATATGGTCTATTTGAAAGAATTGTCAATTTCCCATAAAACTAAAACTACAGTGATGCTTCAGTCTTATGGATCGTGTATTCTTCATACAAATAGGACATGATAGTTTTCCCTTCATGCTCTATCTAGAAATCATTGAATAAGCAGGAAAATCATTAATCATCCACATAAGCGCAGTACGCATCTAAAATGTGTCTTTTGAACATGCATCTTATGTGCTCACACCCACATCCCAAATAAGTTTCAACTCTTTTATTAAAGGTTTCATGTATACATCTATATCATTGTCAGGATCAGAAGGGATATATATGATTATAATCATTAAAGTGAAAAGTTTTTTCATAAATAACCATGGGAGAAGGTTATAAATGTGTATAAAAATTAGTCATGTGTTGTGCGAAGTAAGCATCTGCCCAAATGGATTAAAACTGTCACATGAAAGAACCGACCTCAAATTACACACATCATCAGCAAAGTCAAGATATCGAGCATCAAATCTCTACCATGAAAATCCATCTGCAGGGTGAACCAACTCAACATTAGTATTCTTTCTCTCGGTATCATGCCATCGCATTTTTATTGATATTTAATCAGACATAAAAATATTCTGGAGTTTGGGGATCAATGGAATGTTCCACATTACTTTATGTGGCACAGAGGATGGAATTCCATCAGCTTTTGGCTTCTAGAGGGATGTGCCACATTTTATACAATCATTTCGTTCAACCGTTTCCTCCTAGAATAAACTTTAATCTTTCGGGAAAGCGTGAATTTTGTTTCTTGAAAATCCAAGTTCCTCAACAAACTTCTATTACATATAGTGGTTTGAGGAAATATCTACATCATCTGGAAGTAAATCCTTCATGAAGGTAAGAAAGTAATCAATGGAAGTATTAGAAATCTCATAAATATTTTTCCCATGAAACAATCAAATTAAAAATTCTATATTTTTCATTTTACTGCATTGTCGATATACTGGAGTCGTAGTAGTATCATTCAATTTTTTCACCCTGACAACATCACCATTTTCATTAGACGCATCAGGTATGCACATATCAAATTATTCTTGGGTCGGAATCCTTTATTTTTCATGATGAGTGATAAAAGGAAACTGGTCATATAACAAATTCTCCAATCCATTCCTCTCATATGGATCATCAGTAATTTGAGATTTCATTTTCTCTCTATTGTGATACCACACATAATAGTTTTATTTCATACCATATTTGGTTATGTGTTAACTGACTTCTTTACGGCTCAACCAATATCTTCTAACATAATTGTTTCATTGGAAGTGTATGTGACCACTATCTGAAGCATTATGAAATGAAAATTCTAAAAATATCTCCAAATTGTTTTGAAAATTGCTTGAGATCCTATTGGTTTCATATATCTAACTTCTATCCATTATATAAAAAAAGTTGTTATAAGCCATTTCTTCAAAAGTAATTCAATAAGATTGAAGTTTCATAAAAAATATATTTCAGTAAACAAGAATTGTTCAATTTATATGAAACCATAACTGACACACTACTCTATATGAGAATAATAATATAAAAGACAACAAAATACTATATTTATAACAAAATATCTTTGAAGAAATATACATGAGTGTAAAATATCACGTACACTTGTGGAGGATAATTATTCAGGAGTTGAGTAAATTTTAGATCGAAGAAATTTTATATTTTAGTAGATTATTTGAGTGATCACATACACTTCCCAAGGGGGTGGGAGTGTCTAGGGGTTGGGGGTTGTCCCGGGGGGGCTATGGGGTTGTCCAAGGGGTGGGGGGTGTCAAGGGGGTGGGGTGTCCAGGGGGTGGGATGGTGTCCAGGGGGTGGGATGGTGTCCAGGGGGGATATCGAGGGGGGTGGTGTGTCCAGGGGGTGGGGGGCTGTCCAGGGGGTGGGGTTGTCCACGGAGGGTGGGGGTGTCCAGGGGGTGGGGGCTGTCCAGGGGGGGTGTCCTTGGGGATGGGGGTGTCCAGGGGGTGGGGGTGTCCAAGGGGTGGGGGTGTCCGGGGGGTGGGGTGGGGGTGGGGTGGGGTGGGGTGGGGTGGGGGTGTCGAGGGGGGTGGGGGTGTCCACCCTTAAACTAGGGTTGTAGGATCCAATCTCTATCCAATTTTAGCATGACTTCAAGCCTATTATAGATTACCCAGATGACTATTTGTATAAACCATGAATATTATACATATAAATCACAACATGCCTAATTGTAAACACACCTCCAAATATCATACGTGGATCAGATTTTATCTTATACTCTAAATATCATACATGAATTCTAAGAAAACACCTAATTTTAAACACACCTCCCAATTTTGATCTAGGTATGTGGCTTATTGATTCCTTGAGAAGCTAGTTGAGAGCTAATTATAGGTTATGATACAAGTTGTAAATATAGTATTTTCTATGTTTACGAAATTTTTTGTGTGTGTAAAATATGATCCTATGTATGTTTTTTGGGAATATGATCCAAGTTTTTATGGGACACTACTCATTGGAGTATGAGAATTTTTATATCAGAGTGGACATCCCACCCCCTGGATAGAACCCCCCTCCCCCCCCCCCACCCCTATAGCCCCTACCCCCTGTAGCCCCCCTGGACAGCCCCCCCCCCCCCCCCCACCTGGATAGCCCCCCCACCCCCACCTAGACAGCCCACCCCCACCCCCCTTGATAGCCCACCCCTCTCCCTAAACATCCCACACCCCCTACCCCACACCCCTACAGCCCCCTACCCCCTATAGCCCCCTAGACAGCCCCCCCCCCCCCCACCTAGACCCCCCAAGCCCACCTGGACAGCCCCCCCCCCCCCCCCCACCCCCACCTAGACAGCCCACCCCCACCCCCACCTAGACAGCCCACACCCTCCCTAGACAACCTACACCCCCTCCCCCACCTGGACAACCCACCCCCTAGATATCTCACACCCCCTTCCCCACCTAGACAGCCCACCCCCACGCCCTTGGACATCCCACCCCCTAGACAGCCCACACCCCCCCCCCCCACCTGGACAGCCCACCCTGACCCCCCCCCCCCACCTTGATAGCCTGCACCCCTCCTTGGACAGTCTACAGCCCCCCCCCCTCCCCCACACCCTTAAAAACCCCTACCCCCTATATCCCCCCTACCCCCTGGACAACCCACCCCCCCCCACCTGAACACCCCCCACCCACCTGGACAACCCCTCTTACCCCCTACATCCCCTCTTAGGGTAATTTTATTTAAAACCATTTTATTAATTAAGAAATAAAAACCATCATGCATTAGCCATTTCATTCAAAACAACACATTAAATTTATCAAAACATGATAAATTAAATTTATAAGGCTCTATGAGTCATTTAGGAAATGTCATTGGATAAAGGGGAAATCACCTACATGGTTAATTCCAATTTAAAAACAGGGACAAGCACTTAGAAGGTGGGGTGGTGCCTAGGAGGTGCGGTGGTGTCCATGAGGGACTGTCTAAGGGGGTGGGGGCTGTCCAATGGGGTGGAGGTTGTCCAGGGGGTGGGGGTGTCTAGGGGGGTGGGGTTTCCAAGGGGTGGGGGTGTCCAGGTGGTGGGGGTGTCCAGGGGGTGGGGGTTGTCCAAGGGGTGGGGGTGTCTAGGGGGTTGAGGGGCTGTCAAGGGGGGTGGGGTGTCCATGGGGGTGGGGATGTCCAGGGGTGGAGGGCTTTCCAAGGGGGTGGGGGTGTCCAATGGGTGGGGGCTATCCAATGGCGGGTCCAGGGGGTGGGGGTGTCCAAGGGGTGGGGGTGGGGGTGTTCAGGGGTGGTAATACCCATATAATACCTTAAAAACTACCTATACCCAATCCAACCAAAATCAAAATTCCAATCCATCACCCAACCAATAGACAATTCATCCTCAATATCACCACCCTTCCCATTATTCCTTGAACAAAAACTATAAATACAAAATCCAAATCCAAATTTAAACTAAACTAAAGTCCGTAGAAACTACCATATCACCCCACTAAAAAATTGGAAAACCACCTACACCACTACCCCAACCATCCCCAATCACTTCACATAGACCACCCTTATATCCATTACCCACCTTGAGACCATATGACTAAACAAACCATATACCATCTTTGAAGCGTGGAACAAATAATAGAAAACAAATCAAAGTGTGTAGAACAAAAAATAGAAAACAAATCAAAGTGTTTGGTATACCATGCTACAGACCGCACGGAACTCTGATATAGAACAAATCAAAACAGAAAACATAAAAAAATAGATGCATAACATTAAAACTAATGTAGAACTTACTAATTTGAAATAAAAAAATTATTGATTGAAGATGGATATATCGAGTGGAAGGAGTTTCGTAGCCTAGGGTAAAGAGAGACCTTCAGGAGCTTCAGATTAGGGCGCCTACAATCGGGCAGACTTGGAGCTGGGCTGCTGTGTATTTGGGGGAAATCTTTCCCAACATTTTTTAAAAACCATTGGGAAATATACTATTTACCAATGGTTTTAAAAAACCTTTGGTATATATAAATATTTCCAAATGGTTTAATCAAACCATTGGAAAATATTGATTATAAAAACACAATTCCAATAGTTTGAATAAACCATTGGGAAATGTTTCTGTTTTATAGTATACCAACGGTTTCTTCAAACTATTGGTATAAAATGGTTGGGAAAACCTCTATTTCTATTAGTGAATGAAATATTATTTTTGGTGCGTGAGGATTGCATCTGATTCTTTATTTTATTCTTCTCGGTAACTTTAAAAGTCCCGGCTTTTACTTCCAAGGATTTATTGAAGTTTTAATTCATCTTTCTCAAGTTATTCTCAGATTTAATAATTTTTTATTGAAACATTTTATCTTATTCCTCCTTAACTGCCAGCTTCTTATTGAGATCTTCAACCATATTTCCATGTTCAACTATTATAAGTTTGTAACTTAAGATATTCTTAATGTAATCATCCTCCTGGTTGATGACATATTTTCATCCTTTAGTAACTTCTTCACAATATTTATCTATCATTCTGATTTCTTTCTTGATAGATTTTTTTTTCTCAAGACATGAAATAAGTTCTGTTCTGAGATGATACTCTCTATAATATTCTTTACCATTTTCTTCACTATTTGAGGAATCATTTTTTTCTCAACTTTTTCAATGGAGGTTATGAATTTTTCTGAACATTCATCTTTAGAAGAATTATTTTAAGTTGAGTCTGATTCAAAATTCTTAGTCATCATACTTATTTTGTTTCCAGTAAACTTTTTCTTGTATTTATTTCCCGACTTTTCTTCTTTATCATTTTTGTTCCACTCCATACATTGAGGTTTTTCATCATAATTATCTCAATATTCTTTAATTTTATTTTTGGGGAAATTCATAGTAAAATTTATAATTACAACACACTCAAAACATTTGTGAGTAAGTTTACCTCCATATTTTCTTCTTCCTATCTGATAGTTTTTAAAGATAATATACATTATCTTATCATTTAAATCATCATCCTCCTTATCTTCGGACTCACAAGGACTAGCTTCTTTAACATCTTGGATTTTCATCTTTCTCGTAGTTTCAAAATCCATTTCATCTTTATATTCTTTTTAAACATTATAGCTTTCATAATTTCATAAGAAATAAGGAAGTTATGCAATTAATCAAGAGATAAATCATCATTATCTTATAAATAGGAAACTTTAGAATCAAACCTATCTAGGAAGTTTCGCATAAGTTTCTTCACAATTGTAGAATATTCTAGGAAATCTATAAATCTTGTGATGTTTCAATGAATTTCATTTACTCTGGTGAAGTATTTATCAATAGTTTCTTTATATCTCATTTTTATTTCTCCATACTTACTATTCTAGATTTTTATATTTTATTTATTCACTTTATTATTTCCTTAGAAAATACTTTCTAGCTTGTCCCACATACTTTTTGAATTATTGAGACCTATAAACTTCTGATAAATATTCTCTGATAAGGACATAAGGATCACATTTCTAGTTTTCCATAAACTTCTATATTTCTATTATCAGCAAATTTCATAGGAACATCTTTTTCAATAGGTGGAAAACCAATAATAGCAACATCAACAACTTCCAGGTCAATAGATATGAGATAAGGAATCATCCTATTTTTTCATCCATAATAATGTTTGCCATCAAATGTAGGAATTCCTCTAATATTTAAAGAATTAATATTTTCCATGATAAGGATTCAATAAGGGAACCTTCCCTCTGATACCAATTGAAGATCCAAAGGATAGAATAATAACTGAGAGGGGGGGGGTTGAATTGGTTGTTCACTTTTTATGAGTTTCAAAAATTTAAGAAACATAACCCCTACAGCCTATTAAGATTTATTTCCTTATCAACTTTTAGTAAATACTCATTCAAGAAAAAGTAGGAAAGTAAGTAAATCATAAAATATTTACAAGGTTCGGTCTCAGTGTGAGAACCTATATCCTTTCTATAGCCACTCCCATGGGTCTATGGAAATTAACTGTTATGAATAGGCGAATAAAACTTGTGCTAAATCCCATTAGACACCTTTAATATCCCAATAGGAAAGATTATACTGACTCCCATCAGTTTACAATGTTTTCATATAAAATAATTGAGCCAAAAAAAGGAATAAATATTTTGTTGAAATTAATCCACAATTTCTCAGTTCGAATCCTCAATCCGTTTTGTCTAGATCCAATTTTATCAATATGATGATGTTAATACAATTCCCCCTTACTCAATCTACACTTCTAAAACTCTACTCAGAAACTCAATATGATGGACTCAATATGATGAACCCATATGATTTATATGAGATGTATGAAAAAATTCACATTTAAACTTAAAATTTGACTTCTTCAAACCTAATATGATTTATATGAGATGTATGAAAAATTTAATTTCAAGTTTTACCTCTTCTAATATTCATAAAAACTTATGGAATCTTCTTTTTGAGTCTTCTTTGTAATCAACTCATTACGATCTGCTTTTCTTTCTCAGTTTATTATGATTTGTTTCATTCTCAACTCATTATGATCTGTTTGATTATCAAATCATTACAAATATGTTTCCTTCTCATATCATTATGATTTTTTTCCTTCTTAGATCATTATGATTTCTGTTACTTTCTCATATCATTATGATTTCTGTTTCTTTCTCAGCTCATTACAATTTCTGTTTCTTTCTCAGCTCATTACGATTTCTATTTCTTTATCATCTCATCACGATTTACATTTCTTTCTCAACTCATTACAATTTCCATTTATTATTCAACTAATTCTGATGGAATCCTCATAATAATGAAATTCTCATTACGATGGAATTCCCATTACACTGTATTTCTCCACTCTTCAAATTTGAAATTCTTCAAACCTCACCATTCTTCATCTTTCTTAAATATTTACCTCCGATGGATATTTCATAATGGTGGAATCCTCATTATGATGGATTCATCATTATAATCAAGTGTATTTGATGATAACTCCACTTAGAAACATTTATAAGATTCAAAATTCCTCATCTATTACTCATTAGAAAACTTTGTCTTGATTTCTGGAACCGATACAACCATTATGATTCCTCCATTTCATCAAAATATTTTATCATGATAGTTTTCATGATTTGTTAGGTTTTCATGAACAGAAAAGAATCATCTGATTTAGTTTATAAATTATGAAAATTTTCTAATTCTTGTCTTTAAAATCTTCATTCAAAACTCTGATTAGGGAAAAGGAAAACTTCCAGCAAACAACAATTTCTGCCTCTAATTCTTTTGGATCTGATGATCTGAATCTAATGCAGATGGATCTAATACTCTGAGTCTGGTGCTTCCTAGTCCAATCCTATAAGTCTGGGAAGAATATTTATTAAAAACGAAATGTTTCTCCCCTCTTATTTTTTGATTTTAACTTTCAGAAACTTTCAACTTTCTTACAGAACTCTTTACGATGGACTGATTCTAATTCCTGAATAACAAAAACATTCTTATACAAAAAGATTAGTTGTAGAAAAATTCAAAAACATTGTAAAAAATATTTATCACAAAGGTTATTTAGGTTCTGAATTAATTAATTAATGAATCTAATTTGATTATACAGGACATTAAGTACAAGTACAGAATGCTTTTATATATAATGTAAGGGTTTTCTCATCTCACGTTTAATTATGTGAGATGTATTCCTTACTTAACCCTTATTTCTTGTTTTTTTTGTACATACTAACCTTTGATATATCATATCATTAATTTAATTATATTCTTGGTATTCAATATTTCATTTGATGATCATTAATTTCATGGGGCATACAGTTCGACTGCTTACAAAGCAATAAGGGATTTCTTAACAAGATTTTTATTCATTGGGTTAAACATATATTTCATTGATTATGTCATGATAAGGTTATGTGAAAATGAATTTTTATTATATTATGTTGTATTTACACCTGTTTTATGAGTAATGTTTATGAATATGCCTAATCTATTCATTTTATTAATGATATCATCCTTGTAAAGTAATTTGTCTCAATTTTATATTGTTGAGGTATATTTTTGATGTTATGATCCTATTTTCTTTTATATGGTGTATATAATACCCCTTTTATTTATGATCATCATTTATTGAATATTTCATTAAATATTCATATTTCTTATATCATGTATATGATTATTGTCTAATTAATATACCAATTTTCCATATAGTGTTTTCTTTGAAAATTATTTAATTAACTGGGGAAATAATGTTAAATATGAATCTTTTACTCAATGTGGATATTTTTTGATAAGGCATGCTGATTTATTAATTAAATCAATCATTTAGGTATATGAGGAATTATTTTTACATGAAGACATAGGTGAGGCCCGATTGTAGATAAACCCTCGATGCATCGGTAGTCTCATGATATGAAAAAGTTTTCCAAATTAAATGGGTTTTTACCCATAATGATTAAATCGTCTTGTGTGAAAGGTCTTGAAAGCAGAGGTACCATGATGCATGAGATCATGGAATCCAATTTATTAATCATTGCCTTCATTAATATTTCAATCATTATTATCCATGATATTTTCACTATGATATTATTCTTGGATTCAGATTGTGATCAAGTTATTGATTAAATGACATTTGTTTCCAATCTTTTACATTGTCATAATGATTATGCCTTATCCTATCATGATTGAAAAGTTATTGATTAAATGGCATGTATTTTAGATATATATATACCTTTCCATGTTGATTATGTCTCATTTATTATTGATTCATGAAATCTTCTGTTGTATTTAACCCTTATTCATCATTTGAGCCCACCCTTTTGTTTGTTCTCTTTTTCCCAGGATATGAAGACGAAATATTTGAATGAGTTCAAGGATTCAATTACTTTCCTTTCTTATGTTTTATATTTGATTACTAATGTAATAAGGGTTCCATGTGTGTATCTAGTTTTGTAAGACTACTAAATTGATCGGTCCTTTGGGATTTGAATCTTGTATCTATCTCAATGTAATAAAGTAATACACCGGCTCTGGGCTACTCGGTCGGGATCTTTACACTCTAGGACTCTTTCTCAATGGAAGTAGGCATAAATGTATAATGTCCAAGGTTAATTTCAAGCAACACACCGATGCTCCCATAGATAAAGAAGTTAATGTTGCAACAATATCCTACCTCCTGTGAACGATTACCATGTAATATAATCATTTTATCACAATATCTCAAATCAAGAAGGTTACATGCTGGTGTCATTAACCTATATGGTTGATGTCTCTTTATTTCACTTTCCAAAAACTAACTCACCCACCAAACACCATGGCCATGAATTTATTCAGGTAGTTTCATTACCATCATAGGGCCTGAGATATTAACTTTTTTCAAGAGATATATGGGATAAATCTTTTCTCACATTATCCATTAATGTAATATCACTTGTGACACACCCAGCGTATCCTAATTTTCCATGAGCATATGTCGTCATAGTTTTGGTCAATGCATCAAAGTACGTGAGTCATGATATATATTAATGGTAATTTTAAAGTTTAAGGATCATTACACACGTTCACATATAGGAACAACCAATGACACATGGAAATGTGAATTTCTTATTAACAGGTCTATTCTCATACCTCATATCTTGGAGATTACCAAGAGAGAACACCATGAGAAGGTGTACCAATGCCTTATGAGCCTCCCATCCCTGATAGTTTATATTTTTTTGTCCCGTTAGACAATATCATCTGGCCATAGAGAAAGATTCAAGAATAATATCGTGACGCCTCAGAGTTCTCATCATAGCGGGGAACTGTTATGACCTTTTAGTGTGACATATATTCTAAGGACACTTTCACATAGAAATATCATGCAGAAGAAAAATCATGATGTGATAAGAAAACTTCTTTAATAAGAAAAACATGTAATCAAGTACTAAGAAAGTCGGTTCTATGACACCAATTCTAACACTCTACCCCTATGAGAATACATCGGCCTAGGGATCCATGAACATTTCGTGAGGATGCCCAAAATCTGAAGGGGTGTCAACACCCTCTCAAATGAGATAAATGGGGTTTTGAGAAGATGTGAGTTTAGCATTAAATTAGTAGTGACTCACACGCATCTCACAACCGGACAGAAGAGAACTCATTCTCTTTTATTGATGAATCCCAAGACTCCCACATCCAAACACATCTCATGTATTTCTTTTCATTGGGTATTCATTCATTGAACTCGTTTCAATAAATAAATGCAGAGCTATGAATGAACAAACCTTTGGTTCGAATGCAAATGAAATTGTTTGGGAGAAGCCCCATAGGTTGTTGCATCGAATGCATCTCATCCATAATATGCATCTCATGCATATTTAATATATATACCCACATATTTGATGCATCTCATGCATGTACATTTTAGTACACATCCAACAACCTTAGGCTCCCTACAATCGTGGTTTTTTCCAATCGTGGTTGCAGGGGTGTGATGATAAGTTGATTTTCCACTAGTGTTTGTTCACTCTCTCAAACCATCAAAGACCACACATCAAAGGCATAGTTTCCACAACACCAATCGCATTCAAAGTACCTTCCGTAAAACCCTCGAGAGCCAACTCCACACCAAAGAGCTAATCCCAGCCGACGAACTAAAAGTTTTGTGGCCTGTAAGGTCAAATCAACACCACTCTAGGTGGGAGATCGACTCGAAGACCAAGTGACAACATCATAAAAGGAACCTATGTTGACTAAGAAGTAGAAATTTGTCTCTATATGTTGGGATTTGCAAAAATAGGAAACTGGTCGTGGGGAAGGCCATGGATGGAGGGGAAGGAATAACAAGTGGGTTGAATGAAATGTTTTGAGAACCATGTTTTTTATTTTATTTTATGAGGTTTTGAAATAAATTTACATTGTTATATAAGATAAGAAATATCAAGTGGTTAGTGATAAATGTTCAAAAAACAATATGTTATAAAACTACGGATATGCTTGGTAACAAACAAATTTAAATAAAACTACATGGATTCAATTTTAATATATTAAAATATTACTACATAAATTGGGATAATGATATTGATAGATCAATCAATCAAACTTATTTCAATGAAAGATCATCCAGTTATTTTTATTACAATAGGCATGGGAAGGGGTACAAAGAAACGAAAATACACACGCACACAAGATAAGATTTTTAAGTGGGTTTATTACTATATATATATATATAGACATCTAATTAAATATTAAAATAAATATTAATAAAAAGTAATAAAAAAATTAAATATTAATAAATACTAATTATATACTAATTAAAAATTAATTAATATCAACAAAATATCAATAAAGATTAATTAAATATTTATAAATATTAAAAAATATTAACAAACACTAAATAAAAATTCATAAATATTGATAATAAAAATAAATATTCATAAATATCGATTAAATATTAAATAAATATTTCTAAATCATAATTAAATAATAATTAATATTTATGAATATAAATAAATATTGATAAATATAAATAAACAGTAAAAAATATATATATAATATTAATAAATATTAATTATTTATACAAAAATATTAATTAAATATTAATAAATATTTATTAACATTCATAAATACTAAAAAATATTAATAAATACTAGTAAATATTAAAAAAACTTAATAAATATTAATCAAACATTCACAAAAAAGTAATAAAATTTTATTAAACATTCATAAATACTAATAAATATTAATTAAATATCAATAAATTCCAATAAATATCAATATATATATAATTATTAATACGTTTTAATAAAATATTCTTAAATATAAATAAAATACTAGAAATTATTAATATATAGTAACGAAATAATTTTCAATATTTATAAATATTCATAAATATTTATAAATATTAATTAAAAATTAAAAAATATTAATTAAATATTGATGCATATAAATTAATATTAATACATATTAAATAAATATTAACTAAATATTATTAAATTTAAATAAATATTAATAAATAATATATAAGTATTTAATTATATTAATAAATATTTTTAAATATGACGAAATATCAATTAAATATTCATAAATATTAATAAATGTTAAATAAATATTAATAAATGTTAATAAATATTAATAAATAATATATATCCATTAAATATTCCTAAATATTATTAAAAATGATTAAATATTAATATTTATTAATATTTATTAACATTTATTAATATTTAATTAAATGTTTCTTTATACTCATTAATATTTAATTAATATTTATATTCTTAATAAAAGAGGGCTTAACCCTCAACTTGTTAAAAAAATTATTAAAATGTATGAATATTTATTTAATATTTATTAATATTTAAAACATATTTATTAGCATTCATGAATATTTTTAATACTAATAAATTTTGAAAAATATTTTGTTCTTATTTATTAATATTTTCCAGTATTTTGTTTATATTTATTGATATTTATTGGTATTTATGAGTATTTATGAATATTTAATAAAATTTTATTGTTTTTTATGCATATTTAATTAATATTTATTAATATTTGATTAATATTTATGAATATTTATTTAATATTAAGATTTGATTAATATTTAATTAATATTTATGAATATTTATTTAATATTTATTAAGATTAGTTAATATTTGCCAGTATTTATTAATATTTTTTTAGTATTTATGAATATTTATGAATATTTATTAATATTTAATTAATATTTGTGAATAATTAATTAATATTTATTAATATTTTATTACTCTTTTTTTACCGTTTATTTATATTTATTAATATTTATTTACATTTGTTTATATTCATTATTATTAATTAATATTTAATTATTATTTATTTGTTTATTATTTAATCAATATTTATTAATATTTATTTGTATTATCAATATTTATGAATATCTGTTTACGGTTTATTAATATTTTTTAATATTTATAAATATTTAGTTAATCTTTATTGATATTTTATTAAATTTGAAGAATTTTTAATTAATATTCATTTATTTTTAATTAGTATTTTATTAATACTTAATTAATATTTATTACTTTCTATTGATATTTATTTTAATATTTAATTAGATATCTATATATATATATTTAGTAATATTTATTATTAAAAAAATCTGGAGGAAGAGTGAATGTTGTTCATTCTCCTTTAGAAAGCTCCCAAAAGAAGCGTAAACTCCGTTCACACTTCCTGGCGAGGGAAGAAGAGTGAACGAAGTTTACTGTTCTCCAGACCTATTTTTAAAAATATTCTCAACTCTATCCCATTTAAAAAAAATTAAAAACCCATTTAAAAAAACTATATATATATATTTATTATTATTATTATTATTATTTTGCAAGTCAGTGCTTATATCATTTTAGTGCCGTCGTTCCCCCGGTATCAGTTTCGAAGGAATAACACAATCGGAATGAGTTTGGGAAATTGGCTCCCCTTTGCGACGCTATGTCTGGCGCCAGCCTTCATCTTCTGCATCATTCGCAATGCATCCGCCCTTTCGATCACGGTAGAGGAGAAAGAGTGCATCTCAGAGAGGGTTTTTGATGCGGGCGATCTCGTCTCTGGGAATTTCGTTGCCATAGATCACGAGATCTTCTGGCCCACAGATCATCCGGGAATTGATTTGGAAGTAAGGATTTCGTTTTCATTAATTCCCTGGGATTTCGGACGTATACTGCCAGTGAAATATGAAACAAATGGAAATTTAAAAGCTTATTGTTAATCCTGTTGTTTCACTAGTTGTTTGCTCAAAAGCAGGGAAAACACACTGATTTTGACGACGCGCTTCTGTTGTCGTACTTTTTCTAGCGTTGAATATTAGGTTATGAAACATCTTTGCCTTTGTAATGCGATGCTGTTCATGTAGCGAATGTGCGATACATTATGGACATTGATAAGTTTTCTCCTCAGGTTTGATTCCGATGTATATTCAGTACTATTCTTTATAGGGGCTTTATGATTCCATGTCATTTATTGTTCTGATTGAAAAGAGGATTGTCAAAAAAAAATTCATGTCGTCATTGCCAAATCCTATACCATTTTGCTAATTAAAAAAGTATTAGATGGAGTGTATCTGTTTCCATAATCGTAGCTGCACTTTGTTAGAGAAGTATTCAATTGCAAACAGAATGACAAGTAATTTTTGGCGCTCTTTGAATTTTATTTTTCATGTGGAATCTTTGAAATCTAAATGTGAAAACTTATGAATCATTCCTCCAACCATTTTAGAAATTATGGGTATGACGATGAATTTGCTTATACAGTATATTATCTGTATTCTTATTTGCATATAACGCTCTGATAGTAATTTGGATCTAATAAATGAACTCATCTGGTATGATGAAGAACTTGTTTCGAAAAGGTGCATTCATGTGTTAAGGTCGTGATAAACAACCTATTGTATGCATGTTTTTTGTGATTGGTGACTAATAATGTATGCTTGTTAACCCATTAATGGCTATTAGTAGTAGCTTGTGAACTGTAGTAAGATCTTTTTAAATGGAAATTTGATTTATATGACTTGAAATTCAATGCAGGTGACTTCTCCAACAGGTGTTAAAGTGCATTCTTTGAAGGGAAAATCCAATGACAAGTTCCAATTCAAAGCTCTAGAAATTGGAGCATACAAATTTTGTTTCTATAATCCTTTGGGAACTCCCGAGACTGTATCCTTCTACATTCATGTTGGCCATATTCCTAATTCGGATAACCTAGCTATGGATGGTATGTTTTTTCCTTTTCCTGAACACTGTTCTTAATTGTCTTGAATCAATGATATCAGATGAACTTTGGTGGTTGATTTGCAGAGCATTTAAACCCGATACGTGTTAAGATTGCTGAGCTGAAAGAGGCATTGGAATCCATCACAGCTGAGCAAAAGTACCTGAAAGCTCGAGACGTTCGGCATCGTCACAGTAAATTTCTATTCCATTTTTCTACTGCAAAGGCACATTAGAACAATGATTAATGATGTTTGTGGTCGTTTGGTTCATCACACGCAAAGTGATTACATTGTTATGCATTTGGGTATTTGTTACTTGCTAACCAATTGTTGGCCCTTGATGCAGCGAATGAGGGCACTAGAAACCGTGTCGTCTTTTACACTGTCACGGAGTACATCTTGTTGGCTGTCTCAAGTGCTTTTCAAGTTGCGTACATTCGCCGGCTGTTCAGCGAATCCATTGCATACAACCGGGTTTGATCTTGTCATGGTGAATTCATTCATTCATTTGTTTATTTATTTAATTTTTTAAGTGAAATGGGTGTGGTAATTTTCATTAAATGATTTGTTTATTTAGTTTGTATTGATTAATAAAGGGTCATTTTAACCAAAGCAGTATTGTTGTAATCTTTCTTTCACTAGCGATGGCTGAGATGGGGGTCTCATTTGATTTGCACTATAAAGAAAACAGCAACTCATAAATGATATTTATTTATTATCACTGCATGAGTAAAGTTAGTCATTCTTGAAGTTATTTTCCTTCTCTTAGAAGTGTGAACTTATTTTCTCCTTTCTGAAAAGGCTATTCTTCATCTTGTACGTGTATAAAATAATAAGGTTTTTCATTGTTTATTTTCTCGTTATGTAAGAGTTTTTCTACACTTTGTACAAGAATAAAATAATAAGAATTTTCTTTGATTCATAGAGATTATAGAGGAATAAATCAATATACCTCAAGGAGAACGACATTTGAAAAAAATCCATCGTACAACCCAATGTGAAAAAAGTGGACATATGGCCTCAAACCTGATTGCTCGAATATCAAAGGCTAGTGACTACCATCAAATGGACACCAAATGCTTGAAGTAATATGTTGAAGAACATTACCAACACAATCCACCTCTTTCCTACAAGTTGAAATTATACTAAAAATTCAGCTTGAGGTGATACAAAGAAAATCTGGAGTAATCAAATAATGTAGTTAATAATCATAATAAATTAGAAAATTCCGGGCACTATATAAAATGCATCTAAGTATTGTGAAAAAAAAATAGAAACAAAAACAAAAAACAAAGATTAGGTACAAAATCAGTTGGGTCTAGCAAGAAATTCCTTGTTTTTCACAAATCTTGTTTCATATGGTTTTAATGCGTTTATTTGATGTGAAGTGTCACGAACCGATCCGGATGGTCCATCTATCTAGGTTCTGAACTGATTCGTAACAAGACCTGGAGAGCGTTTCCGATCCTCACGGTGACAAGCATCCAAGCAACAAAAACAACATTTGGGAACGATTTCACTTAACCAAATGCAACAACTCACATAACATATATAAAGAAAGAAGGAATATAAGAATATGTCTAACACAAGATCAAACAGCAGTAGCGATACATCAAAGACAAAACAAGTCAAAAGCCAATTATATGATCCAAGAATAACCGGTGTATAAAACATAATGACCACTATCACCATGTGCCAAGTAGGCAACTTCCCACCAACTCACCATCCGAGTCCCAATCCCAACCGACTCAAATACCCATTGGCTCACTGTGGAGCCTTGTCCTTTCCTGTATGAAATAAAATAAGGTCTACACATATTCGAGGGTGTGTGCAGGGTGCGAGCAAAACAAGCCCAGTGAGATCCCATCAAGTGTTTCATAAACGGTTTTTGTTAAATAATCCAAATATGCTCATTTTAAAAGAAGACAAGCCACAATATGCAACTTTTACAAATTAACCTAAAACATGAAAATTCACCATTTTCACAATTTATAAACATATCATATAAAACAATTTTCAAATCACTTTAAAATAATATATTGATCATTTTCAAAGCATGCATTGTAAATCCACATCAAAGCAAAGCATAATCGGAAGTACACGTAGGATAATATAGGTTCAGGCTAGCTAAGATTCTCACCCCATTAAATCAATAATGACTACTGTGCACGAAACAAGTCACTGGTATGATGATCCAAGGGGCAGAGGAACACCACATGTGAACCCCCCTACGATGACATGTAAACCTATCCCCGACACGACAACCTAAGGAGCAGTGGAACACCCCGATGTGTGAACCTCCCTACAAGTCATGGTAACAAGTCCCTGCACGACCCCCCTTCCTAAATACCTTAGGCTCCCATGTGCTGAACATTTCAAAAACATTTCCAAAGGGCATATCACATTTCAACAATCAAACCAAAAACCCTTTTCCACACCAAAACCATGCTTTAAAATCCAATTTTCTCAAACAAGTCAAAAGGGCTTTAAAATCAACCTTTCTTTAACAAATGGAAGGGGAAACCAATTTATATAAAAAAACGCCATATATATATATATATATATATCAATAAATCAGATATCATGCCATTATAAGTTTAGAAATCATGTTTAGAAATGAGCGAGCATGCGCAGTTCATAAGACAATGACTTTAGATGAAACCACCCACCTCAAACACTTGGTATTCCAATAATTCCACGAAATCCGCACACCAAAGGAGAAGAGGGCTCTAGGAATCAAGAGAAGATCCTAAACCATGAATCCCACAACATGAAATTCAGATTCAACTGTCCCAAGGTCAACAAAGAAGAGAGAGAGAGACTACTTTCCATGACGATCTCAAAGATTCACACAACGATCAACCTAGATCTAAAGAATTCCACTTCTTTCAGTATCTGATCTAATTGAAGCATCATTAGATCATCAAACGAACCTTAGATCAGGTCAATACACCTTCAATCTGAGATTTATCTCAAGAGAAAGATGAGAGATCTAGAAGCAAGGAGAAGAATAATGAAGAATGGAGGCATACCTTCAATTTCCTAGATCCTGCGCTCTTAGATCCAATTGATCCGCACTCCAGAAGGCAAGAGATATTCAAAATTTACAAAGGGAGTTTCCTGGGTTGAGAGTCTAATTCACTGAAAAAACAATGAGGCTAGAAAGAGATGCTTTGAGATAAAAAAAATCAGATCAATTAATTAGCGTCGTAGGGTTTGACTGCATGGTTTGACAAACTGTGTGCCAACCATGCATCCCATTCTGGGCTACTGGAGGAGTCGCATGGTTTGACAAATCGTGTGCCAACTGTGTGAAACGTCCTTGTCCCATGTCGCATGGTTTGAGGAGAGGCCCGCACAGTTTGGGCTAGTCGTGCACCAATTGTGCACCATCCTCTGAGACTCTAAAACAAGTTGCACGGTTTCTTGAGATGATCACACAGTTTTCCCTAACCGTGTGCCTAACTGTGCACAGACCTTGAAAACTCTAAAAACTCCAAAATTTCACCTGAAATGACCCAAGATAAGCATGGGACAAGTGATGGTCAAAACAATAGGACATCCATACATGAAAGTGATGTCGAGATGTGACAATTCTCTCCACTATATCACTTTCTACCTTCAAAAAGTCAAGTCACATAATGTTGATCCAAAAAAGTGATGAGGTTGTTGCTCCTTCATCAACGATTCCCACTCCCACATCTCATGAGAGTCCATTACATGTCGTTATAACACTCGAACCAAAGGAATAAACTTTTCACACAAGATTTTCTCCTAAATATGAACAATATGCACGAGCTCCTTAACCACAGACACATCCTGTTCCAGAGCAATCTTCTCCCAATCTAAGACATGAGAATGGTTAAGATGATATTTCTTAAGCTTAGATATGTGGAATACATAATGAATAACAATCAACTGAGATGATAATGCCAATCGATGGGCCACCTTCCCAATCCTCTCAATGATCTTAAATGAACCAACATATCTCAGAGCTAACTCATTGTGCTTCACAAGCCGAGAATGACCCAATCGAGATGATACTTTTAAGAAAACCTGATCACCAACTGAGAATTCCAAAGGACTACATCAACGATTCGTGTAAGACTTATATCAGTTTTGGACTATCACAAATCATTGACATATAACCCGAATCTTCATTGATGTCTCCTGCACAACAGCAGGTCCCACAAGAGAAGGCTCACCCATCTCCGACCAACAAAGATGAGATTTATAAGGGCAACCATATAGAGCCTTAAAAGGAGAAATTCCAATAGATGACCAGTAACTATTGTTATAACTAAACTCAACCTGTCTCAGATGGCTATCCCAAGATCATTTGAATTCCAGAATGCAAGCACAAAGCATATCCTCCAAGATGTGAATAACATGCTTTGTCTGACCATCTGTTTGAGGATGGTAAGTCGTACTTTATCTGACCTGAGTCCCCATCACATCCTGGAGACCCTTTTAGAACCTGGGAGTAAACCCGAGATCCCTGTTTGAGACAATAGCAGATGACACCCCACACAACCTCACAATCTCCCGCACATACAACATTCCCAAATCATTTACATTAGTGGTGTCCTGAATCTGAATGAAGTGCACCGATTTAGTCAACCGATCAATCACCACCCAAATAGTATTCTTCTCTCATGGAGTCTGTGGTAATCTGATGATGAAATCCATGGATACCTCATCCCATTTCCAAACTGGCACAGAAAGAGGCTGAAGCAGAACATAAGGATTTTAGTGTTCAGCCTTAATCTGTTGGCAGATATAACAACAAGAAAAAAAATCAGGTATGTCATGCTTCATTCCTGACCACCAGAACCAATGCTTCATGTCATAATACATCTTTATGGTGCTTGGGTGAACAATCCATGAGGAATTATGATAATCCTGCATCGTTGTCTTCTTAACAGATACTAAGATGAAAAACCAACTCCTAAAGCAAAGAATCCCTTCCAAAGAGAGAGACTAGTTGACAACAATCTCCCCACTATATAAGGATTCCACGATTTCCCTGAAATCATCATCTTGCTGCTGCTTCTAAAGAATCGACTCGAGGAGAGATGAAACCATCTGATCATTGGCCAAAATCATACTCGTCTCATCCTCCCTCGCCTCCAGGTGCATCCGAGCAAAGAGTCCCATGAGATTCCATTCCTCCTTAGATTCCAAGACGGTCTGAGAGGGAAATTTCCTGCTAAGGGTTTTAGCAACAACATTCCCCTTTCCATGGGTGTAGGTAATGTCAAAGTTAAACGTTTGAAGGTACTCCACCCATCACCTCTTCCTGAGGTTCAAGTCTTTCTGTGAGAAGATATAGCTCAAACTCTTATGATCAGAATAGACAATGAACCTATCCCTAAAGAGGTAGTGTCACCAACACTTCATAGCATGCTTAACTATGGCATGTTTGAGATTGTGAGTGGGATAGTTCTTTTTATATGTTGAATCTGACGAGATTCGTATGCCACAACATGGTCTCCTTGAATAAGCACACAACCCAGACTTGAACCCGAAGCATCACAATACACCACATATACCTTACCAGCTTATGGTAAAATCAAGATAGGAGCTGAGGTCAGGCATCATTTCAAATCATTAAAGGAAGACTTACATTTTTGAAACGCACGACCGATTGTCTCCTATCGACCGGTCAAGGTTCCGGTGCTCTGCTAATGTGTATAGCAGCACTCGGGTCGAATTCTCGGCGATGATACTTTGTAATAGTCGTTTGTTTTTAGTTAATTGTATTCTTATTGGGGGGTTTGTTTGCCGAGCTTATGAAATAATTTATGGATGATATTTGATTTAACAAATTGATAAAGATTGGGGTGAGTTCATCATTAGTTAGTTAAGTTTGTGATATCCTTGAGCTTTGCTTTATATTGCATTAAATTAACACCCATGTCACAAGATGATTTTGATCGGAATTTCCAAGTGTCAAAGCTTTAATCCAAGCCGTAACTTAACTTAGGTTTCTAATCATTACCATTACTTGTTTATGGTAGTGTATTTGTGGTTCCAATAATCCATGGAATCCACATATTAAACAAAACATGTCATTAATCCACGACATATAAAATTCAACATACACAATATTAATTTAAAGAACATTCGTCGAGCAAAAGCACTCAATCACTTAACATACCTAAATTATAACTCACCCTAATTAAAGATTTACCCAGCCATTAAAATGATTACTAATCTGGTTATAATGATTATGATGATAAATTAAGAAGATAAGATAAAGAAAGGGATAAGAAAAGATTTTTGCGTCGAACACACGCACACATGAACGATGATGATAATTAAAAACGGATTTTCGATTGAATGAGGAAGAAAAAGAAGGGAAGGGGATTCAACTGAATTTAAAATATTTTAAGAACATAAATATTAAACTACAGAAGGTGGATGAGAATATGAGATATTTAAGAAGAAACTTGCATTAAAACAGAATTACAAAAGAAAGGACTTACAAAATTACAAAAAACGAAGAACACGAAAGTAAGTGAAAACAAAGAGAGGAGGAAAGGTCTCTCAAGTGAAAACTTGAGTATGGAATATCCTCCCAAGCCTTTGGCAAGGCCTTGGTCGTGCCAATATGTTCTCCTCTCTTCTGAAATGCCAACCCCTCTCAAAGAGAGAAAGGGAGAGTATTTATAGCCCAAGGAGTGGACTGTTTGCATTCCCAATCTGTCCCTCCACTTGCATCGCCAAGTTGGCTATTCAGACAGAAAAATCTTGAGCAATATCCTCTTCAAAGTTGTAGATAATAAAGTTGGGCGACTAATCTCAAAATTCGGAGTCATTTGGACTTAAGGATCAAAAGTTATGGCCGGTTGATTAAACAAAGTTAAACTGTCCATTTCAATCCAGTCTTTTTAAAGTCCAAAATGTGAAAGGGTTTTTGAATTGAAATATCCCTTAAAATCCGAATTATTTCTTCAACAAAGTCGGCCACCTATATCTCCTCTTTCACACTTCCAAATCTCAGCTCGATTGGATGCTTACATCATGAGATATGTCATGTATACTATACTGATTTTAATTCTCGGTCAGAATGGTGGGCTGGAATTTAAAGCTTCATTTGAGCCCCTTGTTCTTAGATTTGGGCCCTGAAATTTTTATACAAGACTCTTTGCATTGTCCCCCGAATTATGGTGGAGAATAATAGAATTTGGACTTCTGCATGTAGCCCAGTAAATCAATCTTCATGAATAGTCCAGTTTCTTCACAGATTCTTTGGTCTTGTTTGTGAGGACCATATGACCCTTCAAATAGAAGAATTGGATCATGGTACCTTCTAATGAAATGTTTTATATTTAAAGGAGAATCCTAAAAAATAAGAACCACACAATTTGGATCAGTATAGTGATAGTTATTATTAAAACAGTAAACTGACTCAATTGGACTACTTCTAAAAATGCTCAAAAATTATACTTAATATTAAAACATTAATATTTCACACAAATTATGCACATTTCATATAAAATAAGTAAAGGGAGTATATAATAAGTCATGAAAATATTAATAACATCAACTCCCCCACACTCAGTTTTTTACATGTCCTAATGTGCAACAAATATAAAAACATGACAAAATCATTTTCACTCACCAACAAATATTAAAATTTTGTTTTCTCCAATCTGGGGAGGTTTAGACTATTTCACTCATCCATTTTGAATTCCACCACAAGTTGTTACAGAAACAATGTTCCAAAACTAATTCATTTTTTCATGCTCAAATTTAGAAATGGAAAATGTGGACACTCAAAACTCACACCTCTCAAGATGATAAAATTCATTTGTGGAGGTTCACTCTTTCACCAACCAAAAGTGAAAATCTTAGAGTTTGAAAAGAGATCTCAGCTTCCAATCCCTATCCAAAGTGAAAAATAATCAAGATGTATTTTTAAGGGGTTTTTCTGTGGCTATGAGACGGTAGGTATATAATGTCCAAGAGAGAAGAAGAGGGGTAAAACACCAACATAGAAAAAGCAATGCACATTTTTTTTTGAATAAAACATGGAAGGAAATGAAAACACATATTTACAAGGGAATGATTGTGTGAATAAAGACACAATAGAGGAAGAAAATATGAAGGGGATGAGAAGATGAAATATTTACAAACCACAAAACTTCTCCCAATGATATAAGAATATAATGCAAGTGTTTTTTTTTCTTTGTTTTTTCGAAAGTTGACCTTGAAACAGATCTCACACTCATATCCCAACCCATGTTTGATCTCCTCATGACACTAATTGTAATAGTTATAACAAGATAAAAGGTTGAGAAAGAGTGATTTTCGACCTACCCAAGACACAACCCATTTTTGCAATTTTTTTTTGATTTTTTTTCATCATTTTTTATTTTTTTTGAACACTTGTCAATTTTTTTTACAAAATTACATAAATGGAAGTACATTACATTCCCCAAAACACACTGAATGACAACCTCTCTCCCACACTGAAATGGATGCTTTCCCTCAAGTAGATGATAACTCATTGAAAATCAATAATAGGGTACCCAAAAAATGAAATCCATTCCCCCACACTTAAATTTCAAAAGAAATATGCAATGAAAATTCATGTTGATATTGGGTGGGAAAAGGTATTGGGCTTGTAATGTGGCTATCAAAGAAAAGGTTTTCATAGGCTCGAAGGGGCTTTCAAAAGGAGGATTAATGTAAGGGAAATGAGAGGCTATTTGGCTATTGTGATTCTCATGTGGTTCAGAAAATGCCTCTATCATATTAATGCACACTAAGGCAGGAAATTCAGATCGAAGGTCCACAAACTCAATACTCACAAATGGGGGTGAAAACACACATTTTGAAAAGATGTCCATAGGTGGCCTTGGCATGAAAGCAAATGTTGTTCCTCACGGTTCGGGAAAAGCATTTTCCAAATCAAAAATTGAGCATTCAAAATTTGTTAATTTTGACACAAAATTCTTTATCCAAAGTCATGATGAAAATATAAATTTTTTGAGATGAAAACATGTCTGTTAACTCCCCAAAATGGTTGGACAAAATTTCAAAACTCGATGGTGAGTAAGCATGACTCTTTAATTTTTTGTATTTTTTAAGTGATTGTTTTCTTGGTTTTTTTTAGTTTTTTAGGTTTTTATATTTTTATATTTTTTTATAAAGATACACCCACACAAAAGAGAAAGTGAAAAAGAAAGGTTTTGATAAATAAAGTGGTAAAAAAAATAGAGAGAGGAAAAATAAGAAAGAGGTAGAGAGAGGAAGAGATAGAGAGAGAGTTAAAGGGAAAGAGGTGCCCCTGGGTTGGATTTGGTGGGTTTCCATCTCCATCTAGTGGTTGGTCGACTGTAGAAGTTGAGGATCCAGTGGAAGTCGATGATGATCCAAGATTGTGTGTCCTCTCATGGTGATGCTTTAACCGATTTCCATTAACCGTGAATGTCCTTTTGGAAGAGGGGTCTTGGACTTTCACTGCACCAAATGTGTAAACATTAGTAATAACAAAAGGACCTTCCCAACGAGAATTAAGCTTACCTGGGTGAAGTCGGAATCGAGAATTGAAGAGCATTACCTTTTCACCTTCATGAAATACCTTTCTCAGGATGTGTCTGTCATGGAGTACCTTAGCCTTCTTTTGTACAGATTAGAATTCTCATAGGATTCAAGTCGAAGCTCCTCCAGTTCAGCCAATTGCAACAATCTTTCTTCACCAGATTTTTCACAATCAAAATTATAGGTTTTCACAGCCCAAAAAGACTTATGTTGGATTTCAACTGGTAAGTGACACGCTTTACCAAAAACTAGCCTAAAAGGAGACATCCCAAAGGGTGTTTTATAGGTAGTTCAATAAGCCCAAAGGGATTCACCAAGTCTCTCAGGCCAGTCTTTTCTGGTGGGCTTAATAATTCTCTCAAGTACCCTTTTCACTTCTCTATTAGAGAGTTCAACCATTCCATTTGTTTGAGGGTGATATGCAGTTGAAGTTTTATGTACAACCCCATTCTTTTTCAGAAGAGCTTCCATGGTTCTATTACAAAAATGGGCTCCTAAGTCATTGATCAAGGCACGCGGTGTGCCAAATCTTTGGAAGATGTGGGTCTTTAGGAACTCACTAACAGTATGAGCATCATCCTTCCTAGTGGGTTTGGCCTCAACCCACCTTGAAACATAATCGATCGCAAGAAGAATGTATGAGAATCCATTGGAAGGGGGAAATGGTCCCATGAAATTGATGCCCCAAACATCAAAGATCTTGCAGAAAATTAAAGGCTTTTGGGGCATTTCATTTCTCTTGGAAATTGTGCCAAACTTTTGGCAAGTGGGACATGATTGATAGAACTCATGTGATTCCTTGAAGAGTGAAGGCCAGAAGAATCCAGAGTCTAGGACCTTTCGGGAGGTCCTTTGTGGTCCAAAGTGCCCACCTCCGGGAAGTGAGTGACAAAATTCTAATATGGAAGAATGTTCATTTTCATCGACACATCTCCTTATTACCATGTCAGCCCCAATTTTCCAAAGTTTATTTTCTTCCCAAAAATGGTATTTTGAATCACTTTTCAATTTCATTTTTTGTTCTTTTGAAAAAATTTCAGGAAAAACACCAGAAACCATGTAATTTACAATTGGGGCATACCATGGTATTTTTGGAGTGAGAGATGAAAGGTGCTCAGTGGAGAATTCTGGATCGATGATTTCAGATTAAGAAGAATTAGAAATTCTACTCAAGTGATCAGCAACAAGGTTTTCTTTTCCTGGTCTATCTTTGATTTCAAGGTCAAACTCTTGGAGCATTAGGATCCATCTTATTAGCCTTGGTTTGGAATCACTTTTCTTGAGTAAGAACTTTATAGCAGAATGATCTGTGAAGATTACGATTTTGGCACCTAAGAGATAGGGCCAAAATTTATCTAAGGCAAAAACCACTGTTAGAAGTTCCTTTTTAGTCACAGTGTAGTGAGATTGAGTTTCATCCAATGTTTTTTAGGCATAATAGATGACATGATGAATTCTTTCTCTTCTTTGACCAAGAACAGCCCCAACAGCTCTATCAGAAGCATCACACATCAACTCAAAGGGTAATGACCAATCTGGGGGTTGGATTATCGGGGTAGATGTAAGAGCAGTTTTGAGTTCAATGAAGGCTCTCTTTCAAACCTCATCAAAATGGAAAGTGACATCATTTTGGAGCAAACGAGTGAGTGGGAGAGAAATTTTACTGAAGTTATGGATGAATCGCCGATAGAAACCAGCATGACCAAGAAATGAATGGATGTCTCGAATAGAAGTGGGTGGGGGAAGTGATTGGATCACTTCAATTTTGGAATGATCGACTTCAATACCATCTTTTGAAACTATGTGCCCTAGAACAATCCCATTTGCAACCATGAAGTGACATTTTTCAAAATTAACACAAGGTTACACTTGAAACACTTTTGAAGGACTAGAGAGAGTGAATTCAAACAAGATTCAAATGACTCACCATAAATGGTGAAGTCATCCATGAAGACTTCCATGCAGTGTTCAATGAATTCTGAAAAGATACTCATCATACACCTCTGGAATGTTGTAGGATCATTACAAAGGCCAAAAGGCATTCTTCTATATGCATATGTTCCAAAGGGGCATGTGAAAGTAGTCTTTTCTTGGTCCTGAGGTGAGATTGGGATTTGAAAATAGCCAGTGTATCCATCAAGAAAGCAATAGTGTGACTTTCCGGCTAATCTTTCTAGCATTTGATCAAGGAATGGAAGAGGGTAGTGATCTTTTTGTGTTTCAACATTCAATTTTCTATATTCGATGCACACACGCCATTTGTTTTTCACTCGAGTTGTGACTACCTCTCCATGTTCATTTGTGACAACAGTTATCCCACCCTTCTTAGGTACAACTTGAATTGGACTAACCCATTCACTATCAGAAATTGGGTAGATAATACTAGCTTGAAGAAGCTTGGTGATCTCTTCCCTAACTACCTCAAGGATGAGTGGATTGAGTCTTCTTTGTGGTTGTCTAATTGGTTTGGATGACTCCTCAAGATGGATGTGATGCATGCAAAGGGCAGGGTTGATTCCTAGTATGTCATCTAGGGTCCAACCTAAGGCCTTTTTGTTTTCCTCTAACACTTGAACAAGTTTGGACTCCTCAGTTTCAGTAAGTGTGGCAGAGATAATGACAGGATATGAGTGATCATGGAAGAGGAATGCATATTTCAGGTGTGTAGGAAGAGGTTTCAGATCAGTCTCATCTTTCACTTTTGGGCTTGACAACTCAGGAATGGAAGAAGGGACTTCAGTTGCTTCAGGTTCATTTTCCTTAATACTGTCCAAGGTGGAGCAATAGAGATCAGAATTGATGTGGAATTCAAGAGAGTTTTCAAGTTCCTCTATATTGATGGAGTCTATGAATGAGAGGTCCACATCAACATCACCATTTATGACTTGGTTAATCATAGTGTAGATTTCACAAGATCCTTTTTCATTAGAACATGAAGAACACGGTGGATTGGGGTTCAATTGACTCTTAGAAGTGTCCTCAGAAGTATGAATTGAGAATGCAGAGTTGTCCTCAGATGGGTATCACATGGCTTGGAAAATGTCAAACTTGACCAGTTGGTCACTGAATTCCATGGATAAGATGCCTGAATGGACATCAATCTTGGTTCTTGCAGTCATGAGGAATGGTCTTCCTAGAATTAGGGGAGATCGAGAAGAGGTCATCTCACCTTCCATGTCAAGGACATAGAAATCAGCAGGGAAGATAAGATCATTGACTCAGACAAGGACATCCTCAATTATTCCCTCGGGACTAGCTGTGCTTCGATTGGCTAACTGGATGACAACACCCGTTGGGTGTAAAGGACCTAGACCAAGGTTGGAGAATATGGATTTGGGCATGACATTAATTGAGGCTCCTAGGCCTATGAGTGCATCATCAAAGTTCGAACATCCAATTTGGCATGGAACCGTAAAGGTCCCTGGATCTTTGCACTTTATGGGAATAGACTGCTGGGTGGAAACATTTTTGAAGGTCCTAAGTTGCCTCTTGTGGGTACACAACTCCTTGAGAAACTTGGCATACTTAGGAATTTGTTTTATGGCATCTAAGAGGGGAATGTTGACTTCAACACGTCTAAACATGTCGATCATTTCAGGATCAGGTTCAAAGGACTTCCTTGGTTTAAAAATAGCTTGAGGAAAAGGAATTGGATTCCTAAGTGGAATGGAAGGAGGTGAGAGAATGGATTCAGGTTCCTTTTCAAGTTTCTTTTTATTTTCATTTTCTAGGTTAACATTCAAAGGAGGGTTTGAGGATTTATCTTGAGCCATAACAAGTTTCTTTCCTGATCTAAGTGAAATTTCACTTACATTACCCTTGGGGTTGGGTAATGATTGAGTTAGGAGTTGGGAATAATTTGATTGTTGTTGCTGGCTCAGGTGGGATGCAAGTTGACCTATTTGAGTTTCAATGTTTTTAAGGCTAGAATGGGTGAAGGAGGCAAGATCTTCCACTGCACTTTCCTATGGTTTCTTGGAAGAAGAGGCTTGTCCCTGGTTGGGATTGCCTTGATTTTGGTTCTTGGGAAATCGATTGTATCAGTTTTGGAATTGGGAAGGCTCACTAGGATAATGGAATCCAGGAGGAGGATTGTTCCTTTGAGTTTGAGGAACAAAAGGATAAGGTTGATGGAAGTTACCACCACCTTGACCATATTGGAATTGGTTTGGGTTTTGAGGAGGGAATTGAGGGGGATAAGAGATGGGATTACCATACCTTAGGCCTTGGTTATAGGAATAAGAGAAGGGCTCAAAGTGAGTTTGGTTGAAGTTTCTAACAAACTGACCTGATAGTTGAGGATTGGTGTTCCACTGAGCATATGCTGCATTAAGCTCCATTGGTACAGATGAATCAAATTGATCCTCTTGAAGTTGTGGACATGTGTTAGTTGGATGGGATGGAGAGTTGCAGATTCCACAGTTTTTGACAGGTCCAGGAAACATTGATTACGGAGAAGATGAGGTTGGGGATTTGGTGGCCACAGCTAGCTGTCGCACAAGACCTGTAAGTTCACTCATCCACTCGGTCATCTTGTTCGGCTCAATTGATTGATTATCTTAGGCTTGTTTGACTTGAGCATGTGCTCGAGTATGGAATTGTTGTGTGTTTGCAGCCATGTTACTTATGAGATCTCTTGCAGCTGCAGGAGTTTTATCAACAAGAGCACCGCCACTTGCGACATCTATGAGAGTTCTCTCCATAGACAATAACCCCTCATAGAAGTATTGGATCAAGAGTTGGTCAGAAATTTGGTGATGTGGGCAGGTTGCCACAAGCTTTTTGAACCTCTCCCAGTACTCATGGAGTGATTCACTTAGGAATTGACGTATACCACTTATTTCTTTTCGGATAGAAGCAGTATGAGAAGCAGGAAAGAATTTCTCTAAGAAGAGTCGCTTCATGTCATTCCATGTAGTTATGGAACCGAGAGGAAGGTAGTAGAGCCATGACTTAGCAGTGTCAACTAGGGAGAAAGGGAAAGCTCAGAGTTTGATTTGTTCTTCAGAAACCCCTTGAGGCTTCATGGTAGAGCAAACTACTTGGAACTCTTTAAGGTGGAGATGTGGATCCTCACCGGCTAGCCCGTGAAAATGAGGGAGAAGATGAATCAAACCCGATTTGAGTTCAAAGTCAGCTTCTATGTTTGGATATTGAATACCAAGAGGTTGGTAATTCATATCAGGGGCAATGAGTTCTTTAAGGGTTTGTTCCCTAGGATTGGCCATTTCAAATTCAACTGGTTGTACAAGGACTGGTTCTTGAATTATTTGATTATCTCTTATGTTCCTCCTAAGTTGGCGAAATGCTCACTCAATTTCAGGGTCAAACAAATCCGAGAGATTATTTGGAAGGCTACAGGGCATTCAGAGAGATTTTGGAAGAAAGAAGAAGACGGGTTTTTCTTTGTATTTTTTTTTCAGTTTATGATTTTTAAGAGGAAGATGGGTTTTTCTTTGTGTTTTTTTTTCAATTTTTTTTAAATTTTGTTTTTTTGGATTTTTTTTACAATAACCAGAAACTAATGACTAAATAAAGCACCATCCCTGCCAACGACGCCATTTGAAATGCATGACCGATTGTCGCCTATCGACCAGTCAAGGTTCCAGTGCTCTGTTAATGTGTATAGCAGCACTCGGGTCGAATCCTCGACGATGATACTTTGTAATAGTTGTTTGTTTTTAGTTAATTGTATTCTGATTGGGGGGTTTGTTTGCAGAGCTTATGAAATAATTTATGGATGATGTTTGATTTAACAAATTCATAAATATTGGGGTGAGTTCATCATTAGGTAGTTAAGCTTGTGATATCCTTGATCTTTGCTTTATATTGCATTAAATTAACACCCATGTCACAAGAAGATTTTGATCAGAATTCCCAAGTGTCAAAGCTTTAATACAAGACATAACTTAACTTAGGTTTATAATCATTACCATTACTTGTTTATGGTAGTGTATTTTTGGTTCCAATAATCCATGGAATTCACATATTAAACAAAACATATCATTAATCCATGACATATAAAATTCAACATACACAATATTAATTTAAAGAACATTCGTCGAGCAAAAGCTCTCAATCACTTAACATACCTAAATTATAACTCAACCCAATTAAAGATTTACCCAGCCATTAAAATGATTACTAATCTGGTTATAATGATTATGATGATAAATTAAGAAGATACGATAATGAAAGGGATAAGAAAATATTTTTGCGTCGAACACACACACACACGAACGATGATGATAATTAAAAACGGATTTTCGATTGAATGAGGAAGCAAAAGAAGGGAAGGGGATTCAACTGAATTTAAACTATTTTAAGAACATAAATATTAAACTACATAAGGTGGATGAGAATAAGAGATATTGAAGAAGAAACTTACATTAAAACAGAATTATAAAAGAAAGGACTTACAAAATTACAAAAAACGAAGAACACGAAAGTAAGTGAAAACAAAGAGAGGAGGAAAGGTCTCTCAAGTGAAAACTTGAGTATGGAAGATCCTACCAAGCCTTTGGCAAGGCCTTGGTCATGCCAATATGTTCTCCTATCTTCTGAAATGCCAGCCCCTCTCAAGGAGAGAAGGGGAGAGTATTTATAGCCCAAGGAGTGGAGTGTTTGCATTCCCAATCTCTCCCTCCACTTGCATCGCCAAGTTGTCTATTCAGACAACCGAATCTCGAGCAATATCCTTCTTCAAAGATGTAGATAATAAAGTTGGGCGAATACTCTCAAAATATGGAGTCATTTGGACTTAAGGATCAAAAGTTATGGCCGGTTGATTAAACAAAGTTAAACTGTCCATTTCAATCCAGTCTTTTTAAAGTCCAAAATGTGAAAGGGTTTTTGAATTGGAAGATGAATTCAAATCCGAATGATTTATTCAACAAAGTCGGACACCTATATCTCCTCTTTAACAATGAAAAATATCAGCTCGATTGGATGCTTACATCATGAGATATGTCATGCATACTATACTGATTTTAATTCTCGGCCAGAATAGTGAGCTGGATTTTAAAGCTTCATTTGGCCCCCTTGTTCTTAGATTTGGGCCCTGAAATTTTTATACAAGACTCCTTGCATTGTCCCCCGAACTATGGTGGATAATGATAGAATTTGGACTTCTGAATGTAGCCCAGTAAATCAATCTTCATGAATAGTCCAGTTTCTTCACAGATTCTTTGGTCTTGTTTGTGAGGACCATATGACCCTTAAAATGGCATAATTGGATCATGGTACCTTATAATGAAATGTTTTGTATTTAAAGGAGAATCCTAAAAAATAAGAACCACACAATTTGGATCAGTATAGTGATAGTTATTATTAAAACAGTAAACCGACTCAATTGGACTACTTCTAAAAATGCTCAAAAATTATACTTTATATTAAAACATTAATATTTCACACAAATTATGCACATTTCATATAAAATCAGTAAATGGAGTATATAATAAGTCATGAAAATATTAATAACATCAATTTTACACCCCACAAGAATTTCACCACTTTCTTAGTAAGATCTGTCAACAGTGACACGAGTTTTGAGAATCCTTTCACGAACCATTGATAACAACCTGTTAAACATGAGAAGCTTTGTATCTCAAATACATTATGTGGATACTCCCATGAAAAGATAACCTTCAACTTCTTGGGTTTATCTAAGATTCCATGTTCTAAAACCACTTGTCCTAAGAACTCCACTTCCCGAATCCAGAAGTCATATTTTGATAACTTAGCATAAAGACGATGATTCCTCAAGATTCCAAAAACCAATTTCAGATGACTCTCATGCTCCTTAAATTTTTAATAAACCAAGATGTCGTCCACATATACCACAACAAAGGTGTTGAGATATAGGTGGAATATTTGGTTCATCAAATCCATAAAAACTGCAGGAGCATTAATCATACCGAACAACATCACAAGATATTCAAAGTGACCATACCTGCTGCTGATAGCGGTCTTCGGGATATCTGACTCCTTAACTCTGATCTGATGACAACCTAACCGAAGGTTGATCTTCGAGAACCACATTGCACTCGTTAACTTATCAAACATGTTATCAATATGAGGTAAAAGATATTTTTTTCTTGATGAAGTTTTCAATAATAGACACAAAGATGAAGAGTTCCGTTATCCTTCTTAGTAAAAATCACAGGAGCTGCCCAAGGAAACACACTAGAACAAATAAAACTCTTCGCCTTTACATTTTACAATTGAATCTTTAACTCTTTCAACTCAGGCAATACCATACAATTGAAAGCTATACAGATCAGTTGAGTTCTTGGAACCAAATT
This sequence comes from Viscum album, assembly GCA_963277665.1. Classification (NCBI taxonomy): domain Eukaryota; kingdom Viridiplantae; phylum Streptophyta; class Magnoliopsida; order Santalales; family Viscaceae; genus Viscum; species Viscum album. Next base: position 689,696,128 of record OY728150.1, read on the forward strand.
GATAGAAAACTTCACCTCTCTTTCTAGTGGAAGACCATATAAGTCGTTAGGGAATACTTCCAGAAAATCCTCGACCGCCAAAAGAAGATCACAACTAGAGGAATCATTCCCAAACTTGACTGCAAAAATGGATATCAAACTCTCTAATTTTGGATGAGGAGGTCTTGTTCGGCTATACCTCAGATCCCAGTCACCCCAAAACACCTGTGAGTTCCCATTGAGGGCGGTAAAGGACACCCACCAATGATAGTAACCAACCTCGACTCGATGGGAAACCAACCAATTCATCCCAATGACAACATCAAACTGATCTAGGTCAAGAACCATAAACCCAAAACTAACTCAACATCAGAGATTGAAAATGAATATGACGGGCATCAAAAACCCTGCTCCTTTTTCTTCCCAAGAGGCATCACCAACCCCATAACTAACGACATGAGTTCTATTGGAAGTTTTAAAATATCCAAAAAACGGGGCAATATAAAGGAATGATAGGAACACGTATCAAACAGAGCGATTACTATAGATGATTCGATAAAGATCGTACCTCTCACTATTGTTAGGCCTGCGTCAACTTCCACTAGAAACTCATCTATTGAGTGAATCTTCTTCACTCTAAAGGCCTATAGTTGGAGCTTTGTAGGCTTAAAAAGATTTTGAATGCACCGTAGTTCCCTTTGGAGCTAGTGAAACAAAGCCATAATGAGGTGTAGACAGATCATGACAGAACCTCTAGAAATGACCTCAATGACCAGAAGAACTGAAGATCTTCAGAGATGCGAGACAATAACACTTAGTGTGCCCTATCTTGCCACACAGGTAACAAGTCAAAGGAACACTGCCAGCTACTATCGATGGTTTGGAGGAAGCCTGCTGTTGAGAGCTACCACTGCCACCTCTATAAGTCTCGTTCCACTTCCCCTTCTTTCCATATGAATTACTAAAGTTTCCACTAGGTAAAGGAGGAAGTCAAACCAAACCCGACTTGCTTGCGAGATCCATTTTCCTACCAACGCTCTTTCCACTACCTCTGTATAGGTGGAAAGCTTCTGCATGAAGATCAAAGAATGAATGTTTGCTCACAAAACCATTTAGAATCTATAAGATTTTAATTTTTCATTTGTCACAACCTCACGGGAAAAATGGACTAATTCAGCAAAAATGATTAGCATATTTAGTCACCGAGTGATCACCCTACCGAATGGAGAGAAACTTCATAGACTTTTCCATAGTCATGGATTCTAGAAAAAACCATTAAAAGAAGAGAGTCTTGAAGTCTTTCCACTCAAATCCCTCATGTTTCTTTTCTTGGACCACCGTGTCCCACCACCTCTTACTTGGTCCCTCAAGATTGAAAGTAACACACTTCACCTTCACAAATTCTGGAGTCTCCAAGAATTCAAAGATATGATCAATCTTATCCAACCAGTCCTTCACTTTTAGAGGGTCATCCATCCCCTGAAAGGATGGAGGTTTATGGTAGATAAATTTTTGAGTTGAATCTTTATCACTTCCAGCTACTAGTTATGCCTCCCTAGCATGATTTTGAGTAAGGGGTACATTTTGTTCCACTCCACGAACTGACCATACAATGGCCTCAACAAGGTTATGATCACTCGAAGGGTTCCCTAGCAGAGCATCATCCACAACACCCTCCTAGGGAACATGAGGAAGTCTTTTATGTGGCATGGTACTATATCAGGGAATGAAAAGAAACCATCAAACAAGAAAGAAATATCATTTTTAATTAAGATAATTTATGAAAGAACTAAGATTAGATCAAACCCCAACAAAAAAGACATATTTCCCAAAATCCCATGGTAACTTAAGGTTCGTTCTGATTAGAGTTGGCTAGACACACACTTGTAAACCATACCTTAAGTCTCAAAAATACTATCTCCTATCTACCAAACATCCTAAGACATGAATAATTGAGCACTATCTGAACTTTGATACCAATTTCTCATGAAATGACCTAGATGATCCATAAATCTAGGTTCCAAAACGATTTGAAACAAGACTCGAAGGGTGTTCCCGATTCCCATGGGCTGACAACAAGAACCCGGGCAACAAAAACAACCTTTGGGAACATTTTTTTCCAACCATATGCAACCACCAACATGCCATATATAAAGAAATAAGGAACATTAGAATATTCCATACAAAATGTCAAACTTTGGTAATAATAAATCAAAGTCCAAATAATCCAAAATCCAAGTACATGATCCAAGAATAATCAAATTAAAAAAGATAATGACCACTATCTCCATGTGCTAAGTGGGAAGCATCCCACCAACTCACCATCCCGAGTCCCAAACCCAGTTAACTCTAATACCCCCCATATGATTGCAGTGCCTTTCCATTTTCTGAATTAGATAAAACAAGGTCTACACATATCTGAGAGTGTGTGTAGGTGATCACACCGTGATCACTATTTCATTTCCACCTTTATACCACTATTTTAAACTGATTTAGTATTGTAAATTCCAAATATAATAACAAATTTCACTTCACATTTTGTTCAATTAGTTAATATTTATCTCTGGTTAAAAGAGAAATTTTACTTTTTTGATGATTACATTGTAGGAGGATGTGATTTGGAGAGCCCACAGTCAAATTCAAGAAAAACCGGCCAAACTGAAGAAGAGCCCAAGCACATATGTGGACTAAAATACATACTATGGATAATCCATGCTTCCAATTATGATGAAAATTGGTGAAAAAATGCACAACCATGTGAGATAAATTTATCTTGAAAACTAGGAAGCAAAATTCATCCATTTTAAGGCCCAAAATATTCCATCATTGGAGAGACTCTTCATTGTTCATAGTCTCGAGGTAAATTTGGTAATTCAGCCATATCTTGGGATGTTGGAATCCAAATGATGCCAAATTTTTTATGGAGATAGAAAAGAGGTGGGGAAACATCTTTTTAGTTTTGTTAAAAGTGATATAAGACTGTTTAGTCACCCAAAACCATGATCCAAGTGGTATTTCGAAAATAGGATTCCCAAAACCACCTTCCCCTTTTTCTATAACTTATCACCATGGGAACCCCATTTTTAAGTTCATCCATGGGGCATGGCGTTGCTGTTTTGGAGACCCAAATGAATCCTCTCTTCATTATATAAGTTTTGGAGGCCCCTATCCTCATAAAGAGATCAAGGATGAAAGTAGAGTTCCACCCGACCCTCCACTCAATGACAAACTAAACGGTGAATAATCATTTCAATGGAGCTACACAAACTTGGATAGGGAGTTCTGACACTTTTTTCTTATGTTGGTTTAGTGTATTTTGTCTATGGAACATTTCATTTAAGTTTAATTTTAACATGATTCTCCTTTGAATGGATTGTTTTGGTATAATTAATCGAAACAATTTTTTATTTCAATACTGATTGGGTTGAGATTTGAAGTTAGAATCTTGTGTTGTTCTAATTGGACAACACAAGCATCCTTTTTCACTTTCACATAAATGAGATTTCAGTATGATTTTGGAGCCCTCATTCCATTAATGATGTCTAAACCGTGACAACACGATTGTTGTGTCAATGGTTGGTTCTTTGTGCATCATTTTAAGTGGTAAAAGGGGAATCGAGATCTTGACAACCCTCAATCAAAAGATTCCATTAAACCATGTGTATTTTTCAGATTAATGAACTAACCAACATGTGCATTGAGCTTGAAATGACCTCATTCTCTCATTATTCTAAAAACCCATCATTTGTATGTCAACTATTAAACTCTTTAAATTAAATCATTTTATTTTTTAAACTATTTAAAAAAACCCTCTATTTCTAATTTTCTTTTGAAAAATTATTGGAAATACACATGCTAAACTCATCAACCCTCCTTGAGAGACGACCTAGGGTTTTCCCTAGACTATAAATCATCTTTAAAAACTTATTCAATTTGACATGTCACTACAATGTGGTCAGTAGGGTGTGAGAAAAATAAGGCCAGTGAGATATCAACAAGTGTTCCATAAACAGTCTTTGTTAAATAATTTAAATATGCTCATTTTAAAAGAAGACAAGACATGATATAAAACTTTCAAAAATTAACGAAAAACATGGAAATTCACCCTTTTATAGTTTATAAACAATTTCATATAAAATAGTTTTCAAATCAATTTAAAATAATCTATTTATCATTTTCAAAGCATGCATCATAAAGCCACATAAAGAAAAGCACAATGTGAAGTACACCTAGGATAATATAGGTTTGGGCTATCTAGGATCCTCACCCCATGTAATCAATAATGACTAGTACACACTAAAAAAGTCCTCGGTAAAATGAACTAAGGAGCAGAGGAATACCTTGATGTGTGGACACCCCTACGATGTCGGGTAAACTTGTCCCAGACACAAAGACCTAAGGAGCAGAGGAACACCCTGATGTGTGAACCTCCCTACAAGTTATGGTAACGTGTCCCTGCATGCCCCCTTCCTAAATACCCCAGGCTTCCATGTGATGAATATTTAAAAACATTTCCTAAGGGAATATCACATTTCAACAATTATACCAGACCCTTTTCCACACCAAAACCATGCTTTGAAATCCAATTTTCTTAAACAGGTCAATGATGCTTTGAAATCAACCTTTCTTTAAAAAATACAAGGGGGAAACCATTTGTTTCTTCAAAAACAACCATATGTGCATTTTAGTAAATCACAGATCATGCCATTATCAGTTTAGAAATCAAGTTTAGAAATGATAGATCATGTATAGTTTATAAGAAAAAGACTTTAGATGCTCCATCCACCTCAAACACTTTGTATTCAAACAATTCCATGGGATTGGTACACCAAGTGAGAAGAGGGATCTAGGAATTAAGAGAAGGTCCTAAACCATGAATCCCATAATATCAAATTTAGATTCAGTAATCCCAAGGTCAATAGAGAAGAGAGAGAGAGAGAGACCACTTACCATGAATATCTCAATGATTCACACACTAATCAGCCCGAATCCAAAGAATTCCACCCCTTTCAACATCCAATATAATTGAAACATCATTAGATCTTCAAATGAACCTTAGATCTGGCTAATTCACCTTGTATATAATATTTCTCTTAAGAGAAACCTGAGTGATCTAGAATTAAGGTGAAAAACAATGAAGAATAGATACATTCCTTCAATTTCCTAGATCTGACGCTCTTAGATCCAATCAATTTATACTCTGGGAGGCAATAGATCTCTAAAATATCCAAAGGAAGTCTCCTAGGTCAAGAGTTTAATTCATTGAAAGTAGAATGTGGCCAAACAGAGGTGTTTTGGGTTTTAAAAATAAAATCCAGATTAATTAATTAGCATCGCATGGTTTGGCCACACGGTTTGAAAAGCTATGTGTAATCATGTAAAACCCCCTTGTCCCATGCCACACAGTTTGAGGAGAAGGCCACACAGTTTTAACTAATTGTGTTCCAACTATACACCCTCCCCTGGGACTCTAAAATAAGTTTCACGGTTTCTTGGGACGACCCTTATGGGTTTCCCTAACCATGAACTTAACTGTGCAATGGCCCAGAAAAATCTAAAAACTCCAAAATTTCACTCGAAATGGATCAAGACAAGCCCGAAACAAGTTATTATCCAATAAAATGGATTTACTTAATTGAAAGTGACATTTTGATTTAACATGAAGGAAATTTTAGGCCTAAAAATAGTATTTGGTATTTTCCCATGCTTGGAAATTTTTTAGAGTTTGTCATCTCACAACCAACTATACAAAAAAAGTCATATGGTTGCGTAGTTCATTTGAAGGTTTCCAATAAATTCAGAAAAGTTGAACATGGAGGTTGTTAGATTTGACAATGTAGTTCAACGAATTCAACCATGCATAACATGTTAGTCGACTATGAATATATTTTCTAAAGAAAAGTCGACCGTGAAGTGATCAAGTTGACAGTGTGATACAAGTAAAGTGATCGTGAAAAGAAAATTAATATATCGTGACTATTTCAAGGTGTTGGAACTAAAGACACCCTAAGAGGGGGGTGTTGTTTAATTCAAACATTTTCTCACTCACAAGTTCCCTTCCGATCTCGTTCCCTCTTTGGAAGGAACTTGTTTAATCTTTGATTTCTCTCACATGTGATCTCATCAAATGTCAAGCATAGATATAGAAATGTAAAGCATGAAGAACACATGGATTTTACTTGGTTGTTTCATACATGAATACATATAAGGATAATACAACTAAAATTGTTCCAATGTATGAAAATCCACTATTAACTCACTATTTTTTGTGAATACAAGTTTAGGTGAAGTCACTCCTCACCAAGGTACAGTACCTATACAAGGGTTTAGGGAATAACTCACTAACTCCAAAGGGTCACCCCCTCCCCCTCCCCCCTCCTCCATGAACTTCTTCTAGGATGACTTCCTCAGTTTATATACATGAAGATCCTTTCATTTTCTACATGTAGGATCATTGTAACATGCATAATAAATTCAAATGTGTTGAAATGTTGAATTCCAATTATTGTATTCTTTTCAATGCTATATGAATAAACCCTTATTAAAAGAGTTAAAATAATAAATTTTATACAAACTCCAGAATTAACTCCTCCCAATGAAGAATAATTCCAGTGAAGAATTATTTATTTGACACTTCATCTACTTATCTATAACAATCGGATATAACAATGATAATTCATAAGCCTTGATTCTTCTTCTCCTCCTGCAGACTAGATGTAACAAGAATGATCAATCTCATGAGATCTCTCTTATTTAGAGAAAATATTCTGTATTGTCTCTTCTTCTTTAATAATACACCAAATATGAACAATATTACTTCAGCACTAATGTTCCATTCCTCTATAACAAATTCAGACATGTCAATGATTCTCTGTATAGGGATCCTTCTTCTTGTTCCTCCTTATCTTCCTCTAAACCCTTTTGGGTCTCTATAGTATCATCTTCATTTTATCTGCACAAAATCTTCTTTTATATACTGAGAATTTTTAAATTCAAATTAAAAATCGTCACAACTCCCCCCCCAAAGGCACCCCTCCTAGACCAACAATGAGAGAATGGAGATAGTGACCACCCAAATCAGCCTCCAATAGGTCATGGGTTGGAAAAAAGCATTGAGGGTATAACATATATACATATGGGAAACATTACACTCTAATAGAAAATGAGAAATGATAGATAATACAAGTACACCAATCAAATCATGCTCATATATAGTAAAAAAACACATGTACATGCATGTAATACCATATAAAACTAGTAAAACTGAAGAGGAAACTACAAGTACCAAAAGGTAAACTCAGAAATGACCACAAAACCCAAATAGCTCACAAACAACCACAAGCTAGTAATATCCAATCCAATCTCCAACCAAATCCTACTGACCTGAAAAATAGTTTGTATATACGTAGAGTGAAATAACTGATATACTTAGTAGGATCCTCATCAGAGCCTCTCATGAAAAAGATAAAGAAAGTATACTAAATCCCAATGAAAAACAAGTAAAACTCACTTATCTCCTAAAAAAGTATACTAAGTTCCGAGTCTCACCAGGGATATCTCTCACCAAGTAACGCATACAAGAGATAATATGTTTAAAATAAAACTAGGGTACCCCACTACTGCTTCCCCACTAGTTTTCTGCTCTACCCCAACATCGTACATCCTGATCCATCTCCCTCCAAAATAAGTCATCCTGAAGACACCCGAGATAAGTATCATAACATGCATCTCGTTCATCACCTCATCACATCATCCTATCCACATCTCTTTATAGTGACCAAGTAGTTTCCAGGATCCACCACAACCCGTACATCATGTATCATACATATGATATTGTATCTCAAGCTATTATATCCCATACGCCGAGTATGTACCTTGAGTCATCACAACCCATACAGGTCATACCTATAATAATCATTAGGACACTATATCCATAGATACATGTGTGTGAAATAACCACAATCCATTACATCCCTCTACACACATATATGGGGAAACTATCTACTATGCATACCATCACATAATACTATCAGGAGAAGAAAGTGGGGCCAGAGGGTGTAGTCCGCCATCCATTCCTCGCCAACCTGGATGTTGGGGAAAACACCCTCACAGATTCAAATGAGTGTTAGTCACCCTACCGACATGTCAAAAACCAACCCGGGTACCCTAGTAACCTTATAACCAAGCTGGTCCTGGCATATCCCGAAGGGCATTTTTGATCCCCACAGGTCGACGACTAGTACCTGACATCATACAAACTGAAAGTGGAAACGGTTTTTCCACAAACATTATGGAAGTAAAAAAAGAAACAAGGAAATATGAAAATCAAAGGAAACTCCATTAGGAGTAATGTAACAAAAGTCAAACAGGCGTTTAAATCCCAAAGTACTACATACCAGGTACTGAACAGGGAAAACAACCCAAATCTCTAAGGAAAAAACTCACCAATTCTAAGGTTCAACAGTTGGATCCATAATTAAGAGATCATTTCCCCTTGCTCGAATCTCTAAGGAGATAATATAAAAACACCCAAATGCACAAGTATGGTGTGATCCAAAGCTTAGTAGGATTTCACCAAAGATTCCATAACAAGATGATAATATCAAAATAAGCAATAATGTGCTTTCAATTTTTAAAACAAACAGGTTTGGCATTTACAAAATCATATTTATTCAAATCATGCTTTATAATTTAAAAGATGGAAATACATTAGCAATTCAAGCTTCACATTTCAATTGATGTAAATACATTTCAAAATATAGAATTTACCTTTAATCAAAGGGTGCTTTACACAATAACACTTTTCTCGAAATGAATTAAATAAACACTTTTATATAAAATAGTTTATAGAAATTTAGAAGGAATGTATAATAGTTTTCAACAATGGAATATATATCCAATTGAAATACAAATAGGTGAGAAACATGGTCATATGCCAAATAGGTATGATAGTTCCAGGCTATAGGGACCCAAAACTGTGAATACGAAAAAGTATGTACATACACCCCTTGAAGCAAGGCCAAGAGGACTCATCACCCTCGCCTAAGGGATGAGATGTGATGATATGATGTTTTAGAATGTTGTAGAATTGTAAAGTGCTGCACAAAATAACTCACCAACTACCTAAGGCTTGAATTTTCTCTAATAAAAAATAACGATGGACAATTTATTTTAAGACTGCTTAAAATAAAATTAAATCCCATACTCCATTTCAATATTCCAATTTTCCCTTTAAACACCACAATGAGTTTTTAATCAAAAACATGCCTCTTCAAAAAGATGGAGCCACTGGGTTTCCATCGCAACCATTTTAAGACATTTTTCATAAACAAGTATTTGAAACCAATTCATGAAATTTCACAACCATTACACAATTAAATTCAATAATTTAATTTTCAACCAATTCCATCAATTTCATCACAAACCCCCAATTCACTGGAATTGATTTTTTTCACATTTTTCCACTAATTATTTTTTCAATTAAATTCAACTATTCAATTGATTCAATTTCCATCAAAATTATAATTTAAATCAAAAAATTTAAATGTCATAAATTTCCAATTTCATTTTGAAAACCCATTTTTCTCAAAAACCCCAATTCACCAGAATTGGGATTTTCCAAAAACCAACTAAAATCTATACAATCCAAATCCAATTAATTTCATTTAAATTGAAACAATTAAAATTTAAACAAATTAATTAGAGTTAATATAATTTGGGCATTGTAACGGATCCACCGAACTTGGAGCTGCTAGATCTCGAAGCATCAAACCCTATTCGGGATTTTACAAGGAAGAATAACAACAATAGAAACTAGGAGAAACAAGAATAAAACCTAGGTTTAGATCCATAACAGTAGGTACTAGATCTTAAAATAATATATGGAGATTGAAAAAACCATATGGAGAAAGAGAGAGATCGTGGGAGATCAAGAACAGGAGGAGGAAACTAACTGGAGGAGGATTGACTAACATTTTCCTAGCTTCAGATCGCATCCAGGAGGGGTCTGAGGGGCCAATAATCCTTTTTAGGAGCTCTAAGGATGGGAGAAACTCATTTTTGTTGAAGGAGGTCTATCTGAGACCTAAAAAGAGGGTTTAAGAAATTTTAACAAAAATTTAGATCTCTTAAAAACTCATCAGCATGGTTTCCTAGGAAACAACACCTAGTTTGGAAAATCCGTGTGCAGGCTGTTCACCCGTTATAAATGGGTCACATGGTTTCTCCCGAGGGGAACATGACTTGACTAACCATGTGCAAGCCGTGCAGAGCTGTCTGTCCAAAATCATCCATTTTACTGCAGCAGGACGCAGGATTTGGAAAATCGTGTGCCATCCATGCACCAACTATGCACTAGCCCATAATTTTCAAGATTCTTAAATTTTTAACCAAAAACAACAAAAAACAAAACCCAACCAAAGATCAATTAAAAGGATGGTTTAGGAATACCTAAAAATAGTAACGGGATGTTATAACCTGCCCACCATAGAAAATTTCTATTCCCAGAAAGCCTATGAAGAAGTCTCCACATCAAGAAGATGAGGCCACTACACTCTCATCAGTGGATCCCTCTCCCACATCTCATGAGAATCAGAACCAAGATTTTATGGAACATAAACCAAAGATGTCTTACTCCCACAAAGTAACTTGGTCTCATAATCAACTATCCTGACTGGCCATTTGGTCACAAATAAATCAGGTTCAACATCAAGATCACTCAAGCTCAGAATATGAGATGGATCATATAAATACTTTCAAAGTTAAGATACATGAAACATGTTATGTATCTAAAGGTTCTGGGCATAGCGGAAGTGAGTGGGTGGATATACCAAACTTTAATTTTTACCGTTATTGACGATCAATCCAAGATCTGTCACGATAATAAAATGCCGGATCTTCAAAATAGAATGAAGAACAAAAGAAAAGAGGGGAGTCCCAGAACCATAGAGAGGATTTCCATATGTTGGTTATAATTAATTTAATTAAAAACAAGAATTACCTTGATGGAATTATCTCTCTATTGATGTTTCCAATCACGATATGATGTGATCCATCATTGCGTTGTAGAATCCAAGTGTAGGATTCCTCTAGCAGTGATCCACACGTGCTCCACATATCTATGGACATCTCCGAATAGATCTCTGGGTGCTAGTATAGAAGAGCCTTCTCTTGCGAGGTCTGACTTCAATCCCCTTAAGAGCCGCTTGCAAAGCACTCTCCTTGATCCGATGGAGGAGGATCTCTCTCATAGCTTGAGAGCGTTCTTGGAGGAAAAATAATTCTCTCTTGTCTTGAGAGATTTCTCTAGATCCATTTTGCACAAACACAATGAATGTATAGGCCAATGAGAATAATATAACTGGGATTTTAATTACATAGAATAATAAAATGAATTAATTACCCGAAACCATTTATTCATTTCATTTAATTCTTAGTAAGATCCCATGTATAATAATAACAGTTGACTATTATCATTACTTGACATGTGCCCAGCAAATTACACATAATATTATTTAATTAAATAAATAATATTATTTCTCACAAATATCCAAAAAAAAACTACACGACATGTATATTAATATACACAACGTGTACTTTTATTTTTCCATTCTCTTTTATTTTCTCCACCACATTTATTAGACCTTTAATAATGACTATTTATTTCTTAAATAAATATTACTACATTACTCGCTAATAAATATATTATTTCTCCCACAATATATTCTCTTGAATAACTAGTGTCGAAAAAAATGTGATCAGGAATCCTTGAATAATTATTAAACCAAAATCAGGAATAATATTTATTTAACTTGTTATATTAATATTTAACTGAGATACTTAGACACACTTAGTGTGTGCCCCTCTATGCCTCTTTCTCAGTGGAATTAGGTAGAGCCTGCCTAAATTTCAAGGTTAGCATCTAGCAAGATACCAAAGCACCCATAGAGAAAGAAGTTAACTCCGCAACGACGTGTCACCTCCTACAAACCCTTACCATGTAATGTAATATCTTTGTCTCAATATATTGAATAAAGTGAGTTTCATGCTAGTGCCATCAACCCATATGCTCGATTATTCTTTCTTTGACTTCCTAAAATTGAAATCACCCATTCCTTACCATGATCGTGGATTTATTTAGGCTATATCAATTTCATCAAAGGGCCCGAGATATCTACTTCTGTTATTAAATAGAAGGGACAAATCCTTTCTCGCATTATCTATTAATGCAGTATTACTCGTGACACACCCAACATATCCTACCTCACTGCAAACAATGCATCATCACATTTTTCATCAATACATCTTAGTGCGTGAGTTGTAATACCCATTAATAATAATCTTAAAGTCTAAGGACCAATACACACGTCTGTAGATAGGAACATCCAATGACACTGTGAAATGTGGATATCCTATTGGCGGGTCTCGTTCTCATAATATCCTGCTATATATTACCAAGGGCACACACCATGAGAAGGTGTCTCAATGTTTTATGAGTCCTCACCCCTAATGGATTGTATTATTTATGTCCCCCGAATAACATCATCCGACCATAGAACATATATTCAAAAGCAGTGTTATGGCACTTCCGGGTTCTCATCATAGCAGGGATACACTATGACCCTTTAATGCAATAGTTATCCTTAGGAAATTATCACTTGCATTGTCACATAGAAGAACAATCAAGACATGATGAGGTATTTATTAATGAATAAAGTACAAAGTAGTTGGTTCTAGGCCACCAAATCCAACAGACTCCCACTTGGACTAGAGCCAACTACTAAAAACCTTTAACCCACTAGTTCTCACATGATATTCATACTTCTGCTGAGATAGGCCTTTAGTCATGGGGTCTACCACGTTATCTTCTATGGACACTACGCTCACTGCAATTTCATCCCTTTGATAGAAATCTATCAATAGGTGATACTTCTAGAGTATGTGATTTGTCCATTGATGTGACTTTGGTTATTTTTCAAGATCCAATGCTGTAGTATTATCATAATACAGTGTGATAGGATCTTTACTGCCAGGCACCACATCAAGATCCTGGACAAAGTTATGAATCCAGACGTCTTCCTTGGAATCATTAGAAGCCTCTATATATTTGGACTCCGTTGTAGAATCGATGACAACTGGTTTCTTTGAACACTTCTAGATCACAACTCCTCCATTAAGATAGAAAAAATATCCAGATTGCGACTTCATATTATTCTGATCTATCTAAAAACTAGCATCAACATACCCTCTGATGACAAGCTCATCATCTCCTCCATGCACCAGGAACATATCCTTAGTTCTTCTCAGATACTTAAGGATAGTCTTAACAGCAGTCCAATTCTATTATCCTGGATCTTTTTGATATCTGACTACCATGATCAGTGCATAGGCAACATCAATCCTAGTACATAACATAGAATACATGATGGATCCTATAGCCAAAGCGTATGGGATCTTACTTATTCTATCTTTCTCCTATTGTGTCTGAGGACACATTTTCTTAGAAAGATGTACGCCCTGTGACACTGGAACCAATCCCCTCTTGGATTGTTCCGTACTAAATCTATTTAGTATCTGGTCAATGTATGTACCCTGAATTAGTCCAAGAAACCTCTTGGATATATCACGAATGATCTTGAACCCTAGGATGTAGGCTACTTCACCTAAGTCCTTCATGGAGAAACACTTGTTCAAACAGTCCTTAACTGACTGTAAGACTGGTACATTGTTTCCAATAAGTAATATATCTTCAAAATATACTAATAGGATAAAGACCACATTCTCATTAAACCGCTTATAAACACATGGATCAAATTCATTCTTAATGAAACCAAATTCCTTTATGGATTCATCAAATCGAATGTTCCATGATCTGGATGTTTTATTTAATCCATAAATGGATTTATGCAACTTTAAAACTCGTTTGGATTCACCTGGTGTCACACACCCTTATGGTTGTGTCATATAGACATCTTACTGAAGGTTCCCGTTAAGGAATGATGTTTTGACATCTATTTTCCAAATCTCGTAGTCATGGTAAGCTGCTATGGAAAGTATGATTCTTATGGATTTAAACATGGAAACTGGAGAGAAGGTTTCATTATAGTCAATTCCTTTACGTAGTTTGAATCCTTTAGCCACTAGCCTTGCTTTATAGGTGATAACTTGACCTTCCATTTCCAGTTTTCTCTTGAATACCCATTTGCATCCAACATGCTTTACATTAATTAGCTCATCGACCAGAACCCAGACTTGGTTCTGATACATGGAATCTATCTCAAAATTCATATATTCTTTCCATCTTGTAGTTTTTGATCTTTCTACTAATTCCTTGTAGGAGAGAGGTTCATCATTGTCTAATAATAATGTTTCACCATCCTTGGTGACTAGGAAACCAAATTTCTATAGTTCCCTTACCTCTCTTCAGATCCTATGCAGTACTTGTGTTTCTGGAACCTCTTCCATGGTGACCTATGGAACTTGTTCCTGTACCAACTCCTATGTATCTTGAGCAGTAAATTTTTCGAAGTCAATATTACTCCCACTATCCTTTTTGAGGATGTGCTCCCTCTCAAGAAAGATGACTTGTCTGGCAACAATTAATTTTTTGTCTGAAGGGTTATATGGGTAATATCATTTTGTTTCTGTAACAGCCCGAGATTTTATGAAAAATATTCTTTTTTATTTTACTAATGTCTTGTGTTATACGCTACACCAAAAGGATCTTGCACAACACGCATCCTTGACTTTCCTTGCATTACACGCAATCGCAACCTTCCTCGATAGCGTGTGTGGTACGTAATCCTGAGTTTCACTAAACAACGATATGCTATCAAAATATTATTAAAACTAGCCGTTATGAATAGTAATAACCACTTTTTGAAATCCATTAAATCTTATTTTTCAAAATGAACTTTATTTTTGGATTCGGAGTATCGAATTTAGCCTAAGGTGAAATTTTGGTACTTTTCGGATAACTTTCATATTTTGATGAATAGTGAAAATTACTAAATTTTAATTAAAAACAACTTTTTTAATCGAAATAATTAATAGTGATAAATTATTAATTTGAGTGGTTTTAAAGTATATTTAGAATATATTTTTACAATTTAATACAATGTTGGTCATTGGATGTAATTTCACATTTAAACTAGACATAAACAAGTGTCAATCTTTTGATAGATATTGTTTCTTAAAAAACACGCTATTTGTTTTAACAGCGGGATTTAATTATAAAATTAATTAATGCAACTTTTATGTTATGAATTTGGTAAAATAGACTTCATTTTTGAATTCGGAATATGAAATATAGCTTGGGATGAAATTTTGGCATTGTTCTGAAAAACATCAATTTTTGATGAATAGTGAAACTACTAAGTGGTAGGTTAAAAACTGAATTTTGCATAAAACTTAATTTTACCGCTTCTGTGAATGGAATTTCGAAAATCCGAGAGACACGGTTAATATCAAGGACTAAAATGTGGTTCAATGAGATGAAAATAATTTTTTGGTGAATAGTAACTTTTTACTTTTTTTACCACGGTTAATAGTAAATAGGGTAACTAAGAGTAAATATGATATTAATATTACCCTAACACATGTCCTAATTCTATTGGACAAGTGTAATTCGACCAAAAACAAACTTAGGACTAAAATATGACCATTTAGGCCCACTTGGATTAGATTAGGACATTTATTATTAATTTATTTAAAGAAGGGTTAAAATAGTTAAAATCAAAGTTTAATAAGTAAATCATTTTTAATATGGGGTTATACATAAGATAAATTCGACTATAAATATTCATTAGAAAGCTAAAAAGATTTCCTACATGATGGTATTTTATTTGTAATTTTTAGACATCAAATAATATAATTTATTTATGACACAAAGATGATGCAGTAATTATCTTATTAATGAAATATTGACATAATTGATAATATAAATACCAAAATAAATGTAATTTAAGACTTTTTATGAATTCCACTAATTTTCTAGGTTACTATGATATATTAGTGTTGATTTAATCAACTTGGTTAGAACATATAATTCTGTTATGACTTTCACAAAAATAATATATCAAATAGTGTCAAAATTGACACAAAATAGTTTTTAAATCAAATATTATATTATTAATTGATATTTTATTCCTAAAAATATAAGGTTCAGCCAAATGACTTAGATAAGGATATATGTATTAATAATAAACAATTTGGGGTTCGTTTGGCATGTTATAGTAAGTGTATTTACCATATAGTGAAAGAAAACAAAAAGACACGGTAAAAGTTAAATTATTTAACTTAGAGTTAAATCTAATTGATAAGGTTAAAATAATTCCCTAAACTTGTCTAAATCTTATTGGTTGATAGGATTTCGACCCATCCCCACTTTAGCTTCGAAATAAGACCCTTTGGAACCATTATAAACCGATTTTGACTTTAATATAAAATAATATTTTGAGGTATTCCTAAGGTGCCCCTCTCCTCCCTTATAAAAGGACACCTCCTCCCCCTCCTCCTCACACCAATTTGAGCACTCAAGCTCGGCCAACCCCTGCCAAAATCTCTTCTCCACTTCCCTAGCAACATCCTAGAGGTTCTGGTCTTCCTCAAAGACCAATTTTAGTTCCCTAAGAGGAGGTCTCAAAGAGGCACTTCAAAGAAGAGGTAATTACCGTTACCAATTCTTTCATCTTTATTTCTTCTTCCACTTCTTCTTCGTAGGTTGTTTCATTATGAAGTAATAACATCAGTATCACTCATATACTGATATGTTATTATAAGTATGAAACAACCCTATTTCACCATCTATCCATCCTACGGAAAAAGAAATCACCGCGCGTGCGTACGTACGGAATACCGTCTCCACGCCGTGGTGTAATCTATTTTCCACCACCACCTTACATGGATGGGTATAATGGTGTAAAGAATAACTATACATAGTTATTACAACATCATATTGATTCTGATATATTGTATAATCCACTCCAATTCAATTCAATATTTATAGAAATGATATCATCACTCGTGCGTACGTACGGAATACCGTCTCCCCGACGCGATGAGATTCATTCTCCATGTTAACCATTTAAGAATGATTATAATGTATATATAAGAAATAATAATGAAATATATGACATTATAAGGCTACTGGATTTATGTATATATATACATATGTATGTCATCTACTTACTTCCATTTCAAGACAATAAGGAAAGGAAAACAACGTTCATGCGTACGTACGGACTACCGTCTCCATGAACGGTGTTTTTCATTTTATTTATCTACCTATTATATATATATATATACTGAATATATATGATATATAAATCATATTTTATATTCTGGAAGTAAGTAAATCATGATATAAGTAATAATGATGTCAAGAACAACAAGTCAAAACACCTACGATAAATGAAACGATTTTACCCAAAACGCTTCTTTAACATGGAATTTACAAAAGAACGGGTAATATAATGTCATAAGTGAACCATATATGATATCATAACAATGAATATGATTCTGTAATAAGTCAATAACATGATTTAAATCATTATACAGGAGGTTCGGACACTTACAAAGCAAGTCGGACCTAAGGTAAGGGAAATATCACAATCTCATTTTTATCCGAGATTGTTTTTACTTTGGCATTTACTGGGGTGTATTTTATCATCCACATCCATGTTTCATAAATATGTAATATTATTTCCATCCAACTACAATTGTTTAAATCCAATTTTACCCTTCGGTGAGTTTTTAGTAAAGGAAATGAAAGGAGTCTTTTGTCGTTTTCCGTACGAGGTATTTTTTTGATTTTTCCGACAAAAGTACGAAGAATGTTTTTTTTAACTTAAACGGAACGAACGGATTTTTACGGTTTTATAAAACCTTATTTTCATAAACCTTCCTCCAAAATATTTCATGACTATTTTTAATAAAATCTCTTTCTTTTAAAATTGTATGATGTTTTGTGAAAAGAAATTGATTTTGAAGAAGAAAGGATATTTTCCTCAAGAATTCATTTCAAGTGTTTTATCAAAATTATTTTCCATCTAAGATAATAAAGGGTTCTGTTTCTATCCATATTTTTACATTGATTTGACTATGTTGTGATGGAATTATGTTTATGAATTCCTTTATCTTATATGAATGGTTTTATGATGTCATGTTGTTTAAGAATCCCATTTTTATTACATGGGTTATGCAATGATGTATGATTTATGATTTTGTGGCACACATAAGAAAGGATTCATTAAGAGATGGGTGGGACCTATATCTCCCTCCAATGAATTCGGTAAAGATTTTATATCTCATGAGATAGACATGGCTGGAATGGTAGGTTATACCGGTTCAGTGAAACAGGACTGAAACGAGGATTACTCGATTCAGAAAGGGACTTTGTCCACTAAGATAGTCTTGGCAATGAGTCTTGACTAACAAGAAATGATTATCTATGATTATGTGTGTATGCCACAATGAGTAATGTTTTAAGTTATGATTTCATTTCACTACTATGATTTATCCCATGTTATGAAATTATGATCTCTTTTGCAGGTTTTGATTTTCAAAAAGATATGATATGATTTTTATTTCCTTTGTTTACCCTTACTGAGCATTTGAGCTCACCCTTTTATGTTTTCTTTTCCCCAGGATATAAAGAAAGGTTTTAGGTAGAAAAAAGGGATGACCTTTATGGGAGATATTGAAGAACTTTCACCACGATTAGAAGATTACGTTCCGAGTTTCCAAAGACACTAAACTATTACGATCCTTTAGTGTGTGTTTTTGTTATGTACTAAGTATTCCGCAAATGTAATGTAATGTCCATGTACGTCAAGCTTCGGGTCTCTACAGTTTCCTTGGGATATCCTATAAAGATACACTTCATGCCTTGGGGTGCTAGTTTGTTTCCTGAGATGGCCTTAACAAATGCCTTGCATCCCCATACACATGTGTGCGACAAAATGGGTTTTTTTCCATTCCATAAATCGGAGGGAATTCCATTTTCCACCTTAGTTGGTACTCGGTTTAATGTGTATGCTGCAGTTTGTAATGCATATCCCCAAAAGGATAATGGAAGATCTGCATGAATCATCATCGACCTCATCGTTCCCAACAAGGTACGGTTCCTCCTTTCATTAAAACCATTCCACCGTGGTGTATAAGGAGGAGTGAGTTGAGATAGAATCCCAGACTCCAATAGAAGATCGATGAACTCTTGGTTCAAATATTCTCTACCTCGATCCGATCGAAGATTCATTATCTTCTTACCAAGATGATTCTCTACATCATTCTTGAATTCCTTAAATTTATTTAAGGATTCTGACTTATACCCCATTAAGTAGATATATCCATATCTACTCAAATCATCAGTAAAAGTAATAAAGTAAGAATATCCACCTCTAGCTTCTATTGCAAATGGTACACACACATCCATGTGCACCAATCCTAGAATCTCTATGGCCCTTTAACCCTATCCATCTAAAAGTGGCTTGGTCATTTTACCTTGTAAATAAGTGTGACATATATCAAGTGGTTTTAGCTCAATAGATTCTAAATAACCATCCTGGCAGAGCTTTTTCAAGCACTTCTCATTTACATGACCAAGATAGTGATGCCACAACTGGGTGTTGTATGAGTCATGTGAATTTGTTTCGTTATCGATTGCCAACACTTGGTTTTCATAATTTAATACATACAAAACATTATTTAAATGCGCCATACCATAACATATGTTGTTCTTATAAAAGAAAAAACTCTTATTTCAAAATCTGATAATAAATCTATCCATATCCAAACAAGATACAAAAATTATGTTCTTGGTTACACTAGACACATAATAATAGTAATGTAAAACCAAAAGCATTCCAGTTGGCAATGAGAGATGGTAATCGCCAATGGCCAATGCAGTCAGCCTCGCGCCATTTTTAGCTCGAAGATCCACATATCCTTGGTAATCTTTCTAAATCTACTTGGTTCCTACATTTGAATACATATGTGAGCCCCATAAGCTGTATCTAATACCCAATGTGTAGAAATGGAAAGATTACACTTGATAACGAACACACCTTTAGCATCTCCATGATTCTGGGTGCAGTTCCTCTTCTAATGTACTTACTTGCCATATAAAAAACATACCGCCTCCCAATACTTGACCTGACTATGGATCTTCCCCTTCTTGGAGGGATGGTTCTCAGGGGCTTCAGACCATTTATGAATCCTTGTACCCTTTTCCTTGTCCTTACCTTTCTCATTCACCATAAGGACTATGGGTTTGTCACATCCCATGTCCTTATCTAGTTGGAAAATTAAGGTCAGAAGTTCTGATAGACTCTTCTCATTATTGCTCATGTTGTAGTTGATAATAAAGCTAGAGAAGGTCTTGGACAGTGATGATATGATGAGATCTGTACGCAACTCATCCGAGAACTTAATCCCTAAGATGTCCAGACGTTCAATGTAGCCAATAAGATTGACTACATGTGGCCCAGCTGGTGCATACTCTCTAAGATTAGTTGTGAACAAAGCATTGGAGATCTCATATCTCTCCTGTCTCTCCTTCTATTGATAGATATCTATAAGTTGAGACATCATGCTATATGCATCCATGTTTTCATGTTGCTTTAAGAGCTCATTAGACATGGCCGATATCATGAAACATTGGACATATGTGGAATCATCCATATGTTTCATATAGAGAGATAGTTCCTCATCAATGGACTCTTTTTTTGGTGCAACTAGAAAATTCTCTTCCATCACATACAATTTCCTTCTGTGGTGAAGGATGACGCGTAAACGCCTATACCATTCCTGGAAATTAGTGCTGGTGAGAAGGTTTTCCTTCTCAAGTATGGTTCGTAATGATATGTTTGAAGTCATTTTCCTTGTCATTTCTACAAATTAAGATGAGAAAATGTTTAGTACTTTATCATGATAAAACTGAGACAAATATATAAATTAATACTTATCAGTCTCCCACTATTTTATCGAAATCCAATAGCCCTCACCATTAACTTCAGAATATTCTGTTGCCTGAATATTCTAGTGGTAAGGATCCATATTTCCCTTTGCGTTACCCCAACTAGGGTTGGTCAAGAAACATTAAGGGTTTTAGGTAGGCATTACAAATGTCAACTGCATTAACTCGTAGCTCCTTGATCCGTTGAGTGGACTCCCCAATCCTAAAATCCTTTTATTTTGGATTTCCTCAACATTTTCCTCCTGGTCACACCAAGTCCTGCTGTGGTAGTCAACCCTTGATGTGAACCAAGTCAAGTTAACTCAAAACTTTGAATTAGAATTCCCCAATAATCGAGAGCACCACAACTAGGGTTGGTAAAGCACTTTGAACTGTGGTTTGATTCTAACCAAGATTATGGAAGGCTATATTGACTTAATATTTTTTTGAGAGATTTTGTCCTTATACATAAATTTCTATTTTTTTATCTTTGATTACATGTTTTTTAATATTAATTTGGATATAATTAAGTGATTAACCTTGTCTAAGATAATATTTATGCATAAGTCGGTCTTATTTTAGTTCCATCTTGCATTATTGTTTAATTCATTAATTGTGTGATCATGAAAACACACCTACAATAAATAAACCATGCAACTGATAGAAATAAAATAAATGGTATGATCATGAGATTGTTCTATTAGTTAGTTTATCTAGCGGTTGATAAACTAACCCAATACCTATGGGAGAAACACCTTGAACCTTTTGGGTTCGTGTTTACAGCTTTCCAACTGTCCACCTTTGTATTTCCTTGGATTGGTTTCACCTTGACTCCTAACTTGAGCCACATCCATTAGCTTGGGAGCTCCATCCATTACATATGCTTTTATCTCACTCACAGGTGAGGGGTAAAATGAGGTTTTACATAAAAGAAACATTGGACACTCATTCCCTACATATTAATGAGGAGAAGCCTCTCAGACCAACAAATTTAATTTAAATAAATAAATTAAAAGGAAACCATTCACATACAAGGGTCTTGTTCTAGCTCATGATCATCCATACATGCAACGATATTTACACATAAATAATACTATCATTAAATTCTTTAACCATTCTTGTTTAAGATAAATCATGCTCGAATCAATTAATTATTTTTAATTAATAAATCATTTAATCTTAAACCCTTTTCTGAATTTACTTGAGATTCTCATCCATAATAATTTTAAACAAATAAATTCATTTAAATTTATCATTGTACGTAACTTGTACCTTGGAGGAAACTCGATGAATTCTCATTCATAACTACCCAATGAGTAGAAATGAACATTACACAGATGTTAAATTAAACACATATATATAAAACACCAATCACATGTTGTGCCTCATCTTTACACCCGTACTATGGTACACGTCTCAAGGGTTTGTATAATATAATAATAAATTTTAATAAATCTGCGTAATTTGGATGAGTAAACGGCATGTAGTTCTGACTACACAGCGTGTACTTTTGTTCACCATCCATATGAAGTATACGCCTAGGGACATGGCATGTAGATGCACTTCGTAAATCTTTGGAGTACACGACGTATTCAGTGGGACACATGCCATGTAGTATCCGCGTTAAAAGATTTTCAGTCGGGCAAGCTGTGTACGGGGTATACGGTCCAACCCTAACCCGAAGGGACTACACGCCGTGTTCAGTGGGCCACACAGTGTGTAATTTGGAAACCATGTGCCACATGTTCCTGGTCAACACACAGAGTCTTAAAGACTTAAATAGAATCCAATGACACTGCCTGGTTTGGCAGACCTTCTCAGTACATGGAACCTATACTACACGGCGTGTACTACCGAATACATGTCGTGTGTTCTGGTTTTGTATGGCTAGGAATCTTTGGCACCTTTGGATGATATCCTCTATTTTATTTTAATCAAAATTAAAAGAAAAAATCATTTCTGTAAGGTGAACGAGAAACGAAAGAGGAGGAATAGATCTTGAGATTCAGATTTATAGAATGATTAACTTGAATTGAAACAACTGAATTATTAAATGCGTAAATCACCAATGAAAAACTAAATAATTATAATCAATGATATGGACCCTTTGATACCACTTGAAGGTTCCTGGCGTAGTGGAAGCGCGTGGGTGGATGTACCCAACCTTAATTTTTGTCGTTAACGATGATCAGTCTGAGATCTGTCATGATAATAAAACGCCAAATCTTCAGAATAGAATAAAGAACGAAAGAAAAGAGGATAGTCCCAAAACCATAGAGAGGATCTTCATATGTTGGTTATAATTAATTTAATTAAAAGTCAAGAATTACCTTCATGGAATTCTCTCTTCGTTGATGTTTCTGGTCACGATCCGATGTGATCTGTCGTTCCGTCGCAGAATCCAAGTGTAGGATTCCTCTAGCGGTGATCCAAATGTGCTCCATGTATCTCTAGATGTTTCCAAAGATATCTTCGGGTGCTAGCGTGAAAGATACTTCTCTTGCGATGTCCGCCTTCGATCGCCTTGAGAACCGCTTGCAAAGCGCTCTCCTTGATCTGGTGGAGGAGGATCTCTCTCATAGCTTGAGAGCATTCTTTGAAGGAAAAGAATTCTCTCTTGGATTTAGAGCTTTATCTAGATCCATTGTGCACAACCACAATGAATGACTACGCTAATGAGAATAATATAATTGGGATTTTAATTACCTAGAATAATAAAATGAATTAATTACCTGAAATCATTTATTCATTTCATTTAATTCTTAGTAACACCCCATGTCTAATAATAACAGTTGACTATTATTATTACTTGACATGTGACCAACAAATTACACCTAATATTATTTAATTAAATAAATAATATTATTTATCACAAATCCCCATAAAAACTACATGACATGTATATTAATATACACGGCGTGTACTTTTGATTTTCCATTCTCTTTTATTTCCTCCACCACATTTATTAGACCTTTAATAACAATTATTTATTTCTTAAATAAATATTACTGCTTTACTCCCTATAAATTTATTATTTCTCCCACAATATATTCTCTCAAATAACTAGTGTCGAAATAAATGTGATTAGGCATCCTTGAATAATTATTAAACAACAATCGAGAATAATCTTTATTCAGCTTGTTAAATTAATATTTAACTGAGATACTTGGACACAATTAGTGTGTAACCCTCTAGGCCTCTTTTTCAGTGGCATTAGGCAGAGACTGCCTAAATTACAAGGTTAGCATCTAGCAAGACACCAAGGTACCCATATAGAAAGAAGTTAATGCCGTAATGACGTGTCACCTCCTGCAAACCCTTACTATGTAATGTAATATATTTGTCTCAATATATCGAATAAAGTGAGTTTCATTCTAGTGCCATCAACCCATGTGCTCGATTATTCTTTCTTTGACTTCCTAGAATTGAACTCACCCATTCTTTACCATGGACATGGATTTATTTTGGCTATATCAATTCCATCAAAGGTCCTGAGATATATACTTTCGTTATGTAACAGAAGGGAAAAATCCTTTCTTGCATTATCTATTAATGCAATATTACTCGTGATTCACCCAACATATCCTACCTCACTAAAAATAATGACTTGTTATAGTTTTTGTCAATACATCTAAGTGCACGAGTTGTACTAACCATTAATAATAATCTTAAAGTCTAAGGACCAATACACACGTCCACAGATAGGAACATTCAATGACACTATGAAATGTGGATTTCCTACTAGCAGGTCTCATTCTCATAATATCCTCCTAGATGTTACCAAGGGAACACACCATGAGAAGGTGCCTAAAAATTTTATGAGTCCTCACCCCTAATGTTCTGTATTATTTGTTCCCCCAAAATAACATCATCCAACCATAGAACATATATTCAAGAACATTGTTATGGCACTTCCGAGTTCTCATCATAGCAGGGATCCGCTATGACCCTTTAGTGAAACAACTATCCTTAGGACATTATCATATGCATTGTCATGCAGAAGAACAATCAAGATATGATAAGGTATTTATTAATGAATAAAGTACAAAGTAGTTGGTTCTAGGCCATCAACTCTAACAGTATCGACCTCATATTTTGTGGTAGTGCTAACTGGTATACGATTTTCCCCACGTGCTCAACAACCTCAAAAGTCCAACAAAACAAGGAGAAACCTTCCCTTCCCTCCTAATCTGTTGATGAGCCAACCGAGGTGAAGCCTTCAAGAACACCTAATCACCAACTGAGAACTCCAAAAGTCTACGGTGATGATCAACATAAGATTTATATTTTCTCTTTACCATCAACATCTTCTGAAGAATCAACTGAATCTTTGCTATTGTCTCTTGGAAAAAACTTGGTTCAACCAAGGAACCGTCACTAATATTTGACCAACACAATAGAGATTTTCAAGGACGACCATACAAGGCCTCAAAAGGAGCCATTCTAATTTCTGATTGGTAACTATTGTTATAAGAAAACTCAACCAGTGCCAAGTGATCATTCCAAGCCCCACTAAAGTCTAGAACACAAGCGTGAATCATATACTCAAGAATTCTTATAGCTCTTTTTGTCTAGCCATCCGACTACGGATGGTATGACGTACTCTAATGGACATGAGTTCCTAGTGCCTCTTGAAGGCCTCTCCAAAAGTGATAAGTGATCCAAAAATCCTTATTAGAAACTATAGTAGAAGGAACTCCATGAAAAAAAACAATCTATTTCACATAGATATTTTCCAACTCCTCATCTTTGATTGCATTATGAATGGGTATAAAATTTGATTAATTAGTCAGCATGTCGATCAAAACCCATATCACGTTCTTCTTTCTCTGGGTACATGGAAACCCAACCACAAAGTCCATTGAGATATCATCCCACTTCCATGTAGGTACTGGAAGTGGTTGAAGAAAACCTGAAGGTTTCTGGTGCTTGACTTTAACTTATTGGCATGTATAACAATGAGAAACAAACTTGGCAATGTACCATCTCATACCTGGACACCATAACTATCATAGTATGTCATTAAACATCTTCGTGGTTCTTAGGGGCACTGCCCACTGGGAATTATGACAATCCCACATCACAGCTTTCCTTATTGAAGATGGTACCAAAAAATGATTCCAATAGAACAAAATGCCTTCTTTGGAGAACGACCACTGGGAAACTATCTCCCCACCATCAAGAGAGTATCTAATTCTACAGAAATAATCATCAATATACTGATCCTATAGGATCAATTCAAGAAGAGCGGATGTCAACTGAACACTGGCTAAAGAAACATCAACCCCTTTATCTTGAACTCCAATATGAAACTGTGCAAAAAGGTCCATCAAATTTCACTCTTATGAAGATTATTTCACTACTTAGGTTGGAATTTTCTTTCTTAAAGCATCTGAATGACATTCTCTTTCTCTGAGGCATAGGCGATGTCGAAATTGAAAGACTGCAGGTATTTCACCCAATGCCTTTGGTGTAGATTTAAATATTTTTTAGAGAAGATATAACTAAAGATCTTGTATTCAGAATACATGGTAAAACATTCTCTGTAAAGGTAGTTTTGCTAACTCTTAATCACGTGCATCACAACTGCAAGTTCAAGGTCACGAGTCGGATAATTCTTCTCATGTAGCCAAAGCTGACGAGTGCCATAAGCAACGACATGATCATCCTACATAAGAACGTAACTCAAGCCTGAACCCAATGCATCATTAAAGACCACATATCCCTACCCGACCTTTGGGAGAGTCAACATCACCTCTATAGTCAAAATACATTTCATCTCCACAAAATAATTCCGACATCTTTTATCCCAAGAAAACTTTAATCCCTTTCGAGTGTGTGTAGTCATCAGATAAGACAACTTCAAAAAGTACTTCACAAAACAATGATAATATCGGGCTAAACCCAATAAGATCTGAATCTCGAAGACATTTTGTGGTTTCTAGAAAGTCATAATAGCCTTTACCTCATCAAGATCAACTGATATACCCTATTCAAACACCACGTATCCCAATAACTTCACTTCATGGATCTATAAATCACATTTCTAAAGCTTGGCATAAAGTTGGTTATTTCTCAGCAAACTGAGAACTATTCTCAGATAGTGCACATGATCCTCCTCAGACTTAAAGTAAATAAGGATGTCATCCACAAAGACTACCACAAAGGTATAGAGATACTCATGTAAAATACTATTCATTAAATCCTTGAAAGCTACATGAGTATTGGTCAGACCAAAGGGAATGATGAGATACTCATAATGGTCATACCTGCTCTGAAAGACAGTTTTTTAAATGTCAGGCTCTTTTATCCTTAACTGATGGTATCCTGATCAAAGTTCAATATTATACAACCACTTCACCCCTTTCAACTGATCAAATAGATCATCAATCCATGGAAATAGATACTTGTTCTTTATCATAACTTGATTGAGTTTTCGATAATCAATGCAAAGGCATAGTGGACCATCATCTTTCTTAGAAAAGAGAACCGACACCGCCTAAGGTAACATGATCAGGTGTATAAATCTTTTCTCAAGAAGATCATCCAACTAGGACTTCATATCTTTCATTTCAGCTGGTTCCATTTGATAAGAGGGAATAAAAACTAGTTGATTACCAGACATCAATTCAATGAAAAACATAACCTCCCATCGATGCCACTTTTTTATAAACCAACCCAGGTACCCTGGTAACCAGATAACCAAGCTGGTCCTAACATGACCCAAAGGGCATTCCCAATTCCCAAGGGTTGGAGATTAGCACCTAGCATTATACAGACTGAAAGAGGGAATGTTTTTTCCATTAACATTTCAGAAGTAAAAAAGAAACAAGAAAATATGAAAATCAAAGGAAACTCCACCAGGAGTAATGTACCAGAAGTCAAACAGGAATTTAAATCCCAAACTATTACAACCCAAGTACCAAACAGGGAAAACAACCCAAATACCTAAGGAAATAACTCACAAAGTCCAAGGTTCAATAGTTGGATCCACCTATAAGAGATCCTTTTCCCTTGCTTGAACCTGGAAGGAGATAATCTACCAACACCAAAAGGCACAAGTAGGGTGTGAGCCAAATCCCGGTAGGATTTCACCAAAGATTCCATAACATGATTCAAATATCAAATTAACCAATAATGTGATTTCAATTTTTAAAACAAACAGGTCTGGCATTTACGAAATCATATTTATTCAAATCATGATTTACAATTCAAAAGATAGAAATACATTAGCAATTCAAGATTCACATTTCAATTGATGGAAATAAATTTCAAAAGATGGAATTTACCTTTAATCAAATGGTGATTTAAATAATAGAAATTTTCTAAAAATGGCTTAAATAAAAAAATTTATATAAAAAAAATTATATAACTTTACAGGCATGTATAATAGTTTTCAACAATGGCATATATATACAATTGAAATAAAAACAGGCGAGCAACATGGACATGTGACAAATAGGTATGATAGTTCCAAGCTATAGGGGCCCAAAACTATGAATATGGAAATGTACATACACCCCTTGAACCAAGGCCTAGAGGAATCATCACCATCACCTAAGGGATGGGATGTGCTGATATGGTGTTTTAGAATGTTGTAGAATTGTAAAGTGACAACTAAAATAACTCACTAACTACCTAAAGATTGCATGTGCTCTAATAGAAAACAATGACGGGTAATTAATTTTAAAACTACTTAAAATACTATTAAATCCCATACTTTATTTCAATATACCAATTTTCTCTTTAAAAACCATAATGAGTTTTTAATAAAAAGCACGCCTCTTCAAAAATATGGAACCATTGTGTTTCTATCGAAACCATTTTTAATCGATTTTTCATAAACAAGGATTTAAAACCAATTAATAAAATTTCACAACCATCACATAATTAAATTCAACAATTTAATTTTCAACCAATTCTATCAATTTAATCCCAAACTCCCAATTCATTGGAATTGGGTTTTTTCATAATTTTCCATCAAAACATTTTTTTCAATTAAATTAAAAATTTCAATTGATTCAATTTCCATCAAAATAAAAATTTAAATTAAACAATTTAAATCTCACCAATTTACAATTTCGTGCCAAAAACCTAGTTTTCTCAAAAACCGCCATTCCCAAAAATTGGGTTTTTCAAAAAATCAACTGAAATCCATATAATCCAAATCCAAAAAAATCATTTAAATTAAAACAATTGAAATTTAAAGAAAAAAATTAGGGTTAATATAACTTGGGCATCGTAACGGAACCACCTACCTCAGAGCCGCTGGATCTCAAAGCGTCAAACCCTATTCAAGATTTTATGGGGAAGAACCACAACAATGGAAACTGGGAGAAATAAGAATCAAACCTAGGTTTAGATCCATAAAAATGGGTATTAGATCCTCCAACAACATATGGAGATATATGAAACCCTAGGGAGAAAAAGAGAGATCCTAGGAGATCATGAACGAGAGGAGGAAACTAACCATTAGAGGATCGGCCGACGTTCTCCTAGATTCAGATTGCATCTGAGAGGGGTCTGAGGGGGAAAGAATGCTCTATGGGAGCTCTAAGTATTGGAGAAACTCATTTGGGTCGAAGGAGGTTCGTCCGGGACCTAAAAATATGGTTTGAGAAATTTTAACTCAAATTTAGATCTCTTAAAATTTCGTCTGCACGATTTCTTAGGAAACGACTCACGGTTTGGAAAAACTGTGTTCAATCTGTGCACCTATTATAAATGAGTTGCACGATTTCTCCTGAAGGGGTGAATGACTTGACTAATCGTGCACAAATCCTATAAATCTCTCTATCCAAAATTTTCTATTTTCCTACACCAGGTTTCACGGTTTGGAAAATTATAAGAACCCGGTTTTTGCTACGAAATACTTTGGAATATTCTTGATGATATTCCAAAGCAGCGCCTTTAGACGACGTGCGATTTCGAGCCCCAGAGTGGCCGGAATTAAATTTTCAGTGCGTTCACACTGGAAACGCCAAATAAATGGGATAACTCCTAAACGGTGATCCAGATCGGAGATCCGAGTGTACAGATGGGTTCAAAATGGGATGTTCACCCTAGGAACGACATAAAGTATGTCGGCGCGGGACGTTTGGACCCCTCACTTGCTTTCGAAACGTTAAACAGATAAATAAATTAATTAATTTATTCGTTTAATGTTGAAACTCAAGTATCTCTTAAACGGTGGATCGGATTGGGAAACCTAGGGCACCGTTGAGTTTTGAGCGTTCCGTTTACCCTAGGAGGGGTATAAGTTTCACAGGCGCGGGTCGTTTGTGAAAAATGGCCCCAGGGGCGTTTTCGTAATTTAGCAACTTTGGACGTTAAATTTTATAACTTTTGAATGGGGTCTTGGATTAAAATTCTGAGACTTCCGTTGTTCTCGGGAGGTCGTTTTTACCCTAGGGGCACCCCCATTTTTGTCCACGTCGGCAGCGTAGTCGGGGGCGTGCCGGGCGGGGGGTTTAAGTGTTTTCTACTTAAACGCACCCCCACCCTCCTCCTCTTCTTCTTCTAACTCAAACCCTCCCCTCTCCTCCAGCTCCGGCGAAGCACTCCGGCGAGGCACCTCCGGCGAGGCAATTCCGGCAAGGCAGCGGAGCGGCGGCGGACTCCCCGTGAAGCTTCGGGCATCGCCCAAGAGGTAGGAGTCGTTTTTGTTTCGTTTTATTATCCCGCACCATGATCGTCCAAATTTTGCTTTGTCGATTTGCTACCCGATCTTCGATCCAAGCCCATAATCGCGTAGATCTTGTCCCGATATTTCTGGAATATTATCCGGATCGTTCCAGTGGTCTTCTAAAGTTTTCCGGCCACGAGGCTGGTTTCCGGCGAGCTCAGGCGGCGGAGCGGATCCAGGCAGCGGCTCCGGCAGGTGGCGGGCTCGGAGGCGGCGGAGGAGGCCGACCCTTTAGTTAGCCGGGCGACATCTTGCCGGTGCGGGGTGGCTCGACTCTCCGTCTGAGGGTGCCGGATGCGGGAGCCGGCGAGAGGGGACGGACGAGGTCGCGCTGTGCGACCCCGCGGCTGGACAGAGACCCGCGCTGCGCGGGTCTCCGCGTGGAAACAAAGACCGGCCTTGTCGGCCGGTCGGTGGAGGAAAGGCCCGCGCGGCGCGCGGGCGAGGGGGCTCGCATGGGGCGGTGGGCTGCGGCCCCAGTGGGCCGGCCGGAGCGGGCCGGTCCGGCCCAAGGGGGTCCCCCCCTTTTTAAAATGTTTGGACGCCCGTATTTCGGGCTACGGGCGTCCGTTTTGAGCGCCGTCTAAGGCAACATGGACCTGACGTCGAGGCGGACTCTTAGAAATAGTTTCGGGAATTTTTAATTCCCGAAAAGAGGGGCCTCGATGGCGCGACACGTACGTCGAGGGGATTGACGTCATCCCGGGAATTCTTGTTTTGGACGGCGCAGACGCGTCCGACGTCCGTTTTGAGCGCTGTCAGTGGCGTTGCGTTTCTGGAACTGAGGCGGAGGTTTCTAGGGTGGTTCTGGGCGTTGAGACTAGATTTGAGGTGTGGGCCCCCTGACCCATCCTTTCGAGTTGTGTGCAGCGTTTCACGACTTTTTCATCGGACATCCGTTCGGGGCGTGCGAGCAGTCGTTTCTGGATGTTTTTCCGAGGGGATTGCAATGGTTCAATCTGACCGCCCTAATTCGGCACGATGGTGCGGGGTCCACGAGGGCCATTTGGGCGTCGACGGTGATTTTCCATCTTTATCACCGGGCGACCGTTTTGGACAAGTGAGTAGCCCCTCTTGTGTGCTTTTTCGAGAGAATCGCAATGGTGCGATCCGTTCGTTGAGTTTCGGGACCAGGATGCGGGTCCCACGTGGCACCGCTCGTGTACGGTGCGCCGAAATGCATCTTTTTCTCTGGATATCCGTTGCACTCAAGTGAGTAGTGTTTTTGACGTGTTTTCCCGAGGGGATCACAATGGTGCGATGCGCCCGACTGTTTTCGGGGCCGAGGCTCGGGATCACGGGGCGTCGTTCGGGTGTGAGGTGGTGTTGGTGACTCTTCCATCGGATATCCGTTTGAGGTGAGTAATTAGTAGATCTTGCGTGTTTTTTCGCGAGGATTACAACGGTGCAATTCGTTTGGTTGTGCGGAGCCTCTTGCGCGATCTTGTTAAATGTGGAAATGCGAAGGTGCCCCGGGGGGTGGTTCTTCTACTGTGTTTGTAGCGGACCCTTGGCATGTGATCGCATGCACTCCCGTGTGAGTGAATTAATGCTTGAATAGACATGATTTTCCATTCCCCAGTCGTTGAGGCGATAAGTTGGAAATGTTACGTAACGCCTTCGCGTTGACGTTGGGTGCCGTGTGCACGATAGCCCTTGTGATGGAGACGTGGTATACTCTGGGAGTATATGAGAGCGCTTGGAGGTACGTGTGGTTTGTACCTGAGACGTTCGTGCGCTTGGTTGGGGTTGAATTGGGGCCACACGTCGTGTGGGCCCCATGTGCGTGCCGTGTTCTACTTTGCGTACTCTGACCTCTCGTGATGTAGAGGGTCCCTCTGTGTGTTTTTTTGACCATCAGGGTGGATTTTTCCCCTGGATCTGTGATCATTTGTTGACCAGCAGGGTGGAGTGGTCTCTCCCTGGTTTCGTTCTCGATGGATCGGTCAGTAGCGGTGCTAGTGGCACCCCGTGATGGAACAGGCGCGGAACCTCTTTTGGGAGAGTCGTTCTGGAGTTGAGTGGTTGAGAAATACCCACTCCATGCTCGGTTGGCCAGTGTTGTACCCTCCAGTAGAGATGGCCAGAGCAGTTCTGAGTTTTACCCTACAGTAGGGCTGGGCAGTGGGTTACTCATCGACTTCTTCGGGTTTACCCTCCAGCAGGGCTGGGTAGTGGGTTGCTCACTGACTTCTAGGGTTTACCCTCCAGCAGAGGCTGGGAAGTTGGTCACCCGATGCTCTTAGGGTCTACCCTTCAGTAGAGACTGGGTATTGGGTCACCCGACGACCACTTAGGGTCTACCCTCCAGCAGGGCTGGGCAGTGGGTCACCCGTCGTCTAATCCTAGGTCTACCCTCCAGCAAGGCTGGGCAGTGGGTCGCCTGTCAACTTATTTCAGGTCTACCCTCCAGCAAGGCTGGGCAGTGGGTCACCTGTCGACTTATTTAAGGTCTACCCTCCAACAAGGCTGGGCAGTGGGTCGCCTTTTGACTTATTTAAGGTCTACCCTCCAGCAAGGCTGGGCAGTGGGTCGCCTGTTGACTTATTTCAGGTCTACCTGCCCAGTATCTTATTATGGTTTACCCTCCAGCAGGGCTGGGCAGTGGGTCACCTAATGATGTATTAGGGTTTACCCTCTAGCAGGGCTGGGCAGTGGGTCACTCGATATCTGGTTATGAATTACCCTCCAGTAGGATTGGGAAGTGGGACACCTGTTGGAATTCCAGACTCAGTCCTTTCTACTAGGCTAGTCTGTGGCTTTTCTTCGTGACCACCAGAGTGGGACCCTTGGTTGTACGGGTCAGTGATGGAACGAATTTGACTTTGAGAATACCTCTCGACTGCGGGGCAGTGAAGAGTTGTGGTTGACGTTCCCCCAGAACTCTCAAGTACGATGAGCTTTTCCCCCACTGAGACGCGTCCTTCTGACGCGACCTAAAACCGTGCGGGCGAGTCAGTACCGCCCAAAGAAGATAGTGTCGAGGTGCGGTGATTGATCCCCTTGGCTTGAGGTTCGGGGCAGACGTACAGGATGCTGGGCATCGATGGTTTACTTCTGGGACTGTTGGCTACTCTTTTCTTGGGCTGAGCTACGGGACGAAGATCCCCTTACGAGCTTTTTCGGGCTTCTTGTAGAGCATATATATATGTATATACCTTGTTCGAGGACCCACTTCTTGGGCTTGGTTACTCTCCCTCCAAGAGAGGCGAAGACACGTGGGGTATGCCACGTGATTTCCATGTCTAACTTCTCGTGGTTGGATGAGTCTACTCTCCTGCTATAGGTAGCAAAGACTCGACAAGAAGTTCACCTTCTCACCGTTTCCAGCTCCTTGTGCCTGGACGAGTCTACTTACTTTCTCTTGTTGGGTTGAGCTGGACTCTTTACTGCACCCTCAGTTGTACTCCTCTACTTTTCCTGTTCGCTCTACTACTCACCCTTCGGTACCTCCTTTGTTTCTCCCTCGAGCCTTCAGGGTATCCTACTGAGTATTTTTAT
The DNA here is from genome assembly GCA_963277665.1 of Viscum album. Lineage (NCBI taxonomy): Eukaryota > Viridiplantae > Streptophyta > Magnoliopsida > Santalales > Viscaceae > Viscum > Viscum album. The sequence goes on from OY728150.1 coordinate 689,730,246, forward strand.
ACTCACCCCTTCTTGGTATTTTCCCGCACTTGGTGTGCCCTTACAGACGACGGACAGGTGGAGCGTGACTTCAGTGGAGGGTAGGAGCTTGGGAGCTTAGACCGCGTGCGGTGGTTGTGGCCGGGTTCCAGGTGGGAGACCTGTCAGTTGTTTCTTTTTGTTTACCTGTTTCCGGGTTGTGGAACTTTTGGTTGGGCGCGTGGTTTGCCCCTTTTCTTTTCAGTTTGTACTTTGTACTGTTTAGAGGTCGATGCACATCTGTGGTTTATACATACAGTAGTTGTTCTTTTTACTCTTCTTGTTCTTTCTTTTACTCTACACTGTTGCATTGAGTGTGCTGCGTGTGTGTGTACAGGTACTTAGGCAAAGGCCTCCTCGAGTTATTGTGCCTTCGACACTGGTTTCCAGCCCCTGGCCTATGGAGGCGGGCCTGGGGTAGTTGCGGCTCGATCCCGGGTAGGGTCGGGTCATGACAAAGTGGTATCAGAGGTGGTTCGTTCCTTGGGGAGTTGTGCGGACGTCCCTAAAAGAGGAATTGGTTGGGATTTAGGGAAATAGTGTTAACGTGTCTTGAGAGAGGCTCTCAGTCCAGGGAGTCCAGTGATGGTGCGGCGACCGACGTATCCATTCACCAGGACCTTGATAACCCGCTTGTCGACTCGGCATAATGAGACACTTGTTGCAGGGAAATTTGTTTGTGCATCACATAGGACTGAGTCTTGAATGTCCTTCTTGAGTGAGATCCCCATCGTTGTTATTGTTATATACATATATGCTCATTTGACCGTGGCACTCCTTGATGATATTCAGGATGTCTCTACGAAGACAGCCAACCAAGATACCAGCTTTGGTTCATGACGACGACCCTGTGAGCTATGAGGCCACAGTCCAGGACCCATCATGCGAGCCCTTTCCTTTGGGTGGGCTGGTAGCAGCACCCCCCACCTGTTGAGCAGCAGACAACTTCAGCAGAGCAGGCTGAGTTTGAGCGCAGGTTGAGCGCACTCCGTGAGTTCCAGTGGCAGAGACCGCTGAGGTTTAGTGGTGATCCAGACCCTCAGGCAGCAGAGGTTTGGCTCGAGGTAGTGGTTTTCCTTTTCAGGCTTGTGCAGAAGCTGACAGATCAGAGAGTGGCTTTGGCAGCCAGTCTTTTTCGTGGAGTAGCTTGGCATTGGTGGAGTCTGGTGACTCAGCTTCTTGACGAGTCGTCGCTTTCATGGGGCGACTTTCAGTTGTTGTTTCGGGAGGAGTTTTTCACCTTTTTTCGTGTGATCCATTCAGATTTAGGAGATCCTGCAGTTTCAGCAGGGAGGGATGACGGTGGTCGTGTACCCGACTAGTTTTGCAGACCGTGCACGCTTTTACCCGGACTTGGTCCATGACAACAACATCTGAGCACGAAAGTTTGAGCAGGGTCTCCGCCGAGGGATTCATGCTGTCATAGTACCCTTGGGCATTTTTTCACATATGTCGGGGTGCTAGAGTAGGCACTGGTGACCGAGAGCTTCCTGTCGCATTCTGGAGTTGGTGGTGGCAGCAGGCATGTTGGAGCCGAGACGTCTGCCGCATCTAGTGGGCGTCGGCAAGAAGAACCTCGACGCATGTGGCTTTCTGACAACCGAACTCAGGGGCGTGGTCGAACACCACAGTGGTGCCGGAGGGCACCAGTGCAGCCTAGAGAGAGTCGGTGCTATGCCTGTGATGGGCGAGGTCACTTGGAACGAGACTGCCCGACCCGAGTTGCTGAGAGCTTCGGGCAGGCAGCAGGTGCACCACCACGGTAGAGGCAGCGCCGTGATCAGAGTAGTGCCCAGAGAGGTGGTGCGAGCAGAGGAGAGGGAGGAGCTGGTGGTGGGGGACGGCTTTACGAGGTCTTCCCACCACCACTAGGCGGTCCACGTCAGGCTCTGAGAGCTGATAGTTGGGAACGCGGACAGCTGTGAGCTTGGATGTCTACGATCCTGCAAAGCATGGGATGATGAGAGGTACCCCTTGCGACTCTTCTACTTCTTGCAGTAGAATTGATAGACTCTGTGTGTGGAATTCTTTCCTCCCTGCTCCTTGCTTGATGTGTTACTAGGGTGAGGCAGGGCGTCGGGTGTAACCCTGTGTTGGTAAGGTAAAAGGCGTGGGACCTTTTTCCTTTAGTCGATGGTGTCGACTCCTTCACCTTTCGAGCATGTAAGATAGCCTCGGTTGTGGAATCTTGCGTGACCAGATATCCTTGGGTGTTCCACCATATGAATATTCTGAAGGAGGGAATCACTGGGCCTTGTTCTAGGTGTGAGCAGTGATTCCAGTCGTGGCGTGCGATGTAGTGGTTCGGCCGGGGAGGTGAGCTACCCCCGAGGGCCTTCGGGCCATTTGAGACCGTGCAAAGGGATGGCGAGGTACCCTACCGCCTGGCCCTAACCCCAAAGTCTTGAGTGGGTGCATGATGTATCCCACGTGACTCACCCAAGAAGGAGTGTGCGTGCTCCTATGCACGACATCGGCAGGGGTCGAACTCGCGTGAACAGATCAATCCTTTGGTCTGTGTGCGGTGACGCAGAGCTGTGTGTGGGTTCTTCTGGGTATGGGAAAGCCAGGTGTGGGCTTAGTACCCTGTGCTGCTCCCTAGTTTTTCTTTTCGGGGAAGAAAAGCTTGAAGGAGGGAATGATGTAAGAAACTGGTTTTTGCTACGAAATACTTTGGAATATTCTTGATGATATTCCAGAGCAGCGCCTTCGGACGACATGCGATTTCGAGCCCCGGAGTGGCCGAAATTAAATTTTCAGTCCGTTCACGCTGGAAACGCCAAATAAATGGGATAACTCCTAAACGGTGATCCGGATTGAAGATACGAGGGTACGGATGGGTCCTAAATGGGGTGTTCACCCTAGGAATGATATAAAGTATGTCAGCGCGGGACGTTTGGACCCCTCGCTCTTTTTCGGAATGTTAAACGGATAAATTAATTAATTAATTTATTCGTTTAATGTTAAAACTCAAGTATATCTTAAATGGTGGCTCGGATTATGAATCTGAGGGCACCGTTGAGTTTGGAGCGTGCCATTTACCCTAGGAGGGGTATAAGTTTCGCGGGCGCGGGCCGTTTGTGAAAAATGGCCCCATGGGGCGTTTTCGTAATTTAGCGACTTCGGACGTTAAATTTTATAACTTTTGAAAGGGATCTCAGATTAAAATTGTAAGACTGCCGTTGTGCTCGGGAGGTCATTTTTACCCCAGGGCACCCCCATTTTTGTCCGCGTCGGCAGCGTAGTCGGGGGCGTGCCGGGCAGGGGGTTTAAGTGTTTTCTACTTAAATGCACCCCCACCCTCCTCCTCTTCTTCTTCTAACTCAAACCCTCCCCTATCCTCCAGCTCCGGCGAAGCACTCCGGCGAGGCACCTATGACGAGGAAATTCTGGCATGGCAGCAGAGCGGCGACGGACTCCCCGTGAAGCTCCGGGCATCGCCCAAGAGGTAGGAGTCATTTTTGTTTCGTTTTATTTTCCCGCACCATGATCGTCCTAATTTTGCTTTGTCGATTTGATGCCCGATCTTCGATCCAAGCCCATAATCGTGTAGATCTTGTCCCGAGCTTTCCGGAATGTTATCCGGATCGAATTTTCGACCACCGGATCATTTCCAGTGGTCCTCTAAAGTTTTCCGGCCACGAGGCCGGTTTCCGGCGAGCTCAGGCGGCAGAGCGGCTCCAGGCAGCGGCTCCGGTAGGCGGTGGGCTCGGAGGTGGCGGAGGAGGCCGACCCTTCGGTCGGCCGGGCGGCATCTCGCCGGTGCAGGGCGGCTCAGCTCGCCGGATGAGGGCTCTGACTGCGGGAGCCGACGAGAGGGGACGGCCGGGGTCGCGCTATGCGACCCCGCGGCTGGACAGAGACCCGCGCGGCGCGGGTCTCCGCGTGGAAACAAAGACCGGCCTTATCGGCTGGTCGATGGAGGAAGCTCCCTTGCGGCACGCGGGCGAGGGGGCTCGCACGGGGCGGTGGGCCGCGGCCCCAGCGGGCCGGCCGAAGCGGGCCGGCCCGAGCGGGCCCCCCCCCCCGTTTTAAAATGTTTGGACGCCCGTATTTCGGGCTACGAACATCCGTTTTGAACGCCGTCTACGGCGACGCAGACCTGATGTCGAGGCGGACTCTTTGAAATGGTTTTAGAAATTTTTAATTCCCGAAACGAGGGGCCTCGGTGGCGTGACACGTACGTCGAGGGGATTGACGTCATCCCGGGAATTCTTGTTTTGGACGGCGCGGACGCGTCCGACGTCCGTTTTGAGCGCCGTCAGTGGAGTTGCGACCCTGGCACTGAGGCGGAGGTTTCCAAGGCAGTTCTGGGCATTGAGAATGGATTTGAGGTGTGGGCCCCACAGCCCGTCCTTTCGAGCTGCGTGCAGCGTTTCATGACTTTTTCATCGGACGTCCGTTCGGGGCGTGCGGGCAGTCATTTCTGGATGTTTTTCCAAGGGGATTGCAATGGTGCAATCCGCCCGCCCTAATTCGGCACGATGGTGTGGGGCCCACGAGGGCCGTTTCGGCGCCGACGGTGATTTTCCATCTTTATCACCGGGCGACCGTTTTGGACAAGTGAGTAGTCCATCTTGTGTGCTTTTTCGAGAGGATCACAACGGTGCAATCCGTTCGTTGAGTTTCGGGATCGGGATGCAGGTCCCACGTGGCACCGCTCGTGTGCGGTGTGCCGAAATGCATCTTTTTCTCTGGATATCTGTTGCAGTCAAGTGAGTAGTGGTTTTGACTTATTTTCCCGAGGGGATCGCAATGGTGCGATGCGCCCGACTGTTTTTGGGGCCGAGGCTCGGGATCACGGGGCGCCGTTCGGGCGTGAGGCGGTGTTGGTGACTCTTCCGTCGGATATCCGTTTGAGGCAAGTAAGTAGTCGATCTTGCGTGTTTTTCCATGAGGATTACAACTGTGCGATCCGTTTGGTTGTGCGAAGCCTCTTATGCGATCTTATTAAATGTGGAAATGCGAAGGTGCCCCGGGGGACGGTTCTTCTACTGTGTTTGTAGCGGACCCTTGGCGTGTGATCACGTGCACTCCCGTGTGAGTGAAGTAATGCTTGAGTAGATTTGGTTTTCCGTGCCCCAGTCGTTGAGGCGGCAAGTTGGAAATGTTACGTCACGCCTTCGCGTTGACGTTGGGTGTCGTGTGCACGATATCCCTTGGGCTGGAGACGTGGTATACTCTGGGAGTATATGAGAGCGCTTGGAGGTACGTGTGATTTTTACCTGAGACGTTCGTGCACTTAGTTGGGGTTGACTTGGGGCCACACGTCGTGTGGGCCCCATGTGCGTGCCGTGTTCTGCTTTGCGTACTTTGACCTCTCGTGACGTAGAGGGTCCCTCTGTGTGTTTGTTTGACTAGCAGGGTGGAGTTTTTCCCCTGGCTCTGTGCTTGTTTGTTGACCAGTAGGGTTGAGTGGTCTCCCCTAGTTTCGTTCTCGATGGATCGGTCAGTAGCGGTGCTAGTGGCACCCCGTGATGGAACAGGCACTAAACCTCTTTTGGGAGAGTTGTTCTGGAGGTGAGTGGTTGCACGATACCCACTCTGTGTTCGGTTGGCCAGTGTTGTACCCTCTAGTAGAGATGGCCAGAGCTGTTCTGAGTTTTACCCTCCAGCGGGACTGAGCAGTGGGTTACTCATCGACTTCTTCGGGTTTACCCTCCAGCAGGGCTGGGCAGTGGGTTGCTCACTGACTTCTAGGGTTTACTGTAGATACCCGAAGCCTGACGTTCATGGACTTTACATTACTTTTGCGGAATACTTAGTACATAACAAAAACACACACACAAGGATCGTAATAGTTTAGTGTCTTTGGAAACTCGGAACGAAATCTTCTAATCGTGGTGATAGATCTTTAATATCTCCCATAAAGATCTTCCTTTTTTTTACCTAAAAACCTTTCTTTATATCCTGGGGATAATAAAACATAAAAGGGTGAGCTCAAATGCTCAGTAAGGGTAAACAAAAGAAATATCAAACACATCATATACATAAGAACATAGCTTTTGGAAATCTTAACCTGCAAAAGAGCTCATAATATCATAACATGGGATAAATCATAGAAGTGAAAATGAGATCACCATAATCATAACATGAAACTTGAAACTTTGTGGCATGCACACATAATCATGGAAAATCATTTCTTGTTAGTCATGACTCATTGCCAAGACTATCTTAGTGGACAAAGTCCCTTTCTGAACCGAGTTCACTCCTCGTTTCAGTCCTGTATCACTGAACCGAAATAACCTTCCGTTCCAGCCATGTCTATCTCATGAGATATAAAATCATTACCCAATGCATTGGAGGGAGATATAGGTCCCACCCATCTTATAATGAATCCTTTCTTATGTGTGCCACATAATCATAAAACATACATCATCGCATAACACAAGTAACAAAAATGGGATTCTTGAAACATCATGACATCATAAATCAATTCATATATGATAAAGGAATTCATAAACATAATTCCATCACAACATAGTCAAACCAATGTAAAAATATGGATAGAAACAGAACCCTTTATTATCTTAGATGGAAAATAATTTTGATAAAACACTTGAAATGAATTCTTGAGGAAAATATCCTTTCTTCTTCAAAATCAATTTCTTTTCACAAAACATCATACAATTTTAAAAGAAAGAGATTTTATTAAAAATAGTCATGAAATATTTTGGAGGAAGGTTCATGAAAATAAGGCTTTATAAAACCGTAAAAATCCGTTCGTGCCGTATAAGTTAAAAAAACATTCTTCTCGTACTTTTGTCGGAAAAGTCAAAAAGTACCTCGTATAAAAAAAACGACAAAAGATTCATTTCATATCTTTTACTAAAAACTCACCGAAGGGTAAAATTGGATTTAAACAATCGTAGGTGGGTGGAAATAATATTACATATTTAAGAAACTTGGATTTGGATGATAAAATACACCCCAGTAAATACCAAAGTATAAACAATCTCGGATAAAAATGAGATTGTCATATTTCCCTTACCTTAGGTCCGAGTTGCTTCGTATGTGTCCGAACCTCCTGTATAATGATTTAAATAATGTCATTGACTTATTACAGAATCATATTCATTGTTATGATATCATATATGGTTCACTTATGACATTATATTACCCGTTCTTTTGTAAATTCCATGTTAAAGAAGCGTTTTGGGTAAAATCGTTTCATTTATCGTAGGTGTTTTGACTTGTTGTTCTTGACATCATTATTACTTATATCATGATTTACTTACTTCCAGAATATAAAATATGATTTATATATCATATATATTCAGTATATATATATATATAATAGATAGATAATGAAAATGAAAAACACCGTTCATGGAGACGGTAGTCCGTACGTACGCATGAACGCTGTTTTTCTTTCCTTATTGTCTTGAAATGGAAGTAAGTAGATGACATACATATTTATATATATACATAAATCCAGTAGCCTTATAATGTCATATATTTCATTATTATTTCTTATATATACATTATAATCATTCTTAAATGGTTAACATGGAGAATGAATCTCATCGCGTCGTGGAGACGGTATTCCGTACGTACGCACGAGCGATGATATCATTTCTATAAATATTGAATTGAATTGGAGTGGATTATAAAATATATCAGAATCAATATGATGTTGTAATAACTATGTATAGTTATTTTTTTACACCATTATACCCATCCATGTATGGTGGTGGTGGAAAATAGATTACACCACGGCGTGGAGACGGTATTCCGTACGTACGCACGCGCGGTGATTTCTTTTTCTGTAGGATTGATAGATGGTGAAATAGGGTTGTTTCATACTTATAATAACATATCAGTATATGAGTGATACTGATGTTATTACTTCATAATGAAACAACCTAAGAAGAAGAAGTGGAAGAAGAAATAAAGATGAAAGAATTGGTAACGGTAATTACCTCTTCTTTGAAGCGCCTTTTGGAGACCTCCTCTTAGGGAACTAAAATTGGTCTTTGAGTAAGACCAGAACCTCTAGGATGTTTCTAGGGGAGTGTAGAAGAGATTTTGGCAGGGGTTGGCCGAGCTTGAGTGCTCAAATTGGTGTGAGGAGGAGGGGGAGGAGGTGTCCTTTTATAGGGGAGGAGAGGGGCACCTTAGGAATTCTTAAAAATATTAATTTATAATAAATCTAACCCCACTTACAAACCTCCAAAAATGACTCATATTCGAAGATTATATGAGATAGGGTTGTAATCTCATCAACCAATCAAATTTAGACAAGTTTAGGATATTATTTTAACCTTATCAATTAGATTTAACTCTAAGATAAATAATTTAACTTTTACCGTGTCTTTTTGTTTTCTTTCACTATATGGTTAATACACTTACTATAACATGCCAAACGAACCCAAAATTGTATATTATTAATAAATATATCCTTATCTAAGTCATTTGGCCGAACCTTAGATTTTTAGGAATAAAATAACAATTAATAATATAATATTTGATTTAAAAACTATTTTGTGTCAATTTTGACACTATTTGATATATGATTTTTGTGAAAGTCATAACAGAATTAAATGTTCGAACCAAGTTGATTAAAACAACATTAATATATCATAATAACCTAGAAAATTAGTGGAATTCATAAAAAATCTCAAATTACATTTATTTTGGTGTTTATAACATCAATTATGTCAATATTTCATTAATAAGATAATTACTGCATCATCGTTGTGTCATAAATAAATTAAATTATTTGATGTCTAAAAATTACAAATAAAATACCATCATGTAGGAAATCTTTTTAGCTTTCAAATGAATATTTACAATCGAATTTATCTTATGTATAACCCCATATTATAAATGATTTACTTATTAAACTTTATTTTAACTATTTTAACCCTTCTTTAAATAAATTAATAATAAATGTCCTAATCTAATCCAAGTGGGCCTAAATGGTCATATTTTATTCCTAAGTTTGTTTTTGGTCGAATTACACTTGTCCAATAGAATTAGGGCATGTGTTAGGGTAATATTAATATCATATTTACCCTTAGTTACCCTATTTACTATTAACCGTTGTAAAAAAAAGTAAAAAGTTACTATTCACCAAAAAATTATTTTCATCTCATTGAACCACATTTTAGTCCTTGATATTAACCGTGTCTCTCGGATTTTCGAAATTCCATTCACAGAAGCGGTAAAATTAAGTTTTATGCAAAATTCAGTTTTTAACCTACCACTTAGTAGTTTCACTATTCATCAAAATTTGATGTTTTTCAGAACAATGCCAAAATTTCATCCCAAGCTATATTTCATATTCCGAATTCAAAAATGAAGTCTATTTTACCAAATTCATAACATAAAAGTTGCATTAATTAATTTTATAATTAAATCCCGCTGTTAAAACAAATAGCGTGTTTTTAAGAAACAATATTTATCAAAAGATTGACACTTGTTTATGTCTAGTTTAAATGTGAAATTACATCCAATGACCAACATTGTATTAAATTGTAAAAATATATTCTAAATATACTTTAAAACCACTCAAATTAATGATTTATCACTATTAATTATTTCGATTAAAAAAGTTGTTTTTAATTATAATTTAGTTATTTTCACTATTCATCAGAATATGAAAGTTATCCGAAAAGTACCAAAATTTCATCTTAGGCTAAATTCGATACTCCGAATCCAAAAATGAAATCCATTTTGAAAAATAAAATTTAAAAAATTTCAAAAAGTGGTTATTACTATTCATAACGGCTAGTTTTAATAACATTTTAATAGCATATCGTTGTTTAGTGAAACTCGGTATTGCGTATTACACACGCTATCGAGGAAGGTCGCGATTGCGTGTAATGCAAGGAAAGTCAAGGATGTGTGTTGTGCAAGCTCCGTTTGGTGTAGCGTACAACACAAGACATTAATAAAATAAAAAGAATATTTTTCATAAAATCTCGGGCTGTTACATTCTACCCCCCTTAAAATGAATTTCGCCCTCGAAATTCGTCGGGGTTATAAATGGTTTACTATTCGAAAGTTTCTTTAATAGAAACCCACATCGTAAAAGGGAATATCAAAACTTGGCTTTAAAAACTAAAGTATGAAATGTAACGATTACCCAAATAAACTAATCACTGGGTTTCCACATAGGTGAAAATATGGATATGGAAGAGAAATCTAACCATCATGTTCTGATGGAGAGTGGTAGAGAACATGGCTATGGAAAAGCCAGTAATCACAAATCCATAGATTTGTGATGATATAAGGTACCATCTGATTCATCAGGTATAAGATCACTAGGACAATCATTTTTGGTTTTCAAGATCATTTCCCTAAAGTTGAAAATTTGCTTAGAATAAATACTTACTTTATTTTGGTACAATCTCACTTTTGTTCGTGCCTTGAACAATTTCTACTTCATCTCTTAAATAAATGAAGTTGAATTTGTTATTTGTGAAGTGTTAGCAGATCATGTGATAGAATGACTGTTCATTCCATCTGTCTCAAACAAAAGGTTAGCAAAAGTTATTAAATATACATAAGTCATTCTATAGTGAGATTAATCATATATGGTTCCTAAAATGGACTTATACTTCATATATCATGCTGATTAATATAATAAAACTAGTTTCTACTAAACAGGGACTTCCTGTAGGTCAGTGGTAGGCGATAAAGGCCAGTCGCACATCGGTTGTGGGTTCGATTCCCACAGCCTTGTCCGAAGCGATGGGTTGTCGCCCGTCCTACGGGTTGTCCTTTTTCTAAAACTACGTTACTATAACATCCCATCAATAATATCGAAAATCTTCTATCCTTAAACAATACTAACTTATGTCCAACATAATCCAGTCTAATCTTTAGGCTTATACATAATACTGCAGTCCACTCTCATAATATAGTAACAACGATTACCAGAGATTTAATACTGTCGTTGATCCCCTCATATCACAAGATATGTCTTGTTGGTCACATTCCAAACATTCAAAGTCCTTAATCGTGTATTCTCTTGAATACCTTAGTGAAAACATGAGTGTAGTTAAAAGTTAACACTTTCCACATACCAAAATCCTCAAAATTCTATATACTCAAACCATGATATCACTTCGTCCTTATATCAATCATGAGCTCATGAATACTATCAAACATTTAATTTTCTCCTTATCCGTTCATTATGCGCATATCATCTACATTCCAAAAATATCTGAATAACCTTTCATGGATACTGGTAACATTAATCATACACTTTCAAAACACAATGAAAGACAACAGTGTAACAATCCATAGATGTCTCTTTATTCCAAAATTACACATGATAAACATGTAATAATTCCACTACATTCTCAAACCATTGACCGAGCTTCAAAAATTCTTTCATCTCACATATCATTTGTAGTCTCTTCATCATCATCCACATAAATACTACCCATATGACCATACTGATTCTCTTCATGAGTCTTTCCCTTAGGGCATTTGTTTGCATAATGCCCATACATTCCACATTTAAAACACTTAACCATTTTTGATGTCGTTGCAATACCATTATCCTCATCCATGGTGTTAACCGACCCTTTTCCTTTGCACTTACTTGCTTTGTGTCCTTCTATTCCACACCCAAAGCATCTTCCAGTTCCCTTGAAACATTCTCCTTGATGCCTCTTCCCACATGATTTACATAGGGGAAATTGAACTTTCTTTCCTCTATGATCATCATGGAACTCCATCTTTCTCTTATTAGTCGAGTCAGGAAACTTACCAAATTTTACTTTATTGATCATGTTGTGAGATTGCTGATTCGACATAATAATGATGTTTGGACATCCAAATCCCATTTCATTTGGTTGCTCATGATGAATATCATTCCATTGTCCATCATATCCTCCATTATTATGAATCATCTTGTTTCCAGCCATTTTCTAAAACCCAAACAGAATAGTGTTAGATGAAAAAATCGTAATAAAGGGGGAGTAACTTAAATATCTATCATCTTTGGTTTAATCTAATATCGTTACCATAGTTCTAGAACTATATCCTATACGTATACTTATCCTTAGGGGCATCCCTAGACATACCTTAGAAATATCTCTAGGGATCTCACTAACGTTTTCGCATCCTAGTTTCCAAAGGTTGACTAAACCTTTCCTCTGATACCAACTGTAGATACCCGAAGCCTGACGTTCATGGACTTTACATTACTTTTGCGGAATACTTAGTACATAACAAAAACACACACACAAGGATCGTAATAGTTTAGTGTCTTTGGAAACTCGGAACGAAATCTTCTAATCGTGGTGATAGATCTTTAATATCTCCCATAAAGATCTTCCTTTTTTTTACCTAAAAACCTTTCTTTATATCCTGGGGATAATAAAACATAAAAGGGTGAGCTCAAATGCTCAGTAAGGGTAAACAAAAGAAATATCAAACACATCATATACATAAGAACATAGCTTTTGGAAATCTTAACCTGCAAAAGAGCTCATAATATCATAACATGGGATAAATCATAGAAGTGAAAATGAGATCACCATAATCATAACATGAAACTTGAAACTTTGTGGCATGCACACATAATCATGGAAAATCATTTCTTGTTAGTCATGACTCATTGCCAAGACTATCTTAGTGGACAAAGTCCCTTTCTGAACCGAGTTCACTCCTCGTTTCAGTCCTGTATCACTGAACCGAAATAACCTTCCGTTCCAGCCATGTCTATCTCATGAGATATAAAATCATTACCCAATGCATTGGAGGGAGATATAGGTCCCACCCATCTTATAATGAATCCTTTCTTATGTGTGCCACATAATCATAAAACATACATCATCACATAACACAAGTAACAAAAATGGGATTCTTGAAACATCATGACATCATAAATCAATTCATATATGATAAAGGAATTCATAAACATAATTCCATCACAACATAGTCAAACCAATGTAAAAATATGGATAGAAACAGAACCCTTTATTATCTTAGATGGAAAATAATTTTGATAAAACACTTGAAATGAATTCTTGAGGAAAATATCCTTTCTTCTTCAAAATCAATTTCTTTTCACAAAACATCATACAATTTTAAAAGAAAGAGATTTTATTAAAAATAGTCATGAAATATTTTGGAGGAAGGTTCATGAAAATAAGGCTTTATAAAACCGTAAAAATCCGTTCGTGCCGTATAAGTTAAAAAAACATTCTTCTCGTACTTTTGTCGGAAAAGTCAAAAAGTACCTCGTATAAAAAAAAACGACAAAAGATTCATTTCATATCTTTTACTAAAAACTCACCGAAGGGTAAAATTGGATTTAAACAATCGTAGGTGGGTGGAAATAATATTACATATTTAAGAAACTTGGATTTGGATGATAAAATACACCCCAGTAAATACCAAAGTATAAACAATCTCGGATAAAAATGAGATTGTCATATTTCCCTTACCTTAGGTCCGAGTTGCTTCGTATGTGTCCGAAACTCCTGTATAATGATTTAAATAATGTCATTGACTTATTACAGAATCATATTCATTGTTATGATATCATATATGGTTCACTTATGACATTATATTACCCGTTCTTTTGTAAATTCCATGTTAAAGAAGCGTTTTGGGTAAAATCGTTTCATTTATCGTAGGTGTTTTGACTTGTTGTTCTTGACATCATTATTACTTATATCATGATTTACTTACTTCCAGAATATAAAATATGATTTATATATCATATATATTCAGTATATATATATATATAATAGATAGATAATGAAAATGAAAAACACCGTTCATGGAGACGGTAGTCCGTACGTACGCATGAACGCTGTTTTTCTTTCCTTATTGTCTTGAAATGGAAGTAAGTAGATGACATACATATTTATATATATACATAAATCCAGTAGCCTTATAATGTCATATATTTCATTATTATTTCTTATATATACATTATAATCATTCTTAAATGGTTAACATGGAGAATGAATCTCATCGCGTCGTGGAGACGGTATTCCGTACGTACGCACGAGCGATGATATCATTTCTATAAATATTGAATTGAATTGGAGTGGATTATAAAATATATCAGAATCAATATGATGTTGTAATAACTATGTATAGTTATTTTTTTACACCATTATACCCATCCATGTAAGGTGGTGGTGGAAATTAGATTACACCATGGCGTGGAGACGGTATTCCGTACGTACGCACGCGCGGTGATTTCTTTTTCTGTAGGATTGATAGATGGTGAAATAGGGTTGTTTCATACTTATAATAACATATAAGTATATGAGTGATACTGATGTTATTACTTCATAATGAAACAACCTAAGAAGAATAAGTGGAAGAAGAAATAAAGATGAAAGAATTGGTAACGGTAATTACCTCTTCTTTGAAGCGCCTTTTGGAGACCTCCTCTTAGGGAACTAAAATTGGTCTTTGAGTAAGACCAGAACCTCTAGGATGTTTCTAGGGGAGTGTAGAAGAGATTTTGGCAGGGGTTGGCCGAGCTTGAGTGCTCAAATTGGTGTGAGGAGGAGGGGGAGGAGGTGTCCTTTTATAGGGGAGGAGAGGGGCACCTTAGGAATTCTTAAAAATATTAATTTATAATAAATCTAACCCCACTTAAAAACCTCCAAAAATGACTCATATTCGAAGATTAGATGAGATAGGGTTGTAATATCATCAACCAATCAAATTTAGACAAGTTTAGGATATTATTTTAACCTTATCAATTAGATTTAACTCTAAGATAAATAATTTAACTTTTACCGTGTCTTTTTGTTTTCTTTCACTATATGGTTAATACACTTACTATAACATGCCAAACGAACCCGAAATTGTATATTATTAATAAATATATCCTTATCTAAGTCATTTGGCCGAACCTTAGATTTTTAGGAATAAAATAACAATTAATAATATAATATTTGATTTAAAAACTATTTTGTGTCAATTTTGACACTATTTGATATATGATTTTTGTGAAAGTCATAACAGAATTAAATGTTCGAACCAAGTTGATTAAATCAACATTAATATATCATAATAACCTAGAAAATTAGTGGAATTCATAAAAAATCTCAAATTACATTTATTTTGGTGTTTATAACATCAATTATGTCAATATTTCATTAATAAGATAATTACTGCATCATCGTTGTGTCATAAATAAATTAAATTATTTGATGTCTAAAAATTACAAATAAAATACCATCATGTAGGAAATCTTTTTAGCTTTCAAATGAATATTTACAATCGAATTTATCTTATGTATAACCCCATATTATAAATGATTTACTTATTAAACTTTATTTTAACTATTTTAACCCTTCTTTAAATAAATTAATAATAAATGTCCTAATCTAATCCAAGTGGGCCTAAATGGTCATATTTTATTCCTAAGTTTGTTTTTGGTCGAATTACACTTGTCCAATAGAATTAGGGCATGTGTTAGGGTAATATTAATATCATATTTACCCTTAGTTACCCTATTTACTATTAACCGTTGTAAAAAAAAGTAAAAAGTTACTATTCACCAAAAAATTATTTTCATCTCATTGAACCACATTTTAGTCCTTGATATTAATCGTGTCTCTCGGATTTTCGAAATTCCATTCACAGAAGCGGTAAAATTAAGTTTTATGCAAAATTCAGTTTTTAACCTACCACTTAGTAGTTTCACTATTCATCAAAATTTGATGTTTTTCAGAACAATGCCAAAATTTCATCCCAAGCTATATTTCATATTCCGAATTCAAAAATGAAGTCTATTTTACCAAATTCATAACATAAAAGTTGCATTAATTAATTTTATAATTAAATCCCGCTGTTAAAACAAATAGCGTGTTTTTAAGAAACAATATTTATCAAAAGATTGACACTTGTTTATGTCTAGTTTAAATGTGAAATTACATCCAATGACCAACATTGTATTAAATTGTAAAAATATATTCTAAATATACTTTAAAACCACTCAAATTAATGATTTATCACTATTAATTATTTCGATTAAAAAAGTTGTTTTTAATTATAATTTAGTTATTTTCACTATTCATCAGAATATGAAAGTTATCCGAAAAGTACCAAAATTTCACCTTAGGCTAAATTCGATACTCCGAATCCAAAAATGAAATCCATTTTGAAAAATAAAATTTAAAAAATTTCAAAAAGTGGTTATTACTATTCATAACGGCTAGTTTTAATAACATTTTAATAGCATATCGTTGTTTAGTGAAACTCGGTATTGCGTATTACACACGCTATCGAGGAAGGTCGCGATTGCGTGTAATGCAAGGAAAGTCAAGGATGTGTGTTGTGCAAGCTCCGTTTGGTGTAGCGTACAACACAAGACATTAATAAAATAAAAAGAATATTTTTCATAAAATCTCGGGCTGTTACATTTACCCTCCAGCAGAGGCTGGGTAGTGGGTCACCCGATGCTCTTAGAGTCTACCCTCCAGCAGAGACTAGGCAGTGGGTCACCCGATGACCTCTTAGGGTCTACCCTCCAGTAGGGCTGGGTAGTGGGTCGCCCGTCGTCTAGTCCCAGGTCTACCCTCCAGCAAGGCTGGGTAGTGGGTCGCCTGCCGACTTATTTCAGGTCTACCCTCCAGAAAGGCTGGGCAGTGGGTCGCCTGTCAACTTATTTCAGGTCTACCTTCCAGCAAGGCTGGGTAGTGGGTCTCCTGTCGACTTATTTCAGGTCTACCCTCCAGCAAGGCTGGGCAGTGGGTCGCCTGTCGACTTATTTCAGGTCTACCCTCCAGCAAGGCTGGGCAGTGGGTCACCTATTGACTTATTTCAGGTCTACCCTCCAGCAGGGCTGGGCAGTGGGTCAACCAATATCTTATTATGGTTTACCCTCCAGTGGGGCTGGGCTGTGGGTCACCTGATGATGTATTAGGGTTTACCCTCCAGCAGGGCTGGGCAGTGGGTCACCCGATATCTAGTTATGAATTACCCTCCACAAGGCTGGGTAGTGGGACACCAGTTGGCATTCCAGACTCAATCCTTTCTACTAGGCTAGTCTGTGGCTTTCCTCTGTGACCACCGGAGAGGGACCCTTGGTTGTACGAGTTGGTGATGTAACGAATTTGACTTTGAGAATACCTCTCGACTGCAGGGTAGTGATGAGTTGTGGTTGACGTTCCCCCAGAACTCTCAAGTACGAGGATCTTTTCCCCCACTGAGACGCGTCCTTGTGACGCGACCTAAAACTGTGCGGGCGAGTCAGTGCCGCCCAAAGAAGATAGTGTCGAGGTGCGGTGATTGAGCCCCTTGTCTTGAGGTTCGGGGCAGACGTACGGGATGCTGGGCATCGATAGTTTACTTTTGGGACTATTGGATACTCTTTTCTTGGGCTGAGCTACGGGACAGAGATCCCCTTACGAGCTTGTTTGGGCTTCTTGTAGAGCATATATATATGTATATACCTTGTTCGAGTACCCACTTCTTGGGCTTGGTTACTCTCCCTCCAGGAGAGGCGAAGACGCGCGAGGTATGCCACGTGATTTCCATGTCTAGCTTCTCGTGGTTGGATGAGTCTACTCTCCTGCTATAGGTAGCACAAACTCGACAGGAAGTTCATCTTCTCACCGTTTCTAGCTCATTGTGCCTGGACGAGTCTACTTCCTTTCTCTTGTTGGGTTGAGCTGGACTCTTTACTGCACCCTCAGTTGTACTCCTCTACTTTTCCTGTTCGCTCTACTACTCACCCTTCGATACCTCCTTTGTTTCTCCCTCGAGCCTTCAGGGTATCCTACTGAGTATTTTTATACTCACCCCTTCTTGGGCTTTTCCCGCACTTGGTGTGCCCTTACAGACGACGGACAGGTGGAGCGTGACTTCAGTGGAGGGTAGGAGCTTGGGAGCTTAGACCCCGTGCGGTGGTTGTGGCCGGGTTCCAGGTGGGAGACCCGTCAGCTGTTTCTTTTTGTTTACCTGTTTCCAGGTTGTGGCACTTTTGGTTGGGCGCGTGGTTTTCCCCTTTTCTTTTCAGTTTGTACTTTGTACTGTTTAGAGGTCGATGCACATCTGTGGTTTATACATATAGCAGTTGTTCTTTTTACTCTTCTTGTTCTTTCTTTTACTCTGCACTATTGCATTGAGTGTGCTGCGTGTGTGTGTACAGGTACTTAGGTAAAGGCCTCCCTGAGTTATTGTACCTTCAGTGCTGGTCGCCAGCCCCTAGCCTATGGAGCCGGGTCTAGGGTAGTTGCGGTTCGAGCCCGGGTAGGGTCAGGTCGTGACAAAAATCATGCTCCAGCTGTGCGCCAACCATGCACTAGACCAAAATTTTCAAGATTCTTAAATTTTCAACCCAAAACAACCCAAACAAAACCCAACCAAAGATAATTTAAAAGGAGGGTTTAGGAATATCTGAAAATAGTAATGAGATGTTACACAACATGGGTGGGGTAGTGTATGAAATCACAAAACAAACAGGATATAATATAGCTCACAACCACGCTATGAGAATTAAACTAGTCTTAGAATCACCTATGGCTATTATCTCTCAGAAAACCAACTGACACTGCTAAGAACTAAATATCCTATAAGCACACAAACATTTAAGAAGACTTAAATTAAATTCATTCTTTTCTTTTAACAATATACTTCATGTTAATTAAATAATCAGTCATTAATTAACACTATTCCATTCACATTTCATTAACCACCAATCAAGGTCCATGCCCTTCAGGCATAACTCAACCGAGTCCACAGTCTCAAGATTAATAGTTTTTCATTCAAGAAAGCACAAATCCCATGGGTTAAAACATTAATTAACATTATCATTCCATAATTCTAGGTACTTTAGGAAACATACAAAGCTACCACATAATATACATAACCAAGCACAACCAACTTCCTCAAGTAGTGGGGAAAGGAATATAGATGAATAAGAAACTTGGCCATCCAATCCCTAAGAAAAACATTAACAAGAAAAAATCCAGATTTAAGAACAATAATGGGAAATCCCAGCTTCAACCCATTCCATCAAACCCGGTTTCATATCCAACACCATCATGCATATCACCATGCATCTCACTGTTACAAGTGTCGACTGTTCCCACAAACTTGGGCCTCCCCACCAACATCTCATCAAACCAAAACCATCCTAGACTAACTTCACATTGTACAGAAAGTTTCACATCTAGAGAAACATAGAAGGTAGAAAAAAAACAAGGCAATGCATGACTTAAAAACAATACATTTAGCCTTTACTTGAAAATTGAATCTCTTGGACCCAAACATTTGTCTTTATCAAACAAATCGTTTTATTCCATATTCAATTAACTTATTTATTTATTACTAGTTACAACTATGGGAAACATGAGGCATAGACTATAAAAAGATATAAATTAATTAAACAATGATTTCAAGTATAACTTCTAGTTTCAATAAACTTTAAGGAAGAAAAATTTCATTAACATTCCTTTAAACATTATCAACAAAAAGAACTTCTAGCTTCATGTCCTTTATCCAAATCCATTAACTCATGGAAGGAAAAATTCAATTAAACATGTATCAAGAATCATTTGATTTCCATCAAATTATAGAAAGAATGAATTTATTAAACACACCTCTTTAATTATTTATCCGTAAATTTTTTTACCTACTTTACATTCCTTAAGTAATTTCATCAAATTAACATGCTAACCTAATCATAAAAAACATGATAAACAAATCCTAAGCATAGATAGAAAACTATATAGTAAAGCAAGAGAAAAATCGTTATCATGGTGGACGAACGCATGCGATCACTATATCAATAAACCATTTTTTCATTAATCAAGTTCAATATTTAATTATGTTAATTCCATCATCAACCAAAGGGATAAATCATGATAAATTTATGATTACAAGTAATATAAAAATGAGAAGCAATGAATCCCCTACCTCAAGGCTTTCATCATTATTTGAACAAGAATGAAACAACAATGCAGATCTCTGATCACCTCTCCCATAAGAAAACTAATGCCATCCAAGGATTCCATGCCACAAATGCACTAGTAATCAATAAAATAACTCCATAAGAAAAAAAAGAGATCAAATACCCTAAAATGGAAATAAATAATGCTAGTAAATGAGATCCAACAAATAAGAAACCACAAGAAATGAGGAAGAAATCACCATGGATCACCACATATCAAAAATGAGAAGTTAGGGATTGAATCTGATTGAAAGGGGATTCAAAGTCCTTTGAAAATATCTCTTAGGTGCCCAGGGTTTTATAGAAAAGGATGAAATAAAAATGGGTTTTGGTATTTATAAGCATTATTCAAAACAGAGCACCATGGTGTAGGCCTCTTGATGACACTATAGAACTGGCTAAAATAGGAAGGAATATGATGCAATGTAAGGGATCACATCACAACCTACTTGGTCAAACCCATGTCCAAGAACCATGATTCAGTCCATGATGTAGATCCTATAAAATAGGAAGAGGACCATGGTGTAGGTAAAACCACTATGATGCATAGCTCCATCAACAAAAGGGAGGCCACGCCATAACTTAATCCCTATGACACAACTACCTCAAATTTGGAAGAACACCCCTTGAATAACTACGACATAGCCTATCACTCCACACCACATGAATCGAATGACCTATGTCGTAGCCTCACTCCATGGTATGAGATCATCCAGGCTACTTTGCAACCTACCTCCATGGCGCAACCATGCCAAAAATGGCAGTGGCTCCGAAACCTTTACTCTTGAGAGCCTATGATTTAGCTGGACACCCCACTGTCACGACCCGTCCCCTGGGGCCCATGCCGTGACTACCCCAAGCTCACATTCCATAGGCCAGGGGCTGGTGACTAGCACCGAAAGGCGTATCCTCTAAAACCGGGAAGGTGACTTTATATCCTGTAAGCACACGCAACCAAGTACACAACAATGAACACAAGTAAACTGTATAGAAAAAATAGTGTTGAAAGTAAGAGGGGCCTGAATACATGCCCAACAGTAAAGGTACAAGTACAACTGAAATATAATACAATTGAAGAAAGATAAATACAACTACTGGGTCATCCTCTGAGGTTCCAACCTGAAGGGTAGGAACAGTTCTCCTCCTCAGCACTCCATGTCTTCCCGTCTCCTCTGCGTACTGACACACCATATGGTCCACCTTCGGGCACCGTCTAGTCCCTGGTACCCTCGTCTTCAGTCAGTGTTGTCCTTAATCTGTACCAAACACAACAAGGTGTGGGCATAACCCGTGTAGGGGTGAGTATAACAATACTCAGTAGGGACCCCGAGACCCTGAAGGTCTCTCAAAATCCACAAAGGATAAACCACATAGCATGAAATAAACTGAAAACCCTAATTAGGTATATGTGTAGAGACCCGAAGCCTAACGTACATGAACATTACATTACTTTTGCGGAATACTTAATACATAACAAAAATATACACACAAGGATCGTAATAGTTTAGTGTCTTTGGAAACTCGGAACGTAATCTTCTAATCCTGGTGAAAGATCTTCAAAATCTCCCACAAAGATCTTCTTTTTTATTTACCTAAAACCTTTCTTTATATCCTGGGGAAAAGAAAACATAAAAGGGTGAGCTCAAATGCTCAGTAAGGGTAAACAAAATAAATATCAATCACATAATTTTCATAAAAACATAACATTTTTGGAAATCTTAACCTGCAAAAGAGAGCATAATTTCATAACATGGGATAAATCATAGTAGTGAAAATGAAACCCTTACTTAAAACATTACTCATTGTGGCATACACACATAATCATAGAGAATCATTTCTTGTTAGTCAAGACTCATTGCCAAGACTATCTTAGTGGACAAAGTCCCTTTCTGAATCGAGTAATCCTCGTTTCAGTCCTGTTTCACTGAACCGGTATAACCTACCATTCCAGCCATGTCTATCTCATGAGATATGAAATCTTTACCCAATGCATTGGAGGGAGATATAGGTCCCACCCATCTCTTAATGAATCCTTTCTTATGTGTGCCACAAAATCATAAATCATACATCATTGCATAACCCATGTAATAAAAATGGGATTCTTAAACAACATGACATCATAAAACCATTCATATAAGATAAAGGAATTCATAAACATAATTTCATCACAACATAGTCAAATCAATGTAAAAATATGGATAGAAACAGAACCCTTTATTATCTTAGATGGAAAATAATTTTGATAAAACACTTGAATTGAATTCTTGAGGAAAATATCCTTTCTTCTTCAAAATCAATTTCTTTTCACAAAACATCATGCAATTTTAAAAGAAAGAGATTTTATTGAAAATAGTCATGAAATCTTTTAGAGGAAGCTTCATGAAAATAAGGCTTTATAAAATAGTAGAAATCCGTTCGTGCCGTATAAGTTAAAAAAAAACATTCTTCGTACTTTTGTCGGAAAAGTCAAAAAGTACCTCGTACGGAAAAACGACAAAAGATTCCTTTCATATTATTTACTAAAAACTCACCTAAGGGTAAAATTGGATTTACACTATTGCAAGTGGATGGAAACAATATTACATATTGAGGGAACATGGATGTGGATGATAAAATACACCCCAGTAAATACTTACGAATAAACAATCTCGGATAAAAATGAGATTGTGATATTTCCCTTACCTTAGGTCCGACTTGCTTTGTAAGTGTCCGAACCTCCTGTATAATGATTTAAATCATGTTATTGACTTATTAAAGAATCATATTCATTGTTATGATATCATATATGGTTCACTTATGACATTATATTACCCGTTCTTTTGTAAATTCCATGTTAAAGAAGCGTTTTGGGTAAAATCGTTTCATTTATCGTAGGTGTTTTGACTTGTTGTTCTTGACATCATTATTAATTATATCATGAATTACTTACTTCCAGAATATAAAATATGATTTATATATCATATATATTCAGTATATATATATATATAATAGGTAGATAAATAAAATGAAAAACACCGTTCATGGAGACGGTAGTCCGTACGTACGCATGAACGCTGTTTTCCTTTCCTTATTGTCTTGAAATGGAAGTAAGTAGATGACATACATATATATATATATACATAAATCCAGTAGCTTTATAATGTCATATATTTCATTATTATTTCTTATATATACTTTATAATCATTCTTAAATGGTTAACATGGAGAATGAATCTCATCACGTCGTGGAGACGGTATTCCGTACGTACGCACGAGCGATGATATCATTTCTATAAATATTGAATTGAATTGTAGTGTATTATACAATATATCAGAATCAATATGATGTTGTAATAACTATGTATAGTTATTCTTTACACCATTATACCCATCCATTTAAGGTGGTGGTGGAAAATAGATTACACCACGGCGTGGAGACGGTATTCCGTACGTACGCACGCGCGGTGATTTCTTTTTCCGTAGGATGGATAGATGGTGAAATAAGGATGTTTCATACTTATAATAACATATCAGTATATGAGTGATACTGATGTTATTATTTCATAATGAAACAACCTAATAAGAAGAAGTGGAATAAGAAATAAAGATGAAAGAATTGGTAACGGTAATTACCTCTTCTTTGAAGTGCCTCTTTGAGACCTCCTCTTAGGGCACTAGAATTGGTCTTTGAGGAAGACCAGAACCTCTAGGATGTTTCTAGGGAAGTGGAGAAGGGATTTTGGCAGGGGTTGGCCGAGCTTGAGTGCTCAAATTGGTGTGAGGAGGAGGGGGAGGAGGTTCCCTTTTATAAGGGAGGAGAGGGGCACCTTAGGAATATCTCAAAATATTATTTTATATTAAAGTCAAAATCGGTTTATAATGGTTCCAAATGGTCTTATTTCGAAGCTAAAGTGGGGATGGGTCTAAATACTATCAACCAATAAGATTTAGACAAGTTTAGGGTATTATTTTAACCTTATCAATTAGATTTAACTCTAAGTTAATTAATTTAACTTTTACGGTGTCTTTTTGTTTTCTTTCACTATATGGTTAATACACTTACTATAACATGCCAAACGAACCCCAAATTGTTTATTATTAAAATATATATCCTTATCTAAGTCATTTGGCCGAACCTTATATTTTTAGGAATACAATAACAATTAATAATATAATATTTGATTTAAAAACTATTTTGTGTCAATTTTGACACTATTTGATATATGATTTTTTGTGAAAGTCATAACAGAATTATATGTTCGAACCAAGTTGATTAAATCAACACTAATATATCATAGTAACCTAGAAAATTAGTGGAATTCATAAAAAGTCTCAAATTACATTTATTTTGGTGTTTATAACATCAATTATGTCAATATTTCATTAATAAGATAATTAATGCATCATCATTGTGTCATAAATAAATTGAATTATTTAAAGTATAAAAATTACAAATAAAATATCATTATGTAGGAA
The DNA here is from genome assembly GCA_963277665.1 of Viscum album. Taxonomy (NCBI): domain Eukaryota; kingdom Viridiplantae; phylum Streptophyta; class Magnoliopsida; order Santalales; family Viscaceae; genus Viscum; species Viscum album. Next base: position 689,754,610 of record OY728150.1, read on the forward strand.
ATCTTTTTAGCTTTATAATGAATATTTATAGTCGAATTTATATTATGTATAACCCCATATTAAAAATTGTTTAGTAAATAAACTTTGATTTTAACTCTTTTAACTCTTCTTTGAATAAATTAATAATAAATGTCCTAATCTAATCCAAGTGGGCCTAAATGGTCATATTTTATTCCTAAGTTTGTTTTTGGTCGAATTACACTTGTCCAATAGAATTAGGACATGTGTTAGGGTAATATTAATATCATATTTACCCTTAGTTACCTTATTTACTATTAACCGTGGTAAAAAAAGTAAAAAGTTACTATTCACCAAAAAATTATTTTCATCTCATTGAACCACATTTTAGTCCTTGATATTAACCGTGTCTCTAGGATTTTCAAAATTCCATTCACAGAAGCGGTAAAATTAAGTTTTATGCAAAATTCAGTTTTTAACCTACCACTTAGTAGTTTCACTATTCATCAAAAATTGATGTTTTTCAGAACAATGCCAAAATTTCATCCCAAGCTATATTTTATATTCCGAATTCAAAAATGAAGTCTATTTTACCAAATTCATAACATAAAAGTTGCATTAATTAATTTTATAATTAAATCCCGCTGTTAAAACAAATAGCGTGTTTTTAAGAAACAATATCTATCAAATGATTGACACTTGTTTATGTCTAGTTTAAATGTGAAATTACATCCAATGACCAACATTGTATTAAATTGTAAAAATATATTCTAAATATACTTTAAAACCACTCAAATTAATGATTTATCACTATTAATTATTTCGATTAAAAAAGTTGTTTTTAATTATAATTTAGTAATTTTTCACTATTCATCAGAATATGAAAGTTATCCGAAAAGTACCAACATTTCACCTTAGGCTAAATTCGATACTCCGAATCCAAGAATGAAGTTCATTTTGAAAAATAATATTTACAGAATTTTAAAAAGTGGTTATTACTATTCATAACGGCTAGTTTTAATAATATTTTAATAGCACATCGTTGTTTAGTGAAACTCGGTATTGCGTATTACACACGCTATCGAGGAAGGTCGCGATTGCGTGTAATGCAAGGCAATACAAGGATGCGTGTTGTGCAAGCTCCTTTTGGTGTAGCGTACAACACATGACATTAATAAAATTAAAAAGAATATTTCTTTATAAAATCTTGGGCTGTTACATTCTACCCCCCTTAAAATGAATTTCGCCCTCGAAATTCGTCGGGGTTATGAATGGTTTACTATTTGAAAGTTTCTTTAATAGAAACCCACATCGTAAAAGGGAATACCAAAACTTGGCTTTAAAAACTAAAGTATGAAATGTAACGATTACCCAAATAAACTAATCACTGGGTTTCCACATAGGTGAAAATATGGATATGGAAGAGAAATCTAACCATCATGTTCTGATGGAGAGTGGTAGAGAACATGGCTATGGAAAATCCAGTAATCACAAATCCATAAATTTGTGACGATCTAAGGTACCATCTGATTCATCAAGTATAAGATCACTAGGACAACATTTTTGGTTTTCAAGATCATTTCCCTAAAGTTGAAAATTTGAATTAGAATAAATACTTACTTTATTTTGGTACAATCTCACTGTTGTTCGTGCCTTGAACAATTTCCACTTCATCTCTTAAATAAATGAAGTTGAATTTGTTATTCGTGAAGTGTTAGCAGATCATGTGATAGAATGACGGGTCATTCCATCTGTCTCAAACAAAAGGTAAGCAAAAGTTATTAAATATACATAAGTCATTCTATAGTGAGATTAATCATATATAGTTCCTAAAATGGACTTATACTTCATATATCATACTGCTTAATATAATAAAACTAGTTTCTACTAAACAGGGACTTCCTGTAGGCCAGTGGTAGGCGATAAAGGCCAGTCGCACTTTGGTTGTGGGTTCGATTCCTACAGCCTTGTCCGAAGCGATGGGCTGTCGCCCGTCCTGCAGGTTGTCCTTTTTCTAAAACTACGTCACTATAACATCCCATCAATAATATCGAAAATCTTCTATCCTTAAACAATACTAACTTATGTCCAACATAATCCAGTCTAATCTTTAGGCTTATACATAATACTGCAGTCCACTCTCATAATATAGTGACAACGATTACCAGAGATTTAATACTGTCGTTGATCCCCACATAAGATATGTCTTGTTGGTCACATTCCAAACATTCAAAGTCCTTAATCGTGTATTCTCTTGAATACCTTAGTGAGTGCAGTTAAAAGTTAACACTTTCCATATACCAAAATCCTCAAAATTCTATATACTCAAACCATGATATCACTTAGTCCTTATATCAATCATGAGCTCATGCATATAATCAAACATATCATTATCATCTTATCCCTTCATTATGCGCATATCATCTACTTTCCAAAAATACTGGTACCATTCATCACATACTTTCAAAACTTAAGGAAAGACAACAATGTAACAATCCTTAGATGTCTCTTTATTCCATAGTAGCATGAGATTACTTATACAAAATTACACATGATAAACATGTAATCATTCCACTACATTCTCAAACCATTGACCGAGCTTCAAAAATTCTTTCATCTCACATATCATTTGTAGTCTCTTCATCATCATCCACATAAATACTACCCATATGACCATACTGATTCTCTTCATGAGTCTTTCCCTTAGGGAATTGGTTTGCATAATGCCCATACATTCCACATTTAAAACACTTAACCATTTTTGATGTCGTAGCAATACCATTATCCTCATCCATGGTGTTAACCGACCCTTTTCCTTTGCACTTACTTGCTTTGTGTCCTTCTTTTCCACACCCAAAGCATCTTCCAGTTCCCTTGAAACATTCTCCTTGATGCCTCTTCCCACATGATTTACATAGGGGAAATTGAACTTTCTTTCCTCTATGATCATCATGAAACTCCATCTTTCTCTTATTAGTCGAGTCAGGAAACTTACCAAATTTTACTTTATTGATCATGTTGTGAGATTGCTGATTCGGCATAATAATGATGTTTGGACATCCAAATCCCATTTCATTTGGTTGCTCATGAAGAATATCATTCCATTGTCCATCATATCCTCCATTATTGTGAATCATCTTGTTTCCAGCCATTTTCTAAAACCCAAATAGAATAGTGTTAGATGCAAAAATCATAATAAAGGGGGAGTAACTTAAATATCTATCATCTATCATTACCATAGTTCTAGGACTATATCCTATACGTATACTTATCCTTAGGGGCATCCCTAGACATACCTTAGAAATATCTCTAGGGATCTCACTAACGTTTTCGCATCCTAGTTTCCAAAGGTTGACTAAACCTTTCCTCTGATACCAACTGTAGAGACCCGAAGCCTAACGTACATGAACATTACATTACTTTTGCAGAATACTTAATACATAACAAAAATATACACACAAGGATCGTAATAGTTTAGTGTCTTTGGAAACTCGGAACGTAATCTTCTAATCCTGGTGAAAGATCTTCAAAATCTCCCACAAAGATCTTCTTTTTTTTTACCTAAAACCTTTCTTTATATCCTGGGGAAAAGAAAACATAAAAGGGTGAGCTCAAATGCTCAGTAAGGGTAAACAAAAGAAATATCAATCACATAATTTTCATAAAAACATAACATTTTTGGAAATCTTAACCTGCAAAAGAGAGCATAATTTCATAACATGGGATAAATCATAGTAGTGAAAATGAAACCCTTACTTAAAACATTACTCATTGTGGCATACACACATAATCATATAGAATCATTTCTTGTTAGTCAAGACTCATTGCCAAGACTATCTTAGTGGACAAAGTCCCTTTCTGAATCGAGTAATCCTCGTTTCAGTCCTGTTTCACTGAACCGGTATAACCTACCATTCCAGCCATGTCTATCTCATGAGATATGAAATCTTTACCCAATGCATTGGAGGGAGATATAGGTCCCACCCATCTCTTAATGAATCCTTTCTTATGTGTGCCACAAAATCATAAATCATACATCATTGCATAACCCATGTAATAAAAATGGGATTCTTAAACAACATGACATCATAAAACCATTCATATAAGATAAAGGAATTCATAAACATAATTTCATCACAACATAGTCAAATCAATGTAAAAATATGGATAGAAACAGAACCCTTTATTATCTTAGATGGAAAATAATTTTGATAAAACACTTGAATTGAATTCTTGAGGAAAATATCCTTTCTTCTTCAAAATCAATTTCTTTTCACAAAACATCATGCAATTTTAAAAGAAAGAGATTTTATTGAAAATAGTCATGAAATATTTTAGAGGAAGCTTCATGAAAATAAGGCTTTATAAAATAGTAGAAATCCGTTCGTGCCGTATAAGTTAAAAAAAAACATTCTTCGTACTTTTGTCGGAAAAGTCAAAAAGTACCTCGTACGGAAAAACGACAAAAGATTCCTTTCATATTATTTACTAAAAACTCACCTAAGGGTAAAATTGGATTTACACTATTGCAAGTGGATGGAAACAATATTACATATTGAGGGAACATGGATGTGGATGATAAAATACACCCCAGTAAATACTTACGAATAAACAATCTCGGATAAAAATGAGATTGTGATATTTCCCTTACCTTAGGTCCGACTTGCTTTGTAAGTGTCCGAACCTCCTGTATAATGATTTAAATCATGTTATTGACTTATTAAAGAATCATATTCATTGTTATTATATCATATATGGTTCACTTATGACATTATATTACCCGTTCTTTTGTAAATTCCATGTTAAAGAAGCGTTTTGGGTAAAATCGTTTCATTTATCGTAGGTGTTTTGACTTGTTGTTCTTGACATCATTATTACTTATATCATGAATTACTTACTTCCAGAATATAAAATATGATTTATATATCATATATATTCAGTATATATATATATATATAATAGGTAGATAAATAAAATGAAAAACACCGTTCATGGAGACGGTAGTCCGTACGTACGCATGAACGCTGTTTTCCTTTCCTTATTGTTTTGAAATGGAAGTAAGTAGATGAAATACATATATATATATATATAAATAAATCCAGTAGCTTTATAATGTCATATATTTCATTATTATTTCTTATATATACATTATAATCATTCTTAAATGGTTAACATGGAGAATGAATCTCATCACGTCGTGGAGACGGTATTCCGTACGTACGCACGAGCGATGATATCATTTCTATAAATATTGAATTGAATTGGAGTGTATTATACAATATATCAGAATCAATATGATGTTGTAATAACTATGTATAGTTATTCTTTACACCATTATACCCATCCATGTAAGGTGGTGGTGGAAAATAGATTACACCACGGCGTGGAGACGGTATTCCGTACGTACGCACGCGCGGTGATTTCTTTTTCCGTAGGATGGATAGATGGTGAAATAAGGATGTTTCATACTTATAATAACATATCAGTATATGAGTGATACTGATGTTATTATTTCATAATGAAACAACCTAATAAGAAGAAGTGGAAGAAGAAATAAAGATGAAAGAATTGGTAACGGTAATTACCTCTTCTTTGAAGTGCCTCTTTGAGACCTCCTCTTAGGGCACTAGAATTGGTCTTTGAGGAAGACCAGAACCTCTAGGATGTTTCTAGGGAAGTGGAGAAGGGATTTTGGCAGGGGTTGGCCGAGCTTGAGTGCTCAAATTGGTGTGAGGAGGAGGGGGAGGAGGTGCCCTTTTATAAGGGAGGAGAGGGGCACCTTAGGAATATCTCAAAATATTATTTTATATTAAAGTCAAAATCGGTTTATAATGGTTCCAAATGGTCTTATTTAGAAGCTAAAGTGGGGATGGGTCGAAATCCTATCAACCAATAAGATTTAGACAAGTTTAGGGTATTATTTTAACCTTATCAATTAGATTTAACTCTAAGTTAATTAATTTAACTTTTACCGTGTCTTTTTGTTTTCTTTCAATATATGGTTAATACACTTACTATAACATGCCAAACGAACCCCAAATTGTTTATTATTAAAATATATATCCTTATCTAAGTCATTTGGCCGAACCTTATATTTTTAGGAATACAATAACAATTAATAATATAATATTTGATTTAAAAACTATTTTGTGTCAATTTTGACACTATTTGATATATGATTTTTTGTGAAAGTCATAACAGAATTATATGTTCAAAACAAGTTGATTAAATCAACACTAATATATCATAGTAACCTAGAAAATTAGTGGAATTCATAAAAAGTCTCAAATTACATTTATTTTGGTGTTTATAACATCAATTATGTCAATATTTCATTAATAAGATAATTACTGCATCATCATTGTGTCATAAATAAATTGAATTATTTAAAGTCTAAAAATTACAAATAAAATATCATTATGTAGGAAATCTTTTTATCTTTCTAATGAATATTTATAGTCGAATTTATCTTATGTATAACCCCATATTAAAAATTGTTTAGTAAATAAACCTTGATTTTAACTCTTTTAACTCTTCTTTGAATAAATTAATAATAAATTTCCTAATCTAATCCAAGTGGGCCTAAATGGTCATATTTTATTCCTAAGTTTGTTTTTGGTCGAATTACACTTGTCCAATAGAATTAGGACATGTGTTAGGGTAATATTAATATCATATTTACCCTTAGTTACCTTATTTACTATTAACCGTGGTAAAAAAAGTAAAAAGTTACTATTCACCAAAAAATTATTTTCATCTCATTGAACCACATTTTAGTCCTTGATATTAACCGTGTCTCTCGGATTTTCGAAATTCCATTCACAGAAGCGGTAAAATTAAGTTTTATGCAAAATTCAGTTTTTAACCTACCACTTAGTAGTTTCACTATTCATCAAAAATTGATGTTTTTCAGAACAATGCCAAAATTTCATCCCAAGATATATTTTATATTCCGAATTCAAAAATGAAGTCTATTTTACCAAATTCATAACATAAAAGTTGCATTAATTAATTTTATAATTAAATCCCGCTGTTAAAACAAATAGCGTGTTTTTAAGAAACAATATCTATCAAATGATTGACACTTGTTTATGTCTAGTTTAAATGTGAAATTACATCCAATGACCAACATTGTATTAAATTGTAAAAATATATTCTAAATATACTTTAAAACCACTCAAATTAATGATTTATCACTATTAATTATTTCGATTAAAAAAGTTGTTTTTAATTATAATTTAGTAATTTTTCACTATTCATCAGAATATGAAAGTTATCCGAAAAGTACCAAAATTTCACCTTAGGCTAAATTCGATACCCCGAATCCAAGAATGAAGTTCATTTTGAAAAATAATATTTACAGAATTTTAAAAAGTGGTTATTACTATTCATAACGGCTAGTTTTAATAATATTTTAATAGCACATCGTTGTTTAGTGAAACTCGGTATTGCGTATTACACACGCTATCGAGGAAGGTCGCGATTGCGTGTAATGCAAGGCAATACAGGGATGCGTGTTGTGCAAGCTCCTTTTGGTGTAGCGTACAACACATGACATTAATAAAATTAAAAAGAATATTTCTTTATAAAATCTTGGGCTGTTACAATATGACCATACATATACCTAAGTTATCAAGTATGCCCATCTCAATCACGAGGAAACGCAGAGTCCAACTCAAAAGCCTAAGCTCACCTATTCCATAAAGGAAGGAGTACCATGAAGGTAAGTACCACACAGGTATGCCACACAAAAAAATAACACCAAGGTATTACCATAAAGGAAAGTACCACACAGGTACAAACTCTGTAACACCCCAAGATTTCATGGTACACTTCTCTTTGAATAATACAATTGCATGTGTTGTACGGAACTCTGAGTTTTAACACACCACAAAAAAAATAGCCATTATGAATAGTAATACCCACTTTTTGAAATTTTATAAATTTTATCTTTCAAAATGGACTTCATTTTTGGATTCGTAATATCGAAATTATCCTAGGGTGATTTTTTGGTATTTTTCTGAAAAATTTCAATTTTTGATGAATAGTGAAAAACACTGAGTCATTGTTTAAAATCGACTTTTTATTAAAATAATTATTTATTTTATTTAAATTTATTTTAGGTCAAAATAGATACATAATACCTATATATTTTCAATTTAATTCATTGGATTCAGTTTATAATAATTTTAGATATATAAAAATTTTATTGAACTTTTCACCGTCTTTTACCCAACTCTTAGGAGAATTTGCAAATTTACATAAAACTTAAATTTTACCACTTATGTGAGTTGAATTTCGAAAATCCGATAGACATGGTTAATATTAAGGAGTAAAATGTGGTTCAATAAGATGAAAATAATTTATGGTGAATAGTAACTTTTTACTTTTATTTACCACGGTTAAAAGTAAATAGGGTAATTAAAGGTAAAAATGATATTAATATTACCCTAGAACATGTCCTAATTCTATTGGATAAGTATAATTCGACTAAAAACAACCTTAGGAATAAAATATGATCCTTTAGGTCTACTTGGATTAGATTAGGACATTTATTATTATTTAATTCAAAGAAGAGTTAAAAGAGTTAAAATCAAAGTTTAATAACTAAAACATTTTTAATATAGGGGTAAAGATAAGATTAATTAGACTATAAATATTAATTATAAAGATAACAAGATGTAATATATAATGATATTTTATTTATATTTTTTAGAAATTAAATAATTTCATTTAATTATGACACAATGGTGATGCAGTAATTACCTTATTAATAAAATATTAAAACAATTGATATTTTAAATACCCAAATAAATGTTATTTGATACTTTTAATGAATTCCAATAATTTTTTAGGTTAATATGACATATTAGGGTTGATTAAATGAATTTTTCTCGAAGCAATAAGGCTGTTATGAATTTAACAAAAACAAAATACCAAATAGTGTCAAAATTGACATAAAAGAGTTTTTAAAACAAATATTATATTATTAATTGATATAATGGTCCTAAAAATCTAAGGTTCGGCCAAAAGACTTATATAATAATATATATTACATTAATGAACCAATTGGGGTTAGATTGGTAGTTTATAGTAAGTTTATTAACCATATAGTGTAAGAATACAAGAAGACATGGTAAAAGTTAAATTATTTAACTTAGAGTTAAATCTAAATGATAAAGTTAAAATGATAACCTAAATCTGTCTAAAACCTATTTTTTGGAAGGATTCCGACCCATACCTACCCTAGCATTTAAATAAGTCACTTTTGAGCCATTAAAAACCAAATATGAATTTATTATAAAATAACATTTTAAGTTTTTCCAAAGGTGCCCCTCACCCCTCTTATAAAAGGGAACTCCCCCTTCCCTCAAATTCACACCTTCAAAGCCTTTTGACTCAACCAAAATCTGAACAAATACCCTCTCAACTGTCCTACCTTCATCCTAGAGGCATTCCTTTAGTCAGAAATCCAACCTAAGGAGCCCTTTTGATCAAATCAAAAGAAAGAATTCGAAGAAGAGGTAAATATTTCATCACCTCTTTCAAGTTCCTTTCTTCTTCCACTTCCTATTTATTTGTTGTTTCCATTATAAAATAATAACTCAAATATATTCTATATATTGTTATGTTATTATAAATATGGTATAACCAAATTAATTATTCTATCCATCCCTTGAATGACATTTCACCGTACGTGTGCACGTACGACTTATCGTCTCCACGTCGTGGTGTAATTGTTATTCAATACATTATTATCTGGATGGGTATAATAATGATGTATAATTCATGTAAATAATAAATATAACATGATAATGATTCTGTATATATGATATAACATCCAATTATATATTATTTTAATATCAAAAGAATGATATTGTCGCTCGTGCGTACCTACAGATTACCGTCTCGACGAACGCGATGAGATTCATTCCCCATCATATCCATTAAAGACTAATTTTCATTTGATGATTAAAAATAATGTTTAAAAACTTGATATCATTCTGGATATGAATAAGATACATCCCATCCATAACAAATATGACTCACATAACAAATAATATAAATAAAAATGAATCCGTTAACACCCGAAACGATGATAATACTAAGATATTATTAACAAAGCAATGTTAAAAGATCATATATGATATCATATTAATGTATATTATTCTTGTATAATTTAATAACAGTTATTTAAACATTATACAGGAGGTTAACCTACCCTCGACCAAATAAAATTACAAGGTAAGGGTTAATTCTACAATCTCTTCATTATCCGAGGTTGTTTATACGTAATTATCTACTAGGACCTCTTTATCATCAACATCAATGTTTCTTAAAAATGTATTAAAAAACATTGTTAATATTTACTAGAATATGGCTTAAAGTCATTTATACCCTTGTTTGACTTTTTATAAATTTTTTTGAGAGGAATCTTTCCGTCGTTTTCCAAATAAGGTAATTTATGACCTTTTCGACAAAATTAAGGTAAGAATTTTTTTTTAACTTATATAGTGGGTGCAGCTATTTTCCACCATTATAACATCGTCAAAGATTCCATTACAAGATTATAAGAATATTTTCAAAATAAATGTTTCCTTTATAATTATGTGACTCTTAAATGATTTCAAAATAAAAAGATATATTTCTCAAAAAAAAAAAAGTTTTGATTTCATCTATGTCAACATCCATTAATGGATTGTAAGATTATTTCAAGTTAATTTATTATGATACAAAACTTCCATATTGTATTGATGGTTTTGTGATATGTTTGACTATGGATGTGTTATTTCATACCATTCATGGTTTATGGATAATTTATTGACATTTCATATGCTAGTTTTAATACGAATGTTTATGTTATATTTCAACCTCTTCTTATGATGAATGTATTGGACTAGTATGTTCCGAGTTGGGGACCAGTAAAAGTAATCCCTCCAGGTTGGGGTCCGGTTACAACAGACCCTCCGGGTTGGAGTCCAGTTATAGAGGCTCTCTAGGTTGGAGTCTGGTTACAGATGCTCTCCGGGTTGGAGTCCGGTTACAGTGGCTCTTCTAGATGGAGTCCAGTTACAGAGGCTCTCCAGGATGGAGTCCAGTTATAGAGGCTCTATGGGTTTGGGTCCGGTTACAGTTAGCCCCTAGGTCCTGGCACGAGGCCTTGACACAAAAATTAAAGTCCGACATTATGCATTCCATCTTTATGAAAGTGGCTATTGATATTGCATGTGATTATTTGACTAGTATAATATCCATGTGAGTAATTAAATGGAATTATTTTGATATTATCTTTTCCATATTATACTAAAGTTCAAGTTTAAAAGTCTTTTGTTTTAGTTCTATACATTGAATTAAATGTTTATGCTTATTTTTGAAAGTTTTCTCTATATTGTTATCCTTACTATGAATCTAAGCTTACCCCTTTCTATGTTTTATTTTTCCCAGGATGTGAAGAAGTATATTATGACTGACCTGTAGGGACAGTCTATGGGATCTCAGTGTTGTCTATGGAAACAATGTTTTTGTAGTTTTCCATTTTATGATGTAATGTAATCATTATGAATGTATCTAGTAATTACAAGGCTACTAAACTAAATGATCTTTTAAGACTTGATATTTTTTGACCATGCTAATGATACGTAATAATGCACCGACTCTAGGCATCTGGGGTTGGGGTGTTACAGACTCAGCTCACACTAGGTATATTTTAGGTAAAATAGTAAAGATGATTAGACGTAACTACTGAATCATCATAATCTGTTAAGAGGAAGACCCATGAAGGATCCTAAATCATCATCAGACCCACAGAGGATCGTAGTACATCGTCATACCCACACAGGATCCTAGTACATCGTCAGACCCAGACAAGATCCTAGTACATCGTCAGTACATCGTCAGACCCACATAGGATCCTAGTACATCATCACTACATCGTCATAACCACACATGATCTTAGTACATCATCAATACATCGTTAGGCCCACACAGGATCCAAGTACATCATCAGTACGTTGTCAGACCCACACATGATCCTAGTACATCATCAGTATGTCGTCATACACACACATGATCCTAGTACATCATCAATATGTGGTCATACCCACACAATATCCCAGTACATCGTCAGTACATCATCGGAACCACACAGGATCCTAGTACATCGTCAGTACATCTTCATACCCACACATGATCCTAGTACATCGTCAGTACATCGTCACAGTCAGCTACAGGGTTCCCCCACTAATCTCACTTGTCTCCAGGAGGGTCCGCTCCCCAAGCCACTGGTCGATACTCCAACTTCCACGAAGTCCCATGAAGAAGTATCCAAAAGGACCTCCATGTAATAGGGGTCTCAACGCAATAGATGGTGCGTCAATCGGACTCCCAGTCTGTAAGTTATTATCCTTTTAGTCCTGAGGCCCCGGTTGGATTTTTGCCGATCCAACCCGACCATTCCCCAACATTATTCAAATATCTAGTGGGGTATACCAAAGGGACCATATCGCTCCAAAGTTTCCAGCACCGTAGATGGTTCGTCAAACGGACACTCGGTTCCATTGTTATGGCCAAGAGAGAGGAAATGGGTCGAAGATGGTCTAGGTCCGGTCCGACCCGGCCTAGGCCAACTCGAACCGACCAGGGTTGGGTCGACCCGGCCCACTATGGGTGGCCCGGCCTCACCGCGGGGCGGCGCGGGGGCTGGGGGGAAGCGCGGGGGTCGCGGTGCGGGGGATACGGGGCAGCTCGAGGGCCACAGTGCAGTGGTCCACCACAACTGTCCGGATGGCCATCCGTCCTCTCTATGTGGTGTGATCGCGCGCCATGCCTTCGCTGGTGGCTAGCTCGGCCGATCGTCCTCCCTTTGCCACCGCAGAACAAACTGCGGTTCTCTTCCATCGGGAAGTGTGGTTGCGCCGGCGCCTTCATTGTGCCCGGCCGTGGTGCTGACCGCCGTTCTCATGCCCCACCGGTGTTGGTTTCCATCCTCCTCCATCGCGAAGAACACAAAAATTAATCACAAGAATTGCAGAGAGGTCGGGCCATGTTTGTTTGGCCCGCACTCTCTGCATTAGAGTGGTAGCAAGCGGATATAATTTCTTCTTGATTTACGAAGAATTGTAAAGAAAAGGTAAGGGGGGAAAATTCAAATAACTACCGAACCTTGAAGGTTTATTGATGTTGGCGCAAGAAAGAATTCGAAGATGTCGATGTTCGTCACGCCTAACACACACCTCTGATCCCAAGCTCGTTTGTCAGTTCGTCGGATAATTGTTCTTCGATGGAGGTTGTTCTTCGTTGGAGAGAATTTCTCCAATCCCTCCCCTTATCCTTCGCCAACCAAATCCTCCCAAAGGAAAAAGGTGACAATATAATTTAAATTGGGTAGATTAATTATGTTGGCACATTGTCATAATTAACTGGCTTAATTAATTGACTTAATTAAATGAAAACTGTTGGCATAATTAATGTGGAGGAAGTTTAAGAGACTTCTCCCCATTAAAGAGGGAGTTTAAGGGTTTCTCCCATTAAGAGGGTTCAGGTGGTCCCCACCACTAGAAATTCAAAATGGGGGTTTTTGGATCTGTGGTCCCCACCTCTATAACATACATGTGGGAGGTTTTAGTTCAAGTGGTCCCTAACTTTATAACATCCACATGGGAGGTTTCAACAAATAAGAATGTTAAACATTTTTTATTTTATTTTATACTTTCACGAAAAATACAAAAACTAACTTTCACCCTTGACCAACTGCCATCATGGTGAAATTATATTTATGCGAATACCGGCACTGCGAGTTCAACGGTGTCCTCAGATTTTAATTCTAAGCACCAGTTCAAAAGTTACAAAAACCCACTCGCACGTTTACTAAACGTACCCGAAAAAAAGTTCATAAATTCATTTCGGGCACAACGGGCCTTGGAATCATGCACCATCAATTTTCTAAGGCTCATAAAATTCCCATATAATTAAAAAAAATTACATTGAAATTCCGGGTCTTTACATTCTCCCCACCTCAGGGTTTTGCATCCTCGAAATCCACAACACAAAACTAGGAAAACAAGTGGGGGTACTGAGCACGTATCTGAGCCTCCTTCTCCCATGTGCTCTCCTAGAGGTTCCCATGCTGCCAGCGAACGCACACCAGAGGTATTGACCACCCACAAAGGAACCGCTCCTGTCCATACTCAATCTCGACTGGAACCTCAATAAACATAACTCCATCGTCAATGTCCAGATCGCCGTGGTCGATGATATGAGAAGGGTCATGCACGTATCTACTCAGCTGGGAAACGTGGAAGACGTCATGCACCCGGTGCAACTGAGGGGGAAGTGATAAGTGTTAATCCACCTCACTAACTTTGCTGAGGACCTGGAAGGGTCCAATGAACCTCAAAGATAACTTTTCGCCTCGGCCAAATCTCTGTAAACCTCATCGGGGTGAGACCCATAAAAAGACGTGGTTTCCATCCTCGAACTCCAGAGTTCTCCGTCTCCTGTCGACATAAGAATTTTGTCTTCTCTGTGCAGTCTTCATTCGCTCCTAGATGATATGAACTTTCTTTTTGGTAGCCCATACCATCTCTGGTCCCATGAGTGCTGACTCCCCTGGGTCAGTCCTGCACAAAGGTGATCTGCAAGGTCATCCATACAACACCTCAAAAGGTGCCATCCCAATGGTGGAGTGATAGCTTTTGTTGTACACAAACTCCACCAAGGGAAATTGATCCTACTAGCTACGACCGAAGTCAAGGACACAAGCACGCAACATGTCCTCAAGGGTCTGAATGGTCCGCTTAGTCTGGCCATCCGTCTGAGGATAGAAGGCGGTGCTCAAATGAAACTACATCTCAAAAGACTCCTACAACCCCTTCCATAGCCAGGAAGTAAAACGTGCATAACGATTAGAGACAATCGACATGGGTACTCCATGTAGCCGCACAGTCTTCTACACATAGAGGCATCCCAAGATCTCTACTGAACCTTCTCTCTGATCGGTAGGAAGTGGGCCGACTTGGGGAGTCGGTCGATGATCACCCAAATAGAATCATGACCTATAGATGTAATTGGAAGTCCTATCATAAAGTCCATGGATATCCCATCCCACTTCTACTCTGGGACCTCTAAAGGCTGAACCAAGCATACTGGTACCTGATGCTCTGCCTTCACTTGCTGAAAAGTGAGGCACTCAGAGACAAACTCTACTACTTCTTTCTTCATTCTCGGCCACTAGTGTTGTTGTCGGAGATCCTGGTACATATTCACCACTCTTGGATGTACCGCTAGTGGGGAATTGTGGAAATCCCTCAACACTTCCTCCTGAAGCGACACTAGTACCATGGTACGTCCTCTGAAAAGGATGACATGCTCCCCACCTTCAGAAAATCCATCAGGTGCCTGTCCTGTGGATATCTGAGCACATCGAGCCTTGCAGTCAATGTACCCACGCCGCACCTCTCTGACTCACTGAAGAAGTGGGGGAGGGACTATAAGAGACTGAAGAAAAGCTGCTCCATCCTGATCAAAAAAGGATAATTGGAAAGTGGCCAGCTGCTCCGTCACCTCACCTAGCAGTTGTATACCAGATCTCTAGCTGAGTGCATTTTCTACAACGTTTCCCTTCCCAGGAGTATAGACTATCTCGAAGTCATAGTTCTAAAAGAACTCAAGCCAAAATTGTTGTCTTAGGTTCAGGTCCTTTCGAGAGAAGATATAACTGATACCCTTGTGATCATAGTACACTGTAAAACGCTCACCCATCAAGTAATGTCGCCACATCTTCAAGGAAAAGACCACTACTGCTAACTCTAAGTCATAGGTAGCGTAGTTCTGCTCATGTTTTCTCAGTTGTCAAGAACCATATGAAATAACTGCTCACTCCTGCATCAGGACACATCTGAGCCCAGTCTTTGATGCATTGCAGTAGACTGTGTACCCAACACCCTACTCTAGAAGCCTCAATATGGGGGCACTAGTAAATATTTTCCTCATCTCTTGAAAACTACATTGTAATATTTCATACCACAGAAAGGGTCACCCCTTATTCTTCAAAACTGATAAAGGTGATGCAACTCTAGAGAAATCTGGTACAAACCTCCGGTAGTATCTAGCCAAACCTAGGAAACTTCGTACCTCTGTCACACTCCTAGGTGGCTCTCAAACAAGTACAACCTCATTCTTCACTGGATCCACCACAACTCTAGCCTCTGAGATAACATGTCTTAGAAAGTGAACCTCTTAGATCCATAATTGGCACTTTGAGAGCTTACCATAAACCTGGTTCTCTCAGAGTGTGTCCAGTACTACCTGTAAATGATAGGCATGCTCCTCCTTGGTAGCTGAGTAGATCAGAATGTCATCAATGAATACCACCACAAAGCGATCAAGGTATGGCTGAAAGATACTGATCATGAGTCCCATGAACACTACTGGAGCATTGGTTATTCCAAATGACATAACCAAGAACTCGTAATGGATGTATTGACATCTGAAAGATTTCTTCTGCACATCCTCATCTCGCACTCTGAGCTGGTGATAGCCTGATCTGAGGTCTATCTTCAAAAACCACTATGCTCCCTTCAACTAATCAAAGAGGTCGTCAATCCTCGGGAGTGGGTACTTGTTCTTCACGGCCACTTGGTTCAGGCACTGATAGTTGAGACAAAGTCTCAAGCTCCCATCTGCCTTCTTGGTGAACAAAATCGGGGTTGCCCAAGGAGAAACACTGGGCCAAATTAATCTCTTCCCCTGTAAGTCCTCAAGCTATACCTGCAGCTCATGAAGCTCTGTGGGAGCCATTCGGTACACTGGTGTAGATATCATTGCCGTCCTGGGGTACAAGTCAATGTAAAAGTCCACCTCTCTACGATGAGTTAGACCCAAAACATCATCAGGGAAGACATATTTGTACTTTTCCACCACTACAGGATAACTCAGACTCCCCACATCAACCACTCCAAGGGTAAGTCTAACCAACTGATGAGTGATCAGCTGCACTCTCCTATGGGTAAGTCCATCCTGTGCTGCAAAGGCTCCCTTCTCACCGGTGAAGGTAAATATGGTCCCATCCATGCAGACACACAACACTTTGCACCTAATACAGTCAATCTGAGCATGGACTATAGATAACTAGTCTATACCCAAGATGACATCGTAAGGCCTCGACGTCGCTACTAGGAGATCCCCGCCAAAGCTCTCGCCTCCTGGAGTAAGCTCACACTACCGACACTAGTGTGTAATCGTCGAATCCTCTCCCATAGGAGTCTCTAGCCATAAGGATCGAGCCAACAACTCTATCAAAATCTCTGAGCTCTGAACGAGGGTAGTGGCAATAAAATAATGACTAGAACCTGTGCCTATAAGAACTACAGCTAAGGTGGAGTAGATATAGATCATACCTCATATCATCTCCGAAGTTCCGTGATCGTAGGCCTCAACTACCTGGAGCTGAGCTCGCCCCTATCCTTCTGCTTCTTATGGTTGGGGTGGACCACCTGGTGGTGGTGGCGGTAACATCTCGAATCGTCATCCACCGCCAGCTGCATGAAATACTCGTCTGCCACGTCCACCTACTCCCTACAGACCTCCTTGATTGAACCTCTATCTCTACCTGGGTGGTCCCTCAACCGTCTGTTGATCATCCATATGGCGGGTTAGGCAGTCACAAGCCACGTGACCCTGCCCGCTACATGTGAAACACTTCTTGTTCCTCGTATGACTTGCTCTATCTCCAGTACCCTGCACAACCGATCCAGAGTCATGAAGTTGTCCACCAGTAGGACTGGTCCTCTTGGACCTATGTGACATTTGTCTGCTACCAGCTGTAGAAGACTCTGCTACATGATGTACGGTGGTGGGTCTCACTGTTGGCGACTGCTCAGCAAGAAAACTCTCCACTAAGAGGGATCACTATAACACCCCCGCCTGCATCGGGATGCTGAGAGAAATCATCGAAGTCCTGATCTCCCACTTGAGTCCCTGATCAAAGGTCCGAGCCCTGAAGAATAGGTCCCATACCATATTAGTGGAGTAGCATGAGAGGTCATTGAACCTCGCTGAGTACTGAGCCACAATCTTTCTACCCTACTACAGATAAAGAAGCTCCTGTATGTGCACTGTGCGAAGAGTCGCTGGGAAAAACTTTGCCCGAAACAGGATCTCGAAGTCTGTGTAGAGAAGCATCACCTCATCGTGAACCTGGAGCATCAAGCTCCAACATATACCTGATGCTTCCTGTAGAAGGCTGGCGGCAAGGATTACCATGAGATCAGCTAGTGTTCCTACCAGTCGGAAGACTCTCACTAAGGCCTCCAACCAATCCTCAGTTTCCTATGGCTCCGTATCTCCCCTAAACCTGGGTGGCCTCTAGCGTTGGAACTCATGCAATGCACTCAAGCAGCGTGCACCCTCTACCGCTGGGGCTGGTGGCATCAGTGGCCCAATGGGTAATGGTACCACTGGTTCCTCTGCTGGTGCCTCTACTAGAAGAGGGCCCTGCACTGAGGCCTCATCGCTCGGTGGGCTATCAGTGCGTACTATATCCGGAACCCCAGCTGACTATCTATGTTGAGGAATCTTGAAAAGAAACAGGTGCTCCATGGTCAATAAGTTATACCTGGTGAGCTGACTCAAAGAGTTCACAAAGAAGACTCTTGAAAACACACACACAATTAGTGTTTTCGTGCACTGAGTTGAAAATCAGAAGTCAGGGTCCTGGTGTATGGATACATCGGCTGCCACACTAACACTGTATTTCCTAAACTGATAACCACACTCACTACAATTAACACTATTTCCATTAAAAAGATCAGAGTCCAATGTTATACGGTAGAACCGACTCCTCTGATACCAATTTGTCATGACCCGTCCCCTGAGGCTCGTGCCGTGACTACCCCAAGCCCACCTTCCATAGGCCAGGGGATGGAGACTAGCATCGAAAGGCATGTCCCCTAAAACCGGGAAGGCATTGCCTTTATATCCTATAAACACACACAACCAAGAACACAACAAGATACGAACACAAGTAAATTGTATATAAAAAATAATGCTGAAAGTAAGAGGGGAAGGAATACAAGCCCAACAGTAAAGGTACAAGTATAACTGAAATACAATACAACTGAAGAAAGATAAAGACAGCTACTGGGTTGTCCTTCGAGGTTCTTACAAGAAGGGTAGGTATAGATCACCTCCTCAACACTCCACATCTACCTGTCCCCTCTGCGTACTGACACACCCTATGGTCCACCTCTAGGCACCGTCCAGTACTGGTACCCTCATCCCCAATCAGCGTTGTCCGTCGTCTACACCAAACACAACAAGGTGTGGGCATATCCTGTGCATGGGTGAGTATAACAATACTCAGTAGGGACCCCGAGACCCTCAAGGTCTCTCAAAATCCACAAAGGATAAACCACATAGCATAAAATCAACCGAAAAACCTACTTAGGTATATTCCCATACATATACCGAAGTTATCAAGTATGCCCATCTCAATCATGAGGAAACACAGAGTCCAACTCAAAATCCCAAGATCAACTATTCCACAAAGGAAGGAGTACCATGAAGGTAAGTACCACACATGTATGCCACATAGAAGAATACTACCAAGGTATTACCACAAAGGAAAGTACCACATAGGTACAGACTCAGCTCACACTAGGTATATCTTAGGTACAACAGTAAAGATGATTATATGTAACTACTGAATCATCATACTCTATTAAGAGGCAGACCCACAAAAGATCCTAAATAATAATTAGACCCACAGAGGATCGTAGTACATCGTCAGACCCACACATGATCCTAGTACCTCATCAGAACCACATAGGATCCTAGTACATTGTCAAACCCACACAGGATCCTACTACATCATCAGTACATCGTCAGACCCACACATGATCCCAGTACATTGTCAGTACGTCGTCAGACCCACACAGGATCCTAGTACATTGTCAGTACGTCGTCAGACCCACACAGGATCCAAGTACATCATCAGTACGTCGTCACACACACACATGATCCTAGTACATTGTCAATACGTCGTCAGACCCACACAGGATCATAGTACATCGTCAATACGTCCTCAGACCCACACATGATACTAGTACATAGTCAGTACATCATCAAAACCACACATGATCCTAGTACATCATCAGTACGTCGTCAGACCCACAAAGGATCCTAGTACATCGTCACAGTCAGCTACATGGTTCCCGCACTAAGCTCACTTGTCTCTGGGAGGGTCCACTCCTCAAGCCACTGGTCGATACTCTAACTGCTATGAAGTCCCACGAAGAAGTATCCCAAAAGAACGCCATGTAATAGGGGTCACAATGCAATAAACAATGAGTCAATCGGATGCCCGGTCTGTAAGTTATTATTCTTTTAGTCTTGAGGTCCCGGTTGGATTCGTGCTCGATCCAACCCGACTGTTCCCCAACTTTATACAAATCTCCAGTGGGGTATACCAAAGGGACTGTCTCTCTCCAAGATTTCTAGTGCTGTAAACGGTTCTTCAAATGAACACTCGGTGCCAAAGTTATGGCCAAAAGAGTGGAAATGGGTCGAAGCTGGTCCGGGTTCGGTCCGACCCAGTCAGACCGACCCGGCCCGACCTAGTCGGACCGACCCGAACCGACCTAACCCGGTTCGAGTCAAACCGGCTTGCTGGGTCCGTCCCAGACCATGTTTGGTGGCCTGGCTAGGCGGCGGGGCAGCCGCGGTGTGACTCGGGGGCTGCGGTGCGGGGCGGGGGTCGCGGGGCAGCACGGGGGTCGTGGGGCGGCGCGGGGCCGTGGGGCAGTGTGGGGCCGCAGGGCGGCACGTGGGCCACATGGCGGCGTGGGGTCTGCGGTGTGGCATGGGGTCACCATGCAGCGTGAGGGCCATGGTGTGGCATGGGGGCCTCAGGGCGGTGTGAGGGCCACGGTGCGGCGGTCCGCCGCGGCTGACCGGATGGCAAGTCATCCTCTCCACGCAGCGCAGTCGCGCGCCACGCCTTCGTCGACAGCCGGCTCAGCCGTCTGTCCTCCCTTCGTCGTCACGGAAAAAGCCGCAAATCTCTTCCGTTAGGCGGCATGGTTTCTTCGACGCCTTCGTCGTGGCCGGCCGTGGTACCGACCACCATTCTCGTTCCCCACTAGTGTTGGTTTCCATCCTCGTCCATCACGAAGAACACAACAATTAATCACAAGAATTGCGGAGAGTTCGGGCCATGTTTGTTTGGCCTGAACTCTCTGCATTAGAGCAGTAGCAAGCAACTATAATTTTTTCTTGATTTATGAAGAATTGTCAAGAACGAGTAAGGGGGGAAATTCAAACAACCAGACTACCTCAAAGGCTCATTGATGTTGGTGCGAGAAAGAATTCGAAGATGTCGACATTTGTCATTCCCTCCACACGCCTCCGATCCCAGGCTCATTCATCAGATAATTGTTCTTCAATGGAGGTTGTTCTTCATTGGAAGTTCTTCAAGATCTCCCATTCTCCTTCGCCCACCAAATCCTCCCAAAGGAAAAAGGTGCCAATATAATTTAAATTGAGTTGATTAATTATGTTGGCATGTTTTCATAATTAATTGGCTCAATTAATTGACTCAATTAAATGAAAAGTATTGGCATAATTAATGTGGAGGAAGTTTAAGAGACTTCTACCCATTAAAGAGGGAGTTTAAGGGTTTCTCCCGTTAAGCAGGTTCAGGTGGTCCCCACCACTAGAAATTCAAAATGGGGGTTTTAGGCTCGGTGGTCTCCACCTCCATAACATACATGTGGTAGGTTTTAGTTCAGTTGGTCCCCAACTTTATAACATTCACATGGGAGGTTTCAAAAAATAAAAATGTTAAACATTTTTATTTTATTTTACTCTTTCATGAAAAACACAAAAACTAACTTTCACCCTCAACCAACTGCCATCGAGGTGAAAGTCTCCTTAAGCGAATACTGGCGTTGCGAGTTCAATAGTATCCTCAGATTTCAATTCTTAGCACCGGTTCAAAAGTTACAAAAACCCGCTCTTACGTTTATTAAACTTACCTGAAAAAAAGTTCAGAAATTCATTCCAGGCACACCGGGCCTCAGAATCACGTGCTGTCAATTTTCACGGACTCGTAAAATTCTCATATAATTAAAAAACAATTTACATGGAAATTCTGGGTCCTTCCACTCACACTGCAAAAACCATTCCTTATGACACAGTGTGGTCTTCC
This sequence comes from Viscum album, assembly GCA_963277665.1. NCBI lineage: Eukaryota > Viridiplantae > Streptophyta > Magnoliopsida > Santalales > Viscaceae > Viscum > Viscum album. The sequence goes on from OY728150.1 coordinate 689,776,772, forward strand.
ACATTGCAAAATCCTCTATAAAGCTGAGATTTTAGCTTCACTCCCCTATTTCGTCCCTGAGTCTCCTCTCAGCACCTCAAACACCTCAAACACACAAAGGAAATGGATACTAGGATCTGATACCTTACATCAGATACCTATCAAACTATTCTCATCCTTGAGAATTTGAAACCAAACCCAATGAGTGGGGAAGGAAAAAGGGTCACCCGAACAACCACCCCACACAATACCTCACATGAATCTTTCCAAAATAGGAGCTCAACCACCTCACTCAGAGGAACCAAGAGAAAGACCACACAAAAAAAACCAAATCCTAAACACTCTCTTGGGGAGATAAATCCCAAACAAGAGAAAGTTCACCAAAAAAACATCAAGTGTAAACCATCTCATAAACTAGATAAACAATCATAACTATAAGAGAATATCTAAACAAACAGATTAGAATATTGAGTTTGTATATGCGATTCATGTTCCTAGGTCTTCTTCTCTATGAAACTCTGTATCCAAAGGACATAAACCAATGGAATAACATGCCCATTAAACACCTTCTCCTGGTGGTCCTGGATCTCTATAGGCTACTCCTTGAAGTTTTCATCATCATCAATATCGACCTCTTCCCAATCAATGATGTGAGAGTCATCATGATGAAAATGATAGAGATACATCACATGGAAGGAATCATGTATTTGTAGGGGATGTGCTATCTGATATTCCACATCTCCAACATGATCCAACACCTCAAAAGGACCAACAAACCTAGATAAAGATTACTCCCATGACCAATCCTTCACTACCCCTGACAAGGAGTCACCTTCATGAGCACATGATATCCAATGTCAAACTTTAGAGGTCTTCTCTTATGACTGAAATAAGACTTATAATTATCCTATGTTTCATTTATCCTCTCAAAAATCATTTGAACCATCTCTGCTGTACTCTGCACTAGTTTCATCCTAATATTTTTTGAATCTTTGATCCCAGTCTAACATAATAGAGAATGGAAAGGTTAGTTGTAAAAAACTTCAAATGGTTTTATGTTAATAGTGGAGGGAAAACTGTTTTTATAGGAAAAATCGACCAAGGGAAGGTGCCTCATCCACAAACCTCTAAAATCCAATACACAAGAACACAACATGTCCTCAAGAGTTTGGATAGTTCACTCTGTCTAACCGTTTTTCTATGGATGCAAAGTTGCATTAAGACATAACTGAGAACCAAAACCATATTGGAGACCTCTTCACACCTTGAAGGTAAAATGAGGATTAGGATCAGAGATGATAGTACTCGAGACTTCATGTATTATCACCAACTTTTCCAGATACTACCCCGACAAAACCTCCATTGATCTTGACTCCTTGATCACTATGAAGTTGTATGATTTCATCAAACTGTCCACTATCACCCATATATAATCACATCCTATCCAAGCTTGAGGAAAACTAATAATGAGTTCCATAAATATTTTCTCTCACTCCCACTGAGGAACATCCAACGGTTGGAGAAACCCACAAGGAACATGATGCTCAACCTTCATATTCTGGAAGACTAAACATTGAAACACAAACTATATAACAACACGCATAAACCCATGCCACCAAAACATCCCTCTTAGAGCTCGATACATCTTTTTTATGCCAGGATGTACCACCAAGGGTGAGATATGGAACTCATAGAGAACCATCTCATGAATTTAAAAAGGGATGAAAATCCTTCCATGTAACAACACCCGATACTGTTTATACTTAGAACAAAAAATTAGTTGTATCACTAAAGGAAACTCAGGGTCTTCAGACCTCCACCTTAGAATCCTCTAATTGGGATTCCTACACCTGTTGCACCAAAGAAAACTACACTTTCATCTTAAAAAGATGACCCCCACCACCAAACTCTCCTATATTAAGATACATCACTGAGATATCTTCCATCACTCTTTAGGAATATTTATATTCATGCATGAAATCACTACATGAATTCCTTCTTAGCACATCAGTTACAATATTTCCCTTGCATAGTGTTCATGAAAATTTGAACTCGTAATCCTGTAAGAATTCCATCCATAGACACTATCTCATGTTCAAGTCACACATGGAGAAGATATACCTCAGGCTCTTATGATCGGTAAAAACCAAAAAACACTCATCGAGGAGGTAATTATTCCGTAACATCAAGTACAACATGGATGTTTTCAACTCGAGATCATGGTTGGAATAGTTACGCTCATGGAGGAATAACTTCCAAGAATGATAAGAAAGGACCGATCTGTGATGCATCTGAACACAACCCAAACCAAGATGTGAAGCATTACAAAAAACTTTGAACTGAACTCCCTCTACCGATAAATGAAGAACTGGAGTGATGACTAACTTCTCCTTCAGGCACTCGAAAGTTACCTAACACTGATAAGTCCACAATGATTCTTGATCCTTTCTAGTCAAGGCTGTTATAGGAGTCTCAACTCAAGATAAATATACTATAAACCTACTATAATATCCCGCAAGATCAAGTAATATCCACACCTATGAAACTATCTTGGGGGATTCCCAATAAATGATTGTCTTAATCTTTGAAATATCTATAACTAATACCCATTGGGACATGACATACCCCAAGAAAAAAACCTCATGATCCCAAAAATCACACTTTTACAACTTTTATAATAGTTTCTGATGATGAAGGACTCCTAAAACAACATGAAAATGTTATGTATGATCTTTCTTAGATATGGAGTACACAAGAATGTCATCGATGAAAATTACCACAAACCAATATAAAAACTCCCTAAACACTGTTCTCATCAAACCCATGAACATGGTTGGAGTGTTCATCACACCAAACGACATCATAATAAATTCATAATTTCTATATCGACATCAGAAAGAAGTCTTCAAAACATTCTCACCTTTCACCCACATCTCATGATATATGGACCACATATCAATCTTTGAGAACTGACTAACTCCCTTCAACTGATTGAATAAATCATCAATATGCGAAATAGGATAGGGGTTCTTCAATTTCACCTGATTCAAGTGATGATAATTGATACAAATACATAAATAGCCATTAATATTCTTTATGAAAAAAACTAGAGCACCCCAATGAGACACACTCAAATGAACAAAACCCCATTACAACAGATCATCGAGGTGTACTTGTAATTCTCACAATTCAAAAGGTATTATCCTATATAGAGACCTTAAGATTGAAGAAACACCTGGTCGTAGCTTTATCCAAAACTCAATCTCCCATCAAGGGGGTAATTCCATAACCTCCTCAAGAAAAAAATCAAGGTACTCTTCCACAACCCTGAGAAACACCATCAAATGAACCTCCGATGAACTCAATATCAACTTGGCCAACAAGGAAGATGAGAAAGAAACATGCTTCCAGCCAATCCAAGGGTCTCACTCTCCAAAAAACATAACAGACTCACCATCAACATCATAGAACAAAAACTACCTCCTAAATAAATCTACAATAGTCTAAAACAAATATAGCCAGCCCATACTAAGGATGATGTTGTATGGATGTATCTGTAAATATAGGAAGTCTCCCCCAGAGCAGTGATACCCCAAAACTAGCTCACAATATCTACACATTCATATAGATAAGATCAACTTATAACTGACATAGTCAATGATAATGGAATTGTAAGTCTCTCCACCTCAAGTCCCAAATCATGGACTAGGGAAGATGATATGAAGGTGTGTGTAGCTCTTGAATTAAACAAGGCATGTATCTAAGTAGAAAACAAGTAAAGGGTACCTTGAACAATGTATGGACCTCCCAACACTGGCATGCTAGAGCATGGAGTTGAATATGATCTTCTCTACTGCCTCTCTAACCCTAACGAGGAACACCTCCTCAACCTTGATTTACTCTATGAGGAGTAGTAACATATTGGGGTTGTCCTATTCTTACCTCATATCCCCTCTGATGATCCCAAGCTAGAGAATCCTACCGTTGTTGCCTCGGTTGAAACTATCTTAATGGAGGAACCTAAAGCAAAACACTTGGTGTATGATGCCTGATAATAAAGGTTGGGAACTCCCACCACTAATAACCTCATACTTGACATTAAAAACATGCATATAATACCTTTTAAAAGGCCTAAGATCTTCCACCCCATGAGAAACGAGATGATGAGGGTAGATACCAACCCCTGACTGTCTGAAAGCACTTCTTACTAGGAAAATGGGAACCTTGGACCACAACTCTGATTTGTGGAGAGTACTTATGACTCCCCTATCATGATGATCTATTTCTGGTTAATTTTCTCTCAATTATCTCTCTACTCTTTCTAACACATCGAGATACATTGATAACATAAACAGGGAGACCTGACATTGGATCTCTAGATACAAGGTCACCTCAAAATGCCTTGCTCTTCCTTCCTCATCCGGAAATAGGTCTGATGCATAATGAATAAGGGTCCTGAAATAGAACCTGGACTCCCACAAGATAGAACTCCCTGGTCGAAGGGTAAACAATTCTTAGTGATTGTCCACTTTCATGGTCAAAGAAAGAAACTCGGAACTTGTCACTAAAATTCTCCCATGAGACCTAGGACTCCTCATGATCCCCAAGTAACATGCCCTGCATTTACCTTGATGCTCCATGAAACATCACCACATCCAATGAAACTCAGTGCTCTTTCCGAGCATAGATTGAACTAAAATCTATCTCCACCTCCGCCAACCAGTCTTCCATCACTGAGTTCAAAATGAATCCCTCATACTTCTATAGACTCTGGCACCAAAACTCTTGATGTATCCTCATCCAAGTTTCATCATCACCGACTTCTACTCCATGGTGATGGTAGAATGTTTTTTCCAAATACCATGTAATGTTATATCTAAATTAGTATGGTATACGTAAAGTTAAGAATATTTTTTTAAAGGAAACATGATGGTAACTTCAGCCTTGTGTAAGGATAAGCCTATGGTTCTTTTATCGTATAGGGGTAAGTTAGTTTTTATAATGTTTACATAAAGGTAGCCTCATTGATTCTCCACTGCATAAAGGAAAAGTGATTTACCTTACCACATCACACCCCTCAAGTTTAAAGTTATCAAATTTTGTTAAAAACTTTCTTTTTGGTTCCAGTTTCTTATTACAATGTGATTTTAGTGATAAATGAGGAAATAAACACCTAAAATCATGGTTTTAAAATATAACACTTGGTGGATGAATATATCTTTGACTTCTTTAAATTTTAGGAGTCTTGAATGGGTCATGCAGGGATATTAAAATGGAAACTAAAATATATTCAAATTCAATAGAAAGTTTAATGGAAGTTTTTTGTAAGATATCCATGAGATCTCTATTTTCCCAAAAATCAAAGATTCTTCTTCCCTCACTTGAGTTTCTTTCTTCATCACAAGTCTAGATAATCAAAATTTTACCTTCAAGATCTTATGAGTATTTTAAAAATTTATTTAAGTCTTCTACTCCAATTTCTAACCCACGTGTTCCACACACACACACACACACACACACACACACACTCTCTCTCTCTCTCTCTCATTCTTGGTGCAACATTCTTGAAGCTTCTTATGAGTGGAAGGGGAACTGATTTATCTCTTTAGTTTTATATATAATTTGTAAATCTATCATGGCTTAGTTTCCTATAGATGAATGGATGAAACTAACCATAACAATATAATAATCTAGAAATTATCTTAGAGAGAGAAATTAATATAACCTACATTATCATTAATTTTCATAACATAGAAATTGTAAGAGGAAGAAAATATTATTTCATATTGTAGTCTTATTTCGTTATTTTAGAAATTATCTGGACATTAGATAGTTAATATCTACTTATATATAAAATTTAGTGAATAAATATTGTTCATTAATGTTTTTTATATTGTATGTAGTGAATTATTGTTAATGTAATTGATTATAGAATTGAATTAGAAATAGTACCTCGTATAGTAGGTAATTTTTATTATATTGAGATACTAAAAAATCACATGTTAATGAATATTATTAAAAATATTGATGGTAATTTCAATGATGGAAATTTAAGATATTTCATGCTTAATAATTTTATTATCATTTAATAAATAGAAATATTATCATGCGTAATATAAAAAATGTATGGTGACAGAGAAATTATATGCTGTTGTTAGTCCTGTTTATTTGAAATTATCACATACCGACGAATGATAAATTTATTATCATTCTGGAAATTGTATAAGAAAGATAAAAATAATATCCATAAGATGTGGATTATTATTCATATTGTTACTTTTAGAATCTGGAAAATTATCAAAGAGAGAGAGAAAAGTTTCAATCACATACTTCTTAGACAGTATTTAATATTTGGGAAATTTCATGCAGATTTTTGTATAATATTTTATAACCTTAAATTAGAGGATAATAGCGACTTTTAAACTAAAGAATTAAAAGAATTAAATATCATATATTGTATATGAGGAGTGATAATTATTTATCCTAGGAATTATCTTAGAAATATAAAATGAATAATCTCATTCTTAGTGTAAATATTATTTGAAAATTTGAAAATATCATGTTATATAAAGTTAGAAATTATCATAAAATTCTTCTTTGAATAATTAAAATGGGATATTATCACATATTTAGATAATTAATATTATTTGTTGAAGATTAAATTGATGGTTGGGTTTTGTGTGTTTGCTGGTGTTTTTATCATGTTTACACCACCTCTTGATATTTAATAGAGAGCATGTTATCTTTTGTTATAAATATTGTTGTGTTTAGAATGGTTTAAATTATTGAGATGGATAACAATGTAAATCCAATTATATTAATTTATTAAATGAAAGAGGCATGAGGATAACAACTACTTATATTTTGGAATTAATTTAAACATGAAAATAAGTCTTGAATCATGTTTATATTACTTTCAACCATTATTAGGTACTACCTTTGGTTTCCTTGTTATAGAAAACCTATTCATAATAAACTGGTTTATTCAAGATGGAATTAAAATGTCGGTTTTCTAATGAATAAATATTTGAGGTTGAGTGTGATCATTATTGATTTTAAGAGGCTTGAATCCCTCGATTCTATGACCTTATTTGTCTTTAAATTATATACAGAAAATATATTTAAAATTTATATATTCTATAGGATATTATAACCTCATTGTGAATGATTGATAACTTGATACTTTTGGAATATGAGATGAGTAATGGGATGAAGGCCTGAGGCTATATTGATGGTTGGTTATATATTGTTCAATGGGATGGGAGTATAGGATTATAGTGATGGTTGATGCCAATGATGGTGGGACAAATTATAATATGCATAATAGCATGAGATTGAAACTGGGGTGATCTAGATGTGTTCAGAGTGGGGATTTCTCATTGATATAATGATTCTTTCCTGATGCATTCTTAATAGCTGAATGGACAATGTTATTTATATGATTGTCTTCCAATTGCTTGACACAGTTGGACTCTATACATGATATTCCCATCATTGATATGGTAGAATGGGATGATTCCTAGAACACATGAATAATTTATAAAATGATAATTGAACTAATGAATGAATAGGGTTGGTTCAAGGTGTTCACATATTATAATGACATACCTAGAAATATAAGAAGAGAATTTATGGTGCTGAACGCACTGACCTTAGAAGATTAAAATGTTAATCCTGGAAATGAAATATTAATTAATTGTTAATTAACTAATTATTAATGAATTTGATGCATGTATTCTTGTTTGAGACTTATTCCCTAACAGTGGCAGTTAGGGGTCCCGTGTGATGATAGTGGAAGATGTGTCTAAGGATAGGTAGTTTCCCTTTACGTGGTTTGTGTGAGATATTATTTATATTTTTTGATTTCATATGCTGCACCACCCTCATTGGTAGGGAAACCAATACCCAAATGTGTGTGTGTGTGGGGGGGGGGTGTTTTCTCTAAAATCTAGGATGAAGAGGGTAAGTATGAATGACTTCTCCCTCATCCCTGCTCTCCATATTGACATAGATGAGAAGGCATATCCCTGGATATAATTGTAACACCCCAAGGTTTTCTAAAAATAAATTGAAATGCATGGAACTTTTTTTTAAGTAGATATTTATAACTATCCTTTAAAACATAACTTTTCCACTTCTATATTTTGAATTTCAAGAAACTGTCATCTACAATTGTGTTCAGTATGTTATTTGGAGTCTATTGGAACCAACTTTTTTTTTTGTGAATAGTAACATACCCTTATGAATAGTAATATGAACCTAATGAATAGTAAATTTTATTATTATTTTATTTTCTTAAGTCTATAAGATAATAACATCTTGGTTAATTTTTCATTGTGATAAATAAGTAGTCGTAGAATTAGAACTGTAAATTTTTGAATTAAGTATGATTTTAATTAAAAATTAAATTAATAATATTTATAAAATTATTTTTAAAAAATGGACTTCATTTTTGAATTCTAAATGTCGAAAAATGGTTAGGGTAATTTTTTGGGATTTTTCTGAAATTCAAGAATTTTTGATGAATAGTAAAATACGATGAAATACGATAAATGCTAAATACTTGATTTACTACATCATGGGTGATGAAAGGATGATGTAATACCACTTGGTTTGAACTCACATGCCATTATTACTATTTTTGGTCACATGAATTAAGATTATTCATAGTCTTTAGAAAAATATTATAATAATGATTAAAATAATGAAAAATACCCCCTCCCCTCCACTATAAATACCACCCTCATTCCCCTCTTCCTCCCACACCTCTCAAGCCTTGAGCATTATCTAATTTCTGCCAAATTACCTCACCAATCTTCTTCCCCACATTCTAGAGCTATTGGTCTCACCAAAATACCAAAACCAAAGCCCTTAAGGAGGATCTAAAGGAGAAGAGATCAAGAGGTAAACATCCTCTTTTATTTTCATTCTTTTCTTTCATTTTATGTTATTCTCTTCCTTTACCTTTGGCTTATGTTGGGATATTTCATTAAATATCCCCAATTAATTTCCATATTATTTATGAATTATGAGATATCCCCTTCATCTCATCAAACTATTTTTATGAAATTTTAAGAGACGCCGTTTGGCTGTCGAATGTTCGTGAGAAATTTATCATGTTTCCTTTTATTTTAAGATTCCTTTATTTTCTTCTTCTTTCCTCACATCCTCTTAAACAAGAGGCATGAAAGCTCCAGAATCTTGTATATTATATATTCTCTCATGTTTAGGGAAAATTCATCATCATTATTTTTCTCCTCCCCCACTTATTCAAGGAATTGAAAATATTGTCCGTGATGTGTCGAATTACCGACATCGTGGACGATGTGATTTCAATTTGAATTAATTCATTAAAGTCTGGTCATCAAACCATATTTATGGTTGAAATAGGTTATAATATATGTATTAGGTCTCATCCATGGTTCTGTAATTCTTTTTTACTCATGGTTCTAAATTATAAGACAAAATTATGTTGTTGTTATCGAAGAACCACTAAATGATCTGAACGAATGCCATTAATGTTTAAACTTATGAATCATCATCATATAAAAAATCAAAATGATAAATGGTATAATTTATGGCACTGTAAATATTTAAATACCATTTCATTCCAATTCTGGAGTTTCACTTCCAATCGACAAGAGCATCCATCATGAACCAATCATGGAAATCATGTAAGGAACTCACCCAAAATAGTGCAAGGAACAAAATACTAACAATTAAGAGGTAAAATGAAGTTATGAAATGATCATATAAGATTTTATAAACATGAAAATGATTTTTTAAGATATTAATAACACTCTTTTAACCATTATATAGGAGTTTTAAACAATTTTGAAGTAAGAAAAGCCCGAGGTAAGGGAATTCTTAACCCGATTTCTATTCTTTGGGTTAACCTTCTACTTCATTATTTATGTGCTATTTAAATTGTTTGTGTGATGGGTTATATTTATATTATGTTATATTATGTTTATTTAGAGTATTTATACATACTCCATCCACTCTATTAAGCCTCTCTTCAATAGTATGATATTTATAAGGGGCTTTTCTTTTAAAAGTCCTCTTTTTAAATTCAGTTTTACGAAATTCCAAAGCAATGTTTTTATGGAATTATTCATGTTGTATGATTATGTTTTGGTTCTTGGTAATTATTTATGATTAATTGTGGGACCTATATATCCCTCCAATTCATTTGGTATGAGTAAGTTGGAGGTTGGCCGTATGGTTACTCCAAGTGTAACTGCGATGGTTACACAAAGTAAGGTAGCCGCGAGGGTTACAAATTATAAGGTATCCAAGAATGGTTAAATTATTATGTAAGTAATTCCCCAAGACACCTTTATGATTATATTTATGTTCTCATTTTTTGTGTGGATCTTGTGTAAATCTCATGTTACACAAATTAAGTATATATGGGTGACAAGAATGACTTTTGAAAATGATTTCATACGTTACAAGTATTCATGGACTAATGTGATATTTCATTCTTTTCCATACCTTACTAAGATTGTGTGCTCATCCAAAGTTTTTAAATGATTTTTACAGGTTAATGGATGTTTAAGACAATTAAGGAAGCCATGTTAAATTTTGAAGAATTTTCAAGGAGTCTTGTTTTAAGTTTTAATGTTTTATAAAAAATGGAAACTATTTTTATGGTATCCACTTTGTAATAATGTGTAATGTTATGAATGTATTGTCCTAATTATCTAAAGCTCTAAACTTAAAAATATCCTCAATGTAAAAGGAATGATTTTATTGAATGAATTCAAGATTATGTATGTAATAAGGTTGGGTCCTTATAGTTGGTATCAGATGGAGGTTTAGATAACTTTAGGGGTTAGGGTGATGTTAATAGAATACCATAAATGATTTTCACTCTATGTTTTATTTGAAATGTATTAGCATTTAAATATTACCATGTTGACTCATCTAAGACATGTATGTTTCGAATATTTGCCCGTAGAAGGAACAAGTATGCTGAAGAGGAGAGACACCGATAGAATGACATCCTTCCGGAACTACAGACTGAAATGGTAGGGATTGGAACCGAGCAGTTTGTGACAGTAATGGATCATCTAATGCAGAAAATAAATAGTGGTGGCATCCATGAAAGAGAACCAATAGAGGTACCAAAAAGGAACATGATAGTAGTGGAACATTTTATGAGACAACATCCTCCTCCATTCATTGGATCTTCTGACCCAATAACAACTGAAGGATGGATCAAAGCCCTTGAAAAGATATTTGATGTTATGGGATGTTCAGACAATCAAAAGTTAAGTCTTTCCATTTATCGTTTTGAAGGGGAAGCTAATAAATGGTGGTCAATAGTAAGGAATATCAGGGGTAGAAAGGATTTTGATGCCTTATAGTGGGATGAATTTAAAAGTCTTTTCCTTAAAAAATATTTTCCTAAGGTGGTGAGACTTAGAATGGAGAGGGAATTCCTTGAATTGAAATAGAAGGAGGAAGATTCAGTGGCTATGTATGAAGCTAACTTCATTCGACTAGTGAGGTATTCTCCAAATCTTATTCTAGATCTTGATATAAAAATCAACCTCTTTTACTCAGGATTGAAGCCAAGGTATCTACGGGAATTGGCCTCTCATGAATTCAAAAGTTATGAGAAACTTGTCCGATGTGTTGAGATGGTAGAGATGGAGTTTGCTGATGATCATGTGCATTTTGGAAACAAAGAGAAGAAGAGGTCTAGTTGGAAAAAAATGGGTAAGAATCAACCAAATAAATCTGATGGTAAGAAAATCCAATTTCCAGTTTGTGAAAAGTGTGGCAAGAAACACCCTGGGGAATGCCTTAGAAAAACTGGGAAGTGTTTTAAATGTGGTAAACTTGGAAATATGGCCCAAGATTGTAAAAAAAATGATCCAAAGACTAATCCTGATAAGAAGACTGTAAAGTGTTTTAAATGTGGTGATATGGGTCATTATGCAAATTCCTTCCCAAAAAGAGATCTGAATGATGCAAAGAATCCATACTAAAAGCAGAAAGGTGTAGTGCGATCCTTTGCGACTATGTCAGCAGATGTCAGGACATCCAATGAAGTTGTATCAGGTAATTTGTTTGTTCACTAAGATATTTCTAAAGTTTTATTTGATATGGGGTCTACACATTCCTTCATCTCTGAGAACTTTTATGGTAATTTAGAAATATCACCTTAGAAAATGAGACCCAAACTTGTTGTTAAAACACCATGGGGAAATGTTATAGCAAAGAGGAATTATAAGAATCTTTCTATTGTGGTCCATGGAAAGACTTTACCTGAAAACCTTGTTGTTTTACCCTTAGTCAAGTTTCATGTTATTCTTGGGATGGTCTGGCTTTCTGATTATCATGCTAAGATTGACTGTAGATCTAAAGAAGTTGTTTTTCAGAAAGAGTTTCAGTTTGTATACAAGAATGAACCCATACAATTGATAACATATCAGGAAGATGAGAAACTAATGAAAGATGGAAATTAATGTTATCTTGATCATAATGTTGAAAACATGGGAACTGTTTAGATTAATGATGTGCTAGTGGTAAATGAATACCTTGATGTTTTTCCTGATGAGTTACCTGGTGTCATACCTGATCAGGAAGTCATGTTCACAATTGACTTAGTTCCTGATGACAAGCCAATTTCAAAACCCCCTTATTGTATGGATCAAATAGAACTTCTTTAATTGAAAATACAGTTGCAAGATTTGATAGATAAAGGCTTCATTTGTCCTAGCACTTCACCATGGGGAGATCCGGTTTTGTTTGTTAAAAATAAAGATGGTTCCATGAGACTTTTCATTGATTATAGAGCTTTGAATAGCATCACTGTTAAAAACAAGTACCCTTTGCCTCACATCGATGACTTGTTTGATCAGCTCCAGGGAGCTCAGTACTTTACCAAGATTGACTTGAGATCCGGATACCATCAGCTGAAGGTGAAGGAGGATGACATCCCGAAAACAACCTTTTTTACTAGACATGGGCATTATGAATTTGTTGTTATGCTGTTTGGATTAACTAATGCACCTGCTATATTCATTTAAATTTTTAATAGATCATTTCATGAGTTCTTGGATAAGTTTGTGGTTCTATTTATTGATGAAATTCTGGTATTTTCTAAAAATAAAGAGGAGCATGAAAAAAATCTAAGGGTTGTTTTACAAACCTTAAAAGAAAAGAAACTGTAAGGAAAGTTCAGCAAGTGTAATTTTTGGTTGCAACAGATTTCTTTTCTTGGGAACATTGTAAATAAGGATGGAATAATAGTTGATCCATCCAAAACAAAAGTAGTTAATGAATGTCCAAGACCCACAAATGTTATAGAGATTCATAGTTTTCTGGGCTTAGTAGGTTATTACCGATGGTTTGTTAAGAACTTTTCACAGATATCTAGCCCGATAACTAATTTAACACGGAAAGGGGTTAAATTTTTTTGGATAGAGGAATGTGATGTTTATTTTCAGGAACTGAAGAGAGACTGGTGAATGCTCCAGTTTTAGCCTTACCTTCCTGGAATGGTGAGTTTTTCATCTACAGTGATGCTTCTTTGAAGGGACCTAGTTGTATTTTGATGTAGAATGATCAGGTAATTGCCTATGCTTTGAGACAACTTAAACCTCATGAGCTAAATTATCCCACACTTGATTTGGAATTGGCAGCTGTGGTTTTTTACTTTGAAAATTTGGAGGCATCATTTATACGGAACCAAATGTCAAATATATACTGACCATAAAATTCTAAAGTATATATTCACTCAGAAGGAATTAAACATGAGGCAGAGAAGATGGCTAGAAATGATAAAGGATTATGACTGTACGATCAATTACCATCCTGGGAAAGCAAACAAAGTGGAAGATGCCTTGAGTTGGAAACATCATGCATCATTAACCATGCTACGTTTGGAACATGATCCATTGATTAATGATTTGATGAATTTTGGCTTAGAAGTTGTTGGTGAAGGGAATACATCTGTTTTGTTTCAGATTTCAGTGCAGTATTCATTGTCAGACAGAATTAAGCAAGCACAGAAGGAAGACCATGAGCTATAGAAAAAGGTATAATTGGTTAAAGTGGGTAAGTTTCCAGAATTTAACCTTGATAAATATTGTGTTTTAAGATTTGGAAAAAGGTGGTGTGTGCCTAGTGATTCTCAGTTGAAGAAAGATTTGTTGTGTGAAGTTCATAGTTCTCTATTTTTGGTTCATCCTGGAAGTACTAAGATGTATAGAGACCTTTGGGAGTATTACTGGTGGGATGGAATGAAAAGAGATATTGCTGATATTACCCTGAAATGTTTGACGTGTAAACAGGTTAAATCAGAGTGGCAGTTACTGAAGGGGATGCTTCAGCCTTTGTCTGTTCCAGAGTGTAAATGGGAGAATGTATCCATAGACTTTTTGGTAGGACTACCAAAGACTTCTCAAGGTAACAATGCGATTTGGGTTATTATTGATCGGCTGACAAAATCTGCACATTTTCTTTCTATTCGAGATACAATGTCTTTGGATCAGCTTTCTCGATTGTACATCAAGAAGATTGTCAGGTTACATGGAGTTCCTCTTTCCATTGTATCTGACTGAGATCCCAGGTTCACATCTAACTTTTGGAAGGGACTTCAGAAGTCATTGGCCACATAGTTAAATTTTAGTACAACTTTTCATCCTCAATCAAATGGGCAATCAGAACGAACGATTCAAACTTTAGAGAATATGTTTTAAGCTTGTTCAATGGACTATCAGGGAAGTTGGGATCAACATCTTTCTTTAGTTGAGTTTTCTTATAATAACAGTTTTCATTCCAGTATTCAGATGGCACCTTTTGAGGCTTTGTATGGGAAGCGGTGTCGGACTCTAGCGTTTTGGGATGAAGTCGGTGAAAGAAATTTGATGGGGCCAGAATTAGTAGAAGAAGTGGCTGAGAAAGTGAGGATGATCCAGAAGCACATGAGGATAGCTCAGATCAGTTAGAAAAGTTATGCAGATAACAGAAGGAAAGACTTCTCTTTCGAGGTAGGTGACCATGTTTTCCTTAAAATCTCTCCTCAGAAAAGTGTGATGTGTTTCGGTGGGAAAGGGAAGATAATTCCATGGTTCATCGGTCCTTTTGAAATCTTGGAGAATGTTGGAACAGTTTCATAACATGTAGCTTTGCCTCCAAGTTTTTTTCAGGTACACAATGTTTTTCATGTTTCGATGTTGAGAAAGTATGTTCTAGATTCTTCACATGTCTTGAGCCCGAAAGCAGTTCAGCTGAAAGATAACCTTTCTTATGAAGAGAAACCAATTCAGATTCTTGATTGAAGGGAATAGGTATTGCGGAATAAGGTAATACACTAGGTAAATGTTTTGTGGAGAAACCACATGGTTGAAGAAGCAACATGGGAGTCTGAAAATGCTATGAGGGAAAGGTACCCTCACTTGTTTAATAAGTAACTAAAATTGCGAGGACACAATTTGCAGAAGGTGGGGATAATGTAACACCCCAAGGTTTTATAAAAATAAATTGAAATGCATGGAACTTTGTTTTAAGTAGATATTTATAACTAGACTTTAAAACATAAAATTTCCACTTCTATATTTTGAATTTCAAGAAACTGTCATCTACAATTGTGTTCAGTTTGTTATTTGGAGTCTATTGGAACCAAATTGTTTTTTTGGTGAATAGTAACATACCCCTATGAATAGTAATATGAATAGTAATATGACCCTAATGAATCGTAAATTTTATTATTATTTTATTTTCGTAAGGCTAGAAGATAATAACTTCTTGGTTAATTTTTTATTGTGATAAAGAAGTAGTTGTAGAATTAGAACAGTTAATTTTTGAATTAAGTATGATTTTATTTAAAAATTAAATTAATAATATTTAGAAAATTATTTTTCAAAAATGGACTTCATTTTTCAATTATACACGTCAAAAAATGGTTCGGGTAATTTTTTGTTATTTTTCTGAAATTCAAGAATTTTTGATGAATAGTAAAATACGATAAAATACGATAAATGCTAAATACTTGATTTACTGCATCATAGGTGATGCAAGGATGATGTAATCCCACTTGTTTCGAACTCAAATGACATTATTACTATTTGGGGTCACATGAATTAAGATTATTCATAGTCTTTAGTAAAATATTATAATAATGATTAAAATAATGAAAAATACCCCCTCCCCTCCACTATAAATACCACCCTCACTCCCCTCTTCCTCCCACACCTCTCAAGCCTTGATAATTGTCTAATTTCTACCAAATTTCCTCCCCAAACTTCTTCTCCACGTTTTAGAGCTTCTGGTCTTACCAAAAGACAAAAACCAAAGCCCTTAAGGAGGATCTCGAGGAGAAGAGATCAAGAGGTAAACATCCTCTTTTATTTTCATTATTTTATTTCATTTTATGTTATTCTCTTCCTTTACCTTTGTATTATGTTGGAATATTTCATTAAATACCCCCCTTACTGTCCATATTATGTATTAATGATGAGATATCCCCTTCCTCTCATCAAACTATTTTTATGAAATTTTAAGTGATGTCGTTAGGCTGCCGAATTTTCATGAGAAATTTATCAAGTTTCCTTTTATTTTAAGATTCCTTTATTTTCTTCTTGTTTCCTCACATCCTCTTAACCAAGAGGCATGAAATCTCCAGAATATTTTATATTATGGATTCTCTCATGTTCATGGAAAGTTCATCATCATTATTTTTCTCCTCCCCCACTTATTCAAGGAATTAAAAATATTGTCCGTGATGTGTCGAATTACCGACATCATGGATGATGTGATTTCAATTAGCATTAATTCCTTAAAGTCTGGTCATCAAAACATTTTTATGGTTTAACCAGGTTATAATATATGTATTATGTATA
Organism: Viscum album; assembly: GCA_963277665.1. Lineage (NCBI taxonomy): Eukaryota > Viridiplantae > Streptophyta > Magnoliopsida > Santalales > Viscaceae > Viscum > Viscum album. The sequence goes on from OY728150.1 coordinate 689,793,610, forward strand.
ATCCATGTTTCTGGAATTATTTTGTACTCATGGTTCTAAATTATAAGACAAAATGAGGTTATTGTTATCGAAGAACCACTAAATGATCTGAACAAACACCATTAATGTTTAAACTTATGAATCATCCTCATATAAAACATAAAAATGATAAATGGTATAATTTATGGTACTAGAAATATTTAAATACAATTTCATTCCAATTCTGTAGTTTCACTTCCAATCGACAAGAACATCCATCATGAACCAATCATGGAAATCGTGTAAGGAACTCACCCAAAATAGTGCAAGGAACGAAATACTAACAATTAAGGGGTGAAATGAAGTTTTGAAATGATCATATAATATGTTATAAACATGAACATGTTTCTGCAAGATATTAATAACACTCATTTAAACATTATACAGGATTTTTAAACAAGTTTTAAGTAAGACAAGCCTAAGGTAAGGGAATTCTTAACCCGATTTCCATTATTTGGGTTAACCTTATACTTCATTATTTATGTGCTATTTAATTTGTTTGTGTGATGGGTTATGTTTATATTATGTTTTATTATTTTTATTTAAAGTATATATACATACTCCATCCACTATATTAGGTCTATCTTCAATTTTATGATGTTTATAAGGGGCTTTTCTTTTAAAAATCCTCTTTTTAAATTCGGTTTTATGAAATTCCAAAGCAAAGTTTTTATGGAATTATTCATGTTGTATGATTATGTTTTGGTTATTGGGAATTATTTATGATGAAGGGTGAGAAATATATATAAATCCAATTCATTGGGTATGAGTAAGTTGGAGGTCAGCCATATGGTTACTCCAAGTGTAACTGCGATGGTTACACAAAGTAAGGTAGTTGTTAGGGTTACACATTATAAGGTAGCCAAGAATGGTTACAAGATTATGTAAGTAATTCCCAAGATACCTTTATGATTATATTTATGTTCTCATGTTTTGTGTGGATCTTGTGTAAATCACATGTTACACAAAGTAAGTATATATGGGTGACCATAATGAATTTTGAAAATGCTTTCATACATTACAAGTATTCATGGAATAATGCGATCTTTCCTTACTTTCCATCCCTTACTGAGATTTTGTGATCATCCCAAGTTTTTAAATGATTTTTCACAGGTTAATGGATATTTAATACAAGTAAGGAATCCATGTAAAATGTTGAATAATTTTCAAGGAGTTTTTTTTAAGTTTTAATGTTTTATAAAAAATGGAAACTGTTTTTATGGTATCCACTCTGTAATAATGTGTAATTTTATAAATGTATTGTCCTAATTCTCTAAAGATACAAACTTAAAAAGATCCTCAATGTAAAAGGAAGGGTTTTCTTGACTAAATTCAAGATTATTTATGTAATAAGGCTGGGTCCTTATAACAATGGCTTGTTATATAGGGTGTATTCTACTTATGTTATGACGACTCATGGTATTAAAATAAATTTATGTGTGGGTTGTAATGGATTGAGGTATAACACATAATTTCATCTGGACATGGTGTATAATGTCCCAAATATGTACGTTCATGGGCTATGATATATTGTGGTATAATGTACTTGCATAGGATGTAGTGGATTCTGAGCATACACTTGGTTACTATTGGGATATGATGACGATGAAATGTTTGGATTCACAAGGTGTAGTAATGGATGTGATACAATTTCATGAGGTTTAAGATGACTTATAAGTAGGATGAGCACATAAAGTATCTGTTGGGGTCTGACAGTGAAAAAATAGCGGAGAATTGGAAGCATGGTACCTTTATATATATATATATATATTATTTTGATAAGAAATGATTTACTTCTATGTGTTACTTGGTGAGTGAGCCATGGTGAGGATGAGAAACATGTATTACTTGTTTAAGTGATGAGTTAGATTCATTTATTTATCCATTGGGATTTAGTATACTTATTTCACATTTTAACTAGATGTTTCATGGAGGATCCTACTAAGTATACATGTTATTATCACCCTAATATTTAAACTATTTTCAGGTTGAGCAAGAGTTGGTTTTTGATTGAGTTGGACATTACTATTTTGAGGAGTTGTTCAGAAGATTCTAGAGATTCAAGGTTATTACTAAGGATTTGTCACTTTTTTATTTTAATTTTAGTTGTATTCAGTTATATATGAAATCAAATCATGTATTGAGATTTCTTCTTTTATTTATGTATAGTGTTGGTTGGTGGTTTTCACATCTTATCTCTTACACCTTAAATATTTTTAGAGGGTAATATAAACCATGTGTGGGATTGATATACCCTCTATTCTAGTTGAAAACCCATTAGAGGTGGGATTCAGGGGCCATTATCTCACTTCTTTTATTTCTAGACTATGAGGGGTACCTTTGGAGGGAAGGGGTTGTGATAGAGCGGTATTAGAGCTAATGGTTGAGAGATAGGACGGTGTTTAGAGCTATGCACTGGTAAGGATGCATGGGTTGGTAGGGAAATAATATCATTTGATCTTAGTACATACTACAAAAAATAGATACCATTTATGATACAATATTTCAGGCACCCTTGTGATTCAATGTAAGGACCTTTAGGTTTACTGAACAAACTAAGAGAACTGATATTGCTTGTGGGGGTAGATATATAGGAAAGGATCATGCACCATTGTTTTCTAAGCCTATGTTTTAATTGGATATAAAATGGAAAATATGTTAAAAAATAAATAAATAATTAATTGGACACAAATAATGTGTGTCCTATGTTATGAGTCCCTAACATTTTTTCTCTCATAGGAATGGATCTAGTTTGACTTCCCCATCAGGTTCACACTAAATATGTTTATTTATACATCCCAAAAAATCACCATAGAGTAGAGTTTGATGATGATAATAGATGTATGAGGACACTTTGAGAGTTTCAGTGCCTGAGTCTATAGAAGTTTGTGGGATTTGTTTTGGATTGTGTGTAACATCCCTCCTTCTCCTCATTGTATTGAGAAGGTGTAGGAATGTTATTTGGCCATAAGTGACATCCCCAAGACACCAAAGGATGAAAATAAATAATGAAGGGATTCAATGTATGTGGGGGATGATTTTCTCTTGAACATAGAGCAACCAACCAAATGAACCAAAACTAAATAAAACACTACGTGACACATGATAAAAATGAAAGAGAACCCAACCATTTCATTTATATCAAAACCAACCAAAGAGTACCATAGTGGAAGGCGAACTAACATCAAAGTAAATAGCGGAATACAAGACCATTAAAACTCAAAGGCAACCAAGTGACTCTGAAGCTCCACATGCTCCAAGCTCTTACTCCACAGAACAACTCAAGTATCAAGAATTAGTGCTAAATATGTGTGATACTTTACCTTTTCCTATATCCTAATATATGATATCAGAAAAAGCACCAAAGTTCCAAAGCATGTGTGATACTAAAACTTAGTAGGGTTTCCCTGATGACTTCCCAATTCACGCCACTAGGATAGAACACATTGGAAGCATTTATATAAAAAATTTATTTAAAACAATTTCTAAATATTTTAGATCAAAATATAAACAAAACCCAAAGTATACAATTTTCCAAGGAAAGAACATAAAAAATAATTTAAATCATTTAACATTCTAATTTGGAATAACCCATTCCTTTCTAAATAACCACATATCCAAATATGCATGAAATAAATGGAACTCCCTATACTCACGATTAGTGATTTATCCTTCCACTAAGTCATCACTTAGTTGACCACTTTGACGGGGGTACTTCATACCCATATCCATCCAAACATTTTGATGGGGGTACTTCATGACCTTATCGACCCCAAAACATATGAACACACGCCACACAACCATGCCAACTCATGAAAAATAAAAGTGTGTTCAAACTATTCAATAAAACATCATTATTTTTATTAAAAACCATTTTTCCATGTAGAAAAACCAACAATTATTTTAAAGTCAACATTTTTAAATCATGTTATCAAAACACTTTCCAAAAATACACTAAAATTCCAAATTTCCTCAAACTATCATTCATGAAGGTTTCAAAAATTATTTTATTGTGAATAAACAATCAATTTCAATCCAAGCAATCAATTTAAAACTATGTATTCAAGTTTTAATATAGAGGAGTCAAGAGTTAAGCCACATACCTTGAGAGTTTTGGAAAAAATGATAAATGAAATGAAAAACATCCAGGAAACTGGGTTAAATATTTATGAACCCACATTAGGTCTCTTACCATATCATAAAACAAGACAAATCTAATCATATTTGGTATTTCAAACCTTATATCTACCCAAAATGGGTGTAGATATAAGAAATTGAAATATGTGATGATGCAGATCTAAGAAAAACATCAAGAATGACCAAGAATAATCACTTACTGTGAGGAATCGACTTATAATCACTAAGGGAAGACTTTAGATAGACTCCTGATTGATGGAAGAACCTTCCTTGACCATTTAGAGATATAAATCTCAAGTTAGGGCTGCATAGGAGGAAAACGAGTGAGTTAGAGGAAAAACGAGTGAGATCCACTTTTTATAGAAGTGGTTTATTTCCATGCATGGTTTAGTCACATGGTTAGGAAAAACCATATGCTAACCATGCATTAGAAAATGCCTCAAGGATGAAACTCGAATGATCATATCGCACATCCTCCAAACCATGTTCCAACCATGATGAATCCACTACCTAAAAATTACTAAATTCATTTTTAAAAGTGCATGATTTATACTTAGTGGATGCACAGTTTGGGAGAATTGCGCACCACTCATGTGCCTTCCCTTTTATCCCTATATCACTATTCATGGTTTCCTATAGGTGTTGTATGGTTTTCACAAACCATGAACCTATATAAAATCCTCCAAAATACACCAAAAGTTCTCCAAAATCTCTTAAACTTCACTAGTGTACATTATATACTTAAAAATCATAGTTGAAGGGTTACTTACCAGAAAAAGGGGGTGCTAAATTATCCCCACCATAGGTATTTTCGTCCCCATAAAGTAGATAACCATCATTGCATTGAAAGAGTTCCGTCCATTACTCTTTGATTTCTTTATCACATTCCCAAGTCTCCTCCTAAATCAGACCATGTTTCTAAAAAACCCGCACTAGGATGATGATTTTTCCACACAAGAATTTATTTTTACTATCTAAAATCCGCACCCAGATATGTACCAATGAAATATCCAACTCTAGGTCAATGTGATCCCATCTGATCACATGGCTAGGATCAGGTTGACACTTTTTCAACCGAGACATGTGGAACACATTATACACCGCACTGAACCATGGTGACAATTCCATCCAATATTCCACCTCTAAAACCCATTAAAATTTCTCAAAATGGCCTATATATCTAGGAGATAACCATAACTACTTCCCAAAATGATGATTTACAAGCCTTGGAGAGATCCTCAAGAACACATGATCTCTCACTGTGAATGACAACAACCGTTTAAAATGATCCGCATATAATTTCTAATGACTGTATGCCATATTAATTTGTTTTCTAATAAAATTAATCTTATACATTGTTTCTTGGACAAGGGTAATCCCAAATAGTGAAGTCTCACATGTTTCCACTAAAAAAACATGATAACGAATTGGACTCCCATACAATGCTTCAAAATGAGCCACATGTATTGAGGCCTGATAGATGTTGTTATATGAGAACTCCACCAAGGGTATTTATTTATCCCCTAAGCCGCCAAAATCCATAATAGAATCCCTAAATATGTCTTCCAATGTTTGTATCATCCATTCAGATTGGATGTACATATGAGGATGATACACCATACTCATAGTCAAATGAGCCCAAGTTCATTATATAAGGATTTCCAAAAATGAGATGTGAACCTCAGAACTTTGTTTGATATGATAGAAACTGGTATTCCATGTCACTTTACCACTTCTTAGATATAGATCTTGGACATTTCCTTCACTGTATGAGTTTCATGGATAGGAATGAAATGGGCCAACTTTGTGAGCTGATCCACAATCAACCATATGGAATCATGTTTCTGAACCATTCATGGTATTCCTGCTATAAAATCCATATTTATCTCCTCCAATTTCCATGATGGAATAGGTAAATATTATAGCATACCTACTGGATATTGATGCTCTGCCTTAACTTGATGAAAATTTAAGAATATGTAAACAAACTCATCCACCTTCTTTTTCATGCCGACCCATAAAAACTGTTCTTTAAAAGTCTTATACATATTCCGTATTCTAGGATGGACAACCCATCTCAAATGGTTGCATGCATAAATAAGTTTATCCTGATATGTCTTAGGTACAACCATCTGATTTCTGAACCACAACACTAAAATTCCATCTAGCCCCCATCCCTCAATAGTCTCCCCACCATTGAGTTTTCAACTCATAGCCACACATTCTACATCAGATGTCTGTACCTATTTTACTATCTCAAAAAAATCTGGAATCAAAGAAATAAGATATAAAACTGCAACATCACCTCAGTCTTCACATTCCAAACTCACGTCATCTAGGACCGAAATCAATTTCCACTCATCTGAGGCCTCTTTTTCCAACTAATATATGAATTCCTACTTAATGCATATACCACTATATTTACTTTCCATGGTTCATACATCAAGTAAAAGTTTAACATTTAGATACAATACATCCATCTTATTTGTCTTAGATTCAAATCACTTTGTGAGAAAATATGTTTCAAGATGTTATGATCTATAAACACAGTAAATTTCTCACCAAAGAGGTAATAACGCCAAGTCTTCGAAGCATGGATGACTATGGATAACTCAAAATCATGCGCTGGGAATTTATTCTCATGCTCCCTTAATTTCCATGATCCATAAGAAACAACATGGTCTCATTGCATGAGAACACACCCCAACCTAGATCTTAAAGCATCACAATATACTACATATCCTTGCTTAATTCTGAAAAAACCATTATAGGTGTTGATGTAAGATGAACTTTCAACTCTTGAAAGGACTTCTGACATTCCTTGTCCTATTAGAATGGAACATTCTTCTTCATCAAATATGTAATAGGCAATGATAATTATGATTAGTCATGAATAAAGCATCGTTAATAACTAGTGAGACCAAAAAAACTTTGTATCTCAAAGAAATTATTTGGTAGTTTCCTAGATATAACAGCTTATATCTTCTATGGATCCACTAAAACATCTCTTTTAGAAAATACATGGCCAAGAAAGTTTACCTATTATATCCAAAAATCACACTTTGATAATTTAGAATACAAACAATGATCTATCAAGATTCCCAACACTATCACCAAATTTTTCTCATGACCATCCATTGTCCTTGAATACACCAAAAGTTCTCCAAAATCTCCTAAACTTCACTAATATACATTATATACTTAAAAATAATAATTAAAGGGTTACTTAATAGAAACCGAGGGTTCTACATTATGAGTTAGTGGATGGTTAGAGGGGTGGTGATAGCATTTAGTTCAATTCGTGTTTAGAGGGATCACTGTGTTTTCATTGGCTATGATGATTCTTGTATGAGACATATCTGTTTTTGTGGTTCTTATTCATCGAGGATTGTGAGGAGTTTTCTATTTTTAGGGGATGTTCTATGTTCAGTTACATGATGAGTTTCTTTCTTAGATCATAAAGGTGTATTGTCAGCCTATGATGTTTTCTCTCCATTTAGGGATTTTATAGCTTTACTAGTGATATTTTTGAGACCCTTGAATTGCCTTGTTAATCCTAAAACCCTTCTCTTGTTATCCCCTTGAAGTGAATAATCCATATTATCATTATTATTCAATTCTTATCCCTTTATATTGGATGTTTGGTGATTACGATATTATCTTTGATTAAAACCAACTTATTGAATCCTTGATCCATGATTATTATTACCATTTCAACCTTTGAAAACCAACCTATACATGAATTTCCTTTAAAATAGGTAAGTATAACTCATTCCATGTGCTTGGTGTTGCGGTGGAAGTATGTCCTGGGGAAAGGGTTTCTCTAAACTTGTTAATATCATTCTAAAATTCTCTCCTCACACACAGTGTTATGAAGATATAGTTTGGGGTAAGGGATGCTATCAATATATACATTATATAAATATTCTCTCAAGCCTACTGTGGTAGATATTTGGTCTGATGAAAGGGGTTTCTTTCATGTTTTATTTAATTTAATGAATATAATCATATCTTGGATTTGATGTTATTGGCCTTGGTCTAGGGAAGGGGATATTGTAGGTTTTCACTATTATTTATTTTATGCCTATAATTCATTTATTTTCTCTATATTGTGAATTAAATTATTATATACCATAATTTGTGCATGTGACTCTATTTATGATGTTTAAATGGTTCTATGTGGTTGTATTTCTAGATGGATTTTTCTTATACTGGTAATTTATAGTATGGAATTGAATATATGCAGAGGGGGACACTTCACCCATCACAATGAAATATTTTTCATGATTCATTTTAAAACCGTGCAAGTGAGTTAGGGCCACCCAAAGCAGATGTAACACCCCAAGCTTCCACGATACGCTTCTCTCTGAATAATATAGTAGCGTGTGTTGTACGCAACTTCACGTTCTAACACACCACAACCAATCAAACTAGCCGTTATGAATAGTAATACCTACTTTTTAAAATTTTACACATATTATATTTCAAAATGGACTTCATTTTTGGATTCGGAATATCGAAATTATCTTAGGGTGAAATTTTGGTACTTTTCGGATAACTTTCATATTTTGATGAATAATGAAAATTACAAAATTTTAATTAAAAACAACTTTTTTAATTGAAATAATTAATAGTGATAAATTATGAATTTTAGTGGTTTTAAAGTATATTTAGAATATATTTTTACCATTTAATACAATTTTGGTCATTGGACGTAATTTCACATTTAAACCAGACATAAACAAGTGTCAATCTTTTGATAGTTATTATCTCTTAAAAACACGCTATTTATTTTGACGACGGGAATTAATTTTTAAATTAATTAATGCAACTGATATGTTTTGAATTTGGTAAAATAGACATCATTTTTGAATTCATAATATCAAATATAGCTTAGGCCTAATTTTTGGTATTTTTCTGGAAACTTTCATTTTTTGATGAATAGTGAAACCACTAAGTGGTAGTTAAAAACTGAATTTTTCATAAAACTTAATTTTACCACTTCTGTGAGTGGAATTTCAAAAATACGAGAGACACGGTTCATATAAAGGAGTAAAATGTGGTTCAATGAGATGAAAATAATTTTTGGTGAATAGCAACTTTTTACTTTTATTTACCACGGCTAAAAGTAAATAGGGTAGTTAAGGGTAAAAATGATATTAATATTACCCTAACACATGTCCTAATTCTATTGGACAAGTGTATCTCGACCAAAAACAACCTTAGGAATAAAATATTATCATCTAGGTCCACTTGGATTAGATTAGGACATTTATTATTATTTAATTCAAAGAAGAGTTAAAAGAGTTAAAATCAAAGTTTATTTACTACAACATTTTTAATATAGGGTTATACATAATATAAATTCAATTGTAAATATTCATTAGAAATCTAAAAAGATTTCATACATAATGGTATTTTATTTATAATTTTTAGACATTAAAAAATTTAATTTATTTATGACACAATGGTGATGTAGTAATTACCTAATTAATGAAATATTAAAATAATTGTTATTATAAATATCAAAAATAAATGTAATTTGAGACTTTTTATGAGATACACTACTTTTATAGGTTAATAGGACATATTAGGATTGATTATATAATTTTTTTTGAAGTAATAATTCTGTTATGAATTTATCAAAAACAAAATACCCAATAATGTCCAAATTGACATAAAAGAGTTTTTAAAAAAAATATTATATTATGAATTGATATTAAATTCCTAAAAATATAAGGTTCGGCCAAGAGACTTATATAATGATAGGTATATCATTAATGGACCCCTTTGGGGTCCATTGGAGGTATATAGTAAGTTTATTAACTATATAATATAAAAATACAAAGTGACATGGTAAGTGTCAAACTAATTAACCAAGAGTTAAAACTAAAAGATAAGGTTAATATAATGACCCAAACCTATCTAAATTCTATTGGTTGAGTGGTTTTCGACCCATCCCAACCTTAAACTTTAAATAATCCACTTTTGATCCATTATAAACCGAATATGAATTTATTATAAAATAATATTTCTAGCTTTTCCAAAGGTGCCCCTCACCCATCTTATAAAAGGGCACTTCCTATTCTCATTAATTTACACCTTCAAATCCATTTGGATCGGCCAAACTCTACCCAAATATCCTCCCAAATTCCCTCACTTAAACCTAGAGGCCTTATCTTGATCATAAAGCCAACCTAAGGAGGAATTTTGATCAAATCAAAAGGAAGAACCCGAAGAAGAGGTAATGTTTTCACCACCCTCTTTCAAGTTCCTTTATTCTTCCACTTCTTCATTATTTGTTATTACCATTATAAAATAATAACTCCAGTATCTTACATATAATATGATGTTATTATAAATATGGTACAACCATATTCAGTATTATATCCATCCTTTGAATGACATGTCACCATACGTGCGTACGTACGACTTACCGTCTCCACGTCATGGTGTAATTGTTATTCAATATATTATTATTTGGATGGGTATAATAATGATGTTTAATTCATTTAAATAATAAATATAACATGATAATTATTCTGTCTATATGATATACCATCCAATTATATATTATTTTAATATAAAAAGGATGATATTGTCGCTCGTGCGTACGTACGGACTACCGTCTCCACGAACGCGATGAGATTCATTCCCCATCGTATCCATTCAAGTATAATTATCATTTGATGATTAAAAATAATTTTTAGAGACATGATATGATTATGGATATGAATAAGATACATCCCATCCATAACAAATACGGCTCACATAACAAATAATATAAAGGAAAACGAATCCGTTAACACTCAAAAAGACGATAATACTAAGATATTATTAACAAATCAATGTTAAAAGATCACATATGATATCATATTAATGTAAATGATTTTTGTATAACTCAATAACAATTATTTCAACATTACACAAGATTTTAATGTACCTTCTACCAAGGAAAAAGTACAAAGTAATGGGTTTCTTATCTCAGTTTTAATTCCGTGAGATTTCCATTGTTCACCGCTTATTTATTGCATGTGGTGTGTGTACTACCCATGATTGTATTCATTGTGTAATATACTATAATTTATGGATATTTACATCATCATTGTATTATCCTTCTTTCATGGGTGCATGTTTCATAAGTTACCAAATCGATAAGGGAATTTGAAATTTCAATTTCCACTCATTCGGCTTTACGCATACTTCATTGATTATTTTAATCCAAGATTATGTGTGGAATCACTATTCATTTGATTATGTCATAATTTACACTCCCCTTTCTATGGATATACTTTTTATACTCATAATCACTCTATTGATAAATTCTCAAGTCATCGGTATGAACTTGATAAGAGTAATTTCTACTTAATCTCAATTTGTTGAGATAAACATCCAATTCATTGGTGTTGTTTTTACAAGAATATATGTGAATATCCTTTGATTGTTTTACACTGAATATCCAATCATATTTAGTGTATTTATATTTTTCACACATAATTATGTCGTTGATTTATCCTTAACCTAAGGATACGACCTTTATGAGAGATTTCATCTCAATTTACATTCCATTGATACTTTTTTTTGGTATACACCAAATAACTTTTATATGGTGTATATAATGTACTTTGACATTGTATATCATGAATACCTTTATTCTCATGATATTACAATGTTTTGATTACCTCAATTATTTGTATTCAAGTGTCTCTCCTTTGGTTAGAAACTCTAACTAAAATACCGTTTTTAAATGTTTTAAAGACTTATTCTTCTAAATATTGCTCATTAATGTCCATGTTTTAAAAATAGTTTTAAGGATTTATTTATATGGACATTAAAGATTTAAAATTAAAACTCCTTTTAAAAGTTTCAAAGTGGTATGGGACACTTTGATTCAAAAATTTATTTTTAAATGGCTTCTTGAAAAATAGTGTGACTTTTAAATGATTTTAAGAAAAAGGGGGATATTTCTCTCAAATAGTTTTGATGATTATTTTCATCTATGTCAATACCCTTCATCATTCTCGATTTAGGTTAATATGATACCATAAAATCTACCATATTGTATCGAATGAGTTATGTTTGACTGTGGATGTGCTATTTTTATACCATTCATGGTTTGTGGATAAGTATTGACATTTCGTATTCTAGTTTTAATACAAATTTTTATGTAATGTTTCAAACTTTTCATATGAGGAATGCATTAGACTTAGTAAGTGATGGGTGGAGCCCGCTATAGATCCTCGATGCATCGGTTGGTCTCATGAGACAAACTAGAGTCTTGGCACGAGGCCTTGACAAAATCTTAATTGTAGTCCTGGCACGAGGCCTTGGCTACGTGGTTATGATAGTCTGGCATTATGCATTCCATATTTATGAAAGTGGTTATTGATATTGCATGTGATTATTAGACTAGTAGAATATCCATGTGAGTAAGTAAATGACATTATTTCATTTTATCATTGCCATATTATTCTGAAGTTCATGTTTAAAAGGCTTTTGTTTTAGTCATACATTGCCTTAAGTGTTTATGCTTATCTATGAAAGCTTCTTCTATATTGTTATCCTTACTGAGCATCTGAGCTCACCCCTTTCAATGTTTTATTTTTCCCAGGATGTGAAGAAGTAATTTATGAATGAACTGTAGGGATAGTATGAGGGGATATGAAGACAGGATGTTGTTGTAGTTTTTTACCTTATGATGTAATGTAAGACTTATGAATATATCTAGTGTTTCCAAGGCCACTAAACTAATCGATCTTTCGAGACTTGATATTTTTTGTGATCATTCCAGTGTTATGTAATAATGCACCGACTCTGGGTAACTGGGGTCGGGGCGTTACAGTTGGTATCAAAGGAAGTTTAGTACAATCCTTGGAAGCTAGATTTAGATAAACTCTGATTAGAGCACATAGCCCTAAGATAGACTTTGAGGATTAGTATAGAAGAACTTCCTAGAATTTTGGTATTGTAGAGATTTTGTGAGTTTTACGAGAAATACATCCCTATCTGGATACGAGCAGGTAGAGGCGGCTCTGGCACATATGTACCTTGGGGTAAAACCCGAAAACACTGCTTTGAGCTAGACTCGAACAGGAACTGGTGCACGACAACAGGCCTTGTTGCACTCTTGGTTACGAAACTCCCGAGGGATATGCTTAGTATAATTTATGTTTTCTTTACAAACTGATTTGTAATATTATATATAAGATGAGAGTAAATGACCTTGGTTAATCCTAATGTGTTTCAAATTAAGAATATGGTGACATGATATTCTCTAAATGATTTTATGACTACTGTTACTCACACAATGCTTTCTGGTTTTAGTCAATGGATGAATTCCAAGGAAGTCATAGTGACTTTGAGAATGATGTACAAGGTGGGAATGGTGGTGGCAATGAGAAACAAAATGGAATTTTGATAGGCGTAAAAAATATCGTCTTCATGACAAATAAATTTTACAAAAAATATGATCAACAATATATATATTAACCAATTCCCTGACTCAACAAAGAAGAGAAAGGTGATGAATGATAAGAGCTCCAGTAGTGGAGACCATGGAGAAAGTAATCCTCAATTTTCATCATGCAAGAAATGTGGAAGGAGACACCCAGGAAAGTGTCTCAATGGGACAAAGAAATGCTTTACGTGCGGTAAGGAAGGAAATAAAGTGAATAATTGCCGAATAAAAATGAAGAGTACTATGGAAGAAGATAAAAATGGTCCCAAGAATCCATTTACAGTCATTTTCCATAAATGTAGGAGACCTGACCATTACCCGAGTGAATGCCCTATTCTATAGGATGTTTTCTTGGTCAAAGAAGAAGATATGAGGAAATAAATGGTTGGAGAAATGTTTAAAAAGTATTAGTGCTCCTTGTTGATGAGTTTACTTTGGAATAATTTTCTATTGTATTTGTAACCATACAGTTTTCCATGTGAAAATGATATTTGAGGAAGAATTATCTTTTCTCTTGTGGATAAAGTTATAAATAACCATTTGGTTTTATATGATCATTGGGTTTGAGGAAATTACAAGTTATTATAATTTGGGATGAAAATGAAAGGTATGAGATAACATTTGTGGTTAAATTATCTTATGGTTATTTTGAGGAATTTATCTCATTTTGGTAATGTTATAAAATATAGTTTTTGAAAAAGGACAACACGCAGACCGTGTGACAACCCGTTGCGTCGGATAAAGCTGTGGGAATTGAACCCACAAGCAAAGTGTGATTGGGATTTATCGCCTACCACTGGACTACGTGAAGTCCCTAGTTAGTGTGACTATTTTTTTTAGTTTAATGATTTTATTGATCAATGATAAGTTTATTTGGGATCTTATGTCTTATCAAATGAATACCCTTAGTATAAGAAAATGATTTGGTTATTAAGTGATGAATGTTATTTTGAAAGATGTTTGCTTTGTTGGGAACACTATATGCCCAAGGAAAATAGAATTATATGGGATTTCATTTGAGGAGTAATGGTGGATTTTTATCTACGTTTTTATTGTGGATTTATAGTGATTTGGGTTATTTATGGAAATGATTAACCTATAATAAAGAATATGTGATTAGGTTAATTACTTTTAAGTATGTTACTTTAAGAGTAGTTGATGTCATTTAGAGATACAATTTAACGTGGAAGACTACATAACCAAATTATTATAAGTTTTGGGTTTCAATATTAGTTTGGATTATATTGAAGGATTTTAAGGACAATTGATTATTGAATGGTATTTATTTAACTTTGGGGTATTGTTGGTTTAATTTTAGAAATTAAGATTAGTTTTTTTTTTCTCTAATGGAATATCCATTTGGGGGATCATCAGATCTTATACTAATGGTTTTGGTTTTGATTAATCTCTAAAGACAAGGTAAATATATAGTTGATCCTATGTGTATCATGTTATTCTATAGAATTTTATTCTATATCTTTCTGTGTGACAAAGTCTTCTTGAATACTCATTGTTAAAAAAAATGATTTAGTGGTAGAAATTAATTAAAGAATTAAACTATACTTAAAAAGTAAGTATATATCTTTATGTTCTTAGTCAATATCATAAATGAATTCCTCATCTTTATGTAATGTAACTTAAAACAAAAAAATGTTGTCCGTTTAATTTTCCTACTGGGAAACTAATGACTGTTTGTCCCATCACAAGTTTGTGTTTTTATTATTGTTAACTTTCTCCTGATTATGTTCTCTATCCCTCTCCATCATAACTTGAAACTTAGTTTATCATCCATATCCATGTTTTTCTACATGAAATCCTAGTATAGGTTATCTCGGGTGACCTTTGTACTTCTCTTTCTTTCTTTTAAAGTGATAGTTTTATTGACTCTTTTTCCGATGTGGGACTTTGCATTATATTCCCAAGACCAATTTTAAAAATTGAGAGGATGAAATTTATTTAAGGAGGGGAGAATGTAACACCCCAAGCTTCCACGATATGCTTCTCTCTGAATAATACAGTAGCGTGTGTTGTACGGAACTTCAAGTACTAACACACCACAACCAATCAAACTAGCTGTTATGAATAGTAATACCTACTTTTTGAAATTTTAGACATTTTATATTTCAAAATGGACTTCATTTTTGGATTTGGAATATCAAAATTAGCATAGGGTGAAATTTTGGTACTTTTCAGATAACTTTCATATTTTGATGAATAGTGAAAATTACTAAATTTTAATTAAAAACAACTTTTTTTAATCAAAATAATTAATAGTGATAAATTATAAATTTTAGTGGTTTTAAAGTATATTTAGAATATATTTTTACCATTTAATACAATGTTGGTCATTGGACGTAATTTCACATTTAAACCAGACATAAACAAGTGTCAATCTTTTGATAGTTATTATCTCTTAAAAACACGCTATTTGTTTTGACGATGGGAGTTAATTTTTAAATTAATTAATGCAACTGATATGTTTTGAATTTGGTAAAATAGACATAATTTTTGAATTCATAATATCAAATATAGCTTAGGCCTAATTTTTGGTATTTTTCTTGAAACTTCCATTTTTTGATGAATAGTGAAACCACTAAGTGGTAGTTAAAAAAATGATTTTCTCATAAAACGTAATTTTACCGCTTCTGTGAGTGGAATTTCAAAAATCTGAGAGACACGGTTAATATCAAGGAGTAAAATGTGGTTCAATGAGATGAAAATAATTTTGGATGAATAGTAACTTTTTACTTTTATTTACCACGGTTAAAAGTAAATAGGGTAATTAAGGGTAAAAATGATATTAATATTACCCTAACACATGTCCTAATTCTATTGGACAAGTGTATCTCGACCAAAAACAGCCTTAGGAATAAAATATTATCATCTAGGTCCACTTGGATTAGATTAGGACATTTATTATTATTTAATTCAAAGAAGAGTTAAAAGAGTTAAAATCAAAGTTTATTTAATAAAAAAATTTTAATATAGGGTTATACATAATATAAATTCTATTGTAAATAGTCATTATAAAGATAAAAATCTTTCCTACATAATGATATTTTATTTATAATTTTTAGACATTAAATAATTTAATTTATTTTTGACACAATGGTGATGCAACAATTACCTAATTAAAGAAATATTAAAATAATTGAAATTATAAATATCAAAATAAATGTAATTTGAGACTTTTTATGAATTCCACTAATTTTATAGGTTAATATGACATATTAGGATTGATTATATAAATTGTTTTCGAAGTAATAATTCTGTTATGAATTTATCAAAAACAAAATACCCAATAATGTCAAAATTGACATAAAAGAGTTTTTAAAACAAATATTATATTAATAATTGATATTAAATTACTAAAAATCTAAGGTTCGGCCAAGAGACTTATATCATGATAGGGGTATCATTAAGAGACCACTTGGGGGTCCATTGTAGGTATATAGTATGTTTATTGTCTATATAATATAAAAATAAAAAGTGACATGATAAGTGTCAAACTAATTAACTAAGAGTTAAAACTAAATGACAAGGTTAATATAATGACCCAAACCTGTCTAAATTCTATTGGTTGAGTGTTTTTAGACCCATACCCACCTTAACCTTTAAATAATCCACTTTGGAGCCATTATAAAGCGAATATAAATTTATTATAAAATAATATTTCTAGCTTTTCCAAAGGTTCCCCTCACCCCTCTTATAAAAGGGCACTTCCCCTTATCATTAATTCACACCTTCAAAGCCATTTGTCTCGGCCAAAATCTGCCCAAATATCCTCCCAACTTACCTCAATTCAACCTAGAGGCCTTATCTTGATCATAAAGCCAACCTAAGGAGGCATTTTGATCAAATCAAAAGGAAGAACCCGAAGAAGAGGTAATGTTTTCACCACCTTCTTTCAAGTTCCTTTCTTCTTCCACTTATTCTTTATTTGTTATTACCATTATAAAATAATAACTCCAGTATCATACATATACTGTGATGTTATTATAAATATGTTAAAACTATATTCATTATTATATCCATCATTTTGAATGAAATGTCACCATACGTGCGTACGTACGGCTTACCATCTCCACGTCGTGGTGTAATTGTTATTCAATATATTATTATTTGGATGGGTATAATAATGATGTTTAATTCATGTAAATAATAAATATAAAATTATAATGATTATTTCTATATGATATACCATCCAATTATATATTAATTTAATATCAAAAGAATGATATTGTCGCTCGTTCATATGTACAGACTACCATCTCCACGAACGCGATGAGATTCATTCCCCATCGTATCCATTCAAGTATAATTCTCATTTGATGATTAAAAATAATTTTTAGAGACATGGTATGATTATGGATATGAATAAGATACATCCCATCCATAACAAATATGGATCTCATAACAAATAATATAAAGGAAAACGAATCCGTTAACACTCAAAAAGATGATAATACTAAGATATTATTAACAAATCAATGTTAAAAGATCACATATGATATCATATTAATGTAAATGATTTTTGTATAACTCAATAACAATTATTTAACCATTACACAGGAGTTTAACCTACCTTCTACCAAGTAAAAATTACAAAGTAAGGGGTTTTTTATCTCACTTTTAATTCCGTGAAATTTCCATTGTTCACCACTTATTTATTGCATGTGGTGTGTGTGCTGCCCATGATTGTATTAATTGTGTAATATAATTTAATTTATGGATATTTAAATCATCATTTTATTATCCTTCTTTCATGGGTGCATGTTTCATAAGTTACCAAATCGATAAGGGGATTTGAAATTTCAATTTCCACTCATTCGGCATTACACATACTTCATTGATTATTTTACTCCAAGATTATGTGTGGAATCACTATTCATTTGATTATGTCATAATTTCCACTCCCCTTTCTGTGGATATACTTTTTATACACATAATCACTCCATTTATAAATTCTCAAGTCATCGGTATGAACTTGATAAGATTAATTTTTACTCAATCTCGATTTGTTGAGATAAACATCCAATTCATTGGTGTTGTTTTTACAAGAATATGTGTGAATGTCCTTTTATTGTTTTACAATGAATATCCAATCATATTTAGTGTATTTATATTTTTCACACATAATTATTTCATTGATTTATCCTTAACCTAAGGATACGGCCTTTATGAGAGATTTCATCTCAATTTACATTCCATTGAGACTTCTTTGTTGTTATACACCAAATAACTTTTATGTGGTGTATATAATGTACTTTGAAATAGTATACCATGAATCCCTTTATTCTCATGACATTAAAAAGTTTTGATTACCTCAATTATTTGTATTCAAGTGTATCTCTTTTGGTTAGAAACTCTAACTAAAATACCATTTTTAAATGTTTTAAAGACTTATTCTTCTAAATCTTGCTCATTAATGTCCATGTTTTAAAAATAGTTTTAAGGATTTATTTATATGGACATTAAAGTTTTAAAATAAAAAATACTTTTAAAATTTTCAAAGTGGTATGGGACACTTTGATTCAAAAATTTATTTTTATATGGTTTCTTGACAAATAGTGTGACTTTTAAATGATTTCAAGGAAAAGGGGTATATTTCTCTCAAATAGTTTTGATGATTATTTTCATCTATGTCAATATACTTCATTATTCTCAATTGAGGTTAATATGATACAATAAAATCTCCCATATTGTATCAAATGAGTTATGTTTGACTGTGGATGTGCTATTTTTATACCATTCATGGTTTGTGGATAAGTATTGACATTTGGTATGCTAGTTTTAATACGAATGTTTATGTTATGTTTCAAAATTTTCATATGAGGAATGCATTGGACTTAGTAAGTGATGGGTGGAGCCCGCTATAGATCCTCGATGCATCGTTAGGTTTCATGAGACAAACTAGTGTCTTGGCACGAGGCCTTGAGAAAATCTTAATTGTAGTCTTGGCACGAGTCCTTGGCTACGTGGTTATGATAGTCTGGCATTATGCATTCCATATTTATGAAAGTGGTTATTGATATTGCATGTGATTATTCGACTAGTAGAATATCCATGAGAGTAAGTAAATGTAATTATTTCATTTTATCATTGCCATATTATTCTGAAGTTCAAGTTTAAAAGGCTTTTGTTTTAGTCATACATTGCCTTAAGTGTTTATGATTATCTATGAAAGCTTTTGCTATATTGTTGTCCTTACTGAGCATCTGAGCTCACCCCTTTCAATGTTTTATTTTTCCCAGGATGTGAAGAAGTAATTTATGAATGACCTGCAGGGATAGTATGAGGGGATATGAAGACAAGATGTTGTTGTAGTTTTTTTTTACCTTATGATGTAATATAAGACTTATGAATATATCTAGTGTTTCCAAGGCCACTAAACTAATCGATCTTTCGAGACTTGATATTTTTTGTGATCATGCCAGTGTTATGTAATAATGAACCGACTCTGGGTAACTGGGGTTAGGGAATTACAACAGAAAATATCATGATGTGACTGATTAGTTTACTTGATTTGTATGTTTATGATATCTATGTTTATATCAATTTAAGAGCTTGTGTTAGTTAACGAATATTATGTGGCTTTAATTTAAAACTCTTGAAAGTAATAAAACTATTTTAAATGGTAAATAGAACATTAAATATTTTGTGGTATTACTTGGGTGTGTTCTTGGAAAATGATGGTTTTTTAAAAAACTTGGAGGATTTTAAATATGGATAAAGTGGATTATTCTATCCTCATGTTTTGTTTATGATGCATATTATATGTTAAATTAGGTTCTCCAATTTTGAATTTATGTGTATTGGCATTAACTTGATAAAAATCATGGTAAATGTTTTCTAGTTGAATTAAAAGAATGTGATAAAAATCATGATACACATAGAAAGTCATACATCATGCTTAGAATTATTCAAATTTTACAAAATTATCAACCGATTTAACATGAAACATGAAAAAGTTTTAATTACAATAGTGAGAGGATTATTTAAATTTGGCAATGCATGATAAATAAAATTATTTAATTTATTGTCTTGTTGGGTTCTTTAATTAGTTTTAAAATGTTTTTAGAAACATTTATTTTATAGTAACATATCTTATTAAATAAATGATACTAGTTCTTTCATGAAACTTGCATTTATTAAAAAAATGGTTTTTACCAAATGAATTCAGAGTGTTTTTACAAAAAGGGATTTTGATTCCACCTTATTATGAATAAGGATAAAAATATTTTCATTAAAAGGTTTTCCAACTTGTAGGATTTTAAATGAAAATTTATTTGAGAAAAAAAATCCTTAGCATTATTCTTTAGAATTTTAACCCATTTTCATATGAAATTATATTAAAGTGTTAATCTAATTAGTCAAACTGAAAAACTTTTGGAATTCAATGAAAGTAAAGATCATTTGAAAAATATTTTAAAGTTTTGAACTCCTTAACCTATGTGTCTTAATAAAATTGTTGTGTGAAACATGTCTAATTTTTTTTGTAACTTTTTATCCAAGCATACAAATCTACATTATTCAGGACATGTTAATCATGATAGGTTCAAAATGTTATGAATTTAATTTTTTGCATGATTTATAATACATGTTTGATTAAGTATAAAGAATGAAATGGGGACCTATATAAATTAAAAGATAAATTAAAATCCTGATATATAAAGCTAAATAATTTATATATTTCTTTTTTTGAGCATGCCTAAGTAAAAAATTTTAATTTCTAGATATGATGTTTTCTATAAAATGAAGTTCTATATTTTTTTTTTTAAATTAGTGTTAAGTGATATTTTATGAAAGGTATTCCATCCTGTAGTGTTTTTATTATTATAATGATTGTTTGATTGATCTCCTTAATTTATTAGGTATATGGTGTCTATCTGTGTGGAACTCATTATGGTTTGTGTAACATAAATTGGAAATAGAATTTACAAATGCACGCTCAATATCTTGAATTTATTAATGATTCAATTTTTTGGGATGATGAATTTAACCTCATGTTGATACGTGAGATCAATTATCTTATTTGATGATACGTTTAATTGATGACCTTGATATTATTTGAGAAATACCTCCCATGATATATTATTTTGAAGACATTGCATTATTATGACCTTTTTATCTTTGGAGTGACGACTCTATTCCATTTATAGTGAGATTATTGAGAGGTATCTCATGGGGTGGTTAATTTATCCCCCTTCTTTTTTATATCTTTCCTTTTTTTTTTAATTCTAGAGGATGATAATTTTTTGACAGGCATATTATGTAAGGGTATGGGTTTTTCTAAGAATTTAATTTTTCATTTTGGGGTGTTTGGTGGAATAAGTGATTTTTCATATTTTATTATTTTTTTAAAATGGCCATTTAATTTATAAAGTAAATTAAATGATTAATTTTTTTTAGGAAATTATTCGGGAGTTTGAAATTGTTTTAATTAATAAAAATTAATATTTGGAACCTCTAAAAGGGTAATAAATGCCCTTTTATAATATTTATATGTTTACTTTGTTGAAAATATTGTTTTCTAAGTTTTATTAACCTTTACACAACCCCCCGTTTTTCTTGAAGGTAGAACAGTTTTTACAATGCTCGCATAAGGGTAAGTATAAATTCATATGGTTTATATAAAGGTAAGAATAGTTTTCTAAAGGATCCATGAAGGTATCTTCGACCTCACGTAAGGGTTAACCCTCAGTTATTCTATTGCATATGGGTAAGTCCATTTTCCAATGCTTACATAAAGGTAACCTCACTAATTATCCATTGTGTAAAATTAAGGTGATTTACCTTACTACAACACACCCCTCATGTACAGAGGTTTTGATTTTTGATCAAAACATTCTAAGAGATCATAAAATTTTAGGATGCACAAGGGTTTTTCTCATAAAATCACGATTTTAAAATCTAAAAGATGTGGGCTGAATATATCTTTGACTTTTGAAAATTTTATGAGTCTTGAATGGGTCTTATAAGAATATTAAAATGGAAACTATAATAAATTTGAATTAAATAAAAATTTAAAAAGAATATTTTTGGAAGATATATGTGAGATCTCTATTTTTCATAAACCCAAAGATTCTTATTCCCTCATTTGAGTTTTTTTCTTCCTCGTGATTTTGGGTGATCAAAATCTTACTTTAAAGGTATTGAGCATCCTTGGAAAATTTATTCAAGGATTCCACTCAAATTAATAACTTGCATGTTCTACACACACACACACACACACACACTATCTCTCTCTCCATCACCCTCTCCCTTCCCCTCCCTCTCATGTTCTTGATGTAGTGTTATTGAAGATTCTTACAAAAGGTAGGGTATCTGAGTTCTCTTCCTATTATTTTATGTGAAATTTTTAAATCTATCATGATTTATTTTTCTATAGATTAATGAAAGAAACTAACCATAACAAGATAATAATCTGGAAATTATTTTAGAGAGATAAATTATTATCACATGTAATATCATTATTTTTCATAAACTAGAAATTAAAGGAGGAAGAAAATAACATCACATGTTGTGATCATATTTTTTTATTCTGGAAATTATCTAGAAACTAGATAATTAATATATCTTGATTTGAAAATAAATAAATAAACATTATTATTTTATTTTTTATATATCACATGCATTGGATTATTATTAATATAACATTGTTAATTATAGAATTGAATTATAAATAATAATGTTTACTATATTTAATTGTGATTATCTTATGATAATAAAAGATCACATGTTAAGGAATATTATTAAAATTGTTGATGGTAATTTCAATAATATAAATTAAAGATATCACATGCTTAATAATAATAATTATATTATTAAAGAAATAAAAATATTATCACGTGCAATCTAAATAATGTTTGGTAACTTAGAAATCGCATGATGCTGTAAGTCTTGTTGATTTAAAATTATCACATATCGATGAATGATAAACTTATTATCATTCTATAAATTATCTAATAAAGATAAAAATAACAACCAAAATCTATGGATTATTATTCCTATTTTTACTTAAATATAATGGAACATTATCAAAAAGATAAAAAATGGTTAATCACCTACTGGTTAGATAATATTTATTATTTTGAAAATCACATGAAAACTTGTGTATATTATCTTATAACATTAAACTAGAGGATAATAATTTATTTTAATTTGGATAATTAAAATAATAAGTAATTATCACATGTTTTACATGAATAATGATCATTATTTATCCTAGTAATTATCTTAGAAAGAGAAAAAAATAATGGTAATCTTAGTGTAAATATTATTTGATAATATTAAAATAACATGTTAAAAAAAGTTAATAATTTTTATATAATTCTATTATTTAATAATTCAAATGGTATAATTATCACATGTGTAGATAAATAATATTTCTTATTGGGGATTAAACTATTGGTTGGGTTTCATGTGATCACTTTTGTTTTTTGTATGTTTATGTTGCGTCTTGATATTTAATAGATAGTGTGCTATTTTTGTATTTATTTTATTGTGTTTAACATTGTTTAAATTTATGATATAGAAAATAATGTAAATTTGGTTATATTGATTGGTTAAATGAAATTATCATGATTAGAAAACTACAACGAATTGGAATTATTTGAAATATGAGAATAATGCATGGAGCATGATTATATTGATTTATAGCTATTATTAGCTACTAATTTTGGTTTCTTTATTGTAAAAAACCTACAGATAATAAATCAGTTAATTCAATATGGAATTAAAATGGTTGTTTTCTAAATAATAAATGGTTGGGCTGAGCAAGCCCATTCTTTATTGTGGGAGACTTTAATTCCCTAATTCTATAACCTTAGTTAGCTTTGAATTGTACGTGGAAAATAAATTTAATATGTATGTATTCTCTAAGATATTAGAGACTTGTTGTGAATGATTGATAACCAGATACTGTTGGAATATGTGATGAGCAATGGGATGGAGGCTCGAGGCTATTTTGATGGTTGGTTATATATTGAGAAATGGGTTGGGAACATAGGGTTGCAATTGATATAAGTTCAGAGTGGGCATTTTTCATTGATATGATGATTCTTTCTTAATGCTTTCTTGATGATAAAATGACCATATGTCATTTATATGATTTGTTTTCAATTTCTTGATGTAGTTAGACTCTATAAAAAACATTTGGATCTTTGATATGGTAGCATAGGATGAGTCCTAGCATACATAAATAATTTATAAAATGATAGTTGGACAAAGAAATGAATTGGGTTGGTTCATGGTGATCACATGATGATGACATACTTGATAATTTAAGAAGAGAATTTACGGTGTTGAAGGAATTGTCCATAGAAGGTTAAAATGTTAATCTTTGAAATAAAAATGGAATAATATTAATTAATGAATAATTAATTAATTAATAATTAATTTGATGCTTTTATGTTTGTTTGAGATCTAGTACTTAGCAGTGGAAGCCATGGGTCCTGTACGACAATAGTGACATATGAGTCTAAAGCTAGGTAGTGTCCCTAAGTGTTCTTTATGAATGATATTATTTATATTTTTTTATTTCATATGCTACCCCACTCTCATAGGTAGAGAAAATGACACCCAAATGTTTTGTGGGGTGTTTTATCCAACATTCAGGATAATGAGGGAATTAATGAATAACTTATCCTTCTTCACTACTCTCTCTTTAGACGAAATGTAATAGGTATATCTCGAGTTATAATAGATTATGGTATAGGGTGCATTCCTTCATAAGCTATGATGGATCACAATTTTACTATTAATTTATGTGTGAGTTGTAATGTCTTGAGGTATAATATATAATTTTATCCAAACATGGTGTTTTTTGGATTCCCATAGGTGTATGTGCATGAGTTCTGTTGGTTTGTGGTATAATGCACATACACTGGAAGTAGTGGCTTCCAGAAATACACTTGGTTACTTCTGGGATATAATGATGATGATATGTAGATCTGTACAAGATTAAATAATGGATGTGATACTATTTTATGAGGTTCAAGATGACACGTAGGAGTGATGATCATAGGATATATCCCTTAGGTATTGAGAGTGAAAAACTAGTAGATAAGTGGAAGTTGGGTAACTTCATTTATATATATGATTTTGAAATGAAATAGTTTACTTTTATTCATTACATGGTAAGTGATCCCTGGTGATGTTTAGAAAATAGTATTACTTGTTTAGGTGATGGGTTAGTTTCATTTATATATTCACTGGGTTTTAGTATTTTTCCTTCATATTTTTCGTGAGAGGTTTCAGAGAGGATCCTACCGAGTATACATGTTATAGTAACCCTATATATAAAAACTATTTTTATAGTTAAGAAGGAGATAGTTGGTGATAAATCTTGACATTACTAGTTCTAGGAGTTATTCATGAGCTATTGGATCTTTGTGATTTCTATCGAGGATATATCTCTTTTGTATTTAAATTTCAGTTGTATCCAGTTATGTATGACATCATGTCATGTATTGAGTTTTCTTCTCTTATTTATGCTTGGTGTTGGTTGGTGGATTTATAATATTATCATTTACTACTTAAATATCTATGGAGGGTAATGCCTCCCAACTTTGTGTTTTATATACCCTTAGTGTTGGTCGCCAACCTGTGACCTATTGGAGGTGGGCTTTGAGGGTCATTATATCTCTTCCTTCATTGTTGGCTCGGGAGGGATTTCTTTGGAGGGAGGGGGTCATGACATAACACTTATCCACAAAATTTGAGCACACTAGATCAATAAATAGACAAAAATACCTCACTAAAATTACCTACCCATATCTTAGTGGTTCTGGCCTCACCCAAAAACCAATCCCAAAGGGCTTAATGTGTAATCTAAAGGAAGATATCCAAGGAGAAGGTTTTAGTCTTAATCAAATTATTTCAAATTTAATTTTTCTTATTCCTCCATTAAATCTACTATAATCATAATAATATAATAAAATAATTATATTTATTATACTAAATTTTTATTATTTTTATCAAACCATTATTTTCTATCACCTTTTCATCCTATAGATAATGAAAATGTTGCTCATGCATATGTATGGAATACTGCCTCCATGACGCGATGTAATTTGTTTTTCATTACTGTCTCTCATGGATTGTCATAAGAATATATTTAATGAATATATATAATATTATAATAAGATTTTTACTCTAGAAAGGTAAAAATTTATATTCTTTTTCATCTCTTAGTAAAGTGATAATGCCACTCATGGGTACGAGCATATTACTACCCCATGAAATGATGTATTTCATTTTTCAAGACCAAATTACATGTATGGTTATAAAGGTATATTTAATGTAAAAATTGATAATTATACCATGTTTAATATTCTCAAGGTGATAGAAACATGAACTATTTGACCATTGTAAACACACTGAAGCTGTTTTGGACCGAACGACCTCAAAACATCCAATGTAAAATTTACCGATTTAGTAGCTAAATAAAATATGGAAATAAATTAAAAAACGAATAATAATAAAGTAATGAACATAAAAAAGGTTCTTTATCTAGTAAATAATAATAATTATTTTTTATTAAGGGTTTAGAGAATGTATGAAGACAAATGAGACTCAAGGTAAGAGATTTTTCTTTAAAACATTGTTTTAAAGTTTTTTTTGACTCTTTTTCCTACATATCTCTGTTCTTATAAATGTTTAAAGAATGTTCTTATTTATAATTCAAAGATTTTAAAATTTTATTTTCAACTACTGTTTTACTTTCTTTACAAATGTTTAAAAATGATCTTTTTAAAGCTGTCTGTATGAGTTATTTTTTTTTCCTTTTTACCAAATCACAAAATATTTTTTTTAACATTTACCACATGGCCTCATTTTACTCCCATCATAGTTGTTATTTTTTATCATTATTAATCTATTTTTTTTTCATTATTTTTAAAATAAGATATTATTTCCATTATTCTATGAATTTTTTATTTTTAATAGTTTTCAAAAGAAAAAGATATTTCTCCTTATTTTTATGTGAAAATGGAAAGTGCTTTTTCTTAAGGATTTAAATGACATTTTCAAGGGTTTTATGATGAAAAAGTGAAAGCTTATAAATTTTTTGTTCATGATATGGTATATGGGAATTATAGATGATGATGGGTGAGCCCAAGATATAGTTCTCCAATGCATTGTATAATTATTTATTCTCTAGAGAAATGATTATTGAAGTCAACTTATTATGAATTATTTCATATGGGTGAAACACAAATGAAAAAAAGTAATGAATATAATTTATTAAGGTTATTATATTGTTTTTATATGATTTTAATTAGTTTTAATATTTTTTTTATTTAAATAATAAGGAATGTGTTATTTTAAAAGTGAATGTTTTTTAAAGAAAAATCATTTTCATGGGTTCTTGTGTTTTTTATGATAACATTATAGTTTTTTATAATTTATATGAGTTCTAAAAGTTTTTATTGAGTAGATGATTATTTTCACCTATGGATATGATTTATTTATATGCTCAAAATTTTATTGTGAAAAAGGAAAACATTATAGTTTTTCTTTTTTTTATTGGGCTAATGAGTTTCTTTTATTTTAATATCCCTTACTAAGATTTTTGTATGCATCCCACATTTTAAAATGTATTTCATTGGATCAAAAGATGTGTAGTAACTATAGAAATGTCAATATTTCTTCTATGGTGACTTGTCTTAAATAAATAAAAATAATCTTGAATGAAATGAGGCTAAAAATTTAAGAACCTTTTTTTGGAAAAAATGTGCACTGTATGGAAATGTCAACTTTGTTATGTATTGATTTTACCAATTCTATAAAACTATAAACTTAAAATATCATGGGAATGTAATAATGTGAAATAATTTCTATTAGAATCATAATTAAGGGTTGGTTAAGCCATGAGGTTTTATAGTTGGTATCAGAGCATGGGTTTAGATACTTTTGAGGCTAGGATGTTGTTAGATGAGCATAATTTAAAATATTTAGAAAATTGTAGGGGTTAATATGTTTTTTTGGGTTCATAAATTGGAATTATTATATAAACTTAATGGTTAATATATTATTGATAAATATGGGTATTTTTGGATGAAATTGAAAGATTTGAATAATATATGACGTGATTAAGGATATATTAGTATTTATTGTACTCAAAAGTGATGGTTCTCGGTGTAGCAAAAGAACTTATTGGGAAATTTACAAATCAAATATTTTTCAAAATAAATGATAATCGCAAGATGTAAAAGATGATGAATATCATGATAAATGAAATTAAATCAAATATTAATTAATAGAAATTACAGAACCAATAAAAGAGTAACTTTTCACATATCATTTATAATTAATTAATTTTAATAAATAATTATCTCGTGTTGATTTTTCTTCGTTGTTGATGATTGAAATAATACCACTTTTTGTACCATTATTTCATTAAAGGAATTAAGGATAAATTCAATCTAGTGATGATCCACACATGATCTGAAAACCATCAATTATTGCCATAGAATTCATCGAGTGTTAGCATGAATAGTTCTAATACCTACAACGATCCCTATTGATCACAACAGAATCCTTCAAGGGGAGAAAGAATCATTACTCGGGAGGATATGAATTTTTGTGTTATTAAAATAATTCTTGGAGAAGTGCCCTCTAGGTATTGAGAGAATCCTCTCAAGGACTCATTGTACACAATGATTAGAAAATGGATATAGTTTTATATAAATAGGTTAAAATAGAGTTATAGTTAGAGAATGATATTCACACACATGAACTTATGATTCTATTACCACCGAAGAACCCCATGTTTAAATAATAATAATAATATTTTTATTTACTTGAGATGTGCTAAAATCATAGATAAATAAATATTATTTCCTTGAATTATTAAATTAATATTTATTCAAATAATATTTAATATGAAATTTCTCACGAGACCATTAAACTCAATCCAAAAATCCTCCTCAATATTTATCAAGCCCTGAATATAAAAAATTTAATTAATTAAATAAATACCACTATATATTCTCTAATAAATAAATAAATATTATATTCAAAAAATAAGTGAATAAATATTTATTAAATATTCAAATAATTAAATAAATATTTTGTTAAGCTGTGAATAAACCAAAATAATGAAATATCATATATTCAAATAATTAATTAAATAATTACCTGAAAAATAAATATTTACTAAATATTCAACTCATATATATATTGTATTGAATAACATGTGACTGGATATTTTTCAAATCAAACTAACACGAATAATTATTAAACTACATATAGAAACAATATTTATCTAACATGTTAAATTAATATATAATTTAATCCAAGTATTGAATATACTTAGTGGGTATTCCCTCTATGCCCCTTTCTTAGTGGCATTAGGTTACACCCTCTAATGTATAAGGTTATTATATCGTAATAGGTCAAGCCTCCCATAGAGAAAGAAGATAAATACCATAATGAACATAAACACATGTGAATTTACATTATGTAATATAATTCCTATCTTTATATATTTAATAAATCAGGTTTTATTCTGGTTCCATCAACCTATATGCTCGATGTCACTTTTTTTTTACTTTCCAAAAATGAACTTTCCAATAGAAAACTATGGAAATGGAGTTAATTAGTTAATTTCATTCTCATAAAATAGCCCGAGATATTAATTTTTTCATGATCCCCTCTTGTTAAATATTTCACGATGAGGGGAGAGAGATATGACCCCAAGTCCCACCTAGAATAGGGCCCGGGTTGGTGACTAGCACTGAGGGTATACAAATATCATTAAATGGGAGGTATTACCCTCTATAATAATATATGACCAGGTTATAAGATGAATAATCCATAAGAAACTCTATGAAATAATATAGAGAAACCAAAACCATCCCAAAATTCCGATATAAATAAAATATGTATAGATAAAAGCCTAAAAAAGTATGTACCAAAAAGAAAAGGTAAAGCAGTGACACAACAACTGTCCGAAAAGGTCCAAGCTAGTATTGTCCAACATGATCCATGTAATCATCCTAGAAACCTAAAAATTGGTTTATATATGCAGGGTGATCATATAATTATACTCATTAGGAAAACTAAAGTATCACATACACATGTGAAATAATCATACTAATTCACCTTTGAGAAAATAGAAGATCCAACAACACCTAAACAGGTAAACTATCCATCCCAACCTCACCAAGGCATGCTCACCAAATAACACAAGCCAAATATAATAACATAGTAAGAAGAATTTTGATAAAGGGCATCCAACACCACTTTACCACTAATATTCCACTCTCACACCCCAACTTCATACATACTAGAACTACCATATCTTCCAAATAACATATACCACCACCCCACAACATGATCACATCACATCATGCCCTCATACATTTGGGACACCACCCCACAACACGACTACATCTCATCCCACCCATAAACACCTTGGAAATCACATCACAACCATAACTAGAGTAGTAGGATATCATGAACACAAATTAAATAAAACTTGTGGCCTCCTCCTACCATGAACAACCCCCACTATAAGACTCCCCACACCACAAAAATATCACATCTTGCCGGAAAACACCTAGTCCATCACCTAGTGAACTAACAAAACATAGAATGTCATATCATGTACATATCTACTCGCCTGGAAGAGAGAGTGGTAAAGGGTGGGTATCCATATATCCATCATCATCACTATGATGTTTGAAAAAACACCACCCATGTGAAAATATGGGTGTTGGGACATAGTGATCGATGTGGGTGGGGTGCATATATAAATCATAAATAATGTACAAGTATATACATATAGCTACACACAAGACCAACCTATGGGTTCACAAAAAAACACTAACCAACTCACTACACATCCACTTTTACTACCACCTCTTAATAAATAATACTAAATAAACTATAATACACCTCCCACACCACTAACCAATTCCATTATCTAACCCATTCATTTAATTATTTACCAACAACTATGTTTAACCACATATCCCATACTTTATTTGTTCATTAATCATTTATATTCCATTAACCAAACCAAACCCCAATCATTTTAAACATTATTAACCAATTATTCCACCACTACTCAGGCTTCTAGAACAATAAAATGAAAAATCACAAGTAGCTTAAAACTCTCATCAAACCATCACCTCACCACCCCAAAATCATGGAAAAACAAACCATTACCTCACCACCAAAAAATCATGATAATAAAACCATCACCCCTCTGCCAAAAAATCACAACCAAACAAATCATCACTCTGCCTCCCCAAAAGCATGAAAAAACCACCATCATATCACTTCAAACCACATCACAACCACACATTGCTTCCCCAAAAGCATGACCAAACATCAAAACACATCAAAGATCATATTTCAAATATGAAAAAGGGGGTTTTATCAAATTTGACTTTATTTTAGGGGAGTTATCACTCAATCCATAAATCCATAGGAAACCATTTCATTTTCTAAATATAAGTGGTTATCCAATTTCCATTTTAGGGTGATATCACAACAACTAAAACACATGTAAAGGCTCCTAAAAGCCATAATTTTCAGAGGGGAATTCATCTCATAGAATCACAATATCACAATAATATCAAAGATATAACAACATTAAAATCATTCCCCCTTTCCATTAATTTTCAATTAACTAATTAATTAATTTTTATTAGGCTAGTGAAAACCATCCCCAATTGATGAACAAGAGTAAAATCCTCCTTCATGATACATAAAAGTGAGAAATGAGGGATTCCCAACCTCAAAGAAGTTGTGCTGACTCACTGTGCACCGTAGGGTGAAGAAGAAATGACTACAAACCACAACCATGCAAAAAACACATGGATCAACCTATAACACATAAAGGGTTATTATAAATGTAGTCCAAATAACAAACCAAACCAAAATAACATCACCACAGTGAACCCCAAATAGAAGAATTAAATAAAACAAAGGTCAAAAAAGAAGCACTCATCACAGATCACCAAAAAACAACCATCAGAGCCAATAGATTGAAGTAAGGGAGAAGAGGGATAGAATATCTCTTTAGGGTGCCTAGGGTTTATCTGGAATGAGAGAGAGATAGGATTGTCTACACAAAAATAATCGGCCAAAAGGGTTATAAAATAACTTGGATCCTGTAGGTTTTACATCATATATTTCATTCACAATGTGAAATCCATGGGTTTCCCAAAAATCCCAACTTTCACTGAATTTCGTAACACCTCAGCCTAAATTAATTACACATTGTGAATTATTTTCACGATGTGAATCTATTTCATAGGTTCCCCTTAAGCCACATAGAATCCATGAAACTGGTCAGAAACATATGATGTGAACCACTAATTCATGTCGTGTTCCCCTCTCATGATGTGAATTTTGTAGCGACACATTTTTTTACTTATAAGACTTTGAAATATTTTTAAATATATGTCCAGATCTAGGCACTGAGACAGTGTGTGATTCCAACACCATGTGTGCCCAGAATTAATTTTATAAAAAATATTAAATATATTTTATATTTCACATGCATGATACCTCAAATAAAATAGAATAAATCTTAAATGGTTGATCAAATTAGAAATTAGAGACAACCATTGTGTTTTTAATGTAGTTTTTACCCTAGGTGTGACATAAAATGAGTTTGTGTTAGATGTTTGGACCCTTTGAACGATGGAGGTGCGTTTAATGAATGAATGAATGAATTATTTAATTAATTAGTTGATTTTTTCAGTGCAAGGGATAATATTATAAGTATATAGCCCTGGAAAAAATTTCCAAGGTTGGATTATAATTTCTTAAATCTGTCGTCAAGAGTTCCTCCATTCTCCCTTTGGTGAACGATGACGAAGTTCTCAAATTGAATCTAATCCGGACGTAAAAACACAAAAAATCTTTCCAATCATTGTGTGAGAATGTTCTTTATTAGTGATTGATCTAAAATTGTGGTAGTACATATTAATTGGTATTTTTACACCCTTTATTAAATGATTGATCAGATTGATAGTTGTTATTTGATCTATGCCCCTGTTGTAAACCTTTACATGTACCCAAGTATTGACATATCAATTTATTTAATTTGTTTTATAATATTGGATCCCCTTTCTTGATAATCTGACAAGAACACTTGAAAAATGATGTTTATACATTTTTTTGGTGCCTTAATCCCTAATATATTCACATTCTTCACCAGTTGGATCCCCGTGGACCCAACTCAACACTTCGGGAGGTACTGAGCTTGATCGGAACCCCAGATACGCGACGAATCGATGAAATGACAATGGTTTGATGAACTAAGCATGAATCCTAAATCATTGTAAGGATTAGATGAATGTTTTGGTGATTTTAGATCAAGGAATCATGGATCAGAGGCACAAAGGAATGTAGAATGAATGGTGATTCAATGAATCTTCGTTGGAGCTAATTTTCGATGAACGATGACCGGTGAGCGCGGTCCATGGATTGATATGAAGATTTCAAAAGGAATCATGGCAGAATCTATGGTGGTGTGGACTGATTTGAAGCATGAATAATGGATCTGAATATCTAAGTATTTTTTATAAAACCCAACTATACACTATGTTCAAGGATGAACACATGGCATGTAGCTCTTTAGTGGCGTCAGCTAGAGTTTTGGAAACCCATAAGGATTGCATGGCATGTACTGCTCATGAAATTCCATGTAACACCTCTTCCATGTTAATGGACCATGTGAAAGATCACATAGCTAGGAAAAAACCATGTTATGAGTATACAGACATGGCTAGACCACACAGGTGGAAGTCCATGTAGAAGAACACAAACATGGGGTTCAGTACACGGACACATGAGAAACACATGGATCGATCTTTGGGTAGCTCAGAAACACCATATAGTCCACCTACATGACATGTACTCTTACATGGTTGGGATCCATGTTCTGATCGGGGACACGTCCAAGCTGTTAAGTGGAACCACACACTGTGTGGGTCCCCTCACACGTCGTGTACCCTATGATATCTTCTAAGAAAACATTGAATAACTATATATCCATTATTTGAAATCATATTTTTCATACAAATAGCCTATCCTGAGTGTTTTTTCATATAGAATGTGATGGTTACCTCAGTTGATACTTTTGAGATACGATGTAAAATCTTCTAGGAATTACCCACCAGTGGGGCTGGGTAGTGGAGTTCCTCGATTACTTATTATGGAAATTACCCTCCAGTAGGGTTGCACAGTGGAGTTCCCTGATGACCTCTTATGGGAATTACCTTCTAGCAGGGTTGGGTAGTGGAGTTCCCTAAGGAACACTTCTAGGCATTACCCTCTAGTAGGGAGGGGAAGTGGAGTTCCCCAATGACCTCTTTCGGTCGTTACCCTCCAATAGGGATGGGTAGTGGAGTTCCCTGATGACCTCTTTCAGGTGTTACCCTCCAGTAGGGATGGAAAGTGGAGTTCCACGATAACCTCTTTCGGGTGTTACCCTATAGTAGGGATGGACAATGGAGTTCCCTAATGACCCTAATGACCTCTTTTAGGAATTACCCTCCAGTAGGGATGGAAATTGGAGTTATATAATGACTTCTTTTGGGAATTACCCTCTAGCATGGCAAGGCAGTGGAATTCCCTAACAACCTCTTCTAGGCATTACCCTATAGTAGGGCTGGGTAGTGGATTTACCAAATAACATCTTTTGGGAATTACCCTCTAGCAGGGATGTGTAGTGGAGTCCCTTGGTGACCTCTTCCAGGCATTACCCTCTAGCAAGTCTAGGAAGTAGAGTTCCCCAATGACCTCTTTCAGGTGTTACCCTCCAGCAGAGATGGGAAGTGGAGTTCCCTAATGATGGATTCTTGGAATTAACCTCTAGTAGGGATGTGTAGTGTAGTTCTATGATGACCTCTTCTAGGTATTACCATTCAGTAGGAAGGGCAATGGAGTTCCCTGAAAACCTCTTCTAGGAATTACCTTATAGTAGGGATAAGTAGTGGAGTTCCCGAATGACCTCTTTTGGGTGTTACACTCTAGAAGAGCTGGGTAGTGGAGTCCCCTGTCGACCTCTTCCAGGCATTTCCCTCTACAAAGGCTGGTCAGTGGAGTTCCCCGATGACCTCTTTCAGGCGTTACCCTTAAGCAGGTATGGGAATTGGAGTTCCCCGATGATGGATTCTGGGCGTTACCCTCTAGCAGGGTTGGGAAGTGGAGTTCCCCAACAACCTCTTCTTGGAATTACTGTCTAGTAAGGCAGGGTAATGGAGTTCCAAAATAACCTCTTCCGAGCATTACCCTCTAGTAGGGTTGGGTAGTGGAGTTCCCTAATGACCTCTTCCAGGGGTTTCCCTCCAGTAGGATTGGGTAGTGGAGTTACCTGATGACCTCTTTCGGGCGTTACTCTCTAGTAGGGTTAGGTAGTGGGATTCCCTAATGACCTCTTCTGAGCATTAGCCTCTAGTAGGGTTGGGCAGTGGTGTTCCCTGATGACCAATTCTGGGTGTTACCCTCCAGCAGGGTTGGGCAGTGGAGTTCCCTGATGACCTCTTCCAGACCTTAATGTCTAGCAGGGCTAGGTAGTGGAGTTCCCCGATGACCTCTTCTGAGCATTACCCTCCATTAGGGCTAGGAAGTGGAGTTCCTCGGTGACTAGAAGACTCGGACCCTCCTATCATACTAGAGATGAGATCCTTACCCAGATATTGTTTCCCTATAATGTGAGTCATAATGATGATGTGTGGTTTGATGTATACTTGGACTCATGAGGAAGAGAAACACTTTCCTTGCCGAGACATGTTCTTATGACGCAACCTAAAACTGTGCAAGTGAGTCAATTCCATCCAAATCAGATAATATCAAGTTGTGGTGATTGATTTCCTTAGACTTGGGTGTTCAGGGAAGACGTGTGTGATATTGGTCATCATAAATGGATTTCTAGAAATGTTGGCTACTCTTCTTCTTAGACTGAGCTATGAGATGGACATCTTCTTACTCTCTAATTTGGACTTCTTTCACTAAGCATATATCTATATACTTCTTCTGTACCCACTCATTGGGTTTGGTTACTCTTCTTCTAGGAAGGGTAAATACACATGGAGAATTCCATATGATTTTAATGTCTAGATTATCATGGATGGACGAGTCTACTCTTTTTCTATAGGCGGTGAAGGCTCAACGGGTAGTTCATATACTCACCGCGTATATCCCCTTGTGCTTGGATGAGCTTACTTTCACTCTTATTGGGTTGAGATGTAGTCTTTCACTATACCTTGTGCATATTCTATATTTCTATTCTATTTTATCTCTTACTACTCCCCATTCAGCTTTTGGGATGTCCTACTAGGTATGTTTATATTCACCCCTGCATGGGATTTTCCAACACATGTCGTGTCTTATGCAGACTATGGAGAGGATAATTATGACTATAAAGGGTCTTAGGGATACTGAGTGCTTAGACTGTGTACGGTGGTCATAGCTTGGGATTCAGGAGCTCAATTTTCTATGTGTTTACCCTTTTCTAGTTTTCTATTAGGTTGGGAATATTTTCTAGTTGGGCATGTATTTTTCACCTTTACTTTATAGTATACAATACCAAACTCTTGTATTGTCTATAGTTTCATGAATACTTGGTTTATTTTATAATAGTGTTACATATTTTCTACCTTTCCTCTACACTTTTTCATTGAGTTGGTTGTGTGCATGTGTACAAGTTATTAGGTAAATGTCTCTTTGAGTTAGTTATGCCTTAAATGATTGTATCCACCCCCTAGCCTATGGAGGTGGGATTGGGGTAGTTATGGATCAAGCCCTGTCTTAGGTTGGGTCATGAAAAATTTCCTACAGTAGCTCTTCTATACCTCCAACCACCAGGAAACCTCCTCAAGACTCCCCTGAAACACCTCCAACACCCAAAAATGACAAAGTAGCTGATTGGGATGGAATGATCCATTAAATTGGATACATCTCAAATAATTATCACCCTCAATAATCTAAAACCAATCCCAAAAAGAAAGGGGTTCAAACAACCACCCCATGATATACCTCTCAAGGATCTCATTACTCCTCAAAGCTACCACTAGCCAAACATGCTAACCAAAACACCCATGAAACACACTACACAACCACAAACCATCTCCTTTCAAACAACCAAACTTCCTCACAACCATCTCAACCTAAAAAAAATCCCAAACTAATAACCAATATAACAAGAAAACCTCACCACCCTGAACACACCAATCAAGAAATTCCATCATACATGTTAAGGCACTATCCACTCTGGGAAGTAGTGACTTTCCCTTACGGGTTCAATAACATCATAGTATAATGAGTCTCAATTAGGAATCAGGTTCTCCCCTTTTCATATGTCGAAAATTTATCACACATCATATATCAAGAAGACAAAAAAACTCATAACATAGATAGATCCAAACGTCACAACAAAAGAATAAACTGAGTAAGAAAAAACCCAAAACATCTCTGGGTACTAGGTACACATATGCATCTCTTACTTCAAAGTATTCTCCTCTAGACCACCATGCCTCCACAACATGAAAAACAAGGAAATGGCCCATATACATAGAATAATATCTTAACGATCCTAGATAGGATGATCCACAAACATTGTGTTATCCTCAATATCCAAATATTCCCAATCAATGACACGTGATTCATAGTGAAGATACCAATAAAGCTGTGAGAGGTGGAAGATGTTTGGATCCTCTCCATCCACATTGGAAATGCCAACCGATACGTCACCTCTCTAACTTTACCCAAAACCTAAAAGGGAACAACAATCCTAGGAGAAATCTTAGCCCCATTCCAAACCTATATTACCCATGTTGAGGGTAAACCTTTAAGAACACATGGCCCCCAACCCCAAAATCTGAGGGCCTCCTCCTGTGGTCAACATTAAGACTTATTCTGGTACTTTAATACTTTCATCCTCTCATGAACAAGATGTATCTTATCTATTGTGATTTTCACCACATCAGGATCAAGAAATGTTGCCTCCCTAACCTCTTTCCAGAACAATATAGAATGAAATGGTTTCCTATAAAAATCCTCAAATGGGGCTATGCCGATGGATGAGTGATAGATGTTATTATAAGAAAACTCAACCAAGGTAAAGTGTTGTTCCTATGATCTTCAAAAGTCTAAGATGAATGATCGCAACATGTTCTCAAGCATCTACATGGTCCTCTTCATCTGACACTACTACAATAGTGGCCTTTAATAGTGCCGAAATATAGCAGTGCTAGAAAAATTCACTGAGAAATTCCATCTTTATTAGCATTAAAAAAAGTACTAATAAAGGGGGACCTTTATCAGTGCTAAATGAAAGCACTGATAAAGGATACCCTTTATCAGTGTTTTTTGTTTATCACTTATAAAAGTTCTACTATATTAGTGCTTTAATTTAGTGATGATAAAGGTTACCCTTTATCAGTGTTTTTTTAGTGCTGATAAAGTTGTTTTTTATCAGTGCTTTCGGTGCACTGATAAATATCGAGATATATCAACACTTTTTTAGCACTAATAAACATCACTTTTATCAGAACTTATCAATTTAATGATAATAAAAGGGACATTTATCAGTGATTTTCTAAAAGTGTTGTTAAAAATGTCACCGATCTATTTTAAAAAACTCTAACTTGCACTCAATCATCACGATTCTGAAGCTCTTGCGAAACTCATCTACTGCTGGTGTGACTACACTATGATCCATAGGATAAATCAATTATAGAATCCAACGTGTGTTATTTTATACTTTTCCTATATCATTTTTTGATCTTTTTGGGTTCCATGTTTTGTGTTTTTACACTATTACGAACCCTATATCTCATCTCCTCACCCCTACCAGTGCAACTCCTCTAGAGGACCATATAAATTACTCTATTGAGATTTAATCTTTAACAATAATGTATTTTTGAGATGAATTACTATAAGTAGTCTTTTATTTTGTGTATAAAAAAATATGATGGATTCCCCATATATGTTCTCTATGGCCATGACTAACTCAAATAAGATTTTTTATTAGTTTCTTAATGGCCTTGAAGAATACCCATTTTGTTTACCTCATGTAATTTCTTTTCAAAGGGCTATATATAAATTTTTTATTGTATCCACTATCCTTAAAATCATTTATCTTCCATAGACACCACTCATTTACATAAGGAATTAAATTTTATATAGTTTATTGGATTCATAAAGAATGTGTTTCCATATATTATGTAAACCACCTCTTTATAATATTTGATCAAGGATGACCCATTCGTAAATGATCCTTTATGTGGTCTACCAAAATATCACTCTTGTATCTTATAAACAGAGTTATAAAATGATTTATAAATTAGAGATGAATACTTTATCCACTAGGGTCTCCCACCTTAGATGATCTAAATCCCTATGCGTTTATGGATCAAAATACCTTTCAGACACTTTATTTACTTGGTTTAAACCCCTATAATCATATTTTATTAAGGACTCCTCTGAAGAAACTTTACTTGGATGGGTAGTACTTAGTTCCTAATAACCAACTAACATCTTCTATTTGATCACATGATTATTAATAAATATTTTATAACATTATGAGTGTTCTTC
This sequence comes from Viscum album, assembly GCA_963277665.1. NCBI lineage: Eukaryota > Viridiplantae > Streptophyta > Magnoliopsida > Santalales > Viscaceae > Viscum > Viscum album. Next base: position 689,833,787 of record OY728150.1, read on the forward strand.
TTTGTAACATTAATGTTATAATGTCTTTAGAATATCTATCACATCGAAACATTATATGAGTTACCCAATATAATGTGATCCATGAAATGTAATGTAAATATTCATAAACATATATCTATTGATTTAGATTTAATTTTTATGATCAGACACAAATAATGTTTGACTATTTGGTGTTGGATGCTTATAGGTGCAAGATAATTATTCTCATGAATTTTAAACCTTGTAATCCTCATGAAGGGGGTTATGAGGGATAACCCTGAAATAAGAATTCCCCTTATTATATGTGTCATTTGGTATTTCTAACTATATATGTGTGTATTTAAATATATATAGAATTTTATTAATTATGTATAATATAATCAACATAAATTGACATTTTCATGTAAAGAGTGGAGACATATTTTCATGGTGTTTTAATATATATTGGGTTTTTCATAAGTTATATGAAATTAATTGAATAATTTGAGAAATAATTTTTTTTCCTTTAATGTTATGGAAGATGACATCTCTACCCATTCGTTTGAAATTGAACTGTCTGATTAAATCCATAACCCCCGTAGATCATTGATGAGTTCATATAAGAATGTAAAATAAAGATAAATCAATAATATAGGTTAATAAAAAAAATTATGAAACATTTATTATGAGATATAATTATAAATGGATTTCATTGAATAATAAGCTTTCATATGAGATGGTTATCATCATGACATTATCTTATTTATCTATGGGCATCTTAATGTATTTCTAGATTTCAATCATAGACTTTAGAAAATTTCTACTAATCAAATGGAGAAATTTTCCTATAAGTCCAGAAAATAACTCTATCCCCAATCATAGAAAAATTAATTTTAAATTTAATATTAAGAATAAATATTATTCTTTATTTTGATAGAAAAACCATAAACCATAATTAAGAACAAATAATGTAGACATAATGATATAAAACCATAAAGTTAGAGTTTAACAACTAATTATTAGGATGTTCATAGAGCTTGATGACTTAGATAAATTTATTTTTGGGTCCATTATCCTCATACGCACTCCTTATGCTTGGTTTAAATTTGTTTTTTTCCTGGTGATCTAGTTTTTTTGGAATGATATGTTCCATTAGGTTGTGTTTAAAATTTATTCTAAACCAAATTTTATGATTTTGTTTTGTTATTCAGAATATGCCACCTAGAGAGGTCCTTGAAGTTTCTAGTGGGTCTTTCCCTATTTCTGGTTCTCCTCAATTTCTGCATATCTCCCATGGATATTGAGGTTTTTTAAAGGTAGTGAAGTAGCTTGAGGAAGTCGAGCATGTCTTCAGAGTGTTTGGAACTCCCAAAGCTATTAGAGTTCATGCATTTCTAGGTCTTCTTGGGGGTCCAACTTTGGAAGAATGGAAGTTATTTGCCCCACCAAAAATAAAATTTGGGATGATGTGGGAATATTTTAAGTCTCTATTTGTCTGATGGTTTATAGATAAGGAGGTGAATATGAAGAAAAGGGAAGATCTCATGAGTGTCCATTAAGGTCAGCGGGTGGTGAAGGATTATGTTGAACACTTTAAAGACCTAGTTTCTTTTTGTCCAGAGGTGGTGTCATAAGAATCTATTAAAAGCTTATCTTTTCAGTGGGGGTCTTAATCCATAGATCAAGGAGAGAGTCCTCTTCTCCAAGGATATCCATTTTGAGATGTTTGTGGAGGAAGAGTTTTTGGATGAGTTGTTGTGAAAGAAGCATAAACACATTGGCTTAGTTGTTCTCTCCCATGTTGCATTGCTCTATCCTACAAATAGGATTGTTTTTTAATGTATGTAAAAATTTATATTTATTTAATTGTATAAAATAATGTTTGAAATTTTTATTATTTAGTTTTTTTGGTATTTTTGTTGTAAATTTCATATCATTTAAATTTTTTATTTTGAATTTTTTTTATTGATACCTAGTGTGTTTTTGGTGTGTTTCTGGTACTATGTTATAGTGTGCTATAAAAACACACTAAATTATCTCCCTTTATCAAAACTTTTAAAATATCTGATAAAGAACACATTTATCAGCACTTTCAAAAGTGCTGATAAAAAATCCTTTATCTGTGCTTATAAAAGCACTAATAAAGGATACCTTTAGCAGTGCTAAAAAAAGTGCTAATAAATGAGACCTTTATCATCTCTTCTAAAAGCGCAGATAATGGTCCTATTTATCAGTGCTTTTGTTAGTGCCGATAAATGTACCCTTTACCAGTGCTATTTGATCACTGATAAAAGTCCTGGGATTTTAAAATCGCACAAGTAGTCGGTTCTTTTCATGCACTGATAAAGGTCATTTCTAGCACTGTTAAAGGCCAGTTTTGTAGTAGTGTGACTGCCATTTTGAGGATAGAAAGGAGTGATGGGGTGTAACTGAGTGCCAAAAAAATGTTATAATCCTATCTAGACTCATGAGGAAAAATTTTCATCTAGATTTTATATAATGGACCTTGTAACTCAATGAAACTACACCAACTCATTCACATACCTCTTAGCCAAAGAAGACACTATTCTTGACTCCTTGATCACTAAGAAGTGGTCCGATTTCATCAACTGATCCGTGATCACCCAGATAACATCAAAAACTCTCTCAGATCAGGGTAACTCTATGATAAAATCCATTGAGATGTCATCCCATTTGTACTCAGGAATATCCAAGGGCTATAACAAACCACCAGAAACTTGATGCTCAGAATTTACCTACTGACAAACCAAACACCTCACCGCAAACTCTACCACCACCCATCTCATCTTGGGCCAATAAAACTACATCCTCAAGCCATGGTACATCTTGGATAATTCTGGGTGTACCACTAAAGGTGAGCTATGAAACTCACAAAGGAATCCCTCACACATAACTACCAAAACAAACAACCTCCCATGAAATAAAATCCATTTCTAACCATCCTCCAACCATCACTCTAGAGCATCACCATAGCCATCATGATCTCACATCACCTATGCCTTTGAGTCTCCCTACTAAGACTCCTCCACCTGTCGCATTAGAGAATATTGCACTATCATATGAAACAAATAAAACCTAGTATCAACCACCCTTTAATCTAAGTGAAAGGATTCTAACTCCTTCATTACTTTCCAAACATCCCTAGACTCTTGAACAACATCCTTCCATGACTTCCTACTCAAAGATTTTTCCACAAAACTCCCTTTTAATAAATTGTAGGATATATCTAAATCATAATCTTGAAGGAATTCTATCCACCTCTACTTCTACAAATTTAGATCATGCTAATAAAATATATACCACAAACACTTGTGATCCATGAAGACCACAAATCATTTCACAATGAGGTAATTTCATCACAAATATAGTGAAAAAACAACTATTTCTAGATATAGATCATGGGTGGAATAATTATGCTTTTGGGTACATAATTTCCTAGATCCATAAGAGATCACTTCCATCTACTACATCAACATGTATCCCAATCCTAGATAGGAAGCATCAAAAAAACACCTCAGACATCACATCCTCCTCAGGAAACTGAAGCAATGGGGCACTAAAAAACTTCCCATTCAAGATACTAAATTCTTATGGAACTGATTAGATGAAAATAAATTCTGGTCCTTTCTAACCAATTTTTTTAATGGGGTTGCAACTCAAGAGAAATTGGGAACAAAGCTCTGATAATATCCTGCAAGGCTAAAAAAACTACGAACCTCTACCACGTTCTTGGGTACTACCCAAGAAGAAAATTCCACAAATTTTGAAGAGTCCACAGATACACCCTACTAAGACACCACATGCATGAGGAAATGCAACTATCATGTCCAAAACACACACATGGACAAACTTCCATAAATTTGGTGGTGTCAAAGGACCTATAAAACAACTATGAGATGATCAAAATTATCCACCTCTGAATTCGAGTAGATCAATATATCATTAATGAATATGATGAAGAAATGGTCTAGGAACCCATGAAACATAGGGTTAATAATCCAAATGAACACAGATGGTGCATTCATAACACCGAATGACACAACTACAAACTCGAAGTGACCATACCTGGATCAAAGGAAGTATTTGGGATATAAACCTCATTCACCCTCAATGAGTGATATTTAGACCACAAATAAATCTTATAAAACCAACTCACCCCTCTCATCTATTTAAAAATATCATCCATTCTTGAAATAGGGTAATGTTTCTTAAATTTTTCCTAATTCAACCACTGGTAGTCTATAAAAAATCACAAAATACCATCCGCCTTCTTGGAGAACAACACCAGATCACCCCATAATGACACACTAGGATAAATAAAACCCATCTACAGAAGATTGTATATATGAATCATCAACTACCACAACTCAAAAGGTTCCCTCTGATAAGGAACCATCAAAACCAAAGAAGTTTCAGGCTGCAAGTATATCCCAAAATCAACATCACATTGAGGGTGTAACATCACAACCTCCTTGGGGAAAGCATCCAGAAACTACCCAAAAAATTGGGGACCCCACTATCCAAACATCCACTAATTCTACCTGCAACTCAACCATCAAATAAAGAAGAGGATCCACACACTGACTACCAACCTGAAAACCCCACTCGCTAACAAAAACCACTTTCTGGCCATCTGCATTTGAGAACATGAATCTCATCAAGAAGTAGTGGATAAAAACATGTATAGAATATAACCAATTGGTTCCTAAGATGTCATTGTATGGATGTATATTAGTAATAAAAGATCTTCAAGGGACTGATGTGACCCCATCATCATTCTAAACACTCAACACACATAAATAAGTTGTTCTGGTCTCTAACTAGTGTAGTCAACACCATGGGAACGAGAAACCTCTCTACGTTTAGTCCCAAAGTACAGACTAGAGTGGGTGAAGAAAATGAGTGGGAAAATTCTGAATCAAACAATTTACAAATAGTGTAGATGAAAATATGAGCATACCTCGAATGATCTCTGGCCCCTCTAGTGCTGCTACCTATACTACGTGAAACTCACCATTTCCAACTCCTCTACGTTTCTGTTTATGGACACCTCCATGAGAACACTTAGGATGAGGTCCTTGAACATAAGGAACATCCCGAGGTTGGCCTCTACTCACTCTATCTTTCCCCAGTGTAGTATAAGCATGATTCCCCTACCACTAAAATGGTCTCACTAGAAACCGATGCTGAGGCTAGTGCTTAGCATTTCCAACTCCACCAAAACTAAGATAGAAGAACCAATAAGTACTGGTTTTGGAGATGTCCATGAATACCAAATAAACAAACTAGCCTGATATCTATAACAAAAGCATGGAAACCACTGGACCCATATGGCCAGAAGGGAAGCTACTGAGGTTGACTCCCCACTGGTTGAAACCTTGAAGGTACTGGTGCCTGAGACTTTCCACTGACAACTCTACCCCCAAGGAATCCTTCTGGTTCCCCTATCATAGTATACCCCCTCATGAGTGCATTCTCTTGATTACATCTACCTTCTTATGAACCACTATATATGTTGACAATGTAAAAGGAGTAACCATATATTGGATAGAAGGAAAAAGTGCCTCATTAAGACGTCTCATGCGAGACTCCTCATCTAGAAGAAGATCTTGGGAAAAGTGAAGAAGGACATTGAACTTGATTCCCAACTCCCAAACTATCATACTTCCCTTCTAAAGAGAAAGAATATCCTACCTCTTCACTTCCTTCATAGTCAATGAAATTAAATCTTTCAGAAACTCATTCTGAAAATCGACCCATGAAACACCTGCATCCTTCCATTCAACCAGATACAGTTTCCACCACCTAAACACAACTCCCCTCATCTGAATAACTTACAAAGGGAACCATTATCCCACCAGGGCCCAGATCAAACTGAAAGTGATCACGAGATCCTCTATCCAGCTCTCTATCTCCACATCTGAAACACTTCCCTCATACTTTCCCAATGTCAGCCACTAAAAATCATGAAACTCCCTATGCTAGGCCTCATACTCCCCTTCCAGATCAACCCTATGGAAATCAACTGAATCATCCTATTGAACCTCAATTTCCTAAGACACATGTGGATGAAAAGTATGATCCACAGATGATAAGAAAACAAGAATTTATTAGGCTCATTAGTATGGAATTTTATTTAGATTCATTTTAATTCACTTTATTCATTTTAACCTTCCCAAAAAACCCAACTCAAATAGAAACACAAGTCACCATGATGCATGCACGTCTTCTAGGTATCTTTCCTTCAAACAGGTCCACCTCACTTGGTCATTCAATAAGATTAGAGTCCGTGCACTGGATGACAGGGGCCCTAAAATCCCTTGTCCCAGCCAGTCTTCCTGTCCTATGTCACGCACCAATGTCAACTGGAACTGTAGCTATACTAACCCATGTAATCATCACTATTCCAAACTCCAAACTCTATCCTATATCTAAACCATCACCTCTAATACCACTCTATCATGACCCGCTCCCACCAAAGATACCACAATGAGGGGAGAGAGATAATGACCCCTCAGTCTTACCTTAAATAGGCCCCGGGTTGGCAATTAGCATAGGGGGTATAAAAATATCATGAAATGGGAGGCATTAACCTCTATAATAATATAGGATTTTTAGATAATATGAATCATTCATAAGAAACCTAATGACATAATATAAAAAAAACTAAAACCACCCCACAATGCATGTATAAATAAAACAGGTATAGATAATATTCTCAAAAAGTAAACAACTAAAACCAAAGATAAATCAACGACAAAATAACTATATATAAATTTCCAAGATGGTACAATCTAGCATGATTCATGTAATCCTTCTGAAAACCTAAAAATTTGTTTATATACGTAGGGTGAGAATACAAATATACTAAGTAAGAAAACTAAATTCTCTGATGCACATGTGAAAGAAGAATACTAATGCCCCAATGAAAAAACAACAAAACCAACAACACCAAAACAGATCAAATATTCATCCCAACCTCACCAAGGCACTCTCACCAAATAATACAAGCCACGTATAATTACATAATAAGAATCATATTGATAAAGGGTACCTTGCACCACTTTCCCACTAATTTTACGCTCTCACACCCCAATATCATACATCCCGGAACTAACTTATCTTTTGAATAACATATACCACTTCCCTATAGCACAGTCACATCACATCACGCCTAAAGACACCTGGTTCACCTCTCCCACAACATGGTCACATCTCATCTCTCTCATGAACACCTGGGCCATCACATCACAACCATAATTAGAGTAGTAGGGTATTGTGAACATGAAGGGAATAAACCTCATTCCCTTATCATATCTTGTAAAATGACCACTATATGCCTCCCAACAATAAAAACATATCAAATCTCACTTGAAAATAGCTAGGATATCATCCCATATCATAGTCACATCTCATCTCTCCCAAAAACACCTGGTCCATCACCTAGTTCACGAACAAGCCTCTGACCATCACAACCTATGCATTTCTACTCACTTAGAAGAGACAACAAGAAAGATCATGTAGCCATCCATCCATCTTCATCACCAAGATGTTGGGAAAAACACCTCCCATGTAAAAATACCGGTTTCAACACATAATGTTTGATCTGAGTGATATACATTTAGAAATCACAATGAATATACAAGAATATAAATATAGAAATAGACAATCCTAACATATAGGTTCATAACAAAACACTAACCAACTCACAACACTTCCACTTTTACTACCACCTCTAAATGAATAACACCACAAAAACCACAAGACACACATCACACCACCAACCATTTCTATTATCCATCCTATTCATTTCATTATTTACCAAAAACAACATTTAACCAAAAACCCACCATTTATTTGTTTATTAATCATTTCCATCCCATTAACCAAACCAAACCCTAGCGATTTTAAACATTATTAAACAATTATTATGTCACTACTTGAGCATCTAGCACAACAAAAGCATCTCAGTGTCCCTATCAAACCATCTCCTGGACACCCCAAAAGTATGTAAAAAAACCCTCACCTCACAGCCCCAAAAGAAAATCCAAACAAACCATCACCCCACCACCCCCAAAAGGATGGAAAAATAAACCATCACCCCTCTACCCCAATAGAATGACCAAAAAAACCATCACATCACCACCTTAAAAACATAAAAAAATAACCATCACCCCACCACCCCAAAATCATGGCCAAACAACCATAATATCACCTCACACCACATAACAACCACACATCACTACCCCAAAATAACAACCAAACATCACAACACATAGAAGACCATTTTACATATTTAATAAAGTGGTTTTTATCAAATTTCACTTTATTTTAGGGGTGTTATCACACAAGTCATAAATCCAGGAGAAACCGTTTCATTATCCAAATATAAGTAGTTAGAAATTTCCATTTTAGGGTGATAAAAAAACAACTATAGTGAAAACAAAGGCTCCCAATAGTCATGATTTTTAATGGGGCATTCAACCCATACAATCACAATATCACAATAATACCAAAACTATAAAAACATGAAAAACATTCCCCTTTTCCATTAAATTTTCATTAAATGATTAGTTTATCTTGATTAGTCTAGCAAAAACTATCCCCCATAGATAAAAATAGTAAACCCCTCCATAATGATACACAAAATTGAGAAACAAGGGATTCTCTACCTCAAAGAAGCTTTGCTGGCTTACTGTGCACTACAGGGCAAAGAAGAAATGACTACAAACCACAATCGCAATAAATAACTACATATCAACCTACAACACATCAAGGGTTATTAGAAATACATCCCAACTCCCAAAAAAAACTAAAAAAACATTATTTTAGATAATAACCAAGATAATAATGAACAAAACCATAAGGAAAGGATAAGCACTCACCGCAGATCACCAAAAAACAACTACCCAAACCAAAAGATTGAAGAAAGGGAGAAGAGTGATAGAAGGTATCCTTGAGGTGCCTAAGATTTTTCTAGAATAAGAGAGAGAGAGGTGTGGATAAATAAAAATAATCAGCTGAAAGGGTTATAAAATAACTTGGACCCCACCACTTTCATGTCGTGTATTCCATTCATGACGTGAAATCCATGGGTTTCCAAAAAAAATGAAACTATCACTGAAATTGGCATCACCTAGGCTTGATTTAATTACACACCATGAATTATTTTCATGATGTGAATCCATTTAATGGGTTACCCTACAACTATATACAAGTTATAAAACTTTTTGGCTACATAAGCCATGAACCACCAATTCACATCATGTACCCCTTTCATGATGTGAAATTCCCATAGCAGCTCTGTTGCACCTACAACCACCACGGAACCTCCTCATGTATCCTAAAAAAACATAAAATACACAAAACTAACAACATAATGGGCTTGGAAGGTAGGTCCATTACAAACTTCCATTAAATTTGGAATTGAAAAAAATCATTCCTCACATTATACCTTAATGAAACATCATTCATGATACACCCAATGTAGCCACAAGAATATGTCATCACAGTTTTCATCAGTACATTAATGTATAGGAATCGTAATATGAATTAATAATAATATTAATTTATAAGTAATATTACTCACATATTAAAATAGGAATATCCAATGACACATATAAATGTGGATTTCCTACTGGAAGGTCATGTTCTCATAATCTCATGCTCAGAATATCACTAAGGTAATTCACCATGTGAATGTGTCTAAAATTCATATGAGTATCCACAAATAATAAATTTTACCATTTATATCCCATCAGATGATATCATCCACCTATAGAACATATGTTTAAGAATATTATCCGGATACTTCTAGGTTCTCATCAAAGTCCGGAACTGCTATGACCTTTTAGTATGACTATTATCCATAGAGAATTATCAAATACTATGTCAGCCAGAATAACAATAATAAAGTGATAAGAAATTTATTAATATTCAAAAAAGTAAATATATGTAATCATAGAGTATGTAGAATTTGGTTACTGGGCACCAACTCCAAAAAACTCTCACTTCTACTAAATACAACTACTAGTAACCTTTATTTCGCAGGCACTCACATGATACTCATGATTCTATTGAGATAAGTCTTTAGTCAATGGGTTCAATATGTTTTATTATATGTAAACTCTACTCACTATGATCTCACCCCTATAGTAAGAAACCCTCAAGAGGTGATACTTTGAGAGTATGTTCTTTGTCCTTTTATGTGACCTTGGATCCTTTGTAAAAGCCACCACTACAGTATTATCACAATAAAATGTGATAAGATATTTACTTATAGGAACCACATAGAGATCTTGGATGAAGTTACAAATCCAAACTACGTATTTGGATTCACTAGAAAATGAAATATACTTTAATTCCATTATTGAATCAGCAATAACTAGGTTCTTTGAACTCTTTTAGCTGAAAGTTCCTCCATTGAGACTTAACACATATTATAACCCTGAAATCAGATCATTCTAAGATTTTTTGTAACTAGAATCAGTATATCCTATGATTCATAAATCCTCATCTCCTATATATACTAGGAAAACATCCTTAGTATTCCCCATATACTTGATGATATCCTTAATAGAAGATCAATGTTATTCTCTTTGATCATCTTAATATTTACTTATCATGCTGAAAGAATAAAAAAAATGAATCCCAATACATAATATGGTATACATGATAAATAATATCATAGAATCATATGGTATCTTAATAATTATCTCTCTCTATCTTGTTGTGTATTATGTCACATTTTCTTAGAGAGATTTATACCATGTGACACCGGAACAAATCCCTTCTTGGATTGTTCCACTCTAAATCTTTTTACTATTTGTTCAATATATATACCTTGTCTCAGTCTAAGAATCCTTTTTGATCTATCATGAATTTTTTTGAATATAAGTATATATACCAATTCACCTTATGTCCTTTAGGGAGAAAAACTTGTTTAACATGTCCTTAACTAACCATTAGACTAGTTTGTTATTTCCATTAAGCATTATGTCATCAATATATACTACTAGGAATACAATTTCACTCCCACTAAACTACTTGTAAACAAATGGATCACTTTTATTATTTATGAAACCAAAATATTTTATGGATTAATCAAACCAGATTTTCTATAAACTATATGCTTGTTTCAATCCCTAAATGGATCTTTATAAATTGAAAATCTTATTGGAATTTCTTAGAGAAAAAACCCTATAGGTTGTGTCATATATACTTCTTATTGAATGTTATTATTATGGTAATATATTTTCAAATCCATCTTCCAAATATCATGGTCATGGAAATATTGTATAGTAAGAAGAATTCTAATGTATTTAAAAATGTAAACTAAAGAAAAGGTTAATCTGTAGTTAATGACTTGATATTTTTTTAACCCTTTATCCACTAGTATTGCTTTATAGGTATTTACTTTACCTTCCATGTACAGGTTTATCTTGAATACCCATTTTCAACCAATAGGATTTACATCAACTAGAAGATCCACTAGAACCCTTATATGGTTCTAATACATAGTATCCATTCCATAATTCATGGATTATTTCCATATAAGAGATTATGAGAACTCTACTTTCTCCTTGTAGGAAATAGGATCATTATTGTCAAACAATAACGAGTCACTATACTTGGTGACTAGAAAAACATATATTTCTATTTCTATAACCAATTTGGTGATTTTATTTAGTATTTTTTTTCAAGAATAATATCAACCATGGGGACCTATGAAATTTTTTCCTATACCAAATCTTGTGTATCTTGAGTATGAACTTCATCAAATTCAATCTTTCTCCCACTATGTTATCCATCTTAAGAAATATGGAATGTATTATGATGGTTACCATATTGTATGATGATTTGTATAGATAGTTTCCCCTTGTTTCCTTAGGATACCTAATAAAGATATAGTTCATGCTCTAAGGTACTAGTTTATTTCCAACAATGGCCGTCACAAATGCCTCACATCCCCATACATGTAAGTTTTACAACACAAATTTCCTTCCATATATTAACTCATATGGTATTATATTTTCCACTTTATTTGGCACCTAATATAGTGTGTATGTTTTATTATGAAATTCATATCCCCAAAAGGATAATAGATGATTTGCATGACTTAACATTGATGTCACTATGTCAAGAAAGGTAAGATTCCTCCTTCACCTTCCACCATTCCACCATGGTATATAAGGTGGAGTGAGTTGAAAAGAATTACCATAATCTTGTAAAAAGTTGATAAAATATTGGTTAATATATTCACCACCTTGATCAGATCAAAGATTTTATATATTCTTAACAAGTTTATTCTCCACTACATTATTGAACACTTTAAATTTCTCAATGGATTCATACTTATAACTCATTAAGTATACATATCCATATCTACTTAAATCATCAGTAAAAGTAGTGAAATTAGAATACAAACCTATATATTCTACTGGAAAAGGTCCATATATTAGTGTGTACCAATTATAGAAGCATTGTATCCCTTTAACCTTATCCATAAAATGGTGGATTGGTCATTTTTTCTTCTAACCAAGAATTTCATTTTTCAAGTAGTTTTATCTCAAAAAAGTTTAAGTAACCACATTTATAGAGATTCACTAAATGCTTCTTTTTTACATGACCAAGATGGTGATTTCACACCTTGGTGTGAAATTTTTCATGCGAACCTGATTTTTTATTAATTTCTACTACTTTTTTTCTGAATTTAATACATAAAGACTATTATTTAAATGCATGGTAGTGTAACATATAATGTAATTATATAATAAATATCTCTTATTTAAAAACATAAAAATAAAACCATATGTATCTATGAAGGATATATAAATTATGTTTTTGGTATAATTTGTACATAATAATAATATTTTAAAATCATAACCATGCTGGTTGGAAACAGATAGTGGAAATCTCCTATAACCATAGCAGTAAGACATGCTCCATTGGTTGTTGAAATATCTACTTCTCCTATGGAAATCTTCTAAAATATACTTGATTTTTTTAATTTGGATAAAATTGTGAGCACCAAATGTTATATATAATATCTAATGTGTATATATAAAAATATTTAACTCAATAAAAATTGCACCTTGAGCTTCCCCTTGATTCTTTAACTGGGTGCAGTTCTTCATCCATGGGCCTCACTCACCACATGAAAAACATATTGTATATTATTAATTTTCTTAAATTTGGATATTATTCTTCTTTAAAGGAAATTATTTAAGATAATTATACTTGGAATGAGTCTTATGACCCTTTTCCTTACTCTTATTTTTATTATTCACCATAAAGACCCCATGCTTTTCATACCCCATGTCTTTATCAACTTGGCGAATTAAAGTAAAAAAGTTTTGAAATAGTATTATCACTATTTATCATGTTATAATTCAAAATAAAATTGCATAATATATTGGTTAGTGAGGATAGAATGAGATTTTTGGAATCATCCAAATGATTCACGCATATAGATTGTTCTTCCTCACTAGCCACTTTACTAGGCACTTTAGGAATGGTGTTTTAGAACACATATAACTTCTATTCATGGTGTTTTATAACACGTAAGTGCCTATGACAATACTTGAAATTAGATTCATAGAGAAGGTTATCATTATATATAATGCATCAAATTTATGTAGTCTAAGTCATATGTATTTCCATTTCTATAATAAATAAGAGAATAAATTTAGTACTTTATCTAGATTACCAAATTAGATAAAAAAATTAATTATATTAATCTCCCTTTATTTTATTGAAAACCAATAGGCCTCACCATTTTTTTTGGAAATATCATATCACATGAATATTATAGTTATAAAACCCTGATATTTTAATATATGTATTTCTTTAAATGAGACAAATTTGTTCGATATCTTGTTCCACAACACCGATTTAAAATGAAACCCTGATATATTTATATAAAAATATAAATATTAAGTATGACCATTAAAAATTATACATTTAATTAGTTGGAATAAATAAGATTAATAACTTTATGAAATATTTATAGAAATAAATTAAAGGTTACTATTAATATGAATAAAATTCAAATGGTATAGCTAAAAAGACAAATATGATCATTTTGTACTTAGAAATGTATTTTTATAAATATTTTTTATATGTGATTATATTTTAAGAAACTTGTTATTAATGATGATAAAATATATTTTATATGGATAATTGAGTATTACCAATTTAATAATTAAATAATAGGAAATATGAATGAGAATGGTTTATATTCTAAAAAACATATTTTTCAATAAAAGTAGTTTTTCATTATCTCACATTTTTATCTAAAAGTTAAATTTATAAATTTTATAATTTTAATTTCACAAAAATGAACATTATTTTTTGATTCATCATAGTAATATTCGTTCTTATTTGGAATTTTCTAAAAAGAATTATTTTTTGGTGAATAATAAAAAATATCATTTCTACAAATAACATGACTTTTATGAAATTATTTGTATATAAGTAAGAATTGGAAATTCATGAAACATTTTTCTAAGACCAAATATTTATTTTATAAGTGACTTTATAATTTTTAAAAAATATGGTTTTAATTTATAAAGCAAAATTTGATATTTTAGAACATAAGTAATAATTTATCAAAAATTGTTTTAAATACATTATACATATTTATTTTAAAAATAATTTTTATCACTTTTATAACTTGAATGAAATGAAATGTATTTAAAATTTATAATTATTGGGACCAAATTATCTTATAAAAATAATTTATTTTATGGTATAAATATTTTGTTACATTTGGTAAAAACTATTTATCGTAATTTAATCTAAAATGGTAATAGTAATAAATTGAGGGGTAAAGGGACTGAAACATGGTAAAAAAATGACTACAATTGAGTGGATGAGGTGTAAATCATACTTATCCCTTACCCCTTAATTATTTCTCAATTTTGGATCCACTCTATATGTTTAACATGTGCTTCCTTTATATTAATTTGAAATATTTTAAAAAAAATGCCATTCTCATTACTTATAAAAGGGACCTCTCACCATCCCTTCAAAGCACTCCTAAAAATTTGTTTTCCCCTTATAACCCTACCTTTTTTACTTTCCCTATAATACGATTTCAATCACTTTATCTTACAATCACAATATATTATCATATTCCATCCATTTCCATGGGATCTTACAAGGAAATCTCAAATTGCTCAACATGAGTAATCATTTTTACTTAAATTATTTCATTTCTATAATTATTTTCCTATTATAATTTTAAAATATATATAATTAATTCAATATTGGTTATATACTGAATGTTATTGTTCTATGTTAATAATCATTAATCACATTTTACCTTTTATATTAACAAAAAATAAAATTGTAATTCATGTGTTGTGAGGACTTCCAAAATCACTATAAAATGTATATCGTTTTCCTAAAACACCTTAAAAGGATGGTATAAAATGGTAATTTAATAAATAATTATTATATTTATATTATGTTATTATTCTAAGATAATTAATCATTTTACTCATTTCTCTTGTTCTATGAAAAATTAAATCATCAACCATGTATACGTATGGACTACTGCCTCCATAGAACAATTGATTTTCAATTTTATTTTCATCACTGCCTTACATTATAACGACCCAGAACCATGCCCCTAGATATAATGTAAAAAAAATTATAACTTTTTTTTAATTTATTTATTAACATCAATACCAAAGAAGCAACCCATTTTTAACAATTTACAATTCAATACCACTAATTAAAATTGAATTGTTATATACTTGAGAATCTTTTAAGTATAGATATTTATATAATTAGGATAAATTATATCAAAACCCATTATATAACAATATAAAAACAATTATTTTTAAACAAAACTTCCAATGTTATCTCTTCTTGTCACGACCTGTCCGCCGGGGGCCGTGCCGTGACTACCCCAAGCTCGCCTTCCATAGGCAAGGGACCGAAGACTAGCACCAAAGGCGTAAAATCCCTAAACTAGGAAGGAATTGCATTTATAAACTGTAAACACACACAATCAGTGTACAAACTGGAAGCAAACACTAAGTAAAAACTGTATACAAAAGAGTGTTGAAAAGTAAAAGGGGCTGAAAATACAAGCCCAATTGGAAAGTGCAAGTACAAATGAAAAATAAAAGAAGATACTGGGTCGTCCTCCGGGGTTCCTCCATGAAGGGTAGGTGCATATGGACTCCTCAGCACTCCACATCCTTCAGTCTCCTTTGTGTACCGACTCGTCGTAAGGTCCACCTCTGGGTACCATCCAGTCTTGCTACCCAACCTCAGTCAACGTTGTCCGTCGTCTGCATCCAACACAATGAGGTGAGGGCATAACCGTGCAAGGGTGAATATAACTATACTCATTAGGGACCCAAAGACTCTCAAGGTCTCAGAAGATCCAACAAGGATAAACCACAAAGTATGAAATCAATAGATAACCCCACTTAGGTATATTTTTTAAAAGAAAGAGCCCATGCATAATAAAAGAAAACAAAAGTTTACATGAAGCGAAAGGAAGGAATTTTATTACAATCTCTTTCATAGAGGTGAAGAAAATCAGCTGGCAGCGCATCCAGCCAAGTCATGTTCTGGTGGACACCTTTATTGGCAAGGGCATCGGCAACTGCATTTGCTTCCCGGTAGGCATGTGTAGCAATGTAGTCAATCTTCTGGAGCGAATTCAAACAGTTCATCCAGCGCATAGTAAGCGGCCAGGCTAGATGAATGACTCCGTTCCAAATTGCTTGAACAATGGTGGTAGAATCACTTTCAATCCACAGTTTACGCCAACCTCTTTGCAGAGCAAAATCAACAGCATGGATGACTCCAAGCATCTCTGCTTCAATGGAAGAGGCAATCCCATAACCTCCGTAGAAGCAACCATGACAATGGTCATCAGAGTCTCTGTAAATGGCCCCACAACTAGCAGGTCCAGGATTGCCTTTTGAGGCGTCGTCGACATTCACTTTAATCCAACTCGGCATCGGAGGTTGCCAGAAAACTTCAAAGGGTTGCTTGAGCTTCGGGAAAATACCCGGGACACAGATACGTCTAAGGATCTCGAAGTCACCAATATGATTGCTACAACAATCTTTTTGAATTGATGCAGCTTCATGAATCGCAATGAGAATTCGAGCTTTTCCGGCATTAAGACTGAAAGAGTGATTATTATGGATAAGATCATTTCTTGCATACCAGATTTCATGAAGAAGTTCAGCCACTGCTGCAAGAAAAATGTTTTTGACTTGCCGAGAGGCGCCATATTTAGTACATTTCTTCAAAAGTAAACAAATCGAGTCAGATAAGGACCATGAAGAATTAAAAAGCTCAAAAATATAGTTCCATAAAGCCGTGGCCGTAGCACAAGACAAGAAGAGATGATCAGAATCCTCTCTGTGCTGATTACATAAATGACATTTTGAGCGAAGTTGAATGCCAGAGGCTTGAAGCCGATTTTCAGTGGGCAATCTATTGTGAGCAATACGCCAAATAAGGGTGAACCTGGAGGGTTTAATCCAAGTCTTATTGAAAGTACTCACCCAATTATAATCAGATTCATTGTCAGAAAAATTGTGCATGTAGAAATTTTTTGAATCAAGTATGCCATTGGGAGCAGGTTCCCAAACAAGGAAATCCCCAGACGTGGAGAAGGTATAATTTTCAATAATTTGAGCAATGTCATTGGGGAGATCATGCTTATGAAGATGCATAACATCTTTAATAGTGTGGGTGGTGTTTATAGAAGTGTTATTAGGAGGCAGCATGGAAATTAAAGGAGTACCTATCCAGTTGTCACACCAGAATTTAATGTTAGAGTCAACGCTGACCATCCACCTGGAGTTAGCCATAATCTTCTGATAAGAGTTTCTAATAGAGGGCCAGATTGAAGAGTTGATGAAATTAATATTTCCTTTTAAAAGTTTATTTAAAAATCTATATTTTAAAAAGTCAGTGGCTTTAGAGTTGTTATTAATAAGGCGCCAGGTGAATCTCGCTTGCAGAGCATCGTTGAACAATTTTAAGTTTTTGATGCCAATGCCTCCATTATCAAGAGGTTTACAACATGTCTTCCATGGGATGGTAACAAGTTTCCTTTCAAAGATACTTCCCGTCCAGATGAAATTTTTTATAAAGGTATTGACTTTCTTGAAAGTACCTATGGGCCATTTATAAATCATGAGCGAGTAGACCAGCTTAGAGACAATGATAGATTTGACAAGACAAATTCTACCAGCCATGGAGAGGGATTTCCCCTTCCAAGTAGAAAGTTGATTAATAATTTGATCCGTGATATTAGAGAAATAAGAGGATTTAGTACGTCCCCAGAAAATCGGGACGCCCAAGTACGTGAAGGGAAAAAAGCCTTCCTTAATTCCAAGATTATTGGTGATAATGGATTTTCTTCTAACATGAAAATTTTTACCGAAGAAAATGTGAGATTTGTTCCAGGAAATAGATTGTCCAGAAAGGTTCTCGTAATGAGAGATAGCTTGTTTAAGACATTGAATATTTCTTTGATCTCCCTTAAGAAACAAAATAATATCATCAGCATAGAGGAGGTGAGTGGGGACAGTAAGGTTTCTAGCGGCCTGAATGGGTTTAAGTTTATTTTGATCTACCAGATTATGAATGAGTCTGCTGAAGTAGTCTTCCGCAATAACAAACAGAATGGCCGAGAGGGGATCGCCCTGTCTGACACCTTTAGAGCATTTAAAAAATCCACGAGGGGTGCCATTAATTAATATGGAAATGCTAGCAGATTGAAATAAAGTCTTGATTCTCTTGATAAAAGTCTCATGAAAACCAAACTTTTTCAAGACTCTAAAAATAAAGCCCCAATCAATGGTATCAAAGGCTTTTCTAATATCAAGATTGATGGCCACACAACCCCCCCTATTATTTTTATTAAGGGTGTTGGTACATTCTGAGGCGAGATAAATGCAGTCTTGGATGGATCTATTCTTAATGAAACCAAACTGATTCCATGAGACAATTCTGTTGCAAATCGGAGCCAATCTGTTGGCAATGATTTTAGTAATGATCTTGTAAAGGGTATTGATAAGAGCAATTGGTCTAAAATGATGAATTTCAGAAGCATTTTCAACTTTGGGTATTAAGGTGAGGAATTGAGCATTGATACCCCGAGGGAGGGATCCGTGAATGAAAAAAGACCTTATCAGCTTACAAACATCTGAACGAAGAGTGTCCCAGTGATTTTGATAGAAACCATTGTTAAAACCATCCGGTCCAGGAGCACTATCAGGATTTAGACTAAAGACAGTGTCTTTAATTTCATGCTCCAAAGGAATAGCTAAGAGGGAGTCATTGCACAGCCAGCCACAGCGTTTCCACAAAGCACGCTTGATTCTGGGAGGGTCCTCTCATCAAGCCAAGTGTCGACACATCAACTACCACCAAGTACCACGAAGAAGTATCTCAAAGGTCCATCTCGTCATAGGGGTCTCAACGAAACAGACGGCGGGTCAATCGGACGCCCGGTCTGTGAGTTATTAGCTTTTTAGTCCCAAGGGCCCGGTTGGATTCATGTACGATCCAACCTAAACATATATAAACATTACCTAGAACTTCAGTGGGGTATAATCAATGGTACCGTCATGCTCCAAGGAAACTAGCACCGCTGACGGTTCGTTAAACGTTCGTCCGATGCCAAAGTTACAGCCAAAGGAAGTAACAGGGTCGGTAATGGGCCTGGGCCCGGTCCGACCCAGTCGGACCGACTCGGCCCAACCCAGATGGGGCCAACCTGATCTGGGTTGGCTCAGTCAGACCCAATGGGTCTGACTTGGCACGTTGGGTGGGTCAACCTGCTAGGTTCTGCCCGATCCGCTGGGCCCGACCCAGCAGACTGTGGGGGCGGTTCGGCTCTTAGGTCGCTGCGTAGGCGGCTCGGCCTGGAGGTCAGGGCTGGTTTGTCCAGCACCACATGGGGTGTGGATCAGGTGGCTCAGACCTGAAAGCTGAGCCGATTTGGCCAGCGACGCCGCAAAGGACGCCGTGGGCCGTCTCGGGTGGCCGGCGCGACTCCGCTAGTTCGGTGGGAGCCGGGGCGTGGGCAGGCCGGCGGGGCACGTGGGCAGCACGCGGGAAGGCCGGAGGGGGGCACGAGAAGCACGTAAGTATACATCGGGGTGCGTGGGGAGGCCTGCGGAATGCCTGCAACTGGCAGACAGGCCGGCGGGGCGCGGGCCGGCGGCCGGGCATTGCGCGGGCCGGCGGCCGGGCAGGCCTGTTCAGCGCGGCTCGGGCCGGCGGTTTTTGGCCAGGAACACCGGTGTGCCATGGGGGTGGCATGGTTCACAGATTCCGCAGGTAGCGCGACCTTTATCGTTGCCGCCTTCGTCGCCTCGTTGCCGCTTCGAAGATCACCACAAGGAAGAAAATTGACAGAGGGTGTCGGGCCATGTTAGGTTGGCCCGCACCCTCCGTATTTAGGGAGGTATCATTTGGATCATCAAGAAAAGTAGATGATCAATAACACTTCCTCAACAATCCCTTTTTATCCGATGAGGAAGATAAGAAAAGGGTATAATATTATCAAGTAATAAACCCCCTACCTTGCTCGTAGTTGGTTGACGTTGGCGCAAGAAGGAGGACGTCGATTCATTACGGATGAGGACGTCTCACGTTGGAAAAAGTTCCAAGGAAGATGGTCGAAGTCGAGGTCGACGTTCTTCGTCGGTGGAGCGTTCTTCATTGGAGAGCGTAATCCTCCAAGTGTTGGGCGTCGTATCACTTTACCAGCACTTCGTCGCTTGGTGAAGCCATCCCAAATACTCCTCCCAAGCTCCCTATATATAAGAGAGGGGAAGAGGTATGTAACCATCGTGGAATTTATGAGGGGAAGAGGTATGTAACCATTGTGGAATTTATGATGGTTCATTTATTAGAAACCTTTCTAAATTACAACAATGCAATTACTTAATTTAAAAAAAAGGGTCAAGCAAATTAAATAGCATTGGCGCAATTTAAGAGGTGCATTGGCTTAATTATTGGGAGGATTACAAGAGGCTTCCCCACATAGCCTGCATCAAAACAATTGATAGGAATTAATTTTATGTTGACACATAAAATTAATTGATAGCATTTAATTTTTATGTTGACACATGAAATTAATTTAGGGAGTTGAGAGGTTTTCCTCTGCTCCCATTAATAGGGGACTAAGCCTCGTGTGGTCCCCACCACATTAATCCTCTCATGAGAGGTTGAGTTCGGGTGGGCCCCACCACCATAACCTCTAATGGGAGGTTAAGGTGTGGTGTCCCCACCTCCAACCTCCATGAGGAGGTTTTAACCTCCACACATTAAAAGGTGGCCAAAATAAAATAAAGTGTTTCACACTTTATTTTATTATTTTTTTATGAAAATCCAAAAACTAACTTTTATCCTCGACTCACTACTGTCAAAGTGAAAGTCTTCTTAAGAGAATACAGGCATTTCAAGTTCAACGGTGCTCTCAGATTTAAATTCCGAGCACCGGTTCAAAATTTATAACAACTCACTCGTACGTTTACTAAACATACCCGAAGAAAACTTCAAAAATTGATTCCAGGCACACCGGGCCTCAGAATCAAGCCCCGTAAACTTTTGCGGACTCGTAAAACTCCCATGTATTAAAAAATAATTCCACGGTATTTCTGAGTCTTTACACTACTTATCTCTTGCTAATATCATAATTGAGGCCTTGTCCAAATAACTTCTAGGATGTCACTAAGCCCTGTTAAAAAAAACTTTAAAACTTGGAGTGAGCATAAAAATACCTAGTAAAGGTTTTTAAAATAATGACGAAATACCCTTTTTATAAATAATTTAAATTTATTTAGATGAAAATAAATTTTTCTGAACTTAATAAATCATATGATCAAACATAAACTTTCCTTTTAAATATGAGAGAGTTTTAGAAGGGAAAATAATAATTTTGAAAAAATTTCCTTAAGAAAAACAGAACCTTTGAATACATTTAATTCATGTATTTTCTTTAAAAATAGTTTCATTTTTTTGAAAAATATAACAATATTTTCTTATGAAATACAAATGATATTCAATAAGATAAAAAAATACTTTACATTGAAATATTGTATAGGTAACACCCGTCACTTTATTAGAAAAATTACCTTTAGACTATGGGTTCACTCTCCATCCATCATCATATTTTTCAGTGTCCAAGTACAATATTTTAATAAAAAATTTGCAACTTTCATTTCTTATTTTGATTTCTATTAAAAATTTAACCTTCAAATCCTTTTTATCAGTATAAAAATAAATTTATAAATACATAATTAGTCATTGAAAACAAGACAACTGTTTTAAGAGAAATACATACTTTAAAAGAGTAAAATTATTATTAAAAATAACTTTAATTTTTGGGATAACTCCTTTAAATATGACATGAAATTAAATAATGAATATAAATGTTATTAAAAATATGCATGGATCATTGATTAATTATACATAGAAAAAGAATGAATTAACGTGGCATGTTTTAAAACATATATGGTATTTTTTTATGAATTAAATCCCTATGTATAAATTATTTTTAAAAGACATCGTGATTTAACCAAAAATTATAGGATGATATTTCTTTAAATAAAAAAAATGACAACCTTGTTTCTAGGAATCATGAAAATAGAGGAGTGTTTAGAAATTTTAAAATAGATTAAAAAAATCCCCTTACCATAATTCAGTTATTATCATGAATATCTTCTTAAGTATTACTTCAACAAAACTATTGGACTCCTCTACATGATTGAAAAAAAGAGTTAGGTAGGAGAAAGATGATAGATATTTGACTAGAAGAACCATGTCAAACTGTGATGTCACTTATAGACCTCAACAACACACTCCATGAGGACTGCTCGTAGAACCATGGCTTACGATATAACAACATGAAGTGAATATATATATTAGTTTTTACAACCACTGTGTGTTGATGGGTAGAAGATGAAATCTATATTAAATATGGAAGGAAACACTGAGAAGAGATGATATATTACTAATATTACATTTAGAAAAATTATCTTTTCCACCTTATAAAATATTCTAAAAAAACAACAATCAATAAGTTTTTAAAGAGTACTTGTCCCGCTGGTTGATGATATAATATGAGAGAAATTTATAGGGAAGATGGACCTGATAATTACAACTTAGTAATTACTATTATTCTCACCCAATCTTCATAATAAACTAGTATGAAAATTTGTGAAATAAGATTGATGAAATTATATATATATCTAGATGTAAATAATTGTTCTTTAAAATATCGAAATCATGGATATGATGATATCTAATATATATATATATAGGATAACAATGAACATGGAATTGTCTAATGAAACTTCAGGAAAATGATTGGGGAAAACGATGAATCACAAATGATCTTTGAGAAAAGGGTTATATGAATATCTTATTACTTCAATTTGAAATATATATCTATACATATACATATACCCATTTTTTGATATTTATTTAAGATTCTATTTTTAGAGGATGAATATGATGGGGTCTTTGTCTAAATAGTCCCATGCTCAATCCCTCATCCACCCTTGATCCCTCACTACTGATCGATCCCTCATTCTGCATTCAAATCCCTTGATATTAATCCCCTTTTTTATTTCATCTCCCCGTTCCACACTCAACCACTTCTGCCTTTGATTTATCTATTTTTTCAAAAATATTAATAATATTCAAATTTTTATAATTTCATATATTAATATATTAATAACAATATCTTTTACCTTTTAAATTTTCAAAAATTATTTTTTATACATTACACTTAATTAATATTAGTTACTTAATATACATATATTTAAATATGTATTGTTGGATTATTCAAACAATTCCTTATTATAATGATCCAAAAACATGTTTATTTTAGTATTAATGAATCTTGTGTTTTGTGTCAGTGATGTGTATTTTCTAGTCTATATGAAAATATTCCTACGTATTAGATCAACCGTGAAGCTAGTCAAGAGACCATGAGAGTAATCAATCGACTATAAGATGAATTTAATCGACTTCATGAAGAAACTTAGAACTATGATAAATTTTCAAATAAATTTGAAGTGACTACAGGAAAAATACATAAACTATGTGACCACATCATCAATCATGATATAAATCTATCAATGTACTTGAGTGGCCACAATACCAATCAGAACGAATTCACATTATGTCTCAGTGGAGATCTATTGAATTTCTTACTAAGTATTGAAGCTACTGCAAGAGAAGACTAAGAAAATACATGCTATGTGTTAAACAATTTCATGAAAACATTGGTGTTTATGAAAAACTACTAAATATACCACATGTTGAAGTAAATAAACTGCATCAAAATGGTGAATATTAGAAAATTATTGGATTGGCCGTATGAAGGATTTGGGATTTTTGATAATTAATAAAGAGGAAAAATGAAATTTGAGGGGAAACATGATCAATTGAAGTGACCACACATTATATAGATCAACAACATGATTTATTAATGGTTATGACCTCAGTATCTTTCTAAGTGTTGGAGAGACCATGGGTTATCTGACATGTCACACTTCAAGAGAACTTGTATAAATTGGGATTATATTTTAATAATTTATATTCCAACCATATTTTGTGTAGAATTAAATACCGAATCAAAATAATTTAATGATGTTGGATTTCATTCTACGTATGATAATTTTTAATGATTTTTATCTAATTAATATTTTCAATGAAATATTTATTTTTAAATAATAATGAAGATATAGGATTTATGAGTGTAATAAAACATTAAAAATTGCTATATTTTAAAAATATTTGACACTCTATTTTAATATAAACTTCATAAAAATATATGAGAACATTTTACAGTCTTTGAATCTAATCCAAAAACAAAAGGAAGAAATCAAGATGAGAAGGTACTTTAGTAGAAAACTGAACTTTGATCTATTGCTTCATCAAACTTTCTTGACACTATATTTTTATTATATTACATTTTAGTTGTGGTTAAAATTTATTTATAAACCTATTAAATCAAAAATTCATATAGATCTTAGAAGAGTACTTAGATTCTCTTTCTTAATTTCCTTCATATTTTTACTCCCATGAAAACTTTAGAAGAGGCTGTGTGATAACTTGGATAGCCTTGTACACTGTTGTAACATATACCTGATCCAGGTTTTAAATCATCTATTTATATTTATAAATTATCTTAGAAGTGGGATATTATAAATTATATAGGACTAGATCTTGGATTGATATTTAACCTCTTGTATTTCTATTTCCATTGTGTGTTTTGAGTTTTTCATAATATGTTTTCAAAAATATTTTAAAATATCTTTTGAAAAACTATAATTTGATAGTGAGATTTTATATATGATATGTATACTATTTAATGTAATTAGAACAATTTCAATAGATTAGGATAATATCAAGTTATTATAACTAAGTTTTGATGAATATTTTGAGAGGTTATTTTGAAAAATTAAATTAGATATACATATTATACTAGTTAACTAGGTGATTTATAAATTAGGGGATTTTGTTTTTAAAATTGTTTTAAATTGAATATTTTATTGGATACTCAATTCTCCCACCTATAGAGTAATCCACTATGACCAACGTTTGGTATCAAAGGACTTTTATTTTCCTCTTATTTTTATTTATCTCTCTTTAATTGTGATCAAGTTATTAACCAAAACATCCGAATTTCAGTTTATTATAAATTTATATATTTATGGATAATATGAGATTTGATAGAATTTTTACTAGCATAACTCCTTATTTTAATAAAAAAAATTATTCTCAATGAAAGATTAGAATTAAAATAAATTTTAAAAGTATAGGTTTTTATATATGGAGTGTAATAGAAGATAAATATGAAAACCAAAAATTTCAAGAGATTATTGGAGTGATTCCACTAAGGTTGATTATAATTGTAATTATAAAGTAATGAATAAATTATATTATGAATTAAGATATTTGAATTTAATATAATACCCACATGTGTTACAACTTATAAAATTTAGGATACCCTATTTATGTATCATGAGGCCACATTTAATGTCAAAGAAATGAATTTAAATACTCATAGTATTATGTATGATAAATTTAAGATTAATATTGATGAGTAAATTTCTAATATGTATATTAGGTTTATTGATATTACAAACATGATGAAATAATTGGGGAAAACTATTAATGAAAAGTCTCAAGTACTAAGGATTCTATGATGATTACCTAAAAAATGAGAGGCACTACCATATCCATTTTTCGAATCACGTGATGTGAGAAATATTCTAATAAGGGAGCTCATAAGAAAACTAATGATATATAAGGAAGATAATAAAGTGAATTATGAAGATGTTAATCCTTAAAAGTTAATCATATTCAAAGAATCTCAGTTAATGGCTAAATAACTAATCAAAGAATAGATCACAGATAGAAGTGGCGTGGACTCTGATAGTGACGAGGAAATGACCCATTTGAAAATAATATTCAATAAATTTTATATAAATAAGAATTTATTCTAAAAAATAAAATTTTAAAGGAAAATATGATAAGAAAGGATATTAGTATAATGATAGAGACTTCGAATAAGTTACCTGTTACATGTATAAGAGAAAAGGACACATCAAATATGATTTTCCAAAATTGAAATACATGAAGAAGTTTTAGGACTAGAGAAATAAATATAAGAAATCCATGAAGGAAACATGGATTTATTCTGAGGATAACTCAATTTACCCAGAATTATCCAAATATGATTCTCATGAGAAAGAAAATCTATGCTTTATGATAATAAAACCCGAGGTAACAAATTTTTTTTATATCTCCAATATTTAGAATCATGATGAAAATAATATATTTAGTGATGAAATATTTTAATAAGGTATTATGTTAGAGAAACCTTTAATGAGATAAAAGATAGGTATAGTAATTTAATGAAATAACATGCATTATCTGCTACTATTAAATATGATATTGATATTGAAAATGAGAAGAAAAAATGATTCTCAGTTAAAATAATGACTTAAAAATTTTAAATGATAAATTAAAGATTGAAATTGAATATTTTTTCAGTAAGAAATTAATCTCTCAATATAATTTTGGGAAATTCTATTGTACCTAAACCAAAATCTAGTTTTGGTTATCATCCTGGATAGAAAATAAAACTCTACAAAAACAATTTTATTAATTGTTCAAAAACTATTAATAAATCTATAGTAAAAAATAAAAATAGAACATCTAAAAATAGAATAATCCATTATAGACAAGAAAGAGTTTATTTTTATAATTTTTTCATTTATGTTCATAAATCTAGAAATAAATTTGTCAAACATATGTGGAACCATAAATATTTAATTGCTAACCTTTCTAGACCCAAACATACCTTGGTACCAAAATTAGTATACATTTTATTGATTATATTAAACCTACTTCAAACGTTATGACACGATGTTATGGTATCCAAAAAATGGATGTTCCAAATAAATTCTATGATACTTCTCAAGATTCTAAATTTTTACCAAAGTGAATGGTGGTTATTTTACTTTTAGTGACAATAAAAAAGGTAAAATTATTAGACATAGTCAAGTTTGTAATTTTAAAACCCATTTAATTTCAAAATTATTATTTCTTGAAGATTAAAATATAATTTTTTAATCATATATCAATTATTTGATGATGGTTTTCATTTCATGTTTGAGAGTAATGAATGTAAGATTTATGATTATAAGTTTAATTTTATATTTACTCCTTTAAAGAATGAAAATTCTTATACAATTGATTTAAATTCATTATTTTATCAAAATGTTTATTATTAACATACCTTTGATCATGAATCTTAGTTGTGTCATAGGCTATTAGGCCACTATAATATATAATCTCTTATAAAGTTATTCAATTTTTTTTCAAGGATATACCGAAACTATATTTCCCAAAAGATAAAGTGTGTAATCCCTATCAAAAGGGAGGTAAACATAATGTTTCATTCAAACCAAATAAATAGGTTTCTACCTCTCAACCACTATAATTAGTTCACATAGACTTGTTTGGACCATTTAGAGTTTCAAGTATATCCAAAAACACTGTTATTATATAATTGTTGATGATTATTCAAGGTTTAAATGGGTATTTCTATGACTCAAAAATGCGAGGTTTGTAAATGTTTTACAAAGTTTTAAAAAATCTATAAATAACCCTAGTGGACTTACTATTAAGTGTGTTAGAAGTGATCATGGTAGTGAATTTGAATATCAATACTTTGAACTCTTCTGATCATAACATGCTTATAATCACAACTTCTCTACTCCTTGAACACCTCAATAGAATAGGGTAGTTGAAAGAAAAATACGACTTTGTAAGAGATACCTTGGATCATGCTTAGTGAATATGACATACCAGTCTATTTTTTTGAAGAAGAATTAAATACTACTTGTTATGTAATTAACAGAGTCTACTGGGTTGATTTCCTATTTTCTGCTGAAGATCATTGCGTTTTGCTGGATTATTTCCATTTTTCTACTGGATTTCTTTGTGTTGCTAGATGATTTTGGCCTGGTTGTTCGCGGACCATGGCGGAGTTTAAGCTTCGGATCGATGTCGGTGGATAGCTTCGCTGGCATCCTCCTGTGAAAGGTGGAACGTGGATGGATGGCCGGTGGGTCTACGGTCACTGGTGATGCTCACCGGTGGATGGATTGGTCTGGATGGTCCAGCGAGTCTCGCCAGTGGCGTGATTGGTGGCGAGGTGGGTTTTGCGGTTCGAGGTGGCATGCGGCTCGAGGTTGGTGACATGTGCTGATGGGTGCGCGGCTCGAGATGGGACACGTGATGATGGGAGCGGCTCGGTGGAGCATGTTTGGTTTGAATTTTGAATCTTGAATTTAGATGAATTCTGTATGAAGATGGGATGTTTTGTACGGTTTCCGGTTTTCCTTAAACCGGTTTGGGGTACCGGTTCCCTTAAACCAGCTTCAGAAAATGAAAAAAATGATTTGCGGAGGATAAATTCTAAGGTAAATTATTTTAATTTTTTTGGTTGTAATGTTTTCATTCTCAATATAAAGTATAATCAAGATAAATTTCCATCTAAGAGTTATGGGGGAATTTTTCTTAGTTATTTTACTTTTAATAAATCCCATAGAGTATTTAATAAAATAATAAATGTTGTGGAATAATATATTCATGTCATATTTAATAAAATAGATCCAAAAAAATCTAAAGTTTCCTTAGAAATCCTAGAGGATGATTTTTCTAATTTAAATATCAATAACGTCTCTAAGACCAATGTCCATGCTACCTATTTAGTTGAAAAATCTCCCAGAAAAGGCAATTTAGAGGAACTGGACCCTGAGAAAAACTAAGAAAAAACTAGTACCTAAATACTTAGAAACTTTATAAACTATAGAGATAATCCTTTAGAACCCATAGAGACAATCCTTTAGATGTTTTTTGGTGATCTATGAAAAGTGACTCAAACTACAAAATCACTTAGAAACCAAGTTTAATGTCATTACATTTTTTCTATAGCTTGAACCCAAGAACATTAATATGGTAATTAGTGATAAACATTAGGTAATGGATATGTAAGAGGAATTGAATTAGTTTCAAAGGAATAGAGTATGAGAACTAGTTGAGAGACCAAAATAATATTTGACTATTAACACTAAATGGGTATATATAAACATGTTTGATGAATCTTGAAATTTTATTAGAAATAAAGCTAGATTTTTGGAACAAGGTTATAGTTTCTAAGAAGGTATTGAATATGAGGAAAACACCTCCCCAGAAACTAGACTTGAATCCATTAGGATAATTCTTTCTTATATAGAACATCTAAATTTCAAATTATATAAAATTTATGTCAAGATTTATTTTATAAATGGTTTTATTATTGATTATGTTTTTTTGAACATCCCGTGTATTTTCAAATCCATATTTTCCAAATCAAGTTTCTAAATTGACTAAAATACTTTTTTTAAAACAAGCACATAGAGCTTGGCATAATAGGATTAACATGTTTCTTATTTCAAATGAATTTATAAAAGGTGTTATTGATCTTACCTTAACTTAAAAATATTATTTGGTTGCACAAATATATATTGATGATATTATTTTTTGTTCTTCAAGAAATTTTGGTGCACTGAGTTTTTAAAACTAATGTAGAATGAATTTGAAATGAGTTTGATGGGTGAAATAAAATTATTTCTTAGTTTTAAAATATTTAAAAATAAATAAGGAATTATTTTAAAACAAAGTAGGTATACTAAATATATTTTAAAACATTTTAGAATGGATAACTCAAAAGAAAGTGATACTCTAATGAGAACCACCTTCAAATTGGATCTTGAGGAAACTAAGAAACTAATAGACCAAAAAATTTATAGTGGTATGATTGGGAGTTTTCTTTACTTAATAGATATACAAGATGATATTATGTTTACTGTATGTGTGATTATTTTTAAGAAAACCCTAGGTAATATCATTTAATTTTTGTTGAAATAATTTTTAAATACTTTAAAATTAAAACCAACTTAGGATTGTTCTACCGTAGAGGACATGATTTTTATTTAATTATCTATTCTGGTGTTGATTTCAATGGATATATGTTTTATATAAAAGTACCTCTAGAACATCTCATTTTTTAGTAAAGTCTCTAGTATCTTGGTTTAGTAAAACAACCTATTTCATTATCCACTTCTGAAGATTAACACATAGCTACAGAAAATTTTTGTGCACAAATTATGTAAATTAAACACACATCACTAGAATATGGATATCAATTCAAACATGTCCCTATAAACTATGGTAGAAAAGGTGCTATTATCATATCTAATAATCTGGTATCTCATTCAAGGACCATATTGATATAATACATCACTTTTTAAGAGATCATTTTTCAAAAGGGGATATCACTATTGAGTTAATCAGCATTGGAAATCATCTTGCTGATGCCTATACAAAGCCTATGAATTATGAGATATTGAAATTTATTTGACATTAATTGGGAATGATCAATTATGTTTAATTCTATTATATTTAATATGGTATATTTTTAAGGTATTATTTTATGAAATTTATTTAATTTATTTGATAACTAACATGTTGTATTAAAAATTTATGCTTATTTTGAATATACAGTTAGTGGTTTTTATTTCCTTTTAACGCTAATGTATTTGTTTTTAATTATATTTAATTTTTTCCCATGCTTTAATCTATATCGATCAATAAATTATTTTAATATCCTCAAATTAGAATATTAATCATATCATTTCTTTCCAACCTAAACTGAACCCGATCCTGACCAAACCCTAGCATTATAACCCTTAAATATTAGTAAAGATGAAACTTTCACATGAGGATATTGATCAAGGATATTTTGGTACATATAATAGACTGAAATCCAGTATCATTATAATTGTGAAGACATTAAAGACACACCTTTTATCATGATAATTAGTTCTATAATTTGAAGTGGAATCTACATAGTTTAAATAGAGTCATTATCTAGTATGGAGAGCCATGTGGAAGCAAGGATGGATGAAGTGGATCATGGAGAATGATATACCCTTCAAACCATGTTTTGTAAAATAGTTTTATCTAAATATTCATTTTGAATTTAAAGAAAATTGGGATCACATATAGATGATTATTATGGAAAGGAACATATAATTTCTTAAAATTTATGGTATGTAATCTTTAAGGTACCACATAAAGGATAGTTCAATGATTTTTAAAGTTTTTATCCCATAAACAATCCCCATTTTGAGTTTTAAATTTCTCTATAAGAGTTGATTGGAAATATAACTACTAGAAAGACAAATGTAGTTTAATTCTGTGGAGAGTGCAGGCTTTTGATCAAGTTAATTTAGTATTCAATTTTTCCTAAAGAAGGGAAATTTAGTTTTTATAAGAATAAAGATATATAATTTGTCTATTTAATATTAAAAGGGTATAGATAAGTCTACCCAGATTTCTTATGATGCACATGGATGAGTTAAGTAAGATTTCTTCTCGCTTTAACTCTTTACCATATCCTATATTTATTTTTGCCTTCCTATAGCTTAAATTAAAATTTCCTCTAGAAGAGAAAATTCCTACTACCTCAAGTGATATTTTACTAAACTACACCACATGTAAAAGAATAATTTTTGGGTGTAACCCTTGGAAGAAAATATAGGTTTATGATTATTAGAAATTGTATGAGAACTATAATCCTTAAAAGAACTGAACGAGAAGTAAAAATGAGATTAAAACTAGTCAATTAGTTGAGAATGATCACTATTTATAATAAATTGATGAATATATAGAATTAAATATTAATGAGTAATACTTGGGGGTTTATGTAGGAGTAAGGGATTATTATCAAGTGGTAGAAATAATTTAATGACCCATGGAAAGAGTGGCAACTCCTAAGGGGGAGAAGAATACATGAGTAGAAACCCCTAAAGGGAAGAAGACTTAGGGATCTATTCTATTTGGGAATAAAATTACTAAATATGGAAGTGATGATGGTGATCTTAAAGTTATATATAGTCCATTAATTTTTGAGATATAGGGATAATTGATTTTTTATTATATGCCTCTTAGAGAGGATTCATCTCTGGAGACCCCTCTCATAAGCTTGGAACCACTTACTCCTGATGATGATGGTAAGGATGATTAGGATGATGAAAGTCCACAAAATATGTATAGAGATTCCAAACCTATTATTTATAGAGATCCATAACATGTTTTGATGATTCCCTCTTCTCCTATTCTGGAAGAACAAGGAAGGCTCAAGTTCTAAGTTGATGATGTCCTACATAATATTTTTACATTAACCTATTTCTTCTCCAGAACATGATTCAAATAATATATTCCTAGTAGATCCTATATATGAATAATCTCATCAAACAAAAGTTTTCATTATTTAATATTCTGATATTTTGATTCAAGATATTGAGAATCCCAATTATGACTCCTCAGATAATGAAGGATCCATGCTGATACCCTCTTAGTTAATTTTTAGTGACTCAAATCCTAACCCTAAAACTACTTTATCCCCACCAGATGAATATATTCTATCTTTATTCATTACCTTAGACAATTTTATTCAATTAAATAATTATCATTTAGAATTTAACACCATGATATTGTAAAAGAACACTATGTTCGATAGCATGTGATATATGCAACCCTGAGTTTAAATGAACCGTTATATAGTATACCATTATAACCTAGAAGTTAAACTGGTAGGTAAAAATAGGTATAAATAAACTATAAAAAATTATATGGTTTACACCTTTATAAAATAAATTCATTGGTTATCAATTATTTAGAAATAAAAATAAAAAAACATTTTAAAGTAAAAGACATGTTTTTTATAAAAAACTATTTTTGTGTGCCCAATGTGTTTTTATATTAATAAATTAAATTAGAAAATATTGGTTAATAGTTGTAATTAAATTTATATATTATATATTCAATCAATTTTTTTAACATTCATATAATATTTTTTAGGCATGGGATAAGAATAAATGCAGTTTTATACTAAAAATTTTATTTTTCTAAAAAGTGGTTTTTGTCACGTTTTGTGTGCTTATTTTGAAATTAATTTATAACACTTATAGAAATTGAATTTGATAAAATGGATTAAATATTTATAATTATGAGGTTCATATTTTTTAAATATCTCCCTTTTATTTTTGGTCAATGTGAATAGAAACATTGGTAAAAATTATCAGCTCAATAAAGGGTAAATCGGGTAAATATAGGTTAAAACTAAGTGATAAGGTTATAAAATTTCATATTAATTATTATTGGATGAATTGAATTTCACCTTTATGACCTTAGGCTCTAAATTTATTTTTTACTAGATACTTTTCTATGAAAATTTCCAACATAATATTTAAATCAATGAAAGTTACAAAATGTCACTCTCTTAGTTTTAAATATATATTATGTGTTCATATAGAATAAAAATAAAGTTATGAATGAATATAAATACTTATTTAAATAAAAAATAATTTATTTTAAATATGTAAATTGATTTATATTTTTTATTAATTATATAATTACCTTAAATTCTTATGCAACATAGATGTAGTATTTCATCAATTTATAAAAAAATATAATAAATGATTTGAAAAATATTAAAATTAAGATAATTTGAATGTTTTATAGTTTTGCATGAATTTTATAGACGGATATGGCATATTAATATTTTATTTAATGAATATATTCTAATTATATCTTTTTTATTTATATATTTATGTCAAATTAAATGAATAGCGTCAAAATTGATTTTAATAATATTTTATCAAATTAAAATTTTATTAAATTATTTAAAAATCATAAAAATATTGAAATAGGACAAGGGGGATAATATATAATTAAAATTTTCATATATTTTTATTTATGATCAAATTTTTACCATATATGAAAAATTATAACCCTTTAAGAATGGAAAATATGTTACCACAATTAATGTTAAAATAATTTAACTAAAGGGTTAAACCAAAAGATAAACTTTAAAACACCACTTAAACCAATAATTTTTTTTATTTTTTGATGGTATTTAATCCCAATAATTTATTATATTTCAATACCTAACTTTTTTGTCATTTGGGATATATAATAATTTTATTATAGTTAAATCTTTTATGAAATTCTAAAAGATCTCATCACATCAATTATTAAAGGGCACCCCTCCTTTCCCTTATTTAAACCACATTGATTCGTATATATAAACTATACCCTACCAAAATCATTTATAAATTCTATATACACATTTTATATGTTCTTTTCTTCCCAAAATACCAACCCTATGATCCTTAAGAGGATATATAAAGGAGTTATTTTGAAGAAGAAGTCATCTCCTTATCCGACCACTTCCTTTTTTACTTCTTATTTACCTCTTCTAAATATATGTTATTTATCATAAAATAATAAGTTAATTATCCTCAATATAATTAAATATTATTATTATTATTAAATCACTATTATACACCTTTTTTTTTCACCAAATATAAAGTGAAATTATCGCTCATGCGAACGTAGGACTTACCATCTCCACGTAGCGATACAATTTATTTTCAACCACCATATTTTGTGGATAGTTGTTATGATGGTTTTAAAGTTTATATATGATATTTACGATATAAATATGATTATATAATGATAATATCATATCTACCTTCTAACCTTCCAAAAGTTTGGAAAATAATAACATCACTCGTGCATATGTGTGGACTACCACCTCCATATAGCGACATTATTTGTCTTTCCTTTAAATTTTACTTGGATGATAATAAGGATATATGAAAATAATATATATATATATATATATATATATATATTATATAATAATTATTTTTTAAAGGTTAATTTTTATTTACCTTTCCTTCTTTCCATCTATCGAAAAGTGAAAACAACATTTATGCATACGTATGACCGACCGTCTCTATGAAAGGTGTAATTCGATTTTATTTATCTATATTTTATGAATTATTATAAATATGTATATATTGAATATATATGATATTTATACCATGATTAACACTAATAAGATTATGTAATAATGATCAATGTACAAGGACAGAAACTACTAAACCAAAACATACATGTAAAACGAAGCAATTATTACCTGGAACAATGATTTTAATGAGGAATTGTTAATAAAAGGGTGATAAAAGTTCATAGGTAAATAATATATGATATAATATGTATTAGTATGGTTTTTAATATATATATATATAATAAATCTATATTTATTATTAAAGAAGTTCAGATGTATATGAAGGAAGTCGAACCTAAGGTAAGAGTTTTTTTTACACTCTCATCGTTATTCGAGATTATTTATATTCAAGTATCCCTTGGGAGAATTATTTGATATTTCAACCTTAAAACCAATATATTTTATTTTTATATGGTTATTAATTAATGTTTTAAGTAATATTACAATTTTTTACTCTTTGGTACACAATATGATTGAGATTTGTTTAAGAAAAGCTAACTTAATTTCTCTTTTTCGGTCGAAAATCCTTTTTCTTTCATATCTATGTTTTCTAAAGATATTTTCAAGAATGTTTTAAAAATTATTCAAATGATTTATTAATGGAATTTTTAACCATTTTTCACTTATTTAATTTTTTTTAAAGGAATATTCTTTTCATTTCTCGATGTACTTTTTGACATATTTACAACAGTATGAAAAAATGTTTTTTTAACTTATACATCAGGTATATAATTACCCACCATCATGAATGATTATATCTTTGAATATTCCATTACAAGTGTACATTATTGTTTTTCAAATAAAATTTTTGTTCTAATATTATTTAAAAATTTAGTTTTCAAAAGATATTTTCAAATTGAAAGGGAATTTTTCTTAATAATCTTTTAATAACATTTTTATGGTATTTCTATTCATCCCTGACAGAAAACCTCATTTTAATTATGCTCCACTGAGGATGTGTTGTAATTATCTAATACTTATTATTTATGTGGATGGTTTATGATCAATTTTATTGGATATGTAATATTTAGATACAATTTAACATATTACTCTATATGATTTATGTTTATGTTTATTGATTAGAGAGAGTATTAGAATTTCATATGCTAGTTTTTGAATATTAATGTTTACATTGATTATGTTTCACCACTTTCATATGAGGAATGTATTGGACTTAGTATGTGCTGGGAGAGGCCCACTATATACCATTTATGAATCAGTAGGTCTCATGAGACAAACTAGCTTCAGTATTTGGCTGAGGCCTTACCCATTTATGTAAGATGTCTAGGTATGAGGCCTTGATAGTATGTTTATGATGTACCAAATTATGAATTACCTCATTATGATATTATTTATCAATGTCTATGTGATTATTTGATTAGTTATGACATCCATGGATAAGTTTAAAGTTAATGTGATTATTTATATGTCATTGTTTGATCATTATGTATTACCTCCATATTATTCTATATGCTCAAGTTTTGATTAAATGACATGTGTTTTCAGATATTTTCCTTTCCATATTTATTATTAATTATTTATTCATGATAGATCCCATTGTATACATACCATTAATGAGCATCTGAGATCACCCCTTAATTATGTTTCGTTTCCCCAAGATGCCAATAAATATTTTATGATTGATATTTAGGGATTTTCTGAATGAAAAATAGTGTTCCTATAAAAATTAATATGTTGAATTTTTAGTTTTTAATTTTAATGTGATATTAAAGTATGTATCAATTTTTCCAAGAATATTAAACTACTTAGTATTTTGGGATGTGATAACTTGTATCTTATTCTAATTTAATACTGTGACCATTAACTCTGGGCTACTAGAGCTAGGGTCTTTATAGTTGGTATTAAAGAATCCTTAACAGAACCTTTAAGAACTAAATTTAGGAAAACATATATTAAGGAACATAACCACATGAATGAATTTAAGGATAGGTCAAAGTATGTGATAACATACTAAAATTTTGGTAAGATATATATTATGTTATTTCCCACTATGATTATTGTTTATCATACTATGTTTTTTGGTATTAGTAAATGGTTGGAACTATGAGAAATCTTGTTAAAACTAAATGTGATGGACAATGTGGTGATTATGGGTAACCAAATTGGATAATTACTATAGTGAAAGATATTTTGATTATTCTTAATTAGTTATCATGATATATGATTAACGACATACACCCTAACCAACTCTCAAACTCCACAAATAAGACAAAGATAGATTTTTCTAAAATATTGGGTGGTAGAGACTATAGAGGAAAGAAATAATAATATCCTTCATGTAAAAAATGTAGAAAGATAAACCCCAAATAATATCTCAAAGGAATGGGATGTAGTTTTATGTGTCGAAAATAAGTTCATAGATCAATGATTTTTCGAGGAAAAATGAAGAGTTTATGGAGGTATATGAAGTTCATCCAAAGGTACTATTTTTATTTCAATGTATTATGTGTGGATAATATGGGTATTATCCAAGAAAATTCTCTAATCCTAGGGTTAACCCAATACTAAAGAATATCATATGTTATATCAATCATTAAAGCATAAGGATTGAAGTGTTTATACATTATGATATAAAAATTATGTTATATAAGTGGTATCGTAGATATAATAATATTGATACATCTAAGGAATGATATATAGTAGATATACTTTATGGATTTGAAAATATAAGTTGAAAGGTAATAATAACCAAGAAAATTATTTTAGAGGTATTTTCATGATTAACATTGATGAAGTAAATGGGATACTTTTGGTGACCTTGAAATTGGTTAGTTATTTGATAAAAAAGTAATTTTGGGCACCCTTGATGAAGTTTATTATATTTATGGAAATAGTCTATGATTTTATTTTAGGAATAAATATTGTGTTATTTTTTTAAGCATATGTGTTTTTAAATGGGGTTAACATAAGATTCATGGATACCATCATGGGTTTATAGGTTCAAGGGCCTTGATATACCTTTTCAAGTATTAAGTGATGTGATTTGGAGGTGATTTGAAACTTTTAGGAGGTTTTAGGAACAATAATCTATTTAGGTTTAAATAACCCTTTGGTTCAGTATATGATTTTTATGTTAAGTTAATTACGGTTTAAATAAATATTTATGGCCAAGACAAAGATTAATTTTTGGATAGTATTTAAATTTGATTCATGATATTTTGAAGAAGTTTGCTACATTATAAGGTTTTATAGTGATTTATCATGGTGATTAATGATATTTTGGGGATGATTAATTGGGTTTATGTATATATAATCCTTACTTTTAATATATGTTTTAACAAGTTATTATTTGGGTAGAATTTAATTACATTTTTGGGGATGGAAGTTAAAAGGTTTGAGATCGCCTTTTAATTTAAAACATTATTTAATGTCTAGGTTATTGAGGTTAATTGGGATGTAGGGTTATTTAATTTTAGAATAATATGATTTGAACCTTTGGTGTTATTGTACAAATTTTGAGGTAAAATATATTATTTATTCATATGAAGGTTTATACATTTTATATATTATATTAATTTATGGTAACCATTTCAGTTAAAATTTAAAGATATAAATAATATATTGTTATCCTTTTATAGATTATGTGACCTATTATAATTTTATTTTAGTGATTTAGGTATAAAAAATTCACAATGGATATTTATTTATGGGAGTAAGAAATAAAGTGGAAATCAATTGAAGAAAAAAAGATGAAATTGTGCTTATGAAATAGAAATATATCATGTAATTATATTTTATTATTTTCTTATTCTTGATGGTAAAGGAATTACTCAACTCTAGGAAAAGGAACTTTAAACAATAATGTTATCTTATTACAATCATTTCTGAGGAATTGATGGTATTTTCACCCATCATTGATTTATGGTTTTGTGGTTGTTAAATTTCTCATAAACATGTTCTATATCACTATATATTAGTCCTTATACATCATTTTTTTCTTTTATTTCCATATTTTCACTTCCCACTAATGTTCTCCTATCTGGAAACCTAGTTTTGTGTTATTTTGGATGACCTTCGTATTTTCCTTACCCAATGTTTAATAGAATGTTTTATTAACTATTTTACAATTTTGGTCATACATAAAAGAATTTTAAAATTTAAAACCTAGAAATTATTTAAATTTATAGGATTAAATTTATTTAAGGGGGTAGAATGTAACACCGATTGATTTTAAAAGAACACTATGTTCGATAGCTTGCGATACACATAACCCTGAGTCTAAATGAACAGTAATATAATATATCATTAAAAACTAAATATTAAAATTATGGATATGAATAGGAATAACTAAATTATTAAATGGTTTAAAATTTTATAAAACAAATTCATTGGTTATCAATGAATTAGAGAAAAAATAAGAATCATCTGAAAGTAAAAGAAATGTTTTTTTGAAAAAATATTTTTGCGTGTGCAATGTTGTTTTATATTAATAAATTCAATTAGAAACTATTGATGAATTATTTTAATGAAAATTATATATTATATATTTAATATTTTTTTTAAAATTAATATAATATTTTTTAGGCATAAGATAAGAACAAATCATGTTTTATGCTTAAAAACATATTTTTTTTCAAAAAAGAAATTTTTGTCGCATTCTGCACAATTACTTTAAAATTAATTTATTAAAATTATATAAATTGAATTTTATAAAATGTATTTGATATTTGGAATCTGGTGGTTCAAATTTGGTAAATAGGCCCCTTTTATTTTTTGGCTAATATGAATAGTAACCAAAGTAAAATTTATCAACTCAGTAAAGGGTAAATCAGGTTATTCTAGGTTAAAACTACGTGATTAAGTCATAATATTTCATGTCAATTCATATTGGATAAATTTAATTATAAAAATATTACCTTAGGCTCTAAATCTATTTGTTTAATGGACACTTTTCTGTGAAATTGACCAATATAATATTTAAATCAAAGAAAGTTATGAAATGTCACTCTCTTAGTTTTAAATATCTCTTATGTGTTCATAAAGATATAACAGAAAAGTATGAATGGTTATAAATGTCTATTTTTATCTTAATGAAATTATTTTTATGATGGAAATTTATTTCTAATTTTTAGTAATTATATATTTACCTTAAATGTTTATGTGATGCTGATGCTGTATTTCTTCAATTAATAAAAAAATATAATAAATGATTTGAAAAATATTAAAATTAATATAATTTGAATGAGTTATAGTGTTATATGAATTTAATAGATTAATATGACATGTTATTATTATTATGTTAAATGATTATATTCAAATTAAAACTTTTTATTTATCTCTTTTAAGTAAAATTAAATGAATAGTGTCAAAATTGACATTAATGATATTTTATAAAATCAATATTTTATTAAATTATTTTAAAATAATAAAAATTATGAAAGATAAAAATGAGGATAATATATGATCTAAAATTTCATATATGTTACATTTATGATCCAATTTTCACCTTATATGTAAAATTATAAGCCTTTAAGAGTGATAAATATGTTACTACGGTTAATTGTAAAATAGGTTAACTAAGGGGCCGAACCAAAATATGAGGTTTAAAACACCACTTGAAACATTAAAAAATTTATTGGTTTACGGGATTTCAAACCCATAATATATTATATTTTAATACCTATCCTTTTTGAGGCATTTTTTATGGATAATAACTTTATTATATTATAATCTTTTAAGAAATTCCAAAAAGTGCCTCTCACCTCAATTATTAAAGGGCACCCCTCATTTTTATTATTTACACCACTTTCGGCCATCAATATCGACTATAACCTATCAAAATCACTTATCAACTTCCTTATACACATTTTATAGGTTATTTTATTCCTAAAATACCAACTCTAGGATCCTTAAGAGGAGATCTAAAGGAGTTCTTTCAAAGAAGAGGTAATCGCCTTATCCAATCACTTCCATTTTTTTACTTCTTATTTAAATTCTATAAATATATGATATTTATCTTAAAATAATAACTTAATTATAAAAAATATACTTAAATATTATTTTGATTATTAAATTACCACTATTCACTATATTTCCCATCAAATGGGAAGTGAAATTATTACTCGGGCGTACATCCGACTTATCATCTCCACATAATGATACAATTAATTTTCCAACACTATATTTTATGGATGGTTATAATGATGATTTTAAAGTTTATACATGATATTTATGAAATAAATATTCATATTTAATGATAATATTATATCTATCTTCTTACCTTCCAAACTATTGGAAAATTGTAATGTTGCTCATACGTATGTGTGGACTACCACCTCCACGAAGCAATGTGATTGGTTTTTCATTTACATTTTACTTGGATAATAATAATTATATATGAATATATATATATATATATATATATATATATGATATAATAATGATTCTATACAGTTTAATTTTTTTAACCTTCTTTTGTTCCATCCTTTGAAAAGTGAAAACAACGTTCATGCGTGTATACGACCTACCATCGCCATGAACAATGCAATTCATTTTTCTATCTCTATATTTTATGAATGATTATAATTATGTATAAAATGAATATATATGATATTTATATCATGATTAAAATTCTGGATAATTTGGAACCATGATCAAAGTATAAGGATTGAAACTTCTAAATCAAAACAAACACGAAAAACGAAGTAGTTATCAACCAAAACAATGATTTTAATAAGGAATTTTAAATAAATGGATGATAAAATATTATAAGAAAATAATATGGTATAATATATATTAATATGGTTCTATAATATATATATATATATATATATATAATAAATATTTATTTATTATACATTAAGTTTAGATGCCTTCGAAGGAAGTCAAACTTGAGGTATAGTTTATTTCACAATCTCATCATTATTCGAGATTGTTTATGTTTAAGTCTACCTTTGGGGAATTGTTTGATATTTCTATATTAAAATTGATATATTTTATTCTAATATAGTTATTCATGAACTTTTCATGTAATTTTACCATTTCTATTGTTTGGTACTTGAAATAATTGAGAAAATGTTTTTAAGAAAATATGACTTTATTTCTCTCTTTGGTTGAAAATAATTATTCTTCCATATCCTTGTTTTCTTAAGATATTTTCAAGAATGTTTTCAATATAATAAATGTGATTTATGGAATTATTTTTTTAACCATGTTTAAATTTTTACAAATTGGTTTGAAAGGATTTTTTGTCGTTTTTTGAATGAGGTACTTTTTAACCTTTTCAAAAATAGTTTTGAAAGCACTCTTTTTTAACATATACGACATGTATGGAATTACCTTCTATCATGAACACTAATTTATGTGAATATTAATTTACATATTTCCATGATTATTTTTTTGATAAAATGTTTTTTTAAATATTTTGGAATTTTTTACATTTTAAAAGTGACTTTCAAAGTGAAAGGGGTATTTTACTCAAGAATGCTTTAATGACATTTTTATGGTATTTCTATTAATAAGTGTCAAAAAACTTAATTTTAATTATTCTACATTAGGTATATATTTTAGTTATTCCATATTTATTATTTCTCTAGATGTTTTATGATCATTTCGATTGGTTATGTACTATTTTGATACCATTTTCCGTATTACATTGGATGGTTTATGATTAAATTTATTGATTAGGGAAAGTATTAACAATTCATATTATAGTTTTTAAATATGAATGTTTATGTTGATTATGTTTAAGCCTTTTTATATGAGGAATGCATTAAACTTATTATGTGATGGGCATGACCTACTATATCCCCTCGATGCATCGATATATCTAATGAGACAAACTAGCTTGGGTGTTTGGCTGACTCCTTACCCATTTATGTAACATGTCTTGGAACCAGGCTTTGAAGTAATGTTTATAATGTCCAGAATTATGAATTCTCTCATTATGTTGTTATTTATTGATTTTTCTTATTTTTATTTTATTAGTTATGTTATCAATGGATAAGTTTCAAACTCATGTGATTATTTATATGGAATTATTTGATCATCATTTATTACTGGTATATTATTATTTATGCTCAAATTATTAATTAAATGAAATGTGTTTTTAGATATTTACCTTTTCATATTGATTATACCTAATTTATTCATGATATATTCTATTATAAGAATACCCTTATTGTGTATATGATCTCTCCTATTTCTTATGTTCCCTTTCCCCAAGATGCCTGGAAATGTTTTATGATTGGTATAAAGGGATTTCTAAATGTAAAATTGGTGTTCCCGAAGAAATTAATATAGTTACCCAATCCTTTTAAACATATAATTACATGATTTTAAATATATACATCTATTAATTTCATCGCAAAGATCATGAGGCCTAGTTTATTTTAAGACTAGGTTTATAATACATTAAATTAAGGCTAAAATAAAACATATTTATTTTATTCTCCATAGTGAGATGCTAAATTATTTAGAGCTAATAAAAATACATGGTATAACTAGGTGAATAAATAGACAAAATGTGTGAGATAAAAATCCTTGTAAGAAAATAAACATGATAAAGAATCATAACATGCAAGTCAAAGATATAATATGATATCATAATAGATAAGGCACATAAGTAACACATGGAATCATAATATAAAGAAAAAGGTATTATAAGGTCATGGAATCATAGGAAATATAGGAGAAAAATAAAAAATGACATAAATATAAGTCAAGGATAAATATCGAGACAAAAAATCATGGTGGAGAAAGTCTCATAATAGATTTGGTTCACTCAGTAATCTCATACACGACGTCTTATGAGACTAAAACATTACCCAATGCATTGGAGAACTATATAATCATGAGATAACCCATCAAATTAATTTCATGTACATGAATTTTCATGCCATAAAAGGAATCAATTATAAGGAATAAATATAATAATCACCCATGAAAATAAAATAGGTTGTATAATCTTACCTCATATCATAATCAAAATATATCCCTTAAAGAAGGAATTTGAGAAGTGATCATAAGGAATGTATTACCCCATAAAATGAGTATAGAGTGGTCTAGTTATATATGTAAGAGAAATATATACACAATTTAGGACCATTACATAACATTATAGGTTTTTGTTTTTGATGAAGATAAATAATTTCAAAAAAGATTAAAAATATTCTCGAGGAAAATAACCTTTATAATTTGAAAATTGCTTTTGAAAAAAATAAGAATTTAAAAAATATTAGAGAAATAAATTTCTTTAAAAATAACCATGAAAAATTATAAAGTAATTTTCAAATAATTTAGTGGCTATGATAGTGGGTAATTCTGTACATATTGTATAAGTTAACAAAAATTGCTTTCACACTATTGCAAAGAGTTTC
The DNA here is from genome assembly GCA_963277665.1 of Viscum album. Lineage (NCBI taxonomy): Eukaryota > Viridiplantae > Streptophyta > Magnoliopsida > Santalales > Viscaceae > Viscum > Viscum album. The sequence continues at coordinate 689,878,592 of OY728150.1, forward strand.
AAAATTACCTCATTCGGAAAATAAAAATAAGATTCATTTCAAAATGTGTTTTAAAAAGTAAAATATGGTTAAAATTGTCTTTAATAAATCAATTCAATAATGTAAAAAAAATTAAAATCATTTTTAGAAAACATGGATATGAAAGAAAATTATTTTTGATCTAAGAGAGAAATGAAGTTTGTTTTTCTTAAAAAAAAATTCTCATTCAAATTAAGTACCAAAGAGAGGAAAAATTATACTATCACTTGAAAATTTCATGAATAACCAGATTAAGAGAAAATATTTTTTTATTACATAATTATAAAATAATTTACTATAATATAAATTTAAGCATAAATAATCCCAATTAAAATGAGATTGAAATATAAAACCTTACCGCTTTTGTAACATTAGAATAATAACTACCATGAATTAAGTAGATGGATTGAAACAGAAAATACCATTAAGTATGAATTATTAATTATATAATTTATAAAAGGAAAGTATATACACCATATAAAAAAATTATAAGTATAAAATCACATGCGTCTCAAATAAAGAAGTTTTGAGATGAAACCCTTACCTCGAGTCCAAAATTTATTGTTTATGTATTTTATCTCTTATATAATAAAATTATATTAATAATTTATTTTATTAAGAAACTTTTACAAGTTTAATAACTTATAATTTAACCATTTACTTTATTTATTTTAATTAATTTTTCAATTACTTAATTAGTTATGTCCATGTTCGGTGTTTTGATGATGCTCGGTTCATAATTTCAAAATGACATCGGTGTGTTGACCATGGTCATAGGGGTCATTATTACATAATCTAAAAAATAATATACATGAACTAATTATAATTTTTATACATAAAATATACTTTTAAAACCAATCATAAATTATGTTTATGAAATTTTAATTATGTTACAATCATAGAGATGGTATGTCATATGCATGGCTGAGTAACATTGTGATTTTTCAACGATCATGATGGAAAGATGGTAAGTGTTACTTTATATTTACATAATTATAATTATATCAAAAATATCATATTATTTTATTAAATACACTTATATATATCATAAATTTGATGCAGTGATAAGATAAGTGAATCACATTTCTTCACGAGGCAGTTGTTCACCGTACACACGAACGATGTTATCATTTTCAATAGATGGTAAGATAAGAAAGTATATGATATATTAATTTTAAATAATGGTTAATATTTTATTATTATAATATAAAAACATGAAATACATCATTTTGAATATTTATGAGAAGTGATTATGGAAAAAAACTTATATCGGTTCGTGAAGCGATACTCTATCATACAAATGATTGATAGTTTTGTTTCCCATTTGATAGAAGAGGAGATGGATAAATATTATGAAATCAACATAATAAAATATAATTAAATATTATATAATTTTTTTTATATTATTGTAATTTATATACATAATTTATGATGAAAAAATAATAAGTAAAAAAGAAGGATCTCATTGAAGATGATTAACTTCGCTTAGAAGAACCTCCTTTAGATCTATTATTAAGGACCCTAAGGTTATTCTTTTGGAAATAAAGAAAATATCTATAATATGTATAAGTATTTTTAGGAGAGTTTATTTTTCAGTTTTTGTTCAATCCTAATGTATTTAGAGGTGTGAAGAAGAGAGGATAGGGGTGACCTTTTATAAGGTAAGAGGAGTGACATTCTTGTAAATATTCAAAACTATTCAATAATGGGAAGTCAATATCATGCCATGTGCCTCAAAAAAATTGATAAATAAAGGATTGGAAGATATATAATTCTGATAAACACCTCTAACATTCAAAATAAACATGTTATTTCATTTACCTCTAAGGTTACTCACTTTTTACCCTTTAAAATTGTCACCACAGTAACTAGTTCTTTTACTGATTTTACTATTCATTATGAAAAATGAATTTTAAATTATTATATAGTATAAATTATTCTGATTAAAAATATTTAATCCATTTTTTCAAATTAAATTCATATAAGTTGAATAATTTAATTTAAAATAAAACCCACAGACGTTTCGAAAGAACAGTTTTTCAAGAATTTTTTTTCAAGAATAAGATGATCTTATAATAACTACATGAAAATTAATAATAATTAAATAAAATTAATTAATATATATATAAAATATTAATTTCATTTAAATTAATACTCATTAAGGGATATTTTAATTATTTAAAATTGAGAAAGATTATGCACTTCAAAACTGTTTTATAAAAAATGTGTTTTAAAGCCTAAAAATAAACTTATATTAAAATATAGTATAATGATGAATTAAATTTAATTAATTAAATGAAATATAAATAAATAATACTTATTTTCATTTTAAATAATATTAAAATAATAATGGTACTTTTAAATTACTTAATTTATTAAAAATAAATGACAGTTTTACAAAAAATCGGTATTTTTCACTATTCAATGAAAAAACAATATTTTTTAAAAAAATTAAAAACTTTCACCCTATGTTAATATAAATATTTTTATTTAAAAATTTATTTTCATTTTATAATATAAAATTTCTACAAGTTCCAAAAATAAATTATAATATTTTCTCATAAAATATATAAAAATCATTTTTGAAGGAAACATATATATTTTTGTAGAATAAAAAATATCTTTATTAAAGTTGAGTGTTTATAAATAAATTTATATTTTGTAGTACCTTTATATATACTTTATAAATTATTTAATACTATTCATATCCTCTAATTTGATGTCTTGGTTATATCATCCATGTTTAAATAATAATATTTTAATATTAAATCACAGTTCATTTAAACTAATTGTTGCATGTTGAATACGTTATCGAGCATAATGTTCAATTAAAATATATGTGTGTTTAATTACTATGTTTTATTTTATGTTTTAGATTGTAATTTGATATTCATGTATGTATATGGTTTTCCAATACTACTCATATAATCGATCCTTTGGGATGCAATCGATTATATCTTATACTAATGTAATAAAGTAACTATTGCCTCTGGGCTAATAGAGTCGAGATCTTTACATATAAGTGTTGAAAGAATCCTTTATTATTATAAAAAATCTGGTGTATATAATAATAAATAGAATAATAAATTTATAATTTATAGTGTTTTAGATCATATACATCCATTTTTTTTGAAAGTAGATCATATGGATCATGAGCTTGAAGGTTTTAAAGCATAGATATGAGCTCTTGAGGTAGATATTATAAACATGTTAATTAATCATGATAAAGGATATCTATATACTATTACCAGTTCTTTCATTCCACCTACTTCTAATACCATATATAATCCTTTACCTGTTTTAAAAGATTAAGATTTTATTGGAAGGATTATGTGTAAGGAAATCAAATTTCTACTAGAATGTTTCAAGGATGAAAAGAACTTGGTATAAATGGACCATGAAACTCATTGTGAGAAACTGTTTGAAAAGGTTAAAGATAATATAGTAAACACTTCCAAATATAATGATGTCATTAATTCTTTATAAAATATTATCTTCCAAGGATTTTCAATAATTCATATTTGAAGACTAAATTTAGGTCTTTGAATAGAGACCTGAAAATGACTTCCTCAATCCAAGATTTCAAATGCATTATTTAAAAGTTGATGGTTATGGATCCTATCATAGTTTATTTTTTCCATAGAAGGATGGATTTATATAGACTATATATAATGGGTATATAAATATGCAAGATATTACCAGGCTCTTGGATCCCTATATGCATTTTTTCAATGATCTAATTCTGGGACCCCCATCTCTTCCTTAAATGAGAATCTCTCTTTTTTCTATGCCAGCTTGTACTGCTATATCTACTTCTCCTACCGCACCTCCTACAAGACCTTTTGTTCTTTGTCATCCTTAGGCCATTCAACATATCATAAATGTTTCTAAAGGAATTGTACTTATTAGTTTTTATGGTCCTTAGTCTGTCCCTACTTCTTCTCCTTCCCCATCCAAGGAAAAAGGTAGAGCACCAATTAACCCTTTCACAATTTGAGACCCTTTAGATTCTAAATATAATTAAGAAAACTGATAGGATAATTTTACCTTTTAATAATTTTTTTAAAATCAATGAAATATCTTTTATTTATATATTATATCTTTATGTTCTACACTTTCTTTGTTTATTAGATTCACCATGTATTCTAATGTATTTTTAATGTCTATATTTATATTATCACCCCTCTTATGCAATATTTTTGATAATCCCAAAAGAGGTATTAAATACTATGTCATGTTATAATAGATTGTAATGATGTTTTATTTAAATGGTTCATTATTATACCATTTTTATTTATTTATGCCATGTTTTTTATTATAAAAAGAAGATATTTTTGTATTAGTCAAGAAATTACTTATTTTAATAATCCCAAATCATGTTTATATTAAAATTAATAAATTCTTCATTTTTTGTTAGAAATATATATTTTCTAGTATATATGAAAATATTTCTATATATTAGATTGACCATGAATCCAGTCAGGTGACTGTGAGTCCGAAGAGAAAAAACAATTCTAAGTGATCTAGATATTATAAGAGTAATTGATCGATTGCATGTTAGATTTGATCGACCACATGAAATACCATGGAACCATGATAATTTTTCACAAAGGGTTGAAGCGGCCACATGAAAAATGTATCAACCATGAGACAACATAATGAAAAATGATTAAAATTTGTCAAAGTACTCAAGAAACTATAAGACTAATCAGAGTGGTCATACATTATATCTCAATGATGGTTTGTCAAATTTCTTGCTATGTATTGAAGCTACCAGAAGAACAAACTAAGAGACCTCATGCTATGAGTCAACCAATCACATCGAAACACTGGTTTTTTTTAAAAACAATTAAAGATACCACAAATTAAAGTAAAGAGACCATATAATAAATGTAAATATTAATTTTTTTTTGGATCAACTGTATTGTAGAGTTGAGATTTTGAAAAAGTATTAAATGTAGTGTATTAACATCAAGTGACATGATGATTAGTTGAAGCGACCACATGTTCTATGGATTGATTTCATGATTTTTAAGTGTTATGACTTCAATTTCTTGCTAAGTATTGGAGTGATTGTGGATTATATGATGTGGAACACTTCAATGAACCATTTATAAAGTGAGATTATATTTTAATAATGTATATTCCTGACACATTATATGAATAATTAAATGCTGATTTAGAAGCATTTAATTATCTTGGATTATTGTGCCGAGTATGAAGATTCATAATGATCATTCTCTAATAGATCATTTTGAAGAACATTTTCTTAAGAAGACTGAAGTCATGTGATTTATGTGTGTGTGGAAAAATGTGAACAAGTGCTTTGTTTCAATGAAAAAAAAACTCTGTTTTCATTATAACTTCATCACAAGACTTGAGAATAGTTTCTAGTCTTCAAATTTGATCCTAGAACTGTAGGAAGACATTGAGAAGATAATATAATTCTATAGAACAACTGAACTTCAATCTATTGCTCCATCGAACTCTCTCTCTGTTTATATTATATTTGAGTTGTTCTTGAACTTATTTGTAAATATGTTAAAGAACATACTCTTATAGATCATAGAAGAGTACTTAAATACTATTTCTTTATTTCCTTCATATTTTTACTCCCACGACAACTGTGGAAGAGGCCGTGTAATATCCTGGACAGTCCTACGTGTTGTTGTAACCTATACCCAATTCAGGTTATGGATCTTCTATTTATAATTATAAAAATTATTAGTTTTGGGGAACTATCAAGTGGAGAGGAATAGTTATGGGATTGATATTGAAACTCTTTTATTTTTATTTCCATTGTGTATTTTGAGTTTTTATTAAAAAATTCTTAAAACTATTTTAAAATCGCTTTTGAAAAAATGTACTTTGATTTCTAGATTTTATATGTGATATATCTACCGTTTAATGTAAGTAGAATAATATCAAAATATTAGGATAATATGAAGTTATTTTAATTGAGTTTTCTTCAGGATTTTGAGAGGTTATTTCAAAACATTAAATTAGATATACCAACTATACTTTTTAACTAAGTGATTTCTAAATTGGGTATTTTGTTTTGTAAATATTTTAACTAGAAAGTTTTATTGGATACTAAATTCACCCCCTCTTGAGTAATCCACCTCAACCAATATTTTTATAATCTATTTTATTAAATAATTCATAATTATTATTTTTATTATTTAAATCATATATCAAATTACAATTTATAAATTTGTTAACATAACATTATAATTAATCTAAACTTCTAGTTATAAAATAAATAATATTATAGTTCTTAAAAAAATATATAATTTTTATTTTTATAAATTTATATGTATATTTTATTTCATGAGCACCAAAAAAGTAGTATTTAGAAAATAAAGTTTATTATTTTAATATAATTTTCATAAAAATGTATTTTTTTTAAAAAATTAACTATAATTTTCACACCAAAAATAACATTCCTTCTTAAGTGACTAAAAATATATTGAATTTAAATTAAACCATTATTAATATAACATTAAAAAAGATCATTATTTACTTTTACAAATATTTATATAGATATACATATTCAACCTAAATAATCCTTAATAATATAAATCATGTTAAAGAAAAAAATGTATTTAAATAAAACATTATTTTGATATAAACACAATAATTTATATTATTCAGGCACAAGAATAAACATATTGACATTTTAAATAAATATTTCTTGAATGATCATAAATTCAAAACATGAATAAAATGTAAAAATAATATATTAATTAATTTTTTTTGTTTATTTCAATACAGTAAATGTTTTAAACATGTAATTATTTAAAAATGAAAATAAGCACACACACACACACACTAAATTTCAATATATGAAACTCTACCCTCTTAAATAAAATGTGACGTTATAAAAACCCTGATCTTTTATTACATAATTAAATATAATTTATTACATAAATTTCCCTTGATACAACATAAAAGATCGAGATGTCTAGTGTCTTTGGGGCTTAGGATCATTACATAACCACTTAAAACATTAAAAAAATATCTTTATTGAAAACTTTTTTTACATGACCACTACATTCCCTCATACTTAGCATTGCATGAGATAACATGAGGACATGCATAAAAAAATGGTGAGCTAAAAATCCCAGTAAGAGAATAATCATGGAATAACATGAAGAATACAATACATGTTAGAAAATAGGCATATGAATAGAGCACAATAGAAGCATAAACATAAGGGCATGATAAAGAATGATATTCATAACATGGAAATGTGGCAACAACACTTAACATGGAATTAGCATGAGCCAAGGCTCATTGCACATGGAGCATGAGTAAATCCTCATTGCACATGAAGCACGAGTAAAACCTCATTGAACTTGAATTAGCACGAGTAAACACCCATTGCACATGACGTGTCAGGATACTATTCTTAACCTAATGAATTGGAGCGCTATAAGGGAACACCCTTCTTAAACATTTCATTTCATGCATAAGTGTGCCACATGGATCATATAACATGGATTCATAAAACATAATCATTTATTCCCTGATAAAGGAATGTGGAATTCATACATGGAACTTTATAATCAGTAAGTAAATGTGCATAATGTCACGACCCCCTCCCCACAAAGTGTACCCCTCCTAGGCCGGCAATGTAAAAAGGGAGATAATGACCCCATGAGTCTCGCCTCTAGTAGGCCCCGGGTTGGCAACTAGCACTGAGGGTATCATAAACACACCAATGGGAGGAATTACCCTATAAGAGAACACATGTGGAAGAGAGAGATAAGATAGACACAAACCACCTCCAACTCAGAACTGAAATATAAAAGAAACCCATGTACATATATGAAATGCCATGAAAAAGTACTACAACTAGAAAGGGAAACTAAAAGTACCCAAAAGAAAGTAAAATGACAGCGACCATAAGCCCGGACAGCTCCTCCCACAACAAGCTAGTAGTAACCAGCTTGATCTCCAATATGCTCCAAGTGACCTGAAAAATAGTTTATATATACGTAGGGTGAGTATAACAGTATACTCAGTAGGATCCTCCCTGAAGCCTCTCGTGAAAAAGTAAAGAAAGCATGCTAAAGCACAGTGAACAACAAGTGAAACTAACTCGTCACCTAAACAGGTATACTATGTTCCCAACCTCACCATGGCCACTCTCACCAAGTAACGCATACAAGAATATGTAATATAATAAAGAATATCAAGGGTAACCTACTACTACCTCCCCACTGGTTTGCCTCTTTTCCCCAATGAAATACGTCCTTTACAACTTTCTCCAAAGGCTTTCCCGTATACCCCTGGGCTAAGCTCCACAATCTGCACCATGTGCACCACAAAGGCTTGCCCGTAGACACCTGGGCTAAGCACCAAACTATCCTCAAAACCAAAAGAAACCAGGTAGTTTCTGGGAGCCACCACAGCTCGCATAACGTGTATCATACGTCGGGTATTATCCCTCAATCCATCACAACCCATACGCCGAGTAAGGATCCTCAAGCCACCACAACCTATACAAGTTACACCTATAGTAGTCCATAAGATACTATATCCAGAATATATGTGTGTGAAATAACCACAAGCCATTATAGCCCTCTACAAACATATATGGGGAAAACTAACCACTGTGCCAAAGGCACTAGTATCTACCAAGAGAAGAGAGAGGGGCTAAAGGGGGTAGTCAACCATTCAACCACCCATCAGAATGTTGGGGAAAACACCGCCCAGGGCTAAGAATCCTCGGGGTGTCAGTTTACCTTACCGATAGGGTGGATAAGCATATAGAAACACAAAAATTATAGAATATATTATAACTCACAACCACACTATGGGCATTACCTAATCTTAGACACAACTGCAGCTAACGTCTCTCAGACTCTGGGCTGCTACTTCTAAGACTAGGTATCATATAAGCACACAAAAATTTAAAGATCTTTATTAGATTACTTCATTCCATTTTTATCAGTTCCACTGTACGTTAATTAATTCTTTAAATATTAACCATGAACAGTTACACATTAAACTTCATTGGCATCACATTCAAAATCAACTGTTCTTTTAAAAGTTACAAAATCACCATTAAATTCCAGCATCTCCGTCCCCGTGGATTATCACCATTTAATCAATCATTCATTACAGAAATTACTTTCCCATATTCCCAGGCATTCTAGAAAAGAAACCTATGCTACTAACCACAAGGGGGCTCAACACGGTGAGTAGATGTACTACCCATCGAGTCTTTGCCGCCTATGGTAAGAGCGTAGGCCCATCCTCCCTCGAGAGGCTAAATACGGAAAGCACATGGAATACCCCACGTGTCTTTTCCTCATTCGGAAGGAGGGTAAGAAAGACCAACTGCCTTGAGAAGTGGGTAAAAGAAAATAAAATAAACTACCAAAGCACCAAACATCAAACAACCACATCCACCCCATTCCATCATCACTTGTGTCCTCCCCGATACCCACATGCATAAACCAATGCATCTCACCACTCTAGGCGTCATCCGCTGCCACAACCATAAGGACTCCCTGCCTCCACATATCACAACACCCCTCTAGGGTCACATCACATCACAAGCAAGAGGAAATCAAACATCATATCAAATGAGCTCTTGGGCCTTTAACAAGGAATCCAGCCTTCATACAAAATGAGCACTCATGGCTCTAAAGCACAAGGCACTCGGCCTTACGAACAAGAGGGTAACTAAGAACCCTACCAGGTGTTATCTTTTATCAACCAAACAGTTCTTTAAACCCTATTGAATTAACAGATTCAATTCGTGGGTTCCAATTCTGGGAAACCTATTCAGAAAGCTATCACAAAAGATTTAACATGCTTACTATGCCAATTTGATTAACATAAAATTAGAACAACTACAAAAATGACAACAACCAGATTCATTTACATGCCTATTTATCTTTAGCCAATTAATTATCAATTAATTCCAGATTTACGTTCATTACTAATTTCCATCAAGAACGAACAACTAATCAAAGCAAGCATGGATATCACTCTATCTAGCCAAACATGAGGCAAACCGTTATCACGGTACAAAGCAACAACATGTGATCAACCCAATTTTTTTAATCCAGTTCAAGTATTTAATTAGGTCAGTTTAATTGTGATCAAAAGGGATAAATCATGATAACTCTATGATTTCACATAAACAATTAGAGAATCCACGAATCCCCTACCTCGAAGAGTTCTTAACATTCTTTATCCACACAACGGGTCACGGTCCTCCCCTCGCGACTACTGCATCCACCCAAGGATGCCACGGTATGACAGAACCAACCAAACCCCATGAAAAACCCATTATAATCATGGAGATTACATGCTATAATAAGTAAAGGTAAACATGAGAAGATGACCCCCAAAAGAACGACGATACACCATACCTTATATCGAAGATTGATCGATACATCTTGGTTGCATCAAAACAGAGCAGAACCAATCCTAGGAGTAAAGTTTGATTGCTCAACTCCTACAAGAAGGATTCAAAGGTTATAGAGTCTCATAGCCAATAAAAAAGAGGAAGAAAAAGGGATAATGATATCTCATTCCTTTTTGAAGATTTAATGGGGCGATGGTTTAAGATGCACTTAATTCTCCATTAAAAACGTATTGCATTAACCCACGCGGTTTGACCAAGTAAAACATTCCAAGCCTTAGGAAATAATTAATATAGGATTTATGACCTTTTAATCGGCCTTTAGAGTCCTTAAAATAAGGCTTTAAATGTATTTTACGTCAAAGGAAATGTCAAAAGGGGCAAAACTATAGGAATCTGGAAACACTGTTCACATACCATTACTGTACACCTATCGATCTGTGCTATCGATCTGTGCTACCGATCTATGCTACTGATCTGTGCTACCGATCTGTGCTACCGATATGTGCTACTAATCTATGCTACTGACCTGTGCTACCGATCTGTGCTATCGATCTGTGCTACACTGTACACCTACCGTTACTGTTCATAAAACTGGAAACACTGTTCACAGAACTGGAAATTTGGAAAAGTGTTGGGGATAAGTCACCTTGACCTTCTGAAACACCTCCAATACCAAATTTTCACAAAGTAATGGATTGGAGAGGTCTATGCCATTACATCAGATACCTCTCAAAACATTCTCGTCCTTGATAATTTAAAACCAACCTAAAGAAAAGAGGGGTTCGAACAATCACCCCGTAAGATACCTCTTAGGGGAAAACCACCCTGAGTTGTTCTAAAGATGGAGAAAAACCACTACATCTGAGAGCAAGGGAACAAACAATCCATATACAAACAATTCAAGCATAACATCACATCAAAGTTACATAAAAGAAAGTATCAAAGAAAACACAACACAACCTCTTAAAACAGCTCTGGGTACTGGAAACGCATCTGCGATTCACGTTCCTAGGTACTCTCTTCCATGCCACCGGGTCGCCACAAGACACGAACCAAGGGAATAGAACGCCCACAAAACACCTTCTCCTTTTGGTCTTGGATCTCCACAGGTCGCTCCTCGAAGGTTGCATCATCATCAATATAGATCTCTCCCCAATCGATGATGTGAGAGTCATCATGAAGATAATGGCGGAGTTGTGATACATGGAAAACATCATGTATCCGACTCATCTGTGGGGGAAGTGCTACTCGATATGCCATAGCTCCAACACGAGCTAACACCTCAAAAGGCCCAACAAATCGGGAAGAAAGCTTACTTCCATGACCAAACCTCCGCTGCCCACGACGGGGAGTCACCTTCAGAAACACATGATCCCCAATATTAAACTCCAAGGGTCTCCTACTTTGATCAGCATATGATTTATGATGATCTTGTGCTGTCTTCATCCTCTCATGAATCACCTGAACCATCTCTGTTGTATTCTACACTAGTTCTGATCTGAGAATTGCTGACTCTCCGACCCTAGTCCAGCACAACAGAGAGGGGAAAGGACGACCATACAAGGCTTCAAACGGTGCTATACCGATGGTGGAGGGAAAACTATTATTTTAATCGAATTCCACCAAGGGTAAGTGCCTCATCCAAGAACCTCCAAAATCAAGAACACAAGATCATAACATGACTTCGAGAGTTTGGATGGTTCGCTCAGTTTGAACATCCGTTTGAGGATGGAAAGCAGTTCTAAGGAATAGTTGAGAACCAAAAGCATGTTGGAGACCTCTCCACACCCTAGAGGTAAAACAAGGATCTCAATCAGAAATGATTATCCTAGGTACTCCATGAAGTCTCACCACCTCCTCTAGATACTGCCTCGACAAAACTTCCACTGAGCCCGACCCCTTGATCGCTATGAAGTGGGACGATTTTTTTTAATGATCCACTACCACCCAAATAACATCATGTCCTCCCGGAGATCAAGGCGAACCTGTAACAAAGTCCATTGAGATTTCCTCCCACTTACACTAAGGAATATTTGATGGCTAGAGAAGACCACTAGGAACACGGTGTTCGGCCTTCATCTTCTGGCAGACTAAACATCGAAACAGAAACTTCACAACTACACGCTTTAGCCCGGGCCACCAAAAATGACTCCTCAAGGATTAGTACATCTTTGTCACACTAGGATATACTGCTAAGGGTGAACTATGGAACTCTCAGAGAATCGTCTCACGCATCACAAAGGGAACAAAAATCCTTCCATGATACAACACTTGGTGTTGTTCATCCTCCGACCAACCATCAGGGGCCTCACCACAAACAACTCTTTCTCTCAAAACTTCCAGCTCTGGCACTGTCTTAGGGGATTCCCAAGACACGACTAGTTCTATATTCGATGGATCCATAGCTACTCCCAGTTGGGACACAACAAGGCCCAAGAAACGGACTTCTCAAGCCCAAAACTCACACTTCGACAACTTCCCAAACAACTGATGTTTACAAAAAACTCCCAAAACAACATGTAGATGCTCTGCATGTTCCTTTAAGTTGTGGAGTACACAAGGATGTCGTTGATGAAAACCACCAAAAACTTGTCCAGGAACTCACGGAACACAGCATTCATTAATCCCATGAACACATCCAGAGCATTCGTCACACTGAACGGCATTACAACAAACTCATAATGCCCATGGCGACAAAGGAAAGCAGTCTTCGGGATATCCTCACCCTTCACACGCATTTGATGATATCTTGACCGCAAGTCGATCTTTGAGAACCAACTTTCACCCTTCAGTTGATCGAATAAATCATCAATCCGTGGAATAGAATAGAGGTTCTTTATTGTCACATTATTTAAGCGACGATAATCAACACACAACCGCAAACTTCCATCGACCTTCATTACGAACAAGACTGGTGCACCCCATGGTGACACACTTGGCCAAAAAAAACCGAACTGCAACAGACCATCAAGCTATATGTGTTGCTCTCGTAACTCAGAAGGGGCCATCCTATACGGAGACATGGAGATAGGAGACGCTCTTGGCTGTAGCTCGATCCAAAACTCGATCTCTCGTTGAGGGGTAATGCTACAACCTCTTCTGGAAAGACATCAGGGTACTCCTCCATGACCCTAGGAAACGACAACTGCTGAACCTCTGAAGAACTCATCATCAACTCATCCATCAAGGATGATAAGGATGGAACTCATCTATAACCCATCCGAGGATCTCACTCACCAACAAACACCACTTTCTCTCTATCTGCATAAAAGAAAATGACCTTCTTCCTGTAGTAATCCATAATATCCTGCACCGAATAAAACCAATCCATTCTAAGGATGACATCATATGGTTGTATTCATAAACATAGGAAATCTCCCTAAGAGAGGTGTTGCCCCAACACTAGCTCAAAATCTCTACATACTTCAAACAAGTTTTCTCGACCTCCAACTGGCGTAGTCAATGCCAAGGGCAATGGAAGCCTATCTACCTCAAGTCCCAAGGCATGGAAAAGGGTAGTTGATATGAAGGAGTGCGTCGCTCCTGAATCAAACAAGGCATACACCAAGGTAGAAAAAAGAAAAGGGTACCTCGAATGACATCTGGATCTCCTGGGACTGGCAATACTAGAGCATGAAGCTGACCACAGCCTCCTCTACGACCTCTCTGACCCTAATGATGACCACCACCATGACCATGATCTATTATCTGAGGACAGGGAGCATCATGGGGCTGTCCTCTGCCTGCCCCATCTACCCTCTGGTGATCTAAAGCTGGCGCAACCTACTGCTACTACCTCAGTTGGAACTGCCTCAACGGAGGAACCTGGAGCGAAGCGCCCGGTGCACGATGACTGGTCTGAAAAGTCGGGCACTCTCGCTGATGATGACCACGACCACCACAAGAAAAACAAGCGCCTGATCCCTTGGAATATGCCTGAGAGTTTCTGCCTCTAAATAAACGAGATGGGAAGGGCTGGGACCTACCCCCAGGTGAACAGAAACTCTTCTGCCTTGAAAACTGGGAACCCCAGACCACAACTCTTCTTCGTGAGGAATCATGACGATTCTCCTCTTGTGATGATCTGGTCTTAGCCAAAGTCCTCTCAACAACCTCTACCCTTTCTAGTAACTCAAGGTACGTTTTCAGCATAAACGGGGTGACCTGACGCTAGATCTATGGATGCAAAGCCTCCTCAAAATACCTCACCCTGGCCTCATCATCTGGCAGTAGGTTTGAAGCATATCATAGAAGGTTCCTGAAATGGATTCCAAACTCTCAAACACTGGAGCTCCCCTGCCGAAGGGTAAGAAGCTCCCGACAACTAGACGCCTTCACGGTCGAGGAAAAGAACTCAACTCTAAACTTGTCTCGAAACTCCTCCCATGATATCGTTGACTCCTCATGATCCCCGAGGAACAAGAGCCACCACTTCCTTGCTGCTCCACGCAGCATCGTCACAACCAAGGACACCCAGTGTTCCTTCTGAGCACGAATCCAACTGAAGTCGATCTCGACCTCCTCTAACCAGTCGTCCGTGACTACATCTGAAATGGAGCCCTTGTACTTATGCAGACTCTGGAGTTGAAACTCTCAGAGTGTCTTTCTCCAAGTGTCTTCGTCGTCAACCGCTACCCGGCGATGATCTTCTAGCATAGTCTGCTGGAAATCTTCTATGCGAGCCTGACGAGGACGTCGACCTGGAGCCATTCCTACAAAAGAACAAACCGTTAGAGCTCCTAATCCTAGAATATGGAAGAGTCAACATTAATTAATTAATTTTTTTTTTCATTCATTTTAGGTTAACCTATCCCAAGGCCTACCCATTCAAATACATGCACAAAGAAGAATGATGCATGATCCTTTCCTAGGTCTCTACCCTGCAACCAGTATCACCTTGTTTAGTATCCATTGTAAACTTAAAGGTTTTTGCAATAGATCATAGGGGACCCTAAACGCCTATGTCTCAGCCGGTCTCCAGTGTGTACCTCACTTGCTAAACATGAATGACACCGTTGCCCTACCAACCCATGCAACCTAACCTGTGCCTAACTCCAAACTCCATCCTATCCCTCAACCAGACCTCTGATACCACTCTATCACGACCCCCTCCCCACAAAGTTTACCCCTCCTGGGCCAGCAATGTAAAAAGGGAGATAGTGACACCCGAGTCCCGCCTCTAGTAGGCCCTGGGTTGGCTACTAGCACCGAGGGTATAATAAACACACTAATGGGAGGCATTACCCTCTAGGAGAACACATGTGGAAGATAGAGATAAGATAGACACCAACCAACTCCAACTCAGAACTGAAATATAAAAGAAAATCATCTACATATATGAAATTCCATGAAAAAGTACTACAAATGGAAAGGGAAACTACAAGTACCCAAAAGAAAGTAAAAAGACAACGACCACAAGCCCGAATAGCTCCTCCAACCACAAGCTAGTAGTAACCAGCTTGATCTCCAATCTGTTCCAAGTGAACTGAAAAATAGTTTATATATACGTAGGGTGAGTATAACAGTATACTCAGTAGGATCCTCCCCGAAGCCTCTCGTGCAAAAGTAAAGAAAGCATGCTAAAGCATAGTGAACTACAAGTGAAACTAACTCGTCACCTAAACAGGTATACTATGTTCCCAACCTCACCATGGCCACTCTCACCAAGTAACACATACAAGAATATATAATATAATAAAGAATATCAAGGGTACCCCACTACTACTTCCCCACTGGTTTGCCTCTTTTCCCCAACGACATACATCCTGTGCATATTTCTCCAAAGGCTTGCCTGTATACATCTGGGCTAAGATCCACAATCTTCACCACATGCACCACAAAGGCTTGCCTAAATACACCTGGTCTAAGCACCACACCATCCTTACAACCAAAAGTAACTAGGTAGTTTCTGGGAGCCACCACAACTCACATAACGTGTATCATACGTCGGGTATTATACCTCAAGCCATCACATCCCATACACCGAGTAAGGATCCTCAAGCCATCACTGCCTATACACGTTACACCTATAGTAGTCCATATGATACTATATTCAGAATATATGTGTGTGAAATAACCACAAGCCATTACAACCCTATACACACATATATGGGGAAAACTAACCACTGTGCCAAAGGCACTAGTATCTACCAAGAGAAGAGACCGGGGCTAAAGGGGGTAGTCAGCCATTCAACCTCCCATCAGAATGTTGGGGAAAACACCCCCAGGGCTCAGAATCTCCGGGGTGTCAGTTTACCTTACCGACAGGGTAGAGTAGCGTATAGAAACACAAAAATTACAGAATATATTATAACTCACAACCACACTATGAGAATTACATAGTCTTAGACACAACTACAACTAACGTTTCTCAGACTCTGGGCTGCTACTTCTAAGACTAGGTATCCTATAAGCACACAACCATTTAAAGAGATTTATTAGATTACTTCATTCCATTTTTATCAGTTCCACTGTACGTTAATTAATTCTTTAAACATTAACCATGAATAGTTCCACATTAAACTTTATTGGCATCACATTCAAAATCAACTGTTCCCATAAAAGTTACAACATCACCATTAAATTATAGCATCTTCATCCCCATGGATTATCACCATTTAATCAATCTTTCATTACATAAATTACTTTCCCATATTCCCAGGCATTATAGAAAAGAAACTTATGCTACTAACCACAAGAGGGATCAACACGGTGAGTAGATGTACTACCCGTCGAGTCTTTGCCGCCTATGGTAAGAGCGTAGACCCATCCTCCCTCGAGAGGCTAAACATGGAAAGCACGTGGCATACCCCGCGTGTCTTCACCTCCTTCGGAAGGAGGGTAAGGAAGACCAGATGCCTTGACAAGTGGGGAAAATCAAAGAAAATTAACAACCAAAGCACCAAGCATCCAACAAACAAATCCACCCCATTCCATCATCACTTGTGTCCTCCCCGACACCCACATGCATAATCTGATGCATCTCGCCACTCTAGGTATCATCTGATGCCACAACTATAAGGCCTCCCTACGTCCACATATCACAACACCCCTCCAGGGTCACATCATAGCACAAGCAGCAGGAAATCAAAAATCACATCAAATGGGCTCTTGGCCCTTTAACAAGGCATCCAACCTTCATAAAAAATGAGCATTCATGGCTCTAAAGCACAAGGCACTCATCCTTACGAACAAGAGGGTAACTAAGAACCCTACCAAGCATTATCTTTTATCAACCAACCAGTTCTTTAATCCCTCTTGAATTAACAGATTAAATTCGTAGGTTCCAATTCCAGGAAACCTATTCATTAAGCTATCACAAAATATTTAACATGCTTACTATGCCAATTTGATTAACATAAAATTAGAACAACTGCAACAACGGAAATAACCAGATTCATTTACATGCCTCTTTATCCTTAGACAATTAATTATCAATTAATTCCGACTTTACGTTCTTTACCGATTTCCATCAAGAACGAACAACTAATCAAATAAAGCATGGATATCACTCTATCTAGCAAAACATGAGGCAAACCGTTATCACGGTACAAAGCAACAACATGCGATCAAACCAATTCTTTTAATCTGGTTCCAGTATTTAATTAGGTCAATTTCATTGTGATCCAAAGGGATAAAACGTGATAACTCTACGATTTCACATAAACAATTAGGGAATCCATGAATCTCCTACCTCGAAGAGTTCTTGACGTTCTTTATCCACACAACGGGTCACGATCCTCCCCTCATGACTACTGCATCCACCCAATGATGCCACTGTTCGACAGAACCAACCAAACCCCAAGAAAAACCCATTAGAAGCATGGAGATTACATGCTATAATAAGGAATGAGAAACAGGATAAGATGAACCCCAAAAGAATGACGATACAACATACCTTATATCGAAGATTGATCGATACATCTTGGTTGCATCAAAACAGAGCAGAACCAATCCTAGGAGTAAATTTTGATTGTGAAACTCCTACGGGAAGGATTAAAAGGTTCTAGCATCTCATAGCTGATAAAAAATAGGTAGAACAAGGGAGAATGATATCTCATTCCTTTTTGAAGATTTAATGGGGTGACGGTTTAAGATGCGCTTAATTCTCCATTAAAAACGGATCACATTAACCCAGGCGGTTTGACCAAGTAAAACATTCCAAGCCTTAGGAAATAATTAATATAGTATTTAGGTCATTTTAATCGGCCTTAAGAGTCCTTAAAATAAGGATTTAAATGTATTTTACGTCAAAGGAAATGTCAAAAGGGGAAAAACTGTTCACCTACCGTTACTGTACACCTACCGATCTGTGCTACGGATCTGTGCTACCGATATGTGCTACCGATCTGTGCTACCGATATATGCTACCGATCTGTGCTACGGATCTGTGCTACCAATCTGTGCTACTGATCTGTGCTACCGATATGTGCTACTGATTTGTGCTACCGATCTCTACTACTGATCTGTGCTACTGATATGTGCTACTGATCTGTGCTACCGATCTCTGCTACCAATCTGTGCTACAGATCTATGCTCATGATCCATGCTACCGATCTGTGCTACACTGTACACCTACAGTTACTATTCATAAAACTGGAAACACTATTCACAAAACTAGAAATTTGGCAGTGTTGGGGATAAGTCACCTTGACCTCCGGGAACACCTCCAACACCACATTTTTAAAAAGTAATGGACCGGATAGGTTCAGGAAATTACACATAAAGTTAAATACCCTTGATAGATAAATGGTCATGGTATTCACTACACAATGACATTGTCTTAGAAAATCAGTTCAATTTCGGCAGCGTAACGACGTAACGTAAGAATTCATAAAAATGGTTGATGAGAGAGAAAGGGGCGTCTCATCATATATAAATGAAATGGACAGTAAGGGGGTCATATAGATACATTTCCCAATAATTTAAATGGAATTTAGAGTCATGATACAAAATAATTTCTTGAATGTAAAAGAAGGGAGAGAAATTTCCTTTAGAATTTCGGCATAGTAACGGGTGTAGATGGGTGGAATTTAATGAGAGAGAAAGGGGTATCCCATCATTCAAAAATAAATAGGGAAGTATGGGGGAGGTTCAAAATAATACCCCAAAATTTATAATTGAAATTAAAATCTCATAACAACATTAGGAAAATTGGACAAAAATGAGAAAGGAAGAAAAACCCTTACCACATTGTAATCAATCGAGTTGTATGAGAAAAAGTTAATAACCACCAAATGAATCATAGAATACCATGAATATAAATAGAATAATGATAATATATATCAAATTTCAGTACACAATACACCACATTCAATAAATAAGTGGTGAACAATGGAAATCTTATGGAATTAAAAGTGAGATAAGAAATCCCTTACCTCATGTCCAACTTGACTCGTATGTTCCTTGTTCTCCCTGAATAATAAAATTAAGTTAATTTATACTTTATTAAAAAAAAATTTAATGTTTATTATTAATTTTATATCACTTATTACCTTGCAATAATAGTTAGTTAATTATTTGAGATCATATTGGACATTTTCTCGATGTTCAGAATTTCAGTTAAAAATGAACTTGTTATAATTACAATTTGTCCATGTGGTCAAAAATCCATTATATCAAGAATGATATTAATGGTTTATATATCATATATATCATATGTGTTCAGTATATATATATATATATATATATATATTTATAGTAGTACATAAAATTTGGATATAAGAAATGAAATGCATCGTTTATGGAGACGGTAAGCCGTACGTACACATGAATG
Organism: Viscum album; assembly: GCA_963277665.1. Taxonomy (NCBI): domain Eukaryota; kingdom Viridiplantae; phylum Streptophyta; class Magnoliopsida; order Santalales; family Viscaceae; genus Viscum; species Viscum album. Next base: position 689,898,772 of record OY728150.1, read on the forward strand.
CTACTTTAATTTCTATTAAATATTTAATGGAATGAAAAATTAATGATATATAGGTATATTATAATTACATTATAATATCATATGATATATATGTTACAAAATTTCATTAACTCCATCTTTATACATTCCATGTATGTCATGAACGAATAATATCACCTTTAGGGGATGATAGTCCGTACTTCCTCAAATGAAATTATCGTGTTTACACATATTGGAAGGAATAAAGGTATGTTTGTAAGTAAAAATTACAGTATAATATATAAAAAACATAATATATATCATATGTAAATACAGTTTCATCATAATTTCCACCATGAGAGGCAGTAGGAGATAATTGAACAATCATCGCTTCGTGAGGCGTTAGTTTTCCATCCACAGAAATAATATGTTATTCACCCATTAGATGTATGTGTGCGTAAGTTTAGTTCCAATAATTATCATAAAAACATCCTAGTATATTGAAGATACTGGTTTTGTTATAAAATAAAGTAATAAAAAAAATTTAGGGGTTGGAGAAGTAAAATAAAACAAAAAAACTTAAGAGAAGACGTTACCTTTAAATTGGGTAACTCCCCTTGGTTTGAACCAAAGGGGTTTCTTGAAGTGTTTTATGCCTAAGGTAAGGCTTCTAGGATTAATATAGGGATCTTGGGAGAATATTGGAGTAGAGGTTTCATGAGAAAAAGTCTTTAGAGGTGTGAGAAATGGGTTAGAAGTGAGGGATTTTTATAAGGGAGAGGAGGGGTTCTTTAGGAAAGTTTGAAACAATTATTTTATTATAACCTCATTTTCAGTTTCAAAAGGTCAAATACTAGTTAATATCAAAGATAACATGAAAAATGGTCGAAATAAAATAATTCAATAAGAATTATCCAGGTTTTGGATATTTTTTTAATATTTATAATCTTATTTATTTAAATAATTTATTAATGAGGTAAATATTGCATCATTATTGCGTCATAAATAACTTTATTTATTTCATGTCCATAAATTATAAAAAAAATATCATGATGTATTAAATCTTTTTATATTTACAAATAATATTTATAGTTGAAAAGATAACTTATATATCTCTATGTAAAAATTTATTTACTAAAATATATTTGTTTATGTCATTTTTGTCTTAACTTTAAATTAATTAATATAAATTGTCATTATTACTCTCATGTGGCTCCATGGGGTCCCAAATTTAACACAAGGATGCCCATTGTTTGATAGGAATCATCCAATAGGATTAGGAAACATATTAGGGTAATTTAATATTATTATAATATTATATTTTACCCTTATTTACTATATTTACCCTTTAATCATGGTAAATAAAATATTTACTAAAGTAAATATTTAAAATGTATAAAAATAAAAGTTAACTATTTACACAATTTGGACCTAATGATTCCAAATATGGAATCAAATTTTACAAATTCAAAACACATAAGTGGAAGAAATTAATTTGAAATTATTTTCTGCTCTTAAAACAAATAGCGTGTTTTTAAGAAATAACAACTATCAAAAGATTAACACCTGTTTATTTCCAATTTCAAAATGAAATTACTTAAAATGACCAAAATTATATTAAATTGTTAAAATATATTATAATTAAACTTTAAAACTAATTAAAAATATAATATAACCATATAAATAAATTATATTAAAATAAACTTTTGAATTAAAATACAGTATTTTTCACTATTCATTAAAAATGAACTTTATTAGAAAAATACCAAAATTTCATCCAATGTATATTTTGGTGTCCCAATTCTAAATAAGATTTTTATTTTGTAAAATAGAACATATAAAAGTGAAAAAAACTAGATTTAAAGAGGGTTCACCATTAAAAGGCGATAAATCGACCATTTAGTGAATATTAGAGTATTTATGCTTAAAATCGAATTCTTTACTTATTTTAATCCTCTAACTTTTATTGGATAAATGTAAAAATATTCAACAATCATGTATCATCATATTTTAGTTGGTTCTATTCATTCCCACCAATACAACGACTAGGCGTTAACTACCATTTAAAAATAATAATAATATATTATTAGTGTGCAATGTAAGATTTCAAAGAAACCCATTGTTGCGTATCGGGTATGTCATTTAACATAGCATCCCCTTTAAAGTAAAATTAATATTTAATTCACAAATATTAATAAATATAAAAATTTAATATTCTTTATTTTCTTGGGTTGTTACATTCTTCCCCCCTTTTGGAAATTGTGTCCTCGTAATTTTAAAAATTGGTCTTGGAAACTTCATTGAAAGTCCTACATCGGAAAAAGAGTTAGTAAAACTATCAGTTTATAAGAAATAAAGATAAGTACAAAGGTCACTCAAGTTAATTGATACTAAGATTCCATGTAGGAAAACATGGATATGGAAGAGAAAACAAACAGTCATGTTCTGATGGAGAGTGATAGAAAACATGATTAGGAGAAAGTTAACCACAATAAAATTACAAACTTATGATGTGTTAAACGGTCTTTGATCACCCAGTAGGAAACATAAACCAACAACGTTATTGTTTTACGTTCCTTTTCATAATTTGAGAAATTCATTTACTACATAGAATAAAAACATAAGGAAATACACTTACCTTCATGTAGAGTTTCTTCCTTTAATAAGTTTTTACCAAAAAATAATCTTTTCTCCAGACAATGAGCATTCAAAAAGACTTGGTCACATCAAATAACAAGAATCTTCTTCTAGAGAATCACATAATCCAAAAAAGAATAACTATATATTTCCCTTATCTTTAAACATCAACTAAAACCAAAATGGTTAGTACGAGATCATATAATCCCCAAAAAGGATAATCCTTTATAAAAAATACTACTATTAATCTACAAAATTCAACAAAAAGTACCCAAAGTTCCAGAAAGACCATTTAATACACAATCATCATTAAAATTATTAAAAATACTCCAAAATAAGATTGAAACCCAAAACATATAAGGATTTAATCACATATTCTTCCACAATAAATCTTAACATTTATCTCCAAATATCATCGACTACTCTTAAAATCACATACTAAAGTGTAATTAACCTAATCACATATTATCTATGGTAGGTTGATAATTTTCCAGAAATAACCCAAATCACCATATTTCCACAATAAATACATATATTCTTATAAAAAATCCATCCATTCCTCCACAATTGAAATCATGTAGTATTTTATTTTCCTTAGGAATATAATATTCCAAAAGAGAAAACATCTTCCAAAATAACCTTTATCATTTAATCAAAAAATCATTTTCCAATACTAAGGATATCTATTTGATAAAACATAAGTTCCCAAAATCAACTTATTATTGATCCATAAAATCTTTTAACTAAAAAGAATAAGTCATACTAACCAGGGACTTCACGTAGGCCAGTAGTAGGCGATAAAACTCAATCTCACTTTGGTTGTGGGTTCGATTCCCACAGCTTTGTTCGACGCGAAGGGTTTTCACACAGTCTGCGTGTTGTCATTTTTATAAAACAAAAAAAACCTAACATGTTTTAACCTTAAAGGTTTTCTTATAACTTTCATTTTCATCCCAACACATTAAGATAGTTCCGCTCATATCTAGACAGGGATGTATTTTCTTGATAATCCAATTACTCAAAACCCACCAAAAATATAGGTATGTTTTTATTATACTTAGTATTGTATCTAAGGCTTTACTATGGTTTTATAATCCTAATCCCAAAAACAACTAAAGCTATCATTTGATACCAACTATAACAACCCTGATCTTTTATTACACAATTAAACATAATTTATTACATAATCTTCCCTTGATACAACATAGAAGATAGAGAAATCAAGTGTCTTTGGGGATTAGGATCATTACATAACCACTCAAAAGATGAAAAAAAATCTTTATTGAAAACTTCCTTTACATGACTACTACATTCCCTTGTACTTAGCATTTCATGGGATAACCTGGGGACATGCGTAAAAAAAGGGTGAGCTAAGAATCCCAGTAAGAGAATAATCAAGTAATAACATGAGGAATACAATAAATGTTAGAAAATAGGCATATCAATAGATCAAAAGATAATAATAAACATAAGGAAATGATAAAGCATGATAATCATAACATGGAAATGTGGCAACAACAGTTAACATGGAATTTGCATGAGCTAAGGCTCACTGCACATGGAGCACAAGTAAATCCTCATTGCACATGAAGAACGAGTAAAACCTTTTTGAACTTGAATTATCATGAGTAAATAACCATTGAACATGACGTCTCATGATATAATTATTAACCCAATTCATTATATCACTATAAGGGCACACCCTTCTTAAACATTTCACTTCATGCATAAGTGTGCCACATGGATCATATACCATGTATTCATAAAACATAATCATTTATTCCACAAAAAAGTAATGTGGAATTAAGACATGGAACTTTATAATATATAAGTAAATGTGAATAAATTTGAATAACCTTGATAGAGAAATGAGCATGGTATTCACTACACAATGACATTGGCTTAGAAAATCGGTGCAATTTAGGCAGCGTAACGGCATGAGGTAAGAATTCATAAAAATGGTTTATGAGAGAGAAAGGGGAGTATAATCATATTTACATGAAATTTACTATAAAGGGGTCATATATATACAATTCCCAACAATTTAAATGGACTTTAGAGTCATGATACAAAATAATTTCTTGAATGTAAAAGATGAGAGAGAAATTTCTTTTGGAATTTCAGTATAGTAACTAGTGTACATGGGAGGAATTTAATGAGAGCGAAAGGGGTCTCCCATCATTCAAAAATAAAGAGGGAAGTATGGGGGAGATGATAAACCATACTCAAATATTTATAATTTAAATTAAAATGTCATAACAACATTAAAAAAATTGGACAAAAATGAGAAAGGAAGAAAAACCCTTACCACGTTGTAATCAATCGAGTCGTATGAGAAAAAGTTAATAACCACCAAATGAATCATAGAATACCATGAATATAAATATAATAATGATAATATATATCAAATGTAAGTACAAAATACACCACATTCAATAAATAAGGGTTGGACAATGGAAATATCACGGAATTATAAGTGAGATAAGAAATCCCTTACCTCGTGTCCAACTTGACTCGTATGTTCCTTGTTCTCCCTAAATAATAAACTTAAGTTAATTTATACTTGATTAATAACCTTTTTAATTTTTATTATTACTTTTATATCACTTATTACCATGAAATATTAGTTAGTTAATTATTTGAGATCATATCAGACATTTTGTCGATGTTTAGAATTTGAGTTAAAAATGAACTTGTTATAATTACAATTTGTCCATGTGGTCAAAAATCCATTATCTCCAGAATGATATTAATGATTTATATATCATATATATCATATATATCCATTGTATATATATATATATATTTATATATTTATAATAGTACATAACATTTGGAGATAAGAAATGAAATGCACCATTCATGGAGACGGTAAGTCGTACGTACGCATGAACGCTACTTTCATTTCTATTTAATATTTAATGGAATGAAAACTTAATGATACATAGGTATATTATAATTATAGTATAATATTATATGATATATATGTTACATAATTTTGTTAACTCCATCTTTATACATTCCATGTATGTCATGAACGAATCATATCATCTTTATGGGGCGGTAGTCCGCATTTCTTCAAATGAAATTATCATGTTTACACATATTGGAAGGCATAAAGGTATGTTTGTAAATAAAAATTACAGAATCATATAGAAAAAAAACATAATATATATCATATATAAATACAGTTTCATCATAATGTCCACCATGAGAGGCGGTATGAGATAATTGAACAATCATTACTTCATGAGGTGTTAGTTTTCCATCCACAGAAACAATATGTTCTTCACCCATTAGATGGAGGTGTGTGTAAGTTTAGTTAGAATACTTATCATAAAAACATCCTAGTAAATTTATTATACTGTTTTTTGTTATAAAAGAAAGGAATAAAAATTATTTAGGGGTTGGAGAAGTAAAATAAAACAAATGAACTTAAGAGAAGACATTACCTTTAAATCGGGTAACTCCCCTTGACTTGTACCAAATGGGTTTCTTGAAGTGTTTTCTTCCTAAGGTAAGGATTCTAGGATGAATAGAGGGATCTTGGGAGATTATTGGAGTAGAGTTTTCATGAGTAAAAGTCTTGGGAGGTGTGAGAAACGAGTTATATGTGATGGATTTTTATAAGGGAGAGGAGGGGCTCTTTAGGGATGTTTGAAACAATTATTTTATTATAACCTCATTTTCGGTTTCAAAAGGTCAAATATTCGTTAATATCAAGGTTAAGATGAAAAATGGTCAAAATAAAATAATTAAATAATAATTGGACATGTTTTGGATATTGTTTTAATATTTATAATCTTATTTATTTAAATAATTTATTAATGAGGTAAATATTTCATAATTATTGTGTCATAAATAATTTAATTTATTTGATGTCCATAAATTATAAAAAATACCATGATGTAGTAAATATTTTTAGATTTCCAAATAATATTTATATTCTAGAATATAACTTATATATCTCTATGTACAAATTTATTTACTAAAAGATATTTGTTTATGTCATTTGTGTCTTTAATTTAAATTAATTAATATAAAATTTAATTATTACTACCATGTGGCTCCATGGGGTCCCAAATTTGACCCAAGGATGCCCATGGTCAGATATGTATCATCCAATAGTATTAGGACACATGTTAGGGTAATTTAATATTATTATAATATTACATTTTACCCTTATTTACTATATTTACCCTTCAATCATGGTAAATAAAATATTTACTAAAGTAAATATTTGAAATGTCTAAAAATAAAATTTACCTATTTAAAAAATTTGGACATACTTATTCCAAATATGTAATCCATTTTTCCAAATTCAAAACACAGAAGTGGCATAAATTAATTTAAAATTATTTCCCGCTATTAGAACAAATAGTGTGTTTTTAAGAAATAATAACTATAAAAAGATTGACACCTGTTTATGTCCAATTTCAAAATGAAATTGTTTACAATGACCAAAATTAGATTAAATGGTAAGTATATATTTTAATTACACTTTAAAACCAATTAAAAAGATAATATAACCATATAAATAAATTATATTAAAAGGAACTTCTGAATTAAAATACAGTATTTTTCACTAATTATTAAAAAATGAACTTTATTAGAAAAATACCAAAATTTCATCCAATGTAAATTTTGGTGTCCCTATTCTAAAGAATAATTTTATTTTGTCAAATAGAACATATAAAAGTGACAAAAACTATATTTAAAGAGGGTTCACCATTACAAGGTGGTAAATTGACCTTTTAGTGAATATTAGAGTATTTATGTTTAATATCAAATTCTTTAATTATTTTAAGCCTCTAACTTTTATTGGATAAATGTAAAAATATTCATAAATCATGTATCATAATATTATAGTTAGTTCTATTAATTCTTTCCAGTACAACAACTAGGCGTTAGCTACCATTTAAAATAATAATATTATATTATTAGTGTGAAACGTAAGATTTCAAATAAACTCATTGTTGCATATCGGGTACGCCATCGAACATAGAGTCCCCTTTAAAGTATAATTAATATTTAATTCAAAAATATTAATAAATATGAAAATTTAATAATCTTTATTTTTTTGGGATGTTATAGACGTCATAATTTTAATTATCTAAATATTTTTTTATTCCTAATTAAATTTAGAGAAATCCTCATTTTTAATAACTCAATGTTGTATAATGAAAATAATTTTTCATAAGGGATTTGTAAGAAATTACTCCTTAAGAAACTGTTCTTCTAAAAGGATGTTTATTGACACCCAACTTCAAAACAACTATACCTTATAAAATCTATATGATTCCTTCCTTAAAACTCAAGTTCTTTTTAAAATAACTTTCTTCAAATATACCTTCAATCACTTAAAATGTACCATCATAATCCTAAAAAAGGGTTTCTTACTACTAAATTATCCCAAAATGATTTCATATTAATTATCAAACTTTTCCAAACCTTTGTAATGATACCAACTATAATGACTCAAACCTAAACCCTTGGATATTGTTTAAAAAATTTCATAACTTTTATTTATCTATTTATCAACTTTAATATCAAATAAGTGATTCAATTTTAATAATTTAAAATTCAATATAATTGATTAAAATTGATTCACTACATATCTGGGAATATTTTAGTACTAGAGCTTTATAGAATTAGGAAATCTTATATCAAAACCCATTATAGAAAAATTTTGAAACTATTATTTTTAAACAACACTTTGGATGATCCCTCTACTTCAATCATGCTAATATTTTACTCAAGGCCTTATCCAAATAACTTCTAGGGTGTCATTGATCCCTATTAAAAGTCATTTAAAACTTAGGGTGAGTATAAAATACCAATTAAGGGTTTTTATAATAATTAGAACATATTCATTTTAGAAATTCTGAAATTGATTTAAATGAACTTAAAAGGTTTTTGAACTTAATAAATAATCTAATTAGACATAAACTATCCTTTGAAACTAGAGAGAGTTTCAAAAGGGGAAATAATAATTTTAAAAACATCACTTATGAAAAACAGAACCTTTAAAACCCTTTAAATCAAGGATTTTCTTCCAAATAAAAAGTTTTATATTTTTATAAAAATATAAAAATATTTTCTTGTGAAATAAAAATGATATTTAGTAATCTCAAAAAATTTCTTAGGTCATAAGTAACATTCAAAGGCTATATAGAGCACACTCTTAGCTTTGTTGGAAAAAATACCCTTAAGGCTATGGGTTCACTCAACATCCCTTTCCATTATTTTTAATGGGAAAGTACCATATTTTAATAAAACATTTTAGTATCTTTCCTTTATCATTTTGAATTCCATTAAAACATTAACTTTAAAATCCTTTATAATAATAGAAAAACTATTACATAAATTAATAATAAGTCATCAAAAATAAAAAAAACATTTTTTGTAAGAAATACATTCTTTAAAAGAGTAAAATTATTGTTAAAAAATAACTTTAATTTTATCGAAAAATCCTTTTAATAAATCATGAAATTTAAGAATGAAGATAAATTCTGTTAAAAATATGGTTGGATCATTGATGAGTTATGTATAGAAAAAGAGTGATTTTCAATGAAATATTTTAAAACAAGTATGATATTTATGAATGAAGAAAATCCATATTTAAGAATTATTTATAAAAGAAATCATAGTTTTACTGAAAAGCATAAGATGAGTCGTTGAAATAAAACATAAAAATAAAAAAGACATCCTTTCTTATAGGAATCATGAAAATAGAAGTGTGTTTATAAATTTTAAAACAAATTATTTTAAAAAAAATCCCCTTACCTTGATTTTGTTAATATGATGAATTTATTCTAAAGGATTACTTCAAAAAAAAACTATTGGACTCTTCTATGTGATAGAAAACCAAGATTTCAATATGAGAAAGATGACATGAATTTGAATAGAGGAACCATGTCAAACTGGGATGTCACTTACAAACCTTAAAATTAATCTCTGTAAAGTGTAATCGCAGAACCATGAAGCATGATATAATGATATGAAGTGTAATATATATTTATATTTGTTCCAATAACCACTGTACATTTATGGGTAGAAGACGACTACTGTATTAAATATTTAAGGCCACACTAAGATTAGATGATATCCTACCATGATTTCATTTACAAAAAGTATCTTATCTACCTTATATAATATTCTAGAAAACATCAATATAGATGTTTTCAAGGAGTACATGTCTCTATGGTTTATGATATAAGATGATAATAATTTATAGGGTAGATATACCTGATAAATATATCTTAGTAACTTCTGTTATACTCACCCTAGATTAATCAACAAAAATTAGTATGAAAATTAGTGGAAAATGATTTCTCATAATTATATATATATATATCAAGATGTATATAATTGTTCTTTTAAATATATAAATCACGGAGAGGATAATATTTTATATGTATATATATAGTAAAATAATAAACAAGGTATTGCTGAAAGACGCTTGAGGAAAACACTTGTAGAAATCAACGAACCAAAAATGATCTTTGATATAATGTTTATATGAATATTTAATTACATCAATTTGAAATATATTAATATACATGTACACATAACCTAATTTCAGAATGAAAAAAGTAGGGGAGAATTTAGGTCCTATGTCGTGATGTTAGGCTTTTAGGATGCGATCTTCGGGACGGAGCTGTCTGATCTTGGCTATATAGGTAGTCCATTCCCCTAGTTTCAAGGGAAATTAGAATACACATGCATTGCAGAGCATCTGGACAGATTTTTGGGTTCGAAGGAATGGACCAATATATTTAGAATGTTCCATATCTCTCACCTAGAACCAAATTCTCTGGACCGCTTCCCAATTTCCATTTATTTATCTCACAGAGTTCACAATCAAAGATATGAGAAACCATTACGATTTGAAAGCTTCTGGGAAAAATATAATGAATGAAAAGAGGTTTCCCACTCATTCTAGAGTGGTAGAAACTTAGACATTAGTTTCAAACTCCATTAGATGGCTTCTAATCCGAGTTATTTAAGAAACAATAAATATTTGTCAACCTGATAAGCATTGTGACTCAATTGAGAGACACTTAAATTTCCTTCTTGAACAATATCTGACAAATGCTATTCTTTCTAGAATTTATTCTCTCCAAGGAAAATTAGATTGCTTTGAAGTCACTATACAACCCTAAATCAAGTTTTGGAATGGACTTTCAGGACCACATTATGTTTAATGATTCCCTTTTGGCTAAGCAGGGATAACGCCTTATGATTTGACCACCATCTCTCTGCATGCAGATTCTCTATGAAAAATATTTCCCCCATTTGGATTTACAAAACTCCTCTATTGGCCCCCACCCCAGATTCCTATGGATAAGTATTTGGGGATCATGAAAATTACTTGATAAAGGAATAGGTTGGAGGATCAGGGATAGAATAAAAGTCAACATTTGGAATGATCCTTGGTTGATTTATAAAGATACCATTCTGGATACTTCCTTAGCCTTTCCTAGATTTGATAGTGCCACTATCCGCTAACTTTTTGATGATGCTGGTAATAGATGGTGCCTAGATAGAATTAATTATTAGTTCAATGAAAGGGATATAAGGATTATTCTTAACATTCCCTGTGTGGTGGATGTGGGGCATGATTGTCTCTTTTATAGAAATGAAATTTCAGAATCCTATTCAGTGAAATCATGATACAGACTTGCTCTGGATGCTCATATTGAGGATAGGTAAGGGATCTGGAAAACACATTGGAAAATAGACATCCACCCAAATATCTGCTATTTAGAGTGGCAGATTTGTATTGGTATTCTTCCCACCTTGGATTTCTTATCTTACTTCCATGTCACGAACAACCAACAATGTCCTTTTTACTTAGAGGAACTGGAATCCCTTATGCATGCGATCATCTATTAACCAGGGGATTAGGAGGTTTGGATTTCTTTGGGATCTATTATAGAGCTTATGCTGGATGCAGTGTCGAATCTCCCATCACTGCTGATGATGTGGTCTTCCATATTCACTGTGGATAAGGTAGCCTCACTATGAATGGTGGCTTGGATTATCTAGGTTAGACAAAATGATTTCATTTTTAATCACACATCAAAACCCTTTGGTTTTTGGATTGAACAAGAAACTTCCTTGATTAATGGGTGGAATTAGGACCCTGACCAGAATGAGTTCTCTAGTTCTCACTCTGTTGAAATTAGATTGATCCCCTCGAAAGGGATCCTTAAGATCAATGTCGATACTTCTCTCTCTAATGGTGGAATTGTTGGAATTGGATTAATGGTCTGAGACCATCGTGGTAAGATCATTGATGCCAGACAAGAGTAAAACCATGCCTTTTGGGAAGCTATTGTTGTTGAATCCCACACTATCCTTGTCGGTATGACCTTTTCAAAAAATTATAGATGGAATTATATAAACATTGAATATGATTGTCTCAACATCATCCACACCATCAGCAAAAATTATTTCGGTCTCCAATATTTTTGCATCCTCATCAGGAAAATCTAGTCTCTCAGTCGCAACTTCATGACTTATTATTTATCCTACATCAAAAGGGAGGTAAATAAAGCAACACATTATCTGGCTACTTATTTTCTATCTGGAGATAACCACCTCTAGCTTGATTTTTTCTGTTCATAGATGTTCAGTCTTGTTACTTCTATTCTTCATCATTAATATATCATCCTTCATTTATAAAAAAAGTAAATGTAATCTTTTTCGATATCCCTTGTAGATTCTATGTTGGATGATGCAGAAGATGGGGTATTTTTATGAATAGCCTCATGCTTGATCCATCATCCACACTTGATCCCCCATTTATGTCCGATCCCTCATCTGCGCTCAATCCCTCATTATATGTTCAAAGCTCCTGAGATCGATCCCCTTTCCGATTTCATCTCCCCATTCAATTCTAAACCCCTTATGCCTTCGATTTCTCTCTATTTTTTTTAAAATATTAATAATATTAATCATTTCATAATTTATTATATTAAAAGGGTGGGTAAAACTATAAAATGATGGATCATGCATGCTCTAAGAAAATCCCACAAAAAAGAAAATGGCCCCAGGACTCGAGCCCACGACCAGTGCCCCAAAACCCCTCTGTCCCTGCCACCCTAACCAAGTACGAGGAGCCATGATTTCTTATATTAATATATCACTACCATAGATCAGAACAAGAGAAGCACCAACCTTTATCAACACTAAAAAAATGCGCTGATAAAATGGGGTCTTTATCAGCAATAACTAGAATCATTGATAAATATACATTTTATCAGTACTATTATTAGCATCGATAACAGTTTCTAATAAAAAATATTATTAATTTATATAAAATTATAATATTTATATTCAAAAATAATATTTATTTACACAAATTAAATAAAAAATGCATGTTTACAATATTTTTTTAATAATTAAAATATATACATAATGTTTTAAAAAAGTATTTATAAGATTAGAAATATATATTTAAATAATTATAAGATTATAATAAATTTTATTAAATAATAAATATATTTATTATATTTATAATTTTATATTTATAATTATATATAAATCCCTTTTAAATATATATAATTATAATTATAATTAAAATTATAATTATAAATAAATATATACATATTTAAATAAATATATGTTTTTAATGAATTTGGTCAATAAATATTTTGATGCGTGAGTATAATTAATATGCATATGTTATGTATTGATGATGAATTAATGTTCATTTTTACATTACACCCTTATTATTATTATTATTTATGTTGTCCATATGTGATGACCTGTTTTTTATTATCTATATATTATATTAGCTGTTTTGGGGTAAAATAACAGTCAAACATACACACACCACACACACAAGTTGAAAGGGTAGACCATAGACCCCAAGAGATAGCCCAGCCATCAGAATTTATTTATATTTTTAGTACGTAGCCCATAGGCCAAATGGGCATGAAGCTCATTAAAAAGCTGAACTAAAGCTCTAACATCGCCAATAAGAACCGAAAGGTCTGTCATACATGTCCTCTGCATGACCCGTCATCAGGATCACTACCCAATGTCACCTTCATCTGTAACCATTGTCACACAAAAATTCACTGTCGTACTAAACTAGTGACCGGTAGTCCTATTGCCTGCTGCAAGTATCGCCCGCCACCTGCTGTGCTAAACCAAAAGAGAGAACTTTGTATGTCTCCCACTGCTCCACCATTCCCCGTGCATCGTCACTACCTGTGGACATCACATCGCTGGCTACCAAGGGCCCAACAGATGGCCTGCCTATTCGCACATCGAATTGCCAACACCCAATGTCCACAACCGTAGATGGTTCCAACTATGAAGACTGTCATTGACGCCACCTGCACACACCTGCCCCCGAAATAAATCTGGTAAAGAAACATTCTAGGAATCAAACCCTAGACAGATGCAGTTTTACGGGGTCCATGAGACCCAAGATCAAATATGGGTGGAGGCATATTTTTGGGGGTACTGTAGCAGAGAATGTAGCAGTTACTGTAGCAGGTACTATTCGGTACTGTAACATCCAGAGTTATTCACCTTTGGGCCACTAGTTTGGTCCTAGAGTCCTTCAGACCTTCGGGTTACCCAGGCATTTGGGTCAGTTGGGTTTTTGGGCCACATTAAGACCTTCAGGCCACCTCTAGGCCTTCGGGTGACCTCAAGGCCTTTGGACCACATGATGTGCAGATGCAAGCCAGATAGATTCTACAAGGAACAAGCTCCAAAGGAGGTTTTAGAGCCAACACATTCACCAGAGTAGAGCAATCAGATTTGGAAGGAGAGTGTATGAAAATTTTCATCAGTACTAGGCCTGTGCATATCTTCACAAGACAACTATCTGAACGACCAAGCAAAGGTGGAGTGGTGATCACGATGCAGTCACTAGGGAGGGGCGGTTTAAAGTAGTCATAGTCTGTATAAATTTTTCTAAGACATTTGGGTCTTGTAATGTCACGAAGCCTACGGGCCATGTAAGGGTTCTACTTTAACCCTTAAAAGGGAGACTATAAAAAATGAATAAAAATTGAATTCCTTCGGGTCATTCAAGTATATAATTTACTAGGTATTTGACTCAATCATGTTATATCCATGAATCTATTCTCACAAATACTTATAAAATTACAATAAATATATTTATTATATTAATAATTATAAATTTTCAATTATATATACATAATTTTTGAAGATATTTATTTATAATTATAATTATAACTATATATATATAAATAATTATAAAATTACAATTGATACATATATTATAATTTTATAAATAAATAAATATATTAATGTATTTATAATTATATACAAATATTTATAAATATATTTATTTATAGTTATAATTATATATATACATATCAATAATTATAAAATTATAATAAATATATTTATTATACATATAAAGTTATAAATATATATAATTAAGTAAATATATTTCTATATATATACATATATTTATAAATAAATAAAAGTATTTATAGTTATAATTCTAAATAAATATAGATATATTTAAATAATTATAAAATTATAATAAATATATTTATTATATTTATTTATAAAATTAAAAATATAGTAAATATATTTGTTATAATTTTATAATTATTTTAATATATATATATAATTATAATTATATATATATATATTTAATATTTTTTTAATTACAAATAAATATATATTTATTTATAGTTATAATTATAAATAAATATACATGTATTTAAATAATTATAGAATTATATTTATTATATTTATTATTCTTATAATGGTATAAATATATATAATTAAATCAATATATTTATATATATACAAATACTTATAAATAAATACAATTATTTTTAATTATAATTATAAATAAATAAATAAATAAATATATATATATATATTTAAATAATTATAAAATGACAAAAAATATATTAACTATATATATTTATAATTGAAATAGGTTGGGACCAACCCTTTTATTAAAAATAGAAAAAAACATACACAAATCCCTTGTTGGATTGGGTTAGGGGAGAATTCATTACAAGTTTGAAGGTCGAGAGTCACACAACCTACTATTTGAATGGACCAAAAAGGCCATCGACACAAATCCCATTAAAAATGCCCAAACTGACCAAACTTAAGCCTGATTTGCATCACAAACACCACAACCGCATGTGGCACTACCGTTACTGACTGTGCCTTCACCGTCCACCATCGCGTCACCAACCTGCTCTCCCCAAGCCTAGCCATCTGATCGAGATGCCTCCCACACCTCCTAGTGTCTCGCCACTATATGAGCCTGAAGGACAAGCTCGCACACTCATAGGACCACCGCATTGGAGCTCCGATCCACTGTGACCCCCACCAAAAATCCCACCGCATGTTGCAGCACAACAATCTGACCAGATCTGTTCGAGAACAACCAAATTCAGTCACACTGCCTTAACCACCCCTGTCGTAAAGCCTGCTGATATCATTGTTGACCACAAATGTTGTTGCTTCAGAATGTCGTCACCCTGCCAAAACTGATGCCAAGACCACCGAAACACTACCATTTGGCTAGATCAGAATAGAATCAATAGATCTGGAACACTGAGCAAAGATTCCAAAAAGGGACAACACCCCATCGCACCCCGGAGCCCCATGGCAACTCTTGTCGACTGCTGAAATTGAAGCTCAAATCCACCGCCTCACCTAAATTGCCACACCCTCCATGAAGAGACTTCACCCAAGAAGCCCAAGAAACTGAAGAGGTTGAACCCGAGGGGATGAAATCCTAATCAAAATGGATAGCTATAAAATTATAAGTATAATAAATACAGTTGTTATAATTTTATAATTATATATATATATACATTTATAATTATAACTTTAAATAAATAAATATTTATTATATTTTTTTTATATTATATATTTATATAAATATATATAATTAATATATTAATTATATATATTTATAAAATTATAAATATAAGAAATACAGTTATTATAATTTTATAATTATTTAAATAAATATATATAATTTTATAGTTGTAAATATATATATTTGTAATTATATATATATATTTATAATTATATATAATAAATATTTTTATTATACTTATTTATTAAATATAATTATATATGTAACAAATATATTTATTATAATTTTATAATTATAAATAAATAAATTTTTTTATAATATTTATAATTTTTTAAATATATTTATTATATATATAAATATAAATAAATTATTAACTTTATAGGTTTATCAACGCTAAAAAAGTGCTGATAAACTGTGTTTTTATCGGTACTATAATTTTAACACCGACAAAGACACATTTTATCAGTGCTTTTTTAGCATTGATAAAAAACTATCTTTATAAGTGCTAAAAAAGCGTTGATAAAGACATATTTTTTCAAGGATTTCTATTTTACCATTAATTAAACATACCTGTATCACCGATTTTTAACTAGCACTGATAAAATCTTTACCCGATTTTATAAATGAACACAACAATTAGCTTCTTTTCTCACACACCTCAAGCTCTCACAGAAGCTGACCTCTGCCATTGCTGACCTCTCCTTTGCTGCCACTGAACCCTCCTCTGCCATCACAAATCCCTCCTTCGCCACCATGAATACCTCATCTGCTATGATCCCCACCTCCACTGCACACCGAACCCCACCTCCGCCTTGAACCCACCTCTGCCATGAACCTACCTCTACCACTGAACCCCACCTCCATCGTGAACCCCTCCTCCGCCGTGAAACCCACCTCTGCCGCAAACCCCTCCCCAGCCTCCGCTGCCACTGCCTACCCTGACTCCACCACCGCTAGAACCTACTACTACCCCCAGACCTCCAAATATATGGTATGATCTTATTTTATTTGGAATTCTTAGATACTGAAAGATTAATTATAGAGTTTTAATTTTCAAAATCTTTTTGATGTATGAATTATGTGTTTGGTTTAATTCATTAGTGTGAGACAATGATTTTTTTGATTGGTAAAGTGTTTGATTGGGTTTTGGACATAATTTATGATACTTTTGATAAATTTCTATGTATATTTGTATAAGACTTTGGTACAATTAAAATTTCTGAATTTGGATTGATCTAAATGTTAGAACATGTTTGAATAAGGTGGTTTGATATATTAGAAACATTTTAGGATATTTTCAGGTGAAAAGTATCATGATTTGTATTATAATGGAGTGATTATGGAGATTAGTTTGGATAAAATACAATTTTTTCAATGGATAAATAAGATAAAACACTTTTGAGTTGGAACTTATAGTTAAAGTGGGATCTGTGTTTGAGTTTTTATTAACATTTTCATGATTGATTTGGGATGAATTGATGTGTTTTCTATTTATGGTTTTCTAGTATATATTTGAAATTTTATCATATTTAATTATGGGTTTTTATGTGTAAGTGTATGCTTCAATGGATGTTATACCATGTTGACATGATTGTTTTATAAATGTGTTTCACCGATTATTAGTGTTGGGATTTTTGAAAAAAATCATGGGAGTATTTAGGTAGAGATGTGGGAATTCTAGAGAAATTTGTTATAATATTATATTGAAAAATTTATAGTACCCCTATCTTAGGTATCACACCAGCTACTGGAATTTATTTCTCGATGAGGCCATTAATGGTGAGTTGATTGTGTTTTATTTTTATTGCAACAATATTCTAGTGTAATGATTCCCTTATTTTTTCAACTTAAATTATCTCCTTAGACATTTGGTATGTACTACTTAATGGTTGATGCTTGATATTTTATTATTATTTTTTCTCATGGTTGTATCTTGGTAAATTATATTTACTATAAATGAAAAAGTTATGTTTTGTTAGTTTTATTTACTCATCCTTATGTAATAAAATTATTTTCATTATTTTCCCTAAAACTAGAATTTTTTGTTTTTCTTAAAAAATGAATGATATAAAATCTTTGACGATATCCTACTAGGTTACATGATCACACTATACATATACACATTAGTTCATATATATAATTATTTGTATATGATATAGGTAAAAGGAAAGGGTCACACATTTACAGTGGTGTTTCATAGTCACTTGTTAAAGATACAATGATAATGGGATGTAGAGGTCACCATAGGGAATAAAGGGACAATATTCATTTTGTTTTATTTTAAGATATTTACTATAAAGTTCCTCTCTTATAAATAAATTTATTTTTGGTTTAACTTTATATTTTAGATTATATATAAACCTTTTATAGATTTATATTTTAAAAAATTTTTGTTATTTTTTACTCATGTGTATTTAATAAAGTGTCACTCTTGTGATCTATGTCTTTGTGAAAATTCCTAAGTGGCTCTTTTAAAATGATTCAAGTGTTTTGAAATGTTTCTTAAAAAATTATATGTGTTCAACATACCCTTTTTTGGTTTTAAATATATTTAAAATTATTTAAACACTTGGCATGGACTTAGGTTGCATTCCAAGTGTTTTTCAACTCACTCGATTGACTTTTATAAAGGGATGTGAATACTTTGAAAGCATATTTAATGCTGGTTTCATTTTAAAAATGGGAGTGTGAAGTTTTAAATGAAAAATTGTAAAATATAGAGGGTTGTCGCTCATTTTAAATGATTAAGACTATTGGTTTATGAAGTTTCCTTGAATGATTTAAAAAAAGGAATTTTGGTTTTGTGAAAGAGTGCTTGGAATTGATTGGTTTATTTTAAAAAGGGTGTGTTATTTTAAAGAGAAATTTTTGTAAATGGTTGGTTTTTTAATGGGATTTAAAGTGTGATTTTATAAATAGTTTTCAAAGGAAATCTAAAATTTTGTTTTTACATAATATCTTAAGTTTACATTTTTATAGAATTAAGAAAACCATTACATTATATAGGGAAGAAAAATATATTGATAATAACAACATGAAAAGGACATGTCACTGACTCTATCCAACCCATCAAATATCCATCATGAACTCACTCCTGCAAAAGTTGAATTAATGTTTAAACCCATTGCAACTGCTAAACCTACATTGCAACAATCTTCACCTCCATGGTCTAAATTAGCGGAGTCCTATACAATTACATCTTTTTTTTAGTTTGGTTTTAGCTTTTAAGAGGATGAGTCTCAGGTAAAAAAATGCAATAATAACTATCATTAAAATGTCAATTTCCACTTATTTGAAAGAACCTTTTGTGTATTTATTTTGTTAAATATTATTATTACCGAATCAAATAGGTTGTATATGGATAAATAATGGATGGATTCTAATTGTCTGACAAAAGAGTATTAAGATTGAGGGAAAGAGTTCATCAAGTTTTCAAAAGATCATGAATATGTACCTTCTAAAATCCTTTTTCTATGTTTAAATTTTTGTTATTCAAGACTAATTAGTCTAGAGGATTTTGAAGAACACTTGATTTTTCATGGAATAGATCAAAGTTATAAATGTTGGAATAAACATGGGGAAAAAGTTAATACAACTAGTGGTTCAGATAACACTGCATTTTTTAGATCATATGATATGATTACAAGTGTGTACAATGAAGAAGACTATATTGAGGATGTGATTACATATGTGAATGATGATAAAGATCATATTGAGGAAATAACAAGGATAGTTGAAGATGAACTTTTTGATTGTCTAAAATTGTTTGAGAAGTTAAAGAGTTGTGAAAAGAAGTCATTGTATGCTGGTTTCACTAAATATTAAGTATTTTTAGCCATACTAAAGATGTATAATTTGAAAGCGGAAAACAAATGGAGTGATTCCAGTTTTACAGAACCACTTTTTCTCTTGAATGACATTATCCCAAAAGATAATGAGCTCCCGATCTGAACATATGACACCAAATGAATGCTATGCTCAATGGGTATGATCTATGAAAGAATAAATGTCTCCATAAATGAGTGTATATTGTTTATCAAGGACCAAAAATCACTTATAGAATTTCCAAAGTATGCTGCTTCTCAATAAAATAATGATGAATCCAGTCCTATGAATGTTTTATTCCACATTCCAATCATTCTAAAGTTTATTCACTTATATAGAAGTGAGGAAACTATAGGGCAATTGATGTGTCACACAGATACATGAAATAAATATCGAAAACTACATCAACTGACATACGCTCCTCAGTGAGAGATAACTGATCATGAGTATCCCAAATTTGGAAGTGATCCAAGAAACCTTTGTCACACATTATCTATAGATAGAGTGAATCCATTTGGTTTTCAAAGAAGTACTCACAGTATATGCCCAGTTATGTTGATAAATTATAACTTTCCACCATGATTATGCACGAAATGAAAATACTTCATGTTATCTATTCTTATATCATAAAAAAACAATAACTAGGTAATGATATTGATGTTTATTTGGATCCATTGATTGAATATATGAAATTATTGTTGGATTTAGGTGTTACGTTGTATAATGCTTACAAAAATGAATATTTCATGTTGAGATCCTTGTTGTATGGGATGATAAATAAATTTTATGCTTATGGAAAATTTTCAGGATATAACATTAAAGGAACTCAATGGTGTACTATTTTCAAACAAGGTACATAGTCAGTTAGGTTGAAACATTCATAAAAAACTATGTTTCTAGGATATCGCATATTTCTACCCTGAAGACATAAGAACTGATGTTGGATGACATCATTCAATGGAAGTTTAGAATAATGTACAACATCATCTCCCCTAATAGGTGATCAAATATTTAAGAAATTAAAATATGTGGAAACTTATTTTGGTAAACCATTTTCAAAAAACCTTATGAAAACTGTTTGGAAAAAGAGATCAGTTTTTTTGAATTACCATACTAGAATTGTCTGTACATCAGAAATTTTCTTGATGTTATGCATGTTGAAAAAAATGTATGTGATAGTGTCATTGGCACATTTATAAATGCACCTGAAAAAATAAAGTATGAAATTAATGCTAGGTTGTATATGATTAACATGGGAATAACAGAAGAGTTGGTGTTGGTGAAGGGTGAAAAATGAACTTTTCTTCCTCTATCAGCTTACACTCTTTCCAGGCAGGAGAGATATCAGTTTTACAACTTCTTGAATGATGTAAAGGTTCTAGAGGGGTATTAATTTAATATCAAGAACATCATGTCAATTAATGATTTAAAGTTAAAGGGTCTTAAATCATATGAATGTCATGTTTTTATAGAATATCTAATTCATATATCTTTACGTTTCATTTTTACCAAGAATGTTCATCATACATTAACCATGCTCCGATTCTCCTTCAAATCTATATGCAGTAAAGTTATAGACCTGATGAAATTTCTGACCATAGAAAGAAAAATTTCCATCATATTATGTGAATTGGAAATGTTCTTTCCACCAATATTCATTGATATAATGGCACATTTGATGGTTCAATTAGTGATGAAGATTTTACTATGTGGTCCTGTACACTATAGATGGATGTACCTCATTGAACAATATATGAATATTTTGAAAGGGTATTGTTGGATTGGGTTATACCAAATATGCACAAGAGGGGGGGGGGGTGAATTGTGTCTTTTACAAATTCTTTACGAATTGTGATGAAGCCCGAGTCTGTCCTTTTGTCTTTATCAGGTTGTTTGTGCAGCGAAAAATAATCAGTTAAGGAATTCAAGGATGTATAGTGTATTGGGGAACAGAAGGCTGCTAGTCCACTCCACCAATTCTCTACTCCACGATCTTGGTGATTTTCACTATCTATTCCTCTTATCAACACACCATCCACAACTGAGTACGGGCAGTTGACACCTTTACTTGTTAAGGAAAAAAATAGATCTATATGATTCATAGACATAACCGAATACATAGCTTAGTATGAGAATACGGTTACTCAAAATAAAAATATTATTTGTCTTGAAATACTTTCTAGTTGATCTTCATAGTTGCAACAACACGCAACTGACAGTAGATAGATCGTCATTTTTAGAAAAGATGTTCTTCAGATAAGGGTAGTTCTGAGTCGATCCAGTTGCAATAGATATATAAATAAATCAATCAACTCCAACAATAATGGATTCAAAAAATATATTTGATGTAGAAACTATGAATCTTAAACATGGTTCTTCTTCTTCAGAAAAATAGAGTATGATAGATCTTGGTAGAAGCAGATCTGTAAATCTCGAATGACTCTGTAAAACTATAGTCGTGAAGAACACAAGATCTTTTTATATATTTTCTTGATGATTCAAATTTTTTTGTAATAAAAAATATCACCGATATATATAGAATAACAACGATAATTTTCCTTAAAAATTTATATCCACAAAAGTTGCCTTTAGAATCATGATATTCAAATGTTTGAATAACAGAGCAGTCATAACTCCCCGGAATATTCAGAATGAAAAGCTTCTCTTAAATCGATCCTTTGAATCAAAAATAAATGGCTTTGAATCAGTCAAAGACGTGCTTTAAAATCAATCTTTGAATTTGGATTTAAATCAGCCTAATAATCTGTATAAAGACCGTTTCTCAATAATGTCTTAATTTTAATCTCCGACGTCAAATGTAGGGTTGAACTGCATAGCATACATTCTCTGAACGTATGGTTTACAATGTAATGTTCACAACATATGGTTCACAATGTAAGGTTCACAACATAAGGTTCACAACGTAAGGTTCATAACATAAGGTTGATAGTGTAAGGTTCACAATGTAAGGTTGATCAACCATATTTTTCTCTTCAACTCTCAAACATACGGTACGATATCCATACTTTCCTTTTTATCAAAACATAAGATACATGATCCATAAGGTTCATTATAAAAGTAATATTGATGATCCATACTTTTATCAGTTTCTAAACGTAAGGTATATGATCTTTACTTTTTGATAAAATGTAAGGTTTTTTTCAAAAGTAAGGTTGATGAACCATAATTTTTAGAAACCAACATAACGTTCCATACTAATGCAGGGTTATTCTTCTATACTTTTCTTATATACCGAATTTAGGGTTCCTTCTAAACATATATTTCTTATTCTATATTTGTTACTATAACGTATGGTTGCTTAAACATAATATTCTGATATGTTGTAAAGTAAATGGTGGATTCCATCCTTAAGCTATGCTCCTCAACATAGGGTATGAACTTTGTTTCTAGAACACGCTTAAGTGATTTATAAACATGTAGAGAATGAACAGTGTTTACAGAACATTCTAATATGAAAAAACAATTTCCAAGCACATTGTCAAATATTCCACGCAGATTAAACGATTTCCAAGCACATTGCAATCCCTCTTTGTAATAACTTAGCAAGAATATTCTAATCAGGTTCCAAATCCTTTACTAACATTTTTCTTATACTTATAGATCCAAATAAAAATAACATAATGTCCTCTGACTTATGTCCATCATCTCCAATATTCTTTATGTTGAAATGATAAACTTCCTCATAAGGGTAGTTTAAGATTCTATCTATTTCTACAGATGAAATTGAAAAATCCCGATCTTCAATTTTTGCAACTCTGGTGTCTTTTGTATCTCCAAGACTAAATTGAATGGATTTGAAAAATTGAAGAAGATCTACCTCATATAGAAACTCTGTATTTTCACCACTGAAAGTTTTCTCGAGATTCTGAAAAGCGAGGGCTTGCCGCAACATGAGATCCGTTTGATACAACTACTCCAGGTCAATTAATTTTCCCTGTAGAATCTTTCTTCCTGCCATGCGCTAACACATGGCATTACTAGCTTATCCTTCCTAGCTTATCTATGTATTGCCCATTTATATTTCAAAGTTCTGAAGGCTCTAAGGTTTAGGGTTTTGAAGGTTTAGCCAAAGGTAGATGAAGGCGGTAAGGGTTTTTGGTGTTTCAATGGTTTTGAGAAAATGGACGTGTTTGGAATTTGAAACGGTTTCTGAAATCCTTGATTCCCATGTCATTTACATACATAATAATCCTTACATTATTTAAATAAAATAAAATGTACATGGAGAAGAAAATTAATTTATAAATTATTCTAAAAACAAATAATTAAATCATTTAAAACACTGATGAAAAAAAATAAACACGTAAAAATTAAAATTAAAATTTTATTTAAAATTAAATAAAACTAGATCACCCTTAATAAAATAAAACATCATAGTGGGAAGTGGTTTAGTAAAAATATCAGCTAATTGAATTTCAGTACTTACAAATTCTAAGAATATATCCTTTTTAAGAACATGATCTCTTATAAAATGATGTCTAATATCAATATTCTTAGTTTTAGAATGATTAATAGGGTTTTTAAAATATTTATAGCACTTTTATTATCAAATTAAATAGGTGTGTTATTACAATTTAGTCCAAAGTCCACAAGAGTGTTTTCATCCACAAAACTTGTGCACAACAACTGCCTACAGATATATATTCTGTCTCGGCTGTTGATAGGGAAACTGAGTATTGTTTCTTACTAGACCACGAAACTAAAGATTTTTTTTCTAAAAAGTGACAATTCCTTGAGGTTATTTTTCTATAAAATACACAACTTCCAAAGTCAGCATCTGAATATGAAATTAAATTAAAATCAGAAGTTTTTGGATAGAGAAGAGATTTAAAACAGTTCCTTTTAAATATCTAAAAATTCTTTTAACAAAACTTAAGTGAGATTCTTTAGGATCAGATTCAAATCTTTCACAAAGACATACTAAATACATTATATCTGGTCTGTTGGCATTAAGATATAATAAACTACCAATCATACCTCTATATAACTTGTTGTCAACTAATTTTCCAATTTAATCCAAATCAAGTTTTATATTAGTACACATAGGAGTTGTATATGTCTTTCTATTTTCAAGTCCAAATTTCTTTAGTAAATCAGTATTGTATTTTCTTTGATATAAAACATTTCCAAAATCCTTTTGATAAATTTTATGTCCTAAAAAGAAATTTAATTCGCACATCATACTCATTTCAAATTATTTTTGTATTAAATTTGAAAACTCATGACAAAGTTTTTTGTTCTTTGAACCAAAAATTACATCATCAACATAAATTTGAACGAATAAAATATTAGAGTTAACAGTTTTCTTAAACAATGTTGGATATTCCATCTCAATATTAAAATCATTTTTTAAAAGAAAACAACTTAATCTTTCATACCAAGATCTAGGTGCTTGTTTAAGGCCATAAAGATCTTTACAAAGTTTTAATAAAAATATGGTTTTTGTGAATTTTCAAAACCAGGAGGTTGCTCAACATAAACTTCCTCCAATAAGTAACCATTTAAAAAGGCATACTTAACATCCATCTAAAATAACTTAAATTTCATATGAAATGAATAGGCTAAAAGGATTCTAAAAGATTCTAATCTAGCTACGGGTGCCAAGGTCTCATCATACTCTATACCTTCTTTCTAATTATATCCTTTAGATACTAGTCTTGCTTTATTTCTAGTTATTATTCATTGATCATCTTGTTTATTTTTAAAGACCCATTTAGTTTCTATAACCGGATAGTTCTGAGGTCTTTCAACTAAATTCCAAACTTCATTTCTATTGAACTAGTTTAGTTCTTCTTGTATTTCTATCATCCAAATTTCATTAACTAAGGCTCCTTATAATGTCTTAGGTTCTAACTGGGATAAAAAGGCAGATAATTCAACAAGATTTCCTACATTTCTTCTAGTTTTTATTCAAGTGTCTAGGTATCCTATAACAGTTTCTAAAGGGTGATTCTTTAGGGTTCTAGACTGTCTAGGTAGTACACTTTTAGGTTCTTCAGTGTCATGTTCTTCTGAACTTGATTGAATTTCATTTATTTTTTTTTTCAAAATCATCTTTTAAGTTCTCAAGTCTAATGTTATCATTAGAGTCAGATTCATCAATTTGGTCTTTACTTTTCTCAAAGGGATCAGATTCATTAAATTTCATATGAACTGATTCTTCAACAATCCTTGAATTTTTATTGAAAACTCTCTCAGCTTTGAAAGTAGTAGAATATCCTAAGAATATGCGTTCATCAGATTTTGGATCAAACATACTAAGATTTTCCATGGTGTTTAAGGTGTAAAACTTACATAAAAAAAACTTTAAAGGAATTTACTTTAGGTTTTTCATTATTCTAGAGTTCATAGTGTGTCTTTTTAAAAATTGTTCTGATTAAAACTCTATTCATTATATAGTAGGCTGTACTTACAGTTTCTTCCTAGAAATAGGTAGGAAGACTATACTCATTTAGCATAGTCCTAGCCATTTAATGAATAGTCCTATTTCTTCATTCAAAAATTACATTTTGTCGAGGTTCTCTTGGTGTAGATAAGGTGTATTTAATACCCATGTTTGAGAAAAAAGAATTAAATTCTAGATTCTCAAATTCTCTACCATGACCACTTCTTAATGAAATTATTTTAAAACCTTTTTCATTTTGGATAACTTTTCAAAAACGTTCAAATATAGTAAAAGATTTATTTTTATATTTTAGAAAAATAAATCCAAGTAAATCTAGAATAGTCATCAACTAAAACATATACATATAATTTACCATCTAAGTTTTCTATTCTTGAAGGTCCAAAAAAATTTATATAGATAAGTTCTAGAGGTTTAGATGTAGTAATTTTGTTAATAGATTTGAAGGATGATTTATGACGCTTTCCAAGTTGACATGGATCACAGAATCTATCACTTTAAAATTTGAGACTAGGAAAATTAGAAACTAATTGTTTCTTAGATAACTTATTTAAAGCATATACATTGAAATTTCCAAGTATTCTATGTCAGATCCATGACTCATTTATCTTAGCAGTTAAGAAGTTTACTTTTTGTTTACGCAAGGAATTTAAGTCCAGAGTATAAACATTATTAGTTCTTGGTACTATAAATTTAAGCAATTTATCTTTAAAAACAGAACAATAGTTGTTAGAAAAATCAACAAAATAGCCATCATCATAGAGTTGAGAGATACTTATTAGGTTTTGTTTCAATCATTTTACATAGAGTACTTTATTAACTGAGAGAGATTCTGGATCTCTAACAGTTCCAATGCCAATAATTTTACCTTTGGAATTGTCACCAAATGTGGATAATCCTCCATACTTTTGAGTTAATATTTTAAAATTTGATGAATTACCACCCATATACCTGGAGTATCCACTGTCCATATAACATATTTCAGTTAAAATTTTGTGACCTGCTTCCTGCAATGACATTTAAACAAAGGTTTGTTTTGATACCCATATTTTGTTGGGTCCAACAACGTTAGCTAGTAAAGTCCTAGGAATCCAGACTTGATTTGTTTTTCTATAATCAATAGAATCATATAAACTGCATACAACAAAGGCTTTCTTAATCCCACTTATTTGCGGTTACCTTAAATAATAGTTTTTAGATATGTGACCTTTTGTTCCACAGTAGTTGCAAATTTTACCTTTTGTACTTGGAAAAAAATAGTTCTTATATAGTTTGAGTTTCTCACCTTTACTACCTATTCCATATCATTCTTTTTTAATCACATTCTTTCCAAGAATTTCATTTAATTTATTTTTGACTTTTTTAAAAACAGGAGCTACACTTTTGTATGTTTCTACTTATGTTTGTAGTGTTTTTATTTTAGTTTCATTATATGTACAATTTATGTTTGATGAGTTATATTTTTCAATTATCTCTTGATGTTGTTTTAGTAGAGTTCCTCTTTCTTCTAAAATAGTAGTGTGAATATTTTTCAGTGATTTATGTTTCTTAAATAAGGAATCATATTTTTATTCCAGCATGTTGTAGAAGACTCCAAGATTATTATTTGAACAACTAGAACTAGAATCAGAATCAGATGAGTAATAATATTGTACCTCATCAACTTCTACCATAAAGCACATATTTGATTTAGATTTGATTCTTCTTTTTCTGAGTCAAACTTTGATTAGCTATTGGAGTCTTCAAAAACACTCAAAGTAGCTTTCATTTCTATTTTGTCTTTCTACTCATAATTATTGTTTTTGAAAAATTTATTTTTCTTTTTTTCTTTTAATTGAGGACAGTAAGGTCTAATGTGACCCATCTTCTTGCATTCATAGAATCTAAATTCCCTTGGTTCTTTTTAAATCTTTTTGAGGGATTTTCTAAATCCCTTCTTCTTTTTGTAGAATTTACTGAACTTTCTAGCTAGCTGTGCCAGTTCCACATCTTCATTAGATGAATCAGAATTCTCTGATTTCATTTTGATTTTTTTCTTCATCTTTCTGGTCTTCTTTTGGGATGTTACTTTCAAAGCAGCATTTTATCCCTTGATCAATACTTTATGAACATTTTATTCATCTTTAATCTCAAATTCATACATCATCAGAGGTCCAATTAATTCTCTCATAGTTATATCTTTGAATGGTTATGATTGTCTAATAGTTGCTGATATCCCATTCCATATAGGTGGTAGTACTCTCAGTACTTTCAGGGCTTGATCTGCTTTTTTGATAGGATATCCCAAGGCAGTGATGTTATTAACAATTTCTGTAATCCTTCCATTCATCTGGGTGATTCTTTCTACTTAAAACATTCTAAATGTGTCAAATTTCAATTTAGTTGTGGCATTCCTCATCTGTCTAACATTTTCACTTCCTTTATAAGCAACTGAAATTGTCTGCCACATTTCATAAGCAGTTGGGCACTGAGATACTATATTGAATTAATTTGGTCTAAGAACACATATGATAGCATTCATAGCTTTTGAGTTTATGTTGTACTATTCTTCTATATCAGCACTCCATGTTTCAGGTTTCTCTGGAATCACATAGGGAGTTAGAATTTTTGAGTAAACTCTGTATCCAAGGTTCTTTAAGTAAATAATCATCCTTGATTTCTAGAATACATAAATTTCACCATTGAAGTTGGGAGATCGAACCAATGACATACCCTCTTGTGTATCAACCATTGTGCTCTAAATAATACAAAAACTTTCAGCTTGTTATAGGTTTGACAAAAGCTTCTCCTCTAATACCAATTATTGAATCTGGTTATACCAAATACACACAAGAGGGGGGGGGGTGAATTGTTCTTTTAAAAATTCTTCATGAATCGCGATGAAGCCTAAGTTTGTCCTTTTATCTTTATCAAGTTGTTTATGAAGTGGAAAATAAATTGTTAAAGAACACAAGGATGTATAGTGGTTCGTGGAATAGGAGGCCCCTAGTCTACTCCACCAACGCTCTACGCCACGAGCTTGGTGATTTTTACTATCTGGTCCTCTAATCAACAGACCATCTACAACTGAGTGCAGATAGTTGACACCTTTACAAGTTAAGGCTAAAAATATATACTTCTGGTTCATACACATAACTGAATGCACAACTTTATATGAGAAGCCGATTAATCAAAATAAAAAGAGTATTTTTCTTGAAATAATTTCCAATTGATCTACACAGTTGCAACAGTACACGACTAACAGTAGATATATTTTCATCTTTAGAAAATATGTTCTTCAGATAAGGGAAATTCTAAGTCAATCCTGTTGCAATAGATATAGAAATAAATTCAGAAACTCCAACAACAATATGTTGGACTCTTCTTGTATTAATCATGTTTTAATGATCACAAATCCTATTCAGTCTCTAAAACATGTTAACTCTATGCAATCTATCTTTTGATTCACTTTATAATGATTTATATGAAAAATGATTAATTTTAATTCATTCCATAAATATCACTGCTTATGTATGAATATAGATTTTCTCTTAAGTGCGAGACACCGTGAACAACCAGACACCGTGAACAAGCAGTCACTATGAACAAGCAGACACCGTGACAACCAGACACCGTGAACAAGACACCATGAACAAGACACTATGAACAAGACACCATGACATCGAGAAACCGTGAACCAGACACCATGAACCAGACACCATGACCACAAGACCCCATGACCAATCCAAACACCGTGTGAAGGAGACACCATTTCCATGACATACTGTGACATCGTTTATTAATATGTTTTGTCATATTTCAATTTAATCTCAAATGATCATATTTAAAGATTTTAAATGCACTGACATAATTAATATTTCTTTGTAGACATGTCATTTGACAGTACGTGGTAAAAGCTACAGAATACATGCAACCTATTGGGTTAAACACATGTACTCCAAGATAAAAGAGTAATGCAGCCTAGGAAAAATAAGAAGTGTGGCACGATACTAAAAATCAGAACAAGTTGGTGGCCATGAGCACAACAATAGAATACAATTAGATAATTATTAATGAAAGAATTTTCTCATACAACTCAACGCTGCTAGAGAACACACGAAGCTCAACTGAATCCCCGAATCGAGAACATCTTCACACTGTCAAACATCATGAAGAACACAATCCGAATCTGTCTAACTTACGACACTCTATTTTCCATACGAGGACTTGATTTCTGCATCTTCTTCATCTTATAAGTCCAGATCTTCAAAGACTAACATTAAGATAATTTCTAAACCTATCTCAATATTTCGGCTCTGTTGTGTATAATTTTACTATCTTTCGAGCATTGTGTGTATCCATATAACAACACACTATGTATTTTTCATAAAACTGAAGGATACAAGATATCCTTACTCAAACATATTTTATATTTGTATACCCACTGACAAGTGTGGAAGAGGTCCATATGTGGCCTGGTTGTTTGTTCCTATGAAGAACTGTGGAAGAGGTCCCTGTGCGACCTGGATAGTCCTATGTACTATTGTTTAACCCCGATCCAGGGTTTGGATAAAGTTTACTTATATAAACTGCTTGGTGGATGGTGATCACAAAGTGGAGTGGATTAGGTCTTGTCTTGAGACTGAACCACTTGTTTCATATCCATTGTATTATTTAATTTAGTCTTCTCTATTTTACTGCTTAACTGTATAATTCAGAAATCACTGAATTCACTTTGATAGTTAATCTTGGAAAGAAGTTATAATTGTCTTGTGTTAGTAGAATAACTTCAAAAGTAATATTAATAACTAACATTATGATTACCGATAACTAATCAATATTCTAAGAAGTTATTTAAACATTCAAACTCTTATAATAGTATAACCTTGATTAACTAGGATGTATTTAACCTTTTGGGGAAACCTTTTTAAGAATAATTTTTAAATAGAAATTTTTATAGATACTCACTTCACCCCTCTCTTGGGTAATCTCCTCTGACCAACATTTGGTATCAGAGGAGTTTTATTAAGAATTTGTTTATCCTTATTCAACTGTGATTGTAGTTGTACTTTGAAGATCTATAAATTTCTGTTAATTCTAAATTTCTATCTCTCTTAAAATATTTTTGTATTATGGATAATAGATTAAAAGGTGTTGGAACCAACATACCACTATTCATTAATGGAACCAACTATGCTCAATGGAAAATTAAAATGAAAATTCATTTAGAGAGTATGGATTTTGAAATTTGGTCTTCCATTATAGATGAATATAAGATTCCTACTACTAATAGAATCACATGGGATGAACCTGTCAAAAATACCTACAATAACAATTTCAAAGCTATGAATGATTTATACTGATCCTTAGGAGATGAATAATTCAATAGAATTTCTTCTTGTAAAACTGCCCATGAAATTTGGGATACCCTATCTGTCTCACATGATGAAAAATCTAGTGTAAAAGAAATGAGAATTAATATTTATACTATTAAATATGATAACTTTAAAATGAAACCTGATGAGCCTATCTATGACATGTATCTTAGGTCCAATGAGATTTTCAATAGAATTATTTCTCTTGGAAGAGAAGTCACTGACAAGGAATAGATCATGAGAATTCTAAAATTTCTTCCTGACAGATAGAGAGGAACCTCTATCACTATTAAAGAATCATGCAATATCAGCAAGATACCTGTAAAAGAACTCATTGGGAAACTGATGATGTATGAATAAGAGTTGAATGTCAACAAGGAAGATGAGAATGAACCCAAAAAAGTAAATCTATTGAATTCAAAACCACCACCTTTAAACACAAAGACAAAGGGAAATTGGAAGCCTCTATAGAAAGTTCTAGTAGTGAAAAATCCTCACCTGACAGTGATGAGAAGATGGCCCAATTAGCCAGAATATTCAAGAAATTTTATATGAAGAAGAACATTTTTTGAAATCCTATCTTCAAGGGAAAATATGACCAAAAAGGAAGTCGGAAGAAGTATTGGAAAAGAAGTGACAAGACTGATGAGATTGTTTGCTATGAATGTAATCGCAAAGGACATATCAAGGCTGACTGTCCAAAGCTCCAGTAAAAAAAAAGAGATATGAGGACAAGGATAGTAAGTATAAAAAGGAAATGAAAGAAACCTTGAGTGCTTCTGAGGATAGTTCAAGTGACTCAGAAACATCACATGATGAACAGGATAATAAAGCCAATATGTGTTTTATGACAAACACATCTGAGTTAACACTGGAATCTCTTGTACATAATTCATACTATTCCGGTGATGAGATTGACTTTGAAAATATAACTAATTAAGAAATGTTTTAATATTGTGACATGCTTGAAGAAACATGCAATAAACTAAAATACAAATATAAATCATTGAAGAAACAATATGCTCTTACTGTGACTGTTAAATCTGAACTCACAATTGAAAAAGAGAAAAATTATCAAGTGATCAAAGAGAACAAAAAATTAAAAATGTCTAATGAGAAATTGAATAATGACATAGAAAAGTTTAAGAATGGAAAAAATACCCTTACTCAAATGCTAGGTAAACAAATTGCCCCTAAATATAACAATGGCATTGGTTATCAACCTGAAAAAAGAAATATTGGTAAAACAAATTTTGTTTCTAAATCTAGGATATATAGTTTTACTCCCAGTTCTGGATGCAAATCAACTAATTAAATTTATGATACACTTTCTACGGTTTCATGTTTTTCTAGACCAAATAGAGTTTACTTTTCAAATACTTTACTTAATGCTTATAGGAAACCTATGAGGCAAATATGGGTTCCTAAAGCACTCATTACTAATATTACTGGACCCAAACAAGTATGGGTACCAAAATCTATTTTTTCTTAATAATTTTGTAGAAAAGCTTCTTAAAGAGTTCCTATAAAATTTTATGGTACTTGGACCATGGATGTTTAAGACACATGACAAGATACTACTCATGGTTCAAGAACCTAATAAAAATAGATATAGGATATGTCACATTTCGTGACAATGCCAAAGGAAAGATTATCGGCCTCAGACAAATCAGTAACTCTAACTCAATTTTAATTTATAAAGTACTATTTGTTGATGGATTAAAATATAATATGCTTACTATCTCACATTTATGTGATGATGTATTTAATGTTAGATTTGAAAATGATGTTGGAAATGTCTTTAATTATAAATAAGAATTAGTATTTTCTTCATTAAGAAATGAAAATGTTTACTCTGTTAACATGGACTCCTTAGCTTCTCAAAATGCTTCATGCTTAAGTGTATTTTATAAAGAGTCTTGGATATAACATAGGATACTAGGACACTGTAATATTCACTCCCTTATAAAGATAACTAGAAAAATATTAATTAAAGACTTACCCAAACTTGAGTTTCCAAATGACAAAGTGTGTAATCCCTATCAAAAGGGAAAACAACACAAAATTTCCTTCAAACCAAAGAAAGAAGTTTCAACTTCTCAACCTCTTGAACTGGTTCACATGGATTTGTTTAGACCATCTATAGTTTCTAGTTTAAATGGGAAGCACTATGTTTATGTTCGTGTAGATGAATTTCCTAGATATACTTAGACCTTCTTTATGGCTCACAAAAGTGAAGCCTGCTGTTATTTTACTAAATATGCCCAGTCTTTAGAAAATATTAGTGGAATTAGAATTAAATCCTTAAGAAGTGATCATGGCTGTGAGTTTGAAAATCAAGAGTTTGAATCCTTTTTCTCACAAAATTGTTATATTCACAATTTCTCTTCCCTTAGAACACCTCAACAAAATGGATTTGTAGAAAGAAGAAATATAACCCTGCAAGAGATTTCTAGAACAATGCTTAGTGAATATGAACTACCTATTTATTTTTGGGCTGAAGCTGTCAATGAAGCCCGCTACATAATCAGTAAAGTGTTTATCAGGCCTATTCTTAAAAGGACTCCTTATGAGTTATGAAATAATTGAAAACCCAAGGTTAACTACTTCAAAGTTTTTTATTGAAAAGTCTATATTCTTAATACTAAGGAAAATCTTGAAAAAATTTCATCCAAGAGTGATGAAGGTATATTTTTAGGATATTCCATATCTAGTAAATCCTATAGAGTTTTCAATAAAAGAACCAAATGTGTTGAAGAAATTGTCCATGTTAAATTTGATGAAGTAGATCCACATGATCCTAAAAACATTCTAGAGAACCTGGAGGATGATGTATCAAATCTAAATATTAATTCAAAATCCTCAAATCGTTCTGTGAAAGAATCTGTGAAAACTTCTAGTTCTGGAAATTCCTTAGGCTCAAGTCACAATGAACCTGAACCTGTTGATGAACCTGAAATCACTAGTCCCTCCTTTTCAAGAGTTTTTTGAACTCTTAAGAACCATCCTTTAGATGCTATTGTAGGAGACCTAGACAAAGGAACTCAAACTTGAGCTTCTCTTAGAAATCATGTTGAACATCATGTATTGTTGTCACAACTTTAACCTAAAAACATTAATGATGCTATAATTGGTGAATTTTGGGTGATGGCTATGCAAGAAGAACTTAATCAATTTGAAAGGAACAAAGTTTGGAAACTTTTTGAAAGACCTAAGGACACATTTACCATAGGCACTAAATGGATGTTTAGAAATAAGGTAGATGAAGATAGTAAAATAGTTAGAAACAAGGCTAGAATGGTTGCACAAGGCTATAGTCAAGAATAAGGAATTGACCACGAGCATACCTTTGCACCAGTAGCTAGACTTCAAGCCATCAGAATCCTGCTTTCTTATGCTGCCCATATGAATTTCAAACTATATCAAATAGATGTTAAGAGTGAATTCTAAAATGGGTATATAGCTGAGTATGTCTTTGTTGAACAACCCCTAGCTTTACAAACCCCCATTTTCCAAATCATATTTTTTAAATTATCAAAAGCTTTATATGGTTTAAAACAAGCCCCAAGAGCGTGGTATGATAGGTTGAGTACTTTTATTATTTCCAAAGGTTTTACAAAAGGAATAGTTGATCCTACCCTGTTTATAAAATGAATTTATAATTTTGTTTTAGTTGTTCAAATCTATGTATATGACATTATATTTGGATCTTCAAGAAATTATTTATGTATTTATTTTTCTAAAATGATGTAAAATTAATTTGAAATGAGCTTAATGGGTGAACTAAAATATTTTCTCGGATTTCAAATCTTTCAAAGTAATGATTGTATTATTTTAACTCAAAGTAAATATACTATAGATCATCAAAATATTTTTGGATTGGATAGCACTAAAAGTAGTGACACTCCCATGAGTACCACATGTAAGTTGGATCTTGATGAAGATGGAAAATCTGTTGATCAAACCACTTATAGAGGAATGATTGGAAGTTTACTCTACTTAACTTCTAGTCAACCTGAAATTATGTTTAGTGTGTGTATGTGTGCTCGTTTTCAAGAAAATCCTAAAGAATATAATTTAAATGCTGAAAAGAGAATTTTCAAATACCTCAAACATAAAACCAATCTAGGATTGTTTTATCATAGAGGACAATCATTTGAATTAGTTAGTTATTCTGATGCTGACTTCGGTGGCTGTAAGTTAGATAGAAAAAGAACCACTAGAACATGTCACTATTTAGGCAAGTCACTAGTATCATGGTGTAGTAAGAAACAAAATTCTGTTGCATTATCTACTGCAGAAGTTGAATATATAGTTGTTGGTAGTCATTGTGCACAAATCTTGTGGATGAAACACACATTACTAGATTATGGATATCAATTCAGGAATGTACCTATAAATTGTGACGACATAGGTTCTATTAACATCTTGAAAAATCCTGTTTCACATTCTAGGACAAAGCATATTGATGTTAGAAATCACTTTTTGAGAGATCATTATCAAAAAGGTGATATCACTTTGGAATTCATTGGTACTGAGTATAAGCTTGCTGATATATTTACCAAACCATTAAATTCTGAAAGAATAGACTACATCATACATGAATTAGGCATAATAAATCTTAAGTAATTTTCTTACTGTTTTATATCCCAATGCTTCATGTTTACGGTCTCATAGTTAGTATTTCATGATTACTATATGACAGTCACTATCTCACCGTAAGGATTAGTCACTGTGTCACTGTAAGGATCAGTCACTGTCTCACCATAAGGATCAGTGACTATCTCATCGTAAGTATTAGTCAATGTCTTGCTATAAGGATCCATCACTATCTCACCGTAACGATTTTTTATGTTTTTTATTTACAAATTAAAAACCGTATCATGGTAATTATTCATTTTACCTTTTTATTTTTCTATGATTTTACTTTTCCGACGTTTGGTATTCCTAAATGATAAAATAATGGAAGTGTAACTTGTCCTTCAATCGATCAATCTTCTATTCAATCAATTTGTAACCCTTCTTGAATCCTTCAAACCTTTTCTCTCTCGAACCTTCGGTGAATTCCCAAGATTAAATGCCCTTCATCATCGACTCCTAAGAAACGTAGCTCAAAGAAGAAGAAGATTGCATCTAAGATGGAACCCGAAGGTCCTCTAAATATAAATCTGGTGAACCGAGTAGTAGTAACTGAGAAAGAGATATTCCTTGAGTGGCTTCTGTCGAGTAAGTCTCTTGTTTTGAAAGTTTTGAAAGAGAAAGGATGATTAGAATGGTTTTTGAAGAAATATAGACCTATCTACTCTAAGCTTGTGGCTCAATTTTATCAGTATGTTCAATTCTCCTTTGATTCTGAAGATTGTTATGTTGTGAGAAGCTGGATAAATGGCCAGAAATGCTCATTCTCTTTGAGGTTATGGGCTGCATGCCTTATGATACCTCATAAAGGCATATTTGAGGACTATCAGAGAGGACCTCCACCTTCCAGTGAATTATTTGTTTTGGATGATTCTCTAAAAAGATTAACCAGAAATGGAACCAAGAGGAGAGCCATTGCTACTGAACTAGATGGAGAATCTAGACTTCTGTTTAAGTTTATACAGAACTTGATTAGCCCCAAAAAAGGTTATTTTTCTGTACTGAAATATCAAGATGTTTTCTGATTCATCTTATGAAAAATGGGAATAAGATCAACCTTTGTAAGTATGTCATACACCATATGTGTGAGCTGATCAAAACCACATCCAAGTAAAACTCCATATTTTATTCTCGGCTTATATCAGTGATGCTTCATGCCAAAGGTATGGTTGGACCTAATGAAGAAGTTATTAAGGATTGTGAGTTATTCCTTTCAAAATTCATTATCAAGAGGACGAAAATCAACTGGAATCCTTAGAAAAAGGAATGGGTGGAAGACAATGATAGGATTTATGAAAAGTTTAATACAGTGGAGCATCCTTCAATACCAAAATATATTACTGATCCTGGTTTGGAACTAGATGAAGTAGTTGAGTATTCTGAAGAAGAAGAAGAAGAGGCTGTTGTGCCTCCCAGGGAAACTATTTATAATAATAAAGACAATACTCCTATCCCTCATGTAGTAAGTGAAAAGGAAGTCCCTACTTCTAAAGATGTTTTTAATCTAGAAGATCAACCCAAAATTGAAATAGAATCTATTGTCAAAGAAACTGAAAAGAATGCTATGGAAGATCTCATAGAAGAAGAATTACCTCTTATGCAAGAAGCTGACCTTGAGGAACTCCCAGTGGAACAATCTGTTCTTGAAGTCATTCCTTTGGCTGAGGAAAGGCTGGTGATAACTTTTCAGTTGGCCAGATAGTAAATGAGAGAGGAACTAAGAGATGAATTCGTGGAACTAGATCAAGCCTCTAAGCCTCTAAATCCCGAGAAGGATGCAACTATTGAGGGGGAGCAACCCCCAAATCTGGAATCTTTTGAAGTACCAAACCTGATTGATCTAAGCCATGTAGAAAGTCAGTATAAGTTCCATAGATTTTATGATGTGAATGACTCCTAGGAAGTTTCAGTAAAAGGCCTTGACCTTTCCACTATGTCCCAATTGAAATATGTCTCCAATCATTCCCCTGAAAGAGAACCTGATCCCATATCAGTCTCTATCTCTGAACCTTCACCAGAATAACCATCCTTGGTGAGTAAAGATAATCTGAAAGAATTTGGATCTACCATTTTGGCTGGAGTTAAAAAACTCCTGAATACTCAACCAACTCCTATATCAAATCTAAGTGAGAGAGATGCCTCACAGTTGTTGGAAAAAAGTTATTTGGAAAATTCAACACAAAATGCTTTATGAGATTCAGGAAGTTAGATTTGAAAACATACTTCTTAGTGATGAAGTGAAGACTCTAAGAGGTATGATTGAAGACATGAAGAAAGTGATGAATTTTAGATTAGAGGTTGCTTCTCATCATGTGGAGCCTCTTGTTCCTCAAACCCCACAGAATGTTGTCTCTCAGATTCAACCTCATTTAGCTTCCTTAGCTGAAAAAGTGGCAGAAAGAAACAAATAGATTGTGAAAGAAATGAGAGTGCTTGGGGTAAATCTTAACAAGATCAATGATGAGTATACGAGGTGCCTTAAAAAAGTGCTAAATCAATTTAAATATCCCACCTAAGCTATCACTCTTCTAAGAAATCTAGACAATCATCACATTCTTCCTTAGACAGTGACCTGTTCAGAACAGTGGTAAAAAAAGAACTTCAGACTATGATCAACGGTTTCAATAAATATTCTCTATCTAAAGTTATCAAGAACAATGACAGAGTTCTTGATTTGGTCCAAATCCATTCCAAAATTTCTAATGATGCTCAGCAAGAAATTTCTAAGAAATTATATTTCTACTTCAACTAAATCTTCTCAAAGACTGAAATGACCAATCATTTCAAATATCTTGTAGAAAATCTGAGGATTCCTCCTGTTACTCAAGATTTCAATACTCAAGTCCAAAAGCTCACAGAGTTCACTCGTCTGTTGGAAAATTTTATGGAAAAGAAGTATGACTTTGATAATGCTATGCAATATGGTGGAGAGATCATTGTAGATTTTATTAAGCTTCTGAGGACCTATCTTACATCCATTGTTTCTCCTACGACTGCCCCTCTGAGGCCTGGTTTACCTACTTTCACCTATTCCCTAGCCTCCACTTCTATGTCTATCAGTCAAGCACTGAGTCAGATCAGGCCTGTGATCCTTGATCAACAACTGCCTCGGTCTTCTACTACACCTACTCTGTCTCCCTCTATCTTTGAAGGTCTTTATTTACCTTCTCTATCAACCATCTCACTCTATTATTCTACCTCAACCTCTGTTCATATGGCTTCCTCTTCTTCTTCTGCTACTAAGGGAAAAGAGAAGACCAGCCAATAAAGAAGGAAAATGATTAATTTTTTTTATGGGAAACTTGTTAATTTGGTTTTACTTTATGCAATGCCTCTCTTTTTATCTAATACATTATGCCCTTTTCTTGTCTCTTTTTCTTTTGTTTTTCTTGCTACCTTTTGATAATCCCAAAAGGGGAAGAAATATAGGAGACATATAGGAGAAGAGAACACTCACTCTATATATTTTATATGAACATTTGAACTATGTTGTTAGAAAAAATATACACTCTAAATATACATGATTTGTGATCATAAAAAAGGGGGAGATTATTGGACTCCACATGAATTAATCATGTTTTAATTATCAAAAATCCTATTCAGTCTGTAAACCATGTTAACTCTATGTAATATATCTTTTGATTCACTTTATAATGATTTCTCTAACAAATGATTAAGTTTAATTCATTACATAAATATCATTGCTTAAGTCTGAATACATATATTTTCCTAAGTGCAAGACACCGTGAACAAGCACACACTATGAACAAGTAGACACCGTGACAACCAGAAATCGTGAACAAGACACTGTGAACAAGACACCATGAACAAGACACTGTGAACAAGACACTGTTAACAAGACACCATGAACAAGACACTGTGAACAAGACACCGTGAACAAGGCACTGTGAACAAGACACCGTGAACAAGACACCGTGAACAAGACACCGTGAACAAGACACAGTGAACAGGACACCGTGACATCGAGACACCGTGAACCAGACACCATGAACCAGAGACTGTGACCATAATACACTATGACCAATCCAGACACCGTGTGAAGGATACACTATTTCCATGACATTTTGTGACACCGTTTCTCAATATGTTTTGTCATATTTCAATTTAATCTCTAAAAGTCATATTTGAAGATTTTAAATGCACTGACATAATTAATATTTCTTTGTAGAAATGTCATCTAATAGTACGAGGTATGAGGTGCAGAATACATGCAACATTTCGGCTCAAACACATGCACTCTAAGATAAAAGAGTAATGTGGCCCAGGAAAAATAAGAAGTGTGGAACGATACTAAAAAGCAGAACAAGCTTGTGGCCGTGAGCACGAAAATAGAATACTCTTAGAGAATTATTAAAGACAGAATTGTCTCATGAAACTCAACAATGCTGGAGAACACACGAAATTCAATTGAATCCCAGAATCGAGAACATCTTCACACTGTCAAACATCATGAAGAAAACAATCCGGATCTGTCTGACTTGTGAAACTTTGTTTTCCATATGAGGAATTAATTTCTGCATCTTCTTCATCTTAGAAGTCCAGAGCTAAAAAGACTAACATTCATGGAATTTCTAAACCTATATCAATATCTCAGCTCTATTGTGTATCATTTTACTATCTTTTGAGTAGTGTGTGTATTTTTATAACAATACACTCTATCTCCTTCATAAAACTGAAGGATACAAGATATCCTTACTCAAACATCTTTTATATTGCATACCCAATGAAAAGTGTGGAAGAGGTCCCTGTGTGTCCTGGTTGTTTGTTCCCATGAAGAACTATGGAAGAGGTCCTTGTGCGACCTGGAAAGTCTTGTGTACTGTTGTTTAACCCCGATCCAGGGTGTGGATCAAGTTTATTTATATAAACTGCTTGGTGGCCAGTATTCAAAAAGTGGATTGGATTAGGTCTCAGCTTGAGACTGAACCACTTGTTCCATATCCACTGTGCTACTTAATTTAGTCTTCTATGTTTTACCGCTTTACTGAATAATTCAGAAATCACTAAATTCACTTTGATATTTAATCTTGTAAATAAGTTATAATTGTCTTGTCTTTGAAGAATAGCTTCAAAAGTAATATTAATAGCTGACATTAAGATTACTGAGAACTAATCAATCTTCTAAGAAGTTATTTAAATCGTCAAAATCTTATAACAATATAACCTTGATTAACTGGGATATATTTAACCTTTTAGGGAAACCTTTTTAAGAATACTTTTTAACCAGAAATTTTTATAGATACTCAATTCACCCACCTCTAGAGTAATATACGCCGACCAACACAATATATTCATGAAAGATCTTCGATTTAGAAACGATGAATCTTCAACGTGTTTCTTTTTCTTGTTCTACAAAAAAATAGAGTTTGATAGATCTTGGTAGTAGCAGATCTGTAAATCTCAAATGACTCTGTAAAACTGTAGTCATGAAGTACTCAAGATCTTATTATACATTTTCTTGATGATTCACCTTTTTTTTATAATACAAAATATCCCAGATATATATATAATAACAACGAGCGTTTTCCTTAAAAATTTAGATCCACAAAAGTTGCCTTTAGAATCACGATATTAAAATGTTTGAATAATAGAGCAGTCATAACTCCCCTAAATATTTGGAATGAAAAGATCCTCTTAAATTTATCCTTTTAATCGAAAATAAATGGCTTTGAATCAGTCAAAGTTGTGCTTTAAAATCAGGCTTTGATTTTGGCTTGAAATCCACCTAATAATCTACATAAAGACCGTTGATCAATAAAGTCATAATTTAAATCTCCAAAGCCAAACGTAGGGTTGAAATGCATAGCATACATTCTCTGAACATAAGGTTCACAAAGTAAGTTTCACAATGTAAGGTTTACAATGTAAGGTTGATAACATCAGGTTCACAACATAAGGTTGATCAACAATACTTTTCTCTTCAACTCTCAAACATACGGTATAGTATCCATACTTTTATTTTTAGAAAAAAATAAGATACATGATCCGTAAGGTTCATTATAAAATTAAGATTGATGATCCATACTTTTATCATCTTCTAAATGTAAGGTATATGATCCATACTTTTTGATAAAACATAAGGTTGTTTTCAAAAGTAAGGTTGATGAACTATACTTTTGAGAAACGAACATAACATTCCATACTAACGTAGTGTTCTTCTTCTATACTTTTCTTATATCCCGAATGTAAGGTTCCTTCTAAATGTAGGGTTATTATTCCATACTTTTTTCTATAATGTATGGTTTCTTAAACATAGTTTTCTGATATGCTGTAAAGTAAATGACAGATTCCATCCTTACGCTATGCTCCTCAATGCAGGGTATGAACACTGTTTCTGGAACACATTAAATTGATTTCTAAACACGTAGAGCATTAATAGTGTTTCTAGAACACACTATATGCAAAAATGATTTCTGAGAACTTTTTCAAATATTCCATGTGGATTAAATGCTTTAATATTATTCCAAAATAGAGAAATAAATAATATTAATTTCCTGAAATATATGCAAAGTAAAATCATTAGAATAACAAATAAGGGTATTTGTGAACATAAAAATCATCATAAATAGATATAGTATTGTTCTCAACGATCTCCCATTAATGAAATAGAGTGTTGTTGAAAATAACACTTTCTCAACAGGTATGTCCAAAATCAAAGTCATCCAAAGGGTTGTACTGCAGAGTGATATATTTTTGAAGAAGATGTTGAATTCTATAATGAATACCAATCCAGTGTGAATAGAATTGGTCTATCAAAATATCATCATGCTGGGCATCTTACAGGTAAAGGAATTTATGGAAAAGATTTTTTTACAATAAATATTACACACTAGGATCATGCCCACTTTTATGTTTTTCATAATAGTTAGAAGGTTTCCCCATATGTTTAAACCCAATAATAAATACTTATGAATTTTAATCCATAAAGGGATGAAATATGGATATCAAATACACATAATAAATAGTTTATTGGATGGTTTTGGGATGATATTTTTAAAGAGTCAGATGAAAATCCGAATTCAATTCCAGAAGAAATTTGATGGCTAGCTGGATGACCAAGTGTGTATGTATTATCTTACAATGATTATGTAATTAATGGTTATATGTTCTATAAAAATGAACATGATGAATATAGTACCATGAAAAATATTGGAGTTACAATTGTGGCTGAAGTGATGCATGTTTCTGGTATTAAGGAAAGAAATATAATTTATGAAAATATGTCATAATTTGACATCATAAAACAAATATGGGAGTTGGATTATACATCATTCCATGTGAATGTTTTTTAATGAAAGTGGGTTGATAATGGGATAGATGTTAAAATAAATGAATTGGGATTCATTAAAGTTGATTTTAGTAAGGAAGAGTAGAAAGATGAATCATTTATAATAGAATCACAAGAAGTGCAATCATTTTATGTTTTAGATCCCATAAACATAAATTGGTTAATTGTTCTATTATCAACCAAAACCATTAAAGGGTCAAAAGAAAATTTAACTAAGGACGACCCTTTCATTGGGACGTTGAAATAATTTCATAGAGGTCCCAATGTAGATGATGTTTTTTTATCTCAGATGAGACCATAATGAAGGGATTTGGATAGTCGATAGAGGGGTAAAATCATTTCATCCATTAAAAAGTGAGAGTTCAATAATCATGTTATATATTTTTTGTAATATACATCATGTTACATCATTTTATTATCTATTCTCTACTTCATTTATGTACTCTAAATTAAATGTTAAACCAATTCTGCAGATAATGAGTTCTGTATGTGCTGGTGCTCCCAATCCCAAGGGGCAACATTTCTCTGAACCTACTGCTTCTCACAGTGTAGAGGAACAATGACCTTATACACATGCCGATGCTCCCAATCC
This sequence comes from Viscum album, assembly GCA_963277665.1. Classification (NCBI taxonomy): domain Eukaryota; kingdom Viridiplantae; phylum Streptophyta; class Magnoliopsida; order Santalales; family Viscaceae; genus Viscum; species Viscum album. Next base: position 689,943,361 of record OY728150.1, read on the forward strand.
CAAGGAACAATAAGTTTCTCAATCTGTTACTACTCCCAATATAAAGGTACAATGACCATCTACACATGATGATGCTACCACTTCATAGGAACATATTGATGATGTTGAATATGAGGAAATGGTATGTGACAAAGGATCGATGAAGTAGAAAAAAAACGAGCGTCGTAGATTGACGATGTTAGACAAAATCATTAAGGGAAAAATCAAAGGCATCAAATATGTGGTCAGATGGAATGATTAGGGCTAGAATGTTAAACCTAGAAAGTCCATGTTCAATAGTTACATTGGAATCATCACATAGAAATGTGTGCCGATTGATTTGGATTTATGGTACCATATTATGGATGGGATTAAGAAACTTATGTAAGAAGATATTACAGTAACATTATGATATCATTTCTTTATTTTACTAAAAAAACAAATAATAAAACATCGACTTAATCTTCATAATCCCTTACAGAGTGAATTTATAGTATATGAATCCCATAATAAATATGTACTAATGCTTACTGGAAGGATTCACAGAGGCTTTCACATAATTATAACAAGAAATTATCTTAAATATACTCAAGGGAAAATAAACTCACACCTACCACTAATATATGCACACCTGATAACCCAATAAGTGTGGGATTCATTTACTAGTGGTTGTGAAAATGTGTCTTTTTAGGTTCATTGTGGCTAGTAATAAGTTATTTGATGATACTTTGATTCATCACTTTGATTGAAAATCATTTATTTATGAAACAAAAACTGAGTGATGGAAATAAGGAAAAGGAAATAAAACCAACATACCCCTACCATAAAGCAAGGATGGGGTACACTTCACTTGAAAACAAATTGGTACATATTTTAAATCTACCATAATACTTTTATGTGACATGAAACAACAATAAAATTATGTTCCTCTGTTTATATGCATATTGATGACTCCAAATCCAAATCCAATTTCATCCCATGCCATGTGCTATGGAAGGAGGCACATTTAAGTAAATATGAGATAATAATAGATTAAAACACACAAAAGTGTGAGAAACATGTGTAAGTATGACATAATAAAAATTTGTTTTGATTTGAATCTCTATTACATAACAATGAAGACTTATTTTCCAATATTTTATATCTGATAAAATCATAGGAATCAACAATGCCTGTACTGAATGAACACCTAATATCAGTGGCATTAAAGCATCTAGAACAGTATGGCCATGTTAGAGGTGTGGGTTTTGGGGTGACACCTGAAACATATTTTGAGAAAAAATAAGTGGCAGATCAAAGTGAAGAAATGAAATAGATGAGAGAAATAATATCAACCCTTGAATAAAAATTCCAATTTAGGATAGAGTTTCTAGAAACTTTTATGGGGGGTGGGGAGCAAAGAGAATATACAACTCAAGAACAACCATCGTATAAAGATCCCACCCCACCCCACCAGCTTTTAGGTGAGATATTCCCCTAAAAAAACTATATAATCTTAGGTAATAAATTTTATAATAATTGTTTCTATGAAATGTGGATCAGATAGACACTGATAAATTTCTTGTACTGAAATTCTATATGTTGATAATGACTATGGTTTATATCTCAACACCAACTAATCTCCTTGTAGTGAGGGCTATGATGCTCAATATCCAAAATGACATGATACACAATAAACCACTTACAAAAAGTCACGTGACAGTGTCGATTAGCATATCCCATAACCCGAGAACTAAGGTACCTATTCCAATTAATGAGGAAGATATTCATAAGTTCAAACAAGCTATTGGAACATCCATCACATGGTCATAACATTATTTAAAAAACATGTTGATAAGGAGGTATTCATTTACATTTTTTTTTCAATATAAAACTTTAACAATTAATGAAAAAAAGTTTGAATCGTGAATGTTATTATAGAATAACAAATGGATGGGGTGAAATAAAATAATGGCTCAAAAACATCTCATGGACCTACCAACTGATTGAAAATATCTACCGAAAGCACTATACCCCACCCGATTTATATCCGAATTTAATATCATTGAAGGTTCATATGGATAGAAAGATAAAAAAAATTATCGTACTCACATAGTTGATTTGGAAGAAAATATCTAGGGAGAGAAAGTTCAAGACTTCATTTTTGTTGATAATGTAAGTGAAATCATTGACTATGATTGGATAGGTGGCTCAGTTGTAAATGTATATATGAGTTATGTTTTCATGATTTTATTTTAGAAAAGTTGATATGAAATGTTAATTATGACTAAATATATTTCATTTTTTGTAAGGTGTATATATCAAAAAACAATTGAAGGGATTTTTCCATGGAATTTTTTTGACTCCTTAGTCCTCATATCTCTTCTACAGAACAACGAAAAATAGATTCTAAAAAAGAGGACAAAATAGTGGAAGGCCTGGTCAAATCGTTTGAAAGAAAAGTTATGGATGAAAGTACCTTATTAATATTGATGATACATAGGTAAAATTATAAAATTTAATCATATCAAATATATTTTCATTTCTTCCATTACTCATTCCTTTTTGTGTTTTTAGGCAATATTAGATGCTCATTGCGGTCAATTTGGATAATCCAAATATTTATTTTCCGGATTCAATGAATGGATATCCAACAAACCGACCACACATGATTGTGTTTTTTAATGTGTAATACACTAAATACAAAATTTTATAACTAAACATCAAGTTAATATAATTTATATTATGTTTTAATGAGAATTATATTATGATAGGGTGATGCATCAATATCGTGAAAAACAAGAAATGAGGTTAGGTGCGAAGCACGAGGACCATGGAAAGTACTACGAATAGATAAGTATTAGAGTATATATAATACTTTTTCACTATCCAAACACATATAAAAACAAATTAATTATTCTTTTCAAAGTTTCTGTAGTGTCTGAAACAAACAAATGGAAAATATTTCCGTTATTAAATTTATAAATTTATGAGAGAGATCATATTCAATCAACAAACTAGCATCCTAGAAAAGGTATTTTTTAATATAATAACTATTTTATTTAAAATATTTATTATTCATTTTTTGTATTTATACTTTTCTAGTTCTAATAAAACTATAAAAAATAATCATATTCACAAGATGATATATATTTTCTTTGAAACAAATGGGTTGCATACCTGATGGAAAAATGTACACACATAGCATGAAGATGCGACTTCCATAGAAGTAGTGGATTGTTTAATATTTATGTTTAATTTAATTTTTTAGTATTACTAACATAAGAATTATTCTTTTATATAGTTGGATTCCTTTTTTCAAGTCAGCGTGGTTTGTTCAAATATGCTCATGCTTGTGAGAGATAGGACTTTGAGGATGCAACTCAGAATTCAATGAGGAGGTAATTTTTTTAATATTCAATGTTTTTTCACATAATATTATCTATTATATACTACATTAATATAATATAAGTGCTTATTTTTATTTAAAATTTTCATTATTTTATCAACAATTTGCAATTTATTTTCCTTATCATTTTTATCTAACACTAATTTAGTTTTTTACATAGATCTTTATGATTTCCATTTCTTCTCTTTGTTGAACTGCCAACACTATATAGAGTCGATGTTATTTGGGTAAAAAAACTTTCTTGTTGAAATACATAAGAGTAGAAGAATATAATGTTCTCATTGTGGTGAATTCTCAGGATATAATGGGCACATGAACTTCCTCCACTCTCCTAGATTTCAATAATGAGAAAGGTTTTTTCATTAAGAACATCAATTCAATATGCAGTGTCTATAGTTTGACAACAAAATGAAATGGAAATCTTGATAAAATTGGAATTTAAGGTTTGTTTAAATTCTTTAGGATGTGTTGCATTTAGACACACCTCAATATGACACACAGTGTGATAGGTATGACTCAAAGTGCTTCTTTCTATTTAATATTGACATATGTTTTAGTAAAAAAGACAATAGACATACTCCAAGGTAAGAAAACCTATTCATATTTTTTCGATATTTATGAAAATGGTCCATAAGTCATCTATGAAATTTGGGAATCAGATTCACCACAATATGATACACTATGTTCCTAGTATGGCTTAAAGTGTCTCTTTTTATTTAAATTTGACATTAATTTTAGTAAAAAGAACAACTGGCATACTAAAAACTGAGAAAACACTTTCATATTGTTTTGATACTTTATGAAAATAGCATATAAGTCATTTATGAAATATATGAATCAACTGTACCTCAATATGATGCACGATGTAACCATTATAACTCAATGCATCTTTTTTTTATTTAAAATTGACATTAATTTTAGTAAAAAGAACAAGTGACATACTGAAATTTGATAAAACACATTAATATTGTTTTTATACTTTAGGAAAATGATCCATGAGTCATATTTGATGTGTATAAATCAAACATACCTAAATACGATGCACGATGTGACTGGTAAGACTAAAAGTGTCTGCTATAAGTTTAAAATTTAGTTCAAAATGTGCCACTCACTGAAAACTAAGAAAATGTGCCCTGATTGTCTTGATAATTTTTTGAAGAAATTAATAAGTCATTTGTGACATGTATGAAGTAGTATCACATAAAATGAATGTATGATGAAACTAGTATGACTCAAAATTTATGTTTCTAGTTTGAAATGGCATTTTAGTAAAAAAATTGCATAATGAAAATAAATAAAACACATTCAGGTTGTTTTGATACTTTAGGAAAATTATCCATGAGTCATTTTTGACATGTGGAATTCAACCAAACCACAATAAGATTCACTATGTGGCTGGTATGAGTCCAAGTGTCTTTTTATTTAAAATTGACATTAATTTAAGTGAAAAGAACAACTAAAATACTGAAAACTAGGTAAACACATTCATATTGTTTTTATAATTTAGTAAAAATATAAATGAGTCATTTTTGATATGTAGGAATCAACCACACCTCAATATGATGCATGGTATGACCATTATAACTAAAAGTGTCTATTATCAGTTTAAAATTAACATTTTAGTTTAAAATATTTCACTCACTGAAAACCAAGAAAACTTTTTGTGATTGTCTTGATAATTTAGGACAATGATTCATAAGCAATTTGTAATGTGAATAGAGCAATATCACATCAAACTGATGCGCGATGCGACTAGTATGACTAAAAATGTGTGTTTTTAGTTTCAAATAACATTTTAGTAACAAAACACAACAAATATACTGGAAATTGAGAAAACACATTCAAATTGTTTTGATACTTAAATAAAACTATCCATGAGTCATTGTGACATGTAGAAGTTAACCAAACCTCAATACGATGCACGGTGTGACTTGTATGACTCAAAGTGTGTCTTTTTATTTAAAATTGACATTAATTTTAGTGAAAAGAACAAGTGACAAACTGAAACTAAGAAAACTAATTTTGATTTCTTTGATAGTTTAGGAAAATTATCCACGAGCTATTTTTGATGTGTAGAAATCAACCACACCTCAATCCAGTGCAAGGTGTGATTGGTATGACTAGAAGTTTCTGTTATCTGTTTAAAATCGATATTTTAGTTCAAAATGTGTTACTCACTGAAAACCATGAAAATGCACTCCGATTATCTTGATAATTTAAGAAATCGATTCATAAGTTATCTTTGATGTGTATGAAGCAATATCATATCAAACTAACACACGATGTGCCCAATATGATTCAAAATGTGTAAAAATCAACCACACCTCAATAAAATGCATGGTGTGACTGGTATGACTAAAAGCGACTATTATCAGTTTAAAATTGATATTTTCGTTCAAAATGTGCCACTCCCTAAAAACCAATAAAACATAATCCGATTGTCTTCATAATTTAGGAAAAAAATTCATTAGTCATTTATGACATGTATGAAGTAGTCTCAAATCAAAACAACGCACGATGAAACTGATATGGCTCAAAATGTGTGTTTCATGTTTGAAATGACATTTTAGTAAAAAAGGAAAATGACATACTGAAAACAAAGAAAACACATTCATATTGTTTTGATACTTTAGGAAACCTATCCATCAGTAATTTATGACTGGTAAGAATCATCTGCACCTCAATTTGATGCACAATGTGACAAGTATAACTCCAACTATTTTATTATTGAAAATTGACATTAATTTTAGTAAAAGAACAAGTGAAATACTAAAAAATAAGAAAAACAATTCATATTCTTTTCATATTTTAGGAAAATGATCCATAACTCATTTTTGACATGTAGAAATAAACCCCACCTCAATACAATGCATTATGTGACTCGTATAACTCCAAATGTCTCCTTTTCATTAAAAATTGACATTTTATTAATGTATTCTATTATATGAATGTTTAATTTATTTCTTTATAGTATTTCTAACATAGTATTTTTTTTATATAGGATGAAAATGTTTCTTGGGTTGATATGATTTTTTGGGAAATTGATACCATGGGAAGAAATTTTTGAGAGGGGATTACAGGTGTCAAAAGATGAAACATTAATATTTTTAAATGTTTGATGGATAATTGTAAATGTAATTATATAAAAAATTGTTTTAAATGTATATAACATTGTTTTTTTGTATATAATATGGGAAAAAAATTTATATTCATGGTTTCACGTTAAATTTATATAGAATTTTCTGAAATTACAGGTTTTTATTGGGTGTACTATTATATTAATAGCACATTGCAGCCAGGTAGACCTTTATTAGTGCTGTGATTAAAAATTCTTTTTTAGCGCTATTAAAATCCATTTTGCGCACTGTTATAATATGTTTTAACATTTAAATTTTCTTAGAGTATTTTTATATAGATCTCACTTGACTCAAATTACATACTTAATATATATATCATTAAATATAATTATTTTATTGTAAAACATACTTCATTATTATAATTATTTTTAATTAAATCACATGTAAAATTTTATTTTTGAAATTTTTTAACATAATTTTATAATGAATATAACCTTTTAGTTAAAAAATAAATAATATTAAAGTTGGTATAAAGTTTATGCTGAATGTTTGTTTCTATAAACTCATATGTATATTTTATTTCTTAAGAAATAAAAAATTAGTATTTAAAACATAAATTTTAACATTTTAATAGTTTTTTCATAAAAATTTAAATTTAAAATAAAATTAAACTATAACTTTCTTACTAAAAATAAAATTCATTTTAAGAGACTGAAAATCTATTACATTTGAATTAATTGTTTTTAATATAACTTTGAAAAAAATCATTATTTACTTTTTTAAATATCAATATTGATCAAGAAATTTAACATAAATAATAATTAATAATGTAAATCATGTTAAGGAATAATAAATTTAAATATTTTTTTAAACATAATAATTTATATTATTTGGGAAAAAAATTAATATATATACATTTTAAAATGATATTTCTTCAATAACAATAACCTCAAAATATGAATAAAATGTAAAACCAAAAATATTAATTAAAATTTTTTATTTTTATTTTAGTCCATTAAATTCATTCAAAATGTTATTATTTAAAAAGGTAAATACACACACAGACACGCACACTAAATTCAATTGTTTAAAACGAGCGAACTAAGAAGAAAATGATCTCTTTTTTCTAAGTAATGATTTTATATAAATTATCTTATCTTTATAATTATTTTCAATTTAGATATATCACCATAATAAATCCTAAATAGGATAATTATTCTTCTGGTAAAATTATATTAAAACTAAACCACCTCATAATCTTCCATTAATTATGTTAGGTCCATGTTTCGGTTGGTTTGACCACCTACTTGAACAATACTATGAATTTATATCATGGATGACTATGAGGAAAACTTTAATGGCATAATATGATATAAATATGTAAATAATATATTTTTTGGTTCTAGTAAGTTCATATGAATATTTACCTCATTAATTATGAAATCACCCTTCGTTTATTAAGAATCATCGAAACATGCTTGTCGTTGATTTCAACCTCATGGATTGTAACCAAACCTACCATGATATGAGATTATAGATTTGTAAAATATCTTGGAACATCAATTATAGTAGGTTATATGATCTAATAATTATGGAATTTTGGAAAATAATAGATATCAACACCACTTTTACTAAACTAGTTCAACACGATAAAGATTACTTACACCCGGTGTTGAAAATAAGTAAAAACTAACTGATATATATATATATGTATATAATGATTATAAATTATAATTATAAATGTATATAGTTATGAATAAGTTTCTTGATTATGTATTTAATGAAATTAGATTAATTATTCTATATATTTGGTGCAAGTGCAAAATGAATCTGGACCAAGGTAAGGGTTTTCATCTCAAATTAATCACTTTGATACATGCTTGGTATTATTATAAAAACCAAGGTTTGTCACAATTAGAAAAAGATTATATTTTATGTTTTTGTCAAGAATCAAGGAGTTTTCAAGCTAAGTGAACTTATGGTTTAGGAGGATTCAGTGTTGAAAGTGGCATCATTTCCCAGTGTTTTCCAAATTTCTAGAGCTCAAAATCCCTAAAAAGGAACAAGCTTCATGAAATATAGATTTATAAGACTGAATCATTAAAATATATAAAATGAATGTATTTTACAAGGTTTGAAATTTTGCGAAGATGCGGAGCTTCACAAAGGAATGTGGTGTAAAAAAGATAAGAAGATTCAAGAAATAAGTATCATGAAAAATGGAAGAGGCGAGAAGGAAAGATAATAAGTTATGTGATTACAAGATGTATCGTGAATAGAAATATTTACTAAATATTTACAAATAAATGGTTCTCTATAAACAATAATGAAGAGGTTCGTGAAAATGACATGGTGAGCTTGAAATCTTCATAATGGAGGAAATGTTTATAAATAGGTGGCCTCTCATCATATGAGGAATCAAGAGAGTTTAGAAAAAGGGAGAATCACTCTGATTTCATAAAGCTCATAGAATATGGTAATTATTTCATGAATTAAGAACTATTTGAAAACACAATATTCTTTAAAATAATAGTTTAAAACTAATTGATTCTATATTATTTTAGAAAATGGATTTTTGTAAAGGCTACGAGTTTTGTGATAGTTTGGAGTTCCAAAAAACCTGGAGTTTCATGAAGGAAGGGAGATTCACAAAAGTATGTAGTTTTATAGAAGCTAAAAGATATTTGAGATAAAAAGTGGTTTTTCTGAAGGGGGTGATGAAAGGTACTTAAATGAACAATAGGTTTTGAAAATTTGGTTTGAGTGAATAGTGCATTCAAGTGCATCTATTCAGGACTATGGTGAAAGTAGAGTCTCATGCTAATAAATGATAAAGAATTATATTCCCAATCTATTGATGCGACATTTAAGTCATTAAAATGAGTAGGAATTATCCTAAAGTAGTGAGAAATAGGTATTTGACAGAAGTGATATGAGTGGAGAAAGTGTGTTATCCCTAAAATTCTTGTAAAGGTAGTGTACTTGACAAGAAGTGACCACATATGATCTTTTGTAATCAATAATATCTTGCGAGGCTCAGTGGATTTAGGTATGATGAAAATAATGTTGGAATATGCTCCTTGAACTAGATCTCAATGGTGAACCAAGTAAAACTACTGTGTTTTTTTTTATTTCTACATATGGTTGTTTAATAATTTCATAGTTCTGTTTGTCAAATTTAATAAGTTCCTACCAATGTTGGGACAAGATCCGTCTCCTAGAAAGAGAAATTTGGCACCCTGATTCACCCCTCCCCCATCAGGGTGTTATGGGGTCCTATATGTGGTATCAGAGGGAGTTTAAAGTTGTTAAATCTAACCTATGTTGTTGTTTTCATTGAAAATTTAGTTAATATTATGGGATTTATGCTTTTCGATGTAAATAAATTTTAGATTTTGAAGAATATAATGATATATCATCTATGATCTCTTTGTATGGAATTTATCAATTCCATAATTCAAGGTATTTAGGTCAGTGATGTGACATGTCATTCTATGAGTGAAATAGATAAAAAATGATTGATGTAAATTACAAAGCTCAAAATGATCTTACTACAACACTATCTAATAAAATATATTTGAAGGTGATGATTTGTACTATAGAAAAGTCTATATGGGAGAAACTGAAAAATATATAGGAAGGTGATGAATAATTGAAGGAATCTAAACTTCACGTTTTTCACAATTAGTTTGATGATCTAAAAACGGATCTAGAAGAAAATTGAGAGAGTTTATTTAATCAAATTACTAAAGTTATTGGATCCATTTGAGGACTTAGGGAAGAAATTAAAGATACTGACAATGTGATGAAAATCTAAAGAAGCCTCCCACCTCTGTACAATCGAAAAGTGTTAGACCTTGAGAAAATAGATCTATCTAATCTTTCTCTTGATGATCTGTTAGGTAGTCTAGTGGCTTATGAAATGAAATTCAAACCTGAAGATACAAAAATTTGAGTAAAAAAGGCAGTGGCATTGAAAGACAATGAAATAATTGACATTTCCAAAGTCAGTGATGATTGTGATAATGTAAATAATGAACTTATTTCCTCTTTTTTCCAAAAAGTTAAAGTGTGAAAAAGGGAAATTTGAATACAAGATTCCATTGGCTTGTTTATAGTGTGGTGAAGCAGGGAACATTTCTACTTGATGCTCAAGGAGATTTGATGATGTAGAAAGTGAAGAAAAAATCATATAGAAGCATCAGATGAGTTTCCCAAAAAAAGGGATAATTCAAATCAGGAATGAAATTATTGAGAAAGAGATTGTTCTGCAAATAGAAACAAGAAAATAATGACTTTTTTTAGGATGTAGGACCATAATATAAATATGATATTGAATATTCCATGATGGATATATATGAAAAAGTAAATCCTATGTAAGATGAAGACAATCAATCAAATGGTGTTGTATATCTCAAGGTGGAACTTGAGGATGATCTTAATGAGCATAACAATCAAATAAAGGGAAAATAAAATATGAGATATTTTTAAAAAAAAAATTAGAGTGTGTGGATCATCTTGAAGAAGAGATTGAATGACTCTAATTAGAGGTAGAAGAACATTTGATAACTTTTGAATGATTAGAAGTGGTTTTGGAATTTAAAACTTAGGATTCAAGAGCAGGAAAATTTCATCAATTACCTTACATCACAACTAGAGGAAAAGGATAAGATAATTAAGGTCCCTGAAGAATAAGTAATTCTTTTAATGAGTAATTTGGAAACTAAATCAAAATCAAGGGAAACAAATAAGAAATAATAGTTTGGAAGGTTTTTATATACATAGATTTTGGAAAGAGTTAAACATGGTTTTGAAGTAGTATAGAAAGTCTTTAATGATCCAATATCTAAATTTATTGAAAAAGTAGAATTTACTATGATATAGAAACTTCAATGGTTGCAAATGGGACGAGCCAAAGAAAAGGGAAGCAGAAATTTAGACATATACCAAAGGAACCTAATTTTATAATAGAGAGTGCTTCTAACCAAATAGAGAATAGATTTAAAAATAATCCATAATTATCCAGAGAGGATATCCAATCAAATACCTATACAAAATAAGTATATATGTGAAGTAATGGAATCTATGAGATATTTCCTCTTATAAAATTTCAATTCTGTGGATTTTTAGGCCATACCATGTCTTATTGTGGTATGGAAATTAGCTATCTTGATGGGGAAGTAAATGTAAGTAAAAAAAGAATAATGATACCATATCATTCATTATATAGAAGAAATAATTTCTATGGATATCATTTTCACTATTCTAACTTTTCTATAAAGATATTCATTACAGGAAGAGGAAATGTGAGAAAAATAACTACGAAACTTTGAGACAAGTCAATACCAGTCAACCAAGCATAATTACACTCGATAATAGGTATTCTTCCCCAGAAGAAGAATATTTTATTATTCAACCATGCATGTTGAAAAGTTCTTGGATTGGCCATCTTTTTTTCCAATCAATCAGGTATCTCATGGAATAAAAAAAAGAAGATTGAGAAAGTCAACCTAGAAGAAATCACTCTCAATGGTACAAAGAATAGTAGCACCTAGATTCTTGATAGTGGATTCCCATCCCACATGATTAGAAATGAATATTTGTTGAAAAATGTTAAGAAATATATTTATTGAATAGTGAGATTCAATGATGATGGTTCCTTAAAAATCAAAGGTAATAGAAATATAGAATTAGAAAATAATGAGCTAATGAAAATTTTTTTCTATGTGGATGGTTTGTGTCACAATCTTATGAGTGTGAGTTAAATATGTGAATCGGGACTATTAGTGACATTTAATTAGAAGTGGTGTACCATCAATGAGAAGAAATCTATTTATTTCATGAAAGAATATAGGAAAAATGGTAATTTATATTCGGTAGTCAATAAAAAACACTTTTTTATTAAACATTGAAGAGAAAAAAAGCTTTTGTAATTAGAGGTTCGGTCACATTAATAAAAAAATCATGAAAAAATTATCCCAGTTAAAAAATCTTGTTGATATTACCAATATGAATCATGATGGAGAAAAGACCAGTGATTCTAGCATTAGAGGAAAGATTGTATACAAGTCTTATCATTTGAGGAAGAAAAGGGCAGAAAATATGCTTTATATTGTTTACACAGATGTGTGTGGTCCAATGAATGTGGATAGAACATATGGAGAGAGGTACTTTATTATTTTTATTGAATATTATATTAGAATTGAATGTGTGATGTTTATACAGCGTAAATGGGAACTGATTGATTGCGTGAATAGATATATATGAAGAGTTGAGAATGAAACTAGCCACACAATCAAGATATTATAATATGATAATGGAATATAATACATATCTAATGAATTTAAAAATAAACTTTAAAAACAAGGGATTGAGAATGATGTATCTTTAGTGATAACACCTCAACAAAATGGAGTAATTGAATGTATACATTGATTGGTGAATAATATGGCCAAAACTATACTGATTGAGATTTGTTTTTCTCATAATTAATAAAAAGAGGCTATTCAATTTGTAGTGTACAATATAAATAAAAAGGGCTATGTATAGGATAAAACATTACACTATATGAAATATGGCATGGAAGGAGTACCTCACTAAAGTATTTCTGTGTTTTTGGAAGTAAATGTTTCACCTGAAACCAAGAAGGAAATAAAGGACATTATGGTGATGATGTAGATGAGGTAATGTTACTTGGACACTCAATGAATATTAAAGCCTAAAAATTATACAATAATCATCTTAGAAAGATTGTGGAGATAAATAATGTCCAGATCATTGAGGATAAATCTATGAATTACTTGAGGAGTGCATATGTTGATATGATGATGATGATGAAGAAAATGGAAAAGTGATATATTAAAATATAGAAATTATGGAAGGCTTTCCTAATATTCCAAGCTCTAAAAAATATTATTATTTAGGAGTATAATTATAATATGAAACTATTATTGAAGAAAATCTTCTAGAACCACATAGAAGAAATATAAGATCATAATTTGATCAATCCAACATTATTAGGGATTGGACCACACCTAGAAAAACAAGGATAATGAGAAATGAAGAACATTATCCTCTATTATTAATTGTGGAACTAATATATTTTGAATAAGTATCAAAGTATGAATCACAGGTTAAGGCCATGAATGAGGAACTAGATCACATTGATAAAAACTGGAATTGGGATCTTGTTAAGAGACCATAAATTCACATTGTGATTTGAACAAAGTGGATCTTCAAAAACAAATTCTAAAAGTTAGGAAATGTGATAAAAAACAAGGCATTACTAGTGTGTAATGAATATACATATATCTAAGGCATTGATTTTGAAATTTTTTTTTACAGTATCTCAACTTGAGTGGATTAAGCTTTTCCCAGCCATTGCAATTCAAATTGGGTACAAATTTTATCCAATGGATTTCAAAACAATATTCACAAATTGTGTTCTTAAAGAAGAATTATACATTGAACAACTGATAGTATTTCTAATTAAAAATGATGAAAAAAGATTAAATAAGGATATTTATGGTCTAAATCAAGCACCACGAGCATGGTATTATCAATTGGATACTTATAGAAAGAATCTACAATTTAAAATAGTAGGTGTTAAACATAATCTCTTTCTGAAGAATTGATAAGGAGATCAATTTATGGTGCTTGTGTATGTGGATGATATTATATTTTGTGGAATTAGGCATGGATCAATTGAAGAATTTTCTAATCACATGAAATCAGAATTTGAAATGTGCATGATTAGTGAACTCACATACTTTTTGGGACTATAGGTGATTCAAAATAAGGATTACACCTTTATTTCTTAGTAAAATTATGTGAGAGAGATTCTAAATAAATTCAACATTCCTGACTCTAAACCAATTTCAATTTTTATTGTGGTCAAGGTAAAACTTGGAAATCCTGATGATGTGAAATCTATCGATCATACCTTATACAAGAGGATTATTGAAAGATTATTATATTTGACTACAACATAAAAAGATAAAATATTTACAAGATGTTTAGAATATCACTTCTGAAGTACTCCAAAGAAAGATCATTTTGCAATAGTTAAAAAACCATGAGATATATTCAAGGTACTTTCATATTTGGCTTAAAATTCATAATAAGAAGAAATAATGAATTATCATAATTTTTTTGATGATAAATGGGATGGATATGAGGTGGATCAAAATTCCTCAAGTGGGGGTGAGTTCTTCATTAGAAAAAAATGTATGGGGTGGTTCATCATGAAAATAGAAAGAACTTTTCTTAGTATGATTGAAGAAGAGTATATGTATATGAAAAGATAATGCACTCAGATATTATGGATAAAGTAAAAACTTACTGATCTTAGTGATAAGGTGAAATAGCCGATGGTGATACAATGTGACAAAAATACAGTGATTGATCTTATGAAAAATCCAGTTCAACACTCTTATACCAAACATATTGAGATAAAATATCACTTCATGAAAGAAAAAGGTGAACAAGGTGTGATTAAAATTGAGCATTTTGGAACTAATGATCAAGTGTATGACATCCTAACTAAGCCTTTGTAAGTACCAATTTTCAAGAAACATCAGTTGAACCTCATTGTTCAGCCGCCTCCTATTGCATGAGGGGGTTATAGTTTATCCCCGTTCCCCATTTTTTCTAATTGTTTTAATATTTTTATTAATGTGATGCATTTATATGGGGGAGATACGATCTAGTGGGTGTTTGTTTTGTATAATAAAGTCCCAATATAGTTCCTTTTGGTTTATTTCCAAAGGGGGAGAATGAAATGCAATGAATTGTTTTGAAGGACAAGTTACTTCTCTCTCAAGGCATGAAAATATCTTTTGCCGCTCTTGTTTTCTACACCAAGATTTACTCACCTAGACATAGAGTGAGGGATGAGTTATTTCATTCCAATTGGGTTTTGGGTTGAGGCTGGTGCTTTATTGAATTTATTTTCATATTTCTAATAAACAAAAAGGGGGATATTTTTGGATCCTAGGTTTTTGACAACTAGAAATAGATTTTATTTTTTGTTTGTTTTCAATCCACAATAGTTTGATCAAAGAGTTTTCAAAATAAGTGATCTTACAGTGTAGGTGGATTCAGTGTTGAAGGTGGCATCATTTTATGTTATTTACCAAATTTTTGGAGCTTAAAATTCAAAGGTAGGAACAAGATTTGTGAAATATGGATTTCCATGACCAACTCTTTAAAATATGGAAAATGAAAATATTAATGAAGGTTTGAGTTTCATAAAGATGTGGAGATTTATGAAGGAATATGGTGTCATAAAGGTTTGAATGTTCATGAAAGTGGTTTCATGAAAAATGGAAGATGTGTGAAAAAATGATGGTAAGTTACATGATTAAAAGAATATTTGTGAATTGAAATACTTACTAAAGATTTATGTAGAAAAGGATCTTTTAAAATATTAATGTATAGGTTCATGAAAAGGAAATGGTGAGATTTAAATATTTATAAAGGAGACAATGTCTATAAATAGGTGTTTATTCATCATATGATGCATCGAGATAATTTTTAAAAGGGGATAATCACTCTAATTTCATGAAGGTCTTATGAGAAGGTAATTATATCATGAATCAAGAACAATTCTTGAAGACAGGATTCTAAAAAAGAATGGTTAAGAACTAATTGATGCTAAGGAATTTTAGAAAAGGGATTTTTGTGAAGGATAATAGTTTCATGATAGTTTGGAGTTTCAAAAAATACTGGAGTTTTGTGAAGGTTGGGAGCTTTGTGAAATTATGCAGTTTCATGAAAGCTAAAAGATATTTGAAATAAAATGTGGGTTTCGTGAAGGAGGTTGTTTTGTGAAAGTTACTTACATGAACAATAGGTTTTAAACATATTGTTTGAGTGAAAATTTCATTCAAGTGCATCAATTAAGTACTATGGTGCAATAATATTCCCATAATAATTAGGTATAAAGACTTATTTTCCTAATGTATTGATGCGACTTTCAAGTTCATAAACTAAGTAAGAATTCACCCAAGGCAGGGAGCAAGGCGGAGTTGACAGAAGAGATCCAATGGAGGTAGTGTGTTATCCCTAAAATTCTTGTAAAGAAAATGTCCCTGGCATGAAGTGACTACATATGATCATTTATAATCTGTAATATATAGTGAATCTTAGATGATACAGGTATGACCGACCCAATGTCAGTGTATTCTCCTTGAACTATACCTTAGTGGAGAGACAAGTAAAAATATTGTGTTATGTTGCTTATTTCTGTATATGGATGTTTAATAATTTCATGGTTCCATGAGATAGGTTTATTAAGTTCCTACAAATGTTGGGGCACGACCCTTCTCTTTCAAAGAAAAATTTTACACCTTGATTAACCCCTCCCCTCTCAGGGTGTTCTAGGGTCCTATAATTATGCACCTAATTTCATTAATTTGGTGTATATAATTCCAATATGAGATATCATATCTGGAATTATCTATTAATCATGGTATGTAAATTTCAATTACAAGACCACTCTTTCAAGGGGTTTTGATTAAAACGTTGCTCAAGCCACAAGTGTTATTTGTCTCAAACTTTAATTCCTTGAGACATATTTATGTTATGCACCATGTTTTACTTTGAATGGTGTTTTCTTTAATGATAGATGTATCTTTAACATATATTTGTGTCATTAATGGGAAGTACTACGATAAATTAGTTCCTTTTCATCATATTTATTTTACTCAATTATTGCCCCATTTGTAAATTTTTTGGTAACCCAATTTTCAATCATTGAGTTATGATCATCCTCTTAGACTTACAATTTGGCTATATTATACAAATTGATTATATTATGTGTTATTTTATTTTTTTCTATTAATTTACATATTTAACACATAATACACTTTTTTTAAATAATTATTACTTCAAGGAGTATGTTTCTCATAAGTAATATTGATAACTAGAGTCTCATTCCCTGGAGTTATATTGTTTTATCATGAACTTATTTCTTCTATGATTAGATTCTCCCACCATAGATTTTTATTATATAGTAATTTCTCCACCACTATATTTGAAAAAGATATTTTGATAAAAAATAATGTTTTTCACTCTTTTTTACAATGTGACTTTTGAAAAAAGGTATTTTTCAACATATTAAAAAGGGGATTACTTTAAATTTCATATATTTTTTATTTATCTACACATTTATAGGAGATAAACATTATTTATTTTAAATACCACATTATTAAAGATTATTTTTAAAAATTAATGGTTTTTAAAGATTTTACACTTAAAATTTTGAAAAAAGACTATTTTATGGGACTGTAACACCCTTAGATTTTGTGATTTTTTTGAATTAATTTAATATTTTGATATTCTACATTCCATGCACCACTAAAAATAGTTTATTTTATATTAAAACACTATATATAGATTACATTAAATATACACACCATAAATTTTAGATTTCTCTACATGTATCACCTAGTTTAGATTGCACTACATGCAACATAGACTTTTTCGATGGCTTGCGTAACACGCATGATCGAGTGTTACTGAATAATGATATATTATTAAAAAAATACATAATAATATATGACATAGACATTAAATTATATTTTATGAATATTATTAACTAGAATATTTAAATATATGGTTTTAGAACAATATAAAATTGATTAACTAGTTAAAAATTATTTATAAATGAATATATGAACCAAATTGAATATTAAGGGAGTTTTTTTTATAGAAAACCATGATTATTCTCACAAAGTTGTTTTAATCATAATAAATTAAATTAATTATAATTAGTAAGTAATATTAATGTAATATATATGTTATATATCTAAGTAAATATATTTTATAATCATAAAATAAATTTATAAGCACAAGATAGGAATAAAACCAATTTAACACAAAAAACCCAATATTTTTGTTAAAGTAGTTTTACCGCCTTTTAATGAATAACCCATTTTAAATATAATTTTTGTAATTTTTATAAATTTAACATGTCTAAATAAACTTCATATTTATAAAAAAACAAAAAAAACTGGTTAGGATAAATTTTTGGTATTTTTATGTAAGGTTTCTTTTTTTAAAGAACTGTTAAAAATCCTGGATTTTAACTCAAGACTACTTTTTCATATAATTTATTTATAAGGTTAAGTTATATTTTAAATTTGTTTCAAAGTTTAATTAGATAATATTTTTTATAAATCAATACAATTTAGTTCATTGAAATAAATTTCACATTGAAATTGAATATAAAAACTTAGCAAGATTTTGAATGTTTTACTTTAAAAACCCGCATTGTTGACCCGACTATGAAATTAAATTTAAATTTATTTCTTCCACTACTGTGTTTTGAATTTATAAAAATTTATTCCATATTTTGAATCAGAAAAATTTATAATTTATAATAATTTTAACTTAGTTTTTGACCAAAAATATTTGTGAAGTAATTAAAATTAATTACAATGATTAAGGTTAAATTATGCTTAATAAAGAACTAAACCATAAAATTAAGGCCTGAAACAACCTATAAACTTGTCCTAAATCCATTTTATGATCATATTTATACCCTATAATCCCTTTTATATAATTA
The DNA here is from genome assembly GCA_963277665.1 of Viscum album. NCBI lineage: Eukaryota > Viridiplantae > Streptophyta > Magnoliopsida > Santalales > Viscaceae > Viscum > Viscum album. Next base: position 689,962,373 of record OY728150.1, read on the forward strand.
TTACCATTATTGAACTACTTTCAATAAAAGAAACATGGGTGGAGTTCCTTTCTTTTAAAATATTACAAGAATGCCACTCCTCCCACATTATAAAAGAACTAATCTTCTCCCACTTCCTCACACCTCTAGATCCACCTTGTGTAGAAAAAAATCTTGCCAAATATCTCCCAAATTTACCTCCCTTAAAACGTTAATACTCACACTGGGATGAAAGTAATCCAAGTATGCCTTTTGGCCCAAACCAAAAGGAGTTACCCGATTAAGAGGTAACACCCTCCCTCAAACTCCTTTCTTTTATTTTCTTTCTCCAATCCCTAAAATATTATTATTAAAATATTGTATAAAAAAATAGTATCATAAATATACTAGTATGTTTTTATTCTAAGTATTCGATCTACAATTTCACACACATCCATCTAATGGGTAAAGAATATACTATTTACCTGTATATTGGACTACCGCCTCACTAAATGATGATTGTTCAATTTTCCTTTATCGCCTCTCATGGTAGATATTATGATAGTAACTATGTTTATATATGTTATATGTTATATTTATTATGTATTTAATCTTATTTAATTTTTTCACAACACATATCTTTATACTTTTCATTTGGTGTTAATATGATAATTTCTTTTGATCAAGTGCAGACTACCACCCCCTCAAAGTGATGTGATTCATTCATACATTACATGGAATGTATTATGGATGGTTTTAGGGAATATATATGATATAAATGATATAATAAATCTAATTTAATAATTATAAATACATATATATGTATATGTATTTTAATTCATTTCTTTCAACATGATAATTAAATGAAAATAACATTAATGCCTACGTACGGCTTACCGTCTCCATGAATTGTGTATTCAGTTTAATAATTCTATATTATATGGGTTATTATAATAAAAATATACTGAATATAATTTATATTTTATTCATGGTTTATATTCTGTAAATCATGATATAAATATAATGACCAAAGATAAACAAATTAAGACACATGTGAAAATCAAAGCGGATATTACTAGAAGTGAAACCTTAACATAGAATTGTTAAAAAGTGGGTAATATAAAACTATAAAAATCCATATATGGATTTATAAGTAAGAATAATGTTCTGTGATAGATTTATAATAAATTGACATTTATTATACAAGAGTTTTAATGATTACTAAGGAAGTCAAGACACATGGTAAGGGAAATTTCATCTCACTCTTTATTTTCGTGAGATATATGCCTTATTCACCACTCAATTTTTTATATGTGGTGTATATACTACCCATGAATTTATTATATTAATATTATAAATAAAAATTATAGGTATTTTCAAATCCATTTAATGATATTTATGTTATGGGTTTTAAGTTTCAAAAGTTACCAAAATGATAAAGTAATTTTGTCTCAATTTTACTTCTTTGAGACATATGCCATGCTATGCACCTATATTTTTATATGAGGTGTATAAAATGAATTTTACATGGTATAACTTGAATCTCATTATTTTCATGATATTTTAAATCTCATTGTTATTTAATTTTTATATCTGTATTATGATTGGAAGTCACCATGTCGTAAGATTCTATTGAAACAATCTCACTGTTTATCAAGATTGTCTATGATCACATTTTCATTAATGAAATATTGTGATCAATATATCAAGAAAACTCATGATTTTCCTTATAATATATTTATTCAAGATATATCCTTTTATTATTACCATTTTTTTCAATCTTTGGTACTTAATATAATATAGAAAATGTTTTTATGAAAATTTGACAGTATCTATCTCTTCGGTCAGAAATCCATTTTATTTTAAAAACCATGTTTTCAAAAATGTTTTCTAAAATGTTTTCAAATATACCTTAAAGACCATTTTCAAGGGAAATGTATTTAAAATATTTCAAATCTATTTTCAAAGAAAAAGGTTTTGAAGAATGTTTTGTGTTTTAGAAATGTTTTAAATTTTTTCAAGAATTATTTATAAGTTTTCAAAGAAAAAGGTTTCCAAAATGATTTTGAATATTTATTTATAGGTTTTCAAGTTTATTTTTAAGGAAATGGTTTTCAAAATGTTTTATATTTTTTTCCAAAGAAAAATGTATATTTTTCTCAATAAAAATATTTTCAAAAGATATTTTAAAATTATTTTCCATCTAAGATGACATCTGTTGATGTTACTAATGAATTTATAGGAAATTATTTAAAGGTTCCATTAATATTCTTTCAATTAATGGTTTATTCTTGATGTCATGATTTTTATGAAACCCATTTCTCTTCCATGAGTTATATACTTTTGAAACCCACTTCTTTTCATGGGTTATTATTTTATGAAGTGATTACGAAACCAATCTCTTTTCACAATTTTTGATTTGATGAAATGTTAATGATACATAATTCATTTCATGGGTTATGATTTGATGTTTATAAAACCCATATTTTTCCATGGGTTATGATATGGTGAATTTTTTTTGGCCTAAGCATGTGTGATTTCATTATTTGATGGGTGGGTCCTATTTCTCCCTCCAATGTATTGGGTAATGATAAATGTTTTATGTGATCAAATGGTATATGGGAGGACATACCAAGCTCAAAACAAGAGGGTAAGCAGAAGGACATCCCAATCCTGAAACAATAGGGTAAAAAATATGACATCCCAAGCCTAAAACAAGAGGGTAAAAATGAGGAAATACTAAGCCCGAAACAAGAGGGTAAATGAAAGGACATCCCAAGATTGAAACAAGAGGTTAAATCGGAGGACATCCCAAGCCCAAAACAAGAGGGTAAATAGTAGGACATCCCAAGACTGAAAAAGAGGGTAAATGGGAGGATATCCAAGACCAAAATAAGAGGGTATATAGGAGGACATCCCAAGCCCTAAACAAGAGGGTACACACGAGGAAATCTCAATCATAAAACAAGAGGGTACATGAGAGGGAATCCTATGCCCTAAATTGGTACATGAGTGATTAACCCAAGAATAACATGTTACAAAGGCCTTGGTAGGCCACCTTGACATAGGGTTATTATATTCTTATGTGTATTTCATAATTACATGTTTTATTCCTATGTTGTGCTTTCATGGATTATGTTCTTTATTTTCTTATGATTCATGTCTTATAAACTACTATGCTTTATGCCATGATTAATGTATATGATATTTGATAGACAGGGTATGCTCCTTTATTTTCACGATCATGTTATCATACCCTTATGCTCACAATTATTCTTACATGTATACCTTTTTTACCCTTACTGAGCATTTGAGTTCACCAATTTTTACGTTTACTTCCCTAGGTCATGAAAAATGGTTTTAGGTAGAAAAACTAAATGTGGAGATCTTTAAGGGATATTTTGAAGATCTTTCACCATGATAGAATATTTTATTTCCATGTTTCTAAATACACTAAAATATTATGATCCTAGAGGATTTTTTTATTGTATTAAGTATTCATCTAAAATTATGTAATATCCATGTATGTTAATTATGGGTCACTATAGTTGGTATCAAAGTAAAGGTTTAGTCAGCATTTGGAAACTAGGATGAGAAATATTTAGTTAGATCCCTAGGTATATTTCTAAGGGTATCTCTAGGGATGTATTTAAGGAAAAGTATAAGGATGATTCAATATTTAGGAAAAGGTCCGAAAATTTTCATAAAGGATAGAGTGAGTGGTTTCCTAGAAATAAACCCCTTTCTAGATACTTCAAGTGGATGTGGCTCTGGAATAGATGTACCTAGGGGTAACAACTCTGACAAGATATTTAGCTCCTGACTTGGGGTAATCTAGTTCATGATTATGGGCCTTGCTGCACACCTGGTTTGACAATCCCATGGTTTATTCTTTGTAAATTCACAAACTATTCACGAACCATTATGATGTATTTGAGTAGAATATGACTATGAATAACATAGTATTAACCTAGGGTGTCATATATTAAGGAATATGTAATGATTTATTCATCCTATAATTAATTCTCATAATGACTATATGGTTTTATGCTTTTATAAGCAATTCCCACATTATTCTCTTAGTTTTAGTCAATGGTGGGAATGGGAAGGAAATAGATTAAAATTGAATTTGATGGATGAATTGATAATGAGAAGTAAAGTGGGATGATAACTGGAGTGAAAAATATTATGATAATGCCTAATTAGTTTCCAAGGAACATGATCAATAATGCGTACCTAAATCAACTCTCAGAATCACCAAAGAAGAGAAGGAAGTAGTTTATTGAGAGTTCTAGTAATGGAGACCATGGAGGAAAGAAGATTCGATTTCCTTTGTTCCAAGAATGTGGAAAGAATCACCTAAGTGAATGAGTTAGAGGAACAAGAAGATGTTTTGACTATAGAAAAGAAGGACAAAACGATAGTGAATATAAGGTGAAAATGAAGAGTTTAGTTAATGAAATTGATAATAATATTGGCCTCCCTAATTCATTATAGAAGGATAAGTGTTATAAATAAGGAATAAATGGTCATTATGCAACACAATGTCCTAAGAGGAAATCTCCTAAAGAGGATTGATAATGTGGTGTGAGTAATTGTTACATTGTGGATGATGAGGAGACTACAGATGAAATGTGAAAGGAAATAGTTATTTTGTAATATAATGGGGTATCCTTGTTAATGGAATCATGATGAAGTGGAATAATCAAAGTTTTTATGTATTTGGATTCAATAATTATGTTATATGAATCTTGAAATATACAAGGATTGTTTTTCACTAAGGATTTACAAGTTTATCTTGAATATTTCCAATAGAATGAAAATGTGATTTAATGACACGGTGAAATTTTGATTAAGGGAAGATAAACCTTATTACGATCCATATGTTAAGATAATTTTATTTATATAAAGATATGTTAGCTATGAAAAAGAAAATTAGATGGTATTGATTACCTCATAACTGATAAAGAATCCATTGAAAAAGTAGTCTATGTTATAATGGATGAAGTTTACAACCTCTTGGATTTTAAGAATATATCCAGTAACCTTTAGAATAAAGAATCATGCATGTTTTCCAAATTTTTTATGGTAATTCAGGTTATTACCATGTTTCAAGATAATATATGATGACAGTATTCACATGTTTTGAATGTGGAAACCAAGAGATATTTTCAGATATATTGGGGATCAATGTTAAGATGATTTCATGACCTTCCTTATACTGTTTTGGATTTTCATCTTTCATAAGGGTTATAAGTTTAACCATTCATGAAAAGTTTATGTTAAACTTTGGATGAACTATTTATGTATTAAGGTTGTGTCGATAACCCTATTTAAATTCTATTTAAGGAATAACATTATTTCAAAGATTTATATCTTATTTATGTTGTAAATTATATTACTATGGTTTTAGAAAAGGACATCACGAATGTTGGGTGACAACAAATTAAGTTCAATAAGGCTACGAGTCTTGAAACTATGACTGAAGGATGATAAGGGTTTCATGCCTACCACAAGCCTATGAGATGTCCTGGTTAATGTGTAATAATTTTTGAAGAATAAATATTAATGATTAATTAGCAGTGTTACTTATTTATTTTTAAATATTAGGGTATATTTATTTTTTAGAGACAAATAGTTAGACTTTTCATTCTTTTATAGGCCTGAAGATCCGTCAAAAGTATATTTTAGTGCTTTATGCATCAAATGTAATTTATATAAATTCATTAATAGAGGTAATTAATGTTTTATAAATTGATGAAATTACAATAAAAACATGATTTTTCTATATAAATATATAAATAATTACTCAACATTCTGAAAATTATGAAAAAACGTTTTTGTTAATACCTTAATTTTTGTTGAGTTGATGGCCATTTGAAATCATCACTGATTTATGAATTTGAGTCCCTAAACTTTTCTTTGAGCATTCAATTGTTTTTGGTTGATGACACCAATCTATCCCTATAAATATTTACACTTTTTCTCTATGTAGAATCTTCAATCCCAGCCTATGTTCTCCTATGAAGAAACCCAGTTATATGTTACTTTGGGTAACCTTTATGATTCCAACATTCCATTTTTAAGGGAAGTTTTATTATTCATTTTTATGATGTGGGTTTCTTTAAATGAAAATTTAAAGTATTAAAACTTTGATAACCCATTTGATTTTTAGGGTGAAATTAATTTTAAGGGGGTAGAATGTAACACCCTGAGATTTTTGGAATTATTTTTTTCCAAATCAATTAAATCTTTTGATATTCTGTATTTCATGCATGTAACAACCCAAACTTCCATTAATGGAAATTCCTCTTGATCTAATTAAATGTCTCATTATGGTTATATAAAATGTGAACTTCATTGGTTTTAAATTTCTGGATTTTGAAATAACATTATGAATTGTGACCGTTGCTAATATAGCTATTGAACAATGATCACATTATTAGTATAAATATAGGTCTTTAACAAATCCAATTTACTCAGAAAAAGGAAGCGATGGCCCCATCCAGTAGACTTTACCCAGACGAAGCCCATTTGTTGGAGCTCGGAAAGGAGTTGGTGTCATTGGACTTCACTCTTTACCAAGCTCATGCCGAGATTGAACATGTTAAGCTTGAATGGAACCGACTACGTGAGAAGTGGAAGTTAATAAAGATTACCACTTGAGGAATGTTATCCAAGCCACCCCAATAGTCTGTCACCATCGCACACCTTACCCTTAGGTCTTATGCGGGTGTTATAAGGGGTTATGTAACAAGATACTAACACTATAACTATGTACATTATTTTTGTATAAATAATGTGCATTCATTTTATTATTGTTACTTTTTAAATAGTTTTTAAAGCAAAAATAGTATTTTTAGATAATATTAAAATAAGAAATATATTTTGATGAATTAATGTATTTTTTAATTAAATATTATTTTAATAAAATATTATTATTAAATTACTGATTATTAAATATAAATGATCATATAATTTATGAATGAAATTGTAATTTTTATTAAGGTTTGAAAATTGATTTTGTCTAAACCCATAAATATTCAGTAAATGTCAGTTTTTATTTTAAATGAAAAAATTAACATATTTATAAAATTATTTAGATAAAATGATATTATTTTTGGAATGAGGATTTCTAAGTTATCCAATGGTGAATTTTTCACAATTTTCTGAGACAGTCAAATTTTTGGGTAAAAATTAAATACCGTTTAAATATATAATGTGTTTTATGACATCATAATGACCCAATAGTGATGTAATAAAATAATATAAACATTATGTTCAGAAAATATTTGTTTTATCATTAAAATAATTTCATTTTATATTTGTTTTATTTATTTTACAAAGCTTTTGTGGACCCTCCAAGACTTATAAAACATTTTGTCGTTTTAAATTGTTTTCCTTGAGAGTGTGACTCACCTCCACATAATCAACCCTATTATCTTAAGATTTTCGGCCATTGGCCTTATAAAATATTTTTTTCCACTCCCATTTGGAAAAAATCAAGGAAAAAAACCATGGGATGGTTTGTGTTATTGATTAGTTTAATGTGTGGTGTCCCAAACCTAAATAATAAAGAATTCTCTCTCCTTTCCTATATAAACCCACCCAAGCTCCCACATCCTCTTCACCAAAAGCATTTTTAGTTCAACCAACCCCTACCCTAATCTCTATATAATCATCACAAGGTGCCCCAATCTCCCAATAAGCCTCTCTCAAGCCTCTCCCAAGCCTTTGGGATCACACTTCCAAGTAAGGGATTTCTTCCTTTCTCATTTTTTCCAATTTTCTTTAAGTTGTTATTCCTTTTTTTCAATTAAAAATGTTGGGGTATGATTTATCACCTTACCCATACTACCCTATTTATGTTTGTATAATGAAATAACCCTTTATATCTCATTAATTCCTCCCATGTACACCCGTTACCATGCTGAACTTCCGTGAGGGATTTCTCTCTCCTCTTTTACATCCAAGTAATCATTTTGTATTATACATCTAAATTCCATTAAATTTGTTGGGACATGTATCTATATGAACCCTTACAGTATATTTCATGTACATATTATGAGACACCCTTTTCACTCTTATCAACCTTTTTCATGAATCCTTATGTCACATCGTTATGCTGCCGAAATTGCACCGCATTTTTCCAAGCCAAGATCATTGTGTAGTGAATACCATACCCATGTCTCTATCAAGGGTATTCACCTTTATGAACATATACATATTTAATGGTATTTTAATTTATTTGTTCCACATTAATTAATCGTGTAATAACTTATGATTTTGATTGATTCCCTTTTATATGATCCATGTGGCACACTTATACATGAAATGAAATGTTTAAGAAGGGTGCGCCCTGATAGCGTTACAATGCATTGGGTAAAGTATAGTATCATGATACGTCATGTGAAATGAGTGTTGAATCATGTTAATTCAAGTGAAACAAGGGTTTACTCATGATTCATGTTCAATGAGGGTTTACTCATGCTCCATGTGCAATGATCCTTGGATCATTGTAATTCCATGTTAAGTGTTTTTTCCACATTTCCATGTTTTGATTATAATGCCTTATCATGCCTTTATGTTAATGTTTCTCTTATGATCCACTTATATGACTATTTTCAAACATGTATTTTATTCCTCATATTATTCCATGTTTATTCCCTTACTGGGCTTTATATCTCACCCTTTTCTTATGCATGTCCTCAGGTTATCCCATGCAATGCTATGTACGAGGGAATGTAGTGGTCATGTAAAGGAATTTTTCAATAAAGATATTGTGTGTTTTATGTTCTTAGATGTTATATAACGATCCTAATCCCTAAATACACTATACATATCGATCTTCCATGTTGTATCAAGTGATGAGTTTATGTAATAAATCATGATTAAGTTTGTAATAAAAGTTGGGTTGTTATAGTTGGAATCAAAGGATAGGTTTAGTTTTTTTTGGGATTTGGATTAGAAAACCCTAGTGAAGACTTATAGACAAGAATAAGTATAATAAAAACATACCTAAGTATTGTTGAGTATTGAGTAAGTGGTTTATCAAAAAAATACATCCCTTTCTGGATACGAGCAGGTAGAGGTGGCTCTAGCACAGATGTATCTTAGGGGTAAAACCCGAAAACACCGCTTTGAGCTAGACTCGAACGAGAAATGGTGCACGAAAATGGGCCTTACTGCACTCTTGGTTATGAAGCTCCTGAGGGATATGATTTGGTAAATTCACAAGCTTAGTATAAATCCTTATTAAGGGAATTAAAAAAATACCCCTAAAAATATATGTTAGAAAGTAGATCATGGATATCATAGATTGAAGCCTATGGATTCATAAGTTAAGGAAATAAAAGTTAATTATAAGTCATCAATTTTTTACCTAGATTAAGCTTTATATTTTACCCCTAACTATCCTTTTATTCTAGACAATGGCTGGTAATAGGAGGACTCAGGCTAACAATCAATGTGAAGATCAATGTGATGACTGTGCAAATGAGATGCCCATTACTATGGGAGTGAGAATCACGAACATTTTCACACTTATCTCTTAGTTAACTCAAGATTTGAATAGAAACATGGGTCAAGAAGAACGTTCAACCACCCACCCTGAAGAAAGAACAGGTCTCTATCGAGATCTTCATGAGACAAAGACCTCCTACTTTTAATGGATCGTCTGATCCCTCAATCATTGAACAATGGATCAACTCAATTGAAAAGATCTTCTCCATCCTTTAATGTTCCAAATAAGAGAAAGTTTATATGGATGCTTATCATATGGAAGGTGAAGCTGATCAATGGTGGACGTTGATCAAAAAATACGAATCCTGAGTAAGAGATCGAGGTGTTGGAATGAAAGGATTATCAGAATATGTTTTTCAATAAATATTTTTTGTGCACCCTCCAACTTAAGTTAGAAAGGGACTTCTTTTCCCTCAAGAAAAAAGTCAACGAATCTGTTGGAGCGTACGAGGAAAAATTCAGAAGGCTTGCACAATATGCCACCAGATTTTTTGTTACCCCTGAATGAAAGGTTGATCGCTTCTTTGGTGGGCTGAATCCTAGCCTATAGAAAGTGCTGGAGATCCGTGACTTCGACAGCAATGAGGAAATTGTTCGATGTGCCCTCTAGGTATAAATGGAGATCGAAGAATCTCAGGGGTATCATGGGGATAAGAAGCATAAGGTGGACTTCAATGTTGGCGGTCCGATGAATAAATACAACGGTGCTAAGAAGAACCAACACCCCACTTGCTAATGGTGTGGAAAGAAGCACCCCAGAAATTTCCATAAGGGGATGAGGAAATGATTTAGGTGTGGAAGAGAACGGAACCTAGCTGTTAACTGCCGACAAGAAAAACTTGCTGCTGCAACAAAGGATAAGATCACTCCATACGAACCTCAACGCATTGTTCATTTCTACAACTACAAAGAACTAGGGCATCTTGAAAATCAGTGCCCTAAGCCAAGGGTTTTTGAAGGCAACCAACAACCTCCAAGGAAGCAAGGGAGAGATTTTTCCATCACTACTACCGAAGTGAACCGCGAAAATGAAGTGGTGACATGTAAGCTAGTTATTCATTCAAGAATAGAAAACATACTTTTTGTTTTAGGTTCTACACATTCTTTTATATCCCAAAAGTTTAGTAGAACAATCCCATCACCACCAAAAATCATGGAAGTAAAGATGTCAGTGAGTACGGAAAATAGGGCATTCATTGTATCCCATGAATATAACTCCTCCATTTTCATAATATTTGGATTTAATTTCCTGGAGAACCTCATCATACTACCTATAGTGTAACTTGATTCAATTCATAACATGGATTAGATTTCCTTATATAGAGCCAACATAAATTGTTGGGAGAGGGAAATCTCTCTCCATGTGGAGAATCGACCCCCGATTCTATACAAGTGAAAGGAGGAAGATGAATCTTCTTTAGCTCCATCATCTCAAGCATGGATATTACTACCCTATGAGCATGCATATCGGGATCAGGTGATTGAGTCTAAGGAGGCAACCATCCTTGAAGAAATGACTATTTTGAGGGAATTCACTAAAGTGTTTCCTGAGGAATTTCCTGGTCTACCTCCTAGAAGAGATATTGAATTATAAATTGATCTTATACTTGGGGAATCTCCAATATCCAAGACTCCATATAGAATGAATATTGTGGATATTAAGGAGCTGAAGAAACAACTACAGTAGAATTTGGATAAAGGGTTTATATGACCAAGTGCTTCACCTTAGGGTGCACCAGTCCTCTTCGTCAAGAATAAAGATTGGTCAATGCACCTTTGCATTGATTATCATGAGCTTAAAAAAACCATGATAAAGAAAAAGTATCCTCTCCCATAAATCAATGACTTATTCAATCAGCTACATGGATCACAATACTTCTCCAAGGTGGATTTGCGGTCGCGATATTATCATGTAAGTGTGAAGAAGGAAGATCACCCCAAGACTACTTTTTGTACAAGATACATGCACTATGAATTCATAGTAATGCCTTTACGACTCACTAATGATCTAGAAATCTCCATGTACTTGATGAATAGAGTCTTTAGGGATTATCTTGACAAATTTTTGGTAGTCTTTATAGATGATATTCTGATATACTCCAAAACTAAGGAGGATCATGAGGAGCATCTAAGAACTATACTAGAGACCTTGTGGAAGGAGAAGCTCAATGAAAAGTAAAACAAGTGTGAGTTCTAGTTGAAGGAGGTCTCATTCTTGGGCCATATCATCACAAGAAATGGGATATCTGTGGATCCCTCCAAAACAGATACAATTGAGGGATGTACGAGGCCACCATCGGTAACGGATATCAGTAGCTTCTTGGGGTAGGTGGATATTATCGAATATTTGTGAGAAATTTATCACGATTGTCCAACCCTCTTACCAAGATAACTCGGAAGAGAGTAAGGTTTTCTTGGAGTGAAGAATGCGAAGAAATATTCAAGGAGTTAAAAAGGAGGCTTATCACTACGTTTGTGATCACTTTACCCACAAGTGTGGAACTTTTTGTGGTATTTAGTGATGCTTTGAAGAAGGGCCTTGGCTATGTGTTAATACAAAATGAAAAAGTCATTTCCTATGCTTCAAGGAAATTGAAAGTTCATGAATAGAATTATCCAACACATGATCTGGAGTTGGCTGCGGTGATCTTCACTTAAAAAATTTGGTGGCATTTTTTTTGGGTGAGAAGTGTGAAATATACACGGACGACAAAAGCCTCAAGTATATATTCACACTAAAATAGTTGAACATGTTCCAACGCAGAAGGTTAGAGCTGATAAAAAATTATGAATGCTCAATCCATTACGACCTTGGGAAAGAAAACAAGGTGTCCGATTCTCTAAGTAGAAAGGGCCCAACGATTCTATCATTTATGAGAATTGAGAAGGATCCAATATTCTTAGATTTGATGAAGATGGACATGGGAATCATAACTAAGGGAACAACATCAATACTTTCACAAATGATTTCTCAATTATCTATTTTGGAATGGTTAAAGGATGCTCAAAAGGATGATGTGGGAATTAAAAAGAAATTGGAAGCTATTAGAAAAGGGAAATCCTCAGAGTTCAATGTTAATGAAGAAGAAATTGTGAGATTTGGGAAAATACTATGTGTTCTATCAAGTTCAGAGCTGAAGAATGAACTTTTGGATGATGAAAATAGTTCGAATTTCTGTATTCACCCAGGATATACAATGATGTATTGAGATATCCAAGAGCATTATTAGTGGGATAATATAAAGAAGGAGATCACTGAGTATACATCAAAGTGTCTGGTGTGTCAGCAAGTGAAGGCAGAGAGGTAGAATTCTAAGGGGATGATGCAACCATTGCCCATACCAGCATGGAAATGGGAGAACATCACCATGGATTTTGTCACTGGACTTTCGAAGACATCCAGAGGCAACAATGAAATCTGGGTTGTTGTGGATCATCTTATAAATTCTGCACACTTAATTACAATTTGGGAGGATTTCTCATTGGATCAATTGGCATGGATATATATCAGGGATGTGGTAAGGCTGCAGAGGGTACCACAATCGATTGTATCCGATCAAGATCCAAGATTCACATATAAGTTTTTGAAGAGTCTTCAACATGCTCTGGATATTGAGTTGAACTTTAGTATGACTTATCATCCTCAAAATGATGGTCAATCCAAGCAGACTATAAAACACTCGAGGACATGTTGAGAGCGTGCTCAATGGATTTCAAGGGAGATTGGGATCAACATCTTCCTCTGGTAGAATTCTCCTACAATAACAGTTTCCAATCGAGCATCCGAATTTTACCATATGAAGCCCTGTATGGGAAGAGGTGTAGAACACCGGCACGTTGGGATGAAGTCGGCGAGCGTTAGCTGCTAGGACTCGAAATGGTTGAATAAATGGTGTAAAAGGAGAAAACCATTCAGCATCATATCAAGGAAGCCCAGAGTCGAGAGAAGAGTTATGAAGATAACTGTTGAAAAGACATTGAGTTTATAGTTAGAGAAATGGTATTTCTATGCATATACCTGTGGTAGAAGGTAACGAGGTTTGGAAAGAAAGGGAAGTGAAGTCCTTCGTACATCAGCCCCATTGAGATTCTTGATCATGTCGGGGTTGTGGCCTATCAACTAGAACTGCCACCTACCATGGATAAAGTAAATGATGTCTTTCATGTATCCCTCTTAAAGAAGTACATACCAGACCCTTAACATGTAATCTCTTAAGAGGTAGTACAACTAGAGAATGATATTTCTTTCAAAGAACAACCAGTGAAGATCTTATATTGTAGAGAAAAATTTCTACAAAATAATACAATGCCCCTCGTCAAGGTGTTGTGGAGAAACTAAAAGTTTGAAGAAGTGACATGGGAATTAGAGAAAGTGATGAAGAAAAGTTACCCACATCTATTTTAGTGTGGGAAAAGAAAATTTCTAGGGGGATATTTCTTAAGGGAGGAAGATTGTAATGACCCAAACTTTCATTAATGGAAGTTTTTTGTGATCTAATTAAATGTCTTATTATGGTTATATAAAATGTGAACTTCACTGGTTTTAAATTTCAGTATTTTAAAATACCATAATGAATTTTGACCATTTCTAATATATCCATTGAATAATGATCACATGATTAGTACAAATATAGGGATTTAACTGATCCAATTTACTCAAAAAAAGGAAGCGATTTCCTCATACAGTAGACTTGCCCCATATAGAGCCCATTTATCAAATCTCGGAAAGGATGTGGAATCATTGGGCTTCACTCTTGACCAAGCCCAAGCCGATCTTGAACACATTAATCTTGAACAGAACTGACTACGGGAGAAGTTGAAGTTAATAGAGATTACCACCCGAACGATGTTATCCAAGCCACCCCAAGAGTCTGTCACCATTGCACACCTTACCCTTCGGTCTTATGTGGGTGTTATAAGGGGTTATGTAACAAGAATATAGCATTATGACAATGTACATTATTTTTTTATAAATAATGCACATTCATTTTATTATTGTTACATTGTAAATAGTTTTTAAACCACAAATAGTATTTTTAGTTAATATTCAACTAAGAAATCTATTTTGATGAATTAATTAATTTTTGAATTAAATATTATTTTAATAAAATATTACTATTAAATTAATTTTTATTAAATATAAATGATCATATAATTTTATGGATGCAACTGTAATTTTTATTAAGGTTTGAAAACTATTTTTGTCAGAACCCATGATTTTTTTAAATGTCAGTTTTTATTTTAAAAGAAAAACTTCACATATTTATAAAATTATTTAGATAAAATGAATATTATTTTTGGAATCAGGATGTCGAAATTATCCAATGTTGAATTTTTCATAATTTTCTGAGACAATCGTTTTTTGGGTAAAAATTAAACACAGTTTAAATATATAATGTGTTTTATGACATCATAATGACCCAATAGCGATGTAATAAAATACTATAAACATTATGTTTAGTAAATATATGTTTTATCATTAAAATAATTTGATTTATTTTAAAAATATTTTTTGGACCCTCATAGACTTATAAAACATTTTGTCGTTTTAAATTGTTTTCCTTGAGAGTGTGACTCACCACCACATAAGTAACCCTATTATTTTAATAATTTCGGCCATTGGACTTATAAAATATTGTTTTCCAATACCCTTTGGAAAAAACCATGGCCAAAAACCATGGGAAAAAACCATGGGCTGCTTTTTGGTATTAATTAGTTTAATATGAGGTTTCCCAAACCTAAATAATAAAGAATTCCCTCTCCTTTCATATATAATCCCACCAAAGATCCCACTTACTCTTCACTAAAATCATTTGGAGTTAGACCAACCACTTCCATCCTCTCCCCAGAATCCTCCCAAGGTTCCCTAAGCTACCATGAAGCCTCTATCAAGCCTCTCCCAAGCCTTTGGGATCACACTTCCAAGTAAGTGATTTCTTCCTTTCTCATTTTTTCCAATTTTATTTAAGTTGTTATGCCATTTTTTTCAATTAAAAATGTTGGGGTATGATTTTACACCTTCCCCATACTTCCCTATATATGTTTTTATAATGGGATAACCCTTTATCTCTCATTAATTCCTCCTATGTACACCCGTTACCATGCTTAAATTTCATGAAGAATTTCTCTCTCTTCTTTTACATCCAAGTAATTCTTTTGTATTATGCATCTAAATTCCATTAAGTTTGATGGTACATGTATATATATTACCCCCTTACTTTCCATTTCATGTACATATTATGAGACACCATTTTCTCTCTCATAAACCATTTTCATGAATCCTTAGGTCACATCGTTATGCTGAAGAAATTGCACCGCATTTTTTCAAGCCAATGTCATTGTGTAGTGAATACCATACCCATGTCTCTATCATGGGTATTCACGACTATACACAGATACATATTGAATTGTACTTTCATGTATTTATTCCACATGAATTAATCATGGAATAACTTATGATGTTGATTGATTCCATGTTATATGATCCATGTGGCACACATATGCATGAAATGAAATGTTTAAGAAGGGTGCACCCTGATAGCGCTCCAATGCATTGGGTAAAGTATAGTATCATGATAAATCATGTGAAATGGGGTTTTAATCATGATAATTAATGTTCAACGAGGTTTTACTCATACTTCATGTGCAATTAGGGTTTACTCATGCTCCATTTACAATGAGCCTTGGCTCATGCTAATTCCATGTTAAGTGTTGTCACCACATTTCCATGTTATGATTATCATCCTTTATCATGCATTTATTTTTATGTTTCTCTTTTGATCCATTGATATTCCTATTGTCTAAAATGTTTTGTATTCCTCATGTTATTCCATGTTTATTCCCTTACTAGGCTTTATAGCTCACCCTTTTCTTATGCATGTCCTCATGTTATCCCATGCAATGCTAAGTATGAGGGAATGTACTGGTCATGTAAAGTATGTTTTCAATAATGATGTTGTATATTTTATGTTATAAGATGTTATGTAATTATCCTAATCCCCAAATACACTAGACCTCTCGATCTTCCATGTTTTATAAAGTGAAGAGTTTATGTAATAAATCATGTTTAAGTTTTTAATAAAAGTAGGGTTGTTATAATGAAACACTAAAAATAGTTTATTTTATATTAAAGAACTATGTTTGGATTACATTAACTACACACAACATAAATTTTAACTTTCTCTTTATAGAACACCGAGGTTATATTACGATACATGAAACAAAGACTTTCCTCGATGGCTTGCATAACACACATGACCGAGTGTTACAGAATAATGATATTTTATTAAAAAAATATAATAATATATATTCAAGGAATTAAATTATCTTTTAATAATATTATTAACTAAATTATTTAAATATATGGTTTTTACAAAATATAAAATGAATTAATTAGTCACAAATTATTTAGAAATGAATATAACAACCAAATTGAATATAAAGGGAGTATTTTTATAGAAAACTATCAGTATTCTCATAAAGTCATTTTAATCCTAATAAATTAAATTAATTAAAATTAGTAAGAAATTTTATTTTAATACATATTTTATATATACAAGTAAATATTTTTGATATTCATTCAATATATTTTATAAGCATAAGATAAGAATAAAACCAATTTAACACATTAAACCCAATATTTTTATTAAGGTTGTTGTACCACCTTTTAATGGAGAACCCATCTTAAATCCAATTTTTGGAAATTTTATAAATTTAATATGTTAAAATAAAATTTATATTTGTAATTAAAACATAAAAATTTGGTTAGAATAATTTTTGGTATTTTTATCTAAGTTTTATTTTTTAAATAATTTTTAAAAATACTGTATTTTAACTCAAAAACATAATTTTCAAATAATATATTTATAAGGTAAAATTATATTTAAAATTGGATTAAAAGTTTAATTTGATAATATTTTTTTCAATAAATACAATTTAGTTCATTTTACTCAATTTCACATTGAAATTGAATATAAAAACATAGAAAACCTTTGAATGTTTTTACATTAAAACCCCACATTGTCGACCCGACTATGGGATTAAATTTAATTTAATTTCTACCATTTATATGTTTGGAATTTTATAAAATTCATTCCATATTTGGAATAAGAATAATTTATAATTTATAATAAGTCCAAATTTGTTTTTTACCAATAATATTTTTGATGTAATTAAAATTAATTACAATGATTAAGGTTACATTATGATTAATGAAGAACTAAACCATAAACTAAAGACCTAAAAAGACCTATAAACTTTTCCTAAAGCCATTGGTTTTCCATATTTAGACTATATACTACCTTTTCTCTAATTTTCATCATTATTTATCCAATTTCAATAAAAAAATGGGTGGGGTTACTTTCATTTAAAATATTACAAGATTGCTACTCCCCCTCCATTATAAAAGGCCTCCTTTTATCCCACTTCCTCACACATCTAAAGTCACTTTGGCACGACCAAAATCTTTCCGAATAGCTCCTAAACTTCCCCCAATTAGTCCTTGAAGCCTCCCATTGGGTAGAAATCAATCCAAGGAAGCCTTTTGGCACAAACCAGAATGAGTTACCTGATTAAGAGGTAACACCCTCCCTCAAACTCCTTGCTTTTTATTTTCTTTATCCACTCCCGCAAATCATATTATTACATGATTTTATAAAAAATACAGTATCCTAAATACACTAGGAATTTTTTATGATATTTATTCAAACTAGACTTATACAAAATTCTATCTAATGGGTAACGAACATACTAGTTGCCAGTATGGTGGACTACCGCCTCACTAAAGGATGATTGTTCAATTTTCCCATACCTACTCTCATGGTGGACATTATGATGGGAAATATGTTTATATATGTTATATATTATATTTATTATATATTTAATCTTATTTAATTATTTTAAAGTGCATATATTTATACTTTTCATTTGGTTTTAATATGATAATTTCGTTTGCGGAAGTGTAGACTACCGCCCCCTCAAAGCGATGCGATTCGTTCGTACACTACATGGAATGTATTAAGGATGGATTTAGTGAATATATATGATATATATGATATAATAAATCTAATTTAATAATTATATATACATTCATACATACATACATACATATATATATATATGTCTTTTACTTTATTTCATTCAATATGACAATTAAACAGAAATACTGTTCATGTGTACGTACGACTTACCATCTCCATGAACGGTGTATTATGTTTCATAATTATATATTATATGGGTTATTATAATACAAATATACTGAATATAAATTAAATTTAAATAATTTTTTTTACAATATATAAATAAAAATAAGGACCAAAGATATAACAAATTAAGACACATGTGAAAAACAAAGCAGATATTACCTAAAGTGGAACCTTAATATAGAATTGCTAACAAGTGGGTAATATAAAGACATAATATAACCATATATGGTATTATAAGTAATAATATGGTTCTTTTATATATGAATAATAAATTTATATTTATTATATAGGAGGTTTGAATAAGTATGATGAAAGCTGACACACAAGGTAAGGGAAATTTCATCTCACTCTATTTCTGTGAGATACATGTCATATTCACCGCTCAATTATTTTGTGTAGTGTAAATACTAACCATTAATGTATTCTATGACTATTATTATTAAATATATGGGTATTTTCATAACCATTTTATGATATTTATATCATGGGGTTTAAGTTTCAAATGTTACCAAATTGATAAAGTAATTTTGTCTCAATTTTCTTTCTTGGAGACAAATGCCATGTCATGCACCTATATATTTATATGAGGTGAATAAACTACCTTTGAAATAATATAACATGAATATAATTTTTTTAATTATATTTTATGTCTGAAATTAATTTCATTTTTCTACATGGAGTATGATTCAAAGTCACCATGTTCTAATAGTCTATTTAAACAATCTAACCATTTATCGAGATTGTTTATGATCATGTTTTCATTATGGAAATATTATGATATATATATATATATAAATAAAAATCATGATTTTTATTCTTATATATTTATTCAAGATATATCCATATATTAGTACCATTTTTTTCACTCTGTGGTACTTATGATAACTAAGAATTTTTTTTAAGAAAATTTGATTGTATCTATGCCTTCAGTTAGAAATACGTTTTATTTCTAAAACCATGTTTTCAAAAATGTTTTCAAATGATAATTCAAGAAAATTTTCAAAGTAATTTTTTTAAAAATGTCTTATTGTTTTCAAAGCTTCTTTTATAATATATCAAAGTTATTTTCAGAGAAAAAGGTTTTAAAGAGTGTTTTTGGTTTTAGAAATTTGTTAAATGTTTTCAAGAATTATTTATAAGTTTTAAAAGAAAAAGTTTTCCAAAATTATTTCGAATAATTATTTATAAGTTTTCAAGTTTATTTTCAAGGAAATTGGTTTCAAAAGGTTTTGTGTTTTTTTCAAATAATAAAGGATATTTTACTCATGAAATATTTTCAAAAGATATTTAAAAATTATTTTCCATCTAAGATGACATCCATTGATTTTACTCATGCCTTTCTAATAAATGATCTAAAGGTTCCATTAATACTTTTTCTATGAATGGTTTTTGCTTTATGTCATGATGTTTATGAAAACCATTTCTACCATGAGTTATATACTTTTGAAACACAATTATTTTCAGGGGTTATGATTTAATGAAGTGATTAAGAAACCTATCTCTTTTCATCATTTATTGTTTGATGAAATGTTAATGATACACAATTAATTTCATGGGTTATTATTTGATGTTTATAAAATCTATCTCTTTTCATGGGTCATGATATGATGAATTGTTTTTTCATAAGCATGTATGATTTCATTATGTGATGGGTGTGACCTATATCCACCTTAATGCATTGGGTAATGATAAATGTTTTATGAGGTCAAAGGGTGCACAGAAGGAGATCCCAAGACTGAAACAATTGGTTACATGGGAAGAAATCCCAATCCTGAAATAAGAGGGTAAACGAGAGGAAATACCTTGCCTGAAACAAGAGGGTAAATACAAGGAAATCCAAAGCCTTAAATAATAGGGTAAACATGAGTATATCCTATGCTCGAAATAAGTGGGTAAATGAGAGGATATCCCAATCATGAAATAAGAGGGTCAATGGGAAGACATCCCAATCCCAAAATAAGAGGGTAAATGGTAGGACATCCCATGCCTAAAATAAGAGGGTATATAGGAGGACATTGCAAACCCGAAACAAGAGGGTACACAGGAGGACATACCAAGCCTGAAAAAAGAGGGAACATGGGAGGGAATCCCAAACACAAAGTAGGTACATGGGTGATTAACCCAGGAATAACATGTTACAAAGGCCTTAGCAGGACACCTTGACATAGGGTTATTATATACTTATGTGTCTTCCATAATTCCTTGTTTTATTCCTATATTATTTTCTCCTGGATTATGTTATTTATTTCTCTGTGATTCATGACTTATGAACTACCATTATTTATGCCATGATTTATGTATATGATCTTAGATTTTTAGGGTATGATCTTTTATTTTTATGATCATGTTCTCTTAGCCTTATACTCAAAATTATTCTTACATGTATCCCTTATTTACCATTACTGAGCATTTGATATCACTATTTTTTTTCTTCCATAGGTTATGAAGAAAAGTTTTAGGTAAAATTACTAAAGGTGGAGATATTTGTAGGAGATGTTGAAGATCTTTCACCGGGATAGAAGGGTTTGTTTCTAAGTTTCTAAAGACACTGAACTATTATGGCCCTCAGACATGTATTTTTTTAATGTACTGAGTATTCATCTAAAATGATATAATAGCCATGTATGTTAAGCCTGGGTCACTATAGACACCCTTAAAATCATCTTTTATTTCAATGTTAAAAATGTTTTCAAAAAGATCTTTAATGTTTTTTCTTTTATTTCTCTTTTAATTATAAAATGATTTACCCTTATAGGGTTTTTGTTTCTCTATAAATATTCTAATATATATTTATATTATGGGGGAATGAACTCACGATACAAAAAAATCCAGTTCATGAACTCTTCTTGGGTGGTATCATTCAATCATTCATTTTCAAGGATTATTTTTATCTATGTCAACGTCCTTCCAGATTTAACTTTTTACACTAGGGATATGATCCTTTAAAACTATCCACGTTATTCCTCTAGATGGATTTGATCATGTTATTTTAGTAATTTAATATCCATATACTCATTTCTCTATACACTATGAACATCACATTACCTAACTTAGATTGGTTGATGTTTTCCAAGAAATAACATTATTCTACTGACATGGGGAAATGTATTGGCATTAAATATATTTTTATTCCAATATGGATGATTATTGGAATGTTGAATATGAATTTTTTAGCCATGCACCTTCTTTCTATATATGGGATATGATCATGTTATCTCTTTTATCGACACGTGAAAAGATATTGAAATTCTTGATGATTATGGGCTGATAATGTAGGTTGATTATGTACTGACATTATATATTATTTATTTTATGAATATCAATGTTTTTATTTAGCCAGAGGTTTCTTAAGTAATGGAATGAAATGTCTTCTTGAATATTATGGTGAATGCATTAGACTTTAACAAAATATAGGTGAGGCCCAAAATTATATACCCCTTTGATGAATCAACAGGTCTCATGAGACAAAATAGATTTGGTTTTGGTGTATACCTCTCCCCATATCAGTATGATATCTTGGAACAAGGTAATGCCAACATGTTTTTGATGGTTATAATTATGAATTCCACATGTATGCGATCAATATTATTGATATCAATGATTTAATTTATAAAAATGGATATAACATGATCTTAGTTTAGTTGATTATTGAATTATTTAGATTATTTATTTCTTACATATTATGTATTACTTGAAAAGGTTTTTGAAAACATAAGTTATATGTTTGAATTATTGAGTGTTTGAGTCACCTCTTTCTTTTTTTCCATTCCCCAGGTTATAAAGAGAAGCAGTAAATGTGATATGTTTAGAAGGATATTATGTATGGAATAAATTATGGGATATGTTGATGAATCATTATGTATTAAGTAATTTCTTATATAGTATAAAAATATCTATTAGTTGAGAAATACATGGGGTTTGATAGTTTATGTTTTGTCCTAATTATTTAAAGATCTAAAAATAAAAATATATTTAGGATATAAGAGATACAATAATATTTTTTGTTTTTGTAATTAAGGATGGTCATATCCAGGATTCTATAGTTGGTATAAAAGAGAGTACACAAAGTTTGTGTTTATGGAACCATATTTGGGAGTGAGGGTCTGGGGAATCATAGTTTGTATTGGAGAAAATTTTAGATAACTTTATAGATTTGGATGACTGAATATAATAATTTAAGGGTTGATAAGTCACGGTTGATCATAGTTTCATAGGTATATATAATCCTTTGTGATAGTATATGATTTAATGTTAAGGTAATAATGAATTTTTATTTGGGTATTATGGGAGGATAACTTTAGTGAAAGCAGTAGGGATTACAATATGTGATAATTCTAAGTATAAGATAACATCCTGAAGTTTTGTTAAAGTAATGATTGTTTTTTCTCCTAGAAATTAAATCTCTCTATAGGTACTATAAGTGGACGAAAGCTCTAAAACAGATCTACCTAGGGATAGTAACCCCAAAAAGGGAGGATTAGGTATAAACTCAATCATCACCTGGTGCATGACAAAGAGACCAAACTACACACATATTTCGATACTCTTAGTGGATATGATTTGGTTAATTCACATTTTTTTTATGAACTATTATAAGGGATTTGAATATATTTTGGTTAAAAAACCTAATAGGAAAGTGAGCATTGGTAACATAGATTGAAATATATATATTCATAATTTAGGGTACTTATTAATTAATACGTTCTTTCCTAGATCAAGGATAAGTTATACTTTTATAGCATGGATTTCAATGTTTTTTTGGGTTTAGTATCTTTTAAGAAAGATTATGGTAATTTTAAATCTCTATTTGAGTATTAGGTTAAGAAGTATGAGAGAACCCAACTTAAGGTAACCTAGGGTGAACTAATAATGATATAGGTTAAACAGAGGGTGATATAGGTTGAATCGTGTCTAATACTAGTTAATTTGTAATAACTATAGGCTAACATGATATTTATATAAAGCGAAACAACTTGAAATTAAATTTTCTTGAGGTTATTTATGATAATTTTCTTATAATTATCATCACTCATGGAAATTATTTTGGTTTTAGTAATGGATGTAACTAGAAGGAACCATGGGTGTGGGGGACAATGTGGAGATTAACTCAATGGAAAACTCATCAGAATAAGAGTTAGAGTGAGAAACCTTGTGATTATTCCAAACTAGATTTCAAGATATATGATGAAAAACATGAAAATACATGAAATCCTAGACGCAGCAAATAAGAGAAGAATGTAATCTCATAGAAATTCAAATGAAAAATACGATGAAGGAAAGAAGATTCAATTTCCTACATGTCAAAAAATGCGGGAAGAAGTATGGAGAAATATGTATTAAAGGAAATGGTAAATGAAATAAGTGTGTAGATGAAGGGAATTTGACTTAAATTTGTAAGTTAAAGAGATAATCTACAAAAAAATGTTGCTTAAATTACAATAAATTTCAGAGTTATACGACTCAATGACCCAATCCAAGGTCCAATGAAGGAAATAGTCGCCAACAACCATGATAACAAGGATAATCATGTTAAAAAGCCACTAATGTATCATATAGTGAGTTTTCTCTCCATATTTTCTAGTGACCTATGTCATGTAAGTTTTCACCAACTACTAAATATTGAGTTATAAATAAAACCACATAGTGGTATGATTTTAATATAAATCATTTTAAAGGATTGTAGAAAGTTATTCCTTAAGGATATAGATCTTTTTCAATTAGTATAATTATATGAGATATTAGGAATGGGTTATTTCTCTTTATAAATCACTTATAATAATTGTTTTAAATATATATAAAACCTTTTAAACCTATGATCATCTAGGAGTGTGGAGTTAATTATGAGTTCCCTTTATAAATTATAATAATATAATGATTAAAATTGATAAGAAAAAATTTATTTAAGTGGGGTAGAATGTAACACCCTGATATTTTTATGCATGAATTTATTTAAGTGATCTATATGTGTTCGATATCTTGTTACACATAAAACATTGAATTAAAATAAAACTGTAAAATATTTAGATAAAAATATAAATATTAAGTATGGCCATTAAAACCTAGCCATTTAATTAGAAATAATGAATAAGAGAAAACAATTTATGAAATATTTATTGAAATAAAATAAAGGATACTTTTAATATAAATGAAAGTTAATTGGTATGCCATAATGACAAATATTATCACTTTATACATAGAAATTTATTTTTTCCAAATAATTCATTTTTATGTGATATGCATTTTCATTTAAAGAAACTTACAATTAATGATTATAAAATATATTTTATATGAATAATTTTTAAATACTAATTTAATTATTATATAATAGGAAATAGTAATTATAATGGTTAATATTCTAAAGAATCTATTTTTCTATAAATATTGCCTTTCATTATAACTTGTATTTTATTTTCAATTTAAATTTTTCAAATTTATAATTTTAAATTGAAAAAATAAACATTATTTTTTTATTCCTCAAAGTAATATTTTTAAGATTAATTTTTTATATTTTTTCTAAATATAATTATCTTTTAGTTTAATAGTACAAAATATCGTTTTTAAAGATAACATGATTTTTATGAAACTATTAGTATATAAGTTTGAGTTGAAAATTCATGAAACATTTTTATAATAAAAATATTTATCTTATAAGTGAATTTATATTTTTAAAACAATATTGGTTTTAATTTGTAATTCCACCTTTGATATTTTGTAACATAAGTAATATTTTCTCAAAAATTATTTTTAATACATTATAATTTTTTATTTTAAAATTAATTTTTATCACTTTTTAAATTTGATTAAAATGAAATGTATTTAAAATTTATAATCATTTATTCCAAATTACATAATAAATACCACTTTATTTTTAGCCATAACTATATAGTTACAATTGGTAAAAACTAGTTACGTAGTAAAAGCTAAAATGTTAAAAGTAGTAAATCATGCGGTAAAGGGATTGAAATGGGATTAAAAATGTCTATAACATAGTTTATGAGGTATTAATAAACCTTATATATTACAAAATCTATTATTTCTCGTTTTTATCCACATTACATGGTTAATAAGTACTTCCATTATATTAAGTTGAAATATTTATAAAAATTAATTTTTCACAACTTATGAAAGGGGCCGCTCACCAGTCCTTCAAGGCACTCCTAAATATTTGGTTTACACCTAAAAACCTACCCTTATTCCATAACATATAATAATATTTCACTATATTGAGATTATGGTCACAATATATTAGCCTATTCTATACATATCCAAGGGATCTTCTAAGGAAATATCAAAGTGCTCAACATGAGTAATCATTTTTACTCAAATTATTTATTTTCTATATTTATTTTACCATTATAATTTTCAAATAAATATTTAATTAAATCATTATTGGTTATATAATTAATGTGATTATTATATGGTAATAATCATTAATCACTTTTTTCCCTTTTCTATTAAGAAAAATAAAACTATTATTCATGCATTGTGCGGACTACCGCCTTTGTGACATAACCAATTTTATTTTACTTCACAACCTTAAAATGATGTTATAAAAATAAAATTTAATAAAAAATATGATATTTTTATATATTTTACTATTTTTAAATAATAAACCATATTACTACTTTCTCCCGTTTTGTGGAAAATGAAATTGTGAACCATGCATGTGTGTGGACAACAGCCTCTATGGAACAATTGATTTTCATTTTTATTTTCATCAGGCCTTACATGGATAGTCCTAAGGATGATATTAAAGTATAAATATAATGATAATTATATAATTAATTTTATATTATAACAAATTGGATAATCTATTAATGATATTATCAATAAATTATTATCATTATTTCAATCATTTAAAATGAGCGAACTAAGAGAAAAATAATCTATTCTTTCAAGGCAATTGATTTAAATAAATTATATTCTATTTATAACTTATTTAAATTCATATATATAACAAAAATAAATAATAAATAATATAATTATTCTTTTTATATAATTATATTACAACTAAACCACCTCATAATCATCCATTAATCCTAGTAGGTCCATTTTTGGGTTAGTTTAGCCACCTTGTTGAACAATGATATGCATTTATATCATTAATCACCATGAGAACTTGTTTAATTATATTGTATGATATAAATATGTAAATAATTATTTTTTTATTTTATTTTTTTAATGCTATATTACAATTTATATCATTAATTAAGAAATCACTATTCGTTCATTAAAAACCAATGAATCATGCCCATCACCGATTTCAACCTCTTTGATCATACAAAAAATACCATGAAATGAGATTATAGATTTTAAAAATATATTGGAACATATATTACATTACATTATATAATCTAATAATTATTTAATTTGTAAAAATAATATATACCAACAATACTTTTATGAAAATAGTTCAAAGTAATAAATATTACTTACACTCAGTGTTAAAAATTGGTAAAAACTAACTAATATATATATATATATGTATATAATGATCATAAATGAGGAGTATAAATTGTTATAGTTATGAATAGGGTTCTTTAATATTTATTCAATGAACTCAATTTAATTATTTATGACATTTGGTGAAAGTTCGAAATGAATTTGGACCGAGTTAAGGGGTTTTATCTCAAATTCATCCATTTTAGACAAGTTTGGTATTATGCACCTAATATAATTTTTTTGATGTATATAATGCATATTTGAGATATCAAATCATTTATTATATTTTAATTATGTTAATTTATGTTTAATTACAATCCCACACTTTCAAGGGGTTTTGATTAAAATGTTTATCAAGCCGCAAGGGTTCTTTATCACAAACTTAAATTCCTTGAGACATATTTATATTATTTAACATGATTTCATTTTAATGTTGTATTAAATTACTATGTATTTATATTTATCATATATTTGTGATATTATTGGTAAATACTATTCTATATCAATTCCTTTTCATCAAATGTCTTTTACTCAATTGTTACCCCAATTATAAAGATTTTGGTAACCTAATTTTCATTTTTTAGTTATGATCATCCTATTGGACATAAAAGTTGGGTAAATTATAAAAAGTGATTATATAATGTGGTATTATATTTTTTTATAAAAATTTATATTTATACCACATGATATAACTTTTTAAAAAATATCTAAGTCCAAAGAGTATGTTTTTTTTGTAAGGAATATTGATAATTAAAGTCTTCTTTCCTTGTGCAATATTGATTTTTCATGAAATTATTTACTCTATTATTGTGTTCTCTAAACCTAAAATTTTATTTTATGGTAATTTTTCTACCTATATAGGTAAAAATATATTTTGGAACAAAATAATTTTTCTTTAACCTATTTACAATGTGAGTTTTGAACAAAGGTAATTTTCAAGATATTGAAAAGGTTTTTTTACTTTCACTTTATTATGTTTTTTATTTCTCAAAATTCATACAAGATAAACCCTATGCCTTATCAATACCCTATTAATGAATATTGTTTAAAAAATTAATGGTTTTCATATATTTTTCACTTCACATTTTGAAAAAGACTTTTGTAAGGGACCTATAACATCATCTTTTACATCAATGATAAAAATGTTTTCTAGAAGATCTTTTATGTTTTCAATTACATTTACCTTTTCATTTTCAAAAGGATTTAACCTATTATGGTTTATGTTTCTCTATTTATACTGTAATATATATTCATATTTTGGGGGAATGAACTCACGGTACCAAACAATCCATTTCCTAATATATTTTTGAGTGGTACCGTTCAATACTTATTTTACAAGGATGTTTTTCATCTATGTCAATATCCTTATAGGTTTACTTTTTTACACTAGTGATATATTCTTTTGAAACCATCCATCTTAATCCTATGTATGGCTTATGATCTTGTTATTCTACAATGAAATTATCTATATAATCATCGATCTATGTGGTGTAAAAATAAAATTTTATATAACTTAGATCGGATGATGTTAAAATAGAAAAAATGTTATTCTCTTGATATAAGGAAAAGTATGGGAATTCCATATATCATTCTTCCAATACAAATGATTATTTAAATGTCCAGTGTGAATTTTTTAACAATCCACCTTCATTATCTAGATGGGTTATGATATTTTTATCTTTTTTATGGACTTGAGGAAAAGTATTAACATTCTTGATTGTAATTGTTTGCTAACATAGTTTAACTATGCATTGACATTCTATATTTTTCATTTTACAAACAGCCATGTTTTTATTTAAGAAAAAGTTCCTTATGGAATAGAATGAAATGTATTGTTGTTTCTCATGGTGAATTAATTATACGTATATAAGTGATGATTAGGGACCATAATTATATAGGACCCCAATGAATAAATGGGTCTCATGAGAAAAAGGATATTGGGTTTTGGTGTATACCTCTCCCCATATCAGTATAATGCATTGGAACAAGTCCTTAACATCATGTTTTTGATGTTCAGAATTATGCATTATATTAGTATGAGATCATTATTATTGGTATTCATGTATTAATTTATTTTCATGGATATATCATGCTCTCAATTTTATTTGATTATGAAATTATTCAGATTATGTATAAATTTTCAAATATTATGTTTTCTATGATTATTTTTTTGTAATCTCCAATTGTATGTTTCCCTTAATGAGTGTTTAATGTCACCCATTTGATATGTTTATATTGCCAAGTTATAAAGAAAAGTATTACATGATATATGTTAATAAGGATAGAATGTGTGTAAAAATTTATGTGATGTGTTGAACTATCTTTAGACATTAATTAGTTTCTTATATAGTTAAAAAAATCAATTTGTTGAGAAAGACAAGGGTTTTGTGAGTTGATATTTTTTCCTAATTCTATAAATCTCAAAACCTAAAATGATTTTCATGATATAAGAGATACAAGAATCATAATTTACTTTTTAATTAAGGGTGGTTATATCCAATCTTTTACAACTAATATCAAAGCGAGTATGTATAGTATGTGTTTGTGGCACCGATTTTGGGAGTATAGGTCTAGGGAATCATAGTTGGTATTAAAGAAAGGTTTGAATAAATTTGGATATTAGGATGTTTGTGGAGGATAATTTAAGGGTTCATACGTTATGTTTGATCAAAATTTCAAAGGTATAGATAAGTCTTTGTAATTTTATATTATTTAGTTTTATGTTAATAATTTATTTCTATTTAGGGATTAGGATAAGAGAACTTTAATCAAATCCCTAGGAATGAGTGTTAGAAATAACTATAAGTATGGGATAATATCATCAAGTTCTTTTAAACTAAATATCATATGGTTCTACTAGAAATTACATCCATGTATTGATGCTATAATTGGATGCAGGATTTGATACATATGTACCTAGGGTTAATTAATTTAAAAAGGGTATGTTGTGTATTAAATCGATCATCACTTGGTGCATGAAAAAGAGTTGTTACTACACACCTAGTTTGAATCACCTGGGGGATATTATTTGGTTCATTCAAATTATATTTATGAACCATTATGAGGGTTTTGAATATGTTTATGTCAGATAATACAATATGAAAACTACCATTGATGAAATATATTGAAATTTAGATATTTATTAGTTATGAAACATATTAATTTACAAGTAATTTCCAGGATAAGGGATAATTTAGATTTTTATATCATAGATTTTAATATTTTTTCAGTTTAGTATATTTTTAGAAAGTTTATGGTAACTTGGGATCTCTATTTTGAGGATTATGTTAAGAATTATGATAGGAACCGACTAAAAGAAATCTAGGTTAAAACAAGAATGATATAAGTTTAACTAATGGTCATATATGTTGAACCTATTTTGATATTATTTGAGTTATAAGAACAATAGGATAACATGATAGTGTTATTGTAAGGACCCAAACTTTTATAAAAAAAATTCCATTTGTGACTGAATTAAATAAACTATTATGGTTATAGAAAATGCATGAAATTTTTTGGTTTTGTCCTATTGAATTTAAAATACCATTAAGAATCATAACCAGTGATGATATATCCATTGAATAGAGATTGTGTGATTAGTATAAATATAGGGTTATGATAAATCTAATTAACACAGAAAAGGATGCGATAGCCTCAACTAGTAGAATCATGCCCTATAAATCCCATTTGTTAGATCTTATGAGGGAGATAACTTCATTGGGGTTTTCTGTTGACCAATCCCAAGATGATATCAAACAACTGAATCAAAATAGAAATTGTTTTTTGGAGAAGTTCAAACTCATCGAGATCATGACCCAAACCATGCATGTTGAACCACCCCATAAAAATCTCACCATCAGGATCCTTAACCTTAGGGTGTTTGTTGGTGTAATAAAGGTCTATGTATTACAACCCTAATAATATAAATATTTATATTTTATTTTCAATATAACAATTGTTATATTTAAATTTTATTGTTGTTATTTTATATATGATTTTGATTTTGATATGGTAAAAAACAAATTATATTTTTAGGTAATATGAAATTTCAATTAAGGTATTATTTTTCATTAATTAATAATTTTTTTTGAAATAAATTATGTTTTAAAAAAAATTATTATTAAATAATATTTATTAAGTATAGTTGATAATAAAATTTTATGAAGTCAAAAATAATTTTTATAAGGGTATGAAAACTATTATTTTCAAAAAACCTAGAATTTCTTAATAAATGTCAATTATTGTTTTAAAATTAAAAAATTAAAAAATTTAGAAAATTAATTTTTTAAAATAAATATTATTTTTGGAATCAAAAAGTCAAAATTATCCAATAATGAAATTTTCATAATTTTTTAAAACAGTTGATTTTTTGGATAAAAAATAAAAAATGTTATAAATATACAGTGTATATTATGACATCATAATGAACCAAAATTGATATAAAAAATGATAAAAAGAGTATCCAAGACAAAATATATGATTCCCCTTTAAAATAATGTGATTTGTTTTTTCATTTTATTAATTTTATAAATCCTTTATGAATCCTTCAAAACTTATTTTATATTTTACGTTTTAAAATCATTCCTTTATAAAAATTAATCACTTCGACATCGCTGAGGGTAATATTTTAATGAATTCAGACCTTGGAATTATAAAATAATGAAAAACACTCCTATTTTTTAGATACCATGGGAAGGTTTTTGTTTTTGATAATTTTATTGTATAGAGTCCAAAACCTAAGTTTGAGAAATAATAAAGAACTCTACTCTGTTTTCCTATATAAAATCACCAAGATCAAATTACTCTTCAATAAAAAACATCAAATCACATAATTACTCTTACCTACCTTATATATAGTCTTTCCAAGGTGAAACCAAGCTCACAAGAAGCTCCTCCCAATCTTTTGAATCACCCTCTCAAGGTAAGGGATCCTCTCTTTCTCCTCTTTATTCAAGAACCTTATTTATGTAATACAATTTTTTATCCAATTAATATTTATTGGATATGATTTTCCACATCCATATTACTATTGTTATTATTTAAAAGTGATGATTTACCCATTTCAACCTCATTAATCTCTTCCCTAATTCATAATATACCCCCGTTATGCTGTAGAAATTATCCTGCAATTTTTCCATGCCAAGAATTTATTCAAGAACCCCATTGTATTATGCCTGTTAATTCACATATTTTCTTATTGTATTGTGTTCATACATATCCCTAATACATTAATTTTTTTTAATTCCATGTTATTATAAAACCATTTCTCTCTCATTGAACCATTTTATGAATCTTTAAGTATTTCAATTATACTATCGAAATGTCACTGCAATTTTTCATATTGAACATTTGTGTGGTGTATACTCATACCCATTTATACAAAAGGTTATTCACCTATTTTTAACTAAAATTCATCGATTTCTGGAACCCATGTATTTAACCCATAATCCATAATAGTGTAATTAATTGTGATGAAATATGTTCTAATGTTATATGATATATGTGGAAAAATTATGCATGTACATGATATGATATGATGGGTGTGACCATATAATGATCCAATGCATTAGGTAATGTTTTAGTCTCATGAGATGCCATATATAGTGAATGATAGGTTATAATAAGAACATTATGTTATGATTTCTTGGTGGTTAATCTTTACTTACGCTTATGATGTCATGTTTAATGTTGTGACCACATTCCCATATTGCCTTATGTTACCATGCTATATCATGCCTCATTGTTCATGTGTATGATTCTCATGACTTTGTTGTAGCATTTAAATTCCCATTGTCTAACATGTAATAATTTCATCATTTTATGCTTTTTATTCCCTTATTGGGCTTTATTTGTCACCCCTTTTTTATGAATGTTCCCAGGTTATCCCATATATTTTGAAGAATGATGGAAAATTATGACCATGATAAGGAAGTTTTCAATAAGGCTGATGTACTACATATTTTTAAGTTGTTATTTAATGTACCTAATTATCCAAAGAAACTATAATTATAGATCTTATGGGTTTTATTATGTGAATAATTATGTAATAAATCATGAATTAATGTATAATAATGACAAGGATTGTTATAGTTGGCATGAGAGGAAAATTTAGTTATTTTTGATATTAGGATTATAAAACTATTGTGAAAGCCTTAGGAATAAGACTAATCATAAAAACACATCCCTAAATTTTGGTAAATTATATATTAAGTGTTTCCCAAGAAAATAAATACCTATCTAGATACCATAAGTGGATGTGGATGTAGAAAAAATGTACATAGGGTAACACTCGAAAACACTGTATTGAGCTAGAATCGATCAGGAACTACAGCACAATAATGGGACTTGCTGTACACCTGCTTTGAAACTCTTAGAAGATATTATATTGTAAATTTACAAGCTCATTATGAACCATTATTAAGAAAACAATAATTCCCATAATAGTCTATATTAATAAATAGATCACGGATAATATAGATTGAAGCCTATAAATTCACAAGTTAAGGAATAAATGTCATTTATATGGTATCACTTTAATATTATTGGATTCCAGTTTATGTGATTAATAGTTTTAAAATAATCATCCCTAAGTTTATCTATATTCTAATCAATGGATGAAAATAGGTGGAATCGTGTAAATAAAAAAATTGAAGAGAAATTTATTGACTGCCCAAATGAGATGCCCAACCCGATGAGAGAAAGAATCACATACTTTGTGATGATACTATATTAGTTGAATCAGGTTATGAATATAAAACCGAATCATGAGTAATTACCAAATACCCCTAAGAATGAACAAGCTTTAATTGAAATGTTTACACAATAAAGGCCTTCGACTTTCAATGGATCATCTGATCCCTTAATCATGGAATAATGGATCAACTATATTGAGAAGATTATATCCATCATTTAATGTTCCAAGAAAGAGAATTTCATACTATATTTTTATTTTATAGAGGGAAAATCTAATCAATGGTGGATATTGATCAATAATATGAAGCTTGAGGAAGATATTGAAGCAATGGGGTAGAAGAAATTATGGAAAATGTTTTTGGAAAAACATTTTCCTCATACCTACTAAATTAAAATAGAAATGGATTTCCTTTCCCTCAAGAAAAAATATGATGAATCTATCAGGGTGTATAAGGGAAAATTCATAAGACTCTCACGATACACCTAAGGATTTTTCATCACCTCTGAATGAAAATTTTACTGCTTATTTGGTGGGATAAAACCAAGACTATAAAAATACCTAACGATTCAAGGTTTTGATAACTATGAGGAAATAATTCGATATTCCCTCAAAGTATAAATAGAGATCATAAAATATCAAACGTATCATAGGGATAAGAATAATAAATTGGAGTTTAGTTTTGTTGGAATGAGGAAAAAAATCTAATGATAGGAAGAAATTTCAACATCCCAATTGTCAAAAGTGTGGGAAGAAGCACCCTAGAAATTTCTTGAAGGGGATGAGTAAATGATTTTGGTGTAGAATAGAAGGGAACCTATTTAGTGATTATTGATGTTGGAAAACCATTAATGTAATGGAATATTAGAATTATCCAATTAGCCTTTATCATATTGTCCAATGTTTCAACTCCAAGGAACAAAGACACTATACAAACCACTACCCTGTGCTAAGGGTTGTTAGAGAAAATTAATGCCAACAACATCCCTAAAAGAAAAGGAGAAAATATTCCATCGCAACTGCTGAGGTGGATCTCAAAAATGAATTGGTGACATGAATGATAGTTATTAATTCAATAATAGTGAACATACTTTTTTATTTTCGTTCTACACATTCTTTCATATTAAACAAGTTTAGAAGAAGTATCCAAACACCAATACAATCCATGGAAGTAGAGTTGTCAGTGAAAATGGAAAATGGAGAAATTATTTCATCCTAAGTATATAAATCCTCCCACATCAAAATTTATTTACTGAGCTTCCTATATAACCTTTAGATACTCTATTTAGTATAATTTGATAAAATTATATGTATGTATTATCTTTCCTTATATAGATCCAATATAAATTGTCATGAGAATGAAATCACTCTTCATATCGTGAATCTTCCTTTGATTCTATACAAGTGCAAGGAGGAGAGTGAATCATCTTTATCACCAATATCTCAACCATGGATATTCTTTACTTATTAGAAAGGTTATCTAGATAAAATGGTTGACTCCCAGGAAAGGATCATCCTTGAATACACGACCATTATGAGGGAATACACTAGTGTGTTTCCCAAAGAATTTCATAGTCTTTATCCTAGTTGAGAGGTTGAATTTTCAATCTAACTTATACCTGGGGGTTTTCCAATATCCAAGAAACTACATAGATTTGATTTTGTAGAACTTGAGGAGTTTAAGAAGCAACTACAGGATAATTTGGATAAAGGGTTCATACACCCAACTGATTCACCATGGGGTGAACTAGTCCTCTTCATCAAGAAGTAGGATGGGCCGATGCACCTTTTCATTGATTATCGTGATCTCAAAAAGATCATAATAAAGAAAAAGTATCTTATACCATGGATAATGACTTATTTTATCAACTACATTGATCTCAATACTTCTCCAAGTTCGATATTCATTTGGGGTATTATCAAGTAAGGGTGAAGAAGGAGGATATCCTCAAGAATACTTTCCATAAAAGTTATGGGCACTATGAGTTCACAGTAATTCCATCCAGAATCATTGATTCTATATATATATTTATTGAATTTATGAATATAGAACTTATATATTAACTTGGAAAATTTTTAGTAGTCTTTCTATATGATATTCTAATATACTCCAAAAGAAAGGAAGGGCATTATGAGTATCTACATACTCTTCTAAATACCTTATAAAAGGATGATCTTTATGAAAAGTATATAAAATGTGAATTATGATTGAAGGAATTCTCATTATTTTGGTATATTATCACAACTAATGGGATATCTATAGACCCTTCAAATAAATAAGCAATTGAAGGATGGAAAATACCAACCACTGTGATGAAAATCCATATTTTACTTGGAATAGCCGGGTATTATCGACGATTTGTAAGAAATTTCTCATGAATGTCAAAACCTACAACCAAGATAACTTATAAATGATTCAATTTTATCTATAATAATGAATATGAAGAGATATTCAAGGAGTTGAAAATAAGGATTACCACTACACCTTCACTTACTCTACCCACAAGTGGGAAACTTTTCATGATATAAAATGATGCTTCAAAGAAGGGACAAGGTTGTGCGCTAATTCAGAATGAAAAAGTGACAACCTATGACTCAAGGAAATTGAAAGTTAATGAAAAAAACTACTGAAAACATGATCTAGATTTGGTTGCAATAATGTCTACATTAAAAATCTGTCATCATTATATATTTGGAAAAAATGTGAAATATATAAAGATAATAAGAGCCTCAAGTATATATTCACATAGAAAGAGATGAGTATGCACCATCAAAGATGTTTAAATCTAATTAAGGAATATGATTGGTCAATCTACTAACATCCTAGGAAAGAAAATAAAGTGGTATATATTCTAAGTAGAAAGGATCTGATAATTTTATCATTAATGATAATTGATAAAGATCCAATATTCTTAGACTTGAAAAGTATAAACATAGGAATCATAAGGGAAATAACATCCTCAATCCTTTCTCAAATGATCGATCAAACATCCCTTCAGGAGAAGATAATGGATGATCAAAGAGAAAATTAGAAAATTTAGAATAAGGTGGAATCTATAAGAAAATGGAAACCTTAGATTTCAAAATTAATGAAGAAGAAGTTTTAAGATTTGGTTCATGACAATGTGGACCATCAAATCCCGAGTTAAAGGAGTTGTTGGATGACGAACATAGGTTGACCTTTTCTATTCATCTAGGGAGCACAAAGATGCATTGAGATATCTGAGATAAATATTGGTGGGACAATACGATGAAGAAGATCATGGAATATACATCAAGGTGTTGGAATCCTCATGTATTAATCATGTTTTAATGATCACAAATCTTATACATTCTGTAAAGCCTATTAATCCTATTTAATCTATCTAGAATCATGTGTACAAATGATTAGTTTTTTTATTAATTAAATAATTATTATAAACTATTTTGTTTCTAATGAAATTATATTATGAATTATTAAGTTTAATTCATTCTATGAATGTCACTATTTAAGTCTGTGTAAAAAGAAATTGCTAAGTCTAAGAAACCGTGAGTCTGCCACCGATTTTTCTGGAAAAGGACCCAGACATCGTGACCAGACGCCGTAACCATCCAGACACCGTGACCATCCAGACACCATAACCATCCATACCTCGTAACCATCCAGACACTGTGACTATCCAGACACCGTAACCATCCAAACACCCTAACCATCCAGACACCGTGACCATCCAAACACCATAACCATCTAGCCACCGTTACCATCCAGACACCACAACCACAAAGAAACCATAAACATATAGACATCGTGACCATATAGACATTGTTTCATGAAGATTCCATTTACAACACCTTTTCAAGGAGACACTGTTTCATGGAGACACCATTTACAGACAGACTGTGAAACCGTTTCTTAATTTTTTTTGTCATTTTTTTAATTTAATTTAAAATGATCATATTTGAAGCTTTTAAATATAATGACATAATTAATGTTTCTTTGTAGACATGTCACATGATAGTATGAGGTATGAGGTGAATAATACATGCATCCTATCAACTCCAGCACAAGCATTACAAGAATAGAAAGGACAATGTGGCTTGAAGAAAAGGTGTGATTCTGGTGACTGTAGTGACGAAAATGTAATAGAAAAACAAGTGTGTGCACAATAACAAAGAAGAAAAATCTTTCATACAACCTGAAACTATTGAGGAACACACGAAGCATACCAGAATCCTAGAGTTAAGAACATTTCCACGTTATCAACTCTAACAAGAACATGATCCGGATCTAGATGACTTACAATTCTCTGTTTTCTAAGAGAGGACTCTATTTTTTCATCTGCTTCATCCCAGAAGTCCAGAGTTTCATAGACTAACACTCAGAGAACTTCTAAACTTATCTCATTATCTCTTCTCTATTGTGTATTAATTTTATCTTTTGAGTTGTGTGTGTGTATATATTAAACATGCACTATCTCCTGCATCAAACTGAAGGATACAAGATATACTTTCTATTACATATTTTTACACTTGTGTATTCCCACAGATAAGTGTGGAAGTGGTCCCTGTGTGACCTGTTAGTTCATACCCACGAAGAAATGTGGAAGAGGTCAAGAGATATGGACAGACTTGTGTACTATTGTTAACCCCAATCCAGGGTGTGGATCAAGCTTATTTATATAAACTTCTTGGTGGAAGGTGATCACCAAGTGCAGTGGATTAGGTCTAGTCTTGAGAATAAACAACTTGTTTCATATCCATTGTGTTGTTTACTTTAGTTTTATCTATTTTATTGTTTAATTCAGAAATCACTAAATTTACTTTGATAGTTAATCTTGGAAAGACGTTATAATTGTTTTTCCTTATTATAATATCTTTAAAATTAATGTTAATAACTGATATTAATATTAGTGAGATTTAATCAATCTTCTAAGAAGTTATTCAAACAATCAAACTCTCATAACCATATAACCTTGATTGACTGGGCTGTATTTAAATTTATTGGGGAACCCTTTTAAGACTACTTTTTAAACAAAATTTTTAATAGATAATCAATTCATACCCTCTTGAGTACTCTACTCTAACCAATATATGGTATCATAGGATTGTTTCTCAAGAATCATTTTTTGACCCTATTCGACTGTGATTGTAGTTGTACTTTAAAGATCTATAAATTTCTGTTAATTATAAATTTATAGCTCTTTTAAAGTATTTTGTTATTATGGATAATAGATTGGAAGGTGCTGCAACAAAAATACCACCATTATTTAATGGAACCAATTATTCTGAATGAAAAATTAAAATGAAAATGAATTTAGAAAGTATGAGATTTGAAATCTGGTCTTCAATTATAGATGAATATAAGATTCCTTATATAGATAGAATCACTTGGGATGAACTTACCAAAACTACCTACAATAATAATTGCAAATCTATGATTGTTTTATACTTCTCTTTAGGAGATGTGGAATTTAATAGGATCTATTCATATAAAACAGCACATGAAATTTGGGATACCTTGTCTGCTTCACATGAAGGAACTTCTATTCGGAAAAAAATGAGACTTAATACTTATACTATTAAATATTATAACTTTAAAATGAAACCTGATGAGACTATTTCTGACATGTATATCAGGTTCAACGAAATTTTCAACACAATGATTTCTCTTGGAAGAGAAGTCACTACCAAAAAATAGATTAGGAGGATTCTCAGCCACCTACCTAATAGATGGAGAGGAACCTCTGTATCTATTAGAGAGTCATGAGACATCAAAAATCTAGCTATAAAATAACTCATTGGAAAACTAAAGATGTATGAATAGGAGCTGAAAGTTAACAAGGAAGAGGAGGATACACCCAAAATAAAATGAATTGCATTCAAGACCACCACCTCTAAACACAAAGAAAAAGGGAAAGTGGAAGTTTTTGTAGAAAGTTGCAGTAGTGAACAATAATCACCTGACAGTGATGAGGAGATGGCTCAACTAACCAGATATTTTAAGGGAATTTACAAGAAGAAGAACTTTTTCAGAAATCCTAAATTCAAGGGAAGATATGATCAGAAAGGAAGTTAGAAGAAAGATTAAAAAATAAGTGACACGTATGATGATATTGTCTTCTATGAATGTAAACGAAAAGGACATATCAAGGCTGAATGTCCCAAGCTCAAGTACAAAAAGAGATTTGAAGACAAAGATAGAAAGTATAAAAAGGAAATGAAAGTAACATGGAGTGCTTCTGAGGATAGTTCAAGTGACTCAGAATCTTTACATGATGAACAGTATAACAAATCCAATATATGTTTTTATGATAAACACATCTGAGGTAACACTGAAATCTACCGTATACAATGCCTATTATTCTAGAGATGAGAGTGACTCTGAAAATTTGACTAATGAAGAAATGTTTGAGTACTGTAATATGCTTGAAGAGACATGCCATGAAATAAAAGATAAATAAAAGTATTTAAAGAAACAACATGCTCTTACCTCAACTTTTAAAACTGAACTCACTGTAGAAAGGGAGAAAAATGATCAATTACTCAAAGAGAAAAATTAACTAAAACTATATAATGAGCAATTGAAAAAGGATATTGAAAGGTTTACTAATGGTAAAGATACCTTGGTACAAATTCTAGGTAAACATATTGCTCCTAAATATAATACTATCATTGGCTATCAACCTAGTAAAAGAAATTTTGGATGAACTAATTTTGTTTCTAAATCTAGGAAATGTAGCTTTACTCCCAGTTCTGGAAAACATTCAACTAGTTCAAGTTAAGATAAAATCTCTACTATTTCAAGCTTTTCTGGACCAAATAGAGTTTATTTTTCAAATAATTTATATAATTCTTATAGGAAACCTACAAGGAAGATATGGGTTCCTAAGGCACTAGTCACTAATATTATTGGACCCAAACAAGTATGGGTAGCAAAATCTGTTTTTATCTGCCTATTTTTTAAGAAATATGCATAAAAAGTTCTTGTAAAATATTATGGTACTTGGATAGTGGGTGTTCAAGACATATGACATGAGACTATTAATGCTTGAAGAATGTAATAAATATTGATGGAGGACATGTCACCTTTGCTGACAATTCCAAAGAAAATATTATTGGCCTTGGCCAAATCAATAACTCTAACTCAGTTTTGATTTCTAAAGTACTTTTTTTTATATAATGAAATATAATCTGCTTAGTATCTCAAAACTATGTGATGATTTATTTCATGTTAAATTTGAAAATGATGCTTGCAATGTTTTTAATTCTAAAAACAAATTAGTGTTTTCTTCATTAAGAAATGAAAATGTATATTCTGTTAACATTCATTATTTAGATTCTCAAAATGATTCATGTTTAAGTGTGTTTCAAAAAGAATATTGGCTTTTAAATAGGATACTAGGACACTGTAACACTCAATCCCTTATAAATTTAACTAGAAAAAGCTTTGTCAAAGACCTACCCAAACATGAGTTTCCAAATGATAAAGTGTGTAATCCTTGTCAAAAAGGAAAGTAATACAAAATTTCCTTCAAGAAAAAGAATGAAGTGTCAACTTCTAAACCTCTCGAATTGGTTCACATGGATTTGTTTGGACCGTCTAGAGTTTATAGTTTATATGGGAAGATCTATGTTTATGTTATTGTAGATGAATTCTCTAGATATACTTGAACCTTATTTTTGGCTCACAAAAGTGAAGCCTGCTCTCATTTGACCAAATATTCCAAAATTGTAGAAAATATTAGTGGACTTAGAATTAAATCCTTAGGAAGTGATCATGACCATGAGTTTGAAAATCCAGAGCATGAATCTTTTTTCTCACAAAATAGCTATAGTCATAACTCCTCTGCCTCTAGAACACCTCAACAAAATAGGGTTGTGGAAAGAAGAAATAGAACCCTACAATAGATTTCTAGAACCATACTTAGTGAATATGACTTACCTATTTACTTTTGGGCTGAAGCTATAAATACAACATGTTATATTATCAACAGAGTGTTGATTATACCCATCCTTAAAAGAACTCCATATGATTTGTGGAAAAATAGAAAACCCAAAGTTATATACTTCAAAGTATTTGGTTTCAAAGTCTATATCCTTAATAATAAGGACAATCTTGACAAATTTTTATCCAAGTGTGATGAAGGAATATTCTTAGGATATTCAATTTCTAGTAAATCATATAGAGTGTTTAATAAAAGAACTAAATGTGTGGAAGAATATGTCCATGTCAAATTTGATTAAACAGATCCACATGAGCCTAAGACCACTCTAGAGAACCTGGAGGATGATGTATCAAATCTAGATATTAATTCAAAATCCCCTAACCATCTTGTAAGGAAATCTGGGAAAACTTACAATTCTAGAAATTCTTTATATTTTGGTCACAATGAATCAGATCCTATTGAAGAACTTGAAACAACCAGTACTTATTTTTCTAGAACTATTATAACTATTAAGAACCATCCCTCAGATGCTGTTGTGGGTGACTTAGGAAAAGGAACTCTAACTAGAGATTCTCTTAGAAATCAGGTTGAGCATCAAGTATTTTTTTCATAAATTGAACCTAAAAACATTATTGATGCCATCAATGAGGAATTTTTGGTGATGGATAGGCAAGAATAACTTAATCATTTTGAAATGAACAATGTTTGGAAACTCGTTGAAAGACTCAAAGACACATTCAGAATATGCACTAAATGAGTGTTTAGAAATAAGATAGATGAAGCTGCTAATATAGTTAGAAACAAGGCTAGATTGGTTTCAAAAGGCTATAGTCAAGAAGAAGGAATTGACTACGAAGAGACCTTTGCACCAGTAGCTAGACTTGAAGCTATCAAAATTCTGCTTGCTTATGCTGCACATCTTAATTTCAAACTATATCAAATGGATGTCAAAAGTGCATTTCTAAATGGGAATATAGTTGAGGATGTATTTGTTGAGAAACCCCCTAGTTTTAAAAACCCTCATTTTCCAAACCATATTTTAAAATTATCAAAAGATTTATATGGTTTAAAACAAGCTCCAAGAGCTTGGAATGATAGATTAAGTACCTTTCTTATTTCAAAAGGTTTTACAAAAAGAATAGCTGGTCCTACCCTTTTTATAAAATGAATTCCCAATTATGTTTTAGTAGTTCAAATCTAT
Organism: Viscum album; assembly: GCA_963277665.1. Taxonomy (NCBI): domain Eukaryota; kingdom Viridiplantae; phylum Streptophyta; class Magnoliopsida; order Santalales; family Viscaceae; genus Viscum; species Viscum album. The sequence goes on from OY728150.1 coordinate 690,005,315, forward strand.
GTAGATGACTTTATATTTGGATCTTCAAAAAAAAACATTTATGTATTGAATTTTCTAAAATAATGAAAAATGAATTTTAAATGAGTTTAATGGGTGAACTCAAATTCTTTCTTAGATTTAAAATATTTCAAAATATTGGTGGTATTATTTTAAATAAAATTAAATATAATAGAGATCTTATAAAACATTTTGGATTGGATAACACTAAAAGTAGTGACACTCCAATGAGTACTTATTGTAAGTTGGATCTTAATAAAGATGGAAAATCTGTTGTTCAAAACACTTACAAAGGAATGATTAGAAGATTACTCTACTTAACTGCTAGCTGACCTGAAATTATGTTTAGTGTGTGTATGTGTGCTCAGTTTCAAGAAAATCCTAAGGAATCTCATTTAAATGCTATTAAGAGAATTTTCAAATACCTCAAGTATACACCCAATCTAAAACTGTTCTATCCTAGAGGAAAATCATTTGAGTTAGTGAGTTATTATGATGCTGACTTTAGTGGTTGTAAGTTTGATAAAAAAGAACCTCTGGAACATGTAACTTTTTAGGCAATTCACTAGTATCATGGTGAAGTAAGAAGCAAAACTCTATTTCATTATCTAATATAGAAGTTGAATACATAGCTATCAGCAGTTATTGTGCACAAATCTTTTGGATGAAACACACATTACTAGATTATGAATATCAATTCAGTCATGTAACTATAAATTGTGATAATAAAAGTGCTATTAACATCTAAAAAAATATTGTTTGACACTCTAGGACAAAACACATTGATGTACAACATCACTTTTTGAGAGATCATTATCAAAAAGGTGATATCACTTTGGAATTCATTTGAACTAAATATCAGCTTGCTAATATATTCAAAAAAACACTAAATTCTGAAAGAATAGATTACATCATACCTGAATTTAGAATGATAAATCTTTAAGTAGTAAGTATACTATTTCATGTTTACGATCTCATAGTTATTATTTCTTGGTTACTTTCTATAACTTTCTATCTCAAACAATATGGTCGCACATTTTAGAAATCACAATGTTATGGTCTCACCTTGAATGCTTGTTACTGTCTCACCATAAAGGCTTGTTACGGTCTCACCATGAAAGTTGATTAAGGTCTCACCATAAAGATTCTTTATTGTTTTATTTATACATTATAACCCATATTGCAGTAATTTATTTTTTTATTCTTTTTTACATTCCCACACTTTTGATCCCGCCGTGCTTGATATCCCTAAATGATAAAATAAAATAAGTTTCACTCATTCTTCACTCGAGCTCTCTTTTCTCAAACTGTAACCCCTATTTCAACCCTTCTCTCTCTTAAAACTTCAGTGAATGACCAGGATGAAACACCCTTTGTATTCAACTCCTAAGAAGCATAGTTCAAATAAGAAGTTTAAAATCACGTCGAAGTTGGCACCCGAGGGCCCTCTAAATCCGAACCTAGTGAACACAGTAGTGGTACCTAAAAAAGAGATATTACCTAAGTGTCTTATATCAAGTAAGACTTTGGTGTTGAAAGTTCTAATAGAGAAAGGATGGCTAGATTGGTTTACAAAAGAGGATAGGCCAATTTATCCGAAGCTGGATGACTAGTTTTACCAGTATGTTCAATTATTTTTTGATTCAGAAGATGGTTATGTTATGAAAAGTTGGATCAATGGTCAGATTTGTACCTTTTCTTCGAGGTTATGGGATTCATTCCTTAGGACACCTGATGAGGGTATTTGTGAGGACTACTAGAGAATTCCTCCACCTCCAAGTGAGTTCTTTATTTTGGAAGAAGCTTTGATAAGTTTAACTAGAAATGAAACCAAGAGGAGAGCCATGGCTGCCGACCTAGATGGTGAATCTAGACTCTTGTTTAAGTTTGTTCAGAATTTTATTAGCCCCAGAAAAGGTGATTTTGCTGTACTCAAGTATTAGGATGTATTTTTGATACATCTCACGAAAAATGGACATAAGATCAACCTTTTCAAGTATATTAAACACTATATGTGTGAGTTGATCAAAATAACAACCAAGTCAAACTCCCTATTTTATTCAAGGATTATCTCAACTATGCTTCATGAAAAGGAATTAGTTGGACTATATGAAGAAGTCATAAAGGATTATGGGTTCTGTCTTTCAAAATTTATAGTAAAGATGATAAAAATCAATTGGAATCCATGGAGGGAATCATGGGAGAAAGATAATGATAGAGTTTATGAAAAGTTTAATATGGTGGAACATCCTTCAAGAAGTAGGGATATTTATAATCCTGGTTTGTAACCTGATGATATTTTTGAGTATTCTGATGAGGAAGAAGAGGAAGAGGCTGTTGTACTTTCAAAATAAACTATTCTTGATAAGGAAGAAAGTACACCTGATACTCAAATATTAATTGAGAAGGAAGTGTTTGTACCTGAAAAATTTGTTGATCTAGAAGAAAAAATTTCTCCAAAAGAATAATATATTGCTAAGGTAAGTAGAAAGAGTACTGTAGAAGATCATATAGAAGAATATCTTTTTATTTTTAAAGAATCTTCCCTTGAGGAAAACCTAAAGAAACAAGTTGTTCCTGATGTAATTCTTTCTGCAGAAGAGAAAATGGAGCAAGCCTTTCAGTTGGATAGAAAGGAAATTGTTGAGGAAATTAGGGATGAATTTGTGAAAATAGATCAAGGATCTAAATCTCTCAATCCTGAGAAAGATTCACCTATTGAAGGAGAGAATACCCCCAATCTGGAATATGTTGAAGCCCCTAATTCAATTGATCCAAGCTCAGTGGATATTTGGTATAAATTCCCCAGTTATTTTCATGCAACTAATTCATAGGAAGTCTTAGTTGAAGGAATTGATCTGTCTACTATGTTTCATTTGAAACTGGCATCTGGTCTTGAAACCATCTCATCCAAGGAACCTGAGCCTGTCTCAACTTCTATTACCGAACCTTCACAAGAACATCCAAACCTGGTGAATAAGGATATTCTGTATGCTTTTGGGGTTACCCAATTGGATGGAGTTGAGAAAATCATGAATACCCAACTGGCTCTTGAAACCAATTTAGGTGAGAGAGATGCTTCAATGTTGTTGGAAAAATTCATATGGCTGATTCAACCCAAGATGCTTCATGAGATTCAAGAAGTCATAGTTGAGAATAAATTGCTTAGTGATGAAGTAAAAACTCTCATAGGTATGGTTGAATACATGCATAGAGTGATGAACTCAAGACTATAACCTGCTTCTCATCCTATTGAGGATATTGTTAGTTATAACCCATAGGAAGTTGCCTCACTGATTCAACCTCATCTAACATTTTTATCCAACAAAGTAGCTGAAAGAAACAAGCATATTGTTCAAAAGATGCATGAGCTCTTTATTGGTCTTAACAAGTTAACTAATGAGTATAAGGGATTTCTCCAGAAATTTATAAATAAATTGAAATCCTTTACCTCGTATGTCACTACTTCTTGTACTTCTAGACAACCATCTCAACCTACTTTAGATAGTGATATGCTCAGAACAGTTTTCAAAGAAGAACTTCAGGTTGTGCTCAGTGGCTTTGATAAAGAATCTCTATATGAGGTTATCAAGAAAATTGATAGAATTCTTGATTTGGTGAGAATCCATTCCAAGATTTCCAATGATGTTCAGCAAGAAATTGCTAAGAAGGTGTAATTATAATTCAATCAGATCTTCTATAAGGATGACATAACCAACCACTTCATGTACCATGTGGAGAATATGAGGATCCATCCTATAACTCAAGCCTTCAAAAAATGATGTCCAAAAGCTCAAATATTTTACTTCTTTGTTGGATAAGTTCATGGAGAACAAGGATGACTTTGAGAAATCCATTTAGTATGGTGGTAAGATCATTGCTGACTTTATAAAGATTTTTAGTCCTTACCTTATTGTCCAGAGTACTGCCATTTTCACTCCTGTAGAAGCACCCCTAAGATCTGGTTTTCTTACCTTCTCATCCTCTTCCCTTACCTCCACATCTATGTCCATCACTCAGGATTTGAGTCAAATCAGGCCTGTTATCCTTGATCAATAGTTTCCTCAGTCTTCCACTGCACCTACCTTGGCCCCTTTTGTTTTTGAAGGACTCCCTTTACCTTCTCTATCCACTGGTTCACTCCCTTACTCTACCTCAACCTATGCTTCTATGGCTTCTTCTTCTAATGCTACAACCAAGGGAAAAGAAATGATAAGAAAGTGGCGAAGAACAATGCCTACTATCTTTTTGTAGGGATGTTTTATGTATTTATGTTACTTAATGTTTTTACTGACACCTTTTATCAATCTAATGCATTGTGCCCTTTATTGTCTACTTCTTATTTACTCTTTTTTGATAATTCCAAAAGGGGGAGAAATATGTATTCTACATGCACTAAATGCATATTAAAGAAGATACACTTTACCTAAGAATAAATCTCTCACTAACATGATTTGTGATCATAAAAAAGGGGGAGATTTTTGTACTCCTCATGTATTTATCATGTTTTAATGATCACAAATCATAGACATTCTGTAAAGCCTGTTAATACTATTTAATCTATCTAGAATCATGTGTACAAATGATTACTTTATTTATGAATTAAGTAATTATTGTAAACTATTTTTTATTCTAATGAAATTCTCTTATGAATGATTATGTTTAATTCATTCAATGAATATCACTATTTAAGACTGTGTACAAAGACTTGGCTGTGTCTGAGTAACCGTGAGTCTGCCACCGGTTTTATTTTTTTAGAAAAGGACCCAGACACCGTGACCATATAGAAACTGTAACCATCCAAACACCATAACCATCCAGACACTGTGACCATCCATACATGGTAACCATCCAGACACTGTAACTATCAAGACACCGTGACCATCCAGACACTGTAACCATCCAGACATTGTGACCATCCAGACACCATGACCATCCAGACACCGTGATCATACATACACCATAACCATACAGACACCGTGACCATCTAAACATCATTTCATGAAGACACCATCTAAAACACCATTTCAATGAGACACCGTTTCATGGAGACACCGTTTACAGACAGATTGTGACACTATTTCTTAATCTGTTTTAACATTTTTTCAATTTAATTTATAACTATCATATTTGAAGTTTTTAAATGCACTGATATAATTAATGTTTCTTTGTAGACAAGTCACCTAACTTTACAAGGTACGAGGTGAAAAATACATGCATCTTATCAGCTCCAACACATGCATTCCAAGAATAAAAATAACAACATGGACAAAAGAAAATGTGTGATCGTGGTGACTGTAGTGACGATAGTGTAACATAAAAACAAGTGTGTGTGAAATAACGAAGAAGCACGATCTTTCATGCAACCCAACACTACTTAGGAACAAATGAATCATACTCAAATCCCAGATTCAAGAACATTTCCTCACTATCAACTCCATGAAGAACATGGGCCAAATCTAACTGACTTATGATACTCTATTTTTTATGAGAGGACTTGATTTCTACATCTGCTTCTTCCCAGAAGTCTAGAGTTGTATAGACTAACACTCAGATCACTTATAACCTTATCTCATCATCTCTTATCTACTGTGTATTATTTTTATCTTTTGAGTAGTGTGTGTGACTTTATTAAACACGCATTGTCTCCTGCATCAAACTGAAGGATACAAGATATCATTTCTCTTACATATTTTTATACTTGTGTATTCCCACGAATAAGTGTGGAAGAGGTCCCTGTGTGAGCTGTTAGTCCATACCTACGAAGAACTGTGGAAGAGGTTGTGAGATTTGGACAATCTTGTATACTATTGTTAACCCCAATCCAGGGTTTGGATCAAGTTTATTTATATAAACTGCTTTGTGGAAGGTGATCCCCAAGTGAAGTGGATTAGGTCTCGTCTTGAGACTGAACCACCTGTTTCATATCCACTATGTCGTTTACTTTAGTTTTCTCTATTTTTCTGTTTAATTCAGAAATCACTAAATTCACTTTGATATTTAATCTTGGAAAGAAGTTATAGTTGTTCGGCCTTATTAGAATAGCTTCCAAAGTAATGTTAATAACTAATATTAAGATTAATGAGAATTAATCAATCTTTTAAGAAGTTTTTCAAACAATCAAACTTTCATAACTGCATAACCTTGATTGACTGGGCTATATTTAAATTTATCGGGGAACCCTTTTAAGAATAATTTTTAAATAGAAATTTTAATAGATATTCAATTCACCCCCATCTTAAGTACTCTACTCCGACCAATACAAAGTGTCTTGTATATCAACAAGTGAAGGATGAAAGTAAAAAATCCAAGGGGATGATGCCACCATTACCCATACCTACATGGAAAAGGGAAAACATAACCATGGAATTTGTCACAATTCTTCTAAAGAAATCAAGAAGAAATAATGTTGTATGGGTTGTGGTAGGTTTTCTTATAAATATTTATCAATTCATTTTAAATTCTAGAGGATTTCTCACTTTATCAACTCATAAGGATACACATTAGAGAAGTGGTGAGATTGTATATAACACCACTATTGATTGTATCTAATCAAGACCCAAGATTTTACTCCATGTTCTGGAATAGTCTCCCACATAATCTAAATATTGAGTTGAAATTCATCATGAATTATCACCCTCAAATTTATGGCCAATATGAGTGGACAATCTAGACACTCAAGGAAATATGGAGAGAATTTTAAATATACTTTAAATGAGGTTGGGATCAACATATTACTATTGTCAAGTTCTCATAAAAAATAGTTTCCACTCAAGAATCCAAGTGGACTGTTATGAATCTATCTATAGTAAGAGATAAATAACACTTTAATGCTGGGATAAAGTTAGTGAATGAAAACTACTGGGTTCTAAAATGGTCAAGGAAATGGTGGCAAAGGTCATCACCATTCAGTGGCACATCAGGGTTTTTTAGAGTCGATAGAAGAGTTATATTGACAATCTTCGACAAGACCTTGAGTTTGATTTTAGAGATAATTTATTCCTCTGAATATATCCATGGAATAAATTCATGGTATTTTTTAATATGGGAAAGATTAGTTCAAGTTACATTAGTCCCTTTGAGATCCTTGATCACAATAGAGCGATGTCATATCGACTAGAACTCCCACACAACCTATCTCAAGTACATTATGTGTTATATGTATCTATATTAAAGAAGTATATACCAGACCCCTCACATGTGTAGAATCCAAATGTGGTACTATTGGAGAATAATCTTTCATAAATAGAGAAGCTAGTAAAGATCTTATATTATAGAGAAAATGTTCTAAAAAATATGACAATGCACCTTGTCAAAGAGTTATGGAGAATCCAAAAGTTTGAAGAAGTAATGTAGGAGACATAGGAGGTGACGAAATATAATTACCTTAATCTATTTCAGTTTGTGAAATAAAAATTTTAATTAAGAAATTTCTAGGGGGGGTTGTAACAACCGAAACTTTTATAAATAAAATTACCTTTGTGACTAAATTAAATGCACTATTACAGTTATAAAAAAACATCAACTTCTTTAGTTTTATCCTATAAAATTAAAAATACCATTAATAATCATAACCATTGATAATATAGACATTGAGTAGTGATCATGTTATTATTATAAATATAGGGTTTTGATAAATCCAATTGTCACATACAAAGGAAGTGATGACCTCGACTAGAAGGATCATACCCTATGAATCCCATTTATTAGAGCTTCCTAGGGAGATAAAATCATCCAGATTTACCCTTGAGAAATCCTAATATGAGAGACAAAAACTAAATCATGAGTGAAACCATTTATGGGATAAGTTCAACCTCATTGAGATCACAGATCAAACCATATATGTTGAACTATCCCATGAAAATCTCTCCATTACACACCGTACCCTTAGGGTTATTTCTACTATAATAAAGGGTTACATGTCAAGACCCTAATAATAATATATATATATATATATTGTATTTAAAATATAATAAATGTTATATTTACTTCTTTTTTTGTTACTTTATAAATAATTTTGACTTTGATATGACAAAACATAAATTAAATTTTTGGGAAATATGTATTTTCAATTAAGACATTCCTTTGGATGAATTAATGAATTTTTAAATAAATTATTTTTTAATAAAATATTATTATTAAATAATATTTATTAATTATATTTGATAATAAAATTCTATTAAGTTAAAAAAATTATGGTTTGAAAACTGTTATTGTAAAAAAACCCAACATTTATCAATAAATGCTGATTATTGTTTTAGAAGTATAAATTCACATATTTAGAAATTTTTTTGAAAAAATAAATATTATTTTTGGAATCATCGTGTCAAAATTATCCAATAGTAAATTTTCATAATTTTCTGAGATAGTCAAATATTTAGGTAAAAATTAAATACACTATAAATATACGATGTGTATTATGACATAATAATGAACCAAATGTGATGTAATAAATGGTATAAAGGGAATACAATACCAAATATATGTTTTAATTTTAAAATAATGTGATTTTGAGGTAATTTTTTTAATTTTATAAAGCCTTTATGAATCCTCTAAAACCTATATTAAATTTTATGGTTTTAAAATCATTCCTTTATGAACATGACTCATTTCCATATCACTAAGGGTGATATTTTAATTATCTAGCCCCTTTAACTTATAAAATAATTATAACCACTCCTATTTTATTGAAACCATGGGAAGGTTTTTGATTTTGATTATTTTATTATATAGAGTCCAAAACCTAAGTTTGAGAACTAATAAAGAACTGCCCTCTCATTTCTTATATGAACCCACCCAATTTCACATTAATATTCACTAAAAAACATTATATAATTACCTTACTATACCTTAAACTCTCTATAGTCCTCCCATGGTTCCCCCAAGCTCACAATAAGCTCCTCCCAAGCTTTTGGAATTACCCTCTTAAGGTAAGGGATCCTCTATTTATTCTCTTTATTCAAGAACCTTATTGATTAAATACACTTTTTTATCCAATTACTATTTATGGGATATTATTTGATACTTACCTAATACTGCCCTTATTATTTAAAATTAATGAGTGACCACTTTCACTCTAATTAGTCCATTATATGAATCATAATATACCCCCATTATGCTATCGAAATTATCTTGTAATTTTTCCATGCCATGTTTTTATTCGATCACCATCCTTATCTTGTGTATATAAATTTCCATTTTTTCATACTTTATTGTGTTCTTTAATATCCCTAATATTGTCCTTTATTACTTAAAATATATTATAAACCCATTTATCACTCATTGAACCATTTTATGTATATTTAAGTACTGTCATTATGCTTATGAAATGTCATTGTGATTTTCCATGACAAACATTTATGTGGTATATACCTATACCCATTACCACTCAAGGGTATTCAACTAGTTTTACCTATACTTTATTTGTTGGGGAATCCCATATATGTAACCCATAACCCTTAATCTTGTAATTAAATGTTATGAAATATATTCTTATATTATATGAACTATGTGACACACTTATGCATCATGATATGATTATGATGGGTGTGCCCAGATAGTGCTCCAATGCATTGAGTAATGTTACAGTCTCATGATACACCATGTATGGTGACCAATATATTATCATAAGAACATTATTTTTATTATTACTTGGTGTTTAACCTTTAATTATGCTTATGATTTCATATTTATAGTTGTTTCCACATTCCCATGTTGCCTTTATGTTACCATGCTATATCATGACTCATTGTTCATGTTTATGATTATCACCCATTTTACATCCCATTTAAATGGAAATTGTATAAAAAGTAATAATTTCTTCATGTTATGAATTTTTTATTCCCTTATAAGGATTTATAGCTCACCCATTTCTTATGTGTGTCCCCAGTTTATTCCATGCAGTTTTAAGAATTATGGAAAATTATGAGCACAATAAGGATGTTTTCAATGAGGATGATGCACTACCTGTTTTTAATTTGTTATTTAAGGTAATTAATTACCCAAAGACAATATACTTATTGATCTTATGGGTTGTATTATGTGAATTATTATGTAATAAATCATGAATTAATGTGTAATAATGATAAGGTTTGTTATATTTAAAAAGTGAGGCATCTTGAGGATGAATTTTCCTATGGTTATTTATGATAATTCACTTATAATGATTGTCAGTCATGATAACACTTTTGGTTTTAATAGTGTTGGAACTAGTAGAAACCATGGGTGATAGGTAAAATTCATAGATTACCTCAATGAACAACCCATTATATTGGGATCTGGAGTAAGTAACAATATGATTATTCCAAAATAGATATCAAAAAATATAATTAACAACATGAACATAGTTTAAATTTCAAACACATTGAATAAGAGAAGGATACAATCTCATATAAATTTAAGTAACAAAGATGATGAAGGGAATAAGATTGAATTTTCTACATGTTAAAAATATGGGAAGAAGCTTTGGAAAATTGTTTTAAAGGGATAGATAAATGATATATGTTTGGAGATGAAGGTCATTAAAATCACAAGTATAGTGGAAGGAGGGAGGCTACAAAAATATGTTTCATCAATTGAACAAAAGTTGGGTATTATGCAACTAAATGCCCCAATACAAGGGAGAATGAGGGAAATAGTCACCAATATACACATGAATGAATAAAATACTATTCAACAACTACTAATGTATCATATAGTAAGTTTTAACTCAAAATATTCTAGTTTCTTATATCTTGTAATTTTTAATTAACTACTTTATATTGAGTTATAAATAAAAACTCATAGTCGTATGATTATCATATAAATCATTACCAAGGTTTGTGGGAAGTTATTCCACACACACACATACAAACATATATATATATATATATATATATATATATTATTCCCTTGGTATAATTATATATGATATTGGGAATGATTTATCTCTCTTTATAAAGTTCTTAATATAATTTTTTCCATATAGATAAAACTCTTTAAACCCATGATCATCTAGTAGTGTATAGTTAATTATGAGTTCCCTATGAAAATTGTTATGATATTATGAATAAAATTCTTAGGATGCACTTTATTAAGGGGGTGTGGGAGAAAGTGACACCCCAATATTTTAATACATGAATTCCTTTAAATAATTCAAATGTGTTCGATATCTTTCTCTACATGAAACACCGAAATAAAATAAAACCATGATATATTTATATAAAAATATAAATATTAAGTATAACTATTAAACCCTATAAATTGAATTAGCAGGAATGAATAAGAGTAACCTATTTATGAAATATTCATATATAATAAATCAAGGTTACTTTTAAATGGAATGAAATTCAATTGGTATAGATAAAATGACAAACTTGGTCATTTTATGTTTAGAAATGTATTTTTCTATTTTTTTCCTTTTTATGTGACATGCTTTTATAATTTGAGGAAATTTAAATTAATGATGAGAAAATATATTTTATATGATTAATTGGTTAATACTAATTTAAATAGTAAATAATTGGAAATATGAATAAAAATGATTAATATTATAAAAAAGATATTTTCCTATAAAAATATTTTTTCATTATATCTCACATTTTTATTTAAAAGTTAAATGTCTAAAATTTATATTTATAATTTTAAAAAATGACCATTATTTTTGGATTTATCATAGTAATATATTTTTAAAGATTTTATTATAAAAAGAATGTTTTTTAGGTGAATAGTACAAAGTATTCTTTTTACAAATAACATGACTTTTATGACATTTTAAGTATGAATTAGAAATTCATTAAAAATTTTCTAAGACCAAATATATATTATATAAGTGAATTTATAATAAAAAATGGATTTAATTTAAAAACCCACATTTGATATTTTAAAACATAAGTAATATTTTCTCTAAAATTATTATTAATATATTATACACTTTTTATTTTAAAATTTATTTCTATCACTTTTATAAATTGAATAAAATGAAATGGATAAAAAATTAATATTTAGTGGCTCCAAATTATCTAATAATTACTAATTTTTTTATAAAGATTATGATACCATTGGTAAAAATTAGTTTTCAGAGTTAAAGTTAAAATGGTAAAAGTAACAAATCAATAGGTAAAGGGACTGAAACTAGATAAAAAAATGTATCTATTTAAGTTTATGAGGTTTTGATGAACTTTATCTCTTACCCACTAAATTATTTCTCAATTTTTAATCCACTTGGATTTTTTAACATGTGATCACTCTAAATTATGTTGAAATATTTACAAAAAATTATATTCTCACCACTTATAAAAGGGGTCCCTCACCACCCCTTCAACGATATCCTAGAAAAAGTTTTTACACTCAAAACCTATCCTCTTTTCTTCCTCTTGAGTAATATTTCACTGTTGATATTATTTTCCTAAGATAATAGCCCATGAAATCCATTTTTAAGTAATATTCCAAGGAAATATAAAAGTGCTCAACATAATCAATCATTTTTAAATAACTAATTTCTTTTCTATATTATATTTAAAATTCAAATTTTCAAATCCATACGTAATTAAATTATTATTTTTTATATATTTAATTTTATTATGATTTAATAATAATGATTATTCACCTTTTAAATTTTCTATTAAGAGTAATGAAACTTTAATTCAAACATTATACAGACCACCACCACCATGATGCAACATGTTTTGTTGTCCTTTCTCCCATTCTATGGAAAATGAATTTTTCAACCATACATACATCTGGAATACCGCCTCCATGAAATAACTTATTTTCATATTTCTTTTCATAATTGTCTTATATGGATATTCATGAGAATTATATTAAAGAAAAAAATGATTTTTATGGTATCATGATGGTTCTGGAATGAAAATTTGGATGAACAACTAATGATATGATCAACATGTGATTATTGTTAATTCAATCATTTAAAACGAGCTAACTAAGAGGAAAATAATATATTATTTCAAAGTTTTGATTTTTTATAAATTATATTAACTTTATAATTATTGAAAATTCTTATATATTATAATAATAAACACTAAATAATATCATTAATCTTCTTTTATAGTGATATTATAACTAAACCACCTCATAATAATCCATTAATCATGATAGGTTCATGTTTGGGTTAGTTTAACCACCCACTTGAAAAATACTATGAATTTATATAATAGATGACTATAATAACTTATTTATTAGTATAATATGATATAAATATGTAAATAATGTTTTATGTTTTGTTATGATATGGTTATATGAATATTAACTCATTAATTAATGAATAACCCTTGTTTATTAAGAATTATAGAAACATTCTCATAGTCGATTTCAACCTCATGGATTGTGAAAAAAAAATATCATGAAATGAGATTATTACTATATAAAATATCATTTAAAATATATTATAGTACCTTCTATGATCTAATAATGTTGGAATTTGGGACAAAAATATACACCAAGAGCACTTTTATAAAACTACTTCAAATCTATAAACTTTATTTACACTAGGTGATGAAAATGGGTAGAAAGTATCTAATATATGTATTTAATGATTATAAATACAGATTATAAATAGTTATAGTTATTAATAAGTTTCTTTAGTATCTATTTAATTAACTAAATTTAATTAACTAGGAAATTTGGTGCAAGTGGAAAATGAATCTGGACTGAGGTAAGAGTTTTCATCTAAAATTTTTCTCTTTGAGACATGTTTGGTATTATGAACCACATATTATATATGTGGTTTATATAATACCTATTTGAGATATCATATAATTAGTTACTTTTTATTCATGGTATTTTAGTTTCAATTACAATCTCACTCTTTCAAGTGGGTTATATTAAAATGTTTCTCAATACGTAAGGGTTATTTGGATCAAACTTTAATTCCTTGATACATATTTATATTATGAACCATGTTTTATTATTAATGGTTTATTAAATACCCAAGTATTTATCTTTATAATATATTTGTGATATTAATGGGAAAAAATTCAAATTAATTCATTTTAATCATAGGGATTTTACTCAATTGTTACCCAAGTTGTAATGCTTTTGGTAACCCAATTTTCATCCATTGAGTTATGATTATCCTCTTGGACACAAAAGCTGGGTACATTGTACTAATTGATTATATTATGTTCTATTCTATTTTTTATATAAATTTACACTGCTAAAACATAATTCAACTTTTTTAAATATTTCTTACATATAGTAGTTTTTGGTCATAAGGAATATTGATAAATAAAGTGTCCTTTCCTTGAGTTATATTATTTCATATTAAAATTATTTCTTCCATTATTGGGTTTTCCAAGTATAAAATTTCATTGTAATTTAATTTATTCACCTCTATGGGGAAAAGATATTTTTATACAAAATAATTATTTTCTAATATTTTTACAATGTGATTTCTAAACTAATGTATTTTTTAAGATATTAAAATTTTTTTTCTTTAACTTTCATATTTTTTATCTTCCTCTTCACATTTGTCCATGATAAAACTGATATTGTTTTCTGGCCCTGTTATTGAATATTATTTTAAATGATAATGGTTTTCAAAGATTTTTCACTCCTCCATTTGAAAAAGGCTTTTGGAAGGGACCCATAACATCATCTTTTATGTCATTGTTAAAAATGATTTCTAAAATCTATTTTATGTTTTATCTTACATTTCCCTTTTTCATTTTCAAAAGTATTTAGGCCACTTGGGTTTATATTTCTCTATTTATATTATAATATATATTCTTCTTTTGGGGGAATGATCTCACAGTATCAAAAAATCCAATCCTCAATCCCTTATTGGATGGTATCATTCAAGAATTATTTTGTGAGGATATTTTTAACCTATATCAATATCCTTATAGGGTTACTTTTTTTACTTTAGGTATATGTTATTGTAAAACCATCCAACTTTTTCTATGGATGGATTATGATCATGTTATTCTAGTATTGACTTAAATATATACTCATTGAAAAATAATACTGAACATTACATTTTATATAACTTAGATTGGATGATGTTCACATAAAAAGAATGCTATTCTATTGATATGGGAAAAAATATTGGAATCTAGTATATTATTATTATAATATAGACAATTATTGGAATGTTAACTATGATTTTTTTACCATTCACATTCTTTATATGGATGAGTTATTATCTTGTTATCCATTTTATTAATATGGTAAAAATTGTTGACATTCATGATGTCCAGTCACTGCTAATGCAGGTTGATTATGTATTGAAATTATGTATTCTTTATTATATGGGTTTCTATGTTTTTATTCACCCATAGGTTCCTTAAAGACTGGTATAAAATGTATTTTTGAATCTTATAATGAATTAATTGTACTTAAACAAGTGATAAGTGGGTCTTATAATTATATTTCCCCTTGATTCATTGAAAGGTCCATTAGAAAAAATATCTTGGGTTTTGGTGTATACCTTTCCCCATATAAGTATAATGTATTGGAATAAAGACTTGATAACATGTTTTTTATTTTTGACATTATTCAATCCATTAGTATGAGATTATTATTATTTATATCCATGTTTTCATTTATTTTCATGGATATAACATGCTCTCAATTTCATTTGATTATAGATTTATTCAAATTATTTATTTTTATCATATTATATATGCCGTGATTTCCCCAGGTTATGAAGAAATGTATTACATGTTATATTTTTATTTGGATAACACATGTGGAAGAATTTTAGGGATATATTGAAGAATCATTATGAACTAAGTAGTTTCTTATATAGTGGAAAAATATCCATTAGTTGATAAAGACATGCTTTTTTCATAGTTATGATTTTTCCTAATTATCTAAATATATAAACCTAAAAAATATTTGGGATTTAGGAGATGTAATAATAATTATGGGTTTTGTAATTAAGGATGGTTATATCAATTATTTTATAGCTGGTATCAAAGTGAGTACGTAAATTATGTGTTTAAGGAACTAAATCCAAGAGTGTAGTTCTGGGGTGCCACACTAGTTGTGAGAATATATATGTCATTTCTCATAACCCAAGTGAGGGATTAGTATGTTACTTAAAGGTATATAGGTTGGTGTAACTTTATAATTTTATTAACTCATAGCTCATTGATTTACTAAGTGGACTCCCTAATCCCAAAATCTTGTGTTCAAATTTCCTCAACAATTTTCTTCAAAATTTAACCAAGACAAGTGAAGGATACTTCTCTTAATGAAAAATTGGTTAAGTTAACAAAAAATATTCTTTATAACTACCCATTAAATGTTAGTTTCCTAATGAGGGATGAATCAAACATTAATAACTATTGGTTATATTCCAAATTATATAATGGAAGGCTATACTGAACTAATATTTTATTTGAGGGAATTTTATATTTATCTATAAACTACCGATTTTTTTATCATATTCATGACCATATTAAGTGGATATTTAATAAATGATTAACCATGTCTTGATAAAAATTTTAAAAAAATTATTTTAATTTAATTTTATTTTGAATGATTATTAATTTATTTATGTAATGAATAATAATATATAAATAATTAACCATGGAACATATATAAATAAAAAAAAATTAATAAATTGGAATGACCATTATCATTTTTAATGTTTGGTTTATGTAGGAGATTTTAATGATCCACCTTGTTTTGAGTTATAAAATTCATAAGAAATTTTTTTTGGACCATAGAGGGGTCATTTGGTGGGTTTAGACTCAGATCAAAATTCCAAGAGTTGGATCCTTGTCTTGAAAGTGTTTCTAGTTTTCTTTGGGGCCTAGTAGTTTCATTAGGTTCTTAGTAATATCCTTGTTTCTTAGATCATGAGTTGGATTTTTTAGGTTCTTTTTGGATTGGAACATGGTTTTATGTACATGACTTACTGAAAAACATGTATCCCTTTGAGGTATATGATAGCTTTAGTTCATTTTATTCTTACACGGTGTAACGTCCTGGCCCGGGTCACCAATAAACCTGTCACCACATGACCTCAAGTGCGTCTCCCCATACAACAGAGGCTACCAACTAGCAGTGAAGGTCTAAGGATAGTCAGTGGGGAGACTATACCCTCTTGTCAGAGTTGAACGGTAGTATATCTGTGTGGATAAAAAACAACAGTGGAAGCAGTAACTCATAAATGACAAACAACGAAATACAAATACTACTCATTTTATAAAAGTGTCCAACACCAAATTATACAGCAGATGCAAGCCTGAGATGGTAATGATACAAATTAGAAAACAGTGAAAAAATAGCATGATTTACATTCCAATGCATAAATAAATAAATAATGAATCAAGGACCCAAGTGAAATCTCCTCGAGCAACCCGAGCCTCTAATCGGTCCTCTGCTCCTAACTCCCAAGTAAATGCAGACAACATAGTCCTGCAACCAAATAGAATCTACTCGGGTACCCAGTGCAACGGCGGCCTGAGTAGGGTGTGAGATATAAATCTCAGTAGGCTAGGACCATTGGTGTCTACCCCAAATTCAGACATTTAATAAATAATTTAAAACACATGAAGGCATGCATAAAATAAAGTAAGCAGTACAAAGTAACTATACACTCAAGTACCTGCTTCAGCCCTCAGCTGGTGTCTGAACATGCACTATTCATTTGTCAAGCATACTCAATAATCATTACATAATCATTTTCCATTTATCAATTACTCAAATCTTATTACGAAATTCTTGACATTTGGCCTACGCCCAACATCACCCATATAAGTCACTCTCCAAATATATCTCTAAAGACCATCTAAGTACTCAAGGTAAATATCAAATCCAATCTTGTGCTTTGTCTTAGATAACGCATCATAAGTTATTCAATTTAATATTTAATATATTATGTCTAAGCCCATCCACTAAAATAGGGATTCCCTCCTGGGTCCGTCCACTAACAGTGGTTCACCAAATTCTTTAATAAGTCTAAACCCTTTCTTATAATCAATTCAAAAATCTTCATGTCACAACAACCTTCATTAACCATTAACTCATTTCATGCACGAACAATTGGACCCACAATCTAATGCTAGTTAAATGGGTGCAGAACATCATGTCTAGCCCCCTCATGAGTATTTGAAGCATCAGTCCATGTCTCACAACCCATGAGTATTTAGACCATTAGTCCTTGACCCATAGAAGAATATTTTCTTGAAAGCTAGGTGTAGAATGCCATGTCTAGCACCCCGTGAGTATTTGGAGCATCAGTCCATATCTCACAACCCATTTATCAATCATACACATACATCTATTATTGGTGTAGAACACCATTTCTAACACCTTTTGAGTATTTGTAGCATCATTCCCCGTCTCACAACCCATTCATCAATCACACATACACATTTATCATTGGTGTAGAATATCAGGTCTAACACTATACAACCGACCCGTTAATTAATTCAACAATTAATTAACAACACAAATCGCTCTTCAGATAAGTCAACACTTAATTATCCATTAAAAATCTCATTAATTAATAATTAATTAATAATTAATGATTCTTAGTAGGCCAACTGAATAATTAACTCAACACTTTTTTTATCCAAATTCTTAAACAAGTCTGAACCCGTCCATTAAAACAATGGTTTGTCTAGGACTTTAACAATCTACAAGCACACTATACTCATCTCAAAACTTGCTGAGCAAAGACAATACATTTAGTGACCATCTCACACAACATATCATATCTCTAAACAACTCCATCCAAGACAACTTAAGGATTAGAAAACTAACACACATCAAAAGTACTCCTGGATAACAATCGTAACAAACAATCAACTAACAATCATAATTTAATGAATGAAAATTATTTAATTAAATGCACTAATTAATTAAATATCATCTCTTTAACCAATCATCAATTAGTTAACCATTTACCATTTAACATGTAATAACTAATTCATCCATTAATTATTACCAGTTTCCAAATTATATACCGAACATGTCAAATATTAGATATTTCCAATAATCAGAAAAAGACACAATATTTTCCCAACTCATGACATGATAATTAATTCTACAATTAATTATCCCATTACTCATTCTTCCCATCCAAATCAATCGATTGCTTAATCATATAATTTTAACTAAAATAGTAACCCATGCTTAAAATCAACACATGTTCAAGTCCTCATTTATGTCATGTGGGTGGAATTATTTAATAACATCAATAGTGACATGCATAGACATATCATAATTAAGGAAACTCACATTCTCAATTTATCAAAAGGAGCTCAAATTCTCATATCAATTGTTTAATATTTGGGACCCTACCTCGGGGTTTTTCCGTAAACCACAACGAATGAAGAAACCTCAAGAGAAATGGGTTGATTCTTCAAGAACCTGCCTTAGATCACTTATCCTAGAAAGACCAAGACCAAAAATCATCATAGTTATCATCTACAAACTTAGATTTACCCATAATGGGCTTAGATCTAAGAAACAAAGAGCAGAGGAGATGTAGATATAAGTTGATCTAAGATAACGAACAAAAATGAAGAAGAACATCTACCTACCTCAAGAATTCGGCTTCGATTTTCCAAGATAAGCCTTTGGATCACCTCCAAAACGCTTGGGAGAGGTTTTCCAACCTTTAAGGAAGAGTAATCCCTAGTTATGGCCACTTAAGAGCTTAGAGGAGCCATCTAACGTCAAAAAACGTGCGAGATCCACAATTTAAGAATCTCATTTAAGTGCCCGCACGGTTAGTTCACACGTTTTGAAAAACCGTGCGCTAACCATGCGTTAGCTACTACCTCGACCACCCTTCTTGCATGGTTTTTCTGCACGATTAGACAAACTATGCGCCGCCCGTGTGGAAGCTACTACCTCCAAGATCAACTACGCACGGTTTGGCTGCACGGTTAAACAAACTGTGCGCCACCCATGCGACTTCCCTTAACCTCAAAATTTATATCAAAGTTTGAAAAAAATGACATCTCTCGGTGTTCCAACACTCGGAATAAAATTCTGGATCTCGGTTTAAAAGGAGAGACCCGTTGATAAACCAAAAAAGAATTTCATAAACAGTCTTAATTTTTAACCCGGTTCAAAACACATGATCTTACATCATACCCACCTTAAAAACTTCTCCTCCTCAAGAAACCATCAGGAAAAACTAATAAAACAACTGACCTACCGAGGTCATTTAATCTCCTAAAAAGTTACATGTTGCATTCCCAATGCCAAACACACATTTAACCCTTGTCAAACATGATGGATAATCCTTTTTAACTAGATCCAAAGATTAATCCAAAGCTTATACATCGAAACAAATCTTCTTAGGTAACTAGAAGGACCTTGTCAATGTAAAAGTTTTAACCTCGATCAAACAATGGAAAAAGTTTCTTATGCTTCACTCAAATATGTCACGGTCCAGAAAGCCACTTTTTCCTTTTATCTGATGAAGTGCCTTTAAAACTATTCCAAAACCATATGCCAATATAACGAAGTCCTTACCCAACATCTGGTAAATTTTCCAAGTCAAGCCATCGCAAGGATATTTTAAAAACAACTCTTCCCAAACATGAATAAGGAAGTAGCCCAAAGAATCAACGCATACCGCATACTACCCAGATAAAAACTACTCATCAATCCCAAAAACATTTAAACTGTAATTTGGCACAAGACCGATGCTATCTTAGTGTCTCCATGACGAGGTCCAGATAGGGGACATGGTCGTTGTGTCCAAAAGGGTGCACTAAGATAAAACCAAGGTCATGAAGAAGATAAATCAAACAATTACCGGACAACTCTATTCTAAAAGCTCAGCATCACTTGCCAACACATTAATCGTGAACAAAGTGGAAATAACCACCTTAAGATCTCCCATAATGTCTCATGAAAAGATCATCCGCTCACCAGCGCACTATATTAACCACATGGTCGGCGTGTTAAAACACCCGGGTCTTTAGAAAACTATTCCATGAATTGAAAAGAAATTGATTCTTTAATGCTCAAGTCACCCTACCAGGAGTTGACCCGAGACCTTACTCAACAGTATAAAAAGACTTATTACAGAGTCATTTTGCCTCATATGACTATTTTCCTGGACAATGCCATAACCAATCATCCATTACTAAGAATAAAGGGTCAAACGACCAACAAAGCAGCCGACCATGCCTGAGGCATGTCTAACCAGATGACAAAGAGCATTACTCAATGCTCAAGCCCAGAACAAGGTCAATAAACACATCACCACCCATTCGAACAAGGGTGTCATTGGAAACTGGAAGTCCTACCTGGGGAAATGGCACCCAACAACTCCAAAAGAGTTAGAAAAGTCATAGTGCTAGCAATACATTTAAGTTCTGAGGGCGTTGTCGACCGCAGGTTAGCCTCTTATGAAGAAAAAGGGTCAACCCTAAACCGGGTCACTTCAAACAAACCACTAGGATCAAAATCCGAACATAAGGCCATTGCTATGGAGAAGAATGCCTACAGAAAGTACTCACACTTCCATTCCAAGGCAACTCAAGAGAAGTCTGAACTACCCTTTACATGAGGGTTTTAAATAGTGGACACCACAATAGGTTCCATTTCCATGACACTTATATTTAATCACTTTTAATATTTAATCATCAAACGATTTAATCAAAACATCAAAGTACCATTTTCAAAATAGACCCAAGGAAAAACAGTAAAGTATCATAAAACTCCATTTTTAAAACATTTACGTTAGTTGACATCCCATCATTTTCAAGAAACTTATAAAAATAGATTTCTTTTAAGAAGACAAGGCGACCTACGAGGATCCCATTTTAACCAACCTGGGTTCTCTATAATGCAACCCAATAGAAAATGAAAAAGTATTAAAATTAAAAACACTCAAATGGTTCATCCCATAAAAAAACTCCCCAACTGACCTACTTGGATCCAGTTTCATTTTGGAATCTAGCCATTCGATTTTAGATCAACATTAAACATCTTTAACATTTATGAATTTCACATGGAATCATGTCATCACATTTAATATGAGTCTTCATTTCCCAATTCATGAAGTGCCCATACACTCCATGGATTGAAAATTGTCTCTCATTAATCGATACCAATGTCAATTCAGAAATTAACATTGTCAACCTAATGATCCAAATTATATGGCTGGCTACCTACCAATCGATAAGGTGCCCATACACCTTATCGGTGGATTTTGTATCCCATTTAACTCAATCAACATTTATTTAAAATTTTATCTTTAGCACTCCTTTCACATATCAAAACTTCTCTAACAAGTTAGCATAAGCAGTAACACAATAGCATGATACAACACAGAAGCATGGAACAACAAAAAAACTTGCTAATAACAGAGGTAGTATGGCATACAATCATTCAAGAATATTAAATCTATCACCTAAACATGATATTTTGAGAGGCATGCTAAATCAGATCAAACATGGAATTTCACCTAAGGAGCACAATCCAAATTAGTAGGCTTCCTACTAATGCAACTACATGGCATGTTATATTCATGACATGTGAATCTCTAAGTGCCTAACATGATGCATGTATGAAACTTCCTTGCAATATCAGGGAAAGAAAATTATCCTTTTCAAAATTCTCAAAATCAATAAACCACGGAAAATACACCATTCACTCAAGGTGAAATCATATCAACTATAACCTCCAATAGTACAAACATCAATTCGCAACCCTGGCCACTTGGTCATTTTCCATACATGAGGTGATCAGTCCCAAGCATGGATATTAACCCAAGCGCTGACACATTCCTAGTCTCCTATCTACCAACCCCAAAAGTAGTAAGAAAAAGGAAAAAAAACCTAAACCTTTGATACCACTTTGTAACGTCCCGACCCAGGTCACCACTAAACCGGTGGCTAGACTGGTCGCCACATGACGTCAAGCGTGCCTCCCCATACGCTAGAGGCTTCCAAATAGTAGTGAGGGTCTAAGTATAGTTAGTGGGGAGACTATAACCACTTTCTAGAGTTGCATAGCGGTATATTAGTGTGGATAAAAAACAATAGAGGAAGTAGTAACTCATAAATGACAAACAACGGAAGACAAATAATACTGATTTTATAAAAGTGGCCAACACCAAATTATACAGCAGAGGCGTGCATGACATGGTAATGATACAAATTAGAAAATAGTAAACAAAACAACATGCTTTACATTACAATACAGAAATAAATAAATAATTAATCAAAGCCCCAAGGGTGATCTCCTCGAGCATCCCGAGCCTCTACTCGGTCCTCTGCTCCTAACTCCCATGTAAATGCAGACAGCATAGTCCTGCAACCAAATAGAATCTACTCGGGTACACAGTGCAATGGAGGCCCGAGTAGGGTGTGAGATTTAAATCTCAGTAGGCTGGGACCACCGGTGTCTACCCCAAATTCAGACATTTAATAAATTATTTAAAACATGTGAAGGCATGTATAAAATAAAGGAAGTAGTACAAAGTAACTATATATTCAAGTACCTGCTTCTGCCCTCATCTGGTGTCTAAACCTGCATTATTCATTTGTCATGCATACTCAACAATAATTAAATAATCATTTTCCATTTATCAATTACTCAAATATTATTATTAAAGTCTTGATATTCGGCCTACGCCCGATATCCACCATATAGTTCACTCACCAAAGATGTCTATAAAGACCATCTAAGTACTCAAGGTAAAGATCAAATCCAAGCTTGTGCTTTGTCTTGGATAACTCATCATAAGTTATTCAATTTAATATTTCATATATTATGTCTAAGCCCATCCACTAAAATAGTGATTCACTCCTAGGTCCTTCCACTAACAGTGGTTCACCCAATTCATTAATAAGTCTAAACCGTTTCTCATAATCAATTCACAAATATTCATGTCACAACAGCCTTCATTAACCATTAACTCATTTCATGCATGAACAATTGGACCCACAATTCAATGTTAATTAAATGGGTGTAGAACATCATTTCAAGCACCCTTGTGAGTATTCAGAGCATTAGTTCATGTCTCACAACCCATGGGTATTTGGAGAATCAGTCCCTGGCCCATAAAAGAATATTTTCTTGCAAGATGGGTGTAGAACGCCATGTCTAGCACCCCATGAGTATTTGGAGCATCAGTCCCTGTCTCACAACCCATTTATCAATCATATACATACATCTATCATTGGTGTAGAATGAAATTTATAACACCTTGTGAGTATTTGGAGAATCAGTCCCTGTCTCACAACCCATTCATCAATCACACATACACATTTATCATTGGTGTAGAATCCCAGGTCTAACACCATAAAACCAACCCGTTAATTAATTAAACAATTAATTAACAACAAAAATCACTCTTCAGATATATCAACAGTTAATTATCCATTCAACATATCATTAATTAATAATTAATTAATAATTAATTAATTATTAATTATTATAAGGAGGCGAACTGAATAATTAGCTCAACACTTATTTATCCAAATTTTTTAACAAGTCTGAACCCATCCATTCAATCAATGGTTCATCCAAGACTTTAACAATCTAAAAGAACACTATACTTATATCAAAACATGCTGAGACAAGCCAAGACATTTAGTGACCATCTCACACAACATATCATATTTCTAGACAACTCCATCCAAGACAACTTATGTCATGGAAAACTAATACACATCAAAAGTTCTCCTAGCTAACAATCGTAACGAACGATCAACTCACAATCTTAATTTAATACATGAAAATTAATTAATTCAACAATTTTTTAATTAAATCTCATCTATTTAACCAATCATCAATTATTTAACCATTTACCATTTAACATGTAATAATTTATTCATCCATTAATTATTACCAGTTTCTAAATTATATACTGAACATGTAAAATATTTGATATTCCATATAATCTGTAGAAGCCACAATATTTTCCCAAATCAGGACTTGATAATTAATTCTACAATTAATTATCCTATTACTAATTATTATCATTCAAATCATTCTATTGTTTAATCATATCACTTTAACTAAAATAACAACCCATGCTTAAAATCAACACATGTTCATGTCCTCATTTATCTCATGTGGGTGGAATTATTTAATAACATCAATAGTGCCATGCATCGTCATATCATAATCAAGGAAACTCACATTCTAAATTTATCAAAATGAGCTCAAATTATTATATAAAGAGTTAAATATTTGGGACCCTACCTCGGGGTTTTGCCGGAAACCACAACGAATGAAGAACCCTCAAGAGAAACGGGTTGATTCTTCAAGAACCTGCCTTAGATCACTTCTCCTAGCAAGACCAAGACCAAAAATCATCATACTTGTCATCTACACACTTATATTTACCCATAACGGGCATAGATCTAAGAAACTAAGAGAAGCGGAGATGTAGATCTAAGTAGATCTAAGAAACCGAACAATAACGAAGAATAACATCTACCTACCTCAAGAATTTGGCTTTGATTCCTCGAGAGAAGCCTTCAGCTCACCTCCAAAATGCTTGGGAGAGGTTTTCCAACTTTCAAGGAAGAGTAATCCCGAGTTATGTCCGCTTAGGAGTTTAAACAAGCCATCTAAAAGCAAAAACGAGCAAGATCCACAATTTAAGGATCTCATTTAAGTGCCTGCAAGGTTTGTAACGACCCAAAATTTTGAATAAATTTTGTTTCCTAACATTTTGTGTTATTTTATTTTATACTCAACATAACTATTTAATTTAATAAAATGAGTATAATTAAAATAATACTTTTGGGTTTTGACTGTTATATGACCGTTGGTCAATATGACCATTGGAAACTAAATGGTGCGATTATTGTCTATAAATACAAGTGATCTTGATTAATTAATATAGAAATAAGATTCGATGGCCCCATCCAGTAGTCTCGGGCCGATCAAAGCCCATCTGATGGAACTCGGGAAGGAGGTAGCACCTTTGGGATTTTCTCTGGACCAAACCCAAGCTGAACTTCATCGTGTGAAGCTGGAACGGAATCGCCTTCACGAGAAGTTCAAGCTGATAGAAATCACTACTCAGGAAATTCTGGTCGAGCCGCCCCAAGATTCTATCACCCTAGCACACCTTACTCTTAGGTCCTATGCTGGTGTTATAAGGGTCTACACAACAAGACCATAACTGCCTTGTGTAATCCTTTGATTTAAATAAAAAATTGTGATTTCTTCTTATGGTGAAGTTTGCGAATTTTCAAATGTTCGGATAAATATAGTATGCATATTATTGATGAATTTTAGAAAAATTATATTTTAGAAATATTTATGTACACCTTAAATAATTAATAATGTTTAATGATTTTCAAAAAATGGTCTTCTACAATTATGTTCTGTAAGAAATTTAGATTCTAATAAGATCAACTTAATTTTTGGTGGATAGTAAATTGTGAATAGTGATTTTATGCTTATGATTAGTAATGTGACAAAATGGATTAATTAAATTCACATAAGAAAGTATTAATATAATTTAGGATCCTTGATTAATTAACATGATTCAATAAAATAGGTAAATAACTGTTTCAGAAATTATTGGTTAAGTATTAGTTTTTTCGGGTGAATAGTATTTTTTATTTAAAAATTAAATTTAAAATATTTAGAAAATTATTTTCATAAAATGGAATTCATTTTTGAAATTAGAGCATCGATATTTGGTTAAAGTGAATTTTTGAGATTTTTCTGAAATAGTTGAATTTTCATTGAATATTATTTTTATTTCAGAATTAAATTAAAAAATTTTGAAAATTATTTTCATAAAATGGAGTTCAATTTTAAAATCAAAGCATCAATATTTTGTTAAGGTGAAGTTTTGGGATTTTTCTAAGTTGAATTTTCGGTGAATAAAGAAAATACAGTTTTTGAGTTTCGGGTGTTTAATGACATCATTAAGGATGTAATAATTATGCAATAATACTTGTAGACTTATGAATAGTAAGATAAGGTATGAGGTGTCCCAAGTGGCCAATACCATGGGCAAATACCATGGGCAAGCCCATGGTTTTTCCAATACCACTGATGATGTGTCCCTTGGCAATTAATGCTTTGTCCCCTCACTTCCCCTATAAGTACCAAGACTTTACACCATTTATTTCATTTCCAAATCCTCATCAACGATTCTCTGGTCTCATTACCTCCCAAGGAGTCCTCCCAAGGTTCCCCAAGCCCTCAAGGTCCTAACCATCGAGTTTTAAGAGTTAAGATTTAAGGTAAGGGATCCTACCTCTCTCTTTCTTTTCAAGTACTATCTTTTATGTCATTTCTTTTGTGCTCCATGTTCTTATGCTGGAGGATGTTATTTTATATTCACCCTACTTTAATTTGTATTTTCATATGATGATATACCCCCTCTTACTCTCATCAATTCATTTTAAGAATTTTTAAGTGGCGCAGTTAGGCTGCCGAGGTTTTGCAAGGGATTCTTTCACCCTTCCCATTTTCAAAGTTCTATTTTTATGTCAAGTATTTCAAGTTAGTTTTTCTTTTGTTGGGGTATGATCTCTATATCCATCATACTTTTCTTTTATTTTCATATGATGAGATACCCTATTTTATCTCATCAATTCATTTTTTAGAAGTTTTAAGTGACGTCATTAGGCTGCCGAATGTTTATAAGAGAAATCTTGTTTTTGTCTTCTTTTCAAGTTTTTCATTTCATATGGTATGTCTTTAAATTTCATTACCATTTTCTTATATCATTTATATTCTGTACCTATACTATTTTTTGGATCATTTATGAGTGGGTAACTCATGTCCCCTCTCTTTTCAATGTTTTCTAAAACCCTATAACATAGTCGTTATGCTGTAGAATTTTCGTCTAAAAATCTCTCTCTCTTTTTCTCAAATTATTTTATTTTATTAAGTTAATACTCAAAGCTCTTTCTTCTACAGGTGTATTCACATATATATCAAAATGTTCTTTTTTAATTATGAGATTTAAATACATGAACCCCTCTTTCCTTTTCTGTGGGTTTAAAATGACATAAAGATCATGTATTAAAAGCAGTTTTAAAATGTTATGATTATGAAATGAAAACAATTTATTTTATGCTATATGGGTTATTTATGAAATGTTTAATTATGATATGTGTGGATCACATGATAATAAAGAAAAATTTAAGGGTTTTCCATGATATCGCTCTAATTCATTGGGTAATTATGTAATCTCTAGGGATTACAATTTTAACGATACCTTGGTGAATAACCTTGGTAATTTTGTTTAAATGACACCTTGGGGATGGAACATGGTGATATGTTCATGATTGTCTAAGTTAAATTTTGTAGCCACATCTTCAAGTTATGAATCATGTTCTTTTCATTATGATCTGCCTCATGATCTCTTTCTCAATCCTTAAAGTTATTTATCATGAATTTATTGATATATCTCAAGTTCACATGTAAAATGTTTCCCTTGTTTCCCTTACCGGGCCTTCTGCCCACCCTTTACTTTTATGTATGTTCCCAGGTTATGAGATGCATTAATTAACCTAGTATGAACAAATGAAGAATCCTTTCAAGTGTTTAAGAAGATTTTTTTATGTTGTCATTTATTAAGTTCCTGGTTTCCAAGACACTAAACCTTAAAGATCCTCAGTTTTGTATAATGTAATGAATGTTTATGCGATAAAAAGGAGGGATGCTATAGTTGGTATCAAAGTATGGTTTAGTTATTTGTGGAAATTAGGATTTGAAAACATTACAAGGTTTCATAATGAAAATATTAAATATAGGAAAACATCCTAGTATTTTGGTGAATTATTGAGTAAGTGGCTTCCAAACAAATAAATCCCTATCTGGATACGAACAAGTAGAGGTGGCCCTGGCACAGATGTACCTAGGAGTGAAAACTCTGACAAGGTGTTTCGGGATGGACCCAGGGTAACCTGGTGCACGACAATAGGCCTTGCTGCACTCTTGGTTTGACTCTCCCAGGGGATATGCTTTGGTAAATTCATAAGCTTAGTATAAACCATTATTAAAGGAACAAGGATAAAATAAAATAAAGATTAACATATGAATATATGATCATGGATAACCTAGATTGGAACCTAGGGGATCATAAGTTAGGATATACTTTTCTTCTACAAGTTTATTATTCAATGGTTAAACTTTCCTTTTCATGATTATTGGCTATGTATTTAATCCCCCTAATTATACTTTCTTTTATTAGTTAATGTTGGGAAATAGAATAACATGTACCAAAAACCAATGTGACAAGAAATGTGATGGTTTACCTATTAATATGATAGAGACAATGAGTGATCAAGTTGAACATATTGTGATTATTCCAAACCAGCTATCAAAATTCATAATTAATAATTGGTACCTAGTTGATTGCCCAAATTCATCCAAGAAGAGGAAGATGAAGTCTCAAGGATGGTCATCTGATAAAGGTGATAAGGGAAAGAAGACCCAATTTACTTTTTTTAAAAAGTGTGGAAAGAGGAACCAAGGAAAATGTCACAAAGGAACTGGGAGATGTTTTAAGTGTGGGATGATAGGGCATAAAGTAGCCAATTGCTTTAAAAAAATGGATAATGTGATGAATGGAGATAAGGTTCAATCTAATGTACCTTATACTATTCAATTTCATAAATGTGGAGAAGTTGGACATTATCCAAGACAATTCTCTCTTGGAAGGGATGAGAAGCATGATGATCATCAACAATCTTCAAGGACAAGGGAACAATGCAAGTCCTATGATGAGATGGATCATGATGATTGAATTACATGTAACTTCTTCACAATTATTTTCTATGTCATGTTGTATTTTAGTTCGTGCTATATGTGCATATCTTTAATGTTTTCTAAGAACATCTAGTCACTACCTAAGATGGTTTTAGATTATTAAGGAAAACATATATTGTTATGTATCACATGATGATGCTGTGAAGCTGTTCTTCTTGAAAAAAAATGATTAGGGGATTAAAAGATGAATATTATTTTGGAAGATGTTCACTAATTTGGGAACCCTATATGATCAAGGTAAATAGATTACTATGGTATTTTCTTTGAGAATTAAAGGTTGACTTATAATTTGAAGAATCGATGAATTTAAGGTGAACTTATGGTAATTTAGGTTACTTATGGAAATGATTAACCTATCTTGAGGAAAATGTGATTAGTTTAGTAACTTTTGTTATAAGACATTAAGAGTGGTTGATGTTGTTTGGAGATGAACAATATAGTTTATCTTGGAAGACTATGTTATCAAATCCTTCTTATATTTGGGTTTCAATCTTAGTTTGGTTTATTTTGAGGACGTTTAAGGACAACTATTTATGGAATGGTCTATGATGAAATTTGGGTAGTATCGTGGAATTTTAAAGATTAAAAGTAGTTTCCCTTCCTATGGGGTTCTATATTTTTGAAGATTTTTTTATGTTACCCTTTCTGTTTTTGGGATAATTTTGAAAGATAGAATAAATAGACAGTTATTCTTTTGTGGATTATGTGATTCTCTAGAAGATGATTCTTGTGCTCTTGATGAGACCAAGCCTTTTTGAATGCTCATTGTTTGGAGAAAAGATTAGTCTTGGTGGAAACTTATTAAGGGATGAAACTCCACTTGAAGGTAAGTATACTTCCTTATGTTTTTATTCTATGTAGTAAATGAATTCCTCAAAATTATGAAAAGGAAATTAAAACAAAAACATTGTTAGTTTAAGTTTCCTACTGGGTAATCAAAGAATGATTAACACATCATAAGTTTGTGATCTTCTTGTCGTTAATTTTCTACTAATCATGATTTCTATCACTCTCTATCATAACTTGACCCTTTGTTTTCTCTTCCATATCCATGTTTTCCTACACGGAATCCTAGTATGGGTTAACTCGTGTGACATTTGTAATTTTCTTTATTTCTTTTAATGTAATAGTTTTATAGACTCTTTTTTTGATGTGGGACTTTCAACGAAATTTCCAAGCCCAATTTTAAAATTGTGAGGATGTAATTTTTAAGGGGGGAAGATTGTAACAACCCAAAATTTTGAATAAATTTTGTTTCCTAACTTTGTGTATTATTTTATTTTATACTCAACAAAACTATTTCATTTAATAAAATGAGTATAATTAAAATAAGACCGTTGGGTTTCGACTGTTATATGACCGTTGGTCAATATGACTGTTGGAAACTAAATGTTGCGATTATTGTCTATAAATACAAGTGATCTTGATTAATTAATATAGAAAGAAGATTCGATGACCGCATCCAGTAGTCTTGGGACAAACAGATCCCATATGATGGAACTCAGGAAGGAGGTAGCACCTTTGGGATTTACTCTAGACTAAACCCAAGCCGAACTTTATCGTGTAAAGCTGGAACAGAATCACCTTCGCGAGAAGTTCAAGCTGATAGAAATCACTACTCGAGAAATGTTGGTCGAGCCGCCCCAATATTATATCACCCAAGCACACCTTACTCTTAGGTCATATGATGGTGTTATAAGGGGCTATGTAACAAGACCGTAACAGCCTTGTGTAATCCTTTGATTTAAATAAAAAATTGTGATTTCTTCTTATGGTGAAGTTTTTGAATTTTCAAATGTTCGGATAAATATAGTATGCATATTATTGAATAATTTTTGAAAAAGGATATTTTAAAAATATTTATGTAAACCTTAAATAATTAATAATGTGTAATGATTTTCAAAAAATGGTCTTCTACAATTATGTTCAGTAAAAAATTTAGAGTCTAATAAGATCAACTT
This sequence comes from Viscum album, assembly GCA_963277665.1. Classification (NCBI taxonomy): domain Eukaryota; kingdom Viridiplantae; phylum Streptophyta; class Magnoliopsida; order Santalales; family Viscaceae; genus Viscum; species Viscum album. The sequence goes on from OY728150.1 coordinate 690,036,952, forward strand.
AATTTTTGGTGAATAGTACATTACAAATAGTGATTTTATGATTATGATTAGTAATGTGACCAAATGGATTAAGTAAATTCACTTAAGAAAGTATTAATATAATTTAAGGCTCTTTGATTAAGTAATGTGATTCAATAAAATAGGTAAATAACTATTTCAGAAATTATTGGTCAAGTATTAGTTTTTTCAGGTGAATAGTGTTTTTTATTTAAAAATTAAATTAAAAATATTTAGAAATTATTTTAAAAAAATGGAATTCAATTTTGAAATCATAGCATCGATATTTGGTTAAATTGATTTTTTTGGATTTTTCTGAAACAATTGAATTTTTAGTGAATAGTGTTTTTATTTAAAAATTAAAATAAAAAAATTTAGAAAATTATTTTCATAAAATGAAGTTCATTTTTGAATTCAGAGCATAAATATTTGGTTAAGGTGAACTTTTGGGATTTTTCTGAGAAAGTTGAATTTTCAGTGAATAGTGAAAATAGAGTTTTTGAGTTTTGGGTGTTTAATGACATCATTAAGGACGTGATAATTATGCAATAATTCTGGTCGACTTATGAATAATAATATAAGGTATGAGGTGTCCCAGGTGGCCAATACCATGGGAAAATACCATGGGTAAGCCCATGGTTTTTCCAATACCACCGATGAGGTGTCCCTTGACAATTAATACTTTGTCCCCTCACTTCTTCTATAAGTACCAAGACTTTCCCCCATTAATTTCATTTAAAAATCCTCCTCTACAAAGATATGGTCTCATAATCTCCCAAAGAGTCCTCCCAAGGTTCCCAATCCCTCAAGGTCCCTACCTTCGAGTTTTAAGAGTTACGTTTTAAGGTAAGGGATCCTACCTCTGTCTTTCTTTTCAAGTACTCTCTTTTATGTCCTTTATTTTGTGCTCCATGTTCTTATGTTGGAGGATGTTATTTTATGTTCAATTTACTATAATTTGTATTTTCATATGATGAGAGACCCCCTCTTATGATCATCAATTCAATTTAAGAATTTTTAAGTGGCACCGTTAGGCAGCCGAATTTTTGTAAGGGATTATTTCACCCTTCTCATTTTCAAAGTTCTATTTTTATGTCAAGTATTTCAAGTTACTTTTTCTTATTTTATGGTATGATCTCTATATCCATCATAACGTCCTTTTATGTTCATATGATGAGAGACCCTATTTTATCTCATCAATTCATTTTTAGAAGTTTTAAGTGACGCCGTTAGGCTGCCGAATTTTTAAAAGATAAATCTTGTTTTTGTCTTTCTTTCAGGTTTTTCTATTAATATGGTATGTCTTTAAAATTTAATTAACATTTTCTTATATCCTTTATATTTTATCCCTATACTATTTTGTGGATCATTTATGAGTGGGTAACCCATTTCCCCTCTCATTTCAATGTTTTCTAAAACCCCGTAACATTGCCGTTATGCTGCAGAATTTTCGTCTCAAAATGTCTCTCTCTTTTTCTCAAATTCTTTTATTTTTTTAAGTGAATACTCAAATAACATTCTTCTACAAAGGTATTCACATATATATCAAAATTTTCTATTTTAATTCTGGGATTTACATACACGAAACCCATTTTCCTTTTCTGTGGGTTTAAAATGACATAAAGATCATGTCTTAAAAGCAGTTTTTAAAAGGTTATGATTATGAAATGAAACCCATTTCTTTTATGCTATATGGATTATTTATGAAATTTTTGATGATGATATATTTGGATCACATGATAATAAAGACAAATTTAAGGGTGCGCCCTGATAGCGCTCTAATGCATTGGGTAGTGATGTAATCTCTAGGGATTACAATTTTAATGATACCTTGGTGAATAACCTTGGTAATTTTTTTAAATGACCCCTTGGGGATGGACCTTGGTGATATGTTCATGATTGTCTAAGTAAAATGTTTTAACCACATATTCAAGTTATGAATCATGTTCTTTTCATTATGATCTGCCTCATGATCTCTTTCTCAAGCTATAAAGTTATTTATCATGACTTTATTGATGCATCTCAAGTTCACATGTAAAATGTTTCCCTTGTTTCCCTTACTGGGCCTTGTGATCAACCTTTCCTTTGATGTATCTTCCCAGGTTATGAGATGCATTAATGAACATAGTATGAACAAATGAATAATCCTTTCAAGTGTTTAAGAATATTTTTTTATGTTGTCATGTATTAAGTTCCTGGTTTCCAAGACACTCAACCTTAAATATCCTCGATTTTGTATAATGTAATGGAAGTTTATGTGATAAAAAGGTGGGATGCTATACGGTTAGTTCACACGGTTTGACAAACCATGCGCTAACCGTGCGTTAGCTACTACCTCAGCCACCCTTCTCGCATGGTTTGGTCACACAGTTAGACAGACCATGTGCCGCTCATGCGGAAGCTACTGCCTCCAAGACCAACTACGCATAGTTTGGCCGCACGGTTAGACAAACTGTGCGCCGCCCATGTGACTTCCCCTTAACCTCAAAACTTCTATAAAATTTCGAAAAAATGACATCTTTAGGTGTTTTAAAACTTAGAATAAAATTCCAGAGCTCGGTTTAAAAAGAATGACTCGTTGATAAACCGAAAAATAATTTAAGAAACAGTCTTAATTTTTAACCCGATTCAAAACACGGGATCTTACATTATACCCACCATAAAAACCTCTCGTCCCCAAGAAGCCATCGAGAACCACTACTAAAAAAACTGACTTACCAAGGTCATTTAATATTCTAAGAAGTGACGTGTTGCATTCCCAATGCCAAACACACCTTTAACCCTTCTCAAACATGATGGATAATCCTTTTTAACTAGATCCAAAGACTACTCTCAAGCTTATACATTGAAACAGATCTTCTTAGGTCATTAGAAGGACCTTGTCAATGTAAAAGGTTGAACCTCGATCAAACAACAGAACAGGTTTCTCATGCTTCACTCAAAGACGTTGCGGACCCAAAATCCACTTTTTCCTTTTATCCGATGACGTGCCTTTAAAACTATTCCAAAACCATCTGCAAGTATAACAAAGTCCTTACCCAACATCTGTTAAATTTTCCAAGTCAAGACATCATAAGGCTATTTTAAAAACAACCATGCCCAGACACGAATAAAGAAGTATCCCAAAGAATCAATGCATCCCACATACTACCTAGATAACAACTACTCATCAAGCCCAAAAACATTTAAAATGTAGCGTGGCACAAGACCGACACTATCTTAGTGTCTCCATGACGAGGTAAAGATAGGGGACATGCTCATCGTGTCCAGAAGAGTGCACTAAGAGAAAACTGAGGTCATGAAGAAGATCAGTCAAACTATTACTGGAAAACTCTGTTATAAAATCTCAGCATCACCTGCCAACACATTCATCGTGAACAAAGTGGCAATACCAACATTAAGATTTCCTATGACGTCTCAAGAAAAGATCAGCTACTCACCAACACGCTATATTAACAACAAGATCGGCGTGTTAAAACACTGAGGTCTTTCGAAAACTATTCCACTTATTGAAAAGAAACTGATTCTTTAACACTCAAGTCACTCTACCTAGAGTTGACCCGAGACCATACTCAATAGAATAAAAAGACTTATTACGGAGTCATTTTGCCTCATATGACCATTTTACTAGACGACGCCATAACTAGTCATCCATTACTAAGAAGGAAGGGTCAAACGACCAACAAAGCATCCGACCATGCCTGAGGCACATCTAACCAGCTGACAAAGAGCATTACTCAATGCTCAAGCCCACAACAAGGTCAAGAAACACATCACCACCCATTAGAACAATGGTGTCATTGGAAACCGGAAGTCCTACCTGGGACAACGACACCCAACAACTCCAAAATAGTGAGAAAATTCATAGCACTAGCAAGACATTTAAGTTCCGAGGGCGCTGCCAATCGCAAGTTAGCCCCTTACGAAGAAAAAGCATCAACCCTAAATCGGGTCACTTAAAACAAGCCACTAGCCTCAAAAGCCGAACATAAGGCCATTTCTAAGGAGAAGAACACCTACAGAAAGTACTCACGCTTCCATTCCAAGGAAACTCAAGAGAAGTCTGAACTACCCTTCACATGAGGGTTTTAAACAGTGGACACCACAATAGGTTCCATTTCCATGCCTCTTATATTTAATAACTTTTAATCTTTAATCGTCAAATGATTTAATCAAAACATCAAAGTACAATTTTAAAAAAATCCCCAAGGAAAAACATGCAAGTTTTATAAAAATCCCTTTTTAAAACATTTACGTTAGTTAACATCCCGTCATTTTCGGGAAACTTATAAAAATAAATTTATTCTAAGAAGATAAGGTGACCTATGAAGATCCCATTTTAACCAACCTGGGTTCTCTATAAAGCAACCCAATAGTAGACACACAAGTATTAAAATTCCAAACACTGAAATGGGTCATCCCATAAAAACACTCCCCAACTGACCTACTTGGGTCTAGTTTCATTTTGGAAGCTTGCCATTTGATTTCAGATCAACATTAAACATCTTCCACATTTAAGCATTTCACATGGAATCAAGTCATCACATTTAATATGAGTCATCATTTCCCAATTCTTGAAGTGCCCATACACTCCATGGATTGAAAATTGGCTCTCATTAATCGATACTAATGTAAATTTAGAAATTAACATGGTCAACCTAATGATCCAAATTATATGGTTGGCCACCAACCAATCGATAAGGTGCCCATACACCTTATAGCTGGATTTTGGATCCTATTTAACACAATCAAAATTTATTTAACATTTTATATTTATCACTCCTTTCACATATCAAAACTTCTCTAACAAGTTTGCATAATCAGTAACACAACATCATGATACAACACAGAAGCATGGAACAACAAAAAAACATGCTAAATATAATCATTCAAGCATGTTAAATCTATCACCTAAACATGCTATCTAGGGAGGCATGCTAAAGAAGATCAAACATGGAATTTCACCCAAGGAACACAATCCAAATTAGTAGGCATCCTACTAATGAAACTACTAGAATGTTATATGCATGACATGTGAATATTTAAGTGCCTACGATGATACATGTATGAAACTTCCTTGCCATATCAGGCCAAGAAAATTATCCATTTCAAAATTCTCAAAATCAATAAACCACAGAAAATACACCAGTCACTCAAGGTGAAATCATATCAATTGTAACCTCCAATAATAAAAAACATCAATTCCCATCCCTGGCTACTTGGTCATTTTGTGTACATGAGGTGATTAGTCCCAATCACAACTATTAACCCAAGCGCCGACACATTTCTAGTCTCTTGTCTACCAACCCCCAAAACAGTAAGACAAAGGAAAAGAAAACGAAACCTAAACCTTTGATACCACTTTGTAACATCCCGACCTGGGTCACCACTAAACCAGTGGCTGGACCGATCACCACATGAACTCAGGCGATTCTCCCTGTACGTGAGAGGCTTCCGACTAGCAGCGAGGTTATAAGGATAGTCAGTGGGGAGACTATAACCTCTTGTTAGAGTTGCATAGCGGTATATCAGTGTTGATAACAAACAATAGAGGAAGCAGTAACTCATAAATGTCAAACAGCGGAAGACAAATAGTACTCATTTTATAAAAGTGGCCAATGCCAAATTATACAGTAGATGCATGAATGACATGGTAATGATACAAATTAGAAAATAGTAAACAAAACAACATGATTTACATTCCAATGCAAGAATAAATAAATAATGAATCAAATCCCAAAGGGTGATCTCCTCGAGTATCATGAGCCTCTCCTCAGTCCTCTTCTCCTAACTCCAAAGTAAATGTAGAAAGCATAGTTTTGCAACCAAATAGAATCTACTCGGGTACCCAGTGCAATGGCAGCCCAAGTAGGGTGTGGGATATAAATCTCAGTAGGCCAGGACCACTGGTGTCTACCCCAAATTCAGACATTTAATAAATAATTTAAAACACATGAAGGCATGCATAAAATAAAGTAAGCAGTACAAAGTAACTATATACTCAAGTAACTGCTTCAGCCCTCAGCTGGTGTCTGAACCTGTACTATTCATTTTCATGCATACTCAACAATCATTACATAATCATTTTCAATTTATCAATTAATCAAATCTTATTATGAAAGTCTTGATATTCGGCCTACGCCCAACATCCCCCATACAAGTCACTCACCAAAGATGTCTCTAATGACCATCTAAGTACTCAAGGTAAAGATCAAATCCAAGCTTGTGCTTTGGCTTAGATAACGCGTCATAAGTTATTCAATTTAATCTTTCATATATTCTGTCTAAGTCCATCCACTAAAATAGTGATTCGCTCATGGGTTCATCCACTAACAGTGGTTCACCCAATTTATTAATAAGTAGAAATCCTTTCTCATAATCAATTCATAAATCTTCATGTCACAACATCCTCCATTAACCATTAACTCATTTCATGCATGAACAATTGGACCCACAATCCAATGTTAATTAAATGGGTGTAGAACATCATGTCTAGCACCCTCGTGAGTATTCGGAGCATTAGTCCATGTGTCACAACCCATTGGTATTTCGAGCATCTGTCCCTGAGCCATAAAAGAATATTTTCTTGCAAGATGGGTGTAGAACGCCATGTCTAGCACCCCACGAGTATTTGGAGCATCAGTCCATGTCTCACAACCCATTTATCAATCATACACATACATCTATCATTGGTGTAGAACGCCATTTCTAACACCTTGTGAGTATTTGGTGCATCAGTCCCTATCTCACAACCCATTCATCAATCACACATTCACATTTATCATTGGTGTAAAATACCAGGTCTAACACCATAAAACTAACCCGTTAATTAATTCAATAATTAATTAACAACACAAATCGCTCTTCAGATAAGTCAACACTTAATTATCCATTCAACATCACATTAATTAATAATTAATTAAAAATTAATTATTCTTATCAGGATAACTGAATAATTAACTCAACACTTTTTTAGCCAAATTCTTTAACAAGACTGAACCCGTCCATTCAAATAATGGTTCGTCCAAGACTTTAACAATCTACAAGCACACTATACTCATCTCAAAACATGCTGAGAAAATCCAAGACATTTAGTGACCATCTCGCACAACATATCATATCTCTAATAAACTCCATACAAGAAAAACATAAGGCATGAAAAACTAATACGCATCAAATGTACTCCTGGCTAACAATCATAACAAACAATCAACTAACAATCTTAATTTAATGAATGAAAATTAATTAATTCAAAAATTAATTAATTAAATCGCATCTCTTTAACCAATCATCAACTAGTTAACCATTTACCATTTAACATGTAATAATTAATTAATCCATTAATTATTACCAGTTTCTAAATTATATACTGAACATTTCAAATGTTTGATATTCCCAATAATCAGTAAAAGCCACAATCTTATCCCAACTCATGACTTGATAATTAATTCTATAATTAATTATCCTATTACTCATTATTCCCATTCAAATCATTCGATTGTTTAATCATATCATTTTAACTACAATAGCAACCCTTGGTTAAAATCAACACATGTTCAAGTACTCATTTATCTCATGTGGGTTTCATTATTTAATAACATCAATAGTGACATGCACTGGCATATCATAATAAAGGAAAATCACATTCTCAATTTATAAAAAGGATCTCAAATTCACATATAAAGTGTTAATGATTTGGGACCCTACCTCGGGGTTTTGCCGGAAACCACAACAAATGAAGAACCCTCAAGATAAATGGGTTGAATCTTCAAGAACCCACTTTAGATCACCTCTCCTAGAAAGTCCAAGTCCAAAACTAATCATACTTGTCATCTACACACATGGATTTACCCATAACGGGCGTAGATCTAAGAAACAGAGAGAAGAGGAGATGCAGATCAAAGTAGATCTAAGAAACCGAACAAGAACGAAGAAGAACATATACCTACCTCAAGAATTCAGCTTTTATTTGCCAAGAGAAGCCTTTAGATGGCCTAAAAAATTCTTGGGAGAGGTTTTCCAACCTTCAAGGAAGAGTAATCCCGAGTTATGGCCGCTTAGGAGCTTAAACGAGCCATATAAAGGCAAAAAAAAAGAGTAAGATCCAAAATTTAAGGATCTCATTTAAGTGTTCGCACGGTTAGTTCGCATGGTATGACAAACCGTGTGCTAACAGTGCGTTAGCTACTGCCTCGACCACCCTTCTTGCATGGTTTGGCCACACGGTTAGACAAACTGTGCGTCGCCCGTGTGACTTCCCCTTAACCACAAAACTTCTATAGAAGTTCTAAAAAACAACATCTTTAGGTGTTCCAACACTCATAATAAAATACCAGATCTCAGTTTATAAAGAACAACCAATTGATAAACCGAAAAATAATTTCAAAAATAGTCATAATTTTTAACCCAGTTCAAAACACAGAATCTTACACATGACTTGGTTATGATGGCTTGAACATGGTTAATGTCAAACCATGAAGATTCTAGAAAAATTGTGCGAGGTGACTGGATCTTAGGTCTAGGGAACATGATTATAGAAAAACCATGTGAGGTTTTGTAGTGGGGTTCTAGTGTAGTTTCCACAGTTTGTACATTGTTATTAAATTGTGCATCTAAATCATGTGAGGGGTGTTGAATTAGGTAGTTCCTGGCACATAGTTAAAGCATGGTTGGAAAACCATGTGAAAAAATGGTGTGAGCTACCCATTTTTGTTAAAAATGGCGTTTTTACCATTTTGTTACCTTAGTCTTAAGTATTTCCCTCCCCTCTTCCTTCCATAATACATCATGGTCTAAGAATCTCTCCCCCTATACCCTTATAAGTTACCTTGATATTGGGGTGTTCCCAGGTGTGTTCTTTAACATTTTGAGGTAAGAATCTTCCTCACAACCCCTTCTTCATATCCCTTACTTGTAGTTGATTTTGGTGTTTCCCATTAAGGGTTTCATTTCTGATTTCACAAGATCATGGAAGAACCAACTAAAGATTATGGGGGAATTTTTTTATCTTGGGATAAGGTCTCCCGAGATGGTGTTTTCATGTCGTCTCTCATCGTTTCGATCGAGGTACAACTCCCATTATGTTTTTTCATAAATTTTAAATTAATTTGAAATTAAATTTTATGTACTGGGGATTCTATGTTGATGGATTTTCACTTCTTAGTGTCAAAGGTGCATCATGGGACTTTTTTTGATGGTTGGAATTTGTTTTGGAGAGAAGAATAACCTCTATGTGTTTTCAAGTTGCATGCCTCTTTGAATTTGATTATTTAATTCATTATTAATAGTTTTAATTAATTTAAATGAATTTTATGGTGTGAATTAGGTTATTTATTTGTAATATAATAATGGTTTTGGGATTGAGGCTTTGGAAATTACACCATGAGGTAGGTTGTGTTTTTTTGGAATCGTATCCATGCTTTATAATCATTTAATTATTTTTAAATGATTATTATCTTGTTGAGAGACCCATAATGGATGTTGTGTTTTGTTTTTGGGAAATTATTTGATTTTTATTTCCTTATTGAGAGGTTTTGTAACACTAAAATATTTTAAAAGAATAATATTCTCGATAGCGTATAAGACACACAACACCAAGCTTTATGTGAATTGAGATATACTATAAAAATATTGTTATGAGGCTGTTATAACCGAGAAATTGAATAGGAAGGTATGAATAGTGATAAAAATATCATAAAAAATATTTATAAAGGTTGTTTATAATGAATATTTATTTATTAATGTATAATAAATAAATACTTAATTTTCAGTAAGGCCAATTTATGCTTCAAAAATACATTTTCTTCAAGAATGGTTTTTATCACTTTTTATAAGAAAATATTATAGTTAAATTCTATAAATTTTAGAAGTCTTATTTGATTAATTTTTTTTTTGAAATTATCATATCAAAATTATCTTAGGGTGAATTTTTTGGATTTTTCCTAAAAAGATTTATTTTTCAGTGAATAGTGAAAAATACAGATTTTTTGAAAACTAAGATTTTTTCATTAAAAGGTATCATTATGATTTGAATTTGATATCAAAGTATCATAAGACTTATTTAATTATATATAATATAATTACTTACATTTTAAATCATCATTATACATGATTTTGTTATAAGTTCATTTTTAGGCTTAAGAAAGAATTTTTCTAAAAGTTTTTTTCAGTGTATTTTACAAATTTATATTAAACTTTATTTCATTAAATCCTTGGATTAGAATCTTAAAAAATTATCCCATATTTTTAATCAGGTGGTTAATGTTTTTAAATAATTTCCCTTTATTATTGGTCATTATGTACAGTAACCATAATAATTTTTTGTTACCACAATAAATATAAAATGAGTTAATTAGGGTCAAAACTAATATGATAATCCTTAAATTCATTCAAAAACATGACTTTATTTCGCTTCTTGAGTATATTTCATCCATAATTATATAAAATTCTAAAATATGACCATTTTTTCATTTATCTTTAATCTTGTCCTTTATAATAATTATTTTAATGAAAAATACAAAATATCAATCTTTTTCATTTCAATTTATTTTATTTTTTCACATAGTTATAAAAATAAGTGGTGAATGAATATTAATGGTAAATTTGATAAAAATGAAATTATTATTATTATGGGTATTTATTTTTATTTTTTATTGAAGAAATAATTAGATAAAATGCTTATGCAAGTAGTAGAAAATTAGAGCAAATGTTTTTATATACATCCAAAGTAATATATTATGGATAAATTATGGCATAACAAAAAAATTATAGTTAATAATAATGTATTTTTATGTTAAAATGGATTATATTTAATTCCATTTATGTTATGTTGTTTTCAATTTCAAATTATGTGAATAGTTTTTAAAATGTCATTAATGGAATTATGTGATAAATATATTTTATTAAATTATTTATAAATCATAAAAATATTTAAATAGCATAAATATGGTGATAAATGGTTTAAAAATTCATATATTCTCTATTTATGATTCAATTTTTAACTTATAATTAAAATTATAAGTCTTTAATTTTGAAAAAGTTATTACTACAGTTAATATTAAAAATGGTTAATGGAAGGATTAATCCAAAATACATGGCTTAAAATGATATAAAAACATATAATAATTTTATTTTATGAATTTATTAATACCATATACTTCTTATAATATAATATATTTAATTTTGGAAGCATTTTACATGAGTTAGACACATATTATTCTATAATATTCCATGTATTTCAAAAAGTGACCCTCCCTCACATATAAAAGGATACCCCCTCACGTATCCTCTCCAAACTTACAAATCAATTTAGTTTGGACAATACCTAAAATATTATCTCACAAAAATCCATCCCTATATTTTATAGGACTATGTATGGGAAGAATACCAATCTTAGAGGGCCTAAGGTGTAAATAAATGGAGGTTTTCTGAAGAAGAGGTATAACTTTTAACAGAGCATTTTAATTTTATTTCTTATTTTATATCATTAAAATATTATTAAGCCATTATGAATTAATAAGATCAGTATATTACATATACTTAGATGTTATTATGTTATATAAAGAAAATATATCCATCTACACCTCCATCAATATGTAAATGAAACCATCTTTCGTGTATAAGGTGGATTATCACCTCATGAACCGATGTAATTCATTTTCCATCACTACCTCTCATGGTTGGTTATAATGATAGATTTAGTACACACACACACAGATATATATATATATATATATATATATATTATAATCATTACATAATTATCATTCAATAAATATATGATGTCATATATTTTCTTACCTTTCCATCAATTGAAATTATAACATCATTCGTACGTACATGTAGATTACCACATCCACGAAGTGATATGACCCATTTTTCATTACTATATCACATGAAAGGTATATATAAGTTTATTTAAAGATATAATATGATATTAATTATATAATAATAATTCTATAAATATAAAATAATACTTACAATATTTCCCACATGTTCATTCAAAAATTGAAACGTTACTCATGTGTACTTATGGTCTGCCGTCTCCTTGATTAAACTGTAATTCATTTTTCATAACCATATTTCATGGTTGGTTTTGAAAGTAAAATTATCATATAATAATTATAATTATTTAATTATTTTTATTATGGATATTATGGAATAATTACACTTTTTACCATGGTTAATATACCAATTTGTTTTTGAAATTATGAACCAAACATCCTGAAAATGCCCATAGTGGACTAAAATGATCATGTAATTAAATATGTAATTAAAATAAATTAAATAAATGGTTTAATGATAAGGAATTAAACCAATAAATGGTTCTTAAAAAATAAAATAACTTATATAAGTTTATTATATAGGTGTTTAAAGGCCCACAAAGCAAGTCTGGACTTGAGGTAAGAGATTTTATCTCAATCTCCCTTTATTTAGGCATGTTTTGATGTTATACATATGATTTAATTTATATGGTGTATATACTATAATTTTATATGTTATATCATTAAATAATTCATAATTAATTTTATTTTATTTTACAATTCATTTTTCTTCATCCACAGTGTTTTGATTTGAAAGTTACCAAAGTAGTAAGGGGATTCTTAACTCAATTTTATTTTATTGGGTTATATAACTTATTCATTGATTATATTATGTCAATATTATGCATTAAATGGAATTTATTTTATTCATTTTGTATTTTATCTTTTGTTTTGTGGATTTAAATTTGTTACACCTAATCGACCCATCAATTAATTCTCAATTCAATGATATGATCTTTGTAAGGGTTATTTGTATCAAATTATCGTTCTTTGGGGAATGAATTTATTTTATTCACCTATATTATTTTATGTGATTTATATACTTCCACTTTTATATTTTATATCATTGATATAATTATATTCATGGTATTTAAATATTCAATTTATGTTAATTCTTTCACATGATTAAAATTCAAAAGTTACCAAAATGAGAAGGATTTTTATGATACAATATAATCTAATTTTGGGATTATCTAGATTCAAATTTAATTTAGGAGGGATCATATTCTCTTATTTTATCGAACCAAAACTATTTTATTATCCTCAGTTTATGATTGTGGTTTCCATGTTTAGTTTCAATTTCAACCCTTATTGATTGATGAAATACTAATAAAGTTGTTTGTAAGTGATACAGACCTTGTATCTTATTTTAGATTTGGAATATTTACCATCCATATCCATGTTTTCTAAAATGATTTCAGGAATTTTATTTTCTAAAAATAAATTATTTCTTAAATATATTTTTAATTATCTTTTAAATTCTTTTAAAATACTTTGAAATGAAATTTCTTAAAATTTTTCATATGGTTCACTTTTGACTCTCTTTACAGAAGTTTGACAAGTATGTTTATTGTTAACATTTATAACATAAATATATTTTTACACCATCATGACCATTGTTTTATTTTAAGGTTACTTTATAAGTTTCCAATGTTATTTTCAAATTATTTTTTGATTTTTTGTTTTTAAAAGTGATTTTCAACGCGGAAAGCTTATTTTCTTTAAGAATGTTTTTAATTATATTTTTATGGTATTTATATTAATAAATAAAAATAATAATTTAAGTATGATAAAATTTTGACATATTATAATGATACTATCCGTATTATTTCTCTGGATGGATTATGATTGGTTTAAAGGGATTTCCATGGTACTCATTTATTTCCTATAAGTAAATGAAGCTATGGTTATTATTATATTGGAAAATGAAATCTTTCATGTGTTATGATTATGTTATGGTTCTCGAACATTATTTATGAATAAAGGTTGAGACCGATATTACTCATGATGATGGGCCAGCCTGATATAACTCTCTAATTCACAGGGTAATAATGACATAGTAGACTGAATAAAAGTAAATCTAAGTTATGAAAAAGCTAATTGATTAATCAGTTACTCCTATAAGATTATGGATATTAACCAGGTATGGTTATCTCATCTACAAGGGTTCTTTTAAGGGTTCTATAAAGATAATATTTCAAGCTACCAACATGTTTTTTCCATTATTTCAATGAATTTTTAAGGATTCCTATGATCAAGATTGTTATTACTTGGCTCGTAATTATTGATTATTATGAATGTCGCCTTTGTTAAAGCTTTATTCCATGTCATGTGTTTTATGATCCTGATTTTTATGGGTATGAATTATATTTTGTTATGATCATGAACTTTTCTTATGTCATCATACTCTTATTCTCATCTTATTCTCAGTGATGAAATCCAATTGTTAATTCCTATGTTTACCCTTACAAAGAATTTGAGATCACCTTTTTTATGTTTCATTTTTCTCAGGTTAACAATAAATTTTGTAAGTATTTTATTCATAATAAGGTTAATAGATCTTAATAACTTAGTTGGAGATGAATTATATTTTTAGGAACAAGTTGATTGTGTATCTAAGTTTTTATGTAATCATTTATCCTAATTTTACAAAACTCTAACAAAAAAAATACCTTGGGTATTTAAGTGATTCAATATTTCCTTTTGATGTTATGATCTTTTGTTGTTCGAAATTGGGTCACATTTATTGTTATAAAATCCAATAATGTAATGATTTTATTTATAACACTGAATCAAGGAATGTGGGCCTGAGGCTATTATTGTTAGTATTAGAGTAGGGATTAGATAGATTTACAGATTTGGATGCATTAATGTAAGTTTAACTTAAGAGTTATGGATACCATCATGGTTTTATAATTTTAAGGTTGATCATTATTTTTAAGTCTTATACACCCATTTTTTAGGTTTTAAGTGATAGGATTTCTAATATTTTTGGGAGACATTTTATTGGTTTTAGGTATATGTAACCCTTACGTGTATCATGTTTTTTAACTTGATGTATTATTTTAGAAGAATTATATTAAATTTTTGGTTATGTGAGATAAAGGGTATTATATAACCTTTTATGTTAAAAAAATATTTAATATTAATTTTATTGTGGTAATTTGAAATAAAATGGTTATTACATTTTATGAATATTTGATTTATCATATAGATAACCACGTGATTGAAATTTGGTTTTGTGACTAATATACTAATGTTATTTTGTAATTTAATCATTTTGAAAAAAAATTATGATTAAGGTAAATGGAAATACTTTTTGTTACGATGGGTTTTTTTCTGGAAGAATAATAGTTAAAATTTCATTTGGAAGTATATATAATTTTAAGGTAATTCATGTTATTTATAAAAAATACTAGTATATTTTAGATATTATATTATTAGGGAATTTAATTTTTTCGGTATATAAATTTATGAAAAACTAATTTTGATTAGAGATATATTTTAATTTTATTTTTGAAGATTATATGAACTAGTAATTTTGATTATTGATTTTTTAACTTGGTCAGAAAAGTTTTAAAGAATTTTAAGGATAGTATTTTTTTGGAATAATCATAGTTTAACCTTAGACATTACTCATGAATTTTGGATATAAATTCTTCACATCATTGTTTACACATTTTCGATATTATATTATATTATTTAAACATTTTTGGTTTTGATTAATTTTTAAAGAGAGGTGGAATATATTGGAATCCTTTTGTGGATTATGTGATATATTTGAAGATTATTTTAGTGATTCAACCATGAAAAAATCATCTTTAATACTCATAATTTGGAGAAAAAGATGAAATTTTAGTGGAAATTGATTAAAGTATGAAATTATTCTTGTCATGTAAATATATTTACATATGTTAATAATCTAGTTGGTAAAATAATTCCTTAACATTTAGAAAAGGATATTGGAATAAAAATATTGTCATATTAAATTCATTTTTTATGAATTATTGGAATTTTTAACAGCTCATTTATTTATAATTTTTTTCTAATTAACTTTTACATTATTATTCATCTTATTGTTATCAATATAATCTGCCACTATCCATCATTATTTTGACATTATTTTTTTCCTTCATGTCCATATTTCCACTTCCTACAAATTTTCTCATAATTATAAACCTATTTATGTGTTAATCTAGATGAAATTTTTATTTAAAATCCCTATTTTTTAATATAAAGTTTTATTAAACCTTTTTATAATGTGTGTTTTCAATAAAAGTATTTTTTTTAAATTAATTTTTTTCCTTTTATGATTGTATGTTTTGAATTCCACAACCCATGATGTATTCTAAAATGTTTTAAACCCTTTTGTAATGAGATAAAAACTGTGAAGATGAAATTTATTAAATTTGGGTATAGGGGAGAATGTAAACCATGAGATTTTAAAAGATGACTATATTCAATGCTGTATAAGTCATGCTACACCAAGCTTTAAGTGAATTAAGAAATACTATAAAAATATTATTATTAGAGAATTATAACCTAC
Source organism: Viscum album (assembly GCA_963277665.1). Classification (NCBI taxonomy): domain Eukaryota; kingdom Viridiplantae; phylum Streptophyta; class Magnoliopsida; order Santalales; family Viscaceae; genus Viscum; species Viscum album. Next base: position 690,053,317 of record OY728150.1, read on the forward strand.
TTGTTAAACTAGAAGTTATGGATAGTGATAATAGATTTATGAAAAATATTTATAATGAAAATTTATAATGAAAATCTATTGATTAATTCATAATAAGTAAATACTCAATTTCTAGTAAATATATTTGATGCTTCACAAATATGTTTTCTTCAAAAATGGTTTTTATATCTTCTTGTGGGAAATTATTATAATTAATTTATAGAAATTGTTTAAATATAATTTGATAAAAAGGATATTATTTTTAAAATTAAAACATTAAAATTATCTTACAATGAATTTTGGGGATTTTTATGAAAAGATTGATTTTTCAGATAATAGTAAAAAATATCGATTTTTGTAAAAATGTTATTTATTTTAATTAAAATGTATCATCATGATTTTAATTTTATATCAAATTATTGTAATTATAATTTATATATATAATATATAACTATTTATATTTTCATAATCATTATACCTGAATTTGGAATAATTTCATTTTTGGGTTAAAAAGCTATTTTTTAAAAGCAATTTTTTATTATGTTTTTCGCATTTATATTAAAATTGATTTATGAAAATTTTAGGAATTGAATCTTGAAAAATAGATTCCATATTTTAAATCATGATGTTATTTTTTAACATATAACCCTTTTTATTTTTGGTCATTAGGAATATTAACCATAGTAAATTTTTGTTACCACTATAAATGAAAAATGGGTTAATTAGGGTAAAAACTAATGTGATAAGGCCTAAAATTATTTTAAAAACTTAATTTTATTTAATTTGATGAGTAAAATTCATCCATAATCATCAAAAATTCAAAAATATAACTTTTGTTTCTATTTATTCTTTATTTTGACCGTTATAATATTTTAAGTAAAGAAAAATACCAAAATGTCACAGTCTTGCTTTTAAATTTATATTATATGTTCAAATAGGGATAAAAATAAGTGGTTGATAAATATTAAAGTTTATTTTTATTATATTTAAATTAATTTTGTGTTCAATCTTTATTTTTAATTTTTTGTGATGAAATAATTATCTTAAATGCTCACACAATGGCGATATAATGCTTGTGCAAATAGTAGAATATAAAAGTAAAAGATTAAAAAAAGTAATATTATATGGATAAATTTTGATTGAACATGAATTTTATATTTAATTATATTTTATTATTTATGTTGAAATGTATTATATTCAAATTCCATTTTTATTATGTTGTTTTTAATGTCAAATTATTTGAATAGTTCTTAAAATGACATTAATATTATTTTATGTCAAAAATAATTTGTTAAATTATTTAAAAATTATAAAAAAACTTTAAATAGTATAAATATAATGATAAATGTTTTTCAATTTCATCCATTTTACATTTATGATACAAATTTAAACTTATAAGTAAATTTATAACCCTTTAATTCTGAAAAGGTTATTATCGTGTTTAAGGTTTAAAATGGTTAACAAATGGGTTAATAAAAAATATAAGGTTTAAACTGATATCTAAACCTATAAAAATTTGATTGGATTATTATATACATACCATATCCTCATTATCATTTAATCCATATCATTTTGGAACTATTTTACATGATTTAGACACATATTTCTCCCTCGCCTATAAAAGGACACCCCCACTCCTCTCCTCTACACACTAAAAGAGAATTTTGGTTCAGCCAATACCTACTCAAGTATCTCTAAAATATCCCTCCCATAATCTTATATGTATTATTTTGGGAATAATACTATCCTTAGTTAGCTTAAGTTGTATATTAATGTTAGTTATTTTTGAAGAAGATGTATAAAGTTTAATTATGGTTTTTTGTTTTATTTATTTTTCTACCTCCTTCAAATATTATTACACAATTATGAAATAATAAAATCAATATATTAAACTTATTTATATGTTATTATGTTAATTTAATAACCCATATCCATCTCCACTTTTATTAAATGGTAAATGAATCAATCATTCATGTGTACGACAGATTACTACCTTGCAAACCGATGTAATTCATTTTCCATCACCTCCTATCACAGATGGTTATAATGATGGATTTAATGTATATATATCATATTAGTTAAATAATTATAACTTTATAAAGATAATATACCAACTATTTTTTCACTTCTCCATCCACTACAAAATTATAATTTCATTCATGCATGCGTGTGGATTACCACATCTATGAAGTTATGTGATTTTTTTCATCACTACATCATAGGGATTATGACGACCTGAAAATTTATAAATAAAATTCCCCCTATGATTTAAATTTATTGTATTTTTATGTATTATGGTTATATAAAACACATAAAATTATTTAGTTTTATTATATATGATTTAATTTAAAAGACCGTTCATCATTACCATTGATAATATAGTCATTGAGTAGTGATCACTTGATTACTATAAATATAGTGTTTTAATAAATCCAATTGACATAGAAAAAGGAAGTGAGGGCCTCAACCAGTAGGTACATACACTATAAATCACATTTATCAACGTTTCTAAGGGATATGATATCATTGGGATTTTCCTTTGACCAATCTCAAGATGATATCCAAAAACATAAGCATGAGAGAAACCGTTTACGCAAGCAGTTCAAGCTCATAGAGATCACAACCCAAACCTTGTACGTCGAACCACCCCATAAAAGTATCACTGATGTGCACCTTACCCTTAGGGTGCTTGTTGGTTTATTAAAGGGATATATATCAAGACCATAATAATATGAATATATATACTGTATTTTCAATAGAATAATGTTCATATTTTCTTTTTATAATTACTTTATAAATGTTTTTGATTTTTATAAAATAAAATACATGTTGTATTTTTAATTAGTATTCAATTTAAATCAAGATGTTTATTTAGATGGATTAATGGATTTTTGAAATAAATAATATATTAATAAAATATTATTATTAAATAATGATTATTAAATAATGATTATTAAATATAAACAATCACATAATTTTTAGGAAGTCAAATGCATTTTTTACAAGGGTTCGAAAACTATTATTGTCAAAAAACCCAACATTTTTCAATCAATGTCGATTATTATTTTAAAAGTGAAAATAAAAATATTTAGGAAATTATTTTGATAAAATGTATAATTTTTTTTGGAATTTTAATGTTTAAATTACCCAATGGTTATATTTTCATAATTTTCTTCGACAGGCAAATTTTTAGGTAAAAATTAAATATGTTATAAATATACGGTGTGTGTTATTACATCATAATGACACAAAAGTGATTTGATAAATACTGTGAAGGGTATCCCTAACCAAATATGTGTTTTAAATTTAAAATATTGTGATTTTATGTTTATTTAATTAATTTTATAATGTCTTTATGAATCCTCCAAAACCATTAATGTATTTTAAGGTTTTAAAATAATTTCTTTAAGGGTATGACTCACTTCCACACCATAATTGGTATTATTTTATTGAGTTCAACCATTGAACTTATAAAATAACTAAAACCAATCCCCTTTGTTAGAAAACATGGTAAACAACCAATCTAAGGTTTGTGGTTTTGATTATTTTATTATATAGAGTCCAAAACCAATGTTTTAGAAATGGTAAAGAATTATTTAATCATCTCATATATAAACCCACCCAATATCCCATTTATATTTACTAAAACACTTTTATAACTTCCTTAATCTACCTGACCCTCTCTAGAGTCCTCCCAAGGTGTCCCCAATCTCTTAAAAAAAATTTCCCAAGTATTTGGTGTCACACTATAATGGTAAGGGTTTTTTTTCTTTCTCCTCTTTATTCATGTATCTTCCTTATCTTATGAAATTTTATCCAATTACTAATGTTGGTATATGATCTTCCATACCCCCCTTTCTGAACCTATGATTAATAAATGATTATATACCCCTTACACTCCCATCAATACCTTCTATGGACATTTATATGACCTCATTATGCATTCGAAATTCCACCGTGATTTTCCATGCCAAAAAATTGTCTAGTGAATTATTGTACTTATTTTCTGTCAATGGTTTTAACCTTGATGGACTCATACTTCCTTTATTAGAGACTTACATGTATGTATTACACACTCCTTAATATTTTAATAAAATATTATGATGAATGAATCCATGTTGTATGATCTATGTGGCACACTTTAGCATGGGAATGAAATGAATGTGATGGGTGCACCCAAAATTATATAGTTCTCCAATGCATTGGGTAATGTTTTAGTCTCATGATACACCATTACAAGGATTAAGGAGTGAACCGAACCCATCAAAAAAAATTTCCATGATGATATATTGGAATTTAGCCTTGACCAATGTTTATGATGCAGTATTTTATGTTTTTTCCACATTTACTATGTTTTCTTTATGATATCATGATATATCATGCCTTATTGTTCATGTATATAATAATCACTCCCTTTAGGTCGTATTTATATAACTATTATCTAGCATGTACTACTTTCTTCATGTTATTCCATGTTTATTCCCTTTTTGGGATTTATAGATCACCCCTTTCGTATGTATATCCCTAGGTTATCCCATTTAGTGTTAAGTATGAAGAAAAATATGATCATGTTAATGATGTTTTCAAAAAAGGCGATGTATTTACCATTTTAATTTGTTATGTAACGTATCAATTTTCATAAGACATTAAACTTATTGATCTTTCAGTTTGTATTAAGTGTAACCTTATGTAATAAATCATGTATTAATATTAATTAAAGATTAGGGTTGTTATAGTTGGTATCAGAGGAAAAGTTTAGTTATTTTTGAGATTAGGATTATAAAACACTAGCGAAAAACTTAGAGATAAGAATAAGTATATGATAACATACCTAAATTTTGGTAAGTATAGAGTAAGTGGTTTATCAAGAAAATAAATCACTTTCTGGATAATACAAGTGGATGTGGCACTAATATAGATGTACATATTGATAAAACATGAAAACTCCATGTTGAGCTAGACTTGACTAAGAACTAGTGCATGTAAATGTGCCTTTCTATACACCAGTTTTGATACTCCTAAGGGATATTCTTTGGTAAATTCATAATCACATTATGAACCATTATTAAGGAAACAAAAAATTCCTAAAAAAATATATGTTAATAAATATATCATGGATAACAAAGATTTAAGACTAGAAATTCATAAGTTAAGGAAATACATGTAATTTATAGGTTATCAATTTAATATCATTGTATTAACATTTATGTGTTTAATAGTTTAGAAATAATCAACAATGATTTTCTATTTATTCTAGCCAATGGCTGAAAATAAGAGGAATATAGTAAGAAACCAATGTGAAGGAAAATTTGATGACTGCCCTAATGAGATGCCCAACCTGATGGGAGAGAGAATCATGAAAAATTGGATAACACTCTCTCAGCTGACTCAGGTTTTGAATACAATCTTGGATTAGGGGGAGTGCCCAAATCCCCCTAAGAAAGAACAAGTTTCAATAGAGATCTTTACATGACAATGGCCTACAACTTTCAATGGATCATCTGATCCCTTAATTGAGGAACAATGGATAAACTCCATTGAGGATATATTCTCAATCCTTCAATATTATGAGAAAAATAAGGTTCTATAGGATATTTATCATATGGAGGGTAAATATAATCAATGATGTAAATTAATCAAGAATACAATGCCTGAGTAATAGATCAAAACAATGGGGTGGAAGGAATTTGAGGCAATGTTTTTTGATAAATATTTTCCTCACACTCTCTTACTTAAAACAGAAAGGGTTTTCCTTGACCTAAAACAAAAGGAAAATGTATTTATCAAGGTGTATAAGGAAAACATGACAATACTAGTATTATAAACCTCCAAATTTATTGTTACCCCTGAATGTAAGGTTGAACGGTTCTTTGGTGGGTTAAAAAGTAGTTTATGAAAATCCCTGGTGATCTGATACTTTGATAACTATGAGGAATTTGTATGATGTTCCATAAAAGTCAAAATAAATATTGGAGAATATCAATGGTATCATGGGGATAAGATGTGTAAATTGGAGTTTAATTCTACTAATCCAATGGAGAATTCTAATGGTGGTAAGAAATTTAAGCATCCCATTTGTAAAAGGTGTATAAAAGAACCCCAAAAATTTCCGAAGGGTGGAAAAGAAATACTTTATGTGTGAGAATTAAGTAAACCTAACTATTGATTTCTTATGGTAGAAACCCACTAATGTGATGGAGGAATGGAATTCTCCATTCAACAGTCAGAACATTGTTAATTCCTTCAACTACAAGGAACCCAAAAACTTTCCAAACCAATTCACTAAGCCAAGGGTTTTCTAAGACAACCAACAACCTCCAGGGTAGAAAGGATAAGCTTTTATAATAAAAAACACTGAGGTGGATCCAAAAAATGAAGTGGTGACAGGTAAAATATATATTCAATCAAGAATAGTGAATTTACTTTTTGATTTTGGTTAAATACATTTCTTAATATCAAGAAAGTTTAGTAGAGCTATTCAAACCCCAAAAAATAATGGAAGTATAGTTTTTTGGTGAAAATAGAAAATGTGTCAATTATTACATCCCATGTATATAAATCCCCCCTATCAAAATTTGTGGGATAAAATTTCCAGCTAACTTTGTATAATACATTTGGTAAAATTTGATGCAATTCTATGTTGTGATTGAATTTCCCCATATAGAGGCAATATAAATTTCCATGAGAAGGAAATCACTCTCCGTATTGCGAATCATCCCCCGATTCTATACAAGTTTAAGTAGAATGATGAATAAAACTTAGCATTAAAATCTCAAGCACAAATATTGTTGACCTATGAGCAAGTGTATCTATCTAAGAAGGGATTGGGTTGTGTGTTAATGAAAAATCAAAAAGTGACAGCCTATTCCTCAGGCCATTGAAAGTTCATGAATTGAACTACCCAACACATGATATATATTTGGATGAAGTGATATTCACTTTGAAAATATTTTGTCAATATCTCTTTGTGGATAAGTGTGAAATATATATGGATTAAAAAAGTCTCAAGTATATATTCACACAGAAAAAGATGAATATGCACCAATAAAGACAGTTATAACTGATCAAGGATTATGACTGCTCAATTCACTTCCATCCTAGGAAATTGAATAAAGTGGAAGATTCCATAAGTAGAGAGGATCTAATAATTATATCATTGATGATAATTTAGAGGGCTCTGATATTCTTATATTTCAAAAGGATGGACATTCGAATCATAAATGAAGGAACATCATGAATCCTTTCACAAATGATTGCGCAAACATGTCTTCAAGAGAGGGTAAAGGATGATCAAAGAGATGATGTGGGAATTTAGAAAAATTTAAAGCTCTAAGAAAAGGGAAATTATTGATGTTCAATGTTTATGAATAAGGATTTTTAATATTTAGGTCATGATTATATGTACCATCAAATCCCGAGTTAAAGAAGGAATTGTTGTATGATGCACATAGTTTGAATTTATCTATCCATCCAGGAAGCAAAAAAATGTATCCAGATATCCAATAGAACTATTGGTGGGAAAATATGAAGAAGAAGGTTGTAAAATATACATCAAGATGTATTGTATGTCAGAAAGTGAAGGTGGAAAGTAAGAAATTGAAGGGGGCAATGCAACTATTACCCACACCTATATGGAAATGGGAAAACATCACTATCGACTTTATCACTGGTCTTCTAAAGATATCAAGAGTGAATAATTCTATATGTGTTTTGGTGTATCATATTAAAAATACCGCTCACTTCATTTAAATTCAAGAGTGTTTCTCACACGATCAACATGCAAGGACATACATTAGAGAAGTGGTAAGGATTCATGAAACACCACTATCAATTGTTTCTGATCAAGATCCAAGATTTACCTTTATGTTATGGAAGAGTCTCCAACATTATATAAATACTAAGTTGAAATTCATTACACATTATGAACCTCAAACTGATATCCAATCTGAGTAGACTATCTATACACTCAAGGAAATGTCGAGAGCAAGCTCAATTGACTTCAAAGGAGGATGAAATCAACACACTCCTCTGTTCGAGTTCACATACAATAATTGTTTCCAATCAAGCATAAAAATATCTCCCCATGAATCCCTTTATGGGAATAAGTTAATAGCACCTGCATGTTGAGATGAATATGGAGAACGTAAACAACTAGGTCCAGAAATAGTTGAGGAAATGGTTGAAGTGGTCAAGAACATTCAACAACACATCAAGGTTTCTTAGAGTTGAAAAAATATACATACTTAAAATCCTCAAAGAGACTAAGAGTTTGATGTTAGAAACATGTTTTTTCTTCACATATCTCATTTTAATAAATTCATGAGATTTGAAAAGAAGGGAAATCTTATTCCAAGACACATTGGTCCCTTTTAGATCATTGATCGCATCAAAGTGGTGGCCTATTGACTAACAATCCCGCCTAACCTATCTTAAGTATATGATATATTACATGTATACATATCGAGGATGTACATACCATACCCATCACATGTATTAAATCCATAGGTTGTACAATTTTAGATTGAACTTTCCTATGACAGGTAGCTGGTGATGATCTCAGATCATAGAGAAAAATTTATATAGAATAAGATAATGTACCTGGTCAAAGTGATGTAAAGAAACCACATGTTTGAAGAAGTAATGTGGGAACTAGAGTAAGTGACAAAATAAAATTACCCTCATCTATTTTAGTGAGTGAAATTAAAATTTCAAGGGTGATATTTCTGAAGGGGGGAATATTGTAATGACCCGAACATTTATAAATAAATTTCCCCTTATGATTTAAATTAAATATCTTATTATATATTATGGGTATAGAAAACATATACACTTATTTGGTTTTATTATATCCTATAAAATTTAATTGAATGTTTACCATCATTAAAATTGATAATATATCTATTTAATAATGATCACATGATTAGTATAAATATAGGGTTTTAACAAATCCAATTCTCACAAGAAAAGGATGTGATAGCCTAAACCAGTAGGATCATACCCTATGAGGCCCATTTATCATAATTTATGAGGGAGATAACATCACTACGATTTTCCCTTGACCAATACCATGCTGATATCCAACAACTAAAGCATCAGTGAAACCATTTACAAGAGAAGTTCATGCTCATCAAGATCACAACCAAAACTATATACGCTAAACCACCAAATGATAGTATCACCATTTCACAACTTACCCTTTGGAAATTTTCTTGTTTATTAAAAGTATATGTATCAATACCATAATAATATGAATATTTATATTTTATTTTAGATATAATAATGTTCATATGTTTTTACTATCATTACCTTATAAATTATTTTGATTTTTATACAATAAAATAAAAATTGTATTTTTAATTAGTATTCAATTTCAATTAAGATATTTATTTTTATGGGTTAATGGATGTTTGAAATAAATATTATTTAAATAAAATATTATTATTAAATAATTTTTATTAAATATAAATGGTTATATAGTTTTTTTGAATTCAAATATAATTTGTATAAGGGTTCGAAAACTGTTATTGTAAAAAAACCCAGCATTTCTCAACAAGTAACGATTCTTATTTTAAAATGAAAAATTAAAATATTTAGAAAATTATTTTTATAAAATGAATGTTTTTTTTAATCATAATTTAAAAATTATCCAAGGGTTATTTTTCATAATTTTCTGAGACAGTCGAATTTTCAGGTAAGAATTAAATACCATATAAATATACCGTGTTTATTATGACATTATAATGACCCAAAAGTTGTGAATTAAATTCTATAAATGGAACCCAAGACAAAATATATGTTTTAACAATAAAATAATATTATTTATGTTTATTTGATTAATTTTATAAATCATTTATGAATCCTTGAAAACCTTTAGTATATTTTACGGTTTTAAAATCATTTATTTAAGTGTATGACTCACTTACACTTCATCAAGTGTGTTATTTTATTAATTTAATCCATTTAAATTATAAAATAATGAAAAAATATCCCATTTGGTAGAAAAAATGTGCCAAAACCATGTAAAGGTTTTTGGATTTGGTTATTTTATTATATAGATTCCAAAACCTATGTTTGAGAAATGATAAAGAATTCCCCACTAATTTCCTATTTAAACGCACCAAATATCTCATTTATTTTCACTCAAAAACCTTGGATAAATTAATTAATATTAAATAATCTCTATAGAGTCTTCCTAAGGTTCTAAAAAGATCTAATGAAGCTCATCCAAATCATTTGAAGTCACACTCTCAAGGTAAGGGTTATTTTCTTTCTCCTCTTTATTCAAGTATCTTCTCTATCTTATACCCTTTTTGTCTAATTCCTAATGTTGTGATGTCATATTAAATATGCCCATTACATAACATATGATACCTAAATGATTAGATACCCATTTCATTCTCATAAATCACTTTCATGAACATTTATATGCCCCCGTTATGCTTCAGAAATTCCACCATGATTTTCCATGCCAAACAATTGTGTAGTGAATTATCATACCCATTTACTATCAAGGGTGTTAAACTTTATGGACTTATAAATATTTTATTTAGGACTTATATTTATATATTCTACATTCCTTGATCTTGTAATAAAATATTATGATGAATGAATCCATGTTGTAGGATATATGTGGCACACTTGAACATGAAAATGAAATAAATTAATAGGTGCAACCAAAATTATATAGCACTCCAATGCATTGGGTGATTTTTTAGTCTCATGATATTTCATTTAAGGGATTATATAGTGAATAAAAAACATCAAGAGACTTTATCCATCATGATTTCTTTTAATTTATCCATGACCTATGTTTATGATATAGTGTTTTAAGTGGTTTCCACATTTCCCATGTTTCATTTATGATATCATCCTATATCATAACTAATTGTTCATTTTTATGATTATCACCCCTTTTATGTCCCATTGATATTCCTATTGTTTAACATGTATTACTTTATTCATGTTATTCCATATTTATTCCCCTACTGGGATTTATAGCTCACCCTTTCTTATGTATGTTCTTATTTATCCCACATAGTGTTATGTACAGAGAAATAATATGATCATGTTAAGGAAGTTTTCAATAAATATGATGTATTACTTGTTTTAAGTTGTTCTATAATCTTCCAATTTCCCATATACACTACAATTCTTGATCTTTTGGGCTTTATTAAGTGTAACCTTATGTAACAAATCATGTATTAATGTGAAATAAAGAGCATGATTGTTATATGGATGGTATATATTGGTTTATTCAAAGAGAAAATATGATATTTATGATATAATAATAAATATTTAAATAAATATTAATTCTTACATTCTTTCCCTTCTGTTCATTGAAAAATGAAAACATTACTCATGTATATGTACGACCTACCATCCCCATGATTGTAACATAATTCATTTTTCATAACCTTATTTCGTGGTTGTTTTTAAATGTAAAATTAATGTATAAAAATGATAATTATTTCATCATTATTATTCATTATATTATATAATAATTAAACCTTTAACCACAATAAATATACCAAAATAAATTTTTGAAATTATGAACCGAACATCGTCAAAACACTCAAATTGGACTAATCGATTAAGTAATTTAAGATGACATGAAAATAAATGAAATAAATGGTTTAATGATAAGGTATTAAACCAGAAGTTTTTTTTAATAAATCAAATAATTTATATAATTTTATTATATAGGTGTTAAAATACATACATATAAAGTTTGGACTCAAGGTAAGAGATTCCATCTCAAATTCCATTCATTGAGGAATGTTTAAATGTTATAAACCTAATTTCTTTTCTATGTTGTATATAATGAAATTTTAATTGTTATAAAATTAATACTTAATGATTCATTTTATTTTATGATATAATTCATGTTACTTCATCCAATTGGTTTTGACTCAAAAGTTACCAAAGTAACAAGGGGTTTGTCAACTCAATTTTCTATCATTGAGTTATATCACTTATTTATTGATTATATTATGTAAATGTTATGTGTGAAATTTCATTTAGTTGATTTACGTTTTATTTAGAATTATTTTCTATGGATTTAAATTTGTTATGCATAATCTCTCAGGTAATTAATTCTCAATTCAATGATATGATCTTTGTAAGGCTTATTCATCTCAAATTCTCTTTACTTGGGAAATACATTTTTGTTATGCACCTATCTTATTTTTTGAGGTGTATATACTTCCCCTTTGACATTTTATATCACATTTACCCTTATAATCATGGTATTTTAATATTCATTTGAATTTATTTTTGTAATGGTCATAAGATTCAAAATTTACCAAAATGGTAATAATATTTATGATACAATGTCATATAATTTTGGGATTTTCTATGTTTAAAGTTCATTTGGGAGGGATTATATGATATTATCTTTTTTTAACTAAATATATTTTATTCTCCAATATTTATGAATGTTGTTTACATTTTTAGTTTCCATTTACTTGCTTATTGAGTAAAGAAACATCAATAAAGTTGTTTGTAAGTGATATCGATATTATATGTACTTTTAGATTGAGAATCTTTCTCTTCGATATCCAGGTTTCTTAAAATGTTTTCAATAATGTTTTTTTATAAACATATATGATTTACTAAAGTCATTTTACATGATCTTTGAACTCATTTTAATATTTTTTTAAAGGAGTTTCCTAATATTTTCTTTATGGGTCACTTTTTACTCTGTTTACAAAGTTTTTAAAATTATGTTTATTTTTAACATTTACAACATGAATGGATTTTCCCACCTTTATGAAATTTATTCTATTTGAAGATTTATTTATATGTTTCCAAGGCTATTTTAAAAGAAAATCATTTTCACAATGTTTTTTGAATTTTTATTTTTTAAAAGTGATTTTCAAAGTGGAAATGGTATTTCACTAAATAATTTGTTTAACAATATTTTTATGGTATTTATATTAAAATTAAGCAAAAACCCTTGATTTTACTTATTATCAATTGTAGATATGTTGTAATTATATCATTTTCATTATTTCTATGGATGGATTGTGATTTTTTTAAACGGATTATCATGGAACCCAATTATTTTCCATAGGTAAATCAAGATATAGTTATTATTATGTTGAAAAATGAAAGATTTTATGTGATATGATTTTTTTATCATTATTGGAAATTGTTTATGATTGATGAGTGAGCCCGATATAGCTTTTAATGATGGGTGATGTTGATATATAACTCCAATGCATTGGGTAATAATGATAGAGTTAACTGAATATAAATAAATATTAAGAGACGATGGAGTTAACCAGTTAAAAAGTTACTTCTAAGGGATTATGGGTATTAACTAAGTATGGTTATCCCATATTTAAGGGTTCTTGTAAGTATTTTATGTATATAATTTTCTAAGGTACCAATACGTTTTCTCTATGATTTAAATGAGTTTTTAATTGGTCTATGATCAATATTAACATCACATGGCTCATAATTATTGATTATTATAAATGTTTCCTTTATTAAAGTTTTATTCCATGTCACGTGTTTTATAATCTAGGTTTTTATGGGAATGAATTATCTTAAGGTTATGCTCACGAACTTTGATTATGTTATCATACTCTTATGCTCATCTTATGATCACTAATGACATCCAATTGTTAATGCTTATGTATATCATTACTAAGCATTTGACATCACCCTTCTTATGTTTCCTTATTCCTAGTTTATGAATAAATTTTTTAATAATGTTATTTCTGAGAGGGTTACTATAAATTTATAACTTAGTTAGAAATGATGTATATTTATATGAACTAGTTGTTTATGTGTCTAATTTTTTTTGCAAGAGTCTATCCTAATTCTCTAAAACTCTAAACTATAAGGTCATTGGGTATGTAATTTATCCAATATTTTCATTTTATGTTGTATGTTTTGGATGGTTGAAATTGGGTCGCATTCATTAATACCAAATATAGATATATAAAGATTATATTTTTAGAACCAGATATGGGATTTTGAGTCCAATGATGTTATAGGTTTTACTCAGAAACACCCACTTTATTGGATTTTATTTTAAGAAAAAGCCTAGTGTGTGTAATGGAAATTAATATAGGTAGTGAATTAGCAGAGTTTTTATTCCCTCCTGATCTTTATACCCTGATAAGGCTTGGTTATAGTCCCATTTGAGTGTCACCTCCCAAGTGGGATGTGACAGTGAGGTTTGTAAGGGCTTGGGGGCCACAAAGTGGTTCTTGGGATTGCTTGATGTTGGAAATGTATTTTACCTTGAGGTTTTGGTTTTAGAATCTGATAAGTGGGGGTGTGAGCTCCATGGTTGTCATGGATTTTAGTTCCAATAGGTTTTACTTGATATCCCTCATGACAAAGACACATTTATGACCTATATGAAGATCAAGGGTCTTTTGGTTTACTTGACATAGTAGGTACCAATGGTATTCATTAAGGTTATTTTGAAGATTCCTAGAAGGTAGGACTGAGTAGTATATGTGAGGAGATATTAGATTATCATTGTATACTGAGAAGTTTTCTTTCTGTTAGAGAATTTGAGGTTAGATCTTGTGTTTGAGGATCATATCGGTTGGAGCCTTCACCATAGGTTAATTATGTGGGGTGGTGGGTGTGGTAGGGTTCCATTGATTATACATTGAGGATATTATGAGGGAATATTGAGAGAACCCATTATAGGAATGGTAATACTTTTGGATTCCATTTTGGGCACATCATTGATTTAGGATTAGTGGATGGACATTGAGGGCTACTTGAAGATGTTTCTCATGATGGGATTATCCTATTATTTGGATGCGATAGAGGATTCCCTCATAGGGTGTCATATTTTATCCTTATAGATTATCTCATGGGTGAGATAGTCATATTTATTCAGGTTCGGTGCAGAACCATTGGTTTATAATTTTCATATTTGAGATTTGGCTGGCATTTTGAGATAGATGTGATCTAGGGGACTATGGGAGCCCCATGTTTTATTGAACATGATTGAGGGTCACTACTATTTAAGAATTGGTGACTTCAACTATCACCCTATAACTTATTGGTATAGTGGGTTGAGCATGTAGTGTTCGTTTTAGTATTTCAGGGGACTAAGGGAGCCCCATAATTTTTTGATCAGGAGATGGTTAGTATTGATGATTCAAAATTTTGGATGACGGGTTTGAGACTTGATCAACCCATCATTTGATTGACTTTGGATGAGATGTTTTAGGTAGTTATTTGTCAAGAACTTGTTGTGGGAGGATACCTTTGGGACATACTTGGACTAGGATTTAACCTTCAGATTTTATTTGGTACTCTCCTCTATTGGGTGGATGGGGTTAGAAGGGAATATAGAGATAATGGACAATCTAGGGGAGTGGAGCCCTCCCCTGGGACATTTAATACTTGCCTAACTATGTTTTGGTTGTTTTTATACCCAAATGTTTTGATGGACCTAGGTTAAGGTCTATACCTTTCCTTGACTTTATATTTTATGGATATAGTGAGTTCTATATGATTATCATGATTTGGATGGGGTATCTCAGTGTTAGTAGAGATCCTATCACCATTTTAGATCATTCCATTAGAGTCCTAAAGCTCAGTAGAGTTGTGTGTTATTATGGAAACTTATGGTTATCTCAAAGAGTCTTTCATTCATGATTGATTCATTGTAATACATTTTGGATCTCCAGTGTAAATCTAGAAAACAAACTCGATGATATGTGGTTGGGTGATTCGTATATTATAAATCATATGGAATATAAATAGAGTAGGGTTAGATTTACCTCAGGTGTCACATTAGATCATAGATTTGGCTAATTTATGTTTTTTTTGTTAAAACCCCTAATTTTTTTACTTTACCCTAATAGTTTTTTTATTCAATAAGATGGGAATATAACATATTCCTATAGTTGTTATAACAGTATATTATAGGTTCATTGTCATGGGTGGACTACTAGGATTTATTTATCACCCACTATATATGAACCTTGGAGTGAGTGAATACCCTTATATATTTTATTATGTTGTAGAACAAGTTGCATGGTGTTTATGGTAGAGTCCCAGTGTTTCATGATTAATAAACACTGCTCATGTGGTGTTTAATGATCAGGCTAGAGAAACTTTATTGAAACCTACCAAATGAGCATAAAGAATTATAGAATATAAGATATACTAGAAACATGGATATTATTTCTCTACAAAACAAAGGAAGAAAAGGTTCCCAACTCACATGGATCATATAAACTTTCCAAGGACACACAATCACATAAACTTCAGAAGGTAATGAGAATGAATCATGCATAGAATGTGATCAGATTTTTATCATGTGTAGCCCCTTTAACAAAGACTCCATGTTCTTGAAAAGGTTTCCTAACAAGCATTGGTGATCGTACGGAGGTTTCCAAATGAGTTCCTATAAATCACACAACTTTTCAACTAGAGGATTCCTTAAAATCATCAAAAACCCTCATAAAAAATAATGTAATAGAAAGTATTAAGCCTCATGCGAAGGAGATTTATGTTGATCTTATTGATAAGAGATCATGAGATCAGAAAGAAATCACAAATACCATAGTGACATGTCCACCATGTCATGAAAGAGCATGTTGGAATGTCACCTTCATCTTGCAAAGGGTCTGGGACACATCTGTTCGATTGTGCGATACCCGTTCTGCTCCATAGATAAATAGACATGGAAATGATCATGTGTTACTACAAGATAAATTATTAATCACAGTATGCATAGAAGATAAGGATAATGATTATCCTCAAAAAAACTTACACAACTTCACAATATATCATGTCATTGTAGAATAAAAAAAGAAAAAAGTGAAAAGGTATAAGTTTCTTGAGAGGGGAAGGTATTTTAATATTCATGCGAAAGGTTTTATATGACTCAGGAAATCACTATTGATCATACGAAGTCCCCTCAAAAATCTAGCATTATCACATGATGTAGAGACCCCGTTTTTTTCTTTTATGACTTTGGAATATTTCTATATATATTTCCAGAGATATGATTTGAGACGACATGCAATTTCAATCCCCGATGTGCCTAGAATTAATTTTCAACAAATATTAAGTATTTTTATACTATGAACATGATGGAAATAAGATATATCTTAAATAGAAGATCGGATCAGAAATCTGAGGCCATGGTTGAGTCCATAATGTGGTGTTTACCCTAGGTGAGGTATAAATTTTGAAAATGTAGGACTTTTGTGAGAAAAGTCACGTAGGGGAAAAATCATAAAAAAAATAATTAAACTTAATTATTTTATCTCTAATTCCTAATCAAATAAATTTCAAACAGGGATTCAGATTGGAAATCTAAGTACTATTTTGAGTTTTGAATGTGGTGTTTTACCTAAGCGCGACATAAAATTAGAGGGTACGAGAGTTTCTCATTCCATGACCATTGGCATGGGTTTCAGAGTTTTTATATAAATAAACACTTCAGTGTTTAAAATTAGGGTTATAACATTATTTTTTTTCTCTCTCTATCCCCACCAATCTCTATCTATCTCATCCATTCTTTAATGAATCAATAATTAAGTTTCGGTGGATCCAAGAAGAATCACTGGTGGGTGTGTTCATCAATGACAAATTAATCGAGGTAAGATTCTTTTAGATTTTTGCACCTCTATTTTCAATTCAGAATTTTTATTCATGAATTTGCTGTCATCTTCACTAATTTAACATTAAGGAGATGTCTAAATGAACATATCTTTCATCCTATATTCATTTCAAATCTCCTTTTTATTCGAAATCTGTTCGTTCATTAGGGACATTCGACGCTCAATTTTAGACGAATCAATCAACCGTAGGATCATCGATCAGAGGCAGGTGCTGTGAAGGTCTTGTCATGGAGATCACCAATCATGTTTCAGGGTTGAGATTGGGTAAACTAAAGAGGTCTAGTGGTCCTTGGATGGGACCACCAGAGCACTGTAATTGGAGAGGGTGCTCGGCGGCACTGCGGTGGTCGTGGTTTCAAGCGGCGGTGGCTGGGCATGAGAGCCGGTGTAGGTAGTCATTGAGAATAGGTCATGTGTCAGGATGATGAGATTAGGATGAAGGGAGGATCCTAGATGAAGTTTGAAATTCATGAGGAGGATCTATGGAGCAATGGGGGTGGTTCAGTGGCGGTAGGACAAAGCTCCGGTGTAGCAACACGGTGGCGCAGTAGGAATGCGTCGGGATGATGGAGTGGAGTCGGAGGGGTCGCGAGTAGAGGCGGTTAGATATCAGGATACCTAGGAAAGTATACCGGGGAGGTTGAAATATTTTGGTTGCATCATGAGGGTGAGGTGTCAAGTGCATCACCAGGCTAGCGGGGTCATGACATGTGACACCAGGCAATATCGACCTACACGACACGAGTCACCGTGTTGACAAGGGGACACTGAGGGGTCCCGAGGCGGAGGGCCAGATAGCCATGTTAGGGGTGGATGGGAAGGGCCAATGAAATGTATTATGGGCGAATGGAAGGTTGGATTTGGGCTGCTGAAGTAGGATAGTGCCATCCAAATCGGGTCGGCCCAGGTGGATGGGTCCAGCCAGAATGGGCCGGACCTGTTAAAATCGGGCCGTACAAATTTAAATGCCCTTTTTTCCTAAACCGAGCATCTGATTGACACACCGTCTATGTCAACATGTTCCTCTCATCGAGAAATATCTTTTTAGACTGGTTTGAGACTTTTATGTCTTGTTTTTGTTTCTTGGATTCATGAAACACCTTGATTTAATAATAATAATTTTATTATTATTATTATAGGTTCTTGTGTCGGACCTATCTTCTAAAAGAGACGCCTGTTTGACATGCTGTTAGTAGTTGCACGACCCTAGTATTTGTGTGGACTTTTCAAGACTAATTTCTTGTTTTTAAAACAAATCTGAGGTGAGGTGTATGAGGCCTGACACACACGTGATGTGGTGAAATGCAGCTTTTTCACCGGGTATTCATTCTTGAGGAACGAGTAGTCAATCCCATGTGTTTTTCCATGAGGATCACAATGGCGTGATCTATGTACTTTGTTTTAGGAATGAGGAATGGGCCCCACGGGATATCTTTTGAATGCAATGTGGCAGCGTGTGAATTTTCCATTGGATTTTTTGTTTGGGGTGAATAAATAGTCGATCTTACATTTTGTTTCCACAAGGATCTCACTGTTGTGATCCATTTAGATGTGTGGAGAATTTTTCATGATCTCATTAAATTTGGAAACATGAAAGAAATATCAGTGAGAGATCCTTCTTTTGTGTTTGAAGAGAACTCACCACTTAGGTAAGCTTCGACTATATTGATAGTGGATAATATGTGTGAAGAGATGCATTCAAATGTTCTGGGGCCGCTTGAGGAGGCGTGTTAGCAAAGTTACATTTTTGACCCTTCAGACTAACGACATGTGCCGTGCACTAGCCATCCTTTTGATTGGTTATTCCATGTACTCTAAGAGTACACTGGTACATCTAGGGGTATATGTTTGCAATTCAGTACAAGATAATGGTTAGGTACATAACCAAGTGATGAGGCAGGGACACATGGTGTGTGGGCCCCATACACACCGTGTTCCACTTTATAATACGAAAAAAATGTTCCGGGTGTGATGCCAACCTAGGGCAGCACCCGATGACTAAAATGGAATTATTCTTAGAGTCACCATCTAGTAGGGATGGCCAGTGTGGTTCCTCAGTGCTTTCCAAGAGGTTACCATCCAACATGGATGGATAGTGTGGTTCTTAGATGATTTCTGAGAGGTTAGTATCTAATAAGGACATCCAATGTGGTTCCTAAGTTCTTTTCGAGAGGTTAAAATCCAACAAGGATTACCAGTGTGATTTCTCGATGCTTATCAAGAGGTATCATCCATCAGGGATGACCAATGTAGTTCTAGGCTTACCTCAAGATGGGCTGGGTAGTGGTCCCCGATGGAAATTTTGGGATTCCCTCCAGTGGGGATGGGTAGTGGGTCCTATCTTGGATTTTTTCTCGGTAGTACCCTCTGGCAGGGCCAAACAGTGGGTCCCCATCAAATTCCATGTGATGATCCCCTGCTGACGTAATAGGGCACAATACCCGATTACTAGAGCGGAACCCTCCAACCAGGTTGGGCATGGGTCCTTGACTTTGGGACATGACTTCTCGACTGTGTGACATAGTGACAAGGTGTTCTTTGACATACCTTTGAACTCTCAAGGAAGTTGGATGTTTTTCCCACCAGGACGCATCCTTGTGATGCGACCAAAAACCATGTGAATGAGATATTTCCACCCAAAGAGGATAGTATCAAGGTGTGGTGATTTAATCCCTTTGACTTTTAGTTTAGGGTAGACATGTGGGATGATGTGAATCGATGGTGGTTACTTTTGGGACTGTTGGCTACTCACTTTCTTGGGATGATCTATGAGACATAGATCCCCCTACTCTCTCGTTTCGTTTTATTTGACTGAATATATATATATATATATATATATATAGTCTATTTATAGTACCCACTCCTTGGGTTTTGGTAACTCTCCTTCCAGCAGAGGGTAAGACACACAGGGTTTGCCACATGATTTCCATGTCTAGATTCTCATGGTTGGATGTGTCTACTCTCCTACTATAGGTAACAAATACTCGATAATAAGTTCATATTCTCACTGTTTCTATCCCCTTGTGCTTGGATGATCTTACAACACTCCTTTTATGGGTTGAGATACACTCCTTTTTCTATACCTTGTCCTATCTACTGCTTTCCTTTTCAAATTATCTCTTACAAACCCCTTTTCCTTTCAAGGGCATCCTACTAAGTATTTTTTTATACTCACCCATGAATGGTCTTTTCATGCAAATGTTTTGCCTTAAGCAGATGACAGACAGATTGATCGTGACTTCATAAGATCATAGGGATATAGGTTCTTAGACCACATATGGTGGTTGTAGCTTGGGTTATAAGAGAAAGGCTCTCTTAGGTGTTTTAATTTTTTTGTTAATGCTAGTTCTTGGAACTTTTCTAGTTGGATGTATATTTTACCCCTTTTTCCTTTCAGTATAATTTACCATACTTTTATTATTTAGTGGTTCATGCATGTTTGGTTTCCTTTTTATAGAAGTTGTATCTTTTCTTTTTTCCTCTACACTTTTGCATTGAGTTGGCTATGTGTGTACAGGTTCTTAGGCAAAGTACTGCCTGATTTGTTGTGACTTCAGTGCTAGTCGCCACCCCTGACCTATGGAGGAAGGCTTGGGTTAGTTCAGGCTCGATCCTGGAATGGTTCATGTCATGAAAAAGTGGTACCAGAGGTGGTTCGACCCCTGGGAAATTGTTTGGTCATTTCCTTAAAAATTTCTTGGTTGGGTTTAGGGAAACAGTGTCGAATTTTCTCAAGAGTGGATCTTGGGCCAGTTATTCCAGTGATGGTATAGGTGGCTGACATATCCATTCACCAAGACCTTTATTACCTGGCTGTCAACTCGGCACCCTGAGACACTTGTTGCAGGGAACAATTATACTATCATTATATTGGATAGAATACTTGACTATCCTTCTTGTGTCAAATACCCTTTTTAGTTGATATATATATATATATATATATATATATATATTCTCATCTAACTATGGTACTCCTTGATAACATTCAGGATGTCTCTGAGATGATAGCCGGCTTGGATACCAGATCCAGATCATGATGATGACCCTATGAGGAAAGATGCCTCTGTTCAGGATCCTTCATGCAATTCCCTTTATCTAGGTGGGAAGTAAGTAAAACCTCCACTTGTTGAGTAGAAAATTTCCCCAAAATAGCATGTTGAGGATGTGCACAGGCTGAGCATGCAATGTGAGTTCCAGTGATAGAGACCACTGAGGTTTCATGGTGAGCTAGACCCTTAGGTAGTAGAGGTTTTTCAAGAGTCAGTGGTCCACCTCTTCAGGCTTTCACGAACACTGAATGATCAAATTATGGATTTGGAGGCCAGCCTTTTCCATGGAGCATCTAGGAATTGGTTGATCCTGGTTACTCAGATACTTGATGAGTTGGCACTCTCCTAGGATGAATTCCAGTAGCTATTTCATGAGGGGTACTAGCCCTCCTACTTGCACTCTATTCAGATTCAGGATTTCCTATAGTTTCAGTCGCGATAGATGATAATGGAAGAGTAAATGACTAGGTTCATAGAGCTTACAAACTACTATCTAGACATGATCCATGATTTCTACTTTTGAGAACTAAAATTTTAGTAGGGGATTTGTAGGGAGATCTGTGTAATCATAGTACCCTTGGGCATCCCCACCTATGCCGAGGTGCTGGAGTAGGCGCTGGTGAAAGATAAATTTCTGTTAGAGGGGTTCCATACAACTGGTTATGAATGTGGGTACAACAGAGATGATATGTCTACTATATCAAGCAGGCATTAGATGACAAGATCTTGATGCAGGAGGCCTCCCCATAATCGGTCTTAGGCATGTAGTCATATGGGGCCAAGGAAATTCAAATCATAGGGACTTCCTAGGGTGGGCTAGTGTTATGCTTGTGATGTGCGTAGTAACATGACCTAAGACAACCCGACCAGACATGCTAAGAATCTCAGGTGGGAAACAGGTGAACCACCATGGAAGAGACAATGACGTGATCTGGGATCCCCTAGGTGGGGATAGGGTGGTCCCCAGGGAGGTGGTGCTGGCATAGGAGAAATAGGAGTTGGAGGTGGGGGATAACATTATGAGGTTTGCCCACCACCACTACCACCAACCGACCAATGTTAGTATTAGGAACCTAGCAGCTAGGACCGTGGATTGTCGTAAGATTTGGATGACTATGATCCTCTAGATCATGAGATTATTAGAGGTATGTTTTGTGTCTCTTATACTTTTTGTAGTAGTAATTGTTAGACACTGTGTGAAGTACTCTTTTCTCCCTGCTCATTGATTGTGGTTTTCTAGGGTGACGTGGGGAATCGGTGTAACCCTGTGTCGGAGTTGTTCGAAATAGCTACGAATACCTGAGGAAGTGGGGTACTTCTACCATAGATACATGTTTTTGTGATGCGAGAAAAACCATGAGGGTGAGTCGGGTCCACCCAAAGAGGATAGTATCAATGTGTTGTGGATGATTCCCTATAACTTGTGTGTTCAGGGAGATGTTGTGCGAAGGTGTGTTGGAGAATTTCTTAGATCATATAGTGATTTATCATGATTGAAACTTTTTTGCTCAGGTTGTCGGTAGTGGGTGTAGAGGAGTATTTGGTTAGGGAATTACCCTCCTTCCAAGGGAAGAAAAGACACACCAGGTATTCCACGTGCTTTCCATGTCTAGATTCTTATGGTTGGATGAGTTTACTCACCTTCCCTATTCGTTGGTACCTTTTCATGATCAATATAAACCTTGATAAAATTGTTATTA
Organism: Viscum album; assembly: GCA_963277665.1. NCBI lineage: Eukaryota > Viridiplantae > Streptophyta > Magnoliopsida > Santalales > Viscaceae > Viscum > Viscum album. The sequence goes on from OY728150.1 coordinate 690,076,660, forward strand.
ATTATAGGTTGAGGTGATAGAGGCCCCATGAACAGAAATAGGTGACTCACTATCTAGTGCTGACAACGGTAGACTTCGCCCTGAGAATGTGAAAATGCTATCTTCTAGGAGAGCGGTTTGCGAGTATTTCAGACTACCAGAGTATCAGGTGTGTCTTCCCCTAGAGAGACTTGGACTTTAGGTGTAAATGATGGTTGAACTTCTTATAAGACTATGAATTCGAGTTAGTATATAAGTCGGGAAAGGGAAACTTCATAGAAGGTTCCCTTAATAGGATGTCTCATGATCACCTAGTGCGTGAAGTTTTTGAAGTAGTAAGCTTCGCTACAGCTGACCTTGGTGGAGCAGGAGGGTACAATTTTCTTCAGTCGATGGTTTTTACTCCTTCACTTCTTGAGCATGTGAGTGAGTGTATGTCATGAAACATTGACTATGAAATCCCACATGACTGGATATCCTTTAGTGTTTCACTAGATGGATATTATGAAGGATGGAATTACAATACCCTGCTCTAGGAAAAAATAGTGATTCTAGTCGCAATGTGGGATATATAGGTTTTTCTAGGAAGGTAAACTATCCCTGAGTTTCATTGGGGTATTCAAGATCGTGCAAAGAGGTGGAGAGGTTTACTAATGCCTTACCCTACCCCTAATAACTGGAGTGGGCATAAAGAATCTCTTATGTGTCACAACTGAAGAGATAAATGCATGTTCCAATGCACGCCATTGATGGGAGTGAACCTTTTTAGGACATACCATTCCCTTGGTTCACATGTTGTGGTAGTATGGAAATGTCTAAGAGTTTCCTTGGGAGAGGGAGAGTGAAGTGAAGGCTTAGTATCCCGAGTTGTTTCTTTAGTTTTTATTTTCAAGGAAAAATCATGAATGTGGGAGTGATATAGAGACTAATTTTTCCTTGTAATACTTTGGAATATTCCTACATATATTTCGATAGCTAGGCGCTGAGACGGTATGAAATTTCAAGCCCTGGTGTACCCAGAATTAATTTTATAAAAATATTAAATATTTTTATACTATACACATGATGGAAATGGGATATATCTTAAAAAAAGATTAGATCATAAATATGAGGCCCTAATTGAGTCTGAAACAGGGTGTTTACTCTAGGTGGGGAATAACTTTTGATGACATGGTACTTCTGTGAGAAAAGTCACCTAGGGAAAAAATTGTTAATAAAATACTTAAACATAAATATTTTATCTCGAATGAAGAATCAAATAAATTTTCAAGGTGTATTTGGATTGGAAATATGAGACCATCGTTGAGTTCGGAATGTGGTGTTTTACCTATGTATGACATAAAATTTGAGGTAACGAGAGTTTCATATTCTGAGACCATTGGTGGGGGGTTTGAGTGTTTTTATATAAATAAAACATAAGTGTTTAGAATTAGGGTTAGCCCATATTTTTTTCTCTCTCTCTATTCCAAAAATCTCTCTCTATCATCCGTTCTTTGAAGAATAAAGAATGAATTTTCAACGGATCGAAGCAGAAGCACGATCAGGTGCGTTCATCAATGTTGAACGAATTGAGGTGGGATTCTTTTCAATTTTCGCACCTCCATTTTCAATTCAAAATTTTTATTCTTGATTTTTTTCGTCAACTTCACTACTTTAAAATCAAGGTGATAGTTGAATGAAAATGACCATAATCTAATCTCAGTTTTGAATCCCCTTTTTATTCGAAATCTGTTTTTTCTTTGTGTATATTCAACGCGGAATTTCAGATGCATGAATCATTTGTTGTACCATCGATCAGAGGCAGGTGCTGTAAAAATCTCATTGTAGGGATCATCGATCTAGCTTTGGGTTCACGATCGGGTAAAATAAAGAGGTATAATGGTATCCAGAAGGGATCACCAGAGCATCGACACCGATAGTGACGCTTGGCATCACCGTAATGACTGTGGTTTCAGGAGGCGGTGGCTGGGCATGCAAGTTGGTGTAAGCAGTCGATGAGCAGAGGCCATGTGCCGGGCGGATGAGCCATGGAAGATGGGAAGATCCAATAATTGGCGCGACAGTCTGGCGGAGGACCCAAGGAGTGGCGATGCGGTTCTGTGGCAGCGTCACAGAGTTCCGACATAGTGGCATGGTGGCACGGCAGGTGCGCGTCAGGATGGTGGAGTTGATCTGAAAAAGTTTCGAGTGGAGGCAGCTAGATAGTAGGACACTAAGGTAGCGAGTAGGTTGGGGCGGCTGGGGGCTTCCAGCGGTGTCGAGATGGCAAGGTTCCAGGTGGACCACCAGGTAGATGGGTTCATGACACGCGACCCCTGGTAGTAGCAACTCACACGGCGTGGGTTTCCATGTTGATGATGGGACACCTAGGCGTCCCACGGCGGAGGGCTAGCTTGCTAGGTCGGGGGCACATGGGTTGGGCTATCATCAGGTGGGCTGTGGGCTGGCGAAGCACGATCGGCCTGGCCCAGGTGGACGGTCTGACTAGAATGGGAACTACTACAAAACCAAAATATAAGAGAGTTGACATTTATCAGCGCTCAAAACATTTTCTGATAAATTCCATCTTTATCAGTGCTAAAATAAGCACTGATATAAGAATCCATTTATCAGTGCTAAAAAAGCACTGATAAGATGCACCCTTTTATCAGCATTTTTTTATTGCGGATAAAAGGTAACTTTTATCAACGCTTTATTTTAGTAGTGATAAAGGAAATCTGTATCAGTGCTTTTTTTATGGCACTGAAAAAAGGTATCCTTTATCAGTGCTTCTTTAAGGATGATAAAATTTTCCATTCATCAGCACTAAAAAAGTGCTCATAAAGGTCTAGAATAAAATGAAAAATTAACAAATAAAAATAAAATGTGTAAATTAAGAAAAATATGAAACATTTTATTAATTAAATAATTATTGATAAAGATGAATAAATTTCATATACATATATATAGATTATAAATATTAATAAATAGTATATATTAAATATATATATTTAAAATGAATAAGTATAATATATATAAAATGTTAATTAAAGACACATTAATGTATTATTCATTTTTAATATTGTTTATTTTTCAATTTAACCTATATTAAACATTGTTTATTTTATTTATTTTACAAACACACAAAAACACACATATATATGTTAATGAATTTGTATACAAAAAATGCACACACAAATATATTACACAATATATAGAAACACAAACACCTAATATTTATATAATTTATTCAAGTTTTAATATATTTTAGAATTTAATAATAACATGATACATTTAATATATTTTATTTTTTTAATTGGTCAATATTTTTAATATACAACAGTTATGGTATTCATTTTTAATTTATTTTTAATTTTATTTTTTAATTTGATCATTTATTTATTTATTTATATATATTTATTTACTATGTTTTAGTATTTTCAATGTGTATTCATCCACTTGAATATATATATATATATATATATTCAAATTATTCTAATAAATTGTATTTAATTAATAAAACTTATCCATTTTCTCAATATTTTTAAAGTATACTCATTTTGAATAATTCAATTTCACTGATAATTAAAATGAGTGTATTTAAGATTATATATCCATTATTAATGTGGAAACTATATTTGTAAATAAATATTTTGAAATAAATATTTCTATAAATGTATATTTACTATATTAATAATTTTTATAAATAATTAATTATTATAAATAAACAATTATTATAAATAAATAATTATTATAAATAAGTAATTTCTATTTTAAATAAGTATTTATATAATTATAAATAAATAATTATATATATTTAAATAAGTATAAAATTATAATAAAGTTATTTAAATAATTAAAATTAATTTTTTTTAACATCGTAGATAAAGATCAATCTTTATGAGATATTTATTAGAACTGTTAAAAGACATATTTATCAGTGCTAAAACGTTATCACTAATAATTGTCTTTTATTAGCGCCTTTTTAGCGCTGACAAAGTTCAATATGTATCAGCGCTAACAAATTGTTGATAAATACTTCTTTTATCAGTGCTTATAAATTTAGCACTGATTAAAGGGATCTTTAAAAGCGCTTTTCTAAAATCACTATTAAATGTGTCCCTAATCTATTTAAAAAAACCATGACCATGACTCAGTAGCTCGCGATTCTCAAACTCTCATGGAACTCATCTGCTGCCAGTGCGACTCCTCTAGGTTCCCTTGAATTAATCAAGGCTAGAATCCATTATATGTTATTTCCTACTCTTCCTCTATCATTTTTTGATATTTTGTATTCAACATTTTGTGTTTTTGTGATGTTCTTAAACACGATGAACTGTGCATATCTTATCTTCACTACTAAAATTCAATGAGTGTGGCTTAATTTCATCTTCTCCTTTCATATGTATTTGAGTTTCCATCCCATTTTTCCCTAGAGACATGCATAGATGGTTTACTCTACTCTAGACATTAACATTATACCTCTCATCACCCTATGTTTTTCTCATCACTTGAATAATATATGGTTCCAAAATCTAGTTAGTTTATTAAATTTAATTCATCTTATATACTAGATTATATATTTTGATGGCTTAATTATTAGGGTTTTTAAGGATTAGAGGATACTATGTTTTGGCCTTCATTTATGGGTGATGAACATATAGGGACCATGATAAGTGTAAAAATCATTAAAACATGTTTTTTGGATTTTGGTTATTCATGTAAATTGTTAAACAATGAAATGGGTTATTTAGATTTATGATTTTGATGAATAATTTTTTATTGAATTAAAAAAAATATTGAATTAATTAGTCACATTCTGAAAATTATTTTAGTGATGCATGTGGCGAGAGTTTTGTTTTTTAATTAATCCTGGATTATTATTAAACTTTAACCAGTCATGGAATATTATTAAAGTTTCATCATAGAATATGATTGAGTTAAAGGGATACCTCTCTCCAATATTATATTTTACAACTGATAATATCATTATCAGTCGTAAAGTAGGAAGTTCTAAGAGGTAATTATAGATCTACTTCAAGCTATTTGGTATAATTTTCAATGATGGGAAGTATCTATGTTCCTCTATAATATTTTACGGTAATATATCATAATAACAAATTTATGATTGTATTTAATTGATTTATTTCATTTATAAGAGTAAAAAAAATCTAGATCAATACTGAGCATAAGTTGAAAAATTCACCCTTTAAAGGGATGAATATTATTAGAGGGATCTTATAGTGGAATAATAAAATATTCAAAATTGGATGGTGAGGAATCCTTGAGTAGACAGAAGTGATGTACAATATAGGTGGGTTGAGATTCATTTATGCAAGACCATTAGATTGGAGGTATTCCAATTCCTATTCAATTGAGAAGACTTTTTTAGTGATTTCATTAGTGTAGGTTCCTAAGACACTTTAATCCTTAGATGCTTGATTGTATCCTATCTTTTGATGATAGATTGGACTCCCTATTTCAAACTAGCTTTCCACCCATCACTGTGGTTCCAAATTTCATTGATGAAATACTTACTGAACAATGGTGGTATGAAGGCTAGTTTGAAAGAGGGAATGTGTATCCTCAAATCCATCATCAAGAGATGGAAGAAAATCAAGTGTTTGAGGATGGATTAAATAAAGGTAGTGAAGGTTAGTTGTACTATAGTATTGAAGTATTATATCTCTATTCAAGATAGTAACAATTTTCATGAAATATGGATGCATTTTTGGACTTTTATGCATGGATTGTATTGCGTTGTTGTAATTCAAGATATTTTAAATGTTTGACAACTCATACAGATAATTTCTTCTTAACATGATGATGTTTCCAATGCTGATCTAGAACAAACTATTGAGGATGAAACTACAGAATTATTAGGGGATCAACAAGACATTGATGAAAGAAAAGAAATAAAAAACAAGAACGATGCAACATCATAATTTTGAATAAAATTATCAAGGGAAGAAGTCAGGGTATAAAATTTGAGGTTGGTTGGAATCAATGTTCCCAACCTATTAACCCCAACAAGTCTACATTAATCAGTTATCTTAGGGTCACAATGAGAATGAATGTGCCAATTGATTTTGACTCATGGCACTAAATCCAACCTATAACGAAGGAAATCCTTTAGAAATATATAATGCTAATGCGATAATATACTTTCTCTATTTTACTAAAAAATTATATAAAGAAATGTTGGTTTAGTTTTTATTGTTCCTTGTATAATTCATTTATTTAGAAGATTTCCGTAAGAAATTTTTCTTAATGGATGTTGGAAAAGCCCATGGAGGCTTCTGTACTCTTCTGAAGAATTTACATCTAAGGGGTGTTGAGGGGAAAATAAATCCCCACCCGCCACATTGTTATGCACACATTATAATGTATGAAACATGGACTACTTTCAAAAATCTTCTCAATGAGAAATCATTTCAGGTGAATTACAGTTGATAATATATTATTTGATATAATTTATTTTATCCAACTTGATTCAAAATTGTTAATTTATAAAATAGAAAAAGAGTGCTAAAAATAAAGAGCATGCATCAAAACCGGTATACCCCTATAACAAAGGAAGGATGGGGTACACTTCCTTAGGGAAGAAATTTTTTTTTATTTTAAATCAACAACAAAAGTTTAGTTATTTGATATGAAACAAAATATGTTCCTTTATTTATATGCAGATTTATGAATCAAAATTTGAAGCCACTTCCATCCCATGTCACGTGCTATGGATGAAGGCTAGTTTAAATAAGAATGGTATATTAGTTATTGAAAACACAAAATAAGTATTGGAAGCATGTGTAAGTATGACATAATTGTAATTCATTATGATTTATAACAATATTACATAAAATAAATATGTTCATATTTTTTATATAGTTTAGACATAAGAATCAGCAATGACTGTACCAGAAGAAAAGTGACTTTCAGTAGCTTTGAAGCGGCTTGAACAATATGGTTTCATTATAGGATTAGGGGTTGGAGTCTCTCCTCAGACATATTTCCAGAAGATAAAACCACATGAAGATACATATAATATATTGAGACAAATTCTAAGACAAATAGACTCACTTCAAGGTATTATTTTGTGATCTGGTTTGGGAGACCAATGTATAAGAAATGATCAAAACAAACCAACAGTGGAGCAAAGATCCACACATGATCCAAATGATCCCACTAGCTTTGAGTCTATTAATTCCCACCAAACCTTACCTGTGGTAATCAATTTTTTCATTACTCTTTCTCTTAAATGTGAATCAAAAAACATTCAATAACTTTATATTACAAAAATTTTACAGGGTGTATTTGTATCTGATTTTTATCTTTCAACACCCATGTACTGTCGTGTTGTGAGGGGTACAATGTATAATACCCTAGGAGAACAGGTACACAATAAACCCATCCCAAAAGATCACAGGAGAGTGGGGATTGAGGTAGCTTATGAGCCAACTTCTGAGTTACCTATTCCACTTGATGATCCAAAAATTACAAAGGTTTCAGATGCTATTGGATCTTTCATAGTACGACCGTATAATCTTATAAAGATACATCAGGTATGTATTTAAAAAAAATACTTATGAAAAACATGTAACAGCTGATGATAAATGTTATAAAGTGGGGTATGATATTACATATGGATAAAGATGAAGAGAAAAGAAAGGTCGAATCAAGAAAATATAATAAATCGGCCAAGAAAAAAATAACTTCTAAGAGTACCTTCTTTCTGCCAGTTCCAGAGAAACATTTTTTAACATTAAAATTTCATGCATATACCACATTTAAAGATACAACTATGTCTTAAATTCACTATGAAGAATAAATATTTGGAGATTTTATTGTGGATATAATTAGTCTCGAGACTCTAAATAAAATTATCAAGAATGAATGGATGGGCGTCTCAGTTGTGAATACACACATAAGGGATATTTTCATAATATGTATGTCTAAATAGTAAGATAAATATGTTTATTAAATTTAATAACTATTAATATTTTGTAAAGGCATTTATATTACAACTATATAAATGTAAGATCACAAAAAGCATAATTTGGATTCATTAATCTTTGTATCATTTCTACAAGAGAAATTATATTGATAAAAAAATAAATAGATAAGAAAAGAGATGAGTTAATATAAGAGTTTAATAAAAAATAATCATATGGCATATTCTTTTTGATGCCTACAATTAATGGGTAAAACTCTATGATCTAATAAAAACAAATATATTTTTAATTTTTTCATTACTTAATTATTTTTTATGAAGCATTGGATGCTTATAACAGTCAACATAGACTCCCTAACTATTTATTTTTGGATTCAATGCATGTAATTCCATACAACTGACCACACATGATGTTTATTGTGAAGATATAATACACTAAAATCAAAATTTTATAGATAAACTCTAAATTATATGTTCAGTCTATGTTTTAATGATATTTTTTATGATAGGGTGATCTCTAGGTGTAGGCTAAATCAAGGAATGAGGCCGGAGTATGAAAATCTAAAGCCTGTAGATTACTAAAAATTGAAAACATTAAACCATATATAGAAATATTTATATATCAAATTTTTTTAAAATAATTTAATTATTTTGGTCAATTTTTCTGTAGTGTCCGAAAAAAGATAATGAAATTCATTATGGATATTATGTTTTCAAATTTATGAGAGAAATCATACAACATGAAAATACCATCATCCCACAATAGGTAATTTCTGAAGGTAATATCAATTTCATCAAATATATTTCATAATTATTTGTTTGTTTATATTTTGTTTGTAATATCAAGATTTCTGATAAAATAGTTATTCAAAAAAAGAAATCAATTTTTAGAGGCGTGTGGGCAGTGTACTTTTTGTGAAAATGTATGTTGGCAAAAAATTTTGGTGATTAAATGCTATGCTTGTGATCTAGTATGAGTTACAACCATCGAAAAATATTTTGGGGTGTGAATAATTAGTGTTAGAATGCTTATATATTATTCTTCATCACTTTCTCAAGTAGAAGACTATTGGAGGAAATAATTTTTTTTAGAAGTGTTGACCTACAAATAAATTTTTTTTAGGAAAATGCAGAGGTGGAGGTGGAGGAAAAGGTGAAGGAGGACGCAGAGGCAGAGGAAAAGGTAGAGCTAAAGTCAGAGTCAGAGACCAATGTGGAAGAGGAGGCAGAGGTGAAGACCATGGTAGAGACTAAGGTGAAGGATGATAAGAAACGATGGCTTGAAAATAATAAAATGATTTGACAATGAATTAGAATAAATATAATACCATGATTGTGTTTTAGAATAATTGTTTAAAAGTGCACACAACACACGTCACTTAAGATAAGATCCATTGTACATATTTCCAATTTAAAATGAAATTTTAGTAAAAAAACATATGGCATACTCAAAACCAAGAAAACAAATTCCAATTGTTTTGATACTTTAGTAAAATGATCCATGAGTCATTTGGGTTGTGTAGAATTCAGCTTCACCTCAATAAGACGCACGGTGTGATCGGTATGACCCGAAATGCATCTTTTTTATTCAAAGCTGGCATTAATTTTAATAAAAAACAACTGACATACTCAAAACTTGGAAAACATGTTGTGATTGTTTTGATACTTTAGGAAAATGATGTATTAGTCATTTGGGACATGTAGCATTTATCCACACCTCAGTTCGACACATAGTGTGACCAGTAGGACTCCAAGTGCATCTTTTTTATTCAAAAATGACATTAATGTTAATAAAAAAACAACTAAGATACTCAAAACCAAGAAAAAAAATTTATCTTGTTTTGTTACTTTATGAAAATGATCCATATGTTATTTTTGGTGTTTAGGGATTAGCCGCATATCAATCTGATGCACAGTGTGACCGGTATGACTCCAAGTGTGTTTTTTATTCAAAACTGACATTAATTTGAATAAAAAAACATCTAAAAAAATAAAAACCAAGAGAAAAAAATTTCTATTGTATTGATACTTTAGGACAATTATTCATGAGTCATTTGGGACATGTATCATTTATCCACACCTCAACCCGAAGCACTGTGTGACCGGAATGACTCCAAGTGCATCTTTTTTATTCCAAACTAACATTAATGTTAATAAAAAACAACTTACATACTAAAAACTAATAAAACACATAAATATTGTCTTGGTACTTTCGGAAAATGATCCATACATCATTTTTTTTATTTAGGGATAAACCTAACCTCAATCTGATGCATGGTGTGATCGGTAGGACTCCAATTGTGTCTTTTTATTCAAAACTGACATTAATTTTAATAAAAAAACAACTAACATACTAAAAACTGAGAAAATGAATTTTTATTGTTTTGATACTTTTTGAAAATGATTAATGAGTCATTTGGGTTGCGTATCATTCAGCTACACCTCAATCTGATGCATGGTGTGACCGATATGACTCCAAGTGCGTATTTTTTATTCAAAACTATAATTAATGTTAATAAAAAACTAATATACTCAAAACTGAGAAAATGCATTTAGATTGCTTTGGTAATTTATAAAAATTATTGATACATCATTTTTGACATGTAGGGATCAGCGAAACCTCAATATGATGCAAGGTGTGACTAGCATGACTCCAAGTACGTCTTTTTATTCAAAACTATCCTTAATTTTAATAAAAAAAAACTAACATAATCAAAACAAAGAAAATTAATTATGATTGTTTTGATACATTAGTAAAATGATGGACAAGTAATTTGGGATGTGAAACATTCAACCACACCTCATTTTGATGCACGATGTCACTGGTATGACTGCAAGTGCATCTTTTTTAGTCAAAACGGACATTAAGGTTAATAAAAAAACTGACATACTCAAAATTGATCAAACACATTTAGATTGTTTTGGTACTTTAGGAAAATGATTCATAAGTAATTTTTGGCCTGTATAGATCAACCAAACCTCAATACAATGCACGGTGTGACTGCTATGACTCCAAGTGCATCTTTTTTATTCAAATGTGACATTCATTTTAATCAAAAAAATAATTTACATACTCTATAATAGTGTTTTCTTTTTATTGTATTTATGTTAATAATTTTATTTCTTTTAAATACCTTATTTGTATCTTATTTTGGTATTTTTTTTGGTATTTATGCTGATGAAGTGTTTTGTTGCAGCACACTACACCTGTTTCTAGTGATGCACCATGCTGCTGCATCACACTATAGTTTTCACCTTTATCAATGCTATTAACTGGAATGATAAATATGTTCTTTATCAGAAATTTTTTAAGTACAGATAAAGGACACGTTTTCGGGGCTTATAAATGCAGTGATAATGTCTATATATATCAGCTCATTCAAAAGCACTGATAAATCATACTTTTATCAGTGAAGATAAAAGTGTTGATAAATTGTACTTTTATCAACGCTAAATGAAAGCGCTGATAAATGAGGTCTTTTATCAGTGATTCTAAATCAGCCCTATATCAATTATTATTTAGCGATGATGAAATTCATTGACTTTTAACCACTATAAGGTCATCAATGCTTTTATAACGCTGATAAAATCTAATCCTAGTGCTGTTAAAAGTCTATTTTGTTGTAGTGGGGTTAGACCTATTGAAATTGGTCCCTAAAACATTAAATGCCCTTTTCTCTAAAACCAGGTGTCTGATTGATGAAACATCTATGAACACACATTCCTATCATTGAGATAAATATTTTTAGACCAGTTTGGGACTTTTATGTCTTGGTTTATTTTATTGGTTGCATGAAACGCCTAGATTTAATAATAATAATTTAATTATTATTAATCGAGGTTCTTGTGTCGGACATATATTCTAAATGAGATGTTCATTTGTTGTGTCTTCAATGGTGGAATGACCCTAGTCGTTGTGCAGTATTTTCCAGACTACATTTGAGTTTTTAAACCAAAGCTGAGGTGTGAGCCCCACGAGGCCCGGTTCGCATGTGCTATGGTGAAATGCAGCTTTTTCACCGGGAATCTATTCTCGACGAATGAGTAGTCAATCCCAAGTGTCTTTCAATGAGGTTATAAATGGAATGATCCATGTACTTTTTATTTGGGACTGAGGAATGGGTCCCACATGACATCTTTCAAGCGCAATGCGGCGACTTTTGACTTTTCCATCGGATGTCTGTTTAGGGCGAATAAATAATCGATCTTGCATGTTTTTCCTCAAGGATTGAAACCATGTGACCCATTTGGATGTGAAAAACCTTTTTAAGGATTTCATTAAATGTTGAAACATGAAATTTATATTAGTGGGATATCCTTCTTTCTGTTCGAAGAGAACCCACAACATAGTTTATATTCGACTCTTGTGGGAGTGAAGAATATGTATGATGAGATGTGGTAATATGTTCTCAGTCCGCTTGCGGAGGTGAGTTAGAGAAGTTATGTTTTTTTACCCTTTGGACTAACGATGTGTGTTTTTCTCTCATTGTCCTTTTGAAAAGTTGTACCATGTACTCTGGGATTACACTATCATGCCCAGGGGCACTTGTTCACAATTTAGTACCTGAGAATGGTGAGGTGCATGACCAAGTGATGAGGTGGGGCCACACATTTTTTGGTCCCCACACGCACCATATAGCACTTTACAATACAACATGAGATGTTCCTGGTGTGATACATACCCAGGGTGGTACCCAATGATTGCAGCAGCATTCTTCTAAGAGGTACTATCCTGTAGGGATGGACAATGTGGTTACTCAGTGCTTTCCAAGATGATACAATCTTGTAGGGATGCCCAGTGTGGTTACTCAGTGATTTTCAAGAGGTTACCATCCAACAATTATGGACAGTGTGGTTCCTCGATGCTCTATGAGAGGTACAATCTAGCAGGGATGGCCAGAGCAGTTCTAGGCATACCTTTTGCAGGACTGGGCAGTGGTCCCTGAGGGCAGTTTTGTTCTTCCCTCCAGCAGGGCTGGGCAGTGGGTCCTTTTTGACTTCTAGGTGATGATCCCCACTAACATACTAGGGTGTGGATACCCGATGGCAAGAGTGGAACCCTCTAGCCATGCTAGGCATGGGTCCTTAACTTTGAGACATGAACTATCGACCTTGTGACATAATGATGAGGTGTGCTTTGACGTACCATTTGACTCTCAAAGAAGAGGGATGCTTTTCCCACTAAGACACGTCCTTGTGACGTTACCTAATACCATGCGGTTGAGACAATACTGCCTAAAGAGGATGGTATTAAGATGAGGTAAATGAGTACCTTTGACTTGCAGTTCAGGGAAGACATGTGGGATGTTGGGCATCAATGGTAGTTACTTCTGAGACTGTTGGCTATTCAATTTCTTGGGATGAGCTATGAGACATATATCCCCTTACTCACTCATTTGGGTTTCTTTGATAGAGTATATATGTATATATATATATATATATTATATTTCCCATACCCACTCCTTGGGTTTTGGTTACTCTCCTTACAGGAGAGGTGAAAATGCATGGGGAATGCCACATACTTTCCGTATCTAGCTTCTTGTGGTTGGAAAAGTCTACTTTCTTACTATAGGTAGCAAAGACTCGATGATAATTTAATCATCTCACTGTTTCTAGCTCCTAGTTCTTGGATGAGCTTACTTCACTCCTTATTTTGGTTAAGGTGCACTCCTTTTACTGTATAATGTCCTATCTACATATTTCCTTTTCAGAGTATCTCTTACAGCCCCCCCTACGCCTTTTAGGGGTGTTCTACTAAGTATTTTTTTATAATCACCCCAACATGGGATTTTCCTGCACATTTCGTGCCTTATGTATAAGAAAAATAGTTTGATCACGAATTCTGATGAGAATAGGGATACAAGTGCTTGGAATGCATATGGTGGTCGTAGCTTGGGTTCTAGGAGCGGGGCTCTCTTAGCTGTTTTAATTTTTCAGTTACTTCCAGGATGTGGCACTTTTTTAGTTGGGCGTTTATTTTTCCCCTTTTTTCTTTCTGTTTACTTTATCATACTTGTACTATTTAGTGGTTCATGCATGTTTGGTTTCCTTTTTATATAATTTTTATATTTTCTTCCTTTTCCACTGCACTTTTTCATTGATTTGGATGCGTGTGTGTACAAGTTCTTAGGAAAAGGCCTCTCAGAGTTTTTGTACCTTTGGAACTAGTCACCACCGTCTGGCCTATGGAGGTGGGCTTGTGGTATTTTTGGCTTGAGGTCAGCATGGGTTGGGTCATGAAATGTGAGGTCTCTTAGAAATTTCATCATGATCCCACATAGTCCCCCTTTACAAGCCTCCCTTTTCTCACGATGGACACCAAACAAGTCATCTTCGATCATGCGAAAGACTTTCCATGGACATAACGATCTCATGAAGACTACTATACATGTCGTCCTGGCCTTTTAAAATATTTTGGACATGTCTATATGGTTAGAAAAAAAATCCCTTTGACCGGCCAAGATCTAATAAATAGGGAAATTGGGGAACATTATCATGGTCAATGTCATCATGTTGCTCCATGGATGACCCACGATAGGATTATGTGAATCACATGATACAAAAAACCCTCCAATAAATGTAACACCCTAAGCTTCCACGGTACTTTTCCCGTTGAATAATGCAATGGCGTGCATTGTACGCAACTTCGAGATGCTAACACACCACAACCAATCAAACTAGCCGTTATGAATAGTAATTCCTACTTTTTGAAATTTTATAAATTTTATCTTTCTAAATGGACTTCATTTTTGGATTCATAATATCAAAATTTTCTTAGGGTGAAATTTTGGTACTTTTCGGATAACTTTCATATTTTAATGAATAGTGAAAATTACTAAATTTTAATTAAAAACAACTTTTTTAATCGAAATAATTAATAGTGATAAATTATTAATTTGAGTGGTTTTAAAGTATATTTATAATATATTTTTACCATTTAATACAATTTTGGTCATTGGATGTAATTTCACATTTAAACCAGACATAAAAAAGTGTCAATCTTTTGATAGTTATTATCTCTTGAAAACACGCTATTTGTTTTGACGACGAGAATTAATTTTTAAATTAATTAATGCAATTGATCTGTTTTGAATTTGGTAAAATACACATCATTATTTAATTCATAATATTAAATATATCTTAGGCCTAATTTTTGGTATTTTTCTGCAAACTTTCATTTTTTGATGAATAGTGAAACCACTAAGTGGTAGTTAAAAAACTGAATTTTTCATAAAACTTAATTTTACCGCTTCTGTGAGTAGAATTTAGAAAATCCGAGAGACACGATTAATATCAAGGAGTAAAATGTGGTTCAATGAGATGAAAATAATTTTTGGTGAATAGTAACTTTTTACTTTTATTTACCACGGTTAAAAGTAAATAGGGTAATTAAGGGTAAAAATGATATTAATATTGCCCTAACACATGTCCTATTTTTATTGGACAAGTGTATCTCGACCAAAAACAACCTTAGGAGTAAAATATTATCATCTAGGTCCAATTGTATTAGATTAGGACATTTATTATTATTTAATTCAAAGAAGAGTTAAAAGAGTTAAAATCAAAGTTTATTTACTAAAACATTTTTAATATAGGGTTATACATAAGATAAATTCGATTGTAAATATTCATTAGAAATCTAAAAAAAATTATACGTAATGGAATTTTATTTATAATTTTTAGACATTAAATAGTTTAATTTATTTATGACACAATGGTGATGCAGTAATTACCTAATTAATGAAATATTAAAATAATTGATATTATAAATATCAAAATAAATGTAATTTGAGACTTTTTATGAATTACACTAATTTTATAGGTTACTATGACATATTAATATTGATTATATAAATTCTGTTCGAAGTAATAATGCTGTTATGAATTTTTCAAAAATAAAATACCTAATAGTGTCAAAATTGACACATAAGAGTTTTAAAACAAATATTATATTATTAATTGATATTAAATTCCTAAAAATCTAAGGTTCTACAAAGTGACTTATATCATGATAGGTGTTTCATTAATGGACCACTTTGGGGTCTCTTTGATGTATATAGTAAGTTTATTAACTATATAATATAAAAATAAAAGTGACATTGTAAGTGTCAAACTAATTAACTAAGAGTTAAAACTAAACGATAAGGTTAATATAATGACCCAAACCTGTCTAAAATCTATTGGTTGAGTGGTTTTCGAACCATCAACACCTTAAAATTTAAATAATCCACTTTGGAGCCATTAGAAAACGAATATGAATTTATTATAAAATAATATTTCTAGCTTTTCCAAAGGTGCCCCTCACCCCTATTATAAAAGGGCACTCCCCCTTCTCATTAATTCACACCTTCCTTTAGTCAGAAATCCAACCTAAGGATCCCTTTTGATCAAATCAAAAAGAAGAACCCGAAGAAGAGGTATTGATTTCACCACCCTTTTTCAAGTTCCTTTCTTCTTCCACTTCTTCTTTCTTTGTTATTACCATTCTAAAATAATAACTCCAGTATATTATAGATACTTTGATGTTATTATAAACTAGGTACAACCATATTTCAGTATTCTATCCATCCTTTGAATGACATGTCACCATACGTGCGTATGTACGGCTTACTGTCTCCACGTAGTGGTGTAATTGTTATTCAATAAATTATTATTTGGATGAGTATAATAATGATGTTTAATTCATTTAAATAATAAATATAACATGATAAATATTCTTTATATATGATATACCATCCAATTATATATTATTTTATTATCAAAATAATGATATTTTCCCTCGTGCATACGTACAGACTACCGTCTCCACGAACGTGATGAGATTCATTCTCCATCGTATCCATTAAAGTATAATTATCATTTGATGATTTAAAAATAATGTTTAAGAACTTGATATCATTCTGGATATGAATAAAATACAACCTATCCATGACAAACACGGCTTACGTAATAAAGTATATAAAGGAAAATGAGTAAGTTAACACCCGAAATAACGATAATACTAAGATATTATTAACAAATAAATGTTAAAATAACATATATGATATCATATTAATGTAAATGATTCTTTTATAATTAAATAAAAAATATTTAACCATTATACAGGTGGTTAACCTACCGTCGACCAAGGAAAAAGTACAAAGTAAGGGGATTCTTATCTCACTTTTAATTCCGTGAGATTTCCATTGTTCACCACTTATTTATTGCATGTGATGTGGTACGGCCCATGATTGTATTGATTGTGTAATATAATTTCATTTATGTATATTTATGTCATCATTGTATTATCCTTCTTTCATGGGTGCATGTTTCATAAGTTACCAAATCGATAAGGGAATTTGAAATTTCAATTTCCACTCATTTGGCTTTACGCATACTTCATTGATTATTTTACTCCAAGATTATGTGTGGAATCACTATTCATTTGATTATGTCATAATTTCCACTCCCCTTTCTTTGGATATAATTTTTATACACATAATCACTCCATTGATAAATTCTCAAGTCATCGGTATGAACTTGATAAGAGTAATTTTTACTCAATCTCGATTTGTTGAGATAAACATCCAATTCATTGGTGTTGTTTTTACAAGAATATGTGTGAATGTCCTTTGATTGTTTAACATTGAATATCCAATCATATTTAGTGTATTTATATTTTCCACACATAATTATGTCGTTGATTTATCCTTAACCTAAGGATACGACCTTTATGAGAGATTTCATCTCAATTTATATTCCATTGAGACTTCTTTGTTGTTATACACCAAATCACTTTTATGTGGTGTATATAATGTACTTTGACATAGTATATCATGAATAACTTTATTCTCATGATATTACAAAGTTTTGATTACCTCAATTATTTGTATTCAAGTGTCTATCTTTTGGTTAGAAACTCTAACTAAAATACCATTTTTAAATGTTTTAAGGACTTATTCTTCTAAATATTGCTCATTAATGTCCATGTTTGAAAAATGGGTTTAAGTATTTATTTATATGGATATTAATGTTTTAAAATTAAAACTCCTTTTAAAAGTTTCAAAGTGGTATGTGACACTTTGACTCAAAAATCTATTTTGAAATGGCTTCTTGAAAAATAGTGCGACTTTTAAATGATTTCAAGAAAAAGGGGGATATTTCTCTCAAATTGTTTTGATGATTATTTTTATCTATGTCAATATCCTTAATTATTCTCGATTGAGGTTAAAATGATACAATACAATCTCCCATATTGTATCGAATGAGTTATGTTTGACTGTGGATGTGCTATTTTTATACCGTTCATGGTTTGTGGATAAGTATTGACATTTTGTATGCTAGTTTTGATACGAATGATTATGTTATGTTTCAAACTTTTCATATGAGGAATGCATTAGAATTAGTAAGTGACGGGTGGAGCCCGCTATAGTACCTTGATGCATCGATAGGTCTCATGAGACAAACTAGTGTCTTAGCATGAGGCTTTGACAAAATCTTATTTGTAGTCCTGGAACGAGGCCTTGGAAAAGTGGTTACGATAGTCTGGAATTATGCATTCCGTCATTATGAAAGTGGTTATTAATATTTTCATGTGATTATTCTACTTGTAGAATATCCATGTAAATAAGTAAATGGAATTATTTCATTTTATCCTTGCCATATTATGCTGATGTTCAAGTTTAAAAGGCTTTTTTTAGTTATACATTGCCTTAAATTTTTATGTTTATTTTTGAATGTTTCCACTCTATTGTTATCCTTACTGAGCATCTGAGCTCACCCCTTTCAATGTTTTATTTTTCCCAGGATGTGAAGCAGTATTTTATGAATGAACTACATGGATAATATTAGGGGATATGAAGACAATATGTTGTTGTAGTTTTCCACTTATTGATGTAATGTAAACTTTATGATTATATCTAGTGTTTCCAAGGCTACGAAACTAATCGGTCTTTCGAGACTTGATCTTTCTTGTGATCATGCCAATGTTATGTAATAATGCACAGACTCTGGGTATCTAGGGTCGGGGCGTTACAATTGGTATTCGAGGAAGTTTAGTACAAACCTTGGGAGCTAGATTTAGATAAACTCTGATTAAAGCACATAGCCCTAAGATAGACTTTGAGGATTAGTATTGAAGAACTTCCTAGAATTTTGGTATTTTAGTGATTTTGTGAGTTTTCCGAGCAATACATCCCTGTCTGGATACAAGCAGGTAGAGGCGGCTCTGGCACAAATGTACCTAGGGGTAAAACCTGAAAACACTGCTTTGAGCTAGACTCGAACAGGAACTGGTGCATGACAACAGGCCTTGCTGCACTCTTGGTTACGACACTCCCAGGGGATATGCTTTGGATAATTTACATTTTCTTTACAAACTGATTTGAAGTATTATATATATAAGATGAGAGTAAATGACCTTGGTTAATCCTAATGTTTTTCAAATTGAGAATATGGTGACATGTTAATCTCTAAATGATTTTATGACTACTGTTACTCACACAATGCTTTCTGGTTTTAGTCAATGGCTGGATTCCAAGGAAGTCATAGTGACTTTGAGAATGATGTACAAGGTGGGAACGATGGTGGCAATTAGAAACAAAATGGAATGTTGATAGGGGTAAAATATACCGTCTTTATTCCAAATCAATTTTACAAAAATATGATCAACAATATATATATTAACCAATTCTCGAACTCAAAAAAGAAGAGAAAGGTGATGAATGATAAGAGCTCCAGCACTGGAGACCATGGAGAAAGGAATCCTAAATTTCCATCATGTAGGAAATGGGGAAGGAGACACCCAGGAAAGTGTCTCAATGGGATAATGAAATGCTTTACGTGCGGGTAGGAAGGACATAAAGTGAAGAATTGCCGAAGAAAAATGAAGAGTACTTTGGAAAAAGATAAAAATGGTCCCAATAATCCATTTACAGTCATTTTCTGTAAATGTAGGGGACCTGGCCATTAACCGAGTGAATGCCCTATTCTAGGGGATATTTTCTTGGTCAAATAAGAAGCTATGTGGAAATAAATGGTTGGAGATACGTTTAAAAAGTATTAGGGCTCCTTGTGGATGGGTTTAATTTGGAATAATTTTCTCTTGTATTTTTAACCCTGTAGTTTTCCATGTGAGAATGATATTTGAGGAAGAATTATCTTTTCTCTTATGGATATAGTTATAAATAACCATTTGGTTTTATATGATCATTGGGTTTGAGGCAATTATAAGTTATTATAATTTGGGATGAAAATGTAAGGTATGAGATAAGATTTGTGGTTAAATTATGTTATGGTTATTTTGAGGAATTTATCTCATTTTAGTAATGTTATAAAATATAGTTTTTGAAAAAGGACAACACGCAGACCGTGTGACAACCCGTCGCATCAGACAAAGCTGTGGGAATCAAACCCACAACCAAAGTGCGATTGAGATTTATCGCCTACCACTGGACTACGTGAAGTCCCTGGTTAGCGTGACTATTATTTTTAGTTAAATGATTTTATTGATCAATAATAATTTGATTTGGGATCTTATGTCTTATCAAATGAATACCCTTAGTATATGAAAATGATTTGGCGATTAACTGATAAATGTTATTTTGGATGTTTTTCTCTTTGTTGTGAACACTATATCCCCAAGGAAAATAGAATAGTATGGGATTTCATTTGAGGATTAATGTTGGATTTTTATCTATGTTTTTATTGTGGATTTATAGTGATTTGGGTTGTTTATGGAAATGATTAGGTTAATTACTTTAAAGTATGTGACTTTAAGAGCAATTAATGTCATTTGAAGATACAATTTAACGTGGAAGAATACATTCTTATAAGTTTTGGGTTTCAATATTAGTTTGGATTATATTGAAGGATTTTAAGGACAATTGATTATTGAATGGTATTTATTTAACTTTGGGGTATTGATGGTTTAATTTTAGAAATTAAGATTAGTGTTTTTTTCTCTAATGGAATATCCATTTGGGGGATCATCAGATATTATACTAACCATTTTGGTTTTGATTAATCTCCAAAGACAAGGTAAATATATAGTTTATCATACGTGGATCATGTATTTCTATAGAAGTTTATTCTAGCTCTTCCATTGTGACCAAGTCTTCTTGAATACTCATTGTTAAAAAAAATGAGTTAGTGGTAAAAATTTATTAAAAAATGAAACTCTACCTAAAAAGTAAGTATATCTTTTTATGTTCTTAGTCAATATCATAAATGAACTCCTCTTCCTTATGTAATGTAACTTAAAACAAAAAATGTTGTCCGTTTACTTTTCCTACTGGGAGACTAATGACCGTTTGTCCCAACACAAGTTTGTGATTTTCTTATTGTTAACTTTCTCCTGATCATGTTTTCTATCCCTCTCCATCAGAACTTAACACTTAGTTTATCATCCATATCCACGTTTTCCTACATGGAATCCTTGTATGGGTTATCTTGGGTAACCTTTATACCTCTCTTCCTTTCTTTTAAAGTGATAGTTTTATTGACTCTTTTTCCGATGTGGGACTTTCCATTATATTCTCAAGCCCAATTTTAAAAAAAATTGCGAGGACACAATTTATTGTAGGAGGGGAGAATGTAACACCCCAATCTTCCACGGTACGTTTCCCTTTGAATAATGCAATGACGTGCATTGCACGCAACTTCGAGATTCTAACACACCACAACCAATCAAACTAGCCGTTATGAATAGTAATACCAACTTTTTTAAATTTTATAAATTTTATCTTTCGAAATGGACTTCATTTTTGGATTCGTAATATCTATATTAGCTTAGGGTGAAATTTTGGTACTTTTCGGATAAATTTCATATTTTGATGAATAGTGAAAATTACTAAATTTTAATTAAAAACAACTTTTTTATCGAAATAATTAATAGTGATAAATTATTAATTTGAGTGGTTTAAAAGTATATTTAGAATATATTTTTACGATTTAATACAATGTTGGTCATTGGATGTAATTTCACATTTAAACCAGACATAAACAAGTGTCAATCTTTTAATAGTTATTATCTCTTAAAAACACGCTATTTATTTTGACGACAGAAATTAATTTTTAAATTAATTAATGAAACTGATATGTTTTTAATTTGGTAAAATATAAATAATTTTTGAATTCATATTATCAAATATAGCTTAGGCCTAATTTTTGGTATTTTTCTGGAAACTTTCATTTTTTGATGAATAGTGAAACCACTAAGTGGTAGTTAAAAAACTGAATTTCTCTTAAACTTAATTTTACCGCTTCTGTGAGTGGAATTTCAAAAATTTGAGAGACACGGTTAATATAAAGGAGTAAAATGTGGTTCAATGAGATGAAAATAATTTTTGGTGAAAAGTAACTTTTTACTTTTATTTACCACGGTTAAAAGTAAATAGGGTAATTAAGGGTAAAAATGATATTAATATTACCCTAAAACATGTCCTATTTCTATTGGACAAGTTTATCTCGACTAAAAACAACCTTAGGAGTAAAATATTATCATTTAGTTCCACTTGTATTAGATTAGGACATTTATTATTATTTAATTCAAAGAAGAGTTAAAAGAGGTAAAATCAAAGTTTATTTACTAAAACATTTTTAATATAGGGTTATACATATGATAAATTCAATAGTAAATATTAATTAGAAATACAAAAACCATTTATACCTAATGGTATTTTATTTATAATTTTTAGACATTAAATAATTTAATTTATTTATGACACAATGGTGATGCAGTAATTACCTAATTAATGAAATATTAAAATAATTGATATTATAAATATCAAAATAAATGTAATTTGAGACTTTTTATGAATTCCAATAATTTTATAGGTTAATATGACATATTATGATTGATTCTATAAATTCTTTTCGAAGTAATAATGCTGTTATGAATTTATCAAAAAAAAATACCCAATAGTGTCAAAATTGACATAAAAGAGTTTTTAACAAATATATTATATTATTAATTGATATTAAATTCCTAAAAATCTAAGGTTCGGCCAAGAGACTTATATCATGATAGGTGTAGCATTGATAGACCACTTGGGGGTCTCTTTAATGTATATAGTAATTTTATTAACTATATAATATAAAAATACAAAGTGACATGGTAAGTGTCAAACTAATTAACTAAGAGTTAAAACTAAAAGATAAGGTTAATATAATGACCTAGTCATGTATAAATTCTATTGTTTGAGTTGCTTTCGACTCACCCCACCTTAAACTTTAAATAATCCACTTTGGAGCCATTATAAACCGAATATTAATTTATTATAAAATAATATTTCTAGCTTTTCTGAAGGTACCCCTCACCCCTCTTATAAAAGGGCACTCCCCCTTATCATTAATTCACTCCTTCAAATCCTTTTGGTTCGGCCAAACCCTGCCCCATTACTCTCTAAACTTCCCTAAATTCATCCTAGAGGCCTTAATTTAGTCATAAATCCAACTTAAGGAGCCATTTTGATCAAATCAAAAGGAAGAACCCGAAGAAGAGGTATTGATTTCACCACCCTTTTTCAAGTTCCTTTCTTCTTCCACTTCTTATTTATTTATTATTACCATTATAAAATAATAACTCCAGTATATTATATATACTTTGATGTTATTATAAACATGGTAAAACCATATTTCAGTATTCTATCCATCCTTTGAATGCCATGTCACCATACGTCCGTACATACGGCTTACCCTCTCCACGTCGTGGTGTAATTGTTATTCAGTAAATTATTATTTGGATGGGTATAATAATGATGTGTAATTCCTGTAAATAATATATATAACATTATAATTATTCTGTATATATTATATACCATCCAATTATATATTATTTTAATATCAAAAGAATGATATTGTCGCTCGTGTGTACGTACGGACTACCGTCTCCACGAACACGATGAGATTCATTCTCCATCGTATCCATTCAAGTATAATTATCATTTGATGATTTAAAAATAATGTTTGAGGACTTGATATCATTCTGGATATGAATAATATACAACCTATCCATGAAAAACATGGCTTACATAACAAAGAATATAAAGGAAAACGAGTAAGTTAACACCCGAAATGACGATAATACTAAGATATTATTAACAAATCAATGTTAAAAGATCATATATGATATAATATTAATGTAAATAATTCTTTTATAATTAAATAACAATTATTTCCCCATTATACAGGAGGTTAACCTACCGTCGACCAAGGAAAAAGTACAAAGTAAGGGGTTTCTTATCTCACTTTTAATTCCGTGAGATTTCCATTGTTCACCACTTATTTATTGCATGTGGTGTGTGTACTACCCATGATTGTATTCATTGTGTAATATAATTTAATTTATGGATATTTACATCATCATTGTATTATCCTTCTTTCATGGGTTCATGTTTCATAAGTTACCAAATCGATAAGGGAATTTGAAATTTCAATTTCCACTCATTCGGCTTTACGCATACTTCATTGATTATTTTACTCCAAGATTATGTGTGGAATCACTATTCATTTAATTATGTCATAATTTCCACTCCCCTTTCTTTGGATATACTTTTTATACACATAATCACTCCATTGATAAATTCTCAAGTCATCGCTATGAACTTGATAAGAGTAATTTTTACTCAATCTCGATTTGTTGAGATAAACATCCAATTCATTGGTGTTGTTTTTACAAGAATATGTGTGAATGTACTTTGAATGTTTTACACTGAATATCCAATCAAATTTAGTGTATTTAAATTTTTCACACATAATTATGTCGTTTATTTATCCTTAACCTAACGATATGACCTTTATGAGAGATTTCATCTCAATTTACATTCCATTGAGACTTCTTTGTTATTATACACCAAATCACTTTTATGTGGTTTATATAATGTACTTTGACATAGTATATCATGAATCCATTTATTCTCATGATATTACAATTTTTTGATTACCTCAATTATTTTTATTCAAGTGTCTCTCTTTTGGTTAGAAACTCTAACTAAAATACCATTTTTAAATGTTTTAAAGATTTATTCTTCTAAATCATGCTCATTAATGTCCATCTTTTAAAAATGGTTTTAAGGATTTATTTATATGGACATTAAAGATTTAAAATTAAAACTCCTTTTAAAATTTTCAAAGTGGTATGGGACACTTTGATTCAAAAATCTATTTTTAAACGGCTTCTTGACAAATAGTGTGACTTTTAAATGATTTCAAGAAAAAGGTGGATATTTCTCTCAAATAGTTTTGATGATTATTTTCATCTATGTCAATATCCTTCATTATTCTGGATTGAGGTTAATATGATACAATAAAATCTCCCATATTGTATCGAATGAGTTATGTTTGATTGTGGATGTGCTATTTTTATACCATTCATGGTTTGTGGATAAGTATTGACATTTCGTATGCTTGTTTTGAAACGAATGTTTATGTTATGTTTCAAAATTTTCATATGAGGAATGCATTGTAATTAGTAAGTGACGTGTGGAGACCGCTATAGATCCTCGATGCATCGGTAGGTCTCATGAGACAAACTAGTGTCTTGGCACGAGGCCTTGAAAAAATCTTATTTTTAGTCTTGGTATGAGGCCTTGGCTACGTGGTTATGATAGTATGGCATTATGCATTCCGTCATTATGAAAGTGGTTATTAATATTTTCATCTGATTATTCTACTAGTATAATATCCATGTGAATAAGTAAATGGAATTATTTCATTTTATCCTTGCCATATTATGCTTAAGTTCAAGTTTAAAAGGCTTTTTTAGTTATACATTGCCTTAAATTTTTATGTTTATTTATGAAAGTTTCCACTGTATTGTTATCCTTACTGAGCATCTGAGCTCACCCCTTTCAATGTTTTATTTTTCCCAGGATGTGAAGAAGTATTTTATGAATGAACTGCATGGATAGTATGAGGGTATATGAAGGAAATATGTTGTTGTAGTTTTTCACTTATTGATGTAATGTAAACTTTATGAATATATCTAGTGTTTCCAAGGCTACTAAACTAATCGGTCTTTCGAGACTTGACCTTTCTTGTGATCATGCCAATGTTATGTAATAATGCACAGACTCTGGGTATCTAGGGTCGGGGCGTTACAATAAATATATTTTTTTTTGATTGATATATGTCGTGAAAGGTAGTGTATAATCGAGGTGGTGGGCCAATAAATCCTCCCCCCTTAGTACAAAAAACAAACACACAATAGGTGACTACTACATGAGATTGCATGAACAGACTTCTCTGAGTGACAATCCGTGTGATCAAAAAGGTATTATGCCAGGTAAAATCCAGGGAATGACCTAAGGGTTCATGAAACATGAATATTTTCTTTGCATGACCACTCTATAGATCACACAAATCAACCTCAGCATGTTAGACACATTATGAGAAGGAGGTCTCGTATGTCGACTGGGTCACATGAAATATAAAATAAGCTAACACTGGACAAAACCTGAGGCATGTATGAAAAAAATATGGAATAAAGACTAAAAAATATTGGATACTTACATGAAGATATATGCACTAATATTAATGTTCTTCCCATGACCTTCCTAGATCATGTGATAACAACATGGCATGTCAGCCAGGTCTTGCTGCACTCCCTGGACATGCCTTTTGGATCATGAGATTTCAATTGGACATGTTAATAATGTCATGAAATGCCATTTCATCATGACACCCAAGTCTTTTGAATTCCTTCTGTCTTTCCAACTAAATCTTGTGATGTCTTCTAGATATTTCTCTATGTTATATAGTGACACCAGGGCATGTTAGCTATGTCTCACTGTGTACTCTAGAAAAGATAGCCAGATCATGCGGTGTCCTCTGGACAAGTCAACCGGATAATGAAATACCCTCCAGACAAGTCATCATGGTATCACGATGTTCTCCAGACAAGTCATCTAGATCTCATGATGTCCTCTGAAGAAAATATTCAGGTCATGAGATGCTATCAAGACATGTCATCCAAATCATGGAACACACTCTATTCATTCCATCCTTGATCATGCGATATCCTCCTAACATGCTATTTAGATTATGAGATTTCCTTTATAAAGTTCAATTGGATCATGTGACTGCCTTTTTCATTTCCACTAGGAAACCAGTACATGTATGAACATCCTCATACATGTCATAGAGACACTGTAAACATGTGAGACAAACAATCAGAATATGTGAAGTAGGAAATTGGGACATGTTAGGAAGGCATCCTGGGACACAATAACATTGTCCAGTGGAAATATTCGGGTATACCCCAAATGGAACTATGAAAACTATGACTCCAGTACAAATGGGATACATAGGATGCCTTATTAAGTCCATATCTCCAATGAGAATCTACTTCAGTGTAATTCCCTCCATGTATCTAATATTCTAACAATCGATACCCAATATCTCCCATGAGATTATCATTCTTTCTCATATACCAATAGATTGTGAAGGAAATTGAACTATAAGAACTATCATTCCTTTCTAAATGGGATATGTACGGTTCCTTCTTAAGGCCCAATCTCTAATGAGAATCTACCTCGGTGTAAATACCTCCATATATCTAAAATTATAACCATTGAGATCCCATATCTCCCATAGTCATATCATTATTCTCCATCAACCAACAGATTGAGAAGGCAACTAAACTATGGTGACTCTAATTATTTCAACAACCAGGATATGTAGGATGTATTTCTAAGGCCTAATCTTCATATCAAACACCCTATAAGGGCCGCCCTAGTGCATAAGTCCCACATCCATATGCAATTAGACCGACCATTTGTGATCCCTCGTTCCTCACACTGATCATGGATCACATGGTCTTAGGGATTTATAGTGATCATGTAACACCCCGACCCCAGCTACCCAGAGTCGGTGCATTATTACATATCATTGGCATGATCACAACAAAGATCAAGTCTCGAAAGACCGATTAGTTTAGTAGCCTTGGAAACACTAGATATATTCATGAGACTTACATTACATCATAAGGTAAAAAAAACTATAACAACATATTGTCTTCATATCCCCTCATACTATCCCTGCAGGTCATTCATAAATTACTTCTTCACATCTTTGGAAAAATAAAAAATTGAAAGGGGTGAGCTCAGATGCTCAGTAAAAATAACAATATAGAATAAGCTTTCATAGATAAGCATAAACACTTAAGGTAATGTATGACTAAAACAAAAGCCTTTTAAACTTGAACTTCAGAATAATATGGAAATGATAAAATGAAATATTTCCATTTACTTACTCACATGGATATTCTAATAGTCTAATAATCACATGCAATACCAATAACAACTTTCATAAAGATGGAATGCATAATGCCAGACTATCATAACCACGTAGCCAAGGCCTCGTGCCAAGACTACAATTAAGATTTTGTCAAGGCCCCGTGCCAAGAGTCTAGTTTGTCTCATGAGACCTACCGATGCATCGAGGAGCTATATAGGGATCCACCCATCACTTAATAAGTCCAATGCATTCATCATATGAAAATTTTGAAACAGAACATAAACATTCATATTAAAACTAGCATACGAAATGTCAATACTTATCCACAAAACATGAATGGTATAAAAATAGCACATCCACAGTCAAACATAACTCATTTGATACAATATGGGAGATTGTATTGTATCATATTAACCCCAATCGAGAATAATTAAGGATATTGACATAGATGAAAATAATCATCAAAACTATTTGAGAGAAATATCCCCCTTTTTCTTGAAACCATTTAAAAGTCAGACTATTTGTGAAGAAGCCGTTTAAAAATAAATTTTTGAATCAAAGTGTCCCATACCACTTTGAAACTTTTAAAAGGAGTTTTAATTTTAAAACTTTAATGTCCATATAAATAAATCCTTAAAACTATTTTTAAAACATGGACATTAATGAGAAATATTTAGAAGAATAAGACTTTAAAACATTTAAAAATGGTATTTTAGATAGAGTTTCTAACCAAAAGAGAGACACTTTAATAAAAATAATTGAGGTAATCAAAACTTTGTAATATCATGATAATAAAGGGATTAATGATATACTATGTAAAAGTACATTATATACACCACATAAAAGTTATTTGGTGTATAACAACAAAGATGTCTCAATGGAATGTAAATTGAGATGAAATCTCTCATAAAGGCCGTATCCTTAGGTTAAGGATAAATCAACGACATAATTATGTGTGAAAAATATAAAGACACTAAATATTATTGGATATTCAGTGTAAAACAATAAAAGGACATTCACACATATTCTTGTAAAAACAACACCAATGAATTGGATGTTTATCTCAACAAATCGAGATTGAGTAAAAATTACTCTTATCAAGTTCATACCGATGACTTGAGAATTTTTCAATGGAGTGATTATGTGTATAAAAAGTATATCCACAGAAATGGGAGTGAAAATTATGACATAATCAAAGTTAATTATGATTGTTTTGATACATTAGTAAAATGATGGACAAGTAATTTGGGATGTGAAACATTCAACCGCACCTCATTCTGATGCACGATGTCACTGGTATGACTGCAAGTGCATCTTTTTTAGTCAAAACGGACATTAAGGTTAATAAAAAAACTGACATACTCAAAATTGATCAAACACATTTAGATTGTTTTGGTACTTTAGGAAAATGATCCATAAGTAATTTTTGGCCTGTATAGATCAACCAAACCTCAATACAATGCACGATGTGACTGCTATGACTCCAAGTGCATCTTTTTTATTCAAATGTGACATTCATTTTAATCAAAAAAATAATTTACATACTCTATAATAGTGTTTTCTTTTTATTGTATTTATGTTAATAATTTTATTTCTTTTAAATACCTTATTTGTATCTTATTTTGTTATTTTTTTTGGTATTTATGCTGATGAAGTGTTTTGTTGCAGCACACTACACCTGTTTCTAGTGATGCACCATGCTGCTGCATCACACTATAGTTTTCACCTTTATCAATGCTATTAACTGGAATGATAAATATGTTCTTTATCAGAAATTTTTTAAGTACAGATAAAGGACACGTTTTCGGGGCTTATAAATGCAGTGATAATGTCTATATATATCAGCTCATTCAAAAGCACTGATAAATCATACTTTTATCAGTGAAGATAAAAGTGTTGATAAATTGTACTTTTATCAATGCTAATTGAAAGCGCTGATAAATGAGGTCTTTTATCAGTGATTCTAAATCAACCCTATATCAATTATTATTTAGCGATGATGAAATTCATTGACCTCATTTATCAGCGCTTTCATTTAGCGTTGATAAAAGTACAATTTATCAACACTTTTATCTTCACTGATAAAAGTATGATTTATCAGTGCTTTTGAATGAGCTGATATATATAGACATTATCACTGCATTTATAAGCCCCGAAAACGTGTCCTTTATCTGTACTTAAAAAATTTCTGATAAAGAACATATTTATCATTCCAGTTAATAGCATTGATAAAGGTGAAAACTATAGTGTGATGCAGCAGCATGGTGCATCACTAGAAACAGGTGTAGTGTGCTGCAACAAAACACTTCATCAGCATAAATACCAAAAAAAATACCAAAATAAGATACAAAAAAGGTATTTAAAAGAAATAAAATTATTAACATAAATACAATAAAAAGAAAACACTATTATAGAGTATGTAAATTATTTTTTTGATTAAAATGAATGTCACATTTGAATAAAAAAGATGCACTTGGAGTCATAGCAGTCACACCGTGCATTGTATTGAGGTTTGGTTGATCTATACAGGCCAAAAATTACTTATGGATCATTTTCCTAAAGTACCAAAACAATCTAAATGTGTTTGATCAATTTTGAGTATGTCAGTTTTTTTATTAACCTTAATGTCCGTTTTGACTAAAAAAGATGCACTTGCAGTCATACCAGTGACATCGTGCATCAGAATGAGGTGCGGTTGAATGTTTCACATCCCAAATTACTTGTCCATCATTTTACTAATGTATCAAAACAATCATAATTAACTTTGATTATAACTCTTTTAACTCTTCTTTGAATTAAATAATAATAAATGTCCTAATCTTATCACAGTGGACCTATATGACAATAATTTATTCCTAAGGTTGTTTTTGGTCGAGATACACTTGTCCAATAGAATTAGGACATGTGTTAGGGTAATATTAATATCATTTTTACCCTTAATTACCCTATTTACTTTTAACCGTGGTAAATAAAAGTAAAAGGTTACTATTCACCAAAAATTATTTTCATCTCATTGAACCACATTTTACTCCTTGATATTAACCATGTCTCTCGGATTTTTGAAATTTCAACTCACAGAAGCGGTAAAATTAAGTTTTATGAAAAATTCAGTTTTTTAACTACCATTTAGTGGTTTCACTATTCATCAAAAAATGAAAGTTTCCAGAAAAATACCAAAAATTAGGCCTAAGCTATATTTGATATTATTAATTCAAAATTAATGTCTATTTTACCAAATTCAAAACATATTAGTTTCATTAATTAATTTAAAAATTAATTCCTGCGTCAAAACAAATAGCGTGTTTTTAAGAGATAATAACTATCAAAAGATTGGCACTTGTTTATGTCTGGTTTAAATATGAAATTACATCCAATGACCAAAATTGTATTAAATGGTAAAAATATATTATAAATATACTTTAAAACCACTAAAATTAATAATTTATCACTATTAATTATTTCTATTAGAAAAGTTGTTTTTAAATAAAATTTAGTAATTTTCACTATTCATCAAAATATGAAAGTTATCCGAAAAGTATCAAAATTTCACCCTAAGCTAATTTCGATATTACGAATCCAAAAATGAATTCCATTTAGAAAGATAAAATTTATAAAATTTCAAAAAGTAGGTATTACTATTCATAATGGCTAGTTTGATTGGTTGTGGTGTGTTAGAATCTCGAAGTTGCGTACAATGCACGCCATTGCATTATTCAAAGGGAAATGTACCGTGGAAGCTTGGGATGTTACATTCTCTCCTCCTTTAATAAATTGCGTCCTCACAATTGTTTTTAAAATTGGGCTTGAGAATATAATGGAAAGTCCCACATCAGAAAAAGAGTCAAAAAAACCATCACTTTAAAAGAAAGGAAGAGAGGTATAAAGGTCACCCAAGATAACCCATACTAGGATTCCATGTAGAAAAACATGGATATAAATGATAAACTAAGTGTTAAGTTCTGATGGAGAGGGACAGAAAACATGATCAGGAGAAAGTTAACAATAATAAAACCACAAACTTGTGATGGGACAAACGGTCATTAGTTTCCAAGTAGGAAAATTAAACAGACAACATTTTTTTTGTTTTAAGTTACATTACATAAAGATGAGGAATTAATTTATGATATTGAATAAGAACATAAAACGATAAACTTACTTTTTAAGTATAGTTTCATTCTTTAATTAATTTCTACCACTAACTCATTTTTTTTGAACAATGAGTATTCAAGAAGACTTGGTCACACAGGAAGAGATAGAATAAAATTCTATAGAATAACATGATCCACATAGGATAAACTATATATTTACCTTGTCTTTAGAGATTAATCAAAACCAAAACCGTTAGTATAAGATCTGATGACCCCCAAATGGATATTCCATTATAGAAAAAAAAACTAATCTTAATTTCTAAAATTAAACCAGCAATACCCCAAAGTTAAATAAATACCATTCAATAATCAATTGTCCTTAAAATCCTTCAATATAATCCAAACTAATATTGAAACCCAAAACTTATAAGAATTTGGTTATGTAGTATTCCACATTAAATTGTATCTCTAAATGACATCAACTACTCTTAAAGTAACATACTTAAAAGTAATTAACCTAATCACATATTCTTTATTATAGGTTAATCATTTCCATAAATAACCCAAATCACTATAAATCCACAATAAAAATGTAGATAAAAATCCACCATTACTCCTCAAATGAAATACCATAGAATTCTATTTTCCTTGGGCATATAGTGTTCCCAACAAAGCGAACATCTTTAAAAATAACATTCATCACTTAAATCACCAAATCATTTTCTTATACAAAGGGTATTCATTTGATAAGACATAAGATCCCAAATAAACTTATCATTGATCAATAAAATCATTAAACTAAAAATAATAGTCACACTAACCAGGGAATTCACATAGTCTAGTGGTAGGAGATAAATCCAAATCGCACTTTGGTTGTGGTTCAATTCCCACAGCTTTGTCCGACGCGACAGGTTGTCACATGGTCTGCGTGTTGTCCTTTTTCAAAAACTATATTTTATAACATTACCAAAATGAGATATATTCCTCAAAATAACCATACTATAATTTAACCACAAATCTTATACCTTGCATTTTCATCCAAAATTATAATAACTTATAATTTCCTCAAACCCAACGATCATATAAAACCAAATGGTTATTTATAATTATATCCACAAGAGAAAAGATAATTCTTCCTCAAATATAATTCTCACATGGAAAAATGCAGGGTTAAAAATACAAGAGAAAATTATTCCAAAGTAAAACCATCAACAAGGAGCACTAATACTTTTTAAACATTTCTCCAAACATTTATTTCCACATAGCTTCTTCTTTGACCAAGAAAATATCCTATAGAATAGGGAATTCACTCGGGTAATGGCCAGGTCCCCTACATTTACGGAAAATGACTGCAAATGGATTATTGGGACCATTTTTATCTTCTTCCATAGTACTCTTCATTTTTCTTCGGAAATTCTTCACTTTATGTCCTTCCTTCCCACACGTAAAGCATTTCTTTGTCCCATTGAGACACTTTATTGGGTGTCTCCTTCCACATTTCCTGCATGATGGAAATTGAGGATTCCATTCTCCATGGTCTCCACTGCTGGAGCTCTTATCATTCATCACCTTTCTCTTCTTTGTTGAGTTTGGGAATTGGTTAATATATATATTGTTGATCATATTTTTGGAAAATTGATTTGGCATGAAGATGATATCTTTTACGCCTATTAAAATTCCATTTTGTTGCTCATTACCACCACCATTCCCACCATGTACATCATTCTCAAAGTCACTATGACTTCCTTGGAATCCAGCCATTGAGTAAAACTAGAAAACATTGTGTGTGTAACAGTATTCATAAAATCATTTAGAGAATATCATGTCACCATATTATTAATTCGAAACACTTTAGGATTAACCAAGGTCATTTACTCTCATCTTATATATAATATTTCAAATCGGTTTATAAAGAAAATGTAAATTATCCTAATAATATCCCCTGGGAGTGTCGTAACCAAGAGTGCAGCAAGGCCCGTTGTCGTGCACTAGTTCCCGTTCGAGTCTATATCAAAGCAGTGTTTTCAGGTTTTACCCCTAGGTACATCTGTGCCAGAGCTTCCTCTACCTGCTCATATCTAGACAGTGATGTATTGCTCGGAAAACTCACAAAACCTCTACAATACCAAAATTCTAGGAAGTTATTCTATACTAATCCCCAAAGTCTATCTTAGGGCTGTGTGATCTAATCAGAGTTTATCTAAATCTAGATCCCAAGGTTTGTACTAAACTTCCTCTGATACCAAATGTAACTCCCCAACCCTAGTTACCCAGAGTCGGTGCATTATTACATAACATTGGCATGATCACAACAAAGATCAAGTCTCGAAAGACCGATTAGTTTAGTAGCCTTGGAAACACTAGATATATTCATAAGTCTTACATTACATCATAAGGTAAAAAAACTACAACAACATCCTATCTTTATATCCCCTCATACTATCCCTACAGGTCATTCATAAATTACTTCTTCACATCCTAGGAAAAATAAAACATTGAAAGGGGTGAGCTCAGATGCTCATTAAGGATAACAATATAGCAGAAGATTTCATAGATAAGAATGAACACTTAAAGAAATGTATGTCTAAAACAAAAGCCTTTTAAACTTGACCTTCAGAAAAATATGGAAATGATAAAATGAAATAATTCCATTTACTTACTCAGATGGATATTCTACTAGTCGAATAATCACATGCAATATCAATAACCACTTTCATAAAGATGGAATGCATAATGCCAGACTATCATAACCACGTAGCCAAGGCCTCGTGCCAAGACTACAATTAAGATTTTGTCAAGGCCTCGTTCCAAGACTCTAGTTTGTCTCATGAGACCTACAAATACATCGAGGAGCTATAGAGGACCCCACCCATCACTTACTAAGTCCAATGCATTCCTCATATGAAAAGTTTGAAACATAATATAAAAATTCGTATTAAAAATAGCATACGAAATGTCAATACTTATCCACAAACCATGAATGGTATAAAAATAGCACATCCACAGTCAAACATAACTCATTCGATACAATATGGGAGATTGTATTGTATCATATTAACCTCAATAGAGAATAATGAAGGATATTGACATAGATGAAAATAATCATCAAAACTATTTGAGAGAAATATCCCCATTTTTCTTGAAATCATTTAAGTCACACTATTTGTCAAGAAGCCATTTAAAAATAAATTTTTGAATCAAAGTGTCCCATAACAATTTGACACATTTAAAAGGATTTTTAATTTTAAAACTTTAATGTCCATATAAATAAATCCTCAAAACCATTTTTAAAACATGGACATTAATGAGAAAGATTTAGAAGAATACGTCTTTAAAACATATAAAAATGCTATTTTAGTTAGAGTTTCTAACCAAAAGAGAGACACTTGAATACAAATAATTGAGGTAATAAAAACCTTTTAATATATTGAGAATAAAGGGATTCATGATTTACTATGTCAAAGTACATTATACACACCACATAAAAGTTATTCGGTGTATAACAACAAAGAAGTCTCAATGGAATGTAAATTGAGATGAAATCTCTCATAAAGGATGTATCCTTAGGTTAAGGATTAATCAACGACATAATTATGTGTGAAAAATATAAATACACTAAATATGATTGGATATTCATTGTAAAAAAATCAAAGGACATTCACACATATTCTTGTAAAAACAACACTAATGAATTGGATGTTTATCTCAACAAATAGAGATTGAGTAAAAATTACTCTTATAAAGTTCGTACCGATGACTTGAGAATTTATCAATGGAGTGATTATGTGTATAAAAAGTATATCAACAGAAAGGGTAGTGGAAATTATGACATAATTAAATGAATAGTGATTCCGCACATAATCTTGGAGTAAAATAATCAATGAAGTATGCGTAAAGCCGAATGAGTGGAAATTGAAATTTCAAATTCCCTTATCGATTCGGTAACTTATGAAACATGCACCCATAAAAGAAGGATAATACAATGATGATGTAAATATACATAAATTAAATTATATTACACAATGAATATAATCATGGTCAGTACACACACCACATGCAATAAATAAGTGGTGAATAATGGAAATCTCATGGAATTAAAAGTGAGATTTGAAACCCCTTACTTTGTAATTTTTCCTCGGTAGAAGGTAGGTTAACCTCCAGTATAATGGTGAAATAATTTTTATTGAGTTATAAAAAAATCATTTACATTAATATGATATCATATGTGATCTTTTAACATTTATTTGTTCATAATATCTTAGTATTATCGTCTTTTCGAGTGTTAACGGATTCGTTTTACTTTATATTATTTGTTATGTGAGCCGTATTTTTTATGGATGGGATGTATCTTATTCATATCCATAATCATATCATGTCTCTAAAAATTATTTTTAATCATCAAATGAGAATTATACTTGAATGGATATGATGGGGAATGAATCTCATCACGTTTGTGGAAACAGTAGTCCGTACGTACACACGAGCGGAAATATCATTATTTTAATATTAAAATAATATATAATTGGATGGTATGTCATAAAGAATCATTATAATGTTATATTTATTATTTACATAAATTAAACATCATTATTATACCCATCCAAATAATAATATATTGAATAACAATTACAACATGACGTGGAGACTGTAAGCCGTACGTACGCACGTATGGTGACATGTCATTCAAAGGATGGATATAATACTGAATATGGTTGTACCATATTTATAATAACATCACAGTATATGTAAGATATTGGAGTTATTATTTTATAGTGGTAATAACAAATATATAAGAAGTGGAAGAAGAAAGAAACTTGAAAGAGGGTGGTGAAAACATTACCTCTTCTTCGGGTTCTTCATTTTTATTTGATCAAAATGCCTCCATAGGTTGGCTTTCTGATCAAGATAAGGCCTCTAGGTTGAAGTGAGGGATGTTGGGAGGATATTTGGGAATAGGTTGGCCGAGCAAAATGGCTTTGAAGGTGTGAATTAATGAGAAGGGGAAGTGCCTTTTTATAAGAGGGGTGAGGGGCACCTTTGGAAAAGCTAGAGATATTATTTTATAATAAATTCATATTCGGTGTATAATGTATCCAAAGTGGATTATTTAAAGGTTAAGGTGGTTATAGGTCAAAAACCAATCAACCAATAGAATTTAGACAGGTTTGGGTCATTATATTAACCTTATCTTTTAGTTTTAACTCTTAGTTAATTAGTTTGACACTTACCATGTCACTTTGTATTTTTATATTATATAGTTAATAAAATTACTATATACCTCTAATGGACCCCCAAGTGGTCCATTAATAATAAACCTATCATGATATAATACTCTTGTCCGAACTTTATATTTTTATAAATTTAATATGAATTAATAATATAATATTTGTTTTAAAAACTCTTTTATGTCAATTTTGACATTATTGGGTATTTTGTTTTTGATAAATTCATAAAAACATTATCACTTCGAAAACAGTTTATATAATCAATCCTAATATGTCATATTAATCTATAAAATTATTTTAATTCATAAAAAGTCTCAAATTACATTTATTTTGATATTTATAATATCAATTAGTTTAATATTTCATTAATTAGTTAATTACTGCATCAACATTGTGTCATAAATAAATTAAATTATTTAATGTCTAAAAATTAAATATAAAAGACCATTATGTAGGAAATATATTTAGTTTTCTAATGAATATTTAAAATAGAATTTATATTATGTATAACCCTATATTAAAAATGTTTTATTAAATAAACTTTGATTTTGACTCTTTTAACTCTTCTTTGAATTAAATTATAATAAATGTCCTAATCTAATCCAAGTGGACCTAGATGATAATATTTTATTCCTAAGGTTGTTTTTGGTCGAGATAAACTTGTCCAATAGAATTAGGACATGTGTTAGGGTAATATTAATATCATTTTTACCCATAATTACCCTATTTACTTTTAACCGTGGTAAATAAAAGTAAAAAGTTACTATTCACCAAAAATTATTTTCATCTCATTGAACCACATTTTACTCAATGATATTTACTGTGTCTCTCGGATTTTTGAAATTTCCACTCACAGAAGTGGTAAAATTAAGTTTTATGAAAAATTCAGTTTTTTAACTACCACTTAGTGGTTTCACTATTTATCAAAAAATGAAAGTTTCAGAAAAATACCGAAAATTAGGCCTAAGATATATTTGATATTATGAATTAAAAAATGATGTCTATTTTACCAAATTCAAAACATATCAGTTGAATTAATTAATTTAAAAATTAATTCCCGTCGTCAAAACAAATAGCGTGTTTTTAAGAGATAATAACTATCAAAAGATTGACACTTGTTTATGTTTGGTTTAAATGTGAAATTACATCCAATGACCAAAATTGTATTAAATGGTAAAAATATATTCTAAATATACTTTAAAACCACTCAAATTAATATTTTTGATTAAAAAATTTGTTTTTAGTTAAAATTTAGTAATTTTCACTATTCATCAAAAGATGAAAGTTATCCGAAAAGTACCAAAATTTTACCCTTAGCTAATTTCGATATTACAAATCCAAAAATGAAGTCCATTTCGAAAGATAAAATTTATAAAATTTGAAAAAGTAGGTATTACTATTCATAACAGTTAGTTTGATTGGTTGTGGTGTGTTAGAATCTCGAAGTTGCGTACAATGCACGCAATTGCATTATTCAAAGGGAAACGTACCATGGAAGCTTGGCGTGTTATAGATCATATCATTTTCATCACGATTCTCCCCATATAAGAAATAATTATCATGTAATCCCTATTCATGGGTATTATATGACATCCCCCATATAAGGGAATCCACCCTGAGGTTAGTCCCGAGGGTGAAATAAATCTATGATGAATCAGATTCCAGCTATAAGTAGGATACATAGGATGATTTCCAAAGGAATATTCCCAATACATGGTGCCTAGGTTCCCTCGTATATGTCATTTCCATATGATATTAAACTATACAGTTTCAATGACCACTACTGGAAAATGGGTCTGTACCCACGGTTCTGCAGAAAACCGTGGGTATAGACCCCCCCTATACCCACGGTTCTGGAAACCGTGGGTATAGGTATAATATCAGGACCTATACCCACGGTTCTGAAAAACCGTGGGTATAGGGGGTATTTTTTTCATAGACCTATACCCACGGTTTTGAAAAACCGTGGGTATATTGTTTCCGCGTTATGGCGGGAACAAAAAATTCCGCGGGATGGGAAATTTTTTTTGGTGACTAATATGAATAATATAAATATAAGTAAAGAGATGTACATATATTAACAAATAAAATTGTTAGTTCGGTTGGTTGCTGTCATATTCAAGGCATATAAGAGGCACGGGTTCGATTCACGTGAGATTAATTTTTTGAATACTAATAGAGAATATTAATATATATAGCCTCATATATGTACATGTTTCCGATAAAATATATAGGTTGGGTGGTCTGCCCAAGGCGCCGCTTCTGTCCGTCCTAGTGTTAAGCGCAGTTTCGAATTCCGGCCGATTCTTTTATTGAATTTAAATAAATAGTATTAATATATATAAAAACATATATGAAAACATAATAGTTAAATAACCCAGCGTAGTTGGTCATTCTTCAGGCGCGGTTGGGATGCGTTTCGTGAGGCGCGAGTTCGAAACCCCGCGGCATGCATTTTTGAATATGCGGCGTTAATATATATTAATATATATTTAAAAATATATGTAAAATTAACAGATTGAATTAAGAGCTCGGTTGGTTAGTTGCGGGGCGTGGTTTCGGCGCATTGCGGGAGGCGCGAGTTCAAATCTCGCTGGACCCGATTTTTTGAAAAGAATTGAACTCCCCACGGTTTTCAAACCGTGGGGTATGTGATTGCCACGCTGTCCAACGTGGTGCTGGTGTGTGGCACACCTATACCCACGGTTTCTCCAAACCGTGGGTATAGGTCAAGACCCATATACCGACGCCATTCCAGCCCACAGTTTTGGGGGCTATACCCACGGTTTTGAACCGTGGGTATAGCCCGTTTTTCCAGTAGTGGACCTATTTGGTTTTGATTCCTATTATAAACAGGATATGTAGGACACCTCATAAAGGTTCAATCAAACCCTCAAAATGTTAATTGCCTATCTGAATAGTAGTAAACTATATATTTCATGTATATATTTATTTCAAATATAAGAAGCTTCCAGTTACTATGAAATGAATAGGAATAGATGAAGAACCTTAGATACATACAAATGAACTCATTAATATAACCCTCTTTACACATGGAAGGATTCAATACTTGATAGTTTTTTAGGGTAATCAGACCTTTTCCGGGATTAGGAAGATATTTGGGAACATATCTTAAATCTATAAGAGAGTCTCAGGGTAGGAAAAAATTTTCTTCTAAAGGGTTTTATGAGGACGACCTCCCATACTCTTGACCAATGTGAGTTCCAAAGTGTCATTGGGTATGAAACCCTAATTGACTGACCGCCTTTGGAAAGTAGGTATTTTCTCACTTATGGATATGGTAACTATTTGGAGTTTCTGTTAAGGATGAAAATGGTGAACCAGATGTGAATTATTTCACAAATATTTAACCCCACACAATCAGTCATCAGGAAAAAATTATATGGAGCCTTTTCATCAGAAATAAAAATAGTGAACTGGCATGAATGTATCAAATAATAAAAATGATGGGTTGACCAATAATCATGACATTTAATTTTGTGCCTCTTATGAAAAATAAAATTACATGCCTGATTTTAAATCCCATGTAATTGGGGTTCTCATAAGATAAGTCCATTATCACTATGACAAGTCTTTGTGAGAAAAATGGACAAACCATGAATAAGAAAGGAAAATTGTATTACCTTTACATATATGATTGAGTATGTATCATGCATTAAATGATGCACTAATAAATGAAATGTTCCATATTTTCTTCATGACTACATATACTGATCTCATAAACAACACCCAACCAGAGATCATGTCTTTATCTAGTGACTTGTCTAGAAAATAAGCTATAGTTGCAGTACCTATAGGCCACAGAATGACCTCACCCACTCGACACCTTCAATGTTGGGTTGATAATGCAATGGTTAAGAAATACCATCTACATGGTATGATCCTATACATTTAGGATACATGAAAGGGCCTCTATATGATGAAATCGATGAGTTTGCATCGTCCAACAAAAGTTTCAATGAAACTAGTGGTACTTGTTGCAACTAAGAATTGCTTCAAAAGCTTACCCTCAGAGTGCATAAATCACCACCTTTAGTATATAATGAATGTTTATCAATGATTAAACTATAGCTCCATTCTAGTTTAGGAGCCACTGAGGAGAGATCATTTCAAACACCTTCACCAGCACCACCCTTTCAGTGCCCCTTAGTCACCTACTAGGGAACCAACTGACACATTTTCACCTAGGACACTCATGCATGGGAACCAATGAAGTCATATCAGGTGCGGATATCTCTGGACAACTAGAAGTGGAATCATACCCTCACTTCCTCTAATGAATCCCACTAAAATATTTCGGTGGTATCCAATGAGTAGGATCATACCCCTTCTCACCCATAGAAAGTCTATGGGAATGTTCCTACAACAATCATGGGGTAGGAACATATCTCTACCCCCACACATGAATCCTATCGACATATTCCAATGGATTAAGGAGGAAAGAAATGGGTTCATATTCCCACTTAAATTGAAGATATATTCTATTACATACAGGATACAAAAAACTTATAGCCTTACATTCCTACACACACTTCGTTAAATGTCACTACATTTTAGAAACATCTGAAGAACAACACCAATATATTCCAGCATTGGTACAAATACAAGGACAAGTGAATATTTATATCCCTAAATCCAGGGGAGAAAAACACTATGATAATCATGAAAAATTGGGTTCTATAGAGAATTCCCACATTCTTGCTTCTATCCATGAGGATTATCAACATATTCTAGTAAAGGAAGGGGAACTAGACCAGGATCATATTCCCTATCCAATAGAGGATCAACAAGTTTGAGTGGCACATGCCTCAGGACAAGAATAAATTTATATTGAAGAAGAACAGTGACATACTCCAAAAGAAATATATTAGGATCATATTCCCAATCCAACCGGGGCTCACCAAGTGAGAGGAGAATATCCCTCATGATAGGATCATATCTTTATCAAAAAAGACTTACGGAATACTCAAAAGGCATAGGATCATGATTATACCACCACTCCAACTGGGAAATACTATGTGAGAGTAGAACACACCTTATTACAAGCTCATATTCATATTAATGAGGTATCACGACATATTTCAATAGATCATGTAATCCAATCTCATATATATATATATACTTTTACTAAAAAAACTACACCATCATTCTTCAGAGACTATATAAGAGGAGGTTCATATCCCTTCTAACATTACAAAGTTTTGTTGGCATATTCTAAAAGGGAAAGAATATTTGGATTGGGAACATATATCCACTTCAGCTTGGGTTGAATTACATATTCTGGAAACCACCCACAAGCAGACACATACTTCTAATGACAATAAAGAATCTCACTGTCATACTCCAACAGCTTCTCAATACTGAGATCATATTCCCATAGAACTAAATGGTTATCAATATATTCTGTCATCCATCATATAGTAGGCTCATATCCTTTCAAAACCACAAAATAAAGGTTGGCATATTTCGGCCACAACATAGAATGAGGCTCATATCCCTGACATGCTCAATTCTATTTTCCTTGAGGCTATTTGACACATATTTGTAACACCTCAAGGATTTTTCAGTTCTTCAACCAAATAAAAATGTTATAATTACCATGATAGTTATCCTTATGTTAGTGTGGATATAGATCATAGAGACTCTACTCTTGACATCTGTCATGGTCAACCTCCCTATGAGGATATCTCCCCTAGAAAAGGAAATCCTCACCTAACCCATACACCTTTGTATAGAGAGGTTCTCAAAACTCAGACACCTTTTTATAGAGAGTTTCTTAAAATAATGGAGTTAACCATATTTATTTACCTATCAAATACTGACAACCCTTCACCACAGCCAGTATGCAACCTTGAGAAACAAAATCCATGGTCTGAACAGGTGGAGGCATGTAAGTATGATGAACATGAAGAAAGCATTGATATATAGAGAGTGTTATCGAGAAAAAAAACTCCCCAACATGTTTTTTCCCCTTGACACTTCTAACTATGATAACCTAGACGAGCAAGGGTAAGAGTGCATGCCTTACCTATGCCAGAATATGTGACA
Organism: Viscum album; assembly: GCA_963277665.1. Classification (NCBI taxonomy): domain Eukaryota; kingdom Viridiplantae; phylum Streptophyta; class Magnoliopsida; order Santalales; family Viscaceae; genus Viscum; species Viscum album. The sequence goes on from OY728150.1 coordinate 690,120,162, forward strand.
AACTCATTAACAATTTAATGATACACACCTCCCTTATCTAGGATATGAGTGTCACCTTCAAACCATCAATATACACTATTTTCAGCTAGACTTGGCTACTATCTCCATGGACCGGGAACCAAAATTGGAAAAGAAAAGCATAAATCTATAACACACTTTCCTCCATTTAAACAAAACTCTTCAACAATTGATCAACAAATCCTTATCATGTGTCTATATCCAAGGATGGGGAAACTAGGGAGTGTTTCACTTCCCCACACCCCTAGAACAACATAACTTCCCAAATACAGAACCCTATAATTTTATATCTTCCAAAAAATAAGGGGACTGCATAACGGGAGAGCCAGTTGGTTACTAAAATATAATTCCACCAGTTTAATGACGCCAATACATCGCAAAAAAGACGATAGGACTAACGACAGATCATTGAAATGGTCCCCTCAAAGAAACGGGAACACATATTAGAATGGAAAAATAAAGTTATGATCAACCCCAAAAATTCCCATAAGTAATGAATCATATCATGGGCTTCCATTTCACCCAACTCATACTTGACCACACCCGTGCCAAATGAAATAGGTCGCAATATCAGCTGCCATAACAAACGTCCAGGAGTGAACCTATTCCACCAGGCTGGGGGAATATTTACCATTGCCTCCAACCCTCAAATCATCAATCCCTAAGAGGATATCTGACATATTTTAATCAACTAAAAATCAACCCTATCAAATTGGGATGAGGAAATTTTTATCTCAATCATTATCCCCAGGTTCATTATACCCCAAGGGGTTCCTAGAGAGATTATTGGATGTTCTATATCAACCCTAACCCATAGGATTGGGGTATTTATATTTCAATTTCCATTATAGGATTCCTCAAATCCTCAACTGGAATCATAAGATCCTTAATAATAGGATCCAAAAATGCAAATAGAGACCCTGAATGGTCTTGATCCCATAAGGATGGGGGTATTTTAATCAATATCACCACCACAAAGGGAATCAATGATATCTAGGTTGGGAGGTAAATATCAATGGTTAAAATCCTATCTCTCCCTCTTTCCTCAAGATGGACCTCTATTATTTGGGGACTGTTTAGAAAAAATGACCAAAAACTCCCTGAAGGTCACTATTCATAGCAAGATGGGAGAATAATATATGGAAAAGGTAATCAAACCTATATGGGTCATAAGACAAAAAGGTCAAATATGTCTAGGATTTAGAAAACATACCTTGATGCAAGAAGTTCAGAATCAACCTTTTGTGTTGAGAGTATTGGGGCAATTACTGTTTTGAAATATAACTCTATGAATTTCATCGCTGTCAATATAATAAATAATGTGGATAAAGATGAAAATATAGAGGTATGAAATACAAAAAATATACCATGAGAGGAGGGTGATCTAAATTTATCTACTGAGACTACACACACACGGAACCAGAGGAGAATCAAAAACAATTCACCTCCGAATATTGAGTTTCCACCACTATGATGGGACACTGCTATAGATAAAATAAGAGAAGTGGTAATATCTCACTCTTCACCCAAAAGAGCCGAAATTACTTCCATAGATAAGTTGTTGGAATAATATGAGGATGAGATAAAAAATCTCAAATAACTAAATGAGGAGCTAAATAGGGGAAACATTCCCACAATCTTCTTTAGCCTGGGACAAATATCCCTCCTCCTATGACTCAGGAAAGAGGAAATACACCTACATGAGAGGAATATGGGTGCCAAAAAATCTCTAGATCTTGACTATTGGTATACATAAAAGCAGAAGTTGAAGATTTCCATGACTTCCCTCCATTATGGTGACTACCTCTCCCCCTCTAGGGTGATCATTCAGTATTAGCATGGATAAAGAATTAGTGGGAGTTGTAAATGGTGCCACCTAATAAAGTATAACCCACTCCTTGTAGGCAAGAGATGGCCCCGATAGAAGTACCTCCAAAACTTTTCAATTTCATTGAGTCCCTACCTAATCGAACAGAAGCCATGTAAGGGTGACATCCACCTTTGTAGATTGAGAAGAAGCCGTATGTTGAATGGATGAATAACACTTCCCCCAACCCAATTTAGGAAATCTAAAATTATCAAATTTTATGCACATGACATCTATAACAACATATCACTAAAATTGTGTCCCAATTCGGTCTAATGATGGGCCTTTGATATCAACCGGAGGTGAATAAACTGAGGTATTTTATACAGACTCTGATAGGGCCAATCGTTTTTTGGTACAACATCCTTCCATAAAGATTCATTATAGGATGGTATGATCTTCATCATCAATTATTTTATCAGTTCAGATCTACCCTAAAAAAAATGATAATTAGCGACCTAAAAAATTGAAAGAAGCACAAAAATGAGAGGATTTCTAACTCTATATCTAGTTGGAAAGGATTACCCTATTAACTCAGTATCCCTCTCTAAAGGGAGAAATTTCTATAAATCTACACTAAAAATATCCGGGATGATTTTTAGACACCTGTGACCCAAATTAAGCATTCTGGTGGAATCTATGAGTTAGTAGAAATGGAACACTTTTTGAAATATGCCATTTAGTCGACCTAATATAAGTCTCGACTCATGCCTTTAACATAATATAAAAGTACCGACAAGGAGAAAGACTACTACTGTTACCCTAAAACAAGTTGAAGTGACTATTTAATATCTTAGGTAGGTCTCAAACCTCCCAGCATCTCCTATCGAGTGACAACAACAACAAAATCACCCTCGGACAGAAGAAAAAATGGATTAGGGTCACTCAGGATTTGAGGAATGGATGAAAAAATCATATTCCTTTCAAAATTTATAGGTCCCTAGTTATTTATTTATAGCCATGGAAAATAAACTACTCAAGATACCACAACTTAAGAAACTCAATGAGGCCAACCTCATCGATTTTACTGATTACTACCCTTTCCAAAAAAGCATGGGTCACAACATCCTAGATTTCTTTGTCTCTAAATAATTTCTCCAAATCATGGTTGATTCTGTATAGGTGATATTGGAAAACTCTCCAACACAAGTTACTTGTGTAACCATCACCCTTAAAGAAGAAAAGTGTTATTGGAAAAAATTTCGGACCTATCGTGAGAAGAAGTTCGATAACTAGATGACTTGAAATACATTTGACTAAGCTCATGAAACCCTAGGAGAACATATTTGAAAATCCATAAAGATTCCATAATATTGGGAGGTGACATCAAATACACCCCCTGAAGGTGTATATAATCATCATACATAGGAAATGAAAGAAGAGGAAAATTCATATTCATCTCCTATGCAAGCTCCGACTCTTACAAATTTCTTTCTTGCAACATCTGAAGAATGGGCACTGCCCCACCTAACAGAACCCTCATCAGATGAAAAGATCATATTTGGATTTTTTTAACATAATAAAATTAGAGAAACCCTTATTTTATGATGAATACGCCTCAAATTATGATTTCCCCATACCTAACTAGGGAGCCAGAGGCCGCAGGTGCATGAGCCAATGGTACATGGGACACTATGGGCATGGTCGGACCCAATATCTCAGCCACATCCCCATATAGGATATATTTTCTAACAAGAACCATGGGAAACCACTCTATAAATATCAATATAAACACAAAGGTTCCTTAGATACCTCTAGCAGTATCCGCAAATCAGTTATCTTACACGACCATCTGGTGGGGATTCGATTGTTTGATCATTCTAGATAGTGGGGAAGATTGTTGCAAACTATGTCACTTGTAGGATATTCCCCCTCAACCTCCACACAAGAACCAATAGTATATACTTCAAATTAATTAGATCATGATCCAAATAATAAGGATCAATTCCACATTGGGATGTAATGACCTCTGACACAAAACTCAGACATTCTAAAATAGTTGGTAGTTGTCCCAGCCAAAATTTCAATCTTGGATGCACTCTATATTTCAAAAGAACTCCGAGAGGAACTCATTGAAACCCTCAAAATCCCATAGGATCATGAGATAGAAGTCACTGTAGTTGAGGTTTACCTAGTGGATACTATCCCATCAGAATTTCATATCTCCATATAATTCATAGAGTAGGATCAGGGAGAGTCTATCCAGTGGAAGATCAGACCCCTATATGATTCAGGTAGAATAATAAATGTCAACATCCATAGGGATCTAATTGAAAAAGATTTCAGGATCGAACTCATTCCAATTCATACGCTTTTTCATTTGGGATATAGTGAGGTATATTTATCCACTACAAAGCTGACCATTCAAGGGTATGATAAGAATGAACAAAGACCTCTAAGGAAGATCAAACTCAAAAATAATTTTGGGGATCTCACCTCTAACACTGATTTCTTGGTTATCCAGTAAGACACTACATATAATTTCTTACTTGAAATGACTTTCCTAAATTTCCATTTGGTGGTACCTTCAATATTTAATCAATTCTTGAAATAACCCTTCAATGGGAAGTTCGATGTGTTACATGGTGATAGAACTCCCTTTGAGTCCTGTGAAGCCACATATGATGGATCAAGTTTCCACAGAAGGGAAGAAAAACAACCAATGGTGGATGAAAATATATAGGTTTCATCCCCCATTGTCTTGGGGGACATCCCTACAAACCCCCCGAGTATATTTGACAACAATTATATGCTACCCTTAAATCTGATTGAGGAAATTGACTTAATCCCAGAAATCCAAGATCCTTCAATCCCTAATGAAAATTTAAAATAGAATTAGATATATAATCTCTCTATAATGAATCTAGAATTAGGGGATTAAAATGTCTCTTACCCTGGCCTCTCTCATCGTGAAAATTACATAGATATCCTTATATTTCCTAACTCATCTAAAAATTCCTCCACAGACTTAGAGATAGAATAAGGAGAGGATGGTCTAAAAAATGCCTCTCCCACATTTAAGGAAGGTTTCTACACCACAATCGATGAGCTCAGGCAGATAAACCTAGAATCAAAACAAGGAACATGATCTATATTGATTAGTGATTTCATGCCTCTCATGGAGAAAGATATGTACATTGAATTACAAAATAAACATCAATATGTGTTCACTTAGAATTATATAGAAATGATTGAACTAAACCCCAATATGGATATGCACCATGTTGGATTACCCAATGGCCATAAAGGTTTCATGTAGGTGGCCTAGAGGATGCACCCCGACCATGATACTAATTTAGAGTTGGAATTTGAAAAATTGATCAAAGAAATTTTTTTATGAGATGTGAAATACCCAAGATGAATCACCAACATTACCCCTATCAATAAAAAGAATGAAAATACTAGGGTCTGCATTGATTATAGATACCTTAATTGAAACTACCAAAAGGAATATTTCCCATTTCCAATCATAGAACTATTGATTGATGTGACTATTGGATTCCAAGACCTTTTATTAATGTATGGGTACTCAGGGTACAATCAGATGAATATGGACCCAGAAGATGAGGAAGAAACTACCTTTATAGAACACCAGGGGTTCTGTTTCTATTTGGTCATTCCCTTTGGATTAAATAATGATAGAGTTATGTATTAATGCATCATGCATCATACCTTTAATCATTTCTTGGTATGAATAGAGAAATGTTACATTGATTACCAAGTGTTAACATCCAAACAGTTATGTGATCACCTCACGTATCTTCAAACAATATTCGAAAAGTTATGGCATACAATTTGAATATGAATCTGCTGAAGTGCACCTTTTAGGAGACTTAGAGGAAATTCCTTAGCTTTGTGGTATTCCACTGTGGCATCGAGGTCAACCCATAAAATACTAGTGAAATTATTATAATGTCAACCCCTCTAAATCTCAAATAGCTAAGGAGACCTCGAGGGAACCTCACTTACATTCGACTTTCTATAACTATCGTAGATAAAAAATCTCTCCCATTCACCAATATAATGAATAAGGGAGTCACTTACCAATGCTATGAGGATTATTAAGAATCATTTGTGAGTCTCAATCACTAATTACTGTACCCATATGTCCTAATGCCTCCTGTGTAAGTAAAGACCCTCATCCTATATGTGGCCACCATGAAATAATTACTTGGCTCTCTCCCCACACAAAAAATTGATATGGGGAATAATAAAAGTCTCTAATACCATAGAAAAATGATTCTATTAACTGAGACCCAATATTATGATGTCGAGAAGAACCACCTCAAACTCATAATTATAGTGAAAAGGATAAGGCATTACATGAAGCACCATAAAGTCTACTTGGTCTCTCATATTAACTTGCTCAAGTACATCATTGTCCATCCTATACTGACCAGGCATTTGGACTGGTGGATAGTAATTATTAAATAGTATGAAATCTAGTTTATTTCCTAGAAGGCATTAAAGGATATGCCCTGGACGATTTCCTTGTGGCACATCCTTCTCTTGAAAGTACACTAGTGGACACCGAACTTCTAGACAAGGAGTTTTTATATTCCCATGACACTCCCTGAACATGGGATATGTATTTTGATGGTGCCTCAAAAAGTCCTATCAACAAAGGGGTAGAAAAAAAATCTCAATAGGGTTGGTTTATGGATTTTATTTTTATCTATAGACAAAGAAATATTTTCCTACAATTTCTCTCTATTTGAAGGCTACAGAAATAATGAGGATGAATTCAAGCCCTCATTCCCAGCTTTGAACTAGCCCTACAACTGCAAATAACCCACCTGAACATCAATGAGGAATCATAGTTTGTTATAAAGAAGATCAATGGAAAATATTCCATAAAAAATTAAGAACTAGCCCCTCTCACTGGCTATGTTAGAGGACTAATGGAATATTTCCCCTTTGAAACCACATTTTATCATGTCCCCTGATATAAAAATTCTCATGTTGATGCACTGGATAATGTATCTATTGTTTTTTCCAACCCTATTCAGGAAAAGTAATCAATCATTACACACTGAAAGATGGTTTCATCGATCATCATCTATCTCAAGGAGGAAATCAATTAGATCAACACTGCCCCAGAGTGTGATGAAACAATATCCACATTTGGATGGATGGAGCCTATAACTGATTATCTCTAAAATGGGACTCTCTCAGTAGACCGAGCCAAAATGGAATAGATTTAGTATAAAGCATCAATCGTTACATCCCAGGATAGTCCAAATGAGAAAAAATCACTCTTTAAGTGATAATTCAACCAAATACTCCTCAGATGAATAAAATAAAGAGATATTATAGCTATCATATAAAAAGTACACATAAGCACTTGTAGTGCTCACTAATCTAGGACTAGGTTTTCCCTCAAAATTAGAAGGCTTGGATAATATTGAAAAAATTCTGAAGGACTATATGGAGTTCACCAAGAAATCACATGCATTCTAGATTCATACTAACTTCATCCACCAACACCCATAATTTCTACATACAGCTAAATATTCCTAGGCATTTTCCATTTTGGGAATAGATGTAGTGGGGCTACATCCCCCAGCCACAACTAAGTAGTTTAAGTATATCCTTACTGCTACCATATTATTTTCCAAATGGGATAAGTAAATACCCCTCAAGGAAGTTGGACTGAATAATACCATCAAATTCATGAATCCCAAAATCATCACTAGATTTAGATTCCCTCACATGATATAAACAAAAAATGGAACCAATTTATGTGTTACTAAGTTGAATAAATTGTACAGTAGTACAACCCTGAGTCCAACCATTCTACCCACTATCATGTAGTGGGAAATGAAAAAATAGAGGCTTTAAATAAGAGTCTTTCAAATATAATCTAAAAGATGTTAAATAAGGACAAGAAGTTCTAGCCATACAAGCTCCTCCATGCTTTATGGTACTACTATACACCACATGTACTACTAAAAAAGAAACTCAATATTAATTTGTGTAAAGAACTAAGGTAGTGTTTCTAATATAATTATAGTTTCCCTTGATTAAAATATTCATATCCAAGAAACTCTTTGATTAGGATTAGTTACAAAAGTGGTCAGATGAATTGGAATGACTCGATGAGAAAAGGTTGCGTACACTGAACAACCTCAAAGTCCATTAGAATCAGATCACACAAGCCTTCAATTAAAAGTACTACCTCTAGTATTTACTTCAATGAGAACTGATATTGGATCTTAGGATCCCAATGATACTAGGAAAGAAACCTCCAATTTTGGAACCCCAATGGGAAGGGACATATATTGTACATAAGGTCTATCATGATGGAGCTTACTCATTGGACACAATGGAAGGGGAATGCATGACACCCCCACCAATATGAGGTTTCTTAATAAATAATTTTCATAGATCCCATCAATAATTTTTTTGCACTAATAACATGATGTTAAAATACATGTAATAGGTTATGGAAGCAAGATGTTAAACTGAACAACGTCTCTTCTCTTGAACACATGATGTTAAACTATACGGAACATGTCCCAACAACATGATGTTAAACTATACAGAATGCATCATAACCACATGATGTTAAAATATATGGAATAATTACTCACTGTATGACATTAAACTACATATGAATCATCATATCACAACTAATTTACCATACATTAGCTAGATCTATACAAGAGAGAAATGAATTTCCCCTTTCCCTATGTACGAGTCAAATACACATATTGAATCTCCAATCGAATAACTATGCATGGATTGATTTATACCATCATAGGATAAATTGTGATTACTAGACCCCAAATATCATGTCCATCAACAATATATATTTCCAAGTCATAAGAGATTAGACTATGTGACAATGTTTATGCATTATTTATCATGTACAGTAACCTTTGTCCTTACTGCATGACGTTAAACTTTACAGTTGACATCCATACCACATGAAACTAAACTATATGGTTTCCCAATAAATATGTGTAGCATTATACCTACCATTAAATGATACATAGTGACACCTAGATCTCCATTCATGGGTCCAACCATGGTATTTATTTACATCGAGTCACCTTCATCCTTACCAAAGGACGTTAAAATGCATGGATGATGTCCTCACTACATGACAATAAAATTAATGGTTTTTTCCAGAACTATGTACATCATTATTCTCATACCAATGAGATATTTAGGGATTAATATATGATATATCTTTTCCCATCCTCCACATGATACAAAATTCTCATGTTCTTTGCTTTTACTTCCTCTGTGTGGTGAAATAATCCTTTTTTATTCCTTATTTATCACACTTCTCATAGCTTATGTGGGATTAGGAATTTTGGTGAAGGATTCCCCACATTATCGAGACATGGTAGTTCATGGAAGGGTTATCATGGTCCTAGATACATTAATTTAAAAGGAACACCATGAGTCCTGTCTGTATGATGTTAAACTGCATGGTTAATGTCTCTTGAATGACATAAAATAATGCATTACCATGGACCTCACCTGAGAGGACCACTATCATTGGTGTTGGTATCCAATCACACCTCAATTCAAGAGATATTTTTTGCTTAATTCCTACCATCATAGGATATATAATGATGCCCAGATTCTCATTCTTGGATCTAGCCGAAACAATCAATGGGAAAAATTCCCCCTCTATGTATGGGTCATACATACTTGGGTAGTTTCCTATTGAAGAACTACACGTAATTTGATTCATTCCATTACAGGATATATAGTAAAACCAAGATATCTAGTCCTCAATATATCCTAAATATCTAATTTTCTCATTAGGGAACCTACATCCCTGCTACATGTCGTTAAATTTCATGGTTTATCAAGAATTACATGTGGCTTGATTTTTTTCATCACAGGATATCTAGTGACTCAAAGATATCCAATAATAGGTATAGCTATAATAATCAATAGGAACAATAAACCCCTCTGTGTATGGGTTGTATCAGAATAGAGATATTCCCATTCCAGAACTACTTGTGGCTTGATTTATATCATCATAGGATACATAATAATGCCTGAATATTCATTCCTAGGTCCATCTTCAATATAAAAAATGACCCTACCTATTTATAGGTTAAAACTGTGCAGTAAACTTTTCATATCATTACTACATGATGTTAAACTATAATTAATGGATAAAACATCCTAACTACTTGATGTTAAACTATAATGAAAACATCCTGGTCACAGGACATTAAAAATGAATAAAAAATATGTCCCCACTATATGACATTAAAAGGTATAGTCCATCACCCATTATCATTCCTTATCAAAGGGTCACAAGAGACTAACCCTGATCAACCTAATAATGGGGTACTTTTATTATCTATTAAGCACCTGAGACTACAAATCAAACTTCATGTCTCGAGCACCTCATGTTTCAGCAAAACTTTCATGGGCCTTGGAAAAGGGCAATCAAAATCAGGGGTCCCTTTGTTTGAATATACATGTCTTCCTCTGGTTCCTTCATATGGGATCTTAACCATCAACCAAATGCATCATAACATGTAAAAATGGATTTTTCATCCTTTTGAGCCCTAACATCACCATGGTAGAACTCAACACCTTGGAGTGTTTTGGGTCATCCCTGACTTGATTTTCCCATATCATTACTCATGACCCAAGAATCTTGATCCATGATTTACAAAATTTTCACCTCCCGCTCAGAAGGATGTTGGAGTGATCTTGATGCAGGGTATCATAATTAGGTTATTGTGAAACATTACCCTCATAGTAGTTCCATGTTCATCATGACCTTAAACTATGTACACTATGGTAAAATACGTACAACATTAAACATTATACTTTGATGGTCCAAATAAAAATACCCTAAAACTACTAGTAAAATGGACACAAAACATGTTAGGTTGAAAAATCGAAAAGGGTATCCCAAGTATAAGTCAATTATTTTCTTACTAAAATCTTGATATCCAAAATTTTGGAAAAAGTTAGAGCATAAATAAATGGGGCATAAAGCTCATAGGACCCACTTTATGGACCTAGTAAAAGCCGAGTCATGCTCACTGGACCCCTTGGTCCAAGAAAAAGATAGAGTAATTGTTTTTCAAATCTTCTTGTTGTGATAATTTGTTCAATAAGTGGTGAAAAAATCATTAGGATTTTCCAAAACTTATTGAATATTGCATCTTCCACAAATCACACTTCGGGAGTTGAAAGCCTTAGATCACCAAAAACCATTCATGGCCCTTGGAAGAGGAAACTGGGATTAAAGAGACCCTTTATTTGACTATGCATGTATTCCTATGGCTCAAGGATTTGTGCTCCAAACTATCAACCAAATGCGTTATTACCTTACAAAAATAGATTTCTGATCCTTTTGAGCCCCAACATCACCGTAGTGGAATGAAACAACTTAGGGTGTCGTGTATAATCCTGGAATGATTTTCCCATATCATCATCATGACCTGAGAACTTGGGACCATGATTTAAAATCCCTGTAACCAAAATATTCAATTGGATTAGACATCATAGATGTTACATCATCATGTTTTGTACTATTTCTCAAAGAAGAAATACGGTACTCCATTCTCAACAATTTTATATCCTAACCCATGTGTCTCAAAACCACATGACATAGGGTCCAAGTCTCCCCATGAAAATATAAACTACCCTAGGGTTCTAGAACCCTTCATGGGAAGCTTTTGATCCATACCAAACTTCATCAACCAAAAGTTGTTGTCTTCAAAAATCATTTATAGACCTTCAAAAAGAGTGGGGATCCACTTTGCTTGACCATACATGTAATACCTAAGAGTTCATGCTTAATGTATTTGGCCTTCCAACTAGAGGTATCTCTGCATTTTAGGTAAGTAAATATGATCCCTGTGAGCCCTGACAACACCATAGTAGAACTCATCACCTCAGGGTGTTTTGGGTAATCCCTGTTATGTCTTCCCCATTCCATATTCATTGACATGAACTTTTTGGTTATGAATTACTCAACCCATATTCCAACAATATAGGTGGAATTGGCTTCCCTAATATTTTATATTCACCAATACCATCCAAAAAATATTTTATAGTTGTTGGAAAAGAGTAGGTACACCTCTATTTGACCACGATATCAATGAATAAAGACCCACCAACTAGAGGTATCTCCTCCTTGAAGAAAAGGAACTCCAATCCTTGTGAGCCATGGTAGAACTATAGAAAAACTAATCACCTGAGGGTGTTTTGAGTCATCCCTAGAATGTCTTACCCATATACTATATTCATTGATCAAGTCCTGTAAGCATAACCTTAAACTATACGATATTTGATTTCCTATTTGTAGACTTTAAACTGCATAGAATATTGATATCCTTAACACATGACGTTAAGATACACATTAAACATCCTTACCACATGACATTAAAATGAATGATATATATCATTATCACATGACGTTAAACTGCATGATTGATGTCCTTACAACATGACATTAAGATGCATGAAAGATAAAATTACTGTATGATGTTAAAATGCATGGATAACATTAATCTATGAAAGCTATATGACCAAAAATAGAAAGTCTAAAATAGAAGAATCTAAACTACCAACAATAGAAGGTATGAGTTGGAAGACTTTAAAATACAACACAACAATGTTCTAGTTTACGAGACCTTAAAATAGATGACTGAAAAGGTTGAAATACTCATTAGGTTGAAAACATGATAAGGGAATCTTGGGAAAAAGTGAAGTATCTGCTCATTGTACATGAACTTTTCATGCTCCAAGAAATATTGAGAACTCATAAATTGGAAAAGGCACAAAACATGCCAGGCTAAAAACTTGTAAGTGGGTTTCCTTAGAAAAATTTGATTCCAAAACCACAAAGTCTTCCCCGATATGAATATTAGAAAAAAATAGGGAAATATAAATAAAATGATATAAATATTTTAGGGAACATCAATTATCCCTAGAAAAAATTAAGTTACACTCTCTAAGTCCATTGACTTTAGCCAAAAAATTAGAGCACTCTCCATACATGACATATTTTCTACCCAAATTATCCTTTTAAATTAGGTGATTTAAAGAAAACTAGAGAAGGTATATCAATTATGAATTTCATGTTGGTGGGAATTCTTAAGAATTCATCAAGAAAAATATGTTGTGATTTAAGCATTAAAATCCAAGCGTATAGATTTACTTGATATTATGAAAATAATGGGTATCATTGATGGTCTATGAAACAACCGATCAATGAAATGACATGAAAATATTGAGTAAAAGAAAAATAGACAACAAAATATAATGTTCAGAATATATTTTCATTTATATCATGTAGAATGAGTAATCTATACATACTAGAGTCTCTCCTGTAAATAGACAAGTAATGTCAATGTCATGAAATTATAAGCCCATCAAATCATGTGTTCGAAAGATTCCTTCATCTTTGCAAACATTTTCTCTATGGAGTTAATGGATTTTAACAATTTATCAACATATTCAGTTTCCAACTTCACAATCCACTGCAACTCCTGCACCCTAACAATAGCATCAAGCTTGACTTTCTCCTCCATATCAAGGATCCACTGCTACTCTAGTATAGTTTTATTTGATATTTTAAGTGCATGCTATAACTGAGATAACTCTTACTGAATATGGATAATGTCAGAATTTAAAACGATATTTTCAAACTTCTCATCATTGACCATGTCTTGGTGAGCTGTCACACCCATCTCACATTGGGACGCTTCATTCATTATCACGTATCAACTTTGTTTTACTGAAGAGGAAGCCTCAACTATTACTACACTCACTACAACAGAATCACCATTTAGCGGCATTTTGTTTTGCATTTAGTGGCAGTTAAACCACCACTACATTGTTTGGAGGCGGTTTACAGAATCCGCTGCCTAATAGGGAGTCGACAATCTATTAGCGGCGATTATTTGTGTTTAGTGTTGGTTTCAGGAAAGCGTCGTAGCTGCCTCATTTCGTGCTGGTTTTCCTGAATTTAGTGGCGGTTTTACGAGCCCTGGATATCATTTTATTCGCGGCGGTTATAGCCGCCGCTAATAAACTCAAATTCTAGCGGCCATAAAACTGCAGCTAATGTTACGGGAACCACCACGGAATGAGGTAGCCACGATGCTCCAATTTAGTGGCGGTTATAATCACCTCTAAACGTAAATTTTATTTTACGTTTAGCGGTGGTTTTCTCCTTTTAGCGGCGGTTTAAACCACCACCAATATACATTTCACGGTGGTTAAAACCACCGCGAAAAGCTGCCCAAAATAAGAAAAATAATTCTTTGCTTCTAATGTCCTGAAAAACAAATAAAACCAGAAATATAAACCAACTGAGAAGAACCTGAGAAAAAACACCCATCATGGGGATCAATAAGAAGGAATCACATATCATATCGACCAACCAGGTCACTACACCTCCTGTGCAGGAGGACAAAGTCATCAGCCTCACAAAAATAATGTTTCAACATAGATCCACATAACCTTCCATAAAATTTAATTATCTGTTTATAAAGGATCAAAGGACTCCTTTGTCAGTAAAATCACACACTAGAAATATATATGATGTGAATCCTACATGCCAAATATGATGCATGAGAGACCTCTTTATTCCCCCCCCAAGAGTCAAAAACATCCCTGGCCTCCCACCAATGACCAAGAGATGAATATCCAGAATAAATCACAACATCCAAAAAACATGTTTTTCTCTCAATGAGAAATAATATACCACTTTAATATTTAAAAATAGAACAAAAATCTGAAACCCTAGAAAATAAGACTTCCTATTAGAGAAATTATTATTAACACAGCAGTCAGATATCCATCAAAGGTTCCAACACATTCCTCATACCCATGTATACAATATCCTAAATAGTAAATACTAGGAAGATAAAAATAAATTGATACAACATTATAACATCCCAAAATGGATTCCACTAAACTGATTCTCCGAGCCGATGGGTTACTAGGAATCAAGTACACCTCCCCGTATGCCAGATGCCACCAACTAGTAGTGAGGACCCAAGTGGTGATATTTGGAGAACTATGACCTCATATAAAATTAATAAACAATAGAAAATATATAATTATCTTGAAAAAGGGAAAGTAAATGAATGCAGAAGATGTACACAACTAAAATATAAAAAGATTCAATAATACATTGATGTAAAATCCTGAACAACTACACAACATGATACAACAATGGTGACCCACTAGGATGACCATAAAAATAAAACAGTACGCAATAAAATCAATGTAAAAGTACATGGATCCAATAAAAACTCTATTCTAGACAACATACCTGATCTCCATACATTTTCAAACTGCACTAGCCCGATTAGTAGAACCACTCATGTAGCTCTGCTCGATCATGCAACACTGGGCCTCATCCATATCCCCCATGATACTTATGATCAACATGAAAAGAAAAAATAAGGGCTAGACAGACACTGTGGTGTACATGTAGGATTGATAAATAATCTCATTAGGACACCCCGTCAAACAACCTGTAACTGTTCCGCTAAAATTGTAATAAAAAACAATTTCATTAGCTTAGTTAAAACTCACCCACAAAGGTAGTAAACCAAACATGAGATGACTGTCAAATCTAGGGTACGCAATCCCTTTCAATTGGGAAAGTTCCACCATGGATGTCCATTTCTATATACTCAAACATGTATAGTCTCATACCTATACACTAATACATAAATATGAAATTCATTGGAATGTAATATAAATTATTATATTCTAGTTTCCAAAAAAATTCTTTTTACTACCATATTTAAAAAATTATCTTATTATAATGGTCGATAGTTTCTTAAATGATAAAAAAGGAAGTAATCCATATCATCAATTATAAATCAATAAGATTCAAGACATAGTAATATCATGAAAATCCATAATGTACAAGCGACTCACTTTTCCCTTCTAATTTACTCTTAACTATTTTACTATCTTTATTTTATTTGTTCTTCTTTAAAGAGTGTTCCCCCATGTTCCCATTCCTCATAAACATGAGTAATAAAGTAGTCATAACCAAACACATATAAAAATAATAATATAGGACCCTCGTAAAATTTCTTAGTAGGCTAGTAAAACAATTTATTCCTAAAGATAGAAGATAAGTTTAGAAATATTCTACCTCAACCAAATATATGATGCCTATTGTGTAATGAAACAGAAAAATAATATGGTGACCTAAACACATGAGGGGAGCCTTAATCAAACTAAAACATAGTTATTTCCCATAAAAACCAAATTCAATCCACTATACAACCCCTCTGATACATGGTTAAAAATATTTAAATCAATATCATTGAGGAAGGTCGCAATATGAAAAAAGAACTACAAAATAACGTCACCCAAGGAAGAACCATTATAAATTGACCTCTAGGTCCTTGTGTCATGATAGAGGCAGACACACCATAAATAACCAACTACAAGAACTCTAAATTCATCCTTTGAACACCATTTCATATCAAGAAAGTACCACTGTATGAAGGAACCCTACATAAAACTTCATCCTCTTGTTGATTTTATTTTAGAACCTTTGATCTCTTACAACTGCATGTAAATTATCCTCCAAACCTCTCGAATCTGTTCACCACTTGAGGGTTGTATTCAGCTACAAAGTTTACATTTTATCACTAAACTTTTATCTTTGTTTAACATTAGTTTAACCTCATCCTTTACTCCTCGTTATATATCCATGCTTGATATCACTTGTCTTAAAAAATCTAAATTTTCTTTTAATCTCAAAACCTCTTCCACATATAGCTTTATTTTATTATAGATTTTTAGTGAGTGAATTTACAACTTGGAAATTAGTTATAAATAAATCATTTAAACCTAATGATCTAGAACTTAATATAAGAAACAAGAACTTAAGTTAATAACTCCAGTGGTATCCATCAAGCTATCTTCTTCCATATCCTCAATTGGATACCACTTTATATGTTCTAATGTCACTTTTTATCTCCATATTTTGATTGATAGCATTGAATACTTTATATAAGGCTTTTACACCACTTGAATTTAAAATCTAACTCTATACCACATGAACTTTTTTATTACTATTTATAATTTCATATTTAACAAGAAATGATCCAATTTTTTCAACACGTCAACAATGGGCCTCACCAAAGTGTCTTAAACACTATCCCCTTGATCACTATGAAATGAACCAATTTGTTCAACACATCAACAATGGGTTTAACTCCTAGTCATCCAAAATCTCGACTACCAATTCAAACACAGACCTAAATGGAATGATGTATACCACACTCGAGAAATGAAGACATAAAAAGAAACATAAAAAATAAATAAAATGCATAAAAAGAAACACAAGAAATCAAGGAAATTTTAGGACATGAAAATGTGCGGTGGAAACTATATGCCACAAATGTTACATATACAAACCAACTGTTTCCATTTTTGTTCAACACATCAACAATAAAACTAATCAAGGTCTGATGATGCATCGTCACCCTCTCCACCTTCATTTCCACTTTGTATTGTCACCTGTAAGAACATTATATTGAAAATTAAATACGGTTGAATATTTATATTAAAACTTAAAACCAATGAAAGTTAGCAAACAAAATGGTTTTGATTTTCTGTGATTTACCTGCATACCACCAATTGATGCACTCCCACCGGGGACATATCTGCCCATCTACTAATGTATTTCAGTCAAATCTTTCTGCAATGCAGATATCTTATCCCCCTACTGGTGAACTGTGTTTTGTAAAGAAAGAATATCTTTATTAGAATCTCCGGGTATGGGCTGACTAAAGTCAGGAGTAGATGCAGCAGCTATCCCCAGTGGCCTGCTAAAAACCATAGATGGCATGGGTCCTGAACCCATCCCGTGCACTCTCCCAGGATGCTCTTTCCCAAGGACTTTAGCAACCGGGTCATCCTAGGAGACAGAGTAGGAATGCACAGGATTGGCATCACATAGTTCTTTAATTTTGACCTATAAATCAAATATCAATATATATTAACACAGTGAAAACTGATAATAAGTTATTATGATAAAAAATTGACTTTATACCCCAACTTCTTTAGCAGTCTCATTTATAAAACATCCATCTGATTTCTTGTGAACATCCAACCACAGTTCATTTCTGGATGCTTCATGGCCTAAACTCTGTGAATGAATTAATCAAAGATAAATCAACAATTAAATATATTAAATAGATAATATTGTCTTATAAATATTTAAACTAATTAAAATATTACCAATGTCGTTCGACTTCTAGGAAAACTTTTTGACCCCGTAGTGTGTGGGATGACTTGCTTCGCTCGGTTAGACGCATTATGTCTTGAGAGATCCTGAAATAAATAAAATGCAATTTAATACTGATATATTTAATTTCATTTCCTTTTCATATACATGTATAATGTAAAATGAGGATAATATAATAATTTATATATATTTCAATACCATCCGTTTCTGATCCCGATGCCTGTAAACAAACACTTTCCACTTCTCTTTCGGTACCCCACTGGGTAGCTTCTCATACATTTGCAGCGCGGTCAACGAAGCATCATTGAAATCACACCACAATCTCCATTTAAAATCTTTCCACTTCTTACCTAGATTTTTCAACATCCACTTCCGTGATATCACATCAGCAACGGTAAAGTGGAAGAACATCTATATACAAAAATTCATTTTTAACATATTAGTAACATGAAATTCAATTAAACCATAATGTAATAAATTTTCCTTGATTTGAGAATCAAACACTTCATTTTTTCAGCTTGGAGGCATATGTTTCCAATCATCATATGAAATGGTAAGGGAAATGGGCTCCGCTGCCAGTTGGCCTAGAATTTGGCCAAGTAACCCCGCAACATCATCAGTAGGGACCCCGTAAGATTCAAATGGCCCAAAAATCTTCTCGCCATTCAGATTCCAAACATCTGAACTTTTTATGTTTTTATCCACAGTTGCATTTTTGTCATCTTCAATGAGAAAACAATTAGTATAAACAAAATGAAATAAATTTATTTAATTAAAATTTGTACCTATGATAGTGACACTCCAGTATGTCCGGGATGAACTGGAATGGGCGCGTTGCTACCCCACTACTGAGGCTCCTGAAGGGGGAGTCGACGACTCAGCCTCTGCTGGGACATCCAAAGATGGTGTCAGGTATGGGGCAGGGGGAGATACTGCAGGAGTGTCGGCAGCTGGTGCCTCATATGTCATGGGGAGGGAGCCAGATGGATCATCATCTGTCGCATAACTGGATGAAATAATGTACCGCTTCTTCATTGGCATTCTTGTCATTTAATCAAATAAAATTAAGTTCAGAATATATATTTTTTAAAAAATTATGCAGAAAAAAAATTAAAAATGATAATAGATGGAGTACTAACAGACAAAATATATATAACAATGATAATGAATGACTGTAGAAATGAAACAAGTGGTTGCTGAATAAATAAATAATTGTACATACAATCATTTTCCCCTTTAATCATGTTGGTTTCCTATTCCATTTCTTCATCCACTTCATTCATCCTTGCTAGACTAATATTTTCAATATCATGATGGAAAAATAATTCTACTTCTTGTTTCTGATTAAATTCAATTTCAGAGGTCAAATTTTCCACATCATCACCCATATCATACAAATCTCTTTGTATTACATGAGTAACTACACTCCACCCTTCATCGGCAACATCATTCACATAATATACCATTTTTCCTTGCGATGCTAAGATATATGGATCATGCAGTTCACAATCACCAACATCCATCAAGCGAGATAAGTTCACAGAAGTAAATTGAAAGGAATATTTTTTAACACATCTGATAATATCGACCCACTTGAATTTGAATAAAACAACCGAAAAATGTCCATGGTAGTTTAATTCAATAATAAAATACAACATTCCATAGTATTCTACTTCAGTAAATGTAAATATACCACTATTCTGTGTTCTCAAACCCACTTCTGGATTGACTGTATGAAATCTAAAGCCATTCACATTATAAGCGTCGAACTTTATAACTTCTTTTAGAGGGCCTCTAGCAAGAAACTTCAAATCTTATGACACCTCTACTCGAGTATTAGTATTAATGATCTGGAAAAAGAAATATACTTTATTAGATTTACAAAATGTATGTGTCAAACTAATATTTGTATTTATTGCAATATTTATGAACTTACACGTCGTTCAAACCATTCTACAAGCTCTTTATTAATAGCTTTAATTATATGTTTCTCATTTTGTGTTCGACCTCTCATTTGTATCTTTGTTTGTATCCTCAACTCTTCAATAAATGGATCTGCAATTTCACTATTCAATAGCACATATCTATGTGCCTGTAATAATTCCAATACAGTCAGTGTCACATTTGAGGTCCTCCCAACTGATCGTCCAATAGCAGGAAATATTTTGGATTTTTGATGTATTTGAGATTGAGTCGATGTGTCGTCAACACATCGAACTCGATTAAATCTTGTCTCAATATCATCCATGTATCAAGAACAAAAGGTAAGACACTCCTTAGCCATATAGTCTTTAGCAATTGAGTCTTCTAGTTTAGCTTTATTTCTCACGTATGATTTCAAATGCCCAAGATATCTGTGAAATAAAACAAACATAATTATGCATTTAATTAAGTACCAAAAATTGTTTACTTAAATGGAAAAAATATAAATAAAGTACCTATCAATTGGATACATCCATCGATAATGAATGAGGCCTCCTAATTTAGCTTCCTCAACCAAATGCACAGTTAAATGCATCAATACAGTAAAAAAAGACGGAGGAAAGATCATCTCCATTGCGCAAAGGGTCAATAAAAACCTCTCCTGGAGGTTTTCAAGCTGAAATGGATGTAGTGATTTCTCACATAGTTTTCTGAAAAATGTGCAGAAGTAGAGTACAAAGACAATAATTTTTTCAGGTAATAATGTACTCAATGCCAATGGTAGTAATTGTTGTAACAAAATATGTGAATCGTGGCTTTTCAATCCATGTAACTTACGATTCTTAAAGTCAACACACCTCGAGATGTTACTTGAATACCCATCAGATACCTTAACATTCATTAAAATTCGTAGGAATGTATCTTTATCCCCATTTTTCATTTCAAAAATTGCCGGAGGATACTTTTCATTCTCATCTGGCCAGATATCACGTTTTATGTTCATTGCTTGTAAGTCTTTGCGAGCATTGAGATGATCCTTCGAATTTCCATGATCATTAAGCAATGTTAAAATCAAATTGTCACAGACATTCTTCTCAATATGCATCACATCAAGATTATACTGCAAAAAATTAAATTCCCAATATGGAATTTTGAATAATATACTTTTTTTCTTCCATTGTTGCGTTCCATTTTGGCTTGACGATGTACTTCGGACCCGTTTTCCACTATCATTCAAATGATGAACCTTCCCAAATTCTGTTTCAACATTTTCAAGCTGTGCTAATATTTCAAAACCATTTAACAACTTTGGAGGCGATATAAGATCAATGGAACCATTAAATTTTAATATGTTCAGCCAAAATCTATGAGATGCATCGAGAAATCTTCGATGACACAAGAATCACCATTTTCTACTGTGAGGTAGCCGTTTGGGATCAAAATCAAAGTTACAAACAGGAAAATACAAACCCGTGTAAGTGTTCCAAGTAGATAAATTCCCAATCCCAGGGAAGTCACTAATGTTCCACATTAAACAAGCATGCATTTTGAACATTGTTTTAGAAGAAGCATCAAATGTCTCAACACCGTCGCTCCATAACTCCTGCAATTCGTCAATCAAAGGCTGCAAGTATAAATCAATATCATTTCTAGGTATTTGTTTTCCAGGAATAATCATAGAAAGGATAAAAGATGTTTGTTGCATACACATCCAATCGAACTTTCCTAGGATCAGTTGAGAAATCGAGATGTAATGAATCAAATGTCTTGCATGATTGGGAATCTCGTGGATGTCTCATTAACACATCACTGTTATTATCTAAAGAATTCCACTTCATGTGTTCGACGGTTTTCGATGACATGAATAATCTTTGCAATCAAGGGTTCAAAGGAAAGTAACGCATAACTATTGAAGGTGTGATCCTTTTCACCTTCTCCATGAAATTATGTTCATTCAGACTTCCAACATCACCCTTTGCCTGCCAACTAGAAGAAGAACATTTCTTGCAATTCTGTCTACTTGAATCCTCTCCCCAATAAAGCATACAATCATTGGGACACAGATGTATTTTTGTATAATTCAGACCAATCTTGTCAACAACTTTTTTCATATCATAAAAATATTCTGAGATTTTTGCTTCAGGAAATGCATCACGAATCAATTCCAACATCATGGACATTGCGTTATTTTTAATTCCACAAAGACATTTGATATGGTATAACTTTAGTAGAAATGAAAGGTTTGAATATTTCAAACACCCACTATACAACTCTTGATTTCCATCATCAACTAAATCATGAAACACATTTTCTCAGTGAAGTTTTCTCTTACATTTGGCTCCACAGAATCAAGAGGAGGATCCAATGATATGTGACAATCTTAATCTAATTGTGTTATAGTCTCAAAAACATCACTTGTCATGTTTCAATTTGTATAACCCTCTTCTGGTTGTTCTTATAAGTTTTGATGCTGATAGTGGTGTCTTGCAGTGCCGAATGCATCATTTAATAGGTTTTTCATTTCATTTTCCATTGTCGATGAACTTGGGACCTCATTCTGTAGATTAACATCAGTGCTCAATCTTTCTGTAACATTCGATTCTCCATGACAAATCCAACACAAATATTGAGAAGGGAATTTCTTTAGTATTAAATGTTTATAAACCTCATCTCTCTTCAACCATGCTCTAAATTTACATTTAGGAAATGGACATTTTATTCTCCCTTTAACCAATCGATTAGAAATTGAAAAATCTAAAAACTCATTCAAACCCTTAACATACTGAGGTGTGTTCCTCGGTAATGTGATCCAGCTTTTATCCATGTATATCACAATGTGCCTACACAAAAAACAAGGAATCAAACATGAGACATCTTCTATAACACCATCATCAAAAAACAAATAATGATGAAAAAAAGTTCCATAATAGAGAAAAATTCAAGGATATATCAAGGAATGGGTCTCAGAATTCCTCAAAGTCCCTAAACTGGAAGCAGAAAATAGATGAACTCTTTCTATAGGAATGGGCCTTTTCATCATGTTATGGTTCATCCTGCCTCTACTCCTTGCACATTGGATTCTATTCATTCCCACAATTAATTTGTTGCATACCTGATAAAACTAAGGAATGAAAAACCATCGATTTCCATGAATATTTAGCTTCCATTCACATGTCCCTAGTGAAAACCTCTAAAATGGATGTTATGCCCAAAGATAGTAGAGATGTACCAAGGTCTCGGTGAAGACCATCACCAAAGAAATGATCTTTCTCATAATTGATGACCCCTATCTTTGGAGAATATATACCAATACTTGAAAGGTTATTGACATACTCCCATACTGATCTGTCACCAATAAAAATTCTCATGAGCTCAGTCTATTTCTCTACATTCATTCCCTTAGGAAATAACCATTAAAAAAAATCAATCTTTATGAGATTCCAATTCATACATTCATGATGTTAAGAAGGTACCACTGACTCCCACAAGACTCTACTGAAACTATAAATCCTGCTCTAAAAAATTCTCACCCACAAAGTATCAGGTTCTCTAATATAATTGAGGATCACCTCAATTTTTTTCAACTACCTAACTACTTCCACTGAACCTTGAAAAACACTTAATGAAGGAAGATAGTGATTCGGGAAACCTATGATGGTGTCCGAGATTGAAAATGATTTAACATCAACAAATCATCACGTATTCTAGGTCAGAATAAGAACTAAAGAATCCTTTTTTGAAAATTACCATGGACAACAATAACATCTAAATGAAATATACCAATTAAATACTCAAAATAAAGCCTAATTATTCTATATGAAAGTAAGAATAAAATAAAAAAAGTATAAATTGAACAAGGAACAAAATAATGAAACCAAAATTAATTTTCATTTTAAACCACCATTTATTATAAGTAATTATGAAATACCACCTCCAATAAGTGTGAACCTCATTTGGAAAATACATATTGGAGAGGAGTTGAAACAGGATAATAGGGGGATAAATTGTGATGTAAATGCTTTGGATTTGTGGGATGGGTGTTTAGGCGCAAACCATGAATACATTTTTGAAACTTGAGAACATGTATATGAAACAGGATAATAGGGGGATAAAAGGATGATCTCTAAAAATTTCCAAAACTAGACTCACATGATTCTCCTCAGTTTAATATTAAACCAATATGTCATACTCAAATACCACTAAAATGAATCAGGATAATCATGGAATATAATGTTGTTCAACACTATAAAAATTATGGGATCAATTGTTTGACCAAAAGGCATAGAAATATACATTTAATGTCCATACCTACTCTAGAAGAAAATCTCCAATATATCAAACTCTATTATTCTTAGCTAGTGAAAACTAGAACGATGATAAATATTTACTCACTTTCAACTGATCAAACATATCACCAGTCTAAGGCAATAGAAACTTGTTCTTTACTATGACTCTATTCATATTTCAGTAATCATTACAAAGGTGAATGGTTCCATAATATTTATTCACAAAAAACAAATCCATTTCCCAATATTACAGGCTTGGTAGAATAAATCATTTATCAGATACAGTAGGTTTATCAAAACACATCATAAAGGATTGAACATAGAACATGAAATAAATATGTCCCTACCATGAAGAATGAATGTCAATATAAACATTCCTATGTGCCTATCATGATGCATGAATACTCATTTAACACCATTATGGGCCATGATTATAAATATGAAGAATAAAAATTCATCACTAAACAATACCATCACACAAAATACAAATCACCCAAGGTGAAATAACATCATCTTATTCAATAAAATAACATAAGAACCAATCCCGTCCATATGAACACATATTTCCCAAATACATTGGCTAGATACTTTTATTTAGAAGCTCATTTCTATGTCTTGACACATCCTAGTATCTCTTATGACTTTCCACAAGTAGTAATGTAATATAAATTAAAACATGATTCTTTGATACCACTTTGCTACATCCCCCAATCCATCACTCTCTCATGTGGCCAAATCAGATTTTTATGGGACCTAATGCATTCCTACCCATATTCCATAGGTCATTGACTAGAAATGAGTATTATATTTATAGTGGGGAGACCATACCCTCGGGTATGTAGTTATATAGAAGTGAAAAAATCAACATAAATAACTATAATAAAATAAATATCCGTAGAGGACACAATATAATAAAACACGCAAACAAAAAAAATCCAACTAAAGAATCCAATAAATAATAATGGAATAATGTACTGAGATGATGTAATTAAAATGAATTTATTGATGGTTGTAATGTAGTGTAAAAGACTATGTGTTTCAAATAGCGACAAAAAAGTCCACTATCCCAATCCCCATTTCAATCCCTTCTCCAAAATCCAACCCATCCTATATAAACAAAATTAACATAAAGGTATCTTTACCTTTTTGAATCCTACATCCATGCAATCTGCTAGGGTTCAAAATGTTGAGATGAGTAGGTTGTGAGTAAAACTTATTAGGCCAACACCATTATTCATATAAAAAACAGTTGGATATATATTGTACACAGTAAGGGGATAAGAATGAATATTAATTAATCAATCAACACAATACACGAATCATCCTAATACAGAACCATGTCATATTATCTATGATCTTATTACACAACCATGCCAACAATAATAATAAACCATGGAAAAATTAAAAAACATGGAATATTCCTCTATATAAGCGTTTCATCCATTGGGAATAGCCATATATATAATTATTTCAACACGTGTCTATTAGAATAGATCACTATATTTTCATCTCATCATATATTTATGGGCATAACGTGCTATATAAGAACATAAAACTTTAGGGTTTCATATAGGTCGCTGAGGAAGAAGGGTCACTGGGGTCGCGGGGTCTCCAGGGTCATGGGGGGTTGGGGTCGTCGGGGTCGTGGGGTCGCCGGGGTCACAGGGTCACCGGGGTCGCGGGGGGGCCAGGGTCACGGGGGAAGCGGGGGGATGGCGGAATCTGGGTGAGGAGGGTCGGGGTGGGGGGAAGGGTCGGTCTGTTAAAAAAAACAATGGTTCATGGCGGTTTATTATAAACCACATCGAAACATTTAAAAAAAAGGTTTAGCAGCGGTTCCTAGAACCACCGCTAAACAACCACCGCTAAACAACGGTTTTGTTGTAGTGAATTAATTCAATGGAACTATTTTTCTCCTTTATAGACATCACCTTCCTCAACTAGGAATGATGGGAAGTGTAATAAAAAACATCATAACCAAGGGTGGTGAACATAAACTGAAGATGATAAAGCTGATCCATTATCCCTTCAAAAGGGTCCTCTAAAATTAAGGTCGAAATATCCTTTTACACTCATCATCTCATCGATTGATAAAGTGAAGCATAATCTGAACCTTAAACCAATACCATATTAAGAACATGAATATAATATGGGACTATATATCTAAGTGAGGGAATTGTGATTGCAATATTCGATGAAGTGGGTAAGAAGTAAGACTCGACATTGGTTGACTCAATTAGAGGAATTCTTGAGGATAAAGGGACCAGAACTTCCAAACTCTGGGGAGAAGGAAATATAACCTGAGGAACAAAGGGTTATTAGTAAAATGATATATGGTATGATATCATTACATAACCAATAGATATGAATAATTATTGGGAGCATATCTTTCTTGGTTGCATCACTCGAAACATCTATTTCCCCAACCCCATCCTCCGGTGAAGAGGTGACACCATCTTATGATGAGTGGCTTCGTGAAAACACTAGAACTTTCTATGAAGTCATAATTTTTGTTCCACCTTTATGGGATGTAAGATAACAATAAATATTATAAATAATGACATAAATTGAACCATGTGTTCGTCTTCTGAAGTAGTAGTTCACCTTCTCTAAAACATGCCTCTGTTAAATCCAAATCAATATCAGAGCAGATACCAACATCAGTTTACTATAGGAGTGTGTTATCATATGCCAGGTTGAATAACATGATATTTGGAATATCAGTAGTAGGAATTGAGACTTATTGAGGTGACACTTTAACCCTCTTTACTACTTGACTAGATGGGTCTGATAATGAAAGTTCTACTGAAGCAACAGAATAATCACCTGCATCCTCAGGAGAAGATACATGCTCTTCCAAGTAGGATCGATAGGGACCTATGAGTTTTTGACAAATCAGGTTGTGTTACTAGAATATTCTAAATAGATAAGGAGTTAAGTACCAAACTTAGTATATGATTATTGGGGATATGGACTTGATAATTCCGAGCACTTCCTTTTCCCTTTCCCCTTCTAAGATGGGTCTATAAAAGGTTCTAACACTGAAGGCATCAAGAAAGTCCCCATAAAAGGTGTTTAGGTTGAGGGTATTTCTCTTAGGATTGTAATCCCCCCCTATTTGATCCACTTTACCTGATCAACCCTCTTCACCATTACCCTGGTCATCACTCAATTTAGCTCCAATGGCTATACCCCTGTAAGAATAAACTAGGGATAATGGGAGAGGATAGTCATCTCTAGAATCTTTATATATCAATGGAAACACAAAAAATATATCAATACGGTTACAACAACTACATTTACCCTTAATTATAGTGGAAAATCATCCTTATCACTACCTCAATGATGGGATATCCTTGTTCATCCATGAAAACCTCTAGCATTCACCATACCTCCATTTTCTATACCAAAGGCGAATGGTGGACCCAACCCTTAACACTTTACATCATTGTGGAAAGGTCTAAGAGGTAATACTTGACCTCCATAGGCTATTATTTTAATTTTATGCCCCTAGGAGAAAAAACTTGAGTGAATCCTTCTAAAGGTAACTCTTCCTGGAATAGTATTCCTATGATCTCAGCCTAAAAGTTCTCTATTCCCCAAATAATACATTGATAAAAAAGTAGAATGAAATAATAGTGAAGGTACAACTACACTCACATGAACCAAACTCACTACAGACCTACTAGTTGATGCTTCTATTGGAAACAAGAGTAATGGTAAAGATATCATTTCATTATAAGGAACTGTCAGGGATGTTAGTCCTATCAAAATCATCTGCATTCTAGGCCTCAGATTGGATTTGAAAATTAGTGGAAATCATGTATCTATGTGTAATGATGTGTATAATTTCCGATTTGTATAGTAGAAGATCCAAATATCAGTGTATTTTTTTTTGGAAAACCCAATCTTGAAATCATTGGGAGGGAAGTCTACCTGGACCTCTCTCTCCTCCCTAGTGAACATAAACCAAAATTGGAAAGCCAAAATCAGATGATTCTCAGATCAAATGTGAATTGAGGGATGAAATATCATATGAACACACTGAAGTTGATGGATAAACCAACAAGGTGTATACCATTCGGAGAGGGGACTCCCATCAATGTGGGAAGAAAGGGTACCCTTATGAAGTGACATCATGTAGGCCTGAGCCTGAAGGTACCCCTACCTTTATTGACAATACTACCAGTGGGAACTATCCCATAGGGTTTGAAGTATGAGCATTCATGATATCTTAGGAAGGCCTTGATCTCCCAATTCATTAGTATAATGGGCCATGCCCAACTGATTCACTGTAAAAATGGTTTGAAAAAAACATTGTGTATGTTTTGGATGCTTAGATACTCATATCCACCTAGATGATCCCCAATCCAACCCTATAATACCTGAAAGGAGCCAAAAATTATGTATGGGTCTCTTCCCCTATAAATATGGAAAATGACGTGATATTGTTTGGAAAACATAGGGATGAAGAACCCAATGTGTTTTCCTCTTTCCATAGAGGTCACCATCATGAAATCAGAGAATCTGAATATTTTCTTTCTTTTGTCAGGAGTAGGTACCCACTTAGGTACATGGAATGAAAACTAGGCAATTGAATAGTCTGGTCAATATTGGGATTAACCACCCACCCAAGTTAGTAATTTTACATTCCTTAACTATGGGCCAATAGGTTCCCTCAACACTATTGGAGTCCATCACGGGTAAATCCTTTGGCTTCATGGATTCTGAATTAGAACATAATTTCTTCATAAAGTATATCACCCGTTTCTTAGAGGGGATATCTACCCTAAGAATAGGATCATTCTTAAGGTCCTTTTCAGCCAACCTAACCAACTCTAGGGAAAGAGGTGGGGTCCCCTCCACATTTTACCATGTAAATGGTGGGGGGGGGGATCATCATATATCCCTCCCAATATAGGTGTTTTAAAAATCTACTTGATGTTACAAAGACTGATACCCACTTCATTGTGTGTCATGTGGAATGTTTTTGTATTTAGACTCCAACTACTAATCAAGTCCACAATCAAGCCATTGTTATAGTAAGAAAATATCTGGGAAATCCAAATAGCCTCATATATCCCAATATGTTTCAGCTATGAAAAATATTTATAGGTGATATACTAAACCTATAAGGTTCAACACCAATCCATTATGAAACTCCACCTGAATGCAGGTCCCAGTTGGGAAACCACACAAACCTATAGTTTTTGGAATACTTATATATATTATAAAATGGTACATGTGGATGTTTGAATCAAGTTTACAAAATTTCCCATCAAATTCCATGGGCATAGATTTATGGATATACCTATCAGTGCATTTATCCTCAGTAATGAAATGACCTATATGGGCGATATTTTCATGAAAGTTATTATGGGTTTCTAGAATCCAGGAGGGAGGAATGATTGATGAATATAGTGAACTGATGAGAGTGTCATTGGCAAGGACAAACCCATGGAGAGGTTGGAAGCCTGAGAGAGGATATTATCTATGGTTCCCTCTTATTAGGTTCATCAAACTTGTTTTTGATGATTCAACATTGTGGTAGAAATCATCATTCATGATTGAAAAAAATGGAATTCCGATGAGCCACCAATGCTATGAACTCTTTCTTTGAATAATTATGATAAATTTTATGGGATATTGAAAAATATATATAAAAGAAGAAGTATATATATCAAAAAATAAAATGAAGATTTATCAAAAGAGATGCATAACTCCGATGGCATAATGTGAGTCCCATGAACCATGAAGGGATTTGGGACCACATGACCAGATAGAAG
Source organism: Viscum album (assembly GCA_963277665.1). NCBI lineage: Eukaryota > Viridiplantae > Streptophyta > Magnoliopsida > Santalales > Viscaceae > Viscum > Viscum album. The sequence continues at coordinate 690,150,270 of OY728150.1, forward strand.
TCTCAAAAACTGCATGAAAAATAGAGATCACATGGACCACATGAACCATGGAACATCTCAAGAGCACAAAACCATTCATACTTCTTGCAATCACATGACCTTGAGATGGTCATGTGTGCCACATAATGGTCGAGTGATCATGCGACCAAGCCAACAGATCCTATGACACATACAATATGGAAATACAACCAAGGACCTGGGTCAATTACCAAGAATATATTAGTGATTGGTTCAAATAAGTTCCGAGAAAAATAAGTTGAGTAGAGTAAACATGTGAAATGATATCGTGAAATAGTCTTGTGAAATATTTCTATAATCAGTTCTTGTGAATAGATCTTGCAGATGGTTCTCATGGATAGGTCTTGAAAATAAGATCTTATGATGAGGTCTTGTAAAGGGATCACATGACAGAAGAAAATAATGAGAGATCTAGATATTTGGAGTTAACTATGGAATGGGTCACCCTTCAGATCCCTATTAATAAAGCACTCTATGGAATAACAGTGGTCACCCTAAAGTCCAAACATCGACCAAGACACCGAATAGTGGTAGTCCAAAAGACTCAGGTGGACATTTAATTTCCTCAGAATTGAGTCCTTGTCCCTATATATTTCACTCATGAGGGTCCAAATAGACATAAAAAAATATAGATGGGAAGAAATTTCCAAAGAATGGGTATTATTTCTCCACAAAAAGGAAGAGGAGGTGGCCAACTCATACAAATCATTTAACCATTATAAGGACACAAAAGCGCATGACTTTTAATAAGGTCATGAGAACTGATCATTCGTAGATCATGATAAACTTTTGAATATGTGGATCCTGTTTGAAAAAACCTCCATATTATTACAAATGTGTCCTAAAAATAATTAATGATCATGATGATGCTGGATGACGGGTTCCTCTAAATCACTCAAATTTTCAATCGATGGATGCTTAACAATCATCCAAAAAAAATTAAAAAAAATTGATTTTAATTCAATGTGCTCATGAAAACCATAATACCTCATGAATCCCCTAGAGAAATTTCTACCTTGTTTCACAATATCATGTTTGTGTTTCACCTTCGTCACACAAAGGGTATCCGATATGTTCATTTGATTGTGCAATGCCCCTCGTCTCCATAGAAAAATAGAGGGGTTGTCTATGGAAATTCTCATACATCACTGTTACATCCATCATTAGTCATGGGATGCATCTTAGACAAGGATAATTATTTTCTTCAAAAATACTTTCATGAATTAATGGGATTTTATATCCTTATAGAATAAATAAGGAAATAAAAATGCGAATAGGTGGAAGCTTTTGTAGAGGGGAAGGTATGTTGATCTTTATACGAAAGCAGTTATATGCCCTAAGTTATCACCATTGATCATTCCAAGTCCACTAAACAAGATAACTTGATCTTATAATGTCTCATGGACATGTTATACTAATACCATGGAGCCCCACGGAAAAACAACCTTTATCTCCTGAGAGACCTCATATAAGACATCTTCAATCATGAAAAATCATTTCTAGATGAATCTTAATCTTGAAAAGACTCCAAGACATGTCGGTCTGGCCTTATAAAATTTATTTGACATGTCCACATGGTTTGGTGAAATCCATTTGATTGGACAAGATCCAATAAACATGGTAATGGTGAACATTCTCATAGTCGCTGTCATCATACAACACAATAGATGACCCATGGTAGGATCATGTGAAGCACATGATAAAAAAATCCATACACCAAATCCAACTCATATTTGTGTTCTACATTCCACACAAGGAGGAATGTGTTTTGGGAAATAATACCCATAAATACCTCCCCCAAATCACAAAAAAACACACAACAGGTGAATACTACATGGGAGTGTAGTGGAGGACTTCTCTAAGTGGAATGTAATGAAATTTTAAAGGTATTTCACCAAGTAAAATCTGGTGAACAACTCATGGGATCACACATATGGAAAATTTTCTTTGAATTATCACTATATAGATCATGTGAAGGACTTCTGGCATGTCAGAGAGATTGTGGGAAGGAGGTCCTGCATGTCGACAGGGTCACATAAACCAAAAATAAGCTAACATTGGAAAAAACATTAGTTACAAATGCAATAAAGTATTTAATAAAGACTAAGAAAGCTGAGAGTCTTATATGAATATAGACCCACAAATCTTCATGTGCTTCACATGACCTACCTAGATCATGAAATAACAACAAGAAATGTCACCAAAGTCATGTGGCACTAACTCGACATGTCATTTGGATCATGTTATTTCCCTTGGACATGTCAAGAAAGTCTTGTGGTGCCATATGATCATGCCACCCAATTCTTGAGATGTCCTTTGGGCTTCCCATACAAATCTTGTGATGTCTTCTAGAAAAGTATCCTAAGTTATGCAGTGGAACTAGGGCATGTCAGATAGGTCTCACTGTGCCCTCTAGATAAGACAACCATATCATGTGATGTCCTTTGGACAAGTTAGCCAGATCATGAAATACCCTCCTAACATGTCATCCAGGTCTCATGATTCCCTCTAGACAAGTCATCCAGACCTCATGATGTCCTCCAAAAAAATAGCTAGGTCATGCGACACCCTTCAAACTTGCCATCCCTAGTCATGTGTTTTCATCTCGACATGAAATTTAGATAATGGGATGTCATTCAGATAGGTCAACTAGATCATGATATTTCCTTTGGTAATGTATTCTAAGCAACCAAGACATATCTTGAAAACCTATATATTTTCATATAGACACCCCAGACATGTCAAATAGACAATTAGGATATTTCAAGTATGTAATTAGGATATGTTAGGCTGGAATCCCAGGACATGATAACGTTTTCTAGTGGACATATTCAGGTATACCTCCAACTAAACTATGAGAACTCTGATTCCTATCCAAATAGGATATATGTGATTACTTATTAAGGATAGAGATCCAATAGGCATCTACTTCAGTGTAATTCCCTCCATGTCTCCAACATTCTAAAAACCGATACCTAATCTATCCCATTGGATTATCACTCTTCCTCATCCATTAGTGGATTTAAAGAGAATCCAAACTAGTAGAACTCTGAATCTTATCCAAATGACATACATAGGATATCTTCTTAAGGCCCAAGTTCTGATGGTAATCTATCTCAGTGTAAGTACCTCCATGTATCCTAAGTTCTAACCATTGGGACCAAATATATCCCACAGTCTTATTATTCTTCCTCATCCACCAGTGGATTGATAAGGCAATTGAAATATGGTGAATTTGATTCTTACCATAACCAAGATACGCAGGACACATTCCTAAGACCCAAACTCCGTATCAAACACACTATAAGGGCTACTCTATTGAGTTAGTCCCACATCTATACACAATGAGACTGATCACTTGTGATCCCTTATTTCTCACACTGAGCATAACTAATGTGGGCTTAGGGATTTGAAATGATCATATCATTTGCATCATGAATCTTCCCATACAGGGAAACCTCAATATATAAGACACATTCGTCAACATGATATGATAGAACCCATACGTGTGAACCCACCATGGGGTAAGTATCGAGGGTGTTATTGAAATAATATGACTCTAATTCCTATTATAAATAGGAAACACAAGATACCTCCGTAAGTATTGAGCTCAATACGCAGTGCCTAGGTGCCCTCATATATGTCATTTCCATATGATGTTAAATAGAATGGTTTCAATGAACTACATGGGTTTTGATTCTTGATATAAATGGAATGCATAGGATGCCTCATAAAGGTTAAATACCATCCCCGAAATGTTAATCACCTCCCTAAATGAAAGTAAACTCAAGAGTTTCTGGTTAAATGGATTCAAAAGATAAGCAGTTCCCCATTTCTAAAAAATATTCAAGAATATATAACGAACCTAAAATACATACAAATGAACTCATTAATATGACCCTCCTTACATATAGAATGATTCAATTATTTATTATTTCATTACTATAACCAATTTCGTATTGGGATTAGGAAGATATACATGAATATATCTTAAATATATGAGAGAGTCCTAAAGTGGGAATCAATTCCCCTAAAAGGGTTTGATGATCCCAACCTCTCATCCTCTCGACCAATGTAAGTTCCTAAGTTCCATTGGTTCGGGAACTCTAATTGTCCTCTTGCCTTTAGAAAGTAGGTATGTACCCATTTATGGATGTGGGAACCATTGGAATTTTTTTCTAAGGATGAAAATGGTGAAATCGACGTGAATGATTAAAAAAAACATCGAACCCCCAATAATTAGATGTTGGTAAAAAAAATGAATTAAACATTTTCATTGGAAAGAATATCGATAGTAGAATATAGAATATGAGGTCTAGATTAGAGATGTTAATAGGGTTTTTTGTATTATTTTTTCTTTATTTACTACATGTATCTGTTATCAGCCTAGGGGGTGAATAACTATCTATTTTATCATGATTTGAGTTTTATTTCTATATTACATATTCTATTTTATTATAGCATGTTGTTTCTCTATTTATTTATTATTTCATACTCTAATTATTATTATGTGGTTGTGTTTTGGTTATTTACCCTTTTATTTCACGTTTACCAAGGGTATAGTCTCCCCAATATATATTTTTAGATCTCCACCACTAGTCAACATTATCTAGAATATAGGAAGATGCTTTTGAGGCGTCATAGTGAGATAGATCAAGTGACGTGTTAGGTTGACCTGGGTTAGTTAATTACAAAATGAAATCAGAACTATCTTGATTTCATGATTTGGGAGTTGATATATAGGTGGTTTAGGGAAGTGTAAGATCTTGTAATAGACCTCATAATAGTTCATCATGAACTCGTTTTCTGATGGAATTTCTATGTTATTAGGGTGATTTGATTTCTATTTTTGGATATTTTTATGGTTTTATGATTTCACCCTAGGCAATGTAGTTGTGTTTGTGTATTTATGGGTTTATGGATTTTGGATCTTGGAACATCGACAAGAGGATATTATATATGCATCATTCTAGGAATATACAGGTCATGTGACATATGATTTTGTGTGTGTTATTTTTATGACTATGGAGGTTCATTTGTTTAATTAATCTGTAATGACTAATATGCTTTTGTCCTTTATAGATCCTTGGTGGAATTATACTCAACCAAAACACATATATTTTTTCCTTTGATGATAGGTCATGTGGATCTTTTAGGGAGGTGTTCATAATTTATGAAAATGTAGTCCCTTCATCAAGGGATGTGTAGAGACCCTACTAGGATAGTGTGGGATTTGGATTCTCTAGTTGTCTCCTGAAAAGGGAAAGGATTCCTGAGAGATTTTCATATCAGGAAGAAGTTTCCCTAGTTTTGTGGTTGAGTTATAGGAGTGACCATGGTTTTGATATTTCTGAAGAGTTATTGTTTTTTTAGATACCTAACTATGCTTTTTTTGGGTTCTGTTGGTAGTGTGGTGGGAACATGGTTAGTTTATCATGGGTTGAGCGATGCATAGGTAGAAGGTGGTCACGTGTTTAGTCTTGGATGAAGTGAAAGGTGCCTTTTTTTGGATGAGGATTACTGAGGGTGTGCTGGTTGTTTGAGCTAACCTATATGATTATTTTTTTTGTGATTTAAACATGTTATCCTTGTATAGGTTGGATGTGACTCATATGGGTATGATTCTGGTTTTGTGATCAGGTTGTGTGGGAATACACAACCATTTTTTTGGGTGAGTCTATATAGTTTTAATTGAGGGGGGGGGGAACATGTGTGATGGTTTTATGTGGTTCCATTGAGATTTTATTGGGTCTCAGGAATACTAAGTGACATTTTTATAGTTGGAATATTATGGTACATTCTCTAGGAGTGGAGTAGGGGAAGATTTAGGATAAGGATCCCACCTTAGACCATTAGTGGAAGTCATTCCTGGTGACCCAAGAATGAGTGGTGGTTATTGTTTTCCGTTTATAACATAGGTAAGAGTAGGTTTTCCATGTAAAATAATCATGTTTTATTATGGATAGAGTGTGGTCCATAGATCATGGTGCTATATTTCAAGGTAGTGATGAGGGTACTCTTATGGTAGGGAGAATCCACTTGTTATGGGTTGGCCATTGTATCTTCAGAGTACTGGTGTGTGGTTGGATCTAGATGGGTTTGGTTCCATGGGATATACTAGATTTGGAATTTATATGAATAGTTTAACAAAGTCTATATGTTTCATTAGGCTTGGGGTGATTTTGGTGTTACTCTCATGTTGAAAATGATCAGCGGTGCCTCAATAGGTGAGGATGAGAATTTTAGGTGTAGTCAGAGTATAGAGGTATGACTGGTGGTTTTATATGGATTTGGATGTGGTGTATTAGATAAAAAAATGATAACATTGTGTGACATGTGGCCTAGGTGGTTTCATGACTAAACCAGGGACCTTTGGATAAGGTCTAGTGTGTCTGGTCTTGGTTGTTAATATTGCGCGGTGGAAATGCATAGGGTTTTTAGAGTATCAATATAGTTGTTATTTGGAATAGTGGTGACCAAGTTAGGATGGTATTGTCATTTTTCCAATAATAGAGTCTTTTTAGGGGTGATAAACACTTATCATGGAGATTTTTTAACGATCCCCATCATTACAGGTTATAAAATTTAGAGGAAATTTGAATTTTTGGCCTGGTGAGGGTTTGTTCATTGAATTTAGTTTAATATTTTAATTTGAAGGGTTGGATCATCTAATTGGAAGTGTTTTGGGAATTTTTTTGAGTCATGATAGGGTTTTAGGTTCTTATTAAAAGTTTAGGAGTTTCATTTTTGAGTTGGAGTTTTCAACATTTTTTTTGGCCTGGCAAATGGTTTGTTGTTCCTGGATTAATGAAAGTTGTTTAACCATTCTAGGATTAGGGAATTTTTAATTCAATTTTTTCTTATGTGATTTTTTATCATTTATTTTGTATGTTTAATGTCAAACTATCTAGACTCTTGAGAAAATTATGTAAGATGAGTGGGTCTCAGATCCAGGGCACATAGCTTGCACACGACTACAGAGAAACCATGTGAGTTGTTAAAGAGGGGTTATGTTGTCATTTTTCATAGCTGGTGCATGGTTCATAAATTTTGTGGACAAACCAATTTAGGGTTATTGGATTAGTCAATTCATGGATCATGGTTTACAAAACCCTATGGCCAAAACATACACGATTGCTTTTTTTAAATGGGTTTTTTTATCATTTTCCCCCTTGGGCTTAAGTATTTTCCCATCCCATCCTCCTCCTTTCATGCATCAGAGACCTTGGATATCCTTATCCATTCTCTATTCAAGTTACATTAATATTGTGGTGTTCTTGGGTGTGTTCCAAATTTTTAGTTAAGAATCTTACTCATATATCCCCCTTCCTTACAATTTATTTTAGTATCTCCTGCTTATGGTTTCATTTCTGATTCCACTAGAGCATAGTGGAATCTACCTAGGATAAAGGTAATTTTCCATGTATTGGTGATAAGGTGTATTGAGAAGGTGTTTTCATTCCATCCCTCACCATTTTGGTGGTGGTATGATTCCTATAATATTATTCTTAAATTTTCAATTTAATTGAAAGTAATTTTCAAGTAATTGGGATTCATGTGTTATAGATTTTTCTATTCTCGGTATTGTAGGTACGTCATAGGCCTTCCAATAATGGTTGTTCATGGTTCCATATAAAGGATGCACCATGGTGAGTTTTAAATCTATATCACAATTAAAATTTTATTTATTAAATAATTTTTAATTGTTTTAATTAATTGAATTGCATTTTATGGTGTGAGTTAGGTGCTTAGATTGTTAGTGGAGTGCAGTTTGAAGCCCGAGGCTTCAATGGTTATGCCTTGAGTTAGGTCATAAGTTTGTTTTGGTGTTATTTCCCTAATTTATAATTATTATTGTATGAATGGTCATTGTCTTGTTTAGACCCCCTTAAGGGTATTTGTGTTTTGTTTTCAATCAAGGATTGGATTTTAAGTACCTTATAGATGGATTTTGTTTAGAACCACCCTTCTTGGATTTTTTTAAAAACACACTAAATTTGGGTGGTGGTGATGTGTATAGGTAGTGAAGGAGTGTATCTTAGATTCCCTTCTTGTCTTTGAACCATGATAATTCTTGTTTATCATCCTTTCAAGTATCGCTTCATGAGTGGGGTGATACAGTGTGGTTTGTGGGAAATTAGGGGATTCAAAATGGCTATTTAGCTTGGTTTTGTTTGTACAAGATGTTTCCATGGTGGTTTTGGTTTTATAATCTTCGAAGTGATGGATGAAATCTTGGTTTTCATCTTGGATCTTGGTTCTAATTGGTTTTATTAGAGAGATACCCTGAGAGAGATACAATTATGACTTAAGTGAGGGTTATAGGTATTTTTGGCAATATGGTCTAGGAGGTTCCAAGAGGATTTATTGAGGTTCTTCAAAGAATTCCTAGAAGGTGGTACTAATTAATTATCTGAGGATATTTTGATGGTATTTGGATTTCATTATCATTTAATCAAGGTTATGGAATTTGAGATTATATCTTGTGTTTGTGGATAAGTTCATTTAGAGCCTTCAATATGGGTTGATGTCATGGGATGGTGGGTGTGGCTGGGTTTTATTAAGTATATAATGAAAAGAGTCTGATATAATCTTGAGAATTACCATTGTGGGATGAGTAATGTTTTTATATACCCTTTTGGGAACATTGTTGATCATGGATAAGTGGTTGGCTATCGAGGTCCACTTATAGATCTTTCCCACATTAGTTTTTTCTTATGGTTTGGATGTGATAGAGGATCCCCTGGTAGGGAGTAATATTATTTATTTATGGATGGACTTGTAGGAAATATGTTGGTCTTACTTTGGGTTGGAATCTGAGTCATCAATTGAGATAGTTCTTGTGTTAGGTGTTGGATGCGATATAGGGGACTGTTTGAGACCCATGTTTTATTGAGAATGAGTGAGATTCATTTTTGTTTTAATACTGGGGAATTTCGGAATTACCCTATGACATAAAGGTATGGAGGTTTCAGTTTATTGTTTCCATTTTGGTGTTTCAAGTGACTTAGAGAGATCTAATCTTTATTGACTGTGAGATATTCAGTGATCAATATTTAACAATTTGGATAGAGGATTTAAGAGTTGATCGACCCATACATTAATGGTATTTAGATAAGATATTTGAGGTAGTTATTTCTCAGGGCCTCATTTTGGGAGGAGACCATCAGGATATCCTTGAACTAGGATTTTTAATTGATATTTTTTCTATTTCTCATGTATATTGGTTGTTTGTGGTTAGATAGAAACTGGGAGGTAATGGAATATCATGAGGAGTGTAGGCCTCCCCAAGTATAATTTATAATTACATGGATAGTTTTTAGGTGTATGTGGTCCTAAATTTTTTGATGGACCTAGGTTATGGGTAATTACTTTCCTTAACTTTATATTTTATGGTTATGGTTAGTTCTGTAGGACTATCATGCATTTTATTGGTTCTCTCAGTGTTCTTGGAGTTCTTGTCTCTAGTTCAGATCATTCCCTTAGTGTCCTAGAGCTCGATATAGTTGATTTTTCTCATGTGGATACATATTTTTATTCCCTAGAGTCTCGAATTTTATCCGGTTGTATTGTTATATGTTTCAGAGATCCATTTTTGATTTTGTGGACATGTCTAATGTTAATTATCTAGGTGTGTTATGCGCTGTAAATCCTCTTGCATGGGGTTATAACAAGGGTAGATATACCTCAAGTTTCACCTTGGATCTCACGATTATCGATTTTATTTTTTTATTTATGTCCCCCCCTTATGTTTTTTACTTCATGCCAATAATTTTTTTATTCAACTAATATGGTTATATCATTTGTTTCATACACTTTTTATGATAGTAGATTATAGGTTCACTATTAGGGGGGGGGGCACTGAGATTTATTTATCACCCCTATATATGTGCCTTGGTGTTTGTATAGACCATTACATCTTCTTTCTAGTTGGATTACAGGATGTGCAGTGGTTAGTACTGAGGCAGAGGATTACATGATCGAGTGGGACTACTCGTGTGGAGTTTGATGATCAGGTTTGAGGATCTTAATAGTTGGAGATCAGGTATGAGGTCTATATTAGAGTTGGTAGTGTATCCTTTGATTTATTTATTTATTTACTATATGTATATGTGATTGGATTAGTGGGTGATCAGTTGTAAATTTTTACCATTATTTGAGTTTTTATGTCTATATGTCACATTCCATTTTATTATGACATGTATTTACTCTATTTAGTTATTATTTCTTTCTCATATTCTTATGTTGTGGTTCTATTTTGGTTATTTCAATGTTTTTTCACTCTGAACAAGGGTATAATATCTCCACTATATCTTTTTATACCCTCACCACTAGTCAGACGCCTATGGGATTAAAGGAGGCATGGTTGAGGCATTACGAAAAACTAGATCGGGTGACGTATCAGGTCAACCCAATTGGATTCATTACATGGATTATAAACCAGACCATCACTGTAAGGATTAAACATATATAACCATGCATGGATTGAGTTGCTGCATTCCACCTGTGCTCTTTTGTACCTCTTAAACGGTTTTCTCCTTGACTCCAAACTTTAACTACCTCCACCCTACTAGGATATCCATCTATTAAATAATAATTTACCCACACATAGGCGAGGGGAACCAAAGGATTGGTTAAGGGGTTTACATAAAAGAAATTATGAGTATAAAAACCCAAATATAATGAGTGGAGAGGAATGACCCGCATATTATTATTTAATTTAATAATTTATTAAAAAACTAATAAAGAGTAAATTAAATAATACAATCACATAAACATGATGGTCTGATCTCTTTTCCATCCATATACGTGCAACAAATATGAAAAAGAACACCAACCAAAATCCACTTCAATTCATTCTTTATTATTAATGTAAACATTCTTGAAATAATTCAGTTAATTAATTAACTATTTTATCTTAATTTCTATCTATAGATTGTTGGATATACCCATCATTTGATACATCATGGAAAATAGATAGCTCCACCAACAGTTATATATATTTACCTAAAATTAATTGATTAATTAAATAACCTATAACTTGTTTACATATTCAACACACTAACTTCAAACCATATATTTTTTAATCTAGAATGTAATTATTTTTTATGTAATTTTAGTTATATTAATTATTTAATGACTATATGATGTATAATAATGAGCTACACATTGTGTACATCACTTTCCATGCATCATGGATAGAATCCTTGAGACTCAGCGTGTATCTCATAAAGAGTACACAATGTTTACTAAAAAGATAAACATTGTGTGTTCCACTTTACATGTGTTTTTGAAACATACCTATTATCTGATAATTTTTCCTATATATGGAGAGAATGAGTCAAATGTCATGTACACCAGACAAATTCCATAAGTTTAACTTGTCGCATGTTAGTGAAACCTACCTATTGACTAGACATGTTTCCTCGACATGGAGAGAATTATTCACATAGTGTGTAATCCTGCTACACACCATGTACTCAATAATTTTTATCTCTTCCATCCGCATAGGTTATGTGTATTTTATTTGACCATGTGGTTAGCATGAATTTCACCACTGAACTCTATAAACTACATGATGTGTTTTCAAGCTACACACTATGTAATCTGACAAACCATGTTCTAGGATGTATCAATAAATACATGATATATTAAATTCAAAACCACATGTAATTAATTTCTTGTCATTTCATGTATTCCTTAACATGCCTACCTGTGATTTAACTTGGTACATGATTTGAATTTTTTAGTTACATACCATATAACTAAGACCACTAGCAAGAACCTCTAGAAACTCTATGATGGAATCTATAACTGTTCTTTAGGTGTTCTTAACCTATTTAAGATCATATGAAACTTGAATAAACCATATTAATATGTAAACAATATATTAATTAAGATCCAAATTAAATATGAAATAAACTAGAAGTAAAAAATTGACAATAATTGCGTATAATTGATCTATGAATAATAAATAATTATATATTATTATGTGATTTCTCTCATACAACTTGATGGTTCTAGTCACGGTGGAAGCCCCTATTTGGAAGTTTCCAACTCAACATTTTGTCATAATCAATGATAATTATGAGATTTATATGATGTAGAATGTCGTGACCAATGAAATTAAATTGAACATTAATTAAAGAAAATTCCTAAACCAAGAAGAGAATATATTTTCACATATAATTTATAATTAATTTAGTTTAATAATGAATCACCTCTCATTGAAGCCTTTCTATGTCATCGATGATCATATGAAGACCTATTATCATACCCTCATTGTGTTAAGGGAATAAATGGTGGATTTCTTATAGTGGTAATCAACGCTTGTTTTGAAAACCTCTAATCATCGTCGTAGAATCCTCTGGGTGCTAGCACAGATGGTTATAACACCTATAGTGATTTTTATTTATCAGAAGAAAATCCTTAAAGGTTATAAGGAATTATTATAGCGGAGGAGCATAATTTACCTATGTTCTTGGAAAAGTTATATCAAGGTCTTGAGATAATCCTCACTAGAACTCATTGTGCATAATTATTATAAAATGGCTAAGGTATATCATAATCGAGTTAAAACATAGCCATGGTTAGATAATAATATTTTCACACAAGCACTTATGATACTTTTAAACCCCTAGATAACCTCATGTATAGATCATAATAATAATAATAATATTTATTTGACACACATTCAACTCAAAGATAAATAAATATTATCTCCTTGAATAAATAAATTAATATTTATTCAAATAATATTTAATATAAAATTTATCATTAGACCACTAAACCCAATCCATCAATACTCCTCAATATTTATTAGACCTTGAATAGTGACTATTTATTTAATTAAATAAGTATCACTTTATTATTTTCTAATAAATAAATAAATATTATATCCATTAAATCAGTGAATAAATATTTATTAAATGTTAACATAAATTTTGTTTTGTTTTTAATAAAAGAGAATAAATAAATAATCTATATTCACATAATAAAATAAATAATTACTTGGTGAATAAAAATTTATTAAATATTCAATGCACACACACACAAACATTTTCTTATATTTTCATGAATAATTGGTTACTAAATATTTTTGAGATAAAAATAAAATTTATAACTATTAAACAACATATGGGTATAATATTTATCCAACACATTAAATTTATTTATAATTTTACTATGGTTTCGAATACACTAATTCTGAGACCATCTAGGCTCATTTCTTAGTGGCATTAAGCTACAGAACCAAACTTCTGATGTTATCATATAGTAATATTCCAAGGCCCCCATAGAGAAACAAGTGAAATTATACAATGAAAATAACCACATATTAATGCACACTATGTAATATGATCTATTTATCTCAATATTTTTAATCATGCAGGTTGCAAGCTGGTTCCATATACCTATATGTTTGATATCTCTTCCTTTAGATTTAAATAAATAATTATTTGGCATAAAACCATGACCATGGAAATAATTAGATAGTTCCATTCCCATAAAAGGTCTTGATATATAAAATTTTACTTAATTGGGAAGGGTAAAATCCTTTTTTATATTATTCATTAACACAATATCTCTCATGATAAACCAACACATCCTACCTCACCGTGAGTATATGTCATCATAGTTTTCATCAATAAAATAAATTATGTTACTCATAATATTAATTAATAATAATATTAAAGTATAAGGATCATTAAAAACATTAATATATTGTAAAATTAAATAAAAAATATAAATGTATATTTCCTACCAACAAGTCATGTTCCCATAAATTTATGGTATGAAGATTACTAACAACAATTACAATGAGAAAGTGACTCAAATTCCTATGAGTCTCCCATCTTGATAGCCTATATGAATTTCATCATATTAAATAATATTCTTATATAGAACATATATTCAAGAATATTATCATGCAACTTCTAGATTCTCATCATAGAGGGGTACTTATAAGACCTTTGAGCATGACACTTGTCCTTAAAACATTATCACATAATTTTTCACACAAAATAACAATAATTATGTGATAATAACTTTATTAATATTAAAAAAATGAATACAGGTAATCATAAAGTATGCAGAATTTGGTTTTAGGGAACCAAATACAAAAATAATACGGTGTATTACAATTTTATTTAATATACTCACACAAACCATTTTGGGTTTTAGTAAATGGTTAGAATGAATATAAACCATGTTAACAATGCATGTGAATGATAATTAACCAAAAAGTATAAGAGTTTATGTGAAAACTACTATGGTTATGCCAAACCATTTATCTTGAGTCATCATTAACAACATAAACCTCGGTGAGTTTCCTGAAACACCAAATAAGTGAAAAATTGAGTTTTATTGAAGTTCTGTTAATAAAATCATAAAGTTAAAAAGATTCAACATACTATGTGTCAAGAATTTGGGAAGAATCCCCCAATGAATTTTTTCAAAGGAAAAAGAATATTCTTTATATGTGGTAAAGGAGAACATAGATAAATAAAATTCTATGAAAAAAATAAAGGTTTTATTTATCATAATGGAGGATAATAAAGTAATTCTCAAGGTATTAATTAAAAATTTTAAATATTGGGAGTATGGACATTATGAAAATTGATTACGTAGGAGTAATGTGTTTGAAATGGATCAATAATATCATATGGATAAAGGTTTAGAAAGGTTAAATACAAAAGATCATAAAACTATGAATACCATAAAAAATGTATGATTTTTTTATTTTATTTTTATTATATATAAATTATGAAAAATAATTATATTGAGATTAATGAATCTTAGAACATGATTCATATTTTTTGTAGGAAAGAAGTATTAACTAATAAGATGGAAAATATTAATTAAAGGTTTATAAAAAGAAGTTGAATTATTTAAGAATATATATATATGGTTTCAATAGTTAAGATGTAGTGGTATTTTATTTAAGGATTAATAAGTTTTAAGAATAATCATAAGGTTAAAATCACATATAACCATTTTAGGTCTTATATGATTATATTTAAAGGTGATTAATGATATTTTGGGAGACATTTATTGGGGTGTAATAGATGATTTAGGTATATGGGAAGCTTAGGGTCATCATGTGATTTAATATGAAGGTTATTTGGGAAGAATGTTATTATTTTGGGGATAAAATAAATAAGGTAAAGATATACTTTAGGGTTAATATAAAATTTTATATTAAATTAATTATGGTTAATTAGGATAAAAAGATATTATATTTTCGGGAACCTATGTTTTATCATGTAGATAATGATGGGATTAAAAAATGGATTTTTAAATTATGTGGTTAAAATTATTTTGGAAAAAAGTTTGATATATTTTTGTAAACATTATAGGAATCAAGGTAAATGAGATATTTTTGGACCGTATAAGATTTTATGTCAAAGTGGTTGATATTAATTGAGAAACAATATTGAGATAAATTTTGGAATAATAAAATGTTTCATTATTTCTCTATGGTGATTTAGGTTATCTATTGCAAATATAGGTATATTTTATAGAATATACTATTTGGGTATTTTCAATTTTGGTATGTCACTTTTTGAGTGATTGGTGCAGTTTGGAGATAAATATTAGGTTGATTTTTGGAAGAATATGTGATCAAATCATTATAATATTTGGGTTCAAGTTATGTATAGAATATTTTGAAGAGTTTTAGGTTCAGTTATTTATATAAGGATTTAAGTTGAACTTTGGGTTTTATTTTTGAGGTTTTGATGACCAATGTAATATTTCATAATATGAAGATTTATCCATATTGTGTATTATCATAAATTGTACTAACCAATTTTTTTCACAATTATATAGAAACAAGAGAAATAAAATATCATCATTTTTTCATCTTATAATCCATTTAAATCTAAATCTAGTTATTGAAGAATGAAAAATCCATCATGGTTATTTATCATTTATAATACATGATGAAGCAGAGATGGAATAATGCTCAAAGCACAACCAAAGGATGAAATTATGCTTATTTAATAGAAATAAATCAAGTATATATATTATATCATATTCTATATATCAATGGTAAAATAATTCCTTAACATAAGAAAGAGGAATATAAATCTATTGAGTGTTATGTAGAATATATCACTCAACATTTAACGTATTATTTTTAAACACTTTGTAACACTATGATATTGTGAAATATATTTTTTCCAAATTATATTAATATTTTTGATATTTTTATTTATGTGAAATACTATGTTTATCTTGATTTACATGTAACACTGATTTTGGATTGTGTTACATGCAATGCTGAGTTTGTCTTAGATTACAAGAAATATAGATATTAGCTTGCATTACATGCAACACTGATTTTAAATGAAATGTGACATATTATTATAATAGTTGTAACCTAGCCATTAGAATGGTGGTAATGAATAATATTAAATAAATTATTAAAACATTGTTTACCCACATATATAAAATAAATTTTTTATAACCAATTAATTGAAAATTAAAATAAAATGCTTTTGAAAATAAAAGTAAATTTTTCTCTAAAAAACATTTTGTATGAGCACAAGTAAGCTTTATATCAATAAATTAAGAAAAAAATATTTTAATGATTTTCATGAAATTTAAATATAATATATTCAGACAAATTTTTAATATTCATCTTATGGTTTTTCTAGACATGAAATAAGAGTATATCCAATTTTACACAAAAAATCTGCATTGTTCTAAAAATAAGTTTTACTCTATTTTTCTACACTTATAATAAAATTAATTATTGAAAATTTTAGAAACATAATTTTATAAAATGAAATTAATTTTTTAAATCATAATTTTAAAATTATATTAGGTTTATTTTTTGGTATTTTTCTAAAAAGTTTCATTTTTGATGAATAGTGAAAAAATACAGAATTATAATTGAAAACACCCTTTTAGTTTAAAAATATTTGTAAGGTTAAATTATATTTTTAATTGAGTTTAAAGTAAAATTAAGTCAATATTTTATCAATTAATCCAATTTAGGTCATTTTAATCAATTAAAATTTTAATTCTAATTTAAAAACATTTTAAACTTTCAAACCTTATCTCTTTAAAACCATGATTTCTCATGACGTCTGTGAGATTAATTTTAATTTAAAATTTAAAAATTATATGAATGAAATTTGGGAAAATGTATTAAATTATTTATAATAATAATTATTTATAATTTATAATAAGAACAACTTAATTTTTGACCAAAATGAATAGTGAATGTAGAAAAAGTTAATTATCACACTTAAGGTAAAAATGTGTTTACCAGGGGGTTAAACTAAAAAATAATGATAAAATTAAATTTAAATTTGTATAAAAACTATTGGATGTAAATTTTTATATAATTAAACCTCTAAATTTTTATAATGGTATTATTTGGACTCTTTTGAAATATAAAAATCATGGGAACTCTTATTTCTTTTGAAAAATACTTAGGGTGTCCTCTCCCCCACTTATCAAAGGTCACCCACTCCCCTCTCTTATTCACACCTTAAAACATAGTTTTTAGCCCAATACATTCTTAAATCACTTCCCAAATTCCATAATATCATATAATAATCCTTATTTTGGATAGAAAGCCAACCTATGAAAGATTTAGTGCAAACCTAAGGTGGATAAATGAAGAAGAGGTAATGTTCTTGAACTCACACCTTTATTTTATTTCTTTCTACACCTCATTAATTTACTTTTAAACCATATTTATATAATATAATAAATATATTACACATAATGGGATGTTTTTATAAAAATTTTATGACATTAAAACTTATCCACTTTGATTAAATGGGTTACGAAATCATCATTCGTATGTATGTTAGACTACCACCCCGCGAACCAATGTCATTCACTTTTTCATTACCACATTTAATGGTTAGATATAATGATAGATTATTGTTTATATATTATATTTATGATATTATTATTATTATTTAATTATTATATCACATATAACTTCAGGATTTATATTTTTTGAGAATACGATAATGTCGCTCATGTCTACAGTGGACTAGCACACCAGGAAGTGATGTGATTCATTCACGCTTTACATGGAAGGTGATAGGGGTAAAGTAAGTGATTATATGTGATATAAATTATATAATTATGATATTAATTTCAAATTTATAATTCTAAAAATATAATATATATCATTTTATTTATTACCTTTATGAATGATGATAACATTGCTCGTGTATGTGTGGACAAACGACTTCACAAAGTGATGTGACTCTCTTTTCATCACCACAACACATGTATTATATGTATAACAATATTTATTGAAATTGTATGTTTTTATTATATTATTATCATTTTTTAATGATAATATATAACTTACCGTATCTCTACAATGATCATTGAAAATAGAAACGTCACTCATGCGTACGTACGACCTACCATCTCTATGATCATAACATATTTCATCTTCTCAAAAACATCATAAATTATTGGTATAAAAAGTATATTTTATATATAAATTTCATTATTATTACATGATTATTATTTTTTTAAGTGAAGGAACCAGGATCAAAGTAAATACAAAATATACAAAATCAAAACATATACAAAAAACAAAGCGGTTATAACTCGAAACATGACTTTAACATGTAATTGATAACAAATAGGTAATAAAAGGATTAAGAAAATAATATATAGAATGATATATATAATTATACTTATATAATAAATTTATAATAAACTGATATTTATTATACATGAGGTTCAAACATGTTTGAATGGATTCAATACATAAGGTAAGGGATTTCCGTATCACTCCTTACTTACATGAGACACAAGTCAGACTAATGACCTATTTATTTTATATAGTGTATATAATTCCCATGAAATTATATGATGATTACTTTACTGAAAAATATTTAGTTTTACATATCCATTTTAGGATCACCATTTATGGGGATTATGGTTCCAAAGTTCACAAATCGATAAAAGAATTTTTTCTCAATTTACCTTCTTTGAGACACACGTTATGTTATGCACCTATATTCATTCAAGATGTGTATATACATATCCTTTTACATATAATATCATGAATTTATTTATCCTCATGATATTTTATGTTCCAATTTATGTTATTTATTTAATGGGGCATATGATTCAGTGTTACCAAAGTGGTAAGGGTTTTATGTTACAATCTCATAGTTTATCAGGATTATTTATGATTAAGTTCCTAATGTTGATATATCATGATATAACTCTCAATAATTCTCATTAATTTTATTATCCTTTCTATATTACATGATAATACATGTTCTCACTGAATTTTTCTCTCTTTATGTACTCAAGAGTTCAAAAAATAATGTTTTTAAGAAATATCACATTTTCAGTCGAAATGCCTTTTTTTTCCAAAACCATTTTTTTTAAAAATATTTTAAAAATGTTTTTAAAATTAATTTAAAAGGATTTATTAAATATAGTTTTGTTCATGTTTGATTTTTTTTAAAAAAATTTAAAATTAATCTTCATGCCCTTTTCAAAAATAATGCCTATTTGGATTTTACCGAAAATGTGAAAGGAATATTTGTTTTAACATGTACGACATGAGAGAAACCTCCCATAATCATGAAAATTATTTTACTTGAAGACTTATTTATAAATTTTCACGTTTATTTTCAATTAAAATGATTTTAATTTTTATATGTTCTTAAAAGTGTTTCTAAAGGAGAAATGATATTTTCCTCAAAATAAATAATTTTTTAAATAATTTTTAATGCTTGATTTAAAGATTTTCAATGTTATATTCAATGAAAATTATTATAAAAATTTTTATGTTTTAAAAATTTATTTTAAAAGAAAGGATATTTTCCTTTTGAATTGTTCCAGGTTATCTTTCAAATTTCTTCACCATATAAGATGACATCCTTTGAAATAATTTATGCTTTACTTAGGATATTAACCCAGGATACCATTATTATTATTTATATGAATGGTTTATTCTTATAATGACAATATTTTTAAATAACCCATTCATATTCCATGGTTTATACCTTTATAGAACTCTTAATAAACCCAATTCTCTTTATAGGCTATGGTGTAAAGAAATAATGGAATGTTTATGAAACCCTTTTAATTTCAAGGGTTATGATAAGATGAATGTTTTATGATCTTATGGAACAAATATTGTAACATCCCAGGAAAATGAAGAATAAGATATTTTCATATTTATTAATATTTTTGAATTAAATATTAATTTTAATTTAAAAGGGTTGCTATGTTCGATAGCGTACCCGATACACAACAACAAGTTTCTTTGAAATCTTACGTTGCACTCTAACAATATAATATTATTTTTTAAATGGTAGTTAACTCCTAGCCTTTGTATTGGACGGAATGAACAAAACTAACTACAATATTATTATACATGTTTGTTAAATGTATTTACATTAATCCAACAAAAGTTAGAGGCTTAATATGTGAATGAATCTAATTTTAAGCATAATTTACATTAAAATGTCGATTTATCAGCTTTTAATGGATAAACCTCTTTAAATATAGTTTTGGTCATTTTTATATGTTATATTTGACCAAATAAAATTCTTATTTAGATTTAGGACATCAAATTTTACTTTGGGTAATAATTTTGGTATTTTTTAGATAAAGTTCATTTTTTTAATGAATAGCGGAAAATATTGAAATTTAATTCAAAAGTGACTTTTAATATAATTTATTTATATAGTTAGATTATCTTTTTAATTGGTTATAAAGTTCAATCATAATATATTGTTACCATTTAATCCAATGTTGGTCATTGGAATTAATTTCACTTTGAAATTGGACATAAACAAGTGTCAATCTTTTGATAGTTATTGTTTCTTAAAAACACGCTAATTGTTTTAACAACGAGAATTAATTTTAAATCAATTAATTCCACTTCTATGTTTTGAATTTAGAAAAATAGACATCATTTTTGAATTCGGAATATAAAATAAATCTTAGGCTTAAATTTTGGTATTTTTTTTAAAAACTTCAATTTTAGATGAATAGTGAAACCACTTAGTAGTAGTTAAAAAAACTGACTTTTTCATTTAAATAAAATTTTACCACTTTTATGAATTGGAATTAAAAAATCTGACATACATGGTTGTTATCAATAAGTAAAATTTGGTTTAATAAGATGAAAATAATTTTTGGGGAATAATAACTTTTGACTTTTATTTATCGCGGTTAAAGGTAAATATGGTAATTCAAGGTTAAAAGAATATTATAATAATTCAAAATTTACTTTAACACTTGTACTAAACTTATTGGATGAGTAATGGCCAACCATGGTCATATTTGGGTCTATTTTGGGACCTTATAGAGCCACTTATTAAAGATAATGACACTTTAGATTAATTAATTTAATGTAAAGGCAAAAATTAAAAAAACAAATATCTTTTAGTAAATTAATTTTTATATGGTGTCATATAAATTATATTTTCTACTATAAATATTAATTGTAAATATAAATTTATTTCATACATTATGGTACTTTTTTTATAATTTTCAGACATCACATAAATTAAATTATTTATGACACAATAATGATGTAGTATTTACCTCATTAATAAATGATTTAAATAAATAATATTATAAATATTAAATAACATCCAAAACCTATCCAATTCTTATTGGATGATATTATTTCGACTAGGAGTCATCTTATATTCAACTTTAATTATTTTTGGAATTTTAGAAACCGAATATCATTATATAATTAAATAATATTATCACACTTTCCTAAAGAGCCCCTCCCCCCCCCCCCTTATAAAAGGAGACCAATTCTAACCATTTTATCACACCACTCAAGACTTTTGGATCGTCCAAAATCTACCCAATTAATCTCACTACATCTATCTCTTCCTTCTAGAAGCCTTACCTTAGGAAGAAGGCACTTCAAGGAGTCCTTCGGTTCAAACCAAAGGGAGTTACCGAAATTAAAGGTAACAGTTTCTCTTAAATTGTTTTCTATTATTTTACTTCTCCAACCACCAAAACTCTTTTTATTACTTTATTTTGTAACAAAAACAGTATCCTAAATATAAAAATATGTTGTTATGATAATTATTAGAACTACACTTACACACACCTCTATCTAATGGATGAAGAACATAACGTTTTTGTGGATGGTGAACTAACGCCTCATGAAACGATGATTGTTCAAATATTTCCAACCGCCTCTCATGGTGGCCATTATGATGGAACTGAATTTATATATGATATATATTATTTTTATGTTTTATTCTTCTATAATTTCCAATTATATCTACCTTTATGGTTTCCATTATGGGTAAACATGATAATTTCATTTGAGGAAGTGGTGACTACTGCCCCCTCAAAGTGATATGACTTGTGCATACCATATGCGATACGTATAAATGATAGTTTAATGATGTTATATATGATAAAATACTTTAATTATAATTCTACAGTGTATCATTATGTTTTAATTCCCGTAAATATTAAATAGAAAAGGAAGTAACGTTTATGCGTACGTACGGCTTACCGTCTCCATGAACGAAACATTTCATTTATTACCTCTAAATGTTATGTACTATTATAATTAATGTATATGCTGGATATATATGTTATATATGATATCCAAATCATTAATATCTTTCTGGATATAATGATCCTTTGGCCACATGAACAATATGTAATTATAAGAAGTCCATTTTTGACTCATGTACCAAATATCGACAAAACGAACATTATTAACATAAATGGTAACATAATGTTTATAACATGGTAATAAGTGATATAAAATGAATAATAAACTTGAAAAATGTTCTTAAATAGGTATAAATTAAATTTAGTTTATTATTTAGGATATTAAAGAACGATCGAGTCAAGTCAGACACAAGGTAAGGGACTTCATCTCAATCTCTTTTCATTGAGACATATTTTGTTTTAATACACGACAATATTTTATACACTGTATAAACACACTTGACTTTTCAATGAGAATATTTTTCTATGAAGTGTTTTACTAAATGACAAAAAAGAATGTTTCTTTTAACGTAAGTGGTGACAACGACCTTTTCTTCTGCCACGAGTATTATTTGATCTTTGGGTTCCTCAACAAGTCTTAATGTTTTTAAAAGAAAATAAATACCATATAATATTTTATGTATTTTGGTATTGAAAATGGGTTTGATAATGGATTTTTTATGTCAATATATTTATGTAATATATTGTGGTTGAAATGTGGAAATTTTTTCTTTCCTTTATATTTGTTTTATGACTTATGATTTTATAATGGTACTTGGACATTTGACAGGTGGTTACGTGATAAAACAAATGACGGGTGGTTCCGTGAATACCAGGACAGGTGCACTACTGGAAAATGGACCTTCCCCCACAATTTTCCCCAAAACCGTGGGGATAGGTACCCCTATACCCACAATTTTTGAAAACCATGGGCATAGGTCAATTTTCAAGACCTATACCCATAGTTCTCCAAAACCGTGGGTATAGGGGGTTCTATCCCCATGGTTTTCCAAAACCGTGGGGATAGGTCTTGAAAATTGACCTATACCCATGGTTTTCAAAAACCGTGGTTATAGGGGTACATATCCCCATGATTTCCCCCAAAACCGTGGGGATAGGTATGGGATAAAATACCTATACCCATGGTTATGAAAAATGGTGGGTATAGGTCTCCTGTGTGTGCGCGGGAAATTTTTTTTTGCCGAGGGAAGGAATTTTTTTTTGGCGGAGTCCTATACCCACAGTTCTACCCTTTATACCCACGGTTTCTATTACTATATTTAACTAAATATAAATATATATACACATAGGTGATGCTAGGGTAGTGGTTAGAAGCGGTGTTTGCAGCGAAGAGGTTGCGGGATCGAAACCTGCCGCGTGCATTATTTTAGGATCTATACCCACGGTTTTGAAACCATGGGTAAAAGCCTTTGACACCGTGGATTTTGGGTATGTTTTGTTGAAACGGTGTTAGAACACCAATACCCATGGTTTTAGAAAACCGTGGGTATATGCTGGGGACCTATACCGACGTCGTTCCAGCCCACGGTTCCCAAAACCGTGGGTGTAGCCTATACCCACAGTTTTGGGGGCTATACCCACGGTTTTGAACCATGGGTGTAGGCTGTTTTTCCAATAGTGGTGGTTATGTTATAACCTCCAATGCATTGGGTTTGGAAGTTGATCGTATGGCTATTCCATTTAGTGATATGTGTGGAAGTCGACCGTATGGTTATTCCATTTAAGTATGTTTATGTCCAAAGTTACCTTTATATGTTATGTGTTTTTATATGGGTTTTATGGTGATCTCTTGGTTACAAAAGGGTAAGTAATGATATTTTATTCAGTAAAGAGTATTTACTACTTCATAAAGGTGAAAAGTATTACTTATGATAAAGTATTTATGGTTCACCTGTTGTTTTAAAAAACTAACTGTTTTCCTTCTTTGTGCATCCCTTACTGAGATTTTTATGCCCATCCCATGTTTTTGAAATGTTTTTCATAGGTCATAATGTGGAATAGGGTCAAATATTGGATCATGGAAAAGTCATGCTGTCTAAAAACTAGGAACTAGACGTGACTCTTTTTTTCAAGAGTTTTTATTTTATGAAAAAAATGGAAACTGTGTAGAAGTGTCTATTTTGTAATCTTTTGAGATGTAATAGTTATGTATTAATTCTCTAAAACTATAAACCAGAAAAGATCTTCAATGTGAATTATTCATTTCATTCAAAATTTTGTAAGGTTTAAGGCCAGATACTTATAGTTTGTATCAGATTTCATTTTAGATAACTTTAGGAGTTGTGGTATTGTTAAATAAATATCCATAAATTAATTTATGGAAATATTGAAATGATATAGAATTTACAGATTACCATGTTGCTTTTCTTAAGATATTTCTATGTTCAGAATGGTTTTTCTTAGAGGAAATAGGGCAGCTATGTTGGGACGACATCAGAAATAAGACAACCTTTCAAATCAGCATCCTGAGATGGACGGAACCAGAACTGAACAGTTTGTTGATGTGATGGCACAATTGACTCAAGCTATAAATGGTGGTGGTATCCATGCATGAGATCAGCCATATCAACCATAGAGGAACATGTCAGTAGTGGATAATTACATGAGGTAACATCCCCCATAATTTAGGGGATCATCTGACGTTGTTCTAGTTGAAGGGTGGATTAAAGCACTGGAGAATATTTTCGATGTTATGGGTTGTTCAGAACATCAAAAGGTTAGTCTTGCTGTTTATAGTTTTGAAGGTGAAGTTGATTAATGGGGGTAGATTGTGAAAAATATCATGGATATTAAGGATATTGATGCTCTTGATTGGGATGAATTCAACAGTATGTTTCTTGAGAAATATTTTCCTAAGTTAGTTCGTCTTAGGATGGAAAAACAATTCCTAGAATTGAGGCAGGAGGATGACTCAGTGGCTGCTTATGAAGAAAAGTTCACTTGACTGACAAGTTATACTTCAAATTTCATATGAGATATTGATAGTAAAATCAAGCTTTTTTACTCAGGATTAATGTAGTGACTTAGGTTTTGGCCCTGTCAGACTTTGGAATATTCCTATGAATAATTCCAGAGAAAGGAACGAAGACGATGTGTGATTCTGAGGACCAGTGTTCCCAGAATTAATTTTATAAAAATATTAAGTTTTTTTATACTATTCACGTGGAGGGGGTGTGATATCTCTTAAATGGTAGCTCTAAATGGGAATCTGAGTGCACAGTTGTGTCCGGAACGTGCCTTTTACCCTAAGCGGGGCGTAAACTTTATGGGTGCGAGCCTGCGGTGAGAAAAGCCACCAGGGGCGCTTTCGTAAAAACATGTAAAAGTTTATTTATGAGCGTCGGCTCAAATAACTTCTGAAAAAAGTATTAGATCTTAATTCTGATTCTACCGTTGTGTTTGGAATGGCGCGTTTACCCTAGGGGCAACCTTACTTTTTTCTGCATCGGGCATCGGGTAGAGGCGCGTCGGGAGCTGCAGATATTATAAAAAAAAATAAATATCTTCTTATCTCCCCCGTTGGGAAATGTTGTGAACAGAAGAGTTCCTCCTCCTTCCTCCTCCTTCTCCTCACCTTCTGACGACAAATTAGTGGCCAAATCGCGTGATCAAGGTGTCGTTGGACTGAGATCTTGACGGCAGGCGTTCCTGGATCGTGCAGCGGCAGCTACGGGGTATGCGAAGCATCGACGTTCCTCCAAAAGGTAGAAAGTTTTAGTTTTAAAATCCCAAACCCTGCTTATGTGTTGTTTTTATTCAAATCTTCATAAGGTTTGTATAGTTCGGGTCATGAGGTTTCCGAAACATGTTTCAGATCTGATTTTGGAGCACAGGGGTGCTCCCGGTGGGTCCTGGAAGTTTTCCAGCGGAAAACCCAGATTCCGGCGGTGGAGATGGAAGAATCAAGAGAGACCCATGGTGGAGCGGTGGTGGCACGGTGGTTTCTATCTTCGGCGCGGTGGAGTCCGACACCGGCACGGTGGTTTCTGGCAGCAGCACGGTGGTTTCCCGTGAGGCAGGCGGTGGTCTGACCAGGTTTTTCCATGGGCTCTTTAAACCCACGTAACTCGCAAACCGTAACTCCGATTTATGAGCAGTTTGTGGTGTTGTGTTCCTTGAGTCGAGACATATATTTTGATCTTACTTTGGGAAATTTATGTTTCAGGATCGTGTACCGGGAGCTTGAAACATCGAATAAAGTAATAATATTTTATTACTATTCGACTTCGGGCCGCCGTATCTTCTACCCGGAGCGTTCGATTGATGCGCCGTCAGTGGTGTTGAGACCATGAAGATATGGTGGACTTTTCTAGTTGGTTTTCAAGTGTTTTGGGGTGGGTTTGGGGTGCGGGCGCCACAAGGCTATGTTTTGGCGTTTGTGGAGAAACACAACTTTCTCCTAAGGAGTCTGATTTTGGCGAATGAATAGTTGATCCTATGTGTTTTTCTGAGAGGATCACAATGGTGAAATCAATTCGATGTGTTTTGGGATCGAGGCATGGGCCCCACCCCTGTTGGCTTCAGTGAATAGTACCTTTTCACTGGGTGTCCACTTCGGACAAACGAGTAGTCGATTCCATGTGTTTTTCCGAGAGGATCACCATGGTATGATTTGCTTGATGAGTTTTGGGATCATTGTGTGGGCCCCGCACGAGCTATCTATGGTGAATAGTTTCTTTTTCACCGTTTGTCCGTTTCGAGTGAGTAAATAGCCTATCCTACGTGTTTTTTTATGTGGATCGCGATGGTGGCCTCGATATCTGCTTTGGAGGTGCGTGGGGTTGTGTTGTGGCGGGTCGCTCGGGTTAGCAATGTTTGGACCAACAGTGGTTGAGTGTACTCCCTTGGTTCTTTCCTGCGAGGGTTCGCGTGACAAAATATCCTTAGTATAGATTTGTGATCCTCTCTATGGGATGTTTAATCTGATAGAGTTGTGGAATCCCTCATGTGGGCCCGGAGCGGGATCCTCTAGCTTCGTTTACCCTAGATCAGGTTCTTGGTATCACTGTGACCGCTGATCCACAGGCAGCGATCCACTATCTAGAAGGTTAACCCCGTAGGGTTTGTGGCATCATCGGGAATATAATCCCGTACGTGGTGGGCCGTGCTCAGTAGGGTTGTGGCATCATCGGGTATACAACCCCCTACTCAGCATGAGGTTTATAGTAGGGTTATGGTGTCATTGGTTATACGATCCCCTACTCAGTGCATGGTTTCTGTAGGGTTGTGACATCATCATTTAGATCCCCTACAACACGAGATGTACCAGATAGGGTTTCGGTATCTTCATGAATGTCGTGACATGGGTGATGATCCTCTATCTGAGTGACATGTTTATGTTGAGTGCCAGATCGGTTTGTGGTATCCCCCAGTGGATCTTAGGAGTGATCCCCTATATGTGAGATCTACAAATGCCAGATTGGGTCGTGGTATCCCCCAGTGGACCTTGGGAGTGATCCCCTATCTGTGAGATCTTCGTCTACCGGTGTGGGTTTTAGTATCCCCTAGCAGACCCTAGGAGAAATCCACTATCCAATGAGTTTGGTGTTTATGTTGTTTCAGCGAGGTTTCCTAAGTGACGATATTCGACGAGCGTGATCTCTCGGGTGAGCATCTGAGATGTTTGTGTGGGATCTGATGGTGGGTATCTCTCAGACGCGTGTCATCTGGGGTGACAGTGATCATGGAGTGAGTTTCCCTGGTTGTAAACCATTTTTGGTGATGAGGTTGGTACCTCATTTGTCTTATTTCCTGAGCTATGTCTATCTGGATTTTTCAAGGTGTATGTATGGGCATACACCTGAGCTGAGATGACTAGTTTTGTTTATCCGAGGATGGTCACGAGATGGAGTTTCTCTCTCATCTGGGTTCCCTTTGGCTGGGATGAGCGGACTATTGCCTTTCAGTTTATCTATTTTGTTTTGGGTTTTTGGGGTGCCTAATGAGTATTTTAATACTCACCCTTGCATGGGCTTTGCCTGCACATGTTTGTGTCTTGTGCAGACCATAGGCCTTTCGACGGAGTCCCAGGAGGACCTGGAGGAGGTGCAGCTTAGTGAGCAGGTTTGATTGGGGTGTTTACTGGACTTGTGCCGTGGAACTTACTGGCAGGTGTTTTGGCAGTGTTTTCCCGCCTTCTGAGCAGGTTGGACACCTTGTAGTTTTCTTATAGTGGGCCCTATTTTTCCCTTTTTTAACTTCAGTTGTACTCTGGTTGTGGGATAGTTGAATGCATGCATTTACTTTTTAGTTTTATATATCTCTACACTATTTCATGGAGGTGTATGTGGGTGCGTGTGTACATGTACCTTGGGCTAATTCCTCCCATCTATGTGATAGCCTACACACTGCTAGACGCCAACCCCTGGCCTATTAGAGGCGGGCTTGGGGTATCGCGGATCGAGCCCCATTGGGTCGGGTTGTGACAGAGTGGTATCAAAAGAGGTTCCACCTTTGGGATCTTAGAGCATAGCTGTTCTATATGTGAGTTTGGTTTGGGTAGAATAACGGTAATATTTTGATTTTTCGAGCTCGTCTTTCAGGCCAGAGACTCCAGTGTTGGTGCGGAGACTGACGTATCAATACACCAAGACTCTAATAACCTACATTTCGACTCGGGACATTCGTACACTGGATGTAGGGACATAATGGTACATGCATTATATAGGACTAGGTTTGGGGTTTTTCCTTGTCCTTCTTGAGTCAGATCTCCAGATATACTCTTTGACTGTGGAGTGTCTTAGTTGTATTTCATGATGCCTCCACGATGACAGCCAATAGGGGTTCCGCAGCATGATCGTGGTGACGATCTGCCCCGTGTAGAGGCTGTGGACCAGGGCGCAGGTTCTGAGGCTGGAACTCCAGGTGGTCTGCCAGTTGAGCCACCACCTGTCGAGCACCTGGTTATGCCGACAGTGCAGGATGAGGTTGTGCGCAGGCTGAGTGCACTGCACGAGTTCCAAAGGTAGCGACCTCTAAGGTTCCGGGGTGATCTAGACCCTCAGGCAGCTGATGACTAGCTCGAAGTAGTCACCTGAGTTTTCCCCCTAGTGAGGACACCTCCGGATGAGATGGTGGTCCTAGCGGTGAGCCTTCGGCATGGTTTGGCCAGGCGATGGTGGAGCCTAGTGACGCAGTCTCAGGATGAGGAGACACTCACATGGACAGAGTTTGAGCGGCTCTTCAGGGAAGAGTTCTATCCGATGACGCTGAGGTCAGTGCAGATTCAGGAAGTTCTGCAGCTTCGGCAGGAGGGCCTGACCAGGTCAGTGTACTCAACGAGGTTTACAAACCTGTCGCGCTACTCCCTGTATATGGTTCGAGACTCGTTCTTTAGGTCTTGGACCTTCGATCAGGGCTTACGCAGAGACATCCGGGTAGGTGTGGTTTCCTTGTGTCTACCCACCTATGCTGGAGTACTAGAGAAAGCTATGGTGGTGGAGAGATTTCTAGCCGAGTAGATCCCGCCTGTTAGTGCTGGGCACACGAGAGATGACACTTGGTCAGTGAGATCGGCATCTGGTAGCCAACGACAGACTCAGGGTCCCGGACCTGGGCGACGTTTCCGGCAGCGACCCCAGGATGGAGGATTTGAGGCTGAGGGCTCATAGGGCTCACATGCCAGTTTTGGTTAGCCATAGGAGAGGCAGTGTCATTCTTGCGATCATTGGGGACATCTTGCTCAATATTTTCCGACTCATCGTGCTGCTGAGGAGGATCCGGTCGACAGACCGCTTTGGCAGAGGCAGCGTCTCGAGCAAGGAGGTACTCAGGGCGGCGGATGTGACGACAGATCTGGTTCCACAGCAGGAGGTGGTAGGCGGTATCAGTTTCCACATCCCCCAGGTGGTCCACGCCAAGCTCAGGGAGCTGGTGGCTGAGGTTGAGGACAACTGCATTTCCTAGAGGCTGTTGAACCATAGGCTCCGTAGATTGACATAGGTACGCCTTGTGTCCTTTATATTT
Organism: Viscum album; assembly: GCA_963277665.1. Lineage (NCBI taxonomy): Eukaryota > Viridiplantae > Streptophyta > Magnoliopsida > Santalales > Viscaceae > Viscum > Viscum album. The sequence continues at coordinate 690,180,765 of OY728150.1, forward strand.
TCTGCAGTAGTTTTATAGACAATGTTTAGTCGTACTCTTTCCTTTCCGTTCCTTGCTCAAGTTTTTGTTTAGGGAATTTATAATTCCTTGTTTGTGTTTTGTTCAGTGTGCTTCGAATGCGTGAGGAAGAAGGATATTTCCCCCAATGAGAGGCGTTTTTGTGACACGATTAAAAACCACGCGGGTGAGTTAGTGCTACCCAAAGCGGATAGTATTGAGGTGTGGTGGATGAGTCCTTCTAACTTTTGTGATCGGTCATGGGTGTTTGTTGGTGAACTCACTAGCGTTAGAGACTCGGTTGAGAGTCTAGTCGCTTTCCTGGTACTTATGGATTTTTGGGGATGAAAAGATCTAAGTGGGGGAGGATGTAGCGACTCGGGTTTTGGCCCTGTCAGACTTTGGAATATTCCTATGAATAATTTCAGAGCTAGGCGCGAAGACGGCGGGCGATTCCGAGGCCTGGTGTGCCCAGAATTAATATTATAAAAATATTAAGTATTTTTATACTATGCACGTGGAGGGGGTGTGATATCTCCTAAATGGTAGCTCCGAACGGGAATCTGAGGGCACAGTTGCATCCGGAACGTGCCGTTTACCATAAGCATGGTGTAAAGTTTGCGGGCGTGGGCATGCGGTGAGAAAAGCCACCAGGGGAATTTACGTATATAAATGGAATCATTTATTTACAAGCGTCATCTCAAATCACTTCTGAACTGAGTCATGTATCGTAATTCCGAGTCCGATGTTGCGTTCGGAACAACACGTTTATCCTAGGGGTGACCTTCCTATTGTCTGCATCGGGCATCAGGCGGAGGCGTGTCGGGAGCCGGAGATATTTTTTTAAGAATAAATATCTTCTTATCTCCCCCCTGGGACGTGTTTTTCACAGAGGAGGAGTTCCTCCTCCTTCCACCTCCTTCTCCTCCCCTTTCAACGGAAAATCAGTGTCCGAATCGCGCGATCAAGGTGCCGTTGGACTCAGATCTTGATGGCTGGCATTCCTGCATCGTGCAGCGGTAGCTACGGGGTGTGAGAATCTTCGGCGTTCCGCCAAAAGGTAGGGGGTTTGAGTTTTAAAACCCTGATCCCTGTTTATGTGTTGTTTTTCTTCAAATCATCATAAGGGTTGTATAGTTCGGGTACTGATGTTTCCGAAACAAGTTTCAGATCTGATTTTGGAGCACCGGGGTGCTCCCGGTTGATCCTGGAAGTTTTCCAACAGAAAACTCGGATTCCGGTGGCGACCATGGTGGAATCCGGTGAGACCAGCGGTGGAATGGCGGTGGTGGCGCTATGGTTTTCAGCTCTGGTGTGGCAGATTCCGGTACCGGCAGAGTGGTTTCTGACAGCGACGCAGTGGTTTCCGGCGAGGCAGGCGGTGGTCTAACCAGGTTTTTTTGGGGGTTCTTTCAACCTTCATAACACGCAAACCCTAACTCCGATTTACAAGATATTTGTGGCGACGTGTTCATTGTTTCGAGACGGATATTTTAATCTCACTTTGGGAATTTTATGTTTCAGGATTTTGGCCCGGGAGCTTGAAACGTCGAATAAAATAATAATATTTTATTATTATTCGACTTCGGGCCATCGTATCTTCTACTCGGAGCATCTGTTTGACGTGCTGTCAGTGGATTTGAGACCTTGAGGATACAACGGACTTTCCTTGTTGGTTTTCGAGTGTTTGGGGTGTGGGCCCCATGAGGCCGGGTTTTGGCATTTGCGGAGAAACACAACTTTCTCAACAGGAGTCCTATTTTGGCGAATGAATAGTCGATCTTGTGCATTTTTTCGAGAGGATCATAATGGTGGGATCCATTCGTTGTGTTTTAGGATTGAGGCATGGAACCCACTCGATTTGGATTTGGTGAATAATGCCTTTTTTCACCGGGTGTCCATTTCGGACGAACGAGTAGTGGATTCCATGTGTTTTTTTGAGAGGATCACCGTGGTATGATTCGCTTGATGAGTTTTGGGATAGTTGTGTGGTCCCCACATGGGTTAGCTACGGTGATTAGTTTCTTCTTCACCGATTGTCCTATTCGGGCGAGTAAACAACCTATACTGCGTGTTTTTCCACGTGTATCACGATGGTTGGCTCGGTATCGGCCTTGGAGGTGCGCGAGGTTGCGTTGTAGTGGGTCAATCGGGTTAGTAATATTTGGATCAGAAGTGGTTGAGGGTATTCCCTTAGTTCGTTCTTGTGAGGGTTTGTGCGACATCAAATCCTTAGTATAGGTTTGTGACCCTCTCGATGAGATGTTTAATCTCATAGCTTTTTTTTCATCCCTCTGGTGGGCCCAGAGCGGGATCCTCTATCTTTGTTTCCCCAAGATCTGGTTCTTGGAATCGCTGTGACTGCTTATCCACAAGATGTGATCCTCTATCTAGCAGTTTAACCCCGTAGGGTTTGTGGCATCATCGGGAATATGATCCCCTATGCGGTGGGCCATTCTCAGTAGGGTTGTGGCATCATCAGGTATACGATCCCCTACTTAGAATGAGGTTGATAGTAGGGTTATGGTATCATTGGTTATACAATCCCCTACTCAGTGTGTGGTTTCTGTAAGGTTTCGGCATCATCAGTTCGATCCCCTATAGTATGAGATATACCAGATAGGGTTTCGGTATCGTCATGACCTTCGTGACACGGGTGACGATATTCTATCGGAGTGACGTGTTTCTGTCGAGATCCAAATTGGTTTGTGGTATCCCTCAGCAGATCCTGGGAGTGATCCCCTATCTGTGAGATCTATGAATGCCAGATCGGGTCGTGGTATCTCCAATCGGACCCTGGGAGTGATCCCCTATCTGTGAGATCTTCATCTACTAGTGTGGGTTTTTGGTATCCCCTAGTGGAACCTAGGAGCGATCGCCTATCCAAGGAGTTTGGTATTTATGTTGTTTCAACGAGGTTTCATCAGTGACGATATCTGACGAGCGTGATCTCTTAGGGGAGCATATGAGATGTTTGTGTTGGATCTGATGGAGGGTATCTCTCGGACGAGTGTTATCTGGGATGACATTGATCGTGGAGTGTGTTTTCCTGGTTGTGAACCGTTTTTGGTGATGAGGTCGGTAACTCATGTGTCTTATTGCGTAAGATGAGTATATCTGGATTCTTCACGGTGTATGTATAGGCATACAACTGAGCTGAGATGAATAGTTTTGTTTAGATGAGGATGGTCACAAGATGGAGTTTCTCTCCCATTTGGGTTCCCTATGGCTATGATGAGATGACTGTTGCCTTTCAGTTGCACTCTTTTGTTTTGGGTTTTTGGGGTACCAACTGAGTATTGTTATACTCACCCCTGCACGGGCTTTTCCCGCTAATGTTTGTGTCTTGTGGAGACCATTGACCTTTCGACGGAGTCCCAGGAGGACCCGGAGCAGGAAGATATTAGTGAGCGGGTTTGAACAGGGTGTTTACCGGAGCTGTTCCGAGGAGATTACCGGCATGTGTTTTGGCAGTGTTTTCCCTCCTTCTGAGTAGGTTGGACACCTTTCAGCTTTCTTTTGGTAGGCCTTGTTTTTTTCTTTTTGTTCTTCTACTATACTCTATTTGTGGTATAGTTGTATGAATGCATTTACTTTTCAGTTTTATATATCTCTAAACTGTTGCATGGAGGTGTATGTGGGTGCGTGTGTATAGGTACCTTGGGCTAATGCCTCCCATATGTGTGATAACCTACTCGGCGCTAGACGCCAGCTCCTGGCCTGTTGGAGGCAGGCTTGGGGTGTCGTGGCTCGGGCCCCGTTGGGTCAGGTTGTGAAAATTAATTCCAATGTATCGAATGGATTTAGCTTCTCGTGAGTTCAAATGTTATGAAAAACTTGTTCGTTGTGCGGAGAAGGTGGAAATGGAGTTTGCAGATGATCATGTGTTCTTTGGAAAACAACTAAATAAGAGGTACAGTTGGCAGTCAAAGGAAAAGAATTCATCAAAGAAGCTTATAGGTAAGAAAATTAAATATCCATCTTGTGAGAAGTGTGGTAAAAAACATCATTGAGAATGTTTATCAAAGTATGGAAGATTCTTCTGGTGTGGTAAGTTTGGTCATATTGCTCGTAACTATAATGAAGATGATCAAGTGGGAAATGAAAAGCCATCGGTAATATGTTTTGTATGTAATGAAATGGGTCATTATGAAAATGAGTTTCCAACAAATAACTCAACCGAAGGAAAGAAAACAGACTTCAAGTAGAAAGGGGTGGTGAAATACTTTGCAACTACTTCAGTAGATGTTGGGCCATCTAATGAAGTATTATCAGATATACTGTTTGTTTGTTCAGATTATGCCAATGTGTTGTTTGATTCAGGGTCTACACACTCCTTTATTTTTGATAAGTTTTCTATTAAATTGGTATTTCCATCTCAAGATATGGATACAGAACTTATAGTAAAAACAGATGGAGGAAATGTTGAGACAAAAAGAAAACATAAGAACATTCCTATCCTTGTGTGCAGACAGAATCTACCTGAAATCCTTATTGTTTTGCCTCTAGTATAGTTTGAAGTTATTTTGGGAAATGATTGGCTTTATGTTTATCATTCTTAGATTTATTGCAGAGATAAAGAGGTTTATTTTCAAAAATATTTATAGTTTGGGTACAATAATGAACCCTTTCTTTCGATAACATATCAGGAAGCTGCGAAACTAGTAAAAGATGGAAATGAATGTAACGTTGCACATATTGTTGAAAATAAAGGAACTTTTCAGATTAATGATGTTCCAATGGTAAATGAGTGCCTTTATGTTTTTCCTGACGAGTTTCCTAGTATAATACATGATCGGGAAGTTGAATTTACTGTTTAATTAGTTCCTGATGCTATGCCAATTTAAAAACCCCCTTATCGAATCGCTCAAGTTGAACTTTTAGAGTTAAAGATGAAATTTTAGGAGTTATTAGATAAAGGTTTCATTCAACCTAGAACATCACCTTGGGGTGCTCTTGTATTGTTTGTTAAAAAGAAAGATGGTTCAAGGAGACTTTGCATTGATTATAGAGCCTTGAATAACATCACTGTTAAGAATAAGTATCCTTTGCCTCATATCGATGATTTGTTTGATCAGCTCCAGAGAGATCATTATTTTTTGAAGATTGATTTGAGGTCACGGTACCATCAGTTGAAAATAAAGGAAGCAGACATTCCGAAGACCCCATTTCGTACTAGATATATCCATTATGAATTTGTAGTTATGCCTTTTGGGTTAACCAATGCACCTGTTGTATTCATGGATCTTATGAATAGAATTTTCTGTGAGTTCTTGGATAAGTTTGTGGTTGGGTTAAATGATGATATTTTGTATTATTCCAAAAGTAAAGAGGAACATGAATTTAATTTAAGGGTCATCTTGAAAACCTTAAAAGAAAATAAACTGTTTGAGAAATTCAGCAAGTGTGAGTTTTGGTTGCAACAAATTTCTTTCCTTGGTCACATTGTTTCAAAAAATGGCACAAATGTTGATCTTTATAAAACAAAAGTTGTTGAACAATGGAAAAGACCCACAAATATAACTGAGATTCGTAGTTTTCCTGGTTTGACAGGTTATTACCGGAGGTTTGTTGAAATGTTTTCACAGTTATCTAGTCCAATGACTAAGTCAACTCGAAAAGGTGTTAAGTTCATTTGGATAAAAGAATGTGATGATTGTTTTCATGAATTGAAAGGAATATTGGTGAATGCTCCATTTTTAGCAATGCCTTCCAGAAATGGTGAGTTTTTTATCTATAGTGATGCTTTGTTGAAAGGACTTAGTTGTGTCCTTATGCTGAATAATTAGGTAATTGCTTATGCTTGACGTCAGTTGAAACCCAATGAGTTAAATTACTATACACATGATTTGGAATTAGCTGCTGTTGTTTTTGCTTTAAAAATTTGGAGGCATAATTTTTATGGAGTGAAGTGTGAAATATAAACTGATCACAAAAGTTTGAAGTATATATTCACTCAAAAATAATTGAACACAAGACAGAGGAGATGGTTGGAATTAATCAAGGATTATGATTGCATGATTCATTACCATCTGAGAAAATAAAATAAAGTGTATGATGCTTTGATTCAAAAAATTAATGCCTCATTAACTATGATACGTTTGGAACAAGATCCTTTGGTTTTTGATTTGATGAACTTGGGCATAAAAGTTTTTGGTGCAAGAAAATCTTATATTTTGTTTCAGGTGTTAGTGAGATCATCTCTTTCAGATAGAATAAAGCAAGCATAGAATTAAGACAGCGAGTTATAGAAAAATGTAGAGTTGGTTCAGAAGGGTAAGATTCCTGAATTTAACATTGAAAATGATTGTGTTTTGAGGTTTCGAAAGAGATTATGTGTGCCTTGTGATTCACAGTTGAAGAATGAGTTGTTATGTGAAGCTCATAGTTCTCCATTTTTAGTTCATCCTGGTAGTACTAAGTTTTACAGAGATCTTCATGAGTATTATTGTTGGGATGTAATGAAAAGTTATATTGCTGATTTTACTGTGAAGTGTTTGACTTGTCAGTAGGTTAAAGCAGAGAAGTAGTTACCAAAAGGAATGCTTTAGCATTTACTAGTGCCAGAGTGGAAATGGGAAAATATATCCATGGAATTCATTGTGGGATTACCGAAGACATCTCGAGGTAATAATTCAATATGGGTTATTGTTGATAACTAAATATGATCATTTCCATCCTATTAGAGATACTCTGTCTCTAGATCAACTTGATCGGTTGTATGTCAAAGAGATAGTTAGGTTGCATGGAGTTCCCATATCCATTGTATCTGATCGTGATCCTAGTTTTACTTCTAACTTTTGGAAAGACCTTCAGAAGTCGTTGGGTACAGAATTATATTTTAGTACAGCTTTTCATCCGAAATCAGATGGGCAGTCAGAACTAACAATACAGACCTTGGAGGATATGCTACGTGCTTTTCACTGGATTACCAGGGAAGTTTGGACCAACATCTTTCTTTCGTTGAATTTTCATATAATAACAGTTTTCATTCTCATATACAGATGGCTCCATTTGAGACATTATATGGAAAGCATTGTCGAACTCCAACTTTTTGGGATGAAGTTGGTGAAAGGAAGATGATGGGACCAGAATTGGTAGAAGAGATGGTAGAGAAAGTTCAGTTGATTCAAAAGCACATGAGAACAGCTCAAAGAAGACAGAAAAGTTATGAAGATAACTGAAGGAAGGATATTTCTTTTGAGGTAGGTGATCATGTCTTTCTCAAAGTTTCTTAATGGAAAAGTGTGATGCATTTTGTTAAGAAGGGGAAGTTGAGTCTGAGGCTCATTGGACCTTATGAAATTCTAGAGAAAGTTGGATCAATTGCGTATATAATGGATTTACCTCCAATTTTATCCCAGGTACATAATTTTTTTCATGTTCTTATGCTGAGAAAGTATATTCCAGATCTATCCCATGTTTGGAGCCCATATGTAGTTCAGTTGGAAGAGAATCTCTCTTATGAGGAACAACCAGTCCAGATTCTTGACCATAGAGAAAAAGTGTTGTGGAATAAGATAATTATTCAGGTAAAGGTTTTGTAGAAAAACCATATGGTTGAAGAGGCAACGTGGGAATTTAAAAATTCTATGAGGGATAAATACCCCCACTTATTTGATAAGTGAATAAAATTGCGAGGACGCAATTTCCAAAAGGGGGAAGGATGTAACATCCCAGGTAAATGAAGAATAAGAGATTTTCATATTTATTAATATTTGTGAATTAAATATTAATTTGACTTTAAAATGGTTGCTATGTTCTATAGCGTACCCGATACGCAACAGCAGGTTTCTTTGAAATCTTACGTTGCACACTAATAATATAATATTATTATTTAAAATGGTAGTTAAATCATAGCCATTGTATTGGTGGTAATGAACAAAACAAACTACAATATGATTACACATGTTTTTAAAAGTATTTACATTAATTCAATAAAAGTTAGAGGCTTAAAATGTGAATGAATCTAATTTTAAGCATAATTTACATTAAAAGGTCGATTTACCGTCTTTTAATGGAGAACCCTCTTTAAATCTAGTTTTGGTAATTTTTATATGTTATATTTGACCAAATAAAATTCTTCTTTAGATTTTAGACAGCAAATTTTACTTTGGGTAAATTTTTTTGTATTTTTTCGGATAAAGTTCATTTTTTAATGAATAGTGGAAAATATTGTATTTTAATTCAAAAGTGACTTTTAATCTAATTTATTTATATGGTTAGATTATATTTTTTATTGGGTTTAAAGTGTAATTAGATGATATTTTTACCATTTAATCGAATGTTGGTCATTAGAATTAATTTCAATTTAAAATTGGACACAAACATGTGTCAATCTTTTGATAGTTGTCTTTTCTTAAAAACACGCTAATTGTTTTAACAACAAAAATTAATTTTAAATTAATTAATTCCACTTCTATGTTTTGAATTTGAAAAAATATACATCATTTTTTATTTCATAATATCAAATAAATCTTAGGTTGAAATTTTCATATTTTTCTGAAAAACATCAATTTTTGATGAATAGTGAAACCACTTAGTAGTAGTTAAAAAACCGACTTTTTCATTTAAAAGAATTTTTACCACTTCTGAGAATTGAATTTTAAAAATCCGAAATACATGTTTATTATCAAGATGTAAAATGTGGTTCAATAATATGAAAATAATTTTTGGTGAATAGTATATTTTGACTTTTATTTACTGCGGTTGAGGGTAAATTGGGTAATTTAAGGTTAAACGAATATTATAATAATTCAACATTTACCTTAACACTTATCCTAACCTTATTGGATGAGTAATGACCGACCATGGGAATATTTGGGTCTATTTTGGGACCCCATGGAGCCACTTATGAAAGATAATGAAACTTTATATTAATTAATTTAATGTAAAGGCAAAAATGACAAAAAAAATATCCTTTGGTAAATTAATTTTTACATGGTGTTATATAAATTATATTTTAGACTATAAATATTTATTGGAATGATAAAACGATATCCTAAATCATGGTAGTTTTTTTATAATTTTTAGACATCACATAAATTAAATTATTTATGACACAATAATGATGTAGTATTTACCTCATTAATAAAAGATTTAAATAAATGAGATTATAAATATTAAAATGACATAAAAACTTATCCAATTCCTATTGGATGATATTATTTAGACTTTGAGTCATATTATCTTATAAATTAATGATTTTTGGACTTTTAGAAACCGAATATCATTATATAATAAAATAATATTATCACACGTTCCTAAAGAGCCTCTCCTCCCCCTAATAAAAGGAGACCACTTCTAACCAATTACTCACACCTCTCAATCCTTTTGGATCGTCCAAAATCTTCCCAATTAAGCTCCCTACATCCCTATCCTCCTCCTATAACACTTAACTTAGGCATAAGGCACTTTAAGAAGTCCTTTAGTTCAAACCAAATGGAGTTACCCAAATTAAAGGTAACAGTTTTTCTTAAATTGTTTTCATTTATTTTACTTCTCCAACCCCTAAAATCTTTTTCTTACTTTATTTTGTAACAAAAACAGTATCCTAAATATACTAGGATGTTTTTATGAGAATTATTCTAATTACACTTACGCACACCTCCATCTAATGGATGAAGAACATAATGTTTCTGTGGATGGAAAACTAACGCCTCACGAAACGATGATTGTTCAAATATCTCCAACCGCCTCTCATGGTGGACATGATGATGGAACCAAATTTATATATGATATATATCTTTTTTATGTTTTATTCTTCTGTAATTACCATTTATAGCATACCTTTATGGTTTTTATTATGGGTAAACGTGATAATTTCATTTGAGGAAGTGCGGACTACCGCCCCCTCAAAGTGATATGACTCATTCATACCATATGTGGTACGTATAAAGGATAGATTTAGTGATATTATATATGTTTTAATAATATAATTATAATACCACTGTGTATCATTATGTTTTAATTCCATTAAATATGAAATATAAATGGAAGTAGCATTCATGCGTACGTACGGTTTACCGTCTCCATGAACAATGCATTTCATTTCTCACCTCTAAATGTTATGTACTATTATAAATACATGTATATGATGGATATATATGATATATATGATATCCAAATAATAAATATCATTCTGGATATAATGAACCTTTGACCACATGAACAACATGTAATTATAAGAAGTCCATTTTTGACTCAAGTACCAAATATCGGCAAAACAAACATTATTAACTTAAATGGTTACTAAATGTTTATAACATGGTAATAAGTGATATAAAAGGAATAATAAACTTGAAAAAGTTTCTTAAGAAAGTATAAATTAACTTTAGTTTATTATTCAGGATATTAAATAATGATCAAGTCAAGTCGAACATGAGGTAAGGGACTTCGTCTCAATCTCCTTTCATTGAGTCATATTTTATGTTAATACATGACTTTATTTTATACGCTGTATAAACACACTTGAATTTTAATGGGAATATTTTTCTAGGAAGCATTTTACTAAACGAAAAAAAGAATGTTTCTTTTAATGTAAGTGGTAACAACGAAATTTCTGCCGACACAAGTATTATTTGATCTTTGGCTTCCTCAACAAGCCGTATTTTTTTTAAATAAAATAAATAAAATAAATACCATATAATATTTTATGTATTTTGGTTTAGAAAATGGTTTTCATAATGGATTTGTTATGTCAACATATTTAAGTGATATATTGTGGTTGAAATGTGGAAATTTTTTCATTCCTTTGTATTTGTTTTATGTCTTATGATTTTATAATGGTACTTGGACATTTGACGGGTGGTTACGTGATAAAACAAATGACGGGTGATGCCATGAATACCAGGATGGGTGGTTACATTATAACCTATAATGCATTGGGTATGGAATTCGGCCATATAACTATTCCATTTAGTGATATATGTTAAAGTCGATCATTTGGTTATTCCATTAAAGTATGTTTATGTCCCAAGATACATTTATATGTTATGTGTTATTTATATGGGGTTTATGGTAATATTTTGGTTACAAAAGGGTAAGTAGTGATCTTTTATTATGTAAAGAGTATTTACTACTTTATAAAGGTGAAAATTATTACTTATGATAAAGTATTCATGGTTTACTTATTGTTTTGAAAAACTAACTGTTTTCCTTCTTGGTGCATCCCTTACTAATATTTTTATGCTCATCACAAGTTTTTGAAATGTTTTTCACTGAACATAATGTGGAATAGGGTCAAGGATGGGATTAAGGAAATTTCAAGCTGTCTAAAAACTTGGAACTAGACATGGCTCTTTTTTTCAAGAGTTTTTATTTTATGAAAAAATGGAAACTGTGTAGAAGTCTCTACTTTTAATCTTTTGAGATGTAATAGTTATGTCCTAATTCTCTAAAACTATAAGCCTAAAAAGATCCTCAATGTGAATTATTCATTTAATTCAATATTATGTATGGTTTAAGGCTGGGTCCTTATACATATGAATGATTTTCATTATGTGATGGTGGTTATGTTATAACCAAGTACAATGGTTAAGTTATACCAAAGACGGATGGGAATTACATCTCCCTCCAATTCATTAGGTAAATAATTATATCTCAAGAAATAAATAGGGCTAGAACAGGGAGTGAACCTAGTTTAGTAAGACATGAATAGAATGAGGAGTGAACCTAGATAAGTAAGATATGAACAGAATAGGGAGGGCACTCAGTTTAGTAAGACATGTTTAGAATGGGGAGTGAACCCAATTCAGTAGGATAAGAATGAAATGGGGAGTTAACCTAGTTTAATAAGGTGGGTCTAGAACATGGTGTGAACCTAATTCATTAATATGGTCTAACACGGGGAGTGAACCCAATTTAGTAAGGTAAATTTTCTTCTATGATGGTATTATGAGTGAATCTTGACTACTATGATGGTTTTGGGAGTGAACCCATCCTTATATGACATCCTTGGAAGATATCCTTGACTAATATGAAAATTATTTTCCATGATTATGTATATTCCATGCTTCTATGTCTTATGACAATGTTATTTTATCTCATGGATAATGTTTTTTGATTCCCTTATGATTCGTGTCGTATGTAATTACATTCTTTATTCCATGACTCAAGATTATGATATTTGATATGAAAGCTATGGTTTTCAAATTTTATATTCATGATCTCATACCCTTATTCTAATTTTATACTTATGTGTATCCCTTTTTTACCTTTACTGAGCATCTGATCTCACCCTTTCTTATGTTTCTTTTCCCTAGGTTGCGAAGAAAGAGTTTTATGTATGATTACTAAAGTGGAATATCTTTATTGGATAGATTTAATATCTTTTAATAATTAATAATAATGTGTTCCAAGTTCCCGAAGGCACTAAACTATTATGGTCCTCATACATGTGGTTGTGTAATTTAATGAATATTCATCTAAAAAGATTTAATATCCATATATGAGATTCATGGGTTTCTATATATTGTATCATAGGAAAGGATTAGTTATCTTTTGGAAACTTTGATGAGAAAACTCAGTGATATCCCTATGTATATTTATAAGGATCTGTCTTGGGATGTCTCTAAGGATAAGTCTAAGGATGTGTTAAAGTATAGAAAAATTTCCAATAATTTTGGTATAGGATAGAGTAAGTTATTTCCACAAAACTACATCCTTATCTAGATACTACAATTGGATTTGGCTCTAGCACATATGTACTTAGGGGTAACAACCCCAAAAAACAATGTATTGAGATAATCATGAATGAGAATTGATGCCTGGAAATTAGCCTTAGTATACACCTAGTTTGACACTCCCAAGAGATATTATTTAGAAATTAAAAAACTCGTTATGAAACATCCTGAAATATTTAAATAGATGATTATCATGGATAAACTAGGTTAATCCTAAGGTTTCATAGAATTAAAATAAGGTTTCATGATTTAGAAATCTTATAATTGATTTGTATGATTATGTGGTTTTCGCTATGATTATTCTAGATCATACTATGATTTTTTTAGTAAATGGTTAGAACCAGAAGGAACTAGGTAAACATTGAATCTTACTGAAAATTTTGCAATGAGTAGCCAAATATGATGATCGTTGGAGTTATGGATAATATAATTATTACAAATTATTTATCATGGAATGCGATTAACAATATGAACCTTAACCAACTCTTAGACTCAACATAGAAGAGAGGGATAAATTTCACTAAGAGTTCAGGTAATAGATACCATGGAGGAAATAAGATTCATTTTCTTATACGTTAAGAACATGGGAAGAAGCACTCAATGAAATGTCTCAAAGGAATGGGATGATGTTTTATGTGTGGAGAAGAAGGTTATAGATTAAGAAATTACTGAGGGAAAATGAATAGATTTGTCAATGCAATTGATAATAATATTAGAATCAATAAGGTATCATTAATGAATTAATGATTTAAATGTTAAATGTATGGGAATTATGCATATCAATATCTTATAGGGAAATCTCGTGAAGAGAATTAGAAAGGTGGTATGAGTAATGGTTATATTGTTGATAATGAAGATACTATAAATGATATATTTCTGGAAAAAAGTGTTAAGTATTAAGAATATGAATCCTAGTTAATGGTTTGAGAATTATTTTTGATGATTGAAGTATTTATGAATTGGAATTAAATGATTATGTAATATCAATCATGAAATATATAAGTATTGTTCAATATATTTTTCTCATTAATGAGTTTAATGAAAATGTTAAATGGTACTGACAGACAAAAAAATTGATTTAATGGAATGGTAATATGTTGATTAAGGGAATATATCCATTAATAAGTTTCTAAGGTTGAGAAAATGGTGTTTAGTTTATATAAAGAGAAGGTTGTAATGGATAATGTAAATTGGATAGTACCGATCACCTTGGCACTGATTAATGATTTGGGTAAAAAGTGGTTCATGTTATCATTGATATAGTTTACTTCATTATTTTATATATGGTATATATTCAATAATATGTGGTTTTATTCAAGGAATAAGGAATCATGTATCTTTTAAATTAGGTTTTATAGTAATTTTGGTTATTTCATTGTTTCAAGAGAATAAATTATGAAGGTATTCACAAGCTTGGTATGTGAAAATTGATATCTACTTCATGTTGTTTTAGGGATAAATGTTATGTTGATTTTGAGAAATTTAGGGAAATTCTTTATAAATTTTTAATTTTGGAAGGGCTATAAGGTTAACCATTTATGAAATAGATTAAGTTGGAATTTGGGCGAGGATTTATGGATTAATGTATCAATTCACCATATTAAGATTTATTCATATTAAATAACATATTCTAACCTTTTTTTTGTGAATATTATTGAGTTGAAATTATTACTTTTTAATTTTCATTCGATAGGTTTGAAAATTATAAATATTTTTTCGAAACTCTATTTTACTAAATTTATAAGTTCCACGTGTTTTAGTCTGTCTTTTTAGAAAACATATTTTTATACCAAACATAAAAAATTTTCTAATAAAAAAGATGAATATAATTTTTTTTTCTAGTATGATTCGTTAAAATGATAGTGTGTTAGATACATCCAATCACCTATTGATATGACTAGTGTTTAGACTGGTATTCTGTTGATCTAACTTAGAAAAGTTGTAACCATCAAACTGACATTAGTTCTGATATATAAAATTATCCCTTGTCTAGTTAATAGAATTTCCAATCATTAGTATAATATATCAGACTAACTAAAGTTTATAATTTGAATAGTTGGAAATATATCTATAAGACAAAAATATTTTTATTATTTTAATAGTGCTAAACAAAATGATGTTGGACATTGAAGTACATTTCAAGCTTAGCTATCATGATCAATATTAATATCATTATGAGATTTTGAAGTGAATTTTGTACGAGTTTGTTTCAACAAACTCAAAAATATGACCATGAATATTTTCCTATAAATATGATGTTATTTTAAGAGCTAGGAGTTGATACATTTTCAACTCAAAACATTTAAAGATCACTCTGAATCAACATCTTAATCCTAATCTTTGTAATATTTAGTGAGTAGTAGTTCCAAGGAATCTATGTTAGGATTGTAAACTCACTAGAATATTTTTATTTTTTATTTTATGTGTCTTATCATGGTATTTATTGAGGGATTTCAGGTATTGGAAGATGAGTGAATATGATCAATCAGAACATGGGATTTTGAGGATATAAAGATAGAGCTGATACTAATATTCATGTCAGGGGATTTCTTGTTTAATAAAAGAAATACTAATACTAAAAATCATATTTAGGTATTCCATGGGATTTGAAGATATAGCTATTTTGATCATCATGTTGAGTGCTTTCCTGGTATGGAAAGATAGACCATTACCATAGGTATTGAAATTGTGGATATCTTACGTTAATATTTATAACTTCTTTAACTTCTTAAGGTTAAAGAGTAAAATTACATTTTACTAAGATTTTATTTCATTCTTAATATTATAATATTTTTTTACTTGCTTCTATACGTTTAATATTCCTATGTTCATTTATATTAGAATGTTAGTTCTTTAATTATTTTTTAATAAACTATTTTATCAATGTGTCTATGATACTGATAATAAATATGATATATTTAAAATTTATTGTATCTAATTAAAATACTATGATCATCAGATAAGCTCTAATTATAATCTTTTTTTGACTTGGTAGTTTTTTTGTTTTGTCTTAGTTTAAAATTTTAAAATATAATTCTCCCCCTCTTGTATCCATCGTATACTCTTATGATCCAAAAATTTGTAGTAGATGAGGTTATATTTATATAATTGTTGAGTTTTTACTTTTTTAATATACTATAAGATATTATGTTTTTTATAAATGGGTTATTTATAATTTGATACTAAACTAATGTGTTTTGGTAAAGAAAGAGTTTCTTTTGATAAGATGGAATATTTTAATGCTGGTAAAATTAAAAATATCAATCTTAGAAGACCAACTATTTTTAATGGTAATGATTATAAATAATTGAGAGAAACAATAATGTCTTTTTTATCAATACAGTTGGGGATAAAGTTTTGATGGTAACTGACAATTAAGTGATTCCATAGAAGTATTTTAATACTTTTAAAATCAATAAAATCAAGAAAAAAATTTATAGAGTAAGGAATACTCCAGTATGATCTATGATAAGAAGTATCTATAGTCAATTTTCTTCATGTGAACCAGCTAACAATATATAGAAGATGTTAGAGGTTACTCACTTTGGAACTTCAAAAGTTATTAAAACTAGAAAACCTATGTTAAGAGTTGAATATTATGTTTTTTATTTCTTACATGGAGAATCATTAGTTAAGATGAATCAAATATTCATGACCATTTCTAATAGTCCACATTCTCTTTGGGAGAAATATCAAATGGATATAATCTTAGTTAAGAAAATTATTAACACTATTCCTAATGAATGGGAATCTAAAAGAATATATTTAGATAACATGAGAGGTATTGCAAATATTATGCTAAATTATCTCATTAGTATCCTTATATAAGATGAAGGTATAATGAAATGGGATGCAGAAAAGATGAAAAAGAAAAATGGAGTTGTTTTTTTGAAACTACATCTACTGTTCCTATCATATCTCAATCATCTGAAAAAGTTATTAAGTATTATAGAAAGAAGAAGTTATTGTGGAATCAGATACTAGTTCATCAGAAAAGTCTGAGAGTGAATTGGCTAATCGTGTGAGATGGATGGAAAATATTATTAGAAATAAAGAATTTCAATATAGATATTTGAAGAGTTACAAATACAAAGGTGATAATAAATATTTTTATGAGGTTATATGTTATGAGTGTAAGGAAACATGATATATAACACCCAATTTTCCTAAACTGAAAAGTAAGGATTAAGAAAAAGGATATTTTGAAAGAAATTCTAAAAAGTACTACAAGAACAAGATAAGAAGAGTATGAAATCTTTAAACACATGGAGTGCTAATGGAGGAGACAATTATTCTGAAAATTCTTTGAACAATGAAAGTTCTAGACAGAAAAATATTGGTTTTTATGAAAAAATAACTATGGTGAATAAATTTCACATGGATAAGGTAGAAACTACTGAAGATTTTTCTAAAATACAAGTTTTCAACAAAATAATAATAGAAAAATATTTTTATGAAATGCATGATTCTCTAATTAAAAATATCATTACACTTCAAGGATGGGAAACCATATTATTTTAAAAAAGAGGATTTTGATAAACATCATACTAAGATTGTAAGAGAGATTTATGCATTAGTAAAGTTTATTTATGAAGAGTATATGGAATATATTTATTTTACACTGTTTGGTGAAATGTGTAAACTTTCTTATCAACAAGTAGTTAACCTAGTGGAAGTACCTATAATAGGGGAAGCATATCTCCCTTATCACAAGATTTCAGAAAAGATTTGAAAATTTTCAAGTCAAAATTTAAAGAATCATTTTTTACATCATTTGAGAATGTTATAAACGTATCACATTTAAATCATAATGCTAGAGTGGTTACCCTTTGGATTCAAGGGTACCTGATACTGATAAATGGTGATAAGGATACCCTTAAGTTACTTGAAATCGTTATATTAGACTTCTTGATAAATATGAGGTAGACCAACTTAATCAAGTTTGTCTTTATTTTATTTGAATCAATTTTGAAGGCATAAATTAAATCAAAGAATCTAATGTTTTCATGATTAATTAACAAAATATTAGTGAACTATATGGAAGTTTTAAATATTAAAAATAAAAACTATTCTACGAGAGAAATAATTTCTCTTATTGGTGAAGAGACTATGGTGAGGACGAAGTGGTATTTTCATTCAAATTTAAAGAAATTTGTGGATAAAACAGAAAAAGACATGTCCAAAACCACACTAGTTAAAGATAAAGGGTTAGAAAAAGAAAATTAAAAGGAAAATTCCTCACCCCAAGTGTTCAAAAGAAACAAAAAAATAATGACTAATGAAAAATTCAAGAGGCTTATGGAACATAAGCCCTAAAATAAACCAGGTGATTCAATTTTTTGTCTTGATTTTCCTGAGCCATTGGTTTTGAAAATACAAACTGCTGATTAATTGAAGGAAGATGAGAAAAGAAATAAACAAAAAATTATAAGAGGAAAGGACAATGGAGAGTTTGATAAAGGGAGTTGAATTTTTTTTGGAAAATCAACCAATTTCCATCTCTCCCATATATGTTGTACAACTAGCTAAAGGGTATATAATATTTCATCATACTAAACTAAAAAATTCTGATGCCAGTTTAGAATTTTTAGAAACTTCATTTATTCCTTAATTCGTTCTAAAAGTTGGTGATAATGGAAAAGGAAAATCAATTGTAGAATAATTTGTTTTTTAATCTCAATCCCAAAATTTAGTTATATAACCAGTTTCAATTCTTGTATAAATTTTATCTAAAGACCTCAAAAAGAGTTTCCCAAAGTTGGTGCCTTAATTTATTACATTAGTATAATAAATAGGGATGTCTCATCCTAAATAACTGTAGTTTTAGAATCTATATTACATACAATAACTTTATATTACAACTTGAAATGGAAAAGAACATAGAAACTCCATTGCCGATATCTATAACTCTGATATTATCCCTCCAATCCATTAATAATATACATCTTCTCATCCTAGGGAGAAAATAATAAAGGGGTGAGATTAGATTTTCATTAAGGGTATGCAATATAGTGAAAGATAATATAAAAAATAATGCATGGTGAATGACTAAAAAACATTCTATTAGAATATAATCTTGAGCATAATATGGAATGAATAAAGATGAATAAATAATTCCATATAACTAATCACATGAGAATAAAGAAGAATCATGGATATTAAACTAGTAAAATAATCAAAAGAATTATCATTTAATAATATCATAATTATAGAATGTATAATATTGGAAATCTGAAACATACCATCGCAGCCTCAACCAAGAAATCTACAAATAAATGGTTACAACCTTATCCAAATCCATTTTTTTTTCATGAGACCTAATGATACATTAAGGGGTTGTATTGGGCCCCACCTATAACTTGATAAGTCCAATTAATTTTTCACATGAATAAGGTTAATAATAAACTACATATACATATGAAATTTAAATAACTTTCCCTAATCTGTAAATATATTCACTAACCATTCTGTATAGTATGGTGAATGGTATCAAGATAGAACATCCACGGTCAAACTGAAAATAAATCTTTTAATAAAATATGATATATGATAATCATAATAAAAAAATATAAATAAATCATAATATTAAATTGAGGTGTTGAAATAGATGAAAATACTCTAATTAAATCAATGAGGAATTATTAAGAGAAATATAATTTTTACTTTTAAAAGAAGGGTTCTTTTGGGCAAATCATTTGCATTTGTCATAATTGTTTGTATAAAACCAAAAATAAAAAAATGAAGTTTTTTCATGAAAAAATTAGTAATTTAGGAAAAAAATTTCCTAATATATTTTATGGATTGTACATGAAAATGGTTAAGAAATCGAGAAGTTTCCTTTAATTGGGTTTGCGTACCGAGAAGAATTGAGAAGGGAACCATGTAAAAAATATATTTCCCAAAAAATAAAGGTGTAATGATCTTGATAAATGATTTTAGAACACATAAATAAAATTTATAATAATTATATAAAAATAATTATTAATTTCATTACTGTAAAGAGGTAGACATCATAACTTGAATGAAAATAGAGGTTTGGGATGAAAACCTTACCTTTTGTTTGAAAGTGTTATGCACTTGTACTTAATTCCATGGATAATGAAATTAAGTCCATTAATAAATTAATTAAGAACCTTTAGTATATGTATTTGATTTATTATAATTTAATTATATTCATTTATTGTCTTTTTATTAGTTATAAGATTAAATTCTATTGTTCAAGAGTGTTATTTTCCTTGGTTTTTAGGATTGGTTTACTTGTATAAGAGAATGGAGGTTCATATTAAATGATAATAATTATCCTGAACTGAAATTATATTTTATCAGTGACCATCCAGAAGTTAATATTTTTATATAAGTATTTTGGTTATATGGGGTGAGTATTAATCATTTGATAAGACAATAGTGATAATCATTTAGATTATTTTTTTGGTTTTTTGATCCTCACAAGATAGTTTTGTTTAATTATTTAATATAATTTATATATAAATGTTATATAACACTAACTGGAGTATAATATTTATAATAAAATCTTATTTAACCATAAATATGGTTTTATGACCAGCATTGAAGGTGTTAGTGAAAAATGAAAATGCATCATCCACAATGGCGGTAAATCGACGCACCACAAATGATATTTTCATTTTTAGAAAAAAAATGAGAGGGAAGAGAATTGATTATGGATTATTCCATTAAAATAATAAAATTACCATATGTAGAAGATAATAGATATATCATATAACTTTGGGATAGGTAGGTTATGAAAATATTAGAAAATTAACGAATGTGAAATGAAATTAAAAGAAAAAAAGAAAGAGGTTTTTACCACTTGATTTTATCCTCCTTGAGAACTTCCTTTGGTAAAGGGGTTCGGACTTCTGGTGAGACCGAGGGATCTTGTACGTCAGGAAGGGGCCTGTGAAGAGTATTGGGAAAAAATTGGAAAAGGATCAAAGCTTGAAATGTGTGAGGATAAGGGGTTGTGAGGGTGATATTTATAGTATAGGATAAGGATGTTTTTTGAATATTTTATTCATTAGTTTATCATTTTAGATCAAGGCTATGAATAGTTAAATAATTGTCAATAAATATATTATAATAAAAAATTATGGTCATATATTATGGCCTTACATCAACCACACATCATCAACGACTCAATAATCCATGTATTTAGCATTTATTGTAAATTATCATATTTTTCTATTCGCAAAAATTCAATTATTTTAGACCAATCCCCAAAAAAATTAGAAAAACAATTTTCCAATGTGTAGAATTAAAAAATGGAATCAATTTTATGAAATTTTTTTATAAATACAATAAATATAATTTTTCATTAATATAATCAATTATTCTAAAAATACAAATTTAAAAATTATAACAGATTTTATGACACTTTCAAAAATTAGCTATGGTCTCATAAAATCATCCTATAATTATAAGATAAAAAATATTAATATATGAAACAATTTTATGAAAATAAATTTTCGTTTAAATAATTATATTAATTATGAAATTTCAATTTAATATTTATAACTTACTAAAATACCAAAACTTAATCTATCATTTTTAAAATATTTATTTACATATTCCAAGATATAGATATATCATATTTTTTTTATAAGACACCCAAATTTTATTTATTATTTCATAGGTTAGGTTATAATTATATTGTCCGGTTTACTATTACTATGGGTCATATCCCTATTCCAAAGGTGAAGTTTCTATTCCAATGGTATAAGTTCTTTAATCATTTAGAAATACCTCTTATTTCATTAATTCTACATTTATAAAGTTTTTAATGTGTTATCTATGTGATTTTATGTGATTTATACTATATAAAATAATTATAAGTAGGTAAATTTCATTGAGAGAATTCTTGGTGGTCACATTATCCCCTCCTATAAAAAATTTCAACCTCAAAATTTATAAAATAAAACCTCATAAAAATGATTTGGGTAGTTCTTCATCATAAATTTCTCTAGTTAGCATATCAGCACCCCAATTTTATGATTTTCCAAAGTACTTTTACCTGTCGAGTCATCCGATTCCTCAACACCTATTATCTAGTATCCAAAATCTAGATAGGCTCTTCATAGCAATATTAATCATGTTCCAATTATATTTCTGCAGAAGTGAGAACATGCTTTGGGTCTGACCTTTATTTACTTAACAAAGATATGTGGAACACATTATGAACATTTGAAAGGCTAGGTGTAATTTTCAAATAATAAGCCAGAACTCCAATTTTATCTATAATTTCAAAAGTTTTTAGGTACCTGGGGCTTAGTTTCCCTTTATTACTAAACCTTATAACACCCTTCCACAAAGATACATTCATAAAAACTTGATCTCCCACTTGAAACTCAAAATATTTTTGCTGGTTATTGACATAAATATTTTTTATACTTTTCACTACTTTGATATGGGTTTGAATAGTATTTACCTTTGCTATTGTTTCCTCCACAAGTTCTAGACCTATAAGATTCCTTTCTCTGACTTCATCCCAATAAGTTGGTGTATGACATATCTTTCCATACAATGCTTTATATTCTTCCATTCAAATACATTAATTGATGATATTATTATTGGAAAACTGTACCAAAGGTAAATAATGATCTCAAATACCTTTAAAGTAAAGTTATCTTGATCTCAACATGTCTTATATAGTTTTGGATTATCCTTTTTGACTACCCTTCAGTTCAAGGATGAAAATTAGTACTCAAATGAAGCTCAGTATCCAAATAGTTTTGAATACTTTTCCTAAATTTTGATGTAAATCACGGATCACTTCTAGTCAAAATTGAAATAGGTTCTCCATGAAGTCCTAATACTTCATTAATATTGATTCGTGCAAGGTAATCTAATATAAAATCCTCCCTTATAGTGAAGAAATGTGAATATTTGGAAAGTTGATCAACAGTTAGCCATATTGTATCATTATTTCAAAGAGTTTTTGGTAATATTGTGAACAAAATCCATGGGGATGTCATCTCATTTCCATGTAGGAATAAGAAGAGATTGCATGAATCCTCTAAGATGTTGTCTTTCATCCTTCAACTATTGACACACTAAGAATCTTGATACATAATTAACAATTTCCCACTTCATATTATCCCACCAGAAATGTTTCTTCAAATGTCTATACATATTAGTGCAACGACGGTTTATAGAGAAATTTGAGCTATAGAAATAATCCAATAACTCTCTTTTTAGCACTGGAATATAGAGAACACAAATCCTCCTCCCAAATTTTATAATTCAATCATCATACATGAATTCTTCCAACTTCCCATCATTCACAGATTTTATTTTATTTTCAATATTCTCACTATTAGACTAAGAAATTTTAATCCATTCCAATAAATATGGTTGGTAAAGTAATTGAAAAAGTAATGATGTTTCACCTCCCTTAATAATTTCCACACCCATATTTACTAGATCCTTGAACACAAGATCCTTGTTAGTCCACATTTATTTTTCACTAATCCATTATCCATCCTCCTCAATGAATCTTATACCTTATTTTCCTTCCCATGATGGAAGATTATTGAACAATCATAATCCTTGAGTAGCTCGAGCCATTGATTTTTATTCATATTGAGTTCTTTCTATGAGAAGATATATTTCCAACTCTTATGATCTATATATATCTCACATCTTTCACTATAGATATAGTGCCTCCATATCTAGAGAGAAAATATGACAGTTTCTAACTCAAGATCACGAGTTACACAGTTTGGTTCATGAGTTATTAAATATCTAGATGCATAATAAATAACTCTATCATTCTGCATAAGGATACAACCAAGTCCTTTCTTTTTTTCATCAATATAAATTACAAACCCCCCATTTCGCTATGGTAGAGTCATATTAGAGAATTCACTAATCTTTTATTCAATTATTCAAAACATTTTTCACATTATTTTTTCCATACGAACTTAACCCCTTTACTAGTAATCTTGGTTAACAGGTTAGCTAATCAGGAAAAAGTATGAACAAAATGCCGATAGTAACCTTCTAAACCAATTAATCTACATACCTTTATTATTTTTGTTAGTGTAGTCCATTCTTGTCCTTCCTTTTTCTTTGTAATATCAACTGAGATTTCATCCTTAAAGACAATATGAAAAATTAAAGAAATTGTTTGAATCCAGAATTCATACTTTCTAAACATCATATATAACACTTTTCATCTAAGATTCTCCTGAATAACCCTCAAATGGATCTCATATCCCCCATATATTTTGGAATATATAATGCTATCATCAATAAATACAACAAAAAAAATCATCAAGACATTCCTTGAATACCTTATTCATTTGATCCATAAAAATAGAGCATTCATTAGTCAGTCCAGATGGTATTACTACAAACTCATAATGTCCATAAATGGTTTAAAATGATGTCTTTGGAATATATTCCTTTCTCACACACAATTAATTATATCCATATCGAAGTTCATTATTTGAAAAATATTGAGCTATGTGAATTTGATAAAATAAATCATCAATGTGAGGTAGAGGATTCTTGTTCTTTATTACAATAACATTGATTTCTCTATAGTCAATGCACTACCCCATGGATCCATATTTATTATTCAAAAATATAATAGGGGGTCCCCATTGAGAAAAAATTGGTCAAATAAATATCTTATCACTCAATTACTCTAGTTGTTTCATCAGTTCTACTAATTACACAATGGCCATTCTATAATGAGTCTTTGATATATGTCTTGTATGAGGAATTAAATAAATAGAGAACTCCACTTCCTGATCTATAGGATGTCTAGGTAAATCCTTTGTAAATACATCAATATATTCCTGCAAAATAGATAAATCTTCAATTTTATGATTTCATTCCTCATCCATAGATGATGTTTTCTCTTCCTCCCCAAGAATTTCATTTAAAAGAGAAACTTGAGGTAGATTTGGATAAGAATGAGATGATGAATTTTCTTCTCTAAATATAAGGGATTATACATCTTTCTCACAAATTGTAACTTCCTTCTTCTTGTAATATATTTTTGCATCATGTTTTGGAATCCAATCCATACTAAGTATTAGGACAAAATCAACCATAGGTATGATGACAAGGTTTATAACTAAATAATGTTTATGTTTCATAAAGGGGACAAACCGACACATCTTTGTAGCAATTATACTTACCTTATGATTTTTTACTAATAAATACTTTATAAAATCAAAAGGTAAATGTCTATTTATCTTAAAAATCATGGAAGATATAAAACAGTGTGATGATCCAAAATAAAAATAAGCATTGGCTATTTTTGAGGAAATGATTATAGTACATGCCTCCACATCATTAGAAACTTCAACCTGACCGCACTGTTATCACATAATCTTGGTCATGATCCCTTTGAATTTTTGGGTAAATTTTCCTTGACACTTAGGGAATAATTTTCATAGTGTCCCATAACCCTATAATTATAGCATTAAACTTTGGGAGCTTATTTCTTTCCCTTAAAATCACAGTCTTGGTGGACTTTTTCTCCATACTTCTAATTGGATTCTTTTCCTTTTAATAAGGTACAAGGGTGTTTCCTTCCACAAGTATCACACATTGGAAAACCCCCCATTTTATTATTCTCTTTATCCATTAGTTTTTCTTCCACCATATGCTTCTCTTGTTTTCCCTTGAAGTCCTAGGAATTAGAGAATTATTTCTCTATCTTAATAGCACATGAAACTATATCTTCATATCATGAGAAATTATGGGAGACTAGTTTCCCTTATAAGAATGTTTTTAAACCATCATAGAATGAATCAATCTTACACCTTGGATTATGTATGTAGTCCATGACATGAATTGTTAACCTTTTAAAGTTTTATTCATACATTGAAATGATTTCATCCTCTTTTTGTTTTAGACTCAATAATCGCCTATCCATATCTGCTTTCTGTTCATGGGGGAAATATTTTCTAGGAAAATTTCATTAAAATATTTTCATTGTATATTTAAAATTTATTCCTCCTACTATTTGTTGTGAATCAATGACCACCATTGAAAATAATCTCCTGAGAGATGATAGACTTCCATGATAACCATCTCCCTTTCATTGCTTCCCAAAGAGAGAATGATATTATCTAAGGAACATATCCACTGATCTGCTATAAGTGTTTTTGTAGTCTCATTTAATGATGAAGGATGTTGTCATATAAATTTTTCCTACATGTCTCCTCTATGTTGTGGATTAGGATTCTTCATATGGGTAAGGTTATCATTCATAACCTGAGTCAGCTGGCCCAGTATAGTTATAAGTTTCTCAGTACCAGTTTAAACATCATTTTCTTGTAAAGAAGGTAAATCCATACATGGGGTATACACATTGATACGATTCCCATTTCTTCCAATAGGCATAATTTCTAAAAAATAGAACACACTAAATGTTATGAATCATAATTCATAATTTTAAAACTAGGAAAACACTTAACATAAATTGTAAATTTATGCATATAAAATCTCATAATCATAAACATGGTTTCTTGGGAGAGATATTTACTTTTAAATCCTTTATAATGGATTTTAAAGAAAATATGAATTATACTAAGAATATCCCTTATGATTTTCAAACCAGGCCAACATTATATCTTGTTGTTGTGTACTTGGTCACCCCAAGTCAGGCCCGGGGCACCCTTTCAGATTTTTTACCCATAGGTACATATGTGATAAAACCACGTCCACATGTAATTTCCCGAAATAGATGTATATATAGGAAGAAACACATAATATCTACCTTACCAAAAATCTAGGATGTTATTTAATGGTTGTACTCAATTTCTATCTTAGGGTTATGTTTCCTAATCATTGTTTACAAAATATAATTTCCAAGGTTTTTAATAAACATCCTATAACACCAACTGTGAAGACCCCGACCCCAGTTTTCTAGAGCCGGTGCCTTACTTTTTTACATTGGAATAATAAACAAGAACATAAAATCCTAAAGGACCAGATATTTTAGTAGTTTTAGAAGCTATATTACATACACCAATTTTACATTACAACTTGAAATGAAAAATAACATAGCAACTACATTGGTACCATCCATAACTCCTAAATTATCTCTATAATTCATTCATAATATACATCTTCTCATCCTATGATAAAATAAAACATAAGAAAGGGGTGAGGTCATATTCTTAGTAAGGATAAGTAATACAACAAATGCTAATATAAATAATAAGTAATCGTTAATGAATAAAAACAAATTTCATTAGAATATAATCTTGAGCATAACATGGAATGAATAAAAGATGAATAAATAATGCCATATAAATAATCACATGAGAATTAAGCATAACCATCGATATTATACAAGTCAAATAATCAAATGGATTATCAATTACTAATATCATAATGAGGGAATGCATAATGTTGGATATCGGAAACATACTATCGAGGCCTCGACCAAGATTTTTGAAAATAAATGGTTAAGGCTTCAGTTAAATCAATTTTTGTTTTGTCTCATGAGACCCATCGAAGCATCAAGGGGATGTAACAGGACCCAAACATCACTTACTAAGTCCAATTCATTCCTTATATGAATGTGGTTAAACATATACAACATATAAATTTGAAATTTAAATAGCTTTCCCCAATTTATAAACATAATCACTAACCATTATCAGTAGTATGATGGATGATATTAAGATAGAAAATTCACAGTAAAACAAATCATAAATCATTGAATGAAATAAATTAGATGATAATAATTATAAATCAATCTAAATAAAGAATAATATTCAACATATGTGTTTAAATATATGAAAATACTCTAATAAAATCATTAAAAATTCTTGAGATAAACACCCTTTTTAATTTACAAAGAAGAGTTCTTTTAGAAAAATCATTTTTATTTGTCATAATTGTTTGTATAAAATAGAAAAAGGAAAAATATATTTTTTCCTAAAGAAATTAGAGATTTCAGAAATTAATGGTGTCTTAAAATAGTTTATAGATGATACATGAAAATTGGTAAGAAGTCGAGAAGCTCCCTTTAAACATGATTGCTTATTGGGAAGAATTGAAAATGGAACCTTGTAAAATATGTATGTTCCCAAAAATGAAAGATGAAAAGATATGGATATATTATTTTGGAACATATACATATAATTTTGAATAATTATATATTAATAATGAATAATTTCATTGGTGTAAAGGGGGAGAACGAATAACCCGGATGAAAATGGAGGTTCAGGAAGAAACCCTTACCTTATATCCGAAATCATTCTACACATGTACATAATTTGATGGAAAACGAAATTAAATCCATTAATTAATTAATTAAAATCCTTTAATACATGTATTTTTTTTATAATTTTATTAAGTTTATTTATGGTCTTTTAATTAGTTATAAGATTTAATTATATCATTCATGAGTGTATTTTTCTTGGTTTTCATGGTTGGTTTAATTTTATAAGAGTATGGATGTTTATATAAATTGATAATAACTACATAAAAATGAAATTATATGTTATTAACAATAATCTAGAAGATAAAATGGTTATAAAAGCTTTTGGTTATATCGGGTGAGGATAAATCATTCTATAAGATAATAGTGATAATCGTTTAGATTATTTTGGTGGGTTTTCAAACATCACAAACTTTTTTTGTTTCATTAATTAATATAAATTAAATTTGTGAGTAGGTGGGGTGTGTTAGTTCATAATAATACAAAGATACACAAGATGGGGGGTGAATTGTGTCATTTTAATAATTTCAATTGATTCTATATTTTAAAGCTGTTTGCGATTTATGAAGATATTTAACGTTATTTTCTATAATAAATATGTGTAGAGGATAAACATTAATGATAAAAAAACATTTATTATAGTGGTTCAAGGAAAAACTATCCCCTAGTCTTCTCTAAAATTCTCTCTCTATGAGCTTGCTTATTTTTACTAGAAAGGTTATATTTTCACAAGACCTTTAAATCCACAACTGAGTATATGTAGTTGTCACCTTCACAAAAAGACTAAACATAGCCCTATGGTTATTTAAATGGGAACCAGTTATATATAGGTTAGAATAAGAATCTAAAACTTAACCACAGGTGAGTACGAGCAGTTTGAACTATAATAAATAAAAATAGTTTGATTTGACATTGTTCAGGTTGAAACTTCACAGTTGCAATAGTAGTAACTGACAATTGATAAATATTTTTTATTTATAAGAATATTCAAGTAGGAATAGCTTTTAAGAATTCCTTATTGAAAATGATCTTCATGAAAGAATAATAATAAACAAGTAGTAGTGGTTACAATAGTATGTGGTTGAAATGTAGAGCTTTAAATTATATAATCTCTTAGAAAATTATAGATTCATTCATTCTTCTCAAAAGATATATAGAAAAGATATTTACAAATATACAGTTGTATATCACATGTATCATACATATCATCTATTTCTATAATACTTCATTCCTATAAATAGATAGAATTTATTTTAGTTGAGCATATCTAAGAAAGTCACCTAATAGATCATAGATATTCAAATTCAAATTGACCAGGGGAGTCATAAATTCTCTTAGAAGTGATTTTCTACATTTAATGTGGTTATTTAATCAATAAAAATGAGTCTTTGAATTATTCATATAATATATTTAAATAAATATTTATTTATATCATGACTGTTGTAGAAATATTAGGTAAAATCACAAAGTTAAATCTCCATTGTTGAATAGAAAAACATAGGGTTGAACTGTGTAGTGTAGGGTCCCTTTATATAGTGTAGAGTTCCTTTTCATATTGAAGAGTTCCTTTACACAACATGAGGTTCCTTTATATAGTGTACGATTCCTCTACATAGTGTAGGGTTCCTTTCAATATACATTTCTTGAACCATAATTTCATTTAAGAAGAATGTAGGGATCAATAAGAATATTTGGATAAGAATCCATACGTTCATCCTTCTAGAATAAGGATGATTCCAAACATAGGTTTTATAAACCATACATTCATTCTCAAAACATAGGGTTTGAATAGTGATTTTAGACTTCAACATTGGAAATATATTTCATACATTTTTTTAAATGTAGGTTTTCTTATCCATATATTTCTAGTTCAGTATAAGGATGATCATCCATAAATTTACTATTCACTAGGTATAGGGATTGAACAATTCCTCCAGAACACATCTCATAGGTTTATATTCTGACAAAAATATATAAACAAGATATATATATATATATATATATATATTCATGAAAAATACTTAAAGTAACTTCATTAGAAAAAAAGGTATGTGTGTTAATAAAAATCAATAATATTTATAGAGTATTATTGAGACAATACATGCCCAATAGTGAGGATAAGAAAAGAAAATACAAGATCTTGAAAAGAAATTAATAGAAAGAGAAATATTTTTTCCACGTGATTTTATCCTCCTTGAGAACTTCTTCAGGGAAAGGGATTTAGTCTTTTGATGAGACCAAGGGATCCTCTACATGGGGGAGGGGTTTGGGAAGATTATTGGGTATAAATTAGATAAGGATAAATGCTTGTAATGTGTGAGGATAAGGGGTTGTATTTATAGTGGATGAGAGATATGTTTTTTGATCATTTTATACATTATTTTATTATTTTGACTCAAGACTATGAATATTTTGAGAATTATCACTAAATATATTAAAATAAACAAGGGGAGTTTAATATTATTGGCTAATATAATCCATACATTATTTA
Source organism: Viscum album (assembly GCA_963277665.1). NCBI lineage: Eukaryota > Viridiplantae > Streptophyta > Magnoliopsida > Santalales > Viscaceae > Viscum > Viscum album. Next base: position 690,211,144 of record OY728150.1, read on the forward strand.
TGACTTAGTAATTCATGTATTTACCATTTATCATAAATTATCGTATTTTACTATTTACCCAAAATTCGTATATTTTAGAAAAATCAAAAAAAATTCACCTGAAAAAAATTTCAACATGCAGAATTCAAAAAATCAATATATTTTCTGAAAATAATTTTCTAATTATTATAAATTTAATTTATAATTAAAATCTTCACCTATTCAAAAAATTAAAATTTTAATATTATAACATATTGTATGAAAAATCAAAAAATTAACTAAGGTATCATAATATTATCTTATAATCATAAAACAACAAAAAATTAATATATAAATCTATTTTATGAAAATAAATATTATTTTAAATCATTCCATTAATTATAGAATTATAATTTAGTATTTATAACTTACAAAAATACAAACACTTAATTTATCATTTATAAAATATTTATTTACTTATTATAAGATATATATATATATATATATATCATATTTTTATTTATAAGATACCCAAATTTCATTTATAATTTCATAGGTTCAATTACTATTCTATGGGTTGGTTTACTATTCCTAAAGGTCACATTACTATTCCAAATGTCAAGTTACCATTCCATTGGTATAAGTTCTTTAATTTTTTGGACATATATCTTATTTAACTCATTATTCATTTATAAAGTTATATTGTCTTCTATATGTGATTTTATGTGATATATACTATATAAAATTATTATAAGAAAGGAAATTTCATTGATATAATTCTGGGTCATTACAAGTTAGTTGAGAAGAAAAAATAAAAAATAGTAAAGAAAGTAGGTAATGGTGTGTTGAGAAATGTGCGAAAGTTAGAAATAGAATTAGAAGAATAATAGGAATAAGTTGAAGAAGATTAAGAAACAAATACTGATGAAGAAACAAAGGAACAAAAATGTTCATCAGAGACAACTTTTACATCTACTCTGTTACCATACCACTCTGATAAAAATCTAAATTTATATGTTTTGTAGGAAGTGAAATTATTATCTAAATAGGAAGTAGAAGCTCATAATTCTCACATTAAAGTGTTAGACAGGGAAAAAACTATTAAATATGTATATATTGTGAAACATTCCAAAGATGTTAGATTTGAATCAAAATAAAAGGAAGATGTTGGACTATCAATACCTCATGTCTTAGAGGTTTCATTAGAGTTATTAGACTCTTCAGTCATTGAGGTACAAAATAATATTGATTAAATTTTATAAACTCTAAAAATTTTATGTTATTTGATTCCATACCTTCAGAATGTTGAAGCTGATTGAAGAAAATTAAAAAATTCATGAATGAAAAATTGGAATCGTTGAATATTCTAACTGAGGAAGTAATCTATAATGAGGTAGAAACAAAAATCTTCAAAAGTAATTTATAGGTTCACAAGAGAAGTTTTAACCATATGATGATATAGTTGAGAAAATTTGATAATGATCTTAAGGATCATGATGAACATATATTTTATGTAAAGCAACTTTCTCTAGAGTATGCTAATTCTTTTTACAAGTTTACATCCAATGTATCTAACCGAGTAAATTTTGTTGAACAGTTATGATATATGTCTGATTCTCAGAATGAAGAAAAATTAGTTTTAATAGAAAATTTTTAGAACCTCGAAGAGGAAAATTCTAGGTGCTAAACTACAAAAGAATATTTTCTTAAGTTAAAGGTGGAAAATAAGGAAATTTGTTATCTAGAAGAGGAGGTTTAATGTTTGAAGTAAAAGGTTCAGAAGAAATGAATTATAGAGGAAAGAACTGTGAAGCTCTAGTCATCTGTTTTTAAAGATTAGAATGATCAAAAAGATGTAAATATGTTGAAGGTGATTATTAATAATTTATATAAGAAATAATGAAAAATTTTAATCTAAATTCTTGATGTAATTATAACTTTTGAATGAAATCATTTTAATGTGTTTTGCTCGAATTATCATTTGTATGAATATTTTACAATTTCACTTAGATGAATATTCTATATATTATGTTAGATGAAAAATTATTCAAATTAAATTGGTTCATATGTTATGTTTTTTCTAACATTTTAAGAGGTTATATACTTTCTCCTTTTTTTAAATCACAAATGTAGAGAATTTTTGGGGGAATTTATATATAAGAGAGATTTTTTTATAAAAGAAATGAAGTGTCCCACGGGGAGATTTTCTCTAAAAGTAGATAATATTTCTAATTAAAACATTATATTAAGGGAGATAATCTGAATTTTTAATTTCCATTAGATCTAAATAGAATTCATAATTTATGAGTGAGTTATAATATAAATATTTTTTTTGAAGTTCATAAAATTACAAAGGGATGTAAGTATTTCAATGTTACATGTTTTCCATTTTTAGAGTTGGGTTTTGTGCTTTCCAAAAAGGGGGAGACTGTTGAGATGAAAGTTTTACTTTATACTTTTCTTTTCCTTAGTTTTTTTAAAATAAAAATACTTTCTTTAAACTATAATTTACGAAATTTAACCATTCTATGTTTTTTAGTATGTTTTTTTAGAAAATATATTTTTAAACTAAACATTGAAATTGTTATTATAAAAATAAGAATATAAACTTTTATCATCCAATATAACCCATCGAACTGATGGTGCATCCCATACATCAGATCAACTACTAATCTGAATACTGGTTAGACTAGTTTTCTATCTATCATACTGGCCGAAGTTATAACCATTAGAGTAAAATTAGTACTGATACATTGGATTATCTTTTTTTAGTTCATCATATCAAAAATCATTTCTGTAGTCCATCAGGATGTCTAAATATTATAATTTTAATAGTTAGAACTATATTTCTAATATAGAAATATTTTAGGCATTGTAATGGTGCTAAAAAATGATTTCAGACAATCAAGTACAATTCATTCTAAAATGTTAATATCAAGATCCAAATAATTTTGAGATTTCAAAGTGAAATCTATAAGAGGTTGTTTCATCCAAAGAAGAAAACTTCCCCTTAATATATTTTCCTATAAATAGGATGTCATTTGAAGAGATAAGAGCTAATTCATTTAAAACTCAAAAAATCTAATGATATCTCTTCATAAACATCTCATTATTAAGCTTTTTAATCTTTTTAAGAGTTGTAGTCCTATGGAATACATGTGATGATCCTAAACTACTTAGAACATTTTACTTTTTTTTATTAACTGTGTCCAATCATGGTATTGATTGAGGTCTACTAGGGATAGTAATATGGGTGCATCTAATCTATCAAATTGAGGGATTCTAGGGCTAGGAAGACAGAGATGATGCCATTATTCATATTGAAGGATTTATTGTTTACGAAAGATAGAGCTGATGCAGATAATCATATCAAGAACATAAAAGGTATTGGAAGACTGAGACATTCTTATCATCTTTTATAGTGATTTACTAGTAAGGAATGATATAAATTTACAATAGGTATTGAAACAGTGAATATCTTTAGTCATGATTTCTAAATTCCTTAAATTTTAAGGTTAAAGAGTAAAATTTACTTTTATAAAGCTTGTATTACATTATTACCATAATAATCATTAGTTTTAATTTCTTCTACAAGTTTAATTTTCTATTATGCATTTACATTAGAAATTTAGTTCATTACATATATTTATAATAAACTATTTTATTGGTGTGACTGTGATACCGATTATAACTTAGATATATCTAAATGTTACTATATCCCATTTAAATAATCTAATCATTAGATAGACTATAAGTCTGAACCTTTTTACATAAGAAGTTTTTGTGTTGGTCTTAGTTTAAATTTCTAAATTTCAATTCACCCCTCTTGTATCCACCATATACTCTTACGATCCAAAAAATATAACTAAAGATAGAAAGAATAACTTATCATTGAATTTATGGATCTTACGATCTATTAGTGGTTCTGGCATAAAAAAATTACCTTTATTTCTTTGAGTAAAAGATGTAGTGGAAATTGATCAAGGCACAACCAATGAGTGCTATTTTTCTTATGTAATGGAATGAAATCAAGTAAGTATGTATTCTCATAAAAAATCCCAAACATTAGGAAAATGATCTTGAAATAAAATTTTATCCTATTATCATTATTGTAACACCCCAAGCTTCTACGGTACGCTTCTCTTCGGATAATAAAATAGCGTGTGTTGTACGCAACTTCGAGTTCTAACACACACCACAACCAGTCAAACTAGCCATTATGAATAGTAATACCCACTTTTTGAAATATTATACATTTTATCTTTAAAAATGGGCTTCATTTTTGGATTCAGAATATTGAAATTATCTTAGGGTGAATTCTTGGTACATTTCTGAGAACTTTCATAATTTTATGAATAGTGAAAATTACTATATTTTAATTAAAAACAACTTTTATAATCGAAATAATTAATAGTGATAAATTATGAATTTGAGTGGTTTTAAAGTATATTTAGAATATATTTTTACAATTTAATACAATTTTGGTCATTGGACACAATTTCAAATTTAAACCGGACATAAACAAGTGTCAATATTTTGATAGTTGTTATTTCTTAAAAACACACTTTTTGTTTTGACAACAGAAATTAATTTTAAATTAATTTTTACCACTTATTTGTTTTGAATTTAGAAAAATTAATTCCATATTTATAATCAGGTGGTCCAAATTTTATAATTAGGTAACTTTTATTTTTAGATATATTGAATAATTACTTTGGTAAGTATTTTATTTACCATGGTTAAAGGGTAAATCCGGTAAATAAGGGTAAACAAATAATATTATAATAATAATAAATTACCCTAAAATGTGTCCTAACCATATTGGTTGATACATTTCTGAACATGGAAATTTTTGGGTCGATTTTGGGACCCCATGTATCCACTTGCAAGTGATAATGACACTTTATATTAATTAAGTTAAAGTAAATACAAAAATGACATCAGATATTATTTTAGAAAAACAATTTTTACATAGAGTTATATATGTTATATTTTCAACTATAAATATTCATTAGAAATATAAAAATATTTCCAAAATAATGGTATTTTATCTATAATTTTTATACATTGACTAATTAAATTTATGTATGACACAATAATGTTGCGATATTTTCCTTATTAATGAAAGAATCAAATAATTGGAATAATAAGTGTTAAAATAAAAATAATTTGAAAGTTTTTATGACATAAAAATTTTTTATTGGTTAATATGACATGTTAGGATTTCTAAAATGAATTTGGTTCTATTTAATAAAGTTTTTAAAACTTTAAAAAAATCAATCATTAAATAGTGTCAAAATTGACCTAAAGGAGTTTTGAAAACAACTATTATATTATTAAATGATATTCTATTATTAAAAAATATAATATTTATCCAAAAGACTTATATAATGATAGGTGTTTTATTAATGTACCACTTGGGGGACTCTTGGAAGTTTATCATGAGGTTATTGACTATATAATATAAAAATACAAAGAGACATTGTAAATGTCAAACTATTTAACTAAGAGTTAAATAAAAAAGATAAAGTTAATATAGTGACCCAAACCTATATAAAACCTATTGGTTGAGTGGTTTTGGACCCATCCCCACCTTAAACTTTAACTAATCCACTTTGGAGCTGTTATAAACCGAATGTTAATTTATTATAAAATAATATTCTCAGTTTTTCCTAAGGTGCCCCTCACCCCTCTTATAAAAGGGCACTCCACCTTCTCACTAATTCACACCTTCAAAGACTTTTGGCTCGGCCAAAATCTACCCAAATATTATCAAATCTTCACTAACTTAATCCTAGAGGCCTTAGTTTAGTCAGAAAGCCAACCTAAAGAGCCCTTTTGATCAAATCAAAAGGAAGAACCCGAAGAAGAGGTAATGTTTTCACCACCCTCTTTCAAGTTCCTTTCTTCTTTAACTTCTTCTTCCTTTGTTATTTACATTCTAAAATAATAAATCCTGTATCTCATATATACTGTTATGTTTTTATAAATATTGTATAATCATATTCATTATTCTATCCATCCTTTGAATTAAATGTCACCATATGTGCGTACGTACGGACTACTGTCACCATGAACGCGATAAGATTCATTCCCCATCGTATCCATTCAAGACCAATTTTTATTTTATGATTAAAAATAATGTTTAAGGACTTGATATAATTATTTATATGAATAATATACAACCTATGGATAACAAACACATCTTATGTAATAAAACATATAAAAGAAAATGAGTAAGTGAACACCCGAAATGACGATAATACTAAAATATTATTAACAAATCACTATTAAAAGATCATATATGATATCATAGTAATGTATATGATTATTTTATAATTTAATAACAAATATCCCACCATTATATAGGATTTTAAACTACGGTCAACCAAGGAAAAGTACAAGGTAAGGGTTTATTTCACAATCTCTTCATTATCCAAGGTTGTTTATACGTAATTATGTACTGGGACCTCTTTATCATCCACATCCATGTTTCTTAAAAATGTATTTCAATTCATTATTACTATTTTACAGAATATGGGTTAAAGTCATTTATACCCTTGTTTGAGTTTTTATAAGATTTTTATAAATGAATCTTTCCGTCGTTTTCCCAACAAGGTCCTTTTTAACCTTTTCGACAAAATTAAGGTAAGAATATCTTTTTTAAACTTATACGACAGATGCGGTTATTTTCCACCATTATAAAATCGTATAAGATTACCTTACAAGTTTATAAGAATATTTTCAAAGTAATTTCTTTTATAATTATATGACTTTTAAATGATTTCAAAAAAAGAGACATTTCTCTTAAATAGTTCTAATTTAATCTATGTCAACATACTTTGATGGATTTTAAGTTTATTTGATGTTTATTTATTATGTTACAAAAATTCCATATTTTATTGAAGGTTTTGTTATATATTTGACTGTGGGTGTGTTATTTTTATACCATTCATGGTTTATAGAGGATGTATTGACATTTCGTATGCTTGTTTTAATACGAATTTTTATGTTATGTTTAAACCTGTTCATATGAGGAATGCATTGGACATAATAAGTGACGGGTGGAGCTCACTATAGCTCATCGATGCATGGGTAGGTATCATGAGAAAAACTAGCGTCTTGACACAAGGCCTTGACAAAATCATATTTGTAGTCTTGGAACAAGGCCTTGACTATGTGGTTATGATAGTCTGGCATTATGCATTCAATCATTATGAAAGTGGTTATTGATATTGCATGTGATTATTCGACTAGTAGAATATCCATGTGAATAAGTAAAAAAAATTATTTCATGTTATCTTTTCCATATTATACTGAAGTTCATGTTTAAAAGGCTTTTGTTTTCATTATACATTGCCTTAAATGTTTATGCTTATTTATGAAAGTTTCGGCTATATTGTTATCCTTACAGAGCATCTGAGCTCACCCCTGTCAATGTATTATTTTTTCCAGGATGTGAAGAAGTATTTTATGAATGACCTATAGGGATAGTATGAGGGGATATGAAGACAAGATGTTTTTGTAGTAGTTTTTACTTTATGATGTAATGTAAACTTTATGAATTTATCTAGTGATTCCAAGGCTAATAAACTAATCGGTCTTTCGAGACTTGATCTTTTGTGACCATGCCAATATTATATAATAATGCACCGAATATGGGTAACTGGGGTCGGGGCGTTACAGTTGGTATTAGAGGAATTTTAGTACAAACCTTGGAAGCTAGATTTAGATAAACTTTGATTAGAGCACATATATCTCTGATGGACTTTAAGGATTAGTATAGAAGTACTTCCTAGAATTTTGGTATTGTAGAGATTTTTTGAGTTTTCTAAGCAATACATCCCTGTCTGGATACGAGAAGGTAGAGGAGGATTTGGAATAGATGTACCTAGGGGTAAAACCCGAAAACACCGCTTTGAGCCAGACTCGAACGGGAACTGGTGCACCACAATGGGCCTTGCTGCACTCTTGGTTACGACACTCCCGTGGGATATGCTTAAGATAATTCTAATTTTCTTTACAAAACATCATGAAGGGTTTAAAAGTATATACTTTATCAAAGAAAGCATTTTTATTATTATGGATTATATCCATAAACTGTTCAATTTATGTTAATTTTTTTACAAGTTTGGATTTATTTATAGTGAGTCATAAACTAATCTAGTGTATGCCATTATTTAGAAATGGCGCCCAGTGGAAGGAATGGAAACCATATCAATGCACGCACTCCATGTAGGGATTTCCCTCCCACTCAAGATAATTATAGTGGATCTGGTGATGCAACTGGTGTTGATTAGATAATCACCATACAGGGAAAACTCACTTAGGTTATGAATAATAACCTTACCCGTATAGAGCACCTCGATCCACAATGTGAAGGATCAATGTTAGATCGCTTCATGAGGAAAAAACCACCAAGATTCAATGGGATTACAAATCCATTGGTAGATGAGAAATGGATAAGTTCTTTACAGAAAATATTCCACACCTTGGGGAGTAGAGAAAGGGAAAAAGTTTTCATGGAAGTTTACCGCCTCACTAGAGATACTGATCCATGGTGGTCATTGATTCAAAATACGAAGGAAGATGATGAAGTATCAAATATGGAATAGAGGGTTATTAAAGATATTTTCTTAGAAAAATACTTTCCTCATGACCATCGAGCAGATATGGAAAGGCAATTTCTGAGTCTGAGGCAAAAGGAGGACGAGAATGTTGCAAAGTATGACTCTAAATTTACATGGTTTTCAAGGCATGCTACAGATTATATACGTAACCCACGAAGTAATATTGATAGTTTCTTTTATGGGTTAAAACCATTTCTCTGTTGATCATTAGTCTCACAATCTTTCTCGTCATACGAAGATATTGTCTCATGTTCTAGCAAGACAGAAAATGAATTCTATAAGTCTTACGACTTTAAAGAAAAGCAAGAGAATAAGAGATCTGCTGGTCACTCTGGAAATAAAAATAAGGGAAATAAGGGAAAAGTTTAATATCCATCCTGTAGTAAATATGGGAAGAAACATCCTTGTACTTTCATGAAGGTAATGGGAGTCTGTTACAAGTGTAGTGAAAAAGGCCACCAAGCTTGTGATTGCAAGGGGAAAAAAGAAGCTACTGATGTTCCATGTTACAATTGCAGGGAGATGGGACATTATGAAAATTAATGTCCTAAGCGTCAGGGGAACTTAACTCAGAAAAGGCCAAGTGATCAAGAACAAGCTTATTCTATCACTACTGATGAAGTAGAATATCCTAATGATGTGGTGGTTGGTAATTTAATGGTTTCCTCAAGTTTAGAAAATGCATTGTTTGATTCTGAATCATAGAATTGTTTCATATCATCCCAGTTTGCTAAGAAAATTAGATATTTCCAATTTTATTAAACAAGGTATATTTCAGTTAAAACTTATAAGGGAATTATTATCTCAACAAAGTTTTGTGAATCCGTTCCCATTAGAGAATATAAATGTTCTTTATCTGCTGATCTCATCGTCATACCTATGATTGAGTTTGACATAATCCTCGGTATGGATTGAATTTTGGAACATGATGTGAAGATTTATTGTAAGAAGAAGGAGGTTACATTTTTTTATGATGATGATAAATAACACCTTATCTTTAGAGAAGAATCATCACCCCCTGATACTTATCTAGATCCACCCCCAGTAGCTCAACTAAATTCAATTACCGGGGAGGAAGAGAATAAAATAACTGTGGGTGAGGAAGGGAATGTTAATATATAGGATGTACCTATTGTGAAAAAATATGTAGATGTGTTTTAGGAAGATTTACTTGGACATCCTACAGAATGAGAAATTGAGTTTTCCATTGATTTAATTCCTGATTCAAGGCCCATATCAAAAACCCCTTATAGAATGGCCAATGTATAATTAGTTGAACTAAAGAAAAAACTAGAGGAATTGAGTCATAACGGATTTATTTGCCCTAGGGTTTCTCCATGGGGATCCCCTATCCTTTTTGTTAAAAAGAAAGATGGATCTATAAGTTTATGTATCAACTACAGGGAAATAAATGCTATAACAATAAAGAACAAGTATCCCCTACCTCACATTGATGATTTATTTGACCAACTGCATGGATCTCAATACTTTTCAAAGATGGACCTTCGATCTGGATACCATCAGTTGTGTGTGAAGAAGGAAGAAATTACGAAGACAGCATTTCGAACCAGGTACGGGCATTACGAGTTTACAGTAATGCCTTTTGGGCTGACTAATGCACCCTCTGTTTTCATGGATCTAATGAACAGAGTTTTCAAGTAATATCTTTATGAATTTGTAGTGGTATTTATGTATGATTTCTTAGTATAATTCAAAATCTACAAAGATCATGAAAATCACTTGCGCATTATATTGAAGACTCTGAGAAGACATGAATTATATTGGAAGTTTAGAAAATGTGAATTCTGGATTCAGGATATTTCTTTTCTTGGCCATATTGTCTCTACGGATGGAATCTCTGTTGATCCTTCTAAGAAAAGAGCAATCCAAGAATGGCCAGCACCGACGAGTATAACTGAGGTACACAGTTTTATTGCTTTAGCAGGTTATTATCGACATTTCATCCATACTTTCACCTGATTGGATAACCCATTAACAAAGCTCACACGTAAAGGAGTTAAATTAGTTTGCAAAAAAGAGTGTGAATAAAGTTTCTAAGAACTGAATAGAATATTAGTCAATTATCCTATATTGAATCTACCATCGGGGAATGATGGGTTCATTATTTATAGTGATGCATTGAATAAAGGACTTGGTTGTGTCCTTATGTAGAATGATAGGGTTATTGCCTATGCATCACGATAGCTAAACATTAATGAGAAAAACTATCCTACTCATGATCTTGAGTTAGATGCTATAATATTTTCTTTGAAGATATGGAGACATTATCTCTATGTTTAAAAATGTGAGATATATACCGATCACAAGAGTTTGAAGTATATTTTCTCATAGAAAGAACTCAACATGAGGCAAAGGCGATGGCTCGAACTACTCAAGGATTATGATTACATGATACACTACCACCTGGGGAAGGAAAATAAGGTTGTAGATGCTTTGAGCAGAAAGGATCACAGAGTTTTGAACAAAATGAGAGTTGAAAGGGATTCGATTTTCATGGATTTAGTAAAATTGGATATGGGAATAACCATGTAAGGTGAAACATCAATACTTTTTCAAATGGTTCCCAAACAAACTTTACTAGAAAGGATAATGAGTTCTCAGACCGATGATGAAGAGTTTTAAAAGAAAATTAAAGCTATTAATGATGGGATATTGAGTGACATTGTGTATGAGGATGGAATTTCGAAATTTGGGAAGAGACTTTGTGTTCCCCATATACCTGATTTAAAAAGGGAATTGTTAGATGATGCTCATAGTTCCAATTTCTCTATACACCATGGGAGCACCAAAATGTATAATGATTTGAAGGAACATTTTTGGTGGGACAACATGAAGAGGGAGATTGCTGATTTTGTGTCCAGATGTATAGTTTGTCAACAAGTGACAGTTGGAAGGCAACAACCTGGTGGAGTATTGCAACCTCTTCCCATACCTGAGTGGAAATGGGATAATATCACGATGGCATTTGTCATGGGACTACCAAAGACTCCTAGAAGGAACAATGCAATATGGGTCATTGTTGACTGTCTTACCAAGTCGGCACATTTTATTGATATAAGGGAAGATTTACCACTTAAACGTCTAGCAAGACTATATATTAATGAAGTTGTGAGACTTCATGAAGTACCCATATCGATTGTTTCTGATCGTGATCCCTGTTTTACTTCAATATTCTGGAAGAGTCTTCAGAAGTCCATGGCTACATAACTTTGTTTGAGCACTGCCTACCACCCTTAAACAGATGGACAATCATAAAGGACTATTAAAACCTTAGAAGACATGTTGAGATCTTGTTCACTTGACTTTCAGGGTATGTGGGATCAATATTTACCTCTGGTAGAATTTTCCTATAACAATAGCTTCCATTCAAGTATTCAGATGGCACCATATGAAGCATTATATGGAAGGAGATGTCACACACCAAACTGTTGGGATGCCGTTGGTGAAAGAAAACTTGTAGGCCCAGAACTGGTGAAGGAAATTATGGAAAAGGTGAAGGTAATGCAAAACCACATCAAAGCAGTTCAAAGTAGGCAGAAGTTCTATGCCGATAACTGAAGGATGGATTTGGAATTTGAGGTAGGAGATCATGTTCTCTTGAAGGTATCTCCATGAAAGGGAGTTATACATTTTAGTAAGAAATTTAAATTGAGTCCTAGGTACATAGGAAATTTCAAAATTCTAGATCAAATTGGGGATGTAGTTTATCGTTTGGGAATGCCGCCAAGTCTCTCCAAAGTTCACGATGTGTTCCACGTATCACTGTTGAGAAAATACATGCCTGAACCAATGCATGTACTCACCTATGAGGAATGAGCACTGGAACCCAATCTATCTTATTGCAAAGTGCCTGTCAAGATTCTTGATACAAGATAAAAAGTGCTGAGAAACAGGACGACTCATCTAGTAAAAGTTCTATGGAGAAACCATAAGATGGAAAAGGCAACATGGGAACCTGAGGAACTTATGATGAAGAACCACCTAAGTCTTTTTATTTAGTAGTATTATAGAAATTTTGAGGACATAATTATTTGAAGGAGGGGAATATGTAACACCCCAATCTTCCACGGTATTCTTCTCTTTGGATAATACAACAGCATGTGTTGTACGCAACTTCGAGTTCTAACACACACCACAACCAATCAAACTAGCCATTATAAATAGTAATATCCAATTTTTGAGATTTTATACATTTTATCTTTCAAAAAGGACTTCATTTTTGGATTAGGAATATCAAAATTAACTTAGGGTGAATTTTTGGTACAATTCTGATAACATTCATATTTTGATGAATAGTGAAAATTACTAAATTTTAATTAAAAACATCTTTTTTAATCGAAATAATTAATAGTGATAAATTATGAATTTGAGTAGTTTTAAAGTATATTTAGAATATATTTTTAAAATTTAATACAATTTTGGTCATTGGACATAATTTCACCTTTAAACCAGACATAAACAAGTGCCAATCTTTTGATAGTTATTATTTCTTAAAAACACGCTTTTTGTTTTGAAAGCGGGAATTAATTTTAAATTAATTTCTGTCACTTATGTGTTTTTAATTTATAAATATGAATTCCATATTTAGAATCAGGAGGTCCAAATTGTGTAAACAAGTAAGTTTTATTTTTATACATTTTGAATAATTACTTCGGTAAATATTTTATTTACCATGGTTAAAGGGTAAATCCGGTAAATAAGGGTAAAAAAATAATATTATAATAATAATAAATTACCCTAAAATGTGTCATAAACCTATTGGTTGATACATGTTCGACCATGTGCATATTTGGGTCGATTTAAGGACCCCATGGATCCACTTGTAAGTGATAATGACACTTTATATTATTTAAGTTAAAGTAAATACAAAAATGACATAAGCATATATCTTTTAGAAAAACAATTTTTATATAGGGTTATATAAGTTATATTTTCGAATATAAATATTCATTAGAATGATAAAAAATTTACTACATAATGGTATTTTATTTATAATTTTTAGACATTGAATAATTAAATTTATGTATGACACAATAATGATGTAGTATTTTCCTTATTAATGAAAGAATCAAATAATTGGAATAATAATTGTTAAAATAAATATAATTTGAATGTTTTGATGACATCCAAAATTTTTATTGGTTAATATGACATGTTATTATTTCTCAAATTAATTTTTTTTCTAATTAATAATGTTTTAAGACTTTAACAAAAATCAATTATCAAAATAGTGTCAAAATTGACATAAAGGAGTGTTTAAAAAAACTATTATATTATTAATTGATATTCTATTCCTAAAAATATAAGGTTCGGACAGAAGACATATATAATGATAGTTGTATTATTAATGGACCACTTGGGGGTAGCTTGGATATTTATAGTAAGATTATTGACTATATAATATAAAAATAGAAAGAGATATGGTAAATGTCAAACTATTTAACTAAGAGTTAAATCAAAAAGATAAAGTTAATATAGTGACCCAAACCATTATAAAACCTATTGGTTGAGTGGTTTTCGACTTATACCCACTTTAACCTTTAACGAATCCACTTTTTAGCCATTATAGACCGAATATGAATTTATTATAAAATAATATTTTAGGTTTTTTCTAAGGTCCCCCTCACCCCTCTTATAAAAGGGCACTCCCCATTCTCACTAATTCACACCTTCAAAGCCTTTTGACTCATCCAAAATCTTCCCAAATATTCTCTAAACTTCCATCACATCATCCTATAGGCCTTAATTTATTCATAAACTCAACCTTAGGAGCCCTTTTGATCAAATCAAAAGGAAGAACCCGAAGAAGAGGTAATGTTTTCACCACCCTCTTTCAAGTTCCTTTCTTCATCAACTTCTTATTTCTTTGTTATTTCCATTCTAAAATAATAACTATAGTATCTCAAATATACTGTGATGTTATTATAAATATGGTACAACCATATTCATTATTCTATCCATCCTCTGAATGACATGTCACCAAACGTGCGTACATACAGACTACCGTCTCCACGAACGCGATAAGATTCATTCCCCATCGTATCCATTCAAGAATAATTTTCATTTAATGATTAAATTTTTTTTAAGGACTTCATATAATTATGTATATGAATAAGATACAACCTATGGATAACAAACATGGCTTATGTATCAAAACATACAAAATAAAACAAGTAAGTGATCACCCGAAACGATGATAATACTAAAATATAATTAACAAAGCAATATTAAAAGATCTAATATGATATCTTATTAATGTATATGATTAATTTATAATTTAATAACAACTATTTCACCATTATACAGGAGGTTAAACTACCCTCAAAGAAGTAAAATTACAAGTTAAGGGTTTATTTCACAATCTCTTCATTATCCGAGGTTGTTTATACGTAATTATGATCTGGGACCTCTTTATCATCTGCATACATGTTTCTTAAAAATGTATTTCAAATAATTATTAATATTTTACCGAAAATGGGTTAAAGTCATTTATACCCTTTTTTGACTTTTTATAAGATGTTTATATGGGAATATTTCTGTCGTTTTCCAAACAAGGCCCTTTTTAACCTTTTCGACAATATTAAGGTAAGAATGTCTTTTTAAACTTATAGGGTGGGTGCAGTTATTTTCCACCGTTATAAAATCGTCTAATCTTCCCTTAAAATCTTATTAGAATATTTTCAAAGTAAATGTTTTCTTTTATAATTATTGGACTTTTAAATGATTTGAAAAAAGAGATATTTCTCTCAAATAGTTTTGATTTCATCTATGTCAACATCCTTTGATGGATTTTAAGTTTATTCAAAGTTGATTTATTATGATACAAAACTTCCATATTGTTTTTAAGGTTTTGTGATATGTTTGACTATGGATGTGTTATTTTTATACCATTCATGGTTTATGTAGAATGTATTGACATTTCATATGCTAGTTTTAATACGAATGATTATGTTATGCTTAAACCTGTTCATATGAGGAATGAATTGGACATAATAAGTGAAGGGTGGAGCTCGCTATACCTCATCGATGCATCGGCAGGTCTCATGAGACAAACTAGTGTCTTGGTACAAGGCCTTGACCAAATCTTATTTGTATTCTGGGCACAAGTCCATGACCATGTGGTTATGATAGTCTGGCATTATGCATTCCATAATTATGAAAGTGGTTATTCATATTGCATGTGATTATTCGACTAGTAGAATATTCATGTGAATAAGTAAATAGAATTATTTCATTTTATCTTTTCAATATTATGTTTATGTTCATGTTTAAAAGGATTTTGTTTTAGATATACATTGCCTTAAATGTTTATGCTTATTTATGAAAGTTTCTGCTATATTGTTATCCTTACTGAGCATCTGAGCTCACCCCTTTCAATATTTTATTTTTCCCAGGATGTGAAGAAGTATTTTATGAATGAACTGTAGGGATAGTACGAGGGGATATTAAGACAAGATGTTGTTATAGTAGTTTTTAATTCATGATGTAATGAAAACTTTATGAATGTATCTAGTGATTCCAAGGCTACTAAACTAATCGGTCTTTCGAGACCTGATCTTTTGTGATCATGCCAATATTATGAAATAATGCACCGACTCTGGGTAACCGGGGTTGGGGCATTACAATAGTTTTAAATGATATTAATAAAATTTTACACAACTATTTGGATTATGGTTTTATAAACATTAACCTTCTCTATATCGCCCACTTTCTTGTGATCAATGTTCTCTATTACTCTCTATTTTTATTTGGGTGATAGTTTTATCTTTTATGTCCATGTTTTCACATCCCACCTATGTTCTACCTTTTTGAAACCTAATAAGTGTTATTTTAGATGACTTATTCACACCCATTTATATTTTTCTAGTGTAATTTTTATTAAACCACTTTTGATGTGTGTTTTAATGATGTAATCTTCAAATACTATACCTTTGATAACCCATATGAATTTTTAGGGAGAAATTTATTTTAAGGGGGATAGAATGTAACACCTTGAGATTTTTTGAAATATTTTTTTAAATTAATTTAATCTTTTAAATATATTTTTTTACACACAAAATTATTTTTATATTGAGTTGAATGAAATAATAAGTTTGTCCTTCATAACACATAACACTAAGTTTGGATTGTGTTACATGTAACATCGATCTTTTCTTGCATTACATGCAACACTGAGTTTGAATGAAATGTGACATATTATTATGATAGTTTTCACCTATCCATAATAATGGTGGTTATGAATAATATTAAATTAATTTTTAAAATCAGGTTTAAACTTGTATAAAAAATTAATTCATTGGTGACCAATTAATTATAAATGAAAATAAAACCTTTTGAAAATAAAAGGAAATATTTCTCTAAAAAACTATTTTATTAATACAAGTGAATTTTATATCAATTAATTAAGAAAATAACTTTTGATAAATTATTTTAATAAAATTTACAAATTATATATTAAAAAACGATAACATTCATATTATGTGTTTTCTAGACAATAAATATTAATAAATCCAATTTTACACTTAAAAACTATATTTTTCTAGAATGTGATTTTGTCCCCTTTTTTGAACTTATACTAAATTATTTTTTGAAATTTTAGAAAATTAATTTATGAAATCATAATTTCAATATTATCTTAGGGTGAATTTTTGGTATTATTTTGAAAAGTTTAATTTTTTGATGAATAGTGAAAAATTCCAAATTTTAATTGAAAACTGCCTTTTTGTTTAAATAATTTGTAAATATAAATTATATTTTTAATTAATTTTAAATAAAAATAATTTTAATTTTATATCAATTAATCCAATTTAAGTCATTGGAATTAATTTCCCATTGAATTTTCATATTAAAACATTAAAAATATTTGAACTTTTCTCTTTTAAAACCAGCTTTTCATCACGTCTATGAGATTAATTTTAAATTAAATATTTCCACTTATGTGAATGGAATTTGTAAAAATGTATTCCATATTTTAAATAATAAGAATTTATAATGTCTAATAAGTTCAACATAACTTTCAACCAAAATTACAAGTTAATGTACAAAAAATTAATTACTGTGGTTATGGAAAAAATTGAATTACTAGGGGGTTAAACTAAAACAATAAGGTTAAAAATGACCTAAAAACTTGTATAAAAACTATTTTATAGACGTATTTTGACTGTTCCACCTATAATGTTTGGTAATGTTCTAATTTTTACTCTTATGTAATATGAAAAATGTGGGAGCACTTATATCTTGTCAAAAATACCAAGTGTGTCCTATCCCCCACTTATAAAAGGCCACCCCTATCCTGTCTCCTTCACACATTAAAACCTAATTATTTAGGACAATACCTATGTAAATAACATTAAAACATCCATAATATCATCCTATAATCCTTATTTATTAAAATAAATCCAACATAGGAAGGATATAGTGAAAACCTATGGAGGATACCAAAGGAAGAGGCAATGTTCTTCAACAAGCATCTTTATTTTATTTCTTTCACCACCTCCTTAAATTATTTATAAACCACGATGATATAATTTCCAAAGTATATTTAATATTGTGGGATAATTTTATAATAATGGAATTACTTATAGTAGTAACACCCCAATATTTTATGGTATACATATTATAAAATTAAATATCATCGATAATATATCCTTCACGCAACATTGAGTTTAAAACCGTAACATACTATTAAGTATGACTGTTGGAATAGTTATGCGACCATAAGGAATAAAAATATAAACAATAGAATAGTAACTTAACCAATGAAATTATACATAAAACTTGGGTATCTTATTAATGAAAATATAAATATTTAAATCATTGAATAAGTAAATAAAATTTATAAAAATGATAAATTAAGAACTGGTATTTTTTGACACAAGAATGTTAATTCAAAATTTTATAATTAAAATAATTAATTAAAATAAAATTTATTTTCATGTAATATATTCATAAATAAATTTGTTTTCTTATTATTATAGCATAATTTTATGAGACCTTAATTAATTTTTGAAAGTGTCATACAATTAGTTTTAATATTAAAAGCAGTATTTTTCGTGTAAATGACGATTTTAATTAAAAATTAAAATACTAATATTTATAAAATTATTTTCATAAAATAGAGTTAATTTATTTATTATATAAATCAATAAATGTTTAGGGTTATATTTTTCTATTTTTCTGAAATTGTTGAATTTTTGGGGATTAGTGAAATTCGATAATTTTTTGTATTTAACATTTTAGCCAAAAACATGAATTATTGAGTAATGGTTGATGTATATATGAGGTAAGTATCCATTGGTTCTAACTCACATTAATTATTTATTTTATTTATTCATGTAATCATTACTATTTTTTTCTTGAGCTAAAATAATAAACTAATGAATAAAATAATAAAAAAACACCCCTATCCTCTACTATAAATACCACCCCTCACACCCCTTCTCCCCACACCTCGAAATACTTGAAGAATTATTATTTTATCCCCATTTATTCTCCCAAACATCTACACCATGTTATGGTATTTCTAGTCTCACCAAAAGACTATTTACAAGGCCCTTTTGGAGGTTCTCAAGGAGAAGAATTCAAGAGGTAAAATCCCCTTTCACTCTTTTAATTTTCTTTCAATTTCTTTTATTTTCTTATCATTTCCTTACCTACTATATAAGAACATGCAGGATAACTCTGGTATCATATTTATATGGGAATTTTTTTTATTATAATGGGATATCCACCATCAATTCTTCTATATTCCCCTTTTTATTCTAAAAATTAAAACATCATTGGTGAGGTACTGATTTACCACCTTCCTGGATGGTGAGTTTTAATTTTTCAATTCCACCTTAAATTCGGGACATAAAACCATTTTTATGGTTAAACCACAATTTAATATATTTAATAAAACATATTTAATGTTTTTGAACCAGTATATATATGTAACAAAAATTAATAAAACAAAACTAGTGGGTGATGATCGAAAAAACGCAAAAAATAATCCAAATGATTATCACTAATGTCTTATCTAATGATTCATCCTCACCCAAAATAACAAAATGACTTGTATAACCAATTAATATTATTAATTTTAATTAACAAAATATAATTTAAATTTTTTATAACTATTGAAATTTCACATGATCTTTTGTACATGTATATAAGTGACCCAATCACAAAAACAAAGGAAATGAAAACCTCTAAATAATGAAATTGAATTTTATAACTCATCAAAAATAAAATAAAAATAAAATTATACTAAATAATAAACATGTTGAATAGGTTATTAATTAAATTATTAATGAATCTAATTTCATTATCTAGGACGTTGAGTATAAGTGCAGAATGCTTTCAATCACAAGGTAAGGGTTTTCTCATCCCACTCTTATTTCTGTGAGATATGACTAATTGTACACTATTTCTTACATGTGGTGTTTGTATAATTACCATTAATTTATCATATCATGAATATATTTGACTTCATGTTATTAAATGTCTTATTTCATCATTATTAATTTTATGGGGAATATGTTTCGACTCTTTTCAAATTGGTATGTGTTTCTTCCCAAACCTCCATTTTCCATTTAGGTTACGCTTTCTATCTATTTACCACAATATAATTATTCATTATTTTTATATAAATATTCTAAATTCAATTTATACATTCCAAAATCATGTATCCAGATCATTTTATCTTTATTTTATGGGAAAATATATGTTTTACAAGGTTCCCTTATCAATTCCTCCTGATAAGCAAGCCTGATTAAAGGGAACTTCCCGATTTCTTATCAATTTTCAAGTACACACCATAATCCATCTTAAGACACCGATATTTCTCTAAAAACACTATTTTATCATAAAAATTATCTTATTTCATTAATTTTTTATGAAAACAATTATTCCTTTGTACGCTTTAAATACTTATTTATATTTTCCCTTAAACTGAACTGAAGTGGATTTTTTCTAAAGTTTCTTAAACAATCCTTTTACATGTCTTTACTTAAATTTATAAATTTAAGTATGAAAATTCTATTAATATTCTTAAAATATAATTCCATTCCTTTATTTTATGGGATATACATTCTTACAATCTATTTTTTATGAAAAATACAAATTATTTTCCAAAAGAAGTATTCTTTCTAAAGTAAATGGGTATTTCTCTAAAGAATTTCTAAATGACATTACTAGAGTATTTTTACTTTTTTAAATACCCTATATCGAATATTATGTTTAATTCACATTTATCTTTTATGTTACCACAAACCATATTTTATTGAATGTTTTGTGATTATTTTTACTCAGGATTTACTGTCTTGATACCATTCACCATATTTATATAGATAGTTTACTGATTGGGGATATTATTTACATTTCATATGCTAGTTTCAATATAAATATATATGTTTATTATATTTCAAAAATTTCCTATGAGGAATAAATTTTACTTATTAAGTGATGGCTGAGGCCCGTTATAGCCCCTCAATGATTCAGTAGGTCTCATGAGACAAACTAGACCAGTTTTTTCACCCATTTATAAATGGTGTCTTGGAAAAATCCATGATGGTATGATTATGATGCCCAGAATTATGAATTCCCTCATTATGAAATTATAAATTGCTAATCCATGTTATTATTCTACTAGTATAATATCAACGATTAATTTTCATTCTCTTATGATTATTTATATGGAATTATTTTTTCAAATTTTATTCCTTCAATATTATGTTCAAGTTTTTTTTAATGGAATGTGTTTTAGTTATTCACCATTTCTTATTGTTTATGTTTATTTATGATAGATTCTACTATATTTTTTTTACCCTTACTGATAATTTTCGCTTACTATTTTATTTTGATTTTTTTACCTAGGATGTGAAGATGTATATTATGAATGACTTGTAGGGATAATTTAGGATTTTAGAGATGTTTCTAATAGATTTTATATGTTGTTTTTCTTTTCAAGTTGTAATATAATACTTCTATTTGTATCTGGTTTTCCAAAGCTACTGAAGTATTAAATACTTTGGGATTCAAACAGTTGTTCATAGTACCAATTTAATAAAGTAAGACACCGAATTTAGACTACTAAGGTTGGGGTCTTTATAGTTAGTATCAGTTCAAGTTTAGTAAAATACTTGGAATCTAGATTTAAAAAACATAGATTATTGAACATAACCTTAAGATAGATATTGAGGATAAGAATAGAAGAAAATCCTATAATTTTGGCAAGGTAGAGATTATTTGGGTCTTCATAGCGATACATCTTTTTCCAAATACTACAAGTTGACGTGGTTATGAAATATATGTACCCATGGGTAATAAATCTAATAAGGTGTGTCGGGTCTAACTCGATGTAACCCAGTACATGACAATAAGACTTAATACACACATGATTTGATACTCATGAGGGATATTCCCAAGATAATAAAAATTTTATTTACAAACCATTATAAATTATTTAAAAGTAAATATGTCTCCAATGAAACCATGTTTATGATTATGATATTAGTTTTGAATAAATTTCTAATTTATGGTAAGTTTTTTTCTAGTTAAAAATTCTTCATTATGATTTATAACCTAATTTAGTGTATTCCATTATTTATAAATGAATCCTAGTGGGATTAACGTAAAATGTATCAATGTGCATATACCATGTAGGTACTTTCCTCATATGCAAGATAATGATGTCAGAGTAGGATTTGAAACTAGAGCTAAGTAACTTATAACTATACTAGGAAAATTGACTCAAGTTCTGAATAATAACCTTAACCATATGGAGTATCCTAATCCACAACATTGAGGAACAATGTTATACCACTTCATGAGTTAACAACCTCCATCATTCAATGGAAATAAAAATCCATTTATAGTTGAGCAGTGGATAAGTTCCTTAGAGAAGATATTTCTCACTCTGGGAAGTAATGAAAGGGATAAGGTTATCATGGAAGTGTATCATCTATTGGGATACGAATAATAATTGTGTTCATTAATTTAAATCACTAAAGAGGAAAAATAAATTTAAAATATGGAATGGAAGGATTTTATTAATTTTTTTAGAAAAATATTTCCCTCGTGAATAGCAAGAAGATATGGGAAGGAAATTCTTCAATCTAATTAAAAAAAAGGATGAGAACATTTCCATGTTTGAAGACAAATTTAAAAGGTTATCAAGTCTTGATATAGATTACATATATAATCAAAATATAATGATTGATCAATTATTTGATGTGTTAAAACCATTACCACAAAGTGCACTGGTCTCCAAAAACTTTTCATCATACTATGTTATAGTCTCTTATGCTATCAAGATAGAGAAAGAGTTCTCTAGCTCTTATGACTTTAAAATAAATAAATAGAAGATTAGGTATTCTGAAAATTATAGAAAAGGTAATATGGAAAATTGGAAGAAGGTAAGAGTTTAATTTCCATCATGCAATAAATGTGGAAATAAACATCATAGAAAATGCCTTTTGGGAATGGGAGTTTATTACAGGGGTAGAGAAAATTTCCACCAAGCCTTTGATTGTAAGGGAAAGAAAGAAGCTACCAATATTCAATGATACAATTATATATAGTTGGGACATTATAAAAATTATTATCATAATCATTAAGGAAATATTCCCAAAAAAAGTACAAGGGAACAAGGCTATGCTTATACAGTCATAATAGCTAAGCTTGAAGTTCCCAATGATGTGGAGACATATACTTTAATAATATCCTCAAATTCAACTAAATATTTATTTGATTTTGGATCATCAAAATTATTTATATCATTATAATTTTCATTAAAAATTAGATATTTCTAGTTCACCTTAACAAGAGAGTTTTTAGTAAAGACTCATAGTGGAAACATTATTGTAACAATGATGTGTCGATGAGTTCCTTTTATAACACATAAATGTTCTCTAATGGATGATCTTATCATCACAACTATGGTTGATTTTTATATAATTTCTGGTATGGAATGGATTTCAAAATATAATGAAAATTTATTGAAAGGAGAAGGAAATTATCATTCGTGATGATGGTATGAAAATTTTCATCTTTATAGGGGAGACCTCATCATCTGATTCATATCAGGATCCGCCTCCTGTAGCTCTTCTAAATGAAATTATTAGGGAAGAGAAGAAAATACTATCTATGGATGTGGAATTAAATATTCAAATTGAAGATGTACCTATTGTGTGAGAATATGTTTATCTATTTCTAGAAGATTTACCTTGACATACTCAAGAGTAGGAAGTTGAGTTTTTTATTAATTTAATCCCTAATGGAAGGCTAATATCAAATACTCCATATAGAATGGCCACTGTGGAATTAGTGGAGTTGGAGAAAAGCTAGAGAAGTTGAGTGATAATGGATTTATTCACCCTAGTGTTTCTATATGAGGATCCCCTATTCATTTTTTCAAGAATAAGGATGGATCCATGAGGATTTGCATCGACTATAGAGAAATCAATGCTATTACAATAAAGAACAAGTATCCTCTACCTCACACTGATGATTTATTTGATCAACTTCACAATGTCTAATATTTTTAAATATTCACCATGTATGTAGATATCATCAATTGTGTGAAAGAAAGGAAGATATTCCAAAGATAGAAAACCAAACTAGGTATGGACAGTATGAGTTTAAAGAAATTCTATTTGGACTGGCTAATTCACCCTCTGTTTCAATTGATCTAATGAATAAAATTTTCAAGGAATGTCTTGATGATTTTTTCTGGTATTTATTGATGATTTATTTATATATTCTAAAATCTATTAGGACCATTAGAACCACTTGTGGGTTGTTCTAGAGACTCTTATAAGAAAAGAGTTATATGGGAAGTTTATAAAGTGGGAATTAGGGTTTCAAATAGTTTCTTTTGTTGTCCATATTTTATATAAGGATAGAATCATAGTATATCATATGAAGAAAAAGATAGTTTAGGAATATCCTTCACTAATGAACATAACTGAGGCATATAGTTTCATTGGTTTAGTAGGTTACAATCAGCATTTAATTTAGAATTATGCTCAATTAGCTAATCCATTAACCAAGATTAACCATAAAGGGGTTAAGTTTGTATGAAACAAATAATGTAAAGAATGTTTTGAATAATTGAATAGGATATTAGTAAATTCTCCGATCTTGACTCTACCATCAGGAAATGGTGGATTTATGATTTATGGTTATGCACCAAAGAAAGGACTTGGTTGTTTCCTTATCCAAAATAATAGAGTAATTGTATATACATCAAGGTAGTTAAAAAATCATGAATATAACTATAAAACACCTGATCTTGAGTAAGAAGAAATAATATTTTCTCTAAATATGTGGAGACACTATATCTATATTAAAATATATAAGATATATACGGATCACAAGAGTTTGAAAAATATCATCTCACTAAAAGACCTCAACATGTGGAAAAGGTGATGGATGGATCTACTCAAGGATTATTATTGTTCAATACACTAGCACCCAGGGTATTCAAATAAGGTAGCAGATGGATTGATCAGGAAGAATCATGGAGTTATAAACCAAATGAGGATTTAAAGGGATCCTCTTTTCATGTATCGAGAGAAGATAGATATCTGAATTATAAATAAAGGTGAAACACCACTATTTTTTAATTTTTTCCCAATCATGGATTAAAAGATCTCATCCTAAAGATTAGACTTTTCAAAGGAAAATTAATGTTACGAATGATGGAAAGTTTGAAGACTTCATGTATGAGGGTGTGATTCTCAAATTTGGAAAGAGGTAATTTTTTCCCTCTATACCTGATCAAAAAATAGAATTATTGGATGATTCCAATAGGTCAAATTTCTCTATACACCCTTATATCACTAAGATGTATATAGATTTGAAGGAACATTTTTGGTGGGATAATATGAATTGGGAAATTGATGATTATGTATCAAGATGTTTAGTCTATCAATAGGTGAAGGATGAAAGACAACATCTTATTGGAGTCACGAAACCTATGCCTATTACTACATGGAAATGGGATGACATTATTATGGATTTTTTCATCGGATTACCAAAAAAAATCCTAGAAATAATGATGTGATATAGTTAATTAATCATCTTACCAAATCTTCACATTTCATCACTATGAGGGAGGATTCTCCTTTGGAGCGCATTGCAAGACTCTATATTAATGAATTTTTAAGAGTTCTTGGTTAACTGCTTTCAGTTGTGTCTTATCATGATACAAAATTTACACAAGAAATTGTGAAAAATTATTTAAGAAGATTTGGTTATCGATCTTCATTTGAGTATATCTTATCACCCTCAAACTAACAGGCAGTCATAATGGACGATCTTAACTTTATAAGACATGTTGAGATCATTCTCAATTGACTTTAAAGTCATGTGAGATCAATAATTATCATTGGTTGAGCTTTCCTATAATAATAGTTTCCATTCATGTATTTAAATGGATCCATATGAAGCATTATATGTAATGAGATGTCATACACCAAATTGTTGGGATGAGGACGGTGAAAGGAAATTTGTATGCCTAAAATTGTTAAGGAAACAACAGAAAAGGTAAAGACAATTAAAACACATATCAAATCATTATAAAGTAGGAAACAGAGTTACTCCAATAATAGGTGGAAATATTTGGAGTTTCAAGTTGGAGATCTTGTCTTCTTGATGATATATTTATGGAAGAGATTTATAAGACTTTGAAAGAGAGGGAAACTGAGTCCTAGGTATATTGAACCTTTCAAAATATTGGAGAGAATTGGAGTTTTGTATTATCGTTTGGTGACGCCATCTGGCATTTCTAAAGTACAAAATGTGTTCCACATCTCTATATTCAAGAAGTACATGCCTAACCTAACACATGTCCTCACTTATGAAGGACTAGAATTGTAACCTGATTTATCTTACTGTGAAGTGAATATTCATATTCTAGACACTAGATAACATTAGTTGAGGAATTTTATGACCTATATGGTAAATCCACTTTGGAAAAATCATTAAATTAGATAGGTGATGTGGGAACTAGAGAAATTTATGATAAATAACTACCTTATTATTTTTATGAGGCGACCATCTAGAAATTTCGAGGAATAATTTTTTTGAAGTTGGAGAGAATGTAACACCACTCGATTTTATGGTATTCCTATTTTAAAATTTAATATATTTGATAGTTTATGCATTATGTAACACTAAGTTTAAAATCATAACATACTAAGAAATATGGATGTTGGAATAGTAATGTGAACATTAATAATAGTAATATAAACCATAGAATAATAACTTCACCTATGAAGGTATACATAAAATTTAGGTATCTTATGAATGAAAATATATTATATTTATATCATGGAATAAGTAAAGAAATATTTTAAAAATTATAAATAAAGTATTTGTTTTTTTCAAAACATAAATGTCAATTCAAAATATTATAATTTAAATAAAAATTTAAATAAAAATTTATTTTTACAAAATAGATTAATAAATTAATATTTTGTTATATTATGATTATAGGATAATTTCATGAGACCTTAATTGATTTTTGAAAGTGTCATAAAAATAGTTATAATATTAAAATCGATATTTTTCAAGTAAATGATGATTTTTATTTGAGGTTAAATTTCTCATATTTTTAAAATTATTTTCATAAAATGGAATAACTTTTTGAATACTAAATATCAAAAATTTGTTTTGGTTAATATTTTGGGATTTTTTTGAAATAGTTGAATTTTTGGTGAATAGTGAAATACTGTAATTTTTTTGTATTTAACATTTTAGCCAAATACATGAATTATAGAGTTATGAATGCTATATGTATGATGTAAGCACCCATTGGTATGAACAAACATGCCTTAGTTACTATATTGAGTCATGGAATCATCACTATTTCTTGTCATGAGCCAAAATCATAAACTAATGAATAAAATAATAAAAAAACACCCATCTCCTCCACTATAAATACCACCCCTTATCCTCACACCTCCAAAGCCCTGAATGTTTCTTATATTCATCCCATTTACTATCCAATACCTCTCCCCCATGTTTTTTTTTATTTTTGGTCTCACCAAAATATAGTTTTCAAGTCCCTTAAGGAGGTTCTCAAAGAGAAGAATGAAGATGTAAAATCCCATTTCTCTCTTTCAATTTTATTTTATGTACTTTTTTTTCTTATTCTTTCCTTACCTACTCTATGCAAACATGGATGAAAACTCAAATATCATATATATAATGTAACTTTATTATGATAATGGTATATACACAATAAATTATTTTCTCTTCCACTTTTTATTTTAAAAACAATAACATTATTTGTGAGGTGCCGATTTATCTCCTTCATGAATGATGAGTTTTTGTTTTTCAATTATGAATTCAAGGATGGTCATAAAACCATTTTTATGGTTGAAAATTTTAATATGTATAATAAAACTTATTTAATATTCTGTAACCATTATATATACATAACATTAACATATAAAACAAAACTAGTGCGTGATGATTGAAGAAATGCCAAAATAATCCAAACGATTATCACTAACATCTTATATAATGATTCATCCTCACCAAAAATATCCAAATGAAAAATATAAAAATTTAATATTTTGTATATTCATTGATTATATATAATTTTAATTCTAAATAAATATTCCCATTTCACATGATCTTTCGTACATGTATACAATTAAACCATTCATGAAAACCAAGGAAACGAACACTTCCAAACGTCGAAATTGAATCTTATATCTCATAAAAAAACCATAAATGAACTTATTAAAATTATAATAAATATAAAAACGTTTAATAGGTTCTTAATTAAATTATTAATTAATAAGATTTCATTACCCTGGATATTAAGTACAAGTTAATGTAATAGTGTTCTCATCTCACTCTCATTTCTGTGAGATATGCCTTATTCGCTACTATTTATTGCATTTGGTGTATGTATAAAACCCATTGATGTATCATATCAAGAATATATTTATCTAAATTTTATTAAATGTATTATTTCATATTCATTAATTTTATGGGGTATATGGTTTGACTATTGGCAAAGTGGGAAAGGTTTCTTCTTGAACCTCTATTTTCCTTTTGGGTTATGCTTTCTCTCTATTTACCCCAATTTAATTCTTAATTATTTTTACATAATTCTCCTAAATTATATGTATATATTCCAAAATCAAGTATCTATATCAGTTCATATTTATTTTATGTAAAAATACATGTTTTATATTGTTCCCTTCTCAATTATTCGTGATAAGCAAGCCCGATTAAAGGGAACTTCCAGATTTCTAATCCTTTTTCAAGTACACTTCATAATCTATTTTACGAAACCAATATTTTTCGAAAAATAATATTTTTATCATGAATAATATCTTAGTTAATTTCTGGTTTTATGAAAAAAATTATTCCTCTATCCTCTTTAAATACCTGCTTATATTTTCTCTTAAATCGCACTCAAGTGGATCATTTCTAATGTTTCTTAAACACTCCTTTTACATGTATTCACTTAAGTATACAAATTAAAAAATGAACATTATTTTAATATTACTCAAATATAATTTAATTACTTTATTTTATGGTATAGACATGTTTATAATAAGACTTTGATGATAAATAAAAATTATTTTCCAAAAGAACTCTTCTTTCCAAAGTAAAAGGGTATTTCTCTCAAGAATTTATGAATGATTTATTTGAGTATTTTCAGATATTTAAATAAAAAATATTGAATATTATGATTAATTTATATTTATCTATTATGTGACCATCTAACATATTTTATTTAATGCTTTATGATTATTTTAACTGGGGATGTATTATCTTGGTACCATTCTCTATATTACATTGGATAATTTACTCATTGGGGATATTATTTACATTTCAAATGATATTTTCAATATTAATGCATATATTGATTATATTTTAAAACTTTCATATGAGGAATTAATTAGACTTATTAAGTGATGGTTGGGGCCTGATATAGCCCCTTGATGCATCGATAGGTCACATGAGAAAAACTAGATCGGATTTTTACCCATTTATGAATGGTGTCTTGGCTGAATCCTTGATGGTATGATTATTATGTTCCACATTATTCATTACCTCATTATGATATTAGTAATTTATAATACATGGGATTATTCCACTAGTATCATATCCATGGTTAAGTTTCATTCTTATGTAATTATTTAGATGGAATTATTTATTCATCTTTTATTCCTTCAATATTATTCTCAAGATTCTGTTCTAATGGAATGTGTTTTAGTTAATCACCATGGATTATTGTTTATGTTTATTTAAGATAGATTCTACTGTATTGTTTACCCATACTGAGAATATGATATCACCCCTTTATTATGTTTTATTTTTCCCCCAAATGAAAAGTGTAATGAACCCAGCAAGCCTAAAGCCCAACCAAACTCGGCCACGCCAGAGCCCAGCCCTCTGGGAGATAGTAGACCCCCACCCCACGGGTAGATAACATGCCACCAACTCAGACCACCCAGATAACAGGGGGCTTGAACTGTCCCTTGCCGCACGAGAATTTTAATTTGCCTCCCTCGCAACTCGAACCAGCGACCACAGGCTTATCATCCAACCAGGAGTGTTAACAAGTACCACTAGGCCATTGGATTAGTGGTACTCGTTAATGCTCCCATTTGGATGATAAGCCTATGGTCGCTGGTTTGAGTTGCGAGGGAGGGGAATTAAAATTCTCGTCAGGCAACGGACAGTTCCTGCCACGTGTTATCTGGGCCGGTCTGAGGTGGGGGCCTTTTATCTGCCCGTGGGGTGGGGGTCTACTATCTACCAGAGAGATGGGCTCAGGCATGGCCGAGTTTGGTTGGGCTTTAGGCCTACTGAGTTCATTACATATAGTTCCTGATCACCACTGCTTGTGAAGAGACCTGAGCTACGAGGTCATAATCTGCATCTATCGGACATCCCAAATCACATGAACCTGCTCTGATAACATTTTTTCACGAACCAAACTGGGTTGACCCTGAACCAATCACACAAGCTAGCCCGCGACATGGCCCGAGGGTCATTCCTGATCCCCACGGGCTGGAAACTAGTGCTATGCATCAAAACTAAACAATTGGGAATTATTTGGCCCATAAATTAAATACAAATAAATAAACAAAAAACTAAACAATGGAAATGAAAAGTAGAAGCATTGAAAAAAAAGTCATACACACCTCCATGGGACCCTATGGGTCACCACCGACCTCAAACCAACATCGTTCTATGGTGACTGAATATAAGCAAGGCACAACAACCAAAGCCAAAAAAGGTAAAACTATAGGCGTGAGTGTTAAAACTCAGTAGGCATGCCCAAACAATCTATTCTCATATTCGTTTCCTTTAAATAAAAGATCCATAAATTTCAACTTTGAAATACAATGTATTGAACTAGGTTTTTACACATTTTCTTCTCTAAAAACAAATCACAATCTATTTCACATCATATTATAAACTATGTTCTTTTCCAAGGATGAAGCTTTAACCTTTTTATAGAAAGAGGGATTGTGAAGTGTACAAAAATTTTAAAACCCTTTTTCCACAATCTTTTGAAGATAAATTTTATCCACTTCAATAAAGAGATTCATCATACATGAAGGAAAAATCAATAATCACACAAGGGCAATAGAAAATAACAAGAAAGAGTAATCAACCAAACAAAGGACCTCAATCATCCCCCGCATACAACTAAGTGCCGATACACGTGGTAAAACCTAAGAGCTCGTGAATAATCTAGAACGTACTATACATGTGACTCATCCCGAAGGCATGCCTACTCTCGAGGACGTTATAACGCTCAAACACTCGGTATCTCCCTACCTGGCCTAACCAAGGGGCCCAATCCCCTAACAGAGTATAATCCATACTAAGGGCTACTAGTCAGTGCGTAGTCTAAAATATTGCTGTAATCATTCACTAAAAATTTATTCACTATGCTAGGTTACCATGTTCAGAAAAAATGGGGGTGATCCCACAATGTAAAAAAGGTATCCACTTATAAGTATATTCCTCACACATAGTCAACACACACAACAATGTCACCCCCAAGTCACCCCAAGGAATACCTCCCTTTCCCTTCAACCTTTTGATCATTAGAATGTCATAACTGGTGGACCTCCCGTAACATACAACTCAACCAAAGCATGGGGACCACATCCAAGGAGAGTTTTCTTAAGATAAATGATTTTACAAAAGTGCCAACTGGGCCTCACATAAATTTCTCCTGCCAAAACATTTCATAAGGATCACACACACGCCACTTTAAAAACCATAAATACACTTTGAAACACATTTAAGAAACCCAAACAATAATTTTAAATATAAAACACATTCACAAAGGACAAAGGGGAATTTCATCATGCAATTGATGTGAAACCACAATCAAACCATTTATTGCAACACATTACAAGAAATAAACCACTCCAATTAAAGACCGAACATTTTTCTAATAGTTCTATGTCAATAACTAATACTGAAACTAGGTACGTAAAGTGAGAAATAAATGATTTTTAAATTTAAAGGTTAATTCATATAGATCCTACCTCAACATGCCTCCTTTTGAAGACGACCACTCGAACCGACCCTTCACGCTTATACGCACATGCATTTATACATATATATATATATATATACATAAATTACCTTAACTGCACTACACATATTCCTTACACCATGAGGGAATATGTACAAAGAGGGAATATATATATATATATATATATATGTCTTACCCTATGCATATACATGTAGGCATTCTTGACACCCACAACTCGAGACCACAATGTAGAGTTCAATGCACTACACCACAAATACTACAAACCTTAAAACAAATAAAGACCCTAATTAAGACAGTGTGAAACCAAACAATAGCATAAAATCCATACCTTAGATGGTGGAGGAGAACCAAAATTTTCTTAGTTGCCTCACCTTCGGTGGTAGTTGACGTAATCCACAAGAATAGGTCTTAGGGGACCATTCGCACAACCCTAAACCGTAAGAAATCACTAAACCCGAATCAA
Organism: Viscum album; assembly: GCA_963277665.1. Taxonomy (NCBI): domain Eukaryota; kingdom Viridiplantae; phylum Streptophyta; class Magnoliopsida; order Santalales; family Viscaceae; genus Viscum; species Viscum album. Next base: position 690,243,752 of record OY728150.1, read on the forward strand.
ACCCTAACCTAGGGTTTCAATTAATTAATAAATAAATCATTCCATCATTTAATAAATCAAGGGAAAACAATATTACATCACATGTGACAACTAGACCTTCTCACATATCAGCTACATATGGAAATTCCTTTTTAAAACAACTTGATGTTCAGACTCAATTCCATGGAAAAGTGTAAATACCCTCAAATATAACCAAATAGGTCAAGGGAACTCTATTTTCTCTTTATAAAACCAAAACACCCCTTTAAGGCCAGAAAACCCCTTTAAACACAAAATAAGCCCACTCAAAAAACAAGTTTGGCCTAAAACCCAATGATGAAGTGTATTTCATAGTGAAAATATTCATTGGCATTTTTCTTTTATCAAACATAAAGAACGCATAAAACCCCATTGGAATAAAAGTGAGAGACCCCATTAAAAGTCATTCGGGGGCACAACTCAATTTAAACTCAATTCACTTTAGAATAATATCATCCCCCAATGGAAAACCCAACCATCCAAGACCCATTTACCAACTTTAAAACCATTAGAAAGATGAAAATTCTTTTTATGGAAATCCCAGCACCATTAAATGTTCCAATTTAAATCATAAAACAAGGACACAATAAACCTGCCATGTATGTCAAATCCAATAACTAAAATGGGTTCAAATAAACTCAAGGATTTAAAATATATATATATATATACTTAGAGTCAAAGGGAAAAAGGCATAAGCTTAATAGAATTCTGGAAATTGATAGAGAAGGGAGATGAATCTTACTGGAGGGAACCACAACGGCCACCAGAGGAAGAAGGGGATGCATCGGCCAAAGGTGTTGTGGGATACTTTTGGGTCAGTGAGAGAGTGAGAAGGGAGGGTGTCAGCTAGACAGGTGTGTGCAGGGGGTTCGAGCCGCTGGAACAGGGATGCGGCGCAAGAAGAGAGGAGGCAGCTAGGGTTCAGAGCAGTGTGGTCGGCCTGCCAGAGAAAGGGAGGAGGGGAGGTGTTCTCTGCGCACAGGCCGCCAGAGGGAGGATCTTGCACTGGGGGTCCGAGCACGCCATATGGGAGAGGGAGAAAGTTGGAGGGAGTCAGATGACCGTGCACATAGGTGGTCGGGGGGGGGGGGGGGGTAGAAGTAGCTACGCCCCACTCTGGGGAGCGGGAAAAGGCTCCCCACTCGGAGCAGAAAAGGGGTGGTGGTGCGAATCCCCCCTAGGGTTAGACCAGCATATATACATATATATTTTCATAATAATAATAATAATAATAACATAAATAATAATATTATTATTATAATTAGAAAAAAAATCACAATATTATTACCATTATATTGATTATATTTTTTTATACTAAAAAAAATAATTTTATTTCATTTTTATCTTACTTTATATCATTTATCAATTAATTTATTGATTGATTTATTTCGAAAGTCAGGGAGCCGCACAGATCACGTGGCTTCATGCGCGCGGTTGAGTGGACTACGCTCAAACTGTGACTCCCAGCACTTACTATTTATTGGGTTAAGTTTCATGATTGTCGCACAGTTTTATAACTTGCACACAAGTTAGGCGACAAACCCGATCAAGGTGTGGAAATTCTCCCCACCATAGACATTTTATACCTTCTGAAAGTCAACAAGACAAAGGATAACCGAAACTCAATTCTGTGCCCGATCAATCCAAGAGAAGCCAAGAACCTCATGTGACCTTTCACTCTACTTGTCACACCCGATCGATCACGAAGAAACCATGACATAAAATGAGAGGAGAACACGAGAGAGTTCTCCCCACCACAAGAATTCATCTAACACAGAAACTATAAAATCCCCACATGCCAACGCGAGGAGGGATAACGTGGGAATTCCCAACCCGAACTTAACGACTTCTCCACTTGAATTGAGCGGGACCACTAAGACTTAAACGGAACTCCACCACAAGGATAGCCGGCATATCGGGGAACCAAAACAATGAACAACCTATACCAAAATTACTCGAACTAAGAATTCCCCACACCGATCCAAAACTCCCAACACATACAAATCCCTTATTACGTGAAAAAAAATGCTTCCAATAAAACCCGGAACTCTCGGCACAAGACAAAAACCCCCAACACTCACATCTCCAAACGATCACTAATAGAATCAAGACCAACCCACACAAGGTCCAAATACACTTTTAAGAAAAACAATCAATTTTAGAGGCCAAATTCAGAAGAACAGAACTACTAAAATAATGAAAGATTAAGTTCATCATAGTATCACCACAAAGGATGAACTTACAACACCAAGAAAACAAGAACAAGGAAACATGAGTGTCTCTATCCCAAGATGAAAGATAAAGAACCAAGAAAAGTTCTCACATGCCTCTGTCACCCTGACCATGTGCGAGCTTCACCCCGAGACCTAAGGTTGGGGCCCTGATGGCTGAAGCATCTTATGCCTCACAGTCAGACAAGAGCATCCCCCAATGAAAACTCCTTCGAACGTCACCTCTTTTGAAACCTTTCACAGTGACCCGAACAATCACACAATAGTAGGACTTCGGAGGGATGAGACAACATGGATTAGGATGCTCGAACCAGCAACACCGATGGCACATTAGAAATTAGTCTGACGAACCAGAAGTCGACACCGACAAAAAAAGATTTCTTCAGAAGCATGTTCATCTCATACACCCCGCTCGCAAAATGGGGAACCCTTACGAATGATGAAAGGCTCTAGATTTTCCAAGAACTTGCACTCCAGATGTCGATTCCCTAAAGCGGCCAACACAAGCCTTCACCAACCACTAGACTTGTTAATTATGGACAAGATCTCACCTATTTTCATTTTCACCTCCTCAGGTGTGATCTGTTGGATGAAGACAGATTTTAACACCTCCTACATCATCCCAACATCAACTATGATGAGACATCCACCCCCACTGGTCCAAGACTGGACCCTCCACTAAACCCAAGAAAATACGAACTTTAAAAAACTCGGGAGTTTCCAACCACCTGAATACATGCTCTACTCCCCTCAACCTGCTTCACTACCACTAATGAACCCCGAATGCCTCGAAAGACAAGAAATACTCGATAGAAACCAGAATTGGGAATGACTCATTAACAAATTTTGAGGACATTTCTTGGTGGAATATTCATAACAACATGAAAAAAATGAAACTGGCATCAAGCCAAAAATCAATCAAAAGAAACACCCTGAGCCAATACATCCATCCCAGAATCCCGAAAAATCTCAAAAACAACCAATGAAACACCACAAGACAAGGGTAACAAACTCATAAATCAAACATACACAAACACAGGAAAAATAAACTTTTCAAAATAACAAACCCCACTTTTCGATAGAAAAAAAACAAGTCCTGAAATTATTATTTTTTCATTCAAGTCCATTTTTGAAAAATCAATCCAAGCCATAAATTCCAAAACCCCCACCCATGGAATCCTATGAACCGCTGTATAAGCCTTCATCCCTTTCCACTCGAATCACCAGTACATATGTGTCGATTTGAACTTCATGTATCTACCCACACATATGCAGATGATCCTGAGGAATACCAAGGGTTTCAATTTCTATTCCATTACCAAATCCAAAAATAAGCCAAAATTTTCCTAATCAAAACACTTCCTCTTTAAAAACCCACTTCACCAATTTTAAAAAAACTTGAAAGAAATCCCCTTTTTACTAGTTTTAAAACTATTAGAGAAAAAACCCTTTTAATTCAAAACCAACTTCATTTCCAAAAACCCTCTAAAACCAACAAAAATAAAGACAGGGCACAACCAAAAATAGACAACTGGAATGAGGAACTTGTGCTTATGCCCAACCAGGTGACATGGTAGCGAGCCACACCCCAAGTAAGATCTAAAACCAGAGAACATTGAACTAGGAACATGGGCACCACATGGGTCACTACTCCATGTGGGGTCACAACGTGACACTGAGTCACCTATATTGTAATCCCTCAATCCAAAACAAACACAAAAGACCCAAAACCCTGACTACCCCTGGTAGCTCAGGTCTCGTCACGAGTGGTGGTGATCGGGAACCAACCCGCAACCTACCTCCTAAGCCCCAATAGTCTTAATCTCCATCTACTGGAAATTACAAATCACAAGAACCTCCTATGATACCATTTTTTATGAACCAACCCGGGTTGACCACGAATCGATCACCCAAGCCAGCCCGTGACATGGCCGGAGGGGCGTTCCCGATCCCCACGGGCGGACAAATAGTGTCGGGCATCAAAACTAAACAAGTGGGAACGATTTGGTTCATAAATGAAAGAAAAAAAAAATAAAAAAAAAATTGAACAATGGAAACAAAAACTAGGAGCACTGAGAAAAAAAGTCGTACAAACCTCCGTGTGACCCTATGGGTCACCACAAACCTCAAACCAACGTCATGATATGGTGACTGAATCCAAGTAAGGTGTAACAACTGAAGCTTAAAAAAGGCATAACTATAGGTGTGTGTATTAAAACTCAGTAGGCATGTCCAAACAATATATTCTCATATGAATTTCCTTTAAATAAAAGATCCATCAATTTCATGTTTGAAATACAATGTATAGAACTATGTTATTACTCATTTTCTTCTTTAAAAAAAATCACGATCCATTTCCCTTCATATTTTAAAATAAGTTATTTTACAAGGATGAATCTTTGACCTTTTTAGAGAAAGAGGGATAATGAAGTGTAAAACATTTTAAAACCCTTTTCCCACAAACTTTTGAAGATCAATTTTATCCACTTCAACAAAGAGATGCATCATACATGAAGGAAAAATCAATAATCACACAAGGGTAATGGAAAATAACAAGAAAGAGTAATCAACTAAACAAATCACTTCAATCATCCGCCGCAGACCACTAAGTGCTGATATACATGGGAAAACCTAGGAGCTCATGAATAGTCTAGAACGTACTATACATGCGACTCATTCCGAAGTCATGCCTACTCTTGATGACGTCATAACACCCAAACGCTTGGTATCACCCTACCTAGCCCAACTGAGGGGACCAATACCCTAGCAGAGTATAATCCATACTAAGGGCCTCTAGTCAGTGCGTAGTCTAAACTAGTGCAACAATCATTCACTGAAAATTAGCTTGCTATGCTAGGTTCCCATCTTCAGACAAAAATGGGGGTGAGCCAACAATGTCAAACATGTATCCAGTCATAAGTATATTCCTCAAAAATAGTCAACACACATAATAAAGTCACCCTTGAGTCACCCTAAGGAATACTTTCCTCTCCCTTCAACCATTAGGTCACAGGAATGTCCTACCCAACAAACCTCCCATAACATACAACTCATCCAAATAAAGGGGACCACATCCAAGGAGAGTTTTTTTAAGATAAGTGGTTTTTCAAAACTACCAACCGGGCCTCACATAAATTTCACATGCCGAACCATTTCTTAAGAATCACACACATTCCACTTTGAAAACCATAAATAATCTTTGAAAACCATTAAAGAAACCCGAACCATCATTTTAAATATTAAACACATTCACAAAGGCCAAAGGGGAATTTCATCAGGAAATTGATGTGAAACCACAATCAAACCATTTATTTCAACACATTAGAAGAAATAAACCACACCAATTCAAGACAGACCATTTTACTAATAGTTATATATCAATAACTAATACTAAAACTAGGCGTGGAAAGAGAGAAATAAATGATTCTTAAATTTAAAGGTTAATGCATATAGATCATACCTCAACATGCCACTTTTTAAAGATGACCACTCGAACCGAACCTTTGCTCTTATACGCACATGAATTTATACACATATATATATAAATTCCCCAAGCTACATTGCACATATTCCCCGCTCCATGATGGAATATGTACAAAGAGGGCATATATATATGTCTTACCCTATGCATATACATGTTGGAATTCTTGACACCCACAGCTCGAGACCACAAAGTAAAGTTCAATGCACTACACCACAAATACTAAAAACCTTAAAACAAATAAAGACCCTAATTAAGATGGTGCGAAACAAAAAAAAAGCATAAAATCCATTCCTCGGATGGTGGCGGCGAACCAAAATATTCTGAACCACCTCTCCTTCGGCGGTGGTTGATGAAATCCACAAGAATAGGTCTCAATGGATCATTCCCACAACCCTAAACCACAAGAAATCACAAAAACTGAATCAGACCCTGACCAATGTTTTCAATTAATTAATAAATAAATCATTCCATCATTTAATAAATCAAGGGAAAAAAATACCACATCATAAGTGACAACTAGAACTTCACTCATATCAACTACATTTCGAAATTCCTTTTTAATACAACATGATGTTTGGACTCAATTCCAAGGAAAATCATACATACCGTCAAACCTAACCAAATAGATCAAGGGAACTCCATTTTCTCATTATAAAACCAAAACACCCCTCTAAGGCAAGGAAACCCCTTAAAGAAAGAATCCCACTCAAAAAACCAATTTGTCCTAAAACCCAATGATGATGTGTATTTCATAGTGAAAACATTAATTGGAATTTTTCTTTTATCAAACATAAAGAATGCATAAAACACCATTGGAATAAAAGTGAGAGACCCCATTTAAAGTCATTCGGGGGAACACCTCAATTTAAACTCAATTCACTTTAAAATAAAAGCTTCACCCAATGGAAAACCCAACCATCCAAGACCCATTTACTCATTTTAAAACCATTAGAAATACACAAATTCATTTTATGGAAATACCAAAACCTTTAAATGATACAATTTAAATCATAAAACAAGGACACAATAAACAAACCATTTATGTCAAGGCCAAGAACTAAAATGGGTTCAAATCAACTCAAGTATTTAAAATATATTTATACATAGAATTGAAGGAAAAAGGCATAATCATAATAGAATTCTAGAAATTGATAGAGAAGGGAGATGAATCTTATTGGAGGGAACCACAACGACCACCAGAGGAAGAATAGGATGTGCCGACCAAAGGTTTTGCGGGCTGCTGCTGGGTCGGCGAGTGAGTGGGAAGGGAGGGTGTCAGCTGGAAAGGTGTGCGCAGGGGGTTCGAGCCACTGGAATAGGGATACAACACAAGAATAGGGGAGGCAGATGGGGTTCAAAGCAGCAAAGTCAGACCACCAGAGCAAGGGAGGATGGGGGTTCTCCGTACACAGGCCACCGGAGGGAGGAGATCGCACTGGGGGTCCGAGCATACCACACAAGAGAGGGAGAAAGTCAGAGGGCATCAGCCGGCTGCACACATAGGTGGTTGAGGGGGGGAGGGGGAAGCAGGCACTCTGCCACGCCATGGGGAGGGGGAGAAGGCTCCCTGCGTGGCGTAGAAATGGGGGGGGGGGGGGTGCGACACCCCCCTAGAGTTAGACAAGCATATATATATATATATATTCATAATTATAATAATAAATAATAATAATATTATAATTATGAAAAAATCACAGCAATATTACTATTATATTTATTAATTTATTTTTCTAATAAAAAAACTATTTTATTTCATTGTTATCTTAATTTATATCATTTATAATTTAATTAAATAATTTATTTATTTTTAAAGTCGTGGATCTACATGGCTCACATACCGTCATGTGCGTGGTTGAGCGGACTACACTCAAATTGTGTCTCCCGACACTGACTATTTACAGGGTTAAGTTGCGTGATTCTCACACGGTTTTATAACTTGCGCATAAGTCACGCATCAAACTTGGTTGGGGTGTGACAAACATATATATATTATGAATGAAATTTAGGGATAATCTGTAAGTTTATAGATGTTTGCAATGGAGTTGTTATGTTGTTTTTCCTTTCAAGTTGTAATGTAAAACGTATGTTTGTATCTGGTTTTGGAAATCTGGTAAACTATTCGTTCCTTTGGGATGTAAACACTTGTTCATAGTACCAATTTAATAAATTAAGGAAATAAATGTAGTCTAATAGCGTCAGGGTATTTAGAACAACCTTCTCCACTTCCATCAAATGGGTTATTAAATCATCATTCATGTTTACGGAGGACTACCGCCTCATGAATTGATGTTATTCATTTTTCCATTATCACCTCTAAAAGTTGAGAATAATGAAATATTTATTGGTTATATATGATATTTATTATATTATTATAATTAAGTAATTATTATATCACACATAACATTATTCTTTCCATTTTATGGGAATACAATAATTTCACTCGTGTGTACGGAAAACTACCTCCTCGCGAAGATATGTGATTTGTTCATGCTATACATGGAAGGTGATAAGGGTAAAGTAAATGATTATATGTGATATATATGAGATAATTATTATATTAATTATATATTTATAATTATGAAAATATAATATATATATATATAATGTTATTTCTTACATTTTCACCCAATTAATGATGATAACGCCGCTCATGTATGTGTGGACTACAGCCTTTACGAAGCAATGCAACTCTGTTTTCATCACCACACCACATGTATGACATGTATAACTATATTTAAAGATATTATATTTTTTAATGATATTTTTATCATTCTTTGATGATAATATATAACTTAAATCCATTCCATATTGATCATTGAAAAATGGAAATGTTACTCATGTTTACATATGACCTACGCTCTCTATAATCACAACATAGTTCATTTTCTTGACACCATATTTCCTAAGAAGTATTATTAAAATTATATTTTATGTATAAATATGATAAATATTTTCTAATTATTATTCTATAAGTTATTTAACCATGATCTATGTAAGAAAATCTAAATTAACAAATCAAAACATATGTGAAAAAAGGAAGCATTTATTACCAGAAACATGAATTTATCATAGATTTGTTAATAAAAGGGTAATAAAATGGATTATGTAAATAATAAATAGTATTCTATCTATGAGTATTGTTATATATAAATGTATAAAAGACTTATATTTATTATAAAGGCGGTCCGAATGAGTTCGAAAGAAGTTAACACTTAAGGTAAGGGATTTCCTTCTCACTCTTTACTTCCATGAGACACATATAATATTCACTATATATTTCATTTCTGTGGTGTATATAATTCACATTAATGTATATCTTGATGATCCTACAGAAAAATATTGGGCTTTATATATAAATTTTATTATATCTCTTTCATGGGGATTATGGTTCAAAAGTTAACTAATCGATAATGTATTTTTGTCTCAATTTTCCTTCTTTGAGGCACATATTATGTTGTGCACCTATATTCTTTCGCAAGTTGTATATGCAGACCATTTTATATGTAATATCATGAATTTATTTATCCTCCTGATATTGTAAGTTACAATTTATGTTATTTATTTCAGGTGGCTTATGATTCCAGGTTACCAAAGTGGTAAGTGTTTTATGTTGCAATAAAATTATTTATCAAGACTACTTATGATTAAGTCTCAAATGTCAATATATCATTGTATAACATTAAATAATTCCCATGAATTTTATTTTCCTATGGTTATTCCAAGATAATACATGTCTTAACGTCATTTTTATCTCTTCATGTACTCAATATTTCAAAGATAATTCCTTTAAGAGAAATTGTATTTTTAATTAAAAACTCTTTTTTTCCAAAACCATGATTTCTAAAAAGGTTTTAAAAAAGTTTTTAATATTTAATTAAAAGGATTTATTAAAGAAAATTTTACCCATTTTTTAATTTTTTACATAATGGTTCATGTTTTAAAAATTTTTCTTCAAATAGAAAAGGATACTTTCCTAAATATTTTGTAAATGATTCTTTAAAGCTTATTTTAAATTTTATCAATGTTATATTTAAAGAAAATTATTGTGAAATTTTTTTATGTTTTAAAAATTTATTTTAAAGGAAAGGTTATTTTCCTTTGAAAATTTTTCAAGTGATCATTCAAAATCATTATCTATCTAAGATGACATCCTTTGAAATAATTTATACATTAATGGGGATATGGACCAAGGATACCATTCTTATTATTTATTTTAATGGTTTATGTTTATGATTACAAGATGTTTATGGAACTTATTTTTCTTCCATAGGTTATAACATGATAGAAATATTAAGAAACCTTCTTCTTTTCATGGGTTATGTTATAATGAAATGATGAAATGATTATGAAACCTTCCTCTTTTACAAAGGTTATGATATGATGAAATGTTTATGAAACCATTTTCATTTCATGGGTTATGATATGATGAATGTTTTATGATATTTTGTGAAACAAATGTATTATTTTCATTACTAGATAGAGGTTGCATTATAACCAAGTACAATGGTCACATTATAACCAATGATAGTGGTTATGTAATAACAAGAGACAGGTGGGACCTATATCTCTCTCAAATTCATTAGTAATGATTTATATATCATGAGATAGATAGGACTTGAAGAGTATGTTAACCAGTTTTAAAAAGACAAAATTGGAATGGGGAGTGAACCTAGTTCAGTAAGATAGGACTTGAATGGGGAATGAACCTAGTTCAATAAGACAACACTAAAACTGGGAGTGAACTTAGATCAGTAAGATAGTACTGGAATGACGAGTGAACCTGATTTATTATGATAGGGCTAAACCAGGGAGTGAACCTAGTTCAATAAGACTTGGCTGGAATCGGTAGTGAACCTGGTTGAGTAAGATAGGGCCGAAATAAGGAGAAAACATGGTTCCATAAGGTAAACTTTCTACTATTATGGTCTTAGGAGTGATCCATGACTACTATGATGGGTTTGGGAGTGAACTCATCCCAATATTATATCCTTGGAAGTGATCCATGACTAATATGAAAATTATATTCAATGATTATGTGTATTCCATAATTATATGTCTTATTCCAATGTTATGATCTCTGAGATTATGTTCTTTGATTCCCTTATGTTTCATGTCTTATGAACTAAAAATATTTATTCCACGAATCAATATTATAATATTTGATAAGTAGGGTATGTTTTTTCAAATTTTATGATCATGTTCTCATACCCTTATGCTCATGTTATGCTTATATATCTCCCTTTTTTACCCTTACTGAGAATCTAAGATCACCCATTCCTATATTTCCTTTCCCCAAGTAATGAAATTTTTTTTAAGTAGGATTACCAAAGGGGATGATCTATATGGGATAAATTGAAGATATTTCAATAAATAAGAAGATTATGTTCCAAGTTTCGAAAGGCACCAAAATATTATCGTCCTCAAGTGTGTATTTGTGTAATATAATGAATATCCATCTAAAAAGATGTAATATCCATGTATGTGAAGCCTGGGTCACTATATTCCTATTCAAAAGTATGGGTCTCAGACTAGTAAATGCATGGTTTAAAAAATATTCATGAAATGATAAGTTTTTAGCCTTTACATAAACATTAAAACTCTTTTTAAAAAGAAATGTTATCAATGCAGTTTACATAAAACCTTTAAAAAAGAACAAATGATATTTCTTAAAAATTATATATATTTATCTTCCTCTCAAAATTTAATCTATTGTTTTATGTCTTAAGGTTCCATTATTTGGGATCATTTTAAATTAATGGTTTTTAAAGTTTTCTTTCACCCCATGAAATCGATTCTAAATTTTTTTAAACCATTATTTATCAAACATGATATAAAATTGTTAGAATATAATTTCATTAAGGAGGGAAGAATGTTAAATAACAAGATTTTAGAATATATTTTATTATAAAATAAATTCAATGCATTTGATAGGTTATGACCAACACAACATCGAACTTAAGAGAATAAAGATTTAATACTATAAAAAATGAAAGATATTACTAGATATTTAATTTGTATTGATATGTAAATTAATTTTTAAAACAAAAAGGATCAAATTTACATAATAAAATACAATTGATTTGAAGGACTCTGTTTTGAACTATTTTGTTGAATTATGCATTTTTTTTAAATTTATAATTTAAAGAATTATATCAATAAAATTTATTAATATAATTGATGTAATTATTAATAATATTAAATAAGTAAATCCATGAAATGGTTAATTAATTATAAGGAATAATAGTCTAATAATTATTTTATGAAGAAAAATATTTTTTTACAAACATTGTTGCATTATATATATTTTATTTAAAAGAAGATTTCACTTATATAGAGTTTTAATTTTACAAAAAATAATTATTTATATGTGTATAAAAAAATTAATAATCAATCATACCATTATTATGGAATGATTATAAATGAAGCTAAATTAATTTCATGGTACAAAGAGATATTTTTAAGAAAACTATTTTTATTACACGTAATGTATTTTTATCATAATAAATTATATTGACCACTATTAAAATATAATTATGATAATATTTAATTTATCAATGTGTGAAATAACATATTAACACTTACTTCATTATAAATTTATATAAAATAATAGTAAGAACACATAAAGTTTGAAAGTGTTATTTTTCTATAAAAATTGTTTTTCATTATTTTTAATTGATATTTATTTTATAGTTAAATATCATAGTTTTATAATTTTAAATTAATATAATGAACATAAATTTTAAAATTATCATTTAAAAATAATGTTATGGAATTTTTATATTTTTATGAAATAGTTCATTTTTGGAAAAATTGTAAAAAAATTGATTTTACAAATACTCTGACTTTTATGAAATTATCATTATATAAGTATGTATTGAAATTTTGAGAAAATTTTTTATATATAAAATATATATTTAATATGGACTATAATTAATTTAAAATTATATTTCTTTTGTTATAAATCTATGTTAGATATTTTTAAAATCAGGATTATGTTATTTAAGTAAAATTTATTTTTGGTTCTTATCCTTTAATCAAGTATTCAAAATGTTCCATTCAGTTTTGGTTTTATAAATCCAAAAAAATACTATTATGGTTTAAAATAATCAAACTAATTCAATGGTATTCATCAAAATCATACTTTATTTTGATGTAAAATTAGTTTTATGCATAAAAAGACATTTTCCTAAAAATGGTTTTCATTGCGTTTTTTGAACTTATATTAAAAGTTATTTTTAAAAATTATAAAAATTAATTCTTCAAAAATTGATTCAATATTTTGAATCATAATTTTAATATTGTTTAATGAATTCAATTTAATTTCTAGTCATAATTAATATTTACCAAAGTTAAAGATGTTCACCACACTAAGTGTTAAAAGGGTAAAAGAGGTGGAATAAACGAAGAGATAATGAAGCAAATATCTCTAAAAATTTTAAAATTATACTTCAATCAATGAATTTCAACCTCAATATGTACTATATAATAAATTATACTAAATTATAATCCTTTAAAATAGAAATACATTCATAATATTTTAAAGTTATTAATATAGACAAGGGCGCCACTCCTTTCACTTATCAAAGGGAACCTCATGTCCTCACTTATACACAGTCGAACCATCATATGTAGACAAATATCAACCAATATAACTCTATAAATCTCATCAAAATTCTCTTTAACTCTTTTCCTCAATAAAATATTAATCCTAGAAGGATTAATATTCAAAGTAAGAAAAGATATCCAAGGAAGAGGTATAATTTTGGCTGAATTATTTCAAGTTTATTTATTTTTCTACCACCTTAAAATATATCCGTACTATCCTAATATAATTACCTATGGAAAAAATACTGAAATTTTAATATACTGAAATTTTTGACTGAATTATTTCAAGTTTATTTATTTCATTATATATTTAATATACTGAAATTTTATTATTTTTATGGAAAAAATATTTTCTACCTCCTTTCCATCCTATGGAAAATGAAAAAGTCACCCGTGCGTGTGTGCATAATACTATCTCCACTAAGCGATGAAATTATTTTTTTCATTACCATATCACATGGGTGGTCCTATTGAAAAATTTAATGAATGAATATGATATTAATAATAAAATTATTATTAAAAAACATAAAAATTTAACTAAATTATTTCTTTTCATCTATTATAAAAGTGAAAACATTACCCATGTGTACGTGTGGACTACCGCCTTCATGAAATGATGTATTTTTTTTTGAAAACCTTAAATGGATCGTTTGAAAAGTATATAAAATATTAATAAATGATAATTATAATATGTTTATGATCCTAAATATTACATAACCATGCCCCCTTTTTCTATGCTCAACACACCGATGCTGGTTTGGATGTAACGGCCTCAAAACGTCCGATATAAACTTAACCGATTTAGTAACTAAATAAAAAATGATAAAAATGAAATAAAAGAAATAATAATAATTAAATTAACTATAAAATGTTTATTAATTAATTTAATAGTTATTAGAATTCGTAATGAGAATTCGTCAACAGAATTCGTAATGAGATTTCGGAATGAGATTTCTTCATTAGAATTCATAATGAGAATTCATCAACAGAATTCGTAATGAGAATTCGGAATGAGATTTATTCATTAGAATTCGTAATGAGAATTCGTCAACAGAATTCGTAATGAGAATTCGGAATGAGATTTCTTCATTAGAATTCGTAATGAGAATTCGTCAACAGAATTCGTATCCTGAATCTGGAATAGAACTTAGTCAGAATTCATATCCGGAATTCGGAATGAAACTTCCTTATAGTTCTTGTCCAGAACCGAATCTTAAAACAGAATGCTTTTTATCATTTTTAATGATTCCGAGAAAGTGAATCCGAATTTCATACTTAAGAAAAATATTAATGAAAATGTGATAAGGATAAATTTTTCTTATAAAAGCGATTTTCCTTAAGAAAGCATTTTTCCTTATAAAAGCAATTTTCCTTAAGAAAGCATTTTTCCTTATAAAAGCAATTTTCCTTAAGAAAGCATTTTTCCTTACAAAAGCGATTTTCCTTAAAGATAAGGTGTTTGTGATTTTCAAAACAAGAAGGAATGGAAAAGTCATAAGGAAAACCTTATTGACTCAACAATCTCCCCCTTTTTGGAAAGCACAAACATCCTTATGAAAAAGCTATTTTAAGAAGAAAGAAACACATTAAAGCTTATCTCCCTTGGTTTAAGAATATAGATGAATACGACTAACTCCCCCTTAGGCTTTGAAACTCTAAGGATCGTATTCATATTTCCGGAGTGATGTTTCTTTAAGAAAAACTCCCCCTTAAACAAACTCTTATTAGAGTTCTTTTTCCTTGGGTATTTTCTTTTCTCCCCCTTTGAAAAACTCTTATTAGATTTCCTCTTTTTCTTAAGGATCTTTTCCTTCTCCCCCTTTGTGATTTTCAAAAAGAATTGGAGGGAATGGAAAAAAATAACAAAGTACCTGAAAAGATTAGTAACGACAGCAATAGAAACAACAAGCACAATTTTCATTATATTTGAAATGTCAGCAACAAAAACAGATTACAACAAAAAGATCGGATTGGTCATTTCAGATCTTTCTCCTTCGACATTAGCCCCTTGAGAATTGTCTTGATCTTCTTGAGGTCCTTATGATCTTCCTCTGCTTGCTTTTCTAAGGCAACTATTCTTGCTGACTGAGCTTCAATTATTTCTTCCTGAGCCTTCAACTTTTCTTCCTGAGCTTCCATTTTCTCTTCCTGAGACTTTATCCTTTCTAGAAAATTGATCCGATGATCTCTTTCAGATTTCCAATTCTGAGAAACAGAATTGAGCTTTCCATTCAGATCTCTTACTTCTTGACTCCGAATGTTCTTTTCCTCTGTCAATTTCTCATCGAATGATGCAGTCATCTCATGAAACTTCTTGTCCTCGGTTTGAAAAGCATCCTTAACATTCTCCTGAAACTCATCCAACAACCTCATCTCTTCCACATTCTTCTTCGACCAGCTAGTCATCCTTTTGCAAGATCTTTTATGGGCTTCGTAACCAATAAAGAAATTTTTGAACTGGGCTTCTATCTCAACACATTTATCCATAACCATGGATACGGAGTCGGTTTTCTGATTCATCGTATATTGAAGCATCTGACATCTAGAGTCTATACTGGAGAAGGTCGGAATGGTTCCTACCAACTTCTTCAAGGACTGAACAACAAAATCGTGCCCCAACGATGATGACTCCGAATCAGAAATCTTGCTAGGAGAATTTTCTTCCTCAATAATCTCCAACTTCTTCTTAGAAGAGCTACCAGCTTCCTTCCTCATACTTTTTTCTGAACTCGGGGTATCAGCAAGAATTTGCTTTCCCTTAACTTTTTCCGGAATTGAAACCTGTTCCGGAGATCTGTTCTCACTATCAGAGACTTGAACAATTTTATCTTCCTCATAAGCAACTTCTTGAACATTGGCTTCCACGTTTCCCATCTGAGCAGCATCAAGTAAAATATGTTCTTGACAAGTAACTTCTTCTTCTCCCTTTTCTTCTTCCATTGCAGGAGTAGCAAGCTTTGAAGATTGAGCTTCAGATGTTCGGAGCGAGAGGTGTTCCGAAGGAGTTCCCTTATATTCATCTACTTGTTTGAGCACATCTCCTGTCTCACCACCTCCTTCAGCCGCTTCTTCAACCTCTTCCACTAGCTCTACTTCCTCAGTAGCAACAGCCTTTTCCGGAGTAACAATATTTCTTCCTGGAGTCTTAGGTAGAGATTCCAGAGAAAAAGATCTCGGAACGGGAATGGTTGCTAAAACCATTTCATTAAATTTCAACAACGCTTGCACAGCCTCAACTTCTGACAACTTCTTCTTTAGCTTCTTTTCCTTAGCTTGCTTCTCAAGCTCATCAGCAGCCTTTTCTTTCAGAGCCTTAGCCTCTACAGGATCCAATCCGAACTGTGGATCTCCTTCCTTCCTCTTTTCCTTGTCAGCTCTCCACTTCGCTGCAAACTCATCAGTATATGTCTTCTTCTTCTTAGACTTAGGAGGTGCGGAAAGGACTTCATTAGACTTAGGTTCCTCAGCATCGACTTCCACTTCTTTCAGCTTCCTCTTCCTTACCGGCTTGGATGATTCCGGATCAGCCACTTTCGGAGTCACTTCTACTTGAGGAGGTAGATCAATGAACTTCCCTGACTCCTTGTTAAAAGCTATATTCATCCTTTTAAGAGTTTCATCACTGAGCAACATGATCTTGCAAACTTTCGGCTTAGAACTGCAGGCTACCTTGAAGGATTCTAGGCACCGAACTATCAGCTTCGACAATATTGCCGGGTACATCACTATCTGAGCTCTCAGATTCCCCTTCTTCAAATTATCAATGTTGAGAAGAATATGCTTCATCAGGTTGAACTTTCTTAGATTTATCAGGAAATCCAAGATGTATATCTCACTCTTCTTCAAGCTATCCTTATCTCCTTTTCTCGGTACAATAAGCCCTTGCACCCATAACTCCAGAATCCGGAAGTTTGTAGAAAGACTTGCAATTTTCGGAGCCTTGTCATCATCCAATCCGAGAATTTCTAAGGCTTTCTCCTTGTTGAAACTACCCAAGGAGTCTGGAAGAACGTGCGAGATAAACTCAGCTTCACCTTCATAATTCAACCCTACCAAGCTTGCAGCCTTGGTGTAAGATAGCTTATATGTCTTTCCATACGATTTGAAAGAAAATTTTTCTCTATTTTCTTCCTCAAAGAAAGCAACCGACTCATAAAACTCGACAAGAAAATCTGAGTAGACTTCATCTTGGTTGCCGGTTTTTGATATCGCAACATCCTCCCAGCCATTCAGCTTGATATTCTTTGATATAATAGAATCATAGTTGCTGAAGAAATTTGGATGAACTAACCTCTCTCTGTAGACTAACCACTGAGAAATAGGCTTGGTTGAAGACATTTCTTGAGAAGCTAACTCTGCAGACATTCGGATTAGAAGTCTCTGAGAAGTTCGGAACAGAGAAGACTGAAATTCGGAATGGCCTTAAATCGTAGGGTCAGAGCTTCAGCACGCAAAAGCTTGAAATCGATGTGGGACGAGAAAATAGGGTCCCCTTTATATAGGCATTGGGATGACGGTTCAACTTCCTCGGTTGATCTAACGGTTTAGAATGATCTGAGATCTGATCTAACGGTTGAAAGCTTGAATCCGATCTTTTTGAGGTTTTATTAAAACAAAGATTTAAGAAAACTATAATCCGAAAACATAATATAAGAAACTGCCAGTAAGTAAAATATGATTACGAAAACTTCAGTAAGGAAATCATACCTTTCGGATTAGCTTAGGAAAGTTATTCGTAATGGGTAATATAAAGACGACTACGAAAAAAACTTAATACGAAAAACTCAATACGAAAAACTCAATACGAAAAACTCAATACGAAAAAGTTAATACGAAAAACTCAATACGAAAAAGTAAATACGAAAAACTCAATACGAAAAAGTAAATACGAAAAAGTAAATACGAAAAAGGTAAATACGAAAAACAAAACTTGGTACGAAAATCTGGTTATGAAAGTCCCAGTATGAAAGTTGTCCATTCCGGAAATTTTCAATACGAATACTTTCATTCCAGAAGTATTCTGTATGAAAATATCCATTCTGGAAAATGGTAGTTCCGGAAATTCCATTCCGGAAATTTTCGTTCCGAAAAATTTGAAAACAAAATTTGAAAAACATTGTTAAATAAACAAACAAATGTACTCCCCCTATGAAAAGGAGTTTATTACTGTAAGGAGATTTTTCCAACAGAAAGTTAATTAAGGAAGATTACCTTACGGTTATCATTCCTAACTTCTGTTTAATATAATCAAATCTATCAGAAGGTAAAGATTTTGTGAAAATATCAGCAATTTGATCTTGCGTTCCGATAAACTGAAGAATAATGTCTCCTTTGAGTGTGTGATCCCTAAGAAAGTGATGCCTAATATCTATGTGTTTTGCACGAGAGTGATGTGCATGGTTTTTACTTAGGGCAATGGCACTTGTGTTATCACACAAAATTTGAGTTTTAGTAAAACTCAAGCCATAGTCTGTGAGTGTGTGTTGCATCCACAACACTTGTGCACAACAACTTCCAGCTGCTACATATTCAGCTTCAGCAGTGGAGAGTGCAACAGAATGTTGCTTCTTGCATGACCAAGAAACTAATGAATCTCCTAAGAAATGACAAGTTCCGGATGTACTTTTCCTATCCATTCTACATCCACCAAAGTCAGCATCAGAAAAGCTTTTTAGAACAAAATCATTTCCAGAAGTATAAAATAATCCTAGATCCATGGTTCCCTTAAGGTAGCGAAAAATTCTTTTTACGGCCTTTAAGTGAGATTCCTTAGGATTGGATTGATATCTTGCACATAAGCATACTAAAAACATTAAGTCTGGTCGACTAGCTGTTAAGTAAAGTAGACTTCCGATCATACCTCTAAAAGATGTTTGATCTACTGGTTTCCCAGCTTCATCAAGATCTAAAGAGTTTGAGGTACCAATGGGAGTACTTATACTCTTAGTGTTGTCATAACCATACTTTTTAATAAGATATTTAATATACTTATGTTGAGATATGTAGGTTCCTTCTGGTTTTTGAGAAATTTGAAAACCAAGGAAAAATGTTAACTCACCCATCATACTCATTTCAAACTCAGATTTCATTAGACTAGCAAAGGAGTCAGTCAAAGATTGCTGAGTTGAACCAAATATAATGTCATCAACATAAATTTGAACAATCAAAACATTTTTCTTATCTTTCTTTATAAAAAGGGTTGGATCTGCATTTCCCTTGACATAGTTATTTTGAAGCAAAAATCCAGTGAGTCTATCATACCATGCTCGTGGGGCTTGTTTAAGGCCATACAAAGCTTTGGTAAGTCTAAAAACATGATCAGGATGTTTTGTATCTTCAAAGCCAGGAGGTTGTTCAACAAAAACTTCCTCTTGAACATAACCGTTAAGAAAAGCACATTTCACATCCATTTGAAATAGTTTGAAATTAAAGAATGCTGCAAAGGCAAGTAGAATACGGATAGATTCAAGTCTAGCTACTGGAGCATAGGTTTCTTCATAGTATATTCCTTCTTGCTGATTATAGCCTTTAGCAACAAGTCTAGCTTTATTTCTAACAATGACTCCATTTTCATCGCATTTATTTCTGAAAACCCACTTTACTCCAATAACATAAGTTTCCTTAGGTCTCTCAACCAAGGTCCAGACTTTATTCCTTTCGAATTCATTTAGTTCATCTTGCATTGCTTTGATCCAATCATCATCACCTAAAGCTTCATCAGTGCTTTTAGGCTCTAATTGGGAAAGAAATGCTAGATGTTCTACTTCATTTCTTAAGGAACTTCTGGTCCTTACAGGTTGATTTACATCACCAATGATACTATCACTGGGATGATTCTTAAGAAACATCTGATTTGGGTTTTGTAAAACCTGTTCATCAACATAGGGTAGAAAGTCTTCTGGGGTAAATGTTTCAGAAGTATCTTCTAGAACAATTTCCTTATCAGAAGGTTCTTCTATCAAAGGTTGATAATCAGTTTTTGAAAACACATCCGAAGATGTAGGTTGGGAGGTTTTAAAAACAAAAGGATCTGATTCATCAAATTTTACATGTACTGTTTCCTCAACAGTACAAGTAATTTTATTAAAAACTCTATAAGCCTTAGAGGTTGTGGAATAACCTAAGAAAATCCCTTCATCTGATTTTGGTGCGAATTTATGTAAGTTATCTTTAGTATTCAAGATGAATACTTTGCAACCAAAAACCTTGAAGTAGGAGAGTCTAGGTTTTCTACCATTCCATAACTCATAAGGTGTTTTATTAAGAAAAGGTCTAATCAAAACTCGATTTATAGTATAACAAGCAGTACTTACAGCTTCAGCCCAGAAATGTCTAGCAATAGAATATTCACTCAACATGGTTCTAGTTATCTCTTGAAGAATTCTATTTCTTCTTTCAACTACACCATTCTGTTGAGGAGTTCTAGGTGCTGAAAAGTTGTGAGTAATACCTTTCTTACTACAAAAAGTTTCAAAATCAGAATTTTGAAATTCTCCTCCATGATCACTATGAATAGTTTTCAATGGAAGGTTTTTCTCATTTTTAACTTGAGCTCTAAAACTTTTTAAATAAGAAAAAGCTTCAGATTTTTTTGCTAGAAAATAAACCCAAGTAAATCTATTGTAATCATCAACTGGAACAAACACATAGTATTTGCCTCCAATGCTTCCAATTTGTGTTGGACCAAAAAGATCCATGTGCACTAACTGTAATGCATCGGTTGTTGAGACTTCACCGATCGACTTAAAACTAGATTTATGTTGCTTTCCATATTGACAAGGATCACAAACTTTAGTAGAATCAAATCTAAGCTCCGGTAGATCCTTAACAAGTTTCTTCCTAGAGAGTTTACATAGGTTTCTAAGATTACAGTGTCCTAATCTTCTATGCCATAACCAAGAGTGATCTTCCATTGCACTTAGGCAAGGTAAATCTTGGCTTCTTAGGTCTTCTAAGTTTAAGGTGTAAACATTCTCTTGCCTGTTGGCTGAGAGAATAAATTCTTCCTTGGAATTGTGAACTAAGCATTTATCATTCCTAAAATTCACAAGGTAACCTTAATCACATAACTGACTTATGCTAATGAGGTTGTGCTTAAGACCTTTAACAAAAAGAACATTTGAAATCAAAGTTTTACCTAAAAGAAAAATATTACCAATACCAACAATCTCTCCCTTAGCATTGTCTCCGAAAGTTACCTTTCCTCCTTTCGTTTTGATAATCTTTTCAAAAAAGCTTTTGTTACCAGTCATATGCCGGGAACATCCACTATCCATGTACCAAATATTGTTGCTGGAACTTTCTTTATTTTCCTGAAATTAAGAACAAAGTTAGATTTTCGGAATCCAAACTTGTTTGGATCCGAGATTTCCAGACAATAAAATTTTTGGTACCCACATTTTCTTAGAAAAATAAGCTTTATGAAAACCTAAGGATTGGGTTTTGTTTAAGGAACAATTTCTTGCCCAGTGACCACCACATTGACACTTAGTACAAAATGGGGCACTTTGAGGAACAAAATAATTGTTGCTGAAAACAGGTTTTGCTTGGGTATAACCAAATCCGGATTTATTTCTTAAAGGTCGTATTTGAGAATACATCTTATCAAAATTTTCCTTACCATGGGTAAAGTTTGATAAACACTTCTTTAAGGAAAAAATTTCGGACTTGAGTTTTACAACCAAGTTTTTATCCTCAAAATCATTAGTTTTGGAACTAGAGTTAGGCTCGAAAACATTTTTATTAGAAATTACTTTTTCTAATTCTTTAGCAAGTTTGTTCTTCTCAGAACTTACTTCCTCAAGATTTTTTGAAATATTTTCAAAATCAGCATTTTTCTTATCAAGATCTTTAGAAAGATCTGATATCTCTTTAGTAAGAATAGAATTCCTAGAATTTGCCTTATCAAGTTTCTTGTTGAGTTTGGAATTCTCAATCTCAAGAAGTTCAGCAAACCTAGAGACTTCTTCAAAAGTAGGTAAAGTATTTTACTCATCAGAAGATGATTCTTCATCAGAAGAGTTATAATACTTACTATCATTAGAATTTAAAGAAACATTGGTCAATGATTCAGCATTTCGTACCTTAGCCATAAGACATTGATTATCAATAGGTAATCTGGCTATAAGACCAAGATTCTTCTGTCCTGAAGATTCATAATCAGAAGATTCATCTGAAGAGTCACCACCACTGGCACTCCAGGTGTCATTAGCTTTCAGAACTTTCTTAGCTTTAGCTTTGTAATACTTCTTCCTGTTCTTGTCTGAATGTCTTTCCTTCCTTTCTTTCTTTCTGAGCATAGGGCAATCTGGTCTAATATGTCCAGCTCTTTTACATTCATAACAAGTAACTTCTCCATCTTTCTTATCTTTCCTATCCTTCTTCTTATACTTGGATTGAAAGTTTCTCTGTCCAGCTATCTTGTTCATCCTTCGAGCAAGATTGGCTAATTCATTTTCTGAAACTTCACTTTCACTAGATTCGGATTGGAAAATAACTTTCTTAGACTTGGATCTGTTAACTCTCTCAGGAGTCTTAGCTTTCATCTGATTAGAAGTTGTAGTAAAAGCAACAGTACCATTTCCATTCTTCTTCTTGATGTTGTCAGCATCTCTCTTCATTCTTGTCTCATGTTGTAGAAGAGTTCCAAATAATTCATCAAGAGTAATTTGAGTGACCTTCCTGTTCTCATCTATAGCTGTTCTCTTGGATTCCCACTCATTGGGCATAATATCAATAATCTTGTCCACAAGAGCTTCATCATCTAAACCTTTTTCTCCCATAGATTGTATACTGTTGACAATAGTCATAAATCTTTGTTGAACTTTACAGATAGGTTCTCCATAAGGAAAACTGAAGCCATGATATTCAGCTCTAAGCATAGCTCTTCTAGTCTCAATCACCTTAGAAGTCCCAAAGTGTGTAACCTCTAACTTCTTCCATATACAGTTAGCTGCTTCACAAGAAGAAATTTGGCTATATATATTTCTGGTCATTGAACACAGTAAAGTATTGCGTACCTTATAGTTGAGTTGATATTCTTGCTTTTCCTGGTTAGTAATGGTTCTGACTTCCTTATCAGGAATTTTATAGTCACCAGTAAGCATGACAAAGTTATCTACTCCAGTATTGATAACAAAAGTCTTCATACGATCTCTCCAGTATTCATAATCATTACCATCAAAGATAGGTGGTCTTGTAGGATTCAAATTGTCAATAGATCCAACATTAATTCCTGCCATACTAGAAATAACTTGGAAACAAACTTGTTAATAGCAAAAGATTCGTAATCAAAAAAGTTCGGAATGGGAAAAATTCGGAATGGATAAATCAGAATGACAAAGTTCAGAATGGAAAAGTTGAGCAAGAAAAACTTGTATGTGAGTACAAGTCTTTCAGTAACCTTGGATCTGATACCAAATGTAAGAATGGTATAGAGTAAGAGGTTTCCAACCTTTGATACCAATTGTAGGATCGAAATATAATATGAGATGCTCAATATACAAGAGGGGGGGTGAATTGTATACTTTAAAAATTCCTTTGGAACCTTTAAAGTTAGTTATGAATAACTAAAGTTTCCTTAAGAAAAGGAAAGGACTAAGTTTAACAAAGTTAAACTAAGTAAATTCACAACACCTCTAACACCGAACTAAACTTGGAAAGAGATTCCAAAAGTAGGTTCCGGAAATATGGTTCCGGAAATTGAAACTTAACAAAAGTTACAATATGAGATTCTACCTTAAAGCGTATAGAATCTAAAAGAAACAGAGTAAGTAAGGAAGTATAAGAAAGTTATACTTTCCTTAAGATACAAATTGCAGCGGAATAAAAACAAGTAGTAAAACTACTAGTAACAAGATAATAGTCTTTTAACCCAAAGAGAAGGGTATCCAACAACCTTGGATAAAGGTCCCTTGATTTATACTTTCAAGCAAGTCTGTCTTACCCACACCAGGGTAAGCCCTCGATACGAAGATCGGAGTCTCTGTCTTGCTATCCCCGCAAGCCCTAAACTTCAAGGTAGTTGGCAACCTCTGTCTTCCTCAGCAAGGAAGTCCTCGATCTTTAAGGTAGTCGGCACCTCTGTCTTTCTCAGCAAGAAAGCCCTCGATCTTTAAGGTAATCGGCAACCTCTGTCTTCCTATCCCGGAAGCCCTCGAATGTAATCACCAACATTCGGAGTCGCACGAAGCTTTGAGAGTTAATAAGAGACTCTCTCTCTAGAAATCACTTCAACAGCATGTATGCACAAAGTCCAAATTGTTCATCCATCCGTTGCGAGCTTTTTCAAATGAGCTCCTATTTATAGGTAAGGTCGGCTCCTCTCCAATGACCATATTTTCCTTAAAGTTCGGAGGGACCTGTACACGTGTCACTTAGACAACGGTTAGTTTATAACAAAATGGACGACATCGTTTTATAACAAAGTAAGTGTAACAGAATGTACGACATCGTTTTAAACTCTAACATAAAGGTTCGGAATAGAAATTTCGGAGTGAAAGTTCGGAGTGAATAAATTCAGAGTGTATAAAACAATGATAATCAGATTCTGTTTAATAGGTGAATTCGGAATGAGAATTTGGAATAGGAATTCGTCATCAGAAATCGTAATGAGAATTCATCATCAGAATTCATAATGATAATTCTTTATCAGAATTCGTAATGAGAATTCGGAATGAGATTTCTTCATTAGAATTCGTAATGGGAATTCGTCAACAGAATTCGTAATGAGAATTCGGAATGAGATTTCTTCATTAGAATTCGTAATGAGAATTCGTCAACAGAATTCGTAATGAGAATTCGGAATGAGATTTCTTCATTAGAATTCATAATGAGAATTCATCAACAGAATTCGTAATGAGAATTCGGAATGAGATTTATTCATTAGAATTCGTAATGAGAATTCGTCAACAGAATTCGTAATGAGAATTCGGAATGAGATTTCTTCATTAGAATTCGTAATGAGAATTCGTCAACAGAATTCGTATCCTGAATCTGGAATAGAACTTAGTCAGAATTCATATCCGGAATTCGGAATGAAACTTCCTTATAGTTCTTGTCCAGAACCGAATCTTAAAACAGAATGCTTTTTATCAGTTTTAATGATTCCGAGAAAGTGAATCCGAATTTCATACTTAAGAAAAATATTAATGAAAATATGATAAGGATAAATTTTTCTTATAAAAGCGATTTTCCTTAAGAAAGCATTTTTCCTTATAAAAGCAATTTTCCTTAAGAAAGCATTTTTCCTTATAAAAGCAATTTTCCTTAAGAAAGCATTTTTCCTTACAAAAGCGATTTTCCTTAAAGATAAGGTGTTTGTGATTTTCAAAACAAGAAGGAATGGAAAAGTCATAAGGAAAACCTTATTGACTCAACACATAGAATGATGAGACTCAAGGTTAGAGATTTTTCTTTTAAATCTCATTTTAATGTTTTTCTTCCAAATTGTTTTCCTCCACATCTATGTTATATTAAATGTTTCAAGAATGTTATTTTTTATAATTAAATTATATTTAAAATTAAATTTAAATTAATATTTATATTCTTTACAATTTTTTAAAAAGGAATAATTTCAAACTTTTCTAAACATGTTATTTTTTACTTTGTTTACTAATATAGAATTGATTTTTTAAAAAATTTAATCAATGATCAAGTGTTCCTACTATCATAGTCATTATTCATTATTAGTATTCATCTATAAGTTTGTATGAATTTTCAATGAAAATAATATTCCCATTCTTCTAGTAAATTTATATTTTAAATATTTTTTTAATAATGAGGATATTTCTCTTAATTTTAATTTGGAATTAGAAATTTATTTTTTTAATGTTTTTAAATGAGTTTTTTAAGAGTTTTATAATGAATAATTGAAAGATTATAATTTTTTTCATTATATTTTAATTGGGAATTATATATGAATATGTCTGATCCCAAAATATAGGTCTCCAATGAATTGGGTATTGATTTATTCTTTAGATAAATAATTGATTGTAATTAACTGATTACAATTTATTCTATATAAGTAAAATAAAGGTGATGAAAATAATATAAAAAGGATCCCGAAGGTTCCTATATGTTATTTCTACAATATTAATGAGTTTTAAATGAAAATATTTTTATTTCAAGAAGATAGTATATGATATTTTAAAAGGAATGAGGTTTTTCAAGAAAAATCATTTCCATGGGTTCTCATGTTTTATTAAGATATATATGTTGTTTTTCAATGATTTATATGTGTTTTAATATTTTTATTTGATAAAATATTATTTCTCATAGGGGTATATGATTTATTTATATACTCAAATGTTTATTTTGAAAAAGGTAAACATTTTTATAGATTTTCATGTTTTTCATTGGACAAACAAGTTTATTTTATATATATATCCATTATTAAGTTTTTTATACTCATCCCTTGCTTTCAAATGTTTTTATAGGATGTAACTATGTGTAATAAGTATATAAAGGTAAATATTTATTCTATGGTGACTCATCTTAAATGAAGAAAAAGTGTCTTGAATGAAACATGGGTGTAAATTTAAAGAACCTTTTTTGAGGGAAAAAATTTACACAGCATAGAAATTTCCACTTTTTTATTTAATGGTTTTACTTATTATATAAAATTATAAACCTAAAATATCACAAGAATTTAATAATGTGAAATAATTTCTAGTAAAATCATACTTATGGGTTGACTAATCCATGAGGTCTTATAGATTTGATACCTCTTGAATTCCAGATCGTGATCCAAACCACATGAATTCCAATATCACTAAATATATCCCTAAATTTAGTAAGATTCTCCTTAAATTTATTAGATCCCACTTTTTTTCAAATGTTTTTTAACATCCATAATGGTCACTTTGAAACTACTAGTTATGATATCCATTTCCAACTCTAAAACCACTTGTAGTAGCTTTGGAACAACTTTTTTTGTTTATCTTCTCTCAATGAAATCAATACTTCTCAATGTGTTCACCCACTTCTAATGCATTAAATTTATGTTTTGTATCACCCATGTAATCCAACATCACACCAATCATCAGATATTTAAATTAATTGAATTAAGATAGGTTATATTTTGAATGATAACCCATGTATCAATAATTCCATAAGGATAGGTTATCTTCTCTCAATGAAATAAATACTTATCAATACTGTGCACACACTTTTAATGCATTCACCATATGGATCGTATCACCAATGTATCACTAATTTTCCTCCAATATTAATTAGTGTTTATCCTTATAATGATACCACTCATACACACTTAATTTGAAATCTGTGAATCAAATTTCTCATTCTTATTTGTTTTCTTATAAAGATATTCCATTGTTGGTTGAAACACACTTGTTAATTGTTTTTCCTTTTCAATCTCATCATCACCACACTCAATCCTTCTCTTCATTCTCCATATAAGAGAAAAATATTCATCTTTATTCTATTTCATTATGGTGGTATTTTATTAACCAATTAGGTATTCATTGTTATTTTCTTTCATGATTTCCATCAGAGTCACCTCAAATTTATTTTTCCTTGGAGAGAATTCCTTTAAATATCTATCTAAGATCCTTTGATTAACTATGGTTGATTTATTATTTATCCATTATAAATTATTCATTTAATTCAATGAATGTTGTATCATTATAATTATTAATGTTTTATATTACATTATCAATTGTATTTAATCTACAACATCATAGTCTTCCATCACTATAAATATATTTTTCAAACATACATATTTTCCCCCTTTTAAAAACATTTTAACTTTTTGATATAGATGTATATGTCTTGTAACATATCAGATTTTCCATGTATTATTTTTAAATATTTTATGGATTATTTTCAAGGCCAGGAGTTGAGACGGAATATGATTCTGAGGCCAGGTGTGCCTGGAAAAAATGTTTGAAATATATTAGATATATTAAATAGCATGGTGCACACTTTTACTAATAGAGTGGAATAACACCTGAACATATTACTGAATCAGAAAATATTTGGGAACAATTTAATTCATAATAGTTATTTTACCCTAGGCATGACTTAACAATTATTGGCATGGGTAGTTTTTGAATTTTTCTTTGTGGGTGTATAAAGGAATTAAATAATTTAATAAAAAATTATTCTGATGCAGTGACCATGTTTTATCTTTAAATAAAAAATTATGGAAAATTCACATGATTAGATTTATAACCCTATGAATTTGATGAGTGCCATTGTAGCATTAGAGGAGACCCGTTAAGAGGATGACGATAATGAAATACTTGAAAATTAGAGATCAATGATTAGTGTGAGATAAAATTGAAGGATCTCACTAAGGAATGCAACACAAATTCATTGTTCATCGACAATCGATCCAACTGAAGGTAGGATGTTTTGTTTTGTGAATTTCATTCCATTATTAATCCTGGATGAATGCAGATCAATTGAATGAATAAGGATTGACCAGCACATCACCAGTATATTTCTATTTGATAGAATTGTTCTTGGTTCATTTATTATCCATCTTTTTTCATCCTTTTTATAATAACAAATCAAGGAGAAATGAATATTAGTGTAGGTTTGTTTCTCACTTTTATAGTTTATGGATTTCTTCCCAAATTTATTTATTTGATCATCATTGGTAATCCCTTAGCCAATGATTAAAAAAATACATAGTTTTAGGTCATTCCACAACTTTTTTTTACATCACGAATCAAAGCTGCTAGTACAGAACATGATGGTGGTTTCAAATTTTGGATCTATGCTGATAATGGGTAGATCAGGGAAGAACAATAATATATCTAGGGTTCTGCACCCTTCCCAAGTGGAGAGCGATGAAAAAACATCAAAGGGGAGTTTCTCGATGAATTTAAAGGTTGGATTCTAGTGAGATACTTTAAGCAAGGCTTGTTTGATGTAGATCTGGGACCAATAGAGTGATTTCAAGTGGAAATCGAGATAGAATCACTGCATGAGGAAGAAAAGAAGAAAAACTCCGAATATGGAAAATCCTGGGAAACATGACTTGAAACTCAATATTACATGCTGTGTGGGGCCCTTATATGGTGGATAGGGTTTCAAGAAGGAGATAATGATCACATTGTATGTGACCCCTATCACATGGTGTGTGACCCTCTCGGGTTGACTCATTGTGTACTTTTATGTACATAGATACGAGTTGGAGTACATGGGCACAAACAAACTGTATAAACCCACATAAATATGACTTGGCGTACAATAACCAATACATGGACATGACTTCGATACATAGACATGGATTAGAGACACTGGTAGGAAACCATCTATCTTTATATGTTGTGTACACATTATACACATAGTTTATATGGAGACTACATGTCGTGTGAGGTTCTTCCACACGAGCAAGACTTCAGAATGTTAAAAAAAACTATGTACCCCCTGGGACATGTTGCTTACTCCCATCATGAGTGCTTGATTGTCTTGATTTTCTTAGTTTGGACCATTATAGGTTGAGCATGCTTCCTTGGTCCTTTCCTTAAGGGTACACTATGGAATTACATCCACATCGTTGGATTGTGATCCCTTCTAGAGGTCATGTCTTAGATAGAGTTGTGGTGTCCCTCTATGAGACTACAGTTCAATCCTCTATCATCTCTAGTTGGAGTTTATGGAATCAGTGTGACCTCCTTGCATAGGGAATAAATCCTTTATCTTTCATGTCGTATCATTAGGGTTTGTGGAATTATTGACAAACGATCCCTCACATAGTGTGTTGATCTAGACTGGGTTCATGGTGTCCCCCAATGGTTCTGGGCATGACCCTCTATATCTGCATCATTGTATCCTTAGACCAGTGAGCTTCCTTGGGTAGGGGAATATGACCCAGAAATATTTAAAGAGTATCTCTGATGGTATCATGGCTTGTGTAGTGGGTTCTCTCAGAATGAGCATTGGTTTCAATAAAATATTTTGGCTTAAAGTTGGTTATGAAATACTAGTGGTGTGTTGTCTTTCCTATGTATATCTGGATTTTTTCTATTATACATGTATTTATATATATTGTATTGATCTAAATATACTTGGTGATTCTTTTTTATTGTTTTCAGGGGTTTCCTACTGAGTATTTTTATACAAAACCTTGCATGAGATTTTCCTACACATGTCATGTATTTTGAAAATAGTGGCCCTTTTGATGGTGTCCTGGGAGGAAAAAAAGTGGGTGGAGTGTAGATGGTGCTTCACAGTCCAAGGTGTTTACCAGGAGTGAACTTTTGACTTAGTTATTTATCTTGGGGAAGGTTGGATTCTTTACAGTTTTGGTTGGGTTTGTTTTTCCCCTTTTTTGGTTACAATACTTTCTCTCTCATACTCTATTGTGGGATCTTAGATGTAAGCATGAATTATTTCATTTGTTTTACATTTTAGCATTATCTGGGGTTGGAGATGTGTGTATGTGTACAGTTACTTTAGGATAATGCCTCCCATTAATGGGATATTCCAACTCGGTGTTGGTCATGAGCCCCAAGCCTATTATAGGCCGGCTTGGGGTAGTCACGAGTCAAACCTCGATGGGTCGGGTTGTGACAGAGTGTTATCAGAGGTGGTTAGTTATATCTAAGTACCTAAGTCAAGGAGATTGGTTTGGGGAAACAATGTTAAGTGTTTTGAGTTTTTATTTCAGTCTAGGGACTCTAGTGTTGGTGCGGGGGCCAATGTATCCATACACCAGGACTCTGATCACCTACTTTTTGACTTAGAAAATGAGAACACTAGTTGTAATGAAAAAAATGGTACATGCATCATATAGAAATTATTTTATTTTCTATGTCCTTCTTGTGTCACTTTCCTAGATATACTATTTTATACCGTGGTATATCTTTTTTTATTTCAAGATTACTCTATAGAGATAGCTAGATAGTATTTCACCACATGATCATGAGGATGATACGCCCAGTGACGAGGCATCAATGTAGGGGTTTGTACCAAAGATAGCACCTCCAAGTGGTTTACTAGTTATACAACCACCCATTAGGCATTTTCTAGTACCAGTAATACTAGTTTATGATTCAAGAAAACTAAAAGTGTTTCATGAGTTTCACAAGTAGCGGCCTCCCAGGATTCCGGGTATTCCAGACCCCCATGTGGATGAGGACTAGCTAGAGGAAGTCACTTTCAATTTTTGTCTTATAAGGATGCCAACAAACCAGATGAAGGTCCTCATTCCAAGACTTCTTCAGGGGTATTTTGATAGGAGGTGGAACTTGGTGACTCATTCACATGATGAAATAGCTCTCTCCTAGAAAGACTTTGAGAATATCTTCGTAGAGGAGTTATATCTGGACACATTGCGATCGGTATGCATACATGAGATTCTGCATCTATAGAAGGGTAGTATGATAGTGGAAGAGAATTTAGTGAGGTTTAATGATCTCTCATATTACTCCTCGTATATGGTATTGGACCAGTTCTTTAGGGCTTGGACATTTGAGTAGGGATTTAATCAGGGCATCAGGTTTTCAGTGGTCTATCTTTGAATTTCCACCTATGCTGGGGTACTTGAGTGAGCCCTATTGGTAGAAATTTTTATGGAAGGATACACACAAGTAGTGGGTGCGAACTTGGTATATTATTCCTCAACAGTTGGAATATGATGATAGTTATAGTTATCCAAGAGCTAGATGCCTCAAGAGGTGATCCCTTGACATAGGTTCATCAGTTCAAGTATCTTTGGGTGGCTTGAATTAGCCAAGGATTGGTAGTGTTTCTCTTACCATGGTCAGTGAAATATATCATGAGTTTTCATGAACAATCATATAGCTAATCAGAAGATGATTGAGGGAACACTGAGATATAGATATAGGTAGGATAAGGGTGGTTTGTAGGGTGTTTGACATGGAAGAGGGTGAAACAGAGCTGGGGGAGGTGGTTAGAGGTTCGTCCTATTACTTCCACCACCCCCGGTTGGTCCAAGCTAGGCTCAAAGAGCTGGTGGGAAGGGATGAGGCCAGCTATAGGATATGGAGGCCTCTGACCCCAAGGATATATGGATGATATGAGTTAGGATATGTTTCTTTTATACCTTATCTTTAGTATCGATAGTCATAGGTTCAAGTCCTTCTTTTCTTATCACAAATCTTGTCTGAGACTCAAAGATTCCAATTGAACTGTTGACTCAACCATTACTCTTGGAGACTCGTACTGGAGGAGTCTCGATCATTATGGATGAGTACTGACTACATGACCTTACTCTTAGAGGGGAGAGTTTCGGTTGGCATCTGTTGGTAGTGGAATTGAGGCCTTATGATGTCATTCTTGGTATGGGCTGGTTATCGATAGTTCATGATCAAATAGACTATTTTAGGAAAAGGTTACTGTGTATCTATAGTGATGGAACCATGTATTCTTTCTTATGTGAAAATGAAACCTAGTAAGTGAAGGATGGAATCATTCATAATAGGGTTTAGCTGATTACTCATTGGTTGGAAAGCCTGGCCCTTGGTTTAGTGGATGTTAAGAGTCATTAGTTCCTTGTAGTGGTGGGGGAGTATGTGAAAATAATTCATAAAGATGTTCCAGGTTTACCTCCCAACCTAGATACAGACTTCTACATTGATCTACAACCTATTATGAAACTGATATCTACACCTTTATATTAGATGGATCCCATAGAACTTCATGATCTAAGGGTGCAGTTGTAGGACTTAGAGTCGGAGGGCTTCATCAGACCCTATGATTCCCCATGGTCAGCCCCAGTTCTATTTGACAAGATGGAAGACATAAGCTTGAGGTTATGTGTGGATTACGAGTGATTGAACTAAGTGAATGTGAAGAAAAAGTATCCAATAATGAGTATCAATGACCTCTTTTATTTGTTAAAGGGGAATGAATGGTTTTTGAAGATTAATCTGAGATCAGGCTATCACCATATGTATGTACGAGATGAAAATACATTGAAGAAGACATTCATACATCATTACGGTCACTATGAGTACATTGTGATTCATTTTGGAATGATTAATTCCTTATTAGTGTTCATGGGATCATAAACCAGATCTTTTAACCTTTTTAGACCCGTTTGTGGTAGTCTTAATCGATTATATCCTAGTTTACTCGTAGTTCGAGTATTATCACACAAGACACTTGAAGATGATTCTGGACACAATTTGAGAGCACCAAATTTTTAAAAATATCTCGATGTGTCATTTTTGGATTCTGTAGGTCCATTTTATTGGACTCATAATCTTAGAGGCTGGAGTTTTAGTGGATTCAGTAATGGTTGAGGCAGTGCTTTCTTGGGAGCCACCCAAGAATTTTACTGAGGTAAAAAGTTTCTTTGGACCGGATGGGTACTATCAGAGGCATGTACTTGAATTATCTAAAGTGGAAGAATCCTTTACATCCTTTTCCATGAAATGGTAGAATTTAGAGTGGATGAAAAAGTTCTAGAGGTGATTTCAGGAGCTAAGGAAGAGGATGATTAGCGCTCCCATCTTGAGGTTACTAGAGGAAGGTGTTGAGTAAATAGTGTTCTATGATGCATCAGGGATCATAACTAGTTGTGTTATGATGAAGAGGGAAGAATTTATTTCTTATGGTTATTTAAGACCACATGAGTAGAATTAGGTGAACCATGACCTTTAGTTAGAAGAAGCAGTTTTCACATTGAAGATGTGGCGACACTACCTAATGGGAAAACAATTCATTGTGTACTCTGACCACAAGAGTCTAAATTATATCTTCTCTCAGAAGGATCTTAACTTGAGAAATATGTGATGGATAGAGTTCTTCTAGGACTATGACTTTTTGGTTGTCTATACTCATGGTAATGGGAATGTATTGGCAGATTATCTCAGTAGGAGATCTAGTTCGCAATTACTAAATGAGTTGTTAGAGCAATTTTCCCCATTGTATTTAACATTTATAGATGGATATAATGCAACTTACCTCCAGTGGATGGTTGTTACTCCTCCAATATTATAGTTATTTAGGGAGGCACAACTTGGGGATACTGACAAAAAGACCCTACATGCTCAAATATCCACATGGAAAGCTCCTGATGAAATTTATAAAGGTTGGGAGCACATCATTATTTTCAAAGGATGCATGATGGTACCAGTGAAGTTGCGGGAGGAGGTTTTAAGAGAGTTTCACACATCTACCTTGGTGGAACATCTAGGTTTGGAAAAGATATATCAGGACCAATAATGTTAGTTTTTTTACCATCGATGAGGAAATAAGTTTTAGAGTTTGTCTCTTGATGCCTTACTTGTCAACAAGTGAATGTTGAACCCCAAGTTCCAACGAGTTTAGATGAACTCATTGATGATGTAGAATGAATGTGTGATAGGATATCTATGGCCTTTATGATGAGATTACCATGTACATAAATGGGACATGATTTCATATGGGTGATCATAGATAGACTCGCCACGATGACCACTTCTTAGCAATTTGGGAATATTTATTAGTAAAGATATTGGGACACCTATATGTTCAACAGATAGTTTGACACCATAGAGTTCCATTGATGATTATTTATAATTGTAATGTTTGATTTACATAATATTTGTGAAAGGGATTACAGGGAGCCTTTGGGACTAAGTTACGCTTGATAACAGCGTTTAACTCACAAACTGATGGCCAGAATGAGAGAACCATTCAGGTCCTAGAGGAAATGCTGAAGGATTTCATGTTAAACATTGGAAATATATGCAAAGACCTCCCACCACTAGTGGAGTTTTTATAAAACAAAAACTACCATTATACCATTGGTATGTAACCATTAAAAGAATTTTACAAGAGACCCTATAGGTTACCACATTGTTGGACTGACTTAGGAGAATTGGCACTCATGGGCCCGAAGTTGGAGCAAGCTACTACAGAAAAGGTGTGGATCATCTAGGAGTGGATGAAGACTTCCCATAGCCATCAGAATTCATATGATGATTGGTGACATAGGCCTCTGAAGTTAGATGAGGGAGACCATTTGTTCATATGGGTTTCACCTTGATGTGGATTATAGAGATTTGGCTAAGGTGGAAAGCCATATCCATGGTTAATTGTCCCTTTATAGATTAATTGTAGATTTAGTGAGGTGAATTACCACTTATCTCTACCACAGTAGTTAGATTGGGTATATGATGTCTTCCACATGTCATAGATGAGGATGTACATGTGTTACCCATCACATGTTATCGACTTGGGGGATTTGGACATTGAGGATGGTTAAAATTTTGCTGAGTACCCAGGTGAGATTTTGGATCAGTAGGAGGGGATCCTTTGTGGGAGATTGATCCCTTTGGTTCATATCTGGTGGAAGCACGAGAATATTTAGGAGAGAACATGGGAGTGAGAGGCCCAGATTCATTCTTAGAACACAAATCTATTTATATATACCTTTTCATGGATTTTTGGGGATGTAAATCCCCAAATTTGGGAGATTTTAATGACTCTGATTTTCAATGTATTATTTTTAAATATTATATTGATTATTTTTGAGACCAGGAATTGAGATGTGAAATTACATGGCCTAGTGTGCTCGAAATAAATTTCTCAGATATATTAGATATATTAAATATCACGTGCATGATATTTTACTAAAATAGTGGAATAAATCTTAAATAGGTGTATATATCAGAAATTCGAGGGCACCATTGAATTCAGAATGGATGTTTTACCCAAGGCATGAAATAACATTAGTCGGTGTGGGTTGTTTGTGAAAACGTTCTCGCGGGTGTAAAAAAGGATAAAATAATTTAATAAAAAATTATTTTTCCACATTGACCTAATTTCCTCTTTAAATAATCACTTATGGAAAATTCATAGGGTTAGCTACATAACCCTATGAATTTGATGAGTTCCATTAAAACATTGGAGGATACATTGTTTTCAGATGACGATGATGATGTATTTTCAAATCAGAGATCAATGATCAGTGCTATATAGGATCAAAATATCTCATCAATGAATGCAATGCATCCTCATTATTATTCAATGATTGATAAAAATTGAGGTATTATAGTTTGTTTTGTGAATTTCATTCCATTCTTAATCTCTAACAAGAATGGATCAATTCAATGAATAAGGATTGACCCACGCAATGTTAGTAGATTTATATTTGATAAACTTTTTCTTGGTTCGTTGATTACCCCTCTTCATTATTCTATTCTATGATAATGAATTGAGGAAAAATGAACAATGGTTGAGGTACGTTCTTCAATTTAATGTTTTATGTATTACATCCAAAATTTATTCATATGATCATCATTGGTAATCCCTTAGCTACCGGATGAAAACCTCCAGTATAGAATATGATGGTGGTTTTAGATCGAGGATTGATACTGAATATTGGTAGATCAGGGAAGAACACAAATGGTTCTAGGGTTATAAACCCTTACCATGAGGAGTGTGGCGAGAAAACATTATAGGTTAGTCTAAAAATGCGTTTTGAGGCCGGATTCTAGTGAGCTACTGGTGGGAATTCTTGATCAATGTAGATCTAGGATATATGATGTGATTTCATAAATAAGTCAAGGTGTAATTGGTCTGTGAGGAAGAGTGGAGGAAGAACTCAAGAGTTGGAAAATCCCAAGCAACACAGCATGTAGCTCAGTATTACACACTATGTGGGGAACCATTATGGGAAACTAGGGTTTTAGGAAGGGGATGATGATCCCTCGGTGTGTGACCCCTACCACAGAACATATAACCCTCCTTTTTAGAATCTATGTGTACATTAGATGTACATGGACATGTGTTGGAGTACATGGGCATGAACACACTGTGTACCCCCACACAGACATGACTTGGTGTACACATACCGGTATACAGACACAAATTTGGTACACGAAGATGGTCAGGAAACATGGGTAGGAAAACATGCGTCTCTATATGTCGTTTACTAATTCTACATACATTGTATATGAATACTACAATCCATGTGAGGTTCTTCCACACGAGCAAGACTTGGGATAGCTAGACATGTTGTGTACCCCATGGGACTTGCCGTGTACCCCCTGGACATGTTGTGTACACCAAGGGACATGCCGTGTAATCCCATAAAGAGTGATTTAGGATCTTAGTTTCCCTATTTTGGACCATTATGGGTTGATTTTGTTCTCTTGGTTATTTACTAGAATGTACTATACAAAATTACAT
The DNA here is from genome assembly GCA_963277665.1 of Viscum album. Classification (NCBI taxonomy): domain Eukaryota; kingdom Viridiplantae; phylum Streptophyta; class Magnoliopsida; order Santalales; family Viscaceae; genus Viscum; species Viscum album. The sequence goes on from OY728150.1 coordinate 690,281,207, forward strand.
CCACTTCACTTGCTTGTGATCACCTCGAGAGGCCGAGTCTCAGATAGAGTTGTAGTGTCCCTCCCTGAGATTGGAGTGTGATCCTCTATCACCCATAATTAGTGTTTGTGGAATCAACATGACCTAATTGAGTTGGGAATCAGTCCTCCTTCTAGAATTCCATATCAGCAGGGCTTGCGAAATCATTGACATATGATCCCCTACGTAGTGTGCTGATCAAGACTGGGTTTATGGTGTCCCCCAATGGTTCTAGGCATAAAAATTATCTATGTATAATGGCCCCCTTACACCAATGAGCTTCCTTGGATAGTGACCAATTACCCAGACCTCTTCATTGAGTGTCTCTGATGGTAACGTGGCTCATGGAGCGGGTTCTCTTGGAATGAGTGTTTCTTTGAATAGAATCTGGTGGCTAAGAGTTAGTTATGATTACCTGGTGGCATGGTGTACTTCCCAAGTATATCTGGGTTTTTTTATATAAATATATTTTTATATGTTTTATTGAGCTTACTATAATTGGTTATTCATTTTTGGTGTTTTTAGGGTCTCCTACTGAGTATTTTTATACTCACCCATGCATGCGATTTTCCTACACATGTCATTTCATGTTCAGACAATGATCCTATGTACAATGTCATGGGAGGATAGGGAGTAATTGGAGCGTATTTGGAGCTTAAAAAATAGAGGTGTCTACCTAGAGTGTACTTTTTTACTTATTCATCACCCTTATACTTGGTTGGATTGTTTTTATTTTTTTTCAACTTATTTTCCCCCATTTTTTGTTTATAGAACATTCACTATCATACACTATTATGGAATGTTAGATTTATGAATGAATAATTTTAGTTGTTTTAAATTTCATAATTGTGTGGGTTTGGATATGTGTTCACGTGTACCGATACTTTAGGCTAATACCTCCCATTTTTGGGATATGCCTACTCGATGCTAGTCACTATCCCCTAGCTTATTGGAGGTGGACTTGGGGTAGTCACAGGTTGGAACCTGGTGGGTCGGGTCATGACATTTTTCTTTTTATCAATTTTATCACATATCCTGTTTCAAAAAGTTTCCTTGTAACTACGATTATCACATTTAAAAAATCTTTCTACAATATCCTACCTTTTATATCTTTATTTTGGATGTTATAACATACTTTCTTCCATAATTAAGCCTTATTACTTTTATAAACACACTTATAGTGTTTCTAGGTCTTTGATAGTTATAGTAGATTAATGCCATATTTATTTGAGTATGATTTCTACGAGTTATATAAAAATTATTAATAATTTTATTTAATTTTATATTTGAACATCCATGCCTTCCACTTGTCGACACATAAATAGTGGTCGTCTCCACCATCTCCTTTACCTTTAAGGGATGTAGTTTTTTTTCATGTTCCTTGATCTTCAAATCTTTCCCTTTCCACTTATCAAGCATGGTATCCATTTTTTAGTATCCCTATTTTTTATATCTGATCCACTCTTTAATCTATTACTTTAGAGGGATCACTATTTATTTCAGCTTTTTACCTATGAATATTCTATTATAAAACTCCCATGGAATTATTAAAAAAGATTAATTTGTTTTTTCAATTGTAAACACATTCCTGAAATGGTTTAATTTCATATCATCTTCACTTTATTTATCCTTTTATTCTCTAACACCAATTATATAACAAACACCGTGTGCAACCCATTAACAATCTTAATTTTTCTATTTTTTCTTGCAATATTTGGATCATGTCTTAACCATGGATGTAGTAAATTCTGGTTTGAAAACTTTTTATGACTTTCATATATTGATTGGAATTCACACTTTTATCAATCTCCAGGATAATATAAATTTATAGATATACAAACATTTTACAAAAAAATATTAAAATCAAATGAATCAATAGAATCATAACCAATGAATTTCCAAGGTGTATTCAACTTCAGGAGAGACTTCGACTTATTTATCATTTCCCTTTATACTTTTTTATACAATATATTATTCAAAACCCTTCCTCCCCACAAAAGTATCACTTTTTTTCAATCCTCTATAATGAAATAAGTGATTAAATCATTCACTCTCATTAAATTTACACAAAAATCTTCTTATGTCTTTAAAGATTCAATTTTTTTAGTATAATGAACATTCTTCTAAGTAAAGCTAATTTTTTTATCACTTTAACCAATGCCTTCTCTTCCTTTTCATCACTTATTATTTCACCACCCTTAGTCAAATATATATCTTAATATATAAAATCTATAATATCATCTCCACATGATTGTATAAAGCTAAACATATCCAATTTCTATCCATGAAACACAATACCAGTAAAATTTGGAGGATTTATGTATGAATCCATATTGAAAACAAGTCAAAAAACTTATTTTGAATACTGAATGTCCAATTAGAACTTCTCATACCACTTGTTTCAACTTTGGATACCTCAACAGGTGGGAGGGGGAGGTGAATTAGTGTATTTTACAATTGAAAACTTTTCTCACTCACAGATTACCTTTAGATATTATTTGTTTAATTTTTTTTCACACACGACCCCAATGAATGTCAAGAACAAATGTTGAAATTCAAAGCATCCATACTACATGGATTTTACTTGTTTTATTTATGTTGGACTCAATATATGTATAATTCACTAAAAAATATTCCAATGTCCAAAATTCCACTATAAACATACTATTTTTATGGATACAATATTAAGTAAAGTCACTCCTCACTAGAGTTAATTTCCTTATAAGGGTTTAAAAAATATCTCTCTACTTAACAAGGGTTGGTCCCTCTTCCTCCTTCTCGATTCACTAATTAAAGGAAGGATTCCCTAGTTTATAGTACTTAATATGTTTCATTTTATACATGATGTACCATTCTAACATACATCATAACTCCATATGTGATTAAAAATTAAATTCCATGCTCAATATTTTCTATATATATGGATGCATAAGTCTATTTCAAAAGAGTTGTAATAACGACTTTCTCAAATAATATAGTAGTTAACTCACCCTCATTAAGAATAATTCTAGTGAGGAATTTTTTCTTTGATACTTTGTTTTTTTCTTCATAAAAAACAGATATAATAGTGATAATTCACATTCCCCGAGTCTTCTAATCCATTCAGAACATATGTAACAAGAGTGATAAATATTGTAGGATCTCTCCACTTTAGACTATATATTCTATATACTTAATTATTATTCAATAATACATAAAATATGAACAATTTTACTTAAATAATAATAATAATAATAATAATAAAACTATCAACCATAAAAATATATTTTGATACTTCAATGATGCACTGTATGATGATCCTTTTTCTTCATCCTTATCTTCCACTAAACTCATGTTGTGTCTCTATACTCTCATCTTATTTTTATCTATATAATATCTTCTTTTCTATGATGAGAATTTTTAACTTAAAATTTGAAATTTAAAATTTAAACTAATTTCCCATAGATTATTACTCCTGAACTATTAGATCTTCCTTGAACTACTCTCCACCCTCAAATTCCACTTTTGATTATATAAAATAAATTCCATAACTTCTATTATTATTAACTTAATACAAGTTAAAAATCTCCATTAAATTTTGTTTTTACCAAATATCATTACATGACACACCACATTAAAGTGTAAAAACTTGGTTACTTCTTCAATTTATTCCAACTCATAGACATATTCTTGTGAAATAATAATATTCATGGAGAAAGACTTTTATCCTTATCCAACTACATTTGAAAAAAAAATTCATGGTCACTTGTTCATTATGCCATCCACATTCTCACAATGTGACTAGTTCTGTTGTGCTATAATATTTCATTCCTCATCTCTGAGTGTATGAACATTTTCTTTATGACATACCTATTATGTTGTGATATTATCTTATGTATCATAGGTATGTTCCTTAAAAAGTCTATTATGGCAAGATATTATATTTCTTGACATGATTATATATATATAATCATTCAAAATAATCATCTGGTTTTATTCATGGTGCAAAAACAAATATCATGATGCAACCAATGTCGTTGCAACTTAATTTCTTAATTACTCTACTAAAATACTTCTATATAAGTCATGATGTATCCATATATATTATACTCCTTCAAAAACACCATAATATTCTTGAATGTATCTAGTTTATCTAATATAAACAACTAAAAAGATATATTTATCCTGAATAGTCATCACATTTCAATTATTGATCTTCCTGTGACCATGTCTTTGATATATAGACTATTAACATACCTATTCATAGTTACTTCCATGTAGTCAATATGGTTACCTCTAGAGACCCTCTATAGATCTTTCATATGGATTCACATGCCTTTTAGATAAATTACAATAAATCCAAATATCTCCAAATATCTTCTTTTTCACTTCTAATTCCAAATATCCACTATATAAATCCATGAAACCATTTTCACTCTTTTTGACCAAATGATACAATGATATGAAAATATCATCAAATATGAATTTAAGTAGGATACACATAACAAACTTATTTATCTATATAATTCTATATATAATAACAACTATATTTTTTTATCTCCATGTATATTTATGTTCCTTTTACATTTTTATTTTTCTCATAGATCACTATTATAAATTTTTAACAAGAATCACCATTAGTTATGTAAAAATACCATAACCAATTCCTTGGTAGAAACACAATGTTATAATTTTAATATATTATATAATTTTTCATTAATTAGATTTTAAGTGACCATTAAAGTATATATAAGTGATCATGATTGTTTTTTGGGAGACTTGAATTAATTAAGCATATCAATTATTGATCGTACATTAAGGATCAATTATGAAAATGATCAAACAAGAAAAAGTTTAGAGATGGATTTAACTACTCAAATTAGTATGATATTGTATTTTCAGGATGAATTTGAAAAAAATGGATATAAGGAAGATATAAATATGATAAACATTTTCATGAACAAATGGTAATGGTTTAAACTATTACAACTATTATCAAAGATACACATTGATCTTAAAATAATCTTATAAGAAATATATTAAATCCATTTTGTGTTATAAATTATAGTGAAATGAAAATATTTATCTTCTCCTTACTATATATCATGGTGTTACAAGTGTGAAAAATATGAGCTATATATTTTTGAACTTTTATATCAAAAGAGATGAAGGTGACATGATCACGATTCCTTTATCTTCTCTTTTCATTTTATTTTACTAAGAGTTTTCCTTGACATTTTTTATGTACTATTTTATCTCTCTCTATGATACAATAAACTATTTCATAATAATATTTTAATAATTCTTTACTTGGTATTTATTTACTACGTTGAACTATAGAAGATTGTTTTTTATTTTATAAACTATCCAATGATATATTTTTTATTTGTTAAACCCTTTCAAGGTTGTAGAGATAACCCCTAGATGTAAAATTTCTATTTTTCTATATAAATTTTCTTGGTTTTAATCTTAGTTATGTAGAGGGGATGGGGTATTCCATTGATCTAATCCCATTTTTTAATTTTTATCCGTTGTAATTACATTATTACCTTATTTTTTATCATTATATCTGATACATGTTTGGTTAATACTGATATAAAAATCTTTGTATTCTTCCTATTTTAAAGAAAAATGTATTACTCTAGTTTCGTATTTCCACTAACATGGTTTGATATTTCAATGTAAGTAAAAGAGTCTTAAAAATTAAATATTTTCTCCAAATTTAATTATTGATTATTAATCAATACATTAATGAATGTTTTAAATAATTTTAAATCACTTTCTTCTACTATTTTAGTAATTGAATTTATTTTCAACTAGAGGTAATTAAAAAGTTTTTTAAAATTTTAATTAGTTTATTTTCAATTCTTAATGCTCAGTTTATCCCTGTATTGATCAAATTTGGGACAACATTTCTAATCAGGGTATTGAGTCCCTTTGGTTACTATTTGTTAATCCTTTTTAGACCATGACCATGTACAATAAGAGATATATATTTTTCTATTGAATATGGACTCTACTATACAAGAATGAAATTCTAACAATATAACACTATAAATCAATTAACAAAACTACTCATAATGGGAAATCAGAATGAAAATCTATTTAGAAAGGCAAGACAATGATATATGGGGTAGCACTAGAGGTAGGGATGATAGTCTTATAGATCCTAATAAATATTGGTGTTATTTAACTAGAGTTTATTATGATCATAGTTTCAAATATATGAATGTTTTAATATGTGATCTGGGTGAAGATGAATTTAACTATGTAACTTCCCATGGAATAATATTTGAAATATTAGATATTTTGGTTATTTCCATTGATAGAACTACTAATATAAAGGAGATTAAATTAAATATATATGCAACATTTTAAGGTAATTTTAAGATATAATATAATTAATATATTAATATAATTTATTATAACTTCAATTTTATTATCATTTCCATGATATCTCTTGGAAAACCATGATTCATATTGTATATGTGTTGATATTATTGAAAAGTATACAAGAAAAAAAGAAAAAAAACATACATAGAAATAAGGGAATTAGGTGTCATTGAAAAACATAAATAATAGGTTAATTTTTGGAAGCTAATGTTATAAGAAGAATATATCTAGTCAATACATGATGATAGAGATGAAACAAAGAATAAATAAATTGCCTTTATTTTTTTGTTAAATATAATAATTTTATTTTTGAGTCAATACACAATTACAATAAAGATGATGATAATGATGAAGAGATAGATCATTTATCCATAGGATGAAAATTTTTTGAAATAAGAATAGGTCCTTACAAAGGTATTCAAATTTTAATATGATATAAGATAGAATAGGTAACTAAAATATTATTACAACAAGTTTTAGTAATGTGACCACTATAAGTGTACAAAAAAGGGATAAATCAAAGCAGAATTCCAAAAATTAAAATTCAAGAAGAAATATGAAAATGTATTGTTTTCAAATAATTTTATTAAAAATATTAAATATACTTATTTATAGGTTTCATAATATAGGTTAATTATTAAACTATGCAATAGAAATAAATAAGAAACCCAATATAAGAAAATACTGAAACCATGAAATTGTATGAAATGATGAAAAAAACATACCATACTACTTTTATCATATTAAGTGAAATATTAATATATAATATTTATGAGTATCTATTTTAGGTATCCTAAATATGTCCCAAATCTATGGTGTATCCATATGTTCCCTTGAATCACCTGGCACTTGGGTGGGAGTTTCCATCAAGACACGACATGCTAGTGAATCATGAAGTAATGAGAGAAGGAAGATGAAAGTTATGGGATCAAGGGAGTTTCATGGGGATCATAGGTAATAATAAACTACACCATAAAAATGGGTTTTACTCCCTTATATAGACATTAGTACTCTCCCATGCATTTACTCATATGTTATAACAAATGAGTTAATGCCACTACCAACCATGCTTCTATCACATGAATGTATCACCCATTATGTGCATATAATATCATGAAATAGATCATTTAATGATATCATAAGTAATATTTTAAACCTAATACTTTAATATTTCACTTCCATGTCAATGAAATAACAACCCATGATTTTACGGTATCTCTATTTTTAAATAAATTTTATCTCTTTGATAGCTTATGTTACCTGCAACACCGAGCCAAAACGAATCCCAAAATATTGTTATAATAAATTTATAACCCAAACATTAAATTATTTAGTATGAATAAGATTAAATAAATTATGAAAATATATGGTTGAATTCATCGGTCAACAATTTATTTGAAATGAATATAAAAACCAATTGAATATTAAGGAGATATTTTTATTAAAAACTATTATTATGAGCGAAATGAGTTTTTTCTTAATAATTTAAATCAATTAATATTAGTAAATTATCTTAAGGAAATTTATATATTCAATAAAACAATTTTGATATCATCTAATATATTGGATAGTCATAATATAATAATAAATTCAATTTTTTGGATAGAAAAATATATTTTTCTAAAGGAAGTTCTGATTCCTTTTAATGGAGAACTTGTTTTAAAAATATATTTTGACACATTTTTAAATTATATTTTATAAAATAAACATCACCTTTAAAATTTTAAATTTAACATTATCTTAGGGTTATTTTTTGGTATTTTTATGAAAATATTTATTTTTCAGTGAAATGTGAAAATTTTGATCTTTATAAAATTGTTAATTTATTTATATTAATATATATTTAGGATTTTAATTTGATATAAATGGAAATAAAGAACTATTTAGTTATAAATAATATAATTAATTTCATTTTAATCATTTTTATACCTTATTTTTGTATAAGTACATTTTTGTGCTTAAAAATGCATTTTCAAGAAAACTATTTTTCTTTGAGTTTCACTAGATTAATAATAATTTATTTTATTAAACTTATATGATTTTAATTTTGAATTATGGTTTTATTTTTGGATTCATAAGGTCCAAACTTAGTAAAAATTTCACTTTTATTTTTGACCCATATGATTAGGGACCTTGGAAATTGTTATTACCATGACAAAGGGTAAACTGGGTAATATAGGTTAAAAATAAAAATAAAAGGACTAAAAAGTGATGCAAAAACATGTAGAAATTTTATTTTATGATTAAAGTTCATCCATAATAAATTAATTTCCAGTTATATTACCATGTATGGCTATTTGGATGTGGTTATGATATCTATAATATTTTATTTAATGAAAAGTGAAAGATGTCATACTCAGATTTTAAATAAATATAACATTTTTTATATGGTGTTATCAAGAAGTTATATGTGACTATAAAAAGTAATTTGAAATATGAAGTATCTTTATTCATTATAGAAATTTATTTTTAATTTTTATTGAATAAATAAATACCTTAAATAATTACACAATACTGATGAAGTAACTATTCAATTAATGAAAGTATCAAATAAATGATATTAAAAATATTAAAATAAATATAATATTAATTACATAATTTTATAAAATAATTTTATAGATTACCTTTACATGTTGGGGATATAATAAAATACTTTTTTTGAAGTTATATTATTGTTTTGATAGTTTTAAAAGTAAAAGTAATGAATAGGGTCAAAATTGACATTCATGATATTTTAAAATAAATAATATTTTATTAAAGGATATAAAATTATTAAACATATTAAATTACGAAAAATAAATTATATGAGGTTTAAAATTTAATGAATGATCCATTTATGGGTCATTTTTCATTTTATAGTAATTATATTTTCCCTTAAAGAGTAAAATCTATGTTGTCAAGGTAGGATTGAAGTGGGTTAAATAAGGGTTAAAAACAAAACATGAGGTTAAGAATGTAACCTAAACTTTTATAAAAAATATTCAATAAGATTTTCTTTTCTACCCATACTCATCCTATATTCTAAATAACTCATTTTTGAGCCATATATAATTTAAAATTAATTTTTATGGATTTAATATTTAGAGTGTTTCCAAAAGTTCCCCTCACCTCAATTATAAAATAGAACCTCTTCATTCAATTATTCGCACCAATTTGATCCTTATAGCTCTAAAAACGCTAATAATTTTTCTTATAAATATATTTAGTTAATTTATATTGGTTTTGGTCTTTCAAAAAATCCAACACTAGTTTCCGTAAGAAGAGCTCTAAAGGTTGTCTGCCGAAGAAGATGTAATCATATCTTTCATGTTTATTTCTTCTTCTACTTCCTCTTCATGTGTTGTTTCCGTGATAAAGTAATAACTAAAATATAATATATATGATGATATTTTATTATTATTATGGGTCAAAAATATTCCACCTTTTATCTATCCTATAAAAAATGAAATTACTGTGTGTGTGTGTGTGTGTTTGTATGGCTTTCCATCTCCACATCATGGTTTAATTTTTTTCATAACCACGTTACATGGTTGGGTATAATGATGGAAATAATTTATATATATTATAATTATTAAATTATATTTATTTTTTAAAATTTAATATATCATACACTTCCTTACACTTTCACCATTAAAGGATTGATATCGTCTCTCGTGTGTATGTACAACCTACCATCTCCGCAGCACGATGCAATTCATTTTACATGTTCACCATTAAAGAATGATTCTAAAAATGTATAAAATTAATAAATTATTATATGCATGTCCTTAATATCATTTTGGATATGTTGTAACTATATTTTATGCACAAGAACCGATACTTACATGACAAATTATACATAGGAAAATTAAGTAGTTAACACATGAAATAAGGGTAAAATGAAATATTATTAACAGAAGGGTTATAAGATGATATAATCGGATTATATATGATATAATAAATATGAAAATATTTTTTTCTATAATTTAATAACATGATTTAAATTTGTATAAAAGAGCTTAAAGCATGTTCAACTAATATAAAGGTAAAGGTAAGGGTTTCTCATCTCACTTTTATTTCATTGAGATATTCCATATTCACCACTTATTTATTTTGTGTGGTGTACTACCCCATTGATATATCATACTATAAATATATTTATTTTCATGATATTTTATGTTTTTTAAATTTAATTATTTTATGTGGTATATGATTCGACTGATTACAATGTGGTAATGGATTTCTTAACTGAATTTCCATTGTTTGGGTTAAACTTCTACTTCATTGATTATGCCATGATAATATTATGTGTGAAATTACTTTTGATTGTTTTTATTTTATTTTCACCAAATTTTATGTGGATTTACCTTTTATACACATAATCTATTCATTTTATTATTTCCTAAACCATATAAAACTTTTATAAACAATGTTTACTTTAAACGTTATTTGATTAATGTTAGAAATTTTCTTAAATCCATATCTTTTGTTAAGTATGGATATTTGATGATAAGGTAAATTTCTTATTAATTAAATTTATAATTCAATAAATTATGAATTATTTGATGTTTAAGATATGGTTGGGGCCTATTATAGATATCCCCTCGGTGCATTAGTAGTCTCATGGGATGAGTCAGTTAAACAAACATTAAATGTGTTTTTACTTACAGATTAAAACATATTGTGAAAGGTCTTGATGGTAGTGGTTTATATTCCAGATATATGACATCTAATAATTAGGCATTTATTTCTTTCATCATTCAGTTATCATTATCAATGATATTTTGATTATGATATTATCCATGGATTCAAATTGTACTGATTTATTGATTAAATGGAATATGTGTACAATTATTTAGCATTCCAAATTGATTATGCTAATTGATTCATGATATTTTTCACTATACTTGAACCTTATTGAGCAGGTGATCTCACCCTTATTTTGATTCATTTTTCTGGTTTATGAATAATATATCATTGAATGAGTTTTCAAGGATGCATTTTATTATCTTTTTCTATGTATTATGTTTAATTTTCTTTTACCAATGTAAAATGGGTTTCTTGTATGTAATACGGTTTCCAAAACTACTAAACTGATTGGTCCTCTAGTATTTGAATCTTGTATCTATGCCAATGTAATAAATTAGGACACTAACCCTGGGCTACTAGGGTCTGGGTGTTTACAAAAGTAGTGGTTTTTATCACATAATAACCTTATGATATCTATAGAATAATACATATGATATACCTAGTTTTCATTCATGTCATAATTAATTGAATGCACACATCTTACAATCTGATATGGTCCATACACATTAAATATTCATTTTATTTAGGGAATATCTCATTAAATATCTTATTTAGAATATATCCTCATATACTTAGTGGTATTACACATTATAATGTATCATATAGAATTACTTTTGACACCACATCCAAAATTACATTTAGATATCTTCCAAAACAATTTTCAAAGCTACCAACTACTTTACATTATATCACATCATATGTCACGACCCGCCCTCGGGGTCCGTTCCGTGACTACCCCAAGCCCGCCTTCCATAGGCCAGGGGCTGGCGACTAGCACCAAGGCGTAAATCCCGGTAAAAAGGGAAGGCATTGCCTTTGAAAAGTAAACACACACCACAGAGTAAACAAACGGAAAGTAAATACTAAACAAAGCAGAGTACGACTGAAAGTGCGGAAAGGTAAATGGGCCAGAATACAAACCCAAACTGAAAGTAAAGTACAACTCGAAAGGGAAAACAGCAACTGGAAAGTAAAAGCCGCTACACCGAGCTGTCCACTGGAAATCCCACCTGAAGGGTGGGTACAGATAGCTCCTCTGCTCCACAGGTCCCGCCGTCCGCTCCGTGCACGTCCCGCCCAGTGGTCCTCCTCCGGGTACCGTCTCGCTCTGTAGGCCTCAGCTAAGGTCAACGCTGTCCGTCGTCTGCAACCAACACAACGTAGTGCGGGCGAAGCCCGTGCAGGGGTGAGTATAAGCTACTCAGTAGGGACCCCGAGACCCCTGAAGGTCTCTCAAATCCACAAAGGATAAACCACAAAGAAAAGTACAATCACGAAGTAAAAACCGACACTGCTTAGGTATATGCCCATACATAAACCTAAGTCATCATTTAAAATACGCTCCAACCTCTGAGCCCAAGTACAACTCAGTCCACGCAGGAAAGTATACGTATTCCACATAGGAAAGCAAAACATAATCCACACAGGATTGCACAACACAATCCACACAGGAAAGCAACAAGATTCAACTCACACAGGTATACTTCTTCAAGGACACTAAAGATGATCACTGATCCATCTAAGTCGTCGGACCCACGAAGGATCGATAGGTAACTAACCCCCGCAAAGACCCACACAGGATCGGGCCCACACAGGACCTGTAGGCGCTGGCTCACACAGAACCGCTGAGCGCAAGGACCCACACAGGATCGGGCCCACACAGGACCTGTAGCACTGATCCACGTAGGATCGCTGAGTGCTGTAGTCGTCGTCGTCGAATCCACACAGGATCTCTGTACTGTCGTCGTCGAAGTCACAGTAGCAGTAGTAGTCGTAGCAGTCGCAGCCAGCACTAGGGTTCCCGCACATAGCAAGCTCGTTCGGAGGGTCCGCTCCACGAGCCGAGAGGCTGATACATCAACTGTCACGAAGACCAGAGTTGATGTATCCAAAAGTTCCGTATCGTCAACAGGAACTCAACGCAACAGACGGCGCGTCGATCGGACGCCCGGTCTGAGAGTTATTGGCATTTTCGTCTCCGGGGCCCGGTTGGTTTTTAAGGCTAAACCAACCCGACCGTACTCCACCTGCGTCCAAACCTCGGGCGGAGTATGCCAAAAGATCCATCTCACTAAGAGGAACACAACGCGACTGACGGCGCGTCAATCGGACGTTCGTAGCTCAAGATATGAGCGTTTCCGCTCCGAAGGCCCGGTTGGTTTCGTGAACGAACCAACCCGGCCGAACTCAAAGTAAACCGAAACCTTGAGTGCGATATACGGAAACGACCGTCTCGATCCAAGGATCGCGTTGCCGCAGACGGTTCGTCATTCGGAGGTCCGAGGCTCATGTTATGGGCCAAAAACCGATTCTGGTTCGAAACGGGGGGGTCCGGGTCCGGGCCGACCCGGCCCGACCCCCAACCCCCCCCCCCCCCCCCCCCCCCCGGGGGCGGCGCAGCGGCGGCGCGACGGCCGGCGGCGGCGGCCGGCGGCGCGGCGGCGCGGCGGCGCGGGAGGCCGCGGCGGCTGGCGCCTGGCGCCGCACGAGGGTGGCACGCGGGGGGCTAAGCCCCCGCTTCTTGGGAAGGACGGCGCGGCTACATGCCGCGCCCATAATTTAAAAACGCCCCCCCACGTGGGGGGCCTGTTGGAGCGGAACCGGGGGGCTGCTGCCCCCCCCTTAATGGAACCCCCCCCCCCCTCTTAAAGAGGGGGGTTTTATTATGACGGCCGGGGGATTAATTCCCCCGGTTTTAATGACTTCCGGCCGGCCAGCTGGCCGGCCGGTTTTCTCCAACGGACCGGAAATTTCCGGTCCCCCCCTTCGGCTTCCGACGCCGGCGGCCCGGCCGCCGGTCTTCTCTTCCCGCCGCGGCCCGGAACCGGCGGCGGTCTCCTCGTCCCGCCGCGGCCCGGAACCGGTCGCGGCGTTCGTCATCCGGCGCGGTAAGACGGCACCGCGCCCCTTCGCCGTGTCTTGATTCCATTCAACGCGGCGCGACGGCGTCGCGTTCTTGAAGATTCTCCTCAGCGTAGCGTGACGGCGCCGCGTAAAATAATTGCACGAATGTCTGCGTGGTGCGATGGCACCACGCCACTTTGCTTCTACCCGCAAGATAAAACAACATAAACGATGGAGGGGGGTTCGGCCGTGTTCGTGCGGTCCGGCCCCCCTCACGTTAAAAATAATAACGCAACTTAAAACATTCAAAAGTCTCATGTTTGACATGCAAAATCCATGATCAAGAAATGGAATAAATAAATATTGAATCAACAACCCCTACCTCGGGTATAAGATCGAAGATTTGACAACGTCCCACGGAAGACAACGTCGCGGTGGTCGGGCGTCGCGGTCGTCGTTCGTCAATCCGTTGACGAAGAGATATGCCCGAAGAGTTACGTCGTTGGCGAATCTTCGTATGCCGACGAAGAAGGTCCGAGGAAGAAGCGGTGTTCTCTTTCGTTGACACGGGAGACGAAGAAGAGCGGAGCGGCGTTCTTCGTCGGAAATTGAGCGTTCTTCGTCAAGTCTTGAGGAAAGTCAAATAATAAAGAAAACAACGAACTCAAGAACCCCTACCTCGATAGTCGCACGTTGACGTAGTCGTGGAATATCGGTGTCGATTCCTTTGACGTCGGAGGAAGAGTCGTTGTCGATGGCGTTCGTCGCGGAAAACCTTCGCGGAAGAGATGACGCGGAAGAAGTACGTCGCGTCGCGGATACGGCGTCGCGGATGGACCGTGTTCTTCGGCGGAGAAGTTCTTCGTTGAAGAACGACGTTCTTCGCGTTCTTTGTTGAGTTTGAAGAAGAAGAAAGAACTCTCCACCTCTCAAGTAGACAAACAAAAACCCAAAATAAAATAAGACAACATCTTATTTTATTATCACATAGCACAAAAGAATTTCAAAAGTTTGAAATTCAAAAGGTTTAACTCCCATAATTAAAAAGGTAACTCAAGCCATTAAATGAGGCGTTAAGGGAGTTGGGAGAATTTGAAAGGTTTAGGGGTTCGTGTGGGCCCCACCACACTTAATCCTCCCAAGGGAGGTTAAGTGGGTGTGGGTCCCACTTCCAACCCCCTTTGGTAGGTTTTTTAACAAGTTATAATAAAATTTGTTCTATACAAATTTTATTTAACTCAAACTAAAAACCCCTAAAACTAACTTTCAACCCGCAACAAACGCAACTCCCGAAAAGGTCTCTTTAAGCGAAAATCGGCGCTGCGAGTTCATCGGTGCCCTCGGATTTCAATTCCGAGCACCGGAACAAAAGTTAGGAATTCTCGCTCGTTCGTTCACTGAACGTACCCGAGCCAAACTTCGGAAATTAATTCCGGGCACTCCGGGCCTCGGAATCAGGTGCCGTCTGAAACCGCTCTCTTGTAAAATTCTAAAGAAAATTAAGAAAAAATTTCCCTTGAATTTTTCGGGTCTTTACATTACTCCCACCTCAGGGCTTTACGTCCCCGTAAAGATACATCAAAAACTAGGGAAACAAATGAGGGTACTGAGCACGCATCTGAGCCTCCCACTCCCATGTGCTCTCCTGGAGATTCCCGTGCTGCCATCTGATGCGCACAAGAGGAATCGATCGCCCACGCAGGACCCGCTCCTGTCGATCCTCTATCTCCACCGGGACCTCCGTAAAAGTCGCCCCATCGTCAACGTCAAGCTCCCCATGGTCAATGATGTGCGTCGGGTCGTGCACGTATCTCCTCAGCTAGGATATGTGGAAGACGTCGTGCACTCGGTGCAACTGAGGTGGTAGAGCCAGGCGATAAGCCACCTCACCAATCCTGCTGAGAATCTGGAAGGGTCCGATGAAGCGCGGAGATAACTTGCCGCCTCGGCCAAATCTCCGAATACCACGTCGAGGTGAGACCCACAAGAAGACGTGGTCGCCATCCTCGAACTCCAGTGGCCTCCGCCTCCTGTCAGCGTATGACTTCTGCCGGCTCTGAGCTGTCCTCATCCGCTCCTGGATGACCTGGACCTTCTCTGTCGTGGCCTGGACCATCTCCGGTCCCACCAGTGCTGACTCCCCAGGGTCTGTCCAGCACAAAGGAGATCTACATGGTCGGCCGTACAACGCCTCGTACGGTGCCATCCCGATTGTGGAGTGGTAGCTGTTGTTGTATGCGAACTCCACCAAGGGTAGGTGGTCCTCCCAGCTACGACCAAAGTCGAGGACACATGCACGGAGCATGTCCTCGAGAGTCTGAATAGTCCTCTCCATCTGACCATCCGTCTGAGGGTGAAAGGCTGTGCTAAGACGTAGCTGCGTCCCGAACGCCTCCTGTAACCCCTTCCAAAGCCGGGAAGTAAATCGGGCATCTCGATCGGAAACGATAGATGATGGCACGCCGTGGAGCCGCACAATCTCTTGAACGTAGAGACGTCCCAAGCTCTCCACTGAGCCCTGCTCTCTGATGGGTAAGAAGTGTGCCGACTTGGTGAGTCGGTCAACAATCACCCAAATGGAGTCGTGACCTCTGGAAGTGCGTGGAAGTCCAGTCACGAAGTCCATAGATATGCCGTCCCACTTCCACTCCGGAACCTCCAAGGGCTGTACCAAGCCTGCTGGTACCTGATGCTCTGCCTTCACCTGCTGACAGGTGAGGCATCGAGAAACGAACTCTGCTACAGCCTTCTTCATGCCCGGCCACCAGTGCTGTCGTCTGAGGTCCTGGTACATCTTCTCCACTCCAGGATGTACCGCCAAAGGAGAAGTGTGAAACTCTCTCAGCACTTCCTCTCGCAAAGATACTGGTACCATGGTACGTCCTCTGAAAAGGATGTCGTGCTCTACTCCAAGGGAGAAACCATCAGGTGCCTGTACCGAGGATATCTGTGCACACCGTGTCTCACAGTCAGCGTCCCCATGCTGTGCCTCCCTGACTCATTGCAGTAGTGGAGGAGTGACTGTGAGAGACTGAAGAAAGGCTGCTCCATCTCTATCCACGAAGGATATCTGCAAAGAGGCTAGCTGCTCCATCGCCTCCTCGAGTAGCTGAATGCCCGTCCTCCTGCTGAGGGCATCGGCTACTACGTTCCCCTTCCCAAGAGTATAGACTATCTCAAAGTCATAGTCCTGGAGGAACTCGAGCCATCGCCGCTGTCTCAGGTTCAGGTCCTTCTGCGAGAAGATATACCTGAGACTCTGATGATCGGAAAAGACTGTAAAGCGCTCGCCCATCAGATAGTGTCGCCATGTCTTCAGAGCGAAGACCACTGCTGCTAACTCCAGGTCATGGGTAGCGTAGTTCTGCTCATGCGGCCTCAACTGACGTGATCCATAGGCGATCACGGCCCGCTCCTGCATCAGAACACATCCAAGTCTGGTCCCTGATGCATCGCAGTAGACTACGTACCCTACTCCCTCCTCAGGCAACCTCAAGATAGGTGCGCTAGTCAATCTCTGTCTCAGCTCCTGGAAGCTCTGCTGACATCTGTCTGACCACACGAAGGGTTTCCCCTTCTTTGTCAAAGCTGTGAGTGATGCCACAACTCTGGAGAAGTTCGGCACAAATCTCCGATAGTAACCAGCTAGTCCCAAGAAACTCCGAACCTCAGTCACGCTCCTGGGTGGCTCCCAAGCTAACACAGCCTCAATCTTCGCGGGATCCACTACAACTCCCGCCTCAGAGATAACGTGTCCCAAAAAGTGGACCTCACGTATCCAGAACTGGAACTTCGAGAGCTTACCATAAATCTGGTGCTCTCGGAGTGTGTCAAGAACAACTCGCAAGTGATAGGCGTGCTCCTCCTCTGTCGTAGAGTAAATCAGAATGTCGTCGATGAAGACTACGACAAACCGATCGAGGTATGGCTGAAAGATCCTGTTCATGAGAGCCATGAACACTGCTGGAGCATTGGTTACACCAAAAGGCATAACCAAGAACTCATAGTGGCCATACCGACATCTGAAGGCTGTCTTCTGCACATCCTCGTCTCTGACTCTGAGCTGATGATAGCCTGACCTGAGGTCTATCTTCGAGAACCACCGTGCTCCCTTGAGCTGATCAAAGAGGTCATCAATCCTCGGTAGCGGATACTTGTTCCTCACTGTCACCTGGTTCAGGCGACGATAGTCAACACAAAGTCGCAAGCTCCCGTCCGCCTTCTTGGCGAACAATATCGGGGAAGCCCAGGGTGAAACACTGGGTCGGATGAACCCCTTGCCCTGCAAGTCCTCCAACTGTACCCGTATCTCTCGAAGCTCGGCGGGGGCCATCCGATATGCTGGAGTGGATATCGGGGCTGTCCCGGGGTACAAGTCAATATAAAAGTCTACCTCTCTGCGAGGAGGTAGCCCTGGAACGTCGTCGGGAAAAACGTCCACAAACTGATCCACCACTGCAGGAAAACCAGGACTCTGCACGTCAACTGCTCCAAGGATAAGGCTAGCCAACTGATGAGTGATGGGCTGTCCTCTCCTCCGTGGAAGTCCATCCTATGCTGCCAAGGCTCCCTTCTCGCCGGTGAAGGTGAACCTGCTCCCGTCGGTGCGTACACATCGCACCTTGCGCCTAAAACAGTCAATCTGTGCATGGACCGTAGATAGCCAATCCATGCCCAAGATGACGTCGTAAGGCCTCGACGCTGCTACAGGAAGATCCCAGCCGAAGCTCTCGCCTCCTAGAGTAAGCTCACACTGCCGGCACCAGTGCGTAATCGTCGAGTCTGCTCCCGTAGGAGTCTCTAGCCGTAAGGATTGAGCCAACGGCTCTGTCGGAATCTCCGAGCTCCGAACAAGGGCAGCGGCTATAAAAGAATGACTCACTCCTGTGTCTATAAGAACTACAGAAAGGGTGTAATAGACACAGATAGTACCTCGAATCATCTCGGGTGCTCCGTGGTCGTAGGCCTCTGCTGCCTGAAGCTGTGCCTGTCGCTGCCCGCCAGCTCCCTGTGGTCGGGGTGGACCTCCTGGTGGTGGTGGTGGTAGAGCCTCAAAGCGTCGGCCACCACCAGCTGCTCGTCCAGCTCCTCTGCCTCGTCCGCCTCCTCCCTGCGGACCGCCACGGTCGATCCTCTGCCTCTGCCTCGGTGGTCCATCAACTGTCTGCTGCTCCTCGGCACGACGGGTCGGGCAGTCACGAGCCATGTGGCCCTGCCCGCCGCACGAGTAGCACTGTCTGCCTCTCGTAAGACTGGCTCCGCGCTGTGTGCCCCGCACTGCTGAGCCAGTGCCCTGAGATCGTCTTCCCGAAGGTCTGGTCTTTCTGGACCCTTGAGTCATCCGTCGACTGCCTGCTGTAGATGACTCTGCCACGTGCCGCCCTGCGGTGGGTCTCTGTGCTGGTGTAGACTCAGCAAGGAAGCTCTCGATCAGAAGGGCCCGCTCCAGTACTCCTGTCTGAGTCGATATGCTGAGGGAGATCAGCGATGCCCTGATCTCGTGTCTCAAACCCTGCTCGAAGGTCCGGGCCCGGAAGAATGGGTCCCGTACCATGTCGGTCGAGTAGCGCGAGAGATCGGTAAATCTCGCCGAGTACTGAGCGACCGTCATGCTGCCCTGCCGCAGCTGTAGAAGCTCCTGGATATGCACCGCACGAAGGGTGGCTGGGACGAACTCCGAGCGGAAGAGGCTCTCAAAGTCCGTCCAAAGTAGAGATGCCTCATCGTGCACCTGGAGCATCAAGCTCCACCATCGTCCTGTTGC
Source organism: Viscum album (assembly GCA_963277665.1). Classification (NCBI taxonomy): domain Eukaryota; kingdom Viridiplantae; phylum Streptophyta; class Magnoliopsida; order Santalales; family Viscaceae; genus Viscum; species Viscum album. Next base: position 690,300,993 of record OY728150.1, read on the forward strand.
TGCGTGTAGTAGGCTCGCAGCGAGGATCACCATGAGGTCTGCTGGTGTCCTCACTAGCCTAAACACTCGAACTACTGCCTCCAGCCATTCCTCTGCTGCCTGGGGATCCGTCTCCCCGCGAAACCTGGGCGGTCTCTGGCGCTGAAACTCATGCAGTGCGCTGAGGCGACGTTCATCATCAGCGGCTGCTGCTGGAAGCATCGGGGAATCGGCGGGTAAAGCTACCGCCGGTGCCACTACTGGAAAAGGGCCCTGCACCGAGGCCTCGTCACTTGGTGGGCTGTCGTCTCGCTCGACTCTCGGAACCCTAGCTGGCTGCCGTCGTGGGGCCATCCTGAAAAGGAAACAGGTGCGCCACGGTTAGAACAGTATACCTGGTGAGCTGATATAAGTAATCACAAAGAAAACATTGAAACACACACGCAATCAATGTTTTCGTGCATTAAGTCGGAAATCAGAAGTCAGGGTCCTGGTGCACGGATACGTCGGCCGCCGCACCAACATTGGACTCCCTGGACTGATAACCACACTCAATACGCTAAACATTATTGCTTCACATAGAAAAGATCAGAGTTCGCGGTAGAACCAAACTCCTCTGATACCAATTTGTCACGACCCGCCCTCGGGGTCCGTGTCGTGACTACCCCAAGCCCGCCTTCCATAGGCCAGGGGCTGGCGACTAGCACCAAGGCGTAAATCCCGGTAAAAAGGGAAGGCATTGCCTTTGAAAAGTAAACACACACCACAGAGTAAACAAGCGGAAAGTAAATACTAAACAAAGCAGAGTACGACTGAAAGTGCGGAAAGGTAAATGGGCCAGAATACAAACCCAAACTGAAAGTAAAGTACAACTCGAAAGGGAAAACAACAACTGGAAAGTAAAAGCCTCTACACCGAGCTGTCCACTGGAAATCCCACCTGAAGGGTGGGTACAGATAGCTCCTCTGCTCCACGGGTCCCACCGTCCGCTCCGTGCACGTCTCGCCCAGTGGTCCTCCTCCGGGTACCGTCCCGCTCTGTAGGCCTCAGCTAAGGTCAACGCTGTCCGTCGTCTGCAACCAACACAACGTAGTGCGGGCGAAGCCCGTGCAGGGGTGAGTATAAGCTACTCAGTAGGGACCCCGAGACCCCTAAAGGTCTCTCAAGTCCACAAAGGATAACCCACGAAGAAAAGTACAATCACGAAGTAACAACCGACACTGCTTAGGTATATGCTCATACATAAACCTAAGTCATCAATTAAAATACGCTCCAACCTCCGAGCCCAAGTACAACTCAGTCCACGCAGGAAAGTATACGTATTCCACATAGGAAAGCAAAACATAATCCACACAGGATTGCACAACACAATCCACACAGGAAAGCAACAGGATTCAGCTCACACAGGTATACTTCTTCAAGGACGATAAAGATGATCACTGATCCATCTAAGTCGTCGGACCCACGAAGGATCGATAGGTAACTAACCCCCGCAAAGACCCACACAGGATCGGGCCCACACAGGACCTGTAGGCACTGGCTCACACAGAACCACTGAGCGCAAGGACCCACACAGGATCGGGCCCACACAGGACCTGTAGCACTGATCCACGTAGGATCGCTGAGTGCTGTAGTCGTCGTCGTCGAATCCACACATGATCTTTGTACTGTCGTCGTCGAAGTCACAGTAGCAGTAGTAGTCGTAGCAGTCGCAGCCAGCACTAGGGTTCCCGCACATAGCAAGCTCGTTCGGAGGGTCCGCTCCACGAGCCGAGAGGCTGATACATCAACTGTCACGAAGACCAGAGTTGATGTATCCAAAAGTTCCGTATCGTCAACAGGAACTCAACGCAACAGACGGCGCGTCGATCGGACGCCCGGTCTGAGAGTTATTGGTATTTTCGTCTCCGGGGCCCGGTTTGTTTTTAAGGCTAAACCAACCCGACCGTACTCCACCTGCGTCCAAACCTCGGGCGGAGTATGCCAAAAGATCCGTCTCACTAAGAGGAACACAACGCGACTGACGGCGCGTCAATCGGACGTTCGTAGCTCAAGATATGAGCGTTTCCGCTCCGAAGGCCCGGTTGGTTTCGTGAACGAACCAACCCGGCCGAACTCAAAGTAAACCGAAACCTTGAGTGCGATATACCGAAACGACCGTCTCGATCCAAGGATCGCGTTGCCGCAGACGGTTCGTCATTCGGAGGTCCGAGGCTCATGTTATGGGCCAAAAACCGATTCTGGTTCGAAACGGGGGGGTCCGGGTCCGGGCCGACCCGGCCCGACCCCCCCCCCCCCCCCCGGGGCGGCGCGGGAGGCCGCGGAGGCTGGCGCCTGGCGCCGCATGAGGGTGCCACGCGTGGGGCTAAGCCCCCGCTTCTTGGGAAGGACGGCGCAGCTACATGTCGCGCCCATAATTTAAAAACGCCCCCCCACGTGGGGGGCCTGTTTGAGCGGAACCGGGGGGCTGCTGCCCCCCCCCCCCCTTAATGGAACCGCCCCCCCCCCCCCCTCTTAAAGAGGGGGGTTTTATTATGACGTCCGGGGGATTAATTCCCCCGGTTTTAATGACTTCCGGCCGGCCAGCTGGCCGGCCGGTTTTCTCCAACGGACCGGAAATTTCCGGTCCCCCCCTTCGGCTTCCGACGCCGGCGGCCCGGCCGCCGGTCTTCTCTTCCCGCCACGGCCCGGAACCGGCGGCGGTCTCCTCGTCCCGCCGCGGCCCGGAACCGGCCGCGGCGTTCGTCATCCGGCGCGGTGCGACGGCACCGCGCCCCTTCGCCGTGTCTTGATTCCATTCAACGCGGCGTGACGGCGTCGCGTTCTTGAAGATTCTCCTCGGCGTAGCGTGACGGCGCCGCGTAAAATAATTGCACGAATGTCCGCGTGGTGCGATGGCACCACGCCACTTTGCTTCTACCCGCAAGATAAAACAACATAAACGATGGAGGGGGGTTCGGCCGTGTTCGTGCGGTCCGGCCCCCCTCACGTTAAAAATAATAACGCAACTTAAAACATTCAAAAGTCTCATGTTTGACATGCGAAATCCATGATCAAGAAATGGAATAAATAAATATTGAATCAACAACCCCTACCTCGGGTATAAGATCGAAGATTTGACAACGTCCCGCGGAAGACAACGTCGCGGTGGTCGGGCGTCGCGGTCGTCGTTCGTCAATCCGTTGACGAAGAGATATGCCTGAAGAGTTACGTCGTTGGCGAATCTTCGTATGCCGACGAAGAAGGTCCGAGGAAGAAGCGGTGTTCTCTTTCGTTGACACGGGAGACGAAGAAGAGTGGAGCGGCGTTCTTCGTCGGAAATTGAGCGTTCTTCGTCAAGTCTTGAGGAAAGTCAAATAATAAAGAAAACAACGAACTCAAGAACCCCTACCTCGATTGTCGCACGTTGACGTAGTCGTGGAATATCAGTGTTGATTCCTTTGACGTCGGAGGAAGAGTCGTTGTCGATGGCGTTCGTCGCGGAAAACCGTCGTGGAACAGATGATGCGGAAGAAGTACGTCGCGTCGCGGATACGGCGTCGCGGATGGACCGTGTTCTTCGGCGGAGAAGTTCTTCGTTGAAGAACGACGTTCTTCGCGTTCTTCGTTGAGTTTGAAGAAGAAGAAAGAACTCTCCACCTCTCAAGTAGACAAACAAAAACCCAAAATAAAATAAGACAACATCTTATCTTATTATCACATAACACAAAAGAATTTCAAAAGTTTGAAATTCAAAAGGTTTAACTCCCATAATTAAAAAGGTAACTCAAGCCATTAAATGAGGCGTTAAGGGAGTTGGGAGAATTTGAAAGGTTTAGGGGTTCGTGTGGGCCCCACCACACTTAATCCTCCCAAGGGAGGTTAAGTGGGTGTGGGTCCCACTTCCAACCCCCTTTGGTAGGTTTTTTAACAAGTTATAATAAAATTTGTTCTATACAAATTTTATTTAACTCAAACTAAAAACCCCTAAAACTAACTTTCAACCCGCAACAAACGCAACTCCCGAAAAGGTCTCTTTAAGCGAAAATCGGCGCTGCGAGTTCATCGGTGCCCTCGGATTTCAATTCCGAGCACCGGAACAAAAGTTAGGAATTCCCGCTCGTTCGTTCACTGAACGTACCCGAGCCAAACTTCGGAAATTAATTCCGGGCACTCCGGGCCTCGGAATCAGGTGTCGTCTGAAACCGCGCTCTTGTAAAATTCTAAAGAAAATTAAGAAAAAATTTCCCTTGAATTTTTCGGGTCTTTACATCATAAGTGAAACCTTGTGAATACCCTTCCAAATGTTTTTAGGATAAAATATAAAACACTTTTAGTGTAACTCTATAAGTCCAAATCAATCCCTATTTAGTCATCCAAAAATTATAACCCTAAAGGCCTTTGTAGCATTGAATATGAATATGAATTTCCAAAACCATAAAATTCAATAAAGAGTATCCACTAGTAAAGAATCAAGGCTACTCAAGATGGAATGTGATGTGGCATGATACCCATAAAACATATGAATCTATATACCCATGTCCACTAGTTGTGTCATATGAAAGCATAAATTTTTATATGATCACTTTTTATAGGACATTGAGTAACCATGGGACACCAACTATGTTTTTTTGATATATTCAACAAAAATATTCTTTAATCTCTAAGTATAGATTTACCAGGTTAATGTATACGTTTTATGTTATTCACCTCTATAGATGAATACATCAAATTTACCTCACCTAAATAGATAAGAACAACATAGGTACTATCTTTTATAGGTCGTACACTTTCTCAGTCTATCTCAACGAGGGCATGGATGTCATACTCATCATATAAGAGGATAGATCCCATCTTTATTAATATCTAACCAATGAAATGATCAAAAAAATACCCAACAACCCATTTATTATATAAGCACAAGGATTACATAAAAAGGTATCAAAGTATGTAGTTTCTCATGATAGGTTTCTCCCAAACCTCAGGTAGCGGGGAATCTTAAATTTTCTCCATGAACCACTAGTATTCCACATACACAGTGTATGGAAGTCTATGTGATATAATTCATATGTCATATAGTTTAGAAAACATGTCTCGTGCTTCATGATCATATTTGGTATCTTGATACAAAAAATCATAGTCACTTTAGACATAACATTTCATAATAACATATAACACCCCACGATAAAAATCAATTATAGATAACTCAAAGTCAAACATTGAGAGTTCAATTATCATTTCACTTCATGATATGATTATATATATATATATGTGCATCAAATGTGACAGAATTATAAGTTTTATATTTTCTTTTGTATAACATGATATTATGTTTTGTTAAGATGGTAGATGGTCTAGAGGTGGGGGTGTTGAATAAACAATTTCTTTTTTTAAAATAAAATAGTTGAATGAAAGCTATTAGTTAAGTAATGTTTGTATCAAATTTAATTATCATACACATGAAATAAAAATTAGTTATGGAAAATTAAATATAGAACACATACACTTTTGATTGTAGTTCAATTCAAAGTGAACCAATATCTACTATTCACACCCCTCTACACTCTAAGAGGTATTATATTCATGAAGGACATAATTTTTAATGTTTAATAATAACATTTTTCAAATATACCTTTTCTAGTGGAGTAATAAGAAAAATACACATATATATTAATAGGGTGTCACAAACCTTCAAAAACAATACTTAGATACTAGGATTCATAACCCAAAGATATTGGATTTAGAATCTAAGATTAATATCCTAAAGAGAAAGATTTGTTTTGGAAAAATAATAAACCAAACAATGTAAAAATATTTGAGAGAGATAGAAAGAATTAATAAAGACTCAAAAACCCAATCATAAGAAGTAGATGAATATAGATTAATAATAACCAATATTTCTTCATTAATGGATCTATATTCCTCTTCTAGGTAGTAAAATTAGTCGAACCAGTTTTTGTTCCCCTTGAGTGTTTGTCCAAAAGATGAAAATTCATTCATAGATCACTTGGAAATTTTTATGTTCACACACAACAAATGATATTTTGAAAGTTTACATCATAATAAAAATCATCCTAGCTATGTAGTATCTCTTACTATGAATGTTTCTTGACCCCAAATAAATAAAACTAAAATAAAACTCAATAAAAAGAACTAAATCTATTAGATAATTAAAATAATTTGAAAATATGAGAGAGATAGATAATCAATACCTAATAATTATTGAAATTCATAAACCAAAGAATAGTTCAATATAAATTTAATTCATCGTTAAAAAGTTTAAAACATCTATATAATATTTTTTTAAAATAAATCCCTTAAATATCAGATTGTTTCCATTTGTAACATTAAAATTTGAAAAAACATTCTAAAGAATATTCATGTTGATAAACAATGATTAAAAATTCAAAAAGACTATATTCAAAAAAATAAAAAATAATTTAATGAATCTCTTATATTAAAAAAAATAAATTAGAAATATTGTAAACAAATAAATCACTCATAATAAATAGATTTAAAATATTAAAACATTAAGCTATATGTTTATACATGAATGAATAAAAAGTTAAATCAACATTAAAAACTATTTAAAACTATAAAAAATCACTCCATAAAGTTTCCATATGATTATTATGAATTTCTAAAATCAATAAATCAATTAAAACAACCAATTCTTTCGTGTTGAAAAAAGAAATATCAAAAAAACCTGAAAAATAGAGTAAACTGAAAATTTACAGATTTCTGTTAAAGTAAATGATCGATCATGACTTTTCAAAAAAAATGATCGATCATGAGGTTCAAAGAACTGTGAGGTTTGAAATTCATGTACAATGTATTGACCGCCTATAAAAATTGATAGAAAATAATAAAAAATGAGTTACCACAAGAATAAATGAACGACTGTGTGGTAAGTCAAGTAAGTATAAAGTGAAAGTGATCCAATAGAAAGTCAATTGACCATAAAGTGAAAGTGACCACGAGATAAGTCTGGTTACTAAGAGATTGAAGATGAAAATATTCCATAGAAATAAAATTTGTGGAAATTCAAGTGACCATATGGAACAAGTGACCTTGAGAAGAAAAACAAGATAAAAAATTATATAAATAGTGATTGAAAAATAACTAATAAAAACAATATATATATTCTACAAAAAATATAAATTACACATGAAGTGTATGATGTAGTGAGAATAATAATTAATAAATAAAAATAAAAATAATTTAAGGTATTTTTAATATTCAAATAAAAACAAAAAAACAATACAAGAAATCCTAACAACCTTCAATAACTAAAAATGATCCCTTCTTCAAAATTAAAAAACTGAAACAAGATTTTACAAAATAATACCCCTTATGAAATTTATCAAAAAGTGATTAATATGAATTAATATACAAGTTGATTACATGAATTATATTAAGAAACAAGCTTATATATCAGGATAACTCTCCCTTAAAAAATTCATAGTAAGTCATATATTTAAACAAGAGTAAAATCAGATTACAATCTAAATATCCATCATTACAAGATCAATACTTATTTTCTAAAACATTGAAATATCCAATGGTTTAGTAAAAATATTAGTATGTTTATATTTAGTTAAAAAATATTCCAAAACAATATCTTCTTTATTGACACAATCTCTTATAAAATTAAATTCCAAGTTAATATGTTATTTTCTATAATGTTGTAAAGATATTTTTGAAATCGAAATAGTAGAATAATTATCACTATAAATAGTAATCTTTTAAAAAATTAAAACAAAAGTTATATAATGTTTTTAATATATAATTATTGAGAGAAACATGATGTAGTAGAAATATATTGACATTCAACAGTAGATAAAGAAATGAAATTTTGTTCTCTTAACTCCTTGTCACTATTTTTTTACTAAGAAAATGAAACATACCTGACATAATTTTTTTTATCAATTTTTCATCCTCCAAAATCAGAATCAAAATAACCAATAAAATCAAAACTATTCTGTCTAGAATAATATAATCCAAAATTACATTTACTTTAACATATCTTGAAATTCATTTGATACTTTTAAAATTTATATTCTTTAGGATAAGATTAAAATCTTATATATAAAAAAACATAAAACATACTATTGGGTCTTGAAGTAGTGAAATATAATAAATTAGTAACCATTCCTCTATAAATTTTTGAATATACAGATTTTATATATTTATCTAAATCTGTCTTAAAATTAGAACTCATGGGGGTTCTAAAAGTTGTACATGAATCTAAACAAAACCACTTAACTAAATCTTTACAATATTTACTTTTATTAAAAAAAATTCATTAATTTATTTGAAAAATTTTAAGTTCCAAAAATAATTTAAGTTCTCCTATTAAACTCATATCAAATTCACTTAACATCACCTTATAAAATTTTCTATAAAGTAATTAAATTGAAGATATAATACAAATATCATCAATATCAATTATAAAAATTAAAATCCTAGATGAAATATTTTTAATAAAAAAAGTGTGATCAACATTACCTTTATTAAAATAATTATTCAATAAAAAATTAATTCTATCATACCAAGCATGAGGGGTTTTCTTAGGAACATATAAAACAATTTATAGTTTGACAACATTATATTTAAATTTAACATTTTTAAACGTAAAGGTTTATTAAAATAATCTTTTTTAGAAATAAAACCTTTTAAAAATTTAATTTTAACATCCATCCAAAATAATTAAAAACCTTTCAATGTTGGAAAAGTTAACAAAATTATGACAGATTCAATACTTGAAAGAAGTGAAAAATATTCATCAAAATCTATACCTTCTTCTTGATAATAATATTGAACAAAAAGTACATCTTTATTTTTAACAATTTGACCAGATACATCTATTTTATTCAAATAAATCTATTTAGTTTTATAAATATTCTTATCTTTAAGGTGTTCAAATAAAGACTAAACATTATTTTTATACAATTTATTATGTTTATATTTCATAATAAAGATCTAATTATCATAATTCAAGGCACACAAAATATCATTCGGCACAAATTCAGAAATAAACTACATTTTTTTATAAAAATATAAAATATAATTTTATTTTTAATTTTGGAATCAACATTGAAAATTATATTATTAAAAGGAAGGTATTTATGAATTTTATATTATTTAGGATCAAAATAATAAATATTATACTCTCCACTACTCATTAAATTATTTCCTTGATGGTTTTATTCACCAAAAATAATGTCATTAAATTCTTAAAAATTATCTAAATATGAATTATTTTATAAATTATATTCAATAAATTTAATATGAGTATATTATTTTACAATTATAGTTATTTTTTTATAAACTCAATAAGCTTTAATTTTATTATAATACCATATAAGAAATTCATTAGTCACTTTTTGAATCAAAATTATCAAAATTATCCTTATAATTTAAAATAAAATCTTCAAAATAATCCATATTAGGTTTCTTTATTTTAAATAATTCATAAAGATCTTTCTTTAAAAAAGGTATAATTAAAACTCTATTTAAAATAAAATAGGCCATATTTATTGAGTCAACCCAAAAATATTTAGGAAAGTTTTAACTATTTATCACAATTCTATCCATTTCTATAAGATTTCAATTATCTAGTTATAATTGTTTTTTGTTATGGTGTTCTAGGAGAAGATTTTTTTTTGAAAATAACCATTTTATTATCAAAAATTTTTAAATTCAAGATTTGTAAATTAAAATCTATCATCACTGATAATATATATAATTAAATTACCTTTTTTATTTTTAATTAATTTACAAAAACTAATAAATTTAGATAAATTATCTCTTTTATGAGACATAAAATAAATTTAATTAAATATACTTAGAGCTACAAAAATGACAATTTTTGTGTTTTCTCCTCAACCATAAATTTTTATTTAACCAAATAAATCTAAATGAATAATTTATAATTGTATAATTTTTCTAACTATATTAAGAGATATAAAAATTATTTTATGTTATTTACCTTTTAAACAAGCATAAAAAATAATGTTCTTCCCAATAGTCAAATCAGGTTGCTTTTCCACATGTCTTTTCTTTGACAGTTTGTGTGACAACTAAAGGTTCACATGTTTATGCCTTAGATACCATAAGATATCATTTTTTGAGTAATTATTATATCTCACCGATCCTTTATCACATTTATTATAATATAAAGACTATGTTGGATCCCTAGTCATTTGTTTGGAGTATCCATTGTCTATGTATCATGTATCTCTTACACTCTTGAGGAACATTTCATGAAAATATTATATAGGTAGAATAAAAAACCCATGATATATTAGATCAAATTGGTCAAGTATAAGAACTGTTAGGTACTAAATATAATTTAGACAAGTATTTATAATTAATTTAGAACAATAATTATTCAAAATAATGGTTTTAATAAGGCTTAATGACTAATCAAATTTCATTAAACATTTATTATCATAACACCCTTTAATTCCACATCTAAATCATGTGACATTATATAGACTTACTTTATAAATTTTAACAAATAATATATTTTATAACTTATTTAGTTTATTATTATATCCAAATTCACTTTTTTGTTGTTTGGTTTCATCATTGACATAATTTTACCATATTTATCTTGAACATGAATAAAAATAGATAAAATTTATTTCAAAAATATCATTTATTTATTCATATTTTCATTCTCTTTTCATTAAATATCTTAATCAGAAATGTATTCACCATTTAAATAAGAAAAAATATTTCTAAACACTTCATTTTTTGTGTTAATTTCTTACTTTTCTTAAGGATATCTTTATTTTTTTATTTAGATTTTTTATATATATCAGTAATTCACAAATGTTTTTTTATTTTTTTTTCATTTATTATTCCATATTATGCTTTAAAAATTTAGAATAATATAAACTTGAATACGAATTATTACTAACCACATTCACACAATTCAACATCATACAAGGGTTACCCATTTCTTTTTCACTTCCATTTCCATAAATTGAATTAGATTATTCTATGAAACTCCATCCAATCATCATGTCTCTTTTCTCCCTTTTATTATTATTTATCTTTTCCTCCCTTCTTAAATTTCAGAAATTTTGGATTTATGGTTCCATCCTTTCTACACTCATAGTAATTTAGATTGGAAATATCATTATAATTTGGTTTACTTTTCTTATTTCAATATTCATTGTGATTATCATTTATAAATAATTTCTTGAATCCTCTTATTATTTTCACAATTTTATAAAAACAATTAGTGAAATTGGATATTTATTTAATGATTTCATGTGATTCAATATCATAAGAGTTATTGAAAACACGTATATTTGATTTAAATGAAACACCTTTATTATTTGAAGTCTCATTTACAATGATTTTATTTAACTATAATTCAAATCATATTAATGAACCAATGGGTTCATCCTATTTATATTATTTGAAGTTTTTTTCTTTAAAAATGTAAAGTTTCATCACATGGAACTTCTTGGGTATATCTCTCATTACTCTTTATACAAGAAAATTATTATCCAAGGTAATTCATTCCATTCATAATGCTAGTGAATATAGGCAATATATGGTCAATACATTAATATCCCCCATCTTGAAATTTTGATACTCACCACAAATCATTCCAATATTAGATCTAAGAAGATCATCTAATCCAAGATGATAAACTTAAATAATTTTCCAAATTCCATGAGATATCATACATTATATTAAAGACTAATTTTTTTAATAACATAATGTAAAATATTCATAGTTTTATAGTTCAAAACAAACTCATCACAAATCACTAGAATATTAGTTTTTCATACGAAGATTCATAATATTTACTATCATTATAATTGGCATTCAAGGATACATTGGTCATAGATTTAGCATTGTGTACCTTATCCATTAAGTAATGATTTTCAATAGGCAGTCTATCTATTAAACCAAGATAATTCTATCAAGAAGATTCATAATCTGATGATTCTTCAGAAGAGTCTCCACCACTAGTACTCCAGGTGTCATTAGCTTTCAAAACATTCTTAGCTTTATCTTTGTAGTACTTCTTTCTATTTCTCTTATAATTCTTCTCTTTTCTTTATTTTCTCTTAATCATAGGATAATCAGGCCTTATATGTCTAGCTCTTTTGCATTAATAACATGTGACTTATGAATCATTCTTATAATTCCTTTGTTTCTTATTGTATTTGGATTGAAAGTTCTTCTGTACAACAATCTTGTTCATCCTTCGAGTAAGATTGGCTAACTCATTTTCTGAAGGTTAACTTCTACTAGATTCGGATTGTATAACAACCTTCTTACATTTAGATATTGTAACTCTCTCATGAGTCTTGGATTTAATATGATTTGATGTAGTTGTAAAATCAATGATTCCATTCCCATTTTTCTTCTTAACATTATCAGCATCTCTCTTCATTCTGGTCTCATTTTTAAGAAGAATTCGAAAAAGTTCATCAAGAGTGATCTGTTTAACCTTTCTATTCTCATCTATAGCTGTTCTCTTGGATTCCAACTCATTGGGCATGACGTATATGATCTTATCCATAAGAACTTCATCATCTAATCCTTTCTCACCCATGTATTGTAAACTATTGACATCCCAATCCCATGTATCATCCTATAAATGGCTATACTACCATACAACCCATATTAGAGGAATTGACCTACCTAATAGAACCATTATTTTCCTACCAACAACACAAAGGGAATTATCCTTAAAGGATTCATCTATTTGCAAATCCACCTCATTTGATTGTAGTGTGTGAGATGATTCTTCTTGATAATGGTTCATTTGAGATACATGGAAGGCATCATGAATGGTTAAGCACCTCTGAGGTAACTGCAACCGATAATCTACCATCCTGAATCTCTATAGAATCTCAAATGTCTCAAAAAATCATGATGAAAACATACCATATCACCTAATCCATATGTGTCCTAGCCTTTTTGAGATACATAAAAAGACTCAATCCCTGACCTCAAACTCTAGAGGTCATCGATGGTTATTAGAGTAATATTTCTATTGAGACTGTAAAGTAACCATCCATTTCAAAATCAGCTGGACCTACATTAATGTCTCCTGAATGAGAAAAAGGTCCAAGTAAAGTTGTTTGTCCTACATCTAACCAACAAAAGCAAGATCATCAAGGCCTAATATACAAAACCTTATAGGGTTCCATCTATATCATAACCTACTAACTATTATTTCAGAAAATTTCAAATATGGGTATATGCCTCTTACAAGATACTTGAAAATGAAGACCGATTTCTTTAAGCATTTCCTCTAGAACCTATATAGTGTGCTCTGACTGGCCATTAATATGAGGGTGGTTTGTTGTGCTCAGAATAACCTATGTACCCAACACCCTCTACAAACTATAATATAAATGATTTGTGAACCATGCATCCCTATATGATACAATGTTCTAAGGAACCCCATGAAGATGCACTATCTCACATATATAAAATCTCCCAAGACCATCTACAAAGAAGGTATCCTTAATCGGTAGAAAATGTGAATCCTCGATGAACCTGTCCACAAAAACCCAGAATGAATCACTACCTCATGGATAATTTATAAAACCGGTGATGAAACCAATTACATAATCTCACCATTTCCAATTAAGAATGTGTAATTACTATAATAGTCTTACGATTAGATGGTTTTCTATCTTCACCTACCAACAGGTGGAACACCTCATAAAAAAACCAACCACCTCATGTTTAATCCCCGAACACCAATATTGGTGACGTAAATCAAAATAAATCTTGGTATCACTAGGATGCACTACTCAAACTGATGCATAAAAATGTCACATAATATCCTCAAATATGTCTACTAAAACCCATAAATGACCTTGAATATGCAAAATTTCATCCCCATCCACAGTCCAACTAGGAGATAGGCCCTCCCCGATCACACTCTCTCATAGGACTAGGCCCTCAACATCTAATAACTCTCTCATCCTCAGTCTAACCAGAAGAGTGGAAGTCATCACCAAGGATGAGATAATTTCTAGACGTGGTCATTCTACCCCTCCAAGTGCATCTATGAGAATAATTACATAAGATTTCATTCACTACTGGCCTCCTGAACTGTATACATCTAATCTCTCCTTCTCAATGCATTGATAACTGGATTTCCCTATCCAAGATTATAGAAAAGCTCGAAGTTGAAATACTTTAGGTATTCAACCCACATTCACTACTTAAAATTAAGATCATGTTATGTAAATATATACTTGAGGATTTTTGGTCTGTGTACACCATAAAATTCTCTCCCAATAAATAGTGCCTCCAACAATGCAATGCTTGTACCTAATTGCTAACATGAGATCATGTGTCGGGTAATTCATCCCATGTGGACTCAATCGTTGAGACCCATATGCCACTACTCTATCTCACTTAATTATAAATACTCCTAGATCGATACCCAATGCATCTCAATACATAGTGTATCTCCTTTCCAACTCTAGAAGAAGAAGAACTGACACTGAATTCAGTATCCCTTTCTACTCCTGAAAGGCCATCTCACTGGTATCTCACTGGAAAAATTTCAAACACTTCTTAGTCAGTACCATAAGTGGTGATTCTAAGTGTGATAAGTCCGATATGAAGTTTCTATAATATCTAGCTACCCCTAATAAACTCTCTATATAAATGATGTTATTGGGATTCTCCTAGAAAACTATAGCTCTCACCTTATCTAGGTCAACTGATACTCTTCTCTCTGAGATAATATTTCCCATGAAGTGAATATTATCCATCCAAAAGTACAAATTTATGATCTTAACATATAAAGGATTTTATCTCAATGTATCCAAAATGATATCAACATGTTAGGAATGGTTGTTTAAATTCTGAGAACACACAAATATTTCATCCATGAATACCACCAAAAATGAATATAGATAAGGATGTAAAACTCAATTCATTAGCATGATGAAAACTACCAATGCATTAATGAGACAAAATAACATTACCATATGCTCATATAGACCATACCGACTATGAAAAACAATACATGGTATGTTTGTAAGTGAACCACATACTTGGTGATATCCTGAACTCAAATAAATCTTCAAGAAAACCCAATCTCCTTATATCTGGTTGAATAGATCATCTATATGTGGAAAAGGATACTAGTTCTTAATATTAAACCTATTCCATTTATGATAATCCACACAAATACTGAGGGCACCATCCAACTTTTTCATAAAATGAACTAGTGATCCCTAAGGAGAATTACTTTGTCATTTAAACCACTTTTCTTCTAAGTCCCCTAGCTACCTTTTAAGCTCCTGCAAATCCGTATAATCTTTCCTATAAGGAGGAATGGATGCTAGTGTTGCTCTTGGAACTAGATCAACAAATAAATACACCTCTCTATTAGGGTGTGAAATAGAAAATTCATCTAGAAAAATTACTTTGAAATTATTTACCATTGGATGGAAATATATCTAATGTGGTCCCTGATTATCCATATATAAACTAGAAAAATGGGCTTTCACCCCACTCCACCCACAATGTTATTTTCTAGATCAGCTTTCCTGGACATTCCATTCACCCATGTGAATAAAAAATCCACCCTCTAGTGATACGAAGGTTACTGTATGATGATAGTAATTGACATGGTCTCAATAAGAAACTGGACTATCCATCATAAGTGTGATGTTAAACCTTGAAACATTGAGGGAAAAAAGATCCCAAATGAAGTGGCACCCACCAATATCAAGGGGAACTCCCTAAACTAGTGTACACCTCAATTCCAATCCCCAAAAGAGTATCCATGGTCATGACACCATTAGAAAATTGAATAATGATCCCAACTATCTCCACCACTAGTACATATATGAAACCATGTGAATAACCTATATCAAAAAGAGAAAACATTTAAATAGAGGCTCTGAAAATTGTGACCATCACAAAAATATCTTTATTCTCTAATAATCAGGGGTAGGCTATATAGAATATATCTGGCCTAAACCACAACACTATGAAACAAACTCACTACCCAAAGCAAGCCCACTCTACGGTCTAGGTAAAACTGGTGCCAAGATACCTTTCCCATGACTACCACCTCAACCTGAATGACTAGTACTACTCCAGATCCCAGCTTGACATAGAGCTAAAAATCCCACTCTTGAGCCTGGAGTCGAAGATGACCACCTGATATAAACCACTAGAGATAAATTCCTACAAAAACGTTGTACGTAGACCACCCCACCACAAGCTCGACACTCAACTCGATCACACTAATTACTCATATGTCATCATTTGAAACATTGATGATAGAAAATAGAGATTCCATCACTAATATCCTTTCTAGTACTTCCCTCATCGAATCCTGAAAATTAAATCTCCTTCCACTAAAAGGTGAACCACTAGGTTGGGAGAGTACAATCCCCTTCTCTTTACCCCCACCTTCCCTTAAGATTCACTCAGTAATATGTGTCTGATTCACTATATTTTTAATTGTTTTCAACATCAAACATTTACACGAGATCAAATGGAATTCTTGAAACCTTCCTCTATGTTTATTTCCCTTGATATATCATTATCAAGGTATATCAGTGTAAAATTCTGAATCTATGTAAAGAGTGTTGAATATTTTATAATAGTCATCGTTTCCTACTCCAAATGCATAAACACTTTGGCCCTTTAACCTATCAGGGTATCAATAAAAAAGGTAGTAATAAAACATAGATTGGAAATACCTATAAACCATATCTCATAGTACATCATCCTTATTCAAAACATCCCTTTGGTGCTTTACTACCCCCCCTAATAATATATGTTTCAAGATTCACTCAACTCTCAAGAGGCATCTGTAGATGCTCTAAAATGAAAATTTTGTCTCTATCCATAGTTCATTATCTTTTGGACCTCCATCCCTAGAAATAATGGGAGGATTATACTGCCAAAACATGTGCATCAACTCTAATATTGACTAGGTAGGCTACAGTTCCCCCTAAAATGGTTTGCATTAAGTGATTGAAATTATTGAGAAACTATGCCTTGACACCTGTGTCTGCTAAAACCACAAGTGTTGTGACAAGAAAATTGAGAGGATCTAATAGTATCCCATGGCCCACCACCTCCAAATCATGGTCGTCGACACCATATTAGTGTATGACTATAGGATGTTAGGGTGGCCTGCATCTACAATGGAAAACACATGCCTTGGGAAAGATTGATAATTAGAATATCACAGATAAAGTCATGGGGTGGGTTGAATCCTTCCTAAAAACAAGATAAACCCATTTTTTACTCTAAAATGTAGGGCTGGGTAAAAAGAAACATCCATAAACATCACTAGATACACTTCCAACTACCCACTCTAAATTCAGGTTAAGGTCAACTTCTTTATTTCAAAGATTTTCAATTCATTTAAAATTCATATTCATTTTACTTTTCTCATTAAATGGATGAATCTAATGGTTCACCACTTTTGATTCACAAGGGCCCATAGACCTCATGAACCAATATGTAGCATCCATGTTTCTGACGCTTTCTCTAGGGCGTGCACGCATCCATCCCATAGAGGATGCGCTGCTATTACCCCTCACTACCACATTAAAAAGGCGGGTGACATCCGTTACTTATTCAGGGATGTCTGATCTGTGATCGAAATAGGATGATGGGATGTCAGTTCTTCCTTCCATGGATTCCTACCCAGAGCTCGTCACCTAGTTCGGGTCTCCCTTATAGATTTAAAACATAATCTGTGATGCTCTTCCCAGCACCATATCTTCATGGACACCAGTTAATTATGACTCTTCTATCAAGACCTTCCAAGGGGTATGGTTAGGGTAGTAACCTTTGGTTAGGAGTGTAGTCCCGTTGGGGCATCAATGGCATGTCTTGATAATGGGGATTGGCATGTCTGTCCTCTGTCTCTTATTGTAGGGCTTCTTGAGGGAGTGAAAGCCCGAGGCATCCCGCATCGAACACGGGGAGTTGTATGACATAGGCATGTATCTAAGGTTTTCCTCAGCTTCCCATGTGTAACATAGGGTATTCCGCAAGTTTAACGTCCAATGAAGAAGGATCAAACTGATCGGAACACTAGCTAGAGTGGATCAGATTGAAGAACCCCCTGGAGGGAACACCGATGTTGGGGCCAGCACGTGGGTGGTTTCTCGAATGTTATGGAGGGGAATGGAGAATGAAATGGCATGATCCCACCGGGATGTGGTGGCCCAGGTAAGAATCAGGATGGATGGTGGCTTTGGGCTTGGGTCTCGAAGAGACTTCCTACGTATCCCCGTGGTAGGGAATCAAAGTCCACATAGTTAGATGATATGGTGGGACACCGAAAGAGGCGACTTGTGAGAATGAACGCGTGGATGGGACCGAGAGGAGGTAGAACCTCCGGGTTAGAGAATGAGCTTCCTGAGACACGTGGTCTCGAGGTAGAGATCAGAATGAGACATGAGTGATGTGCTCGAGCCTTGTGGAGGCCTCCTACATATCCCCATGGCAGGGAATCAAAGTCTTTGTAGTTAAGGTGGCGGATATAGTTTAACATCATTTGGCATGAGAATGGGGCTTACACTCTGAGGAAACCCATGATGGAGAACCGATGTGAATGGGGACCTGGGGTCTAGATGGATTCATGATTACACTCTGAGGTGGCCCAAGGTGGAAATGGGGCATGGAACACCAACACAGAGACGGTTGGGGCCAATGGTTTATTGGGCTTGAACCTCATAGAGGCTTCCTACGTACCATGCCTTATCATGGATCAAAGTCCCCGTAGTTTGGGTTGGATGGGGCTTACACTCTGATGTGGCCCAAGGTGGTGGGGCTTGAACCTCGTGGAGGCTTCCTACGTTCCATGCCTTAGAACGGATCAAAGTCCCCGTAGTTCAGGTTGGATGGGGCTTACGCTCTGAGACATCCCAAGGTGTTGGGGCTTGAACCTCGTGGAGGCATCCTATGTACCATGCCATAGCATGGATCAAAGTCCCCGTAGTTCGAGTTGGATGGGGCTTACGCTCTAAGATGACCCAAGGTGTTGGAGCTTGAAACTCATTGAGGCTTCCTACGTACCATGCCTTAGCACGGATCAAAGTCCCCATAGTTCGGGTTGGATGGGGCTTGCGCTTTGAGATGGCCCAAGGTGGTAGGGCTTGGACCTCATGGAGGCTTCCTACGTACCATGCCTTAGAACGAATCAAATTCCCCATAGTTTGGGTTGGATAGGGCTTACACTCTGAGACGACCCTAGGTGGTGTGTATTGAACCTCATGGAGGCTTCCTACGTAAAATGCCTTAGCACAGATCAAAGTACTCATAGTTCAGGCTGATAATTATAACATCATGAGGGATGAGGGCATTTGGGGCTTATGCTCTGAGATGGCCCAAGGTGTGTCATGGTCGGTTCTCACTCTAAGCTCATAGGAGTCATGCTCGGTGTGTGAAACGAGAGGTAGCAGAGACCTGACGATCACGTCGCGAAGGGTGCATCTGTGGGAAGTGAAAAGGGGATTATGCATTGAGCGGCCCATAGTGCCAGGACCTACTCCAGGACGGAGGGCCGAGGGCGAAAAAGCACAGCGAGAGAAGGATTTGGCACCCTGAAAGAGAGGAGGGGCCCTGTTCCCTATCACGCCCTCATCTAGCCTTAGCACTGAGGAAGTCAGGAGGAGTAGGGGTGATTCCTCTAGGAAAAAAGGCCAGGGGCTTACACCAAGGTGGATACCCTTCCCCGCGGAAAAATGCCGCTTCAACAAGGAGGATATCATCCCTTGTGAGGAGTGCTCCTATCCCCGTGGAGACGAGTGGGCATGGTGAATGTACGAGGTGGGGGACCCTTCATGCGAGGCACGTGGACAGGTCATAGTTTAACTCCATGTGTTGAGGATGAGGTGCTTGGCAGTTTAACATCCTACAGCTCGGATGTGGTGGGATTTATCCGCATCCCTAGGACTTACATAACTGGTTCCCTCTGCTCTTTGTGGGAGGGAAGGCATCGGTAAGGCCATACTGAGGGGGTGTCACAGAGAGAACCATCGAGGGGTCCACGTTAGTGTGACTATGAGAAGAAGCAATAGCTGTTAGCGTGCTTATGCAAAGATGCATGAGGCGGAGCAATGCAATGGGAAGGATTTTCCAAGGGACTTTGAAGTTACTTCGTACAATCCTAGAAGGTTGTACAAGAAAACCATGGATGATGCGGATTCCCAGGGTGTATAAGACACCTGTGAATGGCACCCAGAAGGAGGGCATCAGGCATTCGCACAAGAGGGTGCCCGGGGAGCACTGAGATGAAGGACACCGGGAGATTGCATGCAACTTTTGGGGCTTGCATTAAATGAGTGGGGTCCAGCGCGAAAAGCCCTAGGATAGCACTAAATCAGTATTTCTTGCGCGAAATAGGGTGGATGAGGGTTTTCATGTGACTTGAAGTGATTTCACGCAAAAGAAGGGGTGGGAGCGCAAATCAAGGATTGCGCGCAGTGGAAGGGGTGTGCACGCAAAGGAAGGATTGTGTGCAGCTTGGCCGGCTTGCACACCCCATAAAGGATTACGCGCAAGGGGAAGAACCCAAAGGGGGTTGGATTTTAGTCTAATCTATGGGGATCTCGGGCGAAGGTGGATTTCATGGATACTTGGCATGAAGAAGAACCATACCTGAAGGCCATATTGCCTGCACGCTGAAGGCCATATTGCATGCGCGCGGAATGCCGATTACGAGCACGAGAGGAAGTTCAAATTCTTCAGCCACCCTGAAAAAGAAGGGGTGCTTTCTATTTATAGTCATCCGGTGGTGCGGAATTCAGGGATGTGTGAAATAATTGCACGACATAGGCGGTGGGACGAAAGGTCTACCGCGCGGGATGCGGACATGAACTTATTTCGTGCCAGCATCGGGACTCTTCACGAATCCTGGTACTTTCCATGCATGACATCTTTTTTTGCGCTCTTCACCCATCTTTCCATGAAACACCTCCGGGCCCTCCGGACCAGGCCTCCGGGTTTGAATATTACTTCGATTTTTCATTTTGGAACTTTCTCCAGCACCTAAACACTTTTCAGTGTCTACAAATGCCCCCCCTCAGAATGGGATTAGTGAAGGGTCACAATGATCAGATTTTGAGGGAAATGCCGAAATACAGGGCTTTGTGGCCCCCCTGTGTGAAAAAATCAAGAGAGATGTGAAAAACTCGGCCAGGTGCGGAAGAGGCTTTTCGTGCGAGCGCGGAACCCAGGCTTCACCTATAAAAGCAGCCATGGGTCCCATACTCCGTACTCCTTTTCTCGTGTGATAAGCTCTGAGATCCCATGCGTGAAATTCCTTCCACTCCTTCGTGAAGAAAACCGATCGGCAGTGTGTAATTCCACCGCGATTTGGTGAGCTTTTACGCGAAAACCCAGGAATTTTCGCACAACCTACTGATTTTCAATGCTGGACTCTCAGATTTCATTCCATACTCCCAGATGTCGTGCAACATTGCAAAACTTAGTTGGAAGAAGATGGCCACAAACCGGGATGATGAGGGGGAGGCCACTGCCCGTAGAGCAGATATGGCTGCGAACCCAAATTTTCGAGGAGAAGAGGGAGGCCCATACAAAGGACGAGGACCTCATACCAATTGATGTATCATCTTCTCAATGTGTTCTAGCGCACGGAAATGGCAATTCCAGGGTCATTGGAATCAGTTCGAACATAGGGGAATGAAAAATGTGAATCAAGTTACCCAAATTCAGAACACTATGGGAGGGGCGTGGCAATGAAGGATGATTGTTGACCGTGTTCAAAACACTGTGTTCCTATTGCATTATCCTGAAATGGGGAAAATAACTAGGGTTGACCGCAGACCATGTTCGCAACATGGGACCTAACTCCAATATCTCCGATCAGTCTTCCGGAACGTTGGCCTAGGACAGCAAGCAGACCATGGGTTGAGCATCCATAATGTTAGGGGGTCCCTTAAAACATGATCAGTCTTCTAGAACATTGGCCCAGGAAAAAAGGCGGACCATGGGTCAATCTTCCATACTGTTAGGGGGTCCCTTCAAATGTGAAAGAGGAAGAAGATCCAAATAGAGGGGAACACAAAGTGTGGAAAGTGAGTTGGTGTTTTATTCGAACAGAATCCAACACTCTCAAGATTATTCCACCATGGTGGAAGCACATAAGGAGGGCACATTAATCTATCCATGGACCATCCCTATTTTTAGTCTGGACCACCTTGGTGAGGGAACTATCGGTTCCCAATGTCATTATGGGGCATCCTGAACTTTTTTGGGGAAAATGATGCAGTTAGAAAACTCCCCGAGAAGTTAGGCCAAGGGGCCGACAGTGAGGAGGGATGGGATTTGGTGATCCCTGGGGTCGGACCCGAGATGAAATGTCTGGGCGTTTCTACATATCCCATAAGGATGGGAATCAAGCCGCATATAGTTCTGGGAGGGTGGAATGACACGGTATGGTACCTGCTCTGGGATCAACCTCATCCCGACGCAGACACTGCGAAAACTAGGGTTATCTGAAGATGACATGACTCCCTCCGATTTAAGGATCCATGGATATGAAAGGATAGAGCATACCCTGGCCGGAAAGATCCATTTGAAGACCCAGTTCGGTGGCCTAGTTGCTAGTACTGAATTCATGGTTGTCTCCCAGGACACCGCATACAATGAATTGATGGGTAGGCCATGGCTCCACCTGCACGCGGCGGTCCCCTCATCATATCAACAATTCCTCAAGTACTCCCTTAATGGCCGAGTAGGTGTACTCCAAGGTGATGCATCTTCTTTCCCCTCTTGAGAATCCCGCTACTTGGATGCTGATTATTAAAAGACCAAGGATAAACAAGTCTAGGAAAGCGAAGTTGAGCCCGTCGCCACTACAACCGACCCTTAGGCAGGCCTGAATGATGCCTACGTCTTCCGAATCCATTGGTTGGAAGCCACAACCCCCGATATAGGAAATGTTTTTGTCATTTCCGAGACAAGGGGGAATCATGATCCTAGATCCAAGTGGCGTTAGAATATTTCTTCGTATTCTTATAAGAAGCAGGATCCAGTGATCCCAGAGCCTTCCACTCCCGTCAGGTATCGAGACGTCTGGCTCATGGCGACGATAGTACGTCATACTTGTCTGTGTCACTGGGCTAGAATAAGTTGGATTTGGCCCATGTTCCACTACTGCTTCGATATTATCAAGTGTGCCCCCTTGGTACAGAGACCAGATGGGATCGGGTCAACAACCTTCATAGCCATGGTCTCAGCAGCGCCGGAGTGCCCTGATGCAATGACCACGGCGGCACAAGCCAGTACCAGCCTCCCATTTTGGATTGGTAGCTTAGAAGAAGCTTCCCCAATGGAGTATCCCTCCATAAATGGAGAACAAGATATGGAGGACGCGCCCCCTGCCTTTGAGGAAGGTGTCTCAGCCACGGTCGACAAGCTGGTACAGGTGAACCTCAGTAGCGAGGTAGATCTGAGACCCACATTGATCAGCATCGCTATGTCCCCTGAAGAGCAACAACGGTACATATACTTCATAAAATAGCAATATGATGTATTTTCTTGGAGTTACAATGAGATTCCAGGACTAGATCCTCAGGTAACTTTCCACCGCCTTGGTCTCCCAACAAACCATCGCGGGTTCAAGCGGCCTCCTAGAAAGATGCATCCATCTCACAGTGCCATGGTCAAGGCTGAAGATGACAAGATCATCAGAGCCAACTTAATCATGGAGGTCCAGTACCCCATGTGGTTAGCCAACATCATACGAGTTAGGAAGAAGAACAGATATATCAGAGTCTGCATCGACTTCCGGGATCTCAACCGCCATTGTTCGAAGGATGATTTTCCCCTTCCAGTGACAGAATTCTTGATCAACGCTACAACAGGGTTCCAAGCCCTATCATTCATGGATGGCTACTAGGGATATAATCAGATCTGGATGGCCCCCGAGGATGAAGAGTCTTCTGTTTCAGGGAACCTCAAGGAACTTTATGTTACCAGGTAATGCCCTTCGGCTTGAAGAAAGAAGGTGCCACCTATCAGTGGTCCATGCATCGTATATTCAAGACAATCTTGGGAACGCTTGTTAAATGTTATGTGTATGATCTTGTGGTCAAATCTCCCCAGTGCCAGAACCATCTCAAGGATCTTGAGAGAGTGTTCGGCTTCCTCCGTTCCTGCTACTTGAAGATAAACCTGTTGATGTGTGCCTTCAGGGTTACCTCCATTAGATTCCTTGGACTTATTGTTAGGTAATGGCATTGATATCAACCCAAAAAAGATCAAGGCCATAAACTATATTCCTCCCCCGAGAAATATTCAGGAGCTTCGAGGTTTTCATGGCCACATAGCCTACATACGCTGATTCATCGTGAATGTGGCTGGAAAGTGTAAGCCCTTTTTCCCGGATCATGAAGAAGGGAGCCGCCTTTGAGTGGGATGAGGAGTGCCAAACCACCTTTGAGGAAATCAAGAAATATTTTCTCTAGCCTCCGGTCTTAATGCCACCCGTCTCCGGGAAGCCGCTGACTCTCTATGTCACCGACCTGGAATGATCCATTGGCGCCCTTCTCACCCATAAGAAAAACGAGGGAACCGAGAACTACCTCTACTACCTCAGATAATTGCTCCTTGATATGGAGACCAGATACTCCCCCATCGAGAAAAGTTTCCTTGTACTCGTATTTGCTGTGCAGAAACTGCGGCATTACCTACAGCACCATGAGGTACAACTTGTTTATCGGGTAGACCCGTTGAAGTACATTCTGAATCTACCCATGTTGACTGGTCGGATATCACAGTGGGAAGTGTTCCTCAAGCAGTTTGACATCAGGTTTGTGCCCTAGAAGGCTATCAAGGGGCAGGCATTGGAAGACCTCCTAGCTGCCCATCCAACCTCTGCGAACCAGTCCCTAGACCTAGATTTTTTCAATGAGGTAAGACTCTCTGTAGAACATGTCGTCCCATGATGGAAAATGAATTTCGACGATGCCTCCCAGAGCCCCACCAGTAGGATCCACAACCATCCTAGGCTCAACAGAGTGGGACTTGGTATCATCTTCATCACCCTGGTGCAAGCCATTCGGCCGTACTCATTTGTGTTGTCAGAATGCTGCACCAACAACGAGGCAGAGTATCAGGCCCTCATCATTGGTCTGGAGCTGGCCCTTGAGACCGATGTACCCCATTTTCATGTGAAAGGGGATTCCGAGCTAGTCATCAAGAAGGTCAATGGAGACTATGTTGTCAGGAATCTAGATCCCATACCATTGTTAGAACGCACTCCCCAGCTAATAGCCCGGTTCCCTTCTCAACTAGAGGTTATCCATGTACCTCGGTCACAAAACGATCGAGAAGATGCTTTGACTGGCTTTGCCGCATCGCTTGCATAGCCTGACCAGGATGATCTGATTATACATGTGTCACAATAGAGAGTCATTGCGCCCATCACCCCAAAGGATGATGACGACCCACAGGTAAACCATCTCACCGCCGGTACCTATACATCAGGGCCCCGAAGTCTGGATGTGGTGATCGATGTAATTGCCGATTGGAGGACAACCTTGGTCGAATACCTCCAACATGGTAATATCCCGTCAGACCGGGCCAAGCGTGAGCGAATCCGATGCGCGCGCTACAGTTTACTCTCCTAAGTGGTCCCAACCTTGAGCAGATCCTCTATAAGTGTGTATTTGATGGTGTTCTCCTCCATTGAATCCAAGTGTTATAAATTCCACATGTCATGCAAGAGGTTCACGCCGTTTCCTGTGGTGCCCATCAGGCTGGGCCAAAACTATCTCAACAGATTCTAAGACTAGGGTATTTTTGGCCCTCCATGATTCATGAATTCATCAAGTTTTCCAAAAGATTCCATGTGTTCCAAGTTCATGCTAACTTTTTTCATCATCCAACGAAGCCTCTCCATACTACCAAGTACTCTTGGACCTTTGCAGTCTGGGTGTTAGATGTCGTGGGACCATACCCACTGGAAACGGCTCGCCAATGCCGATTCATTCTGACCGCTATGGATTTCTTTTCCAAGTGAGAAGAGGCAATTCCTCTCAAGGAAGTCAAGTCCCATTCTATTGCTGACTTCATGAGTTCCAATATCATCTATTGAATTGGGTTACCTCACTCTATCCTCACTGATAACGACACCAACTTTTGGGCCGCTGAGATGAAGAAATTGTATGCCAAGTACAACATTCGCTCCAACCATACCTCACGCTGTCACGCGCAAGAAAATGGACAGATTGAGGCCTTAAATAAAACCCTCTCTAACATTATGAAAAAAATGGTTGGTTAGAACAAGAATAGTTGTCCGGATAAGCTCTCCAATGACCTATGAGATTATCAGAAGATGACTCGTAATTCCACCCAGGTGACCCCATATTCCCTAGTGTACGGAACAGAGGTCGTCCTGCCCATCGAGATTCAATTGCCCTCATTACGCACAGCGGTTTATGACCAGCAAGTGCCAGATAGAAAGGATGAAATCCATCTAGCTGAATTGGAAGCATTGTATGAGAATAGGCTTTTTTCCCTGTACAACCTAGAAAGGAATCAGAGTAGGATGGATCGATCTTTCAACAAGAAGGTTCGCCTCCGCTATTTCCAGCAAGGCGATTTGGTATTAGATCTCAGGGCACCAATGATCCCCTATAAGAAACCACCCAAGTTGGAGCCCATGTGGGAAGGACCTTTCATTGTTCATAAGGTTTATACCAATGGATCATACTCCCTGGTGACCATAGATGGTGAGCGTATAACTCCTCCCACCAATGCAAAATTCCTCAAGAAATACTTTACCTAAGTATGCTAGACCTTCACGACCTTAAACTGGATGGTCCTGCATGACCTTAAACTACATCACGGTCCTCCATGACATTAAACTGGATCATGGTCCTCCATGACCTGAAACTATCCTAGGGTCCCGCATGACCTTAAAATTCTCATCCCGCATGACATTAAACTTTATGTCGTTCCGAATGACATTAAAATGTATGTTTTCCTCCATGAAATTAAACTATATCATCAAGAACTATGTGTGGATTGATTCCCATTCTTATGGGATACGTAGGACCACCTGAACATTTAGATTTCAGGTCCATACCCCTCTCATAGAGATCCCACGATCTACCAGTCACCTAGGCCCCTCGGCCTATCCCTCTCCATGAGGGGGATATATAGGTGTGGTATAGGGTTTTTGGCACCATGCCCCACCCTTCTCCCGGGAATCTTCCATCTCTTGGCTGCTCTCGAATTGAGTCTGTCAACCCTTTACAGTGGTTCTCCAATGTGTTTATAGTACTCTGGTCTAGGACCTGGAGTGTCATATTCAACTTAGGAAAGTTCCTTCTACTTGTCAAGATTCATGTTTCCCCTTCATTTGGGACCCCATTATCTCTTACACCCGAAGGGACTCCCAAAAAAGGCATGGATACCACGCCTAAGGGCTCTCCAACCATTACAGGCCAACACCCCCGAGGGTTTTAGACTACAAATTGATTCAAATCTCGCATTGTGAACATGGTTAGCAGTCGATGATCATTTTTTTATTCCCATTTCAGGCTAACGTGATGGGATGCTGTGTTGCGAACATGGTCAGTAGTAATCCCCCGTCATCACGCCAGCCCCTTAAGGCCTTGAATGTTGGTTGCATGATTCACATAATGTTCTATACCATCGTGTCTAGGTGGAATCTTGACACTCTTTGCACTACCCCTCTTTGCACCTCTGCATCTGGACTTTGATCTTTGTTAAGGCATGGTACGTAGGAAGCCTCCACAAGGTTCACGCCCCACCACATTGGGCCGTCTCAGAGCGTAAGCCCCATCCAAACCAAACTATGAGGACTTTGATCCGTGTTAAGGCATGGTATGTAGGAATCCTCCACGAGGTTTGAGCCCCACCACCTTGATCCCTCTCAAAGCATAAGCCCCATCCATCCCGAACTACGGGGACTTTGATCCGTTCCAGGTCATGGTACATAGGAAGCCTCCACTTAGTTCAAGCCCCACCAGCTTGGGTCGTCTTAGAGCATAAGAACCATCCAACCTGAACTATGGGGACTTTTATCAATGCTAAGGAATGGTACGTAGGAAGCCTCCACGAGGTTCAATCTCGACAAACCATTGGCCCCAACCCTCTCTGTGTCGGTGTTCCAAGCACCATTTCCACCTTGGGCCACCTCAGAGTGTAAGCCCCAATCCATCTGGACCCTAGGTCCCCATTTATGTCTGTTTTCCATCATGGTATGCCTCAGAGTGTAAGCCCCATTCTCATATCTCATGATGTTAAACTGTATCCTCCACCTAAACTACGAAGAATTTGATTCCCCTACATGGGGATACGTAGGAGGCCTCCACGAGGCTCAAGATGATCACTCATGTCTCATCTTGATCTCTCTCTCAAGCCCACATTTCTCGGGAATCTCATGCCCTAACCCGGAGGTTCGACCTCCTCTGGGTCCCATACATGTGCTCATTCTCACGGGTCACCTCTTCTGGTGTCCCACCGTATCATCGAACTATGAATACTTTGATTCCCCGTCACAGGGATACGTAGGAAGTCTCTTCGAGACCCAAGCCCAAAGCCACAATACATCCTGATTCATACCCAGGCCACCACATCCCAGTGGGATCATTCCATTTCACTCTCCATTCCCCTCCACAGAATTTGAAAAGCCTCCCACATGTGGGCCCCAAAATCAGTGTTCCCTCTAGGGGGTTCTTCAATCTGATCCACTCTAGCTAGTGTTCCAATCAGTCCGATCTGTCTCCACTGAATGTTAAACTTGCGGCATACCCTATGTTACACATGAGAAGTTGGAGAAAACCTCAGATACATGCCTATGGCATAGAATTATCCACATTAGATGTGGGATTCCTCGGGCTTCCACACCCTCGAGAAGCCCTATAATAAGGGACAAATGACAGACATGCCAATCCCCAGCGTCAAGACACACCAGTGATGCCACAATGTGAATACTCTCTTAACCAACTGTTTCTGCCTAGACTGGACCCCTTGGAAAGTCCTGAAAGAAGCGGCCTAAATAACTGGTGTCCATGAAGATATGGCGCTGGTAAGAGCTTCCTAAATTATGTTTTAAATCTGTAAGGGAGACCTAGAATAGGTGAAGAGCTCCGAGGTGGAATCCATGGAAAGAAGAACCGACATCCCATCACCTCGTTTCAATCAAGGAGGAGACGTCCCTGAATAAGGAACGGATGCCGCCCGCCTTTGGAAAGTGGGAAGGCGGGGTAACAGCAGTGCGTCCTCTACGTGACGGATGTGCACACGCCCCGTCAAAAGCGTCGGAAATAGAAAATGGTGAACCCAACGTGAAGCTCCTCTCCTTGTCTTGGAGGAGAGTAGCATTCGGGACATCAGTGGATAAGCATGTCGTCTGAGCTTGTCATATGGTACCAGGTCCCCCCAAACAGGCCTGAAATTAAACTCACAAGAAGTTGGGACAGTTAGGACATTGAGCGTTCTGTTCTGCAACGTTGTTAGTGTGGATCCCTCTTGCCGACTATGGGAGATGGAACGAAATTGGGGCACTGGTTATAGATTCCTTTTTCTAGCAGTGTTAATGAGTTCATCTCCCAACTTTTAGGAATCAATTCATTGCATCTAGAGCTCAATCAGCTTCCCACCGACACAGGGGCATGGGAAATATCAACGCGGCTTCCCCGCGCGGTTTTTCCTCTTCCACGACGGCCGCGACTACCACGACTACGGAGCACCCACTCCCCCTCTCCCCATCAGAGATCATACAACGAAGGGTAATCAATGACCTTGTATGTAGGTATGAGGAGAAGGGGGTCATCTCCACCAGGGATATGGCCTGCCAAGATCTTGAGGTAGCTGCGCCTCACCATCCATGCCGCCCCAAGGGCCGCGCAGGGAGCCGCCTCTTCCCACCCCAACATTCAATCACTTCATGAGTTTGTCCCCGGAGTGCCTTCACAACTCTCTCCCCTACGCCAACGAGGTAGAGGATGTTCGGGCCAACCCAACTAGATGTTCATCTTCTATTTGATTGATTTACTACATCCTCTTTTGACTGTTGACATTATACCAGTATAAAACACTCTGACACGAAGGCAGTCTTCCCCACATACACACCCTAGGCTCTCACTACTAATTAATGCCTCTAGAATATAGGGCATTGTACTTGAGGCTATGTGACCCATCAGCTCGAGGCACCATTTAGTGGAAACCTGTTTCAGACATTACAATAATATTCTGGGAAACTATATTAAGGGAGCGAAAAATATTATAAGCTTAAAAAATGGATATCCAGCTATTGAATGTAAAAGGGAGATAAATAATACAACTAATATGATGAAATAAAATAAGGATCCAATAAATCTTACACCTATGGTACAATGTTTCAACTTCAATGAACATGGAAACTGTGTAAGTTAGTGTCCTAAGTTAAGGGTTGTTGAAGACAACTGATGAGAACAACCTACAAGGCTAAGACAGAAGGGATGGGATTATTCTATCAATACTACTGAGGTTGATAATTAAATCAAATTAGTGACATGTACACTTGTTATTTATTTAATTATACGAAATTAATTATTTTATTATGTATCTATTTATTCTTTTATATCTTCTAAGTATAGTAGAAATATTAAAACACCGCATCAAAACATGATGGTTGAATTATGAATAAAAATGCTATGTTGTGAAATTGGTTCACATAAAGTATATAACTCTTCCCGAGTTAACATTTATGGGATGAATCTTTTAAAAAAACATTTTTACTCAATATAGTTGAATTTGATGTTATACTAGTCATGGATCAGCTACCTTTATATGAATCCTAAATCAACATCCTCATGAAGGAAATATATTTTCATATCCAAATTCATCATTTTATTCAATACAACTAAAATGATGATGATTATTCTTCTTTTGGAAAACCCAACACAATAATGGATATTTTTACCTTATCAGAAATCATATCTAAATAAGATTATAGAGACAAATGAGAGGTTCTATACTGAATAAATTTCTATTTTGAGGGAATATACAGAAATATTTCTAAAAGTGATTCACATTGTTCCTCATGATTGAGAGGTTGAAATCTCAATTAAACTTATACCTAGATATTTTCTCATATTCTAGAGTCCTTATGTAATAGAATCTACTAAATTGAAAGAAATAAAGAATAAACTGTAAAAGAATTTGGATAATGGTTTCATATGATCAAGTGTTTCACCATGGGGTGAACTAGTTAACTTTGTAAAGTGTAGTGATGGGTCAATGTATCTCTATATTGATTGCTCTGAACTCAATGATATCATGATAAAGAAACAATAACCCCCTCCATTGATTGATTACTTGATCAATCAACTATGTGTTACCTGATACTTATCTAAGGTTGAACTTGTTAAGGATATATTCAATTAAATGTTGATAAGGATGATATTCCCATGAATTCCTCCCACAAAAGGTATGGACCCCATGAGTTCATAGTGATACCATTTGGACTCACAAATTCCCAAATAATGTTAATGGATATGATGAATATAGTATTTAAAAATTACCCTAACAAATTTATGGTGGTCTTTATAGATAATATTAAAGAACACTCCAAAATTAGGGATGATTGTAAGGAAAATTTGAGTACTATGCTAAATAATTTGATAATAGATAATCTATATGAAAATTAAGGTAAATGTGAGTTTTTTATGGATAAATTATCTTTCATGGGGCGTGTTATTATAATGAAGGGGATATTTTTGGATCCTTTAATGAAAAAGGAAATTGAATAATGGTCTAAAATAATATCTAAAACAAAGATCCATATTTTTCTCAGATTAATTGGGTATCTTTTATAATTTTTGAGAAATATATCTTGATTATAAAACTCGCAAACTAAACTAATACTGAATGGTGTAATGATTTTTCAGATTGATGAATGTTAATATAGCTTCAAGGAGTTAGAAATAGGCTAATCCCTACTCATAAACTCAAATCACCCACATGTGTGGATGTATTTGTGATCTAATGTGATGATTAATAGAAGGTACTGGGTTGTTTCCTTATGATAAAGGGTAATTTGATAGCCTATCCATCAAGATAGTTGAATATTCTTAAGAACATATATCCAATACATGATTGAATGTTTGCTTTAGTAATATAAACATTCAAATTGTAGAGGAGTTATCTCTTTAGTGATGTGTGACATATATACTGATCATAAGAGCTTAAACTATATATTTATAAAAAATGATATCAAAATTTTAGATAAACAAGATTGACATACATGGAAATTACATTACTTTTGCGGGAAACTTGATACATGACACAAAAATACACCCAATGACCGTATTAGTTTAGTGTGTTTGGAAAGTCAGAACATAATCTTTTAATCAGGGTGATAGATCTTCAACATCTCCCATAAATATCTTCCCCCTTTTTTTCTTACCTAAAACCATTCTTTATATCCTGGGGAAAGGAAAACATAAAAAGGGTGAGATCAATTGCTCAGTAAGGGTAAGCATGTAGAAAATAAAACAAACCATATACATTTTAACTTAAAAACATGAACATAAAGTTTAAACATCAAAATATTGAGTTTTGAAATAAATCATGGCAGTACGTAAGGCATAGATCATAAAGGAACATTAATCATTAAAAAATAGCATGGGAATAAAACATGTAATTGTAGAAATACATTGAGCACATCATATGATTTCCATAGTAGCCAATGCATTGCTTCCAAGACCATCATAGTGGACAAAGTCCATTACTAAACTAGGTTTACCTGCCGTTCCATCCATGTATTACTGAACCACATTTACTTGTTGTTCTAGACATTTCTATCTCATGAGATATAAATCATTACCCAATGCATTGGAGAGAGATATAGGTCCCACCCATCCCATAATGAAATCATTCTTTCGTGTGCCACAAAATAAACATAAATCATTCATTATAACCCAATGAATAAAATGGGTTTCATAAATATCATCCCATCATAACATAATCCATATAACAAAATGGATATAATTTCATCATTAAAAAAAACAAACCATGTAAATAATATAGACATTATACTTGAAACATAACAAAATTAAATAATGCCAACATAGATGGAAAATAGTTTTTATAAAACAATTCAATTGAATTCTTTAGGAAAATATCCTTTCTACTTTCAAATCATTTTCTTTTATCAAAATGATGTTCAATATTAAAATAAAATAATTTTGTTGAAAATAATCATCAAATCAAAAAGAGGAATCTTTATATAAATAAGTAATTATGAAATCATGAATATATGTTCATATCGTATTAGTTAAGAAACATTTTTCTCATACTTTTTCCGAAAAAGTAAAAAAGTACCTCTTATGGTAAACAAAAGAAATATTCCTTACATACCACATAGAAAAAGACAAAAAGAGGTAAACATGACTTTGAACATATAATAAATAATAGTAAAAATTTTATGAAAACAATTTTAGAATACATGGACATGGATGATAAATATAACCCCAGTAAATACTTATGAATAAACAATCTCGGATAGAAATGAGATTGGCAAAGTTACCCCTTACCTTAGGTCCAATTTCAACAATACATGTTGGAAAATCTTTTATAGTGGGTTTAAAAATATTATAAACTTTTAATAGAATGATAATAATATTTATGATATCATATATGATTCCCTATGACTTTATATTTCCCGTTCATTTGTCAATTCCATCATAAAGTAGCGTTTTGGGTAAAATTGTTTCATTTATCATATGTGTTTTGACTTGTAATTTTTCATATGATTACTTAAATAATGATTAATTACTTCCATAATGTAAAACATGGTTTATATATCATATATATTTAATATATTAATATATATAATCGATCATAAATGGAATGAAATACACCGTTCATGGAGACGGTAGGTTGTACTTACACATGAACGCTGTTTTCGTTTCCTTATTAAATTCAATGGAAGTAAATGAAATATATATATATATACATAAATCCAGATGCATTATTATTTCATATATTTCATGATTATTTATTATATATTCTTTATAATCCTTCTTGAATGGTTAACATGGAGAATGAATCTCATTGCGTCGTGGAGGCGGTAAGCCGTACGTAGGAACGAGCAACAATATCATTCCCATGATTGTGGAATTGTATTGAAGTGTATAGTGTATAATTTTTCAGAATAAATATCACTTTACAATAATCATATATAGTTATTTCTTTCATTATTATACCCATCCAATTAGGTTTTTTATGAAAAACAGATTACACCACGGCGTGGAGACTGTAGACCGTACGTACGCACGTGTGGTGATTTCATTTTTAATAGGATGGATAGAACATGTAATATGGTTTTTTTATATTTATAATAACATATCAGTATACAAGTGATATTGGAGTTATTACCTAATAATGAAACAAATCATATAGAGGAAGTAGAAGAAAAAATAAGTTTGAAAGAATCTGTAAAGGATATTACCTCTTCTTCGATGTGCCTCTTCTAAATCTCATCTTAGGGCACTATGGGTGGTATTTGAAGAAGTCTAGGACCTATAGTATGTCTCTAATGATGTTTATAAGAGAAATGTGCAGGGTTCGGCTGAGATTGAAAGCTCAAAATGGTGTGAAGAGGAGGGGGAGGAGGTTCCCTTTTATAAGAGAGGAGAGGTGCTGTAGAGACCCGAAGCCTGACGTTCATGGACTTTACATTACTTTTGCGGAATACTTAGTACATAACAAAAACACACACTAAAGGATCGTAATAGTTTAGTGTCTTTGGAAACTCGGAACGTAATCTTCTAATCTTGGTGAAAGATCTTCAATATCTCCCATAAAGATCTTCCCTTTTTACCTAAAACCTTTATTTATATCCTGGGGAAAAGAAAACATAAAAGGGTGAGCTCAAATGCTCAGTAAGGGTATACAAAAGAAATAAAAATCATATCATATCTTTTTGAAAATCATAACCTGCAAAACAGATCGTAATATCTTAACATGGAACAAATCATAGAAGTGAAAATGAGATCACCATAATCATAACATGAAACTTGAAACTTTGTGGCATGCACACATAATCATGGAAAATCATTTCTTGTTAGTCATGACTCATTGCCAAGACTATCTTAGTGGACAAAGTCCCTTTCTGAACCGAGTTCACTCCTCGTTTCAGTCCTGTATCACTGAACCGAAATAACCTTCCGTTCCAGCCATGTCTATCTCATGAGATATAAAATCATTACCCAATGCATTGGAGGGAGATATAGGTCCCACCCATCTTATAATGAATCCTTTCTTATGTGTGCCACATAATCATAAAACATGCATCATCGTATAACACATGTAACAAAAATGGGATTCTTGAAACATCATGACATCATAAATCAATTCATATATGATAAAGGAATTCATAAACATAATTCCATCACAACATAGTCAAACCAATGTAAAAATATGGATAGAAACAGAACCCTTTATTATCTTAGATGGAAAATAATTTTGATAAAACACTTGAATTGAATTCTTGAGGAAAATATCCTTTCTTCTTCAAAATCAATTTCTTTTCACAAAACATCATGCAATTTT
Organism: Viscum album; assembly: GCA_963277665.1. Taxonomy (NCBI): domain Eukaryota; kingdom Viridiplantae; phylum Streptophyta; class Magnoliopsida; order Santalales; family Viscaceae; genus Viscum; species Viscum album. Next base: position 690,336,537 of record OY728150.1, read on the forward strand.
AAAAGAAAGAGATTTTATTGAAAATAGTCCTGAAATCTTTTAGAGGAAGCTTCATTAAAATAAGGCTTTATAAAACAGTAGAAATCCGTTCGTGCCGTATAAGTTAAAAAAAAACATTCTTCGTACTTTTGTCGGAAAAGTCAAAAAGTACCTCGTACGAAAAAACGACAAAAGATTCCTTTCATATTCTTTACTAAAAACTCACCGAAGGGTAAAATTCGATATAAACTATGGTAAGTGGATGGAAACAATATTAAATATTGAGGGAACATGGATGTGGATGATAAAATAAACCCCAGTAAATACTTACGAATAAACAATCTCGGATAAAAATGAGATTGTGATATTTCCCTTACCTTAGGTCCGACTTGCTTTGTAAGTGTCCGAACCTCCTGTATAATGATTTAAATCATGTTATTGACTTATTACAGAATCATATTCATTGTTATGATATCATATATGGTTCACTTATGACATTATATTACCCGTTCTTTTGTAAACTCCACGTTAAAGAAGCGTTTTGGGTAAAATCGTTTCATTTATCGTAGGTGTTTTGACTTGTTGTTCTTGACATCATTATTACTTATATCATGATTTACTTACTTCCAGAAAATATGATTTATATATCATATATATTCAGTATATATATATATATATAATAGGTAGATAAATAAAATGAAAAACACCGTTCATGGAGACGGTAGTCCGTACGTACGCATGAATGCTGTTTTCCTTTCCTTATTGTCTTGAAATGGAAGTAAGTAGATTACATACATATGTATATATATACATAAATCCAGTAGCTTTATAATGTCATATATTTCATTATTATTTCTTATATATACATTATAATCATTCTTAAATGGTTAACATGGAGAATGAATCTCATCGCGTCGTGGAGACGGTAGTCCGTACGTACGCACGAACGATGATATCATTTCTATAAATATTGAATTGAATTGGAGTGAATTATACAATATATCAGAATCAATATGATGTTGTAATAACTATGTATAGTTATTTTTTTACACCATTATACCCATCCATGTAAGGTGGTGGTGGAAAATAGATTACACCACGGCGTGGAGACGGTATTCCGTACGTACGCACGCGCGGTGATTTCTTTTTCTGTAGGATTGATAGATGGTGAAATAGGGTTGTTTCATACTTATAATAACATATCAGTATATGAGTGATACTGATGTTATTACTTCATAATGAAACAACCTAAGAAGAAGAAGTGGAAGAAGAAATAAAGATGAAAGAATTGGTAACGGTAATTACCTCTTCTTTGAAGCGCCTTTTGGAGACCTCCTCTTAGGGAACTAAAATTGGTCTTTGAGTAAGACCAGAACCTCTAGGATGTTTCTAGGGGAGTGTAGAAGAGATTTTGTCAGGGGTTGGCCGAGCTTGAGTGCTCAAATTGGTGTGAGGAGGAGGGGGAGGAGGTGTCCTTTTATAGGGGAGGAGAGGGGCACCTTAGGAATTCTTAAAAATATTAATTTATAATAAATCTAACCCCACTTAAAAACCTCCAAAAATGACTCATATTCTAAGATTAGATGAGATAGGGTTGTAATCTCATCAACCAATCAAATTTAGACAAGTTTAGGATATTATTTTAACCTTATCAATTAGATTTAACTCTAAGATAAATAATTTAACTTTTACCGTGTCTTTTTGTTTTCTTTCACTATATGGTTAATACACTTACTATAACATGCCAAACGAACCCAAAATTGTATATTATTAATAAATATATCCTTATCTAAGTCATTTGGCCGAACCTTAGATTTTTAGGAATAAAATAACAATTAATAATATAATATTTGATTTAAAAACTATTTTGTGTCAATTTTGACACTATTTGATATATGATTTTTGTGAAAGTCATAACAGAATTAAATGTTCGAACCAAGTTGATTAAATCAACATTAATATATCATAATAACCTAGAAAATTAGTGGAATTCATAAAAAATCTCAAATTACATTTATTTTGGTGTTTATAACATCAATTATGTCAATATTTCATTAATAAGATAATTACTGCATCATCGTTGTGTCATAAATAAATTAAATTATTTGATGTCTAAAAATTACAAATAAAATACCATCATGTAGGAAATCTTTTTAGCTTTCTAATGAATATTTACAATCGAATTTATCTTATGTATAACCCCATATTAAAAATTATTTACTTATTAAACATTGATTTTAACTATTTTAACCTTTCTTTAAATAAATTAATAATAAATGTCCTAATCTAATCCAAGTGGGCCTAAATGGTCATATTTTATTCCTAAGTTTGTTTTTGGTCGAAATACACTTGTCCAATAGGATTAGGACATGTGTTAGGGTAATATTAATATCATATTTACCCTTAGTTACCCTGTTTACTATTAACCGCGGTAAAAAAAGTAAAAAGTTACTATTCACCAAAAAATTATTTTCATCTCATTGAACCACATTTTAGTCCTTGATATTAACCGTGTCTCTCGGATTTTCGAAATTCCATTCACAGAAGCGGTAAAATTATGTTTTATGCAAAATTCAGTTTTTAACCTACCACTTAGTAGTTTCACTATTCATCAAAAATTGATGTTTTTCAGAACAATGCCAAAATTTCATCCTAAGCTATATTTCATATTCCGAATTCAAAAATGAAGTCTATTTTACCAAATTCATAACACAAAAGTTTCATTAATTAATTTTATAATTAAATCCCGCTGTTAAAACAAATAGCGTGTTTTTAAGAAACAATATCTATCAAAAGATTGACACTTGATTATGTCTGGTTTAAATGTGAAATTACAACCAATGACCAACATTGTATTAAATTGTAAAAATATATTCTAAATATACTTTAAAACCACTCAAATTAATAATTTATCACTATTAATAATTTCGATTAAAAAAGTTGTTTTTAATTACAATTTAGTAATTTTCACTATTCATCAGAATATGAAAGTTATCCGAAATGTACCAAAATTTCACCTTAGGCTAAATTCGATACTCCGAATCCAAAAATGAAATCCATTTTGAAAAATAAAATTTAAAAAATTTCAAAAAGTGGTTATTACTATTCATAACGGCTAGTTTTAATAACATTTTAATAGCATATCGTTGTTTAGTGAAACTCGGTATTGCGTATTACACACGCTATCGAGGAAGGTCGCGATTGCGTGTAATGCAAGGAAAGTCAAGGATGTGTGTTGTGCAAGCTCCGTTTGGTGTAGCGTACAACACAAGACATTAATAAAATAAAAAGAATATTTTTCATAAAATCTCGGGCTGTTACATTCTACCCCCCTTAAAATGAATTTCGCCCTCGAAATTCGTCGGGGTTATAAATGGTTTACTATTCGAAAGTTTCTTTAATAGAAACCCACATCGTAAAAGGGAATATCAAAACTTGGCTTTAAAAACTAAAGTATGAAATGTAACGATTACCCAAATAAACTAATCACTGGGTTTCCACATAGGTGAAAATATGGATATGGAAGAGAAATCTAACCATCATGTTCTGATGGAGAGTGGTAGAGAACATGGCTATGGAAAAGCCAGTAATCACAAATCCATAGATTTGTGATGATATAAGGTACCATCTGATTCATCAGGTATAAGATCACTAGGACAATCATTTTTGGTTTTCAAGATCATTTCCCTAAAGTTGAAAATTTGCTTAGAATAAATACTTACTTTATTTTGGTACAATCTCACTTTTGTTCGTGCCTTGAACAATTTCTACTTCATCTCTTAAATAAATGAAGTTGAATTTGTTATTTGTGAAGTGTTAGCAGATTATGTGATAGAATGATGGGTCATTCCATCTGTCTCAAACAAAAGGTTAGAAAAAGTTATTAAATATACATAAGTCATTCTATAGTGAGATTAATCACATATGGTTCCTAAAATGGACTTATACTTCATATATCATACTGCTTAATATAATAAAACTAGTTTCTACTAAACAGGGACTTCCTGTAGGTCAGTGGTAGGCGATAAAGGCCAGTCGCACTTCGGTTGTGGGTTCGATTCCTACAGCCTTGTCCGAAGCGATGGGCTGTCGCCCGTCCTGCAGGTTGTCCCTTTTTCTAGAACTACATCCCATCAATAATATCGAAAAAAAACTTCTATCCTTAAACAATACTAACTTATGTCCAACATAATCCAGTCTAATCTTTAGGCTTATACATAATACTGTAGTCCACTCTCATAATATAGTGACAACGATTACCAGAGATTTAATACTGTCGTTGATCCCCACATATCATAAGATATGTCTTGTTGGTCACATTCCAAACATTCAAAGTCCTTAATCGTGTATTCTCTAGAATACCTTAGTGAAAACATGAGTGCTGTTAAAAGTTACCAAAATCCTCAAAATTCTATATACTCAAACCATGATATCACTTAGTCCTTATATCAATCATGAGCTCATGAATACTGTCAAACATTTCATTTTCCCCTTATCCCTTCATTATGCGCATATCATCTTCATTCCAAAAATATCTGAATAACCTTTCATGGATACTCGTAACATTAATCAGACAACAATGTTACAATCCTTACATGTCTCTTTATTCCATAGTACCATGAGATTACTTATACAACATTACACATGATAAACATATAATCATTCCACTACATTCTTAAACCATTGACCGAGCTTCAACAATTCTTTCATCTCACATACCATTGGTAGTCTCTTCATCATCATCCACATAAATACTTCCCATATGACCATACTGATTCTCTTCATGAGTCTTTCCCTTAGGGCATTTGTTTGCATAATGCCCATACATTCCACATTTAAAACACTTAACCATTTTTGATGTCGTAGCAATACCATTATCCTCATCCCTGGTATTAACTGAACCTTTTCCTTTGCACTTACTGGCTTTGTGTCCTTCTTTTCCACACCCAAAGCATCTTCCAGTTCCTTTGAAACATTCTCCTTGATGCCTCTTCCCACATGATTTACATAGGGGAAATTGAACTTTCTTTCCTCTATGATCATCATGAAACTCCATCTTTCTCTTATTAGCCGACTCAGGAAACTTACCAAATTTTACTTTATTTATCATATTATGAGATTGCTGATTCGGCATAATAATGATGTTTGGACTTCCAAATCCTATTTCATTTGGTTGCTCATAAAGAATATCATTCCATTGTCCATCATTTCCTCCATTATCGTGAATCACCTTGTTTCCAGCCATTTTCTAAAACCCAAAAAGAATAGCGTGAGAGGCAAAAATCATGCTAGGGAAAACAACATAATAAAGGGGGAGTACCTTGAACATCTAACATCTTAGGTTTAATTCTATGATCGTTAGCGTAGTTCTAGTACTATAACCTATACGTATACTTAACCTTAGGGACATCCCTAGACATACCTTAGAAATATCTCTAGGGATCTCACTAACGTTTTCGCATCCTAGTTTCCAAAGGTTGACTAAACCTTTCCTCTGATACCAACTGTAGAGACCCGAAGCCTGACGTTCATGGACTTTACATTACTTTTGCGGAATACTTAGTACATAACAAAAACACACACTAAAGGATCGTAATAGTTTAGTGTCTTTGGAAACTCGGAACGTAATCTTCTAATCTTGGTGAAAGATCTTCAATATCTCCCATAAAGATCTTCCCTTTTTACCTAAAACCTTTATTTATATCCTGGGGAAAAGAAAACATAAAAGGGTGAGCTCAAATGCTCAGTAAGGGTATACAAAAGAAATAAAAATCATATCATATCTTTTTGAAAATCATAACCTGCAAAACAGATCGTAATATCTTAACATGGAACAAATCATAGAAGTGAAAATGAGATCACCATAATCATAACATGAAACTTGAAACTTTGTGGCATGCACACATAATCATGGAAAATCATTTCTTGTTAGTCATGACTCATTGCCAAGACTATCTTAGTGGACAAAGTCCCTTTCTGAACCGAGTTCACTCCTCGTTTCAGTCCTGTATCACTGAACCGAAATAACCTTCCGTTCCAGCCATGTCTATCTCATGAGATATAAAATCATTACCCAATGCATTGGAGGGAGATATAGGTCCCACCCATCTTATAATGAATCCTTTCTTATGTGTGCCACATAATCATAAAACATGCATCATCGTATAACACATGTAACAAAAATGGGATTCTTGAAACATCATGACATCATAAATCAATTCATATATGATAAAGGAATTCATAAACATAATTCCATCACAACATAGTCAAACCAATGTAAAAATATGGATAGAAACAGAACCCTTTATTATCTTAGATGGAAAATAATTTTGATAAAACACTTGAATTGAATTCTTGAGGAAAATATCCTTTCTTCTTCAAAATCATTTTCTTTTCACAAAACATCATGCAATTTTAAAAGAAAGAGATTTTATTGAAAATAGTCCTGAAATCTTTTAGAGGAAGCTTCATTAAAATAAGGCTTTATAAAACAGTAGAAATCCGTTCGTGCCGTATAAGTTAAAAAAAAACATTCTTCGTACTTTTGTCGGAAAAGTCAAAAAGTACCTCGTACGAAAAAACGACAAAAGATTCCTTTCATATTCTTTACTAAAAACTCACCGAAGAGTAAAATTCAATATAAACTATGGTAAGTGGATGGAAACAATATTAAATATTGAGGGAACATGGATGTGGATGATAAAATAAACCCCAGTAAATACTTACGAATAAACAATCTCGGATAAAAATGAGATTGTGATATTTCCCTTACCTTAGGTCCGACTTGCTTTGTAAGTGTCCGAACCTCCTGTATAATGATTTAAATCATGTTATTGACTTATTACAGAATCATATTCATTGTTATGATATCATATATGGTTCACTTATGACATTATATTACCCGTTCTTTTGTAAACTCCATGTTAAAGAAGCGTTTTGGGTAAAATCGTTTCATTTATCGTAGGTGTTTTGACTTGTTGTTCTTGACATCATTATTACTTATATCATGATTTACTTACTTCCAGAAAATATGATTTATATATCATATATATTCAGTATATATATATATATATAATAGGGAGATAAATAAAATGAAAAACACCGTTCGTGGAGACGGTAGTCCGTACGTACGCATGAATGCTGTTTTCCTTTCCTTATTGTCTTGAAATGGAAGTAAGTAGATTACATACATATGTATATATATACATAAATCCAGTAGCTTTATAATGTCATATATTTCATTATTATTTCTTATATATACATTATAATCATTCTTAAATGGTTAACATGGAGAATGAATCTCATCGCGTCGTGGAGACGGTAGTCCGTACGTACGCACGAACGATGATATCATTTCTATAAATATTGAATTGAATTGGAGTGAATTATACAATATATCAGAATCAATATGATGTTGTAATAACTATGTATAGTTATTTTTTTACACCATTATACCCATCCATGTAAGGTGGTGGTGGAAAATAGATTACACCACGGCGTGGAGACGGTATTCCGTACGTACGCACGCGCGGTGATTTCTTTTTCTGTAGGATTGATAGATGGTGAAATAGGGTTGTTTCATACTTATAATAACATATCAGTATATGAGTGATACTGATGTTATTACTTCATAATGAAACAACCTAAGAAGAAGAAGTGGAAGAAGAAATAAAGATGAAAGAATTGGTAACGGTAATTACCTCTTCTTTGAAGCGCCTTTTGGAGACCTCCTCTTAGGGAACTAAAATTGGTCTTTGAGTAAGACCAGAACCTCTAGGATGTTTCTAGGGGAGTGTAGAAGAGATTTTGGCAGGGGTTGGCCGAGCTTGAGTGCTCAAATTGGTGTGAGGAGGAGGGGGAGGAGGTGTCCTTTTATAGGGGAGGAGAGGGGCACCTTAGGAATTCTTAAAAATATTAATTTATAATAAATCTAACCCCACTTAAAAACCTCCAAAAATGACTCATATTAGAAGATTAGATGAGATAGGGTTGTAATCTCATCAACCAATCAAATTTAGACAAGTTTAGGATATTATTTTAACCTTATCAATTAGATTTAACTCTAAGATAAATAATTTAACTTTTACCGTGTCTTTTTGTTTTCTTTCACTATATGGTTAATACACTTACTATAACATGCCAAACGAACCCAAAATTGTATATTATTAATAAATATATCCTTATCTAAGTCATTTGGCCGAACCTTAGATTTTTAGGAATAAAATAACAATTAATAATATAATATTTGATTTAAAAACTATTTTGTGTCAATTTTGATACTATTTGATATATGATTTTTGTGAAAGTCATAACAGAATTAAATGTTCGAACCAAGTTGATTAAATCAACATTAATATATCATAATAACCTAGAAAATTAGTGGAATTCATAAAAAATCTCAAATTACATTTATTTTGGTGTTTATAACATCAATTATGTCAATATTTCATTAATAAGATAATTACTGCATCATCGTTGTGTCATAAATAAATTAAATTATTTGATGTCTAAAAATTACAAATAAAATACCATCATGTAGGAAATCTTTTTAGCTTTCTAATGAATATGTACAATCGAATTTATCTTATGTATAACCCCATATTAAAAATTATTTACTTATTAAACTTTGATTTTAACTATTTTAACCTTTCTTTAAATAAATTAATAATAAATGTCCTAATCTAATCCAAGTGGGCCTAAATGGTCATATTTTATTCCTAAGTTTGTTTTTGGTCGAAATACACTTGTCCAATAGGATTAGGACATGTGTTAGGGTAATATTAATATCATATTTACCCTTAGTTACCCTATTTACTATTAACCGCGGTAAAAAAAGTAAAAAGTTACTATTCACCAAAAAATTATTTTCATCTCATTGAACCACATTTTAGTCCTTGATATTAACCGTGTCTCTCGGATTTTCGAAATTCCATTCACAGAAGCGGTAAAATTATGTTTTATGCAAAATTCAGTTTTTAACCTACCACTTAGTAGTTTCACTATTCATCAAAAATTGATGTTTTTCAGAACAATGCCAAAATTTCATCCTAAGCTATATTTCATATTCCGAATTCAAAAATGAAGTCTATTTTACCAAATTCATAACACAAAAGTTGCATTAATTAATTTTATAATTAAATCCCGCTGTTAAAACAAATAGCGTGTTTTTAAGAAACAATATCTATCAAAAGATTGACACTTGATTATGTCTGGTTTAAATGTGAAATTACAACCAATGACCAACATTGTATTAAATTGTAAAAATATATTCTAAATATACTTTAAAACCACTCAAATTAATAATTTATCACTATTAATAATTTCGATTAAAAAAGTTGTTTTTAATTAAAATTTAGTAATTTTCACTATTCATCAGAATATGAAAGTTATCCGAAATGTACCAAAATTTCACCTTAGGCTAAATTCGATACTCCGAATCCAAAAATGAAATCCATTTTGAAAAATAAAATTTAAAAAATTTCAAAAAGTGGTTATTACTATTCATAACGGCTAGTTTTAATAACATTTTAATAGCATATCGTTGTTTAGTGAAACTCGGTATTGCGTATTACACACGCTATCGAGGAAGGTCGCGATTGCGTGTAATGCAAGGAAAGTCAAGGATGTGTGTTGTGCAAGCTCCGTTTGGTGTAGCGTACAACACAAGACATTAATAAAATAAAAAGAATATTTTTCATAAAATCTCGGGCTGTTACAGGTGCACTTTAAGAAACTCTCAAAAATATTAATTTATAATAAAATGAAACCCCACATAAAACCTAAAAAGTGACTCAAATTAAAATATGAGATGCGATATGGGGGTAATTGCATCAACCAATAAAATTTTGACATGTTTTTAATTTATTTTAAACCTTATCATTTTAATTAATCCTCATTTAATCTATTTGATTTTATTTGTGCTAATAATATTCTAAATTTTAAATTGTCATAAATACTTAAATATGTTATGTGAATTGTCCATAATTAGATACGTTATGAAATTTTCGACCATATAATATTCAATTTTTAATTTTTAAATATTTTTGTGACTTTTTTAAACAATTTATTAATATGTTATTTTTATAAAATACCAATAGTGACAATTTTGACACTATTAAATTATTTGAATTTAAATAAAATCCACAGAGAATATATGTTCAAAAAAAATATTTAATAGATTCCTAACACATCATATTTATCTATAAAATTCATGGATTTCATTAATTAGTTCATGTAAAATTTATTTTAATATTTTTAGAACCATAAATTTGATATTTTTCTTAATAAAATTATTACTACAACATTTTTATATAATTATTTAATTTAATAATTTGTTGCATAAAAATTAAAAATAAAATACTATGATTAAGATAAATCTAATAGATTTCATAATAACACTTTTAGTATAATTTATCTTCTAAAAAAACCAACTTTTAAAATGTTATCTTTATTAAATTATGAAGGTGAAACTTATACATCATATAAAATAAAATAATATAAATGTCATAATCTGTTTTATAAGGATCCAAATGGTAAAAAAGTATACCATTGGATGATTATGGTTTATATATACTCAACCAATAATTTGTGGTCTAGTTTTTGGTCCTTTTGGGGTATTATTATTTTAATAAAAACTATATTATTAATTTTTCACTAAATAAATTATTTCTGTATCATTAATGTATAAGCAATTAAAGTAATTATATATTTCTCAAAAATTAAAAATAAATTTCCATGATGAAGAAAGACATTTTATTATTTTAAATGCGTATTTATAATCTAATTTATATTCTGTATAACCTTATATTAAAAATAATATAATTAATAATGTTTGAGTGAGACATATCTCACTTTCCTTTAAATAAAATAAATTAAAGGTCTTAACCTCATCCAAGTGGGATACAATGGATTCCATTTCAACCCAATTATGTTTTAGAGAGAAATATAATCAACCAATTATATAAATACAAGTGTTCGGGTAATTTTATAATATTATCTTTACCCTTAATTACCGGATTTACCTTTAACTTTGGTAAATAAAATTAACCGTAGTTACTATTCATAATGTCTAAGAAATAAAAGTTACCTATTTACACAATTTGGAAATCCTGATTCCAAATATGGAATCCATTTTTCCAAATTAAAAACATAGAAGATGCAGTAATTAATTTAATATTAATCCTATTGTCTAAAAAATGGGTTTTTGTTGAAAACATTATAAAAGATTGAAATGTTTTTACCTATTAATTCAATGTAAAATTATTGATAATGAATAATATTATGTTAAATGGTAAAAATATATTCTATTTATATTTTTAAACCATTAAATATTATAATTTATCCATATAAATTATCTCGATGAAAATAGTTTATTTTAAGTAAAATTTAGTATATTTTTTCTACTCATCAAAATATAAAAGCTATCATAAAAATATGAAAAATTTATCCAAAGTAAAATTTTATATCCTTATTAATAATAATTAGTTTATTTTGTCAAATTGATCTTATAAACTTGTCAAAAATAGATTTAAAATGGGTTCTCCATCAAAAGGCGGAAAATTGCATTTTTAAAAAAATACTTTCTTTATATGAAAAATGGATTTGGTTCTCATACGATGTTATAGAAAAAGATTAAGATGAATTATAATGTTATAAAATTCAAAATTCGGTTAATACTATTCATAACATCTAGTTCATAATAATATTATAATATATCATTGTTTAGTGAAACTCGGTATTACGTACCACACAAGCTATCGAGGAAGGTCGCTCTTGCGTGTAACACAAGCCAAGTATATTATTGTGTAAACTGCAAGCTAATCTTGGTGTAGAATACAACAGAAGATGTCAAGAAAATTAAAAAGGATATTTCTTATAAAATCTCTGGGTGTTACATTCTACCCCCGTTAAAATGAATTTCACCACCAAAATTTGTTGGGGTTATAAACCATTTACTACTTGGAAGTTTCTTTCATTTAAACCCACATCCTAAATAGGAATACTAAAACACAATTTTTAAAAACTTAATTTTGAAACATAACGGTTACCCAAATTAACTCTTCACTGGGCTTCCACATAAGAGAACATAGGTGAAAACATATATGTGGAAGAGAAATCTAACTGTCAAGTTCTGATGTAGAGTGGTAGAGAACATGCCTATGAAAAAGCCAAGAATCCCAAAGAAATAAATTTTTTATGATCTATGGTACCATCTAATTCATCGGATATGAGGGTACGAGGACACCATTTTTGTTTCTCAAGATCATTTCCATAAATTTAAAAATTTCATATTAGAAGAAATACATACTTGATTTTGGAACAATCTCACCATTGATCATTCCATGAACAATTTCCACTTCATATATTTTTGAAATGATGTTGAATTTTTCACTCGTGAAGTGTTCGCAAATCATGTGATAGAATGAAGGGTCATTACATCTGTCTCTATCACAAAAATGGTTAACACAAGATATTAAATATACATACGTCTATCTATGGAGAGGTTAATCGTTTATGGTTCAAAAAATGAACATATACTTCATCTATCATTCCGTTTAACAAAATAAAACTAATTTATACAAATGAGGGACTTCTTATACGCTAGTGGTATGTGATAAGGGCCGGTCGCACTACGGTTGTGGGTTAGATTCTAGAAACCTTGTCTGATGCGATGAGTTGTTGCCCGTCCTACAGGTTGTCCTTTTTCTAAAACTATACTATTATAATATTCCAGAAATAATATCAAAAAGTTCTAGCCCTAAACAATACTATCTTATGTCCAAATTAATCCATTAAAATCTTTAGGCTTATCCAAAATACTTATGTCCAACCTCATAGTATAAAGAAAAAGATTACTAGAGAGGTCATCTACCAAGCATGTGAGTACCATCATTTATCCCCCATATATTATAATATATATCTTGTTGGTCACATTCCAAAATGTGAATACTTTAATAATGTATTCTCTTGAAACATGAATTACCATATAACCTTAGTGAAAACATTAATATTGTCAAAAGTTAACTCTTTCAACATACCAAAATCCCAAAATTACTATATACTCAAACCATGATATGAATTTTTCTTTATATCCGTCATGAGCTCAATAATACTATCAAACATATTATTTTCTCCATATCCCTTCATTATGTACATATCATCTTCTTTCCAAAAATATTTCAATCACTTTTCATGGTTATCGGTACCATACATTTATTGGAAACCAATACATAGATATTCCAATATTCCATGATACTATAAATAAGATTCCACAACACTATTTTGGAATCACGTTACATAAAAAATTAATCATTCCACCACTTCATTGTCATATTCAAAATCACCAATAGTGATCACATGTGACATCCATTTTTTCTTTTCCTTAATAGGTTGTTGATGTCGATCATCATTAACCCTTGGATTAGGGCATTGGTTATCATAATTCCCCATTTCCTTGCGCTTGTAGCATTGAAGTGTTGGTGGTGAGTTCTCTGTAGTCTTTTCTCTATTCACATAATTAGCTACCTTTTTCCATTACTTTAGCACTCAGTTGCTTGATGAACTTATTTTCCACACTTAAAACATTTTATATTCCCTTTATGACAATCTCCACCATGTTTTTTTCCACACTTTGAGCATAACGAAACATTTGTCTTCTTTTCACCATAGCTTTGAGATTTTTTCTTCAACTCGATCTTTCAATCCTTGTCAAAACCAAGAGATGGATATGTAACACAAACTTCTATTTATACCTTGATATCACAACACACAATCTATCCATAGCTACTGAAGTCTTTTATAGCTAATGCCTTTCAAAGACTTTGTTTTAAACCACTGAAGAATCGACCAACTTTACTTTCAGGTTGGATGATTAGTCCATATGCATACCATGAAAGACCTGTAAAATTCTCTTCGTATATAGGAACATATTCATCATCCTTTTTCTTAATCTCAAGGAACTCCTTTTCCATTTTCATTCGAATAATATGAGGAAATTACTTATTGAAAAATATTTTCTTGAACTCATCCCATTCCATGGATTCAATTTCATCTTGGGGACTTGTATTCTTAATTAGATCCCACCACTGGTCTGCTTCCCCTTCTGAATGGTAAATAACTAGAATGACTTTTTCATGATTCGAACAGTGAATTATGGAAAATATCTTTTCAGTGTTACTGATCCATTTTTCAGCAATAAGTGGACCAGAAGACCCACTAAAAGAAGGTGGATGTTGTCTCATGAAGGGCTCAATAGAATATTGTTCCATTCTTTTCTCATTTGGAAGTCCATAAATATTCATAGATTGTTTAAGTATAGAAATAATATTGAGCACTCCATTTCCCACAACATTTGGTTATTCAGGAGGAAAATCATTGCATCTCCAAGTGCATTGATCATTAACACAGTTCCTTCGGGTTCCAACAATTATCTAAAACCAAAAAAGAATAGTGTGAGAGGCAAAAATCATGCAAAGAAAACAAAATAATAAATGGGGAGTAACTTCAATATCTAACATCTTAAGTTTAATTCTAAGATCATTACTGTAATTCTAGGACTATAACCTATACATATACTAACCTTAGGAAAATCCATAGACATACCTTAGAAATATCTCTAGGGATCTCACTAAAGTTTTCGCATCCGAGTTTCCAAAGGTTAACTAAACCTTCACTCTGATACCAACTATAGAGACCCAAGATTGAAATACAAAGACATTACATTAATTTTTCACAAAACTTAATACATGACAAAATAGATGCCCAATGATCGTATTAGTTTAGTGTCTTTGGAAACTTAGAACATAATCTTCTAATCATGGTGAAAGATGTTCAAAATCTCCCATAAATATCTTCCCCTTTTTTTTCTTACATAAAACCTTCATTTATATCATGGGGAAAAGAAAACATAAAAAGGGTGATCTCAAATGCTTAGTAAGGGTAAGCATTTAAAAAATAAAACAAACCATATACATTTGAACTTAGAAACATGATCATAAAGTCTAAATATCAAAATCTAGAGTTGTGAAATAAATCCTGGTAGTACATAAGGCATAGATCATAAAGGAACATTAATCATGATAAAATAGCTTGGGAATAAAAAATGTAAATGTGGCAAACCATTAAACATATGATATGATTTCCATAGTATCCAAGGTATTTCTTCCAAGACCATCATAGTGGACAAATTCCATTACTGAATCAGGTTTACTGGTCGTTCCAACCATGTGTTACTGAACCTTATTTACTTGTCATTCCATCCATGTCTATCTCATGAGATATAAATCATTACCTAATGAATTGAAGGGAGATATAGGTCGCACCCATCTCATAATGAAATCATTCTTTCATGTGCCACAAAACAAACATAAATCATTCATCATAACCCAACAAATAAAATGGTTTTCATAAACATCATCCCATCAAAACATAATCCATATACAACAACGGATATAATTTCATCATAAACAAAATTAAACCATGTAAATAATAAAGACATTATACTTGAAACATAACCATATTAAATAATTTTCTTATAGATTGAAAATACTTATGTTAAAACACTTCAAATGAATTTTTTAGGAAAATATCCTTTCTTCTTTCAAATCATTTTCTTTTCTCAAAATGATGAGAAATTTTAAAAGAAAAGAATTTTTTTGAAAACAATCATGAAATATTTTAGTGTACTATTTATATAAAAAAGGAATTATGAAATCATAAAAATATGTTCATTCCGTATAAGTTAAAAAAACATTCTCCTCGTACTTTTTCCAGAAAAGTCAAAAAGTACCTCGAATGGTAAACAAAAGAATGATTCCTTCCATACCACATAATAAAAGTCAAAAAGAGGTAAAAAATACAATGAAAAAACATGGAATAATAGTAAATATTTTATGAAAATATTTTTAGAAGACATGGACATGGATGATAAATATAACCCCAGTAAATACTAGCGAATAAACAATCTCGGATAGAAACAAGATTGGCAAAGTTACCCCTTACCTTAGGTCCAATTTATTCCGTACGTGTCTGAAAATCCTGTATAGTGGGTTTATAAAAATTATAAACTTGTAAAAAAACTATTATAATATTTATTATATCATATATGATTCCCTATGACTTTATATTTCCCCTTCATTTTTCAATTCTATGTTAAAGCAACGTTTTGGGTAAAATTGTTTCATTTATCATATGTGTTTTGACTTGTAATTTTTCATATAATTACTTAGATCATGATTAATTACTTTTATAATGTAAAAAATGGTTCATATATCATATATTTTCAATATATTAATATATATAATCGATCGATCAATGGAATGAAATACACCGTTCATGGAGACGGTAGGTCGTACGTACGCATGAACGTTGTTTTCGTTTCCTTATTAAAGTTAATGGAATTAAAAGACACACACATATATATATATATATATACATAAATCCAGTAGCATTATTATGTCATATATTTTATGATTATTTATTATATATACTTTATAATAATTAGTCAATGGTTAACATGGAGAATGAATCTCATCTCGTCGTGGAGACGGTATGTTGTACGTACGCACGAACAACAATATCATTCCCATGATTGTGGAATTGTATTGAAGGTGTTGAGTCAATAAGGTTTCTTTATGAATTTTCCATTCCTTCTTGTTTAGGGAGATAGTTGAGTCAATTAGGTTTCCTTATGACTTTACTGTTTCATCATGTTTTGAAAATCACAATCACCTTATATTAAGGAAAATTTTATTTACCCTATGTTTAAATTTAATAAGAAAAATTTCCTTCCCCAAGGAAATTTATCCTTACCATGTTTTTCATTGTTCATTTTTTCTCCAAGTATAAAATTTGGTTTCATATCTAAAAACCCCGGAATCATATAATACTTAGATATAGAGAATTTTTTTAGGATCCGAATTCAGAATCCGAACTCTTATGAATTCAGACTCCGAACATTGTAAGTTCAGACTCTGAACTCTTATGAATTCTGACTCCAAACATTGTAAGTTCAGACTCCAAACTCTTATGAATTCAGAATCCGAACATTGTAAGTTCAGACTCTGAACTCTTATGAATCCAGACTCTGAACTTTGTAAGTTCAGACTCCGAACTCTTATAAATTCAGACTCTGATCTTTTGTATGTTTAGACTCCGAACTCTTATAAATTTTGACTCATAATTCTACTGAATTCAAGACTCCAAATTTCATTGAAATTCAGACTCTGTAATTCTATAGAACATAGGTTCTAAATTCTTCTGATGACAGAATCCAAATATCCTTGTATTATAGACACCAAATGAGTTTTTGGTTAGACTCTGAACTTTTATTTCCTTACACTCCGAAAAATGATTTTTGATAAGTAACAATATTTTGGATTACTCATGTTTTGGTTAAAAAATGATGTCATACTTTCTATTTCTAACCAAATGTTGTTTGAGTGACACATGTACATGTATCTCCAAAATTCCAGGGAAAATATGACTGTTGGTGGAGGGAGCCGACCATTGAAGTTGTGCCTATAAATAGGAGCTCATTTGAAAGAGCTCATAATGTTACAACCTTGATGAAGAAGTTTTTCAATCTAGAGATTACATGCTGTTGAAGTGATTTCTAGAGAGAGACTTTATTACTTTGTGTCTACTGAACATCTTGTTCATAATTTCTTCATGCAACTCTAAATGTTTCTATATACATTCGAGGGCTTCTGGGGATAGGAAGACAGAGGTGCCGACTACAATGAAGTTGAGGGCTTGTGGGGATAGCAAGATAGACCCCGATCTTCATATCAAGGGCTTACCCTAGTGTGGGTAAGACAAATATTTTTGAAAGTATAAATAAAGAGACCTTTATCCAAGGTTGTTGGATACCCTTCTCCTTGGGTTAAAAATATTTACTACTTGTTACTTGTATTGTTTCATGTTTTCCACTGCATTTTGTTTGTTGAGGAAAGTTTAACTATATTATACTTCTTTATACATATACACATGGATTTAGTAATATTTTGTATGATTTAAGGTAGAATATTCATCTTTGTAAGCTTTTATAGAGTTTTATTTATGAAACCACATTTCCAGAATTGCATTCTCGGAATCACATTTCCGGAATCATGCAACTTTGTAGAAATTAGAGGTTTTGTGAATTTACCTTATTTAACCCTGTTAAACAATAGAAAGGTTTATAAATAACTTTAAAAGGTCCCAAATAGTTTTTAAAGTATACAATTCACCCCCTCTTATATTTTGAGCATCTATAGTATCATTTCGATCCTAGAGTTGGTATCATTGGAGAATATCACACTCTATACCAACCTAGAAATTGGTATCATCTGTACAGTTTGGCAAACTATGTGGCCCAAAAACTTTTAAGAAATTAAAAAAATGACATTACTGGGTTTTTATGTTCTACTCAGGATTTTCCTCTTCCTATAATCTTGCAACCCTAGGAATGAACCAAGTCTCCCAAGAGCTCTTAAGGGTGATACTCCTTCAATCCCATGCCATTTAGAGTGTCGTCAGTTGCGAAAAAAAGATCCATGTAAGTATAAATCCCTCCATGTTTCTTTTTCTTATTTAGGGTTGGTGTCTTTCACATCACTCCATCTGATTATGTAAAACATTAAGGTGTGTTGAATCCTGATATAAGGCCTTGATTTAGGGTTCATTTACCAATGGATTCAAGGTAGGTGGTCTACAAGTTATATCCTATGGTTTTTATGTAGATTTGTGCATGTATGGTATTTATTATTTCCCTCTTTTGATGAGTTCTTGGTGAATTTGGAATGATGTGACGTATTAGGTGTCTATAGCATGGCACGCCATATTTACTATTGTATATGGTTGTACCCAGTTTGGGAATTGGTTATTTATGCTTGTTATTGAATGTTCTATATTTTTTCTACTATTTAAACTATTTTTTGTTGTGGATTACTCTAGTAGAGAGGTAATAGTCTCCCCACATATTCTATTAGACACTTAATGCTAGTCGGAAACCTCTACCATATAGGTAGGGGCGCTTGAGGTCTTGTAGCCACCCGGTTCAGGGTACCAGTTAGTGGCTTCTGGTTTGGGGACATTACAATGTGGTATTAGAGGATTTATTTTTCTCTTCTTACTATTTGGTGATGGTAGACAAGATGTTGGGAAAGTGTCGAGCCTTGGTAATGAGCTCATTATTGGGAGTTTCTAACCCATGTTTGAGGTAAATCCCAAGTCACCATGGGAGGGGATGTTGCTCTTATTATGTGTTGTTATATTTAATGATATTTCACCATAGGGTGTTGAAATTGTTGTGTGATTTGATGGTTTTTTGTTATTTATCTCATGGCTGGATGGGTACGAGGTTATGCATTCATGCATAATTCTGGGCACCTATGTAGGTAAGTAACATCCATCATGATAGGCACACAAACGGGATGAGTGTGTGGGATATGAATGTTAGGATGTGTGTGTTCTCTTAAGACTAATGAAAATTGTGCCTAATAAGATGGTATTAATGTGTAAAAAGAGAAGATAAGCTTTCAAGTATTAATTAGAAAATTTTTCTTAATAAAGAAATAAAATTGGATTAACCTGTCATAAGGGTAAATTAGGATATATAAATGGTTTTGAATTGGTGTAAAAGATAACGTTAGTAACCGTGTGAATTAGATACCCATGTTAGCCATGGCCTTAGGAGAGTTGACTAGGGGTAGTGATCCGGATGTGAGTGGGAATATTTGGGTAGTGTATGAGAACTAGTTTGGTTATGGAATGTGATTATCCTACCTATATACATATATATTCATAAAAGCATAAAGGTGGCGTTCTAAAGATCGTGTTGGGAATTGTAGTGAAATGCCACCTTAAAGACGTTTGTCTGTTAGGAGACAGGAGGACGTTGCCGAGAACACTCCTCCAATTGTGGAGAAAGAAAACGTGGTGATCTAAGAAGGTAGGTAAGAGTAGTTCCATGAGAAATTTTATCATTTTATACAGATGATGGAACAAGACCCAGGGCATGTATCACCTAATATGTTTGTGCTGACCAAGGAGTTTCAGCTGCAGGACCCTCTAACCTTTACCAGAGAGTGTGGGCTAGAAGTAGTATATTTTTGGATAGAGTCCATCAAAATTATGCTTGAACATATAGAGACACCTATCAAGAATAAATTCGTGTTGGTGGCCTATATGCTTAGGGGTTAGGAAAAACGTTGGTGGGACATCATGGTCCAAACAGAGCAGGCTGAAGGAATGGTGGGGAAGGATTTTCAGGAGAAGTTCCATGATCACTACTTCACAGAAACCTTGAGGTTGGAACATTATCCATATTTTATGAGTTCAACTCAGGGGAAAATGTTGTTAATAGAATATTCTATTCATTTCAACAATCTAATACTCTTTTTTCCGACGTTTATAGGAGATGAGAAGGCTATGGTGAAACACATCCAGGACGGGATAGAACACGAGATCAGGACTCAGGTGAATATCTTTCCTCTAAAAAGTTTTTTTTAAGTGGTAGATCAAGCCCTAATATCAGAGGAGAACCTGAAGGGTGATTTAGGTAGTGAACTCATGGCACTATCTGTGTGAGCATGTAGTGAAGATTACAATAGTAGGAAGTGCCATTTTAGGAATTTTTAGTAGGGTGTAAGCATAAAGAGCATTCAAAAGAGGGCTTCAACTTCTCAGGGTGGTGACCAGGTCTTCTGTTATCAGTGTGGCATGCTAGGGAACAAGCGTGACCAGTTTTTCTTCCCACTAGTTGAGTGCTGAGAGTGTGGTCGGATAAGAAATGTATAGATTCTCTTTTGGAACTCGAGACAATAAGAGAATGATGGAAGTTTTAGGAAGATGTCAAGTGTATGTAGGGGGTCAGATACCCCGTATCAGGTAGGCAGTTGGAGCTCTGTGGGTTATATTGGTAGGGGTGGTGGACGTGGAACTCCAAGGAAAGATCATCCTTAAGAATAGGGCTGTGTAGTATAGGGTACTCAGGCTAGATCCTATTGTAGAGGGGCGGGTCATCTCCATGTAGTTCCGAATACCCCTAAAAGTGGTGAGGCAGGACCATCCGATGTTCGATTTTATGATTCTTGTAGCTTCCATTCTTGTTAGTGATTTTTTTTTATACTCATTATTTTTATTTTTACTCAGTTGGTAGTTATGTTGGGCTTAAACATGGAGAATGAAATTGGTGTAATGTCACTTGATACTCATCTAGGGGTACGAGTTGAGAATATTAGGTAGTGTAAGGGTTGTGCTCTGAAGGTTGTTTGATATTGTTTTCTGTGGGATTTGTTTTTCTTAGAAATGTTATGTTTTGACCTAATCTTTGGTATGGATTGGATGGTGTTATATCAAGACCATATCAACTATTACTGATATTGGGTAACATTCACATAACACGACGGGAGCACTTATGTCCTTATTGGTGAGTGGGATACTTGAGTAGGCCATGTAGTTAAACAAATCTAATAGTTAAAATAAATAATAGCCCATGTGGAATGATTTATGCTAGATGATGGGGATAAAGGATAGCTAGTCTTATCTTTTGTTGTGGACCAGTTTTAGGATGTGTTTCCTGAGGACTTATTGGGGTTACCACCTGAGAGAGATTTTGAGTTTATAATCGAATAGTTTTCAGGAGCGTAACTAGTTTCCATTCAACCCCACCGCATGACACCATCATAGCTTTATGAACTGAAGGTTCAGTTAGTGGAATTAGAGCCTGAAAAGATTATACATCCAAAAAAATCACCTTGGGGACCCCCTAAGCTATTTATAAGAAGGATAAAGGATCACTGAGGCTATGTGTTGATTTTAAGAAGTTGAACCAGGTGACGGTTAAGAACTATTACCCTCTTTATTGGATAGATGCCCTGTTTGATCAGCTCAGAGGTGACATGGTGTTTTCCAAGATTGATTTGAGATTAGGGTACCTTGAGTTGAGGGTGAGACCTTATGACATACCTTAGAGTTATTTTTGAATTAGGTATAGGTTGAATGAGTTTCTAGTGATTCTGTTTGGATTGACTGATGCACTAGATATGTTCATGGACTTGATGAACTGGATATTCCACCCATATCTGGATCAGTTTGTAGTTGTGTTCATTGATCACATCTTATTTTACTCAAAAACTCATGACTATCATGCCAAACATCTTGACATCATCTTGAGTACACTAAGAGGGAATATGATTTAAACTAAGCTATTAAAATTTCATTTTTGGATTGATGAGGTGCACTTTGTGGGACACATCATTTTTTATTTTGGTGTGTTGGTGGATCCAGAAAAGGTGAAGGCTGTGGCTTATTGGGAGTAGTCCAAGAACATATTTGATGATTTGAGGTTTTTTGGGTTTTCCCAGATATTACATAAGGTTTATTAGATATTTCTATCATTTGGAAGCATCGCTCATAGGCCTAACCAAGAAGGGGTTTTGTTTGATTGGTTAGAGGCTTATGAGAATTATTTTCAGGAGCTGAAGAAGCGGTTGACTACCACACCAATTTTGATCTTACCCAAACTCTGTAATAGGTACACATTGTTTTGTGATGCATCTGGTGTTGGACTTTGGGTAGTTTTGATGCAACATGATCGGATTTTAGATTATGTGTTGAGGCAGTTGAAGCCACATGAAAGGAATTATCCTACTCATGACCTGGAACTAGTTGTTGTGGTTTATTACATGAAATGTTGGAGGCATTAATTGCTGGGAGATATTTTC
This sequence comes from Viscum album, assembly GCA_963277665.1. NCBI lineage: Eukaryota > Viridiplantae > Streptophyta > Magnoliopsida > Santalales > Viscaceae > Viscum > Viscum album. The sequence goes on from OY728150.1 coordinate 690,359,222, forward strand.
ATGGTGTTTACTGACCATAAATGTCTCAAATACATCATCTCTTTGTGGTATTTGAATCTTCTATAGTGATGGTGGGTTGAGTACCTGCAATCTTTTGATTTTGAGTTAGTCTACACAATAGGGAAAGAGAATAGTGTTGTTGATGCTCTGAGCCAGAATACTCAAAATTATGTTGTTTAGGAATCCAGTTCAAAATGGAAGATGATGGCCTTGTTTTCTAAGATGAATTTAAAGGAACATGATGGGAATATGAATATGAACCTTTTGAATATATAAGACAGATCGGCACTTTTGAGCCATGTTAAAGAGAGTTTGTTGGTGGATCAAGAATGTTTAGCTGTGAGGGAAAGTCTTAAATTTGGGGAGTCACCGTCTAGTTGTACTTTTCATGCCAATGGAGTTGCCTATGGTCAAGGTTGTGTTATGGTGCTAGCTGAGGTATAGAAGGAGTTGATACACTACTTTCACATGTCGAAGTGGGCAGTGCATCCGGGATTGACAAAGATGCACTGTGATCTTTGTACGCAGTTTCAGTGGCCAGGAATGAATAATGAAGTTGTGATTCTTGGGGCATGATGCCTTACCTATCAACAGGTGAAGGCTGAACATCAAGATCTGGGTGGGTTGTTACAGTCCTTGGCTATTACAGAGTGGAAGTGGAATGATTTCATGATGTAATTCGTTGTGGGTCTTCCAAGGATGCCTCATAATAATGATGAAATTTGGGTGGTGGTAGATTGGCTGACCAAAGTGGATCATTTCTTACCAATCTAGGAGACTTATATAGTCTACCAGTTGGAAGAATTACCTTTTTGATAAATAGTATGGTTTCAAGGTGTGATGATAACCATAGTTTTGGATCATGATCCACATTTCACCTTACACTTCTGGAAGGGACTACAAAAGGCACTCGTTACTCAGGTGTTGCTTAGTACGGCTTACCACCTACAGACTGATGAGTAGTCAGAGCATAAAATTCTAGTTTTAGAAGGCATTTTGAGTTCTTGTGTATTGAATTTTGGAAGTTCATGGGAAAACACTTGTTGCTTATTTTGTTTTCTTACAACAATAGTTTTCAGGAAACAATTTAGATGGCACTTTTTGAGGCACTATATGGGAGACCATGTAGATCTCCATTTTGTTTCATAGAGGTCGGGGAGTCTGACCGGTTAGGAAAGAGTCTTGTACAAGATACGTCAAAAAAATTTAATTTGACTCAAAAGCGTATGGAAACAGATTCAAGTATGAAAAATTCATATGCAGATCGACATCGTAGACCTCTTGAGTTCATTTTTGGTGATAGTGTATTTATTTAGGTGTTTCCAAAGTTGGGTCACCATTGAATTAGAAAGCAGGGAAAGTTGGCACCTAGATATGTTGGTCCATTTGAGATCATGGAGAGGTTTAGACCCATGGCATACCGATTAGATCTTCCACAATGGTATAGTGGGATGTATGATGTTTTCCAACTTTCACAACTTCGACATTATCACCCTGATCTGTCTTATGTGTTAAATGCCAAGGATGTCAAGATTGAGGATGATTATTCCTTCGAGGAAAACAAGGTTTGTATTTTGGATCAAAGTGAGAATGTTTTTTGGGGAAAATTCTTGACTTTATTTTTTGTTCTATGGAAGCATGGAAACATTTAGAAGGAAACCTGGGAGAAGGAATCTAATATGTTGGACCAGTGGCCCAATCACTTTTTTTCAATGACTTAGTGATGCATAGGAAGAGCGGGTCGAGGGTGATCAATTTTAAGGTGGGGAGGTTTTAAGATCCTGGATTTCTCTGAAAGGTATGTTCATGTTTACATTTCTTTTAGGTCCCTTATTTTTGGTTAAATAAGTGTTTTCCAAAGTTCATGTGAAGACTCAGGGGTGTTTCAGGGGTTTGGGACATGAAAGAGAAAGAAAATGGGGGGGGGGGTTCTACGCATGTGGTGTAGTTTGCACACGATTAGTGAAAACTTTGCAGAAGTCCTAGAAATAGTGCCCGAGGTTGTTTTTGGATAGTAGAATCTACACAGTCTGTGCATGGTTTGGAAAACTGTGCGGGTAAACCATGTGGCCCAAAAACTTTTAGAAAATTAAAAAAATGACATTACATGGTTTTTATGTTCCACTAGAGATTTTCCTCCTCCCACCTTGCAACCCTAATAGTTAACCAATGCTCCCAAAAACTCCCAAGGGTGATTCTATTTCCATATTAGGCCATTTGGAGTGCCATCAGTTGTGAAAGAAAGATCCAAGTGGGACTAAATCCTTCTTTTTTTTTCTTATTTAGGGTTGGTATCTTTCTCTTATCTCCATCTGAAGCACTAAAACCTTTATTTTCTGGTGAGATATAGGTTGTGGCTTGAAAGGCATGTTGAATCATGATCTAAGACCTTTATTAATGTTGTTTTAACCAATGGTTTCAAGGTATGTTGCCTATAAGTTATATCCCTTGGTTTTTATATTGATTTGTACATATTGGGTATTTATTCATGACATATTCTGATGAGTTCTTGGTGCCTTTGTCATGATGTGATGTATTGGGTGCCTAAATAATTAATTGAACCTCTCTTAATCCCCATGGGATGCAAGTAGGATGACCTGGCCAAAATAGGGTCACCCCTGCGGTGTGCTGCCCCTCCAAATCAGGATAACACAAAATATAAGGTGTGAAATTGACACATGATGATATAGAGACTTATCTAGTAGGCTAATTGGTCTATGTAATGAGTTATAATGGATGGTGACAAGTTTTTTCTAGAGTGGTTAAAGGATAAGGGATTGTTCGGTTGATATTTAAATTGGTTAAATGGGATTAATGGGAATATGCTAAGGAATATTGTTTACACTTGAATATTCTTAGTGAGATAGGCATAATAAATGGTAAATGGGGATAAAGCGGTAAGTAATATAAATTATGAATATGTTAATGGATTGAGGCATAATGTGAATTCCCATTTATTAATATTATTGTGATGTTTCAAATTATATTGGCTATGATTGTTGTGATGTGTTTAATTGTGTTAAATGATAAATAAGTATCTGCACATGGCTTGGTAGAGTGGGGTATCGACATGAGGTTTTACTCCCATAGGCTGAGTTGGACAATGGTTCAAGCTTTACCCCTAAATTCACGGGTTAAGGAATATGACAGAGTTCTATTCCCCTAATGGTTGCATTCCACCCAGACTGAGGCTTCGAGGTGAGGATTGTGAGGTTGTTATAATGTGATGCCTAGTGAGACATGACTTGATTTAATTCCTATATGTTTGAGAATATTGAACACACCCAATCCATTGAACGCATGAAGAAGGTAGATTAAAGCATATAATGTCTAAGTAGTGAACCTGGATTCAATGGCAGTATAATTTAATGGAGCATAGTCTAGAATGGCCTATTGAACTGTTTACCTTTATTTTCTATTATTTATCACTTGAATGTACTATCTAATTTTGAAGGATATTTTGTAGAATCAATTAATGGTGGCCTACTGAATTATAATCACACCCTTCTTGGGTCTCTATTGGGTACCTGAGCAGATTTCATGCTTGCAGGCTAGGAAAAGGGAAAGGTTCCTATGGTAGGGAGTTGAGTTGGACTTGGGACGTGTACGGGTGAGGTTACAGACTTTGATTTTAGACCATTTTGGGGATTCTACATTTTTTATTTCTTTTGGGGTTTTTTTAACTTGAAACTATAGCATATCATGACATATTTACTATTGTATAAGGTTGTAACCAGTTTTGGAATTGGTTATTTATGCATGTTATTGATTTTTCTATTTTATTTACACTATTTAAACTATTTTTTAATATGTATTACTCTATTAAAGAGGTTATAGTCTCTCCACGTATCCTATTAGACCCTCTCTATTAGTCGGCAACCTATTTCATATGGGGAGGCACGCTTGCGGTCATGTGGAGACCCAGTTCAGGGTGCCAGTTAGTGGATTTCGGCTCATGGATGTTACATACCATCAATGTTTTCTGAATTCCCTACATAAAATTTTTATCAAACCACATATATATCACATGAGACACACATCATAAATGTCATGTTGTCCAGTGATTCACTCTATATGGAATGGAAAAATGATTGGCATGTGAATTATAACAGGTTCCTAAATTGATGCATGAGATGCTTACCCTAATGTCATTGGCCAATAATGAAATCCATAATCATAAGGAACATCAAACAAAAAGTGTGTCACCCAATAGTCGAATCAAATAACCTATAATAAGAAAAATTCATAAAAAACATGGTCTGTTTAAGGAAATTTGGTTTTTTCTATACGTGGGTTAGATAATCCTATGAAAAACTCATTACCATATTTGAATACCTTCAAAATCCATATCTATTATCTCAAAATAGTAAAGAAAATAGAAAAAGTACCGCTCTAATACCACTTTTAACATCCCGACCTGGATGCCACTAAGAAGTGCCCCAATCTAGTGGGTCACATGGCCTCAAGTGCGCCTACCCGTATTCTAGATGATTTGAACTAGCAGCAAGGGCCTAGAGTGTGTCTTTGGAGAGAATATTCACCCATGTAAAAGTGTAACTAAACTATATAATATAAATAGTCAACATGGTAAGTAATAAATCAAATAGAAAGAAGATAAATATCCAAGATTGAAACAAATAAAAAATACCAAAGGTAATATCATATACAATATAATGTTTCTTGTCATGTATCTTCAAATATAGAAAATATGTATAGAGGAATCCAATACAATACTTGTATCAAAATGTAAAAAAGAACAAAAGAACTATCCTAGCTAGCATCATGAGTGAAGCTCAGTCCTATGCTCCCCTCTTTTGGGCAACAAGAATTCCTAGCATCATACAATGAGAACTTTCCCTGGTCCCTACTTACACCAATGAAGTCTTTCTTGGTACCCAATGATGGACTGAATATGTTGTGAGATAAAAGTCAATAGGCCACCACTAATGGTGTTTACCAAAAGTCTAGTATGTTTATAATAAGCTAACGTAGTATGAAACAAATATAATAAGTATAATAGTAGTAAAAATGAAATTCCGCAGGAAAATTTATAACTATAAGTGATATTATCCATCCTATTAAATAATCAAGTCCCCAAACAAGGTTCAACTATAAATAATCCACCCTAGTCACAAGATAACTATGAAGGATAAATAAACTAAGCCAAAATGGACATTCTATGTAATCCAGAAACAAAAAGCATCCACATCATCATATGTCGTGTAATCCAGGGTATATCATCCTCCATGGATACACTGTATAACCATGTTTCATCCCTAATGTACTTGATATGTAATCAAAAGTGTTAGACCATTAAAGGCCATATCCAAGGTATTTAAGATGAAAGAATCTACATCGAGTCACAGGAGAATCTTTATGGAAACTCGTGAACAACTTGGTTGGAGTATAAGGATCATATCAATAAACTATGTCTAATGAGATTCCAAGAAAGCTATATCCAAGGGGCAGTAAGGCACTTAGTAACTTTTGCAATTATGATCCAAGGAGTAAATTGGTCTAAGGAATCCACTACCGTAATCAATACCCATAGAGTAGAAATGTGCATGGAGTCCTATGGAATTAGGATCTATTGTTTACCAACCAGGAATCCACTGCCATAAAAACTTCATCATCTCATTTCATTCATCATTCAAAATCATTCAAATTCTATGAGTTTATCCAACTCATTTCCACAATATCTATTTAAACAATTAAATAAATTCACATCATGTTATCACATGGAAAGAAGGTATTGACTCTCTCCTATCATCTCAATTCAATTATCATCAATTTATAAAGGCTCCCTCTAATAAGAAGAGAACTCACACACTTTTTGTGGTGGTATAAAGTATGGAAGATAAAAAAGGAACACCCCCATGGTGGCCAGGGTTGGGGATAAAGACCTCCAACAATCTCAAAGGTGCTAGTGGTAAGCCCTAATAGGTCCCAAATCATTTAATTTAACCACTTTATTATTTTGACCAGAATCATTAGGAATTACATTGTGTAGAACAACTAAAACTAGGAATATAAAACACCAAACCTCAAGGGAAAGGTATAAACCACCTACTATAGGTTTTTAGAAGAGCTATCATCTAGTATTGACCTTTTATTCGATCTATATCAAATGAAAAATGAAGAATTGATGAAAATATTGAAAATAGGGCATATTAGCTTTCACTTAAATAAACATATTGATATGAATACAAAAACTAATGACATAAGAGGATTTAAGAATATAGCAGTGTGTATCCAATGAGAAAAACTGTTCTTGAATCTGATCCCAAATGAATGAAAGGGAGAAAATCCCTAGCTTAGGATTTTAAAAGAGCTCTAATAGGAGGAGGAATATTCCTTTGTCACTAGAGAATAAGAATTAAAATGGGGTTAAAATTTTAATTAAATTTAAGGGTGGAATAGTAATTTCCTCTCAAATACGTGGGTTGTAGGGTTTGACCGCACAGTTGGTGAAATCATGCATCAACCGTGAACCCTTCACTATGTCAAGGGGGGCCTTAGGAAATTTCATGTGAATGATTTTGGAAACCATAAGAAAACTGAGTTGAATGAATCTAGCAAAACCATATAATTCTCGCACATACATGTGACTCTTGTGGCATAGTTTCCTCAAACTATGCACCCTCATTCTCCCCTCTTTCTAGCTCCACACAGTTATTCCTAACCATGTGTCTTGGGTCACATGGTTTCTCCTAACCGTGTGGCCCATTAGTTTTTATCCAAAATTTGTGCTTTGGGATCCAAACAATCCCTAAACTCCCCCAAAATTCTTGTGGTCTCATTGATAAATCCCAATAGATCAAAGAAAATCAGTTCAATTGAAAAACTAAAGATCCATACCACATAATATCACTTAGGATTCTATAATCCTCCCACCTTAAAGAAATTCATCCCTAAATTACCCATCCAAGGGTGTTTAAGAATCATCTGATAATAAATCCGACCACTAAGCATGTATTTTGGCATCTTTCTCCCAATTCTTATCATGTAAACAGTCATGCTTCTATAGAACCCATACTAGAGGAAATAACAAACCTTGGAGAACCTCCGTGCTTCTATCAACAACATGAATTGGATGCTTCTCAAAGGACACATCTACAAGTAACTATGGCTTATATGGATTTAGAGTGTAAGATGGGTCTGAGTGATAACAACACATCTAATATACAAGGAATATGTCAGGCATGGCTCCCTACATCTAAGGTAACAGATACTGATAGACCATTGGCCAAACACTCCCCAGATTCTAGAAGTACCTGACATATCATAATGAAATATTACCATGTATCCTAATGTTTCTATGCCATAGTCTCAATGAGGTTTTTAAAAATACTTGATCCCCAAACTCAAACTCTAGAGGTTATTGAAGATGATTATCATAATAATTCTATCAAAAATGTCTATTATCCATCCATTTGGGAATCAACTAGACTTGCTCTGAAGTATTATGAATGAGATGTGGTCCGAGTAAATCTTCCTCTCCTACCTATGACTAGAATAAGGGAGATTGAAAGGGACTACCATAAATATCCACATAGGGTTCCATCTACATCATCGCTTGATTGTTATTATTGTTGGTGAACTCATATAGGGGTATATGACTCTCCCAAGATCCCCCAAAATCAACCAATCCAGCCCTATGAATGTCCTCCAAAACCTATAAGGTACTCTTTGACTGGCCATTAGTCAAAGGGTTGTATGTTGTGCTTAAAATCACCTCTATACCCAACACACTCTACAATCTCTTCCATAAATGTGATGTGAACCAAAATGTCATATCAAAAAATGGTCTAAGGAACCACATGAATTTGAACTATCAAAAAAATATACAATCTCAGATGATTATTTACTAATATGGTCTTTATGATTGACAAGAAATGAGAAACCTTAGTGAGCTTGTCCACAAAAACCCACACTGCATCACTACTTGTAGGCAATATCAAAAAGGTGGTCATGAAATATATTAAAACATATTCCCTTTTCCACTCAATAATGGGTAACTTCTATAATAACCCTATTGGTTACTAGTGTTCTTCGTTCACCTACTGATAGGTGGAACACCACATAGCTAAACTAGCTACCTCACATTTCATCCGCAGCCACCAATAACAGATAACGTAAATCATGATACATCTTGTTAACCTCAGGATGAACTTCCCAAAATTAGTCATGAAACTCTTGAATGAGATCTTTATTTATGTATTAAATAACTCAAATTCAACCATGAATACAAAGAATTTCATCAACTTTAATAGTCCAACCAGGAGTCAGGTCCCCACCTTCCACACACTCCCATAGGACTAGGACCTTAGTATCTAATAACTATCTCATCCTCGCTCTGTACAGAAGAGTTGAAGTCATTACCAAGGATGAGAGAAAAGTCTAGCCTTTTCCATCCTACACATCCAAGTGCATCTTAAATAAAAAGGACAAAAGCTTCCACTTGCTTCTCGCTTTATGAACTTCTTGTAACTAAGTTATTCGGCTCAGTGCATTGACAACTATATTTCCATTTCTAGGCATATAGGGAAGATAAAAGTAGGAAGAATATAGGTATTCAACCCACCTTCACTATCACAAATTTATATCAAATAGTTTAAATATATACATGAGGCTTTTGTGGTCTGTGTTCACCACAAAACGCTTTCATAGTAAATGGTTCCTCTAATAGTGATAGGCATGTACCATAATGGGTAACTAGAGAACATGATTTTGGTAATTCCTATTATATGACCTCAACCACTGAGACCCGTACGACATGACTCTATCCACATACATCATAACTGCTCCTATCTTAATACATAATGCATAAAAATATACAATGTAGCTCCTTCCTAGCACTTAAGACTTAGGATTGATGTTGAAGTCCATCTCCCTTTCATCTCCTAGAAGGTCATCTTGTATGTATTTGATCATAAAAACTTCACAAACGTCTTTGTCAAGCCCATAATAGGTGATTATATGTGTGATAAGTCATGTATGAAACTCTTTTAGTCTCAACCTGGCCCAAATAATTGGTATGTAAAATAAATTCTTAGGATGCTCCAAAGAAACTACAGCTCTCAACTTGTCTTGGTCAACTAATACTCCTATATTAGAGATAATAAGACCCCGAAAGTGAATATTATCCATCAATAAGTTGAAAATTGTGATCTTATCATATAACTGATGTTGTCACAGTGTATCCAAAATGATATCAATATTTTTGGTATGGACATGTTGATTTTGAGAATACACCAAGATATCATCCATGAATACCACCCAAAATAAATCTAGATAAGGATTGAAAAATCGGTTCATTATCATCACGAAAACCATTGGCACATTCATGAGATCAAACAACATAAATAGATACCCGTATAGACTATAAATTATACAAAAATCTATTCAAGGCATTTGTGTAGGTCAAACACCTACCTATGGATAACCGGAACTCAAATAAATATTTGAGAAAACAGGACCTCCTCAGATTTTTTCGATGAGATAATATATCCATGAAAATTGATACCTATTCTTAACCATAAACTTGTTCAATTTTTTATAATCCCAACAAATACTGAGGGTAGAATCGACCTTTTTTTTAAAAGGACTGAAGAACCCCATGGAGAAGTACTGTGTTATATAGACCCCTTTGACTCCAAGTCCCCTAGTAGAATCTTAAGCTTATAAAACTCTATAGTATCTATACTATAAGGTGTAATGGATACCAGTGTTGCTCCTAGAACTACCTTGACAGAGAACTACACTTCAATATTAAGAGGTAAACTAGAAAAGTTGTCTTGGAAAACTTCCCTGAAAATATCAACCACTAGAGGGAAATTTGGATGATGCAATCCCCTATCATCTAGATATAAACTAGCAATATGGGATTTCATATCACCTATCCCATTATTCTCTGGTCCAATTCGTCTAGAAAATCCATTAACCCATGTGAATAAAAAAATGTACACTCTGGTGATGTGAAGTTTTCCCTTCAGTGATCAAAAATTACACGGGATCGATAAGAAACTAGAAATTCCATCATGAGTATGAGGTTAAAACCTATGAAAACAAGATTCTAAATGAAGTGAAACTCACCAATATCAGGGTTCACTCCCTACACTAGAATACAACCTCCATTAAAATCCCCAACAGATTTTCCATGGTCTTATTGTCGCCATAAAATTTAACAAAAATCCCATAGATCTCCACCACAGTTACATAAATTAAACTATGTGATTCACCTATATAAAAAAGAGAAAATGCTAGCATAGTGTCTTTTAAGATTTTACCTCCCACCATAAAAGTATTGACACTCTACCCCTTATGGGTCTGATGTATAGAATATATGTACCATAAACGATGGCCCTACGAAACAACCTCACTAGTCGAAGCAATCCTACTCTACTTTCTATGTACAAATGGTGCATGGATGACTTGGACATGACCACTACCTTGACCTAAATGATCTTACTACTCCACTCCCAGTCAGACATATAGCTATGAATACCACTCCTAAACTTGGAGTCGGACAAAACCCCTACAGCTGACCACTCGAGGGAAAGTCCTCCAAAAATGATGTATATGACCCATCCTACCACAATATCGACACTAGAATGGGTCTCAATCAAAATGATTCCTCTTATATCCCCAACTTCCACACTGATATTATAAAATAGAGCTAGCAACACGAAAATTTTGGATGGTACTTCCCTCAGGAAGAAATTCAAAACTACGATTCCTATCACTAGAAGCCAATCCAATGGTATGAGATACTAAACTCCCCTACTCTGATCCCCAGACATCCCTTAGGTACCTTTCTATAATAAAAACCCAATTTACTATCTCATTAATATTCACCAAATGAAAAATTTTGGCCTAATATGGAATGAAATTTTGTGATACCTTCTTTGAAGCATCTCTACCTTGATTTCTCATCAGCAAGGTATATTGGAAAAAAATGCTAAATCTATGTAAAGCATGTAGAATATTCCATAACAGTCATCACACCCTACTCTAGACACATAAAATCTCTAGCCCTTTCAACTCTCAAGTTCTCAGGAAAAAAGTTTTAATAAAAACTAGATAATAAATACCTCCAAATCATATCTCACATCACATCATCTTGGATCAAAACATCCCACCGGTTCTTTGATTCTCCTCAAAGTATATGAGTCATGAGCTTCACCCCCCTCTTAGTAAGATTCTCCATATGCTCAAAAATAAAAAAAGTAGGCTCTATTTATAGCCTAGAATCCTGTAGAACACCACCCCTCAAAGCATGAGAGGATGTTGTTTATGGAACATGTGTGTCTTCTCGACCATAGATGAGTCAGATTGTGCTACACCCAAAATGGTATTCATGAAGAACATAAAAATCTATCGTAACTGTGAATCTTCAACTGTGTCTAGTAAATCTTTTAGTGCCACAACTGGAACCACAAGAGTATGTACTAGTAGACTATGGACCACCACCTCCAGAGCATGGTCATCACCACCCGCCTAGTGTAAAATTTGAGGTCTTAATGGAGGAATACCTCAATGATTCTAAAAAAATGTCTAAAAAAGATCGCTAATGAGTTGATCACTAATAATGTCATAAGAAAGGTCAAATACTTCCTAAAAAAGCTACACCCCTCTAACCACTCCTAAAGATAGGGATGGGAAAAATAAATAGTCCTAAACGTCACTAGAGATAGTACTTAATTCCCACTCTAAATCTGGTTCAAGGTTATGTTCTATGTTTCTACAATTTACAATTCATTTAAAATGAATATTCATTTGATATTTCTCTTTAAATCATTGAACAAAATTATTCACCACTTCTGATTCATAACGGCCCATACACCTCATGAACTGAAATTTTGAATCCACTTAATCCAAACCATAACATGTTCCGGTGCATGAGCCCAACGGTCCATGACTCAATGTTCAATAGTTGACTTCTTAGGGTGCCCTGAGTCACAGGGTTTCATGGAATCAAGTGTACCTACACATACACTAGAGGCTGCTAAATAGTAGGGAGGTCCTAGGGTGTGTCTGTGGAGAGACTATTCTATCATTTCAGAGTGTAATGAAATAGTAAAATATCAAAAATTAATACCGAAAGAAGTAAATCAGGAATAAAGAATATAAATATCCAAGATATGAATAAATAAACAATTCTAAAAGGTAATCTAATTTACAATATAATGATTCATTTCATGTATCTAAAAATCTACAAAATAGGGGTACAAGAATCCCATAAAATACAAGTTTTAAAAGGTACAAAAAACAAAAATGAACTATCCCAACAAGCACCACAAGAGAAGCTAAGTCCTATGATCCCATACTCTTAAGAAATAAGCAGATCAAGCATCTTATAGTGGGTGCTTTACCTTGTCCCTACTTGAATCCATGAATTCTTCTCAATTACCCAAGGAAAACTCAAGTAGGGTGTGAGATAACACTTACTAGGCCACCACCAATGGTGTCTATAACAAGACTATTCTTTGTATAAAAAGTTAAATAAGTGTGTTGTACATATAACAATTATAAGAAAAGAACAAATGAAATACCCAATGAAAACTGATAACGTCATGTGTTACTATCCATCCTATAAAAAAACAAGTTCCCACACAAGGATCAACTGCAAACAATCCACTATAATCATGGGCTTACTATAAGGACTAAATAAACTAATCCACAATGTCCATTTCATGTAATCAAGCAACAAAAATCATTCACATTGACCCATATCATGTAATAAAGGGTATGCCATCCATCCATGACCACACTATAAGATCAAGTGTCATACACCATGGACTCACTATGTAATCAAAATTTTTAAACCACAAAGTTCGGGTGTAGAAGACCAAGGCATCCATATCGAGTTCTAGGAGAATCTCGAGGGAAACTCAGTAATGGCCTTGTTAGAGTACAAGGAGCATGTGAAGATACCATATCAAATGCGAGTCCAATCAAGCTGGATCCAAGGGGTAGCAAGGTACATGTAATCCTAGGTAATCATGATCGAATGAGTAAATAGGTCCAAGGAATCCACTTCCATAATCCAGACCCATGGAGTAAAAAGTTTCATGGAGTCTTATGGAATCAGGATCCATGGTATACTAACCAAGGAATTCGATACCATAAATAATTCATTATCTCATATCATTCATCATTCACAATCATTCACATTCCATGATTTCATCAATGTTATTTCCATAATTTCCATTTAAACAATTAAATAAATTCACATTATGTTATCACATGGAATGGAAGAATCAACTCTATTATATCATCTCAATTCAATTCACATCAATTTATAAAGGCTCCCTCTAACAAGGTGAGAACTCACACACCTACCAGGGTTGAAAAATTTAAGGAAGATATAAAGGCACACCTCATGGATGGCATGGTTTAGGGACAAAAACCTCGAAAAATATAAATGGTGCTAGTGGGAAACACTAAAAGGTACCAAATTATTTAATTCAACCAATGCCAACGAGCCTATACCCAAGTGATACATGCTCCTTCTTGGCATCCAAAAGACCCGGGTTTAAATCCAGGCGGGGATGAATTGTCGGGGTACTGTAGCGGGGCACTGTAGTAGTGGTGGAACTGTAGCGGTGGCAACACTGCAGCGACGGAGGAACTGTTGCATGATACTGTAGCGGCGGTGGTACTGTAGCAGGTATTGTAGCTTTGCAGGGTAATGTAGCAGTACTGTTCACAGAGGGTCCTTTGGGCCAAAAAATGGGCTTTCAAGCCTTGTATTCAGGTCACTTGGTCTTGGGCCTTCTGGCTATGTATTGGGTCTCCCTCTACCCTATAAGAGGTCTTTTCTTTAATAATAAATTGAGGCTTCGGCCCTAACCTTTAAAAAAAATTAATTCAACCAATGAATTAATTAAAGGGGCACCATCAAGAAGCTAGATGTTAGGAACAACTACAAATAGGAATATAAAACACCCAACCTCAAGGTAAATTTACATATCACCTACCATAGGTTTGTAGTAGATAAATCTTCTAGTACCAACCTCTAATTTAGTCCATATCGGAAGAAAAATTAAGAATGGAATAAAATCCTAAAATTAGTGCATATTGGATTTCACATATATAAATCCATAGATATGAAGACAAAAAAAATAATTCCACAAGATTAATGAAGAAAATAACGACATGGATCTAATGAGACAAATGTTGCTTGATTATGAGACCAGACTAATTATTAGAAGAAAATCCTAACATAGGCTTTAAAAAGGGCCCAAACGGGATGAAGAAGCTCCCTATATCACTAAATAAGAATAAATAAAAGGAGGGTTTATGATTTAAAAAAGTGTGTAATGGTAATTTACCCTCAAATTTATAGGTTGCTCATTTTTTCTTCATGGATGGCCAAACAGTGCGCCAACCATGCGACCTTCTCTGTTTCAAGGGGGACCTCGCATGGTTTAATGCAAATGGTCTGGGAAACCATGCACCAACCATGTTTCACCCCTCTATTAAAAATATTATATATCCCACATGGGCATGCACTCCCAGCTACACGGTTTCCTCAAATCATGTGACTTTCAACTCTCTTTTGTCTAGCCTCACATAACTATTCCTAACTATGTGGGTTGGGCTGCACAGTTTCTCCAAGCCATGAAGTTGAGATGTTCTTCTCTAAATTTTGGAAATCAGGATAAAAACAAGCCTCAGACACCCCCCTAAAATCCTATGATCACATTGGGTACTCACAATAGATTAAAAAATCATTTAAATTGAAAAACTAATGATTCATATCTCATAGTAGAACTAGGGATCTTATAATTTTTCCCACATTTATGATATATGGGTAGTTATATTTTCTTCTTTTAGTGAGATATATCCATTTATCCTCTAGAGTTTGACTCCATCCACAGTTTTTTATCTCCATCCCGATGAGTCCATGGATAATCTTGATTCTACATCTCAACTTTATGGTAAAATTAGACTATTTCCACAAAATTATAAAATTCTTGATTTTCTAAGACCATTTCAAGACTCTCCTTTAGTCCCTTAAAGAAGTAATCAACCTTAATTTTGGGGTAAATATAAAATCTATAAGAATACCATATAAGGATTTTGAAATTTTCTTTTTAGACCTGATTGAGTCACCCTCCCTTTTCCTGAGTTTAAGGAACTCCCTCCTGGCTTTCGAAATGGAGAGTGCGACGAAAACACTTATTAAAAAATATTATCTCTATTTCTTCTGTCTTCATTGACTCAATATATTCCTTAGGTTTTTTATTACTGATCAATGTCCACCACTAATCAATTTATATCTGTAAGTGATAAATGAACAATATAACATTATCTTTCATGGATCATTAAAGGTTAGATAACATCTTCTCAATAGAATTAATTCATTTTTCCACAATCAGGGGATCACATGGTCCATTAAGAATGGGATGCCTTGGTCATATAAAAGACTCAACTAAAACTTTTCCTCTCTTTAAATAAGTGGGTAATCCCAAAAGATAAAAGTTATTATTCCAAACATGAGTCAGTTGTGCAAGTACTATCATGGGGTTCTCAACTCCCTCTCCCATTATATTTGTCATCTCATTTGGGAAATCATTATATTATCCATCACGTAGAATTTGGGAATGATTCCTCATATTTCTATCCATTTACTAAAATAACAAAATTTAGGGATAATAATACAATAATTGATAATCATATGAAATGGTAAACTATGGAATTTAAATAGAATAGCACAAAAAAATTATACACATCCTAGATTAACAATTTCTAGGTTTTAATTTTAGTTATTCATGGTCTACTTCTTATTAGGTTCTCTAATCTAATCCCCCAAATAACAAGACCTTTACTTGATAACAAATATTATGTCTTGAGTCCTATAAACATATTATTATTTAATTTTTACCATTAAAGTTCATAAAACACAACCTATAAATCTTCAGTTCTAGTTCTTTTAAGAGATTAGATACATGAAAGATCAACTTAAAAAGAAAATAAATATTTTTTGTTAAAAAATCCATAATGTGATATTAAAAACATTTCTTCTTTTATTCCTATAATGTTTATCATGGAGATATACATAAAGAGAAAGGTGATCTATATAGCCTAGTTAGGGAACCTAAATTATTAGGATAACATAAGAGTCAAGAGGCAAAATATAAATTCATAAAAAAATAATCACATGGAATAATTGAATAAAGAAATGGATATCATAGGATCATAAAATCATAAGAATGGGAAAATAATATAGAACATGAAATCATATTCATAAGTCCAGGATCACTATAAATACTACATTAAAAAACGTTCTAGACTCATTTCCCATGCACCATAAATGAAATATAATGAAAGGAAAATATTATCCAATGAATTTGGGTTCGATAATTTCAATCCCACCCATCACATCATATTATTTTCATTTATATGTGTTCCACATAAAGAATTCATGATTAATTCATAATAATAAATAAGATCTATGAAAATGAAATGGGTTACATAATCATATCTAAAAACATAACCAAATGATATATCATAATGATTTCAAAGAGAAGAAAGAATTGAATTTTTTTGGAAGTTAAAATTTCATAAATATGTATATTTCTTAAATATTAAGTTCAAATAAATAAAAAATCATAATAAAGTATTAGTGAATTAGGTATAAAATCAAACCTTTTAAACAATGCTTTAATGGTAGAGTACAAAACATATGAAGAAGGAAAGAACATGGTGTGTTACATAAAAAATGACGATCTAGAAAATTTTCCAAAAAAAATTTATTATTTTTGGAAATCCTTGATATGAAACTAATTTATAATATTTACACATTAAAAATAATATTTAATAGGGAAGGTCCCTTTAAAAAAGTTTGGTGTAACAAATTTTGATAAGGGAACATGAAAAATATTTATAAATACAAAAAATAGAGGGAAAATAAATTAATTATATATATAAGGAAAATATATACAGAATATAGAATAATTAAATAATAAAAATGGATAATTAAAGTGTTGTAAAGAGTGAATTTATAACCCAAATGATAATTGGGTGGTTTGGATGTTCCCTTAACTCAGGTCATGAATATATTAGTGGATGCGTCTAACCTCCTAAATAACCAAATTATGTTTATTAAATAATTTATTCATAAAATTGTTCTAGTATATTTTATTTTTAATATCAATTTGTTATCATATTCCATTCATTTAGTGTATAATATTTTTTCTCATCATTCGATTGTGGTTATTTTATAAATTTCTCAAAATCTAATTTATGTTGAACAATGTTAAAGGTGTTATAAAATAGTTACATAGTATCTTGAATCATATATTTATATATTATTCATAATTATAGTTTATAAAAATTATAAAATTAAATATAATGTTCAAACTATATTCAAATTATGAAATATGTATCAATATGCTTGTTTTGTGTGGGCAAAATCACTATCATAATTTATTATTAATATCATTAATATAATGGAAAATTAATATTTCCAAAATATTAATCATGTCAAAAATATAATATATATTTATTAAATGAATTATTAGAATGTTCCATGAAAGGTGGTGATCGGAAATTAAATGCTTCATCCACGGAGGTGGTGAATCGACCATAATTCAGGAAACATTTTCATTGTTGAATGGATGGGAAGGAGGTAGATAATGGTTATTACATAAAACTAAAAACATTTCACAACATTAAAAATACTAATTAATTATATAATTATTTTTAAAAAGTACTTAGAGGATATAGAAGAATAAAATTTAAATGAATAAAAATGAGAAAGCAATTATGAGTTCTTACCGTACTTCTTAGGATGACTCATTTCTTAATTGGATTATCAATTTGAATGGTGGACTCTTAATGAGAAAAGAACCACTGGGACATGGATAAGAGTGTTAGGTAGGTATTTTTTTAGAGATTTATTAAGTAATGAAGTTTAAGGTCTGATTATATGTGAGGAAGTGAAGGTTGATATTTAAATGTGGAGGAAAGTAGTGTTTTAGAGTAAAATATTTATTATTATATTATTTAGAACATTACCATGAATGGTATTAATTTCAATGAAATTTATTTTATTATTATTAAAAAATATATGGTTATTTGACATTTAGATAAATCAAAATTTTAATTTCACATTTTAACCACTTAATTAAATGAAAGGAACTAGAATAGATTTTTTTAGAAATAAATTTAATTTAGGTACAAGAATATTAAATACAATTTTGTAAATTAAAAATTACACTTTTAAATTAATAATTTTACTCCATGAACACGTTTATGGTCAAAATAAATTTTTAATAAATTTTTAATTCATTATTATACCATAATGTTTCCATAAAAGTACTAACATTAAAAAACTATATTTTTAATATCCAAAAAATGTCTTTTTTGAAATACCCAAAAATTCAACCTAAGATAAATTCATTGAGTTAATTTCCCAGCCCAATCCCTCTAGATAAACTCCTACTATGTTGGAAATGAATAAAGGGAGATAATGACCCCCAAGTCCCACCTCCATCCAGCCCCGGGTTAGCGACAAGCACCAAGGGTATAAAAATCTCATATATGGGAGGCATTACCATATAATATAAAAATAGGACTAGATGATAGGATAAATTACAGCCAAGAAACTCCAACAGTCAATATAAAAGTTAGACCAAAACATCCCAAAATACATGAAAAAAAGAATAAACCAATATAATAAAAGTCACCAAATATACCAAAAGACAGTATATGCTAGAAACTCAACAACAAATCCAAATCCAAGCTTGAAATGTTCAGATCAATCCCCAAAGTACTCCTAGAAACCTAAAAATCATTTATATATATAGGGTGATCATAAATGTATACTCTATAAGATCGTATTCAATACCTCAAGTGCACGTCTGAAAAGAGCATGAAAATGCACCAGTAAACAAACAATAGAACCAAAAAGCACCGAAATAGGTCAAAAACCCATTATCAGCCTCACCATGGATCACTAATTAAATCACACATCCAATATAGAAATATAGTAATAAAAACATAACCATGTAAGGTAACTGACAACCACCTCTCCAATGATCTTCCAATCTCATACCCCAATGTTTAACGTCCAATGCTATCACACCTTCCATTAATATCACATTACATAGAAACCATCTTCGATGTGGGTCGGGACACATCCCTACCCACCCCACTCTCACAAGGTCTAGAATATGGTGTGATAATTGGGAATCACCACATATTATCTTGCTTCAAGACACTTTGGTCATCACAACAAATATCACTCGAAGTAACCCAGGTCATCATGCCATATATAATCAAATAACCATATCAGTAGCATACCATAAATGTGAAGGTCATTAACCTCATTCCCTCATCCTACCTTGCATGAATCCATCCACATATCACATCTTATCACATCCTGATTGAAGATACCTGGTCCATCACATCACATTTCCACCTCATTTCCTCACCTCACATGAATATTCATGGTCTATAAAACTACATGTCTCCAAAAAACAACCAGTTCATCACTATTGAAGGAAGAGAATAGATGGTGTACCCAACCTGTATCACCACCACCCTTGATATTAGAGAAAACACCCAAAACTCTGAGTATTTGTATGGTTATCCAACTCTGGTGGGGATCATATAGAAATAAAATACAATACATGATATATTGATACAAAAAAGTACCCAACATAGGGGTTCACAACAACTACACTAGAACACACCACTACCACCATTACACCACACATCAACTTTCATAACCGATACTACTACTATATGCAACAAAACACACAACCACCATCGAATCCACACATTAAACTTCCATAAACTAAGACTCTTAATTTACATTTACACTTATCATTCACATAACACTCAATTAAATTAATCAATTTATCACACATCAATTTCCATCCCATATAAATTATTTACCATCCTATTTTGTTCCATTTTATCATCATAAATTTATTTTATAGCTAACAAGGAAACCAAAACAACCACACCACAACAAAACTATCAAAAATCACATCATCCATTATCGCCACACAACACCAATCAATCCATATCACCATAGAAACCACACATCATGCGACCCAACCACATTTCACAACACAACAACCACACATAAAAACTTCACATCACCACCACACGTAACCACCACACATCATCACCACTACACACTATAAACTATGTGTAGTACATCATAAAACTAGACAAATCACATCCATTCCAAACAACCACATCACAACACATCCCCATGCATCGCACATCCAAATCAGTCACCACTATCACCACACAACAACCCAAATGACATTGGGAAACGAAACAAGCACACACACACTCACAATATAAAACATCCCAACTTCCACATTTATTCAAGATATTTCATCACATTACTTTTTTTACTTATCATGGGTATTATCACACAAAACTGGTTTCCATGGTAAACCAATTTATAAGAAATATATACATCCTTTAGCCTTTTATTTAGGGTGAAATCACACAACAACAGAACAAGGGTCATCACATCATATCATGCATAGTGAAAACAAGGATCCTAATAGTTGTTATTTTCAGCAAGTAACCAACATGAAAAAAATCATCAGAAATATATAACAACTCATAAAAGCGTGTGATTACTCCCCATACCAATTAATTTTAGTTTTTCTATTTAATGATCTTATTATTCCAACACATAATATCCATTAAATGGATCAAAAAATCATATAATACTAATTTATAGCACATAAACAATTGAGAATGAGGATCCTATACCCCAAAGAATATTTCTAATATCACTATGCACTATAGTGTGAATAAGAAACAACCCAAAAACCAAAAATACATAAGGGAGAACCTATATCACGCCATTGTGTTTTCAAAAAACATTCCAAGTCACCACAAAATTGAAACCAAAACACTATAGTGGATCTTTGAGAGAATACTATGGAAGGAAAACTATAGAGAAGGGAAAAACTCACCATAGTTATCCAAAACACAACCACTATAACCAGTATCCAATGTATAAGGAAGGTGAGCTGGAAGATCCTCCTATGGCATCTAGGGTTCTCCTAAAATCGAGAGATACTACTACCAAATGATTGGAATCATCTAGGAAATGTGTTTTATATAGGGTGAAACATTCCCTATTCATGATGTAAAATATATATCTACATTGTAAAATTCACGGGTTTACAAAACATACATCCTAAAACCAACCTTTAGGTCGTAAACCAATTTTTTATTGAAAGACATGACACCTTGAGCTTAAAATATTCTACCCTCTAAGATTATGTTTTAGGGAATAAAATTGTTTCATATATTATCCTCCATCAAACAAAATACATAAACCATCATCATCACAAGCCATAAAACATAGAATTATGCTATAAAATTCTATTTTGCATTGTAAAAACCTTGCATCAGTTCTGTTGTAGCTACAACCACCACCGAACCTCATCTAAACACCCCCAACCCAAAAAACCATAATTGTAACTGAATGAGAAGGAAAAAAATATTACATTACATACCTATCAAAGATTATTTTCTTCATGAAATGAAACCAAAACTGAAGAAAAGAAAAAAATTTGAACAACCACCCCACGAGATACCTCTCAAGGATCTCGTTACACCTCAACACAACCACCATCCAAACGATCCTAACTAAAAAACCCAAAAAACACCTTGCATGACCGCAATACCAACTCCTTCTAGGAACAAAACCATGTCATCTTGCATCGAACACAAAAGACCACAATTCTATAACCACCCGCACATACATCTCTACCTCCACAAAACCCAAGTCAAAAACCATCACAACCAATACATAGAACTACCCTAAGAAAATGAATTAAGGAATCACATTCTTCATGTCATGATATTATCCAATCTATGTGGCACTAACTCGTCCGCGTGGTTTTAATCACATCATAAAATAACAATTCTTAATTAAGATTTAGTTCCTCCCCTATTCGTATTTATGAAGCTTTATCACATATCAAAACAACATGAAATATAAAATATCAAAAAAATAAAAAGATCCAATCATAAAATCATCAAAACAAATCAATGAAAAACTAAAAATAGCTCTGGTTATTGGGCAAACCTTTTTATACCTCTCTCCCAATTACTCCCCTCCAGGACACCAATTCATCTAAAACACATGATTGAGGGGATGGTTCATCTATGCAAAACCATCTTATAATGATCTTGGATATATATTGGAAGCTTCATGATCATTGTGTAATCCTCAATGTCCAAATATCACCAATAAATGATGCGAGAGTCATTTTGGAGGTTCCAACAAATCTAAGACATGTGGAAGAAATAATTGATCACATCTATCTACGGTAGAATAATTAACTGATATTCTATCATTCCAAGTCACCTAACAACTCAAAGGGTCGAATAATCCAGGTTGAGAGCTTACTCTCCCTTCCAAACCTCTACTATACGTATCTAGGGGGACTGTCAAGAATAAATAGTCTCTAACCATACACTCCATAGGCCTGCACATATAATCAGAATATGCCTTTTGATGGACCTTCACTACCCCCACCCTCTCTTTTACCAACTAGATATTCTCATTCATTCTTTGCACCACATCAGGACCAAGAGCTGCTAACTTCCCAATATCCATCCAACATAACAGAGAATGACACTACCAACCATACAATGCCTCTATTTGATCCCTAAAAATGGACAAGTGATAGATATTTTTGTATGAAAACTTGAACAGAGGAGGGTTCCTTACCAAGGATCCACTAGATTCTTGGGCGCAAAGTTGTAATATATCCTCCATCATCTAGATGGTCCACTCTATCTACTCATCCATCTTATGGTGGAAAATAGTGATAAGGTTAAGCTAAGGGCCAAAATCATGATGTCATCCCCTCTAGAATAATTAGGTAAAAAAGGTATCTTGATCACAAATTATGGTCCTTGGTATCATGTGAAGCCTAACTACATCGCTCACATGACGCGTTGCCAAAACATCCGTGGCACTCGATTCAAGGATTGAAAAAAAATGATTTGACTTTGTCAGTCAGTCCACTATCACCCAAACACAATCATAACCTCCTTGAGCCTGAGGTAACTGGGTGAAGAAATCCAATGATATTTCTTCCCCTTTCCACATGATAACATCCAACGACTACGACATACCAATAGAAACATGGTGAACCACTTTAACATTCTAAAAAACATGACACTTTCCAAAAAACTTTTCCACCGACTGCTTCATCCCTGCAAACTCAAGCTATATATCCAATCCATGATTCATATTTTGTACACCATGATGAACTTCCATGGGTGTGATATAAAACTAACATAGAACCTCCTCACATACTTATAATATAACTATAACCTCCCCTAAAATGACACCCAGTTCTGACCATCCCACTAGAGCATCACTATGGCCAACACAGTCATGCATCACATATGTCTTTATGTCTCGCCACTAATAATCCTCCACATGATACATAAAATTTGACTATGCAATCATATAGAAGAGACAAACTTGGGAACCTATCTCCCCAATTTCAAGATTCATTACTTTAAGATCCACTCACTACTACAAAAATGAGCAAGGGTAGCACTACCCCTTTATAAGAGCTCAAAAAAAGCACTGATAAAGGGCGGCCTTTATCTGTGCTAAAAAAGCACGGATAAAGGACCCCCTTTATCAGCTCTTTTTTTAGCGCTGATAAAGGAGACCCCTTTATCACCACTTCTTTTAGTTGTGCTGATAAATGGTGGATTTATCAGCACCAAAAAAATTATATTTCAAAAACAAATCATGAAAAATAAATTATTGTTATAAAAGTATATTGATTCGTATATAAATATAAAATATATTTTTTAAATATGTTTTATATACATATAAATAGACTATTACATTTAATATATATAAAATTTAGTGAAAATGGCTTTGAAATATTTTAAAAATATATTATTAATTAATCATTTTCTAATTATTATCGATTAAAAATTATTTAATAACAATTTGAAGACACAAAAAATCAAAACAATTAATAAAAGATCTAAAATAAGTTAAAAATGTAACTCAAACTTCAAATGGACATAAATTTTGATCCGGGTGTCCATTTGAGTTCTTCCACATATAAAATCAAATCCTATGATGAGCTCTATGTCTCTGTGACCCGGGGGAACCATGATCAAAGTTTATTCGAGGCCAAAATAGGCCCATAAGGACTCCAAAATCGAGTTTTTAGTCGGGTTACCCTAATTTGTTAACATTCAATCAAGTAAAACTTCTGATTTGGATGTCCGTTAAGCATGTACCACATATCATATCGAATATTGTTTCATTTTATTCGATTTGATTGGTTGTGGAGTTGAAACGGGCTTCTCGATTATAAGTTATAGTCGTTTTAACCTTCAATGGATTTTCAAAGACACATATATTTGTATTTATTCGTATATGTCTGTCTGTGTGTATGTGTGTTGTATATATGTATGTATGTATTTATTTATTTAATTAAAAACACACATAAAAAACATATTTCATAACTTTATTTAAAACTAATCTTATATGTATATATTAATATACAAAAAAGTATACGGATAAAAAATTATAACTAAAAAAATTTATATATATAAATGAATAAATATAAATATATAATAATATATGAATGAATATATATAATAATACATGAATAAATTTATTTATATTAATATGAATCTATATCAATATACGAATAAATATAACTATATATATATATAAAGAGATATATTATTAAATAGAGAGAAAAACGAAATAGCATAGTGGTAAAGGTGAAACTGCGAAAGGGGGAGGTTTCGGGTTCGTGTTCGGGTGGAGGCAGAGGTGGTGCGCGCGTTTGAGGATGCGGGGGGAGGACATCGTGCGGGAAGACCTCCTTGTTCTGATAAATTGGTGGTCAAGCGCTGATAAAAGCTCTCCACAGCGTTATTTAATTTTTTTTATTTTTTATAATTTTATTGACTTTTATCAGTGCTTTTTAAAAAAGTGCTGATAAAGGTACCTTTTATCAACACTAAAAAAACACTGATAAATGTGTCTTTTATCAGCACTTTTTTTAGCGCTGATAAAAGTGGAATTTATCATCGATTTTCAGAGCACTGATAAAAACGACCCCACTATATCTGCACTGAGCTTTTTAGTGCTTTTTTAGCGTTGATAAAAGCCCGTTTTGAGCGCTGATATAGGCCGTTTTTGTAGTTGTGAATATCCCTTTTTAAACATCTAAAGACTCCCAAAATAAATCTCCTTGAGACTTATAACTCAATGAATTGGAAACCAAATTCCCATTTTCTATGGTGAAATGGATCTAAAAATTGAAACACTAAAGAACCTTCATGTACCTCTACTAGAATAGATTCATATCACTCTAAGAGAAAAAACATTTCAGGCACTTGTGGTACATGATAACCATAGAGCACTGATTGGGGAGGTAATGTCATTATAGCTTCAATGAAAACACTATATTCACTAACTCTAGATCATGGGTGACATATTTATTCACCTTGGGACATAACCTCCTAGACCCATAATAGATCATAGATCTCTATTACTTTAATACACATCCCAATCCTATACAGGATGTGTCATAGAAAACCTCTTACAAAATACCAACCTGAGGCAACTGAAGCATTGGGGTACTGACTAAATTTTCATTCTATAAAGTGGAAACTAACTGGAACTGATCAGACCACGTAAATGTTTGGTGATAACTTGTCAAAATAATTAGTAGAGCTATAACTTGATAAAAATCAGGAATAAGACTTCGATAATAGTATGTCAGACCAAGGAAATTTTGAACCCCTGCCACTTTCAAGGGTAAAGTACTACAAAACCCACCTATAACAACCGTAACATTTATCAGCGCTCAAAAAATTCACATCTAAAGTCCATCTTTATGAGTGATAAAACAATAAATAATAAAGCATTCCCTTTATTAGCTCTAAAGAAAAGCGATGATAAAATGCACCCTTTATCAGTGATTTTTTAGCACTAATAAAAGGCAACCTTTATCAACGTTTTATTTTAGAGATGATAAAGGAGACCTATATCTGCGCATTATTTATGGCACTGATGAAGGTCAAAAATAAAATGGAAAATTAAATGAATAAAAATAAAATGAGTAAATTAATAAAAATACAAAACATTTAATTAATTAAACAATTATTGATAAAAATGAATAAATTTCATATACATATATATAAAATATAAATATTAATAAATAGTATATATTAAATATAGATATATAAAATGAATAAGTATAATATATATAAAATGTCAATTAAAGACATATTAATGTCTTATTCATTTTTAATGTTGTTTGATTTTCAATTTAATCTATATTAAATGTTGTGCATTGCATTTATTTCATAGACACACATACACACACACATATGCTAATTCATTTGTATACACAAAAACACACTCAAATATATTATTCAATATATATATACACATACACCTAATATTTATAAAATTTATTCAAATTTTTGAATAATTTAGAATGTAATTATAACATGAAACATTTAATATATATTATGTTTTTAATCAGTTGATTTTATTTATATTTTTAATATACTAGAGTAAGGTTATTCATTTTTAATTCTTTTTATTTTTTATTTTATTTTTGAATTTGTCCATTTTTTAATATGTATTTACATATATTTATTTACTATGCATTAGTATTTTCAACGTGTATTCATCTACTTCAATATATATATATATATATCAATATTTTTTAATAACTTTTATTTAATTAAAAATAGTTATCAATATTATCATTATTTTTAAAGTGCACTCATTTTGAATTATTCTATTTCACTCATTTTAAAAATTCATGTATTTAAGATTATATATCCATTAATAATTTTAAAAATATATTTGTAAGAAAATATTTAGAAATTAATATATCTATAAATGTATATTTACTATATTAATAATTATTATAAATAAACTATATTTATAAATAAATAATAATTATTTTTAAATAAGTATTTATATAATTATAAATAAATAATTATAAATATTTAAATAAGTATAAAAGAATAATAATGTTATTTAAATAATTATAATTAAAAAACTTTCAAAATTACTTTTGTAGTGCTGAAAATGAAAAATCTTTACCAACTCTTTATTATCAGTGTTAAAAGACATATTTATCAGCACTAAAACCTTAACGCTAATAAATTTTTCTTTATCAACACCTTTTTAGTGCTGATAACGTTCGATATTTATCTACACTAAAAATGTGCTAATAAATACCCCTTTTATTAGAAATTATAAATTTAGCGATGATTAACGGGATCTTTATCAGTTCTTTTTTTAATGGGCTGTTAAAAGTGTCTCCTATCTATTTAAAAAAACCCTGACCATGACATAGTGGATCAAGATTCTCAAGATCTTACAGAACTCATCTTATTTTGGTGGGGATCTTCTATGTTCCCTCAGATTAATCATGGCTAGAATCCATTGTATGTTATTCCCTGCCCTTCCTCTATCAATGTTTGATGTTTTGTCTTCCACATTTTTTGTTTTTACGCTGTTCTTAAACATGAAAAATGCTACATCACTTCTCTTCACTACTAAAAGACAATGAGTGTGGTTCTATTTCTTATTCACCTTTCATTTGTATTTGAGTGTCCATCCCATTTTCCCTAGAGACACACATATATTTTTTACTCTACTCTTTACATTAACATTATACCTCTCACCCCCCCTAATTTTTCTCTTCATTTGAATAATATAGGGTTCCAAAATCAAGGTTGTTTCACAAATTTAATTAATCTTATATACTAGATATAACGAACGCACACTTTATTTCACACATAAACATAATTTATTACATAAAATCTTCAATTGGTACAACATAAAATAGCGATAGGTCTAGTGTATTTGAGGCTAAGGAAAATTGCATAACAACTTAAAACATGAAATACATTTCTTTATTGAAAACGTATTTTACTTGACCAAACACGTTCCTTCATATTTAATATTGCATGGGATAACTTGGGGAAATGCATAAGAAAAGGGTGAGATATAAAGCCCATTAAGGGAGTAAATAAGGAATAACTTGAAAAATATAGTACATGTTAGGCAATAGGCATATCAATGGAGCATAAGAGAAACGTGAACATAAAGGCAAGATATAGCATGATTATCATAACATGGAAATGTGGCATCAACATTTAATATGATATTAGCATGGGCCAAGGATAATTGAACATGGAGCATGAGTAAACCCTCATTCCACTTGAATTAGCACGAGTAAACCCTCATTTCACTTGACGTATCATGATACTAATCTTTACCCAATGCATTGGAGCGCTATCATGGCACACCCTTCTTAATCATTTCATTTCATCCATTAGGGTTCCACTTGGATCATATAACACGGATTCAATAAACATCACCATTTGTTAAAAAAATAAATGAATGTGGAATTAATACATTAAACTATATAATAAATAAGTAAATGTTCATAAATGAGAATACCCTTGATAAAGAAATAGGCTTGGTATTAACTACACAATGACTTTGGATTAGAAAATCGCAGTTAAATTTCAGTAGAATAACAGCATAACATAAGAATTCATATTTTTTTTGATGAGAGATAAATGGGTGTCTCATCATATTGACATGAAATGGATATTAAGGGGGTTATATAGACACATGTACAAAAATATTTGTTTGAATTTAGATTCATAATACAAAATAATTGGTTGAATGTAAATGAGGAGAGAGAAATACCTTACGGAATTTCGGCATGGTAACAGGTGTCTAGGGGGGGAATTAATGAGAGAGAAAGTGGTCTCTCATCATTAAAACATAAGTAGGGAAGTATAGGGGAGGTGTGAAATCATACTAAAACATATTTATTTGAAAAAAATGGCATAACCACATAATGAAATTTGGACCAAAATGAGAAAGGAAGAAATCCCTTACTTAGAAGTGTGATCCCAAAGGATTGGGAGAGGCTTGAGAGAGGCTTCTTGGAAACATAGGGCTCCTTGGGAAGATTATATAGAGATTAGGTTAGAATTTGGTCGAGATCTAATGGTTTTTAGTGAAGATAAGTGGGATATTGGGTAGATTTATATAGGAAAAGGAGGGAATTATTTATTATCTAGGTTTTGGAAACTTCAAATTAAACTAATAAAAAAACCACACCATTGGCTCTGCACATAGGTTTTTCCAAAGGGGAGTATAAAAAAATTATTTTATAATTACAATGGCTGAACGTCTTAAAATATTAGGCTTTCTTATGTGGAGGTGAGTCACACTCTCAATGAAATCATTTAAAAAAGATAAAATGTTTTATAAGTCTTTGAGGGTCCACTGAGGCACCATAAAATTAATCAAAAAAAATCACATTATTTTAAAGGTAAAACATATATTTTATGAACATAATTTTAATAGTATTTTATTACATCACTATTGGGTCATTATGATGTCAGAAAAACATTATATATTTAAACCATATTTAATTTTTACCAAAAAATTCATCTATCTCAGAAAATTATGAAAAATTTACCATTAGATAATTTATACGTTTTTAATCAAAAATAATATTCATTTTATCAAAATAATTTTCTAAATATGTGAATTTTTTACTTTTAAAATAAAAACCGATATTTATCGAAAATTCATGGGTTTTGACAAAAACAGCTTTCAAACCATAATAAAAAAAATTAAAATTCTATTTATAAAAATTATATTACCCTTTATATTAAATAAAAAGTAATTTAATAATAATATTTTATTAAAATATTATTTAATTCAAAAAATCCATTAATTCATCAAAATAAAAATACTATAATTTCATTAAAAACCATTTACAAAGTAACAATAACAAAATTAATGTATATTCTTTATAAGAAAATAAAGCACACAATCACGCTTCTAGGTTCTTGTTAAATATCCCCTTATAACACCTACATAAGAACTAAGGGTATGGTTTGCGATGGTGATAGATGCTTGGGGTGGCTCGAATAACATCGCTCGGGTGGTAATTTATGTTAACTTACACTTCTCCCATAGGTGGTTCCGTTCAAGCTTAACGTGTTAAAGATGAACTTTGGATTGATCATGATCAAAGCCCAGTGACTCTACCTTTTTAAGAGCTTTAAAAAATGGGCTTTGTTCGGAGAAATTGTACTGGATGAGGCCATCCCTTCCATTGTCCGAGTAAATTTGATTTTTAAAGCCCTATATTTATACTAATCATGTGATCATTGTTCAAAAGATATATTAGAAATGGTAACAATTACAAACAGTATTTTGAATTCCAAAAATATTAATCCAAGTTAGTGCATAAGTTTTATATAAACATTTTACATAATAATACATTTAATTATATTGAGAGGAATTTTCATAAATAAATGTTTGCATCATTACAATCTTCCCCCCTTAAAAAATTTCTCCATCGAAATTTCCTTTCACCTAACTAAAAAAATGTGGGTAACTCTGCTTCATCACTTCCTTAGATTCCCACATTGCCTCTCCAAATTTTTGGCTTCTCCACAACACCTTGATGAGGGGAATTGTCTTATTTCGTAGAAATTTCTCCATATGATATAATATCTTCACTGGATTCTCTTCATAGGATAGGTCATTATCTAATGGTACCACCTCTGGATTGAGTATATGTGATGGGTCAGGTATGCACTTCCTCAAGAGTGATAAATGGAATACATCATGTAATTGAGATAGATTTGGTGGGAGTGCCAGTCGATAGGGAACTTCTCCAATGTGGTCAATGATATGAAAAGGGACAATGCAACTTGGAATAAGCTTTCCCTTCATTATAAATCACATAAATCTCTTCCATGGTGATATGTGGAATAATACCATGTCTCCAACATCAAAATCTAGTTCTCTTCAATGATTATCAGCATAGTTCTTATGTCGACTCTGATCAGCTTTAATGTGCTACTGGATGGTCTTAACCTTCTGCACCATTTCTTCAAAAACATTTGGACCTAAGAGTTTTCTCTCCCAAACTTCATCCCAACATGTCACTGTTTTACACCTCTTACCATAAAGGGATTCATAAAGAGTCATTTGGATGATTGAGTGAAAACTGTTTTTGTAAGAGAACTCAACTAGAGTAAGATGTTGATCCCATCCTCCTTTGAAGTTCATTGAGAATTATCTAAACATATCCTCATGTGTTTGGATAGTCTGCTCAGATTGGAAATAATTTTCAAGATGATAAGCCATACTGAAGTTCCGTTATGTATTCATAGCATGTTGAAGAATATTCCATAACATAGAGGTGAATCTTGGATCTGAATTGGTTACAATTAATAGTGGTACTCCATGTAGCCTTACCACTAATCTGATGTATATCCATTCTAGTTGATCCAATGAGAAATCCTCCTGAATTTCAATGAAGTGTGCAACCATTTCAAGACAATCCACAATAATTGATATAGCATTGTTTTCTTTGGATATCTTCAGAAGTCTGGTGAAAAAGTCCATGGTGATGTTCTCTAATTTCCATGATGTTATGGGTAATGGTTGCATCATCCCCTTAGAATTCTGCCTCATAGCCTTCACTTGCTGACATACCTGGCAATTTGATGTATCTCAGTGATTTCCTTCTTCATTTTATCTCACCAATAATGCTCTCAAAGATATTGATACATCTTTATGTTTCCTGGGTGAATGGAGAAATTAGAAATATGTACATCACCCAAAATTTAATTATTTAACTCCATATTTGATGGAACCCGTAGTCTTTTCCCAAATCTCACAATTCCTTATTTATTAACATTAACTCTTAGGATTTCCCATTTCTGACAGTTTCCACTTTCTTCAGAATTCCCAAATCATCCAATTAAGATCCCATTATCATTTCCAAAAGAGACGGTTGAGCAATCATTTGTGAAAAGATTTATAATGTTCCCTTCTTTATGATTCCCATGTCCATATTCATCAAATTTAAGAAGATTGGTTCTTTTTAAATTCTGACCAATGATAGAATCATTAGGTCCTTTCTACTTAGAGCGTTTACCACCTTGTTCTCTTTCCTTGGGTGGTAATGGATTGAGAATTCATAGTCTTTGATCATCTCTAACCATATTCATTGGTGCATATTCAGATCTTTTTTTGTGAATATATACTTGCAGATTTTTTGATTTTTATATATTTCTCAATTCTCCCCAAAGACGTAGTGCTGCCAAATTTTCAAATCTAAGAATACTAAAACCAACTCCAGATCATTTGTTGGATAGTTTTTCTTGTTAACTTTCAATACTTGAAGTACAGGAAATGAATTTTTCATATTAGATCAACACACAACCCATGCCCATCTTCAGAGCATCACTAAATACCACAAAAAGTTCTCCACTTGTGGGATGTGTGAGCACAAGTGTAGTGATAAAACTCTTTTTCAAATCGTTGAAGCTCTCTTCGTATTCATCACTCCAATAAAACTTGACACCCTTACATGTTATCTTGGTAAGAGGGTTGGATAATCATGATGAATTTATCACAAATAAGCAATAATATCCAGCTAACCCCAGGAAGCTACGGATATCCATCCCCGATGTTGGCATCATCCATCCCTCAATTTCAGCTGTCTTGGAGGGATCCAAAGATATCACATTGCTTATGATGACATGACCCAAGAATGATATACCCTTCAACTAGAACTCACTCTTATTGTACTTTTTATAGAGCTTCTCCTTTCTCAATGTCTCTAGTATAGTTCTTAGACGCTTCTAATGCTCCTCCTTAGTTTGGAGTATATTATAATATCATCTATAAAGACTATCATAAATTTGTCTAAGTAATCTCTACAGACTATATTCATCATGTACATGAAGCTTTCTAGAGCATTAGTGAGTCTGAAAGGCATTACTATTAATTCATAGTGCCTGAAACTTGTATGAAAATCAGTCTTGGGGATATCCTTCTTCTTCACCCTTACATGATAATATACCAACCTTAGATCCCCCTTGGATAAGTATTTTTCTCCATGTACCTGATTGAATAATTCAATAATTCTTGTCAAATGATACTTTTTCATTATTATGATTCTTTTATCTCACGATAATCAATGAAAAGGTGCATTCACCCATCCTTCTTATTTATGAAGAGTACTAGTGCACCCCCTGATGAAGCAATTGGACATACAAACCATTTATCTAGATTCTCATGTAGTGGTTTCTTTATCCCTTGAAGCTCCACAACAGCCATTCTATATGGAGTCTTGGATATTTGAAATTCCATAGGTATAAGATCAATTGAGAATTAAACATCACTTATAGAAGGAAGAACAATCAATTCCTCAAGAAACACTTTAATCAATTCTCTCAGAATATGCATGTTTTCAAGTATGGTTTATTCCTTAGATTCGAGCATCAGAGGAATATACGTATGCTCATAGGGTAGTAACATCCTTACTTGAGATGATGGTGCTAAAAAAGATTCATCCCCCTCCTTATACTTGAATAAAATCAGGGTTCGATTGACCATATGGAGAGTGATTTCCCTATAATGGAAATTTATATTGGATATATATATGGAAATCCAATTCATGACAAGAATAGCATCAAATTATACTAGAGGGAGTATGAAAAGGATTTTTGGGAAGTTAAATCCACAAACTATGATAGGGGAGGAGTTATATTAATGGGATGCAATGATTTCCCCATTTTTTGTTCTCACTAACATCTTTACTTCCATGATTTGTGGTGGTGTTGGGATTTTTCTACTAAACTTTTGGGATATAAAAAAATGCATAGAACCAGAATAAAAAATTATGTTTTCTACTCTTGAATGAAGAACTAGAGTACCTGTCACCACTTAATTGTTGGGGTTCACTTTGGTGGTAGTGATGTTGAAAGATCGCCCTTGCTACCATAGAGGTTGTTGGTTGCCTAAAAAACCACTTGAATTAGGGAATTGGTTTGCAAAGTGCCCTAATTTATTACAGTTGAAGCAATGAACAATGCATTGAGGGTTGAATGGATCTTTCTTATCCTCAATTGTAGTCGTATGTTTTTCTTTTCAGCAATTAAAGGTAAGGTTACCTCTTCTTCCACATCCAAAGCATTTCATCATCACCGACAGGAAATTTCCGGGGTGTTTCTTTCTACACCTTTGGCAAGTGGGGTGATAGAATTTCATAGCACCATTAGATTTATCCATCAGACTAGCAGAATTAATGTCCACCTTACACTTCTTATCCCCATGATACCTCTGATATTTTTCGATCACCATTTCAATTTTGAGGGAACATCGGACAATTTCCTCATAGCTGTCGAAGTCACAGATCACTAGGGCCTTCCATAGGCTAGGTTTTATCCCACCAAGGAAGTGGCCAACCTTGCATATGGGGGTAACAACCAAGCCGTAGACATATCACGAAAGCCTCGTGAAATTTTCCTCATAATCTATGATGGATTCTACTTATTATTTTTAGGTAAAGGAAGACCCTTTCCATCTTAAGTCAAAGGGCGAGAGGAAAATACTTGTCAAAAAACATTTTCTAGAAATCCTTCCATTCTAATGCCCCAATATCTTCCTCAGGCTTCATATTTTGGAACAATGTCCACTATTTATTAGCTTAACCCTTTATATGAGAAGTATCCAGAAGAACCTTATCGTGTTTAGAACATTGAAGGACAAAGAAGATCTTTTCAGTGGAGTTGATCCATAGTTTGGAACATGAGGGATCATATGATCCATTAAAAGTAGGAGGACTTTGTCTCATGAAGATCTTAATTGATACTTTATCTTTGTTTGGGGGCCGAGGGTGAACGTTCTTCTCTACCCATGTTTCTATTCAAAACTTGAGTTAACTATGAGAATATCATAACAATGTTGTCCATTCCTGACCCCATTGGATTGAGAATCTCATTATAATAGTCATCACATTGATCTTCACATTAGTTGTTAGCTTGAGACCTCCTATTACCAATTGTATGGAATAAAAGGAAAGTTAGGGGTAACACATAAAGGGGAATCATTTGAAAAAAAAGATAACATATAAATTACACTTATCTATGTTATCCACGATCTAATTCCCAACTTATATTATCAGGGGATTCTTTTTTAATTCCCTTAATAATGGTTCATACCAAGATTATGAATTTACCAAATAATATCTCCCTGGAGTGTCGTAAACAAGAGTAAAGCAAGGCCCATTGTCGTGCACCAGTTCCCGTTCGAGTCTAGCTGAAAGTGGTGTTTTTTGATTTTACCACTAGATATATCTCTACCAGATCCACCTCTACCTTCTCATATCCATATAGGGATTTATTTATTTGATAAACCACTTACTAAATACACACCAAAATTTAGGGATGTTTTTTTCGTACTTAGTATTATCCCTATGTCTTTGACTTGGGTTTTCTAATCCCAATCCCAAAAATAACTAAACATATCCTCTGATACAAACTATAACAACCTTACTCATTTTTTTACACTTAAACATATTTTATTAAATTAATTATTCACTTAATAAAACATATAAGATTGAGCGTTCTTTTGTCTTTGGGGTTTAGTAATGTTACATAATAACTTAAAACATAAAACACACATCTTTATTGAAAACTTCCTTTACATGACAACACACATTCCTTTGTACTTAGCATTGCGTGGGATAACCTGAGGACATGCATAAGGAAAGGGTGAGATATAAAGCCCAGTAAAGGAGTAAACAAGTAATAACATAAATAATATAGTACATGTTAAGAAATAGGCATATTAATGGAGCATAAGAGAAACATGAACATAAAGGCATGATATAGCATGATTATCATGACATGGAAATGTGGCATCAACATTTAACAAGATATTATCATGATCCAATGATCATTGCACATGGATCATGAGTAAATGCACATTGAACTTTAATTAGAATGATTAAACCCTCATTGAACCTGATGTATCATGAATCTAATCTTGACCCACAACATTGGAGAGCTATTAGGGCACACCCTTCTTAATCATTTCATTTCATGCATAAGTGTGACACATGGATCATATAACATGGATTCATTAAAAATAATCATTTATTTCATGATAAAGGAATGTGGAATTCATAAATGAAACTATATTATCAATATTTAAATGTGCATAAAGGTGAATACCCATGATAGATAAATGGGCATTTTATTCATTACACAATGACTTTGGCATGGAAAATTACAGTGCAATTTCGACAATATAACGATGTGACATAAGAATTCATAAAAAGGATGATGGGAGAGAAAGGGGTGTCTCGTAATATTTAAATGAAATGAATATTAAGGGGGTAATATAGTAACATTTCCCAACATATTTAATGGAATTTAGATTCATAATACAAAAGAATTGCTTGAATGTAAATGAGGAGAGAGAAATCAATTACGGAATTTTGGCACTGTAACAAGTGTAAATGGGAGGAATTAATGAAAGATAAAGGGGTATCTCATCATTAAAACATAAGGAGGGAAGTATAGGGGAGGATAAAAATCATGCCCTGACATTTTTAATTGAAAATAAAATTTCATAACAACATAATGAAATTTGGGAAAAATGAGAAAGGAAGAAATCCCTTACTTGTAAGTGTGACCCCAAAGGCTTGGGAGAGTCTTGAGAGAGGATTATTGGAAAATTGGGACCCCTTGGTAGGATAATAAAGAGATGTGTTCTGGGGTTAGTCGATCTCTAAATGTTTTGAGTGAAGAGAAGTGGGAGCTAGGGTGGGTTTATATAGGAAAAGTGCGGGAATTATTTATTATCTAGGTTTTGACACTACACATTAAACTAATCAAAACCACAAATCATTCCATTTTTCCCCTGGTTTTTCCAAAGTGGTGTAGAAAAAAATATTTTATATGGCCAATGGATGAAATTCTAAAAATATTAGGCTTGATTATGTGGAGGTGAGTCACACTCTCAAGGAAATCATTTTGAAAAGATAAAATGATTTATAAGTTTTAGAGGATCCACTAAGGCACCATAAGATCAATAAAACAAATCTAAAATCACATTATTTTAAAGGTAAAACATATATTGGCCGAAAATACTTTTTATAGTATTTTATTACATCACTATAAGGTCGTTATGAAGTCATAAAACCCATTATATATTTAAACGGTATTTAATTTTTACCCAAAAATTCGACTCTCTTAGAAAATTATGAAAAATTCACCATTAGATAAATTCTATATCCTGAATTCAAAAATATTATTAATTTTATCTAAATAATTTTATAAATTTGCGAATTTTTACTTTTCAAATAAAAACGGATATTTATCGAAAATTTATGGGTTTTGACAAAAACAGCTTTCAAACCTTAATAAAAAAATTACAACTGTATTCATAAAAATTATATAATCATTTATATTTAATAAAAAGCAAATTAGTAATAATATTTTATGAAAATATTATTACATTTAAAAAATCCATTAATTCATCAAAAAATACCATTTTTTCTTTAAAACGCATTTACAAAGTAATAGTAATAAGATGAATGTATATTCATTATAAAAAAATGAAGCACACAATCATGGTGCTAGGGTATTGTTACATATCCAGTTATAAAAGCTGAATAAGAACTATGGGTAAGGTGTGCGATGGTGACAAACTCTTGGGGTGGCTCGGATAACTTTACTTGGGTGGTAATCTCTATTAACTTCCACTTCTCACGTAAGTGGTTTCATTCAAACATAACGTGTTTAAAATTAGATTGGGATTGGTCAAAAGTGAACCTAATGATGCTACCTCCTTTCCAAGCTCCGACACATGGGCTTCGTATGGAGCAATTCTACTGGATGAGGCCATCATTTCCTTTTTTCTGAGTAAATTGGATTTGTTAAAACCCTATATTTCTACTAATCATGTGATCCCTATTCAATCATTATATTAGCAATGATAAAAATTATTAATGTTATTTTGAAATCCAAAAACATAAATCCAAGGAAGTTCATATGTTTTATATAACCATTAAACATAATAATACATTTAATTAGATCAAGAAGAATTTTCATTAAGAAATGTTTGGGTCGTTACACTAGATTATAGATTCGAATGGATTAATTATATGGCTTTCAAGGATTAGGTGATAACATCTTATGGCCCTCATTTATGGGTGATAAGCATATAAGGACCAATTTAAGTGTAAAAATCATTAAAAAATGTTTTTTTATTTCAATTATTCATGTAATTTGTTAAACCGTGAAATGATTTATTTAGATTTATTATTTTTATGAATAATTTTTTATTGAATTCCAAAAAAACAATTAATTAATTATTAAAGTTCT
This sequence comes from Viscum album, assembly GCA_963277665.1. Lineage (NCBI taxonomy): Eukaryota > Viridiplantae > Streptophyta > Magnoliopsida > Santalales > Viscaceae > Viscum > Viscum album. Next base: position 690,397,481 of record OY728150.1, read on the forward strand.
GTAAATTATTTTAGTGAATCATGATGGAGATTTTTGGTATTTAATTAATTCAAGATTATTTTTAAACTTTAACCAGTCATGGTGTATGCTTAATGTTTCATCATAGAATATGATTGAGTTGTGGGGATACCTCTCTCCAATATTATATTTTACAACTGATAATATCATTATCACTCATAATGTATGATGTTCTTAGAGTTAATTTGAGATGTACATCATTCTTATGTAGCATAATTTTCAATTATGGGATGCATATATGGTTTTCTCTAAGATTTTATAATAATATATCATAATAATAAATTTAGGATTGCATTGAATCGATTCATTTAATTTATAATAGTAAAAAAAATCTAGATCAATAATGAGCATAAGTTAAAAAATTCACCCTTTAAAGGGGTGAATGTTATTAGACAGATTTTGTGGTGGATTAAAAAGATATCCAAAATTGGAAGGCGAGGAATCTTTGAGTAGACAGAAGTGATTTCCAATGTTGGTGGGGTGAGATTAATTTCTACAAGACTATTAGAGTGGTGGTATTCCAATTTCTCTTCAATTGATGAGACTTTTTGTGTGATTCCATTAGTGAAGGGTCCTTGGACACTTTAATCCTTAGGCACTGGATTTTCTTCCATCTCTTGATGATGGATTCGAATACCACTTTCAAACTATCTTTCCTCCCATCATTTTGGTTCCAATGTTCATTAATGTAATACCTCCCGAACAGTGATAGAAGGAAGGATAGTTTGAAAGGGGGAATGATTAGCCTCAAATAAATTATCAAGAGATAGGCGATAATCAAGTGTGTGAGGATGGATTAAATAAAGGTATTGAAGGTTATTTATACTATTGTATTGAAGTATTATATCTCTTTTCAAGACAGTAATAATTATCATGCAAGATGTATGCAACTATGGACTTTAATGAATGGAGTGTGTTGAATTATTGTTATTCAAGAGAAATTAAATGTTTGACTACTCATACCGAAAATGTCTTCAAAACATGATGATGTTTCCAATCTTGAGCAAGAACAAATAGATGATAACAAATCTATGGAATTGTTAAGGGATCAACAATATGTTGATGAAGAAAATAAAAAACAAGAATGAAGCAGCATCAAAATTATGAATGAAATTATCAAGGAAAGAAGTCAGGATATAAAATTTTATTTTTGTTGGAATCAACATGGCCAACCTATGGTCCCTAACATGTCAACATTCATTAGTAATCTTGGTGTCACAATGAGCATGAATGTTCCAATTGATATTGACTCGTTGAACCACATCCAACCTATAAAAAAGTAAATACTATGGAAATATATAACTATAATTTTATAACATACATTCCCTATTTTACAGAAAAATTATACAATGAAACATTGGTTTAGTTTTCATTATTCATTGTAGACTTCATTTATTTTATAATATTTTTTTTACAAATTTTTTTTAATGGCCATTGTAAAATTCCATAGATGATTTTGGACTCTTCTCATGAAGGTAAATCTTAGGGATATTGAGGGGAAATAAATCCCCACCCACCAATTTTTTATGCACACATTATAAATGAAGAAAATAGGACTGCTTTCAGCAATCATCACATTGAGAAATAATTTTAGGTTCATTGTGGTCGGTAATATATTTTTTGAAATTATTTAATTTATCCAACCTCATTCAAAATTTTTAATTTATGAAACAACAAAAGTGTGCTGAAAATAATGAGCGTGCATCAAAACTAGCATACCCCTATCTCAAAGGAAGGATGTCGTACACTTCATTATTGAAGAAAATGATATGTATTTTAAATAAACAGTAAAAGTTTAATGATTTGATATGAAAAAATATATGTTTCTTTTTTATATGCAGATTGAGGAATCAAAATCTAAAGCCACTTCTATCCCACTTTATGTGCTATTGAAGGTGGCTTGTTAAATAAGGATGGTATATTAGTTGATGAAAACACAAAATCAGTATGGGAATCATGTGTAAGTATGAAATATTTTTAATTGATTATGATTTATAACAATATTACATAAAATAAATATGTACATATTTTTTATATGGTTTAGACACATGAATCGAGAACAACCATACATGAGGAAAATCGACTTTTAGTAGTTTTGAAGCGGCCTGAACAATATGGTCACGTTAGAGGATTAGGTTTTGGAGTCTCTCCTCGAACATATTTTGAGAAAATAAGACCATGTGAAGAAACATATAATATAATGAGATGAATGCAGACAAAAATAGACTCACTGCAAGATATTATTTTGTGGTCTGCTTTGGAAGACCAATGTTTAAGAAATGATCAAAGTGAACTAGTGGTGGAGAAAAGATCTACACATGATCAAAATGATCACACCATATTTGAGGATAGTCATTCCCCCCAAACCTTACCTGAGTTAATAATTTTTTTCATTAATCTTTATCCTAAATGTGAATCAAACAACATCCAATAACATTATATTACTAAAATTCTTCAGCGTGTTGTTGTATATGATTTTTATCTATCAATACCCACCTATCACCGTGTTGTGAGAGGCATAATGTATAATATCCTGGGATACTACCTACACAATCATACCTTCCCAAAATATCACATGAGAGTTGATATTGAGTTAACTTATGAGTTGACTGTTGAGTTGCTTGTTCCACTTAATGATCCATATATTACAACAGTCCAACATGCTATTGGATTTTTTATAGTATGGCCATCTAATCTTATCAAGATATATGAGGTATGTCTTTAACAAATTTTTTCACATGAAAAACATGTAATTGTTTATAATAAAAGGTCTGAAGTGAGGTATGATATTATAGATGGATAAAGAGGTAGAGAAATGAAAAGTCAAATCAAGAAAATCTAATAAATCAGACAAGAAAAAAAATAAACTTTTGAGAGTAACTTATATTTTTAACATCTAGAGAAACATTTATTAAAATTAAAACTTTATAAAGAGACCACATTTAAATATAAAAATATTTCTTACATTCAATTTGAAGAAGAAATATTTTGATTTTCCAATATAGACGTAATTGGTCTTGAGACTCTAAATGAGATTCTCAATCATGAATGGCTGGGAATCTTAGTTGTGAATACACATATAAGGTATATTTTCATAATAAATCTATCCTAATAGCGATATAAATATGTTTATTAATGTTAATAACTATTAATATTATCTACAGGCGTTTAAATTACAACGTTATAAAGATAAGGTCACACAAACCATGATTTGGACTCATTAATCTCTGTATCATTTCTACAACAGAAATTACATTAGATAAGAAATAAATAGATAAGAAAAGAGTTGAGTTACTCCAAGCATTTAATAAAAAAGTATCAGAAAATAGACTTGTTTTTATTCCTATAATTCAAGGGTAAAACTCTACGATCTAATCACTAAAAATATATTTTTATTTTTTTCATTACTTAATTATTTTTTTGGAAGCATTGGATACTTATAGAAATTAATATAGACACCCCGACTTTTTTTGGATTCAATGCATGGAATTCCAACCAACTTACCACACATGATGTTTATTTTGAATATTCAATACACTACTACTAATATTTTATAGATAAAATTCAAATTATATGTTCAGTCTATGTTTTAATGGGAATTTTGTTCTGATATGGTGGTCTCTAAATACAGTATAAATCATGGAATGACGCTGAAATATAAAAATATAAATCATGTGTATTAATACAAATGAAAACAATTATTATATATATAGAAATATTTAACTATCAAAAAAATTGGAAACAATTTTCTTATTTTGTTCAATGTATCTTTAGTGTCCAAAAAAAGATAATGAAATCAATTGTGGATATTATGTTTGAAAAATTATGTGAGAAATCATACAACATGCCAAAAAAAGTATCCCCTACAAATAATTTTTGAATGTAATTATAGTTTTATTAAATATATTTCATAATCATTTGTTTGTTTATATTTTCCCAGTTCTATCAATATTTATTACAAAAGAGTTATTCAAAAGATGAAATCAATTTGTTTAGAGATGAGTGGGAAACATAGTTTTTGTCTGAATTTATGCCGATTTTTTTTTGTGATTACATGCTATGTTTGTGGTCTATTAAAAGTTATGAACATTGAAAAATATTTGGGTGTGATGAAATAGTGTTAGAATTCTTATATATACCTTTTCATCTCTTTTTCTAGGAGAATATTAATGAAAGAAATTAATTTGTTCAGAATCATTGAACACAAAATAATAATATTTTTGTGAAAACATAGATAAGGAGGTGGAGGTGGAGTCAATTTCATAGGTGGAGGTAGAGGCGAAGGTAGAGGAAAAGTCATTGTCAGAGACCAACATAGAGGAGGAGGCAGAGGTTAAGACCTAGGTGGTGATTGAGGCAGAGGAGGAAAAGAAGCGCTGGCTAAAAAACAAGAAAATTGTTGGAAAATGAAGTAGAATAAGTTTCATACCATGATTGTATTTGAGAATTTTTTTAAAAGTGCACATAAAAACTTTCACTTAAGATAAGATCTATTGTGCATCTTTCAAATTTGAAATGGAATTTTAGTAAAAAACACATGTGGAGTACTCAAAACCGTGAAAACGAATTCTTATTGTTAAGATAATTTAGGAAAGATATCCATGAGCCATTTGGGAGGTGTATTATTCAGCCTCACCTCAATCCAATGCACTATTTTACTGGTATGACTCTAAGTGTTTATTTTTTATTCAAAACTGACAAAAAATTTAATATAAAAAATGACATACTCAAAACTAATAAAACACATTATAATTGTTTTGATACTTTAGGAAAACTATGCATGATTCATTTGAGACGTGTATCATTCATCCTCACCTAGATCTGACATAGGATGCGACTAGTATGACTCCAAGAGTGTCTTTTTTATTCAAAATTAACATTAATGTTAATAAAAAAACCAGCATACTTCAAACCAAGAAAACACATTTATATTGTTTGTTACTTTAGTAAAATGATACATACACCATTTTTTATGTGTAGGGTTCATCCACACCTCAACAAAATGCATGGTGTGACTGATATGACTCCAAGTGTGTATTTTTCTTCAAAAATGATGTTAATTTTAATCAAAAAACAACTAAAATACTCAAAAACTAAGAAAACACATTCTGATTGTTTTGATACTTTAGGATAATGATGCATAAGTCATTTGGGACATTTATTATTGAACCTTACCTCAATCCGACACATGGTGTAGTCTATATGACTCTAAGTTCGTCCTTTTTATTCAAAACTAACATTAATGTTAATAAAAAACAATTGACATACAAAGAACCAAGAAAATGCATTCATATTGTTTTTTAAATTTAGGAAAACAATTCATACATAATTTTTGATGTGTAGGGATTTGTTTTAATTCAATTTGATGCCCGGTGTGACCGGTATTACTCAAAGTGCATATTTTTATTCAAAACTGACATTAATTTTAATATAAAAAAACAGCTGACATACTCAAAATCAAGCGAACACTTTCTGATTGTTTTGATACTTTATAACAACAATTAATGAGTCATTTGGGATGTGTAGTATTTAGTTGCATCTCAATCTGATGTATGGTGTGACCGATATGACCCAAAGTGTGTCTTTTTTATTCAAACCTGACATTAATGTTAATAAAAAAACTACCGACATATTAAAAATTGTGAAAATACATTCAGATTTTTTTGGTACTTTAGGATAATGATCCATGAATCATTTTTTATGTGTAGGGATTATAGGAAACTCAATCCAACATGCAATGTGACTATTATGACATTGAGTGCCTCTTTTTATTCAAATTTGACATTAATTTTAATAAAAAACAACTAACATACCCAAAACTGAGAAAACATATTACGATTGTTTTGATACTTTAATAAAATGATGCATGAGTAATTTGTGATGTGTAGAATTCAGTTTCACCTCAGTCCGACACACGGTATGACTAGTATGACTCCAAGTGCATCTTTTTTTTCAAAATTGACATTAATGTTAATAAAAAAACAACTAACATACTCAAAACAGAGAAAACAAATTCAGATTTTTTTGGTACTTTATAAAAATGATCCATATTTCATTTATGATGTGTATGGATTAGACTCACCTCAATTTGATACACAGTTTTACCAGTATGAATCTAAGTGTGTCATTCATATTGAAAAGGGACATTCATTTTAATCAGAAACAACAAATGGCGTACTCTATAATAGTTTTTTCTATTTTTTATTTTACATAGAAATTTTATTTCATTTAAATTCAGTATTTTTATCTTATTTTTGGTAGTTTTTTTTTACTGATGTAGTGTGTAGTTGAAGAACACTACACCTATTTCTAGTGATGTAGTGTGCTGCTGCATCACACTACAGTTTTCACCTTTATCAGCTCTATTAACTGTGCTGATAAATATGTTCTTTATTAGTGATTTTATAAGAACATATAAAGGACTCCTTTATTGATTCTTATAAACGTGGTGATAAATTATATCTACATCAGTGCATTGAAAATAACTAATAAATCATACATTTACCAGCGCTGATAAATTGTACTTTTATCAGCCCTGATAAAGATTTTATTTATCAGGGTGAAATGAAAGAGATGATAAATGGGGGATTTGATCAACACTTATAAAAGTGATGATAAATAGTAACTTTATCATCACTTTTATTTGGACTAATATATCTAACCTTTATCAGTGATTTTCTATCATTGATAAAATTTATGGACTTTTAACCATGCTAAGGTCATCAGTGCTTCTCTAGAGCTGATAATAGCTTATTCTAGCACTGTTAAAAGCATGTTTTTTAGTAGTGATACTTCCCAAGAAGAAACCGCCTCAAATATTAATGGGTATACTATCACACCCTGATGAGACACCACATACCCAAGGAATAAAATGTATCACATCTACAACATACACTTGATCAACTTTACATAGGTTTAGTGGTGTCGAAGGACCAACACAACAACTTTGAGATGCTCAGATTGCTCCTCCTATAATATTGAATAGATTAATATATCATCAATGAATATGACGATGAACTAGTATAGGAATTCATGAAACACATATTTTATGGGGGCCATGAACATGGTTGGTGCATTCTTAACACTGAAAGACATGACCAAGAACTCAAAGTTCTCATACCTACACCAAAATTCTATCTTCAGGATATCGTCATGTTCCACCCTCAAAAGGTGGTCTCTATACCAAAGATCAATCTTAGAAAACCGATTATCTCCTCTTAATTGGTTGATAAAATCATAGATCCTTTAAATAGGGTCATAGTTCTTGATCATTACCTAATTCAAACTTTAGTCTACTATACACAACCTCCCAACCACCGTAAGTTCTATTCAACAAGGAGGCATTGAAATTGGGGACACACCCGATTGCAACTCTATCCCAAAATTTACACTTTGTTGTGAGGGTAGGGTTATGACCACCTCTTGAAAAACATCTTGAAACTCATACACAACTCTAGGAATATATTACATCTATTATTACATTGATTTCTCCCCAAACTAAGAAAAACAAACAGTATCTTCCTTCCTACAACCAATATAATAATTTCACTCACAAAAGAATAGAACTCACTAGCCCTCCACATCGAAAAACAATACTATAATCTGGAAAAACTCAATTAATATTCATAAAAAATATATAAAATCCATTCTAAGGGTAAAATTGAATGGTTTAATATATAGTAAGATGAAATATCCCAATGATTCATGCTTCCCCGTCCCCAATATACACCCCAACACACATCCAACAAAGCATACTAACCTCCAACCGGTGCATATAATACTAGGTGAATAAGAAGTACCTTCCCATATAGTCCCAAATCATGGACCAAATTAGGAGTCACGATGGATTGTGAGGCTCTTGAATCAAACAAATTACACACAAGAGTCAAAAATAAAATGATTGTACCTCGAATGACTCCCATATCTGCTGGCATGGTAGCCTCTATCATATGGATCTGACTATTCCTATATCCTAAAACTCTTTATTTATATTCTCCATGACCATACTCAAGACTGGTTCCTTGTGTGAAGGGAATGTCATGAGGTTTTCCACTTCCAACATAATCTGTTCATAGTTACTGAACAATAACTAGAAATTCATTCCATTGAAACTGCCATAAGGAAATTACTGCTACTAACAAAAAGGGACCTGACCACCCACCTGATACTAGCCCCCTTTAGTGGTCATTCAAAAATCTTGATAGTTACCATGTCCCCCATTGACATTTCACAAAAATAGAAGGCCTCTAAAAATTGATTGAAATCCACCTTCCCTAAAAGGATAGAAGGAGATCTATTGAGGTTGGTTCCCCACTAGTTAGAACCATGACTACCTGAACATCCATGTATCAATTGTCAAATTACTTATCTTTAATACAACCTAATAGATACACTCTCAAGGGTCAACTCCAAAAGGAAGAATTTGATCAATAATTAGTTCCTTCTTTTGCACCTCTAGGTATGTAGGGAGTGTAAATAGAGTGATTGCATACCAAATCAGTAGGTTAAAATCCCCCTCTACATTCCATGATCTACACTCCTCATCTAGAAAAACATTTTGGAATAAGTGAAAATGTTCCATGAACCTAATCCCAAGCTCCCTAAAACTCATTCCCCCTTCTTAAGGGTCATAAAATTCTACCACATTTCTACCTTTCTCAATGATGAAAGCTGCTCTGAGTGGAACTCCCTCTAAAAGTATGTCCACAACACATTTGTCTGCTTTTTTCACCAAGGAATGGTTTCCACCACTAAGTCACATATCCTTATAATTGAATAACTTCCAATGACATCCAAAAATTATCTCAAGCTCAGATTAAACTGAAAGTGATCTTGATCTCCTTTGAATTGTTCTCTGTCTCCATGCATGAGATTCTTCCCTCATACATTCCCACATGCTACCACAGGAACACAAAGCCATCAGCAAAACTCATCTTCATCTTTTGGATCGACTCTCTGATGATCAAATAGATTGGCCTTCTTAACCTTAAGTCCTTGATCTACTAACAAATGATAACCATAATCCATTCCTAAAAACAATTGAGAACATCCTAAGCTTGATATCAGTGAATTTTATCACAGGTTTATTTAGTTAATTATTTAAGTCCTTTAAATTTACAAAATTACCTAATTCAAACATGAATAGAATCAATCATGATTCATGTACCTCTTATAGGAATCTACCCTATGAACAAGTCCACCAAAATTATTTATTCAATAATCGTAGAGTCTATGCACCTGATCACAGTGTGGATCAAATTATATGTCCAAGATGCTCTCCTTGGATTATGGTCGACACCAAGCTCAAATAGAACCATTTCTCTATCCACCCAAGAAATTATCGGTTTGCATAACTCTAAAATCCATTTAATCACCCACTTAAATCCTCTGATACCACTCTATCATGAGCTTCTTCCTCCAGATACACCTCTCTTGTGTTGGAAATAATTAAAGGGACATAATGACCCTGAAATTCACATATCAAGTAGGCCCTGGGTTGGTGAAAAGCACCGATAGAATAAAAATATAACATCTATAAGGGATTAACATCAAATACAAAAATAGAAATGGGATACAATATAAAAAATCACAAATAAACTATAATAAAAAATATAAAATAAAACCCAAATCTATCCCTCAATTCTTGCACCAAAGAAAAAACCAATAAAATAAATATCTCTAAATATACCAACATACAGTTTATCGAAATTACTCAACAAAAACTCCAAATACCAGCTTGAAATGTTCATCTCGGTACAAAACTTCTTCGTAGAAGCATGAATACCGTTTATATACATAGGGTGAGCATTAAAGTATACTCAGTAGGATCATACCCAACGTCTTAAGTGAACATGTTAAAAGAGAATTTTAATGAAGCAGTGGAAAAAAGTAGAATGAATAAGAACCTAAACAAGTCCACTAACCAATCCAAGCCTCCCCATGGATAACCATAAAATTAATACTACTATGCCACCACACAATCGGCCTATCTCACACCAACCATCACCGCTGCACCACACTATCTAACCCATCTCACAAAAAAATCCACACATTGCATAACCCAACCTCATCTCACAATACATCCAACACAAATAATAACCAAAAATCACCACCACATGTCACCACCACACATCATCACCACTGAACTACACACAAACAACTCCCCACATCACATCCATCCAAACAACCACAAAACATCATATCCTACATATCCCACAACTCAACCAATCACCAAAAGCACTAAAAAATACCCCAAACCATTTAGGGAAACATAATAAGCACCACAACACACACATAAAAATTTCTTCATCCAAATTTATTAAAGGTATTTTGTAACATTATTTCTTTACATAGCATGGGTATTGTCACATAAATTATGTTTCAATGGGAAAATAATTCATTATCCATATATATATTATTTAGCCTTTTATCCAGAGTGAGATCACAAACAAAACTACAAGGGTCATCACATCATATCATATAAAATAGAAACATTCTTCCCAACATATTTTATTTTTAGTAAGGAATAAAAATGGAATAAAATCCTCAGTAACATATAATAATGCATAAAACATGTTATTACTCCAGATACTCATCAATTTCAGATATTCTAATTAATTATATCATTACTCTTACCCTGAATATCTACCAAACAGAATGAAAAATCATTCAATCCCCACAAAAAACACCTAAACAGGAGATAATGGGGATATCTTACTTCAAAGAAGATTTTTAATCATACTTAACAACACAAGGTGAAGAAGAAACAACCTGAAAACCATACCCTTATGAGGGAAATCAATGATCATCAAAAAACATCCCAAATAACCCTAAAACAAAACAAAATCATTATAACAGATCTCCAGGAGAAAATTAGAAATAAAAGAATAGTTAAGGGAGAAGAACTAGCAACAGATCACTAAAACACAACCACCAGAACCAACGACCAAAGTTGGAGGGAGGTGGGTGGGAAATCCTCCTATGTCATCTAGAGTTAACCCAAAACTAAGATATACAATGGAATAATTACTGGAATTATCCACGAATCACATTTTATATATGGTAAAATTCACCCTATTAATGACATGAAATATATATTTACAACGTAAAAGCCATGGTGCTACAAAACATAAGTTGTAAAAACATCCTTTAGATCATAAACCCATTTTCCACTAAAAAATATGGCACTGTGTTCTTAAAATATTTTATACCTTGAACTTTGATCTTTGAAATAAACCCATTTCATGGATTCTCCTCCACCAAATCGAACCTATAAACCAAAAACTTTTCAATCTATAAAACACAAATTTACACTGTAAACTTCTCTTTTAAGGTGTAAAAAATCATACTGACTAAAAATAAATTTTTTATTATTCAAACACTTTTGAGGAAAAAGTGAGAACACATACATGACCTCACGACGTCATGACATCAATAATTGAATGGAAATATTAAACCCCAACAGACCAAAACTCAAGATCAAAGAAAACCCTCACAATAATAGAGAAGCTCCTCCAAGTAACTAAAACATTAATTCCATCATCCATTGTCCCATCGCAGAATATCTAGCAGTCTTGTGCCAAAGAGAAGGGGAATAATACCGATTGCCATAGACATACCCTCTCAAACATCCAATTTCGAGAAGCCATGAAATAGAGAAACGTCTTTCCATATACCTCATCTAAAGCATCTCCTTGTATGAAAATGGTTAGAGAATCCCTTGAGCTACAGACCAGTAAGGACAAAATCAAAATCAATTTAAAAAAAACCCTCACTGTCATCCTTCCATCAAAATTAGAGTCATGAGAAAATCAAATATAGACTAAAAAAATGGTTTCTATCATAACAAATGTTGAAATATAAGGAAGCCGAGAAAAATTCAAGGGAAACATCCTTTGAACACTCTCTAACAACAAAAATAGAAAATTAATGGTCCGAGAAGGAATAGATTATTACAATTTGTTCCAAAAAACACTAATTTTATAAAAATATATTTTTAAATATTATAATAATAATATTTATTTAAAATCTATATTCATTGAAAATATTAATTTTTTACACAAATAATTTTCAACCATTATAAATATTACTTATTATTTCTTGAAATAATATAATCATTTTATATAAATAATAGTGTTTCATAATACCATTTTATGAAAATTCCTTTTATTTTGAATTTATAAATATATATTAACCAAAAAAACATATTTTTTTTTAAAAAAAATAGAATCATTAATCCTTTTTTTTAAAACAAAATCAAAATTAACACATATGTTAAATATTATTTTGATTCAGATTCCTTATATTTTTATTATCTTATAGTAATATTATAAATTAATATATTAAAGTTATGTTTTTTAATTATACATGTGTTTTAGACTATATTATATTACTAATTAGGACACTTGTTTAATCAGAATGAGAATTCATAGAAGCCATAGTCATTACACTCCTTACTCCAAAAGTCACAAAATAACCATAAAAATATTTTCTTCCCTAATAAATCAATCTTTATCCACCAATAGTATGACTAAAAACTGAATATGAAAGTTTTCCTTTTTCTATACCATAATCACACTATGATTTTTATTCACAACTTCTTATCAATCTTAAATAGGATCAACGCAATTATAGAACACAGAAACTCGGAATCCTTCTCTTCTCAAATTAATTTGACAATTCTGTTTTATCACCGGCCTCATCCCCCCCTTATTTTATGCATTGGTAATTCTTATTTAATGAAACCATCTTCTTAATTCCATAATACGCATGTTATCATCATTAAAAAAATCAATACAAGGTATCACTTTGATACAAAAATATTATCTCCTTTAGAATTTAGTATTAGATCCCCTCTCACAATTCTCAATCATGTATTTTTCTTCTTCTACACTTAACGTTTTTATATTCATATAATAAATCATTAATATTGTTATGAATATCAAAATTATAGAAACTCCATAAATCTTGGTGGAAAGAGATCTCTTTTATTCAATCTATTTTATGTTTTCTAATTTTAATTTTTATTCCAATATCACAAAATCACAGTCAAATATGTTTAATTTAAATCACCAAAATAACCAATATAATGTCCTCTTTAATTTTAAAATAAGTACACTATAATGAAATTCTTTTCATCTATGTGTGCATGAAATCCTGCCTTGTGATTTGGAACTTTACTTATAGTGTGGGAAAATCCTTCATCTTGTATCAGAATTAATACAAATAATTATGATGTTTATTTTCAATGAAGATCACATCAGAGAATTATAAAATTTAATTATAGTTTATTTAGAATATATTTATTTTTAAAACATATAATATTGCAGGAAACAAATAATTTTCAGATAACAATTACATTGTCTTTCAAAGTTCTTTATGAGTTCCTTTGTCAAATTTTTATTCAACAACTAATATTTTCATAAGACTTAGTACATCTTACATTGATATTCCTTTGTGAAAATTTTAATACCACTTATATTTCCATAAGACATCATAAGTCTTATGATATATCTATAATTTAATGACTTTTTCATGTATTCATGTTTCCTATAATACTTTTTAAGACTTAGTAGGTTATTTGAACCTTTTAGATATACTGACATGACTCTTTAGTAAGTATTATGAAGTTATCATAAGTATAATAGAATACCTTAGTTTCTTATGGGTTTAACTCAACGTCTTCTGGAGTTACTTGAAATTTATATGAACTCTATTCAAGAATTACAAACTCATATAAATTTTACACACACACACATAGGCACTCAATACATTTTAAGTGAACATGGTGAGTTCCAAACATTGTCATTTTTCTTCCTATGATAATGTATTATGAAATATAAAAGAAATGGCCATTTTCATCATATAATTTCTATACATCTTATTATAATCACTGAATATAATTACTTGTAACATAAAAAACACATAAATTACATGATTTAAAAAAAGGGTTACACTTTATTATATTTATAGGATCATTTAAGTCTAGATTTTTAGAGAAATATGAAATGCTCTTACTTATCAAACCCTTAAGATAAAAATTAGACACTTAAAAAATATTTATATTTTTCCACAAAAACGGGATTCTTACGTTTAAACTATTATTTCATTCAAAACATGTTACATATTTTAATATGGATTAAAATAGTGTAAATATAAATATTTATATACTTCCTACTTATCCTTAATCCTTGTGAATTATTTTTGGAAACCTAGAATGACTGAAACAAAGATCATTAAAGGTTATAAAAAGAATAAGAAACCATTAGTACTTTGAAAAACATGAAAATCCATATGAAATATTTCATTTTCTCATAATAATATTTGAGCTCAAAATAATCACATACTGTGTCTTGAAATAAACATCATACCCAAATTTCATTATAATTTTTTTTAAATAAATCATAAAGGAATTCTCCTAATTCAGGAAATATTAACCATGAAAATAAAAATTTCACTTTTATAAGACAATAAAAATTTCGTTAAATCACAAAATTATTATTTACCTTTTTTAAGTATAAATATTTCCATGAAAACCCATTTGAAATAATTGAGAAACCCTATAGGAATATTTGTGAATTATACTATAATCATGGAATCATCTAACAATATAATTCCAAAGTTCTCCTAGCAGAAAATTATATAAGTTAAATATATTACTTTATATGATTAATTAACTCCATACATATTCTATTAAGAGTAACTTACATTAGTTTACTCTATCACTTAATATGTGTAATAAAATCTATCCCCACTATCTTAGTAGAAAATTACATCAGTTAATAATGTATCAGTTCCCAATGTATTGGAGGGCTTTAATGGACCCAGCCATCACATAATAGACACAGTCCAATAAGGGTTTGGATTCGGTTCACCTTATCACATTCATAAATAATTCCCAAAATTCATGTTTTAAAATAAATAAATTTAATATATTTCACTTTTAATCATGTAACCCATAAATGTGAAATTTTATCCCATAAACCATACTATTTTTAGATATCTCATAAAAATGAGAAGAAATATCCTTTTATGTTGAAAACACTTAAAAATGAATAATTCTATAGTAGAGAAGGAATAATATGTTATCTAAAAACCCATGTAAAATTATATATGAAGATTTATAATTAATAAAGTATATGATGGTGGGAAATTACATTCATGATATATATATTAAAAGACATTATTTTCACACTTTGGTAAAAAGAGTCAAAAGTGGACATTATAGAAAATTTAAAAAGAATTACTTTTTAAAACATTGTAATAAAATAAATAATGAGTTAAAAATAAAATTTAAATAACTATGATTTATAAATCATAAAATTATTGAAACATTTTAAGAAACGTTTATTTGGAGGAAATAATATTGGAAGGAAAACATTATAACATTTTAAACAAGGTTTTAAAGAATATCCCATACAAATTTAGTAACATTTGAATCAAACGAGAAATGAAGGAGATAACATGAAAAGTATTTTTAAACCAATTTAATCATTAAATTTTTGATAAAATACATTCTTGGGGATGTTTATATTCCACACAAAATAAAACAGGTAGTGAATATAGAATAAGTCTCAATGAAAGGAAATTTAAATGAAAAATACCTTACCTAGAGTTTGACTCATGAAATATATTATTTAAATCTTATATAAAAAAATTAAATTTATTATTTTCATGATTAGAAATTTTTTTAAGGTTTATTAAATTATCATAATCTCTTTTATTTCATTTAGTAACATGCCATATATAATTACTAAATTGATTATGTTTATGTCAGAAATTTTGTGGGATTTTAGTTCATAATCCAAAAATAACTTTAGTATGTTGACCATGGTCAAATGGGAAATTGTTATATAATATAAATAATACTAATCATGAAATAATTATAATTATTATAAATTAAACACAATTTTATACCTAATCATGAATGGGGGATATAAAAAATTAATCACATTGCATCATGGATGTGGTAGTCCATGCATTCGTACGAGTGACGTTATCATTTTCCAATGGATGGAATTGAAGAAGGTAAGTAATATATTTTCTATATGAAATCAAAATTATGTAATAAATGTTATATAAAATCCTTAAATACATCATAATAGCCACCATTGTGACTTTGTTATAAAAAATGATACACATCGCTTTGTGGAGGTGGTTTTCTACACATACGCATGAGAAATGTTTTCATTTCTCATAGGATGGAAAAAAAGATGGAAAAGGTGATGAAAAAATGTCAATCAACCAAGATAATAAAATAGTATTATATTTGATATATTTATGTTATCAAA
This sequence comes from Viscum album, assembly GCA_963277665.1. NCBI lineage: Eukaryota > Viridiplantae > Streptophyta > Magnoliopsida > Santalales > Viscaceae > Viscum > Viscum album. The sequence goes on from OY728150.1 coordinate 690,413,788, forward strand.
TAAACTTGTTTCTATAAGATTTTAAGGATTTGGAAGTAGAAATAAACATGAAAACACTCGGTTAAGAGTGAAACCACTTCTTTGGAAAACCCCATTTATAATACACCTTAATCCTACTTGGTTGGTATTTTGGGGAGACCATATCCCCAAATTCATTGAGATTAATTATGGGAAGGTAATTTTTTATATCTTATTCTAGATAAATATCTTAATAAGTTTGAAAAGAAGCGGAGAAGAGGTCCCATTTTATAAGCGAGGTGGGTGAAAATCTTATAAAAACATAAAATACTGATATATAATATGTTTTTAAATCTTATAAAATAGATAAAAAGTTTCATATATTATAATATCTATATAAATTAAAAAAAATTATATACGTTTATGTGGCATTTTAAACCATATGTCCTAGTGTACCCAATGTTAACACATTTAACCTTAACCATGGTAACAAAATTTTCAATATCTAATGGTCATCAAAGAAATTTTAAAAATTATAAGTGGTACAAAAATGGAACATTCATGATATAATAAAAAAAATAATCAAATTGAGTTATGATAAGATTTTTTGGATTTCATAATGATTTAAAAATAATTTTTAAACATTAAATACAATTTAAAGTCATTTTTGAGATGGTACAAAAAACTAGACATTAAAGATATAAATATTATTATATAATTAGAATATACCAAATCTAAACATCATAGATATAGTATATTTATATAATAAAATTTTTTAATGGAAAAATTATTCCAAAACATATTATGTTAATTATTTTTAAAATAATTTTCACTGTTTTCCACTCCTTGCACAAGTGATGCATTAGAATTTCATAAGCATTTAATGTTATTATATCATATGTAAAGATTAAAAATAAAATAAATTAATTAATATGTAATATTATTAATCAAATATATCATCTAGATTCATTCATATATGATTTTATCTATATCCATACCACTGTATCAAAATAAGTGAGGGAGAGTGACACTTTGTAATTACTCTTATCTGAAACTAATATAATGGTTGAAATAAAACGAATGTGGCCCCAAAATGAACTTTTTTAGAAAATAGGATGTTTTTGGTCAATTTATACTCATTATATGAAACAAAATAAAGTTTTTGAGATATTTTTAGACCTAATTCCATAGTTTCAACCTCGATTAACCCATTTTATCCTTGACCATGGTGGTAAACTTTTATCATAGTTACTATTGAATATAACTAAAAATGAAGTGGACCTTATTAAATAATTTGAATATTATAATTCCAAATATGGAATCTATTTTATAATATTTAATTTCCACAATTATTAATAAATAATTATAATATAAGTGCGTGAAATGCAAGAAAAAATATTTTTTAGATAAATATCATTTTAAAGAATAAAAATGATTTTATACCAACATCATGAATAATGTTGATTTCATTAGAATTAATTGGATCATGTTTAATAAAATTAAACTTATGTTTATTTAAAACATGACCACAACCAAATATGACATTTAAGTCACTTTTATTAAAAGTAAAAAATTGATAGTTTTTACAAAATCAATATTTTTCATTATTCACCAAAAAAATTAATCTTTTTAGAAAAATACTAAAACATTATCTTATTATTAATTTGAAATGATGATTTAATTTTTTTAAGTTTTATTGAATAAAATTTCTAAAAGTGGTATAAATTAATCAAAATATATACATAAAAAAATAAATAGAAACTATTTTTGATGAAAATGTATTTCAGATGTATAAAATGAATTTTGACTTACCACTTATCTAATAAACACCATTAGATGAATGTTATTTTATTAAATATTATATATATAATTTTTATTAAAATAAACCCACTATAGTGATTAACATAATTTAAATTAATAAAAATACATTATTCCCTTAAATAGGTTTTTTGAAAAATATATCTTTCAATCATATATGATATTATTTTAAATCAAGTTCTTATTTCTTAGGAATTAATCATCAAATTTTATTTAAGAAAAATTCCTTACAAAACTTTTATAATATTTTTAATCTAGTTTATACCCTATAAAAAAATAGCTAGGTAATAACAATAATATTTAAATAATAGTTTTTTATTGTATAACAGAGTTCATATTAATCATGGTATTGCATGTGGTGGACACAATTGAATGTGGTATTCTTTTTAAACTAAAATATCAAGGTGTTACATTCTCTGAAAGATTAAATAAATTTAGTCCTTGTAATTTTAATTTGATTCTCTCAATATAAACTTATCATAATATAGTAATAAAATAAAATATAGATTTTATCATGAACTTTAAATTCTAGGTCAAGACTGGGAAACTTATTAGTTTTTAAAATAATGTTCTTATAGAATCCTCATACTTTTAGATGAGTTTATAAAATAATACCTTGATATTTGAGTGTTACACTCCATATAAATCTCAATATATTTGAGAAATTATTTTATCAGTGAGATAGAAATTTTAAGAAAATATATGTACTTGATTTCTTTCCACTATGTAATTTTAATTTTATCCTTAGTTTGTGATTTGATAAGTTTCCACTTCTATCTCATATATTACTCAAGAAATGAATATTCAATATGATTTTTTCATACCTGGAACACAAAATTTACTTTCAACAGATCACAAGATCCATAAAAGTATGACATGTTATCAACAATTATATTTAATAACTTAGTCTCCAAATCAATTTTTAAATACCACGGTTATCTATTTGATAAATCATATTTTCCCAAAATGAAATAACACTTTAATTCAATTAACCATAATAACCTCAATATCAAATATCATCTTAACCCTATAGGTTATCAATACCATTCTACATATTTCTAAAAAATATAAAAAAATATTCATTAAATAATCTTTTCACTAGAACACAAGTTTAAAAATAGGTTTACATATACCTCAAACATTAATTAAAACTCAATAATGGTCTCCCAAATTAATTTCATCTCATAAATAATCAAAATGGATATATATGAAATTAAAATTATGATAAACCATTTAATTATTAACTCATGCTTGTATTTAGAACTCTTAAAATATTCTCATTTGAATCATCAAATCCTATAAAGATATCTATAACATTATTTTGATACCAACTATGACACCAGGTAAATTTGAAAACCCATAAATTACATGATTTATAATTAGAGTTCAACTTTATTAATTTTCAAGGATATTTTTAATTTATAGTTTTAGAGAGTTTGGGAATACTCTTTCATATCAAACCCTTATAATAAAAAGAGGATAGTTCAACTCATTTTACATTTTTTAATTAAAAATAATTTTAAATTTAATCTCATATTTCATTCAAAAACACTTTCTATTTTTTAAATAAGTATCGTCATAGTGAAAATATATTACTTTTTATAGTTCATAATCATTATTAATTGCTGTGAAAAAAATCGATAACATTGAATGAGTAAAACAAGGATTAGTAAGGGATATAGAAAATTTGAAAACCATTAGTCCTATAAAAAACATGAAGATCCTTATAGATGTTATCGATTTATTATAATAATATTTGAGCTCAAAATAATCACTTAATTACTCTTAAAATAACCATATTTTTCTAAACATTTTCAAAACAATATTTTTAATGGAAGAACAATTGAAAAATAATAATTCATGAAAGAATTACCCTGAAAACAAACCTTTCACCTTTATAATATCATTAACTTTTCTTTTATATCATAAACTCATTGTTTACATTTTTAAATAAAATTATTTCCATGAAAACCCCTTAAAATCATTGATAAACAGTGTAAGAAACTTGGTGTATCTTATATTCACAATGGAATCACCTAATAGAATAATTTCAAGATTTTATAAGGAGTAATTTACATTAGTTAACTCCATTACTTCATAAGATTAATTTACTCGATCTATATTAAATCAGGAGTACCTTACACCAGTTAAAAGATCACATTATAAGAGAAATCAATTATGTACCATTACTTTAGGAGTAAATTACACATGTTACTTCAACCAATTGACTTAATGTATTGGAGGGATTTAACAGACCCACCTATCACATAATTTATACATCCCCATAAGGTTTTGGGTTCATTCCCTATTCCTACATTCATAAATGATTTACAAGTGTCTTGTTTTAAAATAAAAACATTTAATAACTTTCACCTTTCATCTTGAAAACCATAAATTTGGAATTTCAAACAACAAACATAACGATTTTTAGTTATCTCATAAAAATGATAAGAAATATATTATTGTTTTTAAAAAATATTAAAAATGAATAATTTATAAGAAGGTAAGGAATAAAATCTTCTTGGTAAAACCATTGAAACTTTTAGAGGAATCTTGGTAATAAAGAAAGTACATGAGCCGAATATGTTAAAAACATTCTTTTCACACTTTGGTAAAAATATTCAAAAGAAATCTGAATAAAAAAATTTAAAAAGAGTAATTTTTAAACTATTTTAAGAAAATAAAAAAAGTTATTGAAAAATAAATTTAAAAAAAATTGGAGTTTAAATAAGAAAAAATTTAGAAAAATTAAGAAACATGGATTCAGAGGACAAATTAATGGAAATAAACCTTTAAAATATTTTAAATATGGTTTTAATGAAAAATCCATACAACTTTAGTAACTTTTGAATCAAAATAGATATGATGTATATAAATTTAAATGGATTTTCAAGCCACCTGAATTTCACTAATTGAGTGATAAAAGACATTCATATGGTAGTTGTTTCATATCTTTACCAGTCAGGGCCCCACCTGAGTTGGTGGCATGCTAAAAGAAACACCTCATGCCTGTCTCTAGTAGGCTAAGGGCTGGTGACTAACACCGAGTAGGCATAACAAAAAATTGGAAAACCTTAAATAATGTACATATAAAAATACACACTCACATCCCATAAATACTAGAGTATTGTGAAAATGAGTCAACTGGATAATTGAATTCATGCACAACCTCTATAATTCTGTAATGAGTATATCAGTACATTTTCATGGTAAAGAGGAAGAAATAAAGGCCCAATAACATACAAGACAATACAAAATATAATAAGGAGGGAAATAGTTTCAACAAAAAACCATTGATATGGACACAAGTTCTACTACCATAACTACTACGAACCGCTAAGTACCACCCAAACCAAGTCCTACTATATATATGTTGTATAACCTACCATATTCATAATACATGACACGTGTGGCCAGAGCCCATGAATAGTTGTTTATATACATAACCATTAGGACACCTCAAAACTACCATGAAGTAAAAAATAATATATAAACATATCTTGAATGCATAACTAAGAGGTGAAAAATATAGAATATCTACATATTCTCATATATGGATACACATCCTAGAGTATAGTCCCATACTCACATCCAACCAAAAAATATAACATCCATAAAATCTGATATATATGTCTCTATAAATTCATATCCATTCATTCAAATTATGCTGGAGGATCCCTTACCCATGGATATGGGTGAAATAGAAACACTAATAGAGGATCCATATCCCATCCATGCTCTATGGACATATGAACTACCAACTTTGTTGGCAGAGGATATCAACCCCATAAAATTGGAATAATATTCACTCCATATTATCCTTTTGGTAGAAGATCCCAACCCCATGCTCACATGGGAAGAATACTTACACCCCAGGAGGATCATATTCCCAATATGTTATATATAAACTACACCTAGAAGTTAAGAGGGGAAGAATCTAAATTTCACCCAAGTATCCTTTTTCCTGAGGGAGTACACGACATGTCATAGGGGTAAACGACATGTTGTATCACATTATCCACATGGATATGCTTAGTCATCCCACATGAAATTCCTAAATTACACTACATGATGTGTATAATGGAAACCCAACATGTCATGACCATGGGGATACTCTACATATATGGCATCTCACCTTTTATTACATAACTTTTCATTACATTTTACAAAAAGAGGATCTTTAAAGTCTAGTGTCTTGGAAATCAAGAACATAATACATTAAAACAACATAAAAAATTATTCTAATCCACTTGTAAGGCTTCATCATAAATTTATCCTAAGTACAATTACTGCATCTCATATCCTGGAGACATACATCAAAGAAAAGGGTGAGTAGAAGGCCCAGTAAGGGTAAACAAGGGAATCAATTTAGTTGTGACATCAATAAGAACTTGAATAATAACATAAGGACATGAGAAATGGAAGTATAGGAATATAAAAATTAAAATAACTTGAATCATAACTTGAATATGTGGATACAACATTTCATTTAGACATTCATGAACATATCACCAAGGTCCATCCCCAAGGTGTCAAAAAATTACCAAGGTATCGTGAAACTTGTCATCTCAATAGATTAATTCTTTACCCAATGCATTGGAGCGCTATCAGGGTGCCCCCATAATATTTATTTACTTACATGTGATACACATAGATCATAATCAAACATTTCATAAATAACCCATAGAGAATAAAATAAATGGGATTCATTTCAAAATCGCGACGTTTTAAAAGCTCTTAAAAATAAGATCATTATATCATTTATAACCCATGGAAATGGAGTGAGAGTTATATGTATGTCAATTCCAGAATAAAATATATAATATTTATATATTTATGAACAACCATATAACGGAAATAGGTCTGGGTATTCACATAAATAAACAAGGGAATTTCTTGAGAGAAAGATATAGAAAATTTGAGATGAAATTTCTACAGCATAACTGCTATATAACATGGTTTTAGAAAACATTGAAAAGAAAGGGGAAAAGGGTCACACACTCATAAATAATTCATAATAAATTATGGTAACTGAGTTATATCATGGTATGGATATTTTAATGACACACCACATGAAATGGAAACCTGAAAGAAAACAGAAGATGCAATTTATTTTACGAGAAATTCTGGAGCCCAACAGCGTCACTTAAAAATTCAGAAAACAAATTTTTGAGAGCGGAATGGGTCCCTCAACAATTATACATGAAATGGACAGTAATGAGAACATATAAGAACATACTCTCAACATAAAGAGATTGAAACTAGAAGACAAAACATAAAGGAATTCATGACATAAAAGACGAGGGTGAAAGGATCCCTTACCTTGAAGAGTAACTTCAAAAGCATGTATTTCAGGACCTTGGGAGGCTTGAGGGAACCTTGGGAGGACTCCTTGGGAGGTAAGGAGGCCAGAAAATCATTGAGGATTATTTTTTAATGAAATGAATGAGGTAAATGGCTTGGTATATATAAGGAATGTGAGTGAATAAATTATTAGCTTCCAAGGGACACCTCATCGGTGGTATTGGAAAAACCATGGGCTTTCCAATGTTATTGGCCTCTTGGGACACCTCAGAGAATATATCACTATTCATAATTCGGCCAAAAATCTTACATCATTATTACATCATTAATGATGTCATTAAACACCCAAAACTCAAAACTGCATTTTTACTATTCACTGAAAATTCAACTGTTTCAGAAAAAACACAAAAAATTCACCCTAACCTAATATCGATGCTCTAAAATAAAAAATGAAGTCCATTTCATGTAAATAAATTTTTAATTAATTTTTATTTAATTTTTTTAAATAAAATCATTATTTATTCCAAAAATACATTTTTAAAACTATAACTCATTTTGTAATACCTTAAAAAGTAATCAAGGTCCCATAAGATTATCATATACCCATTAGACAATAAAGTAACAATTTATGATTAAATTTTATGAAAATACATTTCCATTTTAAATAATTAAATTAATGATAAAATTTTAAATAAAATATTTATGGAAAACAAAAATACCAAAACATAAACTATGATCCTTTTTTCACTTTTAAGATGTCTAAAATGTATTTATACATTCATGGGTGATGTTTCTATTTTTTTGGTCAAATTACTATTCATTACTATTCATTACTATTAATATGGGTATGTTACTATTCCTACTTTACTATTCACTAAAAACCAAGTTGATCTTATTAGACTCTAAATTTCTCATTGATCACAACTATAGAAGAGAATTTTTTGACAATGATTTCATATTATTAATTCTTTAACGAATACAAAAATATTTTAAAATACCATTTTTTTTTCTAAATAATACACATCCTATATTGATCTAGATATTTTAAATTCACAAACTTTTCCATAAGAAGAAATAACAATTTAATTTACATAAAAGGATTACACAAAGCAGCTAAGGTCTCGTTACATAGCCCCTTATTACACCAACATAGGACCTAAGTGTTAGGTTTGCTATGGTGATAGAATCTTGTGGTGGCTTAGACAACATTTCCCGAGTGGTGATTTATATCAGCTTGAACTTCTCCCTTAGGCCATTCTGTTTAAGCTTCATACATTGAAGTTCCGCTTTGGCTTGGTCCAAAGAAAAGCCCAATGATGCTACCTCGTTCCCAAGCTCTGACAGATGGGCTTCATGTGGCTCGAGTCTACTGGATGAGGCCATTTAATATTCTTTCTATATTAATTAACCAAGATAACCATATTTATAAAAACACAACGTTAAGATTATAGTTTCCAATGATCATATTGACCAACATTCATATAACATTCAAAACCCAACAGTCTCATTTTAATTATACCCACTTCATTAATTAATAGAAATAGTTTTGTTCGTTATAAAATAAAATAACACACAAAATTAGGAAAAAAATATAATTAAAAAGTTTGGGTCATTACAACATCTACATCGTCTTCCAAATACATTTCCCCTTGAGGGTGCACAAGGTGTGACCTAGCACACATAGCATGTAGATACATATGGGTCCTTTTCATGAACTCCACGAACATGCTAATCTTGCTAAGTAGGGGTCACATGGAATGCGACACAATCACATGGTCATGTGATATATAATTCCCTCAAAATACCTAGCCACCACATTAGTGGGATACATGATGTGTGATCTTTCAAAATATGATCCGTCTAATCCTAATTTTACTATACAGATAGAATTACAACAAGTCCTTAGTTTTTAGAGCCAACTTCACCGATTCATCCATGAATAATATGTGTAACTTTAAAAAATTGAGTTTACCATCATCAATCCTCACTAGAACTTGAATTTTGGATGTTCTTCATTGGAAAAATGGAGTGTTGTCACCTCTCATACCATATACACACCATCACTTAATAAAATATCATCATTTTCTTCTCATATGGTTTTTCATTAATGATAAAAAATCTGTGTTGTGTTTTAATACACATTGGAAAACCCAAAAACTCAGTCCATGGAACCCCCGAATGATAATGAAATAAAAAAAACTCCACTAAAAAAGGTCAAACAACTGAATAAATGAATAATAATGACGAAGATGCATAGAACAGAGGGATAAATCCTTAAAACAAGAAAGTGAGAACTGAAATTTTCCATGTTTATTTTAAATTGATTCAATGAAGTAAAATGAATGAAATTATTAAATATGTTAATCCATAATAATCAAATTATGAATTAATGGCTTTGAAATCATTAATTCTATATTAGTATATTCAAAGGTAATCTATAATCACATAGATTTCAAGAAGGAAGATAAAATCACAAATAAAATTACCTATTTAAATAATGTATCAATTGTTGATGGATAATAAGTTATCGAGTGATGTCATTGAAAATCCACCACATTTGTCCATCTTTTCATGAAGACTCATGATCAATAACCAGATAATATAAGCATGTTATTTTTAGTGGAGATTCCTTGTTCATGAGTTTTTCACTGACACCAACACCCCCAAATCTATCTCTTTATCCCTCTATCATGATCTTTAGGGTTAGGCATCTCCCATAGTGATTTAATATCAATAGATCTAAATAGATGTTAAAAACGTTTATGTAAATTAAAAAATTATTAATTTTAATTTATTCATTTTAATCCACCCGCAACTATACATCACCCTAAATTATGATTCCAAAAAAACTCACATTGCACCTAGGGTAAAGACTAAATTCCTAAATCAGTGGAGGTCTTAGTTTACCTATATAATTATTCAATCATAAGTTATGTCATAACTCATGAATTATTATAATAAATTTTAAATAAAATTATAATTCTCCACACTGAGGTTAAAATGGACCCCAATAATTATTCCATCACTAGAATAAAAATTCAAGGGAATTGATAAAAAAATTAAAATGATGAATATAAGGACCCAACCTTAAAACTTACATAATATTGAATTAAATGAATAATTCACATTGAGGATCTTTTCAGGTTTAGAGTTTTAGAGAATTAGGTCATAACCATTACATAAAAACATGAATATTACAAGTAGACACTACTACTCAGTATCATTTTTTTTCATAAAATAAATACTCTTAAAAAGACACATGTCTTGTTCCATGTTTTAGACAACATGACTTTTTTTTGATCCCATTGTTGACTCTATTCAACTTTATGTCCAGTGAAAAACATTTCAAAAACATGGGATGATCATAAAATCCTTAGTAAGGGATACAAAAATAAATAAACTGTTAGTTTTTCAAAACAACATGTAAACAATGAATACTTAATCATAAGTATTACTTTTAACCTTTAAAAGTAGTAAATACTCATCACTGAATAAAAGATCATTGCTTACCCTTTTGTTTCCAAAAGATTAACATAGAACCCATATCAAGAACACATAACATATAAAGGTAACTTGGGACATAAACATACTTAAATGGAATAACCATACAGTCCACTTCCACACATATCACTAAATGGAATAGCCATACAGATGACTTCCATACCCAATGCATTGGAGGTTATAACGTAACCACATGTCCTGGTTTTCACAGCACCACCCGTCATTTGGTTTATCACGTAACCACCCGTCAGATGTCCAAGTACAAACATAACACATAAAATATTGAAAATATAAACATTTCACTAATAAAATTTCATTTTCAATCACAATAATTAATTTCAAGATATTGAAATAATCAATCCATTTTCAAAAACCATTTAAATAATGATTTTTGAATCAAAGTGTCCCATACCACTTTGAGAATTTTAATGGAATTAAAATTTTAAAACATTAATTTCCATATAAATATATACTAATTTTTTTAAAACATGGGCATTAAAGATAATTATTTAGAATAATAAATCCTTAAAACATATAAAAATGATATTTTTGTTAAAGAGTTTTTAACAAAATGAGAGACTCTTGAATACTAATAATTGCGGAATAACATTTTATCATAACTTTATAATATCATGAGAATAAAGGGATTCATGATATAATATGTCAAAGGATAGTATATATACCATATAAGAGTGAATTGATGCATAATAATAATGAAGTCTCAATGGAAATGTAAATTGAGATGAAATCTATTATAAAGATGGTATCATTAAATTAAGGATAAATTAATCTCATAATTATGTGTGAAAAATATAAATACACCCAATATAATTAGATATTAAGTGTAAAAAAATCATGGGTAATTCACACATATTTATAGGATGACATATTCAATAACTACAAGTTGAACGCAATGAAATCGAAATTGGGTTAAGAAGTTCCCTTGTAAAAATTCGATAGCCTAATAGTGTCACTTGAAAATTCAGAAAATGAGTTGATGAAAAAAAAGGGTATATCATCACTTGGAATTAAATTTAACATCAATAAGGATATGTAAGAACATATCCCAACATAATAAGATGTAAATTAAAAGACATAATAAAAAGAAGTCTTTTAAAAAGAAGAGGGTGAAAGTGTCCCCTTACCGATTTGGTAACCTACAAAACACATGCCACATGAAAGAAGGATCATACAATGAAGATGTAAATACCCATAAATGAAAGTATCTCACACAAAGGGTAAAATCATGGGTAGTACATACACCATACAAAATGAAATAGTGGCAAATATAGCATGAATCTCAAGGGAATAAAAAGTGAGATGAATCCCTTTACCACGTTGTAATCAACTGAGTCGTATGGCCAAAAGTTAATAACCACCAAATGATCCACATATTAACATGAATATAAAGATAATAATGATAATATATATCAAATTTAAGTACACAATACACCATATTAAATAAATTCGTGGCGAACAATGGAAATCTCACGGAATTGAATGTGAGATAAGAAAATCCCTTACAAACATTTGGCAGCCTAACGATGCCACTTAGAAATTGTTAAAATGAATTGATGAGAGTAAGAGGGGGTCTATCATCATATGAAAATAAAAATTACAGTATGGTGAATATAAAAGAACATCCTCCATCATAAGAACATGGAGCATAAAATAAATGACATAAAAGAGAGTACTTGAAAAGAAAGAGAGAGGTCAGATCCCTTACCTCGTGTATGACTTGACTCGATCATTCTTTAATCTCCTGAATAATAAAATAAAGTTAATTTATAATTTCTTAATAACTTTTTTCAAGTTTATTATTCCTTTTCTATCACTTACTACAATGTTATAAACATTATGTAATCATTTAAATTAATAATGTTCGGTTTGTCGATATTTGGTACTTGAGTCAAAAATGGACTTCTTATAATTTCATGTTGTTCATGTGGTCAAAGGTTCATTATATCCAGAATTATATTCATGATTTAGATATCATATATTCATATATTTCCAGTATATATATGTATTTATAATAGTACATAACATTTAGAGGTATGAAATGAAATGTACCGTTCTTGGAGACGGTAAGCCGTATGTACGCATGAACACTACTTTCATTTTTATTTCTTATTTTAATAGAATTAAAAAATAATGATATATAGGTATATTATAATTCCAGTATAATATCATATATAATATAATTATCTCTATCCTTTATACATCCCACATAAGGCATTAACGAGTCACATCACTTTGAGGGGTTGTAGTCTGCGCTTCCTCAAATGAGATTATCATATTTACCCACTATAGAAACCATAAAGGCGTGCTATAAAAGGAAAATACAAAAGAATAAAGAAAGCATAAAAATAATATATATCATATATAAATATAGTGACATCATAATGGCCACTATGAGAGGCAGTAGGAGATAATCGAACAATCATGATTTCGTGAGGCGTTAGTTTTCCATCCACGGAAACATTATGTTCATCATACATTAGATGGAGGTGTATTTAAGTGTATTTCAAATAATTATCATAAAAACATCCTAGTATATTGAGTATACAAGTTTTGTTTTAAAAAAAAGGAATTAATAGAGTTTAGGGGTTGGAGAAGTAAAATAAAAGAAAACAATTTAAGAGAAATTGTTACCTTTAATTCGGGTAACTCCCTTTGGTTTGAACCAAAGGACTTCTTGAAGTTCCTTCTGCCTAAGGTAAGTTTTCTAAGGGATGGAGAGAGATGCATGAAGATTAATTTGGTAGATTTTGGATGATCCAAATAGCATGAGAGGTGTGATTAATTGGATAGAAATGGTCTCCTTTTATAAGGGAGAGGAGGGGCTCTTTAAAATAGTGTGAAAACATTATTTTATTATATATTGATATTAGGTTTATAATGGTCAAAAAATTATTATGGTTGAATATAAGATTACTAATGGTAGAAATAAATCATCCAATAAGAATTTTACAGGTTTGGGATAATATTTTAATCATTATAATCATATTTATTTAAATGATTTATAATTGAGGTAAAGACTGCATCATTATTCTGTCATAAATAATTTACATTATTTGATGTCTAAAAATTATAAAAAAATACTATCATGTAAGAAATATTTATATATTTTTAAATAATATTTATAGCCGAAAATATGACTTATATAACACCATTTAAAAATTAATTTACTAAAATATATTTTCTTTTTTCATTTTTGCCTTTACTTAAGTTAATTAATCTAAATTTTCATTATCACTCCCAAGTGGCTCAATGGGGTCCCAAAATCGAGGAAAAGATTCCCATGGTCGTAAATGACTCAATAAATAAGGTCTGGACAAGTGATAAGGTAATTTTGAATTATAATAATATTCTTTTTACCTTGAATTACCTTAATTACCTTTAACCACAATAAATAAAATTCAAAAGTTACTATTCACCAATTTTTTTTCATCTTATAGAACCACATTTTACTTCTTGATAACAACTATGTATGTCGGATTTTCGAAATTCAATTCAAATAAGTGGAAAATTTTTATTTAAATGAAAAAGTATGTTTTTTAACTACCATTAAGTGGTTTCATTATTTATCAAAAATTGATGTATTTTAGAAAAATACCCAAAATTAAGCCTAAGCTATATTTGATATTCCAAATTCAAAAACGATGTCAATTTTGCCAAATTAAAAACATATAGGTGGAATTAATTAATTTTAAAATTATTTCCCGTTATCAAAATAAATAGCATGTTTTTAAGAAACAATAACTATCAAAATATTGATACTTGTTTATGTCCAATTTCAAATTGAAATTAATTACAATGACCAACATTGGATTAAATGGTAAAAATATATTTTAATTTCACTTTAAAACCAATTAAAAATATAATCTAAAAATATAAATAAATTAGATTAAAAGTCACTTTTGAATTACAATGAAATATTTTTCACTATTCATTAAAAACTGAACTTTATCGAAAAAATTATAAAAATTTACACAAAGTAAATTTTGATTTCCCCATTCTAAAGAAGGATTTTATTTGTTCATATAGAATGTATTAAAGTGACCAAAACTATATTTAAAAAGGGTTCTCCATTAAAAGTCGATAAATCAGCCTTTTAATGTAAATTATACTTAAAATTAGATTCATTCACATTTTAAGTCTCTAACTTTTATTGTATAAATGTAAATATATTTAACCAAACATGTAAAATCATATTGTAGTTAGTTTCGTTCATTACTTCCAATACAACAGCTAGGAGTTAACTACTGTTTAAAATATTAATATATTATTTGTGTGCAACGTAAGATTTCAAAGAAACCCATTGTTGCGTATTGGGTACACTATCGAACATAGAAACCCTTTTAAAGTAAAATTAATATTTAATTCAAAAATTAATAAATATGAAAAATAAATATTCTTTATTTACCTGGGATGTTACATACATACCCCCTTTTGGGAATTGCGTCCTCACAATTTTAAAATTTGGGCTCGAAAACTTTATTGAAAGTCCCATGTCAGAAAAAAGTGTTAGTAAAACAATCAAATTAAAAGAAAGAAAGAGAAGTAAAATGGTCACCCGAGTAAACCCTTACTAAGATTCCATGAAAAAATTGATATGGAGGAGAAAACAAAGGGTCATGTTCTGATGTAGAGTGATAGGAAACATGATTAGGAGAAAGTTAACCACAAGAAAATCACAAACTTATGATGTTTGTAAACAGTCTTTGATTACCCAGTAGGAAACGTAAAACAACACAATTTTTGTTTTATGTTCCTTCTAATAATTGTGAGGAATTCATCTTTTACATAGAATAAAAAAATAAGGAAATTTAATCACCATCACGTAGAGTTTCATGTTTTACTAAGTATATACCAAAACTAATCATTTATCTAAATGATGAGCATTCAAAAAGACTTGATCACATAAAAAGCACAAGAATCATCTTCTAGAGAATCACATAATACACAAAAGGAGAACTATCTATTTCCCTTGTATATAGACATAAACTGAAACCAAAATTGTTAGTACAAGATTAGATAATCACCAAAAGGATAATCCTTTATAAAAAGAAATACTACTCTTAATCTCCTAAATCCAACAAAAAGAACCCAAGGTTCAATAAACACCATTAAATAAACAGGTATCCTTAAAATTATTCAAATTATTCCAAACTAAGATTGAAACCCAAATCCTTGAAGGATTTAATCACATATTCTTCCAAGGTAAATATTAAAATTTATCTCCAAATAACATCAGTTACTCTTAAAGTATCATACTAAAAAGTAATTAACCTAATCACATATCCTCTATGATTGGTTAATCGTTTCCATAGATAACCCAAAATAAACTTATTCCTGATTCATAAGATCATCTAAATAGAAAGAATTAGTCATACTAACCAGGGACATCGCGTAGTCCAGTGGTTGGTGATAAATATCGGTCTCACTTTGGTTGTGGGTTCGATTCCCACAGCTACATCTGACACGACAGGTTGTCACATGGTTTGCGTGTTGTCCCTTTTCAATAACTACATAATTTTATAAAATTCCCAAAAA
Organism: Viscum album; assembly: GCA_963277665.1. NCBI lineage: Eukaryota > Viridiplantae > Streptophyta > Magnoliopsida > Santalales > Viscaceae > Viscum > Viscum album. The sequence goes on from OY728150.1 coordinate 690,429,925, forward strand.
GAGATAAATTCATCAAAAATAACTATAACACATTTTAACCATGTAGGTTTTCTAATAACTTTCATTTTGCATCCCAAAAATGTATTAACCTATAATTTCCTCAAATTCAAGGATCATATAAACCCAAATGGTTCTTTATAACTATATCTATAAAATAAAAGATAGTTATTCCTTGAATAAAATTTTCATATATCAAAATTCAGGGTTACACATAATATAAAAAGTATTTTAATGTAATCCCATCATCAAAAGAGCCTTAATACTTTTAAGCATTTCACCATCCTAAAATCTACCATAACTCTTGAATCCCTTATATGTTGACCTCTTACTCATTCAACGTTCTTCATGATCCATTAACCATTCTTTACCAACTTATTATTAAATAATTATAGCCTACATACAAAAATCATGAATCATATCCTAAGATTCAATAATATGAAAACATATGTTAAGAATTAATCCATACCTTTCATTGGCCATTGTCAATTTATTTATCCTCAATTGGAATGGAATTAGGTGTTGGTAAACATATATTTGTACGATCCAAGTGATCCCATTCCTAAAAATTCTTCTTTGGACATGTGTTTGCATAATGACCATGTACACCACATTTAAAACATTCAATTGATCCCTCGGAAAGTACTTCATTCCCTTTCCTAGAGTTAACTAGATGCTTCCTTTTTCCATGGTAGGTTCTTGCTTTATGACCATTATTTCCATATCTATAGTATCTTTCTATCCCTTTGAAAAATGTTCCTAGGTGTTTCTTTCCATATCTTTGGCACATAGGTTTTTTAACACACTTACCTTTATGATTATTACCTGAACTTCCGCAGGGATTTTTTTCTTTCATATATGATTCATTATAAAGATCACTAAGGTTTAGTTGGTCAATCATGACTCCAGATAGTTGGTTGAGAATAACCACAAGTGTTCTCATTGCAGCACCCATATCATTCAGTTTTTCATTTAGATAACCTTCATAGTTTTCTTCACATAAACTATAACTTTGGTGCCTTTTAGATCCAGCCATTTACTAAAACCAAAAAGGTCTATGTGATTATATCAGCAAAATCATCATATAATCTCTTATAGGGCGGGTAAATACTTATTCATGTTATCTTAAATTCATTCAAAATAACAATGACTCTTTCTAATATTCTAACCATTATGGTTATGTCACTTATTCTTAGATAACACCATAACCTCTAAAGTCATTTAAACTGACCTCTGATACCAATTATAAGGACTCGACCTTAAACAATACATAATATTGAATTAAATGAATAATTCACATTGAGGATATTTTCAAGTTTAGAGTTTTAGAGAATTAGGCCATAAGTATTACATAAAAAATTTAATATTACAAGTAGACACTACTAATCAGTATCCATTTTTTCATAAAATAAAAACTCTTAAAAAGACACATGTCTAGTTCCATGTTTTAGACAACATTACTTTTCCATGATCCCATCCTTGACCCTATTCCACTTTATGTCCTGTGAAAAACATTTCAAAAACATGGGATGAGCATAAAAAGTTCAGTAAGGGATACAAAAAGAAGGAAACTATAAGTTTTTAAAAAACTAGTCAACCATGAATACCTAATCATAAGTATTACTTTTAACCTTTATGAAGTAGTAAATACTCATCACTGAATAAAAGATCATTGCTTACCATTTTGTAACCAAAATATTACCATAAAACCCATATCAAGAACACATAACATATAAAGGTAACTTGGAACATAAACAAACTTAAATGGAATAACAATACTATCAACTTCCACACATATCACCAAATGGAATAGCCAAACGACCCAATTCCATACCCATTGCATTGGAGGTTATAATGTAACCACCCGTCCTAGTTTTCACGGCACCACCTATCATTTAGTTTATCACTTAACCACCCGTCAAATGTCCAAGTACCATCATAACATATAAAATATTGCAAATATAAACATTTCACTAATAACATTTCATTTGAAATCACAAGAATTAATTTCAAGATATTGAAATAATCAACCCATTTTCAAAAACCATTTAAAAAAGGATTTTTGAATCAAAGTATCCCATACCACTTTGAAGCTTTTAATGCAATTATAATTTTAAAACATTAATGTTTATAAAAATATATACTAAAAACCATTTTTAAAACATTTAAATTAAAGATAAATATTTAGAATAATAAATCTTTAAAACATTAAAAAATGATATTTTTGTTAAGGAGGTTTTAACAAAATGAGAGACTCTTTAATACTAATAATTGTGGAATAACTTATAATCAGAACATTATAATATCATGATAATAAAGGGATTAATGATATAATATGTCAAAGGACAGTATATACACCATATAAGAGTGAATTGGTGCATAAAAACAATTAAGTCTCAATAAAAATGTATATTGAGATGAAATCCATTATAAAGATGGTGTCTTTAAATTAAGGATAAATCAATCTCATAATTATGTATGAAAAATTTAAATACACCCAATATAAGTGGATATTAATTGTAAAACAATCATAGGTAATTCACAAATATTCATAGGATGACATATTCAATAACTATAAGTTGAACCCAAAGAAATCGAAATTGGATTAAGAAGTTCCCTTGTAAATATTCGATAGCCTAACGACGTCACTTTAAAATTCAGAAAAAGATTTGATGAGAAAAAAAGGTTATCTCTCACTTTGAAATAACTTTTACATCAATAAGTATATATAATAACATATCCCAACATAATAAGATGTAAATTAAAAGACTTAACAAAAAGAAGTCTTTTAAAAAGAGGAGGGTGAAAGGTTCCCCTTACCGATTTGGTAACTTACAAAACATATGCCACATGAAAAAAGGATCATACAATGAAGATGTAAATACCCATAAATTAAATTATCTTACAGAAAGAGTAAAATCATGGTCAGTATATACACCACATAAAAGGAAATAGTGGAAAATATACGATGAATCTCACGGGAATAAAAAGTGAGATGAAACCCTTTACCACGTTGTAATCAACTGAGTCGTATGAAAAAAAGTTAATAGCCAAAAAATGATTCATAGAATAACATTAATATAAAGAGAATAATGATAATATATATCAAATGGAAGTACAAAATACACCACATTAAATAAATTAGTGGCAAACAATGGAAATATCACAGAATTGAATGTGAGATAAGAAAATCCCTTACAAAAATTCGGCAGCCTAATAACGCCACTTAACAAATATTAAAATGAATTGTTGAGATTAAGAGGGGGTCTCTCATCATATGAAAATAAAAATTACCATGTGGTGAATATAAAAGAAAATCCTCCAACATAAGAACATGTAGTATAAACTAAATGACATAAAAGAGAGTACTTGAAAAGAAAGAGAGAGGTCATATCCTTTACCTCGTGTCCGACTTGACTCGATCATTGTTTAATCTAATGAATAATAAACTAAAGTTAATTTATACTTGCTTAAAAACATTTTTCAAGTTTATTATTACTTTTATATCACTTTTTACCATGTTATAAACATTATGTATTCATTTAAGTTAATAATGTTTGTTTAGTCGATATTTGATACTTGAGACAAAAATGGACTTCTTATAATTACATGTTTTTTCATGTGGTCAAAGGTTCATTATATACAGAATGATATTCATGATTTATATATCATATATATCATATATATCCAGTATATACATGTATTTATAATAGTATATAACATTTAGAGATAAAAATGAAATGTACCATTCATGGAGACGATAAGTCGTACGTACGCATGAACACTACTTTCATTTCTATTACTTATTCTAATGGAATTAATACATAATGATACATAGGTATATTATAATTCTGGTATAATATCATATATAATATCATTAACTCTATTCTTTAAACATCCCACATAAGGCATTAAAAATTCACATCACTTTGAGGGGGTGGTAGTCCGCGCTTCCTCAAATGAGATTATCGTATTTACCCACTATGGAAACCATAAAGGCGTGATATAAAATGAAAATACAGAAGCATAAAGAAAACATAAACATAATATATATCATATATAAATATAGTTCCATCATATTGGACACCAAGATAGGCGGTAGTAGATAATCGAACAATCATCATTTCGTGAGGCGTTAGTTTTCCATCCACGGAAACATTATGTTCTTCATCCATTGGATGGAGGTGTGTGTAAGTGCAGTTAGAATCCATCTCATAACAAAATCCTATTATATTAAGGATACTGGTGCTGTTACAAAATAAAGGAATAAAAATAGTTTAGGGGTTGGAGAAGTAAAATAAAAGAAAACAATTTAAGTGAAACTATTACCTTTAATTTGGGTAACTCCCTTTGGTTTTAACCAAAGGACTTCTTAAAGTTCCTTCTTCATAAGGTAAGGATTCTAAGGGAAGGAGAGGGATGTAGGGAGACTAATTGGGCAGAGTTTGGATGAGCCAAATGGATTGAGAGGTGTGAGGAATTGGATAGACATGGTCTCCTTTTATAAGGGAGAGGAGGGGCTCTTTAGGAAAGTGTAAAAACATTATTTTATTATATATTGATATTCGGTTTATAATGGTCCAAAACTAATTATGGTCGATGATACGATGACTCAAGGTCTAAATAAAATCAACCAATAATTATTGGACAGGTTTTGGATAATATTTTAATCATTATAATTTTATTTATTTAAATGATTTATTAGTGAGGTAAACACTCCATCAATATTGTGTCATAAATAATTTAAATTATTTGATGTCTAGAAATCATTATAAAATACTATCATGTAGGAAATATTTTTAGATTTTTAAAGAATATTTATAGTTGAAAATATGACTTATATAACACCATATAAAATTTAATTTACTAAATGATATTTTCTTTTGTCATTTTTTCCTTTACTTAAGTTAATTAATATAAATTGTCATTATCACTCCCAAGTGGATCAATGGGGTCCCAAAATCGACCGAAAAATGCCCATGGTCGTAAATGCCTCAACCGATAAGGTTTGGACCAGTGCTAAGGTAATTTTGAATTATTATAATATTCTTTTTACCTTGAATTACCTTATTTACCTTTAACCTTGGTAAATAAAAGTCAAAAATTACTATTCATCAAAAATTATTTTCATCTTATTGAACCAATTTTTTACTTCTTGATAAAAACCATGTATGTCTTATTTTCAAAATTCAATTCACAGAAGTGGTAAAATTTCATTTAAATGAAAAAGTCTATTTTTTAACCACCACTAAGTGCTTTCACTATTCATCAAAAATTGATGTTTTTCAAAAAAATACCAAAAATTCAGCCTAAGATATATTTGATATTCAGAATTGAAAATTGATGTCTATTTTTACAAATTCAGAACATATAAGTGGCATTAATTAATTTTAGAATTAATTCCCGTTATCAAAACAAATAGTCTGTTTTTAAGAAACAATAATTATCAAAAGATTGATGCTTGTTTATGTCCAATTTCAAAGTGAAAATAATTACAATGAACAACATTGGATTAAATGGTAAAAATATATTTTAATTTCACTTTAAAACTCATTAAAAAGATAATATAAACATATAAATCAATTATATTAAAATCCACTTTTGAATTAAAATACAATATTTTTCACTATTCATTAAAAAATGAACTTTATCGGAAAAATTCCAAAAAATTACACAAAGTAAATTTTGATGTCACCATTATAAAGAAGGATTTTATTTGGTCATATAAAATGTATTAATGTGACCAAAACTATATTTAAAAAGGGTTCTCCATTAAAAGGTGATAAATCGGCCTTTTAATGTAAATTATGCTTAAAATTAGATTCATTCACATTTTAAGCCTCTAACTTTTATTGGATAAATGTAAATACATTTAAAAAACATGTATAGTCATATTGGAGTTAGTTTCGTTCATTCCCACCAATACAATGGCTATGAGTTAACTACCGTTTAAAATTATAATATATTATTAGTGTGCAATGTAAGATTTCAAAGAAACTCGTTGTTGCGTATCGGGTACGCTATCGAACATAGAAACCCTTTTAAAGTAAAATTAATTTTTAATTAAAAAATTAATAAATATGTAAAATACATATTCTTTATTTACCTAGAATGATACAATGAAAAACCTATAAATAGGGTTGTTACATTCTCCCCACATTTAGATATTTCACCCTTGAAAGCACGACTCAATTGAAGGGGGGGGGGGGTACTAAGCTCACATCTAATTATCACACTCCCACGAGTTCTTTTGGAGATTATGTTGTTGTCATATGACACACATAAGAAGAATCACTCACCCTTAGGGGATCACCTCCTACTAACAGTATATCATATCTAGGTAATCCAAAAGCTTTAGTCTATCTCCAATATTTATCACACTCAGGTTAATAATATTAATTGGATCATGTATGTATCTACTTAGATATGGAACATAGAATATGTTGTGGACCTGGTCTAGCTTTAGGGGTAAATCTAGGAGGTATGGAACATTTCCAATTGAATAAAGAATCTATAATGGAATGATATACCTTAGAGATAGCTTTTCACATCATCCAAATATCCAAAAGCCTTGCCTAGGTGATACCCTAAGGAACACATGGTCACTGTCCTAAAAATCTAAAGACCTTTGTTGAATGTACACATATGACTTATAATGGAATTGGGTTGTTTCATCGAATACTGAATGGTATGAACCTTCTCAGCCATTACTTGCACCAACTTTGATCCCAAGAGTGCTAAATCTCCAAACTATGACCAGTATAATGGTGACAAACTAGTTAAACATCAAAGGGCCTCAAATGGTGTTATACCAATTCTAGAGTGATAGTTGTTGTTATACACATAGACCACCAATAGAAAAATATCATACAACTCTATCCAAAATCGAACAATGAATCCCTCAATATATCCTCCAAAACATGAATGGTTTTCTTAGTCTAATCATTTTTCTATGGGTTAAAATTCATTCTCATCCACAATAGGGTCTTGAATTTATCTTACAAATGTCTCCATAATTGAGATGTAAATCGAGTATTGTTGGATATGAAAATCATTGAGGGTATTCTATATAGGCATATGATATCCTAGATGTACAATCATCCATGGATCTTCCCCAAAACTCTACCCATTGATGGAAAGAAATCGAGTCAACTTTGTGAGTTAGTGAATGATCCCTAAGATAGCATCATTGCATCTCACTATCATTGTGTGTACTATCACAAATCTATTGATATGCTATCTTATATCCACTACAAAACCATGAGGGGTTGTATCAAACCAATCAGAACCTGATGCATAGCCATTACCTATTGATAGTTATGGCATCGATATATAAATTCCACAATACTCCTCTTCATTATGGGACACTAAAACATTCATTAGAGATTCTGTTATATCTTTACCACACCAGGATATACCACTAAGAGAGATATATGAAAATCATTTATAACCAACTTCTGAAGTGTGGCTCTCACCACAATACAACTTCAGAAGAGAATAAAGTTCTCCCCACTTTCATATAATCTATTAGGATCATGTCCTTTGGATATTTAATCATGCATGACCTCACATTCACTACCGATAGATTTTGATTTCATCATATGATGTAGAAGTGGAGGGTTCATAGCTATCAAATAGAGGTATGATACTCCATCCTTGACCGCTAAGGATAATATCAATGAGTCTATCTATTTTAACACATCACCTAGAAACAAGGGATGAGAATTTATATTGAGTGTATCTTCCTCTATGTTCCCCTTCATAAAAGTATAGACTATCTCAATGGCATAATCTGGAAGGGACTCTAGCTATATCCCCTATCACATATTATGATATCATTTCATAATGATATACTTGAGACTCTTATGGTATGAATAAACAAAAAACTACTCACCATGAAGGTAGTGTCTCCAATTCTTTAGGGAGAACACCACAACTACTAACTCAAAGTCACCGATTGCGTAGTTCTATTTGTGGGGCCTTAGATGCATAGACCCAAAATATATCACCACCCACCTCACCATCAACACAAACCTAAGCCCCACTCTAGATGAATCAAAAAATACTATGTAATAAACCCCCTCTATTGGAAATCTCTAAATTAATGTGATTATCAACCTCTTCTACATCCCCTTGAAGGATTTCTATCACTTATATAACCAGAAAAACGAAGTCCCTATTTAGGTTAAGGTAGTAAAATGTGTTTCAATATCAATTAAATACAAAATAAATAACCTATATTATCTGATCAATGTAAGGAAGTTTTTCACCTTTGTCCCATTATTTGGTGGATCCCAAAAATAAACTACCTCAATCTTCACTATGTCCATAGATACACCTCTTCTGAGATAATGTGTACCATAAAGTGGACCAATCCATTCTAGAGATAACACTTCAAGATTTTTTTATAGATGATTATATTAAAGTATATCTATGATCATACTTAAAAGCTCTGCTATCCCATACTCTAACACTAGGTAAATGAAGATGTCATTGATAAAAACTATTATAACCTAGTCTGGATAATGTTAAATATTTTATTCAGAACTCTCATAAAGACTACGTAGGTGTTCCTAATTACTGAGGGAATAAACACGTATTGATAATGACCATAGAAACATTAGAATTACATTTTTGGTATATTCTACTCACATAACCATATTCAGTGATATCCTGACGTAAGTTCATTATTTGAGAACCACCTCACCTCTTTCAACTAAACAACGTGTTCATTGATTCTGGGTTGTAGATATTTACTCTTAATAATAACTTAATTCAGGTTAGGGTAATACATAAATTACCTCAGGCTCCCATCCAACTTCTTGTCAAATAAAATTGTAGATTCCTATGGGGACACACTAGGTCTTATAAATCCTTTCCCTTGAAGGTCCTCTAAATTTAGCCTCATCTCTTGAAGCTCAGTGAGAGCCATCAAATATACCATTTAAGATATTGAAGTTTTACCTGCGTGAAAATAATTAAAAAATTAGACCTCCTAAAAAGAAATTAATCTTGTTACACCTTCAAGAAAAATGTCTAGGTACTCTTCTACTATAATAGAGAATTGAACATCTACCTAGAGTCAATATAGGCAAATGATGGTAGATTCGTTATAATATCATGCAAAAAATATCATTCTTATATTACTAACATTACTTACCACCAATTAATTAAAATCTCAACCAATCTAACTTGGTCTACCAAATCTCCCAATGGAAACAATAAATCTGGGAATGGATGATAGACAGCCAGTCCATCCCAAGAATGAAACCAAAGGTCTCGTCATAGCTACAAAAATTTACCAAGAGAAACGTTCTCCCCCGAGGACCAAGTCACACTTCTTAAAGAAGAGTGTGATCACAGATTCTCCTCTAGTAAGAGCCTATAGCCATTAGGGATAGTTTAAAGTCTTTGGGGGTATCTTAAGTTCTTGTACAAGGAATAAGTCAAGGAAGAAATGGGTCATTCCTATATTTCTCAACCTAAATATAAGTTAGAGAATACAAAAATTATACCTTGGATATTACTATTATTATCTATCTCAGAAGTATCTATTTATCACAACTACCTATATCCCTAACTTCAATCTACCTAAGCTTGATAGGGACCACATGGAGGTGGTGGTAGAGATATCTGATCATATGATTGACCACCTCCTACAGCTCTCCCAACTTCTTTACCATAAACTCCACTCAATGGATCCCCTTTCGTATGCCACTTCCTTTATCTCAGTAGCCTATCCATAGCATTCCAATCTTCTACAACATATTCGTTAAAACAGTCAACAGTGATTACTCATATTCTATTAAGGGAATACTATCCTCTTTCCCTTGGATGACTAGAATATCTTTGAAAACCCTAGGATATAGAACCTATGGTCCGAGGCTAGATTTTTTGATGCTTTGAGTGTCGCAATCCCAAATCCCAAAATCATCCACCAACTACTGAAGTCTATAATTTTAGGTGACTACCTTCATCACTAGCTAGCTATGAAAGATCTACCAAAAATCACTCAATCAATACGACATACTTCAATACCTTGATATATGTGGGTACGAAAAGTGTGAAACTCTGGATTAAACATCCTAGTCTAGAAATATATATCACATTCCATTTGTTGAATGTATCAAATGATGTTAGTAAACCTTAACACATTCTTAGAAACTAAAATTCAGCCCTGCTGAAGCTGTAGAATCTCCAATATGAATACTAATCTAAGACACGATAGGATGTGCTCCTCCAATAAGAGATTCTAAAAATCAATATAGGGGAGGGTCACATCATCATGAGTCTATGTCATTGAAATCCACCACCATCATTCAAATCCATGGAAACAGATTTCCTAAGGCACTACCAAATGATATATAGGTTTATAGATGATATGAATAGATCATACCATGAACTCTAACCATGACTCTACCGCTTATGTGTGTGGATCACCCAAGAACCCATGCAGTATCTACCTCTAAAACTACAAAGCATGATCAGTCTCCACACATCATTGTCTTGAGTTTCCAGTATGGTATTCTGTCTAGAATTAGGTATCATTTTAGCATCCACTACTAGGGAAAGGTATTCTTTCTGCACAACAGATGGAATCACTACTCATTGTTCACATTGATGGAACACCTCCTGAACAAGCCCTTAATCTACGGCCTCATCACTGATCTGATCCTCATCATGATATAATTATAGGATCTCAGCTAGGTTTCTACATGGAGGAATTTGTAAAGAGTCAATATATACCCAATTCTAGAGACTATATCAGGGGATATGAGTTAATACGAACATGGAAACCACAAATCAATACTATATGATGCATTTACCATTGTTTTCCTTATAACCAGTGTCTCTGTATACTGAGTTGACAAGTGGGTATTAAAAATCATAACAGGTGAGTATATTTGTAGTTACAACATCACTTGGGACCCTGACCTGAGAGCCATACCCAAAACACTTAAACACCATTTCCCTAAATCCAAAATACGTCCTCACATGACTATTAAATACAATCAACATCTTTAAGAAAGACCACTATAATACAACTATATCATATCACAACCATCCAGATCCCCACTAGGGCTGACAACTTAATGAAAGTGACACCCCAACCCCACCCCCAGTAGGACATGGTCTAGTTATTAACATTGAGTGTGAATATCACACATATGTTAGGCCTTACCCTAATGTGACTATACACAAACACACAAGTCCATACATACTAGAGTAATGATAAAAGGAATATTATAGTGTAATAAATGTATGCACGACCTCTAGAATCCCATAATGAGTACATAAGTACATAACCAATGTAAAGAGGTAAAAATATATTCCCAATATCCAGTAATCAGGTCCAACCTCTCATGAATATGGAAAATAGTCTCAACACACAACCACAAATCTGAAAACAAGTCCTTCTACCATATCCACTATGTGCCACTAAGAACCACCCACACCATGCCCTCCTATATCTATACAATATACCCAATAAACTGTATAAGACATGACATGTTCATGGATATTCCATGTAGAGGTGAGTATAAACATACCCTGTAGGACACCCCAAAACCACCAATAAATAAAACATAAAAATAAACCATGCTTGAAACCATAACCAAGGATGTAAGAAAAGGATAACTCTCAGCTATTGCCATAAAAGTATACACATCCCAGAGTGAAGTCCTAAACTTATAGCCATCCAATAAACTCATAACCCATATATTTTGGTCTATATGTCTCTAGAAACTCAAGACCATTCCCTTAGATAATGTTGGATGATCTATTCTCCATGTCTATTGTTGAAATAGAAAATATAGTATAGTATATATTTACTATATAATCTCTACATAAAATCAATGTACAAATTTTGTAGATAGATTATCTCTTCCCTGTATACGTGGGTGAAATATCAACTCCATTTGATTTCACTAGTATAGGATCCAAGATCCATTCTCACATAGATGAAATATGAACTCCCTAGAGGGATCCTAGTCTCGATGGGTGAGATACTAACTCCACTTGGGAATGAGGAGGGTAAGAATACATGCCTAACCTAAGTATCATTGATCAAGAAGGAGTAAAAGACATTTCCTTGGGGAACATGATGTAAAATATCAAATCGTCCACTTGGCCTTGTTTTTCATCCCACATGGTGTTACCTAGTCTAACTACATGTCGTATAGAAGGGAAACATGGAATGTCATTCCCATGGGGGTAACAGATGTGTACCTCATCTACCCAAGTTGTTTCTTTCTGAGGTACATGACGTGTGGCCCAAAAATACTGGCATGTGGGTCCACATGGGTCACTAGGAATGTACTCTCATTACAAACCGACCTAGAAGGGTTGGGTTTACACATCATGTTAATTGATTACATGAATGTGTGATATTTAAATCCCCTAAAAATTATATCCACCACATTAGTGAGACACATGACATGTGTTATTCTAAACTACATAATAAATAGTCAGGAATTTTCTAGTCAGATAGCTTCATGAAGTGTCTTCCATTTTTAATGATCGATTCATATATTCTACAATAAATAATGAATATAATGCATGAAAATAAATTTTACCATCATAAATCCTTGTTTTAAGTATATTTCTATCCATTATTCATTAGAAAAATGGATTTTTGTTACCTCTTATTCCATCTTCACACCATGCCTCACAAAAATATCATATCTTGATTATAATATAGTTTACTATCATTGATAACACATCTATATCATTCTATAATCCACTATGAAAAACTTACAAACTCAATTCATGAAACACCTAATCGATTAGGAAATAATTAAGGTTCCCAGTAAAGAATGTAAAACTACTGGTAAAACAAGTATCAATTATGAATGCATGTAGAACGAATGTGGAAATCCATGAATCATTAAATTGAGAATAGTTATTGGCCATGTTCAGTTGGAATTAATTTATTAATACAATAAGAATTAATATATTCCATATTTAAGTTTAAAATAAATAAATTTTGAATTAATGACTTGGTGAACATTGATTCTGAATTAGTTTTTTTTTGGACTAATTCACAACTACATCAATTTCAAGAACAGAGATCAATCATAAATCAAGTTAACGTCCTTTAGAACAGATAAATATTTGATGGAGAATAATTTTTCTAGTGATATTTTTGATGAATTTTATTCTTTCAATTCTCACTTTATAAAGATTCACGATTGATGGGTGGAGAAGAGAAATGGGTGGTCATTGTGGGTTATTCCTCGTTTGCAAGTTGTTCACTAAGTTCAACGCCCAATGAATATCTTTATTTCTCACTCCCTAAAAATATCTCGTGTTAGGTGCATCCACTAGGTATTTTCCATCAAAATATATAAATATAATATTATCATGGTTAAGGAAATCAAAACAAATAATTTAAATTTTTTAATTTATTCATTTTAATCTGCATGCGACAACAAATCACCTAGAAAAACGATTTTAATGAAAATAGAATCACGAATAAGGTAAATCCTATGTTCTAGACTCATGATGGTCTCATTTTTTCCATTTGATGCTTCAATCAGTATATATGTCATAATGAAGGCATGTGTATAATAAATATTTAAATAAATTAAAATACTCCATGTCGAGGTTCAAATGGATAATGATAATTACACCATCACCAAAAAAACAAGGGAATTCATAAAAAATTTAAAAGGGTAAAAACCCAAAAACAAGTTTTGTTATATTTTTATACAATACATAAATGAAAACATGTGGTGAATATGGAATAAGTCTCTAAGAAACGAAATTGATACACAAAATCCATTACCTCATGCCTTATGCACCCTTACATTATTTAATTCTAGTATAATTAACATATATTAATTATTTACTTTATTAAGAAGATGTTTCATGTTTATTCACTGATCATAATACACTTAACTACAACATATTATATAGTTACAAAATTGATTAAGTTCACGATGGACATCTTGTGGACGTTTGGTTCATAATCCAAAAAACATTGGTAGGTTGACTATGGTCAAAGGGATCATTTTCCAATCATCTCCAAAAAATAAATCATTAAATAATTATAATTTTTAAAAATTAAATACAATTTTATTTCTATTCTTGAAATTAAGATATTAAACATATATCACATCGCTTCTAGGAGGTGCTATTCTAAACACCCACATGAGCAACATTACTATTTTACAATGCATGGAAAGGACAAAGGATGGAAAAGGGGATGGACAAGGGTTTTGAAATTAACATAATAACATTTAATATATTTGAGATACTAATTTTATAATATAAATATGGTTAGAGAATATTTTAATGTTTTAGAAGAAGAAATAAATATGAAAATACTCAGTTAAGAGTTATACCTCTTCGTTGGGAAATATCCTTTGTCTTACATATTAAGCCTTCTAGGATGGTATTTTAGTGAAAAAAACTCTAGTAAATGGGGATAAAATTTAGAAAGGGATTTAGGTATATCTCTTTTATGTTAATGGCTCAATAGGTGCAAGGAAGAGAGGATAGTCAGTTCTCTTTTAAAAGTGTAGTGAGTCTCAATCTTCTAAATACATGAAATATTAATTTATAATATGATTATAAATCATATAAAATGGATTTAAAGTTACATATATTATAATATAATGATTATAAGGTCTAAATAAGTTCATTAAATAAACTTTATACAAGTTTATGTGGAATTTTTAACCTTATCACCTTATTTAACCACCTCATTAACACTTTTATCCTTACCCACCATAATAAAATTTTCAAACTCTAAGGGTCATGAAACAAAATTTAAAAATTTGAAATTTAAAATTAATATACCATTCATGATAACCACAAAAACGTTTCTATCCAATTGAGTTTATAGTATATTTATGATTTTCTAGGGTTTTAAAATTTATTTTTAATCATTAATTAAAATTTAAATTCATTTTTGGGACAGTTCACTAAATTTTACATTAATGATAGAAAAATAACATTATAATCCAAATATAAAAAAATTATCCATCAATAAAACATTATAAATATATAATAAATTAATGTAATTCCATAATTATTCTGAAAAATATTAATTTTAACATTTTAAAATAATATATTTTTGTTACTTGTTTGATAAGTGTTGCATCAACATTGTGTAAGAGTTCAAGACAATTATACCATCAATAAAAATTTAAAATAAATTACTATAATTAAGGTATATTATTTTTTTAATAAAATGTAGCATTTATATTCATTATTATATCACATTTATCTATATCCATATCATGAAAACATAATAAGTGAGATAGAGTGACACTTTATTGTTACTCTTAACTTAAAATAATTTAAAGGATGTAATCAAGGAAAGTGGAACCAGAATACCATATTTTAGAAGATATTATTATTTTAGTTTAATTATAATCATAAAAGGAAATATGGGAACGTTTTTAAGATATTTTGATACCTTATCCCATTGTTTCAACCCAAGTTAACTCATTTTATCATCCACTATATTGATAAACTTTTACCATATATACTATTTATTATGATTAAAAATGGAATCAAACTTATTAAATAATTTGAATATTTTGACTCCAAATAATTAATCCATTTTATAATTTTTAATATTTATAAATGTTGTAAATTAATTTTAATGTAATTTCAAGAAACAAAATAAGTATAGTTTTTATGAAAATAAATGTATTAAGAATAAAAATGATTTTTAACCGAAATAATGTATAATGTTAATTCCCATAGAATTAATAAATTATGTTTAATAAAATTAAACTTATGTTACATTTAAATAAATCAAAAACCAAATGGAATATTTAAAATAATTTGATTAAAATTAGACAAATGATAGTTTTTTCAAAATTGGTATTTTTAACCATTCACCTGAAAATAAACCTTTTCAAAAAAATTGAAAAATTCATATTAATATTATTTTGAGTTCTTGATTTAAACAATTATTTAAAATATAAAAAATAAAATTTTCTAAACTATTAGACATTAATCATAATATTTACGCACAAAATAATAAAAAACCATTTTTCTGGAAAATGTATTTTTGTAATAGAAAATGAGTTTACACTTATCATTCATCTAATAACAATCATTAGATTAATGTTATTTTATAAAATATATGACCTATGAATTTCATTAAATTTATTTATATATTGTGATTAAATTAAATTAAAGTTATCAAAATAAATTGTTCACATAAATTAGTTTTCTGAAAAATATCTATTTTAATCATATATGATCTTATTTTCAATTGAGTTCTTATTTAATTGGTATTAATTACAACATTTTTTTACATAAAACTTCCCTGTACATATTTCATAGTGTAATTAATCTTATTTTTACATACCAAACAAAATACTATGTTAAAATGTTCATATTTAAATAATAGTATTTTAACATTATAAAATAGTTCGTTTTAAGATTGGTATTGCATGTGGTGCACAAAATTGAAAATAATATTATTTTTAGAAAAATATCAGGGTGTTACACTAACATAATTCAATTTATCTTAATGTATTCACCAAAATTATAATATAAACATAATCCTAATGTTCTCTTATTAAATTTATAACAATTTCGACTTCCCATTCCCTTTAAATGGCCTTTTACAACTTTATCTATCCTCTTTATTCCTTGATATTAATCCTTCATTTTATATACTATCTATATTCGCTGAATCACCATTAAAAAGGCTATTAATAATTTTTTCCATCTAAAAAATCATTTTTTTGGTCTCTATTAATATAATATCAACAATCATCACATTTACGTGTATACTTCATTAGGAATATTAAAATTAATTCTTAAAAATAATAGTAGCAACTTATTTTTTTACCATTTAACAAAAACAACAACTTCTTCATCTCATTTAAATGTATAATGGTCATAAAGCATTCATTTTCAATATAAATTGACATTACAAATAAATTATATGGACAACAAATGTATATATATTAGTATCTCAGTGGTATAATTTCATTCAAACATACAGACATGCACTACACACACAGGACAGAAAGGTAGGTCATATCCCCCTAAGGGTTAACCCACTCGTCCGTCCCTATTTATATTGACTATAAGTATAACTCATATTAACAAATCTATTTTGGTAATTCAATCTCCCCATTTGCGTTTATGGTTAATACATAATGTTATTAAAATGTTAATTTTATATTTCCCCTTATTTAAAATAAATTTAATGTAATATAAAGGATACATATCATTCTTCTTCAACCATTTTATATGGTTTACACAACAAATTCTCTATCATTTATTCATAATATAATCCCAATACAAATAATTATGATAATGATGGCACAAAAAACTTCTTATCAATGAGTTTTTAAGATAATACACTCTAAGTATATATGGGATAACTTGGTGTAGAAAAAAATAGATATTAACGAGGATTACAAATTCATTCATAATTATTTATATCATTCTATGCCGCATTAATATTCCCATTTTTGGGGTATTATAAAATATATATATTAATAAATATAATCTAAAAACTTTATCAATAAATAAATTAGTAACAATCAAGTGAAAGATATATAAGTCCCTCTTTTTATCTCATTATTCTCTCCCCACTTAAAAAATATTTTAAATAATATATAATATGGATTGAATAGTGATTGATTTACCTCATCTTCAACATTACTTGAATCTTGTCCAGAATTATATATTTTCATGGATAAATTAATATTTTATAGCATGCTCTTAATTTTTATCCCCCTCAAGGGATGCACTTGACCCCTAATCGTGGCTGGGATTGTTCTTCATAAAGAGAAAATTCATTTTTTGTTTAGTAATTATAGCCTCATATAGGTCTCCCTTTAAGTATCAAATTCAATTCTATGTATTAAAATACATGAAAGTATATTCAAGAGATTAAGGTAGATTATTTTATGATCCTTTGTTAAAAAAATGGTCGAGACTTCGATCTTCAACTAGTATCTCTCTTCAATTTAGCACCAAATTTAAATTACACTTCATGCTTGCTCTATATTTTCTTTTCTTATTTTTGATTTCCTTTGGTATCATAGAATTCTTATTCTTTTAAAATTTATTATTTTGTGGAATATACTTTTTTACTATAGATAATAAAGAACATTATACCAATGGTTATTTTCAATTTTCATCTATATTTTAAAGCATTTCTTTTTACGATGGAATGATAGTCATATATATTTTTGGAGTTTGACCAATATATGTTCACCGTCAATGAAGTGATTCAAAAATGCTTGGGTCCAAATTTTTTGATAACCAATCATTAATTTAATTTTATTCTTAATGTGAAACGACATATTTTCATTCAAAACATTCTTATTACTTCTTTATCTATTCATCCCTTCTCCATTGGTATAGAAAAATAGTTAAGAAATAAATATTTAATTATTAATTTTTCTTAGAGGTGTCACCTTATATCATTATATTCACGGAGTTACCTTTATTAGGAATCTGTTTTAACACTTATTTTATGATGACTTCATTCAATAAAATATTATAATTTCTCTCTTTGATTGATTCTCTCTTTAAAATCATTTTACTTATTTTGACACTAATATCCATAGATTGTTTACAAGGATCCATGTTGTGGCCCTTTATCCAATTATAAATTTACCTCCATTTGGATTTTACATCCTCTATATATTTCTTCTCAGAGTTATTTAGAGTGGTCTATTTAGCACTCTTATTTTTCTAATCTTATTTCTTCACTTTATTAACTCCCAAGGAAACATTATCTATTTTACTGACATACACTCTTTTATATTACATTATTCTCATTATATTGTAATTTTATTTGTTAATGGGTGAATCAAACCAAAAATCATGATAATTATTAACACTTATATAGTAGTAATCATATAAACTATCAAGATACTTAAATATATTGTTAGTCAACTAATTCCTTCTTTTCTATGAACACTATTTTTTGAACAGAAGGTGTTCCTCTTTCATTAGCTTTTCTCCACATAATATAAGAATCTTATAGATTCCATAGATTAATAGGTTATTCCAACAATCCATTTAATTGTTCCCAAATTTCCATAATATCAAAAATATACTATAAACATCATTATCTTTCATATAAATACAATCTTCCAATAGTGGATACTGTGCTATTTTGGGTAGATGCATAATCTATTTACAATATTATTAAAGTGTTGATTTTAATGGATATAAAAACATCAAACATTGATGTTTTGCTGGCCCTTTTTTCATTTTGAACCACCCAAAATGTTCTAGATTTAGATTTAAAATGCATACTATTAGAAAAAACTACCATAGTACAAATAGATTTAACTATAATTTGGGTTACATTTATATAAGATCTTGTTGAATATTGATAAGTTTATAGTTAAAATCTTTTATTTATATTTGAATGGTTCTTCTTATAGTTATTAATCATAATATATTTTTTTGGAAACATATTTCTTTGTAAATTTTAATAATTTTATGTTTTGTTGATTCTAGATTATTAAACATCACTTAAATATCAGTAAAATTTATGTTTTGAGAGCTCTTCTCATCCGTAATAGTTCTAAAATTTATTTATAACCTTTATTAAAATTATTTATTTGATCTTGTTTCACACTTCATGATTATTTTAAAGAGTTTTCATGTCCATTAATTCTACTTTATATAACCTTCATCCTAGAATCCTTGACATTCTTTATACAATTTTTTCAATACATGGATCACATCCTCATGAATAGTTTCTATCACCACTTCCTCAAAACCTTTTATTTTCTACTATTATTCAATCATTTAAATAATTTCAATGAAACTAATACTTATTTTCTATTTTCATCTAAAATACTGGTGATAAAAATTCACTTTAAGAACTTCTTGCTTAGTATATTATCTATTTCTTTAACATATTCTTCTAGATGTGATTTTATCATCAAGAAGGACCCTGATAATACAAAGTATAAAAGTAAACAACTAAACATGAACTTTTTATAAAAAAAATTTTATTTGATAATTTAATTATTTTACCATTTTGATTAAATAATCCTCCTCATAATCTCCACAACTTGATATGGTATCAAATTAGATTGATAGAAACATAATATTAGGATTAGATTCAAGTATTTTTTGATCGTTCTTGTCCTTAGAATATTTTTTTCTACATATTTCCTTCACTTTCCCTTTTATTTATTTGGGTTTTTTCTAAATCCTCAATATTATCAACTTCTATTTTCTACAATTGAGTTATTTCAAAAATTTCAGGAAATGTACACTTCATATAGTCTGTTAAAACAACTTGGATATGGAGATAGATCCAATCAGAGGAAGGGAAGTGTTATTACTTAAGTATTCTAAAAACAATAGTTATTTTTTCATCTTTGATAAATTGGTGGAGTAAGTTATATTCGAAACACCAATGTTTAAGGGTTCTTCTAAAACTATGTGATTAAAATATTCTCTTTTATTTGGATATCAGAACATCACCATAAACATCCATAATTTTTCAATGAATTGGTATTCAAATACCAAGAGTGATATTAAAAAAAACTATATAGTGGTAATCCTTTTTCTTCAAATAGATTACATTGTGAAGTTTGATCACATTATTTGATAATTATTAAATAATCATAACACAGTTATGAACAACAACAACAATAGTGCGACATCCTTCTTTTATAAATCTATTTATATAATACTATTATGTCATTGGCCTACTCATATTCTTCTTAAATGTACAATTGATTCTTTTTGAATGTATTAGGACTCTTCCTTCCCCAATAAATAGGTGATATTCAATTAAAATGGTATAATCTATTATGAATCAGATATATAAACATGATCTCCTTCAGAATTTAGTATTGAATCCTATATCACAATTCTCAATAATATCATTTTCTTCATATACTCTTTCTTTCTTTTATATTCACATAATTAATCATGAATATTATTCTAAAAATAAGAATTATTTAAACAATATAAATCATAGTGTTAGTTAAACTCTTTTATTCAAACTCGTGGATCTTTTACTATTTTAATGATCATTCCAATCCCACAAAATTCTGATCAATTTGTTTTCATTTACACTACCAAAATACTTGACACAATATTCTCATTCAATATCCACAAAATATATTGTATTTTAACTATTTAAAATTTGTATCAATGTATGCATAATTAAATTAATTTTGATGTAGAAAATACTTTTAAGACATTAAAAAATCCTTCAACATGGATAGTAATTAATTAAGATAATTTTGATGTATATTTTGAATGAATATTGCAATAATCATCATATGATTTAATTCCAATACCTTCAAAAATATATTGATTTTGAAATTCTCTAATATTTTAGGTATCAACTAATTTTCTTGTATAAATTATTAATCATTACAAATTCCCCATGTGAGTTCCTCCATTTTTAAAATTTTTATCCAAAAACTGATATTTCTATACGACTTGGTAGTTCTTAAATACTCAGTGTAATTCACTTACCTTTGTAAATTTTTATCTGTCACTGATATTTCTGTAATAAATTATAAGTATTATGTGCTCTTTATAATTCAATACAATTTTCACATTTCTTTATTCTTGGGATACTTCATAACATTTAGTAATTTCTTTGAACATATAATAAATTCATAGGTAGATATTGATGAAGCCTTGTAAAATGATCATAAGTCTTAAAGAATACCACAAAGTCTTCAGGTTTTAACTAAATGTCTTATAGAGTTTCATGGAAGTCTTATAGTTTTTTATGAACTAAAATAAATGTCTTACATACACATTCAAAAAGTTTTAGAAATTCAAGATGAGTTTTTCCTTTATATTTTTTCCCTAAAAAAAGTCTCATGATATTTCAAATACTTGGCCATTTGTCATTATATAATTTTTAGATTTATTCATCTAAGCATTGAACTTCTACAATTTTTCATGATTATCTCTCAATCACTAAAATTTATCTGTATACATCATAGAAATATTATTTTATTTAATTTAAATGATTTTGACTATCCATAACATTTATATATTCTTTCATAACCTTAGATATCCTATTTCTCCCATAATATTAATTCTTCAATTTCTTCATTAGAAAGATTCCACTAAACACCTTCAAAAAAATTTATATTGTATCTTTATAAAAAAATACTTGTTTTTTGGTTTTGTAAATTTCATCTTCAAAAGAATCACATTTAATGGGATGCTAAATTAAAATTTCAAAAATAAATACTTAAAAATAGAAGTAGAAACTTCTCATTTTCCAATTTAACATAAGAATAAACGTATTAATCTTCTTTTCCATTTATTATTATATAAAATAATTAATATTTAATACACATTGACATTACACATAAATTATATTGAGGAAAAATACAACTCATCTTTACAAATCTAATTGGGTACTTTAATATCCCAATTTTTTTTTATTTTAAATATCTATTTTTTTCCAAAGTCAATGAAATTTTCTCCCAATTTTTGAAAATAAACAGAAAGGAATATAGGGGATGGATATCACTCTTATTCAACCATTTATATGGTTTACACAACAACTTATTCTCCCTCATTAATTCATAATATCAACCTGGTCCAAATAATTGAGAGTATGATGACACCACACACTTCTTAGAAAAGATTTTTTATCTAATTAACTCTATGTCTATGTGAGATAACCCAATGTATAAAAAATAGATATTAACCAAGATCAGGAAGTTGTCTATAAATTAGTCTAGCTTGTGATTTGAATTTGAATTTCTAATTTATCAAGACTATTTCAAATAAATTGATCAAAAAATATAGTATGAAATCATCTTAAATATATAAATTAATAATATTGACATTAAACATATATAACCACACATTTTTATCTCAAAATTTACTCCCCCTTGATAACATATTTTATATAATTTAGAATAGGGATTAAATATTTATTTTTTACCCATTATTTAACTTTACTTCTGTGTTTTTCATAATTCTACATTTGTATGGAGCAATTTAAATTTAAAATCATGTTCTCTATGTTTTATCCCCTTAAAGGGATGCACTTAACCCATCATAATGATAGTAAATTATTCTCCATGGTGAGAATCTTATTTTATTGTTTACTATTTATAGCCTCATCCAATTATCTTTTTCTATATAACCATTGGTTCACTAAATGAAAATGAATGAAGATTTATTCAAGATAATATGTTTAATTATTTAATTGTCCTTTAATATAAGTGTTATAGTTAATACTTGGATATCAACCCATAACCACTCTTCAATTAACATCTAATTTAAGATAACCCATAAAGCTTACTTCACCTTTTCTTTTCCAATTCTGGGTTTTCTTGGTTATCATGGACGTATTTTCCTATTCAATATTATTTTTGTGTGGAATAAAATTTTTAAAAGTAGTTAATAGAAAAATTTATTTCAAATGGCTTTTTTCCTTCTACTTAAAATATTTTTAAGAATTCCCTTTTAATATAGATGAAGAGTGATACATATTTTAGAAGTATGGACAACGTCATTGCACCTTCCACATAGTTCTTTATGAACTCTTAGGTCATCATTTTGAGACAACCTCTCATGAAATTCAAGTTATTATTTATATAAAAGACCTATTTTCATTTAGATATTTCTTGTTACCTCTCTATATATTTATCCATTATATGTTTTTTGTATATATAGTCACAAACTCCTTAAAAATTCAGTTTTCAATAAATATTCACTTTTCAATTGATTTATTCACAGTCTTGGTGTTACCTTTCGTACATAACAAATTTTACACTTCATATATGATGTATTAAATCAATATAGTGTTCTTGTTTCTCTCTATAATTGATTCCAAATTTGAAATTAGCTTACTCATTTTCACACTAATATTCATGTATTGTTTTTAGTGATCTGTAGTGTGGCTCATTATTCCACTATAGAAGCACCTCTATTTTGATTTTATATCTACTATAACATTCTTCTTAGACTTCATGGAAGTGGTTTATTGAACTCTATTATTTTTCTTAACTTTTTTCTTCACATTATAATATCCAAAGGAAAATTAATTTATTTTCTTAAATTGGTATTTTTTGTTGTGGTCTTCTAAAAACATAATCATACAATTTGGTCATGGGTGGAACGAACCATTACTCCTTTAAATTATGACAACTTCAATTACTATAATCAGATAAATTTTAAATACATTTTAATGTATTTTTATTCGACAGATTATTCCTTTTCTATTGACACTTATTTTTAAAAACACATATTTCTATTTCATAATACCAACTCACCTTGCTCTGGGCCTCATATCTCTTCCATATATTATCATGTTTTCCAGCACTCGATGGATTGATTCCCAAATAACTTAAAACACCAAAAAGAACTTATAAACCACTTTATGGTTTTAATAAGATCAATATTACTCGATAAGATACCATTCTATTTTTTGGAATATGTAATACCCTTTTGGGATCTAATTTGGGAGATTATTTTGTTGTATATTTTAACATACTCATTTGATTTGTTGGTGTTTATTTTGGAATTTTTATCAATGAAAACTATCAACATTTAGATTTAAATACTGTATGAAAAAAAACTACTCTTGTACTCATAGATATTTTTAGAGTTTTGGTTTCCTTTTTACAAGATATTATTGAATCTTGTTATAGGATAATTTCCAAAAGTTATTACCACTAATATGCATCCTACTAAAGTTATGAATATCAATAAATATATTTGTGGAAGTACCGTTATTTTAAACTATTTGAGAAGTTTTAGTTTTAATTGCTTCTAAATTTTTCAATATCAACACAAGTTCAATACACTTTATATTGAGGGAGCTTTTCTTATCTTTAATTGATCAACAAATTTATTCGTAATAATTCTTAAATTTCTTGATATTAGCTTCATACATTTTTTTTTGATTTTTGTAAAGATTTATCAATAACTTTTTCACTTTTTTATTTAACCACCATATGAGAATCCTTGAAACTTATGGAGGTTTAGCAAAAAAAAATTCAATACATGAATCACTTCATTAAGAAAATTTTTTCTTACAACATTCTAATAAACAATAAATTTAAACTCATCTTCAATGAAGGAAATATTTTCAATATAATGTAATAATTGTTCTTCTATTTATTTATCAATTTTTGTTAGTGTAGTTTCCTTTTATAACTACTTCCCATGTGCATTATCTATTTCATTAACTTCTTCCCCAAGTTGTGCTTTATCATCAAGAAGTATCCTACTAAAATCATGTATATAAGTAACTACTTCAATAATAACTTTCCAAAATACATTTCTATTTGAGGGTATAAGTCTTCAATTATTTAATAGACTCATCCTCCTCATACTATCCATAAAATAGGATTTTCTCTTTAAAAGGATTAGTTTTCAAATATTAGATTGATGGAAACATAACACTATGATTAGCTTCAATTAATGGTTGATCCTTATATCCCTAAGAAGTACATTCTTGATTCTTTTCCTCTTTTTTCCTTCTTCTTCAATGGTTTATTCCTAAAACCTCTATAGTATCATCAACAAAAAGAACCTTTTCTCTATCTATGAAATTTCATTAATTTCCTAATATCTACACTTTATATTATTTGTTTAACCAATAGGGATGTTGAGACAAATCTAATCATATGAAGGGTAGTGTTATTTGTTATGTTATATAATTACAACAATGTACCCATAGTTATTCAGTCTACCTAACTATATTGCTGATGTTATTTATATCAAAACTAGTTGTATTAATTGGTTCCTACATAAATAGATGAATCACATATTCACTTTTTTGGATTTAAAAACATCATCATAAAAATATTTTATTCCACAATTAATCGGTCATTAATTTTTAAGAGTATGATCCGAGACACCATATGCATATTGTCCTTATTCCTTATATCAACCACTCTATTATGATTAATCACAATGTCCCATAATTTATAAATATTCTTGATGAAAATTTGGAAATAAAAAATTACTCTGACTGCTTCTCTTATAAATTTCCATTGAAAATTATTTTGAATCATAGGCCTCATCCTAATCTTCTCCGAGGAATAAATTATTCTGACCTAAATATAGTTAGTTACTTCCTACCTTGATAAATATTTGATCTTAAGTTGAAACAATAATATTTGGTATCACTTAGATTAAAAAATAGGTTCTCCTTTTGAATTAATTACCAGATTATCCCTCAAAATTATCAATCATATTCCTTTCTTCTTATGGTCATGAATTTGTTAATATTCATATAATTAATCCTGAATATTATTTTCAATATATTAATTATGGTAAATCAATAAATATCAGTGGAATGTGGTCTATTTTATTCAAAATCAAGGATACTTTATTTTTTTAATTCACATTCAAATATAACATTATCCCAGTCAAATATTTTTTATTTAAATCACGAAAAATCTTAGGATAATTTTCTATTTAAATATCCACATAATCCACAGTATATAAATTAATTAAAATATTTATCCACCTATGCAAGAAATTATGTTTTGAGACACATAATATTATTTTATGGAATGGAAAAATCCTTCATATTTCATCACAATCAATTTAGATAATTGTGATTTTAGTTTTCAATAATGATTAAACAAATAATTATCTAATTTAATTTTATTTTATTTGTATGTTTCTATTTTTATTAAAAAGTAAATTTATAAAAATAATGACAGAGACCTCCTATGGGTTTCAAAAAATGAATATTCAATGAATACTCCCTCGCAATCCTTTTACAAGCATGGGTAAGGAATCCACAATTACAAAAAAACATTGAAATAAACGAAAGAATGAATAAATGTTTTATGATAATCATCTATATAAGTCCCCTCTATTAAAGTGTGATGTAAGTAAGGACACCATCCAAAAGTTTTGGGACTACAAAGAATAACATATTTTATTGATCAATGAAACTTATTTAAAAATGAAATTTCCTTAACAAAAAATGGATGATTTAAGCTCCATATAGTTTGAAGATATTTCTTTATCCATGAAAATATATGGCCCCATCAAGACCTCTTTAGATTACATAAAAAGTGATGAGGATGTAGGTGTAAAATTCATGACATGGGACCATAAAAGAAAAGAGAATATCACAAACATTATTCCTCGTTACACCACCCTTATCCATCACATCCCCACCATAACCCATTCATGTTGAGTTTTAAACTGTTACATGGTGATAACAATTTAACCCAGTGAGATCAGATATAGCTCAAAATGATAGTATAAATATAACGCAATTTCTATATGATAAGCTTAAAAAATAAGAGATGATCATAATATTGTAAAGAAATAAAAATTCCCTCCAAACAAATATAATCATTTCATGAACCACGTAAAAGGATGATGGGTTAGATCTTTTTTCCTACATAATTACAAATAGTTCAAATAAGTCAGCAGGTGGTGATGAAAAATCGAGTGCCAAAATTATCACTATGAATGAAATATTTACTACTAGAGAACCAAGAGTGAATATGTTGATTGAATGAGAAAATTCAATTTCAGATATCAATCATAACACCAAAATGATTCTAGATAGCCTAAAAACATTACCCCTAAAAACTATAAAAAAATATTCGATTTTAAGAGAGTTGTAAAACCTAAAATAAGAAACAATTTAGATCCCCCATATAAGGTGGTGTCCATGGGAAGCATAAATCTATGTATCTTCCCCAATAGGAATCTCATTTTCTTCAAAATAATATAACTCAACATCTCATTTCCACAATTCAACTTAGTATAGGGAGGATGAATCATATCTCTCTAAGATGAAGATAATAATGAACCATCCAAGATACTAGTGAAGAAGAGATGGGATGGCCCTAGATATAACCCAATGTCTTGACCCACTAGCTTTCCATGGCCATTAAGGATGGAATCCATCAGAGGTTCAAATAACATAACCGATTTGAGTCTTAAATTTGGAATAAGTCATAAAGGGAAGAAAATTGGGCCACCAACCAATAAATCTTCCCAAAAAGAGAGGATTCCCTCCCCAAACACCTAGTTGAAACTAATTAAAACAAATGGGAAGTGACTAATATTAATCTTCAAAATATATGAATCGTTAACACTATATTCCATACTAATAAGATACTTAATATGGAAAAATCAATATTAAATAAATTTTTCCCAAATTGATCTTCCCATTACTAGATACCTATACATTTTTCATGATAAATATTTGTTGAAACTTCTAGAGTATGATTGCTCAGACGTTCCTTTTAAATATGATAAGAAATAAGCTTCCAACTAATATCGTGCATGAGTGAATCAGACTGATCATGTCAAGTAAAAATTAAAAACAACAACTCCATAACCATGATCACTCCATTAGGAATAGAAAAAAATAAAATGACATGAAAAAAAATGTGATTTCATAGCATTATCAAATTTTCATCCAACAATAGATATTTCCTCAAGAATTAGTAAGTCTTATGTGATCAATATAATTCCAATGCCATAATGAATTTTCATCCAACACAGATTTTTCTATATAATGCCATATGTATTTGAGGATCTATTAAATTTAATAAATTTTACACATTTTAAATATACATATAACACTTCCTAAGACATAGTATATATTAATAACCTTTGATAAAGTATTACACAACTCTTGATGTAGTCTTATAAAATTTTCAAAAGTAATATGGTTTTTTTATTGAAAGTATTATGGAGAGTCTTGGAGGACTTATGGAGTCTATTTAATTCTTAAAAACATAGATGAATTTCTTACACGTGCACTAAAATATTATCACACACAAATAATGAGTTTAATATTTTTTCATGTTTATGCCCAAGATAAACTATTACATGATTTACAAGACTTATCCATTTTCAACAAAAAAATTATAATATTTTTCTTAATCTTCTAAGAAAATACCTACTCAATTTATCCCAATGAATTTTCAATCACCCAAATAAATAAAAACCTTATATAAATATTCTATTATTATATTTATAATTGTTTTTACGTCCAAATGAATTTGGATTTTCTTCTACAACATTTTATTTCCTCTTTCTTCCCTAATATTAATCCTTCAGTTTCTCCAACAGATGAATACCCAAAAAAATAATCAAAACAATTATAAATAGTGTATCATGAATAGATAACACATGTATTTTGTATCTATGAGTATCATATAAATAATCAAAACATTTAATGGTATGATATATTATAAATATTAAAATAAATACTTAAAAACATTAGAAATAACTTCCACTTTTCCCATTAAACATAGGAAATAACTTCTTTATCTCTTTTTCCATGTATAAGGGAAAAAATCAACCATATTAAATATGAAATGACTTTACACACACATTATATTGAAAAAAATATAATTCATTATAAATTTTATTTGTACACTTCTACCTTCACTATCTAGTTGAAGAAACATTATTGGACACTCCAACTAACATTTATTCTTTCAGTTTGAACATTTATTCACTTTTTCTATCGATATAGTACCAAAGACTAGAATTTATAATTACAGTTAATATTTCCTAAAAACCTTGATAAAATAGTGTAAATTTTAAATATATTCATATTTTTTTAATATTTATATTTATAAATAATTTGTGAATTAATTTACAAGAACATTCCTTAAGTAATCCTATTTTCCTAACATGTCATTAACATTCTCAATCATATTAAGTAAATGATTGGAAACTAATTTTCTTTATGTCATTTTTTATATAATTCCATTGAAACCTTAGTTAAATACACATAATATTCTCATAACCATCTTGATACCAAGTTATTAACAAATTCAATGGTTATTTATTCAGGATGAGTTGCTTTAACACATGAAATTTATCACACAACATAAAAACAGTTCTTTTGTTTTATACAATTCATAGGAGTTAAATAAATTAATATTATATTTTTAAAGGATTTTTTTGGAACTAATTTTTTTGTGGATAATTTTCTTATCCACACCTGAGATTTTACCATTTGAGTATCATGTTTTACAAACATTTAATAAGGGATTATATTAAATATTCTCCCACTAAAAAGATGACCACTTTTAAACCATCATATTCATTACTGCACCATGATCCATACATAACTATGATTTGGATCACTTTAGTGTCTTCTCTAAAAAGATATATATTTACATATGGAATCATCCCAATAATTTCATATATGACTCTTGTATAGTTAAGTGGATAGAAATTTATCCAATCCATTATATGGATAAAATCTCCTATATTATTCCTTTAACCTAATATTATTAAGGTATATTGGTAATGTGTAACCAAAGAAAATCTGAGGAATGGAAACAAAATCCTATTAGGGTCTCCCATTACTTTTTTCTATATAAATGACAATTCAAGGGAACCCATCCTTAACATAACTTACATGGTTGGATGACTGAGGTCTTGATATGTATTCACTTTGGAAAGAAGCTAACACTTTTTATTTTAACAGGATTTAATCTCATCATCTTATCTCATGTTATTTCCTTTTTATATTCATGCTTCTAATTATCTATTTCTAAATTCTATTCCTTTTACCAAATCAATATGTTCAAACCATATTGATGTGGAACTCTTTACATAAGTCATTTACTATATAACTAACTCAAATTAAAATCCAACTATGTTCATAAATATCCAAATACATATCATGCATAAGTTAAATGAAAAAATTTCATTTAATGGTATATAATTATATGAAATCAAAAATCCCCACATGATTAAGACCAAATCCATAAATAGTCAATCATTAATTTTATTGGTAAGATATGAGCCTCTAGGACAGTGAGAATTCTAACCCAAAATCCCCTCTTCCTAAGAATACATTACTAAATAATGCCATCAATTCCATCCTAATTCCAACACCTAATATGTATAAACCATAATTAACAACTTAATTGAATCTCATAACTCAATACAATGTAATGTGAAGGTAAAATAAAACTAATCCCATTATCATACCCAACACGTAACTCCTCTTATTCAATTATGATAATCACTAGAATAATCCTAAACACATTTAAACTAAATCATATATCAAAAATTAAAAATATATAAAATTATATCTAAGAAAAATTAGATAATAAATTTTATATAAAGGAATAATTCATATATTTAAATATGAGGTAAAAAGTGTACAAACAAGTCATCAATTAAAACTAATTATAAATACTTCATAATTTTAATAGACTTGTGTAAATTCTATAATATTGATTATATATACATTATATAAATTTATTAATATGAATTATTTAAGATTTTTCATTATATACCATCCTAATTTAAGTAAATAATATTACATAAAACAAAAATAGTTTTAATTTTTATTCTCTCATGTAAAAAATTTACATAATCTAAATAACATATATTTAATATTATTTAAACCTTGAACAAATCAACCGTCAAAACTCATTTAGATGTGGACTTAATAATTTATAAAATAATCTATTTTAGTTAAAACAACTCTAATTTACTATTATAAACTATTCATAATATTTAATATATACTCTTATATTTTTTGACTTTTTTTTTTAAATTAAGACATATTTTATAAACTACCCTTATAATTTAAATATAAAAATTATATATCTAAATTATAATTAAATAATTGATAAAAAAATTTATAAATAATTAAATATCCCACATTACCTTTTTTTATAATTTATAATAATTCTATAAATTTTGCAATTCAATTCATATTTTCATTTAATTAAAAAATCCCATTTTAAACACTTTGTAGGATTAAATCTATAGAGTGGCCATTCTATTCTTACATAGGTATCGAGTAACCCGTTTGAGTTTAAAATGGTTTAGGGTGATCTATATAGGATTATTTCATAACTCATGTGTCAATTATGAAACAACTATCACGTTTGTAAGAATACAAATTTCACTACATGACCTTAACAAAGAGGATAAACCCCAGTGTTGGATTAAAATCACCAGCCGTTAGATTAAAAAAAGGGTTAGTATTGGAAATTGTGAGATTAAACCTATGGTATCTAACACACTCAATATTTCATGTATGACTAAGTAACATTAATATAACATAGGTTTTCTACATATAATTAATCTATATTTACTGAAACACGTTAATCAAACAAAAGTGTTATAAGAGCAATCACACTATACAACCTACGTAATATTAATACTTTTCACTTTTTAAAAACATCATTGCATAGGATTGACATAATGTAGAGAATTAATCACATGAATTTAACCCTTATTTTATATTAAATGTGATATAGACCATATAAGAGTGATTTGGAACCTATCATAAGTCACGATACCACCTTAATGGATTCTATTCATATTTAACAACATACATGGAATCACATAAGATGATTCAACACTCTATTTGATGTAGAATGAGAATTTCATGATCTATATTAATTTTAAACAAATTATTTCATGAATAAAAAGGCATGGTGTGCATAGGATATCACTAATTGGTTTCAATGGATAGTTTAATGCTTAAACTATGCATTGGAATTAAATAATAAACCCAAAACAGGTTCTACAAACAAGAAAAATCCAAAACACTAAAACTATATTAAATAAAGACAACAACATAACTTACATTTTTTATTACAAAAAAATAGTTTTAAAATATATTATTAATTAATATCTCTTTAATCCATCCTCAAGACATCCCTCCTCCATGATGTATCCACGTGCTTTATTGAATCATTGGATGCTCGAGTGGGAGTTTCCATCCTTTCATGGAATGGTAGTGCTTGTGTGGTAATGAGTGAAGGAAGATGGGAAGTACAAGATTGAGGGATTATTATTAGGAGATTGGGAAGGAATTACCTCCACCTTATTAATGGTTTTTAATCGCTTATATAGATCCTAGGATACTACCAATAATTAACACATACATTATAAAAAATGAGTTAATGCCACAAGAAACTGTTCATCCATCACATTAATGATTTATCCTTTATGATCATTTCATATTATGAAATAACTAGTTTAATGATAACCTATTAGTATTTTTAACATAATACTTTAATTTGCCTCTTCCATTTTAAGGAATAAGTTGTCATCACTTAACCACCTTATAGAATCCCTAGAACAAGGCATATTATATGCCTTGTATTTTATCCATATTATACTTTAGGACATATATATATCATACAAAATAATATCATCTATTCAAATACAATATTCATGGGATTTAGGGTATTAGTCTTTTAGAACATTTGAAGACAGATCTGGTGACCTGGATCATAGTGAAAATGATAAACCATAAGACAAAACAAAGCTGCATTATGACATCACATATTGAGGTACCTTGAATTTCCATTTTTCATAAAATGTACAAATTAATGAATCTTTTATGTTTTATGAGGAATAAAAATAATATTTTGATATTCTATATTATACTTTGGATGGTATTAAGCATATTTATACATTTTTTAAAAAGTCACATGCATTGTTAACTAAGGACAAATGAGTTATCAAAGGTGAAATTTGCAGAAAAGTAACATTAGAAAAATGGGTTGAAAATATCAATTGTAGTAATGGACATTATATAATATTTCTAGAGAGAATTAATAATTTTACCAATATCATAAAAAATTTATAGTATCTAAAAAATATTTAAAGTCCAACATTGGAATTGGTTTTAAACAAGCATAATAAAGGAAAAATTATAAAATTTATTTTGTACCTTGTTCTAATAATACACATAGTGGTATTTCATATTGGGGGTATTATTGAATAAATCAAATAATTTCATATCATTTTTTTAGAAAATAATTATAGACTCATGTTTAGTATATATACCTAATCCATTTAAACATATTATTACGTGATTTCTAATATAAATATCCAATAAATACAACTGAAAGATCACGAGGCATGGTGTCTTTGGAGGATGAGGTTTATAATACATCAAAAACAAAACTAAAATAAATAATATTTATTTCATTACCCAAAATGAGCACCTATATCCCAATGAAATTTTAAAACTATATAGGATAACATAGGGAAATGAATAAATAAAGGGGTGAACTAAAAATCCCCATAAGGGAATAAAAATGATATCGAAGCATAACATATGAGTTAAAATAAATAACAATATATAATAAAAGAGAATGATCATTAATAATCAAAAGGTATAATGTGATAAATAACATGGTATCATAAGAACATGGAAACAAAAGGAGGTGGGAGAAACATAATACATGATATAAACATAAGTCAAGGCTAACAGCAAAGATAACATCACATGGTGGACAAAGTCCCATCATGGATTAGGATCCCTCACTAATACCAGGCATAATATCTCTTGATAATAGAAAATTACAAAATTAATTGGATTTATATCTAGGAAAACCAATCATAACATGTGTAAACTCATGTCTTCTATAAAAGGGAATCAAACAAAAGACATAATCAAAAGGCATTTGGGAAATAAATTAAAGGAATGTATTACCCTATCAAAGGAAATAATAATATCTAGGTAAATTTGTAATAGAAATATATATAAAATTTATAATGATTCCATAATATCGAAAAGGTATATAAATTATGTAATAGAGTGAAAGGTAATAACACAAAAAATAGTGGTTCAAAGAGACCCCTTATCATAGGTTCCATAATAACTCTCAACTTACACTTAATATCCAATATTATAAAATTAGATTCAATAATTACATAATTAATAATATTTTACATATATATTTTATTTATTATAGTTTAATTATTTTCATTTATAACCATTTTTATGAGATATAATGTTTGATTTTACTGTTCTGAGGGCCTTCCTTTTATGGTTCCAAGGCAGATCACTTGCGAATAATTATTGAATTTTTTATAAAATGGGACAACAACCCCATAAGTGAAATTAAATTGTATTTATGACCTTGTAGAAATTTAAATGGTACAAATTATCTATATTTTATTTTAAATATGGTTGATTCATTTAGTATAACATCAATGTTAAATGGTTGTCTTATTTTGGCAGTTTTATTGACCATCACAGACTACTTTCATTTTATTTAATTTTATTTCCATATATTAATTAAAAATGTAAAAAATATATATAATATTCATATTTAGGTCATTTTTAATATTTAAAAGGGAATTTAAACCTTCCCTGAAATAGGTTATGGGAATCAAAAACTTATTATCCACGGAGGTGGTGAACTGACATGATACAAGCAATGTTTTCATCTTTAGAATTAGGGGAGAAGAGAAGATGAAGGTTGATAGATATTAAATTAGAAAAATAAAATTACAGAATTTATATTATAATGGATATATTATTCAAGGATTAATGGAATTTTTTTATAGTGTGGGGAGGAAATGAAAAATAAAATACTCGGTTGAGGGTATTACCCTCTCTTTCAGATGTCTTTACTAGTGATTCCACTTAAAGCACCTTGGAATAGTATTTTTATGATACTAGTGGCACTATGTTTTGTGCGAGATTATTGGGAATATATTTAAGTATAAATTTTTCTAGCTCCAATATTTAAAATGTGTGAAGAGAAGGGGTTGTGAGGGGTTTTGTTTATAATGGGAGGAGAAGGATGTTTTTAAATATTATAATCATTAGTTTAATATTTTGGATCAATGATATCGATATATTGATAATTTTGAATATATAATGTAAAAGGTGAATGTGAGTTAGAAAATTGGTTCTTACATCAATCATGACTAAAAATTTTTATAATGGTCTTATAATATCAAATACCATATTTTCCCATATTTCACTATTCGCCAAAGATTCAACTATTTTAGAAAAATTCAAAAAAATCAACCAAACCATTTTTAGATATTTAGATAAAAAAATGGAATTAATTTTATGAAAATAATTTTGTAAATATGATAAATTAAGTTTTTATTTAAAATTATTATTCATTTTAAAAATAATAATTTTAATATTATTTTCCATTTTCCATCACTTTAAAAAACTAATTATGATCTCATAAATTTTTTTTATCCTTATAATGAAAAAATATATTAATTTATGAATATATTTATGAAAATAAAATTTCATTTAAATTAATATATTTATTATAAAAGTGAAATTAAAACATTTATGTTTCACAAAAATACAAACAATTAATTTATCATTTTTAAAACATTTATTTTCTTGTACCATGATATTAATATATCATATTTTCATTTTACAAGATACCGAAATATTATTTTACACTCACATAGGTTGGGATACCATTCTAACTATCATGTTACTATTCCTAATTGTTATATTACCATTCCTATAGTCAGGTTACTAATCAAATGATCTTATTAATATTCCAACGAGAAGATTTTTAATTGTTATATTGTTACTTACTTCTTATAAATACCTATCATTTCATTAATTACTCATTTAATTATATTTTATCCTAATGATATATATATATTTTCATTTTAGACATGAATATTTAATTACTAATATTATCATTTATTTCTACAGTGTTGTTTATTAGTGTGGTTATTCTGGGGGCCAAAGAGATCCAATTTATTGACATTTTAGTTACCTTATTTTCTATTTTTCTATCCGAGTGTAATATTTTCAATTCTAATTGATTTATTTATTATCTAAATGTAATTTTGAAATTATAATTATAATTTATTGTTGGATTTATCATTTGGTTCCTATGCATTATAAAATATTATATTACTAAATATGACAAAAATCTGTATTCAGAAGGGAAATTCCATTGACGAAATCCTGGGTCGTTAAACTCTACCCACTTTAATAAATTTCACCCTCATTATTTAATTTTACATAGTAATGTAAAACTAAGTGAGGGTTCTTCTTCTTTATCACTTCCTATAGTTAATTTTTCACCTCCTCAAACTTGTGATTTCACCATAGTACTTTGACTAGTTGAGTTTTCTAATTGCGTAGAATGTTATCTCTATGGTCTAATATCTTTACTAACTACTCCTAATTAGATAGATCATTTTGAAGTTGTACCACTTCAAAATTCATTATGTGTGAGGGTTAAGGTAGGTACTTTCTCAAAAGGTATATGTTGAACACATCATGTAGTTGAGAAAGTGTTGGTGGGAGTGCTAATTAATATGCCGATGCTCTAATGTAATCAAGAATCTCAAAGGCACTGAAGTACCTGGGACTTAGCTTTCCCTACATCCCAAATATCAGGACTCTATTCCATGGAGATATACAGAGGAAAACATTATCTTTGACCAATAAATCTAGGCATCATCTACAAATTTTAGCATATATCTTAGGTCAACTCAGATCATCACTTATGTGATGATGAGTGATATTTACCATTTCTACTACTTCCAGGAATATTTTTAGTCCCAACAGCTTGCATTAACCAACATAATACCCACATGTATGTGTTCTATATTTCATGTCATGACCTAACCCACTAGGGACCGCTTGGACAACATTAATCCAAGTGTGACTCCACATACACACCTCCAATAGGCTATAGGAATGTGATTAGTCTAGAGTAGGTATATCTCACAGATGGGAGGCTAAGACTATGTACTTGTACATATACACACATCTCTAAATTCTCATACAATACTGAAAGGTAATACAATACATATAATACCATTATGCATGCATACCTTTAAATCTCACAATTAGAGTATGAAAAAAGTACTTAAGCATTGGGGATAAATATAAGCCCACCCAAACTATAAATAGTTCAAACTAATCAGAAGGAGCATACTACTATCAAGTGAAAGTCATGGTACAACCATAGTTAGTCGGTCTTAATATACGCCACCTACTCCAGATCCACCTCGAACACCGTCAAAAGGCATGTTGTTTTCATAAGGAACAACATGTGTTGGAATAGCCCATGTAAGGGTGAGTATAACAATACCCAGTAGGAAACCCTAAAATAACCAAATAGAAGCTTTAAGAGAGTGTCCAACTCATCACAAAGTCATGTCAATTAGGATAAGAGACATAGAAATAAGAATATGAAAACCATATATATACTAAAAAAGTCCCAATATCAATGATGTGTCAACCATACATCCAGCCGTATGCTTTTGCTCTTGTCTTAAAGGTAATTTCTATCCCTAAGAACTCACTCCATGAAATAAGATCATTGATAATGCTAATATAAGAGGACATCCTAATTGGGAATTACCCCAAAATTACTTTCAAGATCTCTAAATATCTCAATACAAAAATAGGGGAACACACCTTGGACCACTTTGGGATTCAAAAAATTCAATTTGAATTAACCAGCTAGGTAGGGGATCATATACCCAAGTAAGTTGGTCAATAAAATTCCTAAAACCCTAGCATGTGAAGGTGATACTATTATGGATCCCAACTTGGGCCTTATAGTGGGACTCGTAAATAGTACATATGAGGATAACTCATATATGGTGTTCTAATACTATATTTAAAACTTAATATCACACAATAAACTTATAGGTATAGACCAAGGAAACACACTCAACTGATACCGGTCTGAACTAAAAAAACAAAGGGCCTCATCCATACTTGAAAAAAATTACACTGCATGTACTGGGGTACACAATGTATCTTTCCTTCCACAGGTTTTCTTTTGTCTCACCATCTCACATAGAATATATTCCTATATATAAATGGCATTTTCGTTTTATATAGAAGACATGTAGAGGTCAGTCCAGCACTTGTTGTACCATCATCCCATGCCCATGTACATTTGGTCATGCTCGTGTACTATGGTCATTCTTGTGTACCTGAACATGTTTGTGTATTGGAAAATTCTCATGTTATATGGATATTCCTGTGTACCTAAACATATTAATTCTTATGTACCACTAGTGTATACACTGATGTACCGACACCGGGTCACATGGTATTTTTCATGTGTCACACAACATGTGATACTTTTCTCTATGAGGAAACCCTACCACCATATAAGGGGGAGTACATGATGTGTTTTCATGGGACTACACACAGTTTATTCAAGAAATTTCAATAAATTCCAAACTATTCTATATGTAACACCCACACTACTACCTCTATTTTCATGTTTCCAATCACGTCCAAAATCAAGGATCTATAATTGACTGACTGTAACACCCCGAGATTATATGAGAATTATTCTTTTTAATTTCTTTGATGTCTTTTGTTGTATGCTACACCAAGATTATCTTAAACTATACGCAACATCATATTATCCTGTAGTATACGAAACACTATTCTTGGATTGCGTTACATGCAAGAGAAACCTTCCTCGATATCTTGCATTGTACGCAATACCGAGTTTCACCAAACAACGATATGTCATTGAAATATTATATAAACTAGTCGTTATAAATAGTAGTACCCACTTTTTGAAATTTTATAAACTTTAACTTTCAAAATGGACTTCATTTTTGGATTTGTAATATTGAAATTATCCTAGGGTGAATTTTTTGTATTTTTCTGAAAACATTCAATTTTTGATGAACAGTGAAAACACTGAGTTACTGGTTCAAACCGACTTTTTATTTAAAAAATAATTTATTATATTTAAAATTATTTTAGATAAATATAGATACATAATACCTATATAAGTTTAATTTAATTCATTGGAGTCATTTTATAATAATTTTAGATATATAAATTTTTTATTGAACTCTTTACTGTTTTTTACCCACCTCCAAGGAGAATTTACAAATTCCCATAAAACTTAATTTTACCACTTTTGTGAGTTGAATTTCTAAAATCTGAGAGACATGGTTAATATCAAGGATAAAAATGTGCTTCAATATGATAAGAATAACATTTGGTGAATAGTAACTTTTAACTTTTATTTACCACGGTTAAAAGTAAATAGGGTAATTAAGGGTCCAAATGATATTATTATTACCCTAACTCATGTCCTAATTCAATTGGATAAGTGTAATTAGACCCAAAACAACCTTAGGAATAAAATATTACCCTTTAGGTCCACATGGATTAGATTAGGACATTTATTATTATTTTATTTAATGAAAAGTTAAAATTGTTAAAATCAAAGTTTAATAACTGAAACTTTTATAATATATGGTTATACATAAGATAAATTAGACTATA
Organism: Viscum album; assembly: GCA_963277665.1. Classification (NCBI taxonomy): domain Eukaryota; kingdom Viridiplantae; phylum Streptophyta; class Magnoliopsida; order Santalales; family Viscaceae; genus Viscum; species Viscum album. Next base: position 690,469,874 of record OY728150.1, read on the forward strand.
AATAATCATTATAAATATAAAATAATTTCCTACATAATTGTATTTTATTTATATTTTTTTACATTAAATAATTTATTTTATTTATGACACAATGATGCTTCAATAATTACCACATTAAAAACATATTAACATAATTGATATTATAAATACCCGAATAAATGTAATTTGAGACTTATTATGAATTAATATAATTTTTTAGGTTAATATAACATATTAGGGTTGGTTATATGAATTTTTTTCTAAGTAATAATGCTATTATGAATTTAGAGAAAACAAAATACCAAATAGTGTCAAAATTGACATAAAAGAGTTTTTAAAATAATGATTATATTATTAATTGATATAATGGACAAAAAATTCTATGGTTATGAAAAAAGACATATATAATAATATATATGACATTAATGAACCAATTGGGGTTCTATTGGAAGTTTATAGTAAGTTTATTAACCATATAGTGTAAGAATACAAGAAGACATGGTTAAAGTTAAATTATTTAACTTAGAGTTAAATCTAAATGATAAGGATAAAATGGTAACATAAAATTTTCTAAAACCTATTGGTTGAGAGGATTTCGAAACATCCCAACCCTAGCCTCTAAATAAGTCACTTTGGAGGCATTATAAACCGAAAATGAATTTATTATAAAATAGTATTTTAAGTTCTTCCTAAGGTGCCCCTCACCCCTCTTATAAAATGGCACTCCCAATTCTCTCAAATTCACACCTCCAAATCCATTTGGATCTACCAAAACCTAAATAAATAACCTATAAACTATCCTCCATTAATTCTAGAGGCCTTCCTTTAGTCATAATGTCATCCTAAGGAGTTCTTTTGATCAAATCAAAAGGAAGAACCCGAAGAAGAGGTAAATATCTCACAACCTATTTCAAGTTCCTCTCTTCTTCCACATAATACTTCTTTATTGTTTCCATTATAAAATAATAACTCCAGTATATTCTATATACTGTGATGTTATTATAAAATTTTTACAACAATATTAGTTATTTTATCCATCCTATGAATGAAAAAGTCAGCACACGTGCGTACGTACGGCTTACCATATCCACGTCATGGTGTAGTTTGTTATTCAATCATTTCATCATTTGGAAGGGTATAATAATGAGTATGAATGATATAAATAATAAATAAAAAATTATTATGATTCTGTATATATGATATACCATCCAATTATATATTATTTTAATATCAAAAGAATGATATTGTCGCTCGTGCGTACGTACGGACTACCGTCTCCACGAACACGATGAGATTCATTTTCCATGATTAACCATTCAAAAATGGTTATAATGTATATATAATAAATAATAATGAAATATATTACATAATAATGATACTGGATTTATTTAAATATATCTTTCATTTACTTAATTCCATTCAATTCAATAAGGAAACGAAAACAACGTTCATGCGTACGTACGACCTACTGTCTCCATGAATGGTGTATTTCATTCCATTTATCGATCTATTATATATATATATATATATTATTATGAATATATATTATTTATAAATCATGTTTTAATCTCTGGATGTAAGTAAATTATGATATAAGTAATGATATCAAGAACAACAAGTCCAAACACGTACGATAAATGAAACTATTTTACCCAAAACACTGCTTTAACATGGAAATGACAAATGAGTAGGTGATATAAAGATTTAAGTGAATCATATATGATATAATAAATATTATTATGGTTATTTTATAAGTTAATAATATGTTTAAACTCTCTATATAGGAGTCTCGGACACATACAGATGAAATTGGACATAAGGTAAAGGATTATTTCGTCTCAATTTTAATTCTATGAGACATATGCCTTAATCACCAACTATTTCATTTGTATGGTGTTTACGCTTCCCATGAATGTTTTATGATTTTTATTATGAATGATATGATATTTAAATCTTCATGTAATTTTCCGTATTTGATGACACAAATAATTCCACCGATTATAAATTGTAAGTGATAATTTTGTAATCTCATTTTTATCTGAGATTGCTTATTCATAAGTATTTACTGAGGTTATGATTATCATCCATGTCCATTGTAGAGACCCAAAGCATGACGTACATGGAAATTACATTACTTTAGTGGAATACTTAATACATAACAAAAACAGACACACAAGGACCGCAATAGTTTAGTGTCTTTGGAAACTTGGAACGTAATCTTCTAATCGTGGTGAAAGATCTTCAACATCTCCCATAAATATCTTCCACTTTTTTTTCTTACCTAAAACCTTTCTTTATATCCTGGGGAAAAGAAAAGATAATAAGGGTGAGATAAAATGCTCAGTAAGGGAAAGCATGGATAAAATAAAACATACCATATACATTTTAACTTAAAAACATGAACATAATGTTTAAACATCAAAAGATTGAGAAATGGCATAAAACATGGAAGTATGTAAGGCATACATCATAAAGAAACATTAAGAAGGATAAAATAGAATGGGAATAAAAAATGAAATTGTGGAAACCATTAAGCACATGATATGATTTCCATATTAGCCAAGGAATTGCTGCCAAGACCATCTTAGTGGACAAAGTCCCTTTCTGAATCGAGTTCACTCCTCGTTCAAGTCTTGTATTACTGAACTAGTTTAACCTGTCGTTCCAACCATGTCTATCTCATGAGATATAAAATCTTTACCCAATTAATTGGAGGTAGATATAGGTCCCACCCATCTCATAATGATACCATTCTTATGTGTGCCACAAAATCATAAACCATACATCATAGCATAACCCATGTAATAAAAATGGGAATCTTAAACATCGTGACATCATAAAACAATTCATATAAGATAAAATAATTCAGAAAAATATTTCAATCACAACATAATCAAATCCATGTAATAATAGGGATAGAAACAAAACCCTATATTATCTTAGATGGAAAATAATTTTGATAAAACTCTTGAACTCCATTCTTGAGGAAAATATCCTTTCTACTTCAAAAAAAACATTTTTCCTTTCTTAACATGTCATAAAATTTTAAATTAAAAGAAGTTGATTAAAAATAAACTTGAAAACTTGTAATGTAAGCTTCTTGAAAATAATTTTTTTTTAAATCCATTTATGCCCTATAAGTTAAAAAAAACATTCTTCTCGTACTTTTGTCGGAACAGTCAAAAAGTACCTCGTACGGAAAATGACAAAAGATTCCTTCCATATCTTTTACTAAAAACTCACCGAAGGGTAAAATTGGATTTAAACAATGGTAGGTGGATGGAAATAATATTACATATTGAGGAAATATGGATATGGATGATAAAATACACCCCAGTAAATTCCAAAGTATAAACAATCTCTGATGAGGTTGTGATATTTCTCTTACCTTAGGTCCGATATGCTTCGTACGTATCTGAACCTCCTGTATAATGATTTAAATAATGTTATTGACTTATTAAAGAATCATATTAATTGTTATTATATCATATATGGTTTACTTATGACTTCATATTACCCGTTCTTTTGTAAATTCCATGTTAAAGAGTGTTTTGGGTAAAATCGTTTCATTTGTCATCCGTGTTTTGACTTGTAATTATTCATATGATTACTTAGATCATGATTACTTACCTCAAGAATGTAAAACATGATTTATATATAATATATATTTAGAATATACATATATATAATAGATCGATAAATGGAAAGAAATACACAGTTAATGGAGACGGTATGTCGTACGTACGCATGAACGTTGTTTTCGTTTCCTCATTGAATTGAATGGAATTAATTGGATGACATACATATACATATATACATAAATACAGTATAATTATTATGTCATATATTACATGATTACTTATTATATATACTTTAATATCATTTATGAATGGTTAATCATTGAGAATGAATCTCATCGCGTCGTGGAGACGGTATTCCGTACGTACGCACGAGCGATAATATCGTTCCCATGATCGTGGAATTTTATTTGAGTGTATGTATACTATTACAGAATAAATATCACTTTACAATAATCATATATAGTTATTATTTACACCATTATACCCATCCAAGTAAGGTGGTGGTGGAAAATAGATTACACCACGGTGTGGAGACGGTATTCTGTACGTACGCACGCGCGGTGATTTCATTTTCCGTAGAATGGATAGATGGTGAAATAGGGTTGTTTAATACTTATAATAACATATAAGTATATGAGTGATACTGATGTTATTACTTCATAATTGAACAACCTAAGAAGAAGAAGTGGAAGAAGAAATAAAGGTGAAAGAATCGGTAACAGAAATTACCTCTTGTTTGAAGCGCCTCTTTGAGACCTCCTGTTAGGGCACTAAAATTGGTCTTTGAAGAAGACCAGGACCTGTAGGATGTTTCTAGGGAAGTGGAGAAGATAATTGGATAGGGGTTGGCCGAGCCTGAAGTCTCAAAGTCGTGTGAGGAAGAGAGGGAGGAGGTGCCCTTTTATATGGGAGGAGAGGGGCTCTTTTGGAAAAACTAAACATATTATTTTATTATAAAGACAAATTCTGTTTTAAATAGATCTAAATTGATTTATTTAGAAGATAATGTGGGGATGGGTCGAAATACTCTCATCCAATAGAATTTAGACAAGTTTAGGTTCCTATTTTAACCTTATCATTTATATTTAACAATAAGTAAAATAATTTTACTTTTACCGGGTCTTCTTGTGTTCTTATACTATAAGGTTAATAAACTTACAATAAGAATCCAAAAGAACCCCAAGTTGTTTATTATTAATATATATAACCTTATCTAAGTCATTTGGCCGAACCTTATATTTTTAAGAATAAAATAACAATTAATAATATAATATATTTTTTTAAAAACTATTTTATGTCAATTTTGACACTATTTAGTAATTTATTTTTGTGAAAATCATAACAGAATGATTAGTTCTAAGAAAGTTAATTAAATCAATACTAACATGTCATATTAACCTATAAAATTAATTGAATTCATAAAAAGTATCAAATTATATTTATTTGGGTATTTATAACATCAATTATGTCAATATTTCATTCATAAGATAATTACTGCATCATAATCGTGTCATAAACAAATTAAATTATTTAATGTCTAAAAATTACAAATAAAATACCATTATGTAGGAAATATTTTTATATTTCTAATGAATATTTATAGTCGAATGTATTTTATGTATAACCCTATATTAAAAATGATTTACTTATTAAACATTAATTTTAAATATTTTAACCCTTCTTTAAATAAATTAATAATAAATGTCCTAATCTAATCGAAGTGGGCCTAAATGGTCATATTTTATTCCTAAGGTTGTTTTTTGTCGAAATAAACTTATCCAATAGAATTAGGACATGTTTCAGGGTAATAATAATTTCATTTTTACCCTTAATTACCCTATTTACTTTTAACCGTGGTAAATTAAAGTAAAAGTTACTATTCACCAACAATTATTTTCATCTCATTGAACCAAATTTTTCTTACTTACATCAACCATGTTTCTCGGAGTTTTGAAATTCCACTCACATAAGTGGTAAAATTAAGTTTTATGAAAAATTCATTTTTTTAACTACCACTTAGTGGTTTCACTATTCATCAAAAAATGAAAGTTTCTAGAAAAATACCAAAAATTAGGCCTAAGATATATTTGATATTATGAACTGAAAAATTATGTCTATTTTACAATATTAAAAACATATCAGTTGCATTACTTAATTTAAATATTAATTCCCGTCGTCAAAACAAGTAGCGTGTTCTTAAGAGATAATATAACTATCAAAAGATTGGCATGTGTTTATGTCTGGTTTAAATGTGAAATTAAATCCAATGACCAATATTGTATTAAATTGTAAAAATATATTCTAAATATACTTTAAAACCATTCAAATTAATAATTTATCACTATTAATTATTTCTATTAAAAATGTTGTTTTTAATTAAAATTTAGTAATTTTCATTATTCATCAGAAAATGAAAGTTAGTCGAAAAGTACCAAAATTTCACCCTATGCTAATTTCGATATTTCGAATCCAATAATGAAGTCCATTTTGAAAAATAAAATTTACAAAATTTCAAAAAGTAGTTATTACTATTCATAACAGCTAGTTTTAATAATATTTTAATAGCATATCGTTGTTTAGTGAAACTCGGTGTTGCGTACTACACACGCTATCGAGGAAGGTCGCGATTGTGTGTAATGCAAGGCAAGTCAAGGATGCATGTTGTGTAAGATCCTTTTGGTGTAGCGTATAACACAAGACATTAATGAAATTAAATAGAATATCTTTCATAAAATCTCGGGGTGTTACATTCTACCCCCCTTAAAATGAATTTGTCCCTCGAAATTCATCGGGGTTATAAATGGTTTACTCCTCGAAAGTTTATTTAATAGAAACCCACATCGTAAAAAGGAATACCAAAACCAATCTTTAAAAACAAAAGTATGAAACGTAACGGTTACCCAAATAAACTAATCACTGGGTTTCCATATAGATAAAAATATAGATATGGAATAGAAATCTAACCATCATGTTCTGATGGAGAGTGGTAGAGAACATGGCTATGGAAAAGCCAGAAATCACAAATCCATAGATTTCTGATGATCTAAGGTACCATCTGATTCATTGGATATAAGGGCACTAGGACAACATTTTTGGTTTTCAAGATCATTTCCCTAAAGTTGATGAATTAAAAGAAATACTTACATGATTTTGGTACAATATCATTGTTGTTCATTAATTGAACAATTTCCACGACATGCCTTAATGAAATGAAGTTGAATTTATTATTCGTGATGTGTTAGAAGATCATGTGATAGAATGATGGGTCATTCCATCTGTCTCAATCAAAAGGTTAGAAAAGTTATCAAAAAATATGTAAGTCTATCAATAGTGAGATTAATCATATATGGTTCCTAAAATGGACTTATACTTCATATATCATACTTCTTAATATAATAAAACAAGTTTCTACTAAACAGGGACTTCCTGTAGGCCAGTGGGAGGCGATAAAGGCCAGTCACACTTCGGTTGTGGGTTCGATTCCCACAACTTTGTCTGTCGCGACGGGTTGTCGCCCGTCCTGCAGGTTGTCCTTTTTCTAAAACTACAATACTATAACATCCCATACATAATATCAAGAAAAAAAACTTCTATCATTAAACAATACTAACTTATGTCCAACATAATCCATTCAAATCCTTAGGCTTATCCATAATACTGAAGTCCACTCTCATATTATAGTGAAAAAGATTACTAGAGATTTCATATAACAAGCATGTTAATTCTATCGTTGATCCCCATATATAATAAGATATGTCTTGTTGGTCACATTCCAAACATTCGAAGGGCTTAATCATGTATTCTCTTGAAAAATTAATACCCATTAAATCTTATTGAAAACATGAATGCTGTCAAAAGTTAACTCTTTCCACATACCAAAATCCAAAAATTCTATATACTCAAACCATGATATAAACTTCTCCTTATATCAGTCATGATCTCATGAATACTATCAAAAATTTAATTTTCTTCTTATCCCTTAATTATGCGCATATCATATACTTTCCATAAATATTTGAATAACATTTCATGGTTACTAGTACCATTAATCATACACTTTCAAAACATAGGAAAGACAATAGTGTAACAATCCTTAGATGTTTCTTTATTCCATAGTACCATGAGATTACTTATACAACATTACACTTGATAAACATGTAATCATTCCACTACATTCTTAAACCATTGACTGAGCTTCAACAATTCTTTCATCTCACATATCATTTGTAGTCTCTTCATCATCATCCACATAAATAATTCCCATACGACCGTACTGATTCTCTTCATGAGACTTTCCCTTAGGGCATTGGTTTGCATAATGCCCCTAAATTCCACATTTAAAACATTTAACCATTTTTGATGTCGTAGCAATACCATTATCCTCATCCATGGTGTTAACTGGACCTTTTCCTTTTCACTTACTGGCTTTGTGTCCTTCTTTTCCACACCCAAAGCATCTTCCAGTTCCTTTGAAGCAATCTCCCCAATGCCTCTTCCCACATGATTTACATGAGGGAAATTGAACTTTCTATCCTCTATGATCATCATGAAACTCCATCTTTCTCTTATTATTTGAGTCGGAAAACTTACCAAAGTTGAGATTATTGATCATATTATGAGATTTCTGATTAGGCATAATAACGATGTTTGGACTTCCCAATCCCGTTTCATTTGGTTTCTCATGAAGAATATCATTCCATTGTCCGTCATATCCTCTATTATCATAAATCTTCCTGTTTCTAGCCATTTTCTAAAACCCAAAAAGAATAGTGTGAGAGGAAAAAATAATGCTAGGGAAAACAACATAATAAAGGGGGAGTACCTTCAATATCTAACATGTTAGGCTTAATTCTATGATCGTTAGTGTAATTCTAGTACTATAACCTATACGTATACTTATCCTTAGGTACATCCCTAGACATACCTTAGAAATATCTCTAGGGATTTCAATAACGTTTTTGCATCCTGGTTTCCAAAGGTTGACTAATCCTTTCCTTTGATACCAACTGTATAGACCCGAAGCTTGACGTACATGGACATTACATTACTTTATCGGAATACTTAATACATAACAAAAACAGACACACAAGTACCGTTATAGTTTAGTGTATTTGGAAACTTGGAACGTAATCTTATAATCGCGGTGAAAGATCTTCAACATCTCCCATAAAGATCTTCCCCTTTTGTTTCTTACCTAAAACCTTTCTTTATATCCTGGGGAAATTAAAACATAAAAAGGGTGATTTCAAATGCTCAGTAAGGGTAAGCATGGATAAAATAAAACATACCATATACATTTTAACTTAAAAACATGAACAAAATGTTTAAACATTAAAAGATTAAAAAATGGCATAAAACATGGAAGTACGTAAGGCATAGATCATAAAGAAACATTAAGAATGATAAAATAGCATGGGAATAAAACATGTAATTGTGGAAACCATTAAGCACATGATATGATTTCCATATTAGTTGAGGCATTGCTTCCAAGACCATCTTAGTGGACAAAGTCCCTTTCTGAATCGAGTTCACTCCTCTTTCTAGTCCTGTATTACTGAACCGGTTTAACCTACCGTTCCAGCCATGTCTATCTCATGAGATATAAAATCCTTACCCAATGCATTGGAGGGAGATATAGGTCCCACCCATCTCATAATGATACCATTCTTATTTGTGCCACAAAATCATAAACCATACATCATAGCATAACCCATGTAATAAAAATGGGAATCTTAAACATCATGACATCATTAAACAATTCATATAAGATAAAGGAATTCATAAAAATATTTCCATCACAACATAATCAAATACATTTAATAATAGGGATAGAAACAGAACCCTATATTATCTTAGATGGAAAATAATTTTGATAAAACTCTTAAACTCCATTCTTGAGGAAAATATCCTTTCTACTTCAAAAAACACATTTTTCCTTTCTTAACATGTCATAAAATTTTAAACTAAAAGAATTTGATTAAAAATAAACTTTAAAACTTGTAAAGGAAGCTTCTTGGAAATAATTTTTTTAAAAATCCATTTATGCCGTATAGGTTAAAAAAACATTCGTCTCGTACTTTTGTCAAAAAAGTCAAAAAGTACCTCGTATGAAAAACGAAAAAAGATTCCTTCCATATCTTTTACTAAAAACTCACCGAAGGGTAAAATTGGATTTAAACAATTGTAGGTGGATGGAAATAACATTACATATTGAGGAAATATGGATATGGATGATAAAATACACCCTTGTAAATTCCAATGTATGAACAATCTCGGATGAGATTGTGATATTTCCCTTACCTTAGGTCCGATATGCTTCGTATGTATCCGAACCTCTTGTATAATGATTTAAATAATGTTATTGACTTCTTACAGAATCATATTAATTGTTATGATATCATATATGGTTCACTTATGACATTATATTACCCATTCTTCTGTAAATTCCATGTTAAAGAGCGTTTTGGGTAAAATCGTTTCATTTGTCATCCGTGTTTTGATTTGTAATTATTCATATGATTACTTAGATCATGATTAATTACATACAGAATGTAAAACATGATTTATATATAATATATATTCAGAATATACATATATATAATAGATCGATAAATGGAAAGAAATACACCGTTCATGGAGATATTAGGTCGTACGTACGCATGAACGTTGTTTTCATTTCCTCATTGAATTGAATGGAATTAATTGGATGAAATACATATATATATATATATAAATACAGTATAATTATTATGTCATATATTTCATTATTACTTATTATATATACTGTATAATCATTTATGAATGGTTAATCATTGAGAATGAATCTCATCGCGTCGTGGAGACGGTATTCCGTACGTACGCACGAGCAATAATATCATTCCCATGATTGTGGAATTTTATTTGAGTGTATGTATACTATTAAAGAATAAATATCACTTTAAAATAATCATATATAGTTATTATTTACACCATTATACCCATCCAAGTAAGGTGGTGGTGGAAAATAGATTACACCACGGCGTGGAGACGATATTCCGTACGTACACACGCGCGGTGATTTCGTTTTCCGTAGAATGGATAGATGGTAAAATAGGGTTATTTAATACTTATAATAACATATCAGTATATGAGTCATTCCGATGTTATTACTTCATAATGAAACAACCTAAGACGAAGAAGTGGAAGAAGAAATAAAGGTGAAAGAATCGGTAACAGAAATTAACTCTTCTTTGAAGCGCCTCTTTGAGACCTCCTGTTAGGGCACTAAAATTGGTCTTTGAAGAAGACCAGGACCTCTAGGATGTTTCTAGGGAAGTGGAGAAGAGAATTGGGCAGGGTTTGTCCGAGAATGAAGGCTCAAAGTGGTGTGAGGAAGAGAGGGAGGAGGTTCCCTTTTATAAGGGAGGAGAGGGGCTCTTTTGGAAAAACTAAAACTATTATTTTATTATAAAGCCAAATTCGGTTTTAAATAGCTCCAAATTGATTTATTTAGAATCAAAGGTGGGGATGGGTCGAAATAAACTCATCCAACAGAATTTAGACAAGTTTAGGTTCCTATTTTAACCTTATCATTTAGATTTAACATTAAGTAAAATAATTTTACTTTTACCGTGTCTTCTTGTGTTCTTATACTATAAGGATAATAAACTTACTATAAGAAGCCAAAAGAACCTCAAGTTGTTTATTATTAATATATATAACCTTTTCTAAGTCATTTGGACGAACCATATATTTTTAGGAATAAAATAACAATTAATAATATAATATTTGTTTTAAAAACTATTTTATGTCAATTTTGACACTATTTAGTAATTTATTATTGTGAAAATCATAACAGAATTATTTGTTCTAAGAAAGTTAATTAAATAAATGATAACATGTCATATTAACCTATAAAATTAGTGGAATTCATAAAAATTCTCAAATTACATTTATTTGGGTATTTATAACATCAATTATGTCAATATTTCATTAATAAGATAATTACTGCATCATAATTGTGTCATAAATAAATTAAATTATTTAATGTCTAAAAATTACAAATAAAATACCATTATGTAGGAAATAGTTTTAGCGTTCTAATGAATATTTATATTCGAATTTATCTTATGTATAACCCTATATTAAAAATGTGATACTTATTAAACTTTGATTTTATCTATTTTAACCCTTCTTTAAATAAATTAATAATAAATGTCGTAATCTAATCCAAGTGGACCTAAATGGTCATATTATATTACTAAGGATGTTTTTTGTCGAATTAAACTTATCCAATAAAATTAGGACATGTGTTAGGGTAATAATATTATCATTTTTACCCTTAATTACCCTATTTACTTTTAACCATGGTAAATAAAAGTAAAAAGTTACTATTCACCAAAAATTATTTTCATCTCATTGAACCACATTTTACTTACTGACATCAACCATATCTCTCGGATTTTTGAAATTCCACTCACAGAAGTGGTAAAATTAAGTTTTATGAAAAATTCATTTTTTTAACTACCACTTAGTGGTCTCACTATTCATCAAAAAATGAATGTTTCTAGAAAAATACAAAAAATTAGGCCTAAGCTATATTTGATATTATGAACTGAAAAATGATGTCTATTTTACCAAATTATAAACATATCAGTTGCATTACTTAATTTAATAATTGATTACCATCGTCAAAACAAATAACGTGTTCTTAAGAGATAATAACTATCAAAAGATTGACATTTCTTTATGTCTGGTTTAAATGTGAAATTACATCCAATGACCAAAATTGTATTAAATTGTAAAAATATATTCTAAATATACTTTAAAACCAATTAAATTAATAATTTATCACTATTAATTATTTCAATTAAAAAGGTTTTTTTTAATTAAAATTTAGTAATTTTCACTATTCATCAGAAAATGAAAGTTAGTCGAAAAGTACCAAAATTTCACCCTAAGCTAATTTCGATATTCCAAATCCAAAAATGAAGTCCATTTTGAAAAATAAAATTTACAAAATTTCAAAAAGTGGTTATTACTATTCATAACGGCCAGTTTTAATAATATTTTAATAGCATGTCGTTGTTTTGTGAAACTCGGTATTGCGTACTAAACACGCTATCGAGGAAGGTCGTGATTGCGTGTAATGCAAGGAAAGTCAAGGATGCATGTTGTGCAAGATCCTTTTGGTGTAGCGTACAACACAAGACATTAATGAAATTAAAAAGAATATCTTTCATAAAATCTCAGGGTGTTACATCCATGTTTTCTCAAAATGTTTTCATGAAATGTGTACTATTCTTCCATATATTCCTAAATTCATTTTTACCATTTTTTTTACTTTTACCACAAGGTATGGAAGGAATCATTCTTTTATTTACCATATGAGGTACTTTTTGAATTTTCCAGCATAAGTAGGAGAAAAATGTTTTTTACCTTATACGTCATGAATGGATTTTTATATTTTTATAATGCCTTATTTCCAAGAAGCTTAATCTAAAAGATTTCATGATTATTTTCATCAATTTTTTTTTGTTTTAAAATCGCATGGAATTTTTAGAAAAGAAAATGATTTTGAAGAGAAAAGGATATTTTCCTCAAGAATTCATTTCAAGTGTTTTGTCAAAACTATTTTCCATCTAGGATGACATTATTTAGCATGTTTATGTTTCATGTATAATGTATCTATTATTTACATGGTTTTATTTTAATTATGATGAAATGATATCCATTTGTTTTATATGGATTATGTCACGATGAAATTATGTTTATGAAACCCATTTTATTCATTGGGTTATGATGAATGATTTATTTTTATTTTGTGGAACACGAAAGAATGATTTCATTCTGAGATGGATGGGACCTATATCTCCCTCCAATGCATTGGGTAATGAGTTATATCTCATGATATAGACATGGCTGGAACGACATGTAAATCTGGTTCAGTAATACAGGGCTGGAACAGAAAGTAAACCCGATTCAGTAAGGGACTTTGGCCATTATGATGGTCTTCCCAGCAATTCCTTGGATACTATGGAAATCATAACATGGGCTTAATGATTTCCAAAATTACATGTTTTATTCCTATGATATTTTATCATGATTGATGTTTCTTTATGATCTATTCCTTACGTACTGCGAAGACTTATTTCGAAACTCATGATTTTGAGGTTTAAACTTTATGTTCATGTTTTTTTAGTACAAATGTATATGGTTTGTTTTATTTTCTCCATTCTTACCCTTAATGAGAATTTTAGATCACCCTTTAAATGTTTTCTTTTCCCCAGGATATAAATAAAGCTTTTAAGTAAGAAAAAAAAGGGGAATATCTTTATGGGAAATGATGAAGATCTTTCACCATGATTAGAAGATTATGTTCTGAGTTTCTGAAGACACTAAACTATTACAGTCCTTGGGTGTCAGTTTTTTTATGTATTAAGTATTCTTCAAAAGTAATGTAATGTCCATGTACGTCATGCTTTGGGTCTCTACAGTTGGAATCAAAGGAAAGGTTTAGTTAACCTTTGGAAACTAGGATGCGAAAACATTAGTGAGATCCCTAGAGATATTTCTATGTTATTTCTAGGGATGTCCCTAAGGTTAGGTATAAGTATAGGTTATAGTCCTAAGATTATGGTAACGATCAAAGAATTAAACCTTAGATGTTAGATATTGAAAGTACTCCCCCTTTATTATATTGTTTTCCTAGCATGATTTTTTCCTCTTACACTATTCTTTTTGGGTTTTAGACGATGGATAGAACCTGAAGAAACAATGTTGATCAATTTAATGGGAAATGAAATGATTTTTCTCTTGAACAAACCACTGTTATTGGAGATGGAGTGAAAAATATTGTTGCTATACTTACACAAGCTATGAATCATTCTGGACTTTTGAATGAGCAGAGAAGGGAACAATATTCTATTGAGTCCTTCATGAGGAAACACCCTCCTTATTTCAGTGGGTCTTCTGATCCACTTGTTGCTGAACAATAAATCAGTACCATTGAAAATATATTTTCCATACATCAATGTTTGGAACATAAAAAAGTCATTCTGGCTGTTTACTGTTTAGAAGTTGAAGCGGACCAGTGGTGGACTCTAATTACGAATACAATTCCCCAAGATGAAATTGAATCAATGTAATGGGACAAGTTCCAGAACTTGTTTTTCATTAAGTACATTCCTAGTATTCTTTGAACGAAGATGTAAAAGGAGTTCCTTGATCATATGGAAAAGGATGATGAATCTGTTGGTATATACGAGGTGAATTTTACATGGCTTTCAAGGTATGCATCTGGATTTATCATCCAACCTGAAATAAAAGTTGATCTATTCTTCAGTGGCTTAAAACCAAGTCATCGAAAGGCATTAGCTATAAGAGACTTCAGTAGATATGAATAAATTCAGCATTGTGCTATAATGTTAGAACTGGAATTTGGTGTTACAAATCCATCTCATGGTTTTGACAAGAAATGAATGATGGAGTTCATGGAAAAATCTCAAAACAATGGTGAAAAGAAGGCGAATGTTTCTTTATGTCCAAAGTGTGGAAAGAATCATGGTGGAGATTGCCTTAAAAGTACTAGAAAATATTTTAAGTGTGGAAAAGAAGGTCATCAAGCAGTTGAGTGTCAATGTAATGGAAACGGGTAGCTAATTATGTGAATAAAGAAAAGACTGTAGAGAGAACACCACCAACACTTCAATGCTACAAGTGAAAGGAAATGGGGCATTATACTAATCAATGCCCTAATCCAAGGGTTAATGATGATCGACATCAACATCCTCTTAAGGAAAAGGGAATAGGGAAGTCACATGAGATCACTATTGGTGATGTTGAATATGAAAACGATGTGGTGGAATGATAAAGTGTTTATTTAATGGGATTCCAGAATAATGTGGTAGTATCATGGAATATTGGAATATTTATGTATGTGTATATTGTGGTTTTCAATAATTTTATGGTACCGGTAACCATTAAAAGTGATTGAAATATTTTTGGAAAGCATATGAAATGCGCATAATGAGGGGATAAGGAGAAATTGATTTGTATGATAGTATTCATGAGCTCATGAATGATATAAGGAAAAAGTGATATTAGGGTTTTAGTATATAGAAATTTTCAGATTTTGGTATGTGGAAGGAGTTACCTTTTGGCAATATTCAAGATTTCACTAAGGTTATATGGTAATTTATATTTCAAGAGAATACATGATTAATGTATTCACATGTTTGGAATGAGATCAACAAGATATATCTTATGATATATGGGGGACAAATGATGGTATTCACATGCTTGTCATGTGACCTTTCCAGTAATCGTTATCTTTATACTCTGAGATTGGACAGATGTATTTTGGATAAGTTTAAAGATTAGAATTGATTGTGTGGGACATTAGATAGTATTTTTTAATGCTAGAACATTTTTGGATATTATTTCGGTAATGTTATAAAAGTGTAGTTTTAGAAAAAAGAAAACCTTTAGGACAGGCGACAACCCGTCGTGTAGGAAAAGGCTACGGGAATCGAAACCACAACCGAAGTGTGACATGCCTTTACCGCCTACCACTAGCCTATATGAAGTCATTGGTTTTTAAAAATTAGTTTTATTTTATTACGTGGTATGATAGATGAAGTATAAGTCCATTTTTGGAAGCATGTACGTTTAATCTCACCATAAATGGACTTATGTATATTTAATATCTTATGATAACCTTTTTTGTGATAGAGACAGATAGAATGACATATCATTTTATCACATGATCTTATAATAATTCAAAAATGAAAAATTCAACTTTATATCTTTAAATAAGTGATGAAGCAGAAATTGTTCATGGAATGAGCAACAATGATTTTACACTGAAATCAAGTAAGTATTTATCCTTATGCAAAAATTCATCAACATTAGAGAAATGATCTTGAAAACCAAAAATGTTGTCCAAGTACAATCTTATCTGATAAAATAGATGGTAACTTAGATCATCACAAATTTATGGCTTTGTGATTGTTGGATTTTTCATAGCCATGTTATCTACCATTCTTCATCAGAACTATATGGTTAGATTTCTCTTCCATATCCATATTCTCACCTATATTATCCTATGTGGAAACCCAGTGATGAGTTACTTTGGGTATCCGTTATGTTTCTAACATTCCTTTTTAAAACGATGTTTTTGTATTCCTTTTTACAATGTGGGTTTCTATGAGAGAAACTTTCAAGTAGAAAATCATTTATAACCCCGACGAATTTCGAGGGCGAAATTCATTTTATGGGGGGTAGAATGTAACACCCCAAGATTTTATGAGAATTATTATTTTTAATTTCTTTGATGTTTTTTTTGTACGCTACACCAAGATTATCTTGTGATATACGCAACACCGTATTAGCTGTAGTATCTGAAACACTATTCTTGGCTTGCGTTACTTGCAGGAGCAACCTTCCTCGATAGCTTTCATTGTACACAATACCGACTTTCACTAAACAACGATATGTTATTGAAATATTATATAAACTAGCAGTTATGAATAGTAATACCCACTTTTTGAAATATTATAAATTTTGTCTTTCAAAACGGACTTTATTTTTGGATTCAGAATATCGAAATTAGCCTAGGGTGAATTTTTTGATTTTTTTTGAAAACATTCAATTTTTGAGGAATAGTGAAAACACTGAGTTATTGGTTAAAACCGACTTTTTATTTAAATAATAACTTATTTTATTTAAATTTATTTTAGGTAAAAATAGATACATAATACATATATAATTTCATTGTAATTCATTGGAGCCATTTTATAATAATTTTAGATATATAAAATTTTTATTGAACTTTTAACCGTTTTTACCCACCTCCTAAGAAAATTTTCAAATTTACATAAAACATAATTTTACTATTTCTGTGAGTTGAATTTAGAAAATTGGAGAGACACGATTAATATAAAAGAGGAAAATGTGGTTCAATAAGATAAAAATAATTTTTGGTGAATAGTAACTTTTAACTTCTATTTACCACGATTAAAAGTAAATTGGGTAATTACGGGTAAAAATGATATTATTATTACCTGGAAACATGCCCTAATTATATGGAATAAGTTTAATTCAATCCAAAACAACCTTAGGAATAAAATATTACCCTTTAGGTCCACATGGATTATATTAGGACATTTATTATTATTTTATTTAAAGAAGAGTTAAAATGAAAGTTTAATATCTCAAACATTTATAATATAGGGTTATACATAAGATAAATTATACTATAAATATTCATTAGAAATATAAAATAATTTCCTACATAGTGGTATTTTATTTATATTTTCTTGACATTAAATAATTTAATTTAATTTATTACCCAATGATGAGGCAGTAATTACCTTATTAATAAAATATTAACATAATTGAAATTATAAATACCCAAATAAATGTAATTTGAGACTTCTTATGTATTAAACTAATTTTATAGGTCAATATAAAATATTAGGGTGGGTTAGATGAATTATTTTTGATATAATAATGATGTAATGAATTTAGAGAAAACAAAATACAAAATAGTGTCAAAATTGACATAAAAGTGTTTTTAAAACAAATATTTTATTATTAATTGATATGATGGTCTTAAAAATAAAAGGCTCGGCCAAAAGACTTATATAATAATATAAATGACATTAATGAACAAATTGGGGTTCGATTGGTAGTTTATAGTATGTTTATTAACCATATAGTACAAAAATACAGGAAGACACGGTAAAAGTTAAATTATTTAACATAGAGTTAAATCTAAATGATAAGCTTTAAATGGTAACCTAAACTTCTCTAAAACCTATAGGTTGAGAGGATTTCGACACATACACACCCTAGAATCGAAATAAGTCACTTTGGTGCCATTATAAACCTAATATAAATTTATTATAAAATAAACGTTTATGTTTTTCCAAAGGTGCCCCTCACCCCTCTTATAAAAGGGCACTCTCCATTCTCACTAATTCACACCTCCAAAGCCATTTTACTCGGCCAAACCCTTCCCAAATAACCTTTAAACTTCCCTAAATTAATAATATAGGCCTTAATTTAGTCATAAAGCCATCTTATGGAGCCCTTTTGTTCAAATCCAAAGGAAAAACCTGAAGAAGAGGTAAATATCTCACCACTTATTTCAAGTTCCTTTTTTCTTCCACATCCTACTTCTTTGTTGTTTACATTATAAAATAATAACTCTAGTATATTATATATAATGTGATTTTATTATAAAAATTGTACAACCATCTTAGTTATTTTATCCATCCTATAAATGGAAAAGTCACCACACGTGCGTACGTACAGCTTACCGTCTCCACGCTGTGGTGTAGTTTTTTATTCAAACATTTCATCCTTTGGATGGGTATAATAATGAGTATAAATGATATAAATAAAAAATATAAAATTATGATTATTATGTATATATTATATACCATACAAATATATATGATTTTAATATCAAAATAATGATATTGTCGCTTGTGCGTACGTACGGACTACCGTTTCCACGAACGTGATGAGATTCATTTACCATGATTAACCATTCAAGTATGGTTATAAAATATATATAATAAGTAATCATGACAGATATTACATAATAATTATACTGGATTTATTTACATATGTTTCATTTTCTTAATTCCATTCAATTCAATAATGAAACGAAAACAGCGTTCATGCGTACGTACGGCCTACCGTCTCCATGAACGGTGTTTTTCATTCCATTTATCAATCTATTATATATATATATTATATTATATTATGAATTTATATAATTAATAAATCATGTTTTAAATTATTTATGTAATTAAATCATGATATATTTAATGATAACATGAACAACAAGTCCAAACACGTATGATAAATGAAATGATTTTACCCAAAACATTGCTTTAACATGGAATTGACAGATGAGCAGGTAATATAAAGTCATAAGTGAATCATATATGATATCATAAATATTAGTATGGTTATGTTACAAGTTAATAATATGTTTAAACCCACTATACAAGAGTCTCGGACACATACAGAAGAATTTGGACATAAGGTAAGGGATTATTTCATCTAACTTTTATTTCCGTGAGACATATGCCTTAATCAATAACAATCTATTTTGTATGGTGTTTATGATTCCCATGAATATTTTATGATTTTTATAATGAATTATATGATATTTACATATGAATTTAATTTTCTTTTTTTGATGACACGTATGATTCCACCAATTATAAATTGTAAGGGATAATTTTGCAATCTCATTTTTATCCGAGATTGCTTATTCGTAAGTATTTACTGGGGTTATGTTTATCATCCATGACCATGTTTTATCAAACTGTTTTCATAAAATTTTTACTATTCTTCCACGTATTTATAAAGTCATTTTTAACCTTTATTGAGTTTTACCACATGGTATGGAAGGAATCTTTCTTTTATTTACCATACGAGGTACTTTTTGACTTTTCTAGAAAATGTATGAGAAGACTATTTTTTTGAATTATACGACAATAATGGATTTTTAAAGTTTTATAACACCTTATTTCCAGGAAGCTTCCTCTACAAGATTTCATGACTATTTTCAACAAAATTATTTTCTTTTAAAATCACACGACATTTTGAGAAAAGAAAATGATTTTGAAGAAGAGAGGATATTTTCCTCAAGAATTCATTTCAAGTGTTTTGTCAAAACTATTTTCCATCTAAGATGAAATTATTTAGCATGTTTTTGTTTTATCTATAATGTATTTATTGTTTACATGGTTTTATTTTTATTATTATGAAATGATATCCATATGTTTTATATGGATTATGTCACGGTGAAATGATATTTATGAAACCCATTTTATTCAATGGGTTATGATGAATGATTTATTTTTATTCTGAGGAACATGAAAGAATGATTTCATTATGAGATGGGTGGGACCTATATCTCCATCCAATTAATTGGGTAATGATTTATATCTCATGAGATAGACATGTCTGGAATGATAAGTAAATCTGGTTCAGTAATACACGGTTGGAAGGACATGTAAACCTGGTTCAGTAAGGGACTTTGTCCACTATGATGGTCTTGGAAGTAATGCCTTGGCAACTAGGAAAATAATAACATGTGCTTAATGGTTACCACAATTACATGTTTTATTCCCATGCTATTTTATCATTATTGATGTTTCATTATGATCTATGCCTTATGTACTGCCAAGATTTATTTCACAACTCAAGATTTTGATGTTTAAAATTTATGTTCCGGTTTTTTAAGTTCAAATGTATATGGTTTGTTATATTTTCTCCATGTTTACCCTTTCTGAGAATTTGAGCTCACCATTTAAATGTTTTCTTTTCCCCAATATATAAAGAAAGGTTTTAGGTAAGAAAATAGAAAGGAGAATATCTTTATGGGAAATGTTGATGATATTTCACCATTATTAGAAGATTATGTTCTGAGTTTCCAAAGACACTAAACTATTACGGTATGTGGGGGTCAGTTTTTGTTATGTATTAAGTATTCCTCAAAAGTAATGTAATGTCCATGTACGTAAAGATTTGGGTCTCTACACCGACCTTTCCATAACTTGTGTCTAGATTCTAACCATTTAACCCTCTTAGGAATCATCTCCTAATGTGCTAGACCACATTACACACACCAAACTGCAACCAGGTATCTATGAATTTGATCCCAATAAACCTTTGGTCATCCTCCATTTCTGTTACACCTCTATAACTCTATCAATCATGAACCTCAACCCACAATGATGATATATAGTGAAAAAGATCAGTTGTAAATTTATCATCCATCGAGTTTTGGTTGAACCACCATCCAAGTAAATACAATTGATGAACATGTGAAGAATGGGGAAATAAATGAAAAAGATTTAACAAGACGCATAATACTCATTCGTTATTCAGGTTTTCCTTAATTTATTTCCATTAAAATGATGAATGAAGAACCAAAATCAAATAATATTAATTCCACAAAACCCAGGAAGATAATCCAACACTAAAAAATCATGATGAACCCATTAATCAATTTTTTGGTGGATTTCATTCATATTCAACATGTAATAATAAATGGGAAAAAAATAAATGAATGGAAATAAAATTACCTGCCATGGTCTTGGATCAATCACGATTGAATATTGGTTACATGATGATGATGTTGGTGAGATCCAAAATTTCTGATTGGTACATTGAATATTAGTTCATGATCTATCATCA
This sequence comes from Viscum album, assembly GCA_963277665.1. Taxonomy (NCBI): domain Eukaryota; kingdom Viridiplantae; phylum Streptophyta; class Magnoliopsida; order Santalales; family Viscaceae; genus Viscum; species Viscum album. The sequence goes on from OY728150.1 coordinate 690,491,638, forward strand.
TACCTCCAAGAATTATCCCCCTTGGATTGTCTCTCAATCTCTAGGATTATGCAGGTAACCCTAAATATTTGAATAACAAGGATATTATAATGATATGATTAGGTCTCTACACTAAAAAAAATATTTTATTTTATTTTATTATTTTTTCCCATGATGGTATATTAACAAAACAATCATCCCCGAAAAAGTTTATGTCATACATAAGTTAAAACCCACATTATAGATTCAAAACAAGTATTGAATTTCCCATTTGAATCCATGTTTCTGATATATTAAATAATTTCAATAAAATTGTGCGCACATGATATAATATATTTATTATATTTATTATATTAATGTTGAGGATCACCGGGTCCCATAATATCTTATCGTCTCAACACATATATCAAATAATATTATCAATATATTTATAATACTTAAAAGGAAAAATTATGTATGTTAAATTCACCCAATTTTAGTATTTTCATCATGAAAAAGAAAATTACTACTAAAAAGGATAAGGTTACCATGCTTGCATCTGAGTCTGCAGTTCCCAGATGTTCTCTTAATGATTATTATACTACCACCACACATGCACCACATGAATCTATCACCCTTTGTGCATCATCTTTTATTGATCCTCCATCTACACTGAGTACTCTATAAAGGTAGATCTATCCTCGATGTCCAGCATGTCCCAGTCGATAACATGAAACAAGTCCTGCACACACATAATCAACCTTGACACATAGCAGACATCATCTACCCAGTCCAAATATGGTGGGTGGTCCAAGAGGTATGAAACCACACTAACCCTATGTAGAATCAATAAAGGGACAATGAATCTTAGAGATAAAATTAATCATTGGAAAAATCATAGCAATCCAAATCATGGTGAGACCTTAGGAACACATGAACTCCATCCCAGAACTACACATGCCTCCTTCATCTGTCTAAATATGAATTCTCATGAATTTAGGTAGTCTCTATCCTTCTTTGGATGATCTTAACCTTCTATATAATTTCACATTTGAACTATAGACCCATGAGTGCTGAATCACTTGGATTAATTCAACATAGTGGTGGCTTATAGAGTCACTCATACATGGCCCCAAATGGTGTCATTCCGTTGGTGGAAATGGTATGTGTTTTTGTACACTAAAATAAAAAAATGCAGGTGATCCTTCAAATTATAGACAATGTCTAATATGCAAGCCCGTACCATATTATCTAAAACCTGAATAATCTACTCAGTTTGGCCGTTAGTCTGGGGGTAATATTTCATGCTCAACCGTAATTGAGTCCCAATGGACTATTAAATTCCTCACCATAATGATGACATGAATAAAATATTATGGTATGAAATAATCATCGAGGGAACTTCGTGAAGATGGCATTTCTATTTCACAAAAAGGAATACCAAGCTCTCTACTAAAATATGCCCCCAAATATCTAGGAAGGGGGCTGACATTGTGAGTCATCCTATAGTCACACATATGGAATCATTTACTCTAGATGTTCATGGATCCAAATCATGAATTATATAGATATTCCATCCCTCTTCTACTCTATCACCTCAATGGGTTGAGCTAAACCCAACAGAACTTGTTGGTCAGCCTTCACCTGATGAAAATTGAGGCATCAAGAGACAAACTCCACTACACATTTAATTGTCCCTAACCACCAAAACTGACTTTGATGTACTTGTTATATATTTTCCATATCTATATGTACTACCAAGGGGGTATATAAAACTCCATTATAACCTCTTCATGCAATGTAATTTTACTGTCTTCCATCCACTAAAAAGGATGATATGTCCCCCAACTTTTGATAATCCATCCGAAGCATGTCCAGTTTATATCTAAACACACAAGGTCTTACAGTTAGGTTCTCCAAGATAACCCTCCTTATCATGTTTTAGAATTTGTTGGGTAATAGCCATCAACTTTAGGTAATATGAACCATACAAATCCACTAAAAACCACTAAAAAGAGGCTAACTACTCTGATGCCTAACTCAAAAACAATGAATATGATATTCTGCTGAGAGAATATTCCAACACATTCCCTTTCCCATGAGTATAGACAATATTTACATCCCTATCATAGAAAAAATATATCCATTTACTCAATATCATGTTTATATCATTCTATAATAATATATAATTTAGAATCTTATTATCAAAATTGGTGATAAACCACTTACCCATAAGGTAGTGTCACCACATCATCTTGGTGAATAATACTATTTTAATTTTAATATCATGGGCCATGGATTTCTACTCATATGGTCTAAAATACAAAAAACTATAGGAAATAAACACCTCCCTATATATAAATAACAACCATGTTTGGTTCTTGGGGAATAGTAGAACACTACATACTCAACATTACCCTCTAGTAGTCTCAAGATGGGGGGTTCTCATCAACCTCTACCACAATTCCTGGAAGGCCTACTAGAACCTCTCCATCCATATGAAAGGCTTCCTCTTTCATGTCAAAGTTGTCAATGGTTCAAATATCACAGAGAAATTGGGTATTAATATTCTATAGTAGTCTTCAAACCCAAATAATCTCTTCACATCATTCACACTCTTGGGTGGATCCCAAGCTAGCACTGCCTCAACCTTCACCAAGTCCACTACTACAACCTCTAATAAGATGAAATGTCCCAGAAATTGGAGCTATTGAATATAGAACTGAAACTTCAATATCTTACCATAAATTCAATGCTATTGGATTGTATCCATGACCATCCTAAAGTGTCTCACATACTCCTCCTAAGATGCTGAGTACATCATTTTTTATCGATGAAGACCACCACAAACCAGTCTAGGAAAGTTTGAAAGATCTAATTCATGTGATCCATGATCAATATTAACAAATTCATCATGCATAAAGGCATATAAAATTAGTCATAATTTATGCAGTGTTGTCATAATTTCATCTTTGGTATATCCACATATCATACTCAGAGCTGGTGATAACCTGATCTGAGGTCAATCTTCATGAAAAATATCACCCCTCTCAATTGATCAAAGATGTATTCAATACTCAATAGTGGATAATTATTATTTTAATTATTCTTATTTAGGCAATGGTAATCCATAAAAATCCTCAATATCTAATCAACCTTCTTACTGAAGAACACTGAGGCTGCCCAGGTGGAAACATTGGGGTTGAAAAAGTACTTCCTCTATAATTCATCTAACTTAACCTTCAACTCATGAAGCTCTATGATAGCCATCTAATATAATAGTGTGAATATTTGGTCTATCCCTGGGTGAATTATATATATATTTCTATCTTCATGTGGGGAGGTAATCTAGGTGTATCCCCAGGAAATACATCCTCATACTCCACCACTACTGTTGGAAGATAAAAGTCCATAACACCCACTACTCCATGGGTAATAGTATCCAACTAACGAGTAATCCGTTTTATCCTCTTTTGTATGATCTAGTCATACTCTATCTAGGTTTATTTATCACCCATGATATAAAACCTCATTCCATCACTATGGATACACCACATCATCCGCCTGAAATAGTCAATGAGGGCTTAAAATATGGATAGCCAGTCCAATCCTAAGATGAAGTTGTAAGGCCACATCACTTCTAAAAATAGATCCCATAATAATATCTATCCTCCTAGATTCAGGAAACACCATCATTAGATGTTTTTAATCACTAAATCCAATCCAATATGAGTCTCCAAGAATAAGGTTCAAGCCAAGGGAACAACCAAAATATCTAAATCTTGAATAAGAGAAGTAGTAAGAAATAAGTCACTCACACTCATGTCTTTCAGTACTACATCTAATGTAGAGAATACATATATTATAACTCTAATCAACCCATAAACCTCGGGGTCATATGTCTCTATGGCCTACAACTCTCCTCATCCTAGGACACTATCTCCCTGGACTTGGATAACACCACCTAAGGGTGGTGGTAGAATTAAATCAAAATGTAAACCACCTCCAAATTCATTACCTACTTCTATATTATGTCCACCACCCTATAGACCTCCCTAATATTACCATTTTCTCCACATAATTTTTCCATAAACAATATCTCTTTCAAAATTTTGATGGGTTGTACAATCCCGCATGAGGTGTCCCCAACCACTACAAGAGAAAAACCATGACTCTCTTGGAAGACTAAAACCATCCCGAGAGCCTTGAGCCATATACCCACTATCATGGGATCATATAATGAAGTGTCTCGTATGCCCAGATATATGTTTCATCCATTGGATACTAGCTACTGAGGTCTCAACTCTTTTGTTCCCACTACTATTACCAACATTTGGTGTATTATTTATAAAAGATATCTCCTACACTAAGGATCAATCAAGAACACCAAAATAAATTATAATGTAAAGAGAAATCACTAAAACCCTGATATATTACCATAGGACCTATTAAAAGGAATATTAATAGAAGAATAAATCTAAAATCATATCTAGAGAGTATCATAATAGGTTGGTGAACCTCAAAGAATACACTTCCATGATCATGCTATCCCACTGAAGCTACAAAATCTCCAAGATATGCACCACTCACAACATGGATAGATAGAAATATTCCATATAATGTTTATTAGAATATGAGTAGCAGAGATCCTTGTCATCAAGCTATAGAGTCACTAGACTACGCCATCTCCAAATGGATACCTAAAGAAGACTCTCCACTACGATCAACCTCTGATCTGGAGGTGTGATCACAAGTTAGATTACTTAGGTAATTGCCTCTATCCTGTACTCAACTAATTTTAGTCAAGATCATCTTGAAACCTGGGAGGTCGCAGCTACTAAAAATTCATGAAGAGTTCTTAGTCTGCAAACATCTATAGTTGGTCCTTCTGGTGTAACCTACAACTCAATTAGTGGTGGAAATACTAGGAAAGAACCTTAAGTTTCCACATACTATAAAGATCAATTCATTGAATCCTCATATCTATGTGGAACATCATCATGATATTTCTCTGTAATATTGGATGAATATCTTTTTAGAGGCATCCAAAAATAAATTCAAGATACAACATTGTAAAAGAGTATATATGAGGAGCTAACTCAAGAATGACACAGAAACTATAACCCATTCTTATCTGATGTATGTTCCCATGTTTTTTCCTACAACCACTATCTATATATACCATGTCAAAAAATAGATTTTTAGAGTCCTAGTGCATTGATACATCATCTATAACACCAATACTAGAGTCCTTGACCTCAAATACATACTCAAAACACTTTAATGTTGTTTCCCTAAATCCCAAACCAATCGTCAAAGCTAGAAAATATCTAAACATTATTCCTAGGATGTTCCTCCCTCTGAAACCACTCTATTGTGACATGACCTAATGAGGCCCACCTAGCCAGTGGTAAGCCTAGTATGAATAAATAATACTACCATTAATAGGATAGGGGTTGGAAAGTAGCATCACATAATCTTATCACACGCATGATATGCCTTAGCCGAAGTACTTGTACAAACTCACACATCTCCAAACACCTATAAAATGTTGAAAGGTAAAAAAATATGTCTTATACTATAATTTATAAATACATATAAATCCCAATATCAGAGTATTAAAGTAGTACGTAAGCACAAGGGATAAATACAATTCCACTAAAACTTTAAAGAGTACAACCTACTCAAAAGGATGCGACTACTATCATGTAAAACTCATGGTAAAATCATGGTCGATCATGCTAGCTATTCTCTATCTCCTCACAATCCACATATGACAATATCAAAAGTATTTTCATATAAAGAATATGCAACACATGTATGAATAACCTATGTAGGTTAGAGTGTAACAATATCAGGTAGGACACCACAAAATAACCAATTATTAGAATCAAGAGAGTAGTCAGATCATCCCAAAGGCATGTCAATTGGGATATGATACACAATAGTAAGAATAACTAAAACCCGAATATACTCATAAAAGAGTCCCAATCTCAAAGTGGTATCAACCATACTATCAACCACATGATTATACTTGAGACTTTAAGGTAAATATCATCCAGGATAACTCACTCCACGAGCCATGATCTCACTAATGATAATCTTATAAGAGGTCAAGATCATCAAGACTCACCCAAGAAGTTCACATTAGATCTATAAGGATCTCAATAAAAAGATAGGTGAAATCACCAATTATTATTGGGGGATTCCAAAAACCCAATCCTAAATAACTCGCTAATTCGGGGATCATATGAACATGTAAGTTAGTTATAACGATTCTTCAAACCCCACCATGGAAAGATGATACAATAGAGGATCCCATATGGAGCCTCATGTGGGTTCATAAAATCTCAATTTGAGGACAAACCATGGAGGGGGGTACACTCCTATTTTGAGGATGTGATGTCACACTCTAACCTCATATGGATGGACCAAGAGAACACACTCAACCAATATTGGTCTGAACAGAATAAACAGGGTCCCTCATCCTTCCTTAAAAAAGTGTATTGCTGGAATTAAGGCTACACAATGTGTCTTATTTAACCTAGATATGCCTATGTATCTCCATATCGCAAAACATATATTCCTCTATATACACAATGTTTTATTTTGGGATACATGGAGTGTAGCGGTCAGGTCATCATTCAATATTCCACCAGCCTATGCCCATGTACATCTGGTTGTTCCCATGTAATGTGGTCATTCCAAGTACATAGTTATGTATGAGTACTGGGTAGGGCCTGTGTACTCTAAAAATTCTTATGTTCCTGGATATGTCTATTCCCATGTACCCCTAGAGTACACCTTGATCTACCACCACCGGTTCACAAGGAATATTCCACATGTCACTTGGCATGTGATACTTTTCTTTATATGGAAACCCTAAAACCGTAGAAGGGGGACCTAAAGACATTTTTTAATGGCGCTACATGTCACACAGTCAAAGAATTTTATGAAATTATAGAATATTATATGTGTGAATCCAATGATTTTGTCCTCATAATATTTGCTGAAAATATTTCCAAAAATCAGGGATCTATGGATGACAGAACTTTCTGTTTCTAGTAGCAGGTTTTCTTCCATTCGATCCTCTTAGGAATCGAATCTCGATGATCTAGGCCACACACCGCATTCCAAACTAAAACCAACTATATTTGAATCATATCCTAATGTACCTACATTCATCCAACATTTTATATAACCTCGATCACTACATTGATTGTGAATCCAAACCCACAACGATGATCCATTGTGCCAACAATAGGTTGTTCCATGATCATCCTGCAGGTATTGGTGAAACCACTAGCCAAGAAAATTCCAGTGATGAACATTAAAAGAACAGGGAGATAAATATATAAATCATGAAAAATTAATTTTCCTAATTCTTTTTTGGGGTTTTCTTTATGTCGTTTCAATTAAAAGGATAAATGAAGAACCAAAATCAAATAATATCAATTCTCTAAAACCTAAGAAAATAAACCCACACCCACAAAGCATGATTAACCTATGAATCAATATGATGGTGGATATAATCCATGTTCATCATGGAATAATAATTGGGTAAAAATTAACTAAAGGAAAACAAATTCCATGCCTTGGGTTTGGATCAATCACTGATAAAGATCAGTTTCAAATCAATCTCTTTAGTGAGATCCACAAATTCTGATTGGCATTCCGATTTCCAATCCATGATGCATTATCATCCCTCCATGAGTTCTCTTCCATGACTCTTCTATCAATCTATAGGTTCATGAAGATAGCCCTAGGTATTTTTCATAATGATGATTTTAAAATGAGAGGATTAGGTCGTTGTGATAAAACAAAAATAAAATAAAAAAATACTTTTTATTATTTGTGCCCATGAAAACACCTTAACAAACCTCTTAATTCCAAAAAAGGTTATATCATTCTTAGGGAAAAACCCACATTATGAGTTCAATGGAGGACTCAGATATCCCATCTGAGTCCTTGTTCTAGATTTATTCAATTATTTTTGGAAAAGTTTGTGATCATGATAATATATAATTAACATTTTTATTATATCATCACTGAGGCTCACTGGGCCTCAGAATATATCTTTTTATCAATTCCTACCTCTGAAAATATTCTCCAATATATTCCAAAGTCTAATGAGAAAAAATTGATGTTACATTTTTTACCATAAAGGGATTCATATAGCGCCATTTTTATACTTGATTGAAAATTATTATTTTATGAGAACTCAACTAAAAGAAGATATTGGTTCCATCAGTCATTGATGTTCATCAAACATGATATCAATATTTCCTCAGGTGTCTAGATAGTATGTTCATATTTTTCATCATTTTGGGGGTGATAAGATGTAAAGAAGTTCCACTCATTTTTAGATCATGTTAGAGACTCATCTATATTTTGGAGGTAAATCTCATATATTTATAGGATACTTTCAATAATGGTGTTCCATTCATCATATTCGCTTCTCTAATGTGTATCCTTATAATTTGATTGAGTGAAATGTTTTTTCGAAAAACAATGAAATGATAAATCTTTGTAAGATGGCCCAGCACAACCCATATAGAATTATTTCCTCTTGATTTCATTGGAAGTCCAATGAAAAAGTATATGGTCAGGTTTTCCTAATTCCATATAGGTATGGGTAATAGTTTCATCATACCCTTTTAAATTTTCCTTTCATTATTCGCTTCAATAATACAAAAGAGGTATCTAACAATGCTAGAGTAGGACTTTATCAATGGAAAAAAGGAACCGACTATAGTAATTAGGTTAAAATACCTAGGCTTTTATCAGTTCTCGAAAATAATGAATAAATGGGTCCTTTATTGGTACTAAAACAAGTTTTGATAAATCACCCCTTTATTAGCGATTTTAGAACTGCTAATAAAAGACAAAAAATTTATGTGCTTTTATTTAGCACTTATAAAGGTCCCCTTTATAAGCTCTAATAAATGATCTAATAAAGGAGTCCTTTATCAGTAGTACTAAATGCACTAATAAAGGATTTCATTTATATTTTATTTTATAAGTACTCATAAAGGATGATTTTAATAGTGTATTTAGTAGAGATGATAAAGGGTCATAATGAAGGGTAATGTTATAGCACACTATAACACCAGAAACAATGAATACTACAATGCAAAGCAATAGAACACTACAGAACTAGAAACAACACTAAAAATTAACAAAAAAATAATAATTTAAATGAAATAAAACTTATAACACAAATATAAGGTAAAAACACTACTATTGAGAAAAATAATGCACCTGTATAAAAGAAAAAACCACCCCTGTTCGAGAAAAAGGGTAAACTTATATAAAAAAAAATCTTATGTCGGTAATAATATAAATAAATAAATTGAATAGAATGTGTTAATTTTAAACTAAACTTTGAGTCATACAAGGAACACTGTGTATCATATTGAGTTGTGGTTGACTCTTTCATGTCACACCATTTATTTTTATTCTTAAATAATTATATATATATTAAAATTAAATAAATAATTATAAGATAAAATTGATATTGTAATTAATTAATTAATATTAAAAATAATGATTTGAAAAAATATAGGCTTATTTGATCAGTTTTGGTGACATGATGTGTGTTTTTAACAAAAATGACACTTATATAATGAAAATATACACTTGGGGTCCTACTAGTCACACACACATCAAATTGAGGTGAAGATAATTCCTACACATCCTAAATGACTTATAGATTTTTTTTCTTCTAAAGTATAAAAATAATTCAAATTAATTTACCTCATTTTGAGTACGTCACTTGTGTTTTTTACTAAAATGTCATTTTAAACTAGAAACACGCACTTTGAGTCATATTGGTCATTTTGTGTGTGTTTTTGATGTGATAAAGATTCATAAATGTCAAAAAATAATAAGGAATTATTATCCAAAATTATTCAGAGAATTAAATTCCATTTTATTGGTCTTTAATGGGTGACAATTTTTGAACTAAAATTCCAATTTAAAATTGATAACAGACACTTTGAGTCATAATGAACAAATTCTGTTTCAAATTGAGTTTTATATGATTTCTACACATCAAAAATGACTTATGGGACATTTTCCAAAAGTTTCAAAACAATCCAACTTCATTTTCTTGATTTTAGTATGTCAGTTGTCTATTTTAGTTAAAATTAATGTCAATTTTAAAAAAAAAGATGCACTTAGAGTCATACTGGGAACACCATTCATTTTATTGAGATAATATGATAGATTAATATACCAGATGACTTATTGATAATTTTATTAAAGTATCCAAAAAATCATAATGTGCTTTATCAGTTTTGAGTATCCCACTTGTGTTTTTTTTACAAAAAATTACATTTTAAATTGGAAGCACACACTTTGAGTAATTCCATTCACATCATGTATGTGTTTTATTTGATACGGATTTCTAAATTTCAAAATGAACTATTAATCATTTTTCTAAATTATCTATAAAATACACGGTCTTTTGATCAATTTTTAGTGAGTGATACTTTTGTGCAATAAAGTGTTAATTTTAAACGGTTAATAGATACATTGATTCATATTGGGAACATCGTGTATCAAATAGAGGTTCGGTTTACTCCTACATGTCCCAAATGACTTATGGATAATTTTCTTAATGTATAAAAATAACATGAATGCGTTTCCTTAGTTTTGAGTATATCATTAGACCATTTTAGTAAAAATAATGTCAAATTAAAACATAGACGCACTTGGAGTCATACTGGTCACACCGTGTTTCATATTGAGTTGAGGATGACTTCTACATTTCATAAATGAATTATGGATAATATTACTAAATTATAGAAATAATCTGAATGTGTTTCTTATGTTTTGTGTACGTAACTTGTCTTTTTTCCTAAAAAATCATTTTAAACTGGAAACACACACAATAATCCTCATCGATCATGTCATGTGTGGGTTTACAATGAGACTCACTCCAACACATCAAAATTGAATTATTAATAATTTTCCTAAGTTATAAATACAATCCGATCAGGTTTTATTGGTTTTCAATGAGTGAAACTTTTTGAACTAAAAATTCAATTTTAAATTGATAGTGGACACTTTGAGTCATACTCAGAACATAATGTATCATATTGAGGTGAGGTTGATTCCTATGCACTAAAATGATTTATAGATCATTTTATTAAATTATGAATACAATATGAATGATATTTCTTGGTTTTGAGTATTTTAGTTTTCTTTTTAGTAAACTTAATGCCTATTTAAAAAAAAGATTCAGTTGGATTCATACCAATCACACCATGCATTGGATTGCAGTGAGGATAATTCCTAAAATTCTCAAAATATGTTTGGATCATTTCACAAAAGTATCAAAACAATATGATTACATTTTCTTGGTTTTTAGTATGCCAATTTTTTTTACTAAAATTTCATTTTTAATTGGGAACACACACATTAAGTCATACATCTCACATTGTCTGTGAGATTGATGCGAGACAAAATCCTACATATAAAAATTTAATAATAAATTGTTTTCATAAATTATCAAGTCAATATGAGTAAATTTTCTTTGTTTTTAGTGAGTGAAACTTCTTTATAATGAAATGTCAATTTTAAACTGATAATGGGAACTATGAGTAATAAAAAGTACATCATATTTTAGATTAAGGTGAGGCTGATTCCTATATGTCAAAAATGACTTATGAATCATTTTCCTAAATTATTAAAATATTAGAAATCAGTTTGATTAGTTTTGAGTATATCAGTTGTCTTTTTTAGTAAAATTAATGTAGATTTTAAATAAAAAGATTCACTTGGAGTCATCATAGTCACATAATGCATCATAATTATGTGTGGATGATTCTTACGCATCACAAATGAATTATAGATCGCTTTAATAATATATAAACAAATATGAATATATTTGCTTATTTTTGAGCATGTTTGTTGTCTTTTTTATTATAAATAATTACAATTTAAAAAAAAACTCACTTGGAGTAATACCAGTCAGAAAATGCATTTAATTGAGGTTAGGATGATTTCTACACATCCAAAATGACTTGTAAATATATTTCATAAAGTATCAAAACAATCCAAGCTTTCTCTATTATGAGGGTACCGACATTGTTTTTACTAAATTTTCATTTTAAAATATAAACATGCACTTTGAGTCATACTGGTCACATCGTGAGTGATTTTGACATGAGATTGATTTCTATATGTCAAAAATGAATTATAAATAATTGTTCTAAATTATGAAGACAATATGAGAATTTTTATTGGTTTTTAGTAAGTGACATTTTTGGACTAAAATGTCAATTTTAAATTGATAACCGACACTTTGATTCATATCGAGAACATCATGTATTAGCTTGAGGTGAGGGTGATTATTACACATAAAAAATGACTTAATGGTTGTTTTACTAAAGTATCAAAAAACAATTAATATGTGTCCTTGGTTTTGAGTATGTGATGTGTGTTTTGAACTAAAATTTAAATTATAAACTAAAAACACACCATTCGAGTCATACGATTTTAGTGCATGATCATATTACAATAGAGAATCATCCTTGTTAATGAAGTCATTTATTTCAAGAAAACATTAACCATTACTGTAAACCTATCAGAATTTATTAATTAAAATAAAATAAATATTTACATATGATTTTTTATGGAACAAAATTAAATCTATCATACCCTTTGACCATCATAGAGTGTAAAGAATGCATGATAAACCATTTAACTTATTTTATGGAAAAACTTCATTATAACACATTATCTATTTTCATAAGACACTAAACTCAATTATAATTTTTTATCCCTTTTTATAGTATTGAACTTCAATATAACCATTAATAGCATCTGAATTATACTAAAATTTAGGAAATCCATTAATTATTATTGGATTGTGCTATAGATTAGTATATCCTTTTCAATATTCTTGGTGGTGATAAACTCTAACATAACATCACAACTATTTTCTCATCAAAAACGGAATAGACCAATTATAGTTTATTTTTTTATAGAGAATGATGATGAGTTTATTTTATTAATGATCTTATGAACATGGATCATTTTATATAATGAATGTACACATGCATAATTAATGTTCGTTTTAAGGATTTCACAAGAATTGGTTGTATTATATCATGAATCTAATTGAATATTGAATATATAAAATAATTCCACCACCCACCAAAGTAATAACACTGTATTTTAATTTTCAAAAAATTCATGATTCAGTAGATGAAATTGTATTATTTATTAATTTTTTAGAGTTTTTGGATCGATCTACTAGATTCTTTTTCAAAGGGGTCTTCATTTTTATTTTTGATACATCAAGTTTTCATTTGATGCTAGTTTTTTATTTTCAGGGATTTCATTATAATGTAATTTCTTTTCATTTGATGCAATTTTCCCTTTGAATCCATCCCTCCTCAATGGGAATGATATCTTAATGATGGTTGTCCTCTAATAGTTCTCTCATACATCTGATCGATTGGGTGTTTGATTACAAACTTCTTTATTCAAATAGTTTAGTTAGATTATATATCTTTTTGATGATTGGAATGATGTTTTATGAATCTTAAGTGACTATTGGCTCCACCACTAAGGCCCTCTCTTGGCAGTGTAGAGATTCTAGGGGAAACCAAATGTATCTATTTTTTTGTTATTGTTTAGTTTCTTCTTAGTGAGTGTTTTCTTTCACACATTAGTAATATTTAATAGTACATATAATTTTCTAATAGAAATTGTATCCAATAAAAATGAGTTTGAAAAAAATAACTGGTGTTTGTTTTTTTTCTAAAAAAATCCCTCAACTTAAATTATAATATAAAATAACATAAACAAGTGGTGAAATACATTTTTTCTATAAGACACCCGAAACACATGAAAAATGGCTCTTATTTTAACTGAAATGTTTTGTGTTCACTTTTCATAAATTTTTCCAAAACAAAACCTTGGTATGATCCTCATTCTACTCCATTACCCAACAATTTTATTGTTTTCAAGATAGTGCTTCCTCTCCTCCACCTCAGTCTTGGCCTCATTCTCCACCTTTTCCTCCTCCTCCACCACAGTCTCAGAATCCAACTCTGACCCCACCTCGACCTCTACTTCCGCCTCTGGTTCCACATCCAAATTTGTTGTAGCCTCATTCATCTCCCACCAATTTTATTATTTATAGTTCAAAGATTGAAAAAATTGATTTCCTCCATTATAATTATCCTTGATAAATCGATAAAGACTAATATATAAGCATTCAGACACTAATTCTCTACAACAAAAATATATTTATAAGGTTATAGGTCTTATTATATCACAAACAAAGTAGGTAATCATATAAATTTTTTATTGGTAAACATTATGACAACATGTATGTTTCCCACTCATCTCTAAATAAATTTACTCCTTTTGAGTACGAAGGTTGTAGGAAATATTGATAGTACTAAGAAAATACTAAAAAAAATGATTAAGATATATATTTAATAAAACTTATATTACCCTTTGAAATTACATATATGAGATGACGGTCTTTTCATGCTTTATTATCTCTATCATAAATTTGAAAATATAATATCCACAATTAGTTTCATTATTTGAATTTTTAAACAGCATAAAAATTAACCAAAATAAGTAATTTTTTTTGAAATTTGTTTTTATATTTACTTATTTCTATATATACCTTAATCTGTTTCCATTTTTAGTAATCCATAGGCTTTATCTATTTAGATAGTATCTTAATTCCATGATTTAGCCTATATTTAGCAACCACCCAATCATAAAAAAATTCTTGATAAAAACATACTAAAACGTATTATTTAAAGTTTACCTTTAAAATACTGATTGTACTGTATTAAAAATTCACAATAAAAATCATGTGGGTCGGTTTGTTGGGTATCCATGCATTGGATAAAAAATATAATTATTTCAGGTATCTATTTTGAATACAATTAAAATCCAGTGTTTCCTAAAAAACAAAAACAAATAAGTAACATAAAAATTTAATGTATATTTTATGTTATTATATTTTAGAGTTCTAATTTTTCATTATAGGTGTCAAAAAGAGTCTATCATGTGATATTTTTTTCTTAAACTCTTTGAGTATCTCATACTTTTTCGTCCTAATTTCTACATTATCAAAAGTAAGTTTTCTCGTAGAAATTGTACATGGATTAATGCATCCAAATAATCATTCTTACAATTTTCCATTTATATACAAGTAATATAAATTCCTATAGAATATATCAATAGTTATTAACATTAATAAACATATTATCTCAAAATTTAGATACACATATTACTAAAATGTACCTTATATATGTATTCAGAAATGAAACTCCTTGCCATTCATACTTTAGAATCTTTTTTATAGCCTCAAGACCAATTACATCAATCATGAGAGTTCCACATATTTATTTTTTATATGGAATGTAAAACATATTTTCAACTTTAAATGTGCTATCTGAATAAATTTATATTGATAATAAATTTTTTTATGAAACTAGTTGAAAGAAGGTACTTCCAGAAGGTCATTTAGATTTCTTTGTCGACTCACTAGACTGTCTTGATGTAACATTCCACTACCATATCACTTTATCCTTATGTAATATCATACCTCACTTCAGAAAATTTTTCACGAACTGTTATAGGTTTTTCAAATGACAAAAGTTGTTTAATACATAAACCATATCTCATTATAAGATTAGATGACCATGCTTTGAAAGTTCGTATTGAATCATTGATCACTGTAATATCCAGATCATCAAGTGGAACATGAAACTCAATATTCAGATTGAGAGATACCTCAATTCCCACTCTCATGTGATCTTTTTGGAGTTATTTTTTGTATAGATTGTATTCGAGGATATTATATGTCATACCACTAATAATAAGGAAGTGTATATGTGTTTATAGATACAAATCACATTAAACTATATCCTTCATAATTTGAGAAATATAAAGATATCAGAAGTTTTTTGATTCACATTTAGGAGAAATAATAGTGAAAAAATATATTACCTAGTTTATAGTATGAAATTAGGTGGAATAAACAGCCAAAAAGCCTGTGGGGTCATTTGGTTCATGTGTGGATCTTTGTTCCACATCTGGTTCCCTTTGATCCTTTCTTATACATTGGTCTGGGAAACCAAACTGGACAATAATATCTTATAGTGAGTCTATTTTTGTTTTCAATTTTCTCACCATATTATCTGTATCTTTATGTGTTTTTATATTCTTGAAATTTATCTAGGAGACACTCATAAAACCTAATCCTCTAATGAAACTATATTGTTGTGGCCTCTTCAAAGCTACTGTAAGTAGTTTTTCTTCTGGAACGGTCACTGCCGATTCTTGTGTTTAAACCATATAAAAAAATATGGACATAAATAGTTATTTTTATGTAATAGTATTATAAATAATAACAAATTACTATTATTTCGTAATTACACATGTTTCCCATACTACTTTTTAGGTTTTCATCAACTATTTTACATTTATTATTTACACGAGCCTCCTTCCATAGATCATGATGTAGGGTGGAAGTGGGTTCAGATTTTGATTCATAAATCAACATATAAACAATGGAAAATATGTTGTTTCATATCACATAAAAAATTTATTATTTATTTAAAATATATAAAAATTTCTTTCCAAGGATAGTGTACTATATCCTTTCTTTTTGATTGGGGTACATTAGTTTTGATGCAAATTCTTTATTTTTAGTACTCTTTTTTATTACATAAATTAAATTTTTTGAATCAAATTGGATAAAATAATTAATTTAAAATAATATATTATTGACTTTCATGAACTTTAAATGATTTCTCATTGTGATGATTGATGAAAGAAGTCTATGTTTCTAAATTTATAATGTGTTCATAACTAAATGGTGGATGAGGATTTACTTTCACCTCAACATCCCTAAGAAGTAACTTTGTAATAAGAGTTCAGAAGCCTCTATGTGATTTTATAGTGACTATTAAGACAAATTTCAAATAGAAATCTTCCAAAATAAATTATATTTGAAAAGAATAATGGAAATTAAATCAAAATTTCATTAAATAATTTTCTAGTAAAATAGTGAAATTATATCCTATCATTACTGTTATATATTTATTAATGGTTTCCTTCTTTACAGTTTAGACATGGTTCCATGAATCAACATTAATTGGAATATTAATCCTTTTTGTGACCTTAACATAACTAATTAACATTCACTTGTTGGGTTCAACTTGTTGGCCCCATTTATTCCAAAAAACCTCAAATTTTATACCCTGACTTTTTTCCTTGATAATTTTATTCAACAGTGTGATGTTGAATAGTTGGTGTTTTTTTCGTAAACTTATTATTGACCCCATAATAATTTTGTAGATTCATCAATAATAGTTTTTTCTTCCCCATGATTGGTAACATCAACTTGTGTAGAAGAAATTGTCTGCATGGGATGTAAAACATGTATTTTTTCTTGAATAACTAAAATGTTATCACGAATAAAGGATTTGAGAAGGGTAGCATGCATGATCTATTGCAAACATGATGAAATATTTTACTATATATTCACACTCTTTATTAAAATTATTAGAATTCATAGATTTTTAATGAAATAGGTAATTTAATTGAAGAAAATAATCACTCCACTATGGTAGATGTTATCCTTTGAAATCATCAAATGATGAAATTTATAAACAACTATCATCATCATCTATTTTATGTCCCAAACAATTAATATTTTACTATATTTCTTGAGAATAATCCTCTATATCTTCTCAACATCCACCAATATTTCTTGAACTGCTATGAGTATTAGCCACCCCATACCATGTACTGGTGGTTATTTTGGGTGACTAATTCTTAGAGTATTTCAATAAACATAGAAGAGATGGGGGTTGAGTCTCAAATAATAGAATTAATAATAACTATTTGGGAGATGAAACTGGTGAGGTTAATAATTATCTCTATAAAACTTTTTAAATTACCACATCTTAATTTAATATTTCAAAGCTCAAATCAAATTCCAATAGGCCCCTAACACTACCATGATATCATCAACCAATCGCCACTTAGTTTCATCCACTCATATCTATGTTTATAGTACTTTTCCCTCACTTGTATCTCAAATATAAGAGCCTTATATCCAATGAGGATCATTTGTAGTGTGTGATTATAAAAAATAAGTAAACACTTACCAGGACCCTAAAATATACAACAATACATATATTTGAGTATATATTTAACGTATTAACACTAAAAATAGACATGTATGTCAACTCATAGTGAACTAATCAGGAAACTATAATAATCAAATGTACCAACTTAATGTTATACCAGTGAATTACATTAATCATTCCATACGTTTATACCATGATTTTCCTGGAAATTTAAATATTTTCACTAATAATATATCAACATTTGAATCATGGGAGGACAAAAAAATATTTATCTATATCTGGAAATATCTACATCACAGGTACCATGAGATTTTACCTCAGACACAAAGCTTCCAAGAATATCACTTAGGGATAACCATCACATATACTTGTTTCATTTAATCATAAAATGGGTATAACATACACATATTTATTAGGAAGTGAATTTGAAATATTGGTATGTCTTAACATAATAGTTTCCCTTAGGAAAGAACCAAAAATGGCTGCTACAATATATTAGATAAACCTAACTTCTGAAAGCCCAGAAATAAGAACATATAATGACAAAAATGTCACATCACTCCCACCATAGACATTGATGAGTCACAAACATGTCTACAGTAACTCACATTATAACATACCATACCTTTCTCTCACATAATACCCATCATATTTTAATATATGATAAAAATTATTTTTAGCACATGCACACATGTATTTCTTATAGAAAGATATTATTATCATACATTTAAAGGTATATAAAAAATAATTCTGAATAATATCAATTGATTATTTAAATAAAATATTATGAAGAATGATTTATCAAAATATAACAACAAAATTAGTTACATATTACCTTTAATACAATTATTTTAAAAAACAAATACCCCAGAGAATAAATTATTATATGATTAAACAAATATAATTAGTTAAACAATAAATAAAATTTATACGAAGATAAAAATGAAGACTTACTAAATAAAATTCAATGAATTTTTCCATCTCTTAAAATTCTAATGTTTAGAAAAAAAATAATGTTACATTTTATAATAATTATTATTGTTCCCTCTGTAAAGAAATTATTAATATATGTGTATTTGTTTATTTTAAAAAATAAATATCATTAAAACCATATTTGTGTATGTTTAAATTAAAATAATGTGAGGAATATATTTATCCTATAAACACACACACACACAAACATATACTATGATCCATTTCATAAAAAAAATAAAACATTAAATATATATAAAAAACTATAACCAATTTGGTATCCTAAACATAAAATTCCTTAACTGAATTATAAAACGTGATAACCACTTAAATATTTCTATTATATAATGTGTAATACATAATAATTGATCAATATTCTATATAACCAATGTTTACTCAAATCTAGCATAGTTACAACCATTCACTATCATTGACTATGTTAAAAACCAATCTAAAACCCTTTTTAATGGAGTTATTTAATATGTATAGAATAATTTGAATCACGAATAAGATATATCAATGGTTCAAAAACAATAAATTCTATATTTTCATAAAATACATTAAAATATATACATTATAAAATCATACATATCCTAAATGATCTAAATATTTTGGATTGACTTAGGATTCCAAAATTGAAAATGGTTTGTCACTATGCCATCAAGAATATTATTTTGAGCATGAATAATACCTATGAAAAATGATTAAGCATAAAATAGGAATAGTGGAAGGTGCATAAAATAAACCTGATATCTCTAAAAATTGATAAAAAATGAATATAAAATAACCTTATATTGTGGAGATCAACATATCTTCTTGTAATATTACCTATGAGAAATAGGGATCCCAAAAATGAAAATTTTAAGATTTTGGTTAAGACATGAAGTACATATATGGCATATATAAAGGTATGTTATGGTGTTGTGTAAAGTTAAATCAGAACACATAAAAGTCATGTGAAGTCAAAATGGGTAACGAGAATTTCTCATGTTGTATCGGTCACTTTTTGGACTTTGAATTTAACTACATGAAATGGGAAAAACTCTATGGAAATTTTTGAAGGGTAGGGATTTCGGGTGAGGGGCTGTAAATAAGAAGGAGAAGGTTTGGTACCAATTGAAAAACATACAAAAGTTAAGAAGCATAAGGATTCATTATTTTATAATGAATAAGAAAGGTTCATCATGGTTGAGAATAGAGAAAAAAAATATAAACTATGAAACAAAATCAAGAAATCAATGAGAGAGGAAAAAGAGAAAATATCATACCTGGGATTATAGCCTCAATTCGCCTGAGATAATGCAATGGAGGAGCGCTATCAGCATGGGAGTTCTATGAGATCTTGATAATCACAACTGAATTATCGTGGTTAGAGTTATTTTAAGTAGATTAGGGACACGTTTATTAGAACATAAAAAATCACTGATAAATACACCTATTATCAGTACTAAATAGATAATAACTGTTAAAAGATATCTTTATCAGCACTTTTTTTGCGTGGATAAACATATATCTTTATTATTTCTAAAGAAGTGATGATAAGAAAAACCTTTATCAACATTAAACATTTATCACTAATAATGGATTTCTAATTATAATTATAAATATATTCTTTAAAATACTTTTATATTATTATATATATTTTCATAAAAATTGTATAATTATTTAAATATATAATTATTTATTTATAATAATAAAAAACTATTAAAAAAAATATACGTTTTATTTATAATTATAAATATTTAATTTTATAAATATATAATTTTATAATTTTATCACAGTGTGCTTTTACTGCTGACAACGGGGATGGTGTTTGTGAAAGTCGGGTATTTCTTTCTTGATGTGTGAAATAGATGGTGATATGATTAGAAAAAAATCAAGGCATTGATCCAGGGTTCTGGGATATCATTGATGTCAGGATGCTAGTCTTGGGGCACGTCGTCATCAGAATATGGCATAGATACAAGCCAGATGTTTGTGATGTTGGAGGCCTTACGATTTCAAATGATGGAGCATGAGGACAACACTTGTGATTGGTGTTTTTTAGGTGTTGGATTTCTTCTCAGTGATCCTACCTAACATGGAGTATAATGTTCTCAGCATTGTGTTGATCTGGTATCTTAGTGGGCGCCCTAATCTTGGGGGGTGTGTTTTTAATACGATGGGTGTGGCGATTGTGTTTTTGGGTTCCTGATGGTGATAGATGACTACAATGCTGTTGAGTGGTGGTGGTAGAACGTGGTGATGCGGGATGGATGTGGTAGACCATTGCTTTCCAATGGAGGTTTTATTGCATGATGACAGACCAAAAACAACCTGGGATGTGAGGTGGGTGGCCGATGATCATCCACTAGTAGGATGAGGAGAGTAGATCTATGGAAATATCTGGAGAGCTCTGGTATGTGGATGGTTTGACCATGGGATGTGGCCATGGACACATGGTGGTGGTAGGGATGTGTGGTCCATTAAGGATAGGTTGTGATAGGATGTTTGATCATGAGATATTGTTTCCTCTCTATCTAGGTGGCGCTTTGGTCTTCCATGGTTTTTGGGGTGCTCTCATTTGGGTCATTCTAACTTGGTCCTTTGGGCCATTATAACTTTGGACATTGGTTTTGGATGATTCTGACACTGGCAATTACTGCATGACTGACAGTGGAATTGGATTCTATCGTGCGATGTTCTCAAGCACCATGGTAAATTGGTGGTATGGGACACTGATAGCGGGTTTCTCCCACTAATGACGAGTATACTGGCACCTCCAGTAATGTACTTCAAGGACGATGATGTTCACGTGGGTGATAATGATAAAGGGAATGTAAACATCCTTTGGTAAATTTCTTGTTTGTAGTTATCGATATTCAACACATCATCCATGATGACCATTGGTGGTATAAATTCATCCAGCCTCATCAATGTGATCTGGTGAGCGAGGTCACCGGGTTTAGCATTTTCTGGCTATCATCATGGCTACATCAGTCAATTCAGGTGTCTTTGTGCATTTGGGTTTTTTTTATTTGGTTTGTTGGTCCTAAAATAAGTCTATGAACCATGATTAATGGGTCTTTGGGAAAATAGTTTGTTTTTGGGTGGCGTAGTTTTTTCACTTTCGTAGTTGGTGGTGCTCTATGAGCCACATGTTTGTATGTCATTCCTTCTGCAGTTTAATTTATATTAATAAATTATAGGGAAGAGTTCACTTCGTACCTTAACCAATCTGGTTTATATTTATATTATTTTATATTTATATAATTATATATATATAGGATGCAGCTCAATGGTACCTACTCATGTGGGTCTCAACAATGTCTCGAGTTCAAGTCTCGCAGAGTAAATCCCTGCATTTTATGTTGTCTTCTTTTCTTTATAGCCGCTTTCCGTAAATAAACCGAGGCTTCAACCTCAACTTATATATATATACATATATAAATATAATAAATAAATATAAATATAAATATAGTATATTAATTATTTAAATAAATTTAATATAATTTTATAATTATTTAAATATATAAATATTTATTTTAGACTGTATAAATATTTTTTATTTATTTATAATAATTATAAATATATAAATATATAAATATAGAAAAAACACATTTATAAATATATTTAATTATAAATAATTATTTTAAAAATATATTTTTAGCATTATTAACGAATACATAATCTTCAAAACATGCATTTTAAAAATGACTGAAATGAAAAAATTCAAGAGTACTCGTGAAAAATATTGAAAAAATGGATATGTTTTATTAATTAAATATAAATTATTTAAAAAATCTGGATATGTATTGAAGAAAAAAATGAATATATGTTGAAAATACTAAAACACGTTAAATAAATATATATAAATAAATAATAGAAAATAATTAAATTCAAAATAATAAAAAAACTAAAAAATAAAAATAATAATAATAATTAATAAATAATTCATAACTTTTATAATATTAAAAATAAATTAATTAAATTGACTGATTAAAAATATAATATATTAAATGTATCATGATATAATTAAATTATAAAATATACTAAAATTTGAATAAATTATATAAATATTAGGTGTATGTGTTTCCATATAATATTTCATTAATTTCATAAAATTTTTTTGTGCGTGTGTTGTATGAAAAAATGAATTAATTGCATATTTTCATGTGAGATCAATATAACACACATTTTATATATTTTAAATTGAAAAATAAAACAAAATTAAAAATGAAAAAGATATTAATATGTTTTCAATTATTATATTTTATTCATTTTCTATATAATTATATTTGATATATATTATTTATTACTATTTATAATTAATTAATATATATATTAAAATTTTTCTATTTTATTAATAATTGTTTCATTAATAATTTTTTAGAATAATTTTGTAATTTATTCATTTCTAATTTTTTTCTTTAATTGTTACAGTTTATCCATTTTTATTTTTTTGTTTAATTATATAAATTTATTCATTTTATATATCTATATTTAATATGTACTATTTATTAATATTTATAATATATATATATATATGTATATTAAATTTATTCATTTTTATCAATAATTATTTAATTAATAAAATGTTTAATATTTTTCTTCATTTACTCTTTTTTAATTTTTATCTGTTTTACTATTTAATTTTATTCATTTTATATATTTATATATTTAATATATGTATTATTGGTTAATATTTATAATTTATATATATATATACTCAATCTATTTATTTTTAACAATAATTATTTAGTGAATTAAATTGTTAATATTTATTTATTTGTTTATTTATTTCATTTTATTATGGAAAATTATTAGTGATAAGAAAATGTTGATAAAGGAAACCCTTTATTAGCGCTATAAATAAAGAGATGATAAAGGGTACCCTTTATCATCATTTTTTTATCCCTCATAAAGGACAACTGTTGGACTCCTCATGTGTTAATCTTGTTTTAATGATCACAAATCTTGTTACTGTTAATTAATCTGAATCTTCATTGCACATCTTGCTAATTCTCTTAAATCTCAATAATAACTACACATCATGCTTTAATGATAACAAATCTTATGATGTTAATTACTCTCTTTATTATTTACAAGTCTCATGCATGATCACAATTCTCACATATATTATCACACCTTTATATTTATGATTCATGCTCTTTTACTCTCTCGTGATTAAACTTAATCCATGTTCTTCATATTACTATCTAAGTCCAAATACAGATATTTGTCTAAGTATGCAGACACCGTGGAGGACTCAGCGTGACCAGACACGGTGAAGGACTCACCGTGACCAGACATCGTGAAGGACTCACCGTGACCCAGACACCGTGAAGGACAAACTGTGAACCACAAACCGTGAAGAAGACACCATTTACTTAATCACCATGACACCATTTCTTATGTTTTTTTCAATATTATTTAAATAATGCTAACGGTCATATTTTTTGTCTTTAATGCACTTAATGTTGTTTAATGTTAGTTGTTGTCATGTTAAGAAACTGTATCTCGTACCTATGAAAAGTGAATCATTCCTACTGCCAGAACTCGTGGAATATAAGAACGACTGAGATGCAGTACAAGAAAAGCGGAGGCAACCTGCAAGTGGAAAAGCAAGAAAATTGTGACGATACAAAGAGAAGAACATACATACATTAGAGAACAATCCTGAACAAGAAGGAGATTGCAAGACCTTCAGAGAACTCTCATGAGTGCAATCCAATATTGCTGAAGAACACACTACGAGTCAAGAGATCATTTTCATTCCTATAGAAGACAAGCTGACTATGAGACTTTGTTTTTCAAACAGAAAAACCAGAGAAGGACTCAGAAGACTTCCTGATGAATCCAACAAGTCCAAAGCTACATTGATAATCACTAGAGCTTTCTAAACTCTAATCTATCTTCTCTACGTGATTTATTTATTAACTTTCGAGCAGTGTGGTGTACTCTATATTTCGTATACACACTCTATCTGCTGCACTGAACTGGAGGATATCAAAATCCTCACTCAAATTATCTTAACTCCTGTTTACCCACGTCAACTGTGGAAGAGGTACTTGTGTGACGTGGTCTTTATTTTGTTTCCCACGAAGAACAGTGGTAGAGGTCCCTGCATGGTCTGGACAGTTTTGTAAACTATTGTTAACCCCGATCCAGGGTGTGGATCAAATTTATATAAATTTGAGAGGACTAAGTCTCATCTTGAGACTGAACTTCTTGTTATATCAGCTGTGCATCTTTAGTTTAAGTTTATAGTACACTACATATATCTTATTTTTCCGCTGCTATCACTTTGCAATACAAACCTATTTTGAAGCTACTTTGATAGTTAAATTATCATGTGTTTACACTTATTGTAAATCAATAGGTTAGCTTCAAAAGTTAGTTTGACCTTGTGGTTAAATTAACTAAGACCGAATCAATATTTGAGTAGCTAAGTGAAAATTTACAATCTATATAAATTCACTATAGTTTAACTTATTTTATAAATTGGGGGATTTTAACTAGACAATATTTTAACAGAAATTTTATTTGGAACTCAATTCACCCCCCCCCCTCTCTTGAGTGTCCACTCCGACCAATATTTGGTATTAGAGGAATGGTTTTTGTTTAAGGATTTTCAAGATACTCTGTTTTTCAACAGTGATTTTAGTTGCATCTTTAAATATCTTAAATTTCTGTTAGTTCTAAATTTTTATCTATTTAAATTATCTTTCAAAAATCCCGTTATGGATAATAGACTAGAGGGTGCTGCTACTAACATGACACCTTTCTTCAATGGTACAAACTATGCTCAATGGAAACTCAAAATGAAAATTCATTTATAGATCACGGGTTTTGATATTTGGACTGCCATAGAATCAGAATATAAACTTCCCACTACTATTAGATCCACTTGAGATGAACCTACAAAGACTGCATTCAATAATAATTGTAAAGCTATGAATTCCTTGTACTATGCTCTAGGAGATGAAGAGTTTAATGGAATTTCTTCTTGTAAAACTATATTTGAAATTTTGGATACTTTGGATGTTTCTCATGAAGGAACAACCAATGTTAAAGAAATGAGATTAAATACTTATACTATTAAATATGATAATTTTAAAATGAAGAATGATGAAACTATTTCTGATATGTATCTCAGGTTTAATGAGATAGTCAATATAATGAGTTCACTTGGTAAATCTGTTCCAGCAAAGGAACAAATTATGAGAATTCTGATATGTTTACCCGAACGATGGAGAGGCACCTCTGTCTCAATCAGAGAGTCATGTGACATTGATGCTCTACCTATCAAAGAACTCATTGGTAAGATTATGATGTATGAGGAAGAACTCAAGGTTAATAAAGAGGAAGATGATGAACCTAAGAGAAAATCAGTGGCTTTCAAGACTACTGCTTCAAAGAGAAAGGACAAAGATAAAGCTCAACTACCTACTGACAGTTCAACTAGTGAAAATTCAGACTCTAATAGTGATACTGAAATGGATCGGATAGCCACAAGGTTTAAGAAATTTTATAGGAAGAAGAAATTCTTCAGAAAATAAAATTAAAAAGGAAAGTTTGACAATAAGGGACATTGGAAGAAGGATTAGAAAAATCTAGATAAATGTGATGCAGTTGTCTGTTATGAGTGCAAAAGAAAAGGACATATTAAAGTAGACTGCCCAAAGCTCAAATTCAAGAATAAATATGATTACAAGGACAGTAAGTACAAAAATGCTATGAAGGCTACTTGGAGCACTTCTAAGGATAGATCCAACAAATCTGAAGCTTTTGAGACTGAAACCAGAAATAAGGCAAACATGTGTTTTATGACAAACACATCTGAGGTAACCCTAGATACTACTGCTTTAAATTCTTATTATTCTGAAGATAGTGCAGAATCTGATTCTGATTCTGAAAACATGACTAGTGAGGAATTTTTTGAATATTGTAATATGCTGGAAGATACATGCAATGAACTTAAGGAAAAATACAAATCATTAAAGAAACAGCATGCTCTCACTACTACTTTTAAAACCGAACTTACTATTGAAAAAGAGAAAATGCTCAACTGTTAAGGGAGAACACTGAACTGAAAATGTCTAATGATCATCTTAGAAAGGATTTAAAGAAGTTCACAAATGGAAAGGAGGCACTAACTCAAATGATAGTAAAGAAAGTTTCACCAAAATACACTACTGGAATAGGCTACAAACCTGGACAAAGACAGATTACTAAGAATAGATTTATTCCTAAATCTGGACAGAATACTACTAGTTCTAGTTCTGAACATTTATATACTTCAAATAGTTATATTAATATTTACGGATCTAATAAGGTTTATCTTTCAAAGTGTCTTGATTCAACAAATTTTATGAGACCCATAAGACAAATTTGGGTACCTAATGTTTTGTTAGCTAACCTGTCTGGACCCATGAAAATCTGGGTACCAAAATAATTTCCTATCTAAATCTTTTTTGTAGGGATCCTGCTTAAAGAGCTCTTGTATGAAGACTTGTTACTTGGACAGTGGATGTTCAAGACATATGGAAGGATACTTCTCATTCTTTAAAAGCTTAGTCAGAATTGATGGAGGCTTTTTCACCTTTGGTGATAATTCTAAAGGGAAAATCATCGGCTTAGGCCAGATTGGTAACACTGACTCGGTATTAATTTCTAAGGTTTTATTTGTTATTGGACTGAGATATAATCTGTTAAGTATTTCTCAATTATGTGATGATGGTTTCAATGTCAAATTTGAAAATGATTCTTGAAATGTTTTTAATTCTAAAAATGCTTTAGTATTTTCTGCCTTGCGAAATGAAAATCTCTATGCTGTTGATTTAAATTCCTTAGCTAAGAAAAATGTTACCTGTCTAAATGGTTTTCATAAAGAGTCTTGGTTATGGAATAGAATATTAGGACACTACAATATACACTCACTTAGAAAACTTACTAGGAAGAACTTAGTTAGATAACTACCTAAACTCGAGTTTCCAAATGACAAATTTTGTAATCCCTGTCAAAAGGGAAATAAACATAAGGATTCTTTTAAATCAAAGAAAGAAGTTTCAACTTCTCAACCTCTTGAGTTGGTTCAGATGAATTTTTTGGACCATCTAGAGTTTCTAGCTTAAATGGGAAGCACTATGTCTATGTCCTAGTAGATGACTTTTCTAGATATACTTGGGTATACTTCTTAGCTCACAAAAGTGAAGCTTGTTCTTACTTTGTCAAATACTCCAAATTTGTATAGAACCTTAGTGGACTTATGATTAAAACTCTAATAAGTGATCATGGCCGTGAGTTTGAGAATCATGAATTTGAATCCTTTTGCTCACAAAATGGCTATAGTCATAACTTCTCTACCCCTAGGACACCTCAATAAAATGGTGTAGTAGAAAGGAGGAATAGAACCCTGCAAGAAATTGCCCGAACCATGCTAAATGAGTATGACCTGCCTATTTACTTTTGAGCTGAAGCTATGAATACAACTTGTTATATTATCAATAGAGTCTTGATCGTACCTACTCTTTAGAAGACCCCTTATGAGTTGTGGAACCATAGAAAACCTAAGGTTAACTATTTCAGAGTCTTTGGATACAAAGTCTTTATTCTTAATACCAAGGATAATCTTGACAAGTTTTCATCCAAGAGTGATGAAGGAATTTTCCTAGGTCATTCTATTTCTAGTAAAGCCTATAGAGTTTTCAATAAGAGATCCAAGTGTGTGGAAGAATCTATTCACATCAAGTTTCATAAAACTGATCCACATGAGCCTAAAATCTCTCTTTAAAATCTTGAAGAAGATTTATCTATTCTGGACCTTAATGAAAAATCAAATGAACCTGCTATAAAGACAACCAGTTCTGGAAATTTTCTAGAACCTGATTCTATTGATTCCCAACCTGTTGATGAACCTGAAGATTCTAGTTCTACCTTTACTAGATCAACTAGAATTATAAAGAATCATCCTTTAGATGCTGTTGTAGGAAATCTTGATAGAGGGACAGACTAGAGCTTCTCTTAGAAATCAGGTTGAACATCACTCCTTCTTGTCATAGATTTAACCTAAAAACATTGATGATGCTATTAATGATGAATTTTGGGTAATTTCAATGCAAGAAGAACTCAATCAGTTTGAAGGAAATAATGTTTGGAATCTTGTTGAAAGACCTAAGGACACTTCCATAGTAGGCACTAAATGGGTGTTTAAAAATAATGTAGATGAATCCGGAAACATAGTTATAAATAATGCAAGGCTAGTTGCACAAGGCTATAGTCAAGAAGAAGGTATTGACTATAACGAGACTTTTTCTCCAGTTGCCAGATTAGAATCTATTAGGATTTTACTTACTTATGCTGGAAATCTAAATTTGAAACTATATCAAATGGATGTCAAGAGTTCATTCTTAAATGGATATATTGCTGAGGATTTTAGTGTTAAACAGCCACCTGGATTTTCAAACCCTCATTTTACAAATCATATTTTCAAACTATAAAAAGGTTTATATGGTTTAAAGAAAGCTCCAAGAGCTTGGTATGATAGATTAATTACTTTTCTAATTTCTAAAGGTTTTACAAAAGGAATAGTTGATCCTACACTGTTTATAAAATGAATTTCTAAAGATGTTTTAGTTGTACAAATTTATGTAGATGATATTATTTTTGGATCTTCAAAAACTACATTATGTACTGATTTTTCCAAAATGATGCAAAATGAATTTCAAATGAGTTTAATGGGTGAACATAAATTCATTCTTGGTTTTCAAATCTTTCAAAATGATGATGGAATTATTTTAACTCAAAGTAAATATACTAGAGATCTTTTAAAATGTTTTGGATTGGAGAGCACAAAAATTAGTGACACTCCCATGAGTACCACCTGTAAGATGGATCTTGATGAAAATGGTAAATCTGTTGATCCAACCACTTATAGAGGAATGATTGGAATTATACTCTACCTAACTGCTAGTCATCCTGATATTATGTTTAGTGTGTGTATGTGTGCTCATTTTCAAGAAAACCCTAAAGAGTCACATTTAAATGTTGTAAAGAGAATATTCAAATACCTCAAGCATACTCCCAATTTAGAACTGTTCTATCCCAAAGAACAATCATTTGAATTAGTTAGTTATTCTGATGCTGATTTTGATGGATGTAAGTTAGATAGAAAAAGCACCTCTGGAACATGTCATATTTTAGGCAAGTCACTAATATCATGGTGTAGTAAGAAACAAAATTCTGTTGCATTATCAAATGCAGAAGATGAATACATAGCTGCTGGAAGTTGTTATGCAAAAATTTTATAGACGAAACACACATTACTAGACTATGAATATCAATTCAGACATGTCCCAATAAATTGTGACAACACTAGTGCTATTAATATTTCTAAGAATCCTGTTTCTCATTCTAGAACAAAACATATTGATGTAAGACATCACTTTTTGAGGGATCATTTTAAAAAAGGTGATATCACTTTGGAATTAATTGGTACTGAATATCAACTTGCTGATATATTCACTAAACCATTAAATTTTGAAAGATTAGACTACATCATACATGATCTTGGTATGATTAACCATAAGTAAATATCCTACTGATCTTAACATTTAATACTTTACTGTACTATACTTTACGGTTTCATACTTACTATTTCTAAAGTTACTGTTTTATGATCACGGTCTGACAACTCAATGTCTCACCGTGACTATATAAAATGCTCACTGTCTCACCGTGACGACTATAAACTTTCTCACCGTGATGACTAGTTTTCTGTCTCACCGTAATACCTACTCACGGTCTCACCATGAGAATTATGTTTATTCTTATTTTAACCCATATCGCGGTAATTTTTATTTCACCACTATTTGATTCCCCACATTTTTGTTTTTATGACATTTTACATTCCCAAATTATAAAACATAAGGGTTTCATTCGATTCCTTACCTGAACTCTTTCCTGAACCTTCTCTTCTCTCTCTCCCAAACCTTCAGTGGATGCCAAGGATGAAGCATCCATCTTCACCCTCGTCAGAGAAGCGCCACTCTAAGAAACATAAGAGGATACCAAGGATAGCTCCCGAAGGACCTCTAAACCCAATCCTGGTAATCCATACAGTTGTACCTGAAAAACAGGTTTGCCCTGAATGGTTGTTGTCTAGAAGATCGTTTGTTTTGAAAGTTTTAACAGAAAATGGATGGCTTGAATGGTTCACTATACAGAATAGTCCGATTTACCCAAGGCTTATATCTAAATTCTATTAGTATGTGAAGTTCTCTTTTGAGTTTGGATAAAGCTTTATGGTGACCAGCTGGATCGATGGTCAGAAGTGCTCTTTCTCTTCGAGGTTGTGGGTTGCATGCCTAATAATTCCACAAGAAAGAGTTTGTGAAGATTACCATAGAGGACCTCATTCAACAACCGTCATCTTTGACCTGGAGAATGCTTTGGAAGGTCTAATTGGAAATGGCACCAAGCGAAGGGCCATAGCTGCTGAACTAGTTGGGGAGACAAGACATCTGTTCAAGTTTATTCAGAATTAGTTTTGTCGAAGAAAAGGGGATTTTGCTGTGATGAGGTATCAGGATGTGTTCCTGATTCACTTGTTGAAGAATGGCCATAAGATCAATATGTGTAAGTATGTTATCAACCATATTTGTGAGCTGATCAAAGTAACTTCCAAATCCACCTCCCTGTTTTATTCAAGGATGATTTCATCAATGTTAGTTTCAAAAGGGATGATTGGACCGAATGAAGAAAAATTAGAGGACCTTGATTACTGCATATCCATGCTTATCATCAGAAGGATGAAGATTAGACGGAATCCATGGAAAAAGCAGTGGGTTGAGGATAGTGATCAACTATATAAAAAGTTTAATCCTATTTACTTTACAAGATGGCCTATGAACCTAGCTGATCCTGGTTTGGAACCAGATGAAGTGGTTGAGTATTCAGAAGAAGAAGAACAAGAAGATGTAACACATGAAGTACCTCATAGAGAAGAACCTGAAATACCTCAAGGAGAGGAAGTTGTTGTTGAAAAGGAAAGGACTATGGATCCTTCAGTTTTTCTTCATGAAGAAGAAGCTCATCCTAATGCTGCAAGGAAATTTGTTTTTCCTGTTTGAGAACAGCAAGCAACCTTAAGGGAATATCTTGTTGAAGAGAATCTTTCTTTTGAGAAAGAAGCTAGTCTGGAAGCTCATCTAGTGGAATAATCGGTTCCTGAGATTATTCCATCTACTGAAGAAAGTATGGAAATTTCCTTTCAGTTGGAAAGGAAAGAGTTTTCTGAAGAGATTAGGGATGATCCTGTGGATCTTGTCCATGTTCCCGAACCTCAAGAATCTGGAAGGGAAGCACAAGTTGTGGGGGAGGAACCTCAAAATGCCGATATTGTGGAAGATGGATCTGCTGAAGCTTCTCAACCTTCTATCACTTTTTATGTGTACTCTCGGTATGAGTTCCCAAGATTTTATGATGTGAATGAGTCACAGCATGTGACTACAACTGGAATGGATCTTTCTTCTTTGTTTCAACTGATGTCCTTAGCTCATCCAGAACTAGAACAAGAGTCCCAACCTCAATCTGAATCAGAATCTGAGTCTGAAGATGACTCTGAACCTCAACCAGAATCTGAACCTCTACCTTTACCTTCATCCTTACCTGAGAATCAATCCTTTGAGACCAAAGATGATTTTAAAGTTTTTGGAGAATCTTTGTTAGCTAGAGTTGAGAAAATTGTCTCCACTCAACCTCACCTAGTGACTCAGTAATGTCAATAAGATTCATCAATTCTCTTGGAAAATATTATCTTTCATATTCAACCGAGGATGATATGAGAAATTCAAGAAGTGAGAGTTGAGAATAATCTGTTGAGTGATTATGTTCCAAATAAGAAAAGTATGGAAGCAAGTCTGCAGAATGAGTTATCTTTGAGATCAGAGCCTGCTCCTGTTTCTGCCCCTGCACCTGTTGTTGTTTCTCTTGAGCCATCTGATTCCCTCCTTACTAGGGAAATTGTATCTGAAATTCATCCATACCTACTATCTTTTGATGATATGATTGTAAAAAGACACACCAAAATGCTGGAACACATGAGAGAGCTTGTGGAAAATTTGATAATCCCTCCGGTGACTCAAGCTTTTAAAGCTCAAGTTCAGAAAAATACAGAGTTCACCAGATTTTTGGATAGATTTATGGAGAATAAGGATGATTTTGGAAAGTCTATGCAAAATGGTGGTAAAATAATTACTGATTTAATCAATATTTTGAAGCTGTATCTTCATGTGTAGAGTAATACTATAATTTCTCCAGCTGTTGCACCCCTTAGACCTGGTTTACCTACCTTAGCCTCAACTGCCATGACAGTTAGCCATGCTCTTTCTCAGATCCGGCCAGTCATTCTTGGCCAACCACATCCTAGATCTTCTACTGCACCTACTTTGGCTACATTTGTTTTTGAAGGTCTAACCTTACCCTCGTTGTCTACCACATCTATTCCTTCTTCTACATTAGCACCAGCTCCTACTGCTGATAAAGGAAAAGACAAGGTGGATCCCTGAAGAGTCCGAGGACTGTTTTACTTTTTGATGGGATGTATTTTATTGTTTCATGTTTTATTGTATTCTGAACCCTTTGATTCATTCCAAATGTAGTGTTTCATTTAATTCTCTCTACTTTTTGATAATCCCAAAAGGGGTAGAAAACTACAAGTGTCAGTTCTATAATAGTATAAATGGTGGAGAAAAACTACAAGTTTCTGTTCTATAATGTTTTTTATATGCTAGTATCTTTAATATTACATGTCATTTATATTCTTCCTATATCTGATTTGTGATCATCAAAAGGGGTAGATTGTTGGAATCCTGATGTGTTAATCATGTTTTAATGATCACAAATCTTTTTAATGTTAA
This sequence comes from Viscum album, assembly GCA_963277665.1. NCBI lineage: Eukaryota > Viridiplantae > Streptophyta > Magnoliopsida > Santalales > Viscaceae > Viscum > Viscum album. Next base: position 690,525,611 of record OY728150.1, read on the forward strand.
TTAATCTCAATCTTCATTTAACATCTTGCTAATGCTCTTCAATCCCAATAATAACTACACATAATGTTTTAATGATAACTAATCTTATTATATTAACTACTCTCTTTATTATTTACAAGTCTCATGCATGATCAAATTCTCACATATATTATCACACCTTTATATTTATGATTCAATCTCTTTTACTCTCTCGTGATTAAACTTAATCCATGTTCTGCATATTACTGTCTAAGTCCAAATAAAGATATTTGTCCAAGTATGCAGACACCGTGAAGGACTCACTGTGACCAGACACTGTGAAGGACTCACCGTGATAGACACCATGAAGGACTCACCGTGACCCAGACACTGTGAAGGACACAATGTGAAGGAAAAACCGTGAACCACACACCGTGAAGAAGACAAAATTTACTTAATCACTGTGACACCGTTTCTTATGTTTTTGTCAATATTATTTAAAGAATGCTAATGGTCATATTTGTTATCTTTAATGCATTTAATGTTGTTTAATTTTAGTTTTTGGCATGTCAGGAAACTGTCTCTCGTACCTATGAGAAGTGAATCATTCCTACTGACAGAACTCGTGGAATATAAGAATGACTGAGATGCAGTACACAAAAAGCAGAGGCAACGTGAAAGTGGAAAAGCAAGAAAAGTGTGACGATACAATGAGAAGAACATACATACATCAGAGAAAAATCCTGAACAAGAATGAGATTGCAAGACCTTCAGAAAACTCTCATGAGTGAAATCCAATACTGCTAAAGAACACACTATGAGTCAAGAGATCTTTTTCATTCCTGTAGAAGACAAGCTGACTAAGACACTCTATTTTTCAAACAGAAAAACCAGAGAAGGACTCATAAGCATTCCAACTGAATCCAACGAGTCCAGAGCTACATTGATAATCACTAGAGCTTTCTAAACTCTCATCTATCTTCTCTATGTGATTTATTTATTAACTTTCGAGCAGTGTGGTGTACTCTTTATTTCGTATACACACTCTTTCTCCTACACTGAACTGGAGGATATCAAAATCCACTATCAAATTCTCTTAACTCATGTTTACCCACATCAACTGTGGAAGAGGTCCTTGTGTGACCTGGTCTTTTTTTTGTTTCCCACGAAGAATAGTGGTATAGGTCCTTGCGTGGCCTGGACAGTTTTGGAAACTATAGTAAACCTCGATCCAGGGTGTGGATCAAATTTATATAAATTTGAGAGGACTAAGTCTCGGCTTGAGACTGAACCTCTTTTTATATCTGTTGTGCATCTTTTGTTTAATATTATATTACACTACATATATCTTATTTTTCCACTGCTATTACTTTGAAATACAAAACTATTTTGAAACTACTTTGATAGTTAAATTAGAAAGTTTTTACACTTATTGTAAATCAATAGGTTAGCTTCAAAAGTTAGTCTGACCATGTGGTTAAATTAACTGAGACCTAATAAATCTTTGAGAAGCTAAGTGAACATTTACAATCTGTATAAATTCACTAAAGTTTAACTTATTTTATAAATCGGGGGATTTTAAGTAGACAATATTTTAACAGAAATTTTAATTGGAACTAAATTCACCCCCCCCCCCTCTTGAGTGTCCACTCCAACCAAAAACAACTTATGAGCACTTTTTTCTATCATTGATAAAGGCCAGTGTTGGTAATGTTTTGTTTTATAATAGCGCTTTCTAATAAATCAAGCAATGTGATGTATATTTTATATCCTACTTCTTAATATTATCACACTAATAGTGATATTAGAGATATTGATACATCTTCATGCTCCCTGTGTGGATGGATAAGGTCAAGCTATGTGTATCATTCAACAACTCGTATTTCATCTTACGATTTTATGGTATACATAGTTGTGACCCAAATCTTATAACTCATTCTTCATCAGTTTTGAACTCTGAGGATTTCTATTTTCAAAAAACACCCACCTTTTTTTGAATATCCACATCATCTCTTTGAAATCCATAATCTTATCTAGAAGGGATCAATACATGAATATGTATTATTGTTTATGGGCCATTTTTATGGGATCCTATTACAAATAGTCATTTACGATGGGGTCTCGTCATAAATAACTCCTAAATAAAAAATGTGTTGTGATTTTTTTGTGACAGTCCATCACATCTTTTTGCGATGGTTGGGGTGGGGGTTCCCCATTGTAAAAAATATTTAATACACATATATATATGTTATTATTTATGATGATAATGGACACCAACTGTAATTTGTTTTAAAAAAATAAAAAAAATTAAAAATTAAAAATTAAAATAAAAAAACAAGAGAAAAATCACAATAATATTAACAAATATATAATAATAAATAAATAAATAAAATTATAACAAAAAAATGATATGATAATCACAATATATAAAATTTTAAATTTCTAAATTAATAATTTTTTTATAAAAAGTATCCATTCAAATGTCTATCATAATAAATGTATCTAAAAAATACATAAATCACTAAGGAGGGGGTCATCTGGATGAGGTGGATGAGAAAACTCCATACCTACACCCTACACCCAACATCTCATATACTCCATCATCTTCTGCTACCACTACTTATGAGATCAATGTTTCTCCTCCTTTTTCTGCTTATACTGTCAACAAAACTCATCTTTAACTCTATGCATGGTCTTTATAACCTCGTCTTGAGCATACAACTTCTTTTCATACTCTGTTCCTATTGATGACGACTCTCCATGTGCTCCCCTCAAGATGTTAAATGACAATGAATTAGTGCCATAAAAGCGTATAGGTGCCAATCAAGATCTGATACCAACAACTTCAGCTTACTTGAATGCATAATGAGTCGCTTGCATCCATACTACATCATCAAATCCTGCTACACTACTGGCCTGACCCTCAAACTCATCCTAAATCTCATCATGTTGGTGATAATTCATAGCCTCATATGACTCCATCAAATGAAATTTGAAATTTAAATAGTTAGAATATTATTTTTAGTTAATTTTAAAACTAAAGAAATATACTGACCACAATATTGGATTGTCTACCTCTAGTAAAATATCTAGTGATAGGATCAATATACGTCCTCTTGTAAACATAATAATCTATAATATTGTGATGCTAAACTGCTTATATGAATAAAAAAATAAAATGTTTTCATTTACAATTATATAAATTATTAAATAAAAGTAAATACCCAATTTCATCGATGAGTACTTAAAGTAAGACTACCAACTCTATGGCTGACCTCATGTCTCCCCCATTTTTGTTGACCTATAGCTGATCTCAACTAAAAAATATCTTCTATTTAATATCAGAATAATCCATACCAAACCTGAGAGGAGATGTAATCAGGTCAATGGCTGTGGTAAGACTAATAAAAACCATGACTCTAGATTTATTCATGGATCTCTTCTTTAGTTAGCAAAAAAATGACAACAACGCTCACATATTCAATACTCATAGGCCTCCCATATAATTTTTAACATTATATCATTAATGGGATACAATGAAACCTATAAATAATTAATAATATCTAGTTATTAATTAAATAAATTTCAAAATAACTATTATATATTTATATACCATCCAATGATCAAACATGAACTCCCAAACATTAATGGGAATATTATCTCATGTCACCCATGCTCTGGAAAAATAATTTTGCAGAATAGCACTCCCCTGTCTAATAGCTATATGTGAAAAAATATGGAAAAAATAAAAAATAATAAAACAATAAGTAGATAAATAAATTAATGATAATTAATGATAATGACAATTCACTAAATTACACAACTTAACATACCTACTTATGCATGGACCAAAATAAAGATGTTGACGCCGGTCAAGAATAGGGTTGATAATCATTAAAATTGTAAGACCACAACCCCTCAAGTCAACACACCGCCTAAAACAAAAGGGTTTCATGACATAATGTCAAGATCATCACCATATAGTATAGTCTCTTTGATGATATGGAACATCTCATCCTAAGTCTCGTTATCCATATAAAACATGAAATCATTGTGGTCAATAAATAATTTTAAATGAGTTATATATAAATATTTATATTGAACATAAGAAACATGTAATTTTGTCATTATTCATATTCTTCCTCATATTTTCATACAACAGTGTCAATATCTTCATCTTCCTCTTGAGTATCATCAATTTATATAGGATTTTCAACTTTATCATCACATGTTTATTAAAATTAATTTGTTATATCATCAACATCATCAACACCATTGACTAGTAACTATGGGGTGTCATCATCGATATTCATGTCTCTTCGTTGAAAAGTTATGTTGGGAACTATCGCTTGAAAATTTTCAGTTCCTTAGACTTAAATAAAACCATCTTCACATTACATAAGTTTATTTTCATCATATTCCATTTTTATAATGCTCATATAATCAATTAACTCTCTTAATGTAGCACAAAAATTTGAATAATAAATTTGACGTTCTTGATGAGAGAATAAAAATGGTTCATTTTTAATAACATGGATTTTATATTTAATATTTATGATTCCATGGTGTAGATAAACATGAAATATTTTATCAGTATCAAACCATAAACATTTAAGCATTATTACATAAGTCAATATTAGGTTAAAAATGTTTAATTTTTTCATCCAAAATGCCATAAAAGTTAATTTCACAATCTATATAATGTGATCCTCTCAAGAAAATTGTGTCATTATTTTATTTTTAATTCACCATATGCATGTGTTTGAAATGAAAAACCATTCACCCCATATGCATTATATGATTTAACCATTTTGGATGGTGTGTTACTCAACAAACACAATATACTATCAATTTTATCATCATTTTTTGATAATAAATAAATTAAAAAATAATTAAAAATATAAAAAATAATGAATTTATTTCATATTTAAATAATAAAAAATTTACTTTACCATTCAACAGAACAAGTAGAAAAAATAATGTTGCTGATGTTTTTAAATGGTAGCTAGTGAAATATTTGGCAAATGTTTCTTGATATGATCATCATATAATCTGAAAAAATGTTAATTTAATTTAGAAAAAAATTAAAGAATATTTTATAGTATCACTCACTATATAAATCATGTCAGTTCATCATAATTGAGAAGAACATATGTAAGAGTCATTTGATGTCCATCATCAGAAATATGTTGTTCGTGAACTCCACCAAATCCATTTTAAATCCAATTAAAAACTAATAATTGAATATTCAGTACATCACTATAATTACCCTCATTATGGGCATTAATTTCTGTTTTGAAGGATATTTAGGTTGAAATAATGGAAGAAGAAAATATAAATTTCCTCTAAAAATTAAGTTTCTATAATTGACTATTCAACTGATGCATTATTAGGCACCTTTTTCACTAATTTCTTCATGCATCTCTAATAAGGATGCATCAATCATAATTTTAATGGCCGTCCACATCTTTCAACATGTGGAAAATGTAATATCAATTTTTCCATTGAATCAATGAATCTGTCGGATTTTTTCCCTGTTTACATAAAATTAAAAGAACATCTTCTTATAGTCTACTAAGTGCATCATAATCTGTTTTAGCTGCATAGATTTCTCAAAATAAATGATATTTATGTTATCACATCCCGGATAGAATAATTACACAAACCACTAAATCGAATTTGTATATGTATTCCTAATATAACATAAAAATATTGACTTTTTAATATAGTAATGTGACTATTTCTGACATATCTAGCCAAATTGAAAACATAAATATCCATTAGCCTCAAATCCACAATCCACTGAAAAAGTAATAGATATATTTCTCTATAAAGTGTACAAGTTGGTTTTGGATTCATTAACTTTTGTGATATTTCATTTCTAAACAACTCAATTTATAATCACCTACAAATTTAGGCAAGATATAATCATGCTTTTACATTATCTTTGGTATTACCAAGTGTGTCTAAAACTGTATAAAATATATTATCAAAATAGTTCTTCTTAATATTCATGACATCTTACATATAATGGATCAACAAATCAGATTAAGAAGGGAGATCCCAAAAATACTTCATTTAACACAATTTTGACATTCCCAAAAACAAACTAGTTTTCCTTGTTTTATAGTAAGTCCAAAGTTAATGGGAGGTAATTGAAAGACAATAGATTTTAAATCAAAACCTCATATCATTGTTGGAGTTCCATCTCTTTCAATTTTACCATTTATTAAATTATTTTTGTTCCTTTGGAAAGGGTGATCAATATGAAGAAATCTTCGAGGACTTTTGAAAAAATAAGGTTTTATCCCATTGAAAAACATCAATGATTTATTGACACTCATACAATACATACATGATTTCGGACCATGTATAATCCAAAAAGAAAACATGACATATTATATGAACTCACCAATTTTTCACATTAATGCAACATTCATTACTAAATTTATTTCCTAATAATATCATATGTATTGACACCATTACTCCACAATAAATTTAAATCGTCAATGAAGGAACTCAAATAAGCATAGATATTATTTTTTTGATGTCCTATATTTATTAATGTTAAAAATATATATGGTTCATTCATCAATATACAAGAGGTATGTTTTACAGAGTTATAAAGATAGTCCCACCAGAATATTGACAACCGTACAAACCAAATAGACAGAAACCATAGGTAGAAAGACCCAATATCATGTTATAGGATTCTAAAGAAAATGAAGGACATACTTGGTAAAAATATTTCTATGAATATCTATCACAAAGATTACTTAAGCTTCTACTTATTGAAATATTGGATTTGTTCCATGAAATCAATGATATTGCGATATATGACCTAAATAAACACTAAAATCTAGGTGTAAGAATGAAAATCCTAAATTGTTTAGATGGAACCAATTAAGACTTCCCTTGTTACGCCTCCTTGTACCTATATTATCCAATTTTTGGAAAACTAAATAATGAATAGTTTCACCCTAATATGATATGCAATCAATTGAACATGCGTGGATCTTCTGACAACCAAGACCAAAATTATGGACTAGCCTCTTTCTCTCATATAAATTGGTAGGCAACACATTTCCTTCCAGTAACAATGTTTTAACCAAAGTGAATATCTGATCAAAATAGATCTTTGATATTCCATTATTTGATTTAATATCCATAAACTTTGTAACTGCTTCAAATTTTCTTATCTATTAACTAGGAAATAAGAAATCTTCAATAGACATCAGTAACTCATAAAATAAACATGGTTCTAACTCAAGAGTTAAATCAATATCATTCTAAGTTACTTTTGTTTGAGAATATGGACTAGCAAAATCATTTAATAAGTTTTAAAATTTTCATGGATATAGAACCAATTTATTATTATCATCTTCATAATTGTGTTCACTATGTTTATATAAAAAAATAATAATCTTTCTGAAAAAAAAATGAAATGGATGACCCCCACATTGTTAAATGTTTCAAATCTCCTCAGATCACATTTCTTAAATAGACATTTAATTTTCTCTTTTGAAACAAATTCCTATTTAGATGATGAAAATGATAAAAAAAAATATTCAACAACCTCAATATATATATGATTTATACCAGAACCGTTCGGATTTTTGTGTTGATTTATCCAATCGTGACTTATTAATAACGTCTATAGTCTACTTCCGTGTTCCATAATTTTTCTAAAAAATAGATAATAAAAATATTTCTTATAATTATTCCAATATATGGAAGATATTATCCAAAAAATTAACAAATCATAAAATTATCAATTACAAATAAATATTATCAATTATATCTAATTCCCGCTAAATTTTTCAATATTCAAAAACAAACTCTATGTTTTTCTAATTATGACTAATTTTTTATAATTATCATGAATTTATATTAAGGGAAATAGAAGGCTTACCTAGGGTATGAGGTAATCATAGAGTATAGTGGTGTGGATGAATGTGATGATAGAGTAAATGATTTATAGTTCCCATATGTTCAAACTATTTGGAGTAGTGGAAGTCACAGGTAGAATTAATCATAGAGTTGTGTGGATGTAAGTGATATAGAGTAAAAGAACTCTAGTGCCCTAATGCTCGAACCATTTGGAGTAGAGATAGTCATGGGAAAACATATAAGTTAACCTATGATTGAATCTATTTTAAATTGTCTGAAGGCTAGGGAACTGGAATTATTTCCCTCTATTATCACCTTCATCAGGTCCATCCATTCTTACCTCAAGGGAATTAGGGAGTGGAGGGGATATAGGTGAGAATAAAGAATGAATTTTAGAACTGGAATGCTTTCACATTATCTTCCCATTCATCCCCACTACTCCATGCTTCCCTCACACCCTGTAAATGACCTTTTATTAATAATTATGTTTGATTTTGTTTAATTGTTATTAATTCTGTTCAATTGTAGTTAATTGTGATTAATTGTGGATTTGTTTCATGAATATCTCTCATTGTCATTATTGTTTTTCTAATTATCACCCATTTTAAGTATTTTTTACTAAATAATGCTCATTGTCAATATTTTTTTACTAATTACCACTCATTCATGGCATTGTGTACTAAATTCCACTCATTATTGGTATTTATTATTAATTAACGCTCATTGTTGGCATTTTTTTTACAAAATACCACTCATTGTAAGTATTTTTTATTAAATACTTCTCATTGATGGTATTTTTTACTAATTACTGCTCATCACCAGTATTTTTCACTAAATAATTCTCATTTCCAATTTTTTTTATTAATTACCCCTCATTGTCGGTATTTTTTACTAAATACAACTCATTGTTGGGTTTTTACCAATTACCACACATTACTGATTTTTTTTAATAAATATCACTCATTCCTATTATTGATTTACTAATTACCACTTATTGTTGATATTTTTTACTAAATACCACTCATTATCGATATTTTTTAATAAATACCACTCATTTCTAGTAGTTTTTACTAATTATATCTCATTTCATTTATGATTTACTAATTATTACTCCCTATCACTTATTTTAACTAATTAACGGTCATTTATGACAATTTTTAACAATTTCCACTCATTACTGATAATTTTTAATAATTACCACTCATTACTTGAATTTTTTATCAATTACCACTCATATTTATTTTTTTACTAATTAATGCTCATTTATGCTTATTTTAACTAATTAACACTCATTTGCACTAATTTTATCTAATTCACTCTAATTTTGGCTAATTTTTAATAATTCCTACTCATTACTCCTAATTTTTAATAATTATAGATCAGTACCTTGATTATTTTTCTAATTAATGACCACTCTCGCTAATTTTAAATAACACTCATTTCTAATAATTTTTAATAATTCTTGTTCATTGCCATTAATTATTAATAATTACCACCCATTACCAGTATTATTTACTCATTATTGCCCATTACTAGTATTTTTTTACTAATTACCGCTATTTCTGGTTATTTTTTTACTTATTAACGCACATTTCTACTCATTTTGACTAATTAATGCTCATTTCTTATATTTTTTAATAATTCTAACTCATTTCTGTAAAATTTTAATAATTACTGATCATTTATAAAAAAAATTATAATGGCTACTCATTTCTAGTAGTTTTAACTAATTAACACCCATTTACACTAATTTTAACTAATTAACGATCATTTCGACTAATTTTAAAAACTTATTGCTCATTTACACTAATTTTTAACAATTTCCACTCATTTCCACTTATTGTAAATAATCATCACTCATTACTTATATTTTTTACTCATTACTACTCATTACGAGTATTCTTTACAAATTAACGCTATTTTCCTAAATTCTTTTAAATTTATCTCTCATTTATACTAATTTTAACTAGTTAATGCTGATTTCCGCTAATTTTTAAAGATTCATGCTCATTACTACTAATTTTTAATAATTGTTACTCATTATGTGTAATTTTTAATTTTTACCGCCCATTTTCAATCATTTTAACTAATTAATGCTAATTTAATCTAATTTTAACTAATTAATCTTCATTTATGCTAATTTTTACTAAACGATGACCGTTTCTTCTATTTTTTAATAATTACAGCTCATTACATATAATTATTAATAATCACCACAAATTATCGGTAATGTTTTCTAATTATCTCTTATTATTGGTAATTTTTAATTATTAATGCTCATTACCATTAATTTTTACTATTTACCGTTTATTCCCACTAATTTGTATTAATTGTCACTCACTTTGGAAATTTTTTAATAATTACCACTCACATCTGCAAAATTTTACTAATTACATCCCATTTACACTATTTTTTATTAATTACTACAATTTTCTACTAATTAGAAATAATTTCTATTAATTTTAAATAATTTATAAAAACATTACCACTAATTTTACGGATTACCACTAATTTTTCTAATTACCCATAATTCTTACTGATTACCACTAATTTTTAATAATTTTTTATATTATTAATATTTGCATCACTTTTTAAATTTTTTAATTTTTACTAATTACAAATTACTGTTAATTATTAAAAATTATTAGAAATTATTATTACGTGTTACAAAGGACAATGAATTATTACTAATTTAAATTAATTAGTAATAATTATTGATCAATTATAAGTAATTAATATCAATCACATTTCTTTAATGATAATTAAAATTGATTAAAATGATTTAAAACTAATTAATTCTAATTAAAAATAATTACTGCTAAATAAATTTTAATAATTTAATTAAAAATAATTAATGATAATTAAAATTAAATACTTCTAATTAACATTAATTACTGCTAATTTTAACCAATTTATAATACTAACTTCTAAAATAAATAAAATAAATGGATTGAAAATTTAAAACATTAAATTAATACCTTTAAATTGAAGTTTCTATTAGATCGAAGTCTGAAAATTTTTCTTCCCTATAAAAATTTCAACATTTAAATGAAGAAATGAAGACGATAGAAGAGCATGGGAAGAGAGCATAGTGCAGTTGGAGGATTAATGGAAAAACATCAGGTGTGGGTATATATTGGTTAGATTAATTGCAAAGAGACTATTTACGACAAGATTAGAATAACAAATAGTTGTAATTACAATGAGTCCTATCGCGATTATTACCCACAATAAATAATCATGTCAGTGATCAAAAAGGTGTTTGCGATGGGACCTGTTGTAAATTTTTTTTTTCTGACACATTATTTTCGAAGTGGTATAAATTTTTGTCACAAATAACATTAATGACTAATGGTCTTTGCGATGAGATTAAATACCCATCGCAAATATATATTCCCACAGTTTATCACACCAAATGTATTTCTGGTGGGAATGGTTTCCCATCACAAATAAGTATTTATTTAGGATCATCTATTAGGGGAAATGATTATCATTTCAAATAATCCCACAGTAAGGACTATTTGCGACGAGTGACAGGCCCATCACAAAAATCCCCTATTCCCATGGTGGATGGCTGAGAAAGCCTTGGAGAAATTAATGATGATGTTCCTTTATTTATGGTTCCTAGTTCTATCCTTCGCAAGATTAAATAATGTATCCTTCTAAATATTCATAATTGATAAGGTTGTAGAATCTTTTCTACTTAGGGCATATGCCACTTTATTTTCTTTTCTTGGATGGTAGTGGATTGAGTAGTCATGGACCTTGATAACATCAAACCATATTCCTCGACACGTATTAAGATCATCCTATATGAATATATACTTGAGGATCTTATGATCCATATATATTTCAAACTTTTCCCCCATAGAGATAATACCATCATATTTTCAATGCAAAGACGACTATAACCAACTCCAGATTATGCATTGCATAGTTATTCTCATGCACTTTCAAATTCCTTGAGGTGGAGGCTATCACTTTATCATTCAATATCAATATAAAACATAAGACCTTTATTGAAGAATCACTGTATAATATAAAAATTTCCCCACTTGTGGTTATTTTAAGTACTAGTGAAGTGGGGACCCTATTTTTCATTCCCCTTTTCTCTATTTTCATTCATCAATATATACAAAATTTAGTCCATTCCATGTCATATTGGTTAGATGGTGTTAAAATGATGATAATCTTCTCACAAATCATCGTTAATACCCATCTGGTTCATGTAAACTTCACATATCTATTACAGATATTGATTTTGTCCACTCTTCAATTTCCTAGATCTTGTAAGGGTCTATATAAATCCATTTTGTAGTGATAACAGTTCCTAATAATGATGCTTCCTCAATCCATAACTGAAATTTATTGTAATTTACAGTCAAGTTAAACTTTCCCAAAGACTATATCACAATAAAAAAATGCTCCTCATACCCCTCCATACTTTTTAAGTATATTGGAACATCATTTATATAGGCTACCATAAAATTTCAATTGTAATATCTAAAGATTCTATTCATTATGTCCTTAAATATTGTTATATAATTGGAGAGTCTAAAGGGAATGACTATGAACTCAATGTGTCCAGAACTCATTTGAAAAGAAATCATTGGAATATATTCATTCTTCCCCTTTAATGGGTGATATATAGAGCACAGGTCTACCTTAGAGAAATATTATGCACCACAAAACTGATCAAACAAGTCCTATATCCATGGAATGAATACCTATTCTTTATCATGATCTTTTTGAGTTCATGGAAATCAATTTAGTGGTGAATTTACACATCCTTATTCTTGGCAAAGTAGACCAGCACACCCCACGATGAAACACTCAAGTGTATAAAACATTTTTCTTGATTATCATGTAACTTATTCTTTAGTTATTCTAACTCAATGGTTTCTATTCTATAAGTATTTGTGGATATGGTTGAACATCTTGGTATAAGTTCAATTTAGAATTCAACCTCTCGGTCTAGATAAAAACTAGGAAATGATTTAGGAAGAATATCAGTATAATCCCTTAAAATGGAAAACTATTGGAGAAATAATATCTCCTTGGCCTCAATCATTTTGACTAGATATTCTTTCTCACAAGAAAATAATATGCATGCTGGAGAAGAAGATGACAAAACAGATTCGTCCTTCTCCTCAAACTTATATATAATCAGATGATGAATCATGATACGATGATTGGTATCACTATCCGTAAATTTGACATTGTCTTTATATATAGATAACAAATTTATTCACAATATAGAATAAAACTCCACTAAAGAATTAATGCAATATTTCTTGGGAGGTTCAGTCTACAAACATTGACCAAGGAGGATTTAAATACATAGGATACAATAATTTATCATTTTTATATTTTTATATATATCTCAACCCCCATATTTTGTGGTGGTGTTGGAATAGTTTTACTAAACATTAATGATATGAAGGAATGCATAAAATAAGAATCAAAAGGTAAATTATGTATTTTGGAATGAATAACCAACATACTTGTCACCACATAATTGTTTAGATCCACTGTTGATGAAGTGATAAAATATTTCATTCCTTTACCTTTGGACCATAGAGGTTATTGTCATTGATTTTATTTGACAACATTTGGCTTATGAAATTTATTCTCATAATGCTCATGTTCTTTGTAGTTGAAACACTGAGGCATGTAATGATTGTTCTCTTGGAACATATTTAACACTATTAAATTAGTGGGATTCATCATATACCTTCGATATTTATTGTTATAGTTCTCCTATTTTCTATACATAAATAATATCTTGGTTCTATTTAGATAGTTTCTAGGATTCTTCATCCCACACTTTTAACACAGAGGATATTTGGGTTTTTTTCTACAATGAAATTTATCTATTGATCCTCCGAAAGAAAACTCCATTTTATTCTTTTTATCCCCACCCCCATGAGACCATTAAAAGTTAACAATCACTCTCTTGAACTTAAGGTAACAAAAACAATCTATTCATAAATACCAATGTATTAAAACACTAATGATTTTCATAAACATTTATTTAACCCACTAAATAAATATCTCACCTTGATTTTGGTGTTAACAAAAAAGCCAGATGTGTTCCATTAAAGCCTTGTTTTGTTTTCCACAAACATCATAAGAGATTTATATTAATTTTTATTCAATCCAATAAAATACCTATCCATTTTAATATTGCTACTTTAGGGAAAAAAATTATTGAAAAATATTTTCTTTAATACTTCAAATTCCCTAAAATCAATTTCCTCATTGGATTCAATATTCCTGACCAGTGTCCACCACTAATAAGCTTATAACTCCTTGTGATTAATATATAGAATGAATTTAACTTTTTATTATCATTGGAGTACATATAATATATCCCCAATTGGTTTAATCAATTTTTATTATATTATGAGATAATAAGATCTACTAAAAGTATGAGGTCTTTGTCTCTTAAAGGAATCGACTACAACATGTTCTTTATTAGGATAAAGAGGTCATTCCACATGATTTATGTTATTATTCACATGATGGTTTAGATAATATATTAATACCATGACGTTACAATATCCCACTCCCATAAGGATAGGAATCTTATTAAGGAAGTCATTACTTTACCTCTCATGTTTTTTGTTTCCAATGTTTCTCCCCCCATAAACTAAAATAAATCAAAGTAAGATGATAATTATTTGACTAATAAATATTTAAAAGGGAAACTATGAACTTAGAATAAATTACATATAAATTATGAGTATAGACTAAATTATGAGTCTCTAGTATTCAATTTTGGTTATCCAAGGAAATTTTCATTTTTTATTTTCTAACCTAACAATTTATTAAAATCCATCATATTGGTTCATAAAGAGTCTGGGAATTTTCCAAAGCATATCCCCTAGGAGTGTCAACTAGGTGTATTACAAGGACTCTCTTTTATGCACCATTTGATGATTTATTTAATATCCAATACACCCTTTTCAGGGTTATTACCCCTAGGTAAAACTATGCCAGATCTACATCAATTTTAGTATCTAGAGAGGGATCTAATTCCTTAGAAACCACTCACTCTTCACTTCACCAAAATTTCAAGATATTCTCTTTTACATAAACTTATTCTTTGGGTTCTTAATAATGTATTCTATCCTTAATCCCCCAAAATAACTAAGCCATTATTTCATACCCATTATGGAGAACCAATCATTTTACGCACTTTATTACATGATTTTTACATAAATATCAAATAAATTCAGCCCAAAGATAATGTTGCCTTGTGTATTTGGATAATGTGGATCATAATACATAAATATAAAACTAAAATAAAGTATTTATATTTCATTTTCCATAATGATATTTTCTATTCAAATGATCTATTATAACTATATAGGATAACCTTTGGAAATACATAAACAAAGGGGTGATCTAAAAAACACAATAAGGGAATAAATATGGGATCCAAGCATATCATATGATTCAAAAGGCATAACATGAAATCATAAAATACAAGGATGATAAATAATCACATGAGATAATATTATGAAGAACATGTTATAATTAGAACATTGTAAAATAGTAATGTGGATGTAACATAAAACTTGACATAGGCATAAGTCAAGGCTAACCGCTAGGACAACATCACATGGTTAAAAAAGTAGCATAATGGATTGGGTTAACTACCTAATTACATAAATAAAATATAATGAGACAAAAACTTTACCCAATTATTTGAATTTCTCTCTTGGTGTACCCATCATGAAATGTAAATGCATATGTGTGTAATAAAATGCAATCAATCAAAAGGCATAATCATAAAAAAAAATCATAAGGAATTGGAGAAATAAACTAAATCCATGTATAACCCCAAAAAGGAATCAAAAATAGCTAGGTATATATGTAATAGATATATATATATATATATAATTGAGAAGCATTAAATAACATCAAATAGGGAGATAAATTTATTTATAGGCAGAAAGTCCATGACCTAAATAAAAGTGTGGTTTGGAGAGATCCCTTACCTAAGGATCTGGAATCGCTCTACACTTGAAAATAATATCCTATATAATCAAATTAAATTCATTAATTACTTAATTAAAAAACTTTTCAATATATATATATTATTTATTATAGATTTACTATGGTCATTTATATCTATTTCTATCAGATATAAGGTTTAATTTCACTGTTATAAGGGCAGTCGTTTCATGGTTCCATGGTCAGATCACTATTTGATTGTTATTGTGTTTCTCATCAAATGGGTATATAACTATAGAAGTGAAATGAAATTATATTCACTACCTTCAAAAAATATAAATAGTCCCAATTATCCATATGTTTTCTTATATATATTTAATTCATTTAATAAAATTTTATTGTTATATGGTTAGTTTAATTTGGTGATTTTTCTGGGCATCAAGAATTATTTTCGTTTTCTTTATTATTACGGACATATATTTATTTCATAATGTTAAAAGTTATATAATATACATATTTAGTTCATTTTAATTAATTAAATTTGAATTTAACCCTTCCATGAAGGCGATAAGGGAAACAAAAACTCATCATCCAAGGAGGCGGTGAAGCACCATGATAAGAATGATGTCATTGTTTTTATAATAATATGAGAAGAGAAGATAATTAATGATAGATATTCCATTATAAAAATAAATTTCAAGAAAAATATATTAAAAAATGAATTATTATTCTAGGTTTAATGAATTTTTTTTGTAGGATGAGGAGGAACCAAAAAATAAAAGACTTAGTTGAGGGTATTGCCTTATCCTTTGGATGTCTCCTCTTGGGATTTTATTTAAGTGATATTGAATTGGTCTTTTGATGAGAATATTTTCATTAGGTTGTGGTGAAAATGTTATAAAAGGTATTTGGGTGGAAATTTGGAATGCTCCATGGCTTAGAAGGTGCAAGGCTAAGGGGTTGTCAGGGGTGTTATTTATAAGGGGAGGAGAGGGGTGTTTTTAAATATTATAATAATTAGTTTATTATTTTGGATAAATAATATCAATATTATTGAATCTTATCACTATATATGGTTAATGGTTCATTTGAGTTTGAACTAATTTGTGCGTACAACATCTATTACTCATAAATTCCTTTATTATCTTATATTTTTAAATACCTTATTTTACGGTATATCACTATTCACTGAAAATTCAACTATTTTACAAAACAATTAACCCAAAACATTTTTAGAAGAAAAAATAAAATCCATTTTATGAAAATAATTATCTAAATCATTGAAAATTAATTTTTAAATAAAATTAGTATTTATTTGATTCATATCAATTTTAATATTATGTTACATTTTATAACCCATGATGAATTAATTACGGGGACATAAAAATATCTTATCATTATAAAAAAACATAATAATAAATTTTAAATTTATTTTACAAAAATATTTTTTTTAAATCATTATATTTATTATAAATTTACAATTAAAACATTTATGTTTAAAAAAACACACAGTTTTCCATTTTTAAAACATTTATTTACTTTTATAGTGATATAAACATATCATATTCTCTTTTAATAAGATAACTACATATTATTTAACACTCACATAGTTAAGGATTCCATTCTAATGGTTAGGTAATTATTCTTCATGGTGAAATTACTATTCCAATAGTCATATTGATATTCCAATATTCAGATTCATAACAACTATATAGTTCCATATTTTTAAAAATACAACTCATTTTATTCATTTGTCATTCAATTACATTTTATCTTTATGTTATTTATATATTTATTTTCAAAATGAAGATTGCATTACTTATATTTTTCATGATTTAAAAAGTGTTTCTTGTGAGTGCGATTATTCTGGTCGATCAGGCAGATCAAAATTTTTATATTTTAGTTATTTTATTTTCAATTTTTTATCCCAATGTATGATTTTAAATTATTATGGACATACATATTCTATAAATGTAATGTTCAAATTATTATAATAAAATCTTATTGGTTTCATCATGCTGTGCATGTGAATTATAAAATTTGATATTACTAAATATGTCAAAAATATATATTTAAAAGGAAAATTCCATTTATCAAATCATGGGTCATTATATTGAGATTGAATTAACATGAAGATTATTTTTTGATTTTATAGGGGTAATCTATGTATTTCAATTATATTTTTTTATTGAACTAAGGAGATAAATTCAATTTATATAACATCAAGAATTGTTATAATAATGTGCTGAAATAGTTCATCGATAGTTAGAGGAATATTCACTAGAATGTGATAAATATTTGGATGATGTTGCAACCGAACCCAAATATCTCACAATATGACCTTTGAATTTCATTATTCCATTGTCTGTAAATTGGAAAAAAGATTTTAGTAGTGGATATAATTAAAAAACAATCAATTTTGTAGAATATGACCATCACCTCATTATCGGGAGTACTTTTGATAGTATTATACTTTCAGTGTGATTTTCTAACAGCTACTATTTGATGAGGTTTCATTATAAATGTATTGGTTTTACCTTTTTAATTTTTTTGATCTTTTTTGTTGAAAATATTTCAAGTAGGAATCTATTTCATTTGATAATTGATATAAATTAATGTCCATGGCTAGGATTATTCTTCTTCTAACCATTTTATCAATGAATTCAAGATACTTAGATGTAACTTCGATCATTCTCGTCAAATTGATTCTTAGGGAAAGACCTACCAACTTCTAATAGTTATGTTAAGGACGTTACAAATACATAACCTTCTACATTTGGATTATCTTAGTTAAGGATGTATATTCATTTGTAATTTTTTGATACCTTTGGTCTACTCCACTGATCCTCTAACTACGTAGGTTTGAAAATGAATAATTCACTTGATTATAAGTGTTTTAATAAAAAATTCAAAGGGTATTCATATTTTTATCTAATAATCCATGGATTGATTCTGTTTAATTGTATTTATTTTCTAACTAGTTTAAATATTTTAGTTATGTTTTTTAATGATGAATCATTTATTGTTCACAATGATTATACTACTTATGTAAATTTTTTTACTTTGATATATTCTATTTGATAAAAAAATTATCTTTTTATCATCATAATTTTAGACTGGGTTAAAATATTTTAAATGGATTTAGGGCTAACATTCATACCCATCTTGTAGTTTTGATATTGCTTACCTTCTAGGAAACCATTTTGTATCAGTTCCAACTCTTATCTTTTGATTTATGATATTATAAATATTTATTTTTTTTACACTAAACATGTACAAGAGAGTATATATATTTTATTTTAATATGGTAGTATCATTACTGGTCAAGAATTTGAAAAATATGAATCTAAAGATACTACCATTTTTTGATATGGATGATATGAATACTAGAGAGACTACATGGATACATACATTATAAATACTTGTGTATAGAATTATATTTTTCTTAGTATAACTTCAAAAATACTTGAGAATGATGTTTTGAATTATACTCAAAATCTGAGAATTGATTTTCAGTTGAATTTTCAAGTTATAATAACTCTTATCTTTTTTTAAAAGAAATATATTGAGTCAAGTATCATCATGTAGAACCACTAAATTAATTCGGAAGAAGATGAAGGTTAATCATTTTATAAATTAAAAATATAAAGAAATAAATAGATAAATAATTAGTGAAGATTATTAGTGTTTTTAATTTTTACCGAGGGAATCCATTGTTTAAATGAATCAATGATTTATTATTATTTTCCATAGTCTCAAATCACTATGAGAACATGAAATCATGGATTACCATATAGTATAAAATATTATGATATACATACTAATGAGTGGGATTCAAAGTGAAATGCTATTTATGGAACTAAATATATTACAAATTTGATATTAAATTTTTTATTGTAAATCTTTTTAAATATGAGAACTTTATTAAAAGGTATAATAAGATAGAGAATGGAAAAAATGGAGTTCTATTTTCCTCAATGTATGTAGAATTAAATTCTAGAACTCAAATATCAAAGCCAAGTACAATTAAGAAAAGATTACAGTTTCCTAGAACTTTCAAAAGGGAAATATACATATTTAGATAGAATTATGTTTTTAATTTTTAATTTCTAGAGATATTACAAAAAATATTAGGACAAAAGGAAATAAAAATGAAGGAAAAAAATATTATTCAAATGTAATTTTCAATAAATGTCAAAAATCTAAGAAACTAATACCTGAGTGGCTTATGATGAAAAATAATTAAAGGTAATCTAAAATAAAATAAAAATAAAAATAAAGGATTACCTTTAGAGGTAATAATGGAACATAGTGTGCTAATGGGGACCTATCCTCCAATATTTTAAATGATGATAGTGAATACTATAAAAAAAACTATATTTTACAAAAACGTTCCCGAGACAGAATAATGATTTATAAAAAGAATTTATATATATTTCCATTATACTATTTAGCAATGAGATTATATTTTTCATTTTCATTTGATGTTTATTAATTGTTAGATGATGAGGTGAATTTTTTTCCTCAATCTTATAAAGAGTTGAAGGAATATATTTCTGAAATTAAAGACATCTATTGGAGACTCTTGAAGTGTTATTCTGGACTTAAAGGTCAGTGTTATAAGAATAAGACTAGTATTTCTACATCTATAAATTATTTAACTGAGATGAATAATGAAAATGATAATATTGTTTTATAATTAGGCACATCTAAATTTAAGGTATTGAAGGTAACTTCTGATAAAAAAGGAAAGAATATCTTTGATCCATACTCATAAGATATGAGTGGAGTGGGGAAGAAAAATTTTGAATTAAAAAGGTTGAAAACATTACTTTCCATCTTCATTGATGTAAGGAATTTTTTTTTGAAAAACTCTATAGGTAGTCAATACAGAAAAGGAAAATATCTAAATTGGGTAGTAAATCAATAAGAAAAATTCATTACTAGTCACACTACATGGTTCAATGTAGTACACCCTTTTGTATAATGATTCATTTGGATAGACACTGGAAGAATGAATACAAACTGAATAGTGTTCAATCCATCAGAACACATTGATAATTCATAAAAAACATGTTCACTACTATTGATCACAAAAGAGATAGTCATATATGGGCACCAAATTTATTTTTCGTAAAAATATGTGGACAAAAGGAGGTCTGGATATCAGGAAATAAATTTTAAATCATTGAAATAATATTATAAATAAATAGATAAAATCATATATCTAGTACCTAATAGAACATCAATTTTATTCTTTCAAGTAACTCCAACGTTTTTTAAATTTACTATTATGATTGGTAAATAAACGGATATTATTTTCCGAGTTAATATTTTTTTTGAAAAAGTATAAACAAACTTATACATTTTGACATTTATATAATTTTTTTATTACTCATAATTTTTTTCATTACTCGTGCATAAGTATTTTACTTTGTTGAGTAGTTTTTTATACTTAATAAAGTTTTTATTTAAACATTAATGTTTTAGTTAAGAATGATATTTCTTTTTATTGTTTAATTTCTATGATGATAAATTTTTTTCAACCCCTAGATTCAATGAAAATAGATAAGTGATTCTAGAATTACTTTTAAAGCCATATTAAATGTAATAAGATCATCTATATACATCATAAGAGGGATTTCAATATATTTTATTCATTTTTTTGTTACCTTGAAAAACATATCATAAACTAGTTGATTACTATATTTTTCATTCTATAGTAATTTATTTATATATTAATGTAAAAATTTATTTTTTCAAAATATACCCATATTTTTTTATGAAATCAAAAACAAATTATTTGAAATCGAATTTACATCATTATTTAATAAAGTTGTTTTTTGGACTATCTGGTCAAATTAGATCAACAGTTGTGATTGTTTCCTATATAATGTCTTGTGGAGCCAGATTACTTATTTTTATTTACTAAGAAGTCATGAATCTCTCAAATCATATCCTATATAACATTATAAATTATTTTTAAAGATTTAAATTTCATCTTAAAGTGACGTTATAAATGGAAATATTATAAAAAAATTGATTATTAGAGAATGGTAAATTTATATAGGTTAGTACAAAAAACAAGAATATTTAATATATATGATTATAAAATTTCATTGTGGTGAATCAGTAAACCTTTATACTGAGGATCATGAACTTTTCAACACTCAAATAATAAGTAAACTGTAATAAACAATTTTTTTTTGTTTAGGTTGAGGGAAAAAATTTAAGTTTGTGTTTCAAGATAATGAGTATGTTATGAAGCTATAGAAAATTATTGAATTTATTTTACTACTATTAGATGGTGAATAATTAATAGCTATGCATATAATTTTTGAAACCTTTGAAACATTCAATAAAATTTGAAAAGAGGAGGCCCTTTTTGTGGTAAAGCAAATGATTTAAATGATGATTCTACCACATAAAAAAGGTAGAATTGTTTTTATGTGGGTGAAAGTATTCTTATTATCATGAAAAGGGGATGAAGATACAATTATTGTTCATGCTATCTATATATTTTACTCCCTCTATAGAAAGAAGAAATTATATATGATAAAATTTATTTGAGATTTCATGGAAGCCGTATATACCGGTATAGTAAAACAAATGTTGCTCCTCTAGTCAATAACATTAAATAGGATGATCATGAAAATTATTTAAATCCACAATGTCATAGGTTTCATAACACTGAAAAGGGTTAAGGAAACCCCTTTGAATAAAGAAACTATAGCTAAGATAAATATGGTCTATCATCTGGTTAAAAACCAATTCATCATAAAATTTATGGAAGTGAAACAAATATAAGTTTAAAAGGAAAATAAATAAAAAAAATTTGGTGAAGAAAAAAGGTAAAAAATGTTTTGGAAGATAAATGTTTTTTAAAAAATAGATTTATTAATGAATAATTTTAAAATTAGTTGGTAAAATGGAGATTATTGGAAGTGAATTAATGATTATGTATGAAAAATATTTTTAAAAATAGGTCAAGGAAGTCATATTTTATTTTATCTAAAAAAGGAGTTAAATAAAAAAATAATATAATGTTTAATAGATTTATTTAGAGAAGAAAATGTGTTATGATCATAACGTTAGGAATACTGAAATTTATAATCCTTTGGTGAGTATTATAGAGTCTACTAAAGTGGTTTAAAATAATTAGAGGAAGATGATAAAATTATCCTAAGAAAATAATATAAATCGAAAATAATTTAATGGAAGTTGAAGGGGATCCTTCCTTAGAATCCCTTCTATCTTTGTGTAAAGAAATTAATACACCATGAGAAGTGAAGGAAATTATTCAAGACACTCTTAGACCCTCACATCCATGAAAAGAATAATTTTCATTTTTATCTAAATGTTTTTCTTAATCATCTTCTATTTTATCAAAGCCTATTAGTTCATAAGAATATGAATATTAGCAGATACATAAATCTTTATTTGATAATGATAAGAAATAAAATAAATATTCCATTGATAATGCTTTGAATAATCCTATTTTAGTGGGTCTACTATAATTTGGATATGAAAAAATCTAGATGATAATTACCAAAATGGAATAGATATTAAAACACTGGGCGATAATCAATATTATTAATATTTTTATATCATGATCATTTTACCGAAGGAAAAATACTATATAGATATTAGATATGAAGCTTAATAAGTTAGAGTCGACCCAAATAGAAAGTTCTTTAGAACATAGATTGGGAAGTGAAATATTGGGGAAACAGTAAGGATTGATAGAAAAACAACTATTTAGGGTATTGAACATCATATCTATTCTTACACACATTGATTTTAAGATAATCCATTTATAATATAGTGTAGTGGATGAATGATATTTTAAATCATTAAAGTAAATCCTTTATCTATATGTAGAAGTGAAGGATGAAGTATTAGATTGTAATGAGGATTTCAAGTTCCAATTACAAAATATAAATAGAACAGAAAAGTATAAAATATGTTAAGAACATGAAATTAAATATATTATTTATCAAAATTACTACATAAGTAAATAATTGAACATGGTCAAAATTATTTTAGGTCATCAGGACTAGAAGTTCAAAGAGTAGAAATGGAATTTAGATAAGTATAAAAGATAATTTAATGAAGTTATAAATTCTATAGAAGAAAAAAAGAAAGAATTTAATGAAGGTAGAAATTCATCAGAAGATCAAAATATTAATCTAAATAAGATTATAAAGTATATCACCAAATATATTATAAAATAATAAATTTGAAATACACTTCTATTTTATAATCATTGTTAATATTATGATTATTATTGAATACTTTAAAAGTTGTTGATGGTTTTTTATTAAAGATTAAATTTCCTAAAATTTCTTTACATGTTAATGATTTTCCCAAAAGGGGATATAGTTTTTGTTTATATTTTTTTATTTAAGAGAATAATAGATTATAATAAAATATATAGAAGACAATTATATATCTTATCATTCATTGAAAATCAAAAACAGATATTTTTATCCCAGGGGGAGATTATC
This sequence comes from Viscum album, assembly GCA_963277665.1. NCBI lineage: Eukaryota > Viridiplantae > Streptophyta > Magnoliopsida > Santalales > Viscaceae > Viscum > Viscum album. Next base: position 690,549,928 of record OY728150.1, read on the forward strand.
AACAGATCAAGGGAGATATATATTCATATTATGTTTTAGGATTAAATCTTATATATATTTTTTATATTTTCAGGGATTTATTTTTGAAAACTATAAAAGGGGGTTTAATATAATTGTTAGGAAAACTAAGTTTTCCTTTATCGAAAAGGGGGAGGATACATTTTTACTATTGTTTTGTAGTTGTGTTTCTAAGGAGGGGAAATTGAAATAATGTGAGTGAAAAGTAATTCATATGGATGATAAACATAGTGATATTTTTTATTAGAACATATATTTATTATTTCTTTTACATTTTATTAAAACTTACCTTTTCCATTCATGTTTTTTATCCTAATAAATGATATGTTATTGGGATGTCTACTAAAGAAATTGACTACTATAAAATCAATTTTTTTTAAATAAAAATACACTCATGTTGAATTTGAATTTATTTGATGTTTGTTTTTTTGGTGTTTTATATGTTAAATTTATATTTTTAGATTATATATTACATTGAAGTGATGAGATCTAAATAATTTTTAGAAAATGATAAAGCGTTGTGATGGAGTGTTGAACTACTTCAATGAATGCTAGAGATATATTCATCAGAAGTTGATGAAGCTTAAAATATTTTTAAAACAAAACATAATGATCTTTAAATATGAATGTTGATGTTTTTTATACCATTTTCTATAAACTAGGATAAGTATTTGAGGAATAATAGATAACTAAACAACTTTTAGTTATTTTGAAATTATCTATCATCTCATTGTCATTAAGATTTTTAATTTTATTTTTTTGGATTAATTTTCTATGAGATACTATTTTTAGGATCCATTTTGATGTTATTAGTTTTCCCTTGGTAAATATTCATATATTGGTCTTTTGGTTTGATGAGATTCTAGTGAAGAATATATTCCCTCAAATTAAGGAGATAGATGTGACTCCAATTCTTCCAATTTGCAATATCAAAATGTTTCTTCGATGAAATATATGGTACATGGACTTTATTATATTAATTTTGATCGAAAGGTGCTTAGGTGAGAGCTACCAACTTCTTATTGTTTTTTAGAAGTAGTTCCATGTGGGGAAATTTCTATACCTTACTGTATTAGTTTATGCAATTATGGTCTTTAAAACTTATTGATACCTTATGTTTAGTATAATGATCTTAATTATTCTTTGGTTTAAAAACAAATAAATAATTATATTGAAAGTGTTTTGTAATATTATCCTTTAAGGGGTATCCATATTTAAATATTATACTATGTGGATTATTTCTATTTATTTGTGTTTATTTTCTAATTAGGTTATAATTATTTTATTTTTTTTTATTTCCAAATAATTTTATGCATACATGTTTTTAATTTTTAAGTATATTTGTACTTTTATATATTATATCTAATAGGGAATTACAACCTTATATCATCATACTTTTAGAGTGTTAAAAAAATAAATAGTTTAATTTTGAGAAAATATTTCATCCCCTCTTATCGATACCATATTGCTTACCTTATAGGATAATAGTTCTATAATTTATAGTTTGTGGGGGGGGATATAAGTCATTGGGTGAGACATTGTTTGAAAAATAACTCATATTGTTTTTGTCTTTAGAAAAATTTCTTTTTAAAGCGATTTTATGTACTTATATTTGATCTGTTAGACAAGTTTGGGTTTCAAACACACTTAAAAACAATTATTCTAAACAAAATTACATTTAGGTTTCAAAAATTCGTTCATATGTATTTTTTGTCAAATATATGTGTAAAAATAACTAGTAAGAATCTATGGTACTTTTAGAGTGTATGTTCAATCCATGAGATTTATGAAAAATTTAATTTTAAAAGCTTAGTTAAAGATGAAAGAGGATATGTTACGCTTGGATGTAATGAAAAATTCAGAATCATTATTATTTTAGATGATGATATTTTATAATATGTAGAAATTTAAAAGGTCTTATTTATTGATAGTTAAAGTATAATCATCTCTGAGTATGTTATTTTTGGGATGATGGATATTGTGTTAAGTGAAAAACATTGCTTCTGATTAAGGTGCGTAGTTGACTTAATTTTTCCCTAAACTTCTAAATTTTATTATTTTGGAGCTGTTGGGTGTGTTGGTGTATAACCCAGGGGCTGGTTTTGATATTTTTCTCTAATTTCAGCCTGGAATTATACGATAGACTAAGGGAAATTCCATAATATTAGTGGAATCGTTGTGATTAGGGTCTATGTAAGATTAGTTTTCAATAGTCTGGAAGATAAAAAAACATAGTGTAAGGTATTAAGACATGATGATGGTTGCATGGACATAGTTTGATCCATGTAATAGGTCACGTAAGAGTATCTGATGGGCTATATAAAACAATATTTATTTATAAGAGGATGGTAATACGATAACAACTTAAAATACACCATGTAGGCTAGCTCAAGTGGGAAGGTTCCACATCATAGGTAAGAAGATGTTCTATGATGGGAATCTAATGGGTAACTGTTTCATTTTAAATGAAAGAGCTATATTGTGAAGCCCTGACCTTGGGGAGGGATTAAAAATATTAAGTTAGTGGTTGAACCCTGAAGGCATGGGGTCATGGTTCTTGTTCTGTCCTATAATAGGGAATTTCATGGTAATAAGAGGGGTTATGAAACAATGCGAATTATTAGAAGTTTTTTAATTAATTAAATTAAATATATTATGTTTTAAAAATAAAAATAAATGAGGATTATTTATTTCTTCAGTAACGATTCTAGTAACCACTATTCTCATTGGGATTCTTTTTTCTTCTATTAATATATCCTTCATTTTTATCCATAATCAAGTTTTATATATAATAGGAGGTTACATACATTGATAATTTGAATCATATTTAATATATTGACTATTTTTATTTTGATTTTAGGATGTTCTATTATTTATGACCAACATTATGGATTTTTTTATGTTTTTTCTATTTCTACCAATGGATGTCGAATCATCCTAAGATATTCAATGAGTTCATTTCACTATATCAAGGTTGGTGGAACCTAACTAATCCATATTGTTCATAATTGTTTCATGTGACTTGGATCCTTACCACTTATATAGGATTAACTTAAACAAAAAAATGAAAAAAATCCCTTTGACCAAGGCTAAGTAGGGTAAAGTTGTTTAGGGCCACTACAAACCCTTAAATTATTATACCTTACTATAATAGTCTTTTATGTACAAAAACCTTATGTGAAGTTTTATAACTTAAATGATTCAAATCGTTGACTGGGATTCATTGAGTTGTTTGATGATATGATGAACCTAGAATGGATTCCATCGACATTTTGGATATGGTAGATATGGTTTAGTGTGGTTGAATTGAGGTTTAATCCCTATGGACCTTTCTAGTTCCTTTCTAGATTATGGCTTGTTGTACTAGACTCAGGTGAGTGTTCCTCCCCTTACAGTACATAGAAATGGGTTATTTATTCATCAGATGTCTTATATAATTAGGTTTCGTATACAAAAACTAATATAACTGTAATTTGAAACATATAGGAAATTATTTCGGCCCTACATGATATCAATTATATGGTGATATCAAATTTTTATTAGGTCTTTTTGGGATTTTTTGGCTATATTGTTAATATGATATGCCCTTGGTATTAACGATGCACAAAGTGTGGTGGTATTCCCCCTTGTGACACATTATTCATGATAAGGGATGTTATTCCATCATGTTTATGTAACATTTTTTTCCTTCATAGTCTATTACTTTGCCAGGTTTGGGCGTTGGAGTTACTTATAGGAGGCTTAGAGTGAGAATGGAAGTGTTGGCTATTAAAAATATGGAATAATTGGTGATACATGCAATTTTAAGTTTACATGATTCTTAAAAGTGTTTTGAAACCTTTACAAGGATCGTTCACAATGTTTAGATTTTAAGGGTTAATAAATAAAAAGGTGACATGTTTTTTGGTGAGATGTGAACTTGATATGTGAATAGAATACACACAATATAATTCCCTTATGAAGTGTGTATTTAATGGTAGGTCAAACTTAGATTTTCCTCAAACCCTACACTCCCTCTCTTGTTCTGAGTGGCCATGAATTCTCTATTGAGGAATATTGGGAATCCTTCAATAGGGATTGATCCATAGATTCTTGAATTTGAAACTTCGATTCCCATATTTGATCTGTAGAGTTTTCTCTCCTTGTTCTCTTATGTTTCATTTTCGTTCTTCTTTGGAGTTCCCTGTGCTAGTGTAGTTTTCTTTGGGTTATGTTTTTGGGATTTGTTTAATGATCTTCAAGTGCTTTGTAAGTTTATCAGTGGTTTCTCATGGTGTGGTTGTGGTTTTTGGGTGTTATTCTTCACCTTGTGATGTGAAGAGAGATCAGAAATCTTCTTCAAGGTAAGGGATCCTCATTCTCACCCTTTTTATGTGCTACGTGTTGGAATTTCATGTTTTTTCATACCTTTGGGTTGATACTAAGAGTCAACGTAATCATGTAATTAATTGGAATGTCTAAATCTAATGGGTATGTGGAGTTGTCACATGCTTTTTTGTTATGTTATATGTTGTTGATGTTGTTCTGCTTACCATTTCCAATTATGAATATAGGGGTTGTTGGGATCCTTGCTTGCGATGTGGTTGATATAAGTGATGCACCTTGATATATCGTTTCATGCTAACAACTTGAATAAAATGTAAATGAACTTATATTGGGTTAATAATTTCACTCCCCTAGATATATGGTTTTTGTGATAATACCCATGCCAATATAAATAAGTAGTCTAATTAATCCCCTAAATAAATGTGAAGCTGTGATGTGTTGATGTTGGGTGTAGTTATTCTTTTTGTTCTACATTGTGTGTCTTGATGTTTTTTACGGTGATTTTTTCAACCAGATAGGTTGTGTGGTACATGGGAAAGTGATCTGATGGTTGGATACCATGGATACGATGTGGACAGTTATTCATTGTGTGATAGTGGTTGTGGCGCAATGGTTGTGATTGAGGAAGTTGTAATTGTGCAATGGATGAGATGTGTGGTTGTTGTGTTGTGATATGTCTTGGAAGATGTGATGCGATGATGATGGTGAATATGTGGTTTTGAGGCAATAGTTGGGTGGTTTGGTTATGTTAGTTACCCTGTAAGTAATGGAATAAATTACAATGCTAAATGAAATTAATAAATGAATTAGTTGGAAATTGAATATAATGGGGCGGAAATTGACATGTAATTAATAGATTAAATTTAATTGAATGAATTGAATGTATAGTGTAATGTGAAATGAAATGGATAATGAATAAAATTGGAGAAACTTGTAATTTAAAAGTGTAAAATGTTGTGTGGTTTGTGTGGTGGTTGTTTGTTGTGTTGCATATTGGGGTCGAATAAGTTGTGATAGTTGACGTATGGTATGTGTTGGTGGTGTGGTGTTCTCTAGTTTTGTTGATGTGAACCCTTAGGTTGGGTATTATGTTCTATATCTTTATCATTTACGTTTATTTTATTTTATATATGCACCAACAAATTTTGATAACCATACCAACACTCAAATGTTCTAGTTTCTAAGTGTTTTCCCTAACATCCACAATGGTAGTAAATTGATGGATGGCTACCCCCTCTCCCACATTGTTCCTTCAGTAGTAAAATGTTTTCCAAGGTGTCTTTGGGAAAGATTTGATATGTGGCACATGTGTTTTTGGGTGAGATGTGGTCTGTGGTCCTAGGTGACTCCGGGATGATCCATGATATGTGGTTCCGAGTGTCTTATGGATGATTATTGATGTGTGGTCCCAGGTGTATTCAAGATGTGATTTGATGTGATGTGATGCGAAGCGATTTGATGTGATGTGTTGTGATGTGATGTATGAACCATGTGTGCGGGTAGTATGTTATGTGATATGTTTGGATGTTTTGGTAGAATATGATGTTCGATGTTGGGGCATGAGAGCGGAAAATTATTTGAGAAGAGGCAATGAGTATCCTTGATATTTATGATATTGATATTATATTATTATATTGGATACGTGATCTGGTGAGTGGTCCATGGTGAGTTTGCTTTTGGTTAGATTACCTATGTTGGTGCTTGTTGGTTCTACTATTTTTCACTTGTGCATTAGTATGATCTTTTCACATGTGACCATGAGGCCTTGGTTATGCCCATATTGAGTATATCGGTTATGCTCACCTCATATATATAGAATGTTTTCAGATTTCTAGGAGGACATTGGGGACTGAGCTGGACATTACTAGCTGGGTTGGAGTTAATGTTGATTCATTGCCATAAAATTTTAATTTTTTATTTAATTCAGAGAAATTTTTATGTATCAGTTTTATTTTATTAATAAACTATGGGATAGTATTTAGTTTACCCTTATATATTATTTTGGAGTATTTTTGTGTTTTTATCATATCTTCCGATCATATTCATTTATAGAGGTAAATGCCTCCCATATTGAGAGATTTTTATACCCTCGATGCTAGTTTCCAACCAATGTCCTACTAGAGTTGTGGATTATGGGTTCATTATCTATCTCTCTTCATTACAACATCTTTGGTGGGAGGAGTTTTGAAAGATTGGTATCTGACATTATGTCTAAGGGATAGGAAGGATTTTGGAGTTTGGTATAGTGAGGATTGTATGGGTTGGTATGGTAGTAGTGCCAATTAACCTTGGTGCATGATATGGGCCAGAGCGACTAGCTAAGACATGGGATTTTATCCCCCCATGATCCAGTGCATGAATTTTGAGATTATTGAAAGACCAAGTGAGGTGGACTTATTTGCAAGGTAACAATCTAGGAGGTGTACACGCATCATTATTACTTGTGTTCATTTTTTAATTGGTTGTTGTGGGAAAATTAAATTAAAAAATTAAATAATCCTTGATAAAATTCCATGCATGTGAGATTAGAATGTTCTCCTTATTTTTAGGAATGGCTCTTGTTCATCTTCCATGAGTTTCTCACACATTTGAGGTTCAACCGACTTCTCTAGTTGACCTTGTTAGGTTAGAACCAATATAGGAGGATGAGAAATGATATTGGGATTTGTGTTCTTTTTATTAAGAGGGGAGTGTCTCAGATTTGGAGATGAAACAATGGATAGAGGATATCAAAATCAATTTCTGGATGATCATAGCATGGGCTATGATTTGGGTGCCGCTAGTAATTAGTTAGATGCAGGGTGGGGCACATTAGTGGAGGATGTTGTTTCTTAGTTACCGTAAAGAGGAACATTTGTTGGGTCCTGACATTCAAAAGGCATTTTGGGAAGATTTTATATTATCAAAGATGATGGAAGAAAAGGTAATGATCTAATATAACTTCAATAGGGGAGTCTGAGTGTGAGATAACATGGGATCAAGTTCAAGTATCTCATGCACTTTACAACATAGGTTTTTTCAAATGAGGAGTCCAGAGCAAGGCATCTAGAGGAGGATTTGCATCTGGTTATCAAGTATGTGGTCACATGATCCAGATGTATATAAAGGTGGAGAAAAAGGATGAGGTTATCTAGAAAATTCTATAGTTTGGATTTGATCCCCTATATAGTGTCCGACAAGGTGTTTCAAGGATAATGTCTTTTGGTAGTGGTCCATAGGTGTTCATGAAGTCATTTTTTCATTCAATAAGGAATAGAATGTGTTAGTTTCTTTCCCATCCATCATAGTTGGTGGTTTTCGAGTGAATTTAATTTGATTTCTATTTTATTTAATATCTTTGGTAGGTATTTTCACTTCAAGGATTAGTGTTTGGATACTTAGGGAGGTCGCTTTCAGATGGGCGGTCATGCCCTTTTTTAGTGTCAACAGTTGCCTCTGATACAGTTTTATCGGTAGAGACCATAGATTGTTGTTTAGAAAACTAGAGTAGGTGTAGTTGGTAGAGGTTATCCTCAAGATGTTCCCCGTCCAAAAGGACTCATTTTAGAGTAATGTCTTAGAGATCAGAAGTAGATAGGTAACAGATATGGGCATGGTTATATGCACACATTATAAGCAGAAGCACCATTAGATCAAGGATTTGTTTGAGGTAAGATTAGATTATCATATACCTTATGTTTTCTTGGTATAATTCAGAATCCTCGAGCTCCTTTTTTACCCTTCTTTGGTTTTTATGTTGGGACTTGATTTGGAGAGGCTTCGAATTCCCTTGGTGTTATCTACACCGACTGGAGGCCAAACCTCCTAATTTGATGTGTGTGTGGAATGTAAACTGGTGATGGTGAAGTACCAGTCATTGGGGGAATTTTTATTATTTAAGAAAAAACAATATGATTTTATACATTATATGTATTTATTGTATTCAATGCATTCTTTCATCGAAAACTTCTAGAGGATAGTGATGTTTTCGGATGTGGAGGCCCAATGATTGGCATTCGTTGGTGTGAGAGGTTATTGATTTGGTGGTAAGAACCTGGAACCTCTTCTTTCAGAGTATGGAGAGTCGTCTATAGTAGCTCAGGTTAAGAGTGTTCCTATGGTTGTGGAAGAGTTCCTAGATATTTTCCCAGATGAGGTTATTGAACTTCCTTCTTTATTCGACATCATGTTTGGGATAGAGTTGTAGTTGGGTGTATTTCTGATTTTGTTGTATCCCTATTATATAGAACCCACATAGTTATGTGTGCTGAGACGAAATGTGTATGACCTAATGTATATAGGTTTCATCTTACCAAGTGTCTCATTGTTGGGTGCTCCCATATTGTTCTCCAAGAAGATGGATAGTATTCTAAGGGTGTTTGTATTCTAACTAAGGTTATATCAAGTAACGTCCAAGAATCATTACCCTTTTATGATGATTAATGATCTATTATCACAGTTGATTGGAGATACTTGGTTCTTGAAGATCGATCTGTGGTGTAGATATCACCAGATGAGGGTGAATGATGAGGATATTTAGAAGACTACATTTAGATGTTGGTATAGTCACTTAGAGTTTGTGGTTATTTCATTCGGTGTTAAAACTACACCAGTTGTGTTCATGGAACTTATGAACTCCATGTTCAATGAGTTCTTGAACCAGTTTATCATTGTATTCATCAAATATATCTTGTTCAACTCAATGATAGAGGAGGATCATTCCAAGAATCTCAGAGTTGTTTTGTAGGTCCTTCAAGACCACCATATTTATGGGATGTTTTCCATAAGTTTTTTATATGATATGTGTGTTTCTTTGGAAATGTGGTGTCTTAAAAATGTGTAGTAGTGGATCCATAAAAGGTTGTAGTAGTTTTTTCTTGGGCCGCACCTAATAATGTCATAGAGGTTCCCTATTTTCTTGGTCTCTTAAGCTATTATCGAATGTATGAACTTGATTTATCATGGGTTTTATCACCACTAATGGTGAAAACTAGAAAGAACTAGGATTTTGTGTGTAAATACTAGTGTTAGAAATATTTTTGTTACCTGAAGGGGAAGTTGGTTAGTTATCCCATGCTCCAGTTGCCTTGGGAGGTTGTGTTGTTTGAGGTTTTCTATGATGTTTCTAGTTTGGGCTTGGGATTCATTTTAATGAATCAGAATGTAGTAATCTTTTATGGGTCTAGGAAGTTATGTCCCCACAATAATAACTATGCCACCCATAATTTTTATTTGTAGGTAGTTGTGTTTGTTCTAAAGTTATGGTGACATTACATCATTGGTGAGCACTTTGTGGTTTACACATTCACAACAACTCGTGATATGTTTTCTCTAAATGGGATATGAATCTATGCTAGTGAAATTTTATTGAGTTTCATTAGAATTACCATTTTGATATCTCTTACACCCAAGTGATGTTCAATGAAGTTGTCAAGGATTTGAGTCAAAAGTCTTTAGAGGATGTGGCTCAAGAGTCTGCAGATGTTTGGAAAGGAATAGATGATCTTCCACCAATTCATCTTAACGTTGTAGAGGGATGTGTATAGGGTTGTTATTATCAGATGACTATGGAGTCATATTTTATGTAGTGGGTGGAGGATTCTCAGTGGAGATACATGGATGTAGAGGCAATGTATAATCATGTTAGCCAGTGTGATGCTCTGAAGGGATAGTTAGAGGATGATTAGAACTAGATGTTGTTCTAGGGGTTATTTTTTATCCCACATGTGATGCATTATGAAATTATCAGTTATTTTCACAGCTCACCGTTAGTGGTACATCACGGTGGGAAAATATGTATCATGTATTGAGGAGATATATTTGGTTTCTAGGAATAAAATGGACAGTGGTGGAGTTTGAGGAATGATGTTTGGTTTGTTAGTAGGTGAAAGTTGAACACCATGTTCTGTGAGGTTTGGTTTAGTACATGGATGTTCTCGAGTGGAAATGGGATGAAATATTTATGGATTTTATCAAATGGTTACCTCATGATTAGAGTGGATGTGATGTAGTTTGGGTGATAGTGGAAAGGCTGATAAAATTATCAAAAATTTTGGTGATCTATGAGTCGAGTGTCGTAGATTTTTTAACCTGGTTGTATGTGGATGGTGTGGATAAGCATCACAAGGTACTGAGGACCATCATCTTGGAACAAGATCCTTATTTTGTCCAATGAGTCTAGAGGTGATTACAACATTATTTTCGCTCCCAGTTTCAACTTATCACTAATTTACATCCTCAAATAGATGGGCAGACAGAGAAACCATCAAAATTCTTGAGAATATGATACAAGACTGTGTCTTTAAATTTGGTGGATCATAGGTATGATACCTAGCCTTGGTCATTTTTTCATACAACAATATCTCTCACTCTTCATTGGTATGGATCTATCTGGGGAATTATACAAGCAGTTGTGTTGTTCTCCATTGCGATGGATGGAGTGTGGAGAGTAAATAGTCCTTGGTCCTAATATAGTGCATAGAACGAATGAGAATATCTAGTTATTTCAAGATCATATGACAACAACAAATAAATGTTATAAGTAATATTCCGATCATAGGAATATGACATTGGAGTTTGAGTTTGGGGACTATGTGATTTTGATATTCTTCCCTAGGAATGGGAATCAGATGTTTAGAATAGGGATTAATCTTTATCCCATTTTTTTGGACACTTTGAGGTGTTGGGTAATGTTGGTGAGGTGGAATATTTGTTTTCATTTTCATTACAGCAGGACTAGGTCCATGAATCCATCCATGTATCTTAGCTTCATTAGATAATTCACAATGAATCCCATATCATGGACTAGGTAGAGTTTGATAATGAGGAAGAAAAAAAAATGGGGCATCCAGTAGAGATACAAGATCGTTAAGAGAAGGTTCTTCATGGATGGACCATTCCCTTGGTCTATGTGTTATGGGGGCATAACGGTCGAGAGGAGAGTACTTGGGAGTGAAATACACTTATTCATGCTTAGTACCCATAGCTATTTTGACTTTTTCATGTTCTTTTTTTCTTTTTATGTGATGTTCGGATACTAATATGTTATTAGATAAGTTTTTTCCCATGATATGTGATGTGTGATAAATTTCTAACATATAGAAAGGGGTGGAATTAATTCCTAATCAAGACATATTATATATTATGCGATTAAAACCATATGGGTGAGTCAATTCCTCCTAGATAGGATAGTATCTTGAAATGGGGGATGAAATTCCCTAATTCATATATTCTGGGCAATATGGATTGTTGGTTTGGTTTGTGTGGTGGTTATATGGTTGTGTTCTGGTTGTGTGGAGAAGTGGCGGATATGGTTGGTACCTAATGATATTTTTTTGTTCCTAGTGAGAGGTGTTGGTATGGCTATGAAGTGTTGAGTGGCCATTTATTTTGGTGTTTTTGGATGGCGGTAGCATTTGAGTTGTAATGAGATCATCGAGAGATATCTTGTGGGGTGTTTATTCAGACACCCCACTTTTGAGAATGTTTTTGGAGTCTCAGGGGTGAAAATTGTTTGAGAGGCATCTAATGTAATAATTTCTACCTTCTTAGTAAGTTACATTACTGGATTTGGTTGTTGGATTTCTTGGAGGAGGCCTAGAGTGGCCTGGTGTTAGCTGTTAAAAGCATAAACCATAGGGAATACACACCATGTAAAAAATGTTACAAAAATTATATAAGTATGATTCACAATATGAATATTTTTGGGGATAAATAATAAAAAGGTGACCTTTTTTTGGAAAAATTTAACTTTTAAATTTACACGACATTTGAATAGTTTAAATGCCATGTATTTCCCCTATATAGTGCATCTTTAACGGTTGGGGCACCTTGTGGTTTTCATCAAACCCTATGGTCCCTCTCTCATTCTAGGTGTCCAATAGTTCTCTCTTGAGTAATCTTGAGATTCATTCAATCAGGATTGATCTATAGCTTCCCATATTCAATCCTTAGCATCCCTTTATTGATCAGTGGTCAGTTATTTTCTCATTATCACCGGTTTCTTTTTCATTTTTCTTGATTGTTTTTTTTGTGGTACAATGGTTGTGGTTTGTGGGAATGTTTATTAACCCCATTGTGTTTAGTGAGATCAAAAACCTACTTTGAGGCAATAGATCCTTGTTCTAACCCTTTTTACATGCTACGTGTGGGAATTGAACAATTTTTTGTAACTTTGGGTATATAGTAAGGGTGAACATAATCATATAATTAATTATCATGTCTCAAATTTATGGGTATGGGGATTTATGACATTCTTTTCTATTTTTTATATGTTGTTGATGTTGTTATGTCTTCGTGTTTCCAATTTTAAAAATAGCGGTTATTGGAAGCCTTGTTTGTATTATAGTTGATATATTTTATATCCCTTATTGTCTTGTTATGTGATAACACACTAAATAAAAGTTTAAAGAACATATATATGGATAATAATTGGTTTCCCATAGATATATGGTTTATGTAATAATAATCATGCTAATATAAATATGTAATGTGATTAAGCCCCCGATTAAATGTGAAGTTAGGATGTGTTGTTTTTGTATGTGGCTATGCTTTTTTGATACATTATATAGGTTATGGTGGTTGTGTGGTACTTTTTTTACCATCTAGGTTGTGTGGTATATGTGAAAATGATTTGATGGTTGGCTATCATAGATAAGTTTTCAATAATTATGCATTGTGGTGTAGTGGTTTTGAAGCAATGGTTATGATATTTGGTGGTTGTGGGTTTTCAATGGATGAGATGTGTGGTAGTTTTATTGTGTGATGGAATGGGTAATGTTATGTGATAATGGTGGTGGATGTGTGCTATTTTGGTGATATTTTTTTTGGGTGGTTTTGTTAGTTTCCCAAGAAGTAGTGGGATAAATTATGACGCTATGTAAAATGAATAAATTAATGAGTTGGAAATTGAATATTATGTGGGGAAAATTGAAATGTGATTAATGAATTAAATTTAAATAAAGCAACTGAATGAGTGGTGTCATGTTAAATTAAAAGGATAATGAATAAAAGTGGTGGAACTTGTAAGATGAAAGTGGAAAATGTTGTGTGATTTGTGTGCAGGTTTTGTGGTGTGTTGCATGTAGTGGTTGAATTAGTTGTGATAGTTGACATATAGTACATGGTGGTGGTGTGTCTTGTGATAGTGTTTTTGATGTGAACCCCTAGGTATGGTATTTTTTTCTTTATCAATATCATGTATGTTTATGTTATTTTATACATACCCCACCCGAGTTGGATAACCATACCAATGGTTAGAGGTTCTAGGTTTTGGTTGGTTCCCCAACAGACAAGATGGTAATAATATGGATGGTTGGATACCCCCTATCCCCTTATCTTCATTAAAAAGTGACATTTTGGCCTATGTGTCTTCAAGTGAGATGTGATATATTGCCTAAGTGTTTTCATGTGAGAGGAGATGTGCGGTCCTAGGTATCTTCGGGATGAGCTGTGATGTGTGGTCTCAGCTGTCTTCAGAATGAGTTGTGTTGTTTGGTACAATGTTTGTTTGGGATGAGATTTTATGTGATGTGATGGGATTTGTGGCCCAAGTGTGTGCAATAAATATGTGATGTGATGTGTGTGGAAGGGATGAGAGTATAGGACGTCCAACGTTGGGTCATGAGAGTAGTAGATCTATAGAGAAGAGGTAGTGGGGATCTTTTCATTAATATGATATCAATATTATATTATTATACTGGATGCATTATTTGGTGAGTAAGCCATGGTGATGTTGCGTTTGGTTAGATTACCTATGAAGGTGCCTATTGGTTCTACTATTTTTTCACTAGTGCATTAATATTCTCTTTTCACATGTTCACTTGGGACCTTGATTATTTCCCGACTGAATATACATGTTATATTCACCCCACATATATAAACTATTTTCAACTTTCTAGGAGGAATTTTGGGACAGATATTGACATTACATGCTGGGTTGGAGTTGTTTTTGAGTCAATGTAATTGACTTGTTTTTTGGTATTTACATTAAAAAATGTATATGTTTCAGGTTTCGTTTATTCATGCATTTTGGGATGGTTTTTAGTTTACCTTTATATAGTGTTTGGGATTATTTTTGGTTTTTTATCATATCTCCCGATACTATTCATTTATGGAGTGAAATACATTCCATATTAAGTTATTTTTATAACATCTGTGCTAGTCACTAACCTAGGGCATGCTGGATGTTGGACTCGGGGGGTTCATTATCTATTTCTCATCATTGTAGACTCTTTGGTGGGAGGGGTCCATGATTATTTTTGTATTTGTAAATTGGACACTATTCTTGGGATGTTGGTATGTAATTATATTTATGGAATGTTGGCTATAAGGAGGGACACAATTCCCATTATTATGTTTTATTGTTTCTGGGCCACTATAGCCACATATATGGGATTGGATTCCCATGTGGCATCTATGGTGATGGGGATGAGATGTTATACCCAGATACCTACAGTTTCCCTTGGAAGTGGGATGTACTAGCAATGTAATGATGATTCAAAGGAAGGGGTTGCGATGGTTAGATGATAATGGTATTGGTGGAATGTGATTTCCTTTTCTCATGTAATGTTTTTCTAGATCAAGGTCAAATCTCCTCTCATGTTATTATTCCCATGGATTAGGACATTATTCCCTTACTTAATTATATAGTTGGTTCATGATGATCACTTGTCTATGTAGTCTTGGAGTTATTTTCCATTGGGATGTGACTATATTTTCCATGAAGTTCATCCCATGTATTGATGGTTATGTAACCATAGAGAAAATATTCCCTCAATTCTGGATATTTTATTCAGGTGAACATCCCTTTTATTGGTCATTATTCTATGAAGGGGCATTATGCCCATTTATAATGACATGGGATAAGATAACCAATTGATAATTATGTGATATATGTTGAGAAAAGTATTGTTTTCAACAATACATAAAAATGTTATTTAAAGGGGGAGATTATTGCATATAATACTCTATCTTTTTATGATAATTTTGATGCTCACAAATACCCTTAATTATTTTCTAATGTTTTCATTTAGTATTTTTCAGGAATTTATTAATTTATTTTACTCTTGAAATAACGAGAATTAATTACTTATGCGTAGAATCTTCTTTAGCACATTCTAGAATCACTATTCATACCTTACGTGGATAAATGTAATGCGGAATCTACTTTAGCACATTCTGGAATCACTATTCATATCCTACGTGGATAAACGTAGCGTAAGGATGAAAAGCGTGTATACTTTTTGAGATAAGAGAAAAGTATGGTTAAACAACCATACGTTATCAACAATGTATGGAAGAAGAAATGTACGTAAGTATTAAACGTTACATTTGTTTCTCAAAAGTATGGTTCATCAACCTTACTTTTGTGAACAACCATACGTTCTTGGAAAAGTATGGATCAAGTAAAAGTATGGATATTTTACCGTACGTATGATAGTTGAAGACAAAGTATGGATGATCAACCCTATGATTATTTTTTTCTTTTTGAAAAGGGAATTACCTTGTGTGGCCATTTCGAACCCTGTACACAAGGAAACCCCCTCCCCATGAAGAGGTCACTCCGGAGAGAGCCCCAGCCGGGAAGGAGCCGTTTCCAGCCAAGATGGCAGAGTGTCCCAGAGGGTGACAACCCGGGCGACGATGGTTCTTGAAGCAATCCGTCAGCACGGGTGGGTTGCACCTCATTTTACCCACCCAGTCAGAAACCGGATGACCTGACAAGGAGAGTGGATCCCGGGGGAGAGGTTCTCCCCAAAAGCGGACTCCTAGGATTCAAACCCTGTACCTCCCAAAGAACGACGTTGTTGTACCCCTCTCCTTCACCACTATGCCACCGCCGAATCGGCATAAACCCTACGTTTATGCTCATCCTTACGTTTGGAGAATATAAAATCAACCCTACGTTTATGTTCAACCTTACTTTTGGAGGCCACATCATCAACCTTACGTTTGGCATCAGAAATTTTGAAAGGCGATATTTTTATGCAGTGGTCAGCAAGCTAATTATTAGGCGGATTTCAAGCCGGATTTAAAGTTGTTTTTAAAATATGACTTTGACTGATTCAAAGTTGTTTTATCAATGTATTTAAGATCAAAATAAAAGGAGCTATTTATGCCAAGTCTTAAGGGAAATTAAGACTTCTCTGTAAATTCAAATTTTTGAATATTGTGAATAAAAAGGCGACATTTATGGATCTAAATATGCAGGAGATATGCTTAGCTTTATTATATATGTTTTCTCTGAAACACCAGGTACACTCATCTATGGTAATCAGTATATTATCAAAAAGGTGGAAAATTGAGACTGTAAAAAGCACCCAGTTCTGCTGATTCAATAAGAGCATCAAAGCACTGTTTGTTTAAGAAGAAAGAACTCGATAGAAGATTCACCTGTTCTACATCGAATATCTATAGTGGATCTACTATTGCTGATGTTGTGAACTATATCTCTATATCTATTACAACTGGATCAACACAGAACTACTTCAACTTGAAAATCAATATTTCTAGAGTCTACAATCTATCTGCTGACAATTTCTTTCTCTTTCAATTGTGAAGATCAACTGGAAACGTTTTTTTTAATTATTTTTATCTTGAGTAACCAGATTCTTGTACTAAGTTGTGTAGGTTCGTGTTTGAACCATAAGGCTTTGTTAGCCTAAAGATTGTAAAGGTGTCAACTACCTGTACTCAGTTGTGAACTGGTCTGTGGAAAAGAGGACCAGATAGTGAAAATCACCAAGCTCGTGAAGTTGAGTGTTGGTGGAGTGGACTAGGGGCCTTCTATTCCCTGAACCACTATACATATTTGTGTTCTTGTTTCTACTTATTCCGCTTCACAATCAAATATGATAATGTATAGAAGAAATAGCTCGTTCAATCAAAGAGTTACCGAAAAATTGAAGAAGATGCAATTCAACCCCCTCTTGTGTATAATCTGTAGATTCAGATCCAAAAATTGGTATCAGAGGTGGAGCTTATGATAGCACCTTAGAAAGCTAGAAGCATTTAAAGATTATACAACAGAGCATCATGACTGATACAAGAGAAGGGATGTCAATGGTCAGAGCCCCATATTTTAATGTAGACAACTATGGCTGCTGGAAATTGCTCATGATAATATATCTGAAAAAACTTGGATATAAAGTCTATTCAAAGATTCTGACTCCTTATGAAATTGCTAAAAATCCTAAGACATGGAGTGATGCTATAGAGGAAGATTACGATATGAATTCGAAGGCTATGAATTCAATTTTCTGTGGTCTAAGACCGGATTAATTTAATAGAGTATCTCAGTGTCCCACATTATATGAGATGTGGAAAACAATAACCGTGGCATATGAAGGAACAGATAATGTGAGACAAATGAGTTATGACACTGCCAAATTGAAATTTGATACTTTTAGAATGTTTTAAGGAAAAAGTGTTACCCAAATGAATGGTAGATTGACAGAAATTGTCAATAATATAACAGCTCTAGGAGAACCTATCAACCAGGCTGATCGAGAATTAAATGTTCTAAGGGTACTTCCTACTCGATGGAATGGAATCTCTGCTGCAATAAGACAATCAACACATGTCAATGATCTAACCATGAGAGAGCTTATTGGTACACTGATGATGTATGAAGCTGAAATTCAAGATGAGGAAAATGAACATAAGGTCTACATCAAAAGAGAAGATACTTCTTTGAAGGTAACTTCACAAAAAAAGAATAGAAAGATAAAGAATAGGGAAGTCAATGCTAAATCAGAAAGCTCTGACTCATATAACTCAGATGAGGAACTGGCTCAGCTAGCTAGAAAATTTAGAAAATTCTACACCAAGAAAAGAGGCTTCAAAAAATCCTTTAAGAGAGATAATAAGAAAGTAAGATTTTATGAATGCAAGAATATGGGGAATATCAGACCAGATTGCCCACAAAGAAGAAGAAATTTTTCAAAAGAAATGACTTTGAGCGTAAAGACAAGAATGCTATGAAAGCCACTTGGAGTGTATCTGAAGACTCTAGTAGCTCTCTTGAATCAAGCTCAGAAAAAGAAGAATTCAATCTAAAGGAAAAAATGTGTTTTATGGAAGAAACAGATGAGGTACACTCATATTACTCCTCTAACTCAAAAAATGAATCAAATTCTAAATCAAGATACACAAATGAAAAACTTAGAGCCTACTACAATATGCTTGAAGAAAGATATGACTCACTATTTAAAAAACATAAGTCACTAAAGAACATACATAAAGCTATTTTTGATGAAAGAGATACACTGCTTAAACAACATAAGGAATTAATAGATAAACACAATTCTATTAACACTAACTATATTAATTTTTAATCAAGAATAAAAACACTGCAAAATGAAGTAAAATCTTACAAACAGTCTGCATTTGTTTTTACAAAATGAGGGAATTCTTTAAATGAAATTCTTGGAAAAACTGTCATTAAAAGGAAATATTTGGAATTGGTAGTAAAGGAGAAAAACCTAAATTATATAAAAATTATTTTGTTCCTAGCTCTAAAAGGGTTAATTGTAACTTTTGTGGGACAAAGGGACATATATCTAAAAACTGTTTTTGTAAGACAACTTCAAATTTGTGGTATTAAGAAAGCCTATGTTTCAAAAGACTTATATGATTCAACTGATTTTAAAAGAACAAAGAAAATATCGATACCTAGTTCATTGGTAGCTAACACCCCTGGACCCAACATAATATGGGTACCAAAGCAATTTTTTTGAATATCTTTGCAGGTAACAGTCCAATAGAGTAGAAAAGATATATGGTACATGGACAGTGGCTGCTCAAGACATATGAGTGGAAACTCATTGAATTTTTCTTCACTCACTCAAAAGTAAGGAGACTTGTCACATTTGGTGACAATGTAAAAGAAAAAATCATTGGCATTGGAAATATTGGAGATGCAAAAACAGTCTCAATAAAAAAAGTACTTTATGTACAAGGATTAAAACACAACCTGATAAGAATCTCTCAACTCTGTGATGATCGATATACTGTTGATTTTACTGAAAATTTCTGTACTGTTTCTCAAGATAAACTGTTTAAATTTAAAGCACCAAGAACTGATAATGTTTATACTTTGGATTTAAATTCCTTGTGTAAAAAACAAGTAAACTGTTTGACTGATAAAGTAACTGAATCCCGGATCTGGAATAGGAGACTTGGACATTGCAATGTATATGTTTTTCATAAATTATATAAGAAACATTTAGTTTCTGATTTACCTTTTCTCAAATTTGAAAGTAACAGATTTTGTGATGCATGTCAACTTGGCAAGCAACACAAATCATCCTTCAAATATGTGGTAAATTATATGTATATGTTTTAGTTGATGACTATTATATATTTACATGGATTTTCATTTTGAAATTTAAAAATGAATCTTTTACCTTATTTGAAAGTTTTTGTAATGCTGTTCAAAATAAAAAAGGTTTTAAAATAATTTCATTAAGAATTGATCATAGTGGAGAATTTGAGAATCAGGAATTTAATTCCATTTGCTCAAATATGGGTATTAAACACACCTTCTCTGCCCCAAGAACACCTCAAACGAATGGGATTGTATAAAGAAGAAATATAAGAATTCAAGAAATGGATAGGACTATGTTAAATGAATATATCCTACCTATATATTTCTTGGAAGAAGCTGTAAATACAACTTTCTATATAATTAATAGAGTTTAAATTAGACCTATTTTGAGAAAGACATCTTATGAACTATGGAATAACAGAAAACCTAAAGTTAACTACTTTAATGTTTTTGGATACAAGGTTTACATCTTAAACACCAAGGATAATCTTGGTAAGTTCGATCCAAAATCTGATGAAGGTATTTTCATAGGATATTTTGCTACATCCAAATCATATATAGTTTATAATAAGAATTCAAGGATTGTTGAAGAATCAGTTCATGTGAAATTTGATGAATCTGATCCCTTTGAGGAAAGAATAGATCAAATGGATGAACATGAATCTAATGATAACATGAGACTTGAGAACTTAAATAATGATATTTGAAAATGATATAAAAAAAATTCAGTCCAGTTCAGAGGAACATGATACTGAAGAACCTTTAAATATATTACCTAGACAGTCTAGAACCCCAAAGAATCACCCTTTAGAAACTATAATAGGTGACCTAGAAACTGGTGTAAAACTAGAAGAAACTTAGGAAACCAAGCGGAATTCTCTGCCTTCCTATCTCAAAAGAACACAAGATTGTAGAAGAAGTTTTAGATGATGAAAGATGGGTAATAGCAATACAAGATAAATTAAACTAGTTTAAAATAAATTAAGTTTGGGAATTAGTGGAAAGACCTAAGAATTATCCTGTAATATGAAACAAATGGGTCTTTATAAATAAACAAGATGACCAAGGCACAATAACTAGAAATAAAGAAAGATTAGTAGTTAAAGGATATAATCAAGAAGAAGGAATAGATTATGATGAGACTTTTTCACCTGTAGCTAGGTTAAAATCCATTAGAACCCTTTTAGCCTATGCATCTTATATGAATTTAAAATTATTTCAAATGTATGTTAAATCATCCTTTTTAAATGGTTATTTAATGGAGGAAGTTTATGTTGATCAACCTCCTAGTTTTGAAAACTCTCAAAAACCTCATTCTATTTTTAATATTACTAAAGCTCTTTATGGCCTTAAACAAGCACCTAGAGCTTGGTATGAACGATTAAGTTCTCTCCTTTTGAAAAATGACTTAACTGTTGGATTGGCAGATCCAACAGTCTTTAAGAAAACTGTGAAAAATAATGTTTTATTGGTTAAAATTTATGTTGATGATGTAATCTTTGGATCAACTAATAAAACTCTTTGTCATGAATTTTTAAAATTAATGAAAAAAGAATTTGAAATGAGTATGATGGGAGAATTAAATTTCTTTTTGGGTCTTCATATATTTCAAAAATATTTTGGAAATGTTTTAAATCAAAGAAAATACATTACTAATTTACTTAAGAAATTTGGACTTGAAAACAGCAAGACATTTACAACTCCTATATGTACTAATATAAAACATTATTTGGATGAAAATGGGAAATCAGTTGACAACAAGTTATATAGAGGTATGATTGGTATTTTGTTATATCTTACTGCTAGCAAGCCAGTTATAATGTATTCAGTATGTCTTTGTGCTAGATTTCAATCAAATCCTAAATAATCTCATCTAACTGCTGTTAAAATGAATTTTTTGATATTTAAAAGGAATTGTTTTTCAATCTCTTCATTATCCTAAAACTTCTGATTTCAATTTGATTTCATATTCAGATGCTGAATTTGGAAGTTATAGATTATATAGAAAAAGTACATTAGGAACATGTCACTTTTTAGGAAAGTCTTTAGTATCATGGTCTTGTAAGAAACAACATTCAGTTGCCCTTTCAACAACTGAGGCAGAATATGTTTCTGCTGGCAGTTTCTGTGCAAAGGTGTTGTGGATTAAAAACACTGTTATGGGATTTGGATTTAATTTTAATAATACACCTATTTTATGTAATAATACATGTGCAATTAATATTTCAAAAAAATCCTATTAGTCGTTCTAGAACTAAGCACATTGATATAAGGCATCACTTTTTAAGAGATCATGTTATTAAAAAATATATATTTTTAGAATTTATAAATACTGAAATTCAATTAGCAGATATTTTTACTAAACCACTTCCCACTGAAATGTTTGATTTTATTATGGGGGAACTAGGTTTATTTAATTTTAAATAATTTTTTATTAACTTCTATTTATTTTTGTAAATTTTATTTTGTTTTTTGAATACTATTTAAGATTTTCCTTTCTTTTGCCATATAAAAATTTTATTTGTTTTAAATATATGTAATGGTTAGTGATTACATAGGAATCAAGGATGTCAGAGCCTTTTCTACTTCTAAACCATTTCACTTCTATTGAAACCCTTTCGAAATCCGAAAATCACACTTAGGCTACTAAACCCTAATCTTCAAACCTATGAAACCCTAACTTTTAAACCTTTAGTGATTCTCGCAGATATGGTAATAACTAAAAGATCCAGTGAAGCCAAGACAAGCAATGCCAAGAGAAAACACTCCAAGGGATGAAAAATCTTATAGGGCAAGGTAATCGATCTCGACTGGTTATTTCAAAAAAATCTATTGTTGAAGCAAGCACTGTCATTTCAGAATCATGAAAAGATGTTCAACAATGAAAATATGGAATTTATGTATGAAGTAGAACATAGATACTTCATCAAATCTATAAAGTTTAGTCTGGGAGATACCGAGGACAGTATGATGGCTAAGATAGAGGATAAGGATTTCTCAATCTCATCAGCAGTGATTGGTCAGATTCTCAACTGCCCTCCTGAGGGAGTTTTTCATTTTTATTTGAAAAATATTGGAGATTCTGTGCATAGATCTGAGGACTTCATGTCTTTTATTTTTGGTACTAAGAATATAAAGAAAATGTTTATCAAGGATTTGGATCCTGATCAGAAAATTTTGGTCAAATTTATTCAGACTGGAATAGCTCAAGAATGGAAGAAATGGAAAAGATTTTGTACCCTGATATGTACATAATGTATCTTTTGTTAGGTGACATCAAGTTAAACTTCCCAAGGTACAGGATAAGGTATCTGAATTACTGCTATCAAAGCGATGCCCGAATGAACTTCTATCCTTTCAGTCTATTTATTTCTAAACTGCTACTTAAGAAAGACATGGTGAGATTAGTGGATGCCCGAGAAAACTATCATCATAGTAATGAGTTTAATGCTATAACTTTAATGAAGATTGGATATTTCTGGAGCACAATTAAATGAAAACTTTTTCCAGTAGGAGATGAGGAAGACTAAGAGAGTGCTCAGGCTCAACCTGCTAAGTCCAAGGAGGGACAAATTGAATCAAGAGTCAGAAATGCAGCAAGAAGGATTCACTTTGAAGTAGAAGATATTGAGGAAGACAGAAGTCAAGAGGGACTTCAATCAAAAAGAAAGAGACCTGTTAATGAGGAAATTACTTCCCCTGCATTGGCAACAACAAAAAAGATTTATTTTCTTATTCTTTTGTAAGAGAAGCTGTTATTGATAAAACCATGGAAGTTGTTAGTGAAAGGACAACACCAATAAAAGGATCAGGAGCTCAAGAGGAAGCTCAAAGGGAGAATTAGGAACTGATTCTAGCTGATGTTGAAGTTACACATCAACAGAACCAAGATAAGGAGGCAGTTCCTAGTGGGGAAGTGGCTAGACCTCAAGAATCTCTTAAAAATGTTGTTCTCAAAAACCCAGTGGAGGGCCATGATGCTGATGTTTCTGGTGATCATGCTTCTGAAGCTCACACAGAAGTAATTCAAGAGGATTTTTCTATGGAGGAGTCTACGGACTCTAAGGAACAATCTGTGGTCCAACCTACTCTGGACAAAGAAAAAGAGAAATCTGATGATGAATCATTACCTTTGGTACTACTTCATTATTCAGAGCGTGAGAATGCGAATCAAGCAAAGGGTGCCTCTGATTCAAGGAAGAAAGATGTTGAAGAATTGTACAAAAAGTTTTCTTAGTTAGAATCTGATAATGTCACTCTGAAAAATGCCTTAGACTTAGAATATTTGAAATTTAAAAAGCTGAAGGAGTGTACAGTCTCAAGGAAAGAAGTTCAAATGATTAAAGAGGATATGCTGACTACAATTGCACAATTGAAATCTAAAATGGTTATGAAGTCAGATTTATCAGATCTGAATTTGTTTATGGAGAACCAATTTGCATCAGTTGCAAATAATGCTGTTAGTGGATCAGGTAATTCACCTGATTTAATCAGAATGTTTCAAGCTATCACAGCTGCGATGAGCAACATGAATGACAGGTTAAAAGATCTTCAATGTAGCAATGCTCCTTTATCAGTGTTTCTGGACAATCAAATGTTTCTAGTGGATCAACTAACATCTAGTGAGCCATCGATCAGAATCCTCTTAAATCATTTATCGGAGAAGCTGTCAGTGTTTTTCGAAAAAGAGGAAAGTATGCATGAGTTTTTCAAAGTAAATTTAATCTAGGATATTCATATGACTCAATAGAACAAAGAGCTAATTATCATACATGGAGATGGGATGATGAAGAGACATCAGGAACAGTTTATAGAAATCAAGTCTATAATCCAGAGGAGATAGAACCTGTTTCCTATCTTACCCAAACCTTGATTCCTGTGTATATCATTATCATGTATATACTGCTATTTTCGAATGAAAATTTCCTTCATTGTTATTTGATTCTTTATCTATTTGTTTATTACAATTTAAGTTAACATATGCTAGTATATCAGATAAATTTAATATTTAACAGTTCATTATAGCATTTACTAACAGTTCAATACAATATTAAAAGTGTCAAAATCCATGAATTTTTAGTTCTTTTTGATATCACAAAAAGGGGGAGAATTTGGATACATAAACATCATATTTTTATTTAGGGGAGAATTAAATGAGAAATTTGGATTTTTTTGGTGGAGAAGTTAAAAATGGATAAATTTAAAGAACAATGAAATGTTTTTTTTAAATTTCAAAATTATATGTAATTAATTTTGTAAAGTTGATTTCATTAATTATTTTATGGGTTTTGTGATCATCAAAAAGGGGGATATTGTTTAGAAAATTATTTTTTTAAACAATACATAAAAATATTATTTAAAGGGAGAGATTATTGAATATAATACTCTGCCTTTTATGATAATTTTGATGCTCACAAATACCCTTAATTATATTCTAATGTTTTCATTTAGCATTTTGCAGGAATATATTAATTTATTTTACTCTTGAAATAACGAGAAATAATTACTTATGCAAGGAATCTGCTTTATCACGTTCTGGAATCACTGTTCATACCTTACGTGGATAAATGTAGCGCGAAATATGCTTTAGCGCGTTCTGGAATCACTGTTCATACCCTATGTGGATAAATGTAGCGTAAGGATGAAAAGTGTGTATACTTTTTGAGATAAGAGAAAAGCATGGTTAAACAACCATACGTTATCAACAAAGTATGGAAGGAGGATGGTGTGTAAGTATTAAAAGTTACATTTGTTTCTCAAAAGTATGGTTCATCAACCTTACTTTTGTGAACAATCATACGTTCTTAGAAAAGTATGGATCAAGTAAAAGTATGGATCTTTTACCGTATGTTTGAGAGTTGAAGAAAAATTACGGATGATCAACCCTACATTTATGATCAACATTACATTTGGAGAATGTTGCATCAACCCTACATTTATGTTCAACCTTACGTTTTCAACCCTACATTTGGAGGCCACGTCATCAACCTTATGTTTAGCATCAGAAATTTGGAAAGATGATATTTTTATGCAGCGGTCAACAAGCTGATTATTGGGTGGATTTCAAGCCGGATTTAAAGTCATTTTTAAAATATGACTTTGACATATTCAAATCCTTTTTATCAATGGATTTAATATCGAATTAAAAGGAGCTATTTATACCAAGTCTTAAGGGAAGTTACGACTTCTCTGTAAATTCAAATTTTTGAATATCGCGAATAAAATGGAGACTTTTATGGATCTAAATGTACAGAAGATATGCTCCACATTATTATATATGTTTTCTCTGAAACACCATGTACAAGTGTGTATAGTAATCAATCCATTATCAAAAGGTGGAAAATAGAGACTGCAAAAAGCGCCCAGTTCAGCTGATTCAAGATGAGCATCAAAGCTCTGTTTTTTTAAGAAGAAAGAACTTGATAAAAGATTCACCTGTTCTACATAAAATATCTACATTGGATCTACAACTACTGAGGTTGTGAACTATATCTCTATATCTATTGAAACCAGATCAACTAAGAACTGCTTCGACTTTAAAATCAATATTTTTAGAGACTACGATCCATCTTATTTCAATTGATTTCTGTTGCAATTGTGAAGATAAACTGGAAATGTTTTTGTTTAAAATTCATTTTATCTTGAGTTACCAGCTTCTTGTACTAAGCTGTGTAGGTTCGAGTTTGAACTAGAAGGCTTTGTTAGCCTGAAGATTGTAAAGGTGTCAACTTCCTGTACTCAGTTGTGAACCAGTCTGTGGAAAAGAGGACCATATAGGGAAAATCACCAAGCTCGTGTAGTTGATCATTGGTGGAGTGGACTAGGGGCCTTCTGTTCCCTAAACCACTATACATCTTTGTGTTCTTGTTTTTTACTTATTCCACTTCATGATCAAACCTGATAAATTATAGAAGACAGAACTCGTTCAATCAAAGAGTTACCGAATAATTTCAAAAGACACAATTCACCCCCCTTTCATGTATAATTTATAGATTCAGATCCAACAATATCTTCAAGCAAACCAAATAAACATATGATGTAAATATTCATCCTAAATGGTAACCAAGAAGAAATTTTGGGAATAAAGTATTTCATTATTATTTCCATTGTATGTTTAAGTTTCTTTTTTGTATATTACATTATACAGAAACATTATTTGTTGGATATGATTAAGGACACCATTAGTGGTGGATTACTAAGTTATAATCATATCCTACTTGTATTTTGTAATACCCAATAAAACTTTATGGTTTGTGATCTAGGTTGGTGAAAATTGCCTGTGGTCAAGGGATGATCTAATGCATGGTATGAGTTGGGAGATGAGACCATACATAGACTCAGGACTCATGTAACTATCCCCTCATGACTTTTGCTTTCTTTTTGTATTATCTGTATGTGGTTGGCCCATGGTAGGTCATGTTTATGTTATTTTGGAAGGTCTGACATTACAACATTTGATTTTGATATAGAATAGGTAATGTCGTTACTATTTTAAGATTTTAACTATGATTTCATTATTTATCCTATTTTAATATTTTGATAACAGTTGTGATATTTATTCCACTATGATTTATGGACATTTTTACCTAGGAGGTTATAGTATTCCCACATCACACATAGATCCTCCCAAATATTTAGTATCCTTAGGAATATAGAGAGGAACGCTTGAGGTTTTTGGCACATAATTTGGTCATGGTGGTGGCGAACTGGATTGGGAACACTACAAAGTTGTTTTAAATCATTTTGTTTATATTTCTATTACTATATTGGATATGGTAAATGGTAGATTGTATGTGGTCATAATATTAACTGAACCATATTCCTAGGTATAGTTAACCCATGTATTGGGAAAGTTAGAATTACTAAGTATGAGATTGTTTTTCTCGGTTTTCTCTTTTTCAATTGGGTTATATTTTCATGATATTCTATATTGTGAGGATATGTTAATTTTTTAATGGTTTTTTACTCTTTTTATAGAGATTTAAGATAGTACATGTCTATTATTCATTCTCATCATGTAAGATTCACATGGCATTCATGTGCTTTCTTATGATTGATCACCTTGAATATGATATGAGGATTGGTTATTCAATGTTTAAAAAATGACTTATACAGTTTTTTCCTATATTATTTAGAGGTTTTAATCCCCTTAACTAAGCTATGATTATATTCTAATGTTATTAAATTTATAAATTCAGTCTTTAAGGTATTTAATTATACCCTTGGCTTATAGTGGATAGTTGGGGCTAGAGAGATCACCTTGAGTTAGGTGACACCCCTAGGATGCTAGGGGGTCTAATTTTTATTACACCTTTTTTTTAATATTTAGAGTTGTTATATATGTGATTTTGTGTCTTTAATTTTGTATTGTATCAACATTGCACTACTACAACTACCTATTATGATCTGGGTGGGAAAGTATTATCATAACCCAGTGTATGATGAGCCAAATCCTAGAGTTGTTCTTTTATGTCCTTCGGATCAGCATCATGATGAGAGTTATTTATTTTATTCAATATATGAGATGTGGAGCTATGAGAGGTGGGCCTTAAATGTATGATATGAATAGTGAGTTCCATTTTCAACATCAAAGTTCATTTACAATATAAGATGGAAATATAGATGTTGAGATGTGGACTGATTCTATGAAGCATAACTTTAACCATTTAGAGATACCCCATGAAAGGTTGGACAATCTTTCAATGCATATTATTATAGGATCAACGAGGAAATATTGGAATGTACTTGTATAGGATGAGCAACATATTGGGAAATACTATAAGGAATTTTAATATTTTCTTGATTATTTCAATTACAAGATACTTAGATATAATAGATATTGTGCATCTGACTCAGGGTATCATCTAAGGGATGCACTGTGTTTCTTGTTTTAATGGTTTTCTTTGTTTTCCCCTTCACTAGTCAGTATGTGAAAATATGTTCTCTCCAATTTAAAAAATGAATAAAAAAATTTATTCATTGTCAAGTGAACATATTTATAATTATATCTTTTTCTAGAAACATGTATCACAACCTTATCATAGAGAGGAATATAGTTAGAGATAAACTATCTAATAAGTGAGGTTTTAATATGGGATCACGGAGTAGATGTTTTGGCAGAAAAAACAATTTATTTTGATTATCAGTATAGTGGAAATATGAAATCCAATGAGGATCATGTGTTTTATTACCAATTTAGGAGGCCTCCGCTAGATTGCAATTAGGGTTGAAGAATGGGGAACACAAGATCATAGTGCCACCGACCTCCATTTTAGTGTTGTTTATGTGGGAAGACACACATGTTTTAATATTTCTAATAGGTTTATTCACATCCAAATAATGGTTGTGGTGATGAACAATCTCAAGGATCAGTTGTAGGATCAGAAGTTGTACCAAAAGGTTGTAAGAGTTATTTTAGATGATAAAATAATAAATAAGGTTTAGTTCCATTGGGTTAGAATGGGTAGAAGAGTGATTCTACTAAGGGTAGTCAAAGTTCTAGAGGCATGGGTAGATTCTAGGATTTATGCCAACATTAGTCAATTTATTCTCCATAGAATGACCCCGATGAGGAATGTTTGATTGTTTGAGGTACAATATTAGTGGAATATACCATTTCTTTATCCTTGTATGATATGGTTTCATTGAATTCACTTATATCCAATAAATATTCTAGTGATCCAAGGTTAAATATCAAGTACCTATATAAATGTATGTCTATCAGTGCGCCCATAGGGGTGAAACTTAAGGGCTTTCATCGATGTTCTGAGTGTGACCCTATGATCAACGTATATTGATATCTCAATGATTTCTACATGTTATATGTTTGGAATTTTTATTTGATCCTTGGTTTGAGTTTGATTACTTATTTTCTAGTTGGCATCAACTATTATCACTGATGGGTATTATACATATTTTTATAGGGTGAAAATTATACTCTTTCCAGTGAGTGAGATTTTTTGGCAAGCCATTCAAAACATGCCCATCGATACTTAGAGATTAATTTAGATTTATTCTAAATAATTATTTTGGATGAGTGGGAGACAGATTATATTGTATTTCCCCCTATATTTAATTAATTATTAATCATATTTCATTAGGACTTCTCATGGATGACACGTGAGAGATTTGTTGATCTTATAATTGATCTTCTTGTTGGTAAAAATCCTATATCAACTATTTATTTCATGATGTATCCAATAGATATTTGAGACAAGAAGGCTCAGTTAGGGTATTTAAGGTGAGTGGTATTATTTTAATTATCATATCTATTTGGGGTTTCTATTTTTTCTCACTATGAAGGCTACTAAATCAGTGTGCTTATGTGTGGGTTATCTGAGGTTGAACATGGTGGTGGTTATGAACTAGTATCCTCTTCTTTGTATTAATGATTTTTAACTAGATGAGGGGATCCTTGGGGTTCTCAAATATCAAATATATTTTATGTTATCATTATTTTTGTGTAATGTCATATTATATTCCCCATACTACTTTCTATAGTAGGTATAGACTGTATTAGTGTCTTGTAATGCTACTATGAATGATAAATGCGCAGATTTTGTTTAATTCTTTTATGAAATAGGTATTCAACATATTTTTGGGCTCATTTTTGGTGTTTTTCATTGATTATATTCTAGTGAACACCCAATCAAGGTTGAATCATGCTCAACATGTAAGGACCCATGATTTTGGAATCTTTAAATTAATAATATCTTTAATAGCTTATGTCACACGCAACAACAAACTAATGAGACACCCAATTAAAACAAACTGTTGCATATTAAAATTACATGAATAATATAATAATTATTATATAAAAACATAATAATCAATTAAAATAATTATTATGAATATTTATCTTTGATTAATATTTTGAAAAGGGAGTCTTTCGAATAATCATTTAAAAAGGAATTTGATTATACCAAAATAAATTAAATAGTTCATAGTTAAAATTTTATTAAAAAATATAATATTTAGAATTATAAAATAATATTCAAAGATTTATTTATTTATATATTTATATCAAATAAGATAAAATTCACTTCAAATTTAAAGATGTATTTTACTATACAAATTATTATTCTTTAAATATTTTTTTTATAACTAAATATATAAATTTTATAATTTTAATTTGATAAAAAGAATAATTTTTTGAATTTATAATTTAATAATTATTTTAGTTCTAGTTTTGTTATTTTTTTTGAAATAATTTATTTCTAAGTGAATGGTTAAAAATGTAGTTTTTTAATAAAATTATAGCATATAAGATTATATCAAGAAATAACTATAATATTAAAACTTTTAAAACATTTTTCATGATAAAATAATTATTTAATTAGTAAAAATATACATTTCAAAATAATATTATGAATTTATAAAACATTTATTTTACAATTTATGTAATATGTTTAAATAAAAACTTTTTTTTTGATGTTTTCTTTAAAATAAATATTATTTTTATAAATTTAAACTTTTTATTGATTTTAAAGAAACATAATATATATTTATGGTATAATGAAAAAATTTATTTCCTAAAAAACAAATTCATTTTTAATTTTATTTTATACATATATTCTATTCTAAAAAATACACTTTTTCTAAAAAGGATTTTTATGCATTATATGCGTTAATATTAAAATTAATTTTTATTAAACACATAAATTTCGTATAATAAAATGGATTATATATATAGATAAATTATGTTCAAATTATGTAATAATTTCTATTTTATTTGACACTTTGAAAGTAAATTACTCAAGTAAAAACTAATTACTATAGTGAAATCAAAAATAGTGAAAGTAGTAAATCAGGAGGTGAAGGTCTGGAATCATGTTTAAAATATGCTAATAATGGAGTAGTGGATATATTGTGACATTATATCATAGTTTCCTCCATTAATTCCCATTTTAGATCTAATTGGAATGTTTAGCATATGCTGCCTTTATATAAAGTGGTTATATTTACAAAAATGCCTTTCACGCTACTTATAAAAGAGGCCTCTCTACACCACTTCAAGAATGATCTAAAAATTCGGAATCATATTTAAAAAATTACATATTTACTTCCCCTATAATATTTTCTAATGTTCTCAAGATTTTAATAACAATATATTATCCTAAGCCGTCACTTACCTAGGAATCTTTCATGAGAAACCCAATGTTCTCAATGTAAGTACAATCCTTTCACTTACATATTTTAATTTTTATAATTAATTTTAAAATATATTATTTCCAATATTATATGATTAATTTTATGTTTATACTATACTAAATTTTTTTGTATTTTTGGAATAAACATTATCAACCTTTTCCCTCTTCCCTTATAAATAAGAAAAAAATATCCATTGTGTGTGTGCGGACTACCACCACAATGATGCAACGTATTTCGGTTTCCATAACTATATTATAAGGATAATAATAATATGGAATTTAATATATAATTATGATATTTATAAAAAAAATTATCTTTTTTAAATAATAAACCATACTACTTCTTTTAATCATTCTATGAGAAATGAAATCATTATCATGTGTACGTACAGACTGCCACCTCCATGAAATGATGAATTTTATTTTTAATTACTTTACTTTATGGATGGAATTATGTTTTAATTTAATTACATAATATTATATTTATAGTACTAATAAAATTATTTAAATAAATTTCACTCCATACATTCTTCACATTATATGAAAAATAGAACACCATACATGTGTACGTGCGAACTGCTACCTCAAAAAGTGAAGTATTCCATTTTTCTTCTAATATTTCTTTTTTATCAAAATATTTTAATTTATGATATAAAACATTAATATAATATAGATAATATCAATTTTCTTCTGTTATAGTGATATTATACTAAAATAAGCACTCTCCTAACCATACTCAACCATCAAATTATAGCATGTTCTTGTCTAGGTTAGTTTGACCACCTACATGAAAAATGAAATAAATTTATAATATGGATAACTAAACAGATTATGATTTTTTTAACATATTATATAAATTTTTAAACATTTATTTCTCTTATTTATATAATTTTAATATAAAATTTAACTCATTATTTAAGAAAATAGTCTTTATTATCTATGAATCATCGAAACATGCTCATCGTTGAATTACTCTTGAACGATCATAACGAAAGCTCCCATAGAGTGAAAGTATATCATTATAAATCATTATAAATAATTATAAATCATAAATTATAGTACCTTTTATTATCTATTAATGATGAAATTTTTAATAATAATGAATATGAAAACCACTCTTACGAAACAAGTTTAAAACGATCAAGTTCACTCATACATGATATTGAAAATACCTAATAAATCACCAATATACAAGTACATAATAATTATAAATATTTTTTATAAAATTTTATATATATAAAAATGTTCTTAAATTGGTTATTAATATGTTTATGTATTTTATTGAGTATCTTAGAGTTTATTCGACTGAGCATGGAAAGAATGTAAAGGGTTCTTTGTCATATATTTAATTTCTTGACACATATTTTATTTTATGCACTATGATACATTTTACATGTTGGTTTTGTATAAAAATGAATTTATTTAACATATTCATGTAATTTATGGGGTTTTAAAATCCATATCAGTTTCATTATTTAAATTTATTTTGATTCAAAGGATACCAAGCTTATAAGGGTTTCTTGTCTCAAATATTAACGCCTTGAGACATATTTCCTTTTATAAACCCTATTATCATTGGATTGTTTTATATAATTAAAAATGAATTAATTTTACTATATTAAAGTTGTTTTTAATGTCCATGTAATTTTACATTTTATATGTATTTTTATTCATAATATATTAATGATTGAAGTGGTTTTGATTACAATGTTACTCAAAATAAAAGGGATTCATTGATAATATTGTTTTCAAATCATGTTTTTTTCTAAAGGTAATATATATGGGGAATTAGTATTTTTTATAAAACTCCTCAAAATTTTATTTGGATATTCATGTGGTTTTACATGTCCCCTAACATTATTTTATCCCATTGACTCATATATCACCCGATGTTTTTCTTGTAAGTGAAACCAACCTCATATCTTCTTCTTAGTAGGGAGACTTGATTTTTCAATGATATATTCATTGGGTTATTTTTAAAATATCTATATAAATTCCTAAAAAATAATTGAATTTAATTTTATATAACATTAACTTCTTTTAAATATTTTAAAGGTATTTGTAATTATATTTATATGGATTATTTTTATCATAACATGAATGGTTATGTTTCAGAATTTACTTGTAAACATGAATATTTTGTCATTTTTTTAATTTCATAGAAATATTTCTATCAATATATTTCATGATTTCTAAATGTAATTATTTTTATCCAATATTTATAAATTATAGTTTTAAAAATATTTCAAATGATCAAGGAAATTTCTTATTTCCAATTGTATTTTTCTAAAACTCCTAAAAACTATTTTTAATCTAAGTAATTGTACATGGAAAAATCATATAATTGATCATAGATATTCTTGAAATATAACCACCCACTGTAATTATATAAATTATGTTTTTAATATACTTCTTTTTTGGAGGAACCATTCATCTCTACCTCTTTATTAATTAATAATCTTTAGTGTCCGAGAATAATTTTTATTCCAATATATTTTATCTATGAATACCCTATTTTTGATTTAATATGATTTAAGGGTGTTTTCCAAGATTCCCAAAATCGATTTATTGGAGAAATTATTTTCTTAACCATATACCTATTAAATATAATATGTAAATAACACATTCTTTATTATCCCTATTGATGGGTATTTACCTATAATGTTACTTATATCTTATGATGCCCATTTATTTTCAATGGGTATATCATGTTTTTATTATTGACTAATTATTTGTGTGATTAAATTTGAAAATAATAAAAAATAATAATATATTCCCATGGGTTCATTATGATGTGTGGAATGAAATCCATTTCCATTCTATGGGTTCTTTCTGATATAAAAATTGATTGATTTTATTTTAAATTTTTTATGAAACCCATTTTATTTCCAAGTGTTTTTTATGAGGTAATAAGTGAATGATGATCATGTGGTACTCATACGTATGGATAATAATGGTTAGGGTTCAAAATCACCCTCTAATTAATTGGTTAATTGTTTAAATCTCATGAGATATGTATATGAGGGAAAATTTTAGTTTTTCACAAGTGTGGGTGAAAGTGTGTGGCCCACAATGGTAAATTATAGATAGATATAATTATGTGGTCTCAAAATCCTGGGTACAAGTATATGAATCATTAAATTAATGATTCTATATGCTAATTTATGTTGCACATTTGAAAGATGTCTCACATTTTTATGCTTATTATCATGACGGTGTTATGATCTTATGGCTCATATTTTTTTTACTTGTGTTTAAACACTCTTTAACTCTTGTATTTTATTATATCAAGCCTTAAAAAATTATTTTTCTATCTATGAATTTTTGTGTATGTATTTTATTTTGTATCTTGATTATACCTATATTCTCATCTTATTCTCACTTATTATCATTGATTTTTATAACTTTTGTTTAACTCTACAGAATGATTTAGATTTCCTTTTATTTTGTTTCCATTTGCTCTGTTTATGAAGACAAGTAATACATAAGATTCATCTATAATTGTATCTTATGTGAAGGATTTTTGGGATATGTTAATTACTTTTATGTATTAATTATTTTATTATATAGTGGAGAAAAATTCCATTTTTTAAAAAAGAACATGGGTTCTACTAGTTAAATCATTTTCCGAATTCTCTAAAAGTATACACATAAAAGTTCCTCAAATTGTAAATGTTACATTATATGCGAAACATCTTGTAATGAAGGATGTGTTTAAAAGATAGCATGTAAAGTATGTTGTTTTTATCACTGTATCCAGGAGTGTGGGTACTAGGGTTCCATATTTGGAATCAAATGAGGGTTTACAAAACATTAAATGATAGAATGTTATCATTTGAAGATTTAATTAATGTTAAAAAGTCATTAAGGACTTATAGGTTAAGGTTGACCATTATTTGATAGGTATATGTAAACCTTTAGGTTGGTTATATTGACATTTTTTATGTTGTTTATGAATTAAGATAGGATATATTTCTAGAAAAACATTAGAATACATTTCACTAAAACATACCTTCCTAAAGTTTTTTTGATGTTTAGATTTTGTGGTTCTCTTAGAAACAACATCTCTATATGGATACTACAAATAAATACAAGCTTTTGAATATATGTTCCATGGGGTAGTTATAACACCTAGATATTTTTATGATATATATTTTTTTAAATAATTTCATTTATTAATGTATTGTGATACCCGAAACATTGGCTTAGCTTATGTTACACACAACAATGAGTTTATATAAAATATCTTTTTATTATTGTAATTATTTAAAAAATAAAATTATAACCTATCCATTCAAATGGAGGGTATTAATGAGATTAACTGAATTATGAAAATATGAGTTACACATATATATATAATTAATTAGGTTGTGACCAATTGATTATAAATGAAATTAAAAACTCTTTTGAATATAAAAAGTAAAAATGTTTTCTGAAAAACTATTTAATTATGAACAAGGGTGTTATATAAAAATAAATAAGAAAAATAAATTATTTTTTATGATATATTATATATATATAATATTCAATGTAATTTTTAACATTCATATTATGTTTTTTCTATGTCAGATATAAGAACAAATCCAATTTTATGCATAAAAGAATTATTTTTCTAAAAAAAGTAGTTTTCCACCTTTTCATGGAAAACTTGTCCTAAATATAATTTTTGACACTTTTATAAATTATATATCAAAAAATAAACTTCTTATTTGAAATAGGTATACAAAAGATTTAATTTTCTTGAGTTTTTGGTATTATTCCGAATTGTTTCATGTTTTGATAAATAGTAAAAAATACAGAATATTAATTAAAAATACCATTTTAATTAAAATATTTTATGGAGTTAAATTATATTTTTAATTGGTTATAATTAGATCAATTTTATATCATTTAATAAAATTTAAGTCATTATAACCAACTTCAGACTATAATTGGATATACAAAGATTCCAAGCTTTTAAACATTTTTACATTTAGAACCCATTGTTTCGTCTCATTCGTGTGATTAATTTTTAATAAATTTTTTAGAATTCTATGTATTTAATTTTTAAAAATAGATTTCATATTTTTAATCAAAAGTTCCACATTTATTAAATATGTCCCTTTTATTTTATTACAGAATAAATAGTAAGTTTATTAAATTCTATTACCACCTTTAATGGTAAGTCGAATAATTATGGTTAAAAAAATATTACAAAGTTTATAAATCTTCCCTAACAGTTGGAAATATTCTATTCATTTACCTTAATCACATAACTAAAACATAAGGATCCAAATTTAATAATTTAATGTGTAATTGTCCATGAAATTGACTTCGATATTATTAAAATTAAAGAGAGTGAAAAAATATCTCACTCTTAATTCTAATAAGTATAATATTTTTAATATACGGTTAAAAAGAATATATTCTATACTATGTAAATTATTATAAAATAAAAAAGGTTTACATAAATTATCGATTTTTAAGTGATTAAATAATTATCATAAATTATTACATTGTGAAAATGTAGTAATTATTCAATTAATGAAAAAATAAATTTAATTATATTAAAATTATTAAAATAATTATAATTTGAATTAATTTAGGAGATAACATAATTTTATTGGTGAATATGAAATATTAGGGGTGTATAAAATGATTTTTTTTGATGTTATCTCGTTGTTTTTGTTTTCTTAATGCCAGGGTAATGAATAGTCTCAAAATTTACACTAATGATATTTCATGAAACAAATTATTTATTAAAATATTTAAAAACCATAAAAATATTAAATAAGGAAAAATGTATGATATATGGTTTAAAATATCTTAAACCATCCATTTATGGTCTAATTTAAACTTTATATGTAAAACTTACATCCTATTAACATTGAAAATTTTCTTACTATAGTAAAAACATAAAATGGATTAACTAAGGGTTAATCAAAATGATTAGGATTAAAATATAACAAAAAATTGTCTCAAATATTTTGGTTGATGATATTAAAACCTTATCTCATCTTATAGATTAATATATGTCAATTTGGAGGTATTTTAGATAGATATGGAATTTATTTAAAATTGATCTTTTCAGAAATTCCAAAAGTGACCATCCCCTCTTTCATAAAAGGAAACCTCTTATTATATTCTATTCACACTTCAGAACCTAATTGGTTCAGAAAAAATCTATTAAAATATCCTCCAAAATTCCCTACCTTAATCGTAGAAGCCTTACTTTGGGCTCAAATCCAACCAAATAATTTTTTTTGTTAAAATAAAAAAGAGATAAAGAAAGAAGAGGTAACATTCATCAATTAAGAAGATTTTTTTATTTATTACTTAAACCCCTTCAATTTTTTAATTTCATTTTTACATAATAGCATAAGTAACCTCAATAAACATATTTTTTTATATATTATGGGTTATATCTACACTCAAAAATAATTCCATAAAATAGGATATACATTCATCATTCATGAGTACAATGGACTACCGCCTCCCGAACAGATGTCACACATTCTTCCATTTTCACATTTAAAGGTTTGAAATAATGATTTTATTTATATTTTTATATAACATATATCATATATATGATGTTTTGTTTTCTAAAAATAGTATATAGCACAAATTTCATTTTTTCCATTTTGTGGAAATATGATAACGTCGTTTGTGGACATGTGGACTATCGCCACCTCAAAGTGATGTGATTCATTCACACTTTACCTGAAAAGTATTAAGAATGTTTTCAGTGAACTTATATTATATATATGACATAATTATAATAATTGTATTATATTATTTATATACATATATAATTTCATTCTTTCAAGAAGACAAGAAAATGGAAACAACGTTCATACTTTCATACAACCTACCATCTTTATGAACAGTGTATTTCATTTTATGTTTCAATATTTTATAAATTATTATATATACATATATAATTAATATATATAATATTTAAATAATTTTTATCATTATTTATATAATTAATTCATGATATTAGTATGAGTAAAAAATATAACAAATCAAAACACTTGTGAAACACAAAGAGGATATCACCTGAAGTGTAACATTTAAATGGAATTGTTAATAAATGAGAAATATAATGAAATACTAAAATCATATATTTAATTATATATAATAATATGGTTGTTTAATATATTTATAATAAAATTATATTTATAATAAAGTAATTTTGTTATGAGTATTATGAGATTCAAGACATAAGGAAAAATATTTTTTCACACTTATTTCTATGGGACACATTCAATATACACTAATTATTTATTTTATGTGGTGTATATAACAAACATGAATGTTTTTTATTAGTATTATTCTATATATTATGGTATTTTAAAATCCATACTATTTTATTTATTTTATGGGATGTACGATTCGACTGATTATTAAGTGATAAGTGATTATTTCACATCTCATCAATAATCAGGATTATTTCATTTTAAATAACTATTGTGGAATATTAACTTTCTATATACATGTATTCTAATAATGTTTTCAATTTTTTTACAATTATCTGATGAATATTTAATCTTATTTTTATCCTTGTTTTACTTTTTACAAAACAGTTTGAAAACAATATTTTTATCCTTTACCAAATGAGGTACTTTGTGACTTTTCTAGCAAAAGTATGAAAATAATTTGTTTTTTACTTATATGACATGAAATAATTTTTCTTATTTCATTATGACCTAATACATTGAATATTCTTTTACAAAAATTCAATTTTATTTCAAAGAAAAATTTTTTTCTTTAAAATTTCACGGCATTTTATGAAAAGAAAACATTTTCAAATCATAAAGGTAATTTTCCTTAAGAATTATTTTCAAGTGATCGCTAAAAATTATTTTTCATATATGATAAATTTTTTTGATGTTACTTATGATTTAATGGGGATATTTTTCTAGGATACTATCCTTTTTAATTCTATTTTGTGTTTATGTTTATAATGGAATGATATTTATAAAACCCATTTCTTTTCTATGGGTTTTGTTATGATTGAATGATGTTTATGAAACCCATTTCATTCCATAAATTCTATTGTGATGAATTATTTATGTTCTTATGGAACACATATGTATGGTTTTCATTATGTGATGGGTGGGACCTATATTTCCCTCCAATATATTTGGTAATGAAAAATGTTCTATGAGCTCAAAGGCTTCATGAGTGGTCATCCTCAGCCCATAAAGAGAGGGTAAACGGGAGGTCATCCTACACCCGTAATAAGACTGTACATGGGAGGTAATCGTAAACCCAAAAAAATAGGTTACATGAGAGCTCAACATTATAAAGAAACAAGAAGGTAAAAAAAAGTCATTCCAAGCATAAAGTAAGTACATGAGAGATTATCCCAAGTCTAACATATTATGAATTCTACGGTAAGTATCATATATATAAGATTATTTGTGGGCCAAAAAATCCATGTCTTTTGACATTTTTATACACTCATGTTTCTTGTGATTTTATTATATTATGATTCATGTCTTAGGAACTTCCAATCATTATTACATGACTCATGTATCTAATCTTTGATATGCACTTTATGATCTTTAAATTTTATGCTTGTGTTTTCATACCCTTATGTTCATGTTATTATTATGTATATTACATGTTTTCCCATACTGATCATCTAAGGCCACCCTTTCCTATGATTCCATTTTATAGGTTATAAATAAAGTTTTTAATTAGGATTGCTAAAGGGGAGGATCTTTATGTGAGATATTTAAATTCTTCCACCGAATTAGAAGAATGTGTTTTGAGTTTCCAAAGGAACTAAAATATTATGGTTATTGGACATGTGTTTGTAAAATTTAATGAATATTCATCTAAAAATATTTAATATCCACAGATGAAAATCCTAGGTCGTTATAGTTGGTTTCAAAGAAAAGGTTTAGTTAACCTTTTGAATCTCAGATGAGAAAACCTTAGTGATATCCCTAGGGTTATTTCTAAGGATATTTCTAGCGATGTATGTAAGGATAATACTAAGCTGTAATACATTTAAAGATTGGTTTCATGATTGAGGGATCCTATAAGTAATTTTCATGATTATATATTTTTATGCTATGATAAGTGGTGTTCATATTTTTCTTTTTGGTCTTACTCAACAGAAATAACAAGAATAAACAAGGTTAACATTGAATGATTTGGAAGTAGAATGTATGGTCATTGTGAAAATAGATTCCCAATGTGGAAATCTCATAATGAGAATCAAGAAGGTTGTATGAGTATTGATTATACTACTCAGGGTAAAGTAACCACAAATGACATGTGAAATGTATGATATGTTCTAAAAGTATTATTTACTTTAAACATAAGAATCATGATTAGATTGATCATGAGGAACCTTAAGACATGATTCATATTTGACATAATAGGAAATAATATTATGATGATGCCTGAGTGACGGTTTAAGAATAAAGTTTGATGATTAAAGTATATATGTTTTGAAATTCAAAGATGATGTCACACAAATCATGAAATGTTTAATTATTTTAAGTATAATTTTTTCATTAATGATTGAAGATGACATGTTGAATGGTGCTAAAGACATAGAAATGTGATTTAATGGAAAGTATATATTTATAGGAAAAAAATATTAAGGGACAGATATCTCTTAATATGTTCTTAATGTTGAGATAAGGATGCTTGGATAATGATATTTTAGATATGAATAAGTAAATTGGACGGTACTCATTACCCTGGAACAAATTAAGGATTCTTTTAATGAAGTGGTTTACACTATCACAAAGGGAGTTTGAATTTGTTTGGACGTACATAACATATTAAATATTATTTATAATAAGAAAGAATGCATGTTTTCAATAAGGATTTATAGAAATTACTACGTTTCAAGACAATACATGGTGAAGGAATTCACATGTTTTGTATGTGGCAAACAAGAGTTACATTATGTTATATGTGGGATCAATGGTATGAAATTCTTCAGAAATTTAGTGACCTTATTTATAATGTTTTGGTTTTTCATATTTTTAAGTGTTATAAGGTAAACCATTTATGGAACAGTTTATGTTAAACCTAAAATGGGGTTTTAGAGATTAAAATATTATCTCTCTATATGTTGATTTATGTATATTGGATAACATATAATTTTTTTTTAATAAAGATAGATGTAACGAACTACAAATCTAATTATGGATATTATGATATTCTAATGCTTCAATAATGATAAATTCAACTTAATTTATTGGAATAAGAGATAAAGTGGAAATTGATCATGGCATAAAAATAGTGATGTTGTCCTCTAATTCAGTAAGTGTATCTTATTAAAAATATTATTTAACTGTAGGAAAATGGTCTTTAAATAATATTTTTTCCTATCATCATCATTATTAATGATATCAATGACATTTTCAAACCTCTCTTTGTTATAGATTTGTGGAAATAAACTTTCTCTTAACCATATTCTCTAGAACTCTCCATCAAAACATGATAGTTAGTTTTCAATTCTATTTCCATGTTTTACTTTCCACCAATGTTATAATATCTGAAAAACTAGTTATGGGTTACTTTGGGTGACATTGATGTTTCCAACTTTCCATTTTTATAGAGATTTTTCATATTTATTTTTAAAATGTGGGAAGTTTCAAGTATTAATCTTTTGATGACCCTGATGAATTTTGAGTGAGTAATTCATTTTAAGTGGGCAGAATGTAACACCTAGAGATTTTTATGAGATATATTTTTTAAAATAATTTGTTTTCTATATGTTTAAAGCTACACACAATAACATATTAAATTATTCTACATGAAACACTCAGTTTCATTGAAACAACTTTTTATTATTCTAATTATTTAATTCAGAAAATTATATCCTAGTCATTAGAATGGAGGGTATAAAAAAATATAGGTATGAGGGTTCTCTAACCACTGGAAGGTCCTTAGGACCAAATTCCTACTTCTGGACATGGTTTGAACTTTCAACAATGGCATGAGTCACCGTACTTTATATCCCTACAAATGGGTTCTACTGTGGTCCATCTCACTCTTGTCAGTCACTAGATTTGGTGGTCACCTCATCCATCTAGTTTGAAGTTCAATTTTGATGGATCATATATGATGAATTAGATAAAGGGTGGTGGTGTTGTCCGGGATCCCTTGAGATATGTGATCCTTACATTCTTTGTTCACCTTTGTAGAGGACACTCTCTTCTGGCCAAGGCTATATTAATGTTTACGGGCCTCCAACTCTACAAATGTCAAAATATTTATATTGCGGCATTCAAGACAGACTCCCTCATCATGCATGACTCCATTCATGGCAAGTGGAGTATTCCCTAATCCCTTTACTGTGTCCTGAGATGGTTCAAAAGGCTCATCTACAATGTCACT
This sequence comes from Viscum album, assembly GCA_963277665.1. NCBI lineage: Eukaryota > Viridiplantae > Streptophyta > Magnoliopsida > Santalales > Viscaceae > Viscum > Viscum album. The sequence continues at coordinate 690,593,080 of OY728150.1, forward strand.
ATCCTCCCGCACACTTTGAGGGAGGTTAATTAGGTTTCCAATCTTCTTGCCACCATGGCTTCGTAAGGACATCATGTCTTTCTCCCTTAGTATGTTCTCTCCTTCTTAATTGAATCAAAGAACATGATCAGAGGTGACACCCCATGTCTACACTACTTTAGGCCTCTATAGCTTCTTATGCGGTTTCCCCACCTCTCCTAGTATTTTATAAGCCTCTAATATTTTCCCTTCTTAGGGATTTTTAATAATAATGACGATGATGATGATATTATAAGAAATACAATTTTACACATAAAAGAATTATTTTTCTAAATAGTTAGTTTTACCACCATTTGATGGAACACTTGTTTTAAATATAGTTTTTATGCCTTTATAATATATATTTTAAAAAATAAACTTTTATTTGAAATATGGATTTCAAATTTTTATTTAGTTTAAATTTTGGTAGTTCTCTGATAAGGTTCATGTGTTGATGAATTTTGAAAAAATACTTAATTTTAATTTAAAACAACTTTTTAATCTAAATAATTTATAGTGTTAAATTATATTTTTGATTTTTTTATAATTTTTAATTGAAAAAAATTATATCATTTAATATAATCTAGGTCATTGGAAATAATTTCACATTGATCATTTTTACTTTATAGACTTGTAGTTTCTTTCCATCCGCGGGATTAATTTTTCATTAATTTCATAAAATTATATGAGTTAAATTTAGAAACATTAATTCCATATTTAGAATTGTAACATAAAAATTTATTAAATAGGCCCTTTTTATTTTTGGATAATATGAACAGTAAATTTAGTAAATTTTATTACCACAGTTAAGGATAAATTGGGTAATTAAGGGTAAACATAATATTATAAATATTAGAAAAATACCCTAATACTTGACCAAATGTAATTTGATGATGTTAGTTTGACCTGTAACACACAATAATCTAAATTTAATAATTTAATAGTAAAACTTCCAAGAAAATAACTAGAATATTATTAAAATCAAATAAAGTAACAAAATGTCACACCCATACATTTAGTAAGTAAAACATTTTTAATACTTTAATAAATAAAAGATAAGATCATCTATGTATATTATTCTTGATTATAAAAGTTTTATATACATTATTGAATTTTATTTTATTATTTTTAGAGAATAAATAATTATTATAAATAATTAAACAATGATGATTTAGTAATAAATAAACTAATGAAAAAATAAATTAAATGATATTATAAATACTAAATAAATAAAATATGAATTACTTAAGGTGATCCAAGAACATTATAGGTAAATATAAAATATTATTGTTTTTTTAAATTATTTTTTGAAGTTATATTGTTTTATTCATTTTCCTAAAGTCAATGTATTGAATAATGAAAAAATTGACAATAATGATATTTTATAAAAATAACATATTATTAAATTTGTTAAAAATAATAAAAACAATAAATTAATAAAATTAGATTATATATAGTTAAAAATTTATTAAATTATCCATTTACGGTCTAATTGACCCTCTAAATGTAAAACTTACATACTATTAATATTGAAAACATTGTTACCACATCTAAAATTAAAATGGATTAACAAAGGATGAATCAAAATTATTAGGTTTAAAATAACAAAAAAAACTTGTATAAAATAAATTGGAAAATGATATTAAAACCATATATCATATTATATTCTAATAAATTATGATTTTGAGTTATTCTACTGATATTGAATTTATTATAAATTTTTCTATTGAGAAATTCCAAAAGTCCCCCTCCCCTCTCTATTAAAAGGTAACCACTTCTTATTTTTTATTAACACTTAAGAACCTATTTTATTAAGAAAAAATATATTCCAATATCTTTCCAAATTTCATCAATTCATCCTCAAATCCTTACTTTGAGACCAATTCCAACCAAACAACTCTTTTTTCAAATCAAAAGGAGATTCCCAAAGAAAAGGAGGGTTCATCCACAAACTTTTTTTTATATTTATTACTTAAAACATTTGAATTATTTTTATTTAATATTTACATAATAAAATAAATAAAATAAATATAATTATATATTTATCTACTAAGGGTTATATCTAAACTCTCACACATTTCCATCAAAAGGGATACACAATCATCATTTGTGTGTACATCGGACTACCACATCACGAACTGATGTCACATGTTCTTCCATTTCCACCTTTCAAGGATAAAAATAATGATGAAATTTAAATTTTCATAAGATATATACTATATATATTATATATTTTTTCTCATAATACTATTATATTATGCATACCTTCTTGATTTCCATTTTGTGGAAATACAATAACTTCATTTGTGGACATGTACACTACAACCTCCTCAAAGTGAGGTGATTCATTCACACATTACATGGAATGTATTAAGGATGGTTTTAGTGAAATTATATCATATATATATATAACACTAATTATAATATAATTATAATATATATATACAGATATACTTTCTTTTTTTCAATATGACAATAAAATGGAAATAGCATTCATGCGTACGTACGGTCTACCGTCTCCATGAACAGTGTATTTATTTTTCTATTTATTTATTTTGTAGATTGTTTTAAATACTTATATACAGAATATATAGGATATTTATATCATGTTTATAATTTGGAAGATAATGAAATAATGATATCAGTAAGAGGACCAAAAATATAACAAATCAAAATACATGCGAAAAATAAAGTGGATATCACCCCAAACATAACATTAACTTGGAATTGTTAATAAATAGGTAATATAACGTCAAACTAAAATCATATATGGTATTAAATGTAAAAATATGGTTCTATAATAGTATTATAACAGATTTATATTAATTATAAATGAATTTTTTATGATTATGATGAGATTCAATACATAAGGTAAGATATTGTTTTCTCACTTTTATTTCTATAGGACACATTCCTTATGCACTACATGTCTCTTTTGTGTGGTGTATATAATGACCATGAATGTATTTTATAAGTATTATTCTAAATATTATGGTTGTTTAATATCCATAAAATTTTTTTTCTTCCATGGTTTATAAGATTATATAGATTATAAAGTAATAAGTGATTATTTCAAAATCTCATCAACAACCAGGATTGTTTAGTTTTAGATCATCATTGCAGAATATTTATCTTCCACATTAATGTTTTGTAAAAAAGATGTGAAAATTATTTTTAATATTTTCCTATGAATAATTAATGTTATTTTTACCAATTTTTAAATTTTTATTAAATGGGTTGAATATAATATTTTCATCGTTTTCCAAACGAAGAAATTAATTAATTTTCCGAAAAAAGAACAAAAAGAATTTTTGTAACTTATATGGAATAAATTAATTTGTTTACTTTCATGATGCCTTAAGGATTTTAAGATTCATTTAAAAACATACAAGGTTATTTTGAAATATATTTATTTTCTATTAAAATTGGGGGGAATTTTAAGATGAGAAGACATTTTCAAATAAGAATGAATATTTTCCTCGAGTATTATTTTCAAGTGATCTCACATATTTTTTTCCATATATGATAACATTATTTGATGTTAATTTTGTTCTAATGGGGATATTTTTCAAGGATGCTATCATTTTTTACTCTTATGGTGGGTTTATGTTTATGATGAAATTCTAGTTGTGAAACCCATTTCTTTTCCATGGGTTATATTATGATTGAATGCAGTTTATCAAACCCATTTAATTTCATGAGTTATGATATTCTTAATAATTTATTTTTTCTATTTCAAATATATGTATAGTTTTCATTATGTGATGGGTGAGACAAATATCTCCCTTTAATTCATTGTAAAATGATAAATGTTCTATGAGCTCAAAGAGTACATGGGAGGTCATCATAAGCCCGCAACAAGAGGGTACAAAGGAGGTCATCATATGCCTGCAACAAGAGGGTGCAAGGGAGGTCATCCTAAGCATACAAATAGATGGTACACATGAGTTCATCCCAATCTAGACACAATAAGGTACATATGAGGTCATACCAAGGCCAATGTACGCACACAATTTATTATCCCAAGCCTAACATAATATGAATTTATTGGTTGGTATCATTGACATAAGATATTATTAGCTTATGTGTATACCACAAATTCCATGTCTTATGGAATTTTTATACTCTCATGGATCATGTTCTTTGATTATATTATAATTCATGTCTTATTATATTAAAATCATTATGTCATGACTCGTTTATATAATCTTTTATATATAGTGTGTGATATTCAAATGTTATGATCATGTTATATTTACGTACCTTATATGTTTACCCTTAGAAATCATCTGATCTCACTCTTTCTTATGTTTCCATCCTTAGTTTATAAATAATGGTTTTATATTGGAGTACTAATGGTAAGATCTTTGTTAGAGATACTGATGTCATTTCACAAAATTAGAAGAATGTGTTCCATGTTTCCAAATTCAATAACATATTATGGTTCAAAGGCTTGTGTTTAGGAAATTTAATGAATATTAATATAATTTTGTTAATATCCATGTATGAGAATCCAGAGTCATTATAGTAATAAATTTAAAAATTTCATTTTGGGTATTAACTCAATTTTTTCCTTGTAGATGAAAAATTTACTTAACTGTAAACCTAGTTTGACACTCCTGGGGGATACATATGTGTTAATTTGCATCCTATTTATAATCCATTATAAGTGATTTGAGTATTTTTTTTTGAGAAACCAATAGAAAATTTAACCATAGATAGATTAGATTAAAACCTAAAGATTCATAAGTCATGGTATATATTAATTGACATTTTCTTTCTTAGATAAAGGGTATGTCGTATTTTGAAATCATAGATTCAAATTATTTTCATAACTTTGGGATAGTCCTTTTTGATATTAGGATTATAAGTATAAGATAAACTAACATTAAAAAAAGTACATTGATATTAAAGTATCAAAAGATGAAATAAATGTTTAATTAGATAATACATCGTATGATGTGTTTTTAAATTCAAATGATCATTTACTTTGAATTTAATTATAAACATTTTGCGTTTCTGTAATTGGTTGAAATGGGATCAAAAAAATTAATCTAAGAAAGGTATGTATCTAGAAATTATATTGTCTTATAGCTGAATAATGGAACATAATTAATTGGTTGGGAATAATAGTCTAAACAAGTTATTATAGAAAAGGTTTATTTCATAGTCTTATCTTAGTGAGTTTAATATCATAATAAAAATTAAATCATGATACTCTTAGATTTTTTAATTATTCAGTGATATTTATCAATGATATTCTTGTATTTTCTAAAATTTATGAGGATTAGGTAAATCATATAAAGATTTATCTTCATTAGTTTTTATTTAATGTTTTAGAGATATATATTAAATGGTATCAATAACCTTGAAAAGTTATTTTATTACAAGATTATATATATATTTAGATAAATATTGGAGAACACATGATTGATATATGGATAACTCTTAGTTTTAATATATGTTTTATGTTATGTCAATTAAGGATTGATTGATTCTGAGAAAAGTGAGTTGGAAAGTATTTATATTCGTGGAATTGATTATTTATTTAATTAAAAATTGATCCATGATATTTTTGTGAAGTTTATCTCATTTTTTGGGATTCTGATATATTTTGACAAATGTGTGACAATATGAAGTAGTGTTCAATACGTTTCTGCCTTATAGATGGAGTTAATTTTTGGAAGAATATATGATTTTTTTAGGGTTTAATTTCATAGATATTAAAATGGTTTTTGGTAATGAATTTTATGGGTAATATATGATTAGAGTGTATACACACTAGGGTACCTGATTTTATGAATGATTAATATTGTTTGAGGAAAGATCACTAACTTGATATAGTCGAATAGGGTAAAGTAGAATTAATATTAGAATTTATATCAGAAATTATGAATACGTTAATAATACCCTCACCTACTTTCATTAGTGAATAATAATTAAAATTGATATGACTCAACTTATTTAAAGGGGTCGAATGTAAAAAATCGTGATTTTGAACCCTTTAAATTTATATTATCTTCTCTAAGATATGCCACACACAACACCAAACTAATGTAAAACCTAATTAAAAATAACCATGAAATATTAAAATTACATGAATAATATAATCATTAGTAGATAAGAAGATAATAATCAATTAAAATAATTACATGTTATTATTTTTCATTGATTAATATTTGAAAAAGGTTTAATATTGAAGAAACATTAAAAAATATTCTATATTTTCCATAATAAATTAAATTGTTCATAGTAAAAAGGTTTTTATAATACGAAATATTTATATTTATAAAATAATATTTCAATATTGAATTGTTTATAAATTTATATGAAATAAGATTAAATTCCATTTAAATTTAAAGTCACTTTATAATTCTTTATTTTCATAAATAAATATTTATATTTTATTATTTGAATTTCATAAAATGAACTTTATATTTTAATTTATAATTTTGAAATTACTTTACAGTTTATTTGCAATTTTTTCTGAAATAATTATGATGTTAAGAATCCAATTTTTACTAAAATAATTGAATTTAAGACTATAACTAGAAGTAAGTATAACTTATAAAAATATTAAAAAATTATGATCAAATAATTATTTAATGACTAGAAATATACATTTAAAAGTACAATTATTAATTTAGAAAACCTATATATGAGGACTTAAATAATATTTTCTAGTAAATATATTTTTTAGTATTTTCTTTAAATTAAATACTATAATTCCAAAATTTGGTTTTATCTTGATTATAATGGAAATTATCATTTATTATTTTTATAATAAACCATTTTTTATCATGAAAATCAAAATAATTGATAATTTTATCCTATACATAAACACTATGTTTAAAATAAACTTTTTCTAAAAACGTTTTTCTACATGTTACATGTGGTAATGTTAAAATTACTTTTTCTTAAACATATAAATATTATTTGATAAAAATGATTTAATATTGGAAATAATTATGTCCAAAATATTTATTAATGGTCATTTTATTTTGACTTATTAAAAGTAAATTACTTAGGAAAAAACTAGCTACCACAGTAAAATCTAAAACAGTAAATGTAATAAGTTGAGGTATAAAGGGAATGAAACATGGTAAAAACATGTATCTAATTGAGTGGTTGAGAGATTTTAGATCTGATATCATCCTTTAATCCATTTTTACACATTTTTAGTTCCACTTGGAATTTTTAACATGTGATCCCTTTATATAAACTGGTGATATTTACAAAAATTTCATTCTCACCACTTATAGAATGGGCCTCTCACCATCCCTTCAAGACCTCCCTAAAAATTAGGTTTCCACTTGGAAATCATCGATCATTACTTACACGATAATAACTTTTCACCTTATCAAGATTATTATCACATTATATTATCTTAATCCTTCCCTTTCGAAGGAAACCTCCAAGACAAACCCAATGTTCTCAACATAAGTTCAATCATCTCGCTAACATATTTTCAATTTTATCATTTTATTTCATATATATATATATTTAAAATATTATATAAATAAGTAATTATTTATAGTATAATGAATTTTGTATATTTTGTTAATAAACATTATCCATATTTCCACTCTTCCCTGAATAAAAACAAAAACTTCAATAATGGGTGTGCACGGACTATCATCTCCATGTCGCAACTTCTGTCATTTTACTTCACCTCCATAAAATTATGGTCATAAAAAGGAGGTTAATAAATAAGTATTATATATATATAATTTTATTATAATAATAAACATTATTGAACAATTCTCTTGTTCTATGAGAAATTAAATCACCATCCATGTGTATGTGCAGACTAGCACCTCCATGGAAAGATGCATTCCATTCTTCATTACCATCATTCATGGTTTTTATTAAATTTTAATATAATGAATTAATAATATTTTTATAATATTTAAATCATTATTTAAATAAATTTAATTCCATACCTTCATATCATTTTTTGAAAATTATAACTTCCACGTGCGTGCGTGCAAGATTCTACCTCCACAAAAGTGGTGTATTCATTTTTCATGTAATCATTATTATTTATCGATTTTTTTTTGTGATTTAAAAAACATAATCTAAATAATATAAATATTATAATTTTCTAATGAAATTATACCAAAATAAACACTCACCTAGTCATACTCACCCATTATATTATAGCATGGTCTTCTCTGGGTTGGTTTAACCACCTACTTAAAAATGATATAAATTTATTTCATGGATGAATATGAGAGATTAATTTCTGGTAATATAAAGTATATATAAGTAAATAATTATTTTTTTTGTAATGGTAAGAAAAAAATTAACTCATTATTTATTAAAACACTTTTTGTTCTCTATGAATCATTTAAACATGATCATCACTGAAATCAACTTTAAGTATCATAACCATAAAACCCATAGAAAAAAAATTATAAAATTATAAATCAATATAAATCATCAGTTATAATGCCTTTTATGATATAGGAATGATTAAAATTTGGATGATAATGAATAAAAAATCATTATTATGAAACTAGTTCAAAATGATCAAGATTACTCATACCCCATTTTAAAAATAGATAATAAATAACTAATATACATGTAGAGAATAATTATAAATTGTTTGTTCCACTAGGTCGAATAACCTGAGAGGGGGGGTGAAACAGGGTATGATAGACTAAAACTTTCTCTTGTTTGGATCTGGTTTCATTTTTAGATGAAACTCAATTATCTATTTTTCTAGTAGAAAATTATGAACAGATATGAAATCATGCATATGACACCTTGTTTTTTACGTGTTTCACCCTAAATGGGCTACATCCAAGGAGAATACAACAAATATGTGCCGATGTACCAAATTGACTAAGGCTCATGACCAATAACGAGTACACTATTTTGGATAGATCTTTTATGACCATGCTCACTGCCTTTACATGGTTTGGGGTCTGCTCATTGCATTCCCAAGGGTCACTCCCTCTGCCTCTTTCTTTGGCTCACTACTGGTGTAAAGGGTTACTGTCTTCATCTTATTGTGCTCACTGCACTGGGAAATGAATCAACTTATAGTTTATGGACATGTTGGTTAAACACAGTTTATGGATATGCAGGTCTCCTCATTTTCATGAATTCATGCATCCATAACTATGGGTAGATGCTCTGTTGAAGTTCCCTTTTCTCCCACAGATGAAGTCCACCTTCCCGCATATTGTTAGGTACCAAAAAATACTTTCACAAACTAAATTGAAGTATTCACAAGAATCCTTGTGAAAATTTTGAACCACGTAATCATCCCACGTACTATGTACTAGAAATGGTATGTAGACCACTTGCTCCGTGTACTGCTACCTCTTCCGCGATCCTCCTCTGTTCACAGACTGCCTCTGCCTTCGTTGTTGCATATTTCCTCTGCATACCGACTCCACAAACCACCTTACCAAACTACCCTCTCTCCGTGAGCAGTTCTCTATTCGCGGACTACCTTCGCAAACTGCTATCACGTACCACAACTTCTTCTTCAGTATACCACATCCTTTGTGTCTTATAGTTCTCCGAAAACAAATTCAGTGGAATTTCTTCCTCGAAAACCACTTCATCCATCATAAACCTCCCTTCGCGAACTACCTTCAGCCTTTTCTAAAACCCTGAATCAAAAATATGTTCTTAATGATATTATATCTCTCCATACTCTATCACATACCGATTCTTCTGCCACCGTGAATAGTAAGTCACCCGTGAACTATTTTCCTATTCGGTCCACGTACTGTCTCTGTTCCTATGATGTCGATCTCTTCCGTCAATCAACAAGACATCCATGTACCACATTGCCTTCCACCACGAACCGTTTCCATGACTATTTATGGTTTTGCAAACTGCTTCATCATACCATTCCCACTGCTATGTGTACCATTCCTAGAACATGGTACGTGGTCCATGAATTATAGTACACATTTCAATCCTTTTCTAATTTACTTCAACATTCTTCATACCGTTCACTATGATGAAGAAAATCATTCTTTTTCCAACATCAAACTCTTGGTTCTGAGACCCCAAAATTGTAAAACAATGGGAAATGGTGCCACCATAAAAACCCGTCTTCGGTAAACACAAATCATAGTCATTTTCGGTCAGCTGGTTTTGTCAACAAACACATCCACACCCAAAAAAAACCGATTGGATGCTTTGAGGTATTTTTTCCCAACATAAATTATGCTTATATAAGGTTATATATATGTAAAAAATTGAAATTGTGGACTAAGATATTTGTTTTTATTATAAAATATCTGACAATACATTCGAATGAATTTGGAAATAATGTAAGGTGTTATTTCTCCCAAATTTAATTTCTCGAGTTATATTTCACTCAAGTTTTCTTTTTTTATTGAAGATGAGGAAGGGTAGGTTCCTGCCTATGGGGATGAAAGTGGTTGAGACCTTGCGAGTCATCCTTTAAAATTATACAGTAGTCAAGGAGAAGGGACCTAGTATGATAAAACACCGAAATGAAATCATAGGGTCACCTTTACATTCAAATAAATTAGTTTCAATGTTCCCCTCCCTCCAAGTATGGAAAACTATGATACCTTAATTGATGAATTTGTTGAATTTTAAAATCTGTTAATTAGATACCAAGATAATTCCATCTTATCCCACCGCAGAAGGACCATGATGCTAGAGTCAGATTTCACCCCAAGATACTCATACTGTAAAGACGACATAGTGACAGCTAGGTTACCATAGCTCCAACCTCTTCCCCAAGTGACATTACCACACCAAAGAAATCTCTTAAATCCATTATAACTATTATTTTTCCATACCAAACAATCCCTCCCCCTATCATGGTCCCATAAATACAAGATCCATCAATGTTCATCTTTATCCCCGACTGAGGAGGCATCCATTTGATCAATATTCCCACATTCTTGATACTGCTATCTTCCATCATCCTAAAGGGTCAATTAGTAATTATTTAGATCATTGTGGAGTTACCCAAACCCCTAATGAGCGTACGTAGTTCCACCATAGATAACATAGTATGGGTTCTTAGGCACATGGAAGAGATCTATCTGCCCTCTCTCATAGTGCACCTTGTCACCCAGATGGTGTAGCACATGGCGATGAATATCATGCTTCAAACCTTGTCTTCAACTCCATATTGCTCTATTCCATGATACATTTTTATAAGAAGGATTATATTGTGTCTATACTGCTGGAGACTCCCAATTCTTATCCCATCAAATGCCGTAGGTTGGCTATCCAGTCACTTTTGAAAAATTTATGCCAGATAGATTCAGATCTTGGTTGAGCACAACAATTATATCTCAACACAAGCACAACAACCCTATTTTTCATGTTCTCATCATTAGAAAATTAATTATTCCTTATGATCCATAATATAAATTTCATCTTCATCGATAGTTCCTTACACCAGATCACTGATGCCCACTTGTCCAGAATAGAGGTGTCAGGCCGTGAATTTAGAATGTTGCTGGTAGAGAAGAGCTCATACTTGGATATGGCATGTTTATATCTTAATGTATTTAATTTATTATATCCCTGTAATTAATGGTGTTTTAATATCTATATAATATTCTTTACTTAAATGAATTTGGAATCCAATTATACCTTATTTGTAAGGGTTTCTTGCCACGAATTTTCACATGTTGGGACAAAATTCCTATTATAAACCATGTTTTCTTTTGAATGGTGTATCTAATTTAAAATAAATTAATTTTAACATATTCATGGATTTATAAGAGACATTTAATTTTCTATTTTTAATGGAATTTTATCCAAAAGGTACCAAATTTTAAGGGGTTTTGAAAAACATGTTACTCAAACCCAAAGGGTTCATTACTAATCTTATTTCCAAATAAATATTTTATTAAAGATAATACATTTGGGGAATTTGTAATCTTTATAAAACTAGTCTTAATTGTTTTTGGATATTCATGGCTTTTTACATGTACCCTCAAAATTTCTTCTACCGTGGCTCAAATTTCACCTGAAGCATTCCTTGTAAATAAAATTAACCCCATCTCTTCTTCTTGGTTGAGAACCTCCATTTTTCATGTTTATATTTATTGGATGCATTTAATAATGTATATATATTTTCATTAATTTTTTATTGATTTCATTTTATATTTCACGATCTTATTTTAAATGTTTTAAAGAGTTTTTTAATTTTTAAGTGGCATTTTTATTAAAATTTTAAATCTCCTTTTCCTTAATGTTTATGTGTGAACACATATTTCAGAAACCTTTTCCATTTAATATAAATATTTCTATCTATATTTTCTTAGTTTTTAAAGGAAATTATTTTTCTCCTAAATATATAAAATATCTCTTAAAATTTTTTCAAATGAACAAGGATATTTCTTTTTTCCAAATTATTTTTTCTAAAACTCATAAAAAGTATTATTCATCTAAGTAATTGTGATTTGAAATATCTTATACTTGATAGAGGTTATTCTTCAAATGTGACAATACAGTTTCTTTCTCTTGATCACTTATGTAATATCATTCTCTTTTGGAGGAATTATTCATCACTTCCTTTGTCTTTCCTAATAATTTTCATTTTATAATCATAATTTTTCATCTAATTCATTTTCTATATGAATACAATATTTTTCATTTCCTCTTATTATTGCATGTTCACCTAAATCCCATACAACAATTATTTTGGGGGAAATTATTATATTAACTATATACCCTTATCCTATGTGGTTTAAATACTATAAGATTTATTATCACTATTGATGGGTATGTACCTTGAATGTTAATGTATATCTTTGGATACCAATTAATTTTAAATGGGTTTATCTTGTTATGATTATTTTTGAATTCTTTAGGTGACTTAAATTTAAAATTATATGAAATAAATTTCATTTATATATGATTATTATGATTTTATAAATAAACCCCATTTTATCTATGGGTTCTTTATGCTATAGAAAGTGAATTATTTTTGTTTCAATGTTTTATGAAACCCATTTTATATTTGTGGGTTCTATATGATGTGATAAGTGAATGATGTTAAAGTGAGACTCAAAAGTACGGATTGCAATGGGTGGTGCCCTATATCACACTATAACGCATCGGTTAAAATCGTAAATCTCATGAGATATATTTATGGGTGAAAAATTTAGTTTTTAATAAGCATGGGATCAAGTTTATAACTCATGGTGGTAAAGTATACATAGTTACATTTTTTTTATCAAAAACAGGTACATTAAATTGACTCATGAAAGTAATGTTTCATTATGATAATGTATTCAACACATTTGAAATCTTTTTAAAGTTGTTTTATTATTATAATGACTTTGTTAAGATATCAGGGATCATGTTTGTTGACTCAGGTTCCTATACTTGTTGATTTTTTATATTCTATTATTCCAAGCATTATGCCATGAATTAATATCTATGATTTATTGAGTGTGAATATTCTAAGGTATCTTGATTATACCAATATTTTCATATTATCCTCACATATGATCATTTATTATTATCTTTTTTTACCCTTACAGGGAATTTTATCAAACCATTTCTTAAGTTTCCATTTCCCCAAGTTATAAAAAAAATTAACACATAGTATGTGTTTAGAAGATTATTTTATGTGGAGGATTTCTAAGAGATATTGAAGACATTTTATGGATTATGTAGTTCTTTATCTAGTGGAAAAAATACAATTTTTATGTAAAGAATATGTGTTATACTAGTAAAATAATTTTCACAATTCTCTAAAACTCTAATCCTAAAAAGTCCTTTAGAATCAAAATATTACATAATGTGTGAGTTATCATGTAATTAAGTATTTATTCTGAAGACAATGTGTAAATATGTTACTTTTAGAAAAGGATCTAGAATTGTGGGTCCTAGGGAACCATACAAAATCTAGAGGATATATTGAGTACACATATAGAGAATTTACATTAGGACAATCTTTTGAATATTTTGTTCAAGATTAGTGGGGTGCACTTCTTAAGGAATGTGATATCTAAGGAAGACATAAAAGTGGACCCTCATAAGGTTGAAGCTATGGTTTCATGGGAGTGACATATGAATATTATTGAGTTCTACAGGTTTTTTGGTTTGAAAGTCTATTATTGAAGATTCATATAGGCCTTCTCTAATATGGATGTTTTGATGATGGATTTGACCAAGAAGGGAACAAATATCCTTTGGCCTGATTCATATGATGAATACTTCAAGGATTTATAGGGAAAGCTGTAATATATTCTAGTATTGACCATACATAAGCTATAAAATGAGAACACCCAATATTGTGATGCATCAAGGGTTTCTCAAGGAGTTTTCCCAAATATTGTAATTATATTATTACCATTATTTCAAGGAAACTGAGGCTACAAGATTAGAATAATGAAAATACTGATCTAGAGTGAATAGTGGTAGTACACACTTTGATCTGCTTGTTTTACCATCTTCTAGGTGAGAGGTTCATTATATATATGGATCATAAGACCCTTGGGTATATATGTTCACAAAGGGACGTAAAATTTGATAGAGTTGGTGGTCTGATTATCTCTAGTTATATGAATTTGAGATGGTGTACTCCCCTGGGATGGGAAATTCCATTTTAGATTCACTAACTAGAAACAGTCTTGTGTAGGTGGTGGGAGTACGAAGTAGCAAGTGGTAAATCTTGAACCTCTTCAATGAGACGCACCTTGATGTTTGGGAGTTTTATGGTAGATAAACCATAACTTATTTGTGTATAAAATATAAAATTCTTGAGATTAAAGGATATTAAATTATCTTAATATGACTATTTGGTTCTAATGGATATTATATTCGAATGGATCTACCACAAAATTGGAATTTTGATGTTGATGAGTTTCTATATGTTTGTAGCCAGGTTGTGGTCCCTATGACCATGTGTGAGGAGATGATGAATGACTCACACATCTAATTATGGTATGTTTACTGGGGTCTTATCAAGATATAACTTGATATTTATAGGCAGTACTTGTTCCCAAAGATGAATAAATACAAAATACGGTTAATTTCACGATGCTTTACCTATCAAAAACTAAAATATGATTAACAAAGACCTAAAAATATTCTCTAACCATTACCCATTTCTAATTTTAAGTGGGATTATGTGATTTTGTATTTTCCACAGGGTTATTATGGATGTTTTGAGGAAATATTTTGGGTCATTGTGGATTAGTTGACAAAGTTTACAATATTCATACCAATATGGGAGACCCCCTCTATAAATGAGTTGGATCAGTTATACATGTAGAAGATAATACGTGTTCATGGTGTTCTATGAAGTGTATCTTTTGATTTGTATTATTTATTAACATGTCACTTATGACATATATTGTTTAAGGTTCTTGATGCTATGTGTATTTTATTATAAAATTCCTTCATTAAATTTTTGTCTAATCTAAAAATAATGTCGATATTTTGGAATGCATTCTATGAGAATGAGTCTCGAATTTTAGTAGTTAATGGGAGATATATATTAACTTATAAGATTATTACTTTTATAATATTTACCAAGTATTAATTTAGATGTTGAAATTTGAGGATTTTTATAAAATTCCATGTTGATCACATCTATGTTGTATAAATTCTAGGGATTTTATCGAAATCAGGTTAAGTCACATGCAAGAGACATCAAAGCATATCTGGTTGATCCAAAATATATTATTATTTTTCATAGAAGTCATATATCATATTCTAACGGAATATACATCCCTATAGAGGTTTATGTGGGTGAGAATAAATTTCGGTGAGTGTCACCTTTGTTAGGACACTAGTGAATTTTGAGGCAAGGGAAACAAACAACCAGGTTTATGGGGTCATTTGAGATCATAGAGAGGATCAGTGCAATGGAATACTGGTTATAACATCCTTATCCTTAATATTCAATTAATTATTTGTTTCATGTATTCTAGCTCATGAAATACCATCCCATTCTATCTCATGTGATCTACATTGATGTGGTCAAGCTAGAGCCTGATGCATCATTTGATGAGTGATTGAATCAAATAGTGGACCAAAGTGATAAGACTCTTTTAAGGAAGATAGTTCCTATAGTATGATTTTACATGTATAAAAAATTATTAAAAAAGATAATTTTGAATGGGAGTTTGATATGTGAGTGTAGTATCCAAAGTATTTCATCGAAGAGGCTCATAGATGCTTAGGGATGCATATTGGGGATGAACTGCCCTATAGTAGGAATAATTTAAGACCCATGTTATGTTTAGAGTATTTAATTGGTTTAATATTCACATAAAATCATGTAAATTTGTGTTTGTAATGTGTTGGAGGTTATTTTATGTGACATTTGGGTCAATTTTAGGATTTGGACCTCGGTTTGGGTTCAAATTCTACAACAAGTGAAGGGTCACATTGCAACACTATGGGGTTATTCCATGATAAGGGCATGTATAAGATTAATTTTCTAGGGTTTGGGAGAGACCATGATATTACATAATTTATTTCAATGTGTAGATTATTTTGTAATAATAGTTAAAGGCATGGTAGAGGCTTTTTAAGAGTATCCATTGTGCTACAAAAGACTATGTTTCTCTGTAGGTGGATGGTAGTTCTATGACCCCTTTGGATATTACATGAAATATATATTTATACGGAATGTGTCATTCTATGGATAAAAGTTTTTTCTCTAAAGGTAGTCTAGTAGGGAAGTGATGTCCTTCAAAATAAAGGGATGCACTATTAAACCCTAATTCGGGGGAGGGAATTGTGGCATGGATAGGGGTGGTTATGCTACAAAGACTGGGGGTTAAAGTTATTATTCTTCCCTAGAGTAGGGCATTGTTTCATGATAGGAAATTTCTTGCAACTATGAATGTTCTGAAAAGTTTTTATAATAAATTAAATTAAATAATTTAAATTATAAAAATCATAATAAAAAAGAGTTCCTTGTTTCTTCAGTAATGACACCCATAGCCTCTCTTCTCTATGGGATTTTTCTCTTCAACGTTTTTTTGAATAACGTAGTTCCTTGGTCAAAGAACAAAGAAAATTTAATTGAATATATAAATAAACAATGTTACATGAGTCGAAAAGAAGGATGTTTTTTAAAATCTTTTTCAAGAAGCTGGAATAAATCAAGAGGATGGTCATTCAGCCTTATCAAATCCCTGTGAACACCTTTGTTGGCATGGGAATTAGAAAAAATGTTCTCTTCATGAATGTCTTGAGTGGAAATGTAATTAATATCCAGGAGCGAATCCAGACACTTAATATAATGGTTAGTAAGAGGCTAGGCTAGATGGATCACACCATTACAAATTTCTTGGACAATGGTGGTCGAATACCATTCGATCTAGAGCTTCCTATAACCTTTTTGAAGGGAAAAATTGATGGCATGAATTACACCCATCATTTCAACTTCCATTGATGAAGCCATACTGCATCTGCCAAAGAAGCAATCGTGAAACTGGAAAGAATAATCTCTAAATATCGCACCACAACCTGTAGGACATGGATTGCCCTTTGTGGCACCATCAACATTCTCTTTGATTTATCCTAGCATCATATTTTGGAAGAACACTTCAATGGTGGGTTTGGGTTGTCAATAGGACCCATCAACCCAAAGTTTGCACAGAATCTCAAAATCACCAACATGGTTGTTGTAGTGGGCCTTTTGAATTTAAGTATCATCTTGGACCGCAATGAGAGTATGGGGTTTTCTTGCATTAAGATGTAAAAGATTTTTTATTATAGAGAATATCATTTCTGTTATACCAGATTACATGCAGGAGCTCAGCAATGCGAGAGAGAAAAGTATTTTTAATTTGTTGAGAAGCCTCATGATCAACACATTTCATTAAAAGTGAGTATATCTAGTTCCTAATAAACCATATATAGTCAAAAATTTCAAAAATATAATTCCAGAGAGTAGAAGCTATAGAACATGACATAAAAAGATGGTTAGTATCTTCCCTAAGTTGGTTACATAAGTGACATTTAGAACAGAGTTGGATACCAAAGGATTGGAGGCAAACCTCAGTGGACAATCTGTTTAGAGAAATACTCAAAATAAGAGTGATTCTTGTTTGCTTGATCCAATCCTTGTTAAAATAATTCAACCGTTGAAAGTTCAATTCAGTTCTAAAGAAATTGTGCTTGTTGAAATTTTTTGAGTCAAGGATTCCATTTGAAGCCGTCTCCCTGACAATAAAGTCATCAGAGCTAGTGTAGGGGTAGTTATCAATGATTTGATCAATACTAACAGGGAGGTCATTCCTGTGAGAGTGAATAACATCTTTAATAGTGTAATTTGTATTCTCAGGAGGAGAGTTAAGAGGTAGCATGGAAATTAAAGGAGTATCAGTACAATGATCAAGCCAAAAATTCATGTTGGAGTCAACTTTAACCATCTATCTAGAATTTCCCATAATGTGATGGAATGAATGCCTAATGAAGGGCCAGATCGATGAATTAATAAAATTTATGTTTTGTTTCTTATGATTGGTGAGAAATCTGTGTTTGAGGTATTCAATATCATTAGAGTTGTTATAATTAATCTCCAATTAAGTGAAGCCTGGATATAATCATTAAAGAGTATTACATTTTTAATACCAATACCCACCATATCTAAAGGTTTTCAACAGGTCATCCAAGGAATGGTGACAAGTTTCTTTTCGAGGATACTTCCTGTCCAGATGAAGTTTTTAATGTAGGCATTAAATTTTTTAAAATTACCGACATGCCACTTATAAATCATAAGATAATAAACCATTTTGGATACAATTGTTGATTTTACAAGAAATATTTTACCAGCTATTGAGAGGGATTTACCTTTCCAAGTAGAAATATGATTAATAATTTGGTCAAAATTACTGTCAATGTAGCTGGATTTGGGTCTTCCCCAAAAAATAGGAACTCCTAGGTAAGTGAAGGGGAATATACCTTCTTTAATTCCAATATAATATGTGATACAACCTTTTATATGTGAGGAGAAATTTTTACCAAAGAAAATATGTGAATTGTTCCAAGAAATTGCCTGGCCAGAAACCTCTCCATAATGATCTAGAGAATTTTTAAGAACTTGAATATTCATTTGATCACATTGAAGAAACAAGATGATATCATCAGCATCTAGAAGATGAGTAGGGACGTTGAGATTTCTGGCAGCTTTGATGGGAATAAGTTTATTTTAATTGACAAGATGTGTGAGAAAAATTATGAGGAAATCTTTAGCAATGACAAAGAAGTTGGTCAAGAGAGGGTATCCTTATCTAACTCCTTGTTGCATTTCAAATAACCATTGGGGGATCCATTAACCAAAATGGAAATAGGGGAAAATTTAATCCAGGTTTTTATTCTCCTAACATAGGTCTCATTAAATCCAATGCTTTTTTGAACTTTGAAAATAAAAATCCAATCTATAGTATCAAATTCTTTTCTAATATCATGTTTAATAGAAAAATTATCTCCCCTATTAGTTTTTTAGGCTATTAGTGCATTTAGAGACATGAAAAATGCAGTCTTGAATAGACCTACCTTTTATAAAACCAAATTGATTCCATGAAAAATTTTTATTTCATATTGGGGTAAGTTTATTAGAAAGAATCTTGGTAATGATTTTGTAGAGTGTGTTTATCAGGGAAATAGGCTGAAATTGATGGATCTGGAGGAATTATCCACTATGGGGATTAAATTGAGGAATTGTGCATTAATCCCATGAGGGAGAAAACCCTTGAAAAAGAAGGACTAAACAAGTTTGCACACATCCAATTGAAAGACATCCCGGTGATGTTAAAAGAATCCATTATTAAATACATTAGTACTGTGGGCACTATCAGGCTTCAGACTAAATAAAATGTCTCTAATTTCATGATCCAAAGGGATGCTTAAGAGAAACGCATTGTCAATCTCATCAACCATCGATGGGATGGTATGAGTAAAAAGGTAAATATTAACATCCAGACCATTAAATATTTTATGAAAGTAAGATACAACATGATTGGAAATGACCTCCACTATGTCAATAAGAAAATCATCATGTAAAAGCTTAGTAAGAGGTTGGTGGATATTCTATGTCTTTGAAGTGAATTATAGAATTTAGTATTCTTGTCACCATCAAAGATCCATTTTGATTTGAATTTTTTTTGAATATGTTGTCTTTGAAAGTGAGAAGATAGTTTATTTTCGATAAAATATTTATTTCAGGTTGATGATCAAGGTTAAAATCCAAATTGGTATTATGAGTTTGCAAATTAACCAACTCCTTTTCACGAGAAGAAATGTATATGTCAATATATTTAGTTTTAGTTCTACACCAGCCAATAAGGGCCTATTTTAATGTTTTAATCTTGAGGATATATGCAAAATTATCATGTCGATGATTCATAGTTTCCCAAATATTTTTGATAAAAGAAACAAAATTTGGGTCTGTATACTAGGAATTTTTAAATATAAAGGGTAGAATGGGTTTATGGTTATTATTGAGAAGATTGACTAGAATAGGATGATGATCCGAGTTTAACATTAGGAGGGTGATGCTAGAGATGGTGTACCATTTATCAAGAGTCTAAATATTAGAAAAATCTCTATCTAGTTTACTAGAAAAAACTTTGTTATAATGTCTTCTGTACCAGGTGTATTTCGCACCACTGAGGTTAACTTCCACCATATTTTTTTCATCAATAGATGCACTAAACTCCATGTAAGATAGTGATAAGTGAGAGGGGTCAATTGTTTCACTGGAGGTGAGAATAGCATTAATGTATCCCATCACAACCCAAGGTACATGAAAGTTTTTAGCCATCACATAAAGATCATGATAGAGGGTTCTTCTTTCTTGGAATCTATTTTTGGAATATATCATCGTGGAAAATGTGTGTTGACTATCCCAGCAGAAATCACAAGTAAAATGTTGTTCAGAACATTTGATAATATTTACATTCTGGAGAGATGTGTGATAAAATATCCACATAAAATCAACTGAGGAACCTTACTTATAGGAACCCATAAAATTATAATTGACGGAGCATATGTTCATAAATTTAGAAGTGAAATTATCATTAGGCTCTGATATAGAAAATATTTTAGGCAAATCTATTATAAAAAACCGCTTAAGAACAATCAATGTGTTAGAGTTTGAAATACCCTGATAATTCCAAAAGAGAAGATTCATTTTGACTTGTGTTTTGGGTTAGAACCCCTTTTTTATATTTTATCGAGCCTTTCCTCCTCTCAGAACTTCTGAAATCTTGAGAAGATTTTGGTTTGGGTGTTTTCGTCTTGGAGATTTATATTATAGTTAGGAGATGTAATATTACTCACTATACTAATTGTATTCTTCACATGAGTATGAGAATTATTAGGAGATTAAGATAGTGTAGGTTTGTTTACTAAGTGTTCAGGGGATTTGGTAGCATTATTTAGCCTAGGTGTCAATAAATCCAGGTTAATTTTCTTTTCTGAAACCAAATCTGGAGCAGCTGCCAAGGTAACACAATCAGCTCTAATAGCTGTTCCTGGATTAGAAACAGGAGGATCCAAAACATCAGAAGATTCAATATTCCTAGGATCAACATTTTTAGGTGTTTCATGCATAAAAACCGTAGAAACAGTGAATAATTTGAAATCAAAAACATGAAAATATGAAATAGAACTATTATACAGTGCATTAGAAGTTGTTTTATAAGAATTGTCTTGCAAAGAAACAGTATAATTTTAGCACTGAGAGTTATTAATTGCAAGAGGAGGGAGAGTATAGGTACTTTCTTTAGCATTATTGCACTTGTTACCTTGAGGTTCAACCAAAGTTGTAGAATCAAAAGAGCAGGTTACATGGGAAGTTGGTCCAGCCATAGTGAGAGGGGCAGGCTTGTTCTGTTTTCCCAATGTATTCACCATGGTTTTATCAGAAGCTATACTGTAATTCTACTTTTTAATTGTCATATTCTCCAAGCTCATGGCCTTGGAAGAATAATTCACCATGTTCTTATCAATAGGATTAATGTGTTCCGAAACATTCTTATCCAGGCAAGCAACTTTACTGTAGACTGTTTCACATAAATTAGTTTCATTGGGTTTCAACAGATGAGAAGATGATAAATTGGTTCTATTCTCACTAATGTCATTGGCATGATGAGAATGAATTACCTCAAATAAAATTTCTTCTATTTCATTATCCAAGTAACTTTCCATGATAAGGGATTCTTCCTCTTCCTCTAATTCTCCCCTAGATTTATCTTCTAAGGGGGAAAAGGGATTTGTTTTCTAACCCAAAATTCTTCTTTCTTTATAGAGGTCTCAAGTATGTAAACTTTTGATTTACCTTTATTATTGTATCTAACCTCATTCTAATCAATAATTAGTGGGGGGGCACTTGTTTTCTAACCACTCTACAATTAGAGAGGTTATGTTGTAACGACCCAAACATTCATTAATGGAAATCCATCATGAACTAATTAAATGTATCTTTATGTAAAATTTTTATATATAATGTCAACTTCATTGGTTTTATGATAAGAATTGTGACCATTGAAAATATAGTCGTTGAATAGTGATCACATAATTAGTATAAATATAGGGCTTTAACAAATCCTATTTACTTAGATAAATGAAGCGATGGCCTCATCCAGTAGAAGTGCCCCATACGAAGCCCATTTTTTCAAAGCTCGAAAAGGAGGTTGCGTGTTTGGGATTTTCTCTTGACCAATCCTAAGCCGATCTTGAATATGTTAAGCTCGAACGAGACCTCCTACGAGAGAAGTGTATATTTATAGAGATTACCACCCAAGCAATGTTATCTGAGCCACCCCAAGAGTCTGTCGCCATCGCACACCTTACACATTAATATTTGTGGGTGTTATAATGGGTTATGTAACAATATCCAAGTACTTTGGTTATGTACATTTCTTTTGTATTTAATAATGAATATACTTTAATTTAATTATTGTTACCTTGTAAATTTGTTTTTAAGGAACAAATAGTATTTTTAGTTAATGTTCAACTAAGAAATATATTTTGATGAATTAATGGATTTTGGAAATAAATAATATTTTAATAAAATATTAATATTGTTATTAAATTAATTTTTTCTAAATATAAATGATCGAATAATTTTATGAATACAATCGTAATTTTTGTTAGGGGTTGAAATCCATTTTTGTCAAAAACCCGTGAATTTTTGATAAATGTTGTATTTTAATTTAAAAGTGAGAATTAACATATTTAGAAAATTATTTAGATAAAATAAATTTTATTTCTGGAATTAGGATGTCGAAATTATCCAATGGTGAATTTTTCATAAATTTTTGAGAAACTAAAATTTTTGGGTAAAAATTAAGTACCGTTTAAATATATAATATGTTTTATGACATCATAATAACCCAATAGTGATGTAATAAATTACTAAAACTTTATTTTCGGCCAATATATGTTTTAGAATTAAAATAATGTGATTATGGGTATTTTTGACTTATTTTACAAAGCATTAATGGACCCTTCAAGACTTGTTAAACAACTTGTCTTTTTAAATTGTTTTCCTTGGGAGTGTGACTCACATCCACATAAGCAACCCCATTATTTTAAAAAGATTGTACTTTGACCTTATAAAATATTGTTTTCCACTTCCCTTTTCTAAAAACCATGGGCAAGAACCATTGGCTGGTTTGTGGTTTGGATTAGTTTAATGTGAGGTGTCCCAAACCTAAATAATAAATAATTCCCTCACTTTTTTTATATAAACACACCCAAGCTCCCACTTCCTCCTCACTCAAATCCTTTTGAGTTAGTCCAAACTCTGCCCTCCTCTCTCTATAATCCTCCCAAGGTTCCCCAAGCTCCCAAGATGTAACGCCCCGACCCCAGTTACCCATAGTCGGTTCATTATTACATAACATTGGCATGATCACAAGAAAGATCAAGTCTCTAAAGACCGATTAGTTTAGTAGCCTTGAAAAAAAAGATATTAATAAAGTTTACATTACCTAATAAAATGAAAACTACAACAATATAGTCTCCATAGTCCACACTCTTATCCACTCATACTATCCCTACAGGTCATTCATAAATTACTTCTTCACATCCTGGGAAAAATAAAACATAGAAAAGGGGTGAGCTCAAATTCCCAGTAAGGATAACAATATAGCACAAACTTTCATAAATAAGAATAAACATTTAAAGAAATGTATAGCTAAAAAAAAGTCTTTTAAACTTGAACTTCAACATAGTATGGCAAAATTAAAATGAAATAATACCCTTTACATATTCACATGGATATTCTACTAATAGAATAATCATATGAAATATCAATAACCACTTTCATAATTATGGAGTGCATACTACCAAACTATCATAGCCACATAGCCAAGGCCTCGTGCCAAGACTAAAAATAAGATTTTTTCAAGGCCTCGTGCCAAGACACTAGTTTGTCTCATGAGACCTACCGATGCATCGAGGAGCTATAGTGGGATCCACCCGTCACTTACTAAGTCCATTGCATTCCTCATATGAAAAGGCCTAAACATAACATAAACATTCGAATTAAAACTAGCATAGAAAATGTCAATATGTTACCTATAAACCATGAATGGTATAAAAATAACCCATCCAGAGTAAAACATATCACAAAAACTTCAACACAATATGGAAGATTTGTATCATGATAAATCAACTTCAAAACAAGTTTAAAATCCATCAAAGGATTTTACAATTGATGAAAATGATTTGTAAAACTCTTTGAGAGAAATACCCCTTTTTCTTGAACAAATTTAAAAGTCACACAATTTGGAAAAGAATTCATTTAAAGAAATTTTGGACTCAAATTGTCCCATACCAGTTTGAAACTATTTAAAGGAATTAACATTTTAAAAACATTCATGTCCATATAAATAAATCCTTAAAAACCATTTTGAAGACATGGACATTAATGAGAAAGATTTAGAAGAATAAATATTTAAAACATTTGAAATGATGTTTTAGTAAAAATTCCCTTAAATTAATCCCTTTGAAAACTATTTCATAAAACATGGACATGGATAATAAATATGTCCCAGTAGATACTTACGTAAAAACAACCTCGGATAATAAAGAGATTGTGAAATTAACACTTACCAATTTGGTAACTTACAAAACATACACCCCATGAAAGATGTATCATACAATGAATATGTAAATACACATAAATGAAAGTGAATTACATAAAAAATACAATTATGGGAAGTACATACACCACACAAAAGTTAATAGTGGGAATATGGCATGAATCTCACGGGAATAAGAAGTGAGATGAAAACCCCTTACTTTGTACTTTTCCTTGGTTGGGGGTAGGTTAAACTCTTTTATAATGGTGAAATAATTGGTATTAAATTATACAATAATAATATACATTAATATGGTATCATATATGATCATTTAACATTGATGTGTTAATAATATCTTAGTATTATCATTGTTTCGGGTGTTAACTTACTCGTTTCATTTTATATATTTTGTTATGTTAGCCATGTTTTTCATGGATTGGTTGTATCTTAATCATATCCAGAATGATATAAAGTCCTTATATACTATTATTAATCATCAAATGAGAATTAGACTTGAATGGGTACGATAGAGAATGAATCTCATAACGTTCATGGAGATGGTAGTCCGTACGTACGTACGAGCGATAATATCATTCTTTTGTTATTAAAATAATATATAATTGGATAGTATATCATATATACAGAATTATTATCATGTTATATTTATTATTTAAATGAATTACACATCATTATTATAACCATCCAAATAATAATTTATTGAATAAGAATTACACCACGACGTAGAGACGGTAAGTCGTACGTACACACGTATGATGACATGTTATTCAAAGGATGAAAAGAATACTGAATATGGTTGTTCCATATTTATAATAACATCATAGTACATATAAGATACTGTAGTTATTATTTTATAACAGTAATAACAAATAAAGAAGAAGTGGAAGAAGAAAGGAACTTGAAAAAGGGTGGTGAAATCATTACCTCTTCTACGGGATCTTCCTTTTGATTTGATTTAAAGGGCTCCTTAGGTTGGCTTTATGACTAAATTAAATCCTCTAGGATGAATTTTGGGAAGTATAGAGTGTATTTTGGAAGCGTTTGGCCGAGACAAATGGCTTTGAAGGTGTTAATTAATGACAAGGGGGAGTTCCCTTTTATAAGAGGGGCGAGGGGCACCTTTGGAAAAGCAAGAAATATTTTTTTTATAATAAATTCATATTCAGTTTCTAATGGCTCCAAAGAGAATTATTTAAAGGTTAAGGATGGGATGGGTCGAAAACCACTCAACCAATAGAATTTAGATAGGTTTGGGTCATTATATTAATCTTATCTTTTAGTTTTAACTCTTAGTTAATTTGTTTGACACTTACCATATCACTTTGTATTTTTATATTATAAAGTTAATAAACATACAATATACATCCAAGAGACCCCCAAGTGGTCCATTAATTATACACTTATCGTGATATAAGTCTCTTGGACGAAAATTATATTTTTAGGAATTTAATATCAATTAATAATATAATATTTGTTTAAAAAAATCTTTTATGTCAATTTTGAATCTATTTGGAAAATTGATTTTTTTGAAATTCACAACAGTATGATTACTTCGAAAAAGGTTAATTAAATCAATTCTAACATGTCATATGAACCAATAAAATTAGTTTAATTCATAAAAATTCTCTAATTATATTTATTTGGGTATTTATAATATCAATTATTTTAATTTTTCACTATTATGGTAATTACTCCATCATCATTGTGTCATAATTAAATTAAATTATTTAATGTCTAAAAATTATAAATAAAATATCATTATGTAGGAAATATTTTTTATCTTTATAATTAATATTTATAATCTAATTTAACTTATGTATAACCCTATATTAAAAATGTTTTAGTAAATAAACATTGATTTTAACTCTTTTAACTCTTCTTTGAATTAAATAATAATAAATGTCCTAATCTAATAAAAGTGGACCTAAATGATAATATTTTACTCCGGAGATAGTTTTTGGTCGCGATAAACTTGTCCAATAGAATTAGGACATGTGTTAGGGAAATATTAATATCATTTTTACCCTTAATTACCCTATTTACTTTTAACCGTGGTAAATAAAAGTAAAAAATTATTATTCACCAAAAATTATTTTCATCTCATTGAACCAAATTTTACTCCTTAATATTAACCTTGTCTCTCGGATTTTCAAAATTCCACTCAAAGAAGCGATAAAATTACGTTTTATGAAAAATTCAGTTTTTTAACTACCACTTAGTGGTTTCACTATTCATCAAAAAATGAAAGTTTCCAGAAAAATACCAAAAATTAGGCCTAAGCTATATTTGATATTCTGAATTCAAAAATGATTTCTATTTTACCAAATTTAAAAACATACCAGTTTTATTAATTAATTTCAAAATTAATTCCCGTCGTCAGAACAAATAGCGTGTTTTTAAGAGATAATAACTATCAAAAGATTGACACTTGTTTATGTCCGGTTTAATTGTAAAATTATGTACAATGACCAAAATTGTATTAAATGATAAAGATATATTCTAAATATAATTTTAAACCACTCAAATCCATAATAAATTATTTTAATTAAAAAAGTTGTTTTTAATTAAAATTTTGTAATTTTCCCTATTCATCAAAATATAAATGTTATCCAAAAACTTCCAAAATTTCACCTTAGGATAAATTCGATACTCCAAATACAAAAATGAAGTCCATTTTGAGAGATAAAATTTTTAAAATTTTAAAAAGTAGGTATTACTATTCATAACAGTTAGTTTGATTGGTTGTGGTGTGTGTTAGAACTCGAAGTTGCGTACAACACACGCTACTGTATTATTCAACGGAAAGCGTACCGTGGAATCTTGGGATGTTTCACTGTAATTTTTTGATGTCCCCATTCTAAAAAGTAAATTTATTTAGTCAAATTGAATATATAAAAGTTTAAAATATTGGATTTAAAAAGGGTTCACTATTAAAAGTTGGTAAAAGTGAAATACTGAAAATTAATTCATTCTTACATTATGTCTAAGAAACTCATAAT
This sequence comes from Viscum album, assembly GCA_963277665.1. Classification (NCBI taxonomy): domain Eukaryota; kingdom Viridiplantae; phylum Streptophyta; class Magnoliopsida; order Santalales; family Viscaceae; genus Viscum; species Viscum album. The sequence continues at coordinate 690,621,143 of OY728150.1, forward strand.
ATGGATTCTAAAATTATAAGGATTATATAAAGTTTAAAATTTAGTTAATACTATTCGTATCCTCTTTTGAACGGCTTGTTTGGTAAGTCATGGTGTGCTTGAACTCGGTGTTCCATGTAGTGCAAGTTATTGAATTATTTTAAAAAAATAACACACTACGAAATCATGGGGTGTTACATTCTCCCCTCCTTCAATAAATTGCATCCTCGCAATTTGAAATTGTTCTTCGAAAATAAAAGGTTGAATATAGAAAATATCTTTGTTGAAAAACCCACATTGGAAATTGGGTTGATAAAATTTAGTCTTAATAAGAGGAAAATAGAAATGAAAGGGTCACCACCAAATTATGATCTCTATTCAGAGAATATTAGTGGCAATTAGAGACATATAATTTGAGGAAAAAAGTAAATATTTATAGTTAGTGATTGAGGTCATCAATCACAAACAAGTCTAAAATTGATGGCCTTAAATTCATCAATCTATGATGATTTAAAATACCATCGGTTCAGCAAAACATATGGTATTAGGATAACACATTTTGTATGTTTTAAGATCCCTTCACTAAAGTATAAGAATTAATTTCTTAATTGAATAAGATAAGAAGAAAAATATATACTTGACAAGTAGAGTCTCATCCTTTAAATAAATTCTACCACAAACTCATCTTTCACTCTAAAATATAATAGAACTTAAAAATAATATTCTATTTATCCAATTCGTATAGGGTTAAAAAAATGAATTTATAATTCATCTAGAAAAAACCATTAAAAATGACATTATTCAATCCAGGAAATCACGTGGGTCAGTGGTAGGTGATACACCTTTGTCGCCCTTCAGTTGTGGTTCCATGTCTCGCGGACTTTCCGGACGCGACGGGTTGTCGCCCGACCTCCGGTTTTTCCTTTTATGGCAATCCAAAATAATCCAAACGAGAACTATCCAAAATAATTCAGTCCAAAATTTATATGGAAGGTAAACACAATTAAGATCATTTTTTCCACGTAATAACATGTGATCACCTTCATCATGCATTCTTTTAAAACACTGCAACATCCTAAATTACCATAAAACCTTATTGATTGCATTCGTGATCCCTTATTCCTTAAAGAATAATAGATATACTCCTTCAATCCATAAATATTGTAAACCCCAACAGTGATGGAATATACAAATCATTAATCAGTTTCAAGGTAGTTAAGAATATCCAATATAATTTATCCAAATCAATCATGTATTATTCTAAAATCACTACCTCGGTATCAGAACCATATTATGGGTTATCTTTCTCTCAACCATATATTTTCCAAAAATTTAACCTGCTATTGAGTCACTTTTCTTTGTTCCACACAATCTCAAGTCCTTAATGAAAAGGTATTGTAGTACAATCCTTATATACTCCATAATTATTATAACAAGTAAATTGGTGATACAACACTAAAATGACATAATCAACATAAGAACTCTAATCATTCTTTTTCATCTGTGGTAGTATCATAATTTTATTATTACCCAATCGCATCATTTGAGGCATAGTCTGATGACTGGGAAATAGGTTCACGTAGTGTCCAAACTCCTTGCAAATGAATCATTGTACATTTGAAACCATTTTCTTACCCTTACAGTCACGTACATTGTTCCCTTTTCCTCGACACTTATAACAAACTCACATTCCTTTCAGGCATGTTCTAGGGTGTTTCTTCCCACAATTATCACATATGGGAAAATCCTTCTTTTCCCTCTTCCCTTTATCCATCTTTCTCTCTTCCATCCCTTTCTTTTCTTGCTTCCCTTCAAAGCCATAGGACTCAGTAAACTCATTACTTATCTTATCAACACATGATATTATTTCTTAATATGATGATAATACATGGGAGACTATTTCTCTTATAAATTCCTGCTTAAGACCATGAAAGATATGATCCTTCTTTATCTTTGGATCATGTGCATTACTGGAGTTCTCATTCCTTCTACTGGGCGCCATTTCTAAACAATGGCATACACTAGATTAGTTTATGAATAACAATACCTAATCCCAAACTTGTAAAACACATAACATAAATTAAATAGTTTATGGATATAACCCATAATCATAAAAATGTCTCCTTTGAGGAAGTATATACTCATAAACCTTTCATAATTGTTTATAAAGAAAATGAGAATTATCCTAAGCATATCCCCCGGGAGTGATGTAACTAAGAGTGCAGCAAGGCCCGTTTTCGTGAACCAATTCCCGTTCGAGTCTAGCTCAAAGTGGTGTTTTGGGGTTTTAACCCTAGGTACATCTGTCCTAGAGTCGGCTCTACCTGCTCATATCCAGACAGGGATTTATTGCTCGGAAAACTCACAAAATCTCTACAATACCAAAATTTTATGAAGTTATTCTATACTAATCCTCAAATTCCATCTTAGGTCTATGTGCTCTAATCAGAGTTTATCTAAATCTATCTTTCAAGGTTTGTACTAAACTTCCTCTGATACCAACTATAACGCCCCGACCCTAGTTACCCATAGTCGGTGCATTATTACATAACATTTTCATGATCACTAGAAAGATCAAGTCTCGAAAGAACGATTAGTTTAGTAGCCATGTAAAAACAAGATACATTAATAAAGTTTACATTACATCATAAAATGAAAACTAAAAAAATATAGTCTCCATAGTCCACACTCTTATCCCCTCATACTATCCCCACAGGTCATTCATAGATTACTTCTTCACATCCTGGGAAAAATAAAACATAGAAAAGGGGTGAGATCAAATGCCCAGTAAGGATAACAATATAGTGGAAACTTTCATAAATAATAATAAACATTTAAGGCAATGTATAGCTAAAAAAAGCCTTTTAGACATGAACTTCAACATAGTATGGAAACAATAATGTTAAATAATGCCCTTTACTTATTCACCTGGATATTCTACTAATCGAATAATCACATGCAATATAAATAACCACTTTCATAATGATGAAATGCATAATGTCAGACTATCATAACCACATAGCCAAGGCCTCGTTCCAAGACTACAAATAATATTTTTTCAAGGCCTCGTGCCAAGACACTAGTTTGTCTCATGAGACCTACTGATGCATCGAGGAGCTATAGCGGGCTCAACCCTTCACTTACTAAGTCCAATGCATTCCTCATATGAAAAGTTCTAAACATAACATAAACATTCGTATTAAAACTAGCATATAAAATGTCAATACTTTACCCATAAACCATGAATGGTATAAAAACAACACATCCACAGTAAAACATATCACAAAAACTTAAACAGAATATGGAAGATTTGTATCATGATTAATCAACTTCAAAACAAGTTTAAAATCCACTAAAGAATTTTGACGTTGATGAAAATGATTTTTAAAACTATTTGAGAGAAATACCCCTTTTTTATGAAAACATTTAAAAGTCACAAAATTTGGAAAATAAGTCATTTAAATACATTTTTGAATCAAATTTTCCCATACCAGTTTGAAACTTTTGAAAGGAATTAACATTTTAAAAACATTCTTATCCATATAAATAAATCCATAAAAACTTGTTTTAAGACATGGGCACTAATGAGAAAGATTTAGAAGAATAAATATTTAAAACATTTGAAATGATGTTTTAGTAAAAATTCCCTTAAAATAATCCCTTTGAAAACTCTTTCATAAAACATGGACATGGATAATAGATATGTCCCAGTAGATACTTACATAAAAACAACCTCGGATAATAAAGAGATTGTGAAATTAACACTTACTAATTTGGTAACTTACGAAACATACACCCCATGAAAGAGGTATCATACAATTAAAATGTAAATACACATAAATTAAAGTGAATTACATAAATAATACAATTATGGGTAGTACATACAGCATAGAAAAAGTAATAGTGGCAATATGGCACGAATCTCATGGGAATAAGGAGTGAGATGAAAACCCCTTACCTTGTAATTTTACTTGGTTGGGGGTAGGTTAACCTCCCGTATAATGGTGAAATAACTGTTATTAAATTATACAAGAATCATATAAATTAATATGATATCATATATGATCTTTTAACATTGATTTGTTAAAAATATCTTAGTATTATCGTTGTTTCGGGTGTTAACTTACTCGTTTTCTTTTATATGTTCTATTATGTAAGACATGATTGTCATGGATAGTTTGTATCTTAATCCTATCCAGAAAGATATCAAGTCCTTAGATAATATTATTAATCATCAAATGAGAATTATACTTTAATGGATACGATGGAGAATGAATCTCATCGCGTTTGTGGGGACGGTATTCCTTACGTACGCACGAGCGACAATATCATTCTTTTAATATTAAAATAATATATAATTGGTTGGTATATAATATATAAAGAATAATTATCATGTTATATTTATTATTTACATGAATTACACATCATTATTATACCCATCCAAATAATAATTTATTGAATAAGAATTACACCACGACGTACAGACGGTAAGCCGTACGTACACACGTATGGTGAAATGTTATTCAAAGGATGGATAGAATAATGAATATGGCTGTACCATATTTATAATAAAATCACAGTATATATAAGATACTGGAGTTATTATTTTAGAATGGTAATAACAGAGAAAGAATTAGTGGAAGAAGAAAGGAATTTGAAAAAGGGTGGTAAAATCATTACCTCTTCTTCGAGTTCTTCCTTTTGATTTGATCAAAAGGCCTCTTTAGGTTGGCTTTTTGAATAAATGAAGTCCTCTAGGATGAACTGAGGGAAGTTGAGAGAGTATTTGGGCAGATTTTGGACGATCCAAATGGCTTTGAAGGTGTGAATTAATAAGAAGGGGGAGTTCCCTTTTATAAGAGTGGTGGGGGAACCTTTGGAAAAGCTAGAAATATTATTTTATAATAAATTTATATTCGGTTTATAATGGCTCAAAAGTGGATTATTTAAAGGTTAAGGTGGTTATGGGTCGAAAACCACTCATCCAATAGAATTTAGACAGGTTTGGGTTATTATATTAACCTTATATTTTAGTTTTAACTCTTAGTTAATTAGTTTGACACTTACCATGTCACTTTGTATTTTTATATTATATAGTTCATAAACACACTATATAAATCCAAGAGACCCCCAAGTGGTCCATTAATGATACAAATATCATGATATAAGTCTCTTGTCTGAACCGTATATTTTTAGGAATTTAATATCAATTAATAATATAATATTTGTTTTAAAAACCCTTTTAGGTCAATTTTGCACTATTTGGAAAATTGATTTTTGAAAAAATCATAACAGAAGTATTACTTAGAAAAAAGTTAATTAAATAAATCCTAACATGTCATATTAACATATAAAATTAGTTTAATTCATAAAAAGACTCTAATTATATTGGTCTGGGTATTTATAATATCAATTATTTTAATTTTTCACTATTATGGTAATTACTGCATCATCATTGTGTCATAAATAAATTAAATTATTTAATGTCTAAAAATTATAAATAAAATATCATTATGTAAGAAATATTTTTATCTTTCTAATTAATATTTAAAATCTAATTTATCTTTTGTATAACATTATATTAAAAATGTTTTAGTAAATAAACTTTGATTTTAACTCTTTTAACTCTTCTTTTAATTAAATAATAATAAATGTCCTAATCTAATACAAGTGGACCTAAATGATAATATTTTACTCCTAAGGTTTTTTTTGATCGAGATACACTTGTCCAATAGAATTAGGACATGTGTTAGGGTAATATTAATATCATTTTTACCCTTAATTACCCTATTTACTTTTAACCGTGGTAAATAAAAGTAAAAAGTTACTATTCACCAAAAATTATTTTCATCTCATTGAACCACATTTTACTCCTTGATATTAACCGTGTATCTCAGATTTTCAAAATTCCACTCATATAAGTGGTAAAATTAAGTTTTAGGAAAAATTCAGTTTTTTTACAACCACTCAGTGGTTTCACTATTCATCAAAAATTGAATGTTTCCAGAAAAATACCAAAAATTAGTCCTAAGATATATTTGATATTATGAATTGAAAAATGATGTCTATTTTACCAAACTCAAAACATATCAGTTGCATTAATAAATTTAAAAATTAATTCCCATCGTCAAAACAAATTGCGTAGTTTTAAGAGATAATAACTATCAAAAGATTGACACTTGTTTATGTCCGGTTTAATTGTAAAATTATGTACAATGACCAAAATTGTATTAAATGGTAAAAAAATATTCTAAATATACATTAAAACCACTCAAATTAAAAATAAATCATTTTAATTAAAAAAGTTGTTTTTAATTAAAATTTAGTAATTTTCACTATTCATCAAAATATAAATGTTATCCGAAAAGATCCAAAATTTCACCTTAGGATAAATTTGATACTCCGAATATAAAAATGAAGTCCATTTTGAGAGATAAAATTTATAAAATTTCAAAAAGTAGGTATTACTATTCATAACGGCTAGTTTTCTTGGTTGTGGTGTGTGTTAGAACTCTAAGTGTCGTACAACACACACTACTATATTATTCAAAGGAAAGCATACCGTGGAAGCTTGGGAGGTTTCATTGTAAATTTTTTATGTCCGTATTCTAAAAAGTAAATTTATTTAGTCAAATTAAATATATAAAAGTTTAAAATATTGGATTTAAAAGGGTTCACCCTTAAAAGTTGGTAAAAGTGAAATACTGAAAATGAATTTGTTCTTACATTATGTCTAAGACACTCATAATATGAATTAAAAAATTATAAGGATTATATAAAGTTTAAAATTTAGTTAATTATATTCATAACTTCTTTTGAACAGCTTGTTTGGTATGTCCTGGTGCGCTTGAACTCAGTGTTGCGTGTAGTGCAAGTTATTGAATTATTTTAAATAAATAACACACTATGAAATCTTGGGATATTACACAATAAGCCTCTCTCAAACCTCTCTCAAGCCTTTAGAAGCACACATCCATGTAAGGTTTTTTCTTCCTTTCCCATTTTGTCCAATATTCTAAATGTTGTTATGACCTTTTAATTTGAATTATAAATGTTGGGGTATGTTTTCTCACCTTCCCCATAATACCCTATTTATTTTTTAATTATGGTAGTCCCCTTTCTCTCCCATTAAATGCCTCCCATGTACTCCCGTTACTATGCCGAAATTCCGAATGAAATTTCAGTCACCTATTTTACATTCAAGAAATTATTTTGTAACATGACTCTAAATTCAATTAAAATTATTGGGAAATGTATCTATATGACCCCATTACTGTCCATTTCATGTAAATATGACGATAAACCCATTTCTATCTCATCTATCATTTTCATGAATTCTTAAGTCACACTGTTACGCTGCCGAAATTGCACCAATTTTCCAAGACAATGTAATTATGTAGTGAATACAATGCCCATTTCTCTATCAAGGGTATTCACCTTTATGAACATTTACTTATTTATTATAAAGTTTCATGTATGAATTCCACATTCCTTTATCATGGAATAAATGATGATGTTTTATGAATCCATGTTATATGATCCTTGTGGCACACTTACGCATGAAATGAAATGTTTAAGAAGGGTGTGACTTTATAGTGCTCCAATGCATAAGTATAGTATCATGATATGTCATGTGAAATGGGTGTTTACTATTGTTAATTTATGTGAATGATCTTTTACTCATGCTTCAAGTGTAATTAGTGTCTACTCATGCTCCATGTGCAATGAGCCTTTGCTCATGCTAATTCCATGTTAAGTGTTTTTTCCACATTTCTGTGTTAGGATTATCATGATTTATCATGCCTTTATGTTTATGCTTCTATTATTCTCCAATGATCTGCCTATTTTATAACATGTATTGTATTCATCATGTTACTCCATGTTTATTCCGTTACTAGGCTTTATAACTCACCCTTTTCTTATGCATGTTCTCGGGTTATCCCATGCAATGCTAAGTACTAGGGAATGTAGTGGTAATGTAAAGAATGTTTTAAATAAAGATGTTGTATTTCATGTTTAATGTTGTTATTTAATTATCCTAATCCCCAAAGACACTAGACCTCTCGATCTTCTATATTGTATCATGTGAATTTTATGTAATAAATTATGTTTAATTGTGTAATAAAAGATCAGGGTTGTCATAGTTGGTATTAGAGGATAGGTTTAGTTATTTTTGGGATTAGGATTAGAAAACCATAGTGAATCCTTAGAGACAATAGTAAGTATAATAAAAATATCCCTATGTTTTGGTGAGTATTGAGTAAATGGTTTATCAAGAAAATACATCCATGTCTAGATATGAGTAGGTAGAGGCGACTCTGGCACAGATGTATCCTAGGGGTAATACTGGAAAACACAACTTTGAGCTTGACTCGAAGAAGAACTGGTGCACGACAACGGGACATTCTGCACTCTTGGTTACGAAACTCCCAGGGGACATTCTTTGGAAAATTCACAAGCTTAGTGTGAACCATTATTAAGGGACAAAAACATTCCCTAAGAATATTTGTTAGAAAGTAGATCATGGATAACATACACTAAAGTGAATAGATTCATATGTTAAGGAAATAAAAGTTATTTATAAGTCATTAGTTTTGTCCTATGATAAACATTTATGTGTTACCCCTAACATTCCTTTTATTCCATCCAATGGCCAGTAATAGGAGGACTCGGGCTAACATATGATGTGAAGATCAATGTGATGATTGTACTAATGAGATGCCCAATCCAATGGGAGTGGGAATCAAAAACATTATCATGGTTCTCTCTCAGCTAACTGAAGCTTTGAATAGAAACATGGGTCAAGAGAAAAGTTCAACCCCCCTAAGAAAGAACAAGTCACTATGGAGAGCTTCATGAGGCAAATGCCTCCAACTTTTAATGGATCATTCGATCCCTCAATCGCCGAAAAATGGATCAACTCCATTGAAAAGTTCTTCTCCATCCTTCAATGTTATGAAAAAAAAGTTTCCCCTATTTTCTTATCATACGGAGGGTGAAACTGATCAATGGTGGGCTTTGATAAAAAAACACGAAGCCCGAGGAAGAGATCGAGTCGTTGGAATGGAAGGATTTCCGAAAGATGTTTTTCGATAAATATTTTCCTAACACCCTCCGGAATAAGATGAAAATGGATTTCCTTGCCCTCGAGAAACAAGATGATGAATATATTGGAGCATTTGAGGAAAACTTCAAAAGGAGTGCAGAATACGATTCCAGATTTGTCATTACCCCTGAATGAAAGATTGATCGCTTCTTTGGTGGGCTGAAACCTTGCTTACGGAAAGCACTGGAAATCCGTGACTTTAGCAGCTATGAGGAAATTGTCAGATGTGACCTCAAATTTGAAATGGAGATCAGGGAATATCAAGTGTATCATGGGGATAAGAAGCATAAGGTGGACTTCAATGCTGGTGGTCCGATGGATATTTCCAATGGTGCAAAAACGATCTAGAACCCCACTTTCCAATAGTGAGGAAAGAAGCACCCTGTAAATTGCCTGAAGGGTACGACGAAATGATTTAGGTGTGGAAGAAAAGGGAACCTAGCTATTAACTACCGACAGGAAGACCCAGCGGTGGAAACAGAGGATAGGAACGCTCTGTTGGAACCTCAACATGTTGTTCATTGCTACAACATCAAAGAACCAGAGCATCTTGCAAATCAGTGCCCTAAGCCAATGGTTTTCAGAGGAAACCAACAACCTCCAAGCTAGAAAGGTAGGTACTTTTCCATCACTACTGCCGAAGTGAACCCCGACAACGAAGTGGTGATAGGTATGCTAGTCATTTATTCAATAATAGTAAACGTACTTTTTGATTTAGGTTCTACGTATTCTTTTATAACTCAAAAGTTTAGTAGAACAATCCCAACACCACCACAAATCATCTAACTGAAGATGTCGGTGAGTATGGAAAATGGGGAAATCATTACATCCCATGAATAAACTCCTCCCTTGTCATAATCTGTGGATTGAACTTCCTAGAGAACCTCGTCATACTCCCTCTGGTTGAATTTGATGCAATTCTTGGCATGGATTGTCATTCCTTATATATATCCAATATAAATTCCGTTGAGAGGGAAATCAATCCCCATGTAGAGAATCGACCCCCAATTCATTACAAGTTCAAGGAGGAAGATGAATCTTTTTTTAGCTCTATCATCTCAAGAATGGATATTACTGCCCTATGCGCATGCGTATCTATCTCAGATGATTGAGTCTAAGGAGGCATCCATCCTAGAAGACATTCCTATTGTGAGGGAATTCTCTAAAGTGTTTCCGGAGGAATTTCCTGGTCTTCCTATGAGAAAAGATGCTGAATTCTCAATTGATCTTATTCCTAGGGCAATTCCAATATCCAAGACTCCCTATATAATGGATGTTGTTGATATTGAGGATATAAAGAAACAACTATATGATAATTTGGATAAAGGATTTATACGCCCAAGTGGTTCACCATGGGGTGCACTAGTCCCCTTCGTCAAGAAGAAAGATGGGTCAATGTGCCTTTGCATCGATTATCTCGATCTTAAAAAAATCACAATAAAGAACAGGTATCATATCCCACAAAATATGACATGTTCGATCAGCTGCCTAAAGCATAATACTTCTCCAAGGTGGATTTTAGGTTGGGATATTATCAAGTAAGTTTGAATAAGGAAGATATCCCTAAGACTGCATTGTGTACAAGATACGGGCACTATGAATTCATAGTAATTCCATTCGGACTTGCTAATTCTCTAGAAATATTCATGGACTTGATGAATAGAGTCATTCAAGATTACCGAAATAAATATTTGGTATTCTTTATAGATGATATTCTGATATACTCCAAAACCTAGGAGGATAAACAGGAGAATCTAAGAACTGTACTAGAGACCTTACTGAAGGAGAATCTCTATGAAATGTATAGAAAGTGTGAGTTATGGTTGAAGGAGGTATCATTCTTGGGCCATATCATCACAAGAAATGTGATATCTATGGATCCCACCAAAATAGATTCAATTGAGGGATGGCCAATGCCAACATCAGAAATGGATATATGTAGCTTCTGGTGGTTAGGTGGATATTATCGACTATTTGTGTGAAATTTATCACGATTGTCAAACCCTCTTACCAAGATAACTCGGAAGGGAGTAATTTTTTCTTAGAGTGATGAATGCGAAGAAAGTTTGAAGGATTTTAAAAGGAGGATTATCATTGCGCCCGTACTCACTTTACCCACAAGTGGGGAACATATTGTGGTCTTCAGTGAAGCTTCAAAGAAGGGTCTGGGATTTTTGTTGATGCAAAATGACAAAGTAATTGTATATGATTCAAGGGAATTGATAGTTCATGAATAGAATTATCCAACACATGACCTCGAGTTGGCTGTAGTGATCTTCACTATGAAAATTTGGTGGCATTATCTCTATGGGGAGAAATGTGAAATATATACTGACTACAAGAGTCTCCAATATATATTCACCCAAAAAGATGTTAATATGTGCTAGCGAAAATGGATAGAGCTCTTCAAGGATTATGACTATTCAATCCACTACCATCCCGGTAAGGCAAACTAGGTGAAGGATGCTCAAATTAGAAACGATTTTTCATCTTTATCAATGATGATAATTGAAAAGGATCCGATCTTCATAGCTTTAAAAAGGATGGACATGGGGATCATTAAGGAAGGAACATCGTCAATCCTTTCTCAAATTATTTATCAACCATCCCTCTTGAAAAAAATAAAGGATACTCAAAGAAACAATGTGGAAATTTAGGAAAATGTGGAAGCTATCGGAAAAGGGAAATCCTCATAGTTTAATGTTAATGAAGAAGGAATTGTGAGATTTGGAAAAAGGCTATGTGTTCCATCATGTCCGAAGCTGATGAAAAAACTTTTGGATGATGCACATAGTTCAAATTTCACTATTCACCCAGGAAACACAAAGATGTATTCAGATCTCTGAGAGAATTATTGGTGGGATAATATGAAGTAGGATATCTCTGAATATACATCAAGGTGAATAGTGTGTCAGCAAGTGAAGGCAGAGAGTCAGAAGTTTAAAGGGATGATGAAACTAGTTCCCACAACCAAATGGAAATGGAAGAACACCATCATGGATTTTCTCACTGGACTTCCGAAGACATGCAAAGGCAACAGTGCAATCTGGGTTGTTGTGGATCATCTTACAAAGGCTACACACTTTATTTCTATTTGGGAGGATTTCTCAATGGATTAGCTGGAACAGATATATATCAGGGAAGTGGTAAGGCTACATGGAGTACCACTATCTATTGTATCTGATCGAGATCCAATATTCACCACTATGTTTTTTATGAGTCTTCAACATGCTCTGAATACTGAACTGAACTTTAGTACGGCCTATCATCCTCAAACTGATGGCCAATCCGAGTGGACTATCCATACACTTGAGGAAATGTTGAGAGCATTATCAATGTACTTTAAAGGAGGATGTGATCAAAAAATTCTCTGGTTGAGTTTTCTTATAATAACAGTTTCCACTCGAGAATCCAAAAGACACCATATAAAGCCCTTTATGGGAAAAGATGCAGAACACCGGCGGGTCGGGATGAGGTTGGTGAGCGTAAGTTGCTTATACCAGAAATGGTCGAAGAAATGGTGGAGAAGGTGAAAACCATTTAGCAGCATATCAAGGTATCCCAGAGTCAATAGAATAGTTATGTAGATAACCATCAGCAAGTCTTTGAGTTTAAAGTTGGAGACATGGTATTTCTATGCATATCTATGTGGAAGAAGGTCATGAAATTTGGATAGAAGAGGAAGTTATGTCCAAGGTACATCGGCCCCTTTGAGATTCATGTTCATGTCATAGTTGTGGCCTATCGACTAGCACTTCCACCTACCATGACCAAAGTACATGATGTATTTCATGTATCCCTCTTAAGGATGTACATACTGGACTCTTTACTTGTACTCTCTTCAGAGGTGGTACAGTTAGAGGAAGATCTTTATTATGAGGAGCAACCAGTGATGATCTTAGATTGTAGAGAAAAAGTTATATGAAATAAGACAATGCCCCTCATCAAGGTGTTGTGATGAAACCAAAAGTCTGAATAAGCAATGTGGGAATCAGATGAAATGATGAATTAGAGTTACCCAAATCTGTTTTAGTGTGGGAATATAAAATTTTGAGGGTTAACTTTTTTTAAGGGGGGAAGATTGCGACGACACAAAATTTTATTAATGAAACCCCTCTTGATCTAATTAAATGTCTCTTTATGTAAAATGTTTATATAAAATATCAACTTCTTTGGTTTTATGTTAAAAATAATGATTTTTGCTAATATAGCTATTGAACATTGATGACGTGATTAGTATAAATATAGGTATTTAACAAATCAAATTTACTGAGACAAAGGAAGCGATGACCTCATCCAGCAGACGTGACCCATACGAAGCCCATTTGTCAGAGCTCGGAAAGGAGGTTGCATCTTTGGGCTTCACTCTTGACCAAGCCCAAGTAGATCTTCAATATGTTAAGTTCAAGCTGGACCGCCTATGAGAGAAGTAGAATTTAATATAGATTACCACCCAAGCAATGTTATCCACGCCACCCCAAGAGTCTGTCACCATCGCACATCTTACTCTTCGGTCTTACGCAGCTGTTATAAGGGGTTATGTTACAAGACCCTAGTACTATGGTTATGTACATTATTTTTGAATATAATATTGAATGTACTTTCATTTTATTATTGTTACCTTGTAAATAGTTTTTTTAAGCACAAATAGTAGTTTTAGTTAATGTTCAACTAAAAAATATATGTTGATAACTTAATGGATTTTTGAATTAAATAATATTTTAATAAAATATTATTATTTTTTAAAATTAATTTTTGTTAAATATAAATGATCATATAATTTTAGGAATGCATTCATATTTTTTAGTAGGGTTTGAATGCCATTTTTGTCAAAATCTGTGAATTTTAGATATATGTCATTTTTTATTTTAAATGTGAAAATTATGATATTTAGAAAATTATTTAGATAAAATAAATATTATTTATTGAATCAGGACATCAAAATTATCCTATAGTGAATTTTTTATAATTTTTTGAGACAGTCAAATTTTTGGGTAAAAATTAAATACCATTTAAATATATAATTTTTATTTTGACATCATAATGACTTAAAATTTATGTAATAAAATACTATAAACTTTATTTTCAGCCAATATAAGTTTTACTATTAAAATAATATGATTTTGGGTTTGTTTGACTTATTTTACAAAGCATTAATGGACCCTTCAAGACTTATTAAACATATGGTTTTTTAAATTTTTTTCCTTGGGAGTGTGACTCACCTCCACATAAGCAACCCCATTTTTTTAATAAGTTTGGACTCTTTCCAAATAAAATATTGTATTCCACTTCCCTTTTCCAAAAACCCATGGGCAAAAACCATGGGCTGGTTAATGGTTTGGATTATTTTAATGTGAGGTGTCACAAACATAAATAATAAAGAATTACCTCACCTTTCCTATATAAACCCACCCATGATCCCACTTCCTCCTCCATCAAAGTCGTTTGAGTTCATCCAAACTCTGACCTCCTCACTATAGAATCCTCCCAAGGTTCCCCAAGATCTCAAGAATCATCTCTCAAGCCTCTCTCAAGCCTTTGGAATCACACTTCCATGTAATGGTTTTTTCTTCCTTTCTCATTTTTGTCCAATTTTATTAATGTTGTGATGCCCTTTTAATTTCAATTATAGATGTTGGGGTATGGTATTTCACCTCCCCCATACTTCCCTATTTATGTTTTAATGATGTGAGACCCCTTTCCCTATCATTAAATGCCTCCCATGTACACCTGTTACTATGCCGAAATTCCGAAAGAAATTTATCTATCCTCTTTAACATTCAAGCAATTCCTTTGTATCATTACTCTATAATCCATTAAAATTGTTGAGACATGTATCTATATGACCCCCTTACTGTCCATTTCATGTACATATGATGAGAAACATATTTATCTCTCATCAACCATTTTTATTAATACTTACGTCACACCGTTACGCTATCGAAATTGCACCGATTTTCCAAGCCAGTGTTATTGTGTAGTGAATACCATGACCATTTCTCTATCAAGGGTATTTACCATTATGAAGGTTTACTTATTGATTATAAAGTTTAATGTATGAATTCTGCATTCCTTTATCATGGAATAAATTGTGATGTTTTATGAATCCATGTTATATGATCCATGTGGCACACTTATTTATGAAATGAAATGTTTAAGAAGGGTGAAACCTTATAGTGCCTCAATGAATTGGGTAAAGTATAGTATCATGATAAGTCATGTTCAATGGGTGTTTATTAATGATAATTCAATTTCTATGAGTTTTTACTCATGCTTCATGTGCAATGAGGATTCACCCATGCTCCATGTGCAATGAGCCTTGGCTCATGCTAATTCCATGTTAAGTGTTGTTGCCACATTTCCATGTTATGATTATCATGATTTATCATGACTTTATATTAATTCTTATATTGTTCTCTAATGATATGCCTATTTTCTAACATGTATTGTATTCCTCATGTTACTCTATGTTTATTCCCTTACTGTGCTTTATAGCTCGCCCTTTTTCTTATGCA
Organism: Viscum album; assembly: GCA_963277665.1. Taxonomy (NCBI): domain Eukaryota; kingdom Viridiplantae; phylum Streptophyta; class Magnoliopsida; order Santalales; family Viscaceae; genus Viscum; species Viscum album. The sequence continues at coordinate 690,636,743 of OY728150.1, forward strand.
TGTCCTCAGGTTATCCCATGCAATGCTAAGTACGAGAGAATGTAGTGGTCATGTAAAGGATGTTTTCAATAAAGATGTTGTATTTCATGGTTTAAGTTGTTGTGTATTGATACTAATCCCCAAAAACACTACACCTCTATATCTTCTAAATTGTTTCAAGTTATATGTAGGTAATAAATTATGTTTAATTGTGTAATGAAAAATATGGGTTATCATATATGTCCTATGATTTTACAGACCTCGCAAAATGGGGTTTTTTTCTCATATTCACCCTTAATTTTAGTTTTATAATCAGAATCACTAAAATTGATAACATTAGGAAAATTTGAGTCAAGATTCACTTCAACCATGACTCTATAAAAAAGATCTAATTCACCAGTTTAGGTTATTTGATCAATTTTTATAGGTAACCCAATACAATAAACAATATCATTAAGTATTTTGGGTGCTAAAAAAACCAATTCAGGCCATGTAATTTTACCCATATCTATGCCATTGAGTTCCTGTGAGTATGTGGATTAAAGGAAACATTCCAATTAGCGATTCTACGACACCCAGGCTATAGTTCTAAATTCCCAGTTCTCCATACTTGTTCAAGTTCCTCTTGCGAGTTGAAAATTATGTGATAGTAGATTTTACCGATTGGCACTATCTTCCACTTCAATAAGCCCCGGAAGTGTGAAATCCTGGATTTAAGACCAGTTATGGGATAGGGATGATCACCTATATTGTATGAGACTCACCCGAGGACTAATTACTTACATATCTGAAATGGCCACGAATGTCCATGAAACTAATATAAAATGTGATGAACTAAATGATAAAACCCTAAAATTTTGATACATTGAGTTTTTGGATGATATGATAGACCCTAAATAGGTTCTTTTCCCTTTTATATATGAGATATATGGATTTCTGGTGTTAGATTGAGGTTAGATTGAGGTTCAAACCCTAGGAAGTTTTATAGTTTCCCAATATTCTAGGTCTTTTTGAGTTGGATTATGGGGAGTGTTTATCCCCAGCTGTCTTATAGAACATGGTTGGTTATGCCTCAGTTATATTATTAAATTATGATGTGTGTGAAAATACAGACAAAAATATCATTTTAAGCATGTTGGGTGATATTCCAAACATAAATAACATTATTTTTATGGTGATAATAAAATATAATTATCCATTATTGGGACGTTTTTTCTATTTATATAGGATGATATTCTCTTAGTGTTTTAATGGAAAAGGTGAGATGAATATACCCCATATTGACACGTTTTTTATGATAAGGTACATTGTCTTCTAGTTTATGTATTTTTTAATATGATGTTATGCTTGTGATGTTAGGAAATAATTCCCCCATATTGAAATTTAGCTATAATGAGGGATATTATTCCCATTGTGATATTTGATTATGTTTAGGGTGCTATTCTAGAGGTGATGGATGAAGATTCCCATGTAAACTCGATAATGATGGGGATAAGAAATTATTTCATGTTATCCCTTATTACCCTAAGAATTGGGATGTATTTACAACGATGAGTCACTTATAAGGAAGGGGATATGATGCATATATGAGAATGGTATTATAGTTATATAATGCCCCTTTTCAAGTAATGTAGCTTTGGGTCTTGGGGAATTGTTCCCTCATAAGATTATTCCCTTGGTTAGGGATTTTATACCCACTCTCGATTGTGTAGTTTGGGTTATGATGCCTAATTATATATAGTGACTTATAGATACTATGCCCATAGATATGAAAATATTTTTTGGGAAGTGTTTCCAATGTTGTATTGGTTATCTTTCCATAATTATACTATTCCATTGCTTTTTTATATGGTATTGGTTCATACTACCCTTTTGATGGTCATTACACGAGGATGGGATTTTATTCCCATTGAAAATGAATTTGGATGAGATTCCCAGTCAATAATTATATGATATGTTTAGAGGCGCCTTGACATTGACTGAATTAGGTATTCAAAACCTAAGGTGACATAGGTACGCCCTTGGGTGTGACAAAGTGTAGTATCATTTTCATTTCCAATTTACTTTTATTTTTAGAATATCAAAATCCACATGAACTTTATTTATAGGTTATATTTAGGGTCAACATTTTTAATGACTCTATTTTTTATGTGTATGACTTTGTAATATTTTGCAGAACATTTTTGGAGTCAGGAAGTAAGTCAATACAGGTTTTTAAGACCTACAGGGCCTCGGTGCATATATACTAAAAATATTAAATAAATTATATAACACACATGAAATTTTGTTTTTGAAAATGGAATATCTCCCAGATTGTGTTATGGATGGGGAATATGATACCTCCATAAAATTGAAAATGTGGGTTTTACCATTTTCCTGGAATAATCTCTAACAACATCAGGCGATTTGATAGAGTACAATCATGGGCAGATTAAATTAATTTTATAATTTAATTTTCATTATTTTAAAAACCCTAAATTAAAAATTTATATAAACCATTTTATGTATAATTTCCTATGGATATCCAAATAACTCTATATGGAATAATGTTATGGATATCTAGTGGTGAGTATGTTGTTGGATAGTAGTGTGATTGTGGATCGATGATAGAAGTACCACAGGGATCATAAATATTGATGGAGTTCTTGGATATCCCTAATTAAAATGATGCATAAATGTTATTTATTAGATATCAATCCAAACTTGAGGTAATGAATTTTATTTTTGGTTTTATCCTTTATTAAATTATGATATTAACATGAATTAATCCTTTCACAAATTAATCCATGAATCAATCTATATTGTATTTCCAATGCCTGATTTCTCTTCCAAGAACAAGGAATTTGATTTTTTTCTCATTGATTATTACTACCTAATAATCCTTGACATTTGGATACTGATGATGATGTATAAATGAAAAAAAATACATTGATTGATTCTTACTTTGTGATATATGAAATTCTATCTCAGTTTTTAGTGTTCATCAATGGTAATCAGTTGGCCAGTGATTTGAAAATACCTGGAATGACCAATCATTTTTTTTTATTCTTTCAAACAATAAATTGTGGACACTTTTTAAGATTTGGGTTTTGGAGACATGATAGAGGTGTAGTAGTGACATTGGGAATTTAAAGACAGATTGGGTAACGATATATTTGAGAGCCAAATTGATCTAATGTCTTTAAAGGATAAGAAACAGTCATTTCTGCACAATGGGAAGCCAGAATATTACCACTAGTAAAAGTAGGGGTTTGATGTCGGCACAAGAGTTGTGGTTTCAATGGATCTGTTAGTAGTGTTTCATTAGATGGTGATGAAGACAAATTTTCACAAAGAACAACTATAATCTGACTTTTAGTCAACCATAGTTGGTGGAAAACCCAAATTAGGGCTCTACGATGAAATTTAAGGTGGTCGCAAAGGTGGTTGGGATGAGTAGGATAATATTCAGGAGTATTATTGGATATAAATAAAATCCTAACCTACATAGTGTGTGGTCCAAGAATATACACCGTGTATCCCCTGTCTATGGAATATAAAGTTTCAATCAAGATAAATATCTCTTGACATGTGACCCTACTTGGCGAACTCAGTGATGTACCAAAGGTACTTACTCAGGACCCCATGTTGTTATAAAAATTGTCTATCCTAGGTGAATCATAATGTATATATACATGGCTTGATAAGATATGTACCTTGGGTACATGCTCTATGTACTCGGGAACATGACAGAGTACACGAGCATGGTTTAGATTACACATGCATACCCCTAGGTAGGCAAGACACTTCTTGTACCCCTTGTATATGTTGGATACTTCAATGTGTAGAGGTGGAAACTCTTTGGTGGCCAAGTGAGGTCACATATCATGTAACCCTATGTGAATGACAAGTAATTTTTGATGAGGCTTCCACCTTGCATATTTCATTATTTGGAACTCAGATTTAGGCATACGAGTCTCCAATCCTGAGTATTTTAACACATAGAACATGATGGTAGAATTAATTTTGAAAATAGAGATATTTTGTGAGGTGATTCTAATGGGAAACTTCACTTAGAAATTCTAATCTAGTAGAAGTGATCAGGTCTGATCATCAGAGTTTTACTGATCATGGAAACCCCCGATCAAACTAGGGAATGGGTCCCCCATATTATTTATACAAGTATATTGGAAAAAACTCTTACTACATAGGGTGAGAGTCATCTATATAATGAGTTTCACCCTTGTCTTCATCCTCTAGAAAGGAATGGGTCCTCCAGTTGAGATTGAACCCCCATGAATAAGGAGTGTAGGGATGGTGTGCAGACCCTCCACACAGATTTTAGTGAGGTTACAAGAGAGGCATGTATAGGAGATTAATGTAAATTAATCCTTTCTTAAATATATCTATATATCTATCTCCGCTAGTTATCAAATGTATGATTTATTTTCATATATCGAAGAATTTGAAATTTATTTCTTGTTGATTCATGTTGTTTATTAATCAATGATGTTAGGATTATGGTGATAATGGACAAATGAACGCATCCATCGATCAATAATTTCTTTTTGATATTATCTTTTCTCTCTATGTTCTTGGATTTCGTTAGTGGTAATGAATTGACCAGTTATTCCACGATACCTAGAAGGACTAATCATTGTGCGTTTATTCTTTTCAAAAATAGATCATTTTTATGTTTTCAAAACTTGATTTTAAAGATGGAATGGTGGTGTAGTGGAAACATTAGGAATCTGATGAAGGATCCGATAATGGTGGATTTGTGAGCCAAATTGAGATGATCTCTCTGAATAAGTAGTAATGGTTGATTCCATTAAATAGTAGGTTGGAATCAAGTTATCAGTAAAAATGGTGGTCTAATGTTAGCATGGGTGGTGTGGTTTCATGAGAGATGGGATGTTTGGAGTCTGGGATGGTGATGAGGACTGTTTTTTCCATAAAAAACAAATAGAATATTACTTCCATTCAGCAATGGTTAGTGGTCAAAAAAAATATGGGCATTACTGTATGATTTATGGTAGTCCTGAATATGGAAGCAGTACACTGGTGAATACACATGAAATTCCTGGTATTTCTAGAAAATTATGATATACATGGTGTGTAGTCGAGGAACACACATGATGTATTCCCCTATTTGCAGTGGCTATAGTTTCATGCCAGATAAATATCACACACTATGTGGATGGACCTACATTCCATCTGACCTCACTCAGCCTACTATGCCGTGTGAAAAAGGCATAGTCCTTGGGCCGCATGTGGTTAGACACACCATGTACACTATGGGTCCTACCGTGTATTTATAAATGGCTGGATGATCCAAGTACATCGGGTACACACCCAATGCACTTGGGAATGAGATGGATTACACATGCATGACTTGGAGCACATAGGTATACCCCTAAGTAGGAATGAAAAGCCATATACCGCATGTACATGATGTATAGTCCCACATGGATTTCCAAGCCATGTCTAGGTGAGGTCATGTCCACACACCATATACTTTTCGATGATATTTCCGCCTTGCATATCTCTTTCTTTAGTACTCAGATTTTGGGTCGTGAATACCATATCTTGAGTAGTTTTCTGCATAGAACATGATGGTGGAGTTCATTTCAGTAGTAATGATATAATGCGGGGTTATGATATCAGGATTCTTCTCTACATTATGTCTATCTATTAGTAGTAATCAAGTGTGATCATCGAAGTGTTAACGGGGTTGGTAACCCCTCTCACACTAGGGTGCGGGTCCCCGATACTATTTATATAGGTACAGTTGGAAAGCCCTTACTATATAGGGTGAAGGTCCTCTATCTATAGAGTCACTGTAATAAAATGAAATTTGGAGACATTTTTTAGTAGTGTTTTTTTAAATCATCTCTATTTTAGGGATGTTTCCTGTAAATGTCGATAATTTAGTGACATTTATTGAAAACATTTCTAATATAGTGATTTTCTATAAAATATCACTAATTTGGCCTTGTTTTTTTGAAAAACATGGCTAATATATAACCATTTCCTATAAAAATTGTTAATTTATTTATGCTTCATGAAAAATATCTCTAACTTAGCGATGTTTCATAAAAAACATAAGTAAATTAGTGACATTTCCAGAAACATGTCCCTAAATTACCATTGTTTCCTAAAAAATGTTGCTAAATTACCAACATTTCTAAAAAAGCATCGCTAAATATATAAATTTAAAAATATATACACACACATATTTCTATATAACACACACACAGACATATAAATATCTAAATATATGTATACATATATTTATATATAAAAACACATATACATTTTAATTTTCATCACATTTTTAAGAAGAATTTGCAATTTTAGTGACATTTTTACCAGTGTTTTAGAACATGGATAATTATATATATATAATTATATATATGTTTACAAAAACATATATATTTATACAAACACACACATACACACACACACACACACATATATATATATATGTATAAACACACATATATATAATATAAACATATAATATATATACATATATACATATTTATACATATAATATTAACACATATATAATCATATATATATTTCTATAAACATATATATATATATATATATATATAAACATAAAATCTAAACATATATATATAATAAAAAATATAAAGAAATATATAATATATATAATATAAAATATAACGTATAAATATAATATATAATATAAACGTATATATATAATATAAACATATATATATATATATATATAAACATAAATATATATAAACATAAATATAAAACATTAACACACACACATATATGTATATATAATATATGTATATTCATACATAAAATTATATAAACATATATAATATACTATTTTTTTTAAATACTCACACAAATATATAAACATATAGAAACCCAAAAACATATATTTCGAATATATATATATATAAGCACAAAAAAAACATATATATGATCATATATGTAATATATATATATATAAACACACACACACACACAAATATAAATATATTTATATTTATACATACATATATTTATATATAAAAAATATATATTTTAAATATAGTAATGTTTTTAAGAAAACATTTCTATTTTAATGAAATTATTATTAGTTTTTAAAAACATGGCTAATTAAATAAATGTATACATACACATATAAATCCAACGAGCCTGTACCCAAGTGATAAAGGCTCCTGCTTGGCATCCAAAATACCTAGTATCAAATATGGGACGGGATGAATTTCTAGTCTACTATAGAAGCACTATAGCAGGGCACTGTAGCATTACTATAGCAATAGAGACTGTAGCAGTAATGACACTATAAAGGTGGAGGCATTGTAGCAGGGACTGTAGCGGTGGTGGTATTGTAGCAGCCCAGGTATTGTAGTAGTACTATCCACTAAAGAGTCCTTTGGGAAAAAATGGGCTTTTGGGCCTTGTATTTGGGCTTTTATGCCCCTGGGCCTACTGGATATGTAATGGGTCCCCGTCTACCCTATCAGAAAAAATATATTTTCTTTAATAATATAAATGACACTTCGGCCCCAACTTTTTTTTAATAAAAACAAACACACATATATTTCTACACACACACACAAACACATATACATAAACATATATATATATATATATATATACGATAATATAAAATATAATATATATAAAATATATACATATATATAAATATAAATATATTATATAATGTAAACATATATATATATATATAAAAATATAATATATATAAAATATATACAAATATATAAACATATATGTATATATAATATAAATATATAAATAAACATAAAATATAAACATGTATATATATAATATCTAATATAAAAAAATAAACACACACACACACACGGACATATATATATATATATATATATATAAAATATAAACATATATATATATATGTTTAATATAAAATAAAAACCTATAATTATGTATAATTTAAAATACAAATATATATATATATATATATTAAGTATAAAATATAAAATATAAAATACTAATATATATATATATACATATATACATATATTAATACATGTATATTAATATACAAATATATATATGTTATATTAATTGTTTTAATACTTAAATGTATTTATATGTATGAATAAAGTATAATACAGTTAAATAAATAAAATATTGATGGGTGGGTTGGTTGGGTCTTTGGATGTGAAGGCGTGGTTAGGCGTTTGAATCCTCATGGAAGAGAATTTCTACATGGATTTGTCTATCTCGAGGGAGTATAGTGTGTGTGTGGAGGGTGGAATACGAAAAGGGATGCATGGGGCTTCTCACTATGGGGTGTAGTGTAGAATGTGCTTAATTTTTTCATTTTAAAAATAAGTTGGAAAAAAATTGTAATTTTAAAAAAATTGAAAATTTAATTTTCCCAAAACAAATTACCGACGATTTTTAGAAACATCAATATATGAGATGTCTCTAAATTAGGAACGTTTAATGAAATCTATAAATTTATCTAATTTAGCGACATTTATTTACCATTTTTTCTAAAAAATTTCTATAAATGATGTGTCCCTAAATAGAGACATTTATAAACATTTCTAACTTAGAGATGTTTATAAATGTTCCTAAATTTGTGACGTTTATTTATTGACATCTCTAAAAAGAATGATAAATGAGGCATTTCTAAATAGTGATGTTTATAAATATTACTAAATTAGTGATGCCTCATTTAGTGCCATTATTAAAAAAACATAGGTAAATGAATAAAAATTGTTTTAAAACATCACTAATGTAGAAAATGTCGTTAATTAGTGTTTTTTTGTTGTGAGTGGCACCCCCTCATCTTCGAGATTTTGTGGGGATTGGTTCCTCTACTGAAGATAAAACCCCTATAGCTATAGAGCACAATGACGAGGTGTTAGCCCTTCACACGGATTTTGGTGAGGTTGTGAGAGATGAATGGATAAGATATAGATCCTCCTTAGACGTGTCACATAGTTACAAGGTACATGCACTCCACTCTATATATTTTATGGTTACATGGGTTATTCAACACCTATGATGGGGTTGTTGGAGCTGCAGGCTGACACATCATTCTTAACAGGGTTGTAGAGATGCAGATCCCCTTTCTCTGTTAGAGCTTATTATTTAGAATATATGTTCTATTATTTTGATTTATGTATATTATTATGATTTACATGACTTTGTAGTGATGAGGTGACTACTCTCTCTTAAATATTTATGTTTTGTGGATTCTAGGTGTCCTTCTTGGTATGTTTATATTCACCCACATACGAGATCTACCTGGACATGTCATGTCTAATGTAGAATAAAATCCTTTCATTGGTTTCTTATGTGGAACAAAATAATGTGGATATTAGTTAGAGACTAGATGATATTGATTGTCCTCATATGGATCCATGAGTTTCTTTTGGGTCGCTACCCCCTCGTGTTTTCACAAGGTTGGATTCATTACTGTTTTCAATGGGATTGTATTTTGTCCTTTACTTTTCCTATACTTATTGTTGTACTCCGATGGGGGATAGTTATTATTCATGCATTTATAGTATTAGTTGTCTATATTTTCCACATTATACTTGTGTATGTTGATTTCTATATGTATAGAGTTACTTTAGATTAAGGACTCCCTTGTGTGTGATATGCCTACTCGGTGCTAGTATCCTGCCCCAGGCCTATTGGAGGTGGTATTGGGGGTGTCACACTTGGCTTATTCTGAGATAGGTGAACCACTATTAGGTAGAGTCATGACACCATTGGTGGTGTCTTAATGTGTTGTACTCACAACCTTCTTGATCACCCTGTTACTTGAGAAGTCATTATGGTTTGTGATCCAGCTAAGGGAAAGGGCCCTACTGTTAAGGGATGTTCTATAATATTGTAGGAACAATGAGTTGGGACCAGTCATGGATACATGATTGGTGTTGTTTTCATCTCTAGAATTTTATTTTCATTTTGGATTATCTATATATTCCCACTGTATGGGTGGCCTTGTTTATATTCTATACAATTTTCTTAAATTGTAGCTTCTCATTTTATTATAGTAAGGGTAATTTTATTACATATTTTGGATTTTAGTTGTGAAATACTTCTTTATCATTTTAATATATTTTGATATCGGTTTTCATATTTCTTTTACTATGATTTATAGATTACTATACCGATTTTATTATACTCTCTCCACCTCAAACATAGACCCTTACCACTATTTAACGAATGATGGAATATGGGGAGTCACACATGAGGTATGTGGTTCCGATTTTTTTCGTGGTGGAGGTGACCCAAATCAAGGACACAACATTAAGTATAAAATTGACTCATTCATAATTTATCATATAAAATATGATGGTTGATTTTAATTCCAAGAGAAATGAAAATGTTAATACTATTTATTTGAATTATTTAATTCCCATGAATGTTTCCCATCTAAGTGATTTTTATAGGGCCATCATTCTAGAATTCTAAACTTGTAAATTTTACTATTTATTCACTTAGGAATAGTTGTACGGAAGGATTAGTTAAGTATTTCCCTAGAATGATTTATCAACTGCTAAAGTTTATAATCCTTGTCAAAGGGGGAACATCTTGAGGTTCTTTTCTAACCAAAGAAAAAGGATTTATATTTTTCAACCATTATAGTTGGTTCATATTGATTTATTTAAACATTTATGATTTTATTTTCTAGGTTGAAATATGACATGACTTGACCCATTCAGTTCCCACCTAGGTTGGAAGTAAGAAGAGTGTGCCACCGGAAGTCTACCTCTAATAGGACAGGGGCTAGATACTAGCCTAATAAAGGCACAATAATCATGTTATGCCTTATCATATATCAAATTATAAAAAAATCAACTATTATACCTTATAAATATCAAAAAAACCACTAAACACACACACACACACATATATATATAAATTGAATATATAATAATTCCTGAATGTGACAATATTTATCTAGTATTATGATACAAAGGAAAAAATTTAAAAGGTAATTATATAAAAAATAATATCATCAAGAACAACTAAAATTCCATATGGGAAAACACCTGAATGGTCCAAGAACTTTTAGAGAGAGAAAAACTGTAGAAACCATCTCTACCATGTACAAAAAACCAACACAAATAATCAAATCTACTAGATACATTAGTATAGTTTGTTCCATTTATGCCCAATATCACCATCAAACATTTACACAGATACAACACATATGGGGACAAGGACAATTAAAGGGTATATATAAACCTACCCAATCAGATACCCTAGAAACATGATGAAATGATAAAATAATATGTTATCTCAAATCCCTTGTCTAATGGTAATAGTATGGATAATGAAAAAGAAAATAGATGAGCATTAAGGTCAAGAAAACCATGGAAAATGAATAATCCAAATATTTACAGCACAGATCCCTGAAGGATAATATCACATAGTAAACTAGGTAAATCCTTTTCAATAGTATCCTATTAATACTAAATATAAAATCCTAGTAATATATCATATAATGAATGAAACATAGTTTTACTATCATGTCACAAGACACAGAAAATCAAAATCATAACAACCCAACAACCCTAACATTTTAACCTCCAAATAATCTTACTATAATCCTAGTAGGTAACCCAAGCCTTTCTAAGGTTTGAATGTCAGTTGAGGCGTAATAGACCAACCTTGATAAAACGTACCAGTCAACCAAGTCAACCCATCATGCGGTGGGGTATAAATATATAACAAAACTAGTATCATATATAAGAAAAATAGAACCTATAACCAGAGTACAAAGTGTAAAACAATAGAAGATACAACTAATCAAAATAGGCTAAACAAAAAATAAATACAATTATAGAGAATGAGTCTTCATGTCACCAAACTTCACCTCTAAAAACTATCCCAATACGAAACAGAAACATAAAGAGATGCATGTATGATACAGAGTTATCTCCCCTTTACCCGAATCCTTCAAATAGGTCTAAATATACCCCTAAGAAGAAGTAGGATGTGGGCAACAAACCCCAGCAGAGTACCACCAAAATATCTACAAAAATTCTAATAAGAAGAATTCAGTTATTCATGATTTAAAATAAAATAGTTTTATAATCATTTTTATAAATAAAAAATTGAAATCCTATTTCAAATAATCCTCGAGTTTTCAAAAATTTCATTCCATGTTTCCGAATCTAAAAACAAGAATGTAAATATACCGAATATAAATAAATAGGTGAGCCAATATCCATGAGATAAACTATCATTAAATCCAAAAAACAACAATTCACCTTCCAACCAGGCTCTAGTCTCTAGAAAAATATGTACTAGAATCTCACAATACTAACAAGGCATAAAGATAGACCTAAACTAAAATCACGTCCTACCATAGACCATTGACATATAACTGGTTGAATCCTAGTGGTTTCAGACACACTGAATCTACCCGTGTCTCTTTCTCAATATACCCAAGTTTCCCATTGTGCAATGTTTTTCAATTTCTATTTTAAAAAACATGCTCACACTTTTAAAAAACTATTCAAATTCCTATATAATAATCTTCAGTGTTTAAAAGTACATTTTTCCATTTCAAATCCTGGAAATTAAATTTTCAAAGAAAGACTTATTTTCAAATGTGAACTCATTCCCTTTTCAATTTAAAGACATCAAAATTATATTTCAAAACTCATGAAAGTAATAGTAATAGTATGAATTTCAAGATATTAGAAGAATTGAATAGATACTCCTACCTTAAGAGTGTAAAAAACCTAACCACCTTTGAAAATGGGGATTGGAAACCAAAACATATTCCTTTGAAAGATAAGAAATGACCAAAGACTAAAAATTATTCATAGAAAACACAATCCAATTACCAATCCCTACAATGAAAAGTTCTGCAACCACCAATGAGAGAAAAACTGAGAGGAAATATTACCTAGAGATATTAAGTTCCTAACCCTAATGATAAATCATTGAATGGATCATTCTGGATGAATGGATGACACCCAAAATCGACTAGGGTAATAGCTTTGTCTGAGAGGAGAAGGCTGAAAAAACAAATGATCCCTTAAACACCGGTAAAACACTTTAAAAATTGTAAATTGTATAATAATATTTCATGTAAAAAATTTATACATTGTTAATTCCATATACATCAAGTTATGCTGAAAAATGCATTGCCTCAGATTAAAAACATTATTTTTAACAATACATGATGTGTAACCCTTTCACGGTGTGTAACATTCTCACATTGTGTAATCCAATTCACAACATCCATCCAGTGGCCATTAAATGTTTCTAATAAAATTACATGTCATTTAACTACTCATCGAACAATAGAAAATTCCCTGGAAGGTTGAAAATCCAACAAATTTGTGAATTCCACCATTGCATTTATTCTCCCAACTAAGGGATGAAAATAGTCACCCAAACAAAAGGAATCCCAAAACTAAATACTAGAATATACCTAATATAAAGTTAATGGGGAATTAAAATATCCCCATATTAAAATATTTCTATCCCCAAAAGACCTCATGATCCTTGATCCATAAAAAGAGTTGGAAACTGCTACTTCATCAATGAGTCACGATCCCACATCTTATGGTGATCCTATCAACACTACCATAGTTTCTAGGTTAGGGGATTAATTTTACAATGTAGTACCTTATCATAGAAATCCATAATATAAACTGACTACTCAACAAAGGTATCAGGCTCAAGAATATCCACCCATATAATCACATGTGAAGGATCTAATACATACCTCCTCAACTGGGAAAGATGAAACCCATCATGTATAGAATTAAAACAAGATAGTAACAACAAATGATAATCCACCCTCTATAGTCACTCAAAAATCTTAATGGGGCCAAAAAAACCTCAAACCTATCTTATCCTACTTATCTATCCAATGACGTCCCAAGTGAGGTAAAATTCTCATAAAGCTTCAATCATCAACCTCAAACTCTAGTGGCTGATGAAGAAGGCCCGCAAAAGATTTTTGATACCTTCTTTTCCATCATCAAGAACCTTTGGATCAACTACACCACACCTTTTATCTCCTGAAAAACACTCATCCCAACAAAAGACTACTCTCCCAACTCTACACAACACAAAGGAGATAAACATATCCTCCCATACAAATCCTCAAAGGTTTCCATCCTGATCGAATTTTGATAAATATTTTTATTGGAGAACTCAACCAAAGGAAGATGTTTGTCCCATGATCAACTAAAATCAAGCGCACAATCCCATATCTTATCTTCAAGAACCTAAATGTCCCTCTCTATTTGTCCATCCTTCGTTGGATGATGGTCCATGCATAATTTGAAATGGGAACCCATTAGCTTATGAAAACATTTCTAGAACCTGGATGTGAACTTAAATACCCTATCATACACAACTGAAAAGAGAATCCCATTAATCCTCATATTCTCTCTCATATACATGTCTCCAAGCTATTCCACTTTCATCGTCTTCTTTATTGGTAAGAGATGCACTGATTTAATGAGTTTGTCAAAAATCACCCAAATTGCACTCTTACCACTAGGAGTTCGTCATAAAACAATAATGATATCCATGGGAATATCATCCCACTTCCATAATGGAATGGGTAATGGTTGAAAATACCTTCATGTATCTGTTATTCCACCTAAACTCTGTGACAAGTGAGACACCATGATACAACATCCACATCTGACCACCTCATTCCTAACCACCAATATAGATATCTAAATTCATGGAACATCATTCTATCCCCATGATGAAAAGAACAACAAGACTCATGTACACTTTCCAAAAAATCTTACCTCAACGAATATGTAACAATGAACTTATTATGAAAGCACAAATCTTCACCAAGAGATCGAGACAACTTTCCCATGGTCTCCACGCCATTTAGGATTTCTCCTAAGCATCGGATCTTGGTGTATACCATCTTCTGAAGTTGAACTCACTAAATAAAAGATGATTCAACCTTTATCAAACCCATGAACACATTTCCACAAACCTCCTCTCCTTCTAGGTTCATCGTGGAAAACAAACTCGTCAGAGACTACTCTTCAGTTGACTACTTCGCCGATTGTGTCATTAATTTTCCGCTGATTGCACCGGCCAACACATTCCCTTTCTTGGGGGTATACACAATATAAAAATCAATGTTCTAAAAATAACCAAACTAGTGTCTCTTATATAAGTTCAAATCTCTCTATTTTAAAATATAATTCTAGATTTTATGATCAGAATATATCATAAACCACTATCCAAAGAGTCAGTGGTTCCATGTTTTGAGCGTATTCACAATAACTAAAGACTCATGATCATGGGTAGGGTAGTAATTCTCATGAAGTCATAACAAGAACTACTTGAAACATACTCATTTCCAATGGATTGAAACCGTTGGTAAAGGCTGGACAACCATTGGTATAAACTATAACAATTGTTTTCCAAACCGTTGGTTGTGGAGCTGTGGGGATAGATATATCCCAACGGTTCTATGAGAAATGTTGGGATATGTATGGAAAATGAATTATATACCAACAGTTACAGGAAACCATAGGTATAAATATTTACCAATGATTTATAACCATTGGAAATATCCATCATCATTCTATTCCAAATGTTTTCAAACCGTTGGTATGGACTTTTACCAACGGTTCTCCACAAACTGTTGGTAAAAGTCAAGTAAAATGTTATACACCAGTTGTTTAGAAACTTTCAGTATATACTTTTTCCAACATTTTAGATAAAACATTTGTATAAGTTTTATTTAGACACATATTCATAAGTTTTACAACCTTTGGCATAGGCTTTATACACCTACAGCAAGCTGCCTCACCCCCTTGTGCACTTGCAGCAGTTCCACCGCCACCAGGTCTACCTCCCCCTAAATAGAATTCATATAGAATTATCAATACATACATAATATAGATTTCATAATTCATATAGAATTCATACAGAATTCATACGACACCCAATTATCAATAACTTTTATTCTGAATTTAATTACACACATACAGATTTCCTAATTTACAATTCATATGTTAATTAATAATTAACACATACAGAATTCAATTCAGAATTCAAAAGTCAATTTCCCTAGGAAATACGTAATTCTGAATTGAATACATACAATATTGAATTACAAATAACACATTCATAATTGAATTCATAATTTAGAATGTAATAACAATTATACAATAAAATCATGTTTCATGTTTCATGTTTTGAATATGGAATTGTTGTTCACAGGCATGTGTGAATTCTGATGAGATTTGAATTTTTGGATAATGTGGTATGTCGTGTTATAGTAAGGGGTAATGTGACATGGGGTGGGGGCTGTACAGGGGGTTAGGGGTTGTCCAAGGGGGTAGGGGTGTCCAGGGGGTGGGGGTTGTCTAGGTGGGGGGTGTCTATGGGGGGTTGGGTGGGGGGGTGTCTAGGGGGTTGGGTAGGGGGGGCTGTCCAAGGGGGTAGGGGGTGTCCGAGGGGATGGGGTGTCCAGGGGGTGGGGTGTCTAGGGCGTGGGGTTTGTCTAGGGTGGTGTGTGTGTGGGGGGGATGTCCAGGTTAGTGGGGGGGTTGTCCATGGGGGTGGGGGTGTTCAGGGGGTGGGGCAGTGTCAAGGGGGTTGGGGTGGGGAAGTCGGGGGGGGGTGTTGGGAGGTTGTCCAAGGGGGTATGGGGTGTTGGAGCGGCACTACTACAAACACGGCCTTTATCAGCGCTAAAAATGGCCTTTATCAACGCTAGAAAAGCACTGATAAATCCAGCGTAGATAAAGGGGGGGGGTCCCCTTTATCAGCGCTCCGAAAAGCGCTGATATAGGACCCTTTTATCAGCACTTTTTTAGCGCTGATAAAGGGGTCCTATATCAGCGCTTCCTTTATCAGCGCTTTCGTTTTAGAGTTGATAAAGGACCCTTTTATCAGTGCTTTTAAAAAAGCGCTCATAAAAGTTAAAAAAATTTAAAAACTTTAAAAAAATTTAAAAAAAATTAAAAAAAATTAAAAAAACTGCCAATCGGGGGGGTCTTTTATAGCGCTTGAACCTCCCCTTTTACAGCGCTTTTCAGCCCCTATACAACACCCCACGCACCCCACGCACCCCCCTCCACCCTTTAACAGTGCTTGCCCCAATATTCCCCATATGCGCGCACCCCTGCCTCCACCAGGATTTGAACTCGAGACCTCCCCCCTACGCGCCTAAGCCCTTACCACTACTCTATTTTGATTTTCTTTCCAATTCTCGATATCTCTATATATATATTTATATATTTAGTTATATTTATTTGTATAGTAATATATATTTATATTAATATATATATATAGTTATATTATAATATATATATATATATATATATAGTTATATTATAATATATATAGTAATATTAATATATATATATAGTGGTATTAATATATATCTATATATATATATTTAGTTATATTTATTCGTATAGTAATATATATTTATATTAATATATATATAGTGATATTAATATATATATTTATGGTGATATTAATATATATATTTATAGTAATACTAATATATATATATATGTAGTTATATTAATATATATATAGTTATTAGATTAATATATATATAGTTAGATAAATATATATATATATATAGTTAGATTAATATACATATATAGTTAGATTAATATATAGGTATATTAATAATCATATATTGGTATTTTAAATAAAATGGATATTAGTTATTATTTAGATAAAGATAATATATTATATATGTAAATATGTTTAATTATTTATTTAAAAAATTTAATTTTTAGGTGCGAATATATAAAAAATATATACATATTGTTACATATTTGATTATAAATAGCAGTTCATTATAAAAAAGGATGAAATTTCAAAGACATAATATCAATATGAATGTAATACCTTGGAATAAATTCAGTCCCCGCCCAGAAAAGCCAATAATACCCCCTTAAACGAGTTTGAAAATCCACAAAATGTTAAAAAATCTGGGTACCCCGACAAAAAACTCGGTTTTGGAGGCCTTCTGGGCCTCTTTTGGCCTCTAAAAACGCATGACCGGGGTCTCCCCAATCAAAGTGACGTAGAGATCGTCGCATTCTTTGATTTGATATGTGATAGAGCTCAAACGGACACCTGGATCAAAAGTTATGGCCTTTTGAAGATTGAGTTGTGTTTTCAACATATTTTGGATCTTTTTTTAATTTTTTTAATTTTTTTAGTCCTCAAATTTTTATTAAATGACTATTACTACATAATTATTATCAAAATATTAATTAGAAATATTTTTTTTTTAATTTTTTAAGAAGTCATTTTCCCTAAATATCTTATATATTGAGTATAATAATTGTAAATGTACATTTATACTTATCTAAAATATATTTAAAAATTATATATTATATTTATATAACAATATAACTATATTTATATATTAACATATTAATATATCTATAATTTTTTTTTGAAGCCGACCCTTTATCAGCGCTATAAAAAGCGCTGATAAAGTCCCCCCCTTTATCAGTGCTACTAAACAAGCGTTGATAAAGGGGGGCACTGCGAAAAACTGTTTTTGTGGTAGTGGGGTTGGGGTGTCTAGGGGATGGGGGTATATTCATGGGGGTGGGCGTGTTAGGGGGTGGTGGGGGTGTCCATGGGGAGGGGTGGTACCCAAGGGGGATGAACGGATTGTCCAATGGGATTGGGGGCTATCTATGGGGTGGGGTGGGGGATGTCGAAGGGGGGTAGGTGGTGTCTAGGGGTTGGGGGTATACAGGGGGTGGGGGTTGCATCTGGTGGTGGGGGTTTCTAGGGGGTGGGTGGTGCCCCGGGGGATGGAGGGGATGTCCAAGGGGTTGGGGGTCTAAAGGGGTTAGGGGTGTCTGGGGGGGTGTCCAGGGGGTTTGGGGGATGTCCAATAGGGTAGGGGAGTCTGGGGGTAGGGGGGTTGTCCAGGGGGTGGGAGGGGGTGTTTATGGGGGTGGGGGTGGGGGTATCCAAGGTGTGGGGTGGAGCTTAGGGAGGATTGATGGGCCATCTAGGGGGGTTGGGGGTGTTTTACAATGGGGTTGGGAGTGTCGGGTTGGGGGGGTGTTCGGGGGGGTGGCTGTCTAGGGGGTAGGGGTGTTTGGTGGTGTCCAGTAGGGTTGGGGGTTGTTTAGGGGGGTGGGGGTGTCCAGGGGGTGGGGTGGTGTCTGGGGGGGGGGGTTGTCCAAGTTGATGGGCGGGGTGACCGAGTGAGGTGGCGGCTGTCCAGGGGGATGGGGGGCTGTCCTTAGGGTTGGAGGGGTGTCCAGGGGGTGGGGTAGTCCAGGGGGTGGGGTGAGGGTGTCCAAGGGTGTGGAGGGTGTCTACCCCTAAAATAGGGTCATAGAATCCAATATCTATCCAATTGTACCATGATTTCAAGCCTATTATAGATGATCCTGAAGACTGTTGGTGTAAACCATGAATATCATATATATAAATCACAACACACCTAATTGTAAACACACCTCCAAATATCCTACATGAATAAGATTTTATCTTCCACTCTAAATAGAATACATGAATTATAAAAAAACGCACCTAATTGTACACACACCTCTAAATTTTGAGCTAGGTATGTGGCTTATTGAATCCTTAAGAGGCTATCTTAGAGCAAATTCCATGTTGTGATACAAGGTGTATGTTTACAAAATTTTATGTGTGTGTGAAATATGATCCTATGTAAATTGTTTAGGCTTATGATCCAAGTTTCTATGGGACACTAATCACTGATTTATGAGCCTAGTTATATTATTTGGTGATATGGAGTTTCATGAATATTAGATTTGTAGGAGATCAATATGGATAGTGGATAAGAACCTGAGTAAGATTTCCTTGCAAAGATCACTTCTTCTTGGAAGGGTAAGAGTGACTGTTGGTATGAAACATCATGAAAAGTCTTTACATGTGAAAGAAATGATACATTGGTTATATGTAATTAATATTTTTTTTGTATAGTATTGTAGAGGAAAACCCACCCCTCCCTAGACATCCCACACCCCCTCCCACACAAGGATAGCCCACTGACCCCCTGGACAACCCCCCAAACCCCCACCTGGACATCCCACACCCCTCCCCTACAACCCCTACCCCATGTATCACCCTAGATTTCCCACCCCCACCTGGACACCCCCACCCCCATTTGGACACCCCCACCCCCACCTGGACAACCCACCCCCTCCTTGGACAACCCATACCCCTCCCCCACTTAGATATCTAACCCACTCCCCGGACAACCCACCCTCTCCCCGGACAGCCCATCCCCCTCCCCAGCAGCCCCCTGGTTAGCCCCCCCACTTGGACATCGCCCACCCCCACCCCACCCCCAACTAGACAACCCCCCACCCCACCCCACCCGGACTGCCCCCCACCCTAACTGTACCCCCACCCCCTCCTTGTCATCCCCCACCTAGACAACCCACCCCCACCACCCCCACCTAGACAGTCGCCCCCAAACTAGACAGCCCACCCCCCACCCCCACCTAGACAACCCCCACCCCACCTGGACAACACACCCCCCACCACCCTTACCTGGACATCCCCCACCGCAACTAGGATTTCCCACCCCAACTTCCACATGGACAACACCCCCCCCCCCCCCACCTCGACAACCCCCCCCCCCCACCTCCCCACTTAGACATACCACAACCACTCCCCCATCTGGATAGCCTACCCACCACCCCCCGGACAACCCCCCCACACCTCGATAACCCCCACCCCCGAACCAGACATCCCACAGCCCCACCTGGACAACCCCCCACCCCCACCCCACTACATGGATAGCCCCCCCCCCCCCCCACCTGGAAAGCCCCCCCCCCCCCACCTGAACAACCCACCCACACCCCACCTGGACACCCCACCCCACCCCATGGAAATCCCACACCCCCTCCCCACCTAGACATCCCACCCCCACCTTCTATAGACATCCCACCCCCCAGGATAGCTCAGACCCCCTCCCCCACTAAGACACCCCACCCTTACTCCCCTGGAAAGCCCACACCCATCCTTAGGCAGTCCATACCCCCCCCCCTAGGGTGATTTTATTTAAAACCATTTTACTTATTATGAAAGGAAAACCACCATGCATTATAAATTTCATTCCAAAAAACCCATTTAATTTATCAAAACATGACAAATTCAATTTATCAAAACAGGAAAAATTCAATTTATAAGGATCTATGGTTCTCTTTGAAGATGTCATTAAGGAAAGGGGAAACCAACTACATTGTTAATTCGAATTTTAAAACTAGGCCAAGCACTTAGGAGGTGCGGTTGTGTCCAGGGGGGTTGTCATAGGTGTTGGGGGATTCCCAATGTGGTGGAGGGTGTCCAGGGGGTGTGGGTGTCTAGGGGGTGGGGGTGTCCAGGGGGTGGGGGTGTTTGGGGGGGTCCATGGGGGTGAGGGTTGCCAGGGGGTGGGGGTGTTCAGGGGGTGGGGGTTTCCTGGCGGTGGGGGTGTATAGGGGGGTGAGGGCTGTCCATGGCGGTGGGAGTGTCTAGGGGGTGGGGGTGAAGGGGGTGGGGTTTATCCAATGTGTTGGGATTGTGATCAAAGTTGATATAATAAATGATGGATATTTACACTCATTCTAGAAAGTGGAAGTAGTTTTAAAATTCCCCAGGATTAAAGTGGAAATTTTCAATGTGGAGATCATATGTGATTTTATGGATCTTGATTTTGATATTCTTGACCATATCTTTGGTTTAGACTAGATGATTAGCTCTAAATCCTAGTTTAATTATTGTTATCATAGAGTTATGTTCCTTTATATTGATGTAAACACTCACACCATCTAGGGTTATTGGGATATAAGATTAGGTAGGTAAAGAACATTTACTTGTGACATTAGATCTATTTGATGTCATATATCTAGTTTTATTTTAGATGAAATTGTGTGAGGTTTTGTTGATTATTTTTTTATGATGGTCAATTGATATCCTAAGGTTTTTCTAGATGATTTCTCGGGTTTTCCACCATAGTGGGAGGTGTATTTATTTGTTTTTATAATCCCTTGGATGATCCCTATTTTTCAATCATATTTAATGGATCTTACCATGATAAATTAATTTAAGGTCCAATTTTAGGGGAAAGGATTTTATTATTCCCAGCATGTCACAATGGGTGCCTCTTATTCTTTTTTCAATGAATGATGATGGAAGTCTCTAATTATAAATTGATTACCAAAAACTCAACATTGTGAACACCAACAACAAGTAAATATTTCCATAGATCAATGACCATTCTAACTAATTCAATTGATCATTATGGTTTTCTAAGATTGAACTAAGATCCGGATTCCACCAACTGAGAGTGAAGGATGTGGACATTCCTAAGACTAATTTTAGGAAAAAAACTATGAGTATTATGAATATCGTGATATTCAATTTTTATTTACCAGTTATATTAAATGTTTCATGGATTTGATAGAATATATCATAAACTTGTATCTTGTTAACTTTTTTGTGGTGTTTTCTGATGAAATATTAGTTTAATTCAAGATAAAATAATATTATTAGGAGTATTAGGATGTTGTTTTAGAAAATTTGAATGAGCATAAAATGTATTCAAAGATGATTAAATGTTTCTTATAGATCTTATAAGTGATATTATTATGTTATTTGGTCTCAAATAAAGTAATTTATATCGATCCTAAGAAGATACATGTTATAATATCATGGGAAAGATCCATGAATGTATTTGATATCAGATATTTTTAGTTTAAATACCATCTTACTAGAGGTTTCAATGGATTATCTAAGTTATAACCTCTCTTGAATTATTTAAATTTGAAATGTAGTTAGTCCTTATTTATATGATAAGTGCTAGATATATTTTCATGTGTAAAAATCCATGGTAGCATTAAATCATGTTCTTATTCTTCTAGAGCCTGATGATAGTTATTATGTGTATTGTGATGCATTAGGTATGGGTTAAGGGTGTGTTTTGATGTAGTATGACCATTTTATATCATATGAATCTCTTTACTTATTCTATCATGATAATAACTACTATACCCATGACCTAGATTTGGTTATAGGGATGCATGAATTGAAGAGATTATTCTACTCTCACTTCCAGCAGAAGTTTTCTTTGTAAATTGATCATAAAATTTTTAATTATACCTTCTCCCAGTGGTATTTGAATATTTGGTAAAGTCACCTAGTCAAGTATCTCTAGAAATTTTATTTTGACTTATCCAACATCCTTATTAAATGTAAGGTGGTGGTTAATTCCATGATATGGATATTTTCAACTCAGACCATGAATGAACCAAAGGATTAATGTTACTTGATAAGACTATTAGAAAAAATTCACCTGGACGTGAACAAAGTGGATGATCAGGTATTCCTAGAATGTGTGAAGTCAAACCCTCCTTGTATTTTTTTATTCAACTATTTAAAGTATTAGTTCCTAATATTCAGAGTATACATGGAATTAAAAATGGATTTGAAAACCCATATGATTTTTCATGATATCTCAATGGTGTTTTTTTTTTGAAAATTAGGTTAGTGGTTCTTTGACCTTCCTATCAGAGGTGATGGAAAGTAAGAAGTGTTCTTATTGGAAAGTGCATAGTGATGATACCGAGATGTTTTATGATCTCAAAAAACAGTATTGGTGGCTAGGATATGTTAGTGGTTGCTGATTTTCTATATTGGTTCCTACTATATAATCAGATTAAAGTTGGGCATCATATGACTTTTATATTATTGAAATATCTTCTAATAATGATATAGAAATGAGATGAGATATCCTTATATTTTTTGACTAGCATGTCATGGTCTCCCATTTAGCATAAATTTATAGGGGAGATTATTAACTCATTAAAGAAATTATCTCATTTTCATCATATTAAGGTGTCAATGAAATTGAAATATTTTGTAAACCTATATGGAGAAAATATTTTTAAGATTAATGATGTATAACTAACTTTTGTGTCTGATCGAGACCATCACTTTACATCTTATTTTTAGAGGGATCATTATGATGTGATAGGTTCTTAGTTTAAGTTGATCACGGATTAACATCCACAAATGGATGGTTAGATTGAGTAGGATATTCATATTTTTGAGGGTATACACTGACTGTATATGCTTAACTTTGGTGTCTCATGGGAGAAATAGCTAACTATGGATGAATTATATTATATTCACACTTATCAATCCATGATTAAATGCTTGTATTTGATGAACTTTATAGATTACTATGTATGTGTCATCATTATCAAGTAGAATCTAGTGTCCATTCTCTGTTGGGAATAAGAATCATTTATTAGACAACTAATAAGGTTCAATTGATTTAGAAAATATTAACTATGGATTAGAGTCTCTATAAATATTATATCAACTTTCGTTGTCACCTGTTAAAATTTTTTTTTAGTGGTAATGTATTTCATAGAATCTCTCATTGATTATGGAATCATAGATTTTGAAATAGAGGTAAGTTTATAATATAATATGTTGGGAAATTTGAGATCATATTGAATCTAGGGAGAGTGGATTAAATACTATCCTTATTATACTATTTGATGTTTATAAATGATGTGTTTAATGTATCAGAGATAAAGAGTTGTAATTCAGACATGTATCATGGGATTGAGTGGGAGTATATAGATATGGAACCCGACACCACCATGGTTGAGAAGATTATAAGTGTTACAGAACATCATAATAGAGTGTTATATTAAAGGTCTATTCTCTTAGTCCATGTTCTATGATATAATATTTGGGATAAACACATGATTTTGAAGTGTGGAGACTTCATAAAAGAAAAATGCACTCACCTTTTATCTTTTTATGAGATATGATAAATTTTTGTCAGTATAAGCATCATGGTGGGGAGAAAAATGACACTCAAAGGTCACTAGTATGTATTTAATTTTAGTATTTCCATTATTTATTTATTTTCATAGTAGGAGGTTTGGAAATAAGTAAAATGGGGGAAAGTGGTCATGGTGATGAGTTAGTGTATGGTTAAAGATAAATATGAAACCAACCCATGTGTGAGGGAAGGGAGAATCTGGTAAAGTGTGTATAGTTAGGATACAATTCTCCATACCATGAATGAAAAACATAAAAATTACCCATATATAAGGTTTTTATTTCATATAGGGGAATATGTTAGGCACATAATTAGGGAAAAACTTGGTATTAAACCATGTGAACTACCTTATGTGAAGTTTTCCCTCTATATCAGGGAACATAGTTGGATCATAGTTGGGGAAATTCTCTAGAAAAAACTAATCACATGCACACATGAATATATATCCTCATAATTTCAGTGTAATTTATTCAATGAAACACTTGGTTTCTCCTTGTTTTCTCCTTCCACATTTTAGTCTTTTTCCTTATATTCTCCTCTTATCATCTTACCCTAGATTTTCATTATTTCAAATCATAATTTTAGGGAGGGTTTTAAATAGAAATATCTTGGATTTTAGTGATTATAAGATCTAATTACCTCTAATACATTATATTTTGAAAAGGTTATAATGCTACAACACGTTTGAGTAAAGTGTCTCTACATAATGAATCATTCATTTTACATACCTATGGTACCTATGTTTTATATATATTAAGTCATAATATTAGGATTGAAAATAGTTTTTTAGTATTGATTTATATTTATTCCTCATGTTTAATTACTTTCAATTGGGTAAAGTGAGGTTTATCCATGAAATTCAAGTGTTTTTTATTTAAAACTAGTTTTATACCCATGATTTGTTTAATAAAAATTTTTTAAATAGATTTTATATTCCAACTGGATTTTGAAATGAGGTTTTGAGAGAGAATTTATTTATTAAAAATATTTCACATGATTTAAAATCCTTGGTATCATGTAAAATTTTATTTAGCTATGTGATTATTTTATGTTGATGCTATATAGATTATTGTGAACTTATATTAGTAATTTGATATGATTCTTTTAGATGTTATTTGATTTGGATTGTATGACTTTTACATAATAACCCTGGTTACATATTTCGGTAATTAGAGGTGTTATATAGTAGTTTTAATTATTTTACTAACTATTTACCATATTTTATCCTTTCCATGGATAGGGGGTGTCACTGAGGGAGACATAAGGGTAAGATAGGGTTGGGTGGTTGTCATATTCAAAAAGTTCAATGTTGTGTTTCATGAGCAGGGTCCTCTAATACCCCTATCTTTATTTGATATATCATAAAATTTATATTTTATGAGATGTTTTGTTGATATATTTCCTTAGTCATGTTATACTGGTTTTTTATATTTCATGTTACAATTACATGATCTGACATTCAATATAAAAATTGATGATGTTTATACCATATCAATATTGTGAATATTTTTCCCTTTCCATGTCCTTGTTCACTACAAAAACATTGGGCTGTCTTTAAAATGCATTTGATGTTATGGAATAGAATTCCAAATTATTGTTTTAGGTAAAAATATCATAAAATTGTTGTTTCATAAATCCTATTTTTAAACTAGTTCTAATGATTTACATTATGAATGATATTATGTATATTTGTGGTGGAATCCTACTAGTATTTGCTTAAAAACATGAATAAATCATATGGGTGTATTTGACTTAGTTTTGTTTGATTTAGATAAAGGAAAATGAGGCATATTATGTAGTGGTGCTTCTTGATACATTTTCATACTTTATATTAAGATAATCGATAGTGACTATGGGTCATAAGGAGTCATCTTGTGTAAAGTTGTTTGGGGATACCCTTGTAAGAGTTTACCTTTTTCTTGTTAGTTATATTCCTTCCCATCCAATATACCCTTTCTTTTGATTCATGATCATATGAAAATTGTATATCACTATTATTTTTGTTTATATAGTGATGTTGGATATTTTTATTTTGTTATGTTGTGTTTGACTTATTTTATATTATTTATATTTATTATTAGTGTTTATGGAAGTCCAATACATTGATACATAATTTAAAAATTCCCCAGTGGGGCATATGTTGTTGTTTATTTTAATTTGATGGTGAAATCATTCAAATGGTTATATAGATTCCCTGATAACTTTTCATAAGCCCATGGTGATTAGGAACTTGATTTGGGACTTGTGGTGGGATAACCTTTTTTATGTGATAGGTTGAAATGGTCAGGTTTATTTCATTAGGTCTTTGGTGTTAGGTGGGGGATACAAATAGGAATAACCTTCGCTCAATTAAAATATAGACCTAAAACTCTTACGAGTTAAGGTAATCTAACAAGATTAATTCTTGGGAATTACACTTGACTCATATTCAATTACTCTATTAGTTTTTAAAAGAGGGTCTAGAACCTTCCCAACACGAGATATCTTCATCATATTCACTAAGAAATTATTATAAAAGAGATATAAATCCAGCCTTGGTAGAGTAATACCATCATGAGACTAGGTAAATGTCAAACCTATGATCTATACACCATAATGGGGGGAAATACAACAGAAGAAACAATATATGGTCATAGAGTATTCAAACTAGATAAGAAAATATATGTATCATACTCCAACCAATACTCTATCACCCAAGGTGACAAGAACCAAACAATTTTGACCTCTCATGGGTGGTGGTAATCCATGAGTTCCACCCTAATCCTAATTCCAATAGGCTAAGATCTAGTGGCTATCACTAAGTAAGCATATCACATGTGATGGGATGCCTTAGCATAATACACCTCTACACAATACACACCCCCACATATAACATAATAAAGAAAAAATATTAAAACCAATAATTAATATAATTCATGAAAAAAATGACAAGATAATAAATATAATGTAGAACATAATCTATAATAATGAAGAGAAAGATACATGACCAAATTCCAATTAGGAAAACCAATATAACACTTGTGAAGAATAGGTGCTTGAAAAAATCCTACTCCAAACATAAACATCTCCCACTAGCATATAATCATGGTACCACTAATCTCTAACAACTATGTGTCCATCAAGGTCACCATTGGGTGTCAACTATAAACAAACCACACAAGCTCCATGTCCTCCAAGACTCTCCCCCATACCTTGTATCATTTGAATATAAATAACACATTTGGTAACTGAGCCTGTAACGATATGAGTATAAAAATACTCATTAGGACACCCTATAACCAATAAGGAAATGAAAATAAACGAGCCATATCAAAACACTAGTATAGAAAAGTAAACAGGTGGTGAAAAATGAAAGGATGTCCATATATTCTCTAAAAATATAATTATTATGGACACTCAGTTTTCCAAGTCATCTAAGCTTTAATCATTAGAGTTATTACCAGAAAAAATCTATGAATAATCAAATTACAAGAAATCTCACATGGTTTGATGTTGAAATCCTATATGTGCATCATATATAGTGGTCCATATAAGAGTCATATCTCCCAATGTATCTAATCTACCATGCCTTCCTAGAACACAACCATTTGAATTTAGAAAGGGTAACATACACTTTTCAGAACAACGTTCATTAATTTATAATGTACCATATATTACTGGTCACCAATATTTTTCATTGTTCTAGAAACCCAATAGGGGAAATCAAACATTGAAAAAGGACTAAATTCTATTACAGGAGTACTAACCCCTACCATCCATACTACCTAGGATATGAGAAAAACATGTGACCTTACAAAGAACCGTATGGGGGATCGTGCCACACCAAAGGGAAATTATTAGTTAAGGGCATTGAAAAGCCCATATAGAATACTCATTCACCAATTAGCACACAATAGATGGGGGAATGGATCTTACTGCAAAGATAGGTAACAAATAACCTATATTGACCCAAAAAAATATATGAGCGTAGAACACAAAAAATGAGTGGAAGGTAATCTAACTCTATTTTCAATTCAGGGAACCCATTCTTCACCAAAAAACCTCTAATATATGAGAGATATAGACATAGACCTATGAATTATCTTATAATTTTATCTAAACCTCATCATCAATATTATGATGAAAATTTTATATTATTCTAATCTCACATTGAAAAGGTCCTCGTATCATTGAAATAACAACAATATTTTAATATGTGAAGAAAAATACAAAGTATATGATATTTATTTTCA
The DNA here is from genome assembly GCA_963277665.1 of Viscum album. Taxonomy (NCBI): domain Eukaryota; kingdom Viridiplantae; phylum Streptophyta; class Magnoliopsida; order Santalales; family Viscaceae; genus Viscum; species Viscum album. Next base: position 690,665,762 of record OY728150.1, read on the forward strand.
AAACAAATGATACCTAATGAAGCTGTTATAAAAAAACCCATGATAGAGAAAGTGGGACATGTCTTTGAGTTCAGTCATTCCATGTGGTGAATTGAGGTAGGGCCACGCATCCTACAAACACTACTGGTTTGTAGGTTCATGCATCCTAAATATATGGTGGAGCACTAGTGAATGGTGGACACACACATTGTGGCATTCCCTTTTAGGTGGGGTCGGGGCGGGCATGACCTGAATTACCTCACTTATAATGGTACACACATGGGATAGTGCACCTAATCTCTTATGATGTCCTAATAAAATCTGTCTGACACAACATAGCTAGACCGATCCACCTCCCCTAGCACACCATGTGGCCTGTAGGGAACCATCTAATCACTCAGGATCATATGATTAGGTTATTATGGGGTTCACCAAGAGAACATGTATCCCTTTATGTTACAATGATTAAAAAACCCTTGACACCCATCATTGTCATCCATTACAAATGGAATCTCTTACATGACACCATCCATTTTCTTGACTTACCCCCACTGTAGTGTCTAATCGACCACACACCAACTGCCATCATGTAATTACACAACCTCTTTATGCCATCTTGTATCATACCACCCTATGACCACACTACTATAACACCCTCTGAATAATATTTTATATCCCACCTCATCATACTAGATCATCCACCCCTCATTCCATGCCCCCTAGTCTGATCCAACATCCATTATAGGAAGAGGGAATAATGATGAAAAATTAGAAAATATAAGGGGAGACATAGGATAATTTTGGGTCACATTATTTAATTATCTACCATATAAAACACATACTCACATTAAAAAAAGTAAAAAATTAACAATATTACCAATATAATTTCATTCTATGAGGCTATGGAAGCTGATAATTTAAAATTTATAATCCACAAAACAATTTATAAAGAATAATTAAAAATACCGAACATGGAAAATTTACTATAAAAAAGGTCTTTAAAAACATTTAAAAATAATGATTTTACTAAAATAGAGGGACATAAATAATTAGCCCTTCTTCATGGAACAACTGCTATCACTATATTCTAAAGTTGAAGTCAAGTTCTCATGCATCATTATCAAGCAATCTGGTCTTTTCCTTTGATCTAATGTCATTTCCACCCAACATTTAGTCTCTATACCCTACCACTATCTTGGGTGTATGAAAAAAATTGAAAACTAACCCTAAAGAGGATATATAAAAAGTTTTAAATATAGGTTTATCTAGAGATTGATAACCATTAATAAATTAATTAATTATTAATTAATTAATTTAAATGACACAACCGCGACATGACATACTGTTGTTCAAAATAAAAGTGGTGATTACATCACCTCAAGGGTAAATCCATTATCCTAGACACAATGGTGGGATCATATTTTCTATCCAAGGTATTTTAAGAAAAGTCATTATTTACCTGAATGCATGTGCACTGGATAAATATAATATATTGTACAAAAAATATTATTATAGATACCCCAACACACTCACAACATCATATTATCTATACACTGGGGTAAAATACACACCTCAAAATTAATGATATAATAAAATAAAATTCCAAGGACATATACTAGATTAAATTTTTCATTTTACCCCTGTAGGTCCAGAGAAATTTGAAACTCAAAAACTAAGTTAGGCCTCATTTAAAAAAATGCGAGTCACTATATCATTCCATCCTAATGTCATTTTCTTCATTTCAAATAAAAAAAGATATCCTCAACAAGGGATCTCAAAAAATAACCTCATACAGAAAGCAACCTAACATTGTACACACTCCTTTCACATTTGAAGGTTAGAGCTCTAAAAATACTTGATACAAAACCATCCAGAATGAACAAACTAAGTGAAAATTTGAGCCTAGTCTTGGTGAGTCTTATAATACCTCTAAACCAAAATCTCTTCCTAATTTAAATGTCACTGTACAATATGGGATGAAGAGATTCCCTAAATAACTAACATCTATTAATAAATTATTCTCCAAAAAGGTTACTTCTGGTGGGAAGGTTTCACTCCCCCAACTTATGAAATACTTATAAATTGTTGTTTTATGATAACAACGCATGAAAACCACACTCCAATATTGATTGCTCACAAAAAATTCCCACCGACACTCGAAGAGTTTCAAGGAAGATTTCTCCCCCACTACCACATTAATTTCTCTAATAACTCCAACTAGTAAGGCACAAACTACATTGTCACTAGCTCATGGAATAAGAGTAACATTGGTCTTCTTTCCCAATCTGTTCACAACTAACTTTGAGAATAATCCATTTGTTCGATGATTATTAATTATGTTCACATCCACTAATAAAGATATCTTTGTTTTTATATCACTACTCTTTCATGTGATTAACTGACGAGAACATCCAAAATTGGTGGTAATCTCTTTAAACTGTTTAGAATTACATATCTACCTATCAGGTTTTCCATTATACCACAAAAAAGTGAATGGACCTAGATATTTAGATAACTGAACTCTATCAAGCCATGTCCCCCAGAATACATTTTCCTGAGGTACTGAAATCTACAACATCCCAATTAAACCTCCTCCTATAAAAAATAGAAAAAAATTATATGAGATGAGTAAATTTAAAAGGGATCTCTAAAATTATTAAATTGATGGAATTATTATGAAATTATGGAGTCTACATCAAATATAAATCAGGATATTTAATAAAACATCATGATAAAACAAGTATCTTCTTAGAGAAGTGTTCAACATACATCCCACCTTTAAGAAAACCCTTTAGGTCTAATGCATGGGAATGTTCAGAAGAAATGGAAAATTAAATCAACATCACCACCATAGACCTATAGAAGATACGAAAAGAGTTTAGAGCAATTAAAATATATTGTTTTTCAGTAATTTATATTTCTTTCTATTCTAGAATCATTGCCCCAAAGTCGGATACTTGTGTGTATCCACCATCATTTAGGCACAAAGTCCTCTATTATAAGCATCAAACACCATTAAACTACTAAACCATTTATATTTCTTCAACATATATGGAATAAAGTTCACAAATAACAATTATAACCCATGAACCTAGCTCCCATACTATGAGTGTTTACTAACAACTATCACACTTTTTGTGTGATAAAGGAAAAATCCCATAATTCGTCAAAACAATTCTACAAATTGATAACTCAAATGGTTTAGTCGATATGCCCCTTAAATTCTATAGGGTTGAAAATAATTCCACACATTAATACCTAAACTCAATCATAGAAGGAAATTTGATTCATTCATAGGTCTACCACTATAGGTAAACTATGGGATTCCATTTGAAAAAATTAATCCATTATTACACATTAAATTGAATGTTTTTTATCATCCATTATTATAATGAATAAATCTATCCATAAAATATTATGGGTAGAAAAATTCATCTTCAATAGGGATGGATCTACACTCCATTTTCCTAAGGTGGGATTTCCCACCAAAAACATTACTGACCACTTCTCATCAAGGACCTTGTTTTCCTCAATGATGTGATCAAGCTTGATATTTAAAACTGTACTAAATTTTGATTCACTATACCCATCCCTAAGTTTATTGGTTTCAATTAACTAGACGGTGTTAGTGAAATAAGGACTCCATTGTGGATAATCTATAAATAATAAGGGTTTGGATAGTGGTTCTCCCAGAATCTATAGCTATTGAAGAATTATTACAGAAAGATTAATTCATGCCAGTTTCATCTAGTTTGAGGTTATATGTAGAGTGGATATAGATCATAATTTGAAATGAATATATTGATGCATAACCATATCCAACCATTTTTCACTTTATCCAAAAACTCTATTTTTCACCATCCCATGCACGATATGAACTAACCAATCATAATGATTATGCGAGTGGACTGATGCATCATCCTTATCTAATTTTTCTCACACTTACTACTCTTCCAACACACAACTTCTTATTATCCAATAAGGCCTATAATAATTAGGTTCTTTATCTTATCAATAACTCTAATGTAGAGGTCAATCTATGGAACCAATTTAGTTTTCATTAGTTAAAATGATAACATTCTCTCACAACTAGTGTGTATATTCACCACATATTTTTAACTAATAATGCATTCTCTAATGTCTATAAAAAAATTTGTGTTATATGGAAACATAACAATATCCTACTGAAACTTCATCTATATTATCTTCCAAAACCGCAAATCTAAAAATATTCCCTCACAAAACATTCCCATAAAATTATTTAAGAGATTTGAGGGCCGCAATTCATATTATAAAATGGTTTTGGTTCACTAAAGAGGGTCTAATATCCCCAAATAAAACTCCATCCCGAAAAACTCTCAAATATATCCACAATTTTCTATTCCCTTCATTATTTGGAGAAATATCATTTATTGACAACCCACTATTCCATATAGGGACCTCAATGTAAGATTTTACATCTATTTAGTAAAACCTCAAGGCATATGGAAATTCAAGTATTACACTCCAGCAAAACCTCCATCACCTGAGGATCGTAATCTACTTGAAAACTCATGAGGTATCTATCATCAGAAAACATACTGTATACACATCCTACTAGTGGTCTTGCAAAACCTAGTATGAACTACCATCCAATAAAAAAGAAAGAATCTCACTATGTGAAAAGGGTAGAGAAACTACCACAGATCATGGGGAAACGATACCTCTCACCCAAATCCCAGAAACAATTCCTCATCATTCACTATCGGTAGGGAGTGTATTGAATACACACACACAATCTCATCATGAACCCTCCTTTTCACATGGGTTGAATATTAGTGGGTAACACCCTTAATTTGATTAGATAAACCCACAATGATTAGATAATATCTAGAAGATAAAACACATGCAGTGTCATGACCTGACATTTTGAAATATATTTTTCCATTATATTAACACTACATTAGATAAATTCTTTCGCATGATAAAATAAATTAAAATGATCTATGGAATATTATATTAATATTATTAAGAAAAATATTATAATAATAAAACATCTAATTATAAAAATACTTATATTTAGATAATAAATAAAAAATTTGATTTAATATCAAAATGAATTGTCCTTTCTCAAATAATTTTCTATATTATTGTACCATTTATCCGAATAAAATAAATCAAACAATTATAAATGATAATATATACAATTTTAGTATTTAAAATAATATACTAGAATTTAATAAATTAGAATTTGGTATGGAATATAATTTAGAACACTTAATATTTAAAATTGATTTTTTTCAATAAAATCATTTTTATATATTTTTTAAATTAAATAAAAATAAATAAATAAATTTTATAAATTGAATTTGAAAAAATAAATTAATTTTCTAATTTATAGTTTCAAAATTATATTTGGGGTAATTTTTAGTATTTTTAGGAAATAATTTATTTTTAGTTGAATAATAAAAATACAGTTTTTCAAAAATTATAAGTTTCATGAATTTATCAATATATGGAAAATACATAGAAGTTTTTAAATTTTTTATTATATTAAATATTTAGTTCGGAAGAAAATAAATTTATTTTGAAATATTATTTTGAACATATAAAACCTATGTTTATTTTTGATAACTTAAGTAACATTTTATACCAATTTAAAAACAGATTCTGGATTTTATTTTAATTACTTATTTTTGGTAAATTTTTTTGGATTGTTTTTAATGAAACAAAAATTTACTTATTATATAATAAACCAATTTATGGAATTTATGTTAATAATATTGATAGTTTAAACCTACACATAAACTTTAATCTTAAAAAATGTTTTAAAAAATAATTTTTATACATTATGTGTATTTATTCTAATATTTATAAATTTGGTTTTATATAATAATTCAAAAACTATAAATCATCTTGTTAAAATTTTCAATATTTTTATTTTTATTTTTTTCCTTAAATTTAATTACCATGGTTAAATAAATTATTACCAAGGAAAAAGTCCATTAAGGTATTATTTAAAAAATTAAGAATAAATCACTCTATATTATCTTGAAAATTAGTTAAATATATGATATTGGGTCCAATAAATATATTAAATTGATATGTTCTACTTTTATTACAATTAACTCTTTATTAAAAACTTCTTATTGTTGAAAAGTAATGAGTACTCCCAAAATTACTCTTCTTTTCAATTATAAAATCAGAACACTTACTCCCCTTTATGTCACCCTTGTAACATAAAATTTAACACTTAAACTCCTATAATTTTATTCCCATATAAACCTATATCGCTTTTATAATCCAATAGTTTCAATGATTTAGTCTAATCCATTTATTTCAAAGGATAATTCCAAGTGAAATCTCGATTTCTCAAAAAAAAATATTTCTAATTACTTAGTCTTTTCATCTTAATCATCATCTTCTAAACATATTATATCCACCATAATATAATTCAAAAAAAATTATTAATATACTTTAATGTCATTATTTTTATGAATAAAACTTTATTCAATTATGTCTATCCATTAAGAAAAACAAAGTAACATCTATTGTTTATACTCACAGTCTATCACCACCACGAAACGATGTTGTTCATTTTCCATCACCCCATTTCATGATTGGTAAAAAATGATATATACTATGAATTAATATTCTGAATTTTTCATAATTATAATATTTAAAGGAGATTTATTTTATAGCTTCATTATATCCCATTCATTGAAAAAAGTAATTGTTAATTGTGCATCGAATGGACAATTACCTCTACGAGTAATGAATTTATTTTGTCTGCACCACCCTTCATGTATAGTGTTATGAAATTATTTAATTAATATACATATTATTTATAAAATTTTTATTATTATGTAAAATTTATATTAACAATTTATACAAACATATCCTCACTCAAAAAATCATTATAACACACTCCTGTTTTTTGTTGATTTTTAACACCTATATGGATGATGTTATAAAGTTTAAATCATTAATGATTAAGTTATGTTATATAATGGTAATATAATTTAATAATAATATATTTATGATTTATAATTATTTGTTAATTTTTTTATTAATATTTATATATTTATTAATATACCACCTTTTGGTTGTTAAACATGCCGAAACTAGTTTATCCCAAATTCCTTTTTCATGAAACATTTCTATATATATAACCTAATAAAATAGAACCTAATGAATCAATAAATAATAATGATTATATATTTTGTAAATCGGAATGATGAATTTTTTGATAAGTGAATATAATAACACTGTTATTATGAAACTAGATCAAAATAATCAAGATTACACACCCTTGATATCAAAAATAGATAATAACCAACTAATATATATGTAGATAATAATTATAGAATAAATTTATAAATGGTCATAGATATGAATAATTTTTAGCAATAAGTAAAAAAGATATCTATTTTTATTATAAATGAGGTTTTATCATGTTCAATTATGTGTGAATACATGGTAACGTTATTCTATCTCAATTTTCATTCTTTGATACATATTTATATGAACTTTCATTCATTTAAATTATTTTTAAACTGCCTATTTGATATATAATATCTTGAATTATATTTTACTTATGTTATTTTATGTCCAACATTAATCTCTATCTTTCAAGGAGTTTTTTTAATACATTTCTTAATCCATAAAGGATCTTAAATACTCAGATGTTCTTTATTTTAGGTATAATATTTCTTCTTGATACAATTTCTTATTGATTATTTTTTTACACCCCTTATATTTTATTTCAGTATAATTTCTCTTCTTATCAAGGGAAAACGAACATTTAATTTCAAATATTTTACCATTATGAATTTCTTCCCCAAAAATTAAATCTTTATTGAGAAAAATTCTCATATGCTATAACGATGGTTTCCCATCCTTTTTCATAATTTCTCTTCCCCCAAATGTTCACCTTTATATTTAGATACCTAATTATATCTTATCTTATCTGACCTTAATTTTTTTTGACTTATCACATTTTAAAAAATATGTTTTATTTACCCTTTTTATGATGTGGGTTTTCCAAAAAGGTATTTTAGAATATTGAAATGGTTTTCCATCCTTTTAAAAACAATTTTTTTCTTCATATGTACATTCTAATTAGAAATAATGTATGTATTTTCAAAAGTATGTTATATAGAATTATTTTTAAAAAATGATTTCCAAATATTTCACTATACCATTTTCTGAATTATTTTTCAAAGTGACCTTAATTTCTCCCTTTATTCTAAAGATAAAAACATTTTTAAAATTTATTTCTCATTTTCTCATTGTATGAGCATTATTCTATATAAATATTATATTAAATATTTTCCAATCGTCTTAAATTTTTAACAATTGATTATTTTGAAATGATAATGAAATATTTTATTTTTTTAATGAATTTGTTTTATTTTTATATTAATTATTTATTTTTCAAATTGATTTTAATAGCCTATTTTTTAAGAAAAAAATCTTATGGTGTTTTAAAAAAAACTTATTTTAAAAATATATCATATAAAAACCCTTTTTTGTTTTAAATATTAATATTTGATTTGTTTTATTAGTATCAATGCATTTCATTTTATAAAAAACATTTTAAGGAGTTGTTAATTATTTTGGTAAGGGATGGTTCTTCATGTTTTGAATAAATTTATCCAATAACCTGAAAAGGGTGTTTTCCATCTATGTAAATAACCATTGATGTTATGTTTTTTACATTGGTAATATTTTTATTCCACAATATATATTATTAATATAGATGGATTATGAGATTTTCTGTGGATTTTTTCATGAATCCAATCTCTTTTACATGGGTTAATTAAATGATTTTTATATATAAATGATGGATTTAAAGTGGTACACATGTTTATATATGATTGATTTGATTTGTCCTATATATAACTATAATAAATTGGTTAGGTATTTATATCTCATGTTATAAGGATAATAATCCTGGAAAATATTTTTTCCCATAAGCGAAAGCATGATCATTTTTTTGTTCACAAGAGGAAGCCCAGATATTTTGTTTGTTCAAAATAAGAAGTGTTTGGATTTTTGATCTCAATAGTGAACACGTAAATTTTATTTTTTTACAACATAAAGCATGAAAATTTTGTTTGATTGATATTTTTTAATTTCCATAAGCTAATGTTTGTACCATTTTTCCTTGTTAATATATATTTTAAGTGCATGTCAAATATCCAGGCCACATGCTTATGATTATGCTCAATGGATTATGTTTATTATCACTTATTTTGAACAATTTTCTCATGGTATGTGTTTGTTAATTTTTGATATCATTTAATTATGTCATGTATTGTGATAAAAAATTATTATTCCATTTTCTTTTTAATAATAAATTTATCCTTGGTCATATTTTCTCTCATTCTTATGATCCAACACATGATTAAATGTTGATGAGTTGTTTTTCCTTACTAATAATTTGAGGCCACCCATTTATTATGTTTTCCTTCCCTAATTTATAAAGATTAGTGTAACATATGGGATGTTTGGAGGAGATTATAGTGTGTTTTTATTATGGATAAATGTTTAAATGTTTTGTAAAAAATGTATTCTATGCAACTGGTTCTCAAAGACACTTACCCAAATGGTCTTTTAAGTCATGTTAAATTTTTGTGAGATATAATAATAATGTGAAATGTGTGAAATTTTATATTGGATAATCTCACTTGGTATTAATTTTAATTTGTAAAATATGTGTTGTTATCACCATAACCATGGGAGAGGGTCTTGGGAACCTCAATTTGTATAAAAAGAGTTTTTAATTATTTTTGGAGATTAGATTAGTAACTTTTATTTAGATAAGATAAATTTAGTGAAAACCATAGGGTAAAACCTATCATATAATTTTATGAATAGGATAACATCCTAATATTTTGTTGAAGTAGATATTTTGTGGTTCTTTGGGAAATTACATATCAATATGGAAACTATAAAGGGATGTTGGATTTGACACAGATATAACTAGGGGTAATAACCACAAAATTGTGGATTGAGTATTGACTTGATTAAAACCATGTTCATGAAAAATATGATTAAATGAACACCTGATTTGTAACTCTCAAAGGATATAATAAGATTAATTTATATTCTCCCTAATGAATCATTATAAAGGTATTGAGTATAATGTTAATTAATTACATTAGATAAACATTTAATAAAATGACATTGGATATCCAAGGATTAAAAAAAAGAGTCATAGGTTAAACCAAATTTATCAAGTCTCAAAAACTAAGGGGTAATAAGGGAATTCATATTAACATTGATTCTTAAATATTCATATTTTGAATATTATCATAATGTTTAAAGTAATTTTTTTGAAATTGGATAAAAATGAAGTTGGGAATGGTAGGTATCTAGAAGCTACTATGTATTATAACTGAATAATAGAGCATACTTAAATGGTTGATAATTTTATTATATTCCAATTATGATGGAAAATTTTAGTTTCATGGGCTTACCTAAGGTAGTGAGGTTACAATATTAATAAAAAATAAATCTTGATGCACTTAGTTATTTTTTTAGTGACTCATATTTATCAATGATATTCAGGTATATACCAATATTTATGATGACTACATAAAACATATAAAAATTTTTATTATTTATTTTTTCTTCAATGGTTTTGAAACATATACTAAATGTAATTAATATCCTTGAACATTGATTTAAAGAAAAGGTTATATTTTTAGGTATAACTATTGAAGAACACATTATTATGGGATGGAAAACTCTTAAGCTTAATATATGATTGATGTTGAGATAATAAAGGGCTGATTTTTTTTTGAAAAATTAAGTTCGACAGTATTGTTACCCATATAATTGATAATTGATTTATGATATTTTTAGTTTTGTTTATCACATTTTTGGAACTGTGGTTAATATTTGTTTGTGTGTGATTTTATGATCTAATGATTAATAATGAGTCAGAGTTAAAGATAGAAAATTTTTTTGGAAGAAAATATAATCTCATTGTAGTTTAATGTGTTGGTTACTAAAATGGTTTTGTGGAAGGTATGTTATATAGAATATATTATATATATATACTTGAGTATATGTTTTTATGACTAATTAATATTTATTGATGAAATACAATTAACGTTATATAGCCTAATAGAGCATGATATATGCCATATTAGAAGTTATATCCTGAATAGTAAATATGTTAATAATACCCTCACATGCATTCATTAATGTGTAACAATTAAAATCATGAGGATTAAATTTATTCAATGGGGTAAAATATAATGACCTGAAATTTTAGAAAATATTATTTCTCTAAATTAATACTATGTTCGATAACTTGTCTAACAAGAAACCCCAAACTAAAATTAGCCACGAATTGTTAGATGAATATTATTAAAAAAATATCACTATAATATAACCTCTAGTAAATAAAAATATATATACAATTAGAGGATAAATAATAAATGTTATTTAATCTTAAAATGAATTATTCTTTCTCAGATTAATTTTTTAATGTATTGTATATTTTATTGTAATTAATTAAATCAAGAATTTAAAATAATAACATATACAATTTATGGTTATGAACGAATATATTAACATTATCAAAATTATGAATTTGCACGCGATAATATTTAGAACACTTGATGTTTAAAAGGAACTTTTTTCAATAAAAATAGTTTTATTTAAATTTTAAATATAATAAAACAAAATTTTATAATTTTATAATTTTAGAATGAAAAAAGAAATTAATTTTTGAATTTATAATTTCAAAATTAACTTAGGGTTATTTTTTGGATTTTTCTAAAACAAATGATTTTAGGTTATTTAAGAAAAATACATTTTTTATCAAAATTGTTAATTTTATGACATTACCTGTATATGAAAAAGGCCTAAGTCTTTATAAAACATTTTAAATTATTAGATATTTATTTAAGGGTTAAAAATTTTCATTTTCAAATATTATTTTGATGTAAGAAAACATATTATTAATTTTTTGAGTTTCAGAAACATTTTATTCAAATTAAAAAATAATTTTATATCTTTTCTTTTAAGTAGACATTTTTATGGTAAAATAGAGTTTTAGATATATTTTAAACCCAAAAATAATTATTTATTTATAATAAACCAATTTATATTATAGAAATTAATAATATTGATTATTTTAACCAACACATAAATTTTAATCTTTAGAATACATTTTTTTAAAATCAATTTTTACATGTTAGGAGCATTTATTTTATAATTACATTTTCTAATACGTGTAAATTTTATTTGATAAAACTTTTAACAATTTCGAAATCATAATGTTATAATTATTTAATAATAAAATTTGGTTGACCCCCTCCCTCTAAAGATAACATAATAATGGAAGATAGATAATGTCCCCGGACTCCCTCCTTTAGTAGGCCTCGGGTTGGTGAATAGCACCGAGGGTATGGAAATATCCTAAATGGATGGAATTACTCTCAATAATAAAACAAGATCAAAAGATAGGGTGAATCAACCATTAAAAAACCATTAAATAATATAAGACGTGAAACATAAATGATCCCATAATGCACGAATAAATAAATCATATATAGATAAGTCTCCAAATGAAAATCCTAAAATAAAAGCTAATGCAATGACATAGCAACAAATCTAAAGGTCTAAGATAGAAATGTCTAGTACGGTCTATGATGTCCGCCTAAATAACATCCTATGAAAGTTATGCTACCACTTCTCAATACACAAGACACAGAATAGCCACAATCCAAAAACAGGATTTCACATTTAAATTCATTTTAACCCATTTTCCAGATTTCACATTATCAAATGATTCCACCTTAACAACCAATTTGTTTCATATAATTCCAACCCATAAAAATTCATTTATAACCAACAACATTAAACCACACAACCCATCTCAAACATGTTTTATTTATTTTCATCTCTAGCCAGTACACTTTCATTAATATCATTTCACATTCCATTACTAACCTATCATCTAGAAAAAACCAAACACGCAACACAAGCATACACAACATCCCATCAGCCCTATCAATAATAAAAACTCACATTTACACCACTTCACAAACACATCACAATCATGCATCATAGTAATTTTCAAATTTATCAAGTGGTTTTTCAAAACATACAATTAATTATTTAAGGGGCATTCTCACACAGGCCAAATTTTCTATGTGAAACCAATTTAATAATGGAATGTTAGTAATTATCTTTTTTAATCTAGGCGATGACAAATAATCTTACAACATGGTTTGGTAACTTATCATCTAATGCACAAACAAATCCCCCATTGGATATAATTTTAATCATGAAAACAAATATGAATAATTATTTAAACAATATTTCCACACAATAAATGACATGCGAGTGTTCCCTTACCATTATAAATAATAATAATTTACCTCTTAAGATTATCACTTTCTCTCTCCATGATAATATTTTGATCGTAGAAATTAACACAACATTTGAGAATTATGATAATAATTCTCTATTCATTCGACAAAACTTTATAGGGAAACAATTATCTATAGCATGGAGAAATCATATAAAATAGAATCGAAATTCCTTCATTTCAAATAAATTCCAATTAAACAATTAATTATATTTCTTAAGCTAATTCATACAATATTTTCAAATAATAACAAAAGAATGATCCAATAGGCATGAAACAACTAAAAGAAGATGAAGGATTCCTTACCTCGATTTGAAGATCAAATAAAGAGGAGAAATGTTTTTCTCAAGGCTCGACATGAAGCCATAATCATATGATTTTCCAACTTCCATAACATAAATATAAAAATAATATTTAATTGAATCTTTAAATTATAACATGTCACATATGAAAAAATGGATTATTACCTTAAAATCATCAAGATTAGTCGAATGGAACTAAAAATATATCAATTAAAAAGATAATATAAAATGTAGGGAGCATTATTGTATTTATTTTTAATACAAGTTTTTTTAATTCTCATTATTTATTTAAATTTTATTTCAATCCCATTAATTATCCACATTTATTTTCATACATTTTTTTTATTTAATTCTCCAAGTCTCACATTTTTCACTTTTAAAACCCTCATTTATCAAATTATTTCTCTATTATTAAATTTATAAATTCTAAACTCCCTCTCTTTATATTAACCATTACTACTATCATATATATCCAATAAAATTTATCCCTTATTTTTTTCAACACCTCACTAATTCATATTTTATTATTCGTTCCATTTCCTATCCTTTTTTATTGCCCTCTTCCACACCCCACACTCTCTCTCCAATATCCTTTTAAATTAATTTACATAATACCAATTATTACTATCTCATATAATATAATTAATTAATTAATTAAAACAATTTTCCCAATTTTTTCAAATGTCTGACTTTAAAACGTTTTCCTTTTTTTCGTCAAATTTTTTATAAAAGTGTTATCTCTTTTTGTTTTTTTAAACCAAACTCTACTATATAAATATGGATATATATATATAACAATAATATATATATAAAAATAATATATATATATATATATTTGTGTGCGTGTGTTTTAAGGTGTATATATATAGCTCAAAATGCATGATATATTCATATAAATGTATATATAAATATATTATAGTATATATATAATCATAATATAAATAAAAATGTAATATATATGTATACACATATGCATATATATATAACATTTCATTACAAAAATATTTTTACAATGTTTATTGTTAACATAAAAAATTTAAATATATATTTACTTATATATATATAATGTAACATGATTTTGATCAATTTATATTAACTTGAAGAGTTTCAGGATCTTTCAAAACCCAATACGCAAGTTCTTCATTTTTTTGTATAATATATTTTAAAATTTCCTCTACCAAAACTCTTTCAACATTGAATACAAAATTTTGTTCATAAAAAAAGTAATATTTTATTAGGGAATACCGTCAGAAACACTCTTCAACTAATAAAATGATAAAGTAAGATCTTGAAAAATATGAGCTCTAACATTAGATACATTATAAAAAATTATCAACATTGATAATTAAAACAAATCGGAGAAGGAAAGACCAAGGGGGTCTTAAAAATCACCTTGCGAGATACCTCTCAAGAAACTCACCATATCTAGAACACAAAAACTACATGGGAAAATAAGTATAAATCTAAAAAATAATTTAAAAAATATATCTTGTGGGAGATACCTCTCAAACAGAAGTAAGACCCTTAATAAATCATTATATAATATGAGGAAATTCATCTCATATATCAACATGATATAAAATAATTCATCCAAAAAAAAAAGATCTAAGCAACTTGGAATATTAGGAATGAATCTATGAATGTCATTACCAGGTAAGGTTATATAGATAACTAAAATTAAACCAACATATTATAAATATCAATAAATCATGGTAAAACTTTATATTTAAATCAATTAACCATTCAATGTTTAAATTTCCAACTCCATGTTCAATACCAAATCCTAGTTTTTTTAAAAAGCTCATGCCTTTAAAAATAGCCGCTAAATAAAATCCATTTTTTTAAATCTACATCAAAAATAATTCATCAAATCACTTTTCATTTTATGTTATTTTTTCTTACAAAATATTTTAATGCTTTAAAATGAATGTTTTATTTTTCAATTCCTCACCTTTTATTTCAAAAAAAAATATTAAACTATTTTTTAATACATGTCTCTTATTTCATATAATTTTTTTTCAATGTTCCCAAACTTGGGATATGAAATGAAATGTAAACAGAACAAAACATAAGTTTGGAACAATCTATTTTAAATACTAAAATTTACCAAGTATGCTAACAAAACATTATTTACTAAGAGCATATCCTTAAAAAAAAATCATAACATTTACCAACCAACACAATAACTCATATTAACATAGATATAGATGATGAAAGCATATTAATCAAATGAAAATATCCACCACACCATGATATTTTCATCTTTGGGTGATACAAACTCGCTAGCACAGTTCTAAAACATGTCGTAATATAACTCATCTTGATGTGGAAAAGGGATTTCCCCTCTTAATTTATTTTAGGTCATAAAACATGCCACCAATATAAGATCAATCATAAAAATACCTAATAAATAAGATAAAAATAAAACACCTACATCCCATCCATTGTAAAAATAATAATTTAGGTGGGTGGCAGACTCATCTCATCAATTTGAAAAAATTTCCATCAAAACTTATCTTGTATTACCAGCTTTAAGTGATTACCCATTTTATGGGTGGTGGGGGATTCCATCAACAAAATCACAAAAAAACATAATCCATCTATACATAACAACCACATGTCTCTTCTACCACATATCACCACCACTACACAACAAAACCGCTAACCAAACTTACCAACCAATGAAAGAATCAACCAAACATTTCACACAAACTCATCACCACAACACTTTACCATCTACAAAAAACCAACCTTTTTGCATAAACACATAATTCATCTCATCACCTACACCACCCAAACCAAAAATCACTACTATCATCACACATCAACATCCAAATTACACAATTAATAGATTCAATTTCTCATTTCATGAAATTATTTTCTTGGGGAGACATTAACTCGCTCGCACAGTTTCAATCTCGTCAAGGTATAATGTGTCTTCATTAGTGATCGGGTATTCCACTATTCATATACTTGTTGTTTTTAATCACACATAAAAAAATAATAGCAACCACACATAAATGCAACACATTCCATCTCCCACAGTTATTCAGGGGATTACAATAATTTACCTCAATAATTTCCATACGTATTATCACACAATCTCAATGTTTCCATGTGGAACTAATTAATTAACCATATATGAGTGATTATAATATTAATACATGGTTATCATAATCATGTGGTCATATCAAGGGTCTAAAAATAAAGAAAAAACACAAAACAAAAATGGTTTCTGACAACTATTAATTTTAGAAAGCCATATCAACACATCAATGCAATGATAAAAGTGCAACCACAAACAACTCTCAATATTTCCAAGTAATTTCTGATGAAACACCATGCTTCGTATTTATATATTTCTAGAATGTGGCCAAGTTAAATATTAAACTGCACACACATTATCACAAATATCATGTTTAATATGTTTAAATAAGAAAATATTGGTACATATTTTTATTAAGGAAATACACTTCCTAATTAATTTGAAAAGTTATACATGCTAGGTTAATATGCTCAATTAAAATTATCAACTAAAATATCCCTTTTCATATAAAATATGATTTCAAAATTCTCAAAATAAATCATGCACTCATATCACAAAATTAAAACTGCAGAAATTGTGTTACTATGATTCATGCTATGTCATAGTCAAACAAAAATTTCTTTAATCATATAATTACTCCGAAAATCATGACAATATACTACAATAAGGATAACATGATTATAAATACATATCTAAATATAGAATATTAAACATGAAACATGATCAAGTCTCACATACTAGAATTTTTATAGTTACGACCCAAATTTATTCAACTTTATGCATGCTTCCCATAAAAAACTATTCATCAATTAACATGTGAGGAAATGTTAATTAAGCAATAAAAGTTATTATTAGTAACGAAAATAATATTTTTTAATCATTTAAATAGTTATTAGGTCTAAAAAGGTTACCACAAAAAATCTTTTTCACGAATCAGGCAAGGATGTTGTCCAACCCGACACCGGACCTGGTCCGAGACAAATCCCAAAAGGAATTCCTGATCCTCTCAGGCTGACAACATGCATCAAGCATCAAGGTTTTCACAATGGGAATGACTTACCCTAATAAAAATTCAGATAAAATAACTAAAATGGATAATTCATCAATAAACTGACAACTGAACATCAATAAATACAATAGAATCTAAATATGATAGTGGGTAAACAAAACTAAAACTACAAAAGAAAACTAAAACCAAGATGGAACTCATTGTTGTCTCCATGTGACCACTTTGTTAACACTAACTAAAAGAAGAACCCACTATAAGAGAAAACTCAAACCAGAAACATGAACCTAAAAAATAGCTTGTGTCTACTGACGTTGAGTTTTACGTGTTGGATGTCAGCATAAATAGCTCAGTAGGTAATCAAAATAGAGTCTATGAATTTACCTTCTTTAAATAGTCCACAGACACTAGTTTTTTTATACACTTATAAAATATATTTTTTATCATTTTAATGAAAAAATCATAGATTCTTCATTTAAAAAAAACACACGCCACTTTATACTTTTCAAAAAATGGATTTCCAATTTAAAATCCTTGTTTTAAACCCAATAAAAAAATAAACATCCAAACTAGCTGATCATCAAGGGATATATTAAAAATAAAATAAATAGAATAAGCTGGGAAAATTGGAAGGGATAAATAATAATGTGAAGAAGAATAAAATAGAACATATAGATAGTAGTCATGGGGTTTTACTAAACATCTATAGAATCAATCCTTGGGCGTACTCAGTTTGGACTCACCTTCTAGCTTAAGGTGTAGCTCAACATTCAATAACCAACTGGAAACTCTAAACTAGCTAATACAGTGCCACATCTAATCTTACCTCTTAGATAATCCAAGGGGTCACAACCCATCTAATTTGGGTTTATAAGAAACTATCACTCAAACCTCTAGATTACACTTAAGAATCTGATGATAATAGTACACGATGAATTGGGAGGCCTTTACATTTGTCGATCAAACCAAAAACCCACAACCACTATGCTTTCCTATCCCAAAAACCAACACCACCTATGTGATGACCCTCCTCAGAGGATCCACCATAAGTGTTCCCACCACACACCAATATATTCACAAGTTCCAACTAGCCTATCACATCACATGAAAACCAAAACCTCTTTCCCAAGAATTATTAAATACCAACCGAGCCTTTTCCAATTAAAATTCAAATCAATTTACAAAACCATTTCTATACCACTTCTAAACCCAAATAAGACACACACATGCTCAGAAAGTTCCATGTGGGCCTCTATGTCATTTAGTTACCAAAACCCACATCAAGGTGTTGAACAAGTTGAACTTTAGAAATCATAATAGAAAACCCTTCATTGAATTCATTTGGAATTCATGAACCATTTATGGATAATTTTATGAGATGAGAATTTATGAAATAAAATAGAGAAAGGGGAATGGTATTTAGAAATCTAAGGTTTAAAATGGTCATTTATTTCTAAGGAAATCATCATTTGTGTTCCAATCCATAGGTTCATGCATTGAACCTACAAGTATGCCCACATCCAATAGAATACCCTTAGTGACCCATAAAATTATCCAAAAACCAATTTAAAAGAACCAAAAATTACATCATGATAAATATATATATTCCACATAGAAGCACCAAGCCATAAGAATCACTAAATTCTAGACATGACACATAATTCAAAAACAAACATATCTTCCAAAAAAATCCCAGGGAAAAAACCACCCGAAGAAGCTAATTTTTTTTTGAAAAAGAACCAATTGACATTTCATAAAATTCATTACATGAAAATATATATATATATATATATATATTAAAATACTTTGAAAATACATTTCTCAAAAAATTACCAACATGAAAAAATCATAATTTATCACACAATCACAACATGATCATAAAAAACACATTTATAAATTGTTACCAAGCATCAAGTTGAATGTGATAAAAGGGAAATGAACAGAAAAACCTACCTCAATGATTTGTGAATGCAACGAAACTTAAATATAAGGAAAAACTAAACCCAACAGACAAACTAAACTCCTTATCATAAAATGAAAAACAACCACTCATCAACACTAACCCTTAGCGTTATGAAAAGTGGGAACCCCACCATGAGAAACCAATAATTTAAGATATGAAGAATATAAGGAGGGTAAATCCACCAAAAACCATAAAAATCACCTTATATATAAAATAAGAACACCAAAAAGGGGAGAGTATCTAAGGAAATTGAGCTTCGGAGCCCCTTCACGCACCGAAAACATACCAAGGGGGAGGAAATCCTGAAATGGGTTAAAACATAAGAGGGGGAAACATGAAATTTTTTGTTTTAAGAAATCTCAATAACATGCATGGTTAGGTCACACTGTTGGGAAAATTGTGTGCCAACCGTGTTCATCCTACTAGAGAGAAGGAGAAACCCAAATAGGTTTGATTCACTATTTGGGAAATTGTGCTCCAATAAGGAGATTTGGATTTATCAAATTAAAGAGCCTCCTTGTATGCCTGTGGAACTGTTTTTCTTTACTATGATCCAGCCATGTGCCATGTCCTAGACACCAACCCCTTTTCTGCATGATTTCTCCTAGGCCTCACATGGTTTCTCCCAATCCATGCGCTGGTTGTGTAATTCAACAGTGCCAAAAGAAATTGAACTAAAAACACCCTCAGCCTCAATAGGCTACACAATTAACCCCCAAACTATTCATATAAACTCTCTACAAGGCCAAAACTCACCTAGAAATTTCAAAATATAAAAATTATAATCAGGTACTCAACCCAAGCCTCTTAAAAAGGATATGATATCAATAAAAGAATAAAATAAAAAAACCATGGTCATTGTGTGACAATTGACCCCATCATAAACACTTGTTTCCCCCAAAAAGTCACAAAGCCATGTGAGGAACAAATATTAGGCTCAAAAAAAGATGAGATAGAATGAGAAAATGATATATGTTGTGAAATTTAACTCCATAACTCAAACTCCACCGGCTCTAAGGAAAACTGAAATGAGGAGAACCATGTAGAGGGTTCTTCTGACTACAACAACCCACCTCATACCACTACTCAAACACTAGGGAACCCAACATGAACTAAACCAAAACATATCTGCAGAAGATAAAGAACAAAAAAACTAAAATTGAAAACTCACAACGTGAACCAAACATCATGATAATACTCAATTAATCACTTCCACAAGCCACAATAATCTCCATAATGAGCATAATTAAACACAAAAACCAATCCACAAGGGCCAACCATTTAAAAATCCACATCCATAGATCACAACTACATAATTACCTGAAAAATAACCATAAATACATTTGAAATGAATAAGGACTTAAAAAACCCAAGGGTGCATAGTAGATAATTCAAAATAACTCTACTCTGATGCCAAAGATTAATGTTCGGGCCAACTACTCCACCACAACCATGATTCGTGACTGTGTAAAGAACATCGCTATGAGGCCTATGGCTGGAGCCCAGATGTCTTGAAGAATCTAATTCCCATCATCTAGGAACTGAAATCCTCTTATGAGGACTATTTCTTTTGGCAATTCTACTTTTAGAATTTATCCATGTGACCTAAGTGGCCACAACATTGACAAGCCTTCAGAGGATTATGACAAGAAGGCTTCGAATACCCAAACTGACCACACTAAAATCACACAAGTTAATGGTCTGATGCATGATATGAAAAAACTAATGAAACATGATTCTTATAAATAGGGTCTTATAGAACACACCCCCCACCATATGGAGAACCATCATAGGTGCTGAGAAATATTGGTTTATCAACTACCTCTAACTCAATTCCAGTTACCAAAACAGTGAGGAATGCCTCAACCACAAATTTCTTGAACTGAAATTCAGGAGATGAAAGGAATCACACCATGATATCTAGAAGAAGACACCAAATAAAGATATGAACTTTATAGTAATCCTCAAAATGTATCTTTGCAGAGAAAGAAACCATATCCTTGAAATGGTCAACATAAGCCTTCACTTTCTTCCGACCCTGTTCAACACCCAACAGCTCTATCACATTCGTCGCCATCACCTCCTATGGTATAAACCATCAGAAGAATGTTGTATTAAACACCCCTATTTCATACTAAGTTGAAACAATGATATAACGATCACCTTACACTTATCCAAACTCATACCCTTGAATGAGCTTAGAATAGTACACACTCTCACAGCTTCAGAAGTTCCCAATGATATGAAGACATTCAAAACTTTCTCAAGCCAGTACACCACCTCTAACAAACCTCAATCTCCATGTAATATAGGTAACTAATAAAAATAACTTAACTCCTTACCCCACTCATAGTCTAGGTGGGGATGATAATTGGAAATAACTCCCTGGAAACCTTGATGACCATTCTGGGCGGCATACTCTAGACCGAAAAAGAACACAACACCCAAAATAAACATCAGACCAAAATCATCCAAAAAAGGTAAACCAAAATTTGAAACACCAAACCACAAATCAAACAACAGAAAACAAACCCACAATTCTCATTCAAAACATACTAAATTCATTCCAATTTCAATCTGCCTTCATCCAAGTCCACTTTTCTCAAAATTCCACAATCTGATTTCAAACCCAATCCAACACCAAATCCCATTTTTAAAATAAAAATCAACCCCAAAAAATTATTTTCCATTTGAAAAACCTTTTTCAAAAACCATTTTCATTTTTAAAACCCACTCACACAAAATAAAACCAATATAAACACGCAAATCACACTAAACTCATGGAATATAGAACTAATATATCTGCATTATCAGGTGAAATGATAGTAGACCATGCCCTGGGAAAGTACTAGCCACTATGGAGATCTTGGGTCATGTACTCTGGATGCACATGGGTCTCTTGTTTTTGTAAAATCATTTTTCACACCATCCCACTTCCATTATCATCCCCAATCTACACAAAAGAAACCAAAAACAAGAACAAAAATCCCAAACTACCCATAAAAACTCGAGGATCCAAATGAGGAAGGATTAAAGAAGTCCTTCATGTGCCTACCTATCGAGTATCAATAGACCTAATCTATAAAATACTTAACACAACAAATAAAAAAGGGATGATATGATACCATTTTATCAAAAACCAGGCCAGGCTTCCATGCATGCTGGCACCTGACCTAGTCAGTGAAAAGGCCTGAGAGGCATTCTCAATCCTCCTAGGCTAGCGACTAGTTCTAGGCATCATGGTTTTCATGATGGGTATGATATATCCCAATACCAACAAGGATAAAATAGCTAAAATAGAGTACGCAGAAGTGAACTAACAATTAAAAATCAATAAATAAAACCGAATCAAGATTTGGTAGTGGGTATACTAAACTGAAACTATAAAAGAAAATTAAAACTAATTTGGAACCAAATGTGATATCTATGTGACCTCCAGGTTACCACCAACCATATGAATAACTCATTCCAAGAGAAAACTCAAACCCAAAACCCAAACATCATCTCGGGTCTACTGACCTTAAGTGGAACAAGAAGGATGTGAGCATAAATAGTTCAATAGGTAGTCACTGAAGAAACAATACCTTTTCTTTTCTGAAAAAGTCTACAAAACTTGTTCATAATACCCTTTGAAAATGATTTTTATCATTTGAAAGAACCACACATAGATTTCCTTTTTTAAAACAACGAGTTCCACGATATTATTTTGAGAAAATATTTTCCATTTTAATGTACTATTTTAAACCAAATATGAAAAGAAACTAGAAAACCAGGTAGTTATCGGGGGCTATTCTAAAAATAAGAGAAACAAAACAGGCAGGAAAAAATAATTGGGATAACCAATCAATTGTATAAGAATAAAATAGAAAATTCAGATAACAATCATGGGAATTTGCTAAACATATCTAGAATCAATCACTGGACATACTCAGTTTGGACTCAACAACTAGAGTGTGGTGCATCTTTATAGTCAAAAACCAACTGGCCTCTCTAAACATTCCAAAAAAATGACACATCTCACCTTTCCTCTTATCTAATATAGGCGGTACCAAACCATATATTCTGGTTAGATAAGAAATCATCACTTGACCCTCTAGATGATACCCAAGAATCCCATGACAATATTATACAGTGAATTGGGAGGTCCTAAAATGTGTGGCTCGGACCAATAACCAACATCCACAATGATTTCTTATCCTAAACAACAGTACCACCTATGTGATGACCCTCTTATCATAGGATCCACCATAGTGGTTCTTGTCTCACAATAATCCATTCACAAGTTCCAACCTGGCTATCACATCACACGAGATCCAAATCAACTTTCCCAAACATTTTAAAATATCAACCAGGCCTTTCAATTTCAAATACAAATATATTTATAAAACTATTTCCAACCCTATTCCAAAAACAAAGAAAAACACACACATGCTCAAGAAGTTACAAATGAGACACTACGTGATTTTGTTACCAAAACCCACTTCAAGGTGTCGAACATGCCAAACATTAGGAATCACATTAGAAAAAAAATTATTTGAAGTCATTATGAATTCCTAAACCATTTAGATATAATTTAAATGGATAATGATTTAAGGAAAAAAATATATAAAGGATAAAGTTATTTTTAAATCTAATGTTTAAAATGATAATTTATTTGGAAGGAAGTCTTCATTTGTGTGTCAATCTATAGGTTCACCCCGTGCACCTATGGGTATGACCACATCCAACGGAATACCCTAGTAAAACCATAGGATTATCTAAATTTTTTTTAAAAGAACCACCACTTCCATCCAAACAAATATATACAATCCACACACAACCAACAATATATAAGAATAACCAAAATCTATACACAACACCAAATTCATAAACCAATAGATCTACCAAAATAAATACTAGGGAAAGTTCAACCCAAAGCACCCAATTTTATTGTAAAAGAACCAATTTAGATTTTATAAAACACCTTAAATGAATATATACATAGATATATATATGTAAATCCTTCAAAAACACATTTTTCACAAAATTACCAATATTAAATAACAAAAATTTGTAACAGAATCACATCACAAGCATAGAAAAACATTTATCAATTATTTAGAAACACCAAAGAATAAAATGGAATGCTCTGCAAAAGAAATAAATGGAAGCACCTACCTCAACAACATAAAAATACAATGAAACTTAAGAAAATGAAGAACCGATTCCAATGGACAAATCGTAGACCATAACATCAATAGAAAAACAACCCACACATTAACCCTAACCCTTAAGATTTAGCCAAGAGGGATCCCCACCAAGAGAAACCAAGAATCCAAGAAGAAGGGGAAGAGGACAAAAAAATCAACCAAAACCCCCAAAAATAAACTTATATCTGAAATAAGAGCACCAATAGAGGGAGAGGAACTATGGAAGGGGTGCTTGGGAGCCCTTTCATGGGCCAAAAACAAGCCAAGGGGGAAGATATCCTGAAAGGGGTTAAAACATAAGTGGAGAAACATGTAATTTCTAGTATCATGAAATATGTGAAACTCGCATGGTTAGGTTGCCCAGTTTGAAAAACTGTATGTCAACCGTGTGAACCCTACAGGGGATAAGGGTCACCCATCATGGTTTCGCCACAAAATTATGGAAACTATACACCAATCATGTGGTTTGGATTTTCCAAATTGTAGAGCCTCCCCGCACTCTTGCCACATATTTCCTACAAACCATGTGCAATCCATACACCATGTCCCAGACACCAACACCCAAGCCCCACAATTTATCCTAGGCCTCACACATTTTGTCCCAAGATGTGAACATGCCATGAAAATATAAACGTGAAATAAGAAATTTAACTAAAAATACCCTCAACCTTAATAATCTGCACATTTAACCCCCAAGCCGTGCATATAAACCATTCACAAGGCCAAAACTCACCCAAAAACTCCGAAACTCAAAATTTCTCCCCAAGAACACAACCCAAGCCTCATCAAAATAATATTATATCAATAAAATAATAAAGAAAAAGAAAAACCAATGTTGGGTTGTGATAATGTTTATCATTTTCCCAAAATTATAAAATGAAGTTACAAGAATATTTATCCAAACACATGCTTACAATATATAAATATATTAATATTGAAGGACTATAATAATGAAAAAAATATTAAGAAAGAAATTATTGTGAATGTTTCCAATTTAGAAGAAATAATTAATTATTAATATGGTTATTTAATGGAAATACCAAAATTTAAAGGTCTAAAACCAAGTTTTAAAACAAGTTCATAAAAAATTCACATGATAAATCATGTATATAAAACAATTAATGACTTACTAACATACATGGGAACTAGAATAATTCTAAGAATGGTTTGAAAATAATTAATTTTATCATGCTGGTATGAAATCTACTCAAGCTAACATTCTTTATAAGGGTTTTCAAAATTCAATATTTGTTCACAAAAAAATACACTAAGCATGATTCTATAACAATTTCAAACCTTATAAAGACTAGATGGTATGTTGCACATAATTAGAAAGGAAAAATACTAAATTAATTAAGAATCATGCTATAATAGGCAAGAAAAAAACACATTCAAGGCTCACGAATTGTTTAAAACAATAACCCCGGGTAGTTAACAATCATTTCTCTCTTCCCATCCTGGTTATACAATTAATTCGAAAAACAATAAAAATTCATCATCAACTATTGTGTAAAAAAAGGCAGATGAACATACATAAAATTCCCTGATTCATTTAATTCATTTTATCGTTATAAGAACACCCAATTAAAAAAAGAACACAAATGATGTTGTTGCCTTACCAACCCATGAATCCTCACAGATCCCAACGTGAAACTCCATATTATATCTCAACCATCACTAATGATATCACTTTATCATGACCCACTCCCAAAAAAACCACAATAAAGGAAGAGATATAATGAACCCCCAGCCCCGAGTCCCACCTCCAGTAGGCCTTGGGTTGGAAACTAGCATCGAGGGTATGAAAATCTCATAAATGTGAGGAATTATCTTATACGATAAAATAATATCAGGATATAGGATGAATCAACCCCAAGAAACTCCATGAAATAATATAAAAAGAAAAAAAAACCATCCCATTATGAATTTATAAATAAAACAGATACAGGTAAAAGTTTCCAAATAAATGACCTAAAATAAAATCTAAGGAAACAACACTTCAAAAAATCCAATGGACCGAGTTATTAATATCCAACACAGTACAAAAAGTCCTCATTGAAACCTAAAAATTAGTTTTTATATACATTGGGTGAGTATACGATTATACTTAGTAGGATATCTAAAGTTTCTACTAAACATGTGAAAATAGAATACTAATGGACCAGTGAGAAAACATAAACACCAAAAACACCTATATAGGTAAACTAACCAGTCTCATCCTCACCATGGAATGCTCACCAAATAAATCCTACAAATATAATAATATGTATAAAAACACTACTGGAAAAGAAGGTTATACCAATAGTTAAAAACCGTTGGTATAGGCTGGAAAACATTTGGTATACCCTATACCAACGGTTTTCCAAACCGTTGGCTAGTAAGCCGTGAGGAAAGCCTTATACCAACGGTTTGATCCAAACCGTTGGTATATGGGTTATATAAATTTAACCCAATGTATACCAACGGTTTATAACCATTTGTAATGAATTTGAGGAAGTATTATACCAATGGTTTTAAACCGTTGGTAATGTGATTTTCAGGAAAACCTATACCAACGGTTTAGAACCGTTGGTATTGGTTTTCCAGCAACACCTATACCAACGGTTATAAACTGTTGGTATTAGATTTCCAAAAATCCAGACACCTATACAAACGGTTTAAAACTGTTGGTATAGGTTATTCCAGAAATACAGAACACCTATACCAATGGTTTTAAACCATTGGTATAGTGTTTTTCCAAAATCTCAGCACCCTTATACCAACGGTTTATAACCGCCGATAAAGAGTTTTTCCAGAACTGCACATAGTATCCCCCCCCCCTCCAGTAGCCCCGCCACTGTACACCTGCATACAGACTTGAAACAGACTTGAAAATGGATTTTTCAGCTCATGTAAATGAAAAATCAATTTTCATGAAAACCCATTACAAAACCATATCATGTTATGCAATTACATGAAAATGGCTTTTTCAGCTCTCCCATGCACCAACATTTTCAAAACCAAAATGAACATGCTGTATTATCAATGCAAACTAATTTTAAAACCCAAATCACTAAACTAAATGACAATTTAGAAACACACAACATCCAATATCTTATCACCTCAATAATACTCCTTATCATGAAATATTGTATAAAATAATTTTAATGTAATATTAAAAAGTAATGATATATTGAATGTGAACAACTAATTGATATAAGAAATAAAAGTTGGAACAAATAATTTACACATTATTAAAGATATTAACCTTCAGTTGAGGTCATTAGTAATGAGAAAATCTATAATCAAATGCATTATGAAGCTGAATAAAACCTGAATGTGTGAATATTATAATGAGAGACTGAATAAAACATGATAAAAATCATTAGTTAGATATTCCAAGCCAAATAATGACCAAAAACAGAGAAATAATCAAATTTGTCTTACTTCAGATCTATCATTGATCTGTTACATGGGGCCGATGAAGCATAAGGCTTTATTAAGATTGTAATGTGACATTAGACCACTATATTGAAGAAACCAATGATTTTAGTGCTTAGTTGAGATTGAAACAAGATCTATGGTGTGATAATCAAACTGTAAGAACCCAATTCCCCATTTCCATGTAGGATTTTGTATTCGGGTTGCTTTGAGGAAAATGTAAAATTGGGGAATTTTGATGTAGAAGCCATGTACTTCAGTGTACACACCATGAACATTGATGTCCTTTCTAGACCACGTACAGGTCATGTCTCAGCCATGTACCATGTCATGTTGTGTCGTGGTCATGTCTCTTTAGGTGAGGCCCAGTAAAAGCTTATACCCCGTGTGTATTGTTAATGGAAATGTCGTGTATTTTATTTTTTATTTAATATAAGGGAGAGGGGTCATGTCTCATTTATATAATTAACTTCTTTTGACCTTGGTTCATCCAAGTTCGGCCAGGAGCGACAATAATTCTTTGAGCCAATGATTCTCCTATCAATGTCCAATCAGAACTCTTGAAGGTGCATTGGGATCCCACCAATGAGTTCTCCCTTCACCTTAATCCTATTCTCCTGATTCATCTCCTCATTTTATAGATATGTATTTGATAATTTATGAATCTTTTGTGGATTTTCAATGATCTAGGATGAATCAAGATCCAATATTCAACAATATTGTTCTCACAACTATGAGGTAGGTGGGTTGTGCCTATATGTCGTTTGGTCAAGAATTATATGTGCCTAAAACTCATATAACCATGTTTTTGGTATACATGACTTGGAATTACACCATGATTACCATATGATATTGGTTTATTAGGTTATTAAGGTAATTTCTTTGAGATAGGGAACCATAGGGTTGTGTTTCCCTTGATTAATTTATTAGAGTTATAGGCCCATGATGTCTTAGATGCATACTGCTTTCCATGACTTTTTTTGTTTAGGATGGATTATTGATTATTAAAAAGTGATTTGATAGTAAGATTACATGAGGTGATTTGATTATTATTATGACATGTAATAGTTATATTATATGAGGTGTGTTGATAATAGTCTACGATGTCATAATTTAAATTAAATGAGGCACTTATTTTTACTTGTTAATAGATTAATTACATATGATACATGTGGGTGAGATTGTGATATTCCTGAGGGAGAGACGGTGATGCCTGAGGGGGAGGATGTGTTTTTTTCCTGAGGTCAAGATAGTGACATGCGTTTAGGAAAGATATTGATGTCTCCAAGGAAATTTTTAGCTATTATTTACTTAAATATTTAATGGTTGTTGATTTCTTTATACTATGTTTAATTTTGTACCTTGTTTTTATACATGTATATTCACTAAATTTTGGGCACAAATCTTGTGGTGGATGCCTACTAGTATTATGTCTCACAACCTGTTTGGTTCATGCTTTGTGACCAAGCAGATTACACTGAACAATCCATTTTCATTTTCATGTAAATGAAAAATCCATTTTCATTTGTGACTCATGCTTGTCTCAAATGACCCATGGATCGTTTTCCGAAAGTTTCAACAGAATCCGAATGCGTTTGGTCGGTTTTCCGTATGCCGGTAGTTGTTTTAACTTAAAATCATGTCCATTGCAAATAAAAGTTAGACTTTTGAGTTGTACCAGCCACACCGTGCCTTATATTGGGGTGGGGTTGACTCGTACACGACACAAATGACCCATGGATACTTTTCCTAAAGTATCAACAGAATCCGAATTTGTTTGATCTGTTTCCCGTATGTCAGTTGTTGTTTTTACTTAAACT
The DNA here is from genome assembly GCA_963277665.1 of Viscum album. Lineage (NCBI taxonomy): Eukaryota > Viridiplantae > Streptophyta > Magnoliopsida > Santalales > Viscaceae > Viscum > Viscum album. The sequence goes on from OY728150.1 coordinate 690,695,859, forward strand.
GTTGTCCATTTCAAAGAAAAGTGAGACACTTTGATTGGTGTCGGCCACACCGTGCCTCGGATTGAGGCAGTGTTGAATCGTACACGTCAAAAATGACCCATGGATCGTTTTCATAAAGTATCAACACAATCCGAATGTGTTTGGTCGGTTTTCCGTATGTCGTTTATTTTAATTAAAAGCGCATTCATTTTAAACAAACGAAAGGCACTTTTAGTGGTACTGGCCACACCGACCCTTGGATTGAGGCAGGGTTGACTTGTACACGTCATAAATGACCCATGGATTGTTTTCCTAATGTTTCAACAGAATCCGAATGCGTTTGGTCGGTTTTCTGTATGCTGGTAGTTGTTTTCACTTAAAATCCTGTCCATTTCAAATAAAAGTGAGACAGTTTGAGTTGTACTGGCCACACCGTGCCTCAGATTTTGGAAGGGTTGACTTTTACACGACACAAATGACCCATAGATACTTTTCCTAAAATATCAACAGAATCTGAATGCGTTTGGTCCTTTTCCCGTATGTCAGTTGTTTTTACTTAAACTATTGTCAATTTCAAAAAAAAAAGTGAGACACTTTGAGTGGTGCCGGCCACACCGGCCCTCGGATTGAGGCGGGGTTGACTCGTACACGTCAAAAATGACCCATGGATCGTTTTCCTAAAGTTTCAACAGAATCCTAATGTGTTTGGTCAGTTTTCCTTATGTCATTTATTTTAATTAAAAGCGCATCCATTTTAAACGAAAGAAATACATTTTTAGTGGTACCGGCCACACCAGCCCTCAGATTGAGGCGGGGTTGACTCTTACATGTCAAAAATGACCCATGGATAATTTTCTTAATGTTTAAAATGAATCTGAATGTGTTTGGTCTGTTTTCCTTATGCAGGTAGTTGTTTTCACTTAAAATTCTGTCCATTTCAAATAAAAGTGAGACAGTTTGAGTGGTACCGGCCACACCGTGCCTCAGATTGAGCGGGGTTGACTCATACATGACACAAAATGACTCATGGATACTTTTCCTAAAGTATCAACAAAATCCGAATGTGTTTGGTCTGTTTCCCATATGTCATTTGTTGTTTTTACTTAAACTATTGTCCATTTTAAAGAAAAGTGAGACACTTTTAGTAGTGTCGGCCACACCACGCCTCAGATTGAGGCGGGGTTGACTCGTACACGTCAAAAATGACCAATGGATCATTTTCATAAAGTTTCAACAGAATCCAAATGCGTTTGTTCAGTTTTCCATATGCCGGTAGTTGTTTTCACTTAAAATCATGTCCATTTCAAATAAAAGTGAGACAATTTGAGTGGTACCGGCCACACCATGCCTCAGATTGTGCCGGGGTTGACTCGTACACGACACAAATGACCCATGGATACTTTTCCAAAATTATCAATAAAATCAAAATGTGTTTGGTCCGTTTCCCGTATGTCAGTTTTTGTTTTTACTTAAACTGTTGTCCATTTCAATGAAAAGTGAGACACTTTGAGTGGTGTCGGCCACACCGGCCCTTGGATTGAGGCGGGGTTGACACGTAAATGTCAAAAATGACCCATGGATTTTTTTCCTAAAGTTTCAACATAATACGAATGTGTTTTTTCGGTTTTCCGTATGTCGTTTATTTTAATTAAAAGCACATCCATTTTAAACAAATGAAAGACACTTTTAGTGGTACCGGCCACACCGGCCCTCGGATTGAGGCGGGGTTGACTCGTACACGTCACAAATGACAATATAAAAATTTCTTAAAATTAATCAATTTAATACATATAAATATTATAAGTAATTGGATATTTTTTGTTTGTAAATTATATTCCTAATCAATGAAAATATATAAAATAGAGAATAAAAATGTTAAAAATAAATTTTTTAACCTAATAAATTAACCAATATTTCATTATCATTAAAATACATTTATCAAAATAAAAAAGACACACACTTATTTATATTTTTTAACCAAGGGAATTAATCACCTAATAAATCATTTTCCACCTCAAAAACCCTCATTTTATTAATTTTAAAATGAACCCCCAATATTACCCATGGATCTAAAACACATAATTTTTCATGTCATGTCCTTAGGCCCTAAATCTTACTTATGGATGACCATATGTCCTTAGGCCCTAGAACACCCATGACCCGACCCGACCCGACCCGGCCCATGGACACCCCTAATTTCAAGTGATTGTTTTTGAATATTAAGATGTCCATATTAACTTATCGAACCAGATATCATACAGGGATTCACAGTACCAAGGAATACTAAAGGTCTAGGTAGTAGACTAATCATACAATAAAAATCAAGTGAAAAAAAGAGATCTGATAACAACATCCCTATGAAGTAGTGGAAAACCCCAGAGTGGAAAACCAGGTTAAAAAATAATGAGTTATACAGAATTCAAAAATTAAATGGATCAATCTGCCCCTGATCACCATCATCATCACCACTATCATTATCGGCCTCATCCTCGTCCTCATCCCCATCCTCACCCTCGGCCCCATCCTCGCCCTCCGCCCCATCCTCACCCTTGTCCCCATCCTCATCATCACCCTTGTCCTCTTCAGCATCCTCGTCATCGCCAGGAACGTCATGATATCGATTGCCACCAGAGCATTCACCTGGTGCATTGGATAACGCTCCCATCGATGACATAAATGTCTGACTAGCCGCACTAGCCTCTGGTGGAAGTGATAAAGATAAAGCTTTCATCAGTTTCATAAATTCTTTGTCCCTCGTTTGAACTTGTACTTCCAACTCTGTGACCCTTTTATGAGATTTAATTGCTTGATCTTTGACCTGTTCCAACTCAGTCATACTAGAATGGATACCTGGAAAGGACCAATACATCTTTGTTACCATATTCTTACCAGGTCGGCAGCATACTCGACCATAGTGCTCCTCTCCCAAAACCTAATATAAATGATCGTGTGGCCCAAAATTGTCAGGCTCCTGGGAATCAAGAGCCTCTAAAGAAGCCTGTTAAAAATATTAATAGATTAATAAATTTCAAAATAGATATTATACTTTGAAATAAACAAATTAAAACTTACAATCTTTTCTTGGGTTGATTCATTTACAGCAGTTCCATCTTTTTTTCTTCTACTCGAGCAAAATTATTTTGCTTGAGGGATACATCCTTCAATATTCAATTTGTGCTTCTATAATGACATTGAAACAATATAAAGTGCAAGTATAATCATATATTCAATATTCAATAAATCACATAATTTATGTAGGGAATAATAAAAAGGGAAAGTCCTAAAGAAAAATTATAAACAACTATATCGTACCAGCTGCCTCTAATGACCAGACATAGTTGTGCGCCCCAAAGTGTGGAGGTATTGCTTTGAATCAATGTTTTTTTGTTTTTCTCAAAATATTCCTAAATAATCTTTACTAATAAATAAGATTATATTAATGCAAAATATGAAAACTCTGATTTAAATACCTCAAATGAGATTAATACCTTAAATTTGGCAGTCACCCAATGTGTAATTATTTGGCGATATTGCTCTATCAGGCAGTCATCCACGATACGTAAAGTCTCTAAATCCGTGCCCACCCTATCACACCAGCCAACATACAGTTCAAGCTTATAAGCTCTCCAAATCTCTCCCAACTCTTTTAAATGAGCTGGTCGTGCACCTTCGCCATCATGGAAGTTAAACTGAAGTTGAAACCCAATAGATTAGTTCATATAAATACAAAAAAATACTACATTAAATCCAATAGATTTTTTACCAATATTTGTGCGCATGAGTTATCTTTGAATTCGTGTGGCAGTTGTCTCCAAGAGAGAGGGCTGACCGGAATGATATCGGAGTATTTGGATAGCGTCACCAAAAAACCCCAACCTTCCTGCCCAGATTTCTCAATCATTTCTCCATCAAAATTATATTCAACCAGCAACTGTGTCTGGTGGTTCCATACTGCACGCAAGAGAGTACGCCCCCTCCCCCTCCTCCTATCTGTAGTTGAATATGTTATTAATCTAAAATAATATCAGTAAAAGTTATAATAAAATAAATTTTGGTATAAAAATTTGATAGAGTCAGATAAATATACCTGTGGTAGTCGGATCAATGGGCGTCACTGGATGTGCAGAAGCTGAAGGAATATCCTGTATAGGTAGAGTGTCCCTCAGTGTACACTCCTCAACCGCATACTGTGTCGCATCAGGAGTAGAAGAAGGTGGAATATAATAGCTTGGGGATAATTAACCAGAAGCAAAAGATGATGGCATAGACGTCTGGCCAACTGGTAGTGTAAAAATCAGAGGTCTAAATATCCCATGTGTCCCTGGAGATAGACCAGGATCAAAATGGGGTGAAGAAGATATGTCTGTGGCATTGGATCATCTAACTCTCACACCATGAGCTCTCGTACCACTGGCATCAGCACCAGGCCCACTAGATGATCGTCCATATCTGACCCCACCCCCTCCTACCACTATCCACTCTACTGGGAGCAATATCAGGCTCCTCGTCAGATTTCTCTCATCTAGGGGGTCGATCCTGAAAAAAAATTAACACATAAGTAAACACATGATATTATAAGTTATTGAAATATTTATATTTTAAATAAAATACCCACAACAGGGATGAGTGGAGGAACACCCATCTATATCATGCGACTATTATTATCTGTCATCTTTTTCCGTCGCCTCTCTTTAATGGGTGTCATTTCCTGAAATGAAAAAAAATATTGAAGTAATTAAAAACAGATAACTAATGTGTAACCCAAAAAAAATATAGAAAAACCATTCTGATAAAAAACATAAAGTAAAAGAATATTTAAGGTGGTTTGAAGGTATGTACAAGGATACACACTCTGAATGATGTAGGTGAAACACGTAGGTGAGAACATGACTGTATGATTCTATATATTTCCCATCACAACTTCAGGTTCAAAATCAACTCTGACAATTGAGTTATTGGCGTCATCATAAGTAATAAATGGATTGCTTCCAATTGTATTAGGGATAGTGTCAACTTCATCATCACCGTCATCAAAAACATGTCTGGGATTTACATCAATAATTACACCGAATTTAGGATGACGATGATCTTTGACATTAAAAACTTGTTTCACCATTGATGCCAATACATATGGTTCATCGGTGGATAGAGTCTTAGTCATGTCAATAACTCGAAATACACAATCATCAATAAAGGTGCATTGCCTCATCATTAAATCAAACCATTGACATTTCATCATCGTGACTCGACCATGTGAGTAATAATACAAAATTATTATTTTCTCCACGACTCCGTAATAAGAAACATTTTCAGAACGAGGTCTAGTATCCGATAAACTGGCATAACAGTCTGTTGTGGCAGTTAGCATAACACCATTATGTTGTGTTCTCATGTTTATTTCTCATTCAGTGATAATAAATTTGTATCCATTGATCACAAGAGATTTACAAGCACGAAAAATGGTATTAGTACCAAAAGCCAAAGCTCTTGATTCCTCAGAAATAGAGTCAGCAGGAAAACATGATACCTGAAATATAAACAAATAGTAAACTTAAATAAATATCATTTTTATTTAGTTATTACAGAAATATTTTTACCTTCAATTTCAACCAAGCTGAAAACCCTTTGCTATGAAAAGTCTCTTTCCTTCTCAAAGATAAAGAACGATTCTTTCTATATATCAATTCTTTATGTTCTCTATAGATAAAAATAATAATAGTTTAATAAATATTTAAAATTACAAGAGATAAGATAAGAGATAAACGTACAATTTACATACTTGATATACTCATAGGACAAATCACAATTGAACAACACTGTGCGATGTGCCATCTCTCACTCTTCATGGATTAATGTCGTCAATGTATATGATCCTGGAATTCCTCCTGTCTAAGGAAGTGATGGAAAACTGGGTTCAATTTTCCCATACTATTCTTCTTCATTTCTCGTTGGTCTATTTACTCTCGTAGTAAGATCAGACAAATACATTGCGCAGAAATCTATAAATTCATGAGCTAAGTAACCGTTCACAATAGAACCTTCGAGATAATTAATGTTCCGAACATATGATTTCAATGTGCACTTGTTTTTTTAGTTGGATACATCCAATGGAAAGCAACAGGTCCTCCAAGAAGTATTTCTGTCGGAATATGGACAGTTAGATGCAACATGCATGTAAAAAATGATGGAGGGAATATTTTCTCTAACTCGCACAAAATTAATGGTGTCTCTGCCAACAGTTTTTCCAAGAATCATTTGGATAGCCTCTTCACACAAAGATCTGTAAACAAATTGCACAACCGAATAACTGAGACTCTAACACTATTGGACAAGAGATGATGGATTGCTATTGGAATCAACTCATGCAAATGGACGTGATAATCATGAGTCTTAAAATATTTCATCTTTAACTCTTTTCTGTTGACCTGTTTTGATATATTTCATGAATATCCATCAGGAACTTTAATAGTCTCTAGCACATCCAGAAATTGATTTTTTTAGCAGATGTCATCACATAAGAAGCACATGGAACTTGCCATTTATTTTCACTAATACAGACAGGATGCAATTATGGTCTGATCCCCCAATCTACCAAGTCACGCCGAGATCGTAAATCAACTTTTGTCTTCCCCTGACATTTATAAGAATCGAAAGCAACATTTCACATATATTCTTTTCAATGTGCATTACATCTAAGAAATGAGGTAACAATTTGGTTGACCAATACGGAAACTCAAAGAATATACTTTTCTTCTTCCAATTGTAACAAGTATCATTGGAAACATTTTTCCTCTTTCTAGATTTCATTACACCCTTCCCAAATGAATAACTGAAATCTTTCAATTCATTAAGCACATCAGTTCCAGACATACACTGAGGTGGAGCATCATTCTCTATAGTATTGTCAAATCTTTGACGATTGTTTCTATATGGATGGTTCATTGTCAAGAATCATTGATGTCCCATAAAACTAAAAATATGATAATATTTCAGTCTTCTCGATCGAGTATTCTTCATACAAATAGGACATGACAATTTTCCTTTAGTGCTCCATCCAGACATCATTGCATAAGCAGGAAAATCATTGATCGTCCACATAAGTGCAGCACACATCTGAAATATGTCTTTCGAACATGCATCGTATGTGGGCACACCCACATCCCAAAGAAGGTTCAACTCTTTTATTAAAGGTTGCATGTATACATCTATATCATTGTCGGGATCAGAAGGTACAGATATCAGTATACTCAAGAAAGTGTAAGGCTTTTTCATACATAACCAAGGGGGAAGGTTATAAATGTGTATGAAAACCGGCCATGTGTTGTGCGAAGTAAGAATCTTCCCAAATGGATTAAAACTGTCACATGAAAGACCCAGTCTCACATTACGCACGTCGGATGCAAATTCAGGATATCGAGCATCAAATCTCTGCCATGAAAATCCATCTGCAGGGTGAACCAACTCTTCATTATTCTTTTTTTTCTTGGTGTCATGCCATCGCATATTTTCGGATATTTCATCAGACATGAAAAGGTTCTTTAATCTGGGTATCAATGGAAAGTTCCACATTACTTTTTGTGGCACACGATATGGTGATACATCATCTTTTGGATTCCATTAGGATGTTCCACACTTGATATAATCATTTCTTTCAGCAGTTTCCTCCCAAAATAAGCTGCAATCATTCAAGCAGGCATGATTTTTTTTGAGAATCCAAGTTCATCCACTAACTTCCATGACATATAGTGGTTTGAGGGAATATCTGCATCATCTGGAATTAAGTCCTTAAAGAAGGTAAGAATGTAATCAATTTCAATATTTGAAATCCCCTACATAGTTTTCTCATGAAACAATCGGATTAAAAATTCCAACTTTTTCATTTTACCACATTGCCGATATACTGAAGTCATCGCAGCATCATTCAATTTTTTTACCCTATCCACATCATAATTTTCATTGGACAAATCATGTGTACTTGTATAGAAATCTTGTTGGCTGGACATCCTTTCTTTCTCATGATGCCGAATAAATTGAAACTGATCATATATCAAACTCTCCAATTCAGTCTTATCATTTGGATCATCAACATTTTGAGATTCCATTTTCTCTCCATTGTGATACCACACATAATAGTTTTTTTGGAAACCATATTTGGTTATATGATAGATAACTATGTCACGACTCAACCAAGGTCTTCCAACACAATTAAAACATGGGAAGTGTATGCGACCACTATCTGAAGCCTTGTCAAATGCAAAATCTAGAAAGCTGTTCAAATTATTTTGAAAATCGGTTGAAATCCGATCAGTTTCGTACATCCAACTTCTGTCCATTTTGTAAAAAAATACAATAATTCATTTCAAATAAATTCAAAACTATTTAAGTATAATCAAAAAAATATTTAGGTAAATGACAAATGTTTACTTTATATAAAATCATAAGTGACACATTACTCTATATGAGAATCATATTATGAAATACAACAAAATACAGTGTATATAAGAAAATAAGATACATAATTTCTAATTCATATATTCAAGGATTGCATAGTAATGGGTTCAGGGTCTCTAGGGGGGGTGGGGTCGTCCGGGGGGTCGGAGCTGTCTAGGGGGTCAGGGGGTGTCTAGGGGGGTCATGGTGTCCAGGTGGGCGGGCTGTCCGTGGGGGTGGTCAGGCTGTCCAATGGGGTAGGGGGAGTCCAGGGGGGTGGGCGGGCTGTCCAAGGAGGTGAGTGGGGTGTCCAAGGGTTGGGTGGGGCTGTCAGGGGGGAGGGTACAGGGTGTCCTAGGGGTGGGATGTCCAAGGAGGTGAGCGGGCTGTCCGGGGGGATACAAGGTGTCCAAGGGGGGTGTGGGGTGTACAGGGGGTGGGTGGGCTGTCCAAGGAGATGAGAGGGGTGTCCAGGGGGTGGGTGGGGCTGTCCTAGGAGGTGAGTGGGTTGTCTAAGGGGTAGGCTGTCCAAGGAGGTGAGCGGGCTGTCCAGGGGGGGGGGGGTACAGGGTGTCCAGGGGGGTGGGTGGGTTGTCCAAGGAGGGTGAGGGGTGTCCAGGGGGTGGGCGGGCTATCCAAGGAGGTGATCAGGGTGTCCAGGGGGTGGGTGGGGCTGTCTGGGGGGGTACAGTATGTCCAGGGGTGGGCTGTCCAAGGAGGTGAGCGGGCTGTCCGGGGGTGGGCGGGTTGTCCAAAGAGGTGAGCGGGATGTCCGGGGGCAGTACAGGGTGTCCAAGGGGGTGCAGGGTGTCCAGGGGGGTGCGGGGTATCTAGGGGTGGTGGGGCCATCCGGGGGGTTAGAGGTGTCCAGGGGGTCGGGGGGTGTCTAGGGGGGTCGGGGTGTCAAGGTGGTCGGGCTGTCTGCGGGGGTGATCAGGCTGTCCAATGGGGCAGGGGGAGTCCAGGGGGGTGGGCGGGCTGTCCAAGGAGGTGAGCAGAGTGTCCAGGGGGTGGGGTCCCATTTAAAATATAAATTTAGTGAAATATTAGTAGAAAAATTTAAAATTAATTGTGAAATATGATTTAAAGTGTATAAGTTAAAGTGAAATATCAAATAAAAACAAATTGAATTTGAATATTGAATGTTTAAATTAAGTCTCGACCCAGATTAATAGTTTTAGGGGGGAAAATAAGTGTCACTAGTTTTTTTTTATGATTATATTCCATTACATCTCTTGTTTTAGGAGAAGTTTGTGTTTAATGACCTAGTTTAAATTGTGAATGAAATGTCCTATAATTTTGAGATACAAACTATGATATTTTTCATTTATGATGTGAGGTTTTGGAATTTTAAATACATGCAACTATGAGGACCTCCAGTTATAAAAAATGAGGGAGGAAATGAACATGATCCAGAGGTAGAGTTCCATGGGATACATGTGGATCATATATATTTTCTATCTGTGGAACCACATGTTGATTCGGACATGGGTTCTGAATAAATGTTCTTTGAGGGGTTTTATCACTTCATGAAGACTTTTTGAGGAACTTTGATGCATACCTTGATTACAGTTGAGATGACCTATGTATTCTGGTAGATTTGTTTTCTAATAATTTCGGTTGATGGTCACCCATGATAAATTGATATTTGGATTGAGACTATGATATTCACATTAAATAATCCGTATAGGCCTCATCATTAGAGAGATAAAATCATGAGATATATGCTATGCGAGGAGGAAAAGTGTGGGGGTGATGTACCAACCAAGACTAGCTATCTATGAGGCATTGTATGGGATGATTTATAGACTAGGATCTATAACTAAATTTACTTCAAGAATTTATCAACATATAGGGATAATGAATTCATGCATTAGAAGTAGGGCACCATGACTATTATTGAGTACTAAAAATGTTTTACAGAGTTGCATCATTTTTCACCAACATACATTTTTGATGAGATATTGTGAGAGATACACTTTAAGGGAAGTCATTGTAATGTTGTATGATCCATGGATGACGTGTTAATATTGACCTATAATACTGAAATTATGAAGCAGACACTATTTATATATTAGAAGCTGAGGGAGGTCATGGGCGAATATGATAGAATTATAGACTATTGAACTAGTATACCGACATCATGTGGTAGGATTTTTTTGGGGATTCGTATGAGATGAGTAACAGTCATGATTGAAGTAATGGTTTCTCAGTTTTCCTACAACAGTGTGGAAGACGGGGCATTAAGATCATTTTATGTGTTCATGACCCAATAGAGTCTCAACCATGAGGAATGATAGTCAACATGAAGTGTTTCTGCTAGACCATCCCTCTAGCAGTGACTTGTGATAGACATATTCGTAAACAAGTTTTGGAATTGTTTTAATAGCTCAATATCATAAATAAAGATATATAAGTGATGTTTGATCATGTTGTGGATGTAGTGGTTGTGGTTGTGTCATCCATGCCATAATTACACTGAGAAATCAGTGTGTTCCTATTCCAAACAATGAGGTTTTATTACATGTCCATGGTTCATGAAATATCTATTATGTAAAACCTACCCACATGGAGAAGGGTGGCATACGATCTATAGTGAGAGGTATGATCGAAGTAGCCTCTACTAATAAATCCTCTCATTTTGATACTGATGCATCACATGGATTCATATCCTCACATGTGGTGAAAATCCTATGTCTCATTATACTGTCTTCAATGAGTGTAATGATTCTAGAAATCTAAAAACTGAAATATTAGATAAAGAAGAATAGGATCATGAAGGAGGTCGAAGATCCAAACTGGTTCGGAAGAAGGAGATCCAAAATCACCTAAATCAGCTACTGGTGCTCCTGTTTAGGGATCTGTTCCCGAATGGGGGAGAGGATGGGTAGCTGGAAATTTGGGTGAAACTTGTGCCAACGGTTTTTAGAAACCATTGGTATATACTTTCAGGGAAAACCTATACCAACGGTTCTAAGGAACTTTTGGGAAAAAGCTCCCCAACCACACCTATACCAACGGTTTAATAAACCGTTGGTAAAAACCTCCCCCAGCCACATTTTCCCCAATGGTTCTCACTAAACCGTTGGTAAAAATCCCCTTAAACACATCATTACCAATGGTTTACTATAACCGTTGGTAAAACCTTCTCTAAACCATCCTTTACCAATGGTTCTATGAAACCGTTGGTAAAACCTTCTCTAAACACATCATTACAAACGGTTTATTTTATGTCCAACATTAATCTCTATCTTTCAAGGAGTTTTTATTAATACATTTCTTAATCCATAAAGGATCTTAAATACTCAGATGTTTTTTATTTTAGTTATAATATTTCTTCTTGATCCAATTTCTTATTGATTATTTTTTTACACCCCTTATATTTTATTTCAGTATAATTTCTCTTCTTATCCAGGGAAAACAAACTTTTAATTTAAAATATTTTACCATTATGAATTTATTCCCCAAAAATTAAATCTTTCATGAGAAAAATTCCCATCTGCTATAACGATGGTTTCCCATACTTTTGCATAATTTCTCTTCCCCCAAATGTTCACCTTTATATTTAGATACCTAATTATGTCTTATCTCATCTGACCTTAATTTTTTGACTTATCACATTTTAGAAAATATGTTCTATTTACCCTTTTTATGAATTGGGTTTTCTAAAAAAGTATTTTAGAATATTGAAATGGTTTTCCATCCTTTTAAAAACAATTTTTTTCTTCATATGTACATTCTAATTAGAAATATTGTATGTATATTCAAAAGTATGTTATATATAATTATTTTTAAAAAATGATTTCCAAATATTTCACTATACCGTTTTCTGAATTATTTTTCAATGTGACCCTAACTTCTCCCTTTATTCTAAAGATAAAAACCTTTTTAAAATTTGTTTATCATTTTCTCATTGTATGAGCATTATTCTTTATAAATCTTATATTAAATGTTTTCCAATCATCTTAAATTTTTAACATTTGATTATTTTGAAATGATAATGAAATATTTTATTTTTTAATGAATTTGTTTTATTTTTATATGAATTATTTATTTTTTTAAGAGATTTTAATGGTCTATTTTTTAAGAAAAAAATCTTCTGGTGTTTTAAAAAAACTTATTTTAAAAATATATCATATAAAAACCCTTTTTTGTTTTAAATATTAATATTTGATTTGTTTTATTAGGATCAATGCATTTCATTTTATAGAAAACATTTTTAGGAGTTGTTAATTATTTTGGTAAGGGATGGTTCTTCATGTTTTGAATAAATTTATCAAATAACCTGAAAAGGCTGTTTTCCATCTATGTAAATAACCATTGATGTTCTATTTTTTACATTGGTAATATTTTTATTCCACAATATATATTATTAATCTTGTTGGATTATACGGTTTTCTGTGGATTTTTTCTTGAATCCCATCTCTTTTCCATGGGTTAATTAAATGATTTTTATATATAAATGATGGATTTAAAGTGGTACACATGTGTATATATGATTGATTTGATTTGTCCTATATATAACTATAATAAATTAGTTAGGTATTTATATCTCATTTTATAAGGATAATAATCTTGGAAAATATTTTTGTCCATAAGCGAAAGCATGGTCATTTTTTTGTTCACAAGAGGAAGCCCAGATATTTTGTTTGTTCACAATAAGAAGTGTGGGAATTTTTTATCTCAATAGGAAACACGTAAATTTTATTTTTTCACAACATAAAGCATGAAAATTTTGTTTGATTGAGATTTTTTAATTTCCATAAGCTAATGTTTGTACCAAAGTTCCTTGTTAATCTATATTTTATGTGCATGTTAAATATCCAGGCCACATGCTTATGATTATACTTGATGGATTATGTTTATTATCACTTATTTTGAACCATTTTCTCATGGTATGTGTTTGTTAATTTTTGATATCATTTAATTATGTCATGGATTGTGATAAAAAATTATTATTCCATGTTCTTTTTAATAATAAATTTATCCTTTGTCATATTTTCTCTTATTCTTAGGATCCAACACATGATTAAATGTTGATGAGTTGTTTTTTCTTACTAATAATTTAAGGCCACCCATTTATTATGATTTCTTTCCCTAATTTATAAAGATTAGTGTAACATATGGGATGTTTGGAGGAGATTATAGTGTGTTCTTATTATGGATAAATGTTTAAATGTATTGTAAAAAATGTTTTCTATGCGACTGGTTCTCAAAGACACTTACCCAAATGGTCTTTTAAGTTATGTTAAATTTTTGTGAGATATAATAATAACGTGAAGTGTGTGAAATTTTTTATTGGATAATCTCACTTGGTATTAATTTTAATTTGTAAAATATGTGTTGTTAGCACCATAAACATGGGAGAGGGTCTTGGGAACCTCAATTTGTATAAAATGATTTTTTAATTATTTTTGGAGATTAGATTAGTAATTTTTATTCAGATAAGATAAATTTATTGAAAATCATACGGTTAAACCTATCAGATAATTTTATGAATAGGATAACATCCTAAAATTTTGTTGAAGTAGATATTTTGTGGTTCTTTGGGAAATTACATATCTATATGGAAACTATAAGTTGATGTTGGATTTGACATCGATTTAACTAGGGGTAATAACCACAAAATTGTGGATTGAGTATTGACTTGATTAAAACCGTGTTCATGAAAAATATGATTAAATGAACACCTGATTTGTAACTCCCAGAGGATATACTAAGATTAATTTATATTCTCCCTAATGAAGCATTATAAAGGGATTGAGTATAATGTTAATTAATTACATCAGATAAAAATTTAATAAAATGACATTGGATATCCAAGGATTTTAAAAAAGAGTCATAGGTTAAACCAAATTTATCAAGTCTCAAAAACTAAGGGGTAATAAGGGAATACATATTCACATTTATTCTTCAATATTCATATTTTGAATATTACCATAATGTTTAAAGTTTTTTTTTAAAATTGGATAAAAAATGATGTTGGGAAAGGTAGGTATCTAGAAGCTACTATGTATTATAACTGAATAATAGAGCATACTTAAATGGTTGATAATTTTAGTATATTCCAATTATGATGGAAAATTTTAGTTTCATGGGCTTGACTAAGGTAGTGAGGTTAAAATATTAATAAAAAATAAATCTTGATGCACTTAATTATTTTTTAGGGACTCATATTTATCAATGATATTCAGGTATATACCAATAATTATGATGACTACATAAAACATATGTTAATTTTTATTCTTTATTTTTTCTTTAAAGGTTTGGAATCTTATACTAAATGGAATTAATATCCTTGAAAATCGATTTAAAGAAAAGGTTATATTTTTAGGTATAACTATTGAAAAACACATTATTAGGGGATGACTAACTCTTAAGTTTAATATATGATTGATGTTGAGATAATAAAGGGATGATTTGTTTTTGAAAAATTAAGTTTGACAGTATTGTTAACCATATAATTGATAATTGATTTATGATATTTTTAGTTTTGTTTATCACATTTTTGGAACTGTGGTTAATATTCGTTTGTGTGTGATTTTATGATCTAATGGTTAATAATGATTTAGAGTTCAAGATTGAATAATTTTTTGGAAGAATATATAATCTCGTTGTAGTTTAATGTGTTGGGTATTAAAATGGTTTTGTGGAAGGTATGTTGTATAGAATATATGATATACATATACTTGAGAATATGTTTTTATGACTAATTAATAGTTTTATTTAAATTTTAAATATAATAAAACAAAATATTAAAATTTTATAATTTTAAAATGAAAAAAGAAATTAATTTTTGAATTTATAATTTCATAATTAACTTAGGGTTATTTTTTGTATTTTTCTAAAACAAGTGATATTTAGGTGATTTAAGAAAAATACATTTTTTATCAAAATTGTTAATTTTATGACATTACCTGTATATGAAGAAAACCTAAGTGTTTATAAAACATTTTAAATTATTATATATTTATTTAAGGGTTAAAAATATTCATTTTCAAATATTTTTTTTGAACTAAGAAAACATATTATTAATTTTTGGAGCTTAAGAAACATTTTATTCAAATTTAAAAATAATTTTATATCTTTTCGTTTAATTATACATTTTTATGGTAAAATACAGTTTTAGATATATTTTAAACCAAAAGTTAATTATTTTTTTTATAATAAACCAATTTATATTATATAAATTAATAATATTGATTATTTTAACCAACACATAAATTTTAAGCTTTAAAATACATTTTTTTAAAATCAATTTTTACATGTTAGGAGCATTTATTTTATAATTACATTTTCTAATACGTGTAAATTTTATTTGATAAAAGTTTTAACAAATTTGAAATCATAATGTTATATTTATTTAATAATGAAATTTTCTCGACCCCCTCCCTCCAAAGATAACGTAATAATGGAAGATAGATAATGACCCCTGACTCCCTCTTTTAGTAGGCCTCGGGTTGGTGAATAGCACCGAGGGTATGGAAATATCCAAAATGGATGGAATTACTCTCTATAATAAAACAATATCAAAAGATAGGGTGAATCGAACATTAAAAAACCAATAAATAATATAAGATGAGAAACATAAATGATCCCGTAATGCACGTATAAATAAATCATATATAGATAAGTCTCCAAATGAAAAACCTAAAATAAAAGCTAATGCAATGACATAGCAACAAATCTAAAGGTCTAAGATAGAAATGTCTAGTACGGTCTATGAAGTCCGCCTAAAAAACATCCTATGAAAGTTATGCTACCACTTCTCAATGTAGAATACACAGAATAGCCACAATCCAAAAACTAGATTTCACATTTAAATTCATTTAAACCCATTTTCCAGATTTCACATTATCAAATGATTCCACCTTAACGACCCGTTTGTTTCATATAATTCCAACCCATAAAAATTCATTTATAACCAACCACATTAAACCACAGAAGCCATCTCAAACATTTTTTATTCATTTTCATCTCTAGCCATTCCACTTTCATTACTATCATTTCACATTCCATTACTAACCGAACATCAAGAAAAAACTAAACACACAACACAAGCATACACAACAGCCCATCAACCCTATAAATAAAAAAACTCACATTTACACCACTCCAAAAACACATCACAATCATACATCATAGCAATTTTCAAATTTATCAAGTGGTTTTTCAAAACATCCATTAATTATTTAAGGGGCATTCTCACACAGGCCAAATTTTCTATGTGAAACCAATTTAATAACGGAATATTAGTAATTATCTTTTTTAATCTAGGTGATAACAAATAATCACATGACATGGTTTGGTAACTTATCATCTAATGCACAAACAAATCCCCCATTGGATACAATTTTAATAATGAAAACAAATATGAATAATTATTTAAACAATATTTCCACAAAATAAATAACATGCGAGTGTTCCCTTCCCATTATAGAAAATAATAATTTACATGTTAAGATTATCACTTTCTCTCTCCATGATAATATTTTGATCGTATAAATTAACACAACATTTGATAATTATGATAATAATTCTCTATTTATTCGATAAAACATTATAGGGAAACAATTATACATAGCATGGAGAAATCATATAAAATAGAATCGAAATTCCTTCATTGCAAATAAATTCCAATTAGGCAATTAATTATATTTATTAAGATAATTCATAAAATCTTTTCAAATAATAACAAATGAATGATCGAATAGGCATGAAACAATTAAAAGAAGATGAAGGATTCCCTAACTCGATTTGAAGATCAAATAAAGAGGAGAAATTTTTTTCTCAAGGATCGACATGAAGCCACAATCATCTGATTTTCTAACTTCCATAACATAAATATAAGAATAATATTTAATTGAATCTTTAAATTATAACATGTCACATATAAAAAAATGGATTATTACCTTCAAATCGTCAAGATGAGTTGAATGGAACTAAAAATATATCAATTAAAAAGATGATATAAAATTTAGGGAGCATTATTGTCTTTATTTTGAATACAGGATTTTTTAATTCTCATTATTTATTTAAATTTTATTTCAATACCATTAATTATCCACATTTATTTTCATACATGTTTTTTTATTTAATTCTCCATATCTCACATTTTTCCCTTTTAAAACCCTTATTTATCTAATTATTTCTCTATTATTAAATTTATAAAATCTAAACTCCCTCTCTCTATATTAACCATTACTACTATCATATATATCCAATAAAATTTATCCCTTATTTTTTTCAACACCTCAGTAATTCATATTTTATTATTTGTTCCATTTCCTATCATTTTTATTCCCCTCTTCCACACCCCACACTCTCTCTCCAATATCCTTTTAATTTAATTTACATAATACCAATTATTACTATCTCATATAATATAATTAATTAATTAATTAAAACAAATTTCCTAATTTTTTCAAATGTATGACTTTAAAACGTTTTCCTTTTTTTTCTTCAAATTTTTTATAAAAGTGTTATCTCTTTTTCTTTTTTTAAACAAAAATCTACTATATAAATATGAATATATATATATATATAACAATAATATATATATATATAACAATAATATATATATATATATAACAATAATATATATATATAACAATAATATATATATATATATATTTGTGTGTGTGTGTTTTAAGGTGAATATATATAGCTCAAAATGCATGATATATTCATATACATGTATATATAAATATATTATAGTATATATATAATCATAATATAAATAAAAATGTAATATATATATGTATACACATATGCATATATATATAACATTTCATTACAAAAATATTTTTATAATGTTTATTGTTAACATAAAAAAGTTAAATATATATTTACTTACATATATAAAATCTAACATGATTTTGATCAATTTCTATTAACTTGAAGAGTTTCAGGATCTTTCAAAACCCAATACGCAAGTTCTTCATTTTTTTGTATAATATATTTTAAAATTTCCTCTACCAAAACTCTTTCAACATTTAATACAAAATTTTGTGCATAAATAAATTAATATTTTATTAGGGAATACAGTCAGAAACACTCTTCAACTAATAAAATGATATGGTAAGATCTTGAAAAATCTGAGCTCTAACATTAGATATATAATAAAAAATTATCAACATTGAGAATTAAAACAAATCCGAGAAGGAAAGACCAAGGGGGTCTTAAAAATCACCCTGCAAGATACCTCTCAAAAAACTCACCATATCTAGAACACAAAAACTACATGGGAAAATAAGTATAAATCTAAAAAATAATTTAAAAACAATATCTTGTGGGAGATACCTCTCAAACAGAAGTAAGACCCTTAATAAATCATTACATAATATGAGTAAATTCATCTCATATATCAACATGATATAAAATAATTCATCCAAAAAAAATATTTAAGCAACATGGAACATTAGGAATGCATCTATGAATGTAATTACCAGGTAAGGTTATATAGATAACTAAAATTAAACCATCATATTATACATATCAATAAATCATGGTAAAAACATTATATTTAAATCAAATAACCATTCTATGTTTAAATTTCCAACTCTATGTTCAATACCAAATCCTAGTTTTTTTAAAAAGCTCACGCCTTTAAAAATAACCACTAAATTAAATCCAATATTTTTAATCTACATAAAAAATATTTAATCAAATCACTTTTCATTTTATGTTATTTTTTCCTACAAAATATTTTCATGATTTTAAAAGAATGTTTTATTTTTCAATTCCTCATCTTTTATTTCAAAAAAAATATTTAACTATTTTTTTACACATGTCTCTTATTTCATATTTTTTTTCAAGGTTCCCAAACTTGGAATATGACAAGAAATGTAAATAGAACAAAACATAAGTTTGGAACAATATATTTTTAATAGTAAAATTTACCAAGTATGCTAACAAAACATTATTTACTAAGAGCATGTCCTTGAAAAAAAATTAATAACATTTACCAACAAACACAATAACTCATATTAACATAGATAGAGATGCTGAAAGCATATAAATCAAATGAAAATATCCACCACACCATGATATTTTCATCTTTGGGTGATACTAACTCACTAGCACAGTTCTAAAACATGTCGTAACATAACTCATCTTGATGTGGAAAAGTGTTTTCCCCTCTTAATTTATTTGAGGTCATAAAACGTGCCACAAATATAAGATCAATCATAAAAATACCTAATAAATAGGATAAAAATAAAACACCTACATTCCTTCCATTGTAAAAATAATAATTTAGGTTGGTGGCAGACTCATCTCATCAATTTGAAAATTTTCCATCAAAACTTATCTTGTATTACCATATTTAAGTGATTACCCATTTTATGGGTGGTGGGGAATTCCATCAACAAAATCACAAAAAAAAAACATAATCCATCTATCCATAACAACCACATGTATCTTATACCACATATCACCACCACTACACAACAGAACCTCTAACCAAACTTACCAACCAATGAAAGCATCAACCAAACATTTCACACAAACTCATCACCACAACACTTTACCATCTGCAAAAAACCATCCTTTTTTCATAAACACATGATTCATCTCATAACCTACACCTCCCAAACCAAAAATCACTACTATAATCACACATAAACATCCAAATAACACAATTTAGAGATTCAATTTCTCATGTCATGATATTATTTTCTTGGGGCGACATTAACTCGCTCGCACAGTTTCAATCTCGTCAAGGTATAATGTGTCTCCATTAGTGATCGGGTATTCCACTATTCATATACTTGTTGTTTTTAATCACACATAAAAAAATAATAACAATCACATATAAATGCAACACATTCCATCTCCCACAGTTTTTCAGGGGCTTACTGTAATTTACCTCAGTAATTTCCATACGTATAATCACACAATCTCAAATTTTCCATGTGGAACTAATTAATTAACCATATATGAGTGATTATAATATTAATACATGGTTATGATAATCATTTGGTCATATCAAGGGTCTAAAAATCAAGAAAAAACAAAAAACAAAAAAGGTTTTTGAAAACTATTATTTTTAGAAAGGCATATCAACACTTCAATGCAATGATAACAGTGCAACCACAAACAACTCTCAATATTTCCAAGTTATTTCTGATGAAACACCATTCTTCGTATTTATATATTTCTAGAATTTGGCCAAGTTAAAGATTAAACTGCACACACATTATCTCAAATATCATGTTTAATATGTTTAAACAAGAAAATATTGGTACATATTTTTGTTAAGGAAATACACTTCCTAATTAATTTGAAAATTTATACATTATAAGTTATTATGCTCAATTAAAATTATCAATTAAAATATCCCTTTTCATATAAAATATGATTTCAATATTCTCAAAATAAATCATGCACTCATATCACAAAATTAAAACTGCAGAAATTGTGTTACTATGATTCATGTTATGTCATCGTCAAAAAAAATTTCTTTAATCATCTAATTACTCCGAAAATCAAGATAAAATACTATAATAAGGATAAAATGATTCTAAATACATATCTAAATATATAATATTAAACATGAAACATGCTCAACTCTCACATACTAGAATTTTTATAGTTACGACAAAAATGTATTCAACTTTATGCATGCTTCCCATAACAAACTATTCATTAATTAACATGTGAGGAAATGTTAATTAACCACTAAAACTTATTATCAGTAACGAAAAGAATATGTTTTAATCATTTAAATAGTTATTAGGTCTCAAAAGGTTACCACAAAAAATGTTTTTCAGGAATCATGCAAGGATGTTATCTAACCCGACACTGGACCTGGTCTGAGACAAATCCCAAAAGGGATTCTTGATCCTCTCATGCTGACAACAAGCATCGAGCATCATGGTTTTCACAATGGGAATGATTTACCCTAATAAAAATTCATATCAAATATATAAAATGGATAATGCATCAATAAACTGACAACTAAACATCAATAAATACAATAGAATCTAAATATGATAGTGGGTAAAAAAACTAAAACTACAAAAGAAAACTAAAACCAAGATGGAACCCATTGTTGTCTCCATGTGACCACTTTGTTAACACTAACTACAAGAAAAACCCTCTATAAGATAAAACTCGAATCAGAAACATGAACCTAAAAAATAGCTTATGTCTACTGACGTTGAGTGTTACGTGTTGGATGTCAACATAAATATCTTAGTAGGTAATCACCATAGAGTCTATAAATTTACTTTCCTGAAATAGTCCACAAAAACTAGTTTTTTATACACTTATAAAATATATTTTTTATCATTTTAATGAAAAAAACATAGATTCTACATTTAAAAACAACACACACCACATTATACTTTTCAAAAAATGGATTTCCATTTTAAAATCCTTGTTTTAAACCCAATACAAAAAAGAAACATCCAAACTAGCTAATCATCAAGGGATATATTAAAAAAAAATAGAAAAAGCTGGGATAATTGGAAGGGATAAATAATAATGTGAATAAGAATAAAATAGAACATATAGATAGTAGTCATGGGTATTTCCTAAACATCTATAGAATCAATCCCTCGACGTACTCAGTTTGGACTCACCTTCTAGCTTAAGGTGTATCTCAGCAGTCAATAACCAACTGGAAACTCTGAACTAGATAATACAGTGCCACATCCAATATGACCTCTTAGCTAATCCAAGGGGTAACAACCCATCTAATTTGGGTTTATAAGAAACTATCACTCAAACCTCTAGATTACACTTAAGAATCCGATGATAATAGTACATGATGAATTGGGAGGTCTTTACATGTGTGGATCAAACCAAAACCCCACAACCACTATGATTTCCTATCCCAAACACCAACACCACCTATGTGATGACCCTCCTCAGAGGATCCACCATAAGGGTTCCCACCACACACCAAGATATTCACAAGTTCCTACTGGCCTATCAGATCACACAAGAACCAAAACCTCTTTCCCAAGAATTATTAAATACCAATCGAGCCTTTTCCATTTAAAATTCAAATCAATTTACAAAACCATTTCTATACCACTTCTAAACCCAAATAAAAACACACACATGCTCAAAAAGTTACAAGTGGGCCCTTATGTCATTTAGTTATCAAAACCCACATCAAGGTGATGAACAAGATGAACTTTAGAAATCATAATAGAAACCCCTTCATTGAATTCATTAGGAATTCATGAACCATTTATGGATAATTTTATGAGATGAGAATTTATGAAATAAAATAGAGAAAGGGGAATGGTATTTGGAAATCTAAGGTTTATAATGGTCATTTATTTCTAAGGAAATCTTCATTTGTGTACCAATCCATAGGTTCACTGTTTCTGACGCTTTTGCCGGGGCGCGCGCGCATCCGTCCGCGGGGGAGGGGGACGCGCGGCTTTGTTGCCCCGCATTCCCGCTTTCCAAAGGCGGGCGGCATTCGTTCCTTATTCAGGTGCGTCTGCTCCTTGATCGAAACGGGATGATTGGATGTCGGTTCTTCCTCCTGTGGATTCCTCCTCAGAACTCGTCACCTAGTCCGGGTCTCCCTTATAGATTTAATACGTAGTTCGTGAAACTCTTCCCAGTGTCATGTTTCCATGGACGCCGGTTAATTACACTGCTTCTGTCGGGACATTCCAAAGGGTCCAGTCAGGGAAGCAACCTTCGGTCAGGGGAGTAATCACGTTTGAGGCATTAGTAGCGTGTCTGGATGCTGGGGTACCTGGCATGTCTGTCTGTTATCCTTGATCACAAGGCTTCTCGAGGGCGTGGAAGCCCGAGGCATCCCACATCGAGCGCAGGGAATTACATGTCATAGACACATATCTTAGGTTTTCCTCAGCTTCCCATGTTCAACACAGGGTATGTTGCAAGATTAACGTCTAGCAGAGACGGTTACACCAAAGGCGTTCCATCTGAGGTTTTCCTCAGGCATCTCATGTTTATCACGAGGTAGGCCGCGAGTTTAACGTCTTGCGGAGACGGTTGAGAATGAAATGGGACCATCGTAGGGGGGTGACAGTGAAGTTTGGCTTGAGCCTTGAAGAGACTTCCTACGTATCCCCGTGGCAGGGAATCAAAGTCTGCGTAGTTCAGGATGGTGTCGGTAAACCAACGTGAAGCTGGACCTTGGTCCGAGGAGAGTCAGGCTTGAACCTCTGGGAGGATTCCTACGTACCATGCCTTGACATGGATCAAAGTCCTCGTAGTTCAAATGATACAGTTTAACGTCATGCGGGACGATAATGAACCCTGACGTGAATAAACGACGGGTGGTGGGTGTCGGTGAGCTGACGTAAGCGAGGGACCTTGATCCACCATTGATGGGCTTGAACCTCGTGGAGGATTCCTACGTACCATGCCTTGACATGGATCAAAGACCTCGTAGTTCAGGTGGTGCTAGTTCACAATGGCTTACCACTGGACCAGGATATAGTTTAACGTCATACTGGACGTAGGTAGAACACGACGTGAATTGGGTGATGGGTGGGCTTGAACCTCGTGGAGGCTTCCTACGTACCATGCCTTGACATGGATCAAAGACCTCGTAGTTCAGGTGGGTTGGTCGCAATGGCTTACCACTGGACCGGAATTGCAGTTTAATGTCGTGCTGGACGGGGGTGAAACCCGACGTGAAAGACGGGTGGGCTTGAACCTCGTAGAGGCTTCCTACGTACCATGCCTTGACATGGATCAAAGACCTCGTAGTTCAGGTGAATGTAGACCTTGGTCCACTGATGGTGGGCTTGAACCTCGTGGAGGCTTCCTACGTACCATGCCTTGACATGGATCAAAGACCTCGTAGTTCAGGTGAAAGTAGACCTTGGTCCACTAATGGTGGGCTTGAACCTCGTGGAGGCTTCCTACGTACCATGCCTTGACATGGATCAAAGACCTCGTAGTTCAGGTGAAAGTAGACGTTGGTCCACTGATGGTGGGCTTGAACCTCGTGGAGGCTTCCTACGTACCATGCCTTGACATGGATCAAAGACCTCGTAGTTCAGGTGAAAGTAGACCTTGGTCCACTGATGGTGGGCTTGAACCTCGTGGAGGCTTCCTACGTACCATGCCTTGACATGGATCAAAGGCCTCGTAGTTCAAATGGGGTTTGTCAGGGTCGGTGCTCACTCTAAGCCCACGTGAGTCATGCTCGGTGTGAGAAACAAGAGGTTGCAAGGACCTGACGATCACGTCGCGAAGGATGCGTCCGTGAGAAGCGAAGAGGGGCTTACACGTTGAGCGGCCCATGGTGTTGGGACTTACTCCAGGATGGAGGCCCATGGCGCGACAAAGCGCGGGAAAGATGGACCTTGGTCCGACAATGGGAGGTGCCTCATTCCCTATCACGTCCTCCACTGACCTTGGTAGTGGGGAAGTACCGAGATGCACAGGTGAAATCATCCGTACCAAAGGTTAGGGATTTACGCTCTGAGGCGACCCTTCCCCTGCGAACGTACACCACTCCGACAAGGAGGATCTCATTCCATATGCGGAAGAGTTACCATTCCCGTGGAGACGAGCGGTGTAATGAATGCTCGAGCTGGGGGGACCCTTCGTGAGGGAGACGAGGTTGGGTCACAGTTTAACGTCATGTGTTGAGGACGTGGTGCTTGGCAGTTTAACGTCCTGCAGCTCGGACGAGGTGGGTTCACTCCACACCCCTAGGGCTTACATAACCGGTACCCTCTGGTCCTTGGGGAAGGGAAGGTGTCGGTAAGGCCATGGTAAAGGGGGGGTCGAGGGAGGAACCATCGAGGGGTCCACGTTAGCGTGGCTATGCGAAGAAGCAATAGCCGTTAGCGTGCCTATGCGAAGAAGCATTGGGCGAAGCAACGCTACGGGAGGTGTTGTCCATGGGACTTTGAAATCACATCGTGCAAACCTGGAGGGTCGCACGGAAAGAGGAATCGCTAAGCATAGGGGTGTGCTTTGCGAAGTGGGGTTCCTTGGCCTTAGCATGGGGCATAGGTGGGAGTGGGAGGTGCTTCGCGAAGTGGAACAGTGTTCGCGGAGCACTGTTTCGCGAAGAAGGAGTGGTTCGCGAAGCAGGGTCCTGCCAAGAAATGTGCTTCGCGATGCATAGTTATCCTGCCTTGGCATAGGAATTACTAGCATGGGTTGGGTGTTTCGCGAAGCACGAGTGCTCCGCGGCTGCCCGGGTTCCCTTGGGAATCCCCTTCCTTTGTGAACGCCCTTGGGCTTCGCGAAGGGAATCCCTCTCGGAAGAGGGGCTCAGAACGAAACAAATCAGAGTCGTCTCGCGAAGTAGAAATACCTCGCGGAGCTCATGATTCCCGGGGCAAAGCTTGCTTCGCGATTCGGGAGAGGAGAAGCCGAAAGGTCGGATTGTCCGTCCTCGGGACTCAGGGGGAGTCGAGTATTTATAGGGAAGGAGCGCCGCGATGCAGGGCTCGCGCGCCGCCTTCGGAGCTTCACGGCGGCTCGCGAATGTCAAACGCGCTCGCGGAGGATCACCGCCTCCGGTGCTTCGCGGCGGCTCGCGAACGTCAAACGCGCTCGCGGAGGATCCCCGCCTCCGGAGCTTCGCGGCGCCTCCAAGGTTGGGACGCTTCGCGGCGGGGCTTCGCGGCTGTGCTTCGCGGCTGTGCTTCGCGAGGCAGCGCGCCGGCTGTCTTTTTCGTTCCTTCCTTTCGGGCCACATTTTTGGCGCCAACAAATGCCCCCCCTCAGACTTGGAGCCGCGGAGGGCGAAGGGTCGAAGTCTGAGGGAAAATCGCCAAAAACTGTCGGTGGTTCGTGAGGTATCATCGCGAAGGGGGACCCGCGCTGCTGGCCGGGGCCGCGGGTCCGGACGCGCCGCGATGCTTCGCGCGGGTGAGGCGCGCCTCGATGCTCCGGGGTGGTCGCCTATAAATAGGGGGTCCGCGTTCTTTTGTCTTTACGCGCCTTCCTTGTCCTTTTGTGCTCTCGATTTTGCGACGCTCCGCGTACTCCGCGACAGCACTCCGCGAATCGAGCTTCGCGGCGAACCGCAAGTCTCCGACTCCGCGTCCGCGCTAAGCGAACCTCTGTCTGCCTTGGCCAGACTTCGCGGTTTGGTCTCGCGACCGATCTTCGCGTTCCGACTTCACGGTCGAGCTTCGCGGCCGAGCTTCGCGATCCGCCAGAAAGAATTCTTTTCCGAGGGCCAAAGTCAAAATGGCCCATCAAGAAGCTGTGCGGGAAGTGCTTGCAGATGCTGCTCGCCGGGATGAGATGGCCAACCGTCCGGGCTTGGGGGAAATGGTTCGGAGCCACTCGGACCACACTTCCTTGACAGACCTGCTGTCGGAAGGTCAGAGGGATTACCCGCAATGCAAGAAACTGTCGTTGTATGGCTTCGGGCTGAGGGATGACGTCTTCATCCCTGAGGCAAGAAGGGATGAACCAGCTTGCTGGTTCAGGAGCACACCATGCCAGCACCAATGGTTCAGGGCGGCCGATGGTCATGCACGGGAGGATTTCACACCCGTTACCGCTGATTGCCTCTACAATCATGTAAATGACATCGATGGGAGGCCACTGCAACCGGAGACGTCCCCTCCTCTCTACCGTACTATGCTGAAGGCGGCTCTGCAGGATCCGAAGAAGGGATGGTCCGATGAGTGGGACCTGCGCCAGGGCGGCAATTTTACCGACGACTGGGCCTGGGCCTATTGGGTAGGCGCCTCGTGCGAGGAGTTCGAGGCCGAGCTGAGGAGAGTGGGATTGTATGAGGCAGCATGGGCCTCCCAGTTCCACATTTACCAGCCAAAGCAGCTGATGCCGGAACTGCTGAGTAGATGGTCATCCAGGACCAACACTTTTCACCTGCATCACGGGGAGGTGGGCATCAGCCTGTGGGATGTCCACCAGATTTCCGGGGTCCTGATCTTGGGGGCCATGTATGACGAGTTCCTCCCCGTTGTCAGCGTGTGGGGAGATGCTGAGCAAATGCCACGGCTGGCGTCAGCGCTGATGGCGCTTGTCCCTGGAGAGGACAAGGAGGCCGTGAGGGACGTCCACTTCAAGAGGTGGTTCAAGTGTTTCCTGAACTTTCCAGAGAATCGAGAGTTCCCTCCAAGGCCTTGAACTTATCCGAGGGCAGCCCAGCGGGGTAAGGGGCACTCGTATTGGCGGGTTTCGGAGGACAACCAATGGAAGACTTGGGGTTTCAGCGTCAGCACCGAACAACAGCCAATAGTTAGGCTGGCGGCGTTCATCGCGGCTCTCATATGTGGGTGGATCCTACCAGTGAGAGATACAAGCATGGGGGTACGGCCCAGCTCGTTCATCATGGCATCGATGCTGGCCATGGGGCAGCGGATCAACCTGGGGATCCCGATGCTCGCCAAACTATTCAGAATGCTGCGGCGCATTAGCGAGGGCAAGAAGACGCCAAGAATATGTGGGCCCTTCCACCTCCTGTATGGGTGGATCGCGGCGCATATCAGGGGGATTTACGAGTATCCAAACCCCATTTCGCCGCCGGGATCAGACTTTCGCCCTTCCATTCTGAACGCAGTTGGGAGCTTCCCATTCAAACTGACCGTTCTGATGGTGCTGAATAGGGTGTGGAGGGCGGACGAGTTCAACTTTCATCCCTTTCCACTGCCGACGGGGAGGCTTACTGATGATGGATGGGGAACGGAAGAGCATCGGGCTTACCTCCTGGCCTTCCGAGGTGGAGTTTTGGTGGCTCGGATAGATCGTGAACCGATCTGTGAACCGTACACCCCACACCGTTTTGCGAGGCAGTTCCGGTGCCTCCAGCGGCTGACCCCGCAGGTATAATGGGAGGTGCGTCACGAGGAGCACCCGTGTGTGATGAGGCAGTTGTGGCTCATGTTCACACGTGAGGATGGAAAGATGAAGATCACATTGCCTCCACCCACCGCCGCCTTCGGCTTAGTGAAGGAGTACGCCATTAGCTGGGAGGCCGCTTATCCCGGGGAGATGCTGAAGCAGCCAACGATCCGGGTTGGTGACGGTGGGCCTCCTTTATCTCGAGGTCGGGGTCGGAGGGCAGCTAGGGCCGCCCGTGGCAGCGGGGCTGCCATGGCAGAGAGACCCGCACCGGCTGAGGGTATGGCAGCAGTGGCAGATCCGGTGGTTCCGGGAGAGCAAGGTCATCTGGAGGGGCGGCCACCGAGGGGATTCCGTCGGATATCCGCTCAGGCTCCGGGGAAGCGGCTGCATCACATTGACATGGCAGAAGATGCTGTCTTCCCGGAAGCTTGGGACGTCTGGGACGTCAACCGGCAATTCCTCAGCCCATCTGAGATGTGGGCCCACCTGAATCGCCTCGGGATGAGACTGCCGGTCATAGGCCCAGTCCGGGATGGATTCATGGTGTCTCCGGCGGAGGCGGAGCAATACTTGAACGAGCTGGAGGATTACATCCACTCCAGTGGTGTCCCTCGCCCAATGACAGACCGGGTGAGGGTACTGTTGAATCAGACGGTCCCCCCACAGCCATCGGCTGCCGATCTGAGGGAGCGCTTCCCCTTGCCGGAGGAATCAGGGGATTCTTCTCGGGAGGATGAGGCTGGAGGGGGGGACTCGCTGGGGGAGGGTGAGGTCGGAGACCGAAGCTCAGAATCCGACGACTTCGCGGAGGCTCTCGAGGTAACATTCTGAACTTCTCTTCTTACGATCTGTTATTGAATCCCTACGGACTTCTTACCAATGTTTGGGTCATGCAGGAGGAACTTGTTCGTAGGCCTCGTTCTCGCTCCTTGGTGGGTGACGATGCGGGACCTTCAGAACCCGCGCCTATGGCTGCGTCCAGTTCTGCGTCTGGTGGGACCAGGGGATCTGAGGTGGCTCCTCTGAAATCTCCAGACCTTCCAACAGTATACGGGGGGCCTCGTCTCGGAGTCCCATCAGTACCGGCCCAGGAGCAGCGCTCAGAATTCAATCTTCGTAAGTCTCCTCCACCGGTCTCTTCGTTGCCACACGTGGGCCATGTCGACTAACTTTTATGTCTCTTTCTGTCATACAGTTCTCTGACTGGCGTGGGCTGCTGCAGCGAGGCTGGTTGGGATGTCTGGCGGCGTCCCTCCCAGGGGCATGCCGGTGATGGTGACGATCGTCCCTTCACCTCCTCCAGCTGCGGCGCACACCATCACTGGCAGAACCACCAGCAGGGTCATACCTGAAGTCATCGAGGTGGACTCCGAGGAAGAGGATCAACCGGTCAGTCCCAGTCCTATCGTGCCTGTGCCGGCGTCAGGTGTCATACCAGACTCAACACCAGATTCGGATCCCGCTGAGGAATTCCTGCAGGCATATCCTGTGTACGAGCCTGCCGACCGCGCGGATTGGGACGAAACAGCCTCTGATGAGGAAGACAGCAGCATAGTCTGCCGCCGGTCGTGGAAGCTGATCACGCGCTTTATCAGGGACACTCCCCAAGCGCAATGGCTGGCCGAAATGGATAGGCTCCGCTCGCGGTTGCGCGAACTGTGTGCCGGGGGAGTGGATGCCCAACGCCCTCACGCGCTCATCCGAGACCTCATGGCTGAGAAGATCCGGGAGCATGATCGTGGGCTGAGCGTGGGATGGCAGCGGAGGAAGGCGACCAGCATCAGGAAGCTCCAGGAGGCTGAAGGCGAGGTCCAACAGATGCAGATCCGGGCCAACGAGCTTTCAGCCACTCTCGATGCACAGTCTGAGCTGGTCTTACGATTGAAGGCCCAGCTGGCAAAGGCTGAGGAGCATATGGAGCAGACCTCTGGAAGGATGGCTGTCATCCAGGCCGAGGTGGAAAGGGCCTGGGCCAGGGTTGACGGATTACGCCCCGCCGCTGCTGAAGAGGAGCGGGAGTTAAATCAGCGGCAACAGGCTCTGGATGCCGCAAGTCAACGGGTGGTGGAGCTGCAACGCTCTTTTGACGGAGTCAACCCGTCCATGGGGGAAGTCAACCCCCGAGTATTGTATCGAACTCGAAAGAAGTTTTTTATTAACACTTTTGTGCTCCAACTCTTTCTTTCTCCTTTGTTTTGAGTTCCGTAGTACGCACGATTTCCACTGTTGAATTGCCTTGTTGCATCCCTGCAATGTTTTCGGGACGTTTGACGACAATTCCCTCAAACCAGTCCAGATTCCCGAAAGATGGGGAAGGCTTGATCGGAGGAGGAACTTCCAGGATAGCCGAATTACCGTTTCTCTAACGTGCTCTTATGCACGATCGGGGCAACACCAGGGGCGCTGAAACCGGTTCAAACAGATGAAAATGGGAAGTGTGAATCACGATGCCCAAATTCGGAACACTGTGGGGATGGCGTGACAATAAAGGACAACCGCTAACCGTGGCGGACAAACGGTATCCTTACTGCGTTAGACTGAAATGGGGGCAACAAATGAGGGTCGACCGTTGACCATGTTCCAAACACGGGACCGTGTCACAAATGTTGTCGATCAATCTTTCAGGGCGTTGGCCCAGGACAGTTGGTGGACCATAGGTCAGACATCCATACTGTTAGGGGGTCCTTCCAGACATGAAAGAGGACGAGAGTCCGAATAAGGGACACGCAAAGCGTGGAACGTGGAGTGGTGGCTTGTTCAAACAGAATCCAACACCTCGGTAGTTGCACCACCACGGAGGGAGTACGCCAGATGGGCGCATCGACCTGATCACGGATCATTCCTTCTTGGGACAGGGCCTCTCTGGCGAGGGGATCTATCGCTTCCCAATGGGATCTTGGGGCATCCTGAACTTGTTCAGGGTAAAATTGTAGTTACATAGTTCTCCCCGAGGGGTCAGGCCAGAGGGCTGGAAATGGGGAGGAACAGGATTTTGTGATTCCTGGGGCTGAACCCTAGGCGAAATGCCCGGGCGTCTCTACGTATCCCACGTGATGATGGGAATCAAGCCGCACGTAGTTCTGGAAGCGCAGTTTAACGTCGTACTGGACGAGGAGCAGCCTAACCGTGTTGGTACACATCCAGCCAAAACTACTAAGCCCACGTGAGTCGTGCTCGGTGTGGGAAACAAGTAGTAGTGGTGGGAATTTCCCGACGCAGAGAGGGGCAGGTTGGGGCAAAGGGATGCTCGGTGACTACCGGCCCAATGACACTAACACGATCATTCAGCGCATCTAGATGCGCGAAGAGAAAGAGCCGAGTATGGTGGAGTTCCACTTGAACATGAGGGAGTGGAAATGTGTGAATCATGACGCTCGAGATTCGGATCACGATGGTGACGGCGTGGCGATGGAGGACTACTGCTGACCATATTCGCAACACAGCATCCTATCGCGTTAGCCTGAAATGGGGACAAACAAATGAGGGTCGACCGTTGACCATGTTCGAAACACAGGACCGTGTCACAAATGTTGTCGAATATCCGCAGGGACGTTGGCCCGAAATGATTGTAGGGCCCTTAGGTCCAGCATTCATGGAGAGCCCTTAAGCTTAGTATCCACGTCATCCGAGGGTCCTTTTGGATGTGGAAGAGGATGAGGATCCAAATAGTGAGCTCACGAAGCTTGGTCATGGGATGAGGGGAATGTCCCTGTGAAAATCCCATGCTTCGGGCTTTTTGTCAAAACACATCTGAATACGTCAACGAAACGTATTAGAGAGAGGGAGCAGATTCCTTTCCCTTGGGGAAATCTTATTTTATGGTCATAGAATTCGGACCATGGATTGGGAAAAGGGATCAGGGGACGCATGACATCACAACCTGACGTGAATGAGCTCGAGTCGAGGGACCGAACACCAGGGTTAGGCTGGACCCGCGGGGAAGTACCCGGGCGCTCCTACGTATCTCATGAGGATGAGAATCAAGCCATACGTAGTTCTGGAAGGTGTCAGGGTAAGGTACCAGTGCCAGGGGAAAGGGGAAGTGCGGACGTGGCCCTTGCACTAAAAGAAGCGGAATTTGATGTATCTTGTTTGTTCTTTGAGGTGAATGGTTTTTTTTTGTGAAGCGACAGGCCTAGAACTGTAGGTCGTGAGGTCGCCACAAGAATCAAGCCGTGATGGGCGTTGACAAATGGCATGGCGCGTGGCCAGTACCCAACGTGATGTCCTCTACAGCGAGGACACCACAATGCGGTGCCGTTTTTCGTCGTGCGGCCAGGATGATAATGTCACAGTTTAGGGTCGTATGATAGGACCAAGCATGCATTTTATCGTCATGCAGCGCAGACGTAGCAGAGACGATGCTAGGCGGGAAATGTGCGCAGTGTTTATAAAACACATTTGACAGAGACATGATCCCACATCAAATTGTACGCCATCCGGAGGTAAAACAGGGAGAGAGACTGGCTTCCTGAATGGGTTGTACCCGGAGACAGGGCGTCTGGGCGGTCCTACGTATCCCATGAGGATGGGAATCAAGTTAAACGTAGTCCCGAATGGATCTTAGTTTATGGTCTTAGAGCTCGGACCATGGGAGCCCCAAAGGGCGCCAGATTGCAACTTTGTCCCCCTAGCATGCAAAGGTGCACTGAGGGATAATGCCAAAAGTGTCGAGATTCCACCTGGACATGATGGGGTGGAAAATGATGTGAATCATGCAACCAACATTCAAGGACTGAAGGAGCTGGCGTGACGACAAAGGATTACTGCTGACCATATTCGCAACACAGCATCCTGTCGCGTTAGCCTGAAATGAGGACTAATCAAAACGAGCATCGACCGCTGACCATATTCGCAACGCGGGATTTTATCGATTTGTCGTCCGTAACCCTGGAGGGCATTGGCCCGTATCGGTAGGAGACCCCTTGGGCGTAGTATCCAGGCCGTTCTTGGGGGTCCCTCCGGGTGTGAAATATGATGGAAGTCCGAATAGAGGGGAACACGAATCTTGACAAGTGGAAGGAACTTGACCAAGTTGAATCTGACACTCTTGGTCCTAGACCAGAGTACTCTCAATACATGGGTGAACCACTACAGGGAGCCAAGGGACTCAACCGTGAGGGTGATCGAGAGATGGAAGATCCCCAGGGGAAGGGGGCATGATGCCCACAACCTTGTATCATACCTGCACACCCCCCGCTGGAGAGGGATGGACCAAGTGGCCTAGGTGACCGGGAAATCAGGAGATCTCCCAGAGGTGGGGCTGGACCCGAATCTTAGACATTCAGGTGGTCCTACGTATCCCATTAGGATGGGAATCAAGCCATACGTAGTTCTGAAAGGTGCCTTTTAACGTCATGCAGGACAGAACAGGAGGACCGAACCTCTGAATGGGGGCGTGCGTGGTGCAGTTGTTGCAAACCCGACATGAATGAGGACGTAGTCCTACACCACACCGTACGCTCCGGGTGAGGAATCCTGGGCTGTGGGCCCGATCACTAGCACCACCTGGGGGAAGTTTGTCACCTCAGGATGGGGCAGAATGAATCACTGTTGACCATATTCGAAACACAGCGTTCCTATGGTGACCCGCATGGGGGCAACAAATGAGCGTCGACCGCTGACCAAATTCGCAACGCGGGACTTGTTTCGATTTGTTGCTTGAGAACCCCTCGGGGGTGTTGGCCTGTATCGGTAGGAGAGCCCTTGGGATTTGTATCCAGGCCGTTCTTGGGGGCCCCTCCGGGTGTGAATTCATCCACGAAATGGGCAAACACCTCCAGGGGGAATGTGCAGCCGGGTCGAGGCCTGCTCGACGTGGGTCGGGGAAAAAATGTGCACCCTGCCGTGTCTTGACCCGAGGGGGCTTTTGGGCTGGGCCAACGGACGAAATGTCCGGGCGTTCCTACGTATCTCATAAGGATGAGAATCAATCCATACGTAGTTCTTGAAGGCCATGCAGTTTAGCGTCATGCGGTGAGGACGTGGGAGGGTAGAAGAACGGGAGTGGGCGCATGGTGCGACCTTTACAATCTTTGCGTGAGTGGGGTTGCATGAGCGGGGCCAAGAAGGCCGACGCCCTACTACACAAAGATCCTCCAAGGAGACCATTCCCAGGGGGAATAGTGGAAGAGAGAATCTTGGGGCTGGGCTCAAGACAAGGCGTCCGAGCGTTCCTACGTATCCCATGAAGATGGGAATCAAGCCGTACGTAGTTCTTGACATGCAGTTTAACGTCATGCGGGATGAGGGGCATCTCGTTCGGGAATGTGTGCGGCATGGTACATGATCCCAACGTGAGAACATAGTCCTACACTGTACCGTACGATCCCATAAGAGGGTAAGTCGGAGAGAAACGAGGGGGGCCTGGGGCCAGACCTCGGTGGAGATGGGGCCAGGGGCCCAAAGAGGCCGAGGGGCCTGAGGCTGAGCCTCGGTCAGGAAGAACTGACTGACTTGCAGTTTAACGTCTTGCAGTGAGGACGGAGATACAGTTTAAGGTCATGCGGGACCAAGTCGCAGTTTAGGGTCGTGCAGGACCAATGCAGTTTAATGTCGTGCAGGACCCTCTCGCAGTTTAGGGTCATGCAGGACCACTTTTACCCTAGGCAAAGTATCGCTTGAGGAATCTGGCATTGGTGGGAGGGGTTACACGCTCTCCATCTGTGGTCACCAAGGAGTATGCTCCATTGGGGTACACCTTATGGATGATATAAGGCCCTTCCCATTTGGGTTCTAACTTGGGCGGTTTCCTTCCGGGAATCATTGGCGCTCGTAGGGCCAGCACCAGGTCACCCTGTAGAAAAGAGCGTAGACGAACCTTCTTGTCAAAAGATCTTTCTATCTTGTCCTGATGCCTTTCCAGATTGTGCAGGGCACGAAGCCGGTTCTCGTCCAGTGCCTCTAACTCAGCTAGACGGATCTCGGCTACCTCATCTGATGTCTGGTGATCATAAACTGTCGTGCGTAGTGACGGCAGCTGGATCTCAATGGGTAGGACGGCCTCAGCTCCATACACCAGGGAATATGGGGTCACCTGGGTAGAGTTGCGAGTCGTCGTCCGGTAAGCCCAAAGGGCGTTGGGGAGCTTGTCCGGCCAACTCTTCTTGTTCTGACCAACCATCTTCTGCAGAATGTTAGAGAGGGTCTTGTTGAACGCCTCGATCTGCCCATTCTCCTGCGCGTGGTAGCGGGAGGTATGGTTCGACCGGATGTCGTACTTAGCGTACAATTTCTTCAATTCAGCTGCTCGGAAGTTGGTGTCGTTGTTAGTGAGGACGGCGTGAGGGACTCCAAACCGGTGGATAATGTTGGAGCTCACAAAGTCAACGACGGAACGGGCCTTGACCTCTTTGAGCGGAACTGCTTCTGCCCACTTGGAGAAGAAATCTGTAGCAGTCAGGATGAACCTACACTGGCGGGCTGTTGCCAGCGGATACGGTCCCACTACATCGAGTCCCCATACCGCAAATGGCCA
Source organism: Viscum album (assembly GCA_963277665.1). Lineage (NCBI taxonomy): Eukaryota > Viridiplantae > Streptophyta > Magnoliopsida > Santalales > Viscaceae > Viscum > Viscum album. The sequence continues at coordinate 690,731,536 of OY728150.1, forward strand.
GGAGTACTTGGTGGGGTGGAGGGGTTCTAGCGGCCGATGCAAGAAGTTGGCGTGCACTTGGCACGCGTGGCATCTCTTGGCGTATCCAATACAATCGTGGATCATGGAGGTCCAGAAGTACCCTAGCCTCCGGATTTGATGGGACAGCTTCGGCCCATCTTGATGGGCGCCATAGGAACCGGCGTGAACCTCTTGCATAACTTGAGGTATCTCTACTCCTTGGATGCAACGGAGGAGGACACCATCAAAACTCCGTTTATAGAGGGTCTGCTCAAGACTGGGGCTGCTCTGGAGGGTAAATTGAAGTGCGCGGCGTCGGATTCGCTCGCGCTCGGCCCGGTTGTCCGGGAGCTGACCATTTTGGAGATACTCGACAAAAGGTGCTCTCCAATCGGGGGTCGTTTCAACCACTGCGTCTGACGAGCCCGGGACCCCTGGTAAGGAGGGTCCGGCGGTGAGATGACTTACCCGCAGGCTATCACGGTCCTCTTGGGTGACGGGAGCAATGAATCTCCGGTGGGCCACGTGTATGACCAAATCATCTTGCCCGGGTTCTGCGAGCGATGCGGCTAAGCCAGCTAGGGCGTCCGCTTGGCCGTTCTGCGACCGCGGGACATGGGTAACCTCTGGCCGAGAAGAGAACTGGGCCATTAGGAGGAGGGTGTACTCCAGCAACGGTGCAAGCTCTGGCTTCCTGACGACGTAGTCGCCATTAACCTGTTTGATTACCAGCTCGGAATCTCCCTTCACATGTAGATGGGGTACATGGATCTCAAGGGCCAACTCAAGGCCGGTGATGAGAGCTTGGTACTCTGCCTTGTTGTTCGTACAAACTTCTGACAACAGGAAGGAGTACGGCAGGACGGCTTGCGCCGGGGTAATGAAAACAATACCCAGACCCACTCTGTTGAGCTTGGGGTCGTTGAGCCTTCTACCGGTGGGGCTCGGGGAGGCGCCGTCGAAATGCATTTGCCAACACGGGACAGCGTGATCGACCGAGAGGATCGTCTCGTCGGGGAAATCCAGGTCCAGGGATTGATCCGCGGAGGTTGGATGGGCAGCTAAAAAGTCTGCCAGCGCTTGTCCCTTGACGGCCTTCTGAGGCATGAACCTGATGTCAAATTGCTGAAGAATCACTACCCACCATGCTAGTCGGCCAGTCAGCATGGGGCGGTTCAGGATGTACTTCAGCGGATCTACCCGAGAGATCAATTGTACCTCGTGGTGTTGCAGGTAGTGCCGCAATTTCTGCACAGCGGAGACGAGCTCAAGGCAGCTCTTTTCGATGGGGGAGTATCTGACCTCCGTATCGAGAAGCATGTGGCTGAGATAGTAGAGACTATTCTCAGTGCCCTCGTTATTCTTCTGGGTGAGCAGCGCACCGAGGGATCTCTCCAGGGCGGTCACATAAAGGACCAGCGGCTTTCCGGAGATGGGTGGCATCAAGACCGGAGGTTGGAGCAGATACTGCTTGATTTCCTCGAAGGCGTCCCGACACTCCTCATCCCATTCGTAGGCAGCGTCTTTCTTCATGAGCCGGGAAAAGGGCTTACACTTGCCGGCCAGATTCGCAATGAATCGGCGTATATAGGCCAAGTGGCCTTGCAGGCCTCGAAGCTCCCGAATGTTGCTCGGGGGAGGCATTTGGCTGATGGCCTTGATCTTCTCCGGGTCGATCTTGATACCTCGGTATCTGACAACAAAACCCAGAAACTTCCCGGAGGTGACCCCGAAGGCACACTTCAGCGGGTTCATCTTTAGGTGACAGGAACAGAGGAAACCGAACACTTTCTCAAGGTCTTTGAGATGGTCCTGGCGCTGGCACGATTTGACTACAAGGTCATCCATGTAGCATTCCACCAATGTCCCGAGGATCGGTTTGAATATGCGATGCATGGCCCTCTGATAAGTGGCACCTGCATTTTTCAAACCGAATGGCATTACCCGGTAGCAAAAGGTACCCTGGGGAGCCCTGAAGGCAGTGGACTCCTCATCTTCGGGGGCCATCCGGATCTGGTTATACCCGGAATACCCATCCATGAAAGAGAGGGCTTGGAACCCGGCCGTGGCATCAATCAACAGCTCCGTCACCGGGAGTGGGAAGTCATCCTTTGGGCAGTGGCGATTGAGATCGCGGAAGTTGATGCAGACTCTAATATGCCCATTCTTCTTCCTGACTGGCACAATGTTGGCGAGCCATTTGGGGTACTGGATCTCTTTGACGAAGTTGGCCTTGATTAGCTTATCAACTTCGGCCTCAACCATAGCGCCATGGGAAGGGTGCATTTTCCTGGGAGGCTTCTTAAACCCACGATGTTTTACTGGGAGGCCCAGACGGTGGACGGCCACTTGGGGATCCAGCCCTGGCATCTCATCGTAACTCCAGGCAAACACATCGCGGTGCTGTTTGAGGAAGTCTACATACTGCTGCCGCTCCTCGAGGGACATGTCCGCACTGATTAATGTGGGTCTTGGATCTGCCTCGCTACCAAGGTTCACTTGTACCAGCTCATCGACCGTGGTAGAGACGCCTTCTTCAAAGGCTGGGGGAGCATCCTCCAAGTCTTCCTCCCCAGCCGTGGGGGGATTTCCCGTGACGGAAGGTACTTCTGGGCTCTCAAAACCCGAGGGGCAGCTGGTGCCGGCTTGGGCAGCAGCGGTCATCACATCAGGAGACTCACTCGTCGTGGAGACCATAGCAATGAATGCATTTGACCCTATCCCATCCGGCCTTTGGCCTAAGGGGCCACGCTTGATGATATCAAAGTAGTGGTGACGCGTCGGCCAGAGTCGGTTGATTCCAGCCCGGCGAAATAGACACGTATCGCGCACCGCCATTGTCATGAGCTTGACGTCCCGGTACCGTACAGGGGTATGAGATTCCGGGATGACCCGAGCCTGGTTGATGTAGGAGTACGAGGTGATTTTCTGCCGTCGCTTGGACGCGGGAACATGCCTTCCTTGCGTACCCGAAACAACGAAACATTGTCCCATGTTGGGGGTCGTGGCCTCCAACCGGTGGATCGGGAGGATGTAGGCATCGTCCATGCTCGCCCAGGGATCACTTGTGATTGGGGCGGGCTCATCCTCGCTGACCAAGATCTGCTTGTCCTTACTTTTGTAATAACCCGCATCCAGATAGCGGGCCTCGCAAGAAGCGAAAGGGGTCGTGTCTCCTTGGAGCACGCCTACTCGACCGTTTAGTGAGTACTTAAGGCACTGGTGATACGACGAGGGAACCGCTGCATGCAGATGGAGCCATGGCCTGCCCATCAATGCGTTGTAGGCGGTATCCTGAGAAACAACCATGAACTCGGTGCTGGCAATTAAGCCACCGAACTGGGTCTTCAGACAGATCTTGCTGACCGGGGTTTGCTCTGTCCTGTCGTACCCCTGAATCCTGAGGTCAGAGGGAGTCAAATCACCTTCGGACAAACCCAGCTTTCGCAGCGTTCGGGTCGGAATTAGATTGATTCCAGAACCCGTGTCAACGAGGCAGCGACGGACTTCCACACCGTTAAAGTGGCCAGTGATATACAGTGGGCGAATGTGCCCCTGTATAAGAGGGTCTTCATCTTCACCAGAGAACGAGATAACCGCCTGACATTCGGCGTTTTCAAACGTCTCGGTATGGAAGGCCTCCGCGGCTGCCACTTCCGTCTCGAACTGGAGGGGGCTCCATAGGGCCTCAGCAAGTGCCTCGCGCATCTCGGATGACAAGCGCAGGGCCTCAAGGATGGAAAGCCTCGCCGGAATGCCGGCTAGGTGCTTTAGGACATCATACTTGCGTGCCAAACGCGAACCTCTGCTTACAGGGGGTTTTTCGGCATTTGGAGGCATAGCGGGTCCTGCCGGTTGAACTGGCGGTCGGCTAGCACTGGGTACACCCTGCTGCCTTCTAGTAGAAGCCTGGAGAGTAGTCGCCGGGCTAAGATCGAACAGCGGGGGCTGGCCCGTCGCCGGGCGAGACTGGCTGTGATACGAACGAGGCGGCTCTCCCTGATCCAGCAACACGAACGGCGGTGGAGGTAGAGCCAAGGGTGATGGATGGGTCTGCGCGTGCTGAGATCTGCGCTGAGCTTGCTGCCTGGTCTCAGTAGCGTGCACGGCTTGGTCACATGTGCCTGCTGACATACCTCGGTGACCGGCGCGATTGCGATTCCGCTGACGTTGACGTCGGCTGGAAACGTTGGGGCGGTCTGTTTGGGGTTCCCCCTCATCGGGGGTCATATAGGGCTTTACCAGCTCCACGGTGTTAACCGAAGCGTACCCTTGACTGTCACTCGAAGAGTCATCCACCGCTGGGCGGATTCTGGGGGGAATGCCCATTTCGGGAGGCATAAAGTCGCCGAGAGTGCGGGATGATGACGGCACTGGCGGTGCACGTTGCTTCTTCTTGTGTCGCCGCTGCTTGCCTTTTTGGGCAGAGGTCGACTGTGAAGACGATGTTGAGGCGCCAACTACTTCTTCTGAAGGTTCCGACTGCTTCAGGCGTGCCCGGATGATACCCTGGGCACGGACGACAGTTTTTCGAGCCATCCAGTTGTCGTATTTCTGGGACCCGCAGCTAGGGACCTGCTGCCACTCACCCTCGCTGTCACTGCCGATTTCTGATCCCGCAAAGACGCCTGCCACCTGCGCTGGCGCTGGGCCCAACTTGACTATGTTGTTGTTGACCTAGTCCTGAAGCCAGTCTTTAAACACATAGCATCGCTTGAGGGTGTGCCCCAGGATCCGATGATAAGGGTAGTAGTTGGGATGATCAGTGAGATGCGCCTCTGCCGGCCTCCTGCACTCAGGCAGACGCACGATCCCTTGCTCTAGAGCACTTCGGAAGTAACCAGGGACCTGATTTTCGTTAAACGAATAGGTATGGTACTTTCTTTCCGGGTAAGGAGCCCTAGGGGCCTGGTCCTGTCGAGGGACCGGAGGGGCCTGCCGAGGGGGCGGCGCCTGGTTGTCTCGCCTAGGTGGCGGTGGCGCGTTGCGCTAGGGAACCTGTCGGTTCTGAGGCGGTCGCTGCTGGGCAGGAGCCTGTGCTTGAGGTGGAGGACCTCTGTGGGGTTGCGGGGGTGGTGCCACCGGTAACAATTCCAGCTGCCTCGGGGCTTCTATTTGAGCCACTGCGGCGGGTTCAGCCCTGGCGGCCCTCCTGGATGGGATCATAGGGGGCAGCAAACGTGCCTGACTAGCCTGTTGCAGGGCCTCCTCGAGGCGCTGGGCCTTATCCGAGAAATCTCTGAACCCCCCAGGGTAGTTCTGGGTAATCAAGGAGGGTACCGGATCTGTCTTTACGTTCCCCACACACATCGTCAGTAATTGCTCCTGAGTCAGCGGCATATCGAGAGAATACGTAAGTCCTTTCCACCGGGCGATGAAGTCTGCAACCCGCTCATCATGCCTCTGTTTGCACTTAAAGAGGTCCGCGATGCTGGTCTTCCGCGTGGTGGAGCTGAACTGGTACAAGAACTGCCGGCGAAGATCCTCCCAACCGGTCACTGATCCGATGGGGAGCTGGTTGTACCAGACGAATGCTGGACCTTCCAACGTCTATACAAAACATCGGAGCTTAGCGGCTTCTTGCTGAGCCGGGGTCCCCAGCATGGGGCCACACCTGGAAGAGAAATGAGCCAAGTGCTGGGGTGGGTCCCCTGTCCCGTTAAAAGGCGAGAAAGTGGGGTTCCCAAAACTCAGAGGCGCGGGCATATCATCCACCCACGTGGGATAAGGCTTGCCATCTGGTGGGACCGCCACCTGCCGTGTCTCCAACGCCTCGAGGCGGGATGTGAGTGCCGCAATAAGGTCCTCCGGGTGGGGTTCCCTATCTTGACGGGGGTCCCTAACCACAAGCGCATTGCCAGGTTCTTCAACACGGTAGACGGCTTCTGCTGCTCGCGGGTTGACTGGTTGGACGACCTGTTGGGTGACTGGGGGAACCCAGGTTGGGTTCTTCAGATTGCCCCGTCGCTCAGGGGGGTTTGGCGAGACGTACCGCGCCCTCTTGCCGTACGTTCCGGCTTCCGCCCTGTCCGCGACAGTAGCATGATCAGGGTTGCCCGGAGGCATCTCACCGGGGGGAAATTGTTCCTGCCCCTGCTGCCCCGGCCTGGGATTACCATAGTCGGGTCGTCGCTCTGCGGCGCGTTCAGCCAAGAGTTCGTCGACCAGCCTCTTCTGCTCAGCAAGCTGCTGGCGTAACGTGGCCTTCTCAGGGTCTTCGTCTGTTTTCTGCACAGAGGCGGACGGGTCGGAGTGCTTGACTATCCCGACATGCTCCTTACCCTTGCCAGTGCTTCGACCGAGTGCCAGTGACTCGGTGGGTACGGGGAGGCCTAGCAGGTTCCTTTGCTGACGGGTGACTCTCCCTGAAGGGTCGAGTAGTGGCGGTACGCCCTCGGATGGCAAGTCCCCATCAAGGAACTCAAACTCATCTTCCTTATCCACAACGTCGGCCATGTGGACTGTGACCCCTCTTGAGGGCATATCCTCAATGTCGCATAGCGAATCGGGCTGTCGTCGGATAGGGTCGAAGAGGAGAGCGGCATAGCGTCCCCAACCACGGACTTGCACATGGGGGGTGGCTTCCCTGACGATCTTGCGGAGTGCCTTGAAACTCTGGACGCATTTTCGTGGGAGGGCACTCTGGTGACCGGGCGACTCGGGGTGCTGGGCCGCAAGGAGCGTCGCTGCATCAATTAGGCGGCACTGTTTACCAATCTCCTCGAAGTGCTCTCGACTCCTGGGGTACACTACCCGTTCCCAACGGAGGCGGAAGTGCGTCGCCCACAGGGTCCGACAAAAGCATCCCACTTCTTGAGGGGTAAGCGACTCGGGTACGCGAAAATTCAGCGCTGCCATGGCCCAGAACTTCTCTGGGAAGTAGTCCGCTGCAAGAATACTCCAGAAGATCCTGGGTTCATCCTCGGGGTTCGGCCCTACATTTCCCCACTCATCAACCGGGGGTGGCTGAGGGACCGGTAGCGGTACCGAGGCGGACCTTTGGGATAGCAAACTCGGCGGTGGAGAATACGGCGAGCGAGCAGACTGGCCACCGTACTCTGGGCCTTCCTCTGAAGAGCGAGGTGACCTGACCACAATGTCACGATAGGACGGGCTAACAGCCACTGCTTCGGGTACGGGAATTGCCGTTACCGGTGTCCGGTCATGTCGTGGCTCTACCACCGTTGACCCCCAAAACAGCTCCTCGTGATCCCGAGTAGAGGTAGAGGGCGCTTCGGGTGACGGTGGCGGTGACTGTGCGGTCGAAACCTGCAGAATTCCCAGGATTTCTTCCTCCTGGATGTACCTGCGGAGAGAGACGGGAATCCGGTGGACCTCAAATTCCGGGAGAACGAGGCTGACGCGTTTGGTTCCTGCCCCAGTCCTTGATACGGAGGAGCTGGGAGAAGGTTCCATCGCTGAATCGCATTCCGCTTTCGAATCGGAGAAGCGGGCAGGTTTGATCCCCCCCTGGGCCTTCCAAGGATTCTTCTTGTGGCGGCGACGACCCGCTCTTCTGCCCCTGGGTGGCTCTGCGGGACAGGGTTGACCCCTATCAGGCAGCCCTGGGGCGGCACTAGCGCCGTGGCGGAGAGGGCCCCCACTTGAGACAGCCGGGGTGCCGGGGGCACCAGGGCAAATATCAAAGGGTACATGGGGAGGACCTCCATGAACAGTACCCACGTGGGCGGGGCCTCTGTTGGAACCGGCAGGAGCATGGGGAAGGCCTCCATGGTCGATGCGAGTGGAGCGAGGCTGACCTTCACTCCTTGAATTGCTGGGGCGAGGAGGATCTTCGCCAGTTGCAGAGAGGACGTAGGGGGGGCCCCCACGACGAAGGACCGGATGGACGGTGCCTTTAGAAGGATGGACTTCATACCCTGTACAGCGGGCGCGGGAAATGTTTCCGCGCTGAGCATCACTGCCCCGGGGCAGGTCTTCCTGCAGGATGGGGGCAGCACGAGGCATGCCTCCACGACGAACCTCGGAGCGGGGAAGGCCCACGCTCTATGGAGTAGTGGTACGGGGAGGACCTCCGTACGGGGTGGCATCACCGCGGGTTAGCTCGCGACAATCATCACTGGGGCCTGCAACCCGGAGAGTCAACCCGGCCTGCCCATGGGGCGGCTGGGGTCTCAATCTTGGTTGGGCGAAGGGGTGCCCCTGCTCAATGTAGGCGGGGGCTTCATAATGTACGTCGGCGGTGGATCGGGCCACTATAGCTGTCGATGTGGACGCGGCTAGGCGAGCGTCCTCAGCCCGGGCCCGGCGCTGACGTCGGGTCAGGCGGGCCGGTGCAGGTGGTGTAGGGACATAGTCTGCATGTTCTTCCTGCGGGGCCGGACGGCGGTGCTGACGTGGCCAGACGGGAGCTCTCGCCTGGGGGTCCTGGGTCGGGGCCCTGAGCGGGCTGAGCCGGACCGCGCCTGCCTCTTCGGCGTAAGGTGAAGAGTCGTCAAGGCGTTCTGGGGATAGACTCCTGAAACGGTTGAATGTGGGGAGCGGGGGCTCCCTGCGCGGCCTGTTAGGGCGGCGTTGACGGCGGGGCCTGGAAGCCTCCAGGTCCAAACGGGCCATATCCCTGGTCGGGATGACCCCTTGTTCCTCATACCTGCGCACGAGGCTATTGATCACCCTTCGTTGGATGACCTCTGATGGGGAAAGGGGACGTGGACGTCCTGCATCCCGTGACGTGGCAGCCGTCGTGGCGGTAGTGGCGCCATGTGGAGTGGCCGTAGTGGTGTTGCCCCTGCCCCTGCGCGGGCGAGGAGCGGATGGTGACCGCATCTCTGAAATAGCAACCTGGTTCCTGGCAAACGAAGGGATCAACTCATCAGTACTGAGAGGAAAAGGATTGATAGCCAGTGCCCCAGCGTTCTTCCATCCTCCATGTCTGTGAGAAGGATCCACGCCAACACACTGCGGAGCGGAGCGCCCCACGTTCTACTACCCCGACTTCTGGTGAGTTCCACGACAGGCCCGCCATTTACTTGGCGGGACCAGGCAACGGATATCTGAATCCGGTGACACGTCAATCTACTGGTGTCTCGAACGCTACTAATCTCCATGCTGAGGAGAAGAATTTCACGTCGGGTTCACCATTTCTGTTTCCGACGCTTTCGTCGGGGCGCGCGCGCATCCGTCCGCGGGGGAGGGGGACGCGCGGCTTTGTTGCCCCGCATTCCCGCTTTCCAAAGGCGGGTGGCATTCGTTCCTTATTCAGTTACATCTTCTCCTTGATCGAAATGGGATGATGGGATATCAGTTCTTCCTCCTATGGATTCCTCCTCAGAACTTGTCACCTAGTCTCGGTCTCCCTTATAGATTTAATACGTAGTTCGTGAAACTCTTCCTAGTGTCATGTTTCCATGGACACCGGTTAATTACACTGCTTCTGTCGGGACATTCCAAAGGGTCCAGTCAGGGCAGCAACCTTCGGTCAGGGGAGTAATCACGTTTGAGGCATCAGTAGCATGTCTGGATGCTGGGGTACCTGGCATGTCTGTCTGTTATCCTTGATCACAAGGCTTCTCGAGGGCGTGGAAGCCCGAGGCATCCCACATCGAGCGTAGGGAATTACATGTCATAGACACGTATCTGAGGTTTTCCTCAGCTTCCCATGTTCAACATAGGGTATGTTGCAAGATTAACGTCTAGCAGAGACGGTTACACCAAAGGCGTTCCATCTGAGGTTTTCCTCAGGCATCTCATGTTTATCACGAGGTAGGCCGCGAGTTTAACGTCTTGCGGAGACGGTTGAGAATGAAATGGGACCATCGCAGGGGGGGGGACAGCGAAGTTGGGCTTGAGCCATGAAGAGACTTCCTACGTATCCCCGTGGTAGGGAATCAAAGTCTGCATAGTTCAGGATGGTGTCGGTAAACCAACGTGAAGCTGGACCTTGGTCCGAGGAGAGTCGGGCTTGAACCTCTGGGAGGATTCCTACGTACCATGCCTTGACATGGATCAAAGTCCTCGTAGTTCAAATGATACAGTTTAACGTCATGCGGGACGATAATGAACCCTGACGTGAATAAACGATGGGTGGTGGGTGTCGGTGAGATGACGTAAGCGAGGGACCTTGATCCACCATTGATGGGCTTGAACCTCGTGGAGGCTTCCTACATACCATGCCTTGACATGGATCAAAGACCTCGTAGTTCAGGTGGTGCTAGGTCACAATGGATTACCACTGGACCAGGATATAGTTTAACGTCATACTGGACGTAGGTAGAACACGACGTGAATTGGGTGATGGGTGGGCTTGAACCTCGTGGAGGCTTCCTACGTACCATGCATTGACATGGATCAAAGACCTCGTAGTTCAGGTGGGTTGGTCGCAATGGCTTACCACTGGACCGGAATTGCAGTTTAATGTCGTGCTGGACGGGGGTGAAACCCGACGTGAAAGATGGGTGGGCTTGAACCTCGTAGAGGCTTCTTACGTACCATTCCTTGACATGGATCAAAGACCTCGTAGTTCAGGTGAAAGTAGACCTTGGTCCACTGATGGTGGGCTTGAACCTCGTGGAGGCTTCCTACGTACCATGCCTTGACATGGATCAAAGACCTCGTAGTTCAGGTGAAAGTAGACCTTGGTCCACTAATGGTGGGCTTGAACCTCGTGGAGGCTTCCTACGTACCATGCCTTGACATGGATCAAAGACCTCGTAGTTCAGGTGAAAGTAGACCTTGGTCCACTGATGGTGGGCTTGAACCTCGTGGAGGCTTCCTACGTACCATGCCTTGACATGGATCAAAGACCTCGTAGTTCAGGTGAAAGTAGACCTTGGTCCACTGATGGTGGGCTTGAACCTCGTGGAGGCTTCCTACGTACCATGCCTTGACATGGATCAAAGGCCTCGTAGTTCAAATGGGGTTTGTCAGGGTCAGTGCTCACTCTAAGCCCACGTGAGTCATGCTCGGTGTGAGAAACAAGAGGTTGTAAGGACCTGACGATCACATCGCGAAGGATGCGTCCGTGAGAAGCGAAGAGGGGCTTACACGTTGAGCGGCCCATGGTGTTGGGACTTACTCCGGGATGGAGGCCCATGGCGCGACAAAGCGCGGGAAAGATGGACCTTGGTCCGACAATGGGAGGTGCCTCGTTCCCTATCACGTCCTCCACTGACCTTGGTAGTGGGGAAGTACCGAGATGCACGGGTGCAATCATCCGTTCCAAAGTTTAGGGATTTACGCTCTGAGGCGACCCTTCCCCTGCGAATGTACACCACTCCGACAAGGAGGATTGTTGGGTCGGAGAAATACGGGAAGTGATGGCAAGAGGGGGGGGGGGTGAATTGCCTTTTAAAAAAAGATTAACAAATTAAAATCAAAGTTGAAATGCAGCGGAAATAAATAAGGCAAGACAAAAGAAATTGATAACGGTGTTCGGCCAAAACCCGGCCGACGTCTCCGCTCCCAACTCAACCATTGAGAGATTCCTACCGCTTGCTTTTCAATGGTTTTAGCAAGAAACCCACTAGGCTTTGAGGTAGCACTAGGACCTATTACAGCTTGCTTTTGAAATGGTTTAGCAAGAACCCACTTGCTTTTAATGGTTTAGCAAGAACCCACTATCCTTCTTACAGGTGAAGGATAGCTCACCTATGTCTCAAGCTATTTAAAGGAAAGCTTGACAACCTCTTCACACCTTAGTGGTGATGTGAAACCCAAAAGAAAGAGGGGATGAGAAAAGTTTGGGGTTTGTAGGCACAAACCCAAAATGAATCTCAAAATGAATAAACAATAAAAACCGTATTTGGAGAAGCCTTGGGCGCCAAAGTATGATGGAGTTGATGTAGCGTGCTCTCCCAAGCTTCTTGAGGTGCTCCTTGGATTGGAAATTGGTTGGATCACTTTGGGTTCCTTGAGGAAATCCGCCGGAGGTTCGCCAAAATGATCAACAATGTGTCTGGTGGCTTGGGTGACGTTCCGGGGCTTCCTAGGCCTTTATTAATAGGCTAGGAACCTTCAAGTATCCGTTGGAGGGCTTTGGAGACGTTGGAAAAGGCCTCGGAGCCGTTGGAGGCCAAAAGAGGGTTGACTGGTCAAAGCCAACGGCTAGTTTGACTGGGCTACCGGCTGGCCGGTACAGCTCCACTGGCTGGCCGGTGCCTTGGCAGAGGAGAGGAAGCTTCTGTCCAGACTCCACCGGGTGGCCGGTGGTGAGGCCACCGGTTGGCCGGTGGCAAGACAGTATCTTGCCATTCTGTGCAGGTGCCACCGGCTGACCGGTGCTGAGGCCACCGGCTGGCCGGTGTTGAGGCAGTAGCTCATCCTGTTCTGTCTGGATGCCACCGGTTGGCCGGTGCTTGGACACCGGTTGGCCGGTGGTCTGGACAGAGGAATGCCTTCTGTCCAGGCCACCATCGGCTGGCCGGTGGTCTTCCACTGGTTGGCCGGTGGACTGAAACTCAGTTCATTTTCATTCCTTATTGGCCCAATTCCTTGGAAAACTTTTTCCTATCAACACAAACACTTAAAACAATATTAGAAACATAATATGGTGATTGTGATCATGAAAATTAAACCTCGAGGGGTTTGAGAGGTATAACAATCTCCCCCTATTTTGATGATCACAATCACCAAAACAATTAATGTAAAGTACTGAAATTAAAGACAATCTTTAAAAGATTTTTCCACCAATCAATCAAGAATTTATCTCCCTTTGTGATTATCAAAATAGCACGGGGCATAAAACTTGATTGAGGGAAACAGTTGAAAAACAGGATATAGTTTTTAAACCAATTGAGATTATTGAAATTTGATTTGAAAGTTTTGAAATGAAAAAATGGAATAACAGTTTGAATTGAAAGTTTTGAATCAAAAATGAATAACAGTTTGAATTGAATGTTTTGAATCAAAAATGAAATGAAAATTGAAAACAAAATTTTGAATTGAAAAAATTTGATACCAAGAGTTGAAAAAGAAAGTTTGAATTGAAAGAATTGAAATGAAAAATTTTGAATACACAAAAAAGCTTAAAAGATCCTAACTCCCCCTAAATAAAAACAATAAATCACCGGGGAGAGGAATTTTGAAAAGAGACAATTTTAGGCCCGGAGAGACTCGCTAGAAGGGATTTTTCAATCCATACTTGTCTCATGGCGGGTCTTCTCCTATAGAACTCATCGGAATAGAAAATAGACTTGGGTTGGCCGTACCGGGCGTTTTTACAATTACACTCATAAATGAGGTGCCCGGGTTTTTTACAATAGTTGCAAAATTTAAAACTAGAGCTCCCCCTTACAAAAACAATGGGTGCATGGGAGGAGGAAGCTTGCTTGGAATAGCCAAGCCCTTGGGTGGTTCGGGAAACGCGTTGGGAACCAAGTAAATTGTTCAAATTTTGTTCCCCTTGGGTGAACTTAGCTAGGGTCTCCCTTAGGTCTTTGATGGTTGATTCCATGGAATCAACATTTGGGAAATTTTGGATTTTGAGGGACATCTCCTCCTTCTCTTTGAGAAGTTGTTCTTTTTCGGAGGAGAGTTTTTTGAAAGACTTTTTTAAAGCAACAAATTTTGACGATAAAGCATGAAAACCTTTTTCTAGTTGGTCTCTAGCGTGTGAGAGTTCTTCATAAGAAAGATGATTTAAAGAATTTGAATTTGAAGAACAAGAGGAGGAGGAGTCGGAAGATGTTACCTCATGAAATGCCATTAGGCATTTTGTACCTTGGTCGCTCGAGGAGGAGGAGGAGGAGGATGATGAGGTGTCACTCCATGTCGCCTTGAGGACCTTTTTCTTTCCTTTTTCCTTTGGCGTGGCCCGTTTTTTGTTGAGTGGGCAATCGGGCTTGTAATGGCCCTTTTCGCCGCACCCGTAGAATTTCACCTTGGGCTCGGATCTTGCGGTGGGTTCTTGCTTTCGCGCCTTGCGAGATTTCTTCTTCTTCTTGTGCTTCTTCATGAATTTTTGCATTTGGCGGTCTAGATTCTCCATTTCGGAATCGCCGCTTGAAGATGAAGGAGATGAGGAAGATGAGGATGATGAGGAGGAGCTTACTTCTTTTTGAACCTTGAGGGCAATGTTCTTTGGTGTCTTGATTGGTGTGCCCTCCTTTTGAGCTTGCCTCCTCATGGTGATTTCATATGTCATGAGGGATCCGATGAGCTCTTCGACCGGCATGTTCTTTATGTCCTTTGCTTCTTGGATAGCCGTCACCTTAGGTGCCCATGAGCTCGGAAGGACCCATAGAATCTTCTTGACCATTGCTTCAACTGAAACATCATCACCAAGAGATTTTCTACCATTGAAAACGTCAGTGAAGCGTGTAAACATTTCAGAAATGGACTCATTTGGATGCATTGAAAAATATTCAAAGTCTTGTCTATACATATCTAATCTAGTATCTTTGACTTTATTAGTGCCTTCATGGGTCACTTCTAAAAGCTTCCAAATTTCATGTGAAGAAGAGCAAGTAGATACACGATTAAATTCATTTCTATCTAACCCGCAATGAAGAGCATTCATGGCTTTTCCATCAAGCTCAAAATTCTTAATATCGGCGGGGGTCCATTTGGATTCATCGGGGGAAGACAAATAATAACCTTGCATGACAATTTTGTAAATTGGATATCCTATGCTTCTTAAAAAAGTGGTCATGCAGGTTTTCCAATAATTATAGTCGGTCCCATCAAAAAATGGAGCCCGACCCAATGAGTAGCCCACGGGGGCGAAAGAGGAAGATGCCATCACAATGGATCTTTGAATTTGAAACCGTTTAAGGTATTACTCAAATTACTCCTTTGATACCAATTGTTGGGTCGGAGAAATACGGGAAGTGATGGCAAGAGGGGGGGTGAATTGCCTTTTAAAAAAAGATTAACAAATTAAAATCAAAGTTGAAATGCAGCGGAAATAAATAAGGCAAGACACAAGAAATTGATAACGGAGTTCGGCCAAAACCCGGCCTACGTCTCCGCTCCCAACTAAACCGTTGAGAGATTCCTACCGCTTGCTTTTCAATGGTTTTAGCAAGAAACCCACTAGGCTTTGAGGTAGCACTAGGACCTATTACAGCTTGCTTTTGAAATGTTTTAGCAAGAACCCACTTGCTTTTAATGGTTTAGAAAGAACCCACTATCCTTCTTA
Organism: Viscum album; assembly: GCA_963277665.1. NCBI lineage: Eukaryota > Viridiplantae > Streptophyta > Magnoliopsida > Santalales > Viscaceae > Viscum > Viscum album. Next base: position 690,746,633 of record OY728150.1, read on the forward strand.
CAGGTGAAGGATAGCTCACCTATGTCTCAAGCTATTTAAAGGAAAGCTTGACAACCTCTTCACACCTTAGTGGTGATGTGAAACCCAAAAGAAAGAGGGGATGAGAAAAGTTTGGGGTTTGTAGGCACAAACCCAAAATGAAGCTCAAAATGAATAAACAATAAAACCCATATTTGGAGAAGCCTTGGGCGCCAAAGTATGATGGAGTTGATGTAGCGTGCTCTCCCAAGCTTCTTAAGGTGCTCCTTGGATTGGAAATTGGTTGGAGCACTTTGGGTTCCTTGAGGAAATCCGCCGGAGGTTCGCCAAAATGATCAACAATGTGTCCGGTGGCTTGGGTGACGTTCCGGGGCTTCCTAGGCCTTTATTTATAGGCTAGGAACCTTCAAGTATCCGTTGGAGGGCTTTGGAGCCGTTGGAAAAGGCCTCGGAGCTGTTGGAGGCCAAAAGAGGGTTGACTGGTCAAAGCCAACGGCTAGTTTGACTGGGCTACCGGCTGGCCGGTACAGCTCCACCGGCTGGCCGGTGCCTTGGCAGAGGAGAGGAAGCTTCTGTCCAGACTCCACCGGGTGGCCGGTGGTGAGGCCACCGGTTGGCCGGTGGCAAGATAGTAGCTTGCCATTCTGTGCAGGTGCCACCGGCTGACCGGTGCTGAGGCCACCGGCTGGCCGGTGCTGAGGCCACCGGCTGGCCGGTGCTGAGGCAGTAGCTCATCCTGTTCTGTCTGGATGCCACCGGCTGGCCGGTGCTTGGCCACCGGTTGGCCGGTGGTCTGGACAGAGGAATGCCTTCTGTCCAGGCCACCATCGGCTGGTCGGTGGTCTTCCACTAGTTGGCCGGTGGACTGAAACTCAGTTCATTTTCATTCCTTCTTGGCCCAATTCCTTGGAAAACTTTTGCCTATCAACACAAACACTTAAAACAAGATTAGAAACATAAGAGGGTGATTGTGATCATGAAAATTAAACCTCGAGGGGTTTGAGAGGTATAACAATCTCCCCCTATTTTGATGATCACAATCACCAAAACAATTAATGTAAAGTACTGAAATTAAAGACAATCTTTAAAAGATTTTTCCCCCAATCAATCAAGAATTTCTCCCCCTTTGTGATTATCAAAATAGCACGGGGCATAAAACTTGATTGAGGGAAACAGTTGAAAACCAGGATAGAGTTTTTAAACCAATTGAGATTTTTGAAATTTGATTTGAAAGTTTTGAAATGAAAAAATTGAATAACAGTTTGAATTGAAAGTTTTGAATCAAAAATGAATAACAGTTTGAATTGAAAGTTTTGAATCAAAAATGAAATGAAAATTGAAAACAAAATTTTGAATTGAAAAAATTTGATACCAAGAGTTGAAAAAGAAAGTTTGAATTGAAAGAATTGAAATGAAAAATTTTGAATACACAAAAAAGCTAAAAAGATCCTAACTCCCCCTAAATAAAAACAATAAATCACCGGGGAGAGGAATTTTGAAAAGAGACAATTTTAGGCCCGGAGAGACTCGCTAGAAGGGATTTTTCAATCCATACTTGTCTCATGGCGGGTCTTCTTCTATAGAACTCATCGGAATAGAAAATAGACTTGGGTTGGCCGTACCGGGCGTTTTTACAATTACACTCATAAATGAGGTGCCCGGGTTTTTTACAATAGTTGCAAAATTTAAAACTAGAGCTCCCCCTTACAAAAACAGTGGGTGCATGGGAGGAGGAAGCTTGCTTGGAATAGCCAAGCCCTTGGGTGGTTCGGGAAACGCGTTGGGAACCAAGTAAATTGTTCAAATTTTGTTCCCCTTGGGTGAACTTAGCTAGGGTCTCCCTTAGGTCTTTGATGGTTGATTCCATGGAATCAACATTTGGGAAATTTTGGATTTTGAGGGACATCTCCTCCTTCTCTTTGAGAAGTTGTTCTTTTTCGGAGGAGAGTTTTTTGAAAGACTTTTTTAAAGCAACAAATTTTGACGATAAAGCATGAAAACCTTTTTCTAGTTGGTCTCTAGCGTGTGAGAGTTCTTCATAAGAAATATGATTTAAAGAATTTGAATTTGAAGAACAAGAGGAGGAGGAGTCGGAAGATGTTACCTCATGAAATGCCATTAGGCATTTTGTACCTTGGTCGCTCGAGGAGGAGGAGGAGGAGGATGATGAGGTGTCACTCCATGTCGCCTTGAGGACCTTTTTATTTCCTTTTTCCTTTGGCGTGGCCCGTTTTTTGTTGAGTGGGCAATCGGGCTTGTAATGGCCCTTTTCGCCGCACCCGTAGCATTTCACCTTGGGCTCGGATCTTGCGGTGGGTTCTTGCTTTCGCGCCTTGCGAGATTTATTCTTCTTCTTGTGCTTCTTCATGAATTTTTGCATTTGGCGGGCTAGATTCTCCATTTCGGAATCGCCGCTTGAAGATGAAGGAGATGAGGAAGATGAGGATGATGAGGAGGAGCTTACTTCTTTTTGAACCTTGAGGGCAATGTTCTTTGGTGTCTTGATTGGTGTGCCCTCCTTTTGATCTTGCCTCCTCATGGTGATTTCATATGTCATGAGGGATCCGATGAGCTCTTCGACCGGCATGTTCTTTATGTCCTTTGCTTCTTGGATAGCCGTCACCTTAGGTGCCCATGAGCTCGGAAGGACCCATAGAATCTTCTTGACCATTGCTTCAGCTGAAACATCATCACCAAGAGATTTTCTACCATTGCAAACGTCAGTGAAGCGTGTAAACATTCCAGAAATGGACTCATTTGGATGCATTGAAAAAGATTCAAAGTCTTGTCTATACATATCTAATCTAGTATCTTTGACTTTATTAGTGCCTTCATGGGTCACTTCTAAAAGCTTCCAAATTTCATGTGAAGAAGAGCAAGTAGATACACGATTAAATTCATTTCTATCTAACCCGCAATGAAGAGCATTCATGGCTTTGCCATCAAGCTCAAAATTCTTAATATCGGCGGGGGTCCATTTGGATTCATCGGGGGAAGACAAAGAATAACCTTGCATGACAATTTTGTAAATTGGATATCCTATGCTTCTTAAAAAAGTGGTCATGCGGGTTTTCCAATAATTATAGTCGGTCCCATCAAAAAATGGAGCCCGACCCAATGAGTAGCCCTCGGGGGCGAAAGAGGAAGATGCCATCACAATGGATCTTTGAATTTGAAACCGTTTAAGGTATTACTCAAATTACTCCTTTGATACCAATTGTTGGGTCGGAGAAATACGGGAAGTGATGGCAAGAGGGGGGGTGAATTGCCTTTAAAAAAAAGATTAACAAATTAAAATCAAAGTTGAAATGCAGCGGAAATAAATAAGGCAAGACACAAGAAATTGATAACGGAGTTCGGCCAAAACCCGGCCTACGTCTCCGCTCCCAACTCAACCGTTGAGAGATTCCTACCGCTTGCTTTTCAATGGTTTTAGCAAGAAACCCACTAGGCTTTGAGGTAGCACTAGGACCTATTACATCTTGCTTTTGAAATGGTTTAGCAAGAACCCACTTGCTTTTAATGGTTTAGCAAGAACCCATTATCCTTCTTACAGGTGAAGGATAGCTCACCTATGTCTCAAGCTATTTAAAGGAAAGCTCGACAACCTCTTCACACCTTAGTGGTGATGTGAAACCCAAAAGAAAGAGGGGATGAGAAAAGTTTGGGGTTTGTAGGCACTAACCCAAAATGAAGCTCAAAATGAATAAACAATAAAAACCGTATTTGGAGAAGCCTTGGGCGCCAAAGTATGATGGAGTTGATGTAGCGTGCTCTCCCAAGTTTCTTGAGGTGCTCCTTGGATTGGAAATTGGTTGGAGCACTTTGGGTTCCTTGAGGAAATCCGCCGGAGGTTCGCCAAAATGTTCAACAATGTGTCCGGTGGCTTGGGTGACGTTCCGGGGCTTCCTAGGCCTTTATTTATAGGCTAGGAACCTTCATGTAACCGTTGGAGGGATTTGGAGCCGTTGGAAAAGGCCTCAGAGCCGTTGGAGGCCAAAAGAGGGTTGACTGGTCAAAGCCAACGGCTAGTTTGACTGGGCTACCGGCTGGCCGGTACAGCTCCACCGGCTGGCCGGTGCCTTGGCAGAGGAGAGGAAGCTTCTGTCCAGACTCCACCGGGTGGCCGGTGATGAGGCCACCGGTTGGCCGGTGGCAAGACAGTAGCTTTCCATTCTGTGCAGGTGCCACCGGCTGACCGGTGCTGAGGCCACCGGCTGGCCGGTGCTGAGGCAGTAGCTCATCCTGTTCTGTCTGGATGCCACCGGCTGGCCGGTGCTTGGCCACCGGTTGGCCGGTGGTCTGGACAGAGGAATGCCTTCTGTCCAGGCCACCATCGGCTGGCCGGTGGTCTTCCACTGGTTGGCCGATGGACTGAAACTCAGTTCATTTTCATTCCTTCTTGGCCCAATTCCTTGGAAAACTTTTGCCTATCAACACAAACACTTAAAACAAGATTAGAAACATAAGAGGGTGATTGTGATCATGAAAATTAAACCTCGAGGGGTTTGAGAGGTACAACAAGGATCTCATTCCATATGCGGAAGAGTTACCATTCCCGTGGAGACGAGCGGTGTAATGAATGCTCGAGCTGGGGGGACCCTTCGTGAGGGAGACGAGGTTGGGTCACAGTTTAACGTCATGTGTTGAGGACGTGGTGCGTGGCAGTTTAACGTCCTGTAGCTCGGACGAGGTGGGTTCACTCCACACCCCTAGGGCTTACATAACCGGTACCCTCTGGTCCTTGGGGAAGGGAAGGTGTCGGTAAGGCAATGGTAAGGGGGGGGGGGGTCGAGGGACGAACCATCGAGGGGTCCACGTTAGCGTGGCTATGCGAAGAAGAAATAGCCGTTAGCGTGCCTATGCGAAGAAGCATTGGGCGAAGCAACGCTACGGGAGGTGTTGTCCATGGGACTTTGAAATCACATCGTGCAAACCTGGAGGGTCGCACGGAAAGAGGAATCACTAAGCAGAGGGGTGTGCTTTGCGAAGTGGGGTGCCTTGGCCTTAGCATGGGGCATAGGTGGGAGTGGGAGGTGCTTCGCGAAGTGGAACAGTGTTCGCGGAGCACTGTTTCGCGAAGAAGGAGTGGTTCGCGAAGCAGGGTCCTGCCAAGCAATGTGCTTCGCGATGCATAGTTATCCTGCCTTGGCATAGGGATTACTATCATGGGTTGGGTGTTTCGCGAAGCACGAGTGCTCCGCGGCTGCCCGGGTTCCCTTGGGAATCCCCTTCCTTTGCGAACGCCCTTGGGCTTCGCGAAGGGCATCCCTCTCGGAAGAGGGGCTCAGAACGAAACAAATCAGAGTTGTCTCGCGAAGTAGAAATACCTCGCGGAGCTCATGATTCCCGGGGCAAAGCTTGCTTCGCGATTCGGGAGAGGAGAAGCCGAAAGGTCGGATTGTCCGTCCTCGGGACTCAGGGGGAGTCGAGTATTTATAGGGAAGGCGCGCCGCGATGCAGGGCTCGCGCGCCGCCTTCGGAGCTTCGCGGCGGCTCGCGAACGTCAAACGCGCTTGCGGAGGATCACCGTCTCCGGTGCTTCGCGGCGGCTCGCGAACGTCAAACGCGCTCGCGGAGGATCCCCGCCTCCGGAGCTTCGCGGCGCCGCCAAGGTTGGGACGCTTCGCGGCGGGGCTTCGCGGCTGTGCTTCGCGGCTGTGCTTCGCGAGGCAGCGCGCCAGCTGTCTTTTTCGTTCCTTCCTTTCGGGCCACATTTTTGGCGCCAACATTCACCCATTGAACCTACAGGTATGCCCACATCCAATGGAATACCCTTAGTGACCCATAAAATTATCCAAAAACCAATTTAAAAGAACCAACAATTAAATCATGATAAATATCTATATTCCACACACAAGAACCAAGACAAAAGAATCACTAAATTCTAGATATGACACATAATTCATAAACCAACTTATCTATCATGGGTGGACAGTGTACGAGAACCCTTGGTGTTTGGTAACCATAGATTCATCTTGTTTAATAGAATTGGTGAGCCATGGCAGTATTAAAACCACATTGCTTCAATGTGTATCTCAATGTTGGGAACTATAGAATAGAAGGAGGCCACCAAAATCTGGTGTTTTTTCCAGACCATAGAAGTTCCTATGTTCTTCTAGTACAAATAGTTTCCCATAGGGTTCATTACCTATTTGGAGGAACATCAAAAAAATTTCCTCTACCAATTCATCTCCCCCATGTGAAAGATGAGCATCACAGATCTCTTAAACATAAATTAGAGGTATAATGATTGAGTCAATGAATTTTTCACCTAGTGGAAAGGTCTCACGTACCCACATAATTTGTCGTTGTCCTAGGACCAGCTACTAAAAATGTTTATGGAGACTTTTGGGAAATAGATGGACCTTAACCTCATCTCCTTGAACTAACCAAGTGTATTTTAGGAGTTATTTGAAAAGGATCATTATATGGAAGAATCCTTGAAGATGACTAGACAACATTTACAAACATTACCCCTTATATTTCCTACATGAGGATCTGTGAAAGTATAGACAACCAACACCATGAATGTAAAAGTTCATAAGCTAGTACATCTATTGGACCCTTTGTAGAATGATAATCACCGAGTGCATCCATATCATGTGAAACCTCACATAACACCGAATCAATAGACACATTTCTACTAAAAAAACTTCCTCAAAGAGATAATGTGTTTCTAGTCCCTCATCAAGGCCACCCCCTAGATTTCCTTTCCAAGATAGAAGAATCCAGAATTATTCTTTCAAGTATTATAGGTCCTAAGATACTTCATCTATTACATGGATGAGGTAATTATACAATTTCAAAATTAAATGATACCCTATGAGGCTGGACTCCAAGGCTACACTGACCATTTCTCATATCATATAATCCTTAGACACAACATCTTGGAATAATTTATATTCAAATATTCGCTTCATGTCCACATGGATCATGACTTAGTCATGTTGGGTGATGTTCCAACATAGGTGACATGTGTCTTCACTGACCTTGATAGTGACAGTGAGGAATCTAAAAAATGGAAGTATGTTTTCAGTTATGGGATGAAAAAAATTGATGATTGGTTGGCATTCATGGCAGTCACTCATGCTCATGGTGTCATCTTTTCTCAGTCGAGCAAGTCCAAACTTCATGTGGTTAACATGCCTCCTTTGACCATTACCTATACGTCAACATCACAACCTTCCAAGTCTTATAATAAGAGGTTCCCACACCTCATGGGAAATCTAATTCCCCCACCAATACCGATTTCATCTCTCACTCCTAGTGATTTCTTACCTCGTAACTTAGGATATGCACACAGGGTCCTCCCAACCATATAATATCCCTATGTTGATGACCATGATAACCCCTTTGTGAATACTGTTGAGATAGTAGAACAATTCATGATATTCCTGATAGTGAGGAATACCATGTAAACCCCTTAGGTTCCGTTGGATGATGTCGTGAAAGGAAATACAAAGTAAATTTCAATAAGTAGAATGTTTAGGTTGGTTTTTTGAACTTTTCTATTCATGCTATTGAGAATAGGTATTGGTTTTCTTAAATCTCAATAAGTTTTGTGATCCCAGTCCACTCCATCAGGTATGCCTCTAAAACTGACCCTGTTAGTTGAACGTGAATCTTATCCACAATAGTATTGAGATTAGCCATGTCCAGCCATGGTCTGACCCCATTCTATCGATATTCAGCCAATAGTTGTTCAGAATAGTTTATCTAGTCAGTAGGAGAATATTTTTATAAATATATTGACCATAGTGTTTCATTTAGTATCATCCATTGAGCCCCTTACTAAGGAATGACCCATTGTAGAAAGAATATATTCCCATAAAATAGAAGTAGGATTTGCACAATAAAATCACTGCTATTCTAGTGAGTATTTTGATCCTCGAGGCTCTCCGCTTGTTGAAGGAAATGCATAAGGCCCTTAACGACGCTTTAAAAAACCCCTAAGAGTTTGAAACATAGGTAGTTGATGAAAATTTCTACTATAATGATGAGTTTGAGAAATAAGAGTGTCAGTACATCATATCATATTCCAATGAAGATGAGGGTGTCATAATATTGGGGTACAAACCCCCATTTTATATCAATGGCCAGTTTAAAAACATGTAGATCCATTGTTTCATAGTTGATACTTGCTCTAATATAAAACTCACCTCAACCAAGATCCTCCATAAGGAGAAACTAATAAAAGCATATTTTACTCTCTCCAGACTGACGATTTAGGTTTATGATAAAAGGGAGATGAAACTGAAAGGAAATGTTTGGTTGAAGACTTAGTTTGGTGGTCATATTTCATGTATTTAATTCATGGTAATCTTATAGGACAACACCTACAATGCACTAATTATAAGTCCATGGCTTCATTTGTATACATCAGTCCCTTATTTATATCACAAGTACCTCAAATACTCTCTCAATAGTTGAGTGGGTATACTCTAGGGTGATACATCCACCATTAATTATTGTGAGGCCCTCTACCTAGATATCATCTACTATAAAAGATAAGGGAAGCAGGTTCAGGATGATGGGGTTGAGCACATCAAAGACCCTAATGATTTCATGGGCACATTGATCAATCCATGGGTAGAATTTAATGACATATTTTTTCTCATGGACCATTGGTTAAGGGACACAATGCTAGACATAAGAGGTCATTTTGTTGTCTCCACGAAAAAGGGTTTCAGTGTCCTTAATTAAGAAGGATCTCCAATATATTACCTCATACTTATACATCGTACATCATTGATTGATACATGAATCCCCTACTCCAATGACGTACCAAGAAGGTCACCCCATGAATACTAATTTGTATAATTCAAAGATGTTCTATAGGGATGGGATGACTCAATGGTAGTATACTTCTCACCACTACTTTGAAATCAAGAATGGACCTCGTGGTTGGTGGTTGGATTGGATTCATTCGACGGATTCTATTTACACTATCTTAGTAGAGTAGGAACCCCTCACTAAGGATTATATATCCCCCAAAATATTCACTAGTGCTTCTCCTGTGTAAAATGGATTACAAGCACCACCTTCACATTTATATCCTTCTATATTAGATAGTGAACATGATTTAGAAGATGCTCTTCATGCATTCAAAGAGGCTATCTCTACTACAATTGAAGTATTAATGCAGGTGAACCGTGATACCAAGGACGATCCAATCCTAACATTGATTAGACCAACCATGTCCTCGAGGAGAAGAGGTAGTATATGGCCTTCCAAAAACAAAACAAAGAAATATTTTCCATAAGCTATGATATAATGGTAGGGCTAGACCCTCAGGTCACCAATTATCATCTTCGAATCCTAGGGATTCATTTCCCGTTCATACAACCTCCCAAAAAGATACAACCATATCATGGTGTCATGGTTATGGATGAAGTTGACATGCTTATCAAAACCATATTAATCCATGAAGTTTAGTGTTGTCAATGGATATCCAACATCATCATATTCAGGACAAATAATGGGTAGATCATGGTCAACATCAAAATCTGGGACCTCAACTGCCATTTTTTAAAGAAATATTTTTCCTTCTAGTAACAGATACATTGATAAATTCTACAATAGGTCTCCAAGATCTCCCCTTCAAGGATATATACTCTGAGTAAATCCACATCTAGATATTCCCTCAAGATGAGGAGTGTACATCCTTTAGGGAACCCCATGAGACTTTATACTATCTGATGATTTCATTTATTCTAAATAATGAAGGATATAATTATTAGCAGGCTATAGACCACATCATCAAACCATTTATTGGGATGATAATGGAATACTATGAGAATGACTTAGTGGTCAAATATCACCTGATTCCGGATTATCTCAAGGATCATTAGAAATTATTTGGCTTCCCCATTTCATGACACTTAATGAAAAACCCCATGTAGTTCATATTTTAGGATACTTATGAGATGTTTCTCGGAATCATCATAAGATACAAAGGCATCATGATTTTCCTAGAGAAGATAAATTAAATCCATAAAATGCCTCTATCAAGAAATTTTTAGGAGTTAAAATTCCACCAAATCCACTGAGGTTATATAAGCTGATTTATTTGAAATATGGATGATAAGTGTAACTCATTCAAAAGGATCAAGAATAAAGTAACCATTTACTTGTGGGACGAGGAGTGCCATACCAGCTTTGAGGATACCAAGTAGTAACTAATAGAAAGTCTAGTTCGGATGCAACTCATTTCAATTAAGCCTTTGGTCCTTTATATGACCACCCTGAAGAGATACATTTGTTCCCTTCTAGAAAAAAATACAAAGGAGTGAATAAAAAACATCCCATAATATCACAACCCCATACTCCTTGAAACAAAGTCCAGATACTCTAATCTTGAGAAGATCTTCGTCACATTGGTCTCTATATTTCATAAGTTTCGACATTATTTACAGCATCATGAGATATAACTGGTTTCCTGAGTAGGCCCACTGAAGTATATCTTCAACAACCCCATGTTGGGTGATGATTGGCATGGTGGGAAGTGATACATTAGTAGTTTGAAATCAGGTTTTTTCATAGAAGGCCATCAAAGTCCATGCATTGGAGGAATTTCAAGCCATACATCCATCACCTAAAGAACTTCACGTGGATGTTGATTTTCCTAGATGAGGTTGACCTCTTAGTGGATCGTGTCGTACCATGTTGGTAGATTAATTTCATTGGTTCATCTCAAATCCAAATTGATACAAGGATCAACAAACCTAATCTAAATTGGGAAGGCTTGGTAATTATCTTCATCACCCTAGGAAGGCCTTCATTCGATACATGTTCCTTTTTTTAGAATACAACACCATTATGTAGGTAGAGTGTTAGGCCCTCATTACTGTTCTCGATCTATCCATTCAGACTTATGTCCCCAATTGACACAAGAATGGGGAATTTGAGTTAGTCATAAAAAATATTAAAGGTGACTATATCATTATAATGAATGATCATTTACCCCTGGTAGAATGTATGTTTTTTTGATAGCCCCATTCCCTTCCCATTCCAAGGTGAGTCATTTTACTCATCCATAGAATGGTTGAATAAATGCCATAGAATGTATAGCCATGTCTCTCACATAAACTAATCAGGATTACCTTCTCATCCATGTGGATCATTAGAGGGTTATAAAATCTGCTACATTAAATGATTGAAAGCAGCATGTGAATCAACTGGTAGACGATACCTCTACATCAGAACCCTCAGGTCCCGCTATAGTATAAGAAACACCTGATTTGACAAGTACCTTTTCCTAGTATCTCTAGAATACTATTATTCAGTCAAATCTATCCAAGAGTGGGTGAATTCATAAGTGTGTAGCCCAGTTTTCCCAAAAGAGTTGTCCTAACATAGATAAAACCTCATACAGTGTGGGTTTTATGGAATTATCCTCTATTTCATTCAAGGATACAAGATAACTAAGGTCATGAAAGAGGTAAATACCAGATTATGTGACTCCCATCTGGCATGATTTATGCTCTCTCAAGAAATATAGAGGTCATGATACATCTGGTCCACCATGGTTCATTGCTGTAATTAGTTCACCCAGAGGTCTCACGTGTGTAGGATCCATTCAAACCTTCTGCATTGACTGCTAGAGATTTTCCGCAACATGAAATATTATTTCTCCCTTATAGTATGTATAAATAATGTTCTAGGGCCATACTTTCTAGTAACATCTTGCTCATGCAGGTTCATCTTGACTAGAAATGACTTGTTATCTAAATGGGAGGAAGTAATTCCCCTTAGGGAAGTCAAATATCGGTCCGTGAATGAGTTTTTGGGATTCCACCTCATCCAAAAATTTAGAGTCCCTCATGCCATTCTCATAGACATTGACATCAAAATTTGGGATTAGGAGTTGAAGAAATTTTATTATAAGTACAACATCTAGTCCAATCATACTTCTTGCCACCATGCACAGGAGAATGGGAATATTGAGGCATTCAAAAAGAACCTCTCTAATATTTTTCAGAAAATGGTTAGCTATAAAAAATTACTTTCCGAAAAATATCCACGACACCCTATGTACGTATCAGACAATGACTCGGAATTCCTCCAAGGTGACACCATATTCCCTAGTACATGGTAAAAAGGCGTTCATTCCCTTTGAGGTCCAGTTGTTGTCTTTTTAAGCAACTATTTATGACAAGAAGGGAACAAAAAGAATGGAATATGTCTATCTATCTAGGTTCGAATACCTGAAGGAGCACAAGTTATAGGTTTATCATAACATTGAGCAGCACCAGAATAGGATAGGGAGAGAATTCAACCAGAAGGTTCACCTCCACTCCTTCATCCATAGTGGAATGGTATTGGCTCTCAGAATGGTGATGATGCCCAAAAAAATCCATCCAATAAAGAGCCTAAATGGGAGGGGCCATACATAATTCATAATTTTTATTCTAATGGATCCCACTATTTGATCACCATGTACGGAGAGCATATCACACCTTCCACAAAAAAAATATTTCTCAAGAATTAATTCATGAGAGAAGGAAGGGTCCAATCAGTACAAACTTAAATTGTTTTCAATTGGAGAAACCAATGTGACCATAAACTATAGTAACCATGGTCTAAGCATTAATACCTTAAACTAACAGTAGCCCCATGGTCCATGCATTATGACTATAAACTATTTTTAACCCCAACTCTTTTAGCTCTATGACATTAAAACAATATGAAACCATAGTTTATATTTCATGAATTTGAACTACAAAGCTCAATGTCCATAGTGCATGGTGTTAAACTATGATCTTACCCTGAAATAATAGATATGCCTCATATGATATAAGAAGAATCATACCCAACACATGATGTTAAACTATGAAAATACCCCATATATGATTGATATTTCTCATATCATGAATAAGGGATGATCAAAAACCAACTTCCATAGAGCATGACATTAAACTTCAGCCTTACCTTGTACAATGAAAACAATACTCAAAATATAAAATGTGTGAGATGACCAAAAAGCTTAACATATGTAGTACATAATGTCAAACGATAGAATTAACTCATTTCATAAGATTGTGATTCCCCTTGAAACCTATTGGATACCTCAATTACTTTATCAGAGAGGATTCCCCCCATTTCCGATGTTGGAATTCTATCCTATATTTTCTAAATAAATACATGTGTCATCATTCCCATTCCTATGGGATATGTAGTGATGCCAGGAAAACTCATTTTCAGGCCCAAATACAAATTTACGAACCCTTTGGCCCATTGGACCCCATTTATGGTCCATGAATTATAACATCACTATATGTGTAGGTAGTCTAAAGGTGTTTATGTCGTACACATTCATGTATTCCCTCTTTTCATGTCAGGTCCTACCTCTTCTATTTCATATATATACCCTAAAAACCAACATCTTCTTATTCCATGAATCATTAATATAAACTATTTTTCACATTCACCCAGATCTAGGAAGAGTTTCCTTAATCTATATACAGTTTGTTTCAAGGTATTTAGGTCACATGTGGGCTTGAATTACCTCCTTTAATATTCATTTCTTCCTATTTTATTCCACATAAATAAACTCAAATTAATCATTCTCCTATTCAAATTATTATGAAATTAATTTTTTTTCCAATAATCTAAGCATCATGACTTTAAACCATTTCCCATGGTCCAAGCCTTATTACATTAATTCACACAAAAATATCTTTAAGGTTACTTCAAGTGGACCAAAGCCATAATGAATCCTTTCACACTGATATGAATGTTCAAAATCTATAAAAACACACTAAATGCACCCATTAATATGGTCTCTGCTACATGAACTCAAATGAGGATCAATAGTTAACGTACTATGACCCTAAACCATGTGCATTCACCCCTCATTTTCATGTTTTTTTCATCCTTGGTATTTATTCATGCCTATTCCCCCACATATTTCTAGAACTATGTGTGTCTTGATTTCTATTTTCATGAGATATATAGTGATTCTCAAAACATCTATCTCTAAGATCAACAACAGATTCATGTTAAAAAATATATTACATATGGTGCTACCACCCCAAAAATACCCTAACATGCCTCCTTTTTATGTCTATGCCCCATTAATTTTTCATGAACCATTAGTAGTCGGTGACATCCACAGGACCCGACATGAGGAAGAACAAAATGGGAAAATCCATGTGAAAGCCTGATTGATGTCAATTTCACATTACATTAAATAATATCCATACCCCATATGAAACTAAGATGCCTATTTATGTTTGATGAATACCCCATATGAAACCAGGATTCCCCACCTGATGAGTATGTGATGACCATAAAAACAATGTCCTCAGTTAACAATGTTAAACTATATACTAATCCTATATGAATATGGGATGCCTCATATCCCAATATAAGATGATCTAGTATCCTCATTTTAAAGGCTAGAACCTTTCAGTTTTGGTATTATACCATGCCTCCATCCAAAACCACATGTGGCTTGATTCCCATTCTTGTGGGATATGTAGTAATTCCCATATATTTCATCTCAAGCCTAGCCTCTTTTTTGGCTCATTATGGGGTCATTTCTCCCCCAGCATCATGATTCTGACACAGGGTACGATTGTTCATGTTTTTTTGGAGGAAGGTCCCTTTATCCTACCTTTTATGTTGTGTTACCATGATTTCATGCCGTAAAAACCTATATAGGACACCCATTCCCCATTGGTCAAAGCTACATGACTGTAAACCAACAACTTCACCTATAGTCTGATCATTAAGAGTTTAAAATATTTGTATCCATATTCCGAGTTATATGAATTTAAACTACAAAGCCTAACATACCTAACGCATAATGTTAAATTACGATCTTACCCATTATGAAACTATGATGTCTCATATGATAGGTATGGGATGATATTAAAAAAATTCTCAATGCATGATGTTAATATTTGATTTTACTATATATCAAATAGGGATACCTCATACGATAAGTATGGTATTTCCAAGAAAATTACCTCATGTAAAACTAGGATGTGTCATATAATGAATATGGGATGATAAAAAAATAGCATCCTCAGCAGAGGATAATAAACTAAAACCTTACCCTATAAAAATTAGAATACATCATAAAATGAGATTATTTGATATCCTTTCCAGAGAGGATGTCACCCCTCTTATGTCAGTCTCCCTCCATGACATGTTATATAACTATGTGTAACATGATTCCCATCCTCATGGGGTTCGCAGTAATGCTTGGATATTTCGTCCCTAGCCTAGCCCCACCACCATCTTATTCTAGGGTTATCCCCATTGGGAGAGTTTTGGTTCTCACCTACTGGCATGGTTATCTTTTATGTTCGTGAAAATGTTGAAATAGGTCCTATGGTAATCAATATTTCTTCCATATCATTCCCCTTTTATGATTCCATGCTTTTCACTTTCTTCAATTTGGATAATTGTTATCCTCTCGATCTAAATTGGTTCCCTAATAGAATGGTCTTATTCCACAATGGCTCACCAACCACTCTTGGATCACTCTTCAAATAGAATTTAGAAACAAATCGAGGCTCCAATGTTTCTAACTCGGTTAATAGTTTATCACACAATTGTTTTTTCCATTCTAAATTGATGCAGGTAAAGATCCTATGTTTTGAACATAGTCAACAGTTGTACCCCATGTGTTGGTCATTACCCTTTCAGAATACATGTATAGAAATTTTCAATCACCCTCATAGGTTTTTTCATTCAATTTCACCTCTTGTTGTGTTCTCCCCCACAAACAATGGGAACTCTATACAACTCCTTGTTTCTCATAGAGAGCATGGCCCACACAAGCTCAAGAGTTGGGAGGATATTCTCTTCAATCATGGTTGAGAGGAACAATTTTCCCCTTGGTCCAATCTCTACAAACATATACTTGGATTCCATGTCAAGTATCATGACTTTAAACTTTGTTCAAGTCACCCCAGGAATGTGTTGCGCGACGTCAAGCCTCTTTGTCCCCTCAATTCACTTCAGGTTTATCACCCCATAATGACACACATGGCCCTATTATAATTCCCACCCCCAATTCCAAACATCATGACCATAAACTTTGGGAATTTTGTCACAAGGATGTTTTATGTGGAATTAGGTGGCATATTAGGTCATTCCTCTCATGTAGGGTATCCTTTTAAATGCCGCACATGTTCCATCAAGGCACAAATAACTCTGGTCCAAAAATTATGATGTTAAACTATTTTCAATTGGTTTGAACAATATGAACTTAAACTAGGAGCCTATGACAAGGCATCATCACTATAAAACATGATAATAATGTCTCCAGGATATAAAATGTGGTAGGACCTCCTAGCCTCTTCATCCACTTAGGTTTTCTTCTCCCATATTCTATACATATCCCCTTTGAGAAATATAGATGGTATTAACTCTACGACCTTAAAATAGGAGCAAAAATCCATGAATCGTGAATTTAAACTATGTTAAAATTTTCTCAGAAATGAGTCATACAACATTGGGTGGACTTTCAGTCCCATATTTTCACTTTGGATAATATTCCTTCGATACTGAATATATTCCTTCGAGACACATATAGTTCATGGTCTGAAATCTATGACATTAAACATAGATAACATGATCCAAAATCTACAACCATAAACTAAGAGCTTGGAATACTGGTCACAAGATGTTAAACTAAATGACTATGTATCCTAAACACGTAATGTTAAACTGTGTGATACATCATTCTCACCATAATACGTAAAAACGCATGTCCATCGGCCACATTGAATGATGAAATATTGTAGAGTATATTAGGCTATTGACCAAGAAGCCCTTTCCTTTAGTGTCGGTCACATACCACATCGTTCATGTTCTTCAAACATTTCTCGACATCTGAGATGGAACCCCCTTGTAAAATGAATCTAACCTCCATTCAGACCAATATTCCAACCCAATGTTCTCAATACCATGGTGGCATAATCCGAAGAGTGTTGGACTCCATTTGAACATTCCATCACTTTATATCCATGTTTCAAATGTTCCTATTTCTAGATCCCCATACTCCTCCACACCTGAAGGGTCCTCAAGATAACATGGTCCCATGCTATACTAGCTCACTTACCATCTAGAGAACCCCAAAAGACTCAAATGACATTTTGGGATAGGTCCCTTGTTTGGAACATGGTTAGTGGTCAACCCTCGTTTATTTTTCCTCATCCTAGTAAAACGATAATGGATTTCATGTTTTGAACTTAGTCAGTATTTACCCTCCATCATCATGCCACCCCTTTTTTCAAAATCATGGGGGTCATGATTCACTCTCTTCACTCCATTTTTCAGGTAGAATTCAATTCTACTAGTATTACCCCATTTGTTAACTAGTGTACTTTGTAAAAATAAGTAGGCTATTCAGAAGACCCCATCTTCTATCGATATCCCTCCTCATATAGGACACTACTAGTAGTGAACCAACAAATTCATATCTCTGAGTGTTTGGAAATTTCCGAAAACTCTCATATGAATGAGAAATCACAAGGTCGACCCTTATTTCTCACACAGAGTACAACTCACATGGGATTTGGGATTGTTTATTGGTTTTCTCGTTGGTGTTATTTAATTGACGAAATAAAATGAGACAAAATAAAAATTTCGATGTATATGAAAAGTTTCAAAAAAATAATATTGAGACTTCGAGGGCCATACAAATGGAATAGACTCTATTATGTATTAGAAAAATTTTCTCCTATAGCTCCACCCTAGTGATCAAGTACTCCATCCCAATGAGCCTCTGGTGTGTAGACCCCAAGACCTACTATAGCCTTACAAGATCTAATTCTTCCTCCTTATCAATGTGATATAGCTCATCAGCTCTAATCCACACCTGATCCTTCTCATCCTAGTACTAAATTATTTGAGATACCACCATCATCACTTGATCATCGGCCCCTGCCGGCTGGGATTTCAACCGACTTATGATCTCTTCTGGAGAATTGATGAAGGCTACATGCTAGTTAACTTTATCCTCCATGAACTAATGTTCTTGATCATCCTTATAGTGTTTCCAAGTTTCATAAGATTTATCATTGTGCAAGGTAATGTCAAATTGTTGACACTATACAAGGACCCTCTCAACAACGAAATCAAGAACCATTACATGATGAACCTGATCGTCCACCACTCCAGTGACCAATTTGTGAATCCAGTGGTGAAGGGACTACATCTATCTCACTAGTTATGGATCATGAGTATTTGTGATGAAGTACAACATAATCCAAGACACCCTGCACTAGATGATGTAGTTTTATTTAGAAATGTTGAGGAGAGAATATTTGATTTCATCATGTGGACGAAGATCATACTATGGGAATGATACAAGGAATGTACCAACAATGTATTCTTCTAGGACCCTATCAGTTAGGTCATGATCTATATTGGTAGGTGATCCATCTTCATCTAATCCTTTTTCAACAACACAACCTCTGCCAGCCTCGAGCTCCACCCCTTAGGTGCATCACTCTTGATGGTAGTAGGCTGTCCTCCTGGGATCAAGGCCAGATCATTTTGGGTGATTGGATCCCCAAGAGTTGTCAAAGTTATTGAGGGTGGTTCCCCAGACCCCCCATCCACAACCACTTACTGGGAGTTCACCCTCTCAAGAACAACTTAAAATATAAGCATGTTAGTCAGTTTAGTCAATGATGATAATTAGGGTAAACATAGATCATGTAAGAGTGAAATATTACACAGGGAGAGAATTTGGTCGAGACATGGACCTAGAACATCAATAGAAAGTTCCACCATATGATACCAATTGACAACAATCAAAACATCAATAGATGGAACCAGACTCCCTAGCACTGGTTGTGTAAGAGATCCATGAGAATAAAAAAACATGTTAATGAAAAAGCTTCGTGAATGTTTGAAAAGGTCTATGTGGATTGAGATTCAGTCTGACCATGAGGTATAGGGAACTCGATATTAAGAATCCTCATGTGACTTGTCTCGTGAGTGGTAGATGTTGCCATTGGAATGCAGGGTCATGGTCCCCCATAGATGACTTAGAGGACCAGAGGCTCCTAGGGAACCACTTAGACCTCCCCATTGATCCCTCCAGTTGTATAATCCTCATGTGTCGATTCTGAGATGTTACTACTAGTAACTATCAAGGTACAACGATCCCTCCAACAAGGAACCATTATAAATCTTAGGATTACTACACCACAAGGTAAACCCTAGTTAGATCCCTTGAAAAAAATGGGGGGAAGAGATGTAAGAGATATGTACGTCAAATTACTTACCTCGAGAAGCTCTACCAAGTCAATATCATCTATAGTGGTGACCTCATGGATCCCTCAGGGAATATGCTGATCAATGAATGATCCGCATGATTCTCAGTCACTGGATCTCTGTGTGTCATCACTAGATTATACCCCCCTAATCTGATTATTCAGCAAGTGGATTATTCTCATGGTCAGGCTCAACAACAAAGATCAATTGCACCAAGTGGAAGAGAAGATCATGTTCCCCATGTTGATGTGAAATGGTTTTCATAGCTACTAGGTATGAGAACTATTCAAGGAAGAACAAATTGATAGTGATTCTAGAAAGACTTACCTGAAGTAGCACAATACCATCCCTTGTCCGCCTCTACTAAGATTCTCCCGCATCATGTTCATCTTCAGCATTCATTAGGCTGCCTGAAGCATGTGGAAAGAAGAATCAAATGTTGGCTCTAGGTGATAACACAACTTCTTTCTAGGGTCTTCCTTATCTCTCCCAGTTCTAGCATGATATACCTCTACTATCTCCCATGAATTCTTTAATGGAATACCCTCCCAACTAGGAGGCTGGGGTGAAACAACACCTTATGCTGACCTCATTGCATCTTAAACTTGAGCTGACCATGACACTTGGATTGCCCCTTGAAGGTTATCCTACATGGCATGTTGCTACTCCATAACATCACTTTCCAATGTAATTACCCTCACATACAATAGTAGAATCAAACATGGGTACGCCAATACCCAGTTTCCATCACATATATGAGGGAGGATGATTTTTACATTGGTTTTTGGAAGAATGATGATCTCTCTCATACCTTCAACAGTTAGCATTCACCAAAACTAACGAAGGATACATAAATTCCTTTACTCAAAGTCACCCATGTAGACTCTCTTCTTCATCTAATGGATGCATCTATATTTTTAGGAGAGACAAGACTTCATGTATGGATCAAAGTTTGTGTTTCCATTTATCCTAGTCATGATCAAGCTACCTTAGGACTGTTGGTACTCTTAATACTCCATTGTCCTCTCAAAGTTTTCCACCATCTCACCAAAAGAAGTTTATAATGGTTGGATGATGAATGTTTTAATGATTACATTGCCTAACATGTCACCAACTTCAATAAGAGAAACTAGAAAACCCTAACATGTTGAGTAGAGAAGTTCGTAGAATAGCCTATAGAGGTGCGATCATTTTTGGAAATTCATAACCACTAAAGTTTTCAAAATAACACACATGCATGAATTGGAATATAAAAAAATACACCTTTTCATGCCCCCCTCACCACATGGTCCAACTGGTTATATATCTGGT
This sequence comes from Viscum album, assembly GCA_963277665.1. Classification (NCBI taxonomy): domain Eukaryota; kingdom Viridiplantae; phylum Streptophyta; class Magnoliopsida; order Santalales; family Viscaceae; genus Viscum; species Viscum album. The sequence continues at coordinate 690,767,168 of OY728150.1, forward strand.
ATAGCATGGCTACCCTCAGGTTTTCCCAGTTGTCAGATGCGATGATCGCTACTATAAAAATTGTCTCTAGATGAAGGTTCATGCATGTGTCCCTCACCGGCAGAAACCTACCTTGAGGAATGTAGCCAAACAATTCGGCCCAATATTCCACCATATACCAGTACTCCACCGTGATATATCCCCACTACTCATAGCTTCCCCCTCCAAGATCTGCTAGTATGATTCTAGCTTCCTCCCCTTCAACGCTGACATGCACTACTTCGACCGCCTTGATATTTTCATGGATAGGTCTTATTGGATAAGTATAAAAAAATATTCTGATTAAGACCATAATAATACTCTTAGTATGGTAATACAAGAGTATGGGGTGAACTTAATTTTTTTTAATAAGTTTAAAAGAGTTTCAAATAAAAAATATCACAAACCTCTTAAAAAAACTATTAGATTTCGACTCGTCCCATTGTCTGATTATTATAGTATCATAGTCAAGTCGATTTCAATATAGCTGATTTATATCATAAAAGTTAGACTAAATATGATTTAATAATATTAAATATTAGTATTTACTATGGATTTGATTAAAATGGGTATAAGAATTGCAATAAGAGTAATTACGATAAAACAATCAGTAAAGAAAGATGAATAGGATGTTTAACTTTCTTTTTTATAAATGCTATTGAAAATTATTAGTAAATGAATAATAAATATAATATCAATGTAATGTAATAATTAATTATAACTATTATTATAATAATACGCCACATTTATTCATAAATTTAAGGTATCCAATAACCTTGGATAATGGTCTCCCATATTTTATACTTACAAGAAAGTTCGTCTTTCTTCAGTATGGAATTACAACGACATAATGATTGGCTTTGTCTTCCATTCCAGGTAATCCCCCAATCCAATAGATTAGATTCTATGACTTACTATCCGCATGATCTATTAATCAATATGATCATATTATTCATTTTCATATCCTCATAATCACAATATTTTAAACACAGCAATCAAACACATGAGTAATTAAATAACAATTATTAAGGGGACAACCTCACAAGGTTTCCATAAGAAGACTCTTCTTAATAAATTACAAGAGACTAGGAACAATATGTTCATACTATGTAGGCTTTAGAATAATTTAGAGTGAATGTGATCAACCATAAATTATTCTTTTTTCCAAACTCTTTGAATGACAAGGTATTTATAGGTATCTTCCCAACGATCATACTTCCTTTCCAATGATCATATTTTCTCTTAGTTTATCCTAAGGAATTGGATACCTGGCATTTAAACAACTCTATTATAAAAGATTGTTCTACATTGTATTTTTTTACACCATTAAAGTTTAATATTATTCCTTCTTATATAAATAATTCTTTTGAATATTATTATAATCTTAAGTAATCCCGATGGACTTCCTCATAATTTTCATTCCAATAATCATTTTGAATATGAGTCTGATGTATATTAGAACCAGTAAAGGTCTGATTGTCAGAACATTGTTAGTAGGAAATATGTGAAAGAATGTATAACATCTATCCTGATAAAGGTGAATCCAATTTTTATCAGATCCATACTCATTACAATTATCATAATTAATAATTATAAGTTTACTTTTATAATTCATTCGAACTAATTCTAATTATGGTAAAATTTTATGTTTTCTACAAAAAATTTCTAAAAAACTTTGTATATAAAAAGTTAGTAATAATGTACTTATGAAGAAGTTTTTGATTACCAAAATTATAGGAATGAAAAAGTTAGAAATAGAATCTCTAACTCAAAAATCTCCATATTTTTTGAAAAATAAAAAACCAAAAAATTTAAATGAAAAAATAATTGAAAATTTTAAATTCCATTTTATTTTAAGTACCTTTTATTTTGGATTAAACAATAAAAACTTATTTATTCTTGAGATTTTGACTCATCCTAATATTATTTAGAGAATAAAGATGAATACAATTAACTCCACCTTAGGATAATATCTCCCCCTGAGGATCATATTCTCCCCCTTAAAGAAATATATCTCCCTTTATTAAATATTCTTCTTTATAAATATTTTCACTCCCTATGTAAAAATAAAAACCCTATTAAGAAAACTTATCCCCATTTTTATAGAATTCTCCCTCTTTGTGATTTTAAAAATTGAATGGGGAAGAGTATTTAGTTTCCTAAAATGTTAGTGGGGGAAACAAAAATATGAAACAATATAATAAATTAACTCATCATCCAAAGAAATATGAAAGGACATTCAAAAAATCTGAATTGGAAGAAAGTTAGAAAATAATCATATTTCAGTGAAAAGAATTATTCATTCATAACAAAATTATAAAAAAAAATTCAAAAACATAAATATAAAAAGAGTTCAAAAAGAAAAGAGTTAATCTTTCTTCATTAAAAAAATTCATAACTGTTTCCATTTTCTTGAACTATTTTCCATCCTCCATATTTTCTATTATTTATTATTGATTCCAATCATTCTCATAATGTTCTTAATTCAATATTTTCTATACGTTGAACTTATCTTTATAGTATTTGGGTCTGGTTATCTCAAACTGAAAGTACTGGATAATCCTATTCAAATTTTTTATTTCTATATTATTATAATCAGTTGATCCCTTATAGTATTCTAAAAACATCACTCTTTCTTCTATATCTCTTGATAATTGATTGAGATATTCAGCAGACTCACATAACATCTTCTTTACATATCAATGTTTTCATCATATAATTTTATATTGGAATAAATTTTATGTGACCAATTCCCAAACTATTTGTACTCTTTTTTTGTGCTTGGGAACATTATTGTAAAACCTTCAAATCTGCCACAGTCCAAATCACTCTTTCGGTAAAAATATTTATTCATTCTAATTTCTAATAAATAAATTCATGAAAAAATTGGCCTCATTATTAATGTATTGGTAAATATAGAATTGTACCTTCAAGTCTCTTAAAAACATGAATCATATAGTCGATTCCTTGAGAAATTATCATATTCACTGAATATTATTAATAATTTTCAATTTCAAGGAGTTGGACATGGATGGTTCAGATTACAACTTATTTTTCTTTCCCTTTATCAACTTTCTTATAAAAGTTTTCATTAATGTAGTTATTGTTAGATATTTCTATTATATCATTGTCCTCATTGTCATATTTACAATCCTCTTTCATTGAATTCTAGTTTTCCTTATCTTTGTTAGATTATTATTGGGCTTCTTCCTCTCATGATTCTTCCTTTTCAGAACATTGAGATTTTTATTTTTTGATTATCTTGGGAAGGAAATTCTGATGATAGATCTTCTAATGATTTCAATTAGAACATATCAGATTGAGTTCCATTTTCATCATCATTATCATCATCTTATTAATTTTCATGCTCTTAATTTTCCTTCTCTTAATCTTTATTATCTTTATATTTATTTATATCCATTTTATTTCCATCCACTTATTCTTCTTCTTTAACAAACACCTCAATTTTTTCATATAGACTTATTTATTGTTTTTCTTCTCTATATTTTCTTATTTTATAAATTCATATCACCTGTTCATGTATTTTTATAATAAAATACTCCTCAAGATATCTATATAATTAAATAAACTTTTATAGTCGGTAACAATTCCATATAAAATATTTTTTTGTTTCCATTATCATCCACTAAAGAAATATAATCATGACCTACCGAGGTTTTGTGGAAAGATAATCTGGAATCCAAATTTGGTTGATCGGTAAGTGAGGATGGTAGAAAAATATTTCTAAAATATATTTCCACACCCTTTATCAAATTTTCACAAATTTGAGCACCTTGTAAACATGTATTTTGTTTCTTATACTTGGATTACTTTTATAAAGTATTAGAAACATGGATCTTTAAGGTATTTCCCTCAGTTGGTTCAATTCTTAAAATCAGATCCCATAACTTTATTTCATCTTTTTAAATTTTTCTATTCATCCTGAATTTCATTAGTGACTTTCTTATGCTTATTTTATTTCATAAATGAGGATGTGTCAAATTTTATTTTCTTCTTATTCTAAAACTTTTTATGTTAGCCTTTATGACTCTCGTTCTGATGCAACAACACGAGGTTTCTCAACAAATGTATTTGTTTCAACATCAAAACTAAACATCATCATTTTCATTTTAGCATTATAATTTAAAAATATCTTCTTCCTCTTTAGTTTATATTTAATAGGGATCTTGAACTACTTCATAAATTTAACCACTAACTTTATTATCACATTTAGAAACATAATGATCCTTGACTTGACCAATCCAGATTTGATGTTTTTAATTGTGAGAAATATGAATCTAATAAGATTTATTTTACTCATGTTCACTAAAAACCCAATTTGAAAACATAAGAATCTTTAAACGTAGCTCGATATCCATTCCTTGGAATAAGAAACCATTACACCCACATGGAAATTACATGATTATCTGGTGTTAGATGAATAACCGTTATGAATTTTGGTAATCATCAAATAAAGAATATTCCACTTTATTTTTATTTAATGATCAAAGATCATATAGAAGCTTGTGTCAAAGGCACTAAGCTTAACCTTATGTTTATTATCCAAAAAAACATGTAGCTTTTCTATAAGATTTCTTTTATATCTTCCCATCCATAACAAAAAAAAAATTCAATTCCTTCTTCCTTGAAAAATTTAGATGTGGAAGAAAAATGTTTGACAAGATTTAGGTATAAAAAAACATAATCCATTTCATGATTTTCAATTCATACAAATTACCAATCTTGAAATTCAATAACCTTTCTCAAATTATAATTGCGTTTATCATAGGAACCTATTTTTACCGACCTTTACTTGATGATGATCCATTCCATGTAATCCTCATCAGAAGCCACCAGATTGACACATGAATATGATGAATCATTCATAAAGAAATACTTTCATAGTGGGAAATCATAAAGGGTCAAAATCTCTAGGGAAAACGAATAGGATAACCAATGTGGGACACATGGGACCCCACTTTTATATTTGTTCTTGAGATGTAAATTTATCTTCCAGGTTGAATCCAAAAGTTGAGATGTATATCTATATGATCTAATGGATGATATTCATCTGAAAAAACATTTAAGGTTTTTTTGAACTCTTGATGATTACAAAAAAAATAAAAATTATCACATTTAAGAATTAATATGTTTAAAAAACATTTAAAATTTTGAAAGTAAAATTTATTTGATAAATAAAAAATTTATTACAATAAAAATGATTAACAATCGTAATAAAATAGTGTAAAAAAATAAAAAGAATATAGAAGTACCATTTGGAGTAAAGAAATTCATCGGTATGAATAACCTATTTTCTTTGGGGTTTTTAGAACTAAAATATTATGATATTTTTGGATTTATAGATTGAGTGAGATAGATTCCGTACAAAGTGTAATTATAAAATCAAGTTATGATAGTTTTTCATTGAAAATTCAAAGAAATATTTTTCAAAAATTAAAAATGACTATGATAAAATATGATTATAGAAAAATTTTCAATCAGAAAAAAATGAGTCTTGAATTTTTATATCATTTTCATAGTCCGTTATTTATTTTAAAATTAAAAATCTTAAAATTTTACAGAGATACATGAGTCTGGAAAACCCATTACGATTGAAAATTTTAAGTAGACTAATATTTTTAAAAACTATAAAGTTTTGAAAAACAAAAAAAAAACATGTACACCGGTATGAAAAGGAGTGAGTAATTTTAGAATATGGGTAAACAAGAAATAGATATTAACGATTACTTTAAATTGATTATTCTTAGATAGTCTTTAATATATTCAATTATATCAAAAGGTAATGTTTTTTTAAATATGTCAGCAAGTTGATATTGTGTTCCGATTAATTATAAAACGATATCTCATTCATGTATGTGATCCTTATGGAAAGGGGTGTCTTATGATTATGTACTTAGCACACAACTTATGTTATGATTTTTTTACTTAAAGAAATAGAAGTAGTATTATCACATAATATTTAATTTTTTGTAAAACTAATTCCATAGTTAGGAAGTGTGTGTTACAACCACAAAATATGATCACAACAACTTCCAACTTCCACATATTCAGCTTCATCAGTGGAAAGTTCTAGTGAGTGTTGCTTCTCACAAGACTAAGAAACTAAATATTCTCCTATGAAATAAAATATTATGGATGTACTTTTCTTATCCATTCGATAACCATCAAATGAAGCATCCAAAAAGATTTATAGTTTGAAAATATTTCAAGAATAATAAAAACATCCTAAATCCATAGTTCCCTTTAATTAATAATTTTTTTATTTTATAGCTTTATAATTGGATTCAATTTTATTTTCTTAATATCATACCCATTATCATAAATAAAACATTAAATCTGGGTTACTAGAAGTTATGTATAGTAAAATTCTGATAATTCCTTTAAAAGACTTTTGATCAACTGGTTTCCTAGCCTCATCAAGATCTAATGTTTTTGAGGTGCAAATGGGAGTATTAATATTTTTAGTATTTTCATATCCAAATTTATTATGAAGAAATACTATATAATTATGTTGAGATATAAAATTTCCTTCTTCTTTTTGAGAAATTTTAAAGATAATAAAATATATTCACTTACCCATTATACTCCTCTAAAACTCAGATTTCATAAGATTCACAATGGAATCTATTAAATATTTTTATTTTTATCCAAATATAATGTCATCAACACTTATTTGAACAATCATAAAGTTTTTTTAACTTATTTTATAAAGTGTCAGATCAGTATCCCCCTTTGAAAAATTTGAATCAAAAATTTTGTTAACCTATCATCCCAAGATCTTGGGGATATTTTAATTCCATATAAATGTTTTGTATATTTATACATATATTTAGTATGTTTTTTATTTTAAAAACTAGTGTGTTTTTCACCATAAAATTCATCCTGAACATATCCATATATAAAGTCACACATCACATCCATTTGAAATTTTTTAAAATTAAATAATTCTACAAAGTTTAGTGTAATTCGAATAGCTTCTAGTCTAGATATCGATGCATAGGTTTATTCACATTCTATTCCATGTTGCTGATTATAACCCTTAGAAATAAGTCTGGATTTATTTATAATTATTATAGCATTTTATTCAGATTTTTTTTTGAAAACCCATTTTACTCAAATTACATATGTTTCTTTAGTCCACTCAACTAAAGTCCAGACGTTATTCCTTTTTAACTCATTGATCTCAAATTACATAACATTAATCAAATCCTTACCCCATAAATCCTCATCAGGATTCATTGGTTCAAATTAGGAAATGAAATAATGATATTTATTTTTTTTCTCAAGGAAATACTAGTCATAATTAGTTGATCAATATCACTAATGATATAATCACCAGGATGATTTCTAAGAAACAATGGACTTCTTGGATTTTCCAATGGATGTTATTCAACATAAGGTAATAAATATTTCTGAGGATAGAATTAAAAAAATTCATGTGTTATTTTCTTATAAGAATAATTTTCTAACAATGATTTAAAATAAGTTTTAGAAATAATATCCTAGGATATTGGTTGGGGTTTTTTGAAAACAAAAGGGTTAGTTTTATATTCAGGAAGAATACTTCACAGCCATAAACTTTGAAGAAAGAAACATTTTGTTTTCTTTTAGTCTACAACTCCCAGGGAGTATTATTATGAAATGTTTTACTAAAAAATTGAGTCATAGTATAGCAATCATTCCTAACAACTTCAGAACAACATTTTTAGTAATTGAGTATTAACTCAACATGGTTATTTTTATTTGTAGATGAATTTAATTTATTTTTTCAACAACCCCATTTTTATGAGGAGTTATAAGAGATGAAATGTTATTTTCAATACAATTCTTACTATCAAATGTTTCAAAATTAGGATCTAAAAATTCTCCACTATGATCACTATGAATAGTTATCATGGGAATGTTTTTATAATTTTTATCTTCGACTATAAATGTCTTAATATAAAAAAAGGATTTAGATTTATTTTTGAGAAAATAATGCCAAGTGAATATAGTGGAATACACATCAATGAAATATACATAGAAGTTTTCAACAGATACTCTTAGTTGGTGTTGGACCGAATAAATCCAAGCGTACTAAGAGTAAAGAATTAGAATTTGATGCTTTAATGATATATTTAAAACCCGACTTATGTTACTTATCGTATTGAAATGGGTCACAAACTATAGAAGAATAAAATATAACTTTAGGTATATCCTTAACAAGTATTTTCTTAGTAAACTTAAATATTAGTGTCCTAATCTTTTATTCCATATCCAAGATTGGTCTTTATTCTAAGTTAAGTGTATATACATTCTCAAGATAATTGAATAAAAGAATGAATTCATCCTTATAATTGGGTAGAAAAAAATTATCATTGCTAAAATTAACAAGGTAACCTTCATCGAATAACAGACTTATGCTTATAAGGTTATACTCAAGACCTGTAAAAAATAAATTTTTTTAAATAAAATCTTCACCAAGAAGAACAATGTTACCTATTAGGAAAATCTTTTCTTGAGCATTATCTCTAAATATATATTTTCCAAATTTCATCTTGTAGATATTTTACAAACATTATTTTCATTTATGTACCTAGAACATACACTATCCATGTACCATGTGTTTTTGTTGATGGTGCGTTCTTTTTTTTCCTAAAAACAAAACAATTAGACATTCAGAACCCAAACCTTACTGGGAATTGAAATGTCATAAAAAAAATATTAGGAGTCCTTTTTTTGAGATAAATGGTTTGTGAATTTCAAGTGATTAAACTTTATTGTGTGAACTATTCTTTTTCCAATTATAACAGCTTTCACACTTAGTATAAATGGATTAACCTTTAGGAATAAATAAATTGTTTCTAAAAACATGATTTTTATAATTATAACATATTCTAGAAGCATTACTGAGTACATGTATTTTCCTGTAAATTTTGTCAAAACATTACTTTCTAGAAGTGTTGATTGATAAATGTTTTCTCAAATATGAGATTTTTTATTTTAGTTTCACAACTAAATATTTATCCTCAATAACATAGGTTTTAGAATTATGTTTAGTTTCTAGAAAATTTATTTCATAAATTACTTTTTCCAAATAATTAGAAATGTTTTCCTTATTATAATAGTATAATCAAGTTATTTTAAAATATCTGATATTTATTTAATTAAAACATAAAATCTTGGGTCTTCTTTTGCATGTTTTCCTTAGAATTATGATGTTTTTTATAAATTTATAAATTTAAATTTTCTAATAAATTTTTAAAATGAGATAATTTTTTATAATATTTTATGGTGTTATCTTGACTAGCTAAGGAAGATTATTCATATGAAGATATAAAATGTTTCTCATCAGGATATTTTTCACATAAATTTGTGTTAGTAAGATTTTCAATAGTGTTTACCTTACCCATAAGTCATTTATAACCGATGTTATCTTCGAAAAAAATTCCAATGCTCCTTTTTTCGAAACATTCATTATCATAATAATTCTCTAAAGAGTCACCTCCTCTAAAAATACATGTGTCAACAGCCTTTAAAAATTTCATTCTATTGGATTTTTAATATATCGTAGCATTTTATTTAGAATTTTTATCTTTCTTATCATTCCTCTTTAGATTTGGAAAATCTAGCCTAATTTGTCTATCATTATTTCATTCATGACAGGTAACTTCATATTTCTTGTCGCTTTTGTCTTTATGACCATTATTATAATGATATTGAAAATCTTACTTTCCTATAACATTTTTCATCCTTCTAGCAAGGTTTTATAATTTATTTTAAAATGATCCGAAGTACATTAATCATATTAAATTAACACTTTCTTATTCCTTTATGATTTTACAACTTTTTCAAGAGTTTTAGATTTAGTAGGTACTATAGTTATAGTAAAATAAAATCCTCCCTTTTTATTTTTCTATTCATCAGAATCTCCTTTTAATTTACACTCATATTGAATAAGAGTTCCAATTAAATCATCAAGAGTGAGACTGTTCATATTTATAGTATCATCCATAATAGTTCTCTTAGACTCCTATTCACTGGGAATGATATCCATTATCTTATCAATAGGAATCTCCTCATCCAAACCCTTTTCGCTAATATATTATAGACTAATAATAATATTCATGTATCTATGATGCATTTTTTCCACTGATTTTCCAATTAGGAAATTGAATGCTTGATAATAATCCATTAACATAGCGCTCTTGGTTTCAACAACATTGGATGTTACATAATGAGTAACCTCAATATTTTTCTATAAACTATTCATAGATTCACATGAGTAAATCATACCATAGATACTTCTTGTCATTGATCATAAAAAAGTATTTTTAACTCTATTGTTTAGTTATTATTCCTATTTATATTGATGGGAAAAGGATGAAACTTTTTTATTAGTAATTTTATATTCTCTAGAAAGCATGATAAAATTTTCAACCCCAGTGATGATAATATAATTATTAATCATATCTATCCAATACTCATAGTTAGCATCGTCGAAGATATGTGGTCTATTCAGATTTAGGTTACCTATTGATTTTTAATTTAATCCTTCCATATTTAAAATAGATATATTATTTTTATATAATACACAAGATTTCAAAATAGTTATGTAAACAAAAATTGAAAAAACATAACGAAACATTAAATAGTTAAGAAATAATAGTTTATCAAATAATTAAGCAGTGGAATCCTGATCTGATACCAATTGTTGGATCAATATATAAGATGTTATACTTATTAGGATTGAAATAATACATTTAGGATGGTAATACTAAAATAGGTTGGGGGTTAATTTTATTAAAAAACATTAGGTTAAAAGAGTTTAAAATAAATAATTTCAAAAACCACTTTAAGTAAAATTATTAGATTCAGATTTGGTCGTCAATACAATTATTAGAGTCTCGTAATAAATATTATTTTGACATATTATAGTTATATAATCATAATTATATTCCATGTGATTTAATAATAGTAAAATATAGGAGTTAATATGATTATGATGAAACTGAGTATAATAATTGTAATCAATGTAATTCTGACAAAACAATCAGTAAAGAAAGATGAATATGATGTTTCAGTTTCTTTTAGATAAATGCAGTGGAAAAGTTACCTGTAATGAAACAAGAAATACAATATGAATGTAATGTAAGAATGAATAACATCTATTATTAAAATACAACACCACTTTTATCCATAAGATTAAGGCATTAAATATCCTTTTCTAAAGGTATCCCTTGTTCTTTTACTTAGAATAATGTCTATCTTTCATCACCAAGGAAGGACCTCGATATAAAGATTGACTATGTATTGTTATCCAACTAAGCCCTTGATCTAATGAACATATTATCTATCTTACTATATCTATGAACCATTGATCAAGATGATCATATCCTCTGTCTTCCTATCCCAAGAATCCTTCAATCATAATCACATAAATCAAATGTGTGAATCAATTACAGTACAATTTTTAAGGAGTCAACATGACAAGATCTCCATAAGAAGTCTCTCTATAATTAATTATAAGAGACTTAGAACAATCTGGTAAAACTATATAAGATTTAGATAAATCAAGAGATAATATGGTCAACAATCAATTCATCTTTTTTTAAAACTCTTTTATTGACTATTTATTTATTAGCATCTTCCCAACGGCCATATTTCCTTACCAATAATCATATTTTATCTAAGTTTTTAAATTGACATTAAAACCTGGAAGTTCAATGAATCTATTGCAACTAATTGTATGAAATCTTATTGTTCTACAACATGAAATTGTAAAAAGTATTCCTTACTATATAAATAAGTCTTTTGAATATGATTATAGACTTAAGACATCCCAATGGGCATCCTTATAATTGTCATTATGATTGTATCTATGATTGTGAGCCCGATGTTTATCAGAACCAGTATCAGTATGATTTTCAAAAAAAAAATTAGTTTAAAAGATGAGGAAAATATTATAACATCTATCTTGATAACGGTGAATATGATGTTTATTATATTCATACTCAATATGATAATCATAATGAAAAAATAATAATTTTACTTTCATAATTCATTCGAACTTATTCTATGTATGGTAAAAGTTTATGTTTTCTACAAAAACCATCTAAAACGTTTTGGGCATAATAATATAGTAATAATGTACTTAAGAAATAGTTTTTGACTTAAAAAACTAAAGGAATTGAAATTTCAGAAATAAAATTTCTAACATAAAAGGTCATTATTTAAGAACATCCCTGAACATTTATTAAACATGATGTCTTTGTGGAAGGGGGTAGTAAGCTTTAGTACCTTCTTGAACACCTCTAGATGGCGCTGTTTTAGAAAATGGGTTTGTAGTTTAATACCCCAGGTGTTTGGTTCGAGGAGAAACTCATCATACAAATACAACATCTTTGTGATTTTGTTAATGAAGTGAAAATCCCAAAGGATGATTCCCACCTCCCCATGATGGAGGTTCAAGTTATCAGTTTCTTGGGACCAATGTATAAGATGATCTGGTAGTGTCTCATGTTGACAGTACGTATGAAACCATGACATCCATAATTCCCAATACAATCTTAAATGGCATAGAATAACCATATACTCTTTGAAGGTAAAGTGTACTCAGTATTCCTGTATCCAGACATCAGTAAAGTTTCCCCCATCCCATATAACCCAATATTTTTACCAATAATTTCAATTTTCTTATATGTTGTTCTAAAATATGATTTCATAATAATCTAGACACTCGTCATTCTCTGGTTTCTCCTAAGTATCTATCCTCATCCATATACTCAGTGTATATATGAATGTTTCATTGTTCTCCAAGGAAGGGTGACCTAGAACATTGATATTCTAGTGCGAGAGTTCATCGTGGTGACTTAACAAAAATAGTGAAATGTTCGCTTCATTGGATGGGATAGCCACCTCATCCATCAAACTAAATTTTTACACTGGAAGAAGATTCATTAGTAGACAATTTCTCTAGGCTTAAGTTAATAAGCCTAGGAGAGCCTATTTTCAAGAAACAAATCTCATGGACCAAGGAATTTATGGGTTCCCGACCATCTTAGCCCTCTAGGTGGTGGAAGAAACATCATTCTTGTCACGGGATTCTTGGTTGGCTATTTCATGAAAAAAATGGGTTCTAAGTCTATTTTATACAAATGTGGGATTTGGTCATGCAATTGTCTCTGCGGCGTACAAATTTTGAGTGGTGTATGCAAACATCTTCCTGGAGTGTGAATGTAGTTTCATGAAAGGCAGAGTTGCGATAAAACCATTGCCGAGAATCTGGATTTTTAACAGTGGATGAGTTACACTCATGAATGAATGATTATCACATGAGGATTCAAATTACTATATAAGGAATCCCTCCCCCTATTAATATTCTCCACCCACCTACTTTTACATAGCACACAACATAGTTGAATTACCCATGACAAAATTTGAGTTAACATATTTAAATGATCCGCTCTATTCAGTGTTTCTGTAACACCCTAAGATTTCATAGTATGTTATTTTATTTAAAGTAATTCAATAGCTTGTGCTACACGGAACACTGAGTTTGAGCGCACCACGTCTTACTAAAGTAGTTGTTCAAAAGCGGTTATGAATAGGATTATCTGAATATTTAATTTAAGTACTACATAAAATTTTAGAATCCATATTATGTGTTTCTTAGACATAATACAAGAAAAAAATCATTTTTTTAGATAAAAGAAGTATTTTTCAACAAATGCAATTTTACCACCTTCTAATGGAAAAACCTTTTTTGAAACAAATATTTGAAACTTATATTTTCAATTTAATGAAATTAAATTCTTCTTTAGAATCTAGAGATAAAAATTTATTTTGAATACATTTTTGTTACTTTTCTGATAACTTTCATATTTTGATGAATATTGAAAAATACTAAATTTTAATTAAAAACAACTTTTTTAATCAAAATAATTTACAGGGACACATTAGGAATTTGAATGGTTTGGAAGAATAATTAGATTATATTTTTATAATTTAATACAATTTAGGTCATTATAAGTAATTTCACATTTAAATTTGACATAAACACATGTCAACATTTTGATAGTTTTTACTTTTCTTAAAAACTCGCTCTTCGGTTTCGACAACAGGAAATAATTTTAAATTAATTAATGAAACTTCTAGGTTTATAATTTGGTAAAATAGAATTCATTTTTGAATTTGTAATGTCAAAATTATCTTAGGGGGATTTTTTGAAATTTTTCTCTAAACAATCAATTTTTGATGAATACTGAAAAACACTCCGTTATAGTTTTAAACCAACATCATATTTAAATAATAAATTTTTTTATTTAAATTTTTTTTAGTCAAAATAGATATATAATACCTATATAAGTTCAATTTTATTCATTGGATTCATTTTATAATAAAATGTTATGAATAAAATTTTATTGAACTTTTTACCGTCTTTTACCCACCTTCTAGGAGCATTTGCAAATTTGCATAAAACATAATTTTGTTGCTTCTGTGAGTTCAATTTCAAAAATCCTAGAGACACGGTCGAAATCAGTAAATAAAATTTGGTTCAATATTATGAAAATATTTTTTGGTGAATAGTTATATTGGACTTTTATTTACCACGGTTAAAAGTAAATAGGGTAATTAAGAGTAAAAATGATATTATAATTACCATAAATCATTTCCAAATTCTATTAGATAAGTGTAATTCGAAAAAAAAATATTAGGAATAAAATATGATCCTATTTAGTCCACTTCGATTAGATTTGGACATTTATTATTATTTTATTTATAGAAGAATTAAAAGAGTTAAATTCAATGTTTAAAAACTAAACCTTTTTTAATATAGGGTTATAAATAAGATAAATTCGACTATAAATATTCATTAGAAATCTGAAGAAATTTCTGCTATAATGGTATTTTATTTAGAATTTTTAGACACTAAATAATTAAATTTATTTATGACACAATGATGATGCAGTAATTACCTTATTAATGACAAATTATAATAATTGGTATTATATATATCCAAATAAAAATAATTTGAGACTTTTTATTAATTACACTATTTTTATAAGTTAATATGACATGTTTGGGTCAATTAAATAATTTTTTTAAAGTAATCATGCCTTTACGATTTTCACAAAAACCAAATACGAAATTATGT
Source organism: Viscum album (assembly GCA_963277665.1). Classification (NCBI taxonomy): domain Eukaryota; kingdom Viridiplantae; phylum Streptophyta; class Magnoliopsida; order Santalales; family Viscaceae; genus Viscum; species Viscum album. Next base: position 690,782,343 of record OY728150.1, read on the forward strand.
CAAAATTGAGATAAATGAGTTTTAAAAACAAATACTATATTATTGGTTGATATAATATTCCTAAAAATACAAGGTTTGTCCAAAGGGATTATATGATATTATATATGTCATTAATGAACCACTTGTGGTTCTCTTGGAGGTTTATAGTATGTTTATTAACAATATATTGTAAGAATACAAGAAGACATGGTAGTAGTTAAACTATTTAACTAAGAGTTAAATCCAAAAGATATTGTTAAAATGGTAACCTAAACTTGACTAAAACCTATTTTTTGATAGGTTTTAGACCCAAAACCACCTTATATTCGAAATAAATAATTTTGGAGCCATTATAAAACGAAAATGATTTTATTATAAAATAATATTTCAAGGTTTTTCTAAAGTGACCCTCACCCCTCTTATAAAAGGGAACTTTCCCTTCTCTTAATTTCACACCTCCAAAGGAATTTGGCTCGGCCAAACCCTACCCAAATATCCTCTACAAAATTTTCAAATTAACCCAGAGTCCTTACTTTGATCATTAAGAAAACCTAAAGATCCCTTTTGATCAACTAAAAAGGAAACACCCAAAGAAGAGGTAAAAATTTCACCACCCTCTTTCAAATTCTTTTCTTCTTCCACTTCATCTTTAATTTTGTTTCCATACCAAAATAATATCTCCATTACCTTATACATACTATGATGTTATTATATATATGGTACAACCATATTCATTATTATATCCATCTTATAAATGAAAAATTCACCATAGGTGCACACGTACGACTTACCGTCTCAACGTCGTGGTGTAGTTTGTTATTCAAACACTTAATTATTTGGATGGGTATAATAATGAATATAACTGATGTAAATAATAAAAATAACATCATAAGTATTATTTATAAATTATGTACCATCAAATTATATACAGTTACACCATCAATATAATGATATTGTCGCTCATGCGTACGTACAGATTACCGTCTCCACGACGCGATTAGATTCATTTCCAGGATCACCATTCGACGATGTTTATAAAAATATATATTATTAAAAATTATGTAATATATGAAATAATAATTCTACTTGATATATATATATATATATCTTTATGTATGTACTTACATATATCTCATTCACTAACTTCCGTTCAATACGATATGAAAACGGAAACAGGGTTTATGTGTACGTACGACATACCATCTCTATAAACAGTGCCTTCCATTTCATATATATATATATATATATCTATTATAAATATTTATATTCTAAATATATATGATATATAAATCAATATTTATATTCTTGAAGTATTTAAATCATGATCTAAATGATACGATCAAGAATAACAAGTTAAAACATGTAAGACAAACAAAGCGATTATTACCCAAAATTTTAATTTAACAAAGAAATAATTATTGAATGGGTAGTATAAAGTCATAAATTAATTATTTATGATATAATAAATATGAATATGGTTCTTTTATAATTTAATAGCATACTATGGTCATTATAAAAAATTTAAAACGTACCCTTGACCAAAGGAAAGTGCAAGGTAAGGGGTTTCTTATCTCACTTTTAATTCCGTTATATTTCCATTATTCGCCACTTATTTATTGCATGTGGTGTATTCTATACTTCTATTTCATGTATATTATCACAATTCTATTTATATTCATGTTATTATATGATTCATTTGGTTTTTATTAGCTTTTGGTCATACGACTCGATTGATTATAACATGGTAAGGGGTTTTCATCTCACTTCTTATTTCTGTGAGATTCATGCTATATTGCCACTATTTCCTTTTGTGTTTTCTATGTACTTCCCATGATTTTATTACTTATTTAATATATCTTAATTTATGGGTATTTAAATCTTCATTTTATGATCCTCCTTTCATAGGGATTATGTTTCGTAAGTCACCAAATCGGTATGGGAATTTTTAATTTCAATTTCCACTCATTGGGTTTTACGTAGACTTCATTGATTATTTTACTCCAAGATTATGTGTGAAATAACTATTTATTTATTTATGTAGTAATTTACACTCCCCTTTTTGTGGTTATTATTTTGAAACACATAATCACTCCATTGATAAATTCTCAAGTCATCAATATGAACTTGATAAGAGTAATCTTTACACAATTTTCATTCATTGAGTTAAACATCCAAGTCATTGGTGTTGTTGTTGCAAGAATATGTGTGAATGTCCTATGACTGTTTTACCCTGAATATCTAATCATACATACTGTATTTATATTTTTCACACATAATTATTTCATTGATTTATCCTTAACCTAAGGATACAGTCTTTACAAGGGATTTCCTCTCAACTTACATTCCATTGAGACATCTTTGTTGTTGTGCACCGATTAACATTTATTTGGTGTATATACTGTAATTTGACACAATATATCATGAATAACTTTATTCTCATAATATAATTACGTTTTTATTACCTCAATTTTTTGTATTCAAGCATCTCTCATTTGGTTAGGAACTCTAACTAAAATATAATTTTAAATATTTTAAAAAATTTATTTTTCTAAATCATTCTCATTAATGTCCATGTTTTAAAAATTATTTTAAGGATTTATATATATATATGAAAATTAATGTCTTACAATTAATATTCTTTTTAAAAGATTCAAATTTTTATGGGAAACTTTGATTCAAAAATCTATTTTAAATAGTTTCTTGATAAATAGTGATACTTTTAAATGTTTTCATGAAAAGGGGGATATTTATCTCAAATAGTTTTGATGATTATTTTCATCTATGTCAATATCCTTCATTGTTCTCTATTGAGGTTAATTTATTATAATACAATCTTTCATATTTTATTGAATGATTTATGTTTTACTGTGGATGTGCTGTTTTTATACCATTCATGGTTTATGGTTAAAGTATTGACATTTCGTATGCTAGTTTTAATATGAATGTTTAGATTATATTTCAACCATTCATATGTGGAATGCATTGGTCTTAGTAAGTGACAGGTGGAGCCCAATATATATCCTCGATTCATCGGTAGGTCTCATGAGACAAACTAGTGTTTTCTCACAAGGCCTTGACCAAGTCTTATTTGTATTCTTGGGATAAGGCCTTGACTATGTGGTTATGAAGTCTGGCATTACACATTCCATCATTATGAAATTGGCTATAGATATTACATGTGATTATTCGACTAGTGAAATATTCATGTGAATAAGTAAATGGAATTATTTGGTTTATCATTCCCATATTATGTTGATGTTTATGCTTAAAAAGGCTTGTGTTATAGTCTTATACATTCCCTTAAATTTTATTCTTATTTATGATAGTTTCCGCTATATTGTTATCCTTACTGAGCATCTTAGCTCACCCCTTTATTATGATTTATTTTTCTCAGGATGCAAAGATGTATATTATGATTAACCTATAGTAATAGGCTAAGGGATATAAGAGTTTTCAAAGGGGAGACAATGTTTTTTTTTATTTTATGATGTAATGTAAAACTTATGTATGTATCTAGTACTTCTAAGGCTACAAAATTGATCTGTCTTTTAGGAAATGATTCCTTGTGTCATGTTAATTTTATGTAATAATTCACCGATTCTAGGTAACTTGGGTCGGGGTGTTATTGTGGGTATTAGAGAAAGTTTAGTACAAAACTGGGAAGCTAGATTTAGGAAAAAAATCTGATTAGGAAACACTACCCTAAGATATACATTGAGGATTAGTATAGAAGAACATCCAAAAAATTTGGTAATGTAATTATAATATGGGGTTACCATGAAATTCATCCACGTCTAGATATGAGAAGGTAGAGGTAGCTCTGGCCCATATTTACCTAGGAGTGAAAACACCAACGAGGTGTTTCGGGCTTGTCCCGGGGTATCCTGGTACACAAAAACGGGCCTTGTTTCACTCTTGGTTATGACTCTCCCAGGAGATATACTTAGGATAATTGAAATTTTCATTACAAAATGATTTGAAGTATTTTAATATATGATGATAATAAATTAAAAAAAAAAATTAATCCTGAGGTGTTTTAGATTGAATATAAGGTGTTATGATATTCTCTAAATGATTTTATGACTCACATTATGCTTTCTTATGTTAGTCAATGGCTGGATTCCATGGTAGTCATAGTAACATTGAACATGATGTATAAGGTGGGAATGGTGGTGGAAATGGGCAATGAAATGGATTGTTTATAGGTGTAAAAAATATCATGTTCATTCCGAAACAATTTTCCAAAAATATGATCAACTACATATATATTAACCAAATCACAGACTCTACAAAGAAGAGAAAGGTGGTGAATGATTGGAGCTCAAGAAATGGAGAACATGGGGAAAAGAAAGATCAATTTCAATCATGCAGTAAATGTGGAAGGAGACACTTAGGAAAGTGTCTCAATGGAACAAATAAATGCTTTATGTTTGGGAAAGAAGGACATAAAGTAAATAATTTTTGAGGAAAAATGAAGAGTTCTATGGAAGAAAATAAAAATGATCCCAATAATCCATTTAAAATAATTTTCCATAAATGTAGGGGACCTGGGAATTACCCATGTGAATGACCTATTCTTTAGGATAATTTCTAGGACAACGAAGAACCTATATGGAAATAAATGGATGGGGAAATGTTTAAAATTATTAGTGCTGTTTGTTGATGAGATTACTTTGGAATACTTTTATCTTGTATTTGTAAGCCTTCAATTTATTATGAGAAAACGATATTTTAGGAAGAATTATCTTTTCTATTATAGGTATAAATAACCATTTGGGTTTATATGATCCTTGAATTTGAGGAACTTACATGTTATAAAATATTGGGATGAATATGCAAGGTATGAGATAACCTTGGGGTGAAATTATGTTATGGTTATTTTGAAGAGTATTTCTCATTTTGGGAATGTTATAAAATATTGTTTTTGAAAAAGGAGAACACTCAGACCGTGTGACAACCAGTTGTGTTAGACAAAGCTTCGGGAACCGAACCCACAACTAGAGGGCGATTGAGATTTATCTCCTACCACTAGACTATGTGACGTCTCTGGTTAGTGTGACTGATTCATTTTAGTTAAATGATTTTATTTATCAATAATATGCTGATTTGGGATCTTATGTCTTATCAAATGGATATCCTTAGTATACGAAAATGATTTGGTGATTAAGTGATAAATGTTAATTTGGAAGATGATCGCTCTGTTGAGAACACTATATGCCTAAGAAAAATAGAATACTATTGGAATTCATTTGAGGACTACTGATGGATTTTTATCTATTTTCTTATTATGTATTTATATTGATTTATGTAACTTATGGAAATGATTAACCTATAATAGAGAATATGTGATTAGGTTAATTACTTTTATGTAAGTGACTTTAAGAGTAGTCGACGTTATTTGGATATAAAATTTAATGTGGAAGTCTACGTAATCAAATTCTCCAAAGTTTTTGGATTCAATATTAGTTTGGATTATATTGAAGGATTTTAATGAAAATTGTTTATTGAATAGAATTTATTAAACTGTGGGTATTGTTGGTTTAGTTTTAGAAATTAATATTAGTATTTCATTCTCTAAAGGATTATCCATTTTGGGGATCATCTAATCTTGTACTAAACATTTTGGTTTTGGTTAATCCTTATAAACAAGTTAAAAATATAGTTTATCCTTTGTGGATTATGTGATTCTCTAGAAGTTTATTCTTGCACATCATGTGTGACCAAGTCATCTTGAATACTAATCGTTTGAAAAAAAAGATGAGTTAGTGGTAGAAATTTATTAAAGGATGAAACTCTACTTAAAAAATAAGTATATCTCTTTATTTTCTTAGAGAATCTCATAAATAAATTCCTCAATTATATGAAATGGAAATTAAAACAAAAAAAAACGTTTTCTGTTTACTTTACTACTGGGAAACAAATGACTATTTATCCCATCACAGGTTTGTGGTTTTCCTATTTGTTAAATTTCTCCTGATCATGTTTTCTATCAGTCTCCATCAGAACTTGAAACATAGTTTATCTTACATATCCATGTTTTCTTACATGGAATCCTAGTATGGGTTATCTCAGGTGACCTTTGTATTTATCTTTCTTTCTTAAAAGTGATAGTTTTGTCATTTGATCTCACCCCTTTAATATGTTTTATTCCCCCATATTTTTAAGATTATTATAGCCTATGAGAAGCCTATAATGGATTCTTTTATTGTTTTATTATGGAGAAATGTTCACATTTTTTGTAAAATATGTTGACTATGTAATTGGTAGTCAAAGAAACTAAATCAAATGGTACTCCAAGTTTCATGAAATTTAATACAAGTGTGAATGTTTTTCAGGTTTATCATGGATCATCTCACTTGGTATCTACATGAATTTTCAAAATTATGTTTTTTTAGCGTTCGACCTGAGACTACGGGTTTAGGGAACCACATGAAGGACTTGAAAGATCGTAACTGACCATTATATGATTCATGTACAAACCTTCTTATATCTTAAAATTGATGTATTAGTTATATTAGTTGAATAACAGGTTATTAGAGTCTTGGAGTAAGGATACATCATTCGTTTCACTGAATCCAGTCTCCTTGGACTAATAATGGATCTCAACCCCCATAACATTGTTTCCGTAAACTCCCAACACAGTCCTCACTTGATTGTTATCTCTAAACTTTATCCCTAGGATAAATCTTCTATGATACCACTTTGACATGACCTGACCAATCAGGACCCATATCGAGAAGTGGTAAGATAATATTTCCACCCCAATCTTGTATTTAATAAGCCAAGGGATGATTAATAGCATTGAGTAGGTAAACCACACTTGATATGATGCCTTAACATAGTGAACTTGTACATAACACAAACATACACATAAGATATAATAAATAAAAAAAGATAATTAAAACAAACAATAATATATATAATGAATGTGAGAAACACTAAGATCCACAATTATAAGCTAGTAAATAATCAATAATGAAAAAGAGAATGATACATACTCTATAACCAAAAATTAAAACCAATATAATTAGTAATGAATGAAAGGTCCCTATAGTAATCTGTATCCAAACATGAACGCCACCCTCTACTATCACCTCTCTGTAGAATTGTGTTATGAAAACACTACATATTCCAAGGTCACCACATAGAATAATCTTTTAATAGGCCACATCAGATCCATATCCACTAAAACTCCCCTATAAAATAGCATCATCTACACAAACACAACACCTAGTGACATATATCCCATCTAGGGGTAAGTATAAACATAGTCGATAATACGCCTTTAAAATATAATGGAAAATAAAGGTAAAAAAATTCTACAGTATAGAAAATTTACTAGGGGAAAGATAATGAAATAAAATATGGAAATTTTCTATAAATATAATTCCTAGGGAAACACAATAGTCTCTATAGGTTTATTTCTAATACATGGTTGTCATATCTCATAAGTAATAAGAAATTATAATAGTCATGGAAATAATAGATCATATGAGTTTGATATCCTAATTATATGGCATAAGTAAAAAAGACACTATGGTGTATAAAGTCTCAAAGTATTCCATCTACCTAGACTTCCTACTATACAACCATATGAATTTACCAAGAGTAACTTGATCCACATAGAATAATGTACATTAGCTGAGAAAGTACCATACTTTATTTTTCACTAATATAATGTCATTTTTCTGAAAAACCATTAGAGGGACTAACAACATGATTATGGATATATTTTAGTTAGGGGAGTGTAAAACACTACAACCATAACCACTTATGCTATGAGAAAATTCATGTCACCTCATAGAGTATTTTAATGGGGGACTTGCACAACACAGAAGTAAAAATAATAGTGGAGAGGGGTAACTGACCCCAATGAAAGACTCATGCCTCAAGTAGCACACATCAGATTGGGAGAAGGATTTGAAATTATATATAGATAACATATACCTTGAGTAACACATATTAAGAACATAATAGTCATGGAATTACACGATGTTGTGAATTAAACCTAGAAGATGAGGGGAAGTTACCTAACCCTGTGAATGCTTTATTCATCATGAGAAAACACTATCATCAATTCTACTGATATAAATTTATAACCCACCTATATCTCCCTAAAAATATCCTTTAATGTTGAATAGACTATAATATTTTTATCTATGTAAAAATACATAGTATAATATATTTATTTTTCCAAAATAGATGCATGATGAAGAGGATATGAAAAAAACCTCATAAAGTAGAAAATGATCCATGTGGAACACTAGGGTGGAGGAATGCACCCATGACGTACATGTAAAATAATAGTATATTGGAATATTAATCCCATTCCCACTTTCGCATGCCTTCGAAGGTTGGGTTAGGTGGACCTAACCCAAAAAATCCCACCCAACTTAATATTCATGCTAGTCATGCATCAAGACCCTCCAAATGGGTGGCCCCATCATAGATTGGCTAGTATGGATAGACTAAGTCCCCTGCCTAACATTTGGTTGGTGGGGGAAGCATCTAATCCATTGAGATCAGATGGATGAGTGGCATTTGGGTTTCCCCTATACCTTTTCCTCCATACCAAGGAGACTAGTGGTTGGCCTTCAACACCCAACACCAACAATATTTATGGCTAACTCCTCTTGTCCAAAAATAGACACATTCAAATATAGTCCCATCTATTGTGTCTAATCCACCACAGAGTAATCTTCATCATAGCCTCGCAATGCTATTGTGTGCAATGTTTCCTCCATCAACCCCACAACCACCCTACTATGACCCCTCTCACAAAATACACCTAGGCCTTCCTCTTAAAAATATTATGAACCCCCTTCCACTGTTCTCCCAGGCTCAATAAACCATCCACAAGTAAGATTTCAGAGAGAGTATGGAAGATAGGGGAGAGAGAGAGTGAAGGGAGAGGGGATAATTTTGAGTTTCATTCTTGAACGATCCATCAAAACCACATACTTACATTGAAATAAATTTAGATATTAATCCAAATAACTAAAATAATTTCATGGAATGGAGTTAAGAAATTAAAAAATGGAAACTAAAAAATTCAAAATTTTATCTATAATGAATAATAAATAGATCATGCAAGGAAAATTCAGAAGATCTAAGGTCATTAATAGAAAACATATACAAATATCTAATTCACCAAGAATAGAGAAACATAAATAAAAAAAACCTACTTCTTGGGATAATGGATTATACTAAAATTAAAGGTTGAATCCATGGTCTCATTCATGATCATCACATAATATAATATTTTTATTTTATATAATGTTCCTTCCACCCAAAATATGGTCTCTATACCATCTATCTCTCTCCTAGCTTTAGGATAATGAAAAATGGGTAATCCTAGATATGAAATATAATAATTTTTAAATAGAGGGAATCTTCCAAACATTAATTAATTTAATATTAATTAATTTCATTAATTGACACACCTATAATGGGTATCCCGAGGTCTAAAATGTGTGCATTGATTACATCACACTTAGGGTAAGTTCCCTATCTTAGAAAAAGTGGTGAGATCATATTTCCCATCAAAGGATATATTTGGATGGAAATTCATCATTTCCATGAATTTGTGTGTGCAGGATAAAAATTATATATTATACATTATATAATATTATTTAGGACCCACCATAGTCACTACATTACTCTAGTTAATCTAAGGGTTAAACACAACATCAGAGAATAAATCAGACCATCCGAAGTTTTTTCCAAGTTTTGTTGCAATAGTAAATTTACCACTTCCAATTTAGAGAGGTATTGGGACATTGAAACTTAAATTTGACCTAAGACTAATCTGGGAAAAATGTTGATAATTATTTAAGGATTATATTCACCTCATAAACCCATGATACATCTATAACTAGGAATAATATATCACATTTAGTCTATAAATAGTCTTAACTAACATAACAGGAACTACTATTTACTCATTATGAAAATCTATACTAAATTTAAAGGTAGAGGATATTTCCTCAACTCATGAGGTTATTACAACAGTAAATTAACCACTTTGTATTTTATTTATAACTTATCTGATTACTGATGAGAGAGTAAAAAATCAATACTAGAATATCATAACCCGAACTTTGTATTAGAGATGGCTACATACAGGTAACATCCTTTATCAGATAGGATGATCTAATGATTACTGGATAATATATTGGTGAGATAACATAGTAAGGACATCATGGATGAATAATATATACCGTATTTACCTATTTTAAAGATAACATAAAAATGAAGAATTAGAGATTTGGGTTAACTAATAGGTTATCAATGTACAAATGAAAGGATTTGTCCGTCGTCACACCTATTCTAGTCACCACAGCCTGATAACTGAACCGAATAATCCCTAATAATCACCACCCAAAATTCAAAAACTATTCATCACCATACAAACAACTCCAAATTTTTCTCTAGTAATTGAACTACTTTTATACCATTTTTACAAGATCCAACACATCGGGGCCCCTCTTAGGTTTGAAATAATATGAGTGTAGGAGCACATACACACCTAAAATAGTCTAGGTTTAAGTGTATATCACCAATAATGTATAAATTTCAAGGGATACCATAGCCTATATCAATCAGTAACAATAATAGAACTCTAGTACATGATAAATATCTAATAAAAACCAACCCCATATGTATATAAACATCTGAACATTATAAAAATATTGAATAACATAAAAACTATCATGTACGATTCCATGAAAGAAAACCCAAAATTCTAAGTATACAATAGATATTATCATTGATCAAAATGAACATTTAGTAGGAGAAAACATACCAAAATTGAAAGAACTAATAGGGATATGACACCAACAAACATCGTCTCCATCATGCACCACACAATTCCACTATAAATCATCTATTATAGCTCTACTTCCTTAGCTTAATCATATTATCATAAGATCACTATAAAAACATACAATGTCTACAAATACAAACAAAAGAATGGGAAAAGGTTACATTTAGAGGTAAGTATAAAAATACCCTGTAGGATTCCCAAAAGGAACAATGTAATTGTAAAGAAATAGATCAACTCAAAATAAAATGGAAATAAGAAGTATAATCTGAAAGAAACTAGAAATACTCTATGGTCAATAAAATGATTGGAAAAATAATCTCAATCTTCAAAGATCTTCTCCATGAAGAATCATATATCAAAAGAGACTAGAGATATAAACTATTACCAAGTCCTATAAATTCCAAAAAAATGCCCTTGTTAGATGTTTTATTATGAAGGCCACTGAGTATGACTTCCATGTCACTATACAAAAAACATCTGAATCACATTAACCTAAAAAGCTATAATTCATAACCGTCAAACAACCTCATTCTAATCCTCTTGGGGGACTCATACCTCACCATGGTTTCCACAACAGTTGAAAGGAAATCGACACTATTTGTGGATGAAGGACTTATACCATATCTCATAGGAAAACAATAGAATCTATAGGTGATAGACACACACCCCATTATGTGGTGGTTACATACCTTACATGTGGTATGGGGGACCCGTTCCTTGTTGGGATTGAGGGGGTACCGACTTAGAACCCACATCAAAAAAATGAAAAACTTAAACCCCTATATCCACATATTTAAATACACAATCAATACAGGGGACTCACACCCCTCCTAAAAGCATAACCAATGGGATTTATGACTCTGTTTCTATGTTTAATATTCACCCCCATTCCAACAATGTCTTATAAAAGAAAATGACGAATTAATTTTCCTAAACACCTTGAAAACAAAACAAATCATTGATAAATAATGAAATATTTTGTTTTGTATGGAAAATCACATCAAAAAGATTACTAATGATTCTAATTATGACTCCATGGTGAGGTAATATAAAGAAAAATAGAAACTATATTGTACATGAAATTTAATATAGTGTACATGTTGTATAGTCCTTGGATGTATCTAGGAACATGCTATTATAGTCTAGTTCATATGGATCCAACCTACATGGTGTGTGAGACTCTCATAAAAGTAGAGTGTATATGTTATTTAGAGTTTGTGACATGTATCCCATGTCCACAATATGTAATTTTATACACATGGTGTCTGTAGACATTGTGTGAGTTGACATTCACTATTAGATCCACACGAATCAGGTCATTAAAATATTCAGTATGTCTGTTAGACCACATAGTGAGTGGGTTGAATTCATTAAGAATGAATGTACTCAGTTACAAGCTATATCATGGGGTCCTGAGATACATTTCATTTTAACCATGGTCACACCATGATGATATATATAATAAATGCATAAAATGGATATATTTAGGGTTGTGTGTTACATGATGTATGACTTGGTGGAAGGAGAAATTGATAAACGATGGACATATGGGAATTTGACCAAACAAAATTATATTCACACTAATGTTCATAAAATAATGTGTTGAGGGAATTTCATTTGAATAATATTATTTAAGAATAATGGGTGTCATTTTTAGATGATTAATTTTATAGGAAATTCTATGGGAGAAAATATATTTCCAAACTATATTCAACAAAATAAAAAACCCCATTATTAGTTAAATAATTATTTTTCCAATCATTATGTCTCAATAATATTACATACATGATTCAAAACGAAAATATATAATATTAAAATAATTCCATGTGAAATTTTATCCAAATTAATAAGAAACACATGAATCCTAACGAATTAAAGTATTATTATCAATTTTTCATGCATCATGTAAGTAGTCTATGTTAAAAACATATTCAAATATTATTATCAATTAGTCAAATTTTAATTTTAATTTTAAATTCTTTATCTTGTTTTTTATAAGTGATATTTAATCTTAGAAGGATTTAATAGGATTAATGCACGTAATGAAAATGTCATACCTCATTGGCATAACATTGACACATCAATGGCCTCATTTTGATCAAGGTTTTTTTCTAATTCCACTATAAAGAACAATCCCCTAACATGAGAAGCAGAAGATGATTATTCTCTAGATTTTCCTATTTTAGACAATGTAAAATCAATTTAAAACATTATAACTACATATTTAAAGGAAAAATCAGGTTAAGAATGTAAACTACTAGATATTTAAATTTAAAAACCTTAAAATTATCGGTTTGAACCCCAAGACCCAAACAAATATATTACACCTATTTTAGGAAAGGAAAACATTTTTGGATATAGATATGGTTTTGGAAGTTTCATATGGGATTTATTTTAAAAGATACCAATCTTCACACTCATGAAATAAATATTTATTTATTTAATATTAAATAAATATCCTTTAAAATCCAGCTATCATGGAATTCCAAAAAAAAATCTACCCATGTTAAATTACCACATTCCTAGCCCAACGAAACCATTAGAAAAAATTTCCAAGATCATCATCAGGGGTAAATTTACCTTTTTACTCCATTTCAAGGACCTTGTATTATTTTACTCAAAATATTAGACATGTTGGTTTAAAAATCTAGGTCACTATACAACCACTATTCTTATCTTGATGTTATTTACTACTCAAAATTTACATGGGTCTTCTTTTTAGCATACAAGTGTAAATATTAATTTAGGTTTACAAAACTTATAGGGATAGGGAAAATCCTTATCAGAAATAACCATTAAGACATAAATGATTGACCATGGTCATGATTTTATTAATCAATATTTAGAATATATTTGTTCACTATGTGGGTAAACTCATCACTTATTTTCCCCTAGAACACGTCAATAAAATTTTACTATTGAAATGGGAAATAAAACTCTCCCAGAGATAGCATAGACCATACTTAATGACTATGGGTTGGATATTTACTTATAGGTTGAAACTATTAATATAACCTATTATATATCTAATTGGATTCTGATTATACATCATTTAAAAAAATTCATGAATTATAGAATTGATGAAACACTTGGGAGGGTTACTTAAGGTTTTTGAGTGAAAAGTATATATTCTCAACACTGAAGATGAATTAGATAAATTTATTCCATGATATTATGAATTTATATTCCTTGGTTATTAATGAAAAAGTATATATTATAGATATTTCAATAAAAATTACAAAATTTATTGAGGTACATTTTTTGACACTTCTATTAGGGTGCTACTTTCATGTTGGATCTGTGTCCTTATAATGGTCATGATCTTGTGACCCTGCATTTCAGCATTCCAAAATTATGTGGCCTTCACCAACAAGGATGAGGGTGTTAGATCCTTGATTTAAATGGGATGATGGGATAACATATCTTCCATGGATTACTACAAAGAGTCCATCAACTATTATAGATATCCCTTACAGATTTAAGATAAGTTTGTGAAACTTGTTCCTAGCTACATCATCTAGTGTGAAATATTTAATTAAACAACATGCTTCTATGGAAGAGTGATTACCTATGGTTGGAGCTAATAAACTATGTTACGCTTGTTGGGAATATATAAATATCTTCCCCACATAGGATAAGGTCATCTTATGCTAATAGAATATGATGTCTCAAGTACACAACCCAAGTTATATCATGATTACCATGAAGTAACTTATGCTTTATGCACAAGGTATCCAAATAAAGTCACCACATATAGTGCCACTAGACTTTTACACATATTATTACATGATTTTAAGCATAATTAACCATAAAATAATGACCAAGATCACATAGTATCTTGTTTTTTGAAGATTAGGTACATAATTATAGGTAATGAAACCAAAATAAATAAATATTTTATTTTAACTCCATAATGAGATCCCAACATCCTTTGATATCTTACATCTTAAGAGGATACCTTGTGTAATACATGTACAAAGGGATATGCTAAAAAACATAGTAATAGAATAAACATTAGAATAGATAATATAACATGAGTTATAAGGCATAACATGATGAAAAAAAAGGCACGACCCAAGAACAATCATATGTAATCATAACATATAGAACAAGGGATTGTGTAATATTGGTTAAATAGGAATGTGTAATCAATATATAACATGACATAAACATGATTCAAGGATAAAATCCAAGACTATATCACATGGTGGAAAATTCCCATAAAAGAATTAGGTTTACTTCATATCCCAACATGATAACTCATGATGCTAAATAGTACCCAATGGATTAGAGTTCTATCTAATTTCATCCATAATAACATGTTAATTCATATTTTTTCCACTTGGATAATCAAACAGAATGAATAAACATAATGGTTGCCCAAGGAAATAAATGAGTATCATAATCACGTCATAAGGCATAACAGCTGGGGGTATCATAATGTAGTCCATGAATGAATGTATTTAAATCATACTTATACATTTATAAGGTAAAATAGGCATAGATGATGATTAATTATGAGAAAATTAATTTAATACATGTAAAAAATAGTGTTTAATATACTTTAGAATTGATCAACTTTAGTGCTGTTTAAGAGAAAATATAAATGAGTCATTAAAGTGGACCAAGACATAATTATTTCTATAAAACAAGAAATGAACTAAGAATTTTTTTCCATGATAAATTGAGTGATTTTATAAAAATATTTGGGGCTTAAAATATATTTTTGAGTGTACTTGAAAATGGGTAATAAATTAGGAAATTTCCTTTAATCTGGCTTTCTAATTGGGAGGAATTGAAAAGGGAACATTATAAAACATGTATTTCCCCCTAAAAGAAAGAATAATTTATTTAGGTAAATATTTTTTTAAAATACACATAGAATTTATGAGTATTATATAACAATAACTAATAATTACAATAGGTTAAAGAGGTAGAAAGCATAACTTGAAGGAAAAATGGAGGTTCATAGAGAATCCCTTACCTTATGTCCAAAAGTGTTATTCACTTGAAATTAATGTCATGAATAATCAAATTAGATCCATTATTTATTTAATTAAGAAAATATTATACATATATTTGATTTATTTTAAATTTATTACATTAATTAATGGATATTTTTATTTGTTATAAAGTTTAGTTAATTCATTTTGGGAGTTTTTTTTTCATTATTTCATGATCGGTTCACTTGTGTTTAATTATAGAGGTTCTTGTGAAATTGTAATAATTATTTAGAATTGAACTTATATGGTATTAATTAAATTCAATAAATTTAAATGGTATAATATATCATTTTACTTTTTTTACATGAAGGTTATTCATTAGATAAAACATTAATGAAAATTAATTTGATTATTTTGGTTGTTTTTTATGACCACGATGAACTAGTATCATTTTATTTAATATCATATTTATATACTAGTTAAAAAACATTAAATAATTTGTAATAAACATATTATATTCTGGTTTAACCATAAAAAATGTTTTTCGACTAGCCTATACGGTGGTAATGAAAAAATAAAATTCATTATCCACAATGGTGGTTCATCAACACCCTAGAGATGATGTTTTCATTTTTAGAACAAAAGGGGAGGATTAGAGATTTGATGATGGATATTAATTTAACATAATAAAATTTTAGTATATATATGATACTATAGTTTTCATATTCATATTTATAGGGTAGTTTATTGATGGATAAGAAATAAAATTAAAATTAAAACAGAAAAAAGAAGATTTTTCGTCTTCTATATCTTGTCATTGAGAACCTCCTTAGGGAACTTGAAAATGGTATTTTGGAGAGACCAGTAAGATTAGGACTTTGGTAAGAGTTTTTTATGAGTAATTGGGGAGAATATTATAACTCAACACGTTCTATAAGGTGCAAGGAGAAGAGGTGGTAAGAGTTGGTATTTATAGGTGGAGGAGAGGGGTGTTTTTTGATTACTTTATTCATTTGTTTATTATTTTTCTCAAGACTATAAATAGTGTTTATTTTTCTGAAAAAATTAAATAAATAATAGATCAGTGTAAAAAATAATGGGTTCTTAAATCTTCCATAAATAAAAAATTTCTGATTTTTTTTTAAAATAGTAAACACCATAAATTAGTTTATTTCACTATTCACCAAAAATTAAACTATTTTAGAAAAATCCCAAAAAAACAGACAAACCATTTTTTTATGTTTATATTTATAAAATGGACTCCATTTTATGAAAATTATTTTCTATGTATGAGAAATTTTATTTTTATTTAAAATCATCATTGATTTGAAAAATGCAAATTTTAATATTACTACTGATTTTATGACTCATTTTAAATTAACCAAGGTCTCATAAAGTTAAAAAATAATCATAAGAAAACAAATTATTAATTTATAGATATATTTTTGCAAAATAAATTTTCTTTTAAAACATTATATTACTTATAAAATTTTAAATACTCATTTATGTTTTACAAAAATTCAACACCTAATTAATCATTCTAAAAAAATTATTTACTTATTCCATGATATAAATATTCTATATTTTCATTTATAAGATACATAAATTTTATTTATACATTCATTGGTGACATTATAATTATATTGGCATGATTACTATTCTTAATGGTCATATTTCTATTCCAACGGTAACATTACTATTACATCATAAGTGGTACCTTAATTTCTATAAATACCACTTATTTCATTTTTAATTTATGAGAATAATTTTTTATTAGGTTCTCTAGGTGATTTATGTGTTTTATACTCTATAAAACAATGATAACATTTTGGGTTATTACATTCTTCTCCCCTTAAGAAATTTCTCCCTCAAAAATTTATTTTCACACATTGAAAAAAGGATAGGGTACTTCTCCTTCATTGCTTCATCCTCTTCTCATGTCGCCTCATTATACTTATGTTTCTTCCAAAACACTTTAACAAGATGTGTGGTCTTTATTAATATGACATTCTCTATATGGTCCATGATCTTCCCAAGATTCTATTCATATAATAGGTCATTCTCTATTTGTACCACCTCCAGATATAGTGCATGTGAGGGGTCAGGTATGTACTTCCTTAGGAGTGATACATAGAACACGTCATGAACTTGAGCCATATTTAGTGTAACTACAGGATGATGGGCCACTACGTATATTAAATCAAGGATCCCAATAGAGCTATTGTACATTAGGCTAATCTTCCCATTCATTAAAAACCACATGACTATCTTCCATAGTGATATTTGATCAAAGTCTTTGTCTCCAGCATCAAAATACAAATCCTTTTGACAGATGTCAGTGTAGTTGTTTTGTCTAACTCTAAATAAATTTGAAATGTTTTTGTATTGATTTAACCTTCTATGTTATCTCTTTCACAAGATCAGGTCCAAGTAACTTTCTTTTTCCAACTTCACATCGATAGTTTGGAGTTCAACATAACGTATGATATAGAGCTTCATATAAAGCCATATGGATTATCAAGTGGAAACTTTTGTTGTATAATAAATCAACCAATTACATATTCTAATATCATCCACTATTAAATTCCATTGAGTAATCCATTAGCATATCCTAAAGCATTTGAATATTCCTTTCAGATTAGAAATTTTTATGGGGATGATAGGCTACTCTAAAATTTAATTCAGTACTCAATCAATGATAAAGACTTCCCCATAATTTATATGTGAAACTTAGATCATGATCAAATACGATTTAAAGTGGTACCCCATGTATCCTAACCACTTCCTTCACATATAACTTGGAATATTTCTCATGTGATAAATCTTCTTCAATTGCAATGAAGTGGTATGTCTTGTTGAGTCAATCCACCAAAACCCATACTGTATTAATCCATTTAGATGTTTTTGGGAGACCTATGAAAAAGTCTACATTGACATAATCCCATTTCCTTGTTGGTATAAGAAATGGTTTCATCATCCCCTTGGACTTCTATAGATCTTCTTTAAAATTATAACATATCGAAAACATTGATATATAATCTGAAATCTCTTTTTTAATATTATCCCATCAAATTTATTCAATAATATCATGGTATATATTAGTACATCCATTATTGATGGAGAAAGATGAGATATGTGAATTATCTAGTAGCACCTTTTTTATCTTAGGTGATAAAGACACGAAAATCTTAGTTCCAAACCCAATCACACCATCCTCATTGATGTGGAACTCAGGTATCTTCCCTTCCTTTAATGTTTCTCATTATTTTGTAGCTCTAGATCATCCCTTTATTCCTTCTTAACCTTCTCTTAGATATATGGTTGGGAAATAATTCGGGAAAGGTATGATTTATTTCTTAATGTTATAATTTCAAGATCCATTTTTTCTTTTCCATAAATATAGGACTTTTTCGATCTATATCATGGATAGAGTAGCAGGTTATTTTCTTTTCAGAGCATTATCTACCTTGTTGTATTATCTAGGATGATAGCGAATAGAATAATCAAAGTCCTTTATTAGATCTTACCATCTCCTTTTATGCTTGTTGATCTCCTTTTTGTGAATATATACATTAGGATATTATGATTAGTATATATTTCATCCTTATCCACATATAGGTAGTGCCAAAAAAATTTCAAGGACAAAATCATATCTGCTATATCCAGATCATGAATAGGGTAGTTCTTCCCATGGATCTTCAACTGACATGAGACATAAGCTATCACTTTATCAATATTAATGTGTACATAACCCACGAATTTCATTGAAGCATCACTGTATATCACAAAACCTTCTCTATTTGTTGGTATTGTGATGATATGTGTACTAATTATCCACTTCTTGAGATATATAAATCCTTCCTCATATTCTTCCTTCCATACATACTTTACCCCTTTCCATTTTTACTTAGTCATCGGGTTAGAAATTTTGAGAAATTCCACAAAAAAACATTGGTAGTACCCAACTAAGATAATAAAACTATGGATATACATTACATATAATGGTCCGGGTCACTCATAAATTGAAATTTATTTTGAAGGGTCCATAGATATCCCAATTTTGGTGATAAAATTCTTTAAGAATGATACTTCCTCTATTCATATCTCACCTATACTTTACTTTTTATACAGCCCCCCCTTAATATTTTAATAGAATAGTATTAAAATTCACCTCATGTTCCTCTTTGATCATAGATTATACTAGAATATCATCAACAAAAACTACCATAAAATTTCCAAGGTAATATCTAAATATTCTATTTATTAATTCCATGAAAATTTCTAGAGCATTATTGAGTCTGAAAGGCATCTCTATGATATCATAGTATCAATACATTATTCTAAATACAGTCTTGTGGATATATTTCTTTTTTAACATTAATTGCTGATATCATGACCAAAGGTCCACCTTATAGAAATACATGGACCCCTATAGCTGATCGAATAGGTGATCAATCTTTGGTAGGTGACAAAATATCTTTATCGTGATTTTGTTAATATAAAAATAATAAATGAATAGATGCATTGATCAATCATTATTCTTGATAAAGAGTACTGGCACACACAATGGTGAAGAACTCAAGTGTATGAACCCCTTTTTTATATTATTTTATAACAAATTATTTAGTTTTTCCAAATCAATAGTGTTTATTCTATAAGGAGTCTATAATATTGGTAAATATTTATAAATAAGTTCAATTGATAAATCAAACTCTCAGTAATGGGGATGATTGGGAAATTCATTAGGGAGCACATCAATGTAGTCTCTCACAGTGGGCATATCTTTGAGATTGATTCTATCCTTTTTATCATTAATTTGAGATTGATATACTTTCTCATAAGGAAATAATATCCACAATTGACATGGTGATTCTAAATAATATTCATCCTTGTCCTTAAACTTGTACATAATTGGGGGATTCTTCGGTATGGGAAGAGTGATATCTATTTCTTGATAGTTGATGTTGGATTAATATAAAGATATCCAATCCATGCCCAAAATAGTATCAAACTCAACTAAAGTATGCAATAACAAATTTTCTGGGAGGTTCAGTCCACAAATATTAATTAAGTAGGATTTGTATACGTTAGTTGTAATAATGTTCTCCTACAATGTTCTCATGGGTAACTTCATCTTCATATTTTGAGGTGGTGTTTGAATAGTTCTAATAAACATTCATGATATGAATGAATGTGTAAAAAAATCAAACAGTTAGTTTGTTATTCTTGATTGAAAAACTAGCTTACTAATCACCACATCATTTTTTGGGATCCAACTCAGTAGTACTGAAAAAATATTCCCTTCCAGGCCGCCTTGGATATTATTGATGATTTCCTCTGACAACCCTTGACATAGGGCATTGGATCACATAATTCCCATGTTCCTCTATGTTTAAACACTTAAATACATTCTGAATGTTGGTCTAAACCATTATTTCTTATTCCATGGTAGTGGGCCTATTTTAAGCCCTTTGGAAAAAAAATATCCCGACAACTCTTTCTTCTATAATTGTAGAATCTCATGTTTCCTTTTAGATAATTCCCAGGATGCTCCTTCCCACACATTTGACAGGTGAAATTTTGGGATTTATTTCCATCATTGGATTTATCTCTTGATCCTCCCATATTAAAATACTTTTTAATATTTTTATCTCTAGGACCATGATATCACTGAGAGTATCCAATATTCATTCCATCCTTATGGTCACAATGAAAATCTATTCATAGATGTTAAAGTCTCAAATTGAAAACCCTATTCAATGACTCATATTTTGTCTACTAAAGAATTAATACACCTTTCTTTGAGTTTTCATGAAAAAGCCATAGGTGTATTGTGCAAGACTTGTATAGTTTTCCCCGTATGACCCAATAGACTAATCTTTCTTTTTCTTGAGTCTGAAGAACTCCATTTCCATCTTAAGGGGTAGTGTTTGGAGAAAATATTTATTGAATAATATTTTATTTAAGGCTTCAAATTAAATGGAATCAAATTCCTACATAGAATTTCTATTATTGATTAATTCCCACCATCGATCATCATTCCCATCAAAATGATAGACCTCCAACACAATTTTATCTTCTTTTGAACACTGGAGGATAGAGAATATCTTCTCAATGGAATAAATCCATTATTCTAGGATGAGTGTATAAAAATATCCACTAACCATAGGAGTCCCTTTTTCACATAAATTATTAGACTGCAACTTGATCATTATTAAGATAAGGATGGAATTATTCATGATTTATGTTATTATTCATAACCTAATCCATTTGAGTAAGTACTATCATTATGTTTTGAGATATCCTTCTCATCTGATTTGGAATTTCATTAGGGAAATCATCACATTTCCTATTAAATTGATGTTGGAATGAGTTATAATATTTTCTACCACTAACTAAGAAAATAAAAAACCAATTGTTGGGGAGATTGAATACATAGCTAATAACCACATAAAAAGGAAACATTGATCATATGAAGGATAAACTTATAAATAAAAAATATACCCTAACATGTAATTATCTATGTCTCAATCTTGGTAATCCATGGTGATAGGATCATCTCTAGGGTTATTACTCACATTTTATTATACTAATCTCAAAAAATAATTATACCATTCTCTGATACCAAATATAGTTACCTTGACCTCTTATAGAAATTATTACACGATTTTATGCCGAATTAACCATCAAATACAAACCAAGTATCATATAGTCTAGTTTATTTGTAACATTTGGGACATAATTATACGTAATGAAACGAAAATAAAAATTTTTTTTATTTAAAATCCATAATGAGATCCTAACATCCATTGATCTATTACTTATATATAGGATAACATAGGGAAAACGTGAACAAATGGATGCGCTAAAAATACCAATAAGGTAACAAACATAGGAATAAAGAATATCACATGAGTTAGAAGGAATAATATAATGAAAAAGGAATGGAAAATTAATAAACATATACAGGAAAAACATATAGAAAATGGGGTAACATAATCAGGGATACATAGGAATGTGGAAAAAATATATAACATGACATAAACATGAGTCCTAGAAAACTTCCATGATTATATCACATGGTGGAAAAAGTCCCATAACTGAATTATGTTTACTCCATATCACAACATGAAATCTCATTAGAATAAATTTTACCCATTGATTTGGAGTGATATCTGGGTGCACCCATCATAACATGTTCGTGTATATGTGTGAAAAATAATTAATCAAACATAATGAATAATCATATGGGTTATCCATGGAAAGAAATGGGTATCATAACTATGTCATAAGGCATAACATTTGGGTGTATCATAAAGGTGTCCATGAAAAATGGAATACAAATATAATTTGATATTAATATTAGAAAAATGTCATAAATCATTACAAAATATTTCCAACTAATGTGAATACATGTAAAAATAGTTTTTATAAAACATTAAAAATGAGCTACTTTGGCGCGTTTAAGTGAATAAATAAAAGTGTATTGAAAGAAAACAAGGGAATAATTTTTTTTATAAAACCAAAAATGAAATAACATAGTTTTTCATGATAAAATTATTAATTTTAAAAAATTACTAGGGGATTAATATATATTATGGATTTTACTTTAAAAAGGGTTTGAAATTTGGAAGTTCCCCTTAATCGGGCCAGTTTACCAGGAAGAATTTAAAATTGATCATTATAAAAAATGTATTTCAACATCAATGAAAAAAGTGAGAAAGGTACATATTTCTAGAACATATATAGATATTTTTGTAATATTACATAATAATAATTAAGATTTATATTTGGGTAAATATGGATAAAGTGTAACTTGAAGTAAAAATGGTGGTTTGGAGAGAATCACTTAACATATATACAAAAGTGTTCCTCACATTCACCTAAGGTCCTGGATAATCAAATGAAATCCATTAATTAATTAATTAAAAACTGATTCAATAAATATATATAAATTATTATATTTTTTTGTTTATTAATTGATATTTTTATGAGTTAAAGAGTTTAATATTGATTTTTGGGAGCATTTATTTGATAGTTTCATGATTAGTTCTCTTGTGTAAAATTACAGAATTTCATGTTAAATTGGAATAAATATTAAGTAGTGAAATTATAAGGTATTAATTAATTCAATAAATTTAAATGGTCATATATATCACTATATTTTTTTAAGTTAGGATGATTCATTAGATAAAACATTAATGAAAATGTTTTAGTTTATTTTTTTGGTTTTTTATGACCATTGTGAACTAGTATCATTTTATTTAATATTATTTTTATATAATGGATCGAGAAAATTAATTATGTTTTAATACGCATATTATAATATTTAGTAACTAAAAAAATGGTTTTATGACAATAACTTAAGTATGTAATTAAAAATGAAGACTCATCGTCCATAAAGACAGTGAATCGACACCCAACATACGATGTTTTCATTTTTAGAAAAAAAGAGAGGAGATGAGGTTTTTTGATGGATATTCCATTAATAAAATAATATTATAGTATATTGATGATACAGAAGTTATAATTTGACATTAAATAGGGTAGGCTAGGGGAGGATAAGAATAGACAACAATTTAAAATAGAAAGAAGGTTGATTTTACCTGTTGAATATCGTCTCCTTGAGAACCTCCTTAAGAAACATAAAAATGGTCTATCAGTGAGAACATCAAGGCCATGAAATTGGTAAGAGGACTAAGAATTTAATTAGGTCTAATATTAGAAATCTAAAAATCTTAGAAGTTGGGAGGATAAGAGGTTTTGAGGGGTGGTATTTATAGGGGGAGGAGAGGAGTATTTTTGATTATTTTATTCATTTTTTATTATCTTGGCTCATGAATATCAGCAATGCTGACTATTATGACAGAGTAAAGTAACTAATGAATGTTATTTATAACTAATCAGTTCTTACATAATCCATGAATTAAAAATTCATGTATTTAGCTTAAAATGTTCAACAACATAAATTGTCGTATTTCACTATTCGCCAAAAAATCAATTATTTTATAATAATCCCAAAAATTCACCCTATCCATTTATAAATATGTAGATTTAAAAAATGGACTCTACATTATGTAAAAAAATTTCTAAATGTAATTAATTTAATTTTTAATAATAATCATTATTTACTCCCAAAACACGAATTTTAATATTTTTACCGATTTTATGACACATTTAAAAATTAACAAATTTTTCATAAAATTATAATATAATCATTAGAAAAAAAATATTAATTTATGAATATATTTTATGAAAATATTTTTTTAATTAATTTTATTAATAAAAAAATTATAGATAATCATTTACATTTTACAAAAATAAAAACATTTAATTTATCATTATAAAATAATTATTTACATATTCCATGATATAAATATATCATATTTTCATATAAAGGATACATACATTTTATTTATAATTTCATGGGTGAGGTTACAATTATATAATCTATATTACAATTAATAATGGTCATATTATTATTCCAATGGTCATGTTACTAATCCATTTTCATTGGTTTATTGATCTTTATAACTAACATTTATTTAATTCTTAATTTATGAGAATAAATTTATTAATTGGTTCTCTATGTGATGTAAGTATTTTATAATATATAACATATTAATAAAATGTTAGGCCATTACACCTTTAGCATCCTTTGTTTTTTATAAGGAATCCCATGTTTTTTGTGCGGGGAATCTAATTCTCATCACACTATGAAATTTATGCTTTCCACATAATGTTTCTAGGGATGGTTACCTATAGCATTCAAAGATCATCATATAGGGGAAAAAATTTTATTGTCACCTAAGGAAATGGTGGAGAGATAATATGATCATCACGTATTCTTCTAATGATCATCGCATAAGAAATATCATACTCTACACATGAGGAAACATTTTTGGTTCATCACCAAAGTTTATGGAGTAGATATATTATGCTAGTCATAAAGGTTTCTTAGGTTTATAACTAAATGTGCCATGTGATCATAACCTGGGGATATGATTCTAATGCATCATGTGGGGTCAAAGGGCTAAATATGAGTGAAGGATTTCCTATATATTCTCATCACATATGGGCTAACACATATCTAGAGTCAAGTGTGGATGTTCAAACATACACTCATCACATTTTGGTTGGGGCGCATTTAGAGTCCATCAAGGATGTTACCCCATACACTCCTCATATATGGACACTCATGGTTTTAAAGTCTAGTGGGGATGATTATAATATATGATATCATGTACTAGTCCAATAAAATGTTAGTATCATATTATAATACCATGATACAATCGGATCATATATTTTTATGTTGAGGGGATTAGTATATTCTTAAATATGACCACGCTTTAGAGTTTCGACCTCCTTAGGGGAAGATGGAATTTTGTTAATGTCAGGATAGAAACATGGAAAGGAATCCTACATATACTACTGAATGATAGAAATAAAATCCCATATAGGTAGATTTCATAATTTGTGGTTGTGTCAATGAAATTTACCATGCAGTTTTACATCATATCGTAAGGACACATGTTTCATGGTATGAGAGAAAACAAGGGATATTGTGTGGCTTATTTATTAAATATTCATGAAGTATTGGATTAAAGTCTCATTATTTTCACATAAGGCATCTCGTTCTCATCATACAAGGTATCTTGGGATCAACACATAGGGAATCTTATGCTTGTCAGATGGGGTAAGGCTATAGTTTAACATCTTGTACTGAAGATAGTGTCATATATTTTCACACTGTGAGACTAGGTTATTATGCTGTATTGTTCATAGTCTTAAAGCTTTGATGTTATATGTGGGTATTACACACTAATATTCATATTCAAAATTAGGAGGAAAGGAGAGAAGGGTGCAGGGTTCCTATGCATGCATATCTATGGGAACTATGGGTGGGGCCCGAAATAATTCCATTTTGAGGGATTATAAATCCACTATGCATGTGTTGTTGGAAGGAAAACATTGTAGATACCCACCATTTCATGAAGCATGTTGGAGGACCAGATTGAGTGTGCCTAAGAATAGTATTATTAGGCAAGGAGATTGCACAATCCATTCCTTGAAAAATGGGATTGTGTGTAAGGGTCCATGATACCAGTTGTGCATATGTAATTTCCACATGTAATCCTAGATCGAGTGGATCAGTATCGCATAAGCACTTTACTTTAGTAGAAGTTGTTTTATGGAAGGGTTTTCCAAATAGGGATCCCTAGAGTCTGATTCATGAACCTTTGGAGTTTAATTAACAGATAGAGTTTAACAATATATAGGATCTTACATAAGTGGGCGACATGGATGGAAAAAAATATTTTACTCAAGTTTTGGGGTTTCATAATTAAAAGAGTTCTATAGAGAATTATTGTCTTTCCCGAACTATTGTCTTCAATAAGGAAGTTTACGTGAAGACATGTTAAGTAAAATCTAATATAGTGAAGGAATTATGTGAGGTAATTCATATAATTTTCAAACCTATGGGAATCCATGGGAGTCTCTAGTTACATTAACACAATAACTAATGAGCTACACGAGATGAGAGTGCTCTTATTCCACTTCTAGATGACTGTCCTTGAAAATGGGGGTAATTCTCTATTTATAATCACTCTCTACCATGTTACCATTTTATCATGAAGCTATTCCTAGATAACACAATATTGTCTAGCGCGTGTATGTTTAGGAGGAATGTATTTTTCTAACTCTGGTTCACACAACTCGAGTTTCATGAGGTTTTTCCTTTTATTTTTAAAGTATAGCCCAGGGATGCACAAAAATACTTCATTAAATGTCATAATTTACATATACCTATTAGTTTCATGACTTTTTCAGAGTTGTTTGACCTATTGGGAAGTTACATGAATCCCTCCACTATTTCATACAATTCGAGGTCAATACATTCCTATAAATATGGGAGGGATCCTATTATAGACCATGATCATTCATTATGAATTTAAAATCTCTATTTTTATGAAACAATTTTTTTATGAACCCCTAAATTACCATTCATACAAATATCATTTATTAAAGACAACATTTATTTAAGTCATTTTCATGAAACAAAATATATCCCTTCATCAACAAGAACTTGTGATAAACAAAGGAAAGTAGCATGAAGTAATCTGTAGTTTCACAAAGTGGCCATTACTCATGCGAAGTATCATTTGAATTTCAATGAAACTACTAAAAATGGAAAAGAGAAATCCCAAGATACTATTTTTGATGCAACTATTACTCAATGGAAAGAAATCACTGAGTACCCCGAGGTTCCCAAGGAATTGTGAATTCAATCAGGAAAGTAGGAACTACTGACACTACTTATAGAGGCACAAAAAGAGTATATTCCTAACCATAATCCACCTATTTAGGCTTTTTTAATAAATATTATGGATATCAATACTCCAAGGCCTTTCATTTTAAGCTAGATTAATTTGAACTGGTGGAATATAGATATATCTGGTCATATAATGATAGACCATAACCTCGCTACTATATACACTATCATAAATTGGACATGAACCTTTGACAACAAATTAAAAATATTTGAGATATTACTAATGAATTATTCTAGAATCATCTAGGTGAGCATCATAGATAAATTCGTTGGATGGTATAAGGGTTGAAATTTGAGCTTGGGGGAAAATTTCTCAGAAATGTGGGAAAAGTCATACTGGTTGTGCCACACCTATGTTGATTTTGGGTTAGAGATATTCGTAGTATGGTTGTATGAGTCTATATAGAAATCTCAATTCCATGTCTACTATCTTCCCAAATTGATTCAAGTCTTTTTGAGTAATTGGTCAACATAAAGTAACATGTTCCATCTACATTATAGGTGTAGGTATTATCCTATGAGATCTCCACCAAATCAGTGGGATCCTCATCACATGATCCATGTATGATGAGTTCCTTCCCACACCTAATTAGGGGGGGATGTGGTGTAGACACTAGTTCTTGTGGGTGTGCTTCTATACTTATTGATGGAGATTCTTCGACGTCATCCAACTATCTCTATAATTGTTAGCTTAAATACCGGGCTCAATTTGTCCCAGAATGAGACCCATAATTTTTTTGGGGTGAAAAAAGTAATGATCTAGATTATAGTATCATAGTAAATAATGGTCATTTTGGATCACACTTGAGAAAATAATGTATGATTAGGGATACAATGCAAAAACATTTTGCCTAATAGAATTTAGGATCATGGAATTCTTGGTGGAATTCCTGAAGGGATGGTAGCTTCCTGTTAGGGACTCTAAAATGAGAGTGAAAATGGGAATGTAAGTATTGGTGATAGTGTTTGAATCTGGTAACCAAATAAACCTATGTGTCCATGTTATTACGAGGATATATGACCAAATGATTCATATCAATATGGGACATACCCAAGTGCCTCTATAGATCTTTCCTATTCATGAATAGATTGGTATTAGTACACCTTAGTGAGAATGATTTCACAAACCCTATATGTCCTATAAAGTCTATGTTTAGTGTATCACAATTCAATATTTTCGGAGTATGGACTATGAAAATTAATTATTTGGAGATAGTGTATTAGATCAAGAACAAAAAAAATTATAGTTTTAATCATTTTATTACTCGAACTGGGGAAAAGACTGATGACTAGAAGCGAACCCCCAATGATATTGAATTTTTTAAATCATTTAGAGGCTTTGTGTTGATCACACAAATCAAAGAAAACATGTATTTTGACAATTTCACTCCATTTTGGTTTTCCTAACAGTTCGGATCTGTTCAACACATAACATCTATGTGAAAATGGGGGTTCTCTCATAGAGAAATTTAACCATTCTATGACATCATTAGGGATTTATGAGCTGAGATGGAGAAGGGTGGGTGTTACTACTACAATTAGACAATTATAAGACTATCCAAAACCATGATTATGCCAAAAAATGGGTGATAAAATACCCCAGGGGGGACTACAATAGAAAGTGAGGTTAGTGGCTCCATCAGAGTGAGACCAGTGGAAACAAAGAAGAATGATGACTTCCAACAGTGGTTCTTTTCGAGAAAGGGGTAGGATGGCCAAGATAACAGAGGTTGTTGTTGAGGTATTCAAATGGTCCCCCATTCATCATCTATGTGGGATTCTAGAAACTCTCATGTTGGTAAGTGAGGGTATCTATATGAAGTAGTTTCATGATAATTCTAAAAGACTGAGGATTGATGGAATTTGGTTAGGCTAAGCTCTATGGAATAATCTACATCACCTCATTGATATAAATGATGATTCAATATTCCCCCTAATATGTTAGATGTGGGGTGAGATATTACTCACCATTATGATGGGGAAACTATGGAGAAAGTTTATTATGGATAGATTATAACATTCAATTGTTGTACTAGCTAAAATATAGAGTACGGTTTCTTGGAAGAGTGGTTTGTATATATATCTAATGTTGAATCTCAATATAACTACCATGGTGTGGATGAACCTTATACTGAGAGAGTGATCACTATGCTCGGTAGGATTTCGAGTGAGGTTCCATCTAGATAGGTTCCATATTAAGAGGCATTAACTTATGAAATAGATCCATGTGATCCCAATAATGAGGAATCATATATAACTTCTTAAAAACAAGGATGTTTCCAAGATAGATGGGTAATCACTCCAAATGATATCATGATTGAAATCATCTTTGATGATTTAAATCTCTAGATTGTTCCTACAATTCCACAACATGGATTTATGAATTACTAACTCTCATTTCCCAAAGTATACAAGAAAATTCAGGGGAGTAAAAGTAATCCTCTATAGGTGATGAGTAGTATTCCTCTGGATCTTTCTAGAAAGCATGGGTAGAAACTACAAGATTTAACATAGTATTAATCATTTAAGGGGCCAGACCCTAAATTCCCAAGGAAAATATATCCACTAGAATGTAATGATGTCCATGGTAGTTGGTAATTTGAATATCCTTTCTTCCTATAGGTAAACTTAAACATATTTGTTTCACTCTTCCTATGAATCCCCATTTAGTATTCTATCTTGACTTTTTGGTTTTAATTTGTAAAGGGTCTACATAATTAGCCTATGATGATTCTCTAGTAGATGTTGGGGTGCCTGATGAAATAGATATCCCCTAGTGGTTGAGCTGAAATTCGAGATTTTAGGTTCAAATGAATTGATTTGGGTGGAAACCTCTTAGGACAAGGTGGTGTAACCATTGATGGATCTTAATTTTTTCAGTGCCTATACATAATGTATGTCTTCAATACCAAGACTTTTATATATCCTTAAAATTTGAATGGATAAAACTAGATCATGAATCTATATAACCATGTTTTGTGATGTGTCCACTCTATGATAAATCACGCCATAGATTCTTGAGGCTCTAATCCTTGTCCTGGTGGCTATAGTGGAGGATCCAGTGCCAAAAATATTTTTCAATGGTGATGGTGAACCTACTCATGCCTTGGTGGATGGGTAGAGCTATAAGGTGTAATATGATTTATGGGAGGTGAATATGACTCCATAAGAGGATATTTCCATTCTAGAGTATGCTCACAAGTATCCAGAAGAGACATTACTTTTGGAGGAGGCAATGACTAAGATTTTTTCCTTATGGAGAAGGGTCTAGTGAGCTGAGTCCAATAAAAATGGGTCCTAGACCCTAATAAAGGATACCATAGGAGGATCCTATGGTGGAGATGATTATTTACTTACCTAACTAGGATCCCTACCTAGATGAAATGGATTCCCATGTGTTCTATGTTGATGGAGAAAACTAGGTGAGTAAACACACATCATTGAGGAATGTCCAAAATATCATCACCATCACCATGTGTATTTATTTGGTGGGATATATGGAATATATTCGTCACTATCTACTATAACTGGGGATTAGTGGGGTCGACTAATGGGTACTCCACATACTATCATGAGACTTCTTGGATGAGTGGGTGTGTTTGGAGTAAAAGGAGTTCGATAATTCCCTATATAAGAAAAAATATAAGGGTTTTAAATCTCTTTAAAAAGATAAACAAGAGTTCTATCTATTATAGGAGGAATAATATATTCATTATTCCATCATCACAGAAAAGAATACCATCATCCAACTAATTTCACAACTGGTGTTGACTAAATCTATGTTAACTAAGGCAATTTCTCTAGTTATATAATGAAAATATGATAAAGATCAACTCTAGATTTGGGTAGACGATGTATGACCCGAGCTAGAGGAAAAGGACAATAGACTTGGATGGGAAACAATAAATCCTTCAGTCAATCCTATAGATTTTGGATGAGATGGGACATTATATTTCCTAGGATGAGCGATAGGGGTGTTATTACTATAATAAGGGTGAGGGTTAAATTTGGGGATAACCCTTATTTTTTCCATATTAAGAAATATATCATTTTTGAGATTTCCTATGTTGGAATACTCACTTGAATAATATTAATGAAATAAAAAAAACTTAATGTATTGAATCCCTCACGAGACATTCTTGCTGTGACAAACAATTGAAAAATAGGATATCATTGAATTATAAAATATATCTAGATAGAGTTGTATGGGCTGAAATTGAAATATTGTATTTATTAGCATGAAAACCCCATTAATATGTGTGAATCAGGTTGGTGGAATTATTTTAGATTGATTCCTCTAGAAATGTATAGGATACAGGGAGGTGAAAATCTAGGGGTGTCTGAATTCTACATGAGAATGAGGAGAGTGGAGAGAAGTACATAGTGGCATGAAAGTATTTATTAATGGATATAAGAGGAAACTATGTTGGGGATACCTATTTATTATATTCTAAGTATGGTTTAAACTACCTTACAACTAAAGATTTATCCTTTGAGACATGTTACCTTGATGGGTGGTGGGCCTTTATAGTGTTATTCCATCATTGTATGGGAGTCCATTCATTAATGGTGTAGATGATTCCTTTGGGTATTATACCTTAGATGGAAGGCATACCATTGGAGTGATATTATATCACTATATGGGATATCATGTAGAGATGAAATATAGATATCGTTCAAAATAAATGGGGGGGAATTGTTGATGAAGGAGTAAGATACTTTGGAATAGTTCAAGAACACTTAAGGTTACATCATCATGTATTAGACATATCTATGGGAAGTACCAGTCATATAGAAAGTGTGTAATTATGTTGGGAAAATTAAAATACAAACCTGATGAGAGACATTAGAATAAAATTCAATTTTTCTCCTAAGAGGATATTCATGATATTTTTGGCTTCTTATTTTATGGATTTATAGATTTTACCATGATGGTGATAATTGTTTAAGGTTACATATCATGGAGCATGGGTTATACCTTTTAAGGTAGGGTATCCGAAACCAATGGGGTTGGGACATTTAATGTTGTTCATCTAGTACTATGGTTCCTAGTTTAAGGTAATATGACATAGATAATGAGATATTGGATCTAAGGTCATACAACTTTGATAAATAAATGAAATACATTCTTATTGGATAAAGAAAAACAACCAAATGTAAATGGATGGACCCCGGGGGATTCTGATCCAATGTAAATAAACCAACCAATATAGGGGTGATAATTTTTGGGTAATGATGCAAGGATTGGGAAATACTTTATACAAATATGCCTCATGTATAAGAGAAATGGAAATGTTCTGGTAAAAAAAGAGACCCATTTTTAATTGGGTAATAACCACATCAACATATAATAACTAGGAATATACCTCGCATAGATGAATATCATGTTTGAAGGCAAGGGAATCAGTACAAATATATCTTATTAGTGGGTTTACATGATTCTATTGAGAAACCTAAAAGTA
The DNA here is from genome assembly GCA_963277665.1 of Viscum album. NCBI lineage: Eukaryota > Viridiplantae > Streptophyta > Magnoliopsida > Santalales > Viscaceae > Viscum > Viscum album. Next base: position 690,815,886 of record OY728150.1, read on the forward strand.
TGGATGAAACGATATTTGAGTTTATGACTGGATTCAAAATAGTTTTTTTAGATGTCACTACATATTCGAAAAAGTGGGAATCAAGCCATATGTAGTTATATTTGGTGTTGTGGTATATTAATAATTCAGTATAAGGGTATTTATATTGACTGAGGATTAAGGTGTCTTAATGTTTGAAGTCCTATTATTGGGAAAACACAATGTATTTTAATGTCATATGGTAAGGATGATGAAGAATCACTTTAACATCATATTGTGAGGACAACAATGTGGGAATCTCAACCATGTTTGTAAGAGATCTTATACAAAATCCCTAATCCAATGCGAGGCATGATTTGTGTGATAAAAAAGTGGAAGTTAAATGCTACACACATCACATGAGGGTTACAAGAATGAATGGTTTTGGGTTGGAATATTGTGTCAACCTTTTAGAGAAAAATTGAAAATGAGAAGACCGGTTAGGCGTGATACCATAAGACTGGTTCAACCCTCAAACATTCCAAAATGTATGGAATCCAAATACTGAGGGTTTTAAGACTCATCTTGAGAAAACGGGAGTAAATAAATGTAAATTGTGTTATCCTAAATAAAAATCATAAAGGGGAGTGATGAGTAGGTTTAGGGTATCCATTGGCCACATTTTAAACATTTATCTCACTACTGTATTGTCATTAAATGGGAAGAAAAAATGATGTTCGACTACTAACCATGTCTTTGAAACATGGGGATCATTATGTTGCTTTCATGAATGCACCAGGATGTTTTCCCTAGATGAGAGGTGGTCCCTTTGAGAGTTCTGTCTTTACCATAGGGAGTATATTAAGAAATTAAATATTTATGGGGAAATTCATACTCCAAGTACACAAACTATGGTAAAGAGAAATAAATATTAAGACAAGGTCTGAGAACATTGTGATAACACTAATAATCATAGGGCTTATCGATGGGGTGAACCAATTTTTATGGGTTTCAAAACCCATAAAGAACATAGTAAGGGTTTGATCATGACTTAGGTACATAAAATTGGTTTGTCATTATATTAAGTTTGAGGTTTTATTACTAAACCAACACACTACTAGATTAAGGTCATGGAGAATATAAAGGCAATGAGGTGACATGTACAACACTGAGAAAAGGTAAAACCCAATGAGAATTGGTGGAACCAATAATGAACTAATGAACTTAGAGAAAAAGGCTTATAGTTTAAATTCAAGATGCATGGATCTAATTAAGAGATAGTATATATAAAACAAGGACAAGAAAAAATAGACATGAAATAGATATTCCATTTACAATATAATATATCTTTGGAAGGAAGTCCTAAAACACAATTTCCCGATTCTTGGACCATAATGGGCAATGAGTTTAGGGGTAATGTAGCTTATGCAACTTCTATATTGGTACAGGAAAAACTCAATGAATATGATTGAAATAAAATCTATTGAAGGAGTTTGAGGTACAATGGAATGGAATTGGAACTAGGAAACTTGCTCTAAGGCTTGAGATAGGGGATCCAGGAATCTCTACTTATCACATGAAAAAAAATAATTGCACACATTGTTTTTGAATGTGGTGTGGTATGAGGAAAAAATTCAAGGGGGATATTCTATGGCATGGACCTTGAGGATCATAGAGTTTAAGTTCATGTGAAAGGTATTTTGTTGTGTAGATTAAAATATTTTAATTTTAATGTAATGGTGAAAAGGTAGTTTTCATAGCATGAACGGTAATAAAAACCTAATGTGATTGGAGGGCCATGAGAATCAACACAACAAAAACATCCTCAGGGTGTGTGAAATGTTTTAGTTGATTATTCATGAAACGATGGTTTCTACTAGATTAATGTTGTGTAACTTGTCCTATGGGTTGAAAATGCCAGTGTAGGTTGTAGAAAAAAGAATATCATAGTGAAAATTAAATCTCTAGTGCTATAAATATTCCCTCAAGAAGGTACACATACAATTTAATGTCATGACGCTTGGACCAATAGTGGTTTTAAGGTAGTTCACGAGGCATGGAATGTGACTCAAAATTATAGAAAGTGAGGGAAAAATGAATCCAATAATATATAAACATCAAAAAAATATAATTCACATAGCTTAAGGTTGTGGTTTGTGGACTCAAGATGCTAAAAATTTATGATCATGGACCATGAACCAATAGGGGTGAGATAGTCTATCAGGATTGAGTAGCACTATTGGAAAGACAATATATACCAATGGTTTCAAACAATTTAAATTGGTATAAAAACCATTGGTATACTATATACCAATGGTTCTGCAAACCGTTGGCTAGTAAGCCCTTGGAAAAGGCATATACCAATGGTTTTACTCAAACCGTTGGTATATCGCACTATAACCTTCAGTATGCCAACAGTTTTATAGAAACCGTTGGTATAGATTTATACCAATGGTTGATAAACCATTGGGATATACAGATTACATGTGGTTTACCAATGGTTTCTAAACCATTGGTATATAGTATTACCAACGGTTCCTTAAAAATGTTGGTAAAAATATTCTAGAAATATACTATACCAATGGTTTTGAACCATTGGTATAGTGTATTACCAATGGTTTATTCAAACTGTTGGTAAAAATATTCTCCAATACACTTTAACAATAGTTTAAAACCATTGGTATATTGTATTTCTAGAAACCAGCATAGCATCCAGCACATCAACCACCCATACCCTCCATTTCATACACCTATAAACACAACATTGAACAACACTAAAAATAGAACAAAAACACCTACAATGGCTCATAAAAAATAGTCAAATCTTCTTACCATGACATGTACCACAACATAGTTTTTCCCATATCAATCTTTACATGACAACCACTCTTCCAACTAACCCATTTCAATTTCAAAGGTGCAGACATCTCATAATGGTTAAAGGGAACTCTCATTTCAAAGAGCCCATGACATTCATAGTTACATACACATTTAACAGAACTAACACATAATTAATAAGTTAATTAGATCAAGTATACACATACAAAAAGTATACCCATACACTATTAACATGTAATTCACAAGTTAATTAAAAACATAAGGAATTCAATTCAGAATTAAAGTGGTTGGGGGACTGTTCAAGGGTTTGGGTGGCTATCCAAGGGGGTTAGGGGGAGTCCACGAGGTTGGGGGTGTTTGAGGGGATGGGTAGTCTAAGGGGTGGGGGTGTCCAGGGTGTTGGGGGGATTTCTAGGGGTGGTGGTGTCCAAGGGGGTGGAGTGGTGTACAGGGGGTGTTTCGGGGGTGGGGAGGTGTCTAGGGGGTGGGGTGGTGTCCTAGGAGGGTGGGGGATGTCCATGGGGTGGGCGAGCTAGAGTGGGGGGTCCAAGGGGTTGGGGGGTGTCTGTGGGTGTGTGTGTGTGCGGGGGGGGGGGGGGGGGTGTTGTCCATGGGGGTGTCCAGTGGGGTGGGGCGGGGTCCATGGGATTTGGGGGGGGGGGGGTTCAGGGGGTGGGGTATCCAGGGGGTCTGGGGGTGTTCAGGGGGTGGGGTGGTGTCCAGGGGGTGGGGCTGTCCAAGGGGTTGGGGGATGTTTAGAGGGAGGGTGGTGTTTAAGGGGTGGGGGTGGTTGTCTGTGGGGGTGGGGGTGTCCAGGTGGTGGGGTGGTTTCTAAGAGGGGTGGGGTTGTCTAGGGGGTTGGGGGATGTCTAGCGGGTAGGGGGGTTGTCCATGGGGTGGGGGTGTCCAGGGGTGGGGTGTCGAGGGGGTGGGGTGGTGTCCAGGGGGGGGGTATCTAGGGGTGGGGGTGTCCAGGTGGTGGGGTGGTTTTTAGGAGGTGTGGGGGCAATCCAAGGGGTTGTGGACAACTTAGTGGGTAGTGGGGTTGTCCATTGGGGTGGGGATGTCCAGGGGTGGGAGGTAGTCTAGGGGGTTGGAGGGGCAATCCATGGGGGGTGGGGGCTGTCCAGGGGGTGGGGGCTGTCTAGGGGGTGGGGGTGTTCAGGTGGTGGGGTGTTGTATAGGAGGGGTTGGGAGGGATGTAATGTTTTTAATTGAACAAATTTCAGGGATGTTAAGATCATTGGTATTTTTAAAATGGTTTTGGAATATTGTTTATTTAAATAGTACGTGTTTCTTTAGGAGAAAATGATTTCTTTTGGTGTTTATAGTAAGAAAGGGGATTTGGTAATTATAAAAATGATTTAATTTTTATTGTGGGGAAAAAATACTATATGATTTTTTAAATGGAACCTTAAAAGGTATTTTAATAAACCATTTGGGGAGTTTTAAATATAAAGAAGTCCCTTTTTATGTGATTTAGAAATGGTTTTATGAAGAATTATTTATGATGTATCATTATCAGATTTGTGATTTTGTGTACCTTGTTTATGAAAATCAGATTATTTTACTAAAGGTTTTGTTTTTGATAATTCTTTAGAATGGTACCACTATAAATGAATCAAAAAGTCTATAAGGGGATATCTCAGGTAGTGATTTCTGTGTCTTGGTCTCTAATCAAACTCTTGTGGAAGTGGAATAACCATGTTGTTCTCAGATCATTAATTATATAGGGAGTTTCTAAAATACCATGCACTATTCTTTTATTGATAATCAAGGATCTCAGGAGGCAACCAAGTGGTTATCTATGATTAATGGGATCATCGAGTTGTTAGAAACCCTATAATCCATGGGGGTGGGGGAGCTCCCCACAGAGGTGGTGGGGCTGTCCAGGGGGTAAGGGGTTTCCAGGGGCGGGTGGGACTATCCATGGGGGTGGGGGTGTCCAGGGGGTAGGGGGTGTCCAAGGGCTGGGTGGGGTGTCTAGGGGGGTGACCGGGCTGTCCAAGGGGAGGGGGTGTCCAAGGGGTGGGCGGGGTGTCCACGGGGGGTATGGGTGTCTAGGGGGGAGGGTTTTCCACGGGGGTGGTGGGGCTATAGAGGGGGGTAGGGGTGTCTAGGGGGGTGGGCAGGCTGTACATGGGGGAGGACTATTCACGGGGGTGTGGGGGTTGTCCAGGGGATGGGTGGGCTATCCCCGAGGGTGACAGGGCTGTCCAGGGTGGTACAGAGTGTCCAATAGAGTGGGCGGGCTCTCCACCGGGGTGGGAGGGGGGTGTCCACGAGGGTGCGGGTGGGGGGATGTCTGGGGGGTATGGGGTGTCTGGGGAGTGGACGGGCTGTCAATGGGGGTAACAGGGCTGTCCAGGGGGCTACGGGGTGTCCAATGGGGTGGGCGGGCTATCCACAGGGGTGTACGAGCTATCTAGGGGGCACGATGTGTCCATAGGGTGGGCAGGGCTGTCCAGGGGGTGGGTGGGCTATCCACGGGCGTGGTAAGGCTATCTAGGGGCTATGGGGTGTCCGGGGTGGGTGGGTGGGTTGTCCAGGGGGGCTGTCCATGGGGGGGGTCCGGGTGTATTACAGGGTTTTCAAGGGGTGATCGGGCTACCCATGAGGGTGCCACTGCTGTCTAGGGGGTACAAGGTGTCCAAGGGGGTATGCGGGTGGTACATAGTGGTGGATGGTCTGTCCACGACAGTAGGTGGCGGTCCAGGGGAACGGGGTGTCCAAGGGGGTTGGCGGTGTTGTCCAGGGGGTACATGGTGTCCCGGGGGTGGGTAGGCTGTGCACAGGGGTGGCGATGCTATCTAGGGTGGGGTACGGGGTGTCCAATGGGGTGGGTGGGCTACAATGGGGGTGGTGGGCTATCCACGAGGGGAGGGGCTGTCCAGGGTGTGGGCGGGCTATCCACGGGGGTGGAGGGGCTGTCTAGGGGGTCGGCGGGGTCCATGGGGCACGAGGTGTCTAAGGGGGTGGGCGGGCTGTCCATGTGGGTGGGTGGGGGGGGGGGGGTTCCACGAGTGGAGGGGCTCTCTAGGAGGTGGGTGGGGATATCCAGGGTTGGGGGGATATCCAAAGGTCACGGGGTGTCCAGGGGTGTGGGCATGGCTGTCCAGGGGGGGTACGGGGTGTTCAGGGGCGTGGGCAGGTAGTCCACAGGGGTTTCAGGGTTTTCTAGGGGGTACTAGGTGTCCAAGTGGGGTTAGTGGGAGGTCCAAGGGGGTGGAGGTCGTCCATGGGGGGTGGGCTATCCATGGGGATGGGCGAGATCTCCATGAGGGTGTCAGGGTTGTCCTAGGGGGTCGGCGGTGTCCAATGGGGGTAGGGGTGTCCATGGGGGGGGGGTGTTCACGGAGGTGGGGGTTGTCCACGAGGGTGTGTGGGCCATCCACACGGGTGGGGAAGGGCTGTACAAGGGGATGGGTGGGCTGTCCATGCGGGTGGTAGGTTTTCTATAGGGGGGGATGTCCACGGCGGTGGGTGGGGTGTCCACGGGAGTTGCGGGCAATCCACGGGGGTGGTAGGGCTATCCATGGGGGGTCGAAGGTGTCCATGGGAGTGGGAGGGATATCCAGGGGTGGTAAGGTTGTCCACGGGGGTGAGGCGGGGGTCTGCAAGGGGTATGGGGTGTCTGGGGGGTGGGTGGGCTATCCACGAGGGTGGCGGGGCTATCCAGGGGGTACGAGCTGTCCAGGGGGTGTGTGGGCTCTCCATAATGGTGGGGGCGGGGGGGGGGGAATCAAGGGCTATCCAAGGGGGTCGAGGGTGTCATAGAGGGAAAACGTTTTCCAAGGGGGTGGGCGGGTTTTCCACGTGGGTGGGGGGGGTATCCCCGAGGGGAGGGGTGTTCGAGGGTGTGGGCAGGGCTGTCCAAGGGGATGGGGGCTATCTAGGGGGTCACGGGTGTCCAGGGGGTGGGCGGTGCTATCCATGGGGGGTATGGGGTTTCCAGGGGGTGGGAAGGCTGTCCATGGGTGTGGCAGCGCTGTCCAGGGGTACAAGGTGTCCGGGGGGTGGGCGGGATGTCCACGAGGGTGGAGGCTATCCATGGGGGGAGGGGTTGTTCAGGTGGTGGGTGGGTTTTCTACGGGGGTGGCAGGGCTGTACAACAGTTCGAGGGTGTCCAGGGGGTAGGGGTATCCATGGGGGGTGGGGGGGTGGTCCACGTGGTGGGGGGGGGGGTGTTGTCCACGGGGGTGGGTGGGCTGTCCACGGGGGTGGTAGGGCTGTGTAGGGGTAGGGGTGTCTAGGGGAGTGGGTGGGATATCCACGGGGGTGGGCGGGCTGTCCACGGGTGTGGGGGGGGGGCTGTCCACAGGGTATGGGGTTTCCAGGGGTAGGCGGGCTATCCACGAGGGTGGTGGGGCTGTCCAGGGGGTACGGGGTGTCCGGGGCGTGGGCGGGCCATCCACGGGGGTGGGGGATGTCTAAGGGGGTCGAGGTGTCCAGTGGAGTGGGTGGGCTATCCACGGGGTGGGGTAAGGGTGGGGGGGTGCCCATGTGGTACAAGGTATATAGGGGTGGGTGGGTAGTCCACAAGGGTGATGGCGCGGTCTAAGTGGGGTTGGTGTATCCAGGGGGTGGGAGGGCTGTCCACAGTGGTGGGGGCTGGGTAGGGGAGGGTTGAATCTGTCACAACAAATCATCAAGTAAAGTTTTATTATTTTTATATAAAAAATTATGATAATGAGACCCACCAAATCCCACATATATTGAGGCACAACAAATCAATAAAAATCCAAGGTCAGTAATATTAGTCAAAAATGTAATGGATCCACATAAACTGAAGGAGAACCCTGTAGAGATGGACTGGGTCCCAATGTATGCTCTATAGGGATAGACTCTGGAATATCAGGAGTCGATGAATATGGAATATGAAATCCTAGAGTGAAGGAAGCCTATGTAAATGAAGATGACAGTGATGGATGGCCGAATGATGGATGAGGAGTGAGAGTCATCATCAGATATGGTATAGATGTGTGATGAGGCTCAAATGTAATGAGTGGTTAAAACATAGGTTGACTAAATATCCCATGTGTCCCTAATGACACACTGGGGTCAAAATGTGGGATGGGTGGGTTTTCAATGGGAGGGGCAGGGTCTAACTAGGTACACCGACAAGATCATCTAGCTCTCGTACCACCCCCTCGTACGAACACCCTGAGTACTAGTACCACTACTAGGATGCTCATCAAATAATTGTCGCCTAAAATATGGATCCTACAAAAATGTTTAAAAAAATTAATCACATTATATTATATATTATTTAAATACATATATTTGAAATAAAATACTAACTGCAAGCCCTGGTTGTGGAATTCCCAACTCAGTCATGTGATGATTGATGCCCATAATCTGTTTTCGTCGCCTCTCTTCAATTTGTTTCATTTCCTGCATTTGAAAACAAATATGGAAGTAAATAGAAAAGGATAACTAATATGTAACCCAAAAAAATTATAGGTAATAGGTGGATTCATAGAACATTGATTCTACCAGATTCATAAGTTGTAAAGCAGTTGTCAAAATTAGAGATAAATTTAATTTCTTCATCCCAGGTAAATGATGTAAGGTTCAATACATGTTTTTCAAAAGAATACAAACCATCATGTTAAATGGATAGTAAAATTTTAAATAGAGGACATAGATTTAAACAAAATTTATAAAAATCACAGTTGAAGCATTGAATTGTTCACCATGTTATAAATGTTGGTTTTGTCGGTTTGAATACAGTTCAATTCCATATTAGAAAATTCAATTGAGAAAAATTGAAACCAATAAACAATAAAAATTATCACAAAACCATCATGTTGTGTTCTCATGTTCTATTCTCATTCAGTGATTATAAATATGTACCCATTGATAACAATTGATTTACAGTCACAAACCACAGTATTAGGACCCAAACTCAAAGCACTTATTTTCTTCAGATACAGAGTCAGTAGGAAACTCAATACTTGAAATGTAAAACAATTTTAAACTTAATTAATTATTGTTTTAATTATTTTAAACATTAATATTAATACCTTAAATTTTAAGCAAGTAGAAAAGTCTTTGCTATGCAAAGTCTCCCTCCTTCTCAAAGATAAAGAATGATGCTTTCGATTTATCATCGCTTTATGTTCACTGTTTATAAAAATAGGAATAATTTAACAGATATATATTTATATATTTATATATAAGATATAAATATTCAATTTACTTACAAGAATGATTCCTATTAAAGACATAAGACATTAATGTGTACATATTTGTTTCATTTGGATACATCCAATGAAAAGAAATATGTCCTATGAGAAGTATTTCAGTTGAAATATGGACAGTCAGATGTAACATTCATGTGAAAAATGATGGAGGAAATATTTTCTCTAACTCACACAAACTTAATGGGTCATCTTCCAACATTTTTTTCATGAAATACTTGGGAAACTTCTTATTATAAAGTTATCTAAATAGATGGAACAACCGAATAATAGCCACCCTTACATTATTGGAAAAAAGATGAAAAATTTCTATTGGAATCAAATCATGCAGAAGGATGTGATAATCAATAGTCTCCAAAGAATTTAGCTTCAACTCTCTTCTGCTGACCCATTTAGATATGTGGTTTGAATATCCATAAGTAACTTTAATAGTCCATAGTACTTCTAAAAATTTCTTTTTCTATAGGTGTCATCACATAAGAAGCCCATGGAACTTGCCATTTATTTTCACGGATACGCAAAGGATGAAATTCTAGTCTGATGCCCCAATCCACCATGTCACGCCAAGACCATAAATCATCTTTTTTCATTCCCTTACACTTTATAATAATATAAAGAAACATTTCACATATATTTTTTTCAATGTGCATTACGTATAAGCAATGACGTAACAAATTGGAAGACCAATAAGTCAAATCAAAGAAGATACATCTCTTCTTCCAATGATAACAGGTTTAAGGGGAAACATTCTTTCTCTTTTCATATATCGTTTGACCATTTTTGAATGAAAAACATAATTCTTTGAATTCATTAAGCACATTACTTCCAGACATACGCTGAGGTAGATCATTGGCCTCCATGGTATTTTCAAATCTTCAATGGTTATTTCTATATGGATGGTTCATTGGAACGAATCATTGATGTACCATAAAACACAAACTGCAATGATGTTTCAGTCTTCTGGATTGTTTATTCTTCATAGAAATAGGACATGATAGTTTTTCCTTCGTACTCCATCCAATCATCATTGCATAATAGGGAAAATCATTGATCATCCAAATATTCGCAACACACGTCTGAAATAGGCCTTTCGAACATGCATCGTATGTCCGCACACCCACATCCAAAATAAGTTCAAACTCTTTTATTAAATATTTCATGTATATGTTTATATCATTGTTGGGATCAGAAGGTTGACATAGGAGTATACTCATGAAAGTTAATGTTTTTTTCATACACAACCTTGGGGGAATATTATTAATGTGTATAAAAATTGGGCACGTGCTTTGCGATGTATAAATCTTCCAAATAGATTAAAACCATCAAATGAATGACCCAAACTCACATTACATAGGTTAGATACAAAGTCAGGATATCAAGCATCAAATCACTTCCATGAACATCCATCTATAGGGTGAACCAACTCATCATTAGTCTTCTTTATCTCAATATCATGCCATCACATTTTTCTTAATATTTCATTAGACATAACAAGGTTATGGAGTCTGGGGATCAATGGAAAGTGCCACATTTCTTTCTGTGGAACACAGGATGGTGTTCCATCAGCTTTTGTCTTCCATCGAGATGTGCCATATTTTATACAATCATTTCGTTCAGTATTTTCCTCCCAAAATAATCTTCAATATTTCGGGCAAGAATTAATTTTGTTTCTTAAAAATCTATATTTCTCAACTAACTTCCATTCCATATAGTGGTTTGAGGGAATATCTCCATCATATAGAATTATGTCCTTCAAGAAGGTAAGAATGTAATTTTTGGTAGTATTATAAATCCCATACATTGTTTTCCCATGAAATAATTGGATTAAAAATTCCAGCTTTTTCATTTTACCACATTGTTGATATACTAGAGTCGTGGAAACATCATTCAATTTTTTTTAACCTGACAACATCATCATTTTCATTAGATGCATCATGTATGCTAATATATAAATCTGCATGGGTCATAATCATTTCTTTTGATGATGACGAATAAATATAAATCATTCATATAAAAAATTATCCAATCCAGTCCTCTCATTTTGATAATCAACAGTTTGAGATTTAATTTTCTCTCCATTATGATACCACATAGAGTAGTTTTCTTGATAACCATATTTGGTTATGTGTTAGATGACTTCATCACAGTTTAACCAAGGTCATTCAACACAGTTGTAATAAGGGAAGTGTATTTGACCACTATCTAAGGCATTTTGAAATGAAAAATCTACAACGATCTCAAAATTGTTCTGAAAACTGCTTGAGATCGGGTCGGTTTCATACAACCAACTTCTATCAATTCTGTATAAAAACTGTTATAAGTAATTTTGTCAAAATCAATTCTATAATATTGATATTTCATAAAAAATATATTTATGTAAATGAGAATTATTCACTTTATATGAAACCATAACTAACACACTACTCTATATGAGAATAATAAAATAAAAAGCAACAAAATACTATATTTTTAACAAAATTTCTTTGAAGAACTATAAAAGAGTGTAAAGAATCGTGTACACATGTGGAGGTGAATTATTCATGAGTTGAATAAATTTTAGATCGAAAAAATTTAATATTTTAGTAGATTATTTGAGTGATTACAAACGCTGCCCAGGGGGTGGGGGTGTCCAGTGGTGGGGGCGTCCAGGGATGGGGAACTGTCTAGGGGTTGGGGGGCTGTCAACAAGGGTTGGGGGTGTCTAGGGGGTGGACGAGCTATCCACGAGGGTGGTGGGGATGTCCATAGGGGTGGAGGGGCTCTCCAGGGGGTAGGGGGTGTCCAGGGGATGAGCCAGCTTTCCACATGGGGGGTCTGTCCAGGCGGGTACGGGGTGTGTAGGTGGTGGGGGTGTCTGGGGGAGGGGGTGCCCAGGGGGTGGGTAGACTATCCGTGGGGTTGGGGGTGTTCCAGGGGTAGGGGGTGTCTAGGGGGTGGGAAGGCTATCCACGAGGGGTGATAGTGCATTCCTGGGGGTACGAGGTGTCCAGGGGGTGGGAGGGTTATCTATGGGGGTGAAGGGGCTGTCCAAGGGGTGGGTGGGCTATCCATGGATGTGGGGGGGCTATCCACAGGGTTGGAGGGGCTGTCTAGGGGGTAGGGGGTGTCCGGGGGGGGTGATGTCCATGGGGGTGGGGGGGGAGTCTATGGGGTACAGGTTGTCTAGGTGGGTGGTGGTGTCCGGGGGGATGGGAGTGTCTAGGGGGTTGGGGTGTCCAGGTTGGTAGGTGGGATGTCAACGGGGTTGGGGAGGTGGGAGACTTTCAAGGGGATAGGGGTTGTTCATGGGGTGGGTGGGCTATCCACGGTGGTGGAGGGGCTCTCCAGGGGGGTACGAGGTGTTTAGGGGGGCATAGGCTCTCTACGGGGATGTCAGGGCTTTCATAGAGGGAGGGGTGTCAAGGGGGTGGGTGGGAATCCCAGAGGGGTGGTGGGTATCCAAGGTGGTAGGTGGTGTCCAAGGGGTGGGGGTTGGGGGGTGGTCCAGGTGGGGTGGTGGTTGTCCAGGGGGTTGGGGGTTTTCCAGGGGGTCGGGGGTGTCTAGGGGGTGGGGGTGTCTGGGGGGATGGGGGGGTGTCCGGGGGGTGGGGATCTCTAGGGGGTACGGGCTGTCCATGGGGGTGGGGGCTGTCCATGAGGGTGTGACTGAGAGCTATGATATTTAATTGGGTATTCATTCATGTTGTGAAAAAAACGATGGGTTTTATTGATTAGAGTACTATTTTTTTTATTGAAAATTCAATTTCATAGGATTGGTGACTTGATAACAAGATGGAATCAAGTTTGAAATTGGGAAAATGTTGGGTCATTGGATTGTGGTTGAAGGAATACGAGTTAGTGAATATCTATAGGTAGTTATTATGAATGAAATGAAATGTGGTAATGAGTTTTCAAGGATTTGCATCACCATGGCATGATTAATAAAGGGGTCTTCCTATATGAAGTTTATGGATTCCTTGATATTTTTTCCATCAAAACATAAATTAAATTTAGGATGTCATTAGAAGGTGAAGTCTAGATAGAACCACTCTTCATTTAATACCTGGAGAGGTTGGTTTATGAATATGGGACATGCATACGGTAGTAGGTCCCTGGTCTAGGTGGATATATGTGGACATTTTCCTCCAATGGTATTTGTATGAAAGGTTTCTAAAAGGCTCCCACCACCTTACAAGGATATATTCATTCTAGAAAAATGTGTTTTGGGAGAAGGAATTCATCCTATATAGTTGATGTTGCATTTAGATCGTATGATTCCTTACTCATCAAGATGACTAAACAAGAACCAAAACCAAAGAGGCCTCAGGCCTATCGAAATATCTAGGATCGATGACTTCCCAGTGCTTATTGGCGAACTATGGAAGTGATGAATTCCCACCTGCACAGCCCCCCTCCATACCTCACCCCCAACATACTCCTCATACACACCCCCCTCCCATCCACCCACCTCACAACCCCCCCCCCCCCCCCCCCTTGCATAGCCCCCTCCCCCCACCCCCACCTGCAAACCCCCCTCACATCCACCCACTGCACAACCCCCCACTTCGCCCCCAATATACTCCCACTTTCCCAACCCACCCCCCAACCTGCACACTCCCCTACCCCCCCACCCACATGCACAACCCCCCCCCCCACCCCCACCTCACCCAAAACAGACTCACCCCCACTACACACCCCACCTGCACATCCCATTTCACCTACTGTACATCCCGCCCACATACACCCCCCAATTCAAATAAATTTGATACACAGAATCATGCAAGTTGAAATGTAGAACAAAAACATAAAACAAATAAAATTTAAATTGTTGGGTATAACATACCACACATACCTCGGGTTTAGGTCAAATCAAAACAAACAACAAAAAAATAGATGCAAAACATTATACCTAAGGTATGACTTATAGATTTGAAGTGTAGAACAAAACTAGTTTTGGATTGAAGATGGATCTGGTAGAATAATTTTCCAAGGGAGAGTGCTATTAGGTCTCGACATTACATCTATAATCACATGGATGGGGGATAGGGTATGTTAGCACTTTAAGAGAAAATATTCCCAACAGTTTTATAAAACCATTGGTAAATGTAAGCTTTACCAACACTTTAAAAAACCCCTGGGAAAGCCTTATTAAAACTAACATATCCTGACGGTTTTATCAAACTGTTGAGTAAAAGTCCTCTAAATCTCATATATTCCAATGGTTTTATCATACCATTGGGTAAAAGTCATCAAAAAAATTTCTATTCCAACTGATTAGTGAAACCGTTGGGTAAGGACATATCTAGACCTCTATTCCAAGGGTTTTTGAAAATCGTTCAAAAACATCCATTGGTATATCCTCCATTTAAATTAGTGTAGATAAATACAAACATGAATTGGGGTAGGGAAACAATTTTATAATTTATAGACTAGGTTATCTCATGGAAGGAGGAAAACATAGTTTAAGGTCATGATGTATGGATCACAAGGGGTTTTGTGCAATTTAATCCCATATCGAAAGCATTGTGAGCAATGTTGTGCAGTTTATAGTCATACGGCTTGTACTAGGGGTGAGGAAGTCCATGTGGTGCGACGAAAGTTAAAAATTCAGGTGTGAATAGAGATTTAATTCCAACATTGACGAACTCATAGTAGGTATTGGAAAATTTATATTCAATAACATCGACCATGAGAAAGTTGGTCTATGCTGCATCATGTATCGAAAATCCCTAACTTGAATGGGATGGAGAATTACATTATAGAGAATATTAGAAGAAGGGAAATGAGTTTTATAGTATATAGATTTTTTCTAGGACTATGAGGGGATATTTGTCCATATATATATATTGTGACTCAATCAGGTGGGGGAAAATCCAACTAAAAATTTTAAGATCACATATGCCATACTCAGTGCGTGAAACAACGAGTAGAATAATACTTCCCAGGACACTCAATAGAACACAACATGGGTATAATGTTTTGGGTTAAAATGACACATCAACCATTGGGAGTGTCCTTAAAAAAGGTAGGATAGTTGGGAAAACCATATACTATTGAATTTTTTATCAACATGCACAAATGCACGATCCAGATAATTTTATGGGCATTAAATTACATGAAAACAATGGATAATTAGTGGAATTAAATTATGAATTACATGTCTGTTTCCTCTAGAAATGGGGATGACCTCATTGTTTAATGTTCAAACATTCCAAGCGGTTTCTAACAGGTTTGTTCGTAGAACCAGAAACATCCAATGATTCTATACCCATTTGGACCTGATTTCCAAAGGTAGGTGCTCATTAGTTGTGAACTAATAAGGCTTATGAATTTGCATTCGTCGAGAGGATGTGAGGTCGGACTCATCACACATTTTTAGGGGAATTATTGTCTTCTCCGGGACTCTCTTTATAGATTTATGTTATGTTCGTGAATCCTTCTTAAATTACCAAGTATAAAATGAGCTTCCCTTTAGATCTGACAATAAATGATTGATATGTAGGAAATTTAGAGAATCTTTTATACGTATTCGATGTTCTTCATCGATAGAGAATCATCTGTATTTGTTTAGAGATTCATACTCAATGTTATCCTTTGACACATTATATAGAGAACTCTTGGTCATTATGATAACCATACTAGTTTTAAAGCCACTCAGTGGGGAAAATGAATTTTATTGTCATTCAGAAGGACATGGATTATTTCGGAGTTGGGATCGTACCCGCAGACGGGCTACCTACGTATCCTTATTTAGAAAAGGAATTAGAACCCACGTAGTTCGAGTAAAGAAGTATGAGGTTTATGCATGATTGATGGCTCAAAGAAAAGATGTCATAATTACTTTTACACACTAAGCTCATGTGAGTCATGCTAGGTGTGAGAAATAAGAGGTATTGGTAAAACCAGACAATTTGTGCCACGAAAGATGCAATAATGTGGGGTTTATGTACGTTTGACTGCCCAAATAGATGAATATTTGGATTTACTTCAGGGAAGAAACATGGGAACAAGGTCCATAAAGGTATATGTGATTTTATGGAGATTCGGATACTCTAACTTGGGGCTTACTCTTGAGGAGGATTCCAAAATTAGGAGGGACATATGATGGGGTTTTATTCCTGAGACGGAAGCCCAGATCAAAAGTAAATTAAGACTAGTTAAGATAAATTATTACTGAGGCTTATTCCTGAGAAGGAGGCCCAGGTTAAAGAACTTGTGACTGGGACTTACTCATAAGGAGGAGGCACAGGTTAAAGAGATTTGAAAACTGGGGCTTACACTTATGGAACGGGAACATTTTAAGGGAATTTTTATAATTAAGGGAATTGGGTCTTACTCCTAAGGATGATGCCCATATTTGTAGAATTTGAGATAAGGGATTATTCTTGAAAAGGAAGCCCAGGATAAGGGAATTATAGCTGGGGCATACTCCAGAAAAGGAATCCCAGTTTAAGAAAATTATTATTGGGGCTTACATCTGAAAAGGAATCCCAGGTTAGGGTACATGGGGATTATTCCTAAGGAGAATGCCCAAATTAAGAGAATTTGGACTAGGGATTACTCCTGAAAAGGAGGGCCAGGTTAAGGATTCTCTCATCTTTAAAGGATGAGGTTGAATGATAGAAATCTCTAACCTTAGTGACATAAAGATATGTAAATCACTGGGTTTTGAAAGATGTTCCACAGAATTCCTTTCAGAGAAGGAATCCAAAAAAGGAACCATGCCATAAATGTCTTTGAATAGGGGTTTGAAGGCTGAATCTTGAATAGGAGAGGTGGATAGGTATAAGAGAGGTGAAATGGGCAGGAAGGGCACCTAAAAAGAGAGGGGCACACAAGTCCTAGTGGGCGTGCAATTCTTGCATGGGCGTGCAAGTCTTGGTCACGCAGGAGTACCTGCACGACACATGTGTAATTGCGCGATGGTCAATCCTTAAGGTAATACTTGGGAGAGACTTGGCTCAAGCCCTTATTATTATCCATAGAGGCTTCCAAGAGGGTGGCTCACAAGTTCTGTTGAAGGAGTAAGGAGGCGCGCAAGTGTGGTCATTTCCCTTAAGGTCTGACCACTTAGGCGCGCAAGTGTTGTTGAGTTTCAACATTGAGGCTCTGTTTCCCTTATTTAGATCTACCATTCTTTTTAATAAATTACCTTAGAAGTGACCGGAAGACTTCAAGAAGAAACTAGGGAAGCTAGTGCTTAAATTCGACATTTGGAATTTTTATGTCCTGAAATGGGGGGCCCACAGGGGGTATTTATAGGCTAGAGAAGGACCTAGGAGAATTTTAATGAGGGTGTGCACGTCATATGTGTGACCATTGGGTGGTGTGCAAGTATACTTGCATGACATTGGTGGATCTTTCACGAACCACGTTCATATGACTCTTTGTTCATGCCTTTGTCAATTTTTTATGTTTCCTTAAAGGATGAATCATTTTGGGTTCACAGTATTTCCCTTTTCATTCATTTAGACTCGGTGATAGAAAGGATCATAAAAAAAGCCCCCCCTTAGAGTTGGATCCAGAGAGATAAGAGGATTTGACTCTGAGGTGGAAAGAAAAATAAGAAATATTACAGTTTAAAGTCATGCATATCAGACATAAAAAGGCTAATGTTTAAGATCGAAATATCTTTGATCGAATGGATAAAAATTGACTCAATTCCTTGAAAATTTGTCTAAAAACATATTACCACACTCAAGTATGTGGTAAAATATGTAAACGATGACTTGAGAAATTTTGAATCTGAGGAATGACATGAAAAATGGACTAAAAGGAATTAGAAGAAGTAGTTCCCAAGAATGAAGTTACCACTATTTAAAAAACCCGTTAGGGGGTTGAATTATGCAGGGCCACCTAATTGAATTGGCTGCATAGTCAAATAATAGAATCTTTTGGCTGAAATTTATGTTATGTAGACTACTTATGCAAGGCTGCCTAAGGGCACGTGCTGCATAGTCAGGCAAAAGAACTCTAAGAAATTTACTTTTCTACTACTAAAAGCCATTGGAAGTTTATGGAGATCCAAATTTTCCAAAGCATAGAGTTTGTTGTATGGAAACAGGTACTTGAATATGGAGAGTATATTTCAATCAAGATTTTCTAAGAACTGGATGAATGTCACTCCTACGAAGGTCTGACCCAGGCATAGTGAAGAGAAATTTAAACCACGGACTTGAATACTTTCAGATCATGAACAAGAATATGGGACAAATATGTTAAGGATGGCTATTTTTTCGGTTCCCTATATATTTTCATTAAGACCAATAAAGTCAAAAGAGGTTTTCATCCCATGAATGAAGTTACCATTATATAACAATACTGTTAGGGGGTTGAATTATGTCGGGACACCTAAGGACATTGGATGCATAGTCAAATAATAGTATCTTTTGGCTGACTAGTCTGTTATGTAGACTACTTATGCAAGGCCGTATAAGGTCACATGTTGCATATTCAGGCAAAAGAACTCTCAGAAATTAGACATCTTGTGACAAGAAGTCGACCCAAGATAAAAGGCTTAGTCATTTCCAGGTATGCACATAGTCTTTGGAATATAACATGTTTGGAGATCAATGTAAATAGTTCTTCCCTCTCAGGTAAGGGTATCAAAGAATTTTGTAGTTTATTTTCATACAAGAAAAAAATGTTGTAATGTTTAATGTCATATAGCAAGGACAAAGGTGAACCAATGTAAAGATATTGATTCTGGGGGTGGTTTCACGAATCAACAACAAATGAGATAGAAGTGAACAGATATGAAGGGATTGGTTTTTGGGCTTGAACCATGGGAGGTTGCCTACGTACCTAGCCTATAAGTCAAGGATCAAAGCCTACGTAGTTCAATTAAAGAATGAATTAGTAATCAAGTTGTTCTTGGGGACAACGACCTAAAAAATGGTGTTGGGGCTTATGCATGGTTAGCGGCCCAAAGAGGGTGTTATGGGTGAAGTTTACTCTAAGATTATGTAAGTCATACTCGGTGTGAGAAACAAGAGGTAGCAAAAACATTAACGATGCACAGTTTAATGTCATGTAGGACATATGAAGGGACTATGTAGTTTAAAGTCTTGCAGTGAGGAATATTGGTGCTGCACAGTTTAATGTCGTGTAACCAGGACAAAATACAGTTTAACGTCATGTAGGACGTTTTATAGGTACACAGTTTAAAGTCATGTTGGATAATAATGGTTGTGTACAGTTTAGCTTCTTGTAGCTAAGACGATGGGGACAATAATATTTAACGTCATGTTAGACGAAAAGGGGGATTGTGCAGTTTTAATGTCATGCAATAAGGAAAAAAGAAGACATAGTTTAACGTCATGTTGGACGTATTAGGGATTTTTCACAGTTTAACATCTTCATGGACGATGTCACAGTTTAATGTCATGTTGGACGTAAGGGACTTCTGTACAGTTTAGCGTCATGTAGCTAGGATGTCACAGTTTAATGTCATGTTGGACGAAGAAGGGATTGTGCAGTTTAAAGTCATGCATTAAGGACTTAATAAGGGCTGTATAGTTTAACTTCATATAGCAAGGACAACAGTTATGTATTTTAATGTCTTACTGGACGTGAGGGACTATGTAGTTTAAAGTCTTGCTGCAAGGACAACACAATTTAAAGTCATGTTGGACGAGATAAATGAAAATAGTTTAAGGTCGTATGCATGGACCGTTGATGGTGTATTTTGTGTTTATACAAAATTCTTCTTAAAAAATATGGTATTGGTTGGAGTTTTCATGAGTTCTCCATCAATTGAGATTAATGAATAATCTCCATTGGAGTAGACCTTATATATTGAGTAAGCTCCTTCCCATTTTGGCTCAAGCATGGGAGGTTTCTATCCTGGTATCACTGAAGTTCTGAGAACTAATTCAAATTATCCCTGAACGAATGAATTAAGACAAACTTTTTTTTTGAATTCTCGTTCTATTCGATTATAATAGACTTCCATGTGATGCACGGTGCACAATATTTTATCATCTAATCGTTCCAATTCATCCAATCACTTCTGAGAATGTTCATCTGTAGATGACTGATCACAAATGGCTACTCTGAGCGAAGGTAATTGAACCTCAATGGGCAAGACTACTTCAGTTCCATATACCAATGAATATGGAGTTGACCGTGTTGCAGTGCGGGTGGTGGTCCGATAAGCCCGTAAAGCATGAAAGAGTTTATCAAGCCATGACTTCTTATCTTTATCCACCATCTTTTGCTGTATATTTGAAAGAGTATTGTTGAAGGCTTCTATTTGGCCATTGGCCGCTGCATGATACTGAGACGAATGATTGGATTTGATGTTGTATTCATGATACAACTTCCTTACCTTGGATGAATAGAAGTTGGTGCCATTGTCTGTTAATATTGTATGAGGGACACTAAATCTTGAAATGATGTTAGACTTGATGAAGCTAACAATGCATTTAGAACTGACTTCTTTGAGAGGTATTGCCTCTTCCTATTTGGAAAATAAGTCAGTAGCACTAGGAATGTACTTAAACTACTTGGATGTGGCTAAAGGATAAGGCCCCACTACATCCATTCCCCATGTGTAAAATGGCCATGAGTATTTAGCTATACGAAGAAACTCTAGGGACTGATGAATGACGTTGGCATGTACATGGAAAGAATGACACTTCTTTTTGAAATCAACCTAATCTTGTATCATTGAAGGCCAAAAGTATCCAAGCCTTCTAATTTGATCAGATAGTCTGTGTCTAGACTAGTGGGCACCACAGACTCCTACATCCACTTCTTTCATGACAACCATTTACTCTTCACCGTCAATGCATCTGAAGATAATTCCATCAAAAACTCTTTTGTAGAAAATTTTCTCTAGGTGATCTGGGATGTTATAAAGAGTAAAATTGACCACACATCGCTGGATTTGTTCTTTCCCAACTCTATCAGGTGGAAGTGTTCCATTTTGAAGTTATTCCCTAATAGATGTCATCCATCCTGTAGTCTGACCACATGGTTCAGGAATGGAACTAAATTAATTGATTTCCTCAGTTATGATTTGGAAATAAGGTGAAATTGTACGACAGTGGACAATACTGATGATTGTCACGTCCCGATTTGGATCTTCCAGAGCTGTGGCTATATTAGCCAGTGCATCAGCTTGAGCATTTTGTGATCTCAGGACATAAAAAAATGTCGGTTCTGATGGGAATTCCTCCATTAAATCTCTAATGTAATCATACAGAGGGATTAGTTATCCTTTTCAAATGGCATAATCCCCATTGACATGTTTTATTACTAGGTCTGAATCACCTTTCTCCTTTAAGTGATTCACTTGTGCTTGAAGCGCCAACTCCAAGCCTATGATGAGACCTTGGTATTCTGCTTCATTATTTTTACTACCTCCCAAAAATGAGAAGGAATAGGGTAAAACTTACTTTTCTGGAGAAATGATCACAATTCCTAACCCAACATTGTTGAATTTAGGATTTTTCATTTTCCTCCCTGTTGGACTTCTAGAAGCTCCATCAAAGTACATTTCCCATGTTTGAAGATTATCTTGAATAAATAAGACTTCTTCATCAGGAAGTTCAATATCTGGAGATGTATCTTCCATTGAAGGGTGTTCAGCAAGGAAATTAGCTAGAGCTTGGCCATTTATTTCCTTTTGAGACACATAATGAATATCAAATTGCAGTAAAATAACTTCCAAACTTGCCAGAAGTCCTGTAAGCATTGGATGACTAAGGATTAATTTGAGCGGGTTATTGCGCGATACCAATTAGACCTCATGATGTTGCAGGTAGTGTCTCAACTAATGAACTGCAAAAATTAATGCTAGGCAGCACTTCTCAATATTTGAATATTGGGTTTCTACTTCAATCATAGTCCGACTAAGATAGTAGATGTTGTTTTCATTCCCAACATCATTCTTCTGAGCAAGAAAGACACCCACTGATCACTCTAAAGCTGTCACATAGTGGATAAGTGGTCTTCCTTCAATAGGTGGAATTAATACCGATAGAATCAAGAGATAATTCTTGAGAACATCAAATGCTTCTTAACATTCTTCAGTCCACTGGTATGTGACTCCCTTCTTCATCAATTCGGTGAAGGGTGAACTTTTTCCTTCCAAATACGCGATGAAATGCCAAATATAGGCTAAGTGTCCATGAAGTCCTCTCAATTGTTTCAAATTTCTAGGAGGTGACGTACCAAGGATTGACTTTTTCTTCTCAGGATCGACTTCGATAACATGATGGCACACAATAAAGCTGATAAATTTTCCTAAGGTTACCCCAAAAGAACATTTTAAGGGGATCATCTTCAAATTATGTTGACGATGTTTCTGGAATATGAATTCTAAATCAGCCAAGTGATTAGACCGTTTCCTGGATTTAACCACCAAATCATACACATAAAATTCAACAAACTTCCCTAAAAATGGTTTGAAGATACGATGCATAGCATGCTGATATGTTGCACCTGTATTCTTTAGGGAAAATTGAATTACCCAATAGCAGAACACACCCTGAGGGGATCTAAAGGCTATAGATTCTTCATCTTCTAGAGCCATTCGGATTTTATTATGTCCTGAATATCCATCCATGAAGGAAATTACTTCATATCCGGTTGTTTCATCAATTAAGAGTTCCGTAATTGAAACTGGAAAATCATCCTTAGGACAATGCCGATTAAGATCTCTAAAATCAATGAAACACTAATTTTTCCATTCTTCTTCTTCACATAGACAATATTATCCAACCATTTGGGATATTTAACTTCTCTGATGATGTTATCTTTGATATTATTATCCAATTTAGCTTCAATTTTGGAAGCATAGGTTGGGTGTGTTCTTCTAGCGGCTTGTTTTAATCCTCAATGTTCTTCTGGAAAAACCAAACAATGAGTAGAAACATCAAGATCATGCCCTTCCATATCTATATAGTTCCAAGAAAATTTATCTCTATTTTTCTTTAAAAAAGAAATATACATCTCTTTCTCTTCAAGAGTCATGGCTGCACTAATTAATGTGGGGCGTGGATCTTATTTTGTACCCAAATTTATTTCTCTGAGTTCATCCATAGTGGTAGAGATACCCTCTTCAAATGATGGAGGAGCATCCCTAATATCTTCCTCTTCTTCTTCAACATGTGTTATTTCTTCTGTTTCAACTTGCATAGTAGATTATGAAGTAGATTTTCCATGATCAGTAGAGATGTTAAAATTTGAACATCTTGAATAAGAAGCATCCATTTCTGACCCGATTGATGATGAAGGGTCTTCCTTGGGTAATATAGGGGAGATGATGGATTGAGAATCGACATCATAATTCACCTCTGGCATTGCTATAACTTATCCTGGCCTAGTTGGATAAGTATAGACTTGTTGGATTTCAGCAGATGAAATGAAGACATCTCCATTTGAGCTTTCATTATTGCTTGGTGAATCACCAATTTCTCTCATGCTGTCTGGCATGATTGCCGTAATTGACATTATGGAAGTCTCCATAAGATTATTTTGATTTGGGTCTATCATGTCAATTTTACTGATAGGAAAAACATAATCCATACTCACATGTGTAAATGGGTTTACTAGAATCTTTTCCAAACCATATGGAGCATTAAATTTGGTATTCTCCCTTGTTTTGGATTTCTCCTTTCCCTTCATGTGATAGAATTCCGCCTCAATGTTTTGACATTCACATGTCTTGAATAGGGCCTTATCACCATACAATGTCCCAACATGACCATCGAAACAATATTTGAGACATTGATGATACGATGAAGGGATAGCTACATGTTGATGTAGCCAGGGTCTTCCAAGAAAGATGTTTAAGGCTGAGTCTTGATCAACAACCATAAAATCTGAATTAGATACAAGATCATCAAAATGAGTTCTGAGTGAAATATCGCCCTGTGGTTCTTGTTCATTTTTATAATATCCTTGTAACATCATAGTATAAAGAGATAAGTCATATTACTTGAGGCCCAATCGATGAAGTGTGCGAATGGGGATGAAGTTGACTCTTGAACCATTATCAATTAAAGCTCTTTGGATATCCACACCATTGACCTTGCCAGATAAATAAAAAGGTCTAATATGTCAATGCACGACATCATCTTTATATTCATCTGTGAAAGATATCACTGCATGGAATTCTCCAAGATTATTCTCAACATGGTAGGCTTCATCCGCAACAATTTCAGTTTCAATCTCTTGAGAACTTGAAAAATCATCGATGAGTGCCTCCCGAAGATCCTATGACAAATTCAAGGAATCCACAATTGATAACGTGGTTGGTACATTGGCCAAGTGTTTCAATACATCATACTTTTGATCCAAAGGTCTGCATTTCCCAACAAGAACATGTGGTTTAGCAGGTGCCTTAGAAGTTGATGCTTTGGATGTCGGTGTATCTTGTATCGGGGTAGGAGTTGGTAATACTCCTAGATTCAGAAGACTAGACAGAATAGGTCTATTTACATTCTGAGAGGAAGAAGGTGCAACTTTTAACAGATCCTCTAGAATAACTATGCCAGGACTAATTCTTCTATTGGTGAAAGAATTATCTTGTTCTTTTTGAGCCCGTTGAAGGGCTCTGCCACAAGTTTCGGCTGCATACACAGTTATAGTAGGGGTAGAATTAGAATAGTGGCCTCTGAAAGATCCACATCTTCCTCTGTATCCCAGACATCTGAAACCCCCTCTGATTCCTCTATTTGATATAGGGAAATTAGGCTCATCAAAATCGAAACTGTGACTGGCATAAGGGTCTGTTAAGGGAATCATATTAACAGAACCGAATATTAACTCTTCATATAATGAATACTCTACCTGACTATCCAATTTAGGTTATGCCAATTGGTGGGTTGGTGCCCATGGATTCGGTGTAGATGGCATAAAATTTGTTAGAGTCAAAGACAACTTGGGCTTTGACACGATCTCATCTTCTTCTGATTGTTTTTCTTTCTTCGAATTATACCATTTCATTGAGTATTTTTCCTCTGATAAAGAGGGTCTTGTTGTTTCATTCATGGAAGAAGACACAATTGGTTTCTTCAAATGCGTTCGCAAAATGGCATGAGTTCGGTTGATCGCTTTTTTGACCATCCATTCATCTTATTTCTGTGCATTGTTACTTTTGACTTATTTCCACTTGCATTCTTCCTCTAGATTTGTAGCAGTAACACATGCTACCTGAGCTGAAGAACCTTTCAATTTGACTTTCCCCGAGTCGACCATTTTTTGCAAGAGGTATTTGAAGACAAAACACTCCTGAATGGGATTCCCCAACATCTGATGAAATGGGAAATAATTGAGATGGTCTTTATCTCCTTCCTTGTTCGGCCTTTTGGGCCTTGGAAATTGAACAAAATTATTTTCCAGAGCCAAAATGATGTAGCTAGGAACTTGTTCATTTCAGAAAAATTAAACTTTCCTCTTCAAATCCTGAAATTGTTTCCATATTTGATCTATTTGATCATCTTGACGAAACAACCTCTTCTGTTGACGCTCAAGAGGTGGAGCCCTTCGAGAAGATGAATGTTTTGAAGTAGAAGCAGGTATAGGTGCTTGTTTAAGTATAATTGTAGCAGTATCTGCTTTACCCATTCTCCTTCCTGGAGATAATGGAATTACATGAGTTTTAACCTTAGTCTTTATAAGATAATCTTCAATATGTTGAGCGATTAAAGTAAGGTCTCAAAACCCTCCTGTGTATTTCACAGTGATCAACGGTGTGCATAATTCATCACGCAAATTTTCCACACAGATTGGCAACAATTCCTCTTGAGAGAGTCCTAAGCTTAGGGAATATGTTAATCCCTTCTAGCGAGCAATGAAATCTGAAACCCTTTCATTCTCCCTTTACATAAAATTTTTAAGATAAAAAACATTTGTCTTTGGAAATGTTGAGCTGAATTGAAGAAGGAATCGTTGACAGAGATCCTCCCACCCAGTAATTGACTGAGATTACAAGCTCGTGTACCACACAAAAGCAGGCCCTTGTAATGACTGTACAAAACACCTGACTTTAACTACTTTTTGTTGCTGAGGGGTTCCCATCATAGGATCACAATGAGAAACAAAATGTGTTAAGTGTTTCTCTGGGTCTCCCGAACCATGAAACATTGTGAATGTTGTACTTTCAAAATTTAATGGGGGGGGATTGCATCAACCCATTCAAGATAAGCTCTCTTTTCTGGTTGAATTTGAGAATGATTTACCTCCACATCTTCCAACCGAGCTGTTAATGACTCAATAGTAGTTATTAACTTTTGAGAAATGTCTGGTTGAGCTTGGACATGAACAGGTGAAATGACTGGGGCTCGGACAGATGTGGTGGCTGGTACTGCAACTGATGGTAGAACCACCGATTTTTGTTGCACTTGACCCGTAGGATTAGACCTATGAGGTTGTACTGGTAGAGGAGGATATTCTTGATCCATCTTAGTAGCCCCAACAAATTCCCTTGGCCGACTAACTCCAACACGCTTAGGTGGAAGACTACCCTGAAGTAGTTCTGCCTTCAACCTCCTTAATTCCTTCATTTCTTCCTCCTGTTGTGAAAATATTTGCTCTAATAAGAGCGATTGGCCTTCTCTAGAGGAAGTGTATGTAACCTGATTCTTTTCTTTCCCCTTTTTGGATCCCTTTTGGAGAGGGGGAAGTGGGTTATTTGAATGAACACCCAAATTCTAGGTAAGCCTTTGATTTCCTGTACGCACACCTTCTTCATTTGTGTCTGTGCATACAAATTCTTGAGCAGAAATATCTTCATATGATCCCTCTAAGTGAGCGACATCTGTTGGATCAGTAACAATGAAATTAATGACATTAATTGATTCATAATGCATTTCATCCCTTCTATCAACATTTCTGGGATGTTGTCTTCTTTCAGGTCCTTGATGAGACATTACCTTTTGTTGATTTTATCCCTCATTAACTTCATGATGAAAAATAATTTAGAGGGAATATCTTGATAATTAGGATCTTCGTTCCTCTTGAGGCATCTTCCCCAATCGAGAGAAGACTGACATTCTATGAGGGAGAGATTGAGGATTTGAAAAAGTCCCCAGTCCGGTGGACTGGGTTTGTTCCTTCTGTTCCTGCTCAACTCCTCAAATCCTATTTGTTGATTATAAGGTTTGGGTTAAAATAGTCCCCAGTATAGCAAGCTGTGGTCGTTCTTGACATGCTATATCTGAGACTTTCTTGAAAGCTCTCCTGATCTTGCAGACTTTAGTCTAGAAATTAGCTAGATGCATCAACCTGCATCCACTTTTATCACCCAACTCAAAAGACCGTTGGATGATTTCTAACACTTGTGTCACTTGATGAGGTGTTTTCTCCAAATGAGAGGCCTGTTCAATATTCTCGTTTGCTTGATGCAATAGTAATTCAACAACTTGTTCTTTGTATGATTGATTTTGAGAAGAACTAGTTGAGGCATGTTCTTGAGCGAGCCTTTGATTACAAACATAGACAATTGAATGTGGCCGGCCATGGGAAATAATATTTAATGAGACCATTTTTGGCGGGCTTTGTTGACTGGAGAGTACAGTAAAATGTAGGGATCCATGAACACCCCATTCACTGATATGAATACCAGATAGGGCATTGGAAATTAACTGGCGCAATATTTTTAGTGCGCTAAGGCATGAATGATGAAGGGCTCTCTGCTGCTTTTCATCCTTCAGATATCAAGAAACTGAGATAGATGCCAAGTCAATTTGTCATTGTAACCATTCTATTATCTTGACATGATTTTCATATTCATCATAAGATAATATTTTATTTTTCAACTGACAAATAGTTTTCCATATGTTGAGACGAATATCATGAATTCCATCTTCTGTCAACATCTCTAGAATGTCATTCTGAGAGTAAGCCAAAGTCCAAAACATGACTTGCACATCACCTTTCGCCAGCTATTTTTTCATATTTAGTTTTTCTTCTTTATCATTCAATGAAGATTCTTCAACTGGTTTAGACCAAAGACGGTGCTTCTTTTTTGCTTCATCAGATTCAACAAGATTGGTAGATAATTCATTGATCAAATTAGAAGATGAATGCCTCAAGGGTGGTTCGGAGAATGACCTATGCCCCGGGATATCTTCTTATTGAGAAAGTATTTCACCTGCTAGTGGTAAAGAATCAAACATGACTGGAATCACAATTGCAAGTGCCTCAAGATAATAGGGTTTTTTCGTCACTACATTTTCCATTGGATCATTTTCCTGGAAATGTGCATTATAACTGTGGAGAGGACTTTTATATTAAAATTCATCATAATGGGGAGGACCACCATGGTGGGTTACAGAAAAAGATGAAACATTTGTCTCCTTGGTCTTCTGACCACACAGAGGGTTCTTGTGGCTCTCATATGAAGATGAAACTTCAAGATCGACCGAAATGTCTTGAAGCAAGACTTCATGAAAAAGTTTCAGATGTAGAACATTGGAATTAAGGTTCCCACTACTGGGAACTGAGGGAGTAGAATATTTAATTCCAACAGATAATTGTCTAAGGGCTTTAAGAAATCCAGCACCGAGTAAGGCCTTGTTACAGATTGGCTCTTGATTTATTGATTGTGTTAGGAATGTCTTCTTTTTAGACTCCTTCTTAATCGCATTATGAACCACTTGTTTATGAAAGTGGTTATTATGGGAAGGTTTACGTGCTTTCTCAGGAGAAATGATTAGGTTAGGTTGATTATGTCCACTCAAATCAGGTGTATGTACCTGACTTGGTTGTTCATATGATATGGAGGAGTACGCCCCACAACCCTCTTGGACTAGAACAGAGGTGTGTGTCAGATCTGAAGTGAACTGTTGATGTGTCACTCCACTGGGAGGGATATATTTATTTTTCTTTCCCTGAGATGCTGCTGAAGCTATTATAATATCCTGGCAGGCATCCAGAATATGAGCATGAATTTGCTTATGCTATTTCACCATTGACACAATGTGCTTGGTGACTTCAAATGCCAGAACAGGGATATACATCCATTCTGTGCATGGAGTAGGTGTGTGTTCCTTCTCCTGTCCTCCTTTTCTTGTCAGTGAATCCTGATAGTACTTATGTGTGGGGGAAGAGAGTTGAGTCTGCCTCCTGTTTGTCGCCGGAGCTTTCTGACTGAAATCTCCGAATACTACCAAATGAGACTGTTAGTAGGCTTGATCAATACTAGCAGGTGTATGTGCCTTCTGATTGCACTCCGCCGAACCTGGTTGATGATCTTCCTTCAATATTGACAGACGAGGCTACTGGCAGGATTGATGAGTGTAAGCAGGTGTATGTGCATGTTTACTAGTTGTCAACACATTGGGTTGGCGGGCTCCATCGTATGTAGTCAGATGAGCCTACTGACTAGATCAATATTTATAAACAGGTGTATGTTCCTATCTATAGTACACCGCTGGAATTTCTTGAAGGGATTGGCATGCTGCTGGTAGACGAGTCAGCTAGATAGTAGAATTAAAACGGATGGGTGTGTGTGCATGCTCATTGCTTGCCACCAAGTTAGGATGGTGTGCTTCTCCGAAGATGGTAGAGATGAGAACCTGCTCACTATTGACCGGATTTCTCCTCTGGAAGTTCGTCTTGCCATCTCAGTTTCAAGGAACCTAAGCTGAATGCCTCGAGATGATACCCTCATCATGTTGAGGGCGCACTGTCGCATGAGTCTAGCGGCGATTGTTTATGGGATCCCCCAGGAAGGACTCCAGTATTCTTGAATTAAGGCCCTGAGGTACCTGATCATTCACATCCCCAGAATATGGAAGGGAATATTGATTTCGTTCTGGGGATAACGACCCAAAACGGTTGGAGACGGTGGTTGGAACCACCTACTTCTTGATCACTGGTCGTCGCTGTCCGGACGAACAGGGTGAATTATTGACTTGGAGGGCTTGTCGAGCAGCCTCTAGAGTCAGAATAGTACCATTTTGATGGTACTCCTTAACCATCACATTTGATACCCAGGGATGAAGACGCTGAGTAGGTGATGTATACCTCAGAGTGGACGATGATCCATCAGGAGTAGCAGCAGTGTTATTCACAGCAGAGGCATTCACAGGGGTGAATTTAATAGAACCCATTTCTGTAACGCAGAAGATCTTGGAAAAGAGTGCCTATTTGATATAACAGATGTAATCAAGATAAGTTCGGCCACTACATATTTTGGATAAGCACAAATGTTATTGATTGTTTTGTTGGCCCTCTCATTGAGTTTAAATAGGGGCCTAACAAATAAGAAAAACATCATTTTAACTTGGTTAAGGATTCACGTCGGGTTCGTCTTTTTTTGTTTCCTCTGGAAATGGGGATTACCTCATTCATTTAAGGTTAAAACATTCCAAGCGGTTTCTAACGGGTTTGTTTGTAGAACCAGATACATCCAATGATTCTATATCCATTTGGACCTACATTCCAATGGTAGGTGCTCATTAGTTGTGAACTGATAAGGCTTAAGAATTTTCATTGGTCGAGAGGATGGGAGGTCAGACTCATCACACCTTTTTTAGGGGAATTATTGTCTACTCCAGGACTCTATCTATAGATTTAATTTATGTTCGTGAATCCTTATTAAATTACCAAGTATAAAATGAGCTTCCCGTTAGATATGATAATCAATTATTGATATTTAGGAAATTTAGAAAATCTTTTATATGTATTCGAGGGTCTTCATCGATAGAGAATAATCTGTGTTTGTTCAGAGATTCTTAGTCAATGGTATCCTTAGACACATTATATAATGATCTCTTGGTCATTATGAAAGCCATAATGGTTTTAAAGCCACTCAGTGGGGCACTTGAAGTTTATTGTCATTCAGAAGGACATGGATTATTTCAGAGTTGGGATCGTACCCACAGATGGGTTACCCATGTATCCTTATTTAGAAATGGAATCAGAACCCACGTAGTTCGAGTAAAGAGGTATGTGGTTTATGCTAGATTGATGGCACAAAGAAAATATGTAATAATTACTTTTACACTCTATGCTCACGTGAGTCATGCTCGGTGTGAGAAACAAGAGGTATTTGTAAAACCAGACAATTTGTGCCTCGAAAGATGCAATAATGTAGGGCTTATGTATGTATGACTTCCCAAATAGATGAATATTGGGATTTACTTCAGGGAAGAAACCTGGGAATAGGGTCCATAAAGGTATATGTGCTTTTATGTAGATTTGGATAATCTAACTTGGGGCTTACTCTTGAAGAGGATGCCCAAATTAGGAGGGACTTATTTTTGGGTTTTATTCCTAAGAAGGAAGCCCAGATCAAAAGTAAATTAATACTGGTTAAGATAAATTATGTCTGGGGCTTATTCTTGAGAAGGAGGCCTAGGTTAAAGGACTTGTGACTGGGACATACTCCTAAGGAGGAGGCCCAGGTTAAAGAGATTTGAAAACTGGGGCTTACTCTTAAGGAAGAGGCCCAGTTTAAGGGAATTTTTAGAATTAAGGGACTTAGGGATTACTCCTAAGGAGGATTCCCATATTTGTAGACTTTGAGACTGGGGATTATTCCTGAAAAGGAATCCCATGTTAAGTTAATTATGGCTGGGGCTTACTCCTAATAAGGAATCCCAGGTTAAGGAAATTATGATTGTGGCTTACTTCTGAAAAGGAAGCCCAAGTTAGGGGACTTGGGGATTATTCTTAAGGAGGATGCCCAAATTAAGATAATTTGGACTGGGGATTCCTCCTTAAAAGGAGGCCCAGGATAAGGATATTCTTATATTTAAAGGATGAGGTTGAATGACTGAAATCTATAATTGTAGTGACATAATGATATGAAAATCACTAGGTTTTGAAAGATGTTCCATAGAATTCCTTTCAGATAAGAAAACCCACAAAGGAACCATGCCACAAATGGATTTCAAGAGGGGTTTGAAGGCTGAATCTTGAATAGGATAGGTGGATAGGAATAAGGGAGGTGAAATGGGCAAGAAGGGAACCCAAAGAGGGAGGGGTGTACAAGTCCTGGTGGGCACGCATGTCTTTCATGGGTGCACAAGTCTTGGTCGCGTAGGTGTACCTGTGTGACACATGTGTACTTGAAAGACGGTCAATCCTTAAGGTAATACTTGGGCGAGACTTGGCTCAAGCCCTTAGTATTATTCATAGAGGCTTCCAAGAGGGTGGCACGCAAGTTCTGTTGAAGGAGTAAGGCGGTGCGCAAGTGTGGTCATTTCCCTTAAGGACTGACCGCTTAGGCGCGCAAGTGTTGTTTAGTTTCAAAACTTAGGCCTACATTCCCTTGTTTAGATCTTCCATTCTAGGTAATAAATTACCTTATAAGTGACCGAAAGACTTTAAGCAGAGACTACGGTGACCAGAGCTAAAATCTGAGATTTGGAATTTTTCTGTCCTGAAATGGGGGGCCCACAGGGGGTATTTATTGGCCAGAGAAGACCCTTGGCCAATTTCAAAAGGGCGCTCTAGTCACCTGCGTGACCATTGGGTGGCACACAAGTATTTTTGCGTGACCTTGGTGGAACATGGGCGACCCAAGTGCATATGACTCTTTGTTCATGCCTTTGTCAATTTTTGATGTTTCTTCAAAGGATGAACCATTTTGGGGTCAAGGTATTTCCCTTTTAATTCATTTAGACTCTGTGATGGAAATGAGCGTCAACAATGTTCTAAATCAAAAAGTCTACTGATAAGTTTTTTGAGGATGACTACATGCCATATCTTTAAAACAAATGTTTCACTTCCACATTGTCATGGATAGAGCAATCAATAGTAGGTTCGACAGCATACCTTGTTTTCAAAACATTAAAACAATCATGTTAATTATAAAATTATTCTAGATAATATATCCTAGATGGGAGGTGGGCCTTCTGGGTTCTATTACATCACCATAGGGGATCTGTTTCAAAGATGGAGGACTTAAGGGATTCAACCATGGGAGAGTTGAAGTGTGAGTGTAATCAAAAGGGATGTTTGGGTAGAGTTTAAATATTTAAGTTTCACAACATCATGTTTTTATGAATATGGATGAGGGATATAATCATCGGTGGTGGAAAACTTGTCTCCTAAGGAAATCCATGTTTTGGTGTCCCATGATGGACAATAACTCGGTAAAAGGGTATTGGTTACTTATGTAGAGAAATGGTGATGAGATGATAATGATGATGATAGTGATGGATTGATCTAGAATAGAATATTCGGGTATCCCCATGTATCTAATGAGATGAGAATCAAGAAAAACCTAGTTCATGGGGATGGTGTAGTAGAATACTAGCATGAGAAGGAAGGTTTTTTCTCTCAGGAGAAGATGATGATCCACTCTCTAATCGAATCATTGTATAAAAAAATCCCATCTACAAAATTTAATGTCATAAAACATTGAACAATGGTTGATTTAGTTTAATTTATTATATACAAGAGATTAACCATGTATCTTACTTTTATAAAGTAAGTAAAATATAGTGGTTTTCTAAAATTTAAGGTCTTATTACTTTATCCTATAGTTGGTGTAGTTTAACATCATATAACCAAGACATTAATCAAAATGTTTAATATCATATAGTAATTATGAAAAATATGTTCTCTAAATTCTATATTCATATATATATTTGACCAAAGATAAAAGTTAAGGTGGTATGTGTAGTGTGAAAGGTAACACAAACCCAATATGTATGAAGAAAAGCTGCTTGATGACATACAAACATCAACTTAGGGGTATTCATATAATTTAGTGTTATGATACTTAGACCAAGGGTTTCTAATAGTCTAAGGTCATTGATATTAGATTAGGGGTTGATATTTTCTATGAAAAATAACGGGATGAATGAGACCTAACCTAAATGGGAAGATTGGACCTATGAATACAACCCCCTAAGTTAATGAACATTGTTTAAAGTCATGATTCATGGACAAAGGGGACATTCCATTTAAGGTTCTACAGCCTGAAAAAAATTAGAGAGGAAATTTGTGAGTCAAGAAAGGTAATATGAACCCAACATGAATGGAGGGACAAAGAGGCACAAAAACACACAAAAATCCCTATAATAGAGTGTGAATATTTTAATGTTCTATACATGGACCAATAATGACTTGATGGAGTTTAGGTTTTCATATCTTAAAAAAAGGGGACATCTTTTTAGGAATATAATGTGTCTCGATCATGTTGAGAAACAAATACTAAGACCCAAAATCACATGTGAGTCATGCTCGGTTTGGGGAACAAATAGTAGTAGAATATTACACATTCTACATTAGAACACTCAACAAGGACTCAATATATGGACTTTCACAGTCAATGTGTAAGGATGGAAAAAGGAATAACATCAATAATATCAATGTTATACCCAAAAAAGTAGGGTGAAAATGAATTATACCATCACCACTGGGATATGAATCATGAGTGGGAAAATATATGATTGGAGGATGACTTTTAACCAAATCTAAAACATATTTTCCACTACTAGACATCAAGGATTGGGTTAGAAACATTATTTTTGACCATTGAGCATGTTTTAAAAAAATCACCTATCATGTTAATACTAAAATTCATCTAGTGATTGTACCCAATATAGAAGATTGGCCTTTGGATTGCTATATCATCATTATAGGGGAGCCTATTTTGAAATGGAGGATTAATAAGATTAAAATCAAGGAAGTTTAAAAATTTTATGGTGAATATCAAGGATTTCTATGAAGCTTTAAACTCTTTGGGTGGTAAATCATTGTTCACTAAATCACATTTATGGAAAGTATCAATGAGAATGAGTCAAACTCTTTTTCCAGGAGGAGTTTCACCATAATGTTTGATGATGATAAAGAACTTCATGAAAGGGTCTTGATAACAATGAAAATATGGGGAAATAAATGGCATCAATGGTTGGGACCAAGATAGAAAATTCATGCATTTCTACATATCCTATAAAATGAGAATAAAGTCACCCATAGATCTAGATGGTGATGTTATATAGGAAAAATAAAAAAGAGGGGTTTCCCATCTGGGTGAGGGAATCTATATGTTTTTATATTTTTATGTCTCATGCATAAATATTTTTCCTAATAAGTTTATGGTATTTCATCTTGGAATATGACCCATATATTTTTACATCATATGTAAAGG
Organism: Viscum album; assembly: GCA_963277665.1. Lineage (NCBI taxonomy): Eukaryota > Viridiplantae > Streptophyta > Magnoliopsida > Santalales > Viscaceae > Viscum > Viscum album. The sequence continues at coordinate 690,850,929 of OY728150.1, forward strand.
ATGTTCATAATGTAGTTTAACATTATGTGGTGAGGATGATATTCTATACTGTTTAATATCATGTATCTTGGATGGCCATTCTATATATTTTATGGTCTTACATCTCAGACCTATGTCATACAGTTTTATTTCATGTGGCAAAAATATTGGATGCATTTTTTATTGTTATATATAAAGGGTGAGAACTGTTTAGTTTATCTTATTGTAGAAAGGATTTTAGTGCTATGAAATATACTGTCATATTCCATAGAATAATTTTATATACTTTAACATCATGTGGATAGGAAATTGGGTTTTTTAAATGTTATGGCCGAAGCCCCAATTTATAATTTAAATCAAAGACCTCTTTAGTGTGGGTAGAGGAAGACCCATTACATAGCCCAAAGTCTGAAGGCCAAGTGCCCTAAATACAAAGTTTTAAAGCACATTTTTGGCCCAATGGACCTCTCAACAGTACTGCTACATTACCTACACTACTACAGTACCACCACCACTATAGTGCCTGCTACAATGCCCCGCCACTATAGTGGGGGGTATGGCGGGCCCCTCATTCATAGTGATCAATTAGTATTCACTATTGGATTAGAATTTTTGGATGGATGAGGGTTCCTACCATTATGGATAAATCATTGTAAATTTCCTTCTATGTATCATTATAAATCAGAAATCAACCACAATGTCCTTATGAAGTAATGAGTGGATTTTTTCCTTCTTATAAAAAGATCTAGCCACAAAATTATGATGGACCTTTAGGTGGTACAACACTTGGAGCCAATACTAATTTAGGGATTCCAATTTAGATATGTGGACATGGGAAGTATCTCGCCGCGGTTGAGAGTTTTCACTCCTAGGGTTTCCTAGGGCCGACGTCTCCTTCCTCGGAGTCCTAGTTCTACGGCAACGGTCTGTTCAGATATTTCCCCAGTTTCTCCGCCTCTGGTTCAGCATTGGCGGTGTTGTCCATGGTTGCAGCGTTTTCCTCTTCGGCGTCCACGTCCCCTTCTTCAGGGCCACTCTTCAATCCCTCCATGGCAAAGTTTCTATTTTTAGTTGCCTATTGGGAGTCTCCGCCTGTTCCAGGAAGATCAGGGAGCGGGAGGACAGTTCCAGAATTCAAACATCTCAAGATTCACCTTTGATTCAGATCTGAGAGTTCTCAGTCCCGAGACCTTCACCAGCTTCCGAGGATTCCATAAACCTATTTCAGTTCCCTCTCAACTATTGACCTGTGCGCTCCATGTTCGCGGTTTCCCTTTACCATTTTGTCTCTCGTTCTTGCTTCGTGAAGACACAGGACATATTAGTGGCAGGTTTCTGCTCCCACGCAGGTTCGAAGTTTCTAACAATTTGGGGTTTGTTTCGCGTTGCTCCCTTTGCGATGGTTCAATGCGTTTGAGAGCTCATGAAGAGGTTGATTCGTGAAGAACCTGCCGTGAAGAGGTTGATTCGCGAAGAGGTTGTTTCGTGAATCACTGGCCGCAAAGGTTTGCAGCGTTGGTGCGTTCGCACTGAGATTGATTCGTGAAGCACCTTCCGCGAAGGTCTGAGGCGATGTGTGTGTGTTTTTTTACTAGGTCGCGAGGTGAGTTCGCGAAGAGGCCACTTTGTGAACCATCTGTAGTGAAGGTGGGAGGAGGTACGTGAGCACACAGGGGTTGTTTCGCGAAGCTCTTACCTTGAATATCTGAGGCGGTGTAGGCTCGCGAAGGCCTACGACATTGTGAAGATGTGAAGGCTTTCCGTGGAGAGTTGTCCCGCGAAGAGCCTGAGGCATTGTGAAACTGCGAAGGCCTCTCGTGGAGAGTTGCCCCACGAAGACTGGGGGTCGAGAAGAGGTATTCGGTCCAGAGACCTATTTGTTGGACTGGGTAGTAAGGGTGGTTTGGAATCTGCAAGGGTACAGGACCATAAAAAGGATTGTGCATTGAACCATTGACTTGTGCTATGGATGCCGACTTTGTTAATTAATGTATAAGGCTGTCCCTAATAGAAAAAGAAAACTCGGTGATTGAGGCACGGAGAAATGAGGGTTATTTTTTTTTTTACATTTTTTCAAAAAAAAATTCTTAAAAATACCACCAGGTTTAAAATAATTTTTTTTTTACATCCTAAAGGCGGCACCTGGTGTGCCGCCTTTGGGGAATTTTCCGGCCAGGGCAAGGCGGCACCGGGTGTGCCGCCTTTGCCCAAAAAATAACCGCAAAGGCGGCACCCCAAGTGCCGCCTTTGCCTAAATAATTTTTTTTAAAATTTTTATTTTTATTTTTATTTTTTGTTTTGTTTTGTTTTATATATATATATATATATATATATATATATATATATATATATATATATATATAAAACAAAACTTTTCAGCAGAATTTTTCTGCTATTTAATATCCAGCGGTTCTGCCATTACAGCAGTCTGGATTCTGACTGATACCCTCACCCAGGACTCCCTTTTATAAGGGGGTTTGCCCTGAAAACAATACTGCATTTTCGATGTGGGATTCTGGTTCTCCTTTTCCTGCACAGTACATTCTGCGTTTCCGATGTGTAATTCTGTTTCAAGTACGCGACTTTGAAAGACTATAAAAGTTAAACTATAAGACCAATACAAATGAAACTTTAAACACTGATTAAACATATAAGAAATAGTTGAAAACAAAAATAATTTCATAAAAAATGTTGATACAGATTAATTTATAAGCTTTCAAAACCACCTACTTGAAACTTAAACATATTTGAAGTACGTGACTTTGAAAGCTTATAAAAGATAAATTATAAGACCAATACAAATGAAACTTTAAACATTGATTAAACATATAATAAATAGTTGAAAACAAAAATAATTTCATAAAAAATGTTCACCAAAAACAATTTATAAGCTTTCAAAACCATCAACATGAAACTTAAAAATGTTTCAAGTTCCCGACTTTGAAAGACTATAAAACATAAAATATAAGACCAATATAAATGAAACCTTAAACATTGATTAAAAATATAAGAAATAGTTGAAAACAACAAAAACTTCCTAAAAAATTTCCATAAAAATTAATTTATAATATTTCAGAACAATTTACTTGAATAGGGAATCTGATCCATCAGTTTGAGGGATACTAGGGCTAGGTAGATAGATAATCGGATCATTGTATCTATGGATTTTTTGGATAGGAAGATAGATTCATTTCATTCATTATATCGAGGTATTTCTTTTTTAAGAGAATATAGACTTTCTTATAATTATAAAATAAGGGACACCTTTATTTTTTGGTTATAGAATACGATTCTCTTAAGGTTAAAAGACATTATTCTTTTAATGGATTTGAAAGTCATTATTTGTTTTGTATAAAATTGTATTTCTTTTTTGTAAAAAGTTTTTATATTTCCACCACACATATAATTGAATTCAAAACATCATATTAGTATTTTTATTATGATTTTATCCATATTAATATGATTTTGATAATAACAAAACTTTTGAATTAATAAAATCTATCATGATTATGATTCTTGTACTCTGATTACTCGGATTCATATAGACTCTGATCTTTTACATTCTGATTTAATCAAATTGTTTCTATTTATGATTATTTGATTGGACTGAGAACCATGTCCAATAAAAAATGTAAGAGTTTTTTATTTTTTAGTTTATTTCTTTTAAACTACATTTTTTAATACTAAAATATTCCCACTTTTAACTTATCTATTAGAATAATATTCTTATGATCCTAATAAAAATTATAGGCATAATGATACAACATTGTGTGGTTTTCTCAAGAGAATATTCCAACTCATCTTTTAATATCCATTTATTGTATTTTCTAGCTTTACCATTATCATTACTATATGAATAAATTGAAAATTTCTCAACTTGATTAATGAAACTAAATTCATATTTTTAAGAACTACTAGTTGATGAATTATCTTTTAAATAATTTCTTATCAAATTATTATGTCTATTACTAGAATGATACGTCTTCTTCATATCGTTTTTCTATTTTAGAGGATTCTCACTTTTTTTATCAAATTATAAATTATCCATTTTCATTATAAAATTCATGGAAAAGATTCCAATGAAATTATAGATTCATCACCATAGTGGTTTATTTAGTTTTAAATTCATTTACCCTATATAATCCATCTTTAAATAGGTGAATAAATTTCATTAATGTATTCATCAAATTCATCATCATCAGAATCAATTGATTCCCCAATTTCCAATTATTTGAACTTATTTTTTCTTATAGCCTCAAAGGATATATAATCTATATCTTCTTTTTGAAACTCATTTCCTTTATCATTTCATAATCTATGAGAATAAAATATAACTCCTCTAATGAAATATATTCCCTATCTTCCATGTCTAAAACCATGGCATCAAATCATATAGGGAAATTTATCAAAAGTGTTTTCAAAATTTTTGAATCTTATATCTTCTAACCAAATCCATAGATATTACATACCATCTCATTGAACCTAATGAAATAGTCATCAATGATTTCATCATCGACCATTTTAATATTCTCAAACTTTATTCTTAGTATTTTCATATTATCTCTCTTAACATTAATATTTCCTTCATAAGTACTTCCTAGTTTGTCTAAAATATCGTTGGTAGTTTCAACACCCATCGCTTTAGTGTATAACATTTTTGATAAATCCATTAGGGTATAATTATGATATTTTCCATCAACTTCAAGATTTATCATTTTAGATTTAGTACAATAATAATACTTAATAATAGGTGGTAATCTAATGGTTGATACGTCTTTCATTTATAAGAAAAGCGATTGAAGGAAAAGAGTATAATATTCCTCTATGTATGGTAGTTATTTCCCTAAAATTAGGCATTCCATGGTTTCTCACTAAATTATGATCCTTCATTTCTCATAATGTTTTCTTATCATGAGAGGGGATCTTTTTATGATACCATTTGATTTAACCAAGGATCAGTTGGGTTCTAATGAGGGGGGGGGGGTGAATCCATAGTACATTGTTTTAAAAATTCACTATTCTGTAATCTAAAATCTATGACTGATTAAACTATCTATCCCTTATCTTAAATTCTGAAAATCCGCCTGAATGAAAAAATAAAATCAATGAAAAACACAGGGATTTTATTAGGTTCATTACAAAGGCCTACTCCTTACTATAACCATTTATTACACCTTGATAAAGGTTATTCACTTTTTTTAGTCGGTTACAACATGGGAAAGTTGTATCCCCATAAAAAATAAGTCCAATAGTGCTTCATATCTAGAGTCCCACTATAAATTACAAGCTCCCACCTTCACTAACAACTCTTAACTCCCATAGGTGGATCTTTATACTATATCCATGGTGATTCTAAAATCTCATAAGCCTACTCGAGAGTCCCACTGGTGACCTCTTCTATATCTGAGTCCCAAAAAAGACTTCAAAATTCCTAAATCACACAATATATGAACTTTTTCCTAAATATATCTATCAAATTTTTATATTTCTGGAAAACCTTCGTATATAGTCTTTCTCAAAAAACAAACCAAAGCACATGATCTACCCATGTACAATATTAATGAAATTAGGCAACTGTTTTTCAATGACCTTATCTTTATCACTATCCATTGAACATAAAATTTCCTGGACTAATCTCAAAAAACTCATAACATGGTTATATATCTTCTGAAACACTACCTAGATCGGTCTCAATATTTATGTATATAAAATTAATGGAATATCAATTCAATTTTATTTAAAAAAGACAAATATAAAATATTCCATGATAATTTTATGTAAGTGTTATTTAATTTTCATGAAAATATTTTATAATTCATGCACACCTACAATGCCTCTTTCCTTCTCACTTTAGTGCTTCCACTGAAGGCCTTTCCTAACCGAGGCACTGGTTTTATGGCACCCAGGATATGATGTTACACTAACTCCTCCTAATCAACTCTAATTTGAACCTTTGGTTTTTTTAGGCTCTCAGTAGATTATTTTGACCACTCTAACCCGTAATATTCTTAGACCAAAGTAACAATGGATGTTATTATTCTTCCTTCGATGTGGATATCTCTTATTGTTGTGGAATCCACCATTATTCTCTACTCTCTATCTTTGAGAGTGAAAAATTCATATGCTGCTGATGGATTGGATCCTTGTTTCGATGGATTGAAATTATAGGGATTTCTCATTGATCTACCTCAACTTTGACTCTCATTGGCATTTATCAACACATGTGATTGATTAATCGTGTGAATAATGGTTTGTGGATACACTATTTTCTTTTTTGGGAAATTCAATTTAGAGTAGATATGGGTGTGGATTTTTAGTTTTTTGGATACCCTATGTGGGGGAATATTGACATGTAAGTAACATCACCATATCCCATTTATTATATGTAGAAAGTAGTTATATGTGTTACATGGAAAGATTCCATGTTGGAATATGGAAAGATTCCATGTTGGAACATTGAAAGATTCCATGTTGGAACATGGAAGGATTCCATGTTGGAACATGGAAAGATTAAATTTTGGTACATGGTAAGGTACCCCATTTGATATGCACGCTATGTATAAGGGAGACATTCCATATAATTTGGATGTACATGTTAGGTTGGGAAGAGTTTTATGAGAAGGTAAGGATTGAGGAGGAACATTCTATATACATGATGAACACACCATTTACTTCTTATGAATTTTAGGTGTGAGGATGAAGTGGTGATATGAGGAAATTATTGATATATTATATATTTATATTTGGTTTTTACAATGGTTTTTGGAGGACCCCTTCATGGTTTTTATTTTAGAATCCTATTAAAGGAAGTGTGGTGTGAGGTCCAAGTGGGGGCTGTAGGATTTCTTCTTGGAATGACTTAGAATTACCATGGTGTATTTTTTTATTCTCTTTTTGATTTTTTCTATAATTAAGGATAGTGTAGTCTCATGGTTGTGTTTTATTAGTCAGTTTCTCAAAGTTTAGTTTTTTTATAGACATTATGATATGGTGACCCTATGGGGATGTCAAGAACAAATGAGTTCTATTAAGTAAAGTTTTAATTAGGTCTGATGGACCTTTTAGTATATTATAATGTGTGAGGTATTGATTGGATATAGGTTTTATTCCAAGAGGATGGATGAGGTCCTATTTATATGGTCTTGAATTAAGGATTTTTACATGTGGTTGAGTAGAACTGTATTGGTTTTTATGTTATTTATGTGGTTCTGAAAACTATTTTGGGTGCCCTATTATTTTCACCCCTATAGGGATAGTACTGGTTTCAATTAAAATGGTGATGGGTTTTAGTTTTCTCAAATCATGTCTTTGTGGCCTCTGAATTGGATTTTATTGGTCATTTCTATTCACGTTCTAGATGTGAGAGGAGTCATTTGGGATATTATTAGATTTGGCATCAATTCTGAGAATTATATAATGAAATCTTCTATTAGTTGGATAGTGTTTTTTAGGTCTGGGGAGCTTATAGTCTACCTATATTAGTGAAAAATTTCTTTCTAGTTTAGTATTATATCCTATCTATGGTTTGGGGATTTATGGATTTTTTTCTTCTCTATGAACTTACATGGAAGTGGACATGTACATGAATAAAGTTCCAACCTAGTTAGGTAGAACATACTGAATATTATGATTAGATTTCCTGGTTGAATCTTCCCAACCATGGGAACATTTATGGGTTCTCTAGTGTCATCCAATATGTTCTTCTTGCCAATTTATAGTCTTTGAAATTCGCGTACTTGAAACATTTTTAAGTTTCAAGTAGACTGTTTTGAAAGATTATAAATTAATTTTTATGGAAATTTTTTAGGAAGTTTTTGTTGTTTTCAACTATTTCTTATATGTTTAATCAATGTTTAAGGTTTCATTTATATTGGTCTTATATTTTATGTTTTATAGTCTTTCAAAGTCGGGAACTTGAAACATTTTTAAGTTTCATGTTGATGGTTTTGAAAGCTTATAAATTGTTTTTGGTGAACATTTTTTATGAAATTATTTTTGTTTTCAACTATTTATTATATGTTTAATCAATGTTTAAAGTTTCATTTGTATTGGTCTTATAATTTATCTTTTATAAGCTTTCAAAGTCACGTACTTCAAATATGTTTAAGTTTCAAGTAGGTGGTTTTGAAAGCTTATAAATTAATCTGTATCAACATTTTTTATGAAATTATTTTTGTTTTCAACTATTTCTTATATGTTTACTCAGTGTTTAAAGTTTCATTTGTATTGGTCTTATAGTTTAACTTTTATAGTCTTTCAAAGTCGCGTACTTGAAACAGAATCACAAATCGGAAACGCAGAATGTACTGTGCAGGAAAAGGAGAACCAGAATCCCACATCGGAAATGCAGTATTGTTTTCAGGGCAAACCCCCTTATAAAAGGGAGTCCTGGGTGAGGGTATCAGTCAGAATCCAGACTGCTGTAATGGCAGAACCGCTGGATATTAAATAGCAGAAAAATTCTGCTAAAAAATTTTGTTTTATATATATATATATATATATATATATATATATAAAACAAAACAAAACAAAAAATAAAAATAAAAATAAAAATTTAAAAAAAAAATATTTAGGCAAAGGCGGCACCTGGTGTGCCGCCTTTGCGGTTATTTTTGGGCAAAGGCGGCACACCATGTGCCGCCTTGCCCTGGGCGGAAAATTCCCCAAAGGCGGCACACCAGGTGCCGCCTTTGGGGGGTAAAAAAATAAATTTTTTTAACCTAGATGTATTTTCAAAAATTTTTTTTTGAAAAAATGTATATTAAAAAAAAACTCGAGAAATGAAGACCCAATATTGAAAAAACGCATGTCTTTGCTCATTGTGGGAAAGTTCGTTGAAAAAATTTCGGTTAATCTAGGGGCTCTCAAAAACACTCTTCAAAACATCTGGAAACTTGAGGCAGCAGTGACCATTCGTGTCACAAACCAAGCCGGGTCACCATCTGACCCGACTCCCGACCCGGTCCGTGACATGGCCCGAAGGGTGTTCCCGATCCCCACGGGCAGGCACAAGTGCCCGGGTATCAATAGTAACCCGTGGGAACAATTTACAATAAATATTTTACAGAAACACTAACAAGATAATAAAATGAAAGTAAAAATTGAAAACCAAGCAGACCATTAAACTAAAATCAAATTTAAAGGTGTACAACTAGACCCAACGTCTAAAAATAAACGACAACAAAAGAGACTAAAAATATAACTCAAACCACCAAGTGAAAAGAGTGGTGTAGCATCCGTATGCCACAACATGAACCTGCACGAGAAGACCATCAACGAACAAAACCACCATCGCTGAGCACGATGCACAACCTGGAATACTCAAGAAACAAGGTCTACATACACCCGAAGGTGTATGCAGGGTGTGAGTGAAAGGCCGAGTAGGACGTCACCCAATAAGAAGGCTCCATGCCACAACATCAAAAAGACAATTTAATGTGCTTATTAAAAATTATACTTTCAAAATGTTTTTAAATAAAAAATTTAAAAGCTAAAAACTAAAAGAAAACACTAATAGAACCCATTTCACAAACATTATTTGAAAAGGAAAGTCAAAAATTCATCAGGGGAATACATACACATACTCCCGCACGCACACACACGCACACACATATAATCTCACACACACACAAGTGGTCCTCCATATGCCAACGGAAGGCACCACGACATTTATGGTAGAGCACTATGGGTAAATCCCCTAATGATCATTTAGCTCGAGTGGGACCCTAGAACCTGTGTCTCGGTGAAACGTGGCATAGAAACTACAACACTAAGAAACGTGGCTTAGAAGACCACGACCCTCAGAAAACGTGGCTTAGAAGGCCACGACCATCAATCATCATATGTTTAGTTAGTGTTGTAATCATCAATCCAGCTAAGAGAAACAGGGACGATACCCATCCGGCTCACTAGCACACTAGTTTTGGTCTGCCCACCTAGATACTCAGGGTTTTCCCTTGTGCTCAATCAAGTTTCACGTTCACATAATGTATATCGCTCTCCCATATCCTGAACCAAACAAGACATTACACATAAAAGTCACCACTTGCATACCCAAAGACCATTAAAAAAATACATGCACACCAAAACCATTTTAAAACATAGTTCGGATCACTTGAATGACTTGATAAACTATCTAAACAATTTGAAGAACATTTCTAAATAGCACAAAAAGTGTTTGCACATGAGACATGACCAGTTTCACATGTAAGAACCCCTTTAAAAACTTAACACACACGTAATTCAGTTAAAAATAACTCTCTCACTCCACATATAATTTAATAAGTGAAATTAACAATTTATTAAACACTTTAAATTAGAAAAAAAAAAGTTTACACAAGAAAGACGAACTCGATTTCATATAAGAACGTCGCTTTAAAACCAAAAGTACAGCATATACAAACCAAAACATGTTTTTCCATTGTTCAAACAATTTTCAATTTAATTCCAAAAGTACGAAACACAGAAAACACACCCAAAGTGACTCATATTCATGGAAAATCTCCATTTAATTACACAGACACCTCGAAGAACATGAAAACACATTTTGCACCTACAAAACAACCCCAAAAACCTTCCCAACCATGATTCGCATATCAAACGCCACATAAATAAACAATTTCTCAATTAATAAAACATCACACATGCATACTACAAGGCCTTTTTTTAAAACAAACAAATTTTAGATGTCGTAACCATTTGCAAATCAATTGTACATCTCAACCCTTCTAAAACCACATTCGCACCCCTAGAACATACTCAAGGATCGTAATAAAAATCAACACGTCAAAATAGTTTATCTTCTAAAAAAACTCAATTTAATCACCCTTGCACCTCAAGATTTCTTGAAAACACAATTTGAAAACCTTAACCAATTAACCAAAATACGATTAAAGATTTCAACAACACAACTCACATGAAATACATTGGAATTTACTTAAAAACAATTAAAATTCATCAAATATGAATATTGAAGCACGCCCAAATTAAATTTCACATCACACAATTTGTCATTATAACACATTATAATTTAATTATGGAGCAATTTAAATCATCTAAGGATGATATGGCATGGAACCACCTACCTCGAACTAGGATGCTTCTGCAAAATTTTTCGAATTCACAGTCGCACCTCAACCGAACCATAGGCAACCTCGTGTGCACCCAAAACACGAATTCAAACAAAAAATTCATTCGAGAACCATAAAATAAGAACTCATTCCCACTGGAAGACCTAAAAAACAATGAAAGATTTAGAGAAAAAACCAAAGAGGGGAGGCTCAACTGGTGGGGCGGCGGCTGGAGGGAAGCCAAAAGGAGGAGAGGGTTTTGGCGGAGTTCCGGGCTGAAAGTAGGAGGGGAAGGGGGTGCGGCGTGATGGAGTACCAGCAGGAGGGGGTACGACGGGTCGAGGGGGAGGTCGGCCGGGAGGGGGGGTCGCCGGATAGAGGCGCAGCCGGGAGGGAGGTCGCCAGACAAGAGGCGCGGTCGGGAGGCTGGCGCGAAGCGGTCGCCGGACGGGAGGAAGGGGAGGCGATGGAGGGCCGAGGAGAGCAGGTCCGACGGGATGTAGGGTTTCAGGGGGTATGGCAGTGCGACACCAAAGGAGGGGAAGGGGGATGGGTTCTGACAGGTTTGAGGGAAAACAAGAGAGTGGAAGGAAAATAAGGGAAACTAAATAAATAAAAAGAAACATAAAAAAATCTAAAAAAAAACAAATTAATAATAATATTAATATTAATACTATTAACATTAATTATAATGATAGAATGACAAAAATAATAATCAAATAATAACAAACTTGATACTAATAAACTTTATAGGAATAACTTATTATTATTATTATTATTATTCATAATAAAAATGTTATCCTTGTAATATTTTAAAATCATTAAATTATTAAATTATTAAATTATTTTATTGCTTTATTGTTAATCAATTTTATTTGATTAGTTGACCATCGAGCAGGGCGTGCGATGAACAGGCCGAGGTCGCGCGGTGACCCAGGCGAGGTTGTGTGGCTTTGAGAGTGGTGCACAGAACGCTATCAAGGCCAAACCACATGTTTTTAAATAAGAATCCAAACAAAATTTAGTCGGGCTTCAACCCAGACTACCCGATACCTAGAAAAATTAAAAAAATAAACAAATTAGAAATGATGGGTGTGTCAATTCTCCCCACCATAAAGCTTTCCGTCCCCGTAAAGCCACAACTAAGGCTGAGTCCCAAACTAGGAAATGACAACGCAGTAAGGATCAAATAGGATCGCCACAATCAACAAGCCAAAAAAGGAAAAAGCATCGTGCTAAGAGAAAGTTACTCAAAAACATATTTAAGAAACGTGTAAAAAGACTCTAATACGTGTCACCCACCCCAATGAGCTAGAATGCCTCCAGTTGACTGATCAATGAGATGAACTCTCGCATCCACGGAAACCAACATCACAAGCTGAAATATCTCAAGCACCATTGAATGAAACCCACGTCATTTTTCTGGAACGAACAAACAAGAGTAACCACAACCAAGAATCTCCCTTATCACTTATCACCAACTCATCTTTAGAAACAGAACCAAAAGGTCAACATGGGGATGCATGAGGGGCTCCCCACCCTTAAGAACCCACTAACACCTAGGAAGAGACTAGAAAACCAACATGGGGATGTTCGGGCAGACTCCCCACCATTAATGAAAGGCCAACACCGATTTATTTCAGAGACCTTTGTGTGAGACCCATCATGGGTCCCTACACCATTAGAACTAATAGAGAATACATAACTTTGAAAAATTCACAATGGTGACCAAACACCCCCACCACAAGGGGCGGGGAGGGAGGGGCCAAACTACCGGGATGATAAAACCACGACCCGAAACAAACCAGCATCTTCACGTCCCTGGGTGATCACTATTCAAAAATTGAGACTGACTTACCCAACATATCCCATCAGGACCACTAAAGCGATTTCATCTAGTGGAAAGCTATCCCCAAGACTTCAAGGCATCGAGGCGGACATGCCTCTGCAGAGTCACTAAAACCTTACGTAACCAGAAGGTTCGTTCGATACGGAACAAACATAGAAAACAATTTAATCTTCTTTTACTTTCAACACCGATGACAGAAATAAAGTCGGGGTCCCATTAACTCCCAGGGTTCCTAACCACACGCCATCTTTACTCCGAGGCCTATGGATGGAGCCCTGATGTTTGAAGCATCTCCTGCCTCGCAGTCAGGTATTGAGGACTCCTGAGTGGATCTTCTCCTTTTTGTGTCACACACAATCATACTGCACCCGAGGCAACCCCAACAGACACAACACACCATGACACCTAATTAATCTCACACATAACATTCACCAGAATGAGAGCTTAGATGGTACATGCGCATCACCCCTTGTTACACTGAATGAGAACATGACACCACAAATCGTCACCGAGCATGATCATTTTTGTGGAGAGAAACATTGCACAGAGAAAGACTTTAAACCGCGTCTTGAACAACACGTGATTCCTGCAAACGACCATAGCAGCCTCATATGACTGGGTCTGCCAAACTAGTAGCCTAACGCAACACTTTTCTTAAATGAAACCGTTGAAGGACCAAAGGTCATTTAAAAAAACAACCCGCACCGACAACCCCAGGTTGCTCCCACCTTTGCACTTCGAAAAGAACTCACACTGTAAGTGGTCACCAAACATGACCCCTGCAGCCGATGAAAACACTAAAACCCATTCAAGACATCAGAAAGCACTGATAACCTTGAATCGCCTTCACCATTCCTCTTTAGAATTTCTTTCACCACGTTTAGTGGGGCCTTCTGATGCAACAACGTCAAACTTCATACCCGACGACTCAGACAACTCAAAGAGACCGAAACTCCCTTGAACTCCCCTCGCATCTGTCATCCCGCTGCGAGAGGATCCACTTAGTGGTAAAAAAAGAGAGGAGGGTTCAATTATAGAATCCAAGAAAAGATTCCTCTAATCAACTGGACGGCCGGCCAACGGATAATTTCCTGTGGCCACACTTCAATCACATGTGAACGCTTTACGGGGGGCATACCCTTGCCAAGAAAGAAAACCCTGTACCCATCCAAACTGGTCCAACGATCAAGACATACCACAAGAGAACACCAAACGTGAGGGGGAAACCACTGCAAGGGCTCCCCGATGTACTTTTCAAAAGAATTCACTAACTACACACTTGCATACCAACTTACAAATAAGAATTCAAACTCAAAACAAAAATCAATCAGAAAGGATCCTCAGCTCAAAACGCCTCACATCTGACATCTCAAAATCACAAGGACACACCCTGCAATCACCAGTTATTTAAAAAAAATACTAAATTTTCCTTTAAAAAACATTTTGGAAATCAGCAAAGTGAATGGGTTGCAAAAACACCAATGGTGTCCCATGGGCCTCGCACATGCTTGTTCTCGTGCCAAACCAGCACCCACATCATATCCATCCAAACACTCATCTGGTCATGCCATTTACCCTTTCTTTTTCTATATTCCCTCATGCATGTGGTTTCCCACAAGAACACCAAGGATAAAAACCAAACATTTCCATTTTTCAAAACCAAAACATTCAACCCACACTTTTCAAACCTCATACCTCATTTTATTTTTAATGTTCTTAATTTAAAAACATTTTCCAAAACATTTCTCCAAGACCAAATCATTCCTACTAAAAAAACCAAATTTCCACAATTCCAAAACAAAGAAATGATGAACGATGCAAGGGAAAACTAGCGTCAGCGGGTGACTGGAACATACGGTTGGCGGCCATGCGCCACTCACGCCACTACCACAGAGGGTATTCTAGGACAGCGTCCTCGGCTCCACATGGCTTTCCAGACCCTGCGAGCTCACTGGGACCACTGACCCTATTCCCTTTTAATTTCCCCAATACAAGATTAACCACAAAAACCAAGGACTCAGACAAACCTCAAATTACGCTGGTAACTCGATTCCCACCATGAGGTGTGCTGGCCAAGAACATTGCTCATAGCTAGAATGTCGAGTTCTGAAAACATTAATTTTGGTCTACTCTGACTCTATCTCAAAACAAAACGACCCAAGAGAGCAAACCTTTCCCTCTAATACCATTTTTTCATGAACCAAGCCGGGTCACCCTCTGACCCGATGCCCGACTCGGTCCGTGACATGGACCGAAGGGAATTCCTGATCCCCACGGGCTGGCACAAGTGCCTAGGAATCAAGAGTATCCTATGGAAACAGTTTACCCGAAATAGCATACACAAACACTAACAAGATAATAAAATGAAACTAGGAATTGACAACCAAACAAACCATTAAACTGAAATCAAATTTAAAGGTTTAAAACTACAACCAGCATCCAAAAATAAATGAAAACAAAAGAGAATAAAACTCTAAATAAAACCTCCAAGCAAAAATAGTGGTGTAGCATCCGCACACCATAACACCAACCTACATGAGAAGACCATAAAAGACCAAAACCACCATCACCGAGCATGAAACACAACCTGTAATACACAAGAAACAAGGTCTACATACACCAGAAGGTGTATGCAGGGTGTGAGCGAAAGTCCCAGTAGGACGTCACCTAATAAAAAGGATCCATGCCACAACATCAAAAAGATAATTTAATGTTCTTATTAAAAATTATACTTTCAAAAAAATTTTAAATAAAATATTTAAAAGCTAAAAACTAAAAGAAAAAACTAATAGAACCCATTTCACAAACACGATTTGAAAGAGAAAGTCAAAAATTCATCAAGGGAATACATACATATACTCCCCCACACACACACACGCACAAACATATACTCAGACACACACACAAGTGGTCCTCCATATACTGACGAAAGGCACCACGACATTGATGGTAGATCACTATGGGTAAATCCCCTAAGGATCATCTAGCTCAAGTGGGACCCTAGAAACTCGCGTCTCGGTGAAATGTGGCTTAGAAACCACGACCCTCAGAAATGTGTCTTAGAAGACCACAAAACTCAGAAAATGTGGCTTAGAAGGCCACGACCCTCAGTCATCATATGTTTAGTTAGTGTTTTAATCGTCAATCAAGCTAAGTGAAACAGGAATGATACCCATCGAGCTCACTAGCACACTAGTTCTGGTCCGCCCATCTAGATAATTAGGGTTTTCCCATGTTGTCAATCAAGTTTCACCTTCACATAATGTATATCACTCTCCCATATCTCGAACCAAACAAGACATTACACATATAAGTCACCACTTGCATATCCAAACACCATTCAAAAACACATGCACACCAAAACCATTTTATAACATAGTTAGGATCACTTGCATGACATGATAAACTATTTAAACAATTTGAAGAACATTTCTAAATAGCACAAAAAGAGTATCCACATGAGACATTCCCAGTTTCACTAGTAAGAACCCCTTTAAAAACATAACGCACACGTAATTCGGTCAAACACAACCCCTTCACTCTACATATAATTTAATAAGTGAAATTAACAATTTATAAATGACTTCAAATTAGAAAGAAAAGGTTCACACAAGAAAGACGAACTCGATCTCGTATAAGAACGTCTCTTTAAAACCAATAGTACAACATATACAAACCTAAACATGTTTTTCCATTGTTCAAACAATTTTCAATTTAATTCCAAAAGTACGCAACATGAAAAACACACCCAAAGTGACTCATATTCATGGAAAATCTCCATTTAATTAAACAAACACCTCAAAGAACTTGAAAACACATTTCACACCTACAAAACAACCCCAAAACCCATCCCAATCATGATTTGAATATCAAACGACACTTAAATAAACAATTGATCAATTTATAAAACATCACACATGCATACTACAAGGACTTAGTTTAAAACAAACAAATATTAGATGTCGTAACCATTTTGAAATCAATTGTACATCCCAAACCTTCTGAAACCCCATTCGCACCCCTAGAACATACTCATGGTTCGTAATAAAAATCAACACGTCAAAATAGTTTATCTTCTAAAAAAACTCAATTTAATCACCCTTGAACCTCAATCATTCTTGAAAACACAATTTGAAAACCTTAACCAATTAACCAAAATACATCTAAAGATTTCAACAACACAATGCACATGAAATAAATTGGAATTTACTTAAAAACAATTCAAATTCAACAAATATGAATATCGAAGAACGCCCAAAATAAATTTCACATCACACAATTAGTCATTAGAACACATTATAATTTAATTAAGGAGAAATTTAAATCATATAAGGATGGTATAGCATGGAACCACCTACCTCGAACAAAGATTCTTCCGCAAAATTGTGCGAATTCACAATCGCACCTCAACCGAACCTTAGGCAACCTCACGCGCACCCAAAACATGAATTCAAAGAAAAAATTCAGCTCAGAACCATAAAATAAGAACTCATTCCCACTGGAAGACCAAAAAACAATGAAAGATTTAGAAAAAACCCATAGTGGGGAGGCTCAACTGGTGGGGCGACGGTTGGAGGGAAGCCGGAAGGAGGAGAGGGTTTCAGTGGGGTTTCGGGCTGAAAGCCGGAGGCGAAGGGGGTGATGTTCGACGGGGTACCAGTGGGAGGGGTGCGATGGGCCGAGGTAGAGGTAGCCCGGGAGGGTGGTCGCTGGACAGAGGCGCAGCCGGGAGGGAGGGCGCCGGACAAGAGGCGCGACCAGGAGGCTGGCGCGAGGCAGTCACCAGATGGGAGGAAGGGGAGGCGATGGATGGACGAGGAGAGCAGGTCCAATGGGATGTAGGGTTTGGGGGGTATGGCAGTGCGACACCAAAGGAGGGGAAGGGGGAGGGGATCTGATGGGTTTGAGGGAAAAAAGGGAGAGGAAGAGAAATAAGGGAAATAAATAAATAAAAAGTAACCTAAAAAAATTCTAAAAACAAAACAAATTAATAATAATATGAATATTAATAATGTTAACATTATTTATAATGATAGAATGAAAATAATAATAATAAAATAATAACAAACTTGATACTAATAACCTTTATAGGAACAACTTATTATTATAATAATTATTATTATTCATAATAAAAATATTATCCTTGTTAATATTTTTAAATCATTAAATTATTAAATTATTAAATTATTTTTTGGCTTTATTGTTAATCCATTTTATTTTATTAGTTGACCATCGAGCAGGGAATGTGGTGAACCGGCCGAGGCCGCGCGGTGACCCAGGAAAGGTTGTGCGGCTTCGACAGTGGTGTGTTGAATGCTGTCAAGGCCAAACCACACGTTTTTAAATAAGAACCCAAAAAATTTAAGTCGGGCTTCGACACGGACTACCAGATACCCATAAAAATTAATAAAATAATCAAATTAGAAATGACGGGTGTGACAATTCGGGAGGCGGGGACTAATCGCATCATCTTCGAATTTTTTTATGAGAAAGATAGGGAAAAAATCATTCCTGTCAAACCATGGTCATTTGATAATCAACTCCACCTCATGGAAGAATTCAAAGGGGGAGATGATATCCAACAAGTAAACTTAACCCACTCCCCCTTCTAGATACGAATTACAGGAATCCCCTTCCATGAAAGAACAAAATGCATAATGAGGGAAATTAGGGATATTCTAGGCCACTTTCTCGAATGGGATTGCTCAGACCCAATACAATGGGGCCCCAAGGTTATGATAAAGGCGAAAATTGAGGTGTCAGAGCCCCTTATGAGGGGAATATTCTTGAAAATCGAAGACGCCAACAACTGGATATCATTCGAATTTGAGAAACTCCCACTCTTCTGTTTTTTTTTGTGATTGTCTTGTCCACTGGGAAAAAACATGCACCACAAAACCTAAGACTAGATCAGGTGACATAACCCTCCAATATGGCCCGTTGCTCTGTGCAAAAATGGATAAATATTCTTTCATCCCTGAGACGGAAATACAGAAGGACCGTGACCATCTCACATTGGCACCTACCAGT
Organism: Viscum album; assembly: GCA_963277665.1. Lineage (NCBI taxonomy): Eukaryota > Viridiplantae > Streptophyta > Magnoliopsida > Santalales > Viscaceae > Viscum > Viscum album. The sequence continues at coordinate 690,869,856 of OY728150.1, forward strand.
CAGGTGGTACCCACACAAGGACAAGCCATTATGCTGGGGACTCCGTATTCCTATAATGCTGACTATCCCACTCAGAGAGAAGTTGCAGTTCATCCTAACCCCATGAAGGACAAAACATAATCTTCCACAAGGTCGTCGAAGAATCAAAAAGAACCACCAAGTAAATACTCAACCCCAATGATGATGCACTTCGAACCACCAGATCCAGATCCGGGTCCACAATCGTCTGTAATTGAAATATCACCAATGGAGGCCCATTGTATGACCGAAACTCCAATGGTGGGCCCAAACACCCATCACATGTGGTAAAGGGTGCAACATGGAGGAAGTGATGATCGTGATGATGACCCTTACCCCAGGGTCAGGAAAAGACATAATGAAATATGCCAATCGGGGGGGATTCCCACCAAAAGATGGAAAATGAAAAGTGATGAAACAAGTCTGGAGGAACCAAAGGCGGCGGCGGGCGAGACCTAGACCCACCTAGAGAAATGATTGTGTTATTTTGGAACTCTCGCGGGCTTGGAAACCCACGAACGGTTCGCATGCTTCATCACAATTGTGCTCAAAGTCACCCCGATATGGTTTTCCTGTCTGAAACCATACTGGAAAACAAGGACACCAATGGTATTTCTCTGAAGTGTGGCTTCCAAGGATGCTTTCTGGTGCCCAGACAAGTCCATTCTGAGGGCCTCTGTCTCTTTTTGAAGGACAATATCTACGTTTATTTTTTTTCTCCTTGCACTATGTGGCTGCGACTATTCATACGGACTTGCAACCACCCTGGACCTTTGTGGGATTCTATTGCTGGCCATCCCATTCTGATAAGGTGCAGTCATGGGACCTTCTTTGCAAGATGTGATAGGATTTACCTATCCCTATTTTTTTCGGTGGAGATTTCAGTGAGATCATGTTCCATAAAGAAAAGAGAGGCGTAAGTATTCTACACTCAGCCTCGATGGCTAAATTCAAGGATGCGGTCACTAGGGTGAACCTGGTCGATCTGAGGTACAAAGGTAATCCTTTTACATGGTTCCACGATAATACTGAAGGCACCCACATTGCTGAGCATCTTGACAGATTTCTAGGTTCTACTGATGGGATTAATCTGTTCAACATGTATCATGTTGGCCATATGGCCCTTAACTATTCGGATCACTGCCCAATTTTCATTGATTTTTTGCAAAAGTGAAAATGTAACGCCCCGACCCCAGATACCCAAAGTCGGTGCATTATTACATAACATTGGCATGATCAAAAGAAATATCAAGTCTCGAAAGACCGATTAGTTTAGTATCCTTGGAAACACTAGATATATTCATAAAGTTTACATTACATTATAAAATGAAAACTACAACAACATAGTCTCCATAGTCCACACTCTTATCCCCTCATACTATCCATGTAGGTCATTCATAAATTACTTCTTCACATCCTGGGAAAAATAAAACATAGAAAAGGGGTGAGCTCAAATTTTCAGTAAGGATTACAATATAGCAGAAACTTTCATAAATAAGAATAATCATTTAAGGCAATGTACAACTAAAACCAAAGCCTTTTAAACTTGAACTTCAACATAGTATGGAAAAAATAAAATGAAATAATGCCATTTACTTATTCACATGGATATTATACTAATCTAATAATCTCATGAAATATCAATAACCACTTTCATAATTATGGAATTCATAATGCCAGACTATCATAACCACATATCCAAGGCCTCGTGCCAAGACTACAAATAAGATTTTGTCAAGGCCTTGTGCCAAGACACTAGTTTTTCTCATGAGACCTACTGATGTAGCGATGAGCTATAGCAGGATCCACCTGTCACATATTAAGTCCAATGCACTCCCATATGAAAAGGATTAAAAATAACATAAACATTCATATTAAAACTAGCATACAAAATGTAAATACTACATCTATATACCACGAATGGTATAAAAACAACACATCCACAGTCAAACACATCACAAAAACCTTAAACCAATATGGATTTTTTGTATCATAATAAATCAACTTCAAATAAACTTAACATCCATCAAAGGATGTTGACATAGATGAAATCAAAACTATTTGAGGGAAATATCTCTTTTTTTAAATCATTTAAAAGTCACACATTTATTAAGGATGTAATTTAAAAGATATTTTTAAATCAAAGTGTCCCATACCACTTCAAAACTTTTGAAAATAAATATCTTTTCAAAACATTAATGTCCATATAAATAAATCCTTAAAATTATTTTGAAAACATGGACATTAATTAAAAATATTTAGAAAGATAAATCTTTTAAACATTTAAAATTCTGATTTTGATAAAGAGTGCCTTTCAAAAAATATTAAAAATATTCATTTTGAAATCATTTAAAAGTCACATAATTGTAAAATAAAACATTTACTTTGAAAATATCCTTATAATATTGTAAGTTAAGCTTCGAAAATTTTATAACGGCGAAAAATAGCCGCACCCTCCGTATAAGTTAAAAACAGACATTCTTACATTAATTCTGTCGAAAAGATTAAAAAGGACCTTGTTTGGAAAACGACAGAATGATTCCTTTATAAACATCTTATAAATAGTCAAACAAGGGTATAAATGACTTTAACCCATATTCTGTAAAATAGTAAGAATGTTTTGAAATACACTTTCAAGAAACATGGATGTGGATGATAAAGAGGTCCCAGTAGATAATTACGTATAAACAATCTCGGGTAATGAAGAGATTGTGAAATAACCCTTACCTTGTAATTTTCCTTGGTTGGGGGTATGTTAAACTCCTGTATTATTCTGAAATAATTGTTATTAAATTATACAAGAATCATATACATTAATATGATATCATATATTATCTTTTAACATTGATTTGTTAATAATATCTTAGTATTATTGTTGTTTCGGGTGTTAACTTACTCATTTTATTTTATATGTTTTGTTACGTAAGCCCTGTTTGTCATGGATAGGTTGTGTCTTACTCATATACATAATTATATCAAGTCCTTAGATACTATTATTAATCATCAAAAGGGAATTATATTTGAATGGATACGATGGAGAATGAATCTCATCGCGTTCGTGGAGACGGTAGTCCGTATGTACGTACGAGCGACAATATCATTCTTTTGATATTAAAATAATATATAATTGGATGTAATATCATATATACAGAATCATTATCATGTTATATTTATTATTTACACGAATTACACATCATTATTATACCCATCCAAATAATAATTTATTGAATGATAATTACACCATGACGTGGAGACGGTAAGTCGTACGTACGTACGTATGGTTACACGCCATTCAAAGGATGGATAGAATACTGAATATGGTTGTACCATATATATCATAACATCATAGTATATAGAAGATACTGGATTTATTATTTTAGAAGAGAAATAACAAAGAAAGAAGAAGTTGAAGAAGAAAGAAACTTGAAAGAGGGTGGTGAAAATATTATCTCTTCTTCGGGTTCTTCCTTTTGATTTGATCAAAAGGGATCCATAGGTTGCCTTTCTGATCAAACTAGGGCCTCTAGGTTGTATTTATGGAAGTTGAGAGAGTATTTGGGTAGGTTTCGGCCGAGACAAAAGGCTTTGAATGTGTGAATTAGTGAGAAGGGGGAGTGCCCTTTTATAAGAGGGGTGAGGGGAACCTTTGGAAAAGCTAAAAATATTATTTTATAATAAATTTATATTCTTTTTATAATGGCTCAAAAGTTGATTATTTAATGGTTAAGGTAAGGATGGGTTTAAAACCACCCAACCAATAGAATTTATATAGGTTTGGGTCATTATAGTAACCTTATCTTTAAGTATTAATTCTTAGTTTATTAGTTTCACTTTTACAATGTCTCTTTGTATTTTAATATTATATGGTTAATAAACATACTATATACATCCAAGCGACCCCAAAGTGGTCTATTAATGATACACCTATCATGATATAAGTCTCTTGGCCGAACCTTAGATTTTAATAATTTAATATCAATTAATAATATAATATTTGTTATAAAAACTCTTTTATGTCAATTTTGACACTATTCAATAATTGATTTTTGTAAAAATCATAACAGAATTATTACTTCTATATAAGTTAATTAAATCATTACAAACATGTCTTATTAACCTAGAAAATTAATGGTATTTATAATAAGTCTCAAATTACATTTATTTGGGTATTTTTAATATCAACTATTCTAGTTGTTCATTAATTAGGTAATTACTGAATCACCATTGTGTCATAAAAAAATTAAATTATATAATGTCCAAAAATTATAAATAAAATACCATTATGTATTAAATCGTATTACCTTTCTAATGAATATTTTCAATCGAATTTATATTATGTATAACCCTATATTAAAAATTGTTTAGTAAATAAACTTTCATTTTAACTCTTTTAATTCTTCTATGAATTAAATAATAATAAATGTACTAATCTAATACAAGTGGACCTAAATGATAATATTTTACTCCTAATATTGTTTTTGGTCGATATACACTTGTCCAATTGAATTAGTACATGTTTTAGGGTAATATTAATATCATTTTTACCCTTAATTACCCTATTTACTTTTAACCGTGGTAAATAAAAGTAAAAAGTTACTATTCACCAAAAACTATTTTCATCTCATTGAACCACATTTTTCTCCTTGATATTAACCATGTCTCTCAAATTTGTGAAATACCAATCACAGAAGCGGTAAAATTATGTTTTATGAAAAAATCAGTTTTTTAACTACCACTTAGTGGTTTCACTGTTCATCAAATAAATGAATGTTTCCAGAAAAATACCAAAAATTAGGCCTATAATATATTCGATATTATGAATTAAAAAATGATGTCTATTTTACCAAATTCATAACATATCAGTTTCATTAATTAATTTAAAAATTAATTCTCGTCGTCAAAACAAATAGCGTGTTTTTAAGAGATAATAACTATCAAAAGATTGTCACTTGTTTATGTCTGGTTTAAATGTGAAATTACATCCAATGACCAAAATTGTATTAAATGGTAAAATATATTCTAAATATACTTTAAAACCACTCAAATTAATAATTTATCACTATTAATTATTTCGATTAAAAAAGTTGTTTTTAATTAAAATATAGTAATTTTCACTATTCATCAAAATATGAAAGTTATCCGAAAAGTACCAAAATTTTACCCTACGCTAATTTTGATATTATGAATCCAGAAATGAAGTCCATTTAGAAAGATAAAATTAATAAAATTTCAAAAAGTAGGTATTACTATTCATAACAGCTAGTTTGATTGGTTGTGGTGTGTTAGAATCTCGAAGTTACGTACAATGCACACCATTGCATTATTTAATGGGAAACATACCGTGGAATCTTGGGATGTTTCATTGTAAATTTTTTGATGTCCCCATTCTAAAAAGTATATTTATTTAGTCAAATTGAATATATAAAAGTTTAAAATATTGGATTTAAAAAGGGTTCACTATTAAAAGTTTGTAAAAGTGAAATACTGAAAATGAATTTGTTCTTACATTATGTCTAAGAAACTCATAATATGGATTCTAAAATTAGAAGGATTATATAAAGATTAAATTTTAGTTAATACTATTCATAAACTCTTTTGAACGGCTTGTTCGGTAAGTCATGGTGCACTTGAACTCGGTGTTGCGTGTAGTGCAAGTTATTGAATTATTTTGAAGAAATAACACACTATGAAATTTTGGGGTGTTAAATTCATCCCTCATTCAATAAATTGCATCCTCGCAATTTGAAATTGTTCTTCGAAAATAACAGGTTTAATGTAGGAAATATATTTGTGGGAAAACCCAGATCGGAAATTGGGTTGATAAAGTTTAGTCTTAATAAGAGGAAAAGAGAAATGAAAGGGTCACCACCAAATTATGATCTCTATTCGGAGAACATTGGTGGAAATTTGAGACATATAATTGGAGGAAAAACATAAATATTTATAGCTAGTTATTGAGTTCATCAATCACAAACAAGTGTAAAATTGAGGGCCTTAAATTCATCAGTCTATAATGAATTAAAATACCATCGGTTCAGCAAAACATATGGTATTAGGATAACACATTTTCTCTTTAAGATCCCTTCACTAATGTATAATAATTAATTTCTTCATTGAATAAGAGAAGAATAAAAATATATACTTGACAAATAGAGTCTCATCCTTTAACTAAGTTCTACCACAAACTCATCTTTCACTCTAAAAGATAATAGAACTTAAAAATAATATTCTATTTATCCTATTCGTATAGGGTTAAAATAATGAAATTATAATTCATCTAGAAGAACCATTAAAAAAATGATATTATTCAATCTGGGACATCACGTGGGCCAGTGGTAGGTGATAAAACCTTTTCGCCCTTCGGTTGTGGGTTCAAGTCTCGTGGCCTTGCTGGACGTGACGGGTTGCCGCCCGACCTCTGGGTTTTCATTTTTTGGAAATCCAAACTAGAACTATCCAAAATACATCAGTCCAAAATTTATAAGGAAGGTAAACACAATGAAGATCCTTTTTTCCGCATAATAAAATGGGATCACCTTCATCATGTATTCTTTTAAAACACAGCAACATCCTGAATTACCATAAAACCTTATTGATTACTTTCATGATCCCTTATTCCTTAAATAATAATAGATGTACTCCTTCAATCCAAAAAAGTTGTAAACCCAAACAATGATAGAATATACAAATCATTAATCAGTTTCAAGGTAGTCAAGAATATCCAATATAATTTATCCAAATCAATCATGTATTATTCCAAAATCACTACCTAGGTATCACAACCATATTATGGTTTATCTTTCCCTCAACCATATATTTTCCAAAACTTTAACCTGCTATTGAGTCACTTTTCTTTTTTCTACACAATCTCAAGTCCTTAATGAAATAGTACTGCAGTACAATCCTTATATACTCCATAATTATAATAAGAAGTACATTGTTTATAAAACACTCAAATGACATAATCAACATAAGAACTCTAATCATTCCTCTTCATTTGTGGTAGTATCATAACATGATTATTATCCAATAGTATCATTTTCATCATAGTCTAATGACTGGGACATAGGATCGAGTAGTGTCAAAACTCCTTGCAAATGAAGCATTGTACATTTGAAACCATTTTCTTACCCTTTCAGTCACGTACTTTGTGCCCTTTTCCTCCACACTTATAAAAAACTCACATTCCTTTCAGGCATGTTCGGGGGTGTTTCTTCCCATAGTTATCACATATGGGAAAATTCTTCTTTTCCCTCTTCCCTTTATCCATCTTTCCCTCTTCCATCATTTTCTTCTCTTGCTTCCCTTCAAAGCCATTGGACTTAGTAAACTCTTTACTTATCTTATAAACACAAGATATTATTTCTTCATATGATGATAATACATGGGAGACTATTCCTCTTATAAATTCTATCTTATGACCATGAGAGATATGATCCTTCTTTCTCTTTGGATCATGTGCATTGTTAGAGTTATCATTACTTCTACTGGGATCCATTTCTAAACAATGGCATACACTATATTAGTTTATGAATAACAATACCTAATACCAAACTTGTAAAACACATAACATAAATAAAATAGTTTTATTGATATAATCCATAATCATAAAAATGTCACCTTTGAGGAAGTATATACTCATAAACCCTTCATAATGGTTTGTAAAGAAAATGAGAATTATCCAAAGAATATCCCCCGGGAGTGTCATAACCAAGAGTGCAGCAAGGCCCATTGTCGTGCACCAATTCTCGTTCGATTCTAGCTCAAAGAAGTGTTTTCGGGTTTTACCCCTACATACATCTGTGCCAGAGCCGCCTCTACCTGCTCGTATCTAGACAAGGATGTATTTCTCGAAAAACTCACAAAATCTCTACAATACCAAAATTCTAGGAAGTTATTCTATACTAATCCTCAAAATTCCTCTTAGGTCTATGTGCTCTAATCAGAGTTTATCTAAATCTAGCTTCCAAGGTTTGTACTAAACTTTCTCTAATACCAACTGTAATTCCCTGACCCCAGATACCCAGAGTCGGTGTATTATTACATAACATTGGCATGATCACAAGAAAGATCAAGTCTCGAAATAATGATTAGTTTAGTAACCTTGGAAACACTAGATATATTCATAAAGTTTACATTACATCATAAAATGAAAACTACAACAATATAGTCTCCATAGTCCACACTCTTATCCCCTCATACTATCCCTGCATGTCATTCATAAATTACTTCTTCACATCCTGGGAAAAATAAAACATAGAAAAGGGGTGAGCTCAAATGCCCAGTAAGGATTAAAATATAGAAGAAACTTTCATAAATAAGAATAAACATTTAAGGCAATGTATAACTAAAACAAAAGCCTTTTAAACTTGAAATTCAACATAGTATGGAAAAAATAAAATGAAATAATTCCATTTACTAATCCACATGGATATTCTAATAATCGAATAATCACATGAAATATCAATAACCACTTTCATAATGATGGAATGCATAATGCCAGACTGTCATAACCACATAGCCAAGGCCTCGTACCAAGACTAAAAATATGATTTTGTCAAGGCCTTATGCCAAGACACTAGTTTGTCTCATGATACCTACCGATGCATCGAGGAGCTATAGCGGGCTCCACCCATCACATATTAAGTCCAATGCATTCCCATAGGAAAAGGTTTAAACATAACCTAAACATTCATATTAAAACTAGCTTACGAAATGTAAATACTACATCCATATACCACGAATGGTATAAAAATAACATATCCACAGTCAAACACATCACAAAAACTTCAAAACAATATGGAAGTTTTGTATCATAATAAATCAACTTCAAATAAACTTAAAATACATCAAAGGATGTTGACATAGATGAAATCAAAACTATTTGAGTGAAATATATCTTTTTTTAAATCATTTAAAAGTCACACATTTATTAAGGAAGTAATTTAAAAGGGATTTTTGAATCAAAGTGTCCCATACCACTGAAAAACTATTTAAAAGAAATATCTCTTCAAAACATTTATGTCCATATAAATAAATCCTTAAAATCAATTTGAAAACATGGAAATTAATTAAAAATATTTAGAAAGATAAATCTTTAAAACATTTTAAATTATGATTTTGATAAAGAGTTACTTTCATAAAATCTTAAAATATTCATTTTTAAATCATTTAAAAGTCACATAATTATAAAATAATACATTTACTTTGAAAATATCCTTATAAGCTTGTAAGGGATGCTTCGAAAATTTTATAACGGCGGAAAATAGCCACACCCGCCGTATAAGTTACAAAAAGACATTCATACCTTAATTCTGTCGAAAAGGTTAAAAAGGGCCCTGTTTGGAAAACGACGGAAAGATTCCTTTATAAAAATATTATAAAAAGTCAAACAAGGGTATAAATGACTTTAATCCATATTCTGTAAAATAGTAAGAATGTTTTGAAAAACACTTTCACGAAACATGGATGTGGAGGATAAAGAGGTCATAGTAGATAATTACGTATATACAACCTCAGATAATGAAGAGATTGTGAAATAACCCTTACCTTGTACTTTTCCTTGGTTCGGGGTAGGTTAAACTCCTTTATAATGATGAAATAATTGTTATTAAATTATACAAGAATCATATACATTAATATGATATCATATATGATCTTTTAACATTGATTTGTTAATAATATCTTATTATTATCGTTGTTTTGGGTGTTAACTTACTCATTTTCATTTATATGTTTTGTTATGTAAGCCGTGTTTGTCAAGGATAGGTTGTATATTAATCATATCCAGAATGATATCAGGTCCTTATATACTATTATTAATCATCAAATGAGAATTATACTTGAATGGATACGATGGATAATGAATCTCATCGCGTTCGTGGAGACGGTAGTCCGTACGTACGTACGAGCGACAATATCATTATTTTGATATTAAAATAATATATAATTTGATGGTATATCATATATACAGAATCATTATCATGTTATATTTATTATTTACATGAATTACACATCATTATTATACTCATCAAAATAGTAATTTATTGAATGACAATTACACCACGACGTGGAGACGGTAAGCCGTACATACGCACGTATGGTGACATGCCATTCAAAGGATGGATAGAATACTGAATATGGTTGTACCATATTTATAATAACATCACAGTATATATAATATACTGGAGTTATTATTTGATAATATAAATAACAAAGAAAGAAGAAGTTGAAGAAGAAAGGAACTTGAAAGAGGGTGGTGAAAACATTACCTCTTCTCCGGGTTCTTACTTTTGATTTGATCCAAAGGGCTCCTTAGGTTGGATTTCTGATCAAACTAATGCCTTTAGATTGTATTGAGGGAATTTGAGTGTATTTGGGCAGGGTTTGGACGATCCAAAAGGCTTTTAATGTGTAAATTAGTGAGAAGGGTGACTTCCCTTTTATAAGAGGGGTGAGGGGTACCTTTGGAAAAGAAGAAAATATTATTTTATAATAAATTCATATTCGGTTTTTAATGGATATGAATTGTATTATTTAGAGGTTAAGGTGGGGATGGGTTTAGAACCACCCAACCAATATAATTTGGACAGGTTTGGGTCATTGTATTAACCTTATCTTTTAGTATTAACTCTTATTTAATTAGTTTCTCATTTACAATGTCTCTTTGTATTATTATATTATATGGTTAATAAACATACTATATACATCCTAGAGACACCCAAGTGGTCCATAAATGATACACCTATCATGATATTAGTCTCTTGGCTGATCTTTAGATTTTTAAGAATTTAATATCAATTAATAATATAATATTTGTTTTAAAAACTCTTTTATGTCAATTTTGACACTATTCAATAATTGATTTTTGTAAAACTCATAGCAGAATGATTACTTCAAAATAAGTTAATTAAATCAATCCTAACATTTCATATTAACCTATAAAATTATTTTTATTTACCAAAAGTCTCAAATTACATTTATTTGTGTATTTTGAATATCAATTATTCTAATTGTTCATTAATTAGGTAATTACTACATCACCATTGTGTCAAAAATATATTAAATTATTTAATGTCCAAAAATTATAAATAAAATACCATTATGTAGGAAATCTTTTTATCTTTCTAATGAATATTTAAAATCGAATTTATCTTATCTATAACCCTATATTAAATTTTTGTTTTGTAAATAAACATTGATTTTAACTTTTTAAACTCTTCTTTGAATTAAATAATAATAAATGTCCTAATCTAATACAAGTGGAACTAAATGATAATAGTTTACTCCTAAGATTGTTTTTGGTCGAGATAAACTTGTCCAATAGAATTAAGACATGTGTTAGGGTAGTATTAATATCATATTACCCTTAATTACCCTATTTACTTTTAACCGTGGTAAATAAAAGTAAAAAGCTACTATTTACCAAAAATTAATTTCATCTCATTGAACCACATTTTACTCCTTGATATTAACCGTATCTCTTGGATTTTTGAAATTCCACTCACAGAAGTGGTAAAATTATGTATTATGAAAAATTCAGTTTTTTAACTACCACTTAGTGGTTTCACTATTCATCAAAAAATGAAAATTTCCAGAAAAATACCAAAAATTAGGCCTAAGCTATATTTGAAATTATGAATTAAAAAATGATGTCTATTTTACCAAATTCATAACATATCAGTTGAATTAACTAATTTAAAAATTAATTCCCGTCGTCAAAACAAATAGTGTGTTTTTAAGAGATAATAACTGTCAAAAGATTAACACTTGTTTATGTTTGGTTTAAATGTAAAATTACATCCAATGACCAACATTGTATTAAATTGTAAAAAATATATTCTAAATATACTTTAAAACCACTCAAATTAATAATTTATCACTATTAATTATTTTGATTAAAAAAGTTGTTTTTAATTAAAATTTAGTAATTTTCACTATTCATAAAAATATGAAAGTTATCCGAAATGTACCAAAATTTAACCCGAATCTAATTTCAATATTAAGAATCCAAAAATAAAGTCCATTTCAAAAGATAAAATTTATATAATTTCAAAAAGTAGGTATTACTATTCATAACGACTAGTTTGATTGGCTGTGGTGTATAAGAATCTCGAAGTTGAGTACAATGCATGCCATTGCATTATTCAAAGGGAAACGTACCGTGGAAGCTTGGGATGTTTCATTGTAAATTTTTTAATGTCCCAATTCTAGAAAGTAAATTTATTTAGTCAAATTCAATATGTAAAAGTTTAAAATATTGGATTTAAAAAGGGTTCACTATTAAAAGTTTGTAAAAGTGCAATACTGAAAATGAATTTGTTCTTAAATTATGTCTAAGAAACTCATAATATGGATTCTAAAATTATAAGGATTATCTAATGTTTAAAATTTAGTTAATACTATTCATAACCTCTTTTGAACGACTTTTTCGGTAAGTCATGGGGCGCTTGAACTCGGTGTTGCGTGTCGTGCAAGTTATTGAATTATTTTGAAGAAATAAAACACTGTGAAATCTTGGGGTGTTACAGACAACCCAGCAGACCCTTCAGATTTGACAGCTTCTGGTCAAAAGACTAGGAATGCAAAGAGGTGGTTAGATCAAGTTGGAAGAGTTCTCATGAAGATGTTGGCCTCAATCTCCATCAAGTTGCATCAGGTCTGAGATCTTGGAGTGATAAGAAATTCCACCAACCTGATAGGCATTGTGATGTCCTTGAAAATAAGTTGAACAACTTACTCAGGAAACCCCATCCAATGGAAACATCTCTCGGATTGGTGCCACTCAAAGAGAGATGGACATGGCCCTTCATGTTAAGGAAATCTTTTGGGCTATGTGGGCGCGTGGGATCCACATTAAAGAGGGTGACACTAATACAAGGTACTTTCATCGGAAAGCATCAGCGAGGCGTCAGAAAAAATCTATAATGAGCTTATCATGACCTGATGGTAGAAAAATTTCTGACACCTGCGACATTCACGAAGCTTTGGTTGGCTATTTACAGAACATCTTCTCCACAAGAACACCTTTCATGTCTGCTGAAGTGGAAGAATGCATCAGACCTATGATCACTGATGAGACTAATCAGAAGATTTCAAGAGATGTGACAAATGATGAGATTCACCTGGATTTAAAACATATCAACCCCACTAAGTCCCCAGGACCGGATGGTTTTCACTCCCTATTTTTTAAATAGTACTGGATCATTATCGGTCCCGACATCTTCAAAATGATAAAAAAACATATGGGTGGGGAATACAAGAATTTACTCCATCAACGAAATTGTCCTCGTCCTCATCCCCAAAATCACGAAACCTCAGGCGATCCCTGATTTTAGACCTATCAGCCTCTGCAATGTCTCTTATAATATTTTCTCAAAAATCCTTGTCAACCGGCTGCGTCCTTGGCTTCCAGAACATATCTTCGAGAAACAGAGCACCTTCTTGGCCAAGCGGCTGATTACTGATAATGGAATTGTGGCCCATGTAGTGTTCCACTCTATGAAAATGCACACCAAATCCTATGATAAAGTGGAATGGCAGTTCATAAGAGATGTGATGCTAAGAATGGGATTCTGCACTAAATGGATAGATATAGTCATGCACTGCATCTCGACCGTCTCCTTCAGGATCAAGGCCAATGGGGAGCTCACCAAAGGATTCGCCCCAACCCGAGGCCTGCGCCATGGAGATCCTCTCTACCCCATTATCTTCATCTTGGTGGCTGATGTTTTCTCTAACCTTATTTCCAAGGCTGCTTCCACAAAGTCTATTCATGGTGCAATGGTCTGCCGTGAGAGTCCACAAGTGTCACAACTCTTCTTCGCCGACTAATGACTCCTTTTCTCTAGAGCCACTATTAATGAATTCTGGGTGATTAGCCATGCGATCTAGCAATATGAGTGAGCATCTGGACAGTCTATCAATCACGGAAAATCAGAAATATCCTTCAGTGAAATTGTTTTTCCTGCCAAGAGAGCTGATCTTTGTGCTTTTGCAGGCATAAATTTTGTCAAGAAACACCAAAAGTATCTTGGAATTACTACAGTGATTGGCTGGTCCAAAAAAGAAATATTTGCAGCTCTAGTGGACAGGATTGAGAAAAAAATTCAAGGATGGACCCCAAAAAGCATCTCTAAAGCTGGAAAATGAACCCTCATTAAAGATGTCCTTCAGTCTATCCCCAGATACTTTATGTATATGTTTTGTCTCCCAGTGGCCATAATCAACCTAATACGTTCTCGTACTGCCAACTTCTGGTGGGGGAAGAAAGAAGGAAGAAATCGACCCCACTGGTTGGCCTGGGAGAAACTCTACAAACCCGAGTCAGAGGGAGGGATGGGATTCCAGAATCTTCTCTTATTCAATGAAGCAATATTTGACAAGAAAGGATGGTTCCTTCTGAACTATACATCATCTCTATGCGTGTGAGTACTCCATGCCAAGTACTTCCCCCACACAGATTTCCTTGTTTCCTTTCTTGGCCCCTGTCCTAGCTTCCTCTGGAGTAGTATTTGGTGGGCCTGAAGTCTCCTGGAAAAAGGGATGGGCTGGTAGATTGGAAGTGGATCATCTGTCAACATATGGAACGATCCCTGGCTTGTTGATAAGGATGGTTTTCGGGCCAAATCCCCCTCCCAACAAGGTCTTGAAGACGCCACTGTCAACTTCTTCTTTTCAGACCAAGGTCTGGGGTGGTGTGTGGAAAAGATCCAGGAATGTTTTAATGAATGAGACCAAAGAATTATTTTGAGCATCCCCCGGGTCCCTGTTGCAGGACCCGACCATCTTTTTTGGACCAATGATTCTTCAGGGGATTACATGGTGAGATCTGGGTACAGATTGACACTTGGTATTCACTCTCTCGACCGGGTTGAGGTACCACTGAAAGCGCTTTGGAAGCTCAACGTCCCCCAAAAAATACGACTATTCTGGTGGCAGGTGTGCATGGGAACCCACCCTACCGTGAGCCTCCTTGGTTAACAACATATGGCCAATGCTGAGTCCTGCCCTTTCTACCCAAATATCCCTGAAACTCCTTGGAACACCATTATTCACTACCCGAGATCCAAGGAAATTTGGAATAAATGGGGCTCGACTTTGGATGCTTCACAGGAAATTGCCCCTGACCTCCCTGATCTTCTGATGCACTAGTGTTCCTCTCTTTCATTGTCTTTTTCTAGCTCTTGTTGCATCCTGGCCTAGATCATTTGGGTCCAGTGCAACGATTCGGCTTTCCACCACGTTCATCAACCCCCTAAATTCTAGATTGAACGAGTCACTGCATGGATTGAGGGTTCGAAGGACCGCAAATGAAACTTTATGCCAGGGGTTACCCCCTCCTCTCCCACTCATTGGACCCCCCAACGAATGGGAGTCTTAAGATCAAAATGGACGCTTCTCTACCTAAGGATGGGCTTGTTGCACTTGGCCTCCTGGGACATAATAATCTGGGGAAGATCATTGCAGCAAAATATAAATCACATCATGCCTTCTGGGAATCTGTAGTTGCTGAGGCCTCTGCCATCCTTATAGGTATGATGTTCGCTGTGGAATGTGGATGGGATGACATCATCATTGAGTCTGACTGCATTTCTGTTATCAATTCCATTAACCACTATGACGCCGGACTCCAGCCCTTTGGCTTCATCATCAGGAGAATCCGCTCACTGCACCAAGGATTCTCTTTCTGCACCAACTCCTTTACCAAAAGGGAAGGAAAAAATTCGGCCCATCTACTGGCGACCTCAGGCCTTTTCGATGTCAACCAGATCTGGCTGGACAATTTCCCTTCATGGCTCTACTTATGTACGGCTGCTGATATTAGTCATTAATGTTATCTTTCTTTCTTATCAAAAAAATCTGGACATGGGATCTATTATCTATATTCTTATGATCATTGATGGATATTTAGAGAGATGATACATAAAATTCTATAAGTACTAGTGTTTTAGTTCTATATACCTGGGAGAATGGAGTTGCCTCTATGGAGTTATAAGTCATAGTCCAATATGCTCAAAAATTATTATAAATCATATACATACAACTCTTCTTATTATAATCCACCACCTTCCACTGAATGTTATAAAAGGTATTTTTGAACACCTCAATCTATCAATTATCCTATTCATGGTATTGAGAAGAGTGGTTAGACAGGAGGATCTACATGGCATATAAATTATTTAGCTAAGTAGCTAAGATGTTGATCTAGTTGTTTGTGAGATTTTTTTATGAATTCAAAA
The DNA here is from genome assembly GCA_963277665.1 of Viscum album. NCBI lineage: Eukaryota > Viridiplantae > Streptophyta > Magnoliopsida > Santalales > Viscaceae > Viscum > Viscum album. The sequence goes on from OY728150.1 coordinate 690,886,115, forward strand.
TTAATAAATTATGTAAAAATTCATGGAATCACTCATGGACTATGTCTTTAATTCCCTGAGGGGGATGGATTAATCCAACTTTGAGATTAATTTTGTGTTGTTTAAGATATACCTATACTATTAGGTGGTTACTAGATAGTAATGACCCCTTTCATTTAATACATATATATGTAAGGTTTAAGAATACTTCATGGAATAAATAATATCTAGCGATTGATGTATGTTGTTGGCATAAATCTTGCATAAATGAAACTTCATTGTGAATTATATGAATTCATAAATTATGAGGGCCTGAAATAGCTTCGACTTCAGAACAGGTGGGATAGATTAAATCATAATTGATTGGCTTCACATGACCGCATGTGAACCTATTTCAAGGCCTAAGGTATTTCCTTTACTTGAACTCTATCAAGAAGGATCCTATCAAAGATGTATCAATACAGGACCAACATTGAGTTCAGGTTATTATAGATTATAATGTTCACCACATTCCAACAGATCTGTTTACTCTTGGTTCAGTATAATGTGAGAGTTTTGTGTTAGAGGTACATGATCAATGAAGATGTCCATTTGGATACTTCCCCAATCACATGGGCATTTTATGACCTTATATATGAAGTGAAAATGGATGGTTGATTCATCCAGTGTTCATCCTTATTAGGAATAATATGGGCGATGACCTTTTTATGTGCTATATGAATAACCAAGTCAACCTAGTCAAGCTCTGAAAGAGATATAGCTAAGCTAGCCTGGGTATCTGCCTGATCATTTTAGGATCTTGATACATTGGAGCATAAACAGTCAGTTCACATGTTCATTTAATTATGATGAATATCTCTTATTTTCTCACAGTTATGTCACCATTGATTTTATTGATAATGATATATAAGTCTCTTTTCTTGTGAAATTATGAGACATAAATCTTTAAGACCATTTCAAGACCAATGATGAGGGATTGAAACACACCATTATAATATTGTGTATTTTTTAGAATAAGAATGAGTATGACATAAGGTACATTGAGAGAGATGTGAAAATAACTCAAAGACCAACCATATTAAGTATATGGGTAATGATTATTCTCTGAGAACTAATGAAAATATTTCCTTTAAATGTGCTATAAAAGGTCATTTACAATGCTATTAATCTTATCTAAGATAAGGGCCCTTTTATTAGCTCTAAAAAAGCACTGATAAAGGCCACGTTTATTAGTGCTAAGAAAAAGTGCAGATAATAGGGTCATTTAGCAACTCTTTTTTCCATGGGTAAAACTAAAAAAAAAATCATTAAAATGGAGCCCCACTATTAAGAGTGCTTGACCCCCATTTAACAGCGCTAGTCCCCACCTGGACCTACCCACACCCCTACCACTCTCCTTTAACAGTGCTAGCCCACCCAACCCTGCTCCTACCTGTGCGCCTCTTCCTCGCTCGATATTCGAACTCCGGACCTCTTATATGCCTACTTGGACCCTTTACCACTCACCCATGTTTCTTTGTTCTCCATTTAATGATATATCTATCTATTTATTTATATATATAGTTATATTTATTAAAATATTAATACATATATATATATATATATATATATATTTATTAATATATATATTTATTCATATATTAATATATATTTATATATTTATGTAGTTATATTTTTTATCCATATATTTATTATTATATTAATATATATTTATAATATTAGTTTTAAATACATTTATAAAATATCTTTGTATGTGTGTGTTTATTAATAAATACATACACACATATATAAAACATATATACACTTGTATATATTATATATATGTGTGTATCTGTAAGTCTAATTATAAATATTTATATATATTTACATATATTATATATTCATATGTATATTCATATGTTAGAATATAAAAATAATATATATTAGTTTGTGGATACAGACACACACTAATATATATATAGACACACACACACACACACATTATATAGGTATATAAGTATAAATATATTTCTATTTTAAATAAAATGTATATTATAAGGCTTATATTTTGAGAAATATACTTTATATGAAATTATGTACTTGTATTTATTTATTAAATAAAATTTTTATGTGTGAATATATAAAAAATATTTATATATTGTAATATTTTTTATTATAAATAACATTTAATTTTGATGAAAATAAAATTTCAAATCCATAATATCAATATGAATGTAATCCCTTGGAGTAAATTTATTCATCACTAAAAAATGGAAAAAAGAACACCTGAAACAAGGCTTAAATTCAATATAATGTTAAAAAAATTGGGTATACCAACAAAAAACTCAATTTTAAGGACATTCAGGATATTTTTGACTCTAAAAAGTTACAAAAGGTTCACTTATGTCAGAAGCACATATAGATCACCATAGGATTATATTTTATATGATGGAGAGATCGAACAGACACCTGGATCAAAGCTTATGGTTGTTTGAAGTTTGAGATACGTTTTCAACTTATTTTAGATATTTTATAAATTTAACGATTTTTTGGTGTATTAAAATTGTTATAAAATGATTATTAGTCGATGATAATTAGAAAATTATTCTTTAATAATATTTTTTCAATTTTTTTTGCCATTTTCACTGAATTTTATATATATTAAATGTAAATGTATATTTATACTTATCTAAAACATATTAAAAATATATAGATATTACATTTATATCAATATAAATATATTTAGATATTTATGTCAATATAAATATATTAATATATTCATAAATTAATATAATATTTTTATTTATTTGTTTAAAATAAACCCTTTAATAGTGCTAGTAAAAAAAGCACTAATAAATGGGGTACCTTTATCAATAATTTTTTTAGCTTTGTTAAATGGTGGAACTATGAAAACCTATTTTTTGGAAGTGCAGTTGAGATTTAGGAGGCACTATTGAAGTGAATCTACTATCATGGCATCAATTGATTGGTAGAGAGAATGTATTTATCTATGAAGTTGTTATCTAGGTGAATCTTTTCAGTGGTTTGGTGCATATTGGGGAAATATTCTAGTTCTTGTCCCTTGATTTCCTTTTGAGGGAGAAACCTAATGTTTTAATGTAGAAGGATCGCTACCCACTGTGTAAGAACCCTAGTAAACATTGGATGGTGGAGAATCTAATTCAATAGTTCAATATAGAAAACCATCTAGATCTCATGGTTCTATAAATAATAACACATCTTTTTTACTATGAAGACTAAGGGGAGGTGTTTCTTCATGATAGGAGAATATTTAGTCTCAGTGTTGAGAAATATGAGATTTAGATAATACAAACTATTATTCTTGAATTTTTTATTTTTTAGGTAATTTTGAACTAATGGATAATTCTATGGTAGTTAGATAAAAGACTAAAGGTTTCCTGGGTATGGGTGGAATTAGAGGTGGTATATGTAGTAGAAAATAATTGATATCATCGAACACAACCTAGAAGTACTTATCACACTAATAGGTGACACCTTTATTTATTAGCCTATAAAATAACATAAATTTTCCTACCAAGATGGAAAAAAACACCATATGTGGGCCAAGTGGCCATGAACACCATTCAGCTCTGAAAGGTTTTGAGGCAGATTCATTATAATAATAGAATTTTTCATTAATGGAAAAATATCATTATATTTATATCTATTATTGAATGTAAGGGACGTTCCTAAGGTAACCATAAATTTTCACATCAAGGATTTTATCTTCAAGTGGAAATTATGGACATGTTAGACACTTTATTATGATCCTTGAGGTTTTCCTTTTTTGATGGGATTTAATAACCATTTCATCCAAATAGCACACCACCAATGTTCTATGGAGAATATTTATGATATCATGCATAACACACTGATAGGCCATTCTAATTTTCTTCACACTGAAGGGAATCACCAGATAGGAAAAAATGCCTATAGGATACATAAATGTGGTGGATTCTTGGTCACTATGAGCTATTTGGATTTTATTTTATCTAGAGTAACCATTAATGAAAGAAATATATTGAATGTTTACAGTTATTTTGATCAAAATTTTGTGACTGGGATAAGAAATTCAACTTTTTTAGTACTGTCGATTATGTTAATGGAAGTTGATGAAGTCTCTAATTTGTCTATTTTTTATCCTTATTAAGATGATGTTGGGCAGCCTTTTGGGGCACTGAAGTTCACAAAAGAATTTTTCTTCAATAAGTTTTTCAACTTCAACCTTTATCGTGACAATATGAGAGGGATAAATTTTTCTAAGTTCTTGTTTGAATCCATGATAGTTGATAGGAAGGTCAAGATGGTGAATAAAAATTGAGATTCAATGCCTAACGTCTCCTTATAATTCCATAAAAAGGCATCACAATTTTGTTTAAAAAACACCATATAATATTTTTCTCATTGATCATAATTAATTAACTAATTATCATCATCCACAGAGCCTCCTTGGTAAAATGGTTTACTTATACCAAGTCATCAATAGTAGTGAAGACATCTTCAAAGGAAAGAGGGGATTCATCCAAATAATCTGTATTGGATGAATGATTAATCATGGAAGGAGAATACTCCTAAACCATTGAAGAATATGAGATTGAATTATCTTACAATATAAGAGTAGAATCCTCAGATGTGGGTTCATGTCCCATTGGTTCCATATATGCCTTCAAATAAAGGTTGAGGATCCAATCCTACGAGGCCTTTATTATTGAGGTCCACTAATAATTTCAAAATAATTATATTTGGTTGAATTATAATGGGCCATACCCACAAAATGGAAGATGAGATAGTGTAATGAAATGAAATTTATATTCCAAACTTTCTAGTAGGAAATTAGAGTGGGTTCTCTATGATTTAGAGGAACATTTCTTTTATAGTAGAAGTAAGTGAATTAATAGAACTCCTCTATCTGGGTAATGATGAAGTTGATCCAAAGTTTTGGAGTTTTATCATACAAGTAGTGAATTGGAAATAAAATATTTTCCTTCAAATCCCAATAAGGATTCACTAATGTGGCAATCATTTCATTGGGATTAATGATAAACATTCCTCAATAACCTGTGTATGCTTACCTTCCCACTTTGGATTCATAAAATCAATGTATCGGGCATGACATGGGAAAAAAAAAATTTATAACCATGTGGTTCCCCTACTCGACCTTTGAATAAATACCTGACAAATTGGTGATATAAATAGAGGACTACCATATAATTGTGGATCTAAGGACTTCTGGGTAAATCATTTTTGTTAGCCTCTTGTGAGATGACCATAAATTCAATATTAGATACCCAATTTAAAAATAGTTATTCAGATGGTTCTTATCTAGAAACATATTCTCACTCTTTCTATATCCTGAATTTATCAGCTAGTTTGTGGAAAAAATGGCCTCAGTGAACCCTAGAATAGGGAGTGTTTGTGTTATGATAAGGTTGATTCCAGAGCCAGTGTCCCCCTTGCCACATAAAATTTTATTCCATTGAACTCACCTAATATATAGATGGGGAAGATGTTCCCTAGTATGATATAACCCTTTTCCTCTCCAGATATGCTGTTGATAACCTATAACTCCTCATGTTTGACTTCCTCTACATGATAGGTTTCAACAGTAGCTACCTCAGTTTTAAACTGGAAGGGTATTTTCAAATATTTTTTGAGGGAAACATAGATATATTTTGATAAGAAATATGGATAATGTATTGGAAGCTAGGATGGAATTCCAAAGAGTTTCTTATTTTATATATAATCTAGTTATTTTTCTTATTCACTAGGGGTCTCTACATGGAAGGGATAATTGTGGGACTATCTAGCTGAAGAACTCAGGCTTGACTAGTGATTTCCATATTATATTATCATTATGACCACTAGGGAGATGTATTCAATTGTTATGGGAAAGCCTTGGAATGTTGTGACAAATCCATGTGGTAAAATAACCAGATAGGAATCATCAGCATGCTAGGAGGTGTAACCCTAGTGGTCTATTCTTACTAAGCTTTGAGAAATTCTTATCTTCTCTTCTCAGAAGTCTAAACAATGATTTCATTTATGGAACCTCATACACTGTGATTTACATAATGATTTTTTCCTTTTCCTAAAAAGAATCACCGAAATGTTCATAAAGGAGTTGTCTCTTTTTCTTCATCACTAAGTTCTACGCAACAGTTTACCAATATATTTGAATTGATAGAGCATTACTCGTATCCTTTATAAATGTAGTCCTCTAGGTTTGGATGAGTCATGGGACTTCCTCCAAATATATCGGGCATGAATTATTTGAGAATGCAAACCAGCTTCAGTACTGGTGAAGAATCATGATTGTCATTGAATAGTCGATGCTAGATTATCTGAGACAAGGAAGGTTGTGATATTGATGGAGAAGTAGGGGAATATGTGGTCAATATAGAAGGTGATGGATAATTAAACTATTAATGGAAAATTCCATGGAAATCAAAAACTATCTTCTAAGTAATCTAGTTATAAAAATTCACTACACCTTAATCAAATACCAACTGTCATTCCCTATCATATTCATCATCATTGGTGGTGGAAGATACCTATTTCACCTATGTCAGAGGGTAATTGAGTTCAACTATTCCATGATCTTAGTCCTTGATGCATTCATTTAAAATTTAACAATCTTTTATGGAACATCTAAATATTATATTGTATAGGTAATAACTGAGATTGTTCTTCGAGTCATCCAGTTATAACTTCTTCATATTTAGAAACATATGAAAATTCTTACCAAGAGAATAGAGAAATAAACTGAGGTCATATTCTTTCTAAAAGGTTTATACCATGTAATTACATTCAATATATGGGATTATGGTCACATTTATTGGAAGAAGGCCTTGAAAAAGTTTCTCATAGTGATTTTTCACCTGATATGGGCAATTCTATGGGTCCACCTGAAGCCAAATCAGTTGAGGGTTTAGAGAATGTATGAAAATAAAAGTTTTCAATCTCCCTTTATTATGTGATAATGAAAGAGTATGTCATAGGAATGACCATTGAAGTTTCACATATCTATTAGATATGGGATTTTTGGGATGACTGGGTTATGTCTCATATAGATGAGCTACTGGGATTGACCCATGCCAGATGAACGGAATGACCTTGATCAGTTTTGGTAGATTGAAAAATAAATATTTTCAGTTTGGTATTGTTTCCTCTAGAAATGGGGATGACCTCATTTGTTTAAGGTTCACACATTCCAATGGGTTTCTAACGGGTTTTTTTGAAGAACTGGAAACATCCAATGATTCGATATCCATTTGAACCTACTTTCCAAAGGTAGGTTCTCATTAGTTGTGAACTGATGAGGCTTAAGAATTTGCATTGGTTTAGAGGATGAGAGGTCGGACTCATCGCACATTTTTAGGGGGAATTATTTTCTACTTTGGGACTCTCTTTAAAGATTTAAGTTATGTTAGCGAATCCTTATTAAATTAAGAAGTATGAAAATGAGATTTCTTTTAGATATGATAATCAATGATTGATATGTACGAGATTTGGAGAGTCATTTATATGTATTTATAGTTCTTCATTGATAGATAATCATATGTATTTGTTAGATATTCTTATTAAATGGTATCCTTCAATACATTGTATAGAGATCTATTGGTCATTATGATAACCACACTGGTTTTAAAGCCACTTAGTGAGGCACTTGAAGTTTATTTTCATTTAGAAAGACATATATTATTTCAATGTTGGGATCATACCCGAAGATAGTCTACCTACGTATCCGTTTTTAGAAAAGGAATTAGAACCCACATAGTTCGAGTAAAGAAGTGTGAGGTTTATGTACAGTTGATGGCTCAAAGAAATATTTCGTAATTACTTTTACGCTCTAAGCTCATGTGAGTCATGCTCGGTGTGAGAAACAAGAGGTATTGGTAAAACCTAATAATTGTGCCACAAAACATGCAATCATAAGAAATAATGTGGGGCTTATGTATGTATGACTTCCCAGATAGATGTTTATTGGGATTTACTTCAGGGAAAAAACCCGGGAACAAGGTCCATAAAGGTATATGTGTTTTAGGGATATTTGGATACTAATATTAGGGCTTACTCTTTAGAAGGATTCACAAATTATATGGGACTTATGATTGGGTTTTACTCCTAATAAGGAAGCCCAAATCAAAATTAAATTTAAATTGGTTAAGAGAAATTATAACTAGGGATTATTCTTGAGAAAGAGGCCCAGGTTAAAGGGACTTGAGAATTGGGGCTTATTCCTAATAAGGAGGCCCATGTTTTGGGGAGCTATGAATAGGGCTTATTCCTGAGAAGGAGGCCCAGGTTAAGGGGAATTATGACTGGGTATTACTCCTAAGGAGGATGCCCAGGTTAAGGGAATTTGGAACTTGGGGCTTAATCCTGAGGAGTATGCCCATATTTGGGAACTTGGGGCTTACTCCTGAGGAGGATTCCATAAATTTGGGAACTTGGGGCTTACTCCTAAAGATAATGCCCTAAATTTGGGAACATGGGGCTTACTCCAAAATAGGATGCCCAAAAATTAAGGGAATTTGAAGACTAGGTCTTACTCTTGAAAAGGAGGCCGAGGTTAGGGGACTTGGGGATTACTCCTAAAGAGGATTCCCAAATTAAAGATCTTCTCATTTTAAAGGATGATGTTAAATGAATGAAATCTTCAACCTTAGTGATAGAAAGATATGTAGATAACTAGGTTTTAAGAGATGTTCCACAGAATTCTTTTCAGATAAGGAATCCAACAAAGGAACCATGCCAAAAAATGGCTTTGAAGAGTTTTTTGAAGGCTAATTCTTGTAGAGGTGTGGTGTATTTGAAGAAAATAGATGAATAGGTAGGAGGGGCACCCAAAAAGAGGCAGGCACAAATGTCCTATTTGGGTGCGCAGGTCCTGGTCGCGCATGAATACCTGCGCGACACTTGGTTACTTGCGCGCTGGTCAACCCATAGGGTAATACTTGAGCGAGGCTTGGATCAAGCCTTTAGTATTATCCCTAAGGGCTTCTAAAAGGGCGACGCGCAGGTTCTGCTGAAGGGATATGGAAGCGCGCATGTGTGACCATTTCCCTTAAGGGTTAGACACTTTGGCGCATAGGTGTTGGTGAATTTCAACACTTAGGCCCTTTTCTCCCTCTTTAGATCTTCAATTCTAGGTAAGAAATTACCTTATAAGTATTCAGAAGACTTCAAGAAGAGACTAGGGTTCTGGGAGCTCAAATCGGCCTTTTGGAATTTTTCTGTCGTTTAAATGGGGGGACCACAAGGGGTATTTATAGGATTTTGAAGACCGTGGGAGAAAAATCAAATAGGGCGTGCAGGTCACCTACGCCCCCAATATGTGGCGTGCAGGTATACCTGCGCGACCATCTTGGAACATGCGCGGCCTTTTATTAGAGGAATCCTTGTTCATGCCTTTGTCAATTATTGATGTTTCCTCAAGGAATGAATCTATTTATGCTAAGGTATTCCCCTTTTTTAGTCGTTAGACTCTGTGATGGAATGAAGCATCAAAAAAAGTCCCCTCTCAGAGTTAGATCCGAAAGGAAGGAGGATGTGACTCCGAGGTAAAGAATAAAACCAAGAAATTGTAGTGCCTAAGTTTTGAGGATGTAGATATCGATGCGCAGATGATAGGGGCGCAGGCTTCGACACGCAGGGGTGCATCCTGGCCTATAAACATGTGCCTCATTCTCACGCAAAGTACCTGACATTGAATGCTTATGATGTCTCTTCATGTAGTATTCTCTCGTCACGCAGGTGGCTGATTTTTTGTGGTTTCATTACTTCTGTTCGTGTCACGCTGCAGCATAGGTATTTTGACCTGCATGGTGATACCTGTGCGTCAAAACCTACGCGACCCAGTTACACTTGCACGCCAACATTGGACTTGCGCTCCGTAAGGCCTTAGCCATTTTTTCACTTTTCTTTTCAAATTTTGTGAAAAATAAACTCACTTAATAGTTAATTATTCGACCTTTGTGAAAATTCAATGGCTCCTAGAAGAATTGGAACAGTTGATGAACTAGCTAGTAAAGGAATTGATGACATGATGAACGTTTTTTTCCATGATTTCTAAGATATCTACGATAGTACTCTCCCATATTTGGATATGTACTTTAAGAAGTATCATCTTAATTTACCACAGAGCATATATTTGCCTCTATATGGGCATGGTCATCTGCAAGATGTCAATATTCCAGAGGCAAAGAATTATCTCCCACATTAATGGTTTTAGAATTACACCAATTTTGATTCAGCAAATATCTCAAGTGGAGGAGAATTTTTTAATATTAGAATAGTGGAGAAGGACTACATAATGCATCATAGCCCTTGTGCCCCAGATCTGAAACCTCACAATCCCAAGATGCAACCACATTATTATCATTCAATCTTACAGAATTCTCTGATGGATCTATCCAAAGGCTGGAAGAGGAGTTGGGACTTCCATCCGGGAGGAGGTTTGAAGCCAACTTAGATGTTAGCATATTGGGTGCGACAAACCTGTGCAGAGTTTGTTGAGGATTTGAAAGGAGCTGCAATATATGAAGTCGTCTGGGCTGGGCAGACATATGCCTATAGAAATGATGACTTTGTGCCGGAGCTAATCAGTCGCTAGATCCCAGAAACCAATTCTTTCCATATAACTCATGGAGAAGTAGGAATCAGTTTGTGGGATGTCTACTAGATCTTGGGGGAACAAATTCTAGGCGACATGTATGATGAATTCATCCCTCCCAAGGCGACTTGGAATAATTCCGAGAAGACTCTAGATTTGGCTCAATAATTATGGAAGATCTTCTACAAGATCAAGAATTCTAAGACCTCAAAAAATCATTCCAGAATATATATTCATCCAGAGGAGTGGATGGAGATGTTTCTTACCAGGAAATAGGGGGAGTGGCCCTGCTGTACTCGTCCTACTATTTTCCCCAGAATAGAGAAGAGGGGTGTTTCTGGCACATTCTGGCCGACTCTAGAAGCATGGGAATTTGGTAAGTGGGGGTATGAAGTGGATCAGAGAATCCTAAAAAAGACCTGTCTGGCGGGCTTCTTAGCCTTGTGGCTCAGTGTTTATCATTTTCTAGTCAGGGATTCAAAGGGATGCGTTAGTCTAGGGACATTCGTTGTGACAACCAAGTTGGATGAGAAGAAAATGGTTGGGTTGGCCACCCCCATTTTAGCAAATATTCACAATATATTACTCCATGTCATTATAGGTATGTCGTCTTTGAGAATATTGGGACCATTCCATGTTTTGTGTGGATGGATCGCCACTCATTTTAAGACCTATGCTGTGCAGAACGGAGGACAGGTTCCGGGAAGTTCTTTGAGGAATTCAGTGCAGGAATTATCAGGAGTTTCCCTGTTAGCTCTCAACATCTACGATATAAAGGTGAGGATGAAAATGTACATTGAATTCAATTTCATTACTTATGGAAACCTGCCAACTGGGCAGTCTGTTGATGATGGAACAACCGTCCTGGAACTGAGGTCATACATACTGGCTTGCAGAGATGGTGTGCTGGCCACCAGGGTTGACGAAGAGATTATATGCGAGGCCTATACTCCATACAGATTTTCACACCAATTCAAGTGTTTGCAGCAGACTGTTGTATCACCTCCTATACATGTTAGGTCATAGCAGCATCCAATGGTTTCCCGACAACTATGGTTGTTGACATCTAGGGAGAACATCAGGGCAGTGTTTGATCTACCAATTGAGAAAGCAGTGAGTAACTTGACTACATGGTATGCCAAGAACTGGATAGCATCATACCCTAAAGGGGTGTTGAATCATCCGGTTTATCAGGTGGTGAAAAATAAAAGAACTATAGAGAAGGAATCCCTTCACCGGGAATGTAACGCTTCCACACCTGGAGGTGATTCACTAGGTTCCTCACCTAGGGATGACTCGCCGGATTCCCAAGATGGGGATGATGAGGCACAACATGTGGAAAAGTGGCCTCGTGCCAGATATAACCCTCCTATTAGAATCAAGAGAACAACTCCATCAACTTCTATTGAGTTACTTCATTGGGGTAATTTAATCGCCATTACATTATAAAGTAACAAGTTTCATTTTCTTATTCTCTATTTGTATTCACAAGAGCTGGGATGAAGCTTATGTCTAAGATCATAGGACCCTCCTCCCATCCTTCTGTACACATGCTAAATATCTATAACCATAGTCTATGTAGACATGGCAGAGTTTATATTGTGATGCTAAAATTGCCTGGCTGGATCTATGCGAGGGGCTACACATCCTTAGAATATGGAATATTTGGGCCTCCACCAATATCCATTTCGAGGATACCCCAAATGAAGTGTGGGATTACATCAAAGATATGGAGATGCTCATATATGCCACCAATGATTGCATTACTGTCACCAAAAAGGTGAAGGAAATAATAGATCGTGGCACCACTAAGGGGGCTGGTGCTTCCAAAGATGAGGAGTGGCATGATTACGTGGCTCATGAAGATGTAAGTCTCTTTCCTTATTTTCTTTGTAACTTGATTCTAGTTAATGATTTGTTACTCTAGGAAATTACTTTCTTCATCTTGCAACTTGTAAACAAAGGCACTGGTGAGGTTACTTCACCACTGTATAGCACTGGTGGTACTTTCATCAGGGCTAATGAATCTCCTCATGACCCAAGAAAGATATCTCCAGGCCAGCATGCCATGGAGGAGGAGTTAGACATGGATTTCCATTCTCCAATTCCTGTATTTGGAGATGATGATGTCATCAATCCCAAAAATCCAAATAAACACAGACATCGAAGGAAGAAGTCCACAGCTCAATGCTTCATCAACTGTGGTATGCCCTTCGAATTTTCATGATTATTAACACATGAAAAGATTGCTCACACTTTTTGGGATTGTAGGGGTCTCTTCAATTTCCCATTTTAGGGAAAGGACTAACCCTCCTCTAAGAACAACAGAGGGTGCTGGTGAACAATCACAAGTTCATGCTAGCTTGGCTACTCCTGAAGAAGAACCATCTTCTGATCCCAGTACCACTCATGCTGCTACTGCAAGGAGAGAAGATCATGCTTCTAGTAAATTAACAATGCTTCATAAGATGTTGAATGAAAACATCAACTGACTTTAATTCTTGGATACTTTAGGTTCAACCCCTACACAGGAACTGTAACACCCCAAGCTTCCACGGTACGTTTCCCTTCGAATAATGCAATAGCGTGTGTTGTACGCAACCTCAAACTCTAACACACACCACAACTAATTAAACTAGCCTTTGTGAATAGTAATACCTACTTTTTGAAATTTTATAAATTTTATTTATCAAAATAGACTTCATCTTTGGATTCGGAATATCTAAATTAGCCTATGTTGAATTTTTGGTATTTTTCTGAGAACTTCGAATTTTTTATGAATAGTGAAAAATACTTAAAAACAACTTTTTAAATCAAAATAATTTATAGTGAAAAATTATACTATTTAGTGGTTTTAAAGTTTAATTATAATATATTTTTACCATTTTATCCAATGGTGGTCATTGGAATTAATTTAACATTGAAATCGGACATAAACAAATGCCAATCTTTTGATATAAATTGTTTCTTAGAAACACGCCATTTTTTGTAACAGCGGGAATTAATTATAAAATTAATTAATGCAACTTATATGTTTGGAATTTTGTAAAATAGACATCATTTTTGAATTCGGAATATCAATTATAGCTTAGGGTGAAATTTTGGCTTTGTTCGGAAAAACTTCAGTTTTTGATGAATAGTGAAACCACTAAGTGGTAGTTAAATAACTGATTTTTCATTTAAATGAAATATTACAACTTCTGTGATTTGATTTTCAAAAATCCGACATACATGGTTGTCATTAAGAAGTAAAATTTGGTTCAATGAGATTAAAATAAATTTTTGGTGAATAGTAACTTTTAAGTTCTTAATCGCGATTAGAGGTAATTAGTGTAGTTTAAGGTACAAATAATGTTTTAATAATATGAGATTAGAATGACACTTCTCCTACTCCTATTGGATGAGTCATGGCCGACCAAGACAACCCATGGGTCAACTTGGGGACCCCATGGAGCCACTTTAGTTGGAAAATGACATTAATATATATTTATTTAATGTTAAATGTAAATTGACACAAACATGAGTTGTCTTACTAAAACAGTTTTTTAGTGGGGTTACACAAGTCCAAATTTTGATTATAAATATTCATTAGAAAGCTAAAAATATTTCCTACATCATAGTTTTTTTTTATAATTTTTAGACATTAAATAAATTAAGTTATTTATGACATCATTATTATGCGGCGATGACCTCATTATTTAACGATTTAAATAAAATGAGAAGATAATGCAAAATCCAAGGCTTACACTTGTCCAAAGCCTATTGGATGAAGAGATTTCGAACCCTTATCACCTTAGCCACGAATTATATAAGTGTGGGACCTTTATAATCCGAAAATCATGGTATAATAATGTAACATTTCAATCTTTCCAAAAGAGACCCTCCTCTCCTCTTATAAAAGGCCCCCACCTCTATCACCTTATTCACACTTTCAAGACTTTTGGTTCGGCCAACCTCTGCCCAAATAATCTCCCAACATTTCTCCCTTCATCCTAGAAGCTTTACTTTAGTCAGAAAGCAATCCTAAGGAGTCCTTTTGATCAAATCAAAAGGAAGAACCCGAAGAAGAGGTAACATTTTCATCACCCTCTTTCATGTTTCTTTCTTCTTCCACTCCCTCTTTGTCTATTATTTCAATTCTAAAACTATAACTCCAGTATCTTCTATATACAATGATGTTATTATAAATATGGAACAACCATATTCAGTATTCTACCCATCATTTGAATGACATGTCACCATACGTGCATACATACGGCTTACCGTCTCCACGTCGTGGTGTAATTGTTATTCAATATATTATTATTTATATGGGTATAATAATGATATGTAATTCATGTAAATAATAAATATAACATTATAATGATTCTGTATATATGATATACTATCCAATTATATATTATTTTAATACCAAAATAATGATATTGTCGCTCGTGCGTACGTACGGACTACCGTCTCCACGAACGCGATGAGATTCATTCTCCGTCGTATCCATTCAAGTATAATTATCATTTGATAATTTAAAAATAATGTTTAAGGATATGATATCATTCTGGATATGAATAAGATACAACCTATCCATGAAAAACATGACTTACGTAACAAAACATATAAGAAAATGAGTAAGTTAACACCCGAAACAACGATAAATCTAAGATATTGTTAACAAAGCAATGTTAAAAGATCATATATGATATCATATGAATGTATATGATTCTCATATAATTTAATAACAATTATTTCACCATTATACAGGAGGTTAACCTACCCCAACCAAGGAAAAGTACAAGGTAAGGGTTTACTTCACAACCTCTTCATTATCCAAGGTTGTTTATACATAATTATCTACTGGGACCTCATTATCATCCACATCCATGTTTCTTCAAAATGTATATCAAAACATTTTTATTATTTACAAGAATATGGGTTAAAGTAATTTATACCCTTTTTGACTTTTTATAAGAGGAATCTTTCCGTCGTTTTCAAAACAAGGTCCTTTTTAACCTTTTCGACAGAATTGAGGTAAGAATGTTTTTTTAACTTATACGGCGGGTGCGGTTATTTTCCGCCGTTATAAAATCTTCAAAGCTTTCCTTACAAGCTTATAGGAATATTTTAAAGAAAATGTTTTGTTTTATATGGCGATTAAATGATTTCAAAAATAGAAAGAGATATTTCTCTAAAAAGTGTTTTGATTTCATCTATGTCAACATCCTTTGATGGATTTTACGCTTATTTGAAGTTGATTTATTATAATACAAAACTTCTATATTGTATTGAAGGTTTTGTGATATGTTTGACTGTGGATGTGCTATTTTATACCATTCATAGTTTATGGTGAAATTATTGACATTTCGTATGCTAGTTTTAATACGAATGTTTATGTCATGTTTAAACCTTTTCATATGGGAATGCATTGGACTTAATATGTGACGGGTGGAGCCCGCTATAGCTCCTCGATGCATCGGTAGGTCTCATGAGACAAACTAGTGTCTTGGCACAAGGCCTTGACAAAATCTTATTTGTAGTCTTGGCACGAGGCCTTGGCTATGTGGTTATGATAGTCTGGCATTATGCATTCCAACATTATGAAAGTGGTTAGTGATTTTGCATGTGATTATTCGATTAGTAGAATATCCATGTGAATGAGTAAATGGCGTTATTTCATTTTACTTTTTCCATATTATGTTGATATTCAAGTTTAAAAGGCTTTTGTTTTAGTTATACATTACCTTAAATGTTTATTCTTATTTATGAAAGTTTCCGCTATATTGTTATCCTTACTGGGCATTTGAGCTCACCCCTTTTCTATGTTTTATTTTTTCCCAGGAAGTGAAGAAGTAAATTATGAATGACCTGCAGGGATATTATGAGGGGATAATAGTGTGGACTGTGGAGACATTATTTTGTTGTAGTAGTTTTTCATTTTATGATGTAATGTAAAACTTATGAATGTATCTAGTATTTCCAAGGCTACTAAACTAATCGGTCTTTCGAGACTTGATCTTTTGTGATCATGCCAATGTTACGAAGTAATGCACCGGCTCTGGGTAGCTGGGGTCGGGGCGTTACAGTTGGTATCAGAGGAAGTTTAGTACAAACCTTGGAAGCTAGATTTAGATAAACTCTGATTAGAGAACATAGACCTAAGATGAACTTTGAGGATTAGTATAGAAGAACTTCCTAGAATTTTGGTATTGTAGTGATTTTGTGAGTTTTCCGAGCAATACATCCCTGTCTGGATACGAGCAGGTAGAGGCGGCTCTGGCACAGATGTTCCTAGGGGTAAAACCCGAAAACACCGCTTTGAGCTAGACTCGAACGGGAACTGGTGCACGACAACGGGCCTTGCTGCACTCTTGGTTACGACACTCCCGGGGGATATGCTTAGGATAACTCTCATTTTCTCTACAAATCATTATGAAGGGTTTATGAGTATATACTTCCTCAAGGAAAACATTTTTATGATTATGGATTATATCCATAAATAGTTCAATTTATGTTAAGTGTTTTATAAGTATAGGATTATGTATTTTGATTCATAAACTGATCTAGTTTATTCCATTGTTTAGAAATGGCGCCTAGTGGAAGAAATGGAAACCGTATCAATGCACGCACTCCATGTAGGGATTGCCCTCCTGCTCAAGATAATTATAGTGGGGCTGATGATGCAACTGGTGCCGATCAACTTATTACCATACTGGGACAACTCACTCAGGTTATGAATAATAACCTTACTCGTATGGAGCACCCTGATCCGCAACGTGGAGGATCAATGCTAGAACGTTTCATGAGGCAACAACCACCAACCTTCAATGGGAGTACAAATCCTATAGTAGCTGAGCAATGGATAAATTCCTTAGAGAAAATATTCCATGCCTTGGGGAGTAGTGAAAGGGAGAAGGTTGTCATGGCAGTTTACCGCCTCACTGGAGATGCCGATCAATGGTGGTCACTAATTCAAAACACAAAGGAAGATGATGAATTAACAAACATGGAATGGCAGGAGTTCAAAGAGCTGTTCTTAGAAAAATACTTTCCTCGAGACCATCGGGCGGATATGGAAAGGCAATTTCTGAGTCTGAGGCAGAAGGAGGATAAGAATGTCGCAAAGTATGAGGCTAACTTTACAAGGTTAGCAAGGTATGCTGTAGATTACATATGTAACCCAAGAAGTAAGACTGATCGTTTCTTTGATGGGTTTGTTATTTATAGTGATGCATCAAAGAAAGGACTTGGTTGTGTCCTTATGCAGAATGATAAGGTCATTTCCTATGCATCACGATAGCTAAAAATTCATGAGCAAAACTATCCTACTCATGATCTTGAGTTAGCATCTATGATCTTTGCTTTAAAGATATGGATATATTACCTCTATGGTGAAAAATGTGAGATTTATACTGATCACAAGAGTTTGAAGTATATTTTCACACAAAAAGAACTCAACATGAGGAAAAGACGATGGCTTGAACTACTCAAGGATTATGATTGCACGATACATTACCACCCGGGGAAGGCAAACAAGGTGGCAGATGCTTTGAGTAGAAAAGACCATGGAGTTTTGAATGTGATGAGAATTGAAAGGGATCCAATTTTCTTGGATCTAGTGAAGATGGACATGGGAATAACTAGGGAAGGTGAAACATCAATGTTTTTTCAAATGGTTGCCAAACCATCATTACTAGAAAGGATTAAGAGTTCTCAGACCCATGATGAAGAATTTCAGAAGAAGATTAAAGATGTGAATGATGGAAGATTGAGGGACTTTGTGTATAAGGATGGAATTTTGAAATTCAGGAAGAGACTTTGTGTTCCCGATATAACTGATCTAAAAAGGGAATTGCTGGATGATGCTCATAGTTCCAATTTCTCTATACACCCTGGGAGCACCAAAATGTATAGAGATTTGAAGGAATTTTTTTGGTGGGACAATATGAAGAGGGAGATTGCTGATTTTGTGTCGAGGTGTATGGTTTGTCAACAAGTGAAAGCTGGAAGGCAGCATCCTGGTGGAGTACTGCAACCTCTTCCCATACCTGAGTGGAAATGGGATAATATTACGATGGACTTTGTCATGGGACTACCAAAGACTCCTAGAAGGAATGATGAAATATGGGTCATTGTTGATCGTCTTACTAAGTCAGCACATTTTCTGGCTATACGGGAGGATCTATCACTTGAACGTCTAGCAAGATTATATATTAATGAAGTTGTAAGACTTCATAGAGTACCCCTATCGATTGTTTCTGATCGTGATCCTTGTTTTACTTCAATATTCTGGAAAAGTCTTCAAAAGGCCTTGGATACTGAACTTTGTTTGAGCACTACCTATCACCCTCAAACAGATGGACAATCAGAACGGACTATTAAAACCTTAGATGACATGTTGAGATCATGCTCTCTTGACTTTCAGGGTATGTGGGATCAATACTTACCACTGGTAGAATTTTTCTATAACAATAGCTTCCATTCAAGCATTCAGATGGCACCTTATGAAGCGTTATACGGAAAGAGATGTCGTACACCAACCTGTTGGGATGACGTTGGTGAAAGAAAACTTGTTGGACCAGAACTGGTGGAAGAAACAATGGAAAAGGTGAAGGTAATCCAAAATAACATCAAATCAGCTCAAAGTAGGCAGAAGAGCTATGCCGATAACAGAAGAAAGGTTTTGGAATTTCAGGTGGGAGATCATGTTTTCCTAAAGGTATCTCCATGGAAGGGAGTTATACGTTTTGGTAAGAAGGGTAAGTTTAGTCCCAGGTACATCGGACCTTTCGAAATTCTAGATCGCATTGGGGCTGTAGCTTATCTTTTGGCGATGCCGCCAAATCTCTCCAAAGTTCACGATGTTTTCCACGTATCTCTGTTGAGGAAATACATGCCTGACCCAACGCATGTACTCACCTATGAGGAATTAGAACTGGAACCCGATCTTTCCTATTGTGAAGAGCCCGTCAGGATTCTTGATGTGAGGGAGCAGGTGCTGAGAAACCGGACGACTCGTCTGGTAAAGGTTTTGTGGAGAAATCATAAAATGGAAGAGGCAACGTGGGAACCTGAGGAACTTATGATGAAGAACCACCCGAGTCTTTTTATACCCTAGAAATTGCGAGGATGCAATTATTTGAATGAGGGGAGAATGTAACACCCCAAGCTTCCACGGTACGTTTCCCTTCGAATAATGCAATAACGTGTGTTGTACGCAACCTCGAGCTATAACACACACCACAACTAATTAAACTAGCCATTGTGAATAGTAATACCTACTTTTTGAAATTTTATAAATTTTATTTATCAAAATAGACTTCATCTTTGGATTCGGAATATCGAAATTATCCTATGTTGAATTTTTGGTATTTTTCTGAGAACTTCGAATTTTTTATGAATAGTGAAAAATACTTAAAAACAACTTTTTAAATAAAAATAATTTATAGTGAAAAATTATACTATTTAGTGGTTTTAAAGTATAATTATAATATATTTTTACCATTTTATCCAATGGTGGTCATTGGAATTAATTTAACATTGAAATCGGACATAAACAAATGCCAATCTTTTGATATAAATTGTTTCTTAGAAACACGCCATTTTTTGTAACAGCGGGAATTAATTATAAAATTAATTAATGCAACTTATATGTTTGGAATTTTGTAAAATAGACATCATTTTTGAATTCGGAATATCAATTATAGCTTAGGGTGAAATTTTGGCTTTGTTCTGAAAAACTTCAGTTTTTGATGAATAGTGAAACCACTAAGTGGTAGTTAAATAACTGATTTTTCATTTAAATGAAATATTACCACTTCTGTGATTTGATTTTCAAAAATCCGACATACATGGTTGTCATTAAGAAGTAAAATGTGGTTCAATGAGATTAAAATAAATTTTTGGTGAATAGTAACTTTTAAGTTCTTAATCGCGATTAGAGGTAATTAGTGTAGTTTAAGGTACAAATAATGTTTCAATAATATGAGATGAGCATGACACTTGTCCTACTCCTATTGGATGAGTCATGGCCGACCAAGACAACCCATGGGTAAACTTGGGGACCCCATGGAGCCACTTTAGTTGGAAAATGACATTAATATATATTTATTTAATGTTAAAAGTAAATTGACACAAACATGAGTTGTCTTACTAAAACAGTTTTTTAGTGGGGTTACACAAGTCCAAATTTTGATTATAAATATTCATTAGAAATATAAAACGATTTCCTACATCATAGTATTTTTTTAAAATTTTTAGACATTAAATAAATTAAATTATTTATGACATCATTATGATGCGGCGATGACCTCATTATTTAACGATTTAAATAAAATGAGAAGATAATGAAAAATCCAAGGCTTACACTTGTCCAAAGCCTATTGGATGAAGATATTTAGAACCCTTATCACCTTATCCACGAATTATATAAGTGTGGGACCTTTAGAATCTGAAAAGCATGGTATAATAATGTAACATTTCAATCTTTCCAAAAGAGCCCCTCCTCTCCTCTTATAAAAGGCCCCCACCTCTATCACCTTATTCACACTTTCAAGACTTTTGGTTCGTCCAACCTCTGCCCAAATACTCTCCCAACATTTCTCCCTTTATCCTAGAAGCTTTACTTCAGTCAGAAAGCAATCCTAAGGAGTCCTTTTGATCAAATCAAAAGGAAGAACCCGAAGAAGAGGTAACATTTTCATCACCCTCTTTCATGTTTCTTTCTTCTTCCACTCCCACCTTGTCTATTATTTCAATTCTAAAATTATAACTCCAGTATCTTATATATACTGTGATGTTATTATAAATATGGAACAACCATATTCAGTATTCTACCCATCATTTGAATGACATGTCACCATACGTGCGTACGTACGGCTTACCGTCTCCACGGCGTGGTGTAATTATTATTCAATATATTATTATTTAGATGGGTATAATAATGATATGTAATTCATGTAAATAATAAATATATCATGATAATGATTCTGTATATATGATATACTATCCAATTATATATTATTTTAATACCAAAATAATGATATTGTCGCTCGTGCGTACGTACGGACTACCGTCTCCACGAACGCGATGAGATTCATTCTCCGTCGTATCCATTCAAGTATAATTATCATTTGATAATTTAAAAATAATGTTTAAGGACATGATATCATTCTGGATATGAATAAGATACAACCTATCCATGAAAAACATGACTTACGTAACAAAACATATAAGAAAACGAGTAAGTTAACACCCGAAACAACGATAAATCTAAGATATTCTTAACAAAGCAATGTTAAAAGATCATATATGATATCATATGAATGTATATGATTCTCGTATAATTTAATAACAATTATTTCACCATTATACAGGAGGTTAACCTACCCCAACCAAGGAAAAGTACAAGGTAAGGGTTTACTTCACAACCTCTTCATTATCCAAGGTTGTTTATACGTAATTATCTACTGGGACCTCGTTATCATCCACATCCATGTTTCTTCAAAATGTATTTCAAAACATTTTTATTATTTACAAGAATATGGGTTAAAGTCATTTATACCCTTTTTGACTTTTTATAAGAGGAATATTTTCGTCGTTTTCAAAACAAGGTCCTTTTTAACCTTTTCGACAGAATTGAGGTAAGAATGTTTTTTTAACTTATACGGTGGGTGCGGTTATTTTCCGCCGTTATAAAATCTTCAAAGATTTCCTTACATGTTTATAGGAATATTTTCAAGAAAATGTTTTGTTTTATATGGCTCTTAAATGATTTCAAAAATAGAAAGAGATATTTCTCTAAAAAGTGTTTTGATTTCATCTATGTCAACATCCTTTGATGGATTTTACGCTTATTTGAAGTTGATTTATTATAATACAAAACTTCTATATTGTATTGAAGGTTTTGTGATATGTTTGACTGTGGATGTGCTATTTTATACCATTCATAGTTTATGGTGAAATTATTGACATTTTGTATGCTAGTTTTAATACGAATGTTTATGTCATGTTTAAACCTTTTCATATGGGAATGCATTGGACTTAATATGTGACGGGTGGAGCCCGCTATAGCTCCTCGATGCATCAGTAGTTCTCATGAGACAAACTAGTGTCTTGGCACAAGGCCTTGACAAAATCTTATTTGTAGTCTTGGCACGAGGCCTTGGCTATGTGGTTATGATAGTCTGGCATTATGCATTCCAACATTATGAAAGTGGTTAGTGATTTTGCATGTGATTATTTGATAAGTAGAATATCCATGTGAATGAGTAAATGGCGTTGTTTCATTTTACTTTTGCCATATTATGTTGATATTCAAGTTTAAAAGGCTTTTGTTTTAGTTATACATTGCCTTAAATGTTTATTCTTATTTATGAAAGTTTCCGCTATATTGTTATCCTTACTGGGCATTTGAGCTCACCCCTTTTCTATGTATTATTTTTTCCCAGGAAGTGAAGAAGTAAATTATGAATGACCTGCAGGGATATTATGAGGGGATAATAGTGTGGACTGTGGAGATATTATTTTGTTGTAGTAGTTTTTCATTTTATGATGTAATGTAAAACTTATGAATGTATCTAGTATTTCCAAGGATACTAAACTAATCGGTCTTTCGAGACTTGATCTTTTGTGATCATGCCAATGTTACGAAGTAATGCACCGGCTCTGGGTAGCTGGGGTCGGGGTGTTACAGGAACATTTAGCGGCAACTACAATAGATGCTGCAATTTTATCTGGAGAAACTATCTGGGGTTAGAGGATGCAGAATGAGGGTCGTCAAGAAGACGTATCGAATTCCCCCACAGGTGAGACTAATCAAGAATCTGAGATAACATTGGTTGAAATGATGGAACTTGGCGCATCTTTTGAAGATTTTTTAGATCATGTTAAATTACCATGTAATTTTGAAGATTTTGGACGTGAGTGTTATTCTTAGTCCTGTTAAAATAATTTATTATTACATATCTAACCATGATTAGATCCAATGTGCAGTTCCATATGAGAAAGCTTCTGAATTGCCAATTCCTAAAGGGGGTACATACAACCCTACTATTGCAGAGACATTAGCTCAAGTGGTTCTTAACCCAGCATAGCTTCCTGAAATTCATCTTGAAAATCCTATTGAATCTAGGAAAGACGGGGAGGAGCCTTCTCATGTTGCTGATCTACCGTTGGGTAAGGGATAACAATATTTGATAAAGTAATTAATTTTCAAGATATCCAATCAACTTTTGTTATCCTTTGAAACTAACCAAAGCTTTCAATTGATTATGAAGGGCCATCAATTTCAGTGGTTAGATCTAGAGGTGAAGCCTCAACCTCCTCCCCAACGGGAATAGAAAGTGAAGTAACATGGGTTAGGGGGGAAGGAGCATAACAGGGCACTTCCCTAAGTGAATTAATCTCAGATTATATTCTCCCCTCTGACAGTGATGCTGAGTCAGACCCGGAGGTACAAAAGGTACTTCAATTTTCACGACGCAAGACATGACAGAACATATGGAAGATCATATATGAAGTACCTCTTGGAAACCTATCATCGAAAATCCCCCAACTGTCATCCACATTCGTCATGTTGGGACTTGGCAGTTTTGGATATCAAGAGATCCATGCCGCGGTGAAATAAGTCATTTTAAGAAGGGAGCATGAGAAGAAGTACCATCAAGATTTGACCAGGGTGAGGCTGTTGGCCAATGTAAGTGAATTTGAGGCAGCGGTGTCCCGAGCTGAGACTGATCATGCTTCCATGTTAAAGGATCTGAAGCATAAGATCAAGGAGAATGTCGTCCAGTAGATACACCTTCAGTAACAATTAGATGTTGTTACTGGGGAACTTGACCGGCATAATAATTCACTGGAATGAGTTCAAATGAATGGTATGAAAACCATTGCAAATTCTAAGGAAGCACTCCATCAAGATGAAAATAATGGAGTTGGATGACTGCATGAGCTTCAAGTGGCTGCTGATGAAGCTTGGGATGTCGTGAATCAAGTGAAGAGTTATGTTGACAGCCTTTTCTAATTCTTGGAAAAGATAAGAGACTCCAGTCTGTGGATGTACTTCTAACTCTTGTGCATCAATGAAGAATACTTTCATCTTCAATCATTTGTGCCTACATTTTTTTGCTACCTGCTTTAAATTTTTACCTAAGCCGAAGGGCCTAGTAAGAATAGTTTGATTTTTACTAGGATTATAAAAATAACCCTACAAACCTTGAATCTTTTAATTTTTCAATATTTCATAAATTATAAGAAATGTATATTTAACGAGTTGGGACTTGACTTTTGTTTAGAGTTCCTTTGTCTTTTGTGGACAGTTTAAAGTCATGCACATCTGACATAAAAAGGCTAATTTTTAAGGTCGAAATATCTTTGACCAAATGGATTAAAATTGACTCAATTCTTTGATAATTTATCTGAAAGCATATTACCGCACTCAAGTATGGTGGAAAATATGTAAACTATGACTTAAGAAATTTTGAATCTAAGGAATGATACAAAAAAGGGATAAAAAGGCATTAGAAGAAGTATTCAAGGATGAAATTACCACTATTTAACAAACCCGTTAGGGGGTTGAATTATGAAGGGCCACTTAAGGGCATTGGATGCAAAGTCAAATAATAGCATCTTTTGGGTGAGAGGTCCGTTATGTAGACTACTTATGCAAGGCCGCCTAAGGTCACATGCTGCATAGTCAGAAAAAAGAACTCTCAGAAATTTTACTTTTCTATTGATAAAAATCCAGTGAATGTTTACGGAGATGAAAATTTTCCAAAGCACATAGTCTGCTGTATGGAGAGAGGTACTTGAATATGGAGAGGATATTTCCACAAAAGATTATCAAAGAATTGGATTAATGTCACTCCTACGAAGGTCTGACCTAAACATAGGGAAGGGAAATATAACCCATAGACTTAAATACATTTAGAGAATTAAAGAGATTATGGGAAAAATATATTATGTATGTCTATTTTTGAGGATCCTTACATATTGTTGTTAAGATAAATAACGACAAAAGAGGTTTTCTTCCCCATAATAAAGTTACCACTAAATGACAAACCCGTTAGGGGGCTGAGTTATGCAGGTCCACCTAAGGGAATTGGATACATATTCAAATAATAGCATCTTTTGGCTGATAGGTCCATTATTTAGACTACTTATGCAAGGCCACCTAACGGAACATGCTGCATAGTCAAATAAAAGAATTCCCGAGTATCAAACATTTTGTGACCAGAATTCATGAAAAGGGTTATGGGGATCTGGAAGTATTTAAGGTTAGGAGTATGAAACATCAAAATGGGCATTTTTTAATGCATGTAGAGAAACACAGACCAGTGCTAACCATAATAATGTTCTGGCTGGGTCCTGAATTAAGATGCTGGACTTCACTAAATATCTCATTAGAATGATAATCAAGCCAAATGTAGTTATTGAAATACAGTTTAACATCATGTGGGATGAGATTATAGGAAATATTAGTTTCAGGTCATAGAGCTCGGACCATAATAATGAATACACAGTGTGTGTTTGTTATAAACCAGATGTGAATGAAGACTAGGGTTTTCATACCATATTCATGTTTTCACAAGGGGAATTTTCATCCAAGGGACTGAAAGTGGAATTTTGGGTTAGGCCTAAGGACTTGGTGCTAGATTAAAGGGATGCTCGAACATTCCTACGTATCCCATAAGGATGGGAATCGTGCCGCACATAGTTCTTGAAATACACTTTGTACAGATTTGGTTCGTATATATGAACGGTGAAAGGGGACTTTAGTTGAATGATGGTTTGACCCAAGATAAAAGGTTTGGGCATTGACATGTATGCATGTAGTCTTCAGAATATAACATGATTGGAGATCAATGTAAATAATGATTCCATCTCTGGTGAGGGTGTCAAATAATGTTGTAGTTTATTGTCATATATGACAAAAGTTTGAACATTTTAATGTCATATAGCAAGGAAGATGGTGAACCAATGCAAAAAATATTAGTTCTGGGGGTGGTTTCATGAATAAACATCGTATGAGATGAAGGTGAACCGATGTGAAGAGATTGATTTTGGTTTTGAACCTCGAAAGGTTGCCTACGTACCCAACCTATATGGAAAGGATCAAAGTCCGACTAGTTATATTGAAGAATGAATCAGTGATCAAGTTGTTTTTGAGAACAATGACCTAAACATGGTGTTGGGACTTACACATGGCTAGGGGCCCATAGAGGGTGTTATGGTTGAAGTTTACTATAAGATCACATGAGTCATACTTAGTGTGAGAAACAAGAGGTAGAAACAACCCGAACGATTCACATTTTAACATCATGTTGGACGATGAAGGGACTGTGAAGTTTAATGTCATGAAGTGAAGACTATTGGTGCTGAACAGTTAAGTGTCATGTAGCAGAGACAAAATACAGTTTAACGCGATGTAGGACGTATTTAGGGACTTTGTTCAGTTTTACGTCATGTAGAACAAATGAGCAGTACAGTTTAACATCATATTGGATGTGAACACAATTTTGTGTCATGTGGGACAATAAGGGTGATGTACAATTTAGCGTGTTATAGCTAAGACAATGGGGACAATATAGTTTAATGTCATGTTGGACGAAAGGGGGACTGGGCAGCTTAATGTCATGCAGTAAGGACAGTGGGGACACAATTTAACCTCAAGTTTGATGATGGTACGAATAGTTTAAGGTCATATTCATAGACCATAGTGATGTATTTGTGTTATACAAAATACTTCTTCAGATATCTGGCATTAGTTGGAGTCGTGATGAGTTCTCCATTCATGGATATTAATGAATAAGCTTCATTGGAGTAGACCTTATATATTGAATAAGGTCCTTCCCATTTTTGCTCCATCTTGGGAGGTTTCTTTCCTGGTATCATTGGAGTTCTAAGAACCAACAACAATTCTCCTTGAATGAATGAATGAAGATGAACTTTTTTGTTGAATGCTCGTGCTATTCGATTTTGACAGACTTCTAAGCGGTGTAGGGTGCACAATCTTTTTTCATCTAATCGTTCCAATTCATCCAATCTCTTTTGAGATTGTTCATCTATAGATGACTGATAAAAAATGGCTACTCTGAGCAAGGGTAACTGAACCTCAATGGGCAAGACTGCTTCTGTTCCATATACCAATGAATATGGAGTTTACCGTGTTGCAGTGCGGGTGGTGGTCCGATAATTCCATAAATCATGAAAGAGTTTATCAGGACATGACTTATTATCTTCATCCACAATATTTTGCAGTATTTTTGAAAGAGTCTTGTTGAAGTCTTATATTTTTTCATTGTCTGCTGCATGATACTAAGAGGAATGGATGGATTTGATGTTGTATTCTTGATACAACTTCCTTACCTCGGATGAACAGAAGTTGGTGCCGATGTCCGTCAATATTGTATGAGGGACACCAAATCTGGTAATGATGTTAGACTTGATGAAGCTAACAATGATTTTAGAACAAACTTCTTTGAGAGATATTTCCTCTTCCCATTGGGAAAAGAAGTCAGTAGCAGTAAGAATATACTTAATCTGCTTGGATGTAGTTGAAGGGTAAGGTCCCACTATATCCATTCCCCATGTGGAAAATGGCCACAAGTGTTTAGATGTATAAAGAAACTCTTGGGGTTGATGAATGAAGTTGGAACATACATGGAATGAATGACATTTCTTCATGAAATCAACACAAACTTGTATCATTGAAGGCCAAAATAATCCAAGACATCGAATTTTATCAGATAGTCTGTGTCCGGACTAATGGGCACCATAGACTCCTGCATTCACTTCTTTCATGACAGCCATTGTATCTTCACCATCAATGCATATGAAGAGAATTCCATCAAAACCTATTTTGTAGTGAATTTTATCTAGGTGATTTGGGATATCATAAAGAGTGAAATTGAGCACTCGTCGCCAGATTCGTTCTTTCCCAGCTCTATCAGGTGGAAGTGTTCCATTATGAAGGTATTCCCTGATAGGTTTCATCCATCCTGTAGTATGACCATATGGTTTAGGAATTGGACTAATTTCATTAATTTCCTCTATTTTGATTTGAACATAAGGTAAAATTATACGATGGTGCGCAATACTGATGATTGGTCTCCTCCTGATTTGGATCTGCCCGAGATGTGGCTATATTAGCCAGTGCATCAGCTTGGGAATTTTGTGATCACGGGACATAATAAAATGTCAGTTCCGAAGGAAATTCCGCCATTAAATCTCTGATGTAATCATACAAAGGGATTGAATCTTCTTTTCTAATATCATAATCCCCATTGACTTGTTTCATTACCAGGTATGAATCACCTTTCACCTTTAAGTGATTCACTTTTTACTGAAGCACTAACTCTAGTCCTACGATGAGAGATTGATATTCTACTTCAATATGTGTGCTTCCTTCCCACAATAAGAAGGAAAAGGGTAGCACTTCCTTTTCTTGGGAAATAAGTACAATTCCTAACCCAAATTTTTAAAATTTAGGATATTCCATTTTCTTCCCAGTTGGACTTCTGGAAGCACCATCAAAGTACATTTCCCATGTTTAAATATTATCTTGAATAGAAAAGACTTCTTCATCAAGAAGTTAAATATCTAAAGATGTATCTTCTAATGAAGGGTGTTTAGCCAGGAAATCAGCTAGATCTTGGCCCTTTATTGCCTTTTGAGGCACATACTTGATATCAAATTGCTGCAAAATAATTTCCCACCTAGCCAGATGTCATGTTAGCATTGGACGACTAAGGATAAATTTGAGCCGGTTATTGCAAGATAACAATTGGACCTCATGATGTTGCAGGTAGTGTCTCAACTTCTGAACAGTAAATATTCATTCTAGGAAACGCTTTTCAATACTTTAATATCATGTCTCTGCTTCAATCATAGTCCGACTGAGATAGTATAGGCTGTTTTCATTCCCAGCATCATTCTTATGGGCAAGGAAGGCACCCAATGATCGCTCTAAAGCTGTCACATAGAGAATAAATGGAATTCCTTCAATAGGTGGCATTAATACTGGTGGACTCAAGAGATATTTCTTGATAATATTGAATGCTTCTTGACATTCTTTAGTCCACTGGTATGTGACTCCCTTCTTCATCAATTTGGTGAAGGGTAAAGTTTTTCCTGCCAAATTGATGATGAAACACCGAATATAGGATTAATGTCCTTTAATTCATCTCAATTACTTTAAATTTCTTGGAGGTTACATATTGAGGATAAACATTGTCTTCTCAGGATCAACTTCAATTCCACGATGGCATACAACAAAGCCGAGAATGTTTCCCGAGGTTACCCCAAAAGCACGTTTTAAGGGGTTTATCTTCAAATTTTGTTGACGAAGTTTGTGGAATATGACATCCAAATAAGACAAGTGATTAGAAAATTGTGTAGATTTAACCACAAAATCATCCACATAACATTCAAAAAACTTCCCTAAAAAGGGTTCGAAGATACGATTTATGGAACACTGATATGTTGTACCTACATTCTTCAGGCCAAAGGGGATTACCAGATAGCAAAACACTCCCTGATGGGATCTGAAAGCTATAGATTCTTCATCTTCAACAGCTATTCAGATTTGATTATATCTATAATATCCATCCATGAAGGAAAGTGCTTCATAGCTAGCTTTTTCATCAATTAAGTGTTCTGTAATTGGAACTGGAAAATCATCCTTAGGAAAATACCTATTAAGATATCTGAAATCAATGAAAACTCTAATTTGCCTATTCTTGTTTTCCACAGGGACAAAATTAGCAAACCACTTGGGTTATTGAAATTCCTTGATGAATTTAGATTTGATAATCTTATCCAATTCAGCTTCAATTTTGGAAGCATAATTTGGTGTGTTCTTCTTGAGGCTTGCTTAAATCCTCGATGTTCCTCTAGAAAACCCAAATGATGAGTAGAAACATCAGGATTAGGACCTGTAATTTCTATATAGTTCCATGAAAATATATATCGATTTTACTTCAAAAATGAAAGATACATTTCCTACTCTTCAAGAGTCATGGACGAACTAATTAAAGTGGGACGTGGATCTTCGTTTGTACCCATATTTATTTCTCTGAGTTCATCCACAGTGGTAGAGATACCCTCTTCAAATGCTAGAGAATCATCCCAATGATCTTCCTCTTCTTCCTAAACATGTGTTATTTCTTCTGTATCTACTTGCATAGTAGATGATGAAGCAGAATTTCCAGGATCAAGATAGATGTTAAAATTTGAACATCTTGAAGAAGAGGCTTCCATTTATGACCCTATTGATGACAAAGGGTCTTCCCTGGGTAATAAAGCGGAGATGATGGATTGAGAATCGACATCATCATTCACTTATGACATTTATATAACTTCTTCTAGCCCGGTTGGCGAAGTATGGACTTGCTGGATTTAAGCGGATGAAATCAAGACATATCCATTTGAGCTTTCATCATTGATCAGTGAATCACCAATTTCTCCCATGCTGTATGGCTTGATTATTGTAATTGACATTATGGAAGTTTCCATAAGAGTATTTGGATTTGGGTCTGTCCTGTCAATTTGACTGATAGGGAACACATAATATATACTCACATGTATGAATGGGTTTACTGGAATACTTTCCAAACCATATGGAGCATTAACTTTGGTAACCTCCCTTGTTGTGGATTTCTCCATACCCTTCATGTGATAGAACTCTGCCACAATTTATTGAGATTCACATGTTTTGAATGGAGCTTTATCATCATACAATGTCCCAATCTGACCATTGAAACAACATTTGATACATTGATGGTATGATGAAGGGATGGCCGCATGCTGATGTAGCCAAGGTATTCCAAGAAAAATATTGAATGTTGTGTCATGTCGAACAACCATGAAATATGAATTGGATACAAGATCTTCAAACTCAGTTCTGAGTGTGATCTCACTGAGAGGTTATTGTTCATTTTTATCATATCCTTACAACATCAAAGTAGAAGGAGATAAATCAGATTCGGTGAGGTCCAATCAATGAAGTGTACGAATGGGAATGAGGTTGACTCCTAAACCATTATCAATTAAAACTATTCGGATGTCTACATCATTTAACTTTCCAGATAAATACAAAGGTCTAATATTTCCATGCACAACATCATCTTCATCTTCATATGTGAAAGATATTACTGCATGGCATTCTGCAGGATTATTCTCTACATGGTAGACTTCATCCGCAAAAATTTCAGTTTTGAATTCCTGAGGACTTGACAAAGCTTCGATGAGTGCCTCCCGGAGATCCTTTGATAGATTCAAGGCATCCAGAATTGATAACTTTTCCGGTAATTAGGCCAAATGTTTCAAGACACCATATTTTAGATCTAAATGTCTATGTTTCCCAACAGGAACATGTGGTTTCATAGGTTCCTTAGAAGTTGATTCTTTGGAAGTAGATGCTTCATGTACCAAGGAAGGAGTTGGAAATACTCCTGGATTTGACAAATTAGACTGACTAGGTCTATTTAATTACAGAGAGGAAGAAGGTGTAACCTCTAACCTATCTTCCTGAATAATTGTGCCAGGACTGAATCTTCCATGCATGGAAGAATTTTCTTTTTCTTGTTGAGCCCTCTGAAGGGATCTTCCATGATTTTCTACTACATATACTGTTCTAGTAGGGGTAGAATTGGAATAGTGGCTTCTGGGATATCCACGTCTTCCTCTGTATCCCAAACCTCTGGAATTCCCTCTAATTCATTTGTTTAATACAGGGAGCTCTGGTTCATCAAGATCAAAACTGTGACTGGAATACAGATCTGTTAAGTGAATCATATTAACAGAAACAAAGATCAACTCTTCGTTTAATGAAAACTCTACCAGATTAGCCAATTTAGGATATGCCGTTTGGTGGGGCGGTGCCCGTGGCTTTGAAGTAAATGGCATAAAATCTTCTAGAGTCAAAGAAAACATAGGCTTTGACATTATCTAATCTTCTCTTGACTATTCTTTTTTCTTTGAATTATGTCTTTTCTTTGAAGATTTTTCCTCTGATGAAGGGGGTTTTGCTGTGGCATTCATAGCAGAAGGCACAATTGGTTTCTTCAATTGCGTTCGTAAAATGGCATAAGTTCTGTTGATCTTTTTTCTGACCATCCAATCATCATATTTATGTGCATTTTTTCTTTTGACTTCTTGCCACTCGCCTTCTTCCTCTGGATCTGTCGCAGTAACACATGCTACCTGAGCTGAAGAGCCTTTTAATTTGACTTGTCCCGAGTCCACCATTTTTTGTAGGAGATGATTGAAGACAAAACACTCTTGAATGGGATTCCCCAACATCTGATGAAATGGATAATAGTTGGGACGATATTCATCTCCTTTCTTGTTCGGCCTTTTGGGCATTGGAAACTAAACCAAATAATTTTCCAGAGCCAAAATGAAGTAACTAGGAACCTGATTCTTTCGGAAAGAGTAAACATTGCTCTTAAAGTCCTCAAATTCGTTCCATCATTGATCTCTTTGATCATATTGACAAAACGACCTCTTTTTTTGACACTCGGGAGGTGGAGCCCTTCGAAATGATGAATGTTTTGAAGTGGAAGCAGGTACAGGTGCTTGTTTAAGTGTAACTATAGCAGTCTCTACTCTACCCATTCTCCTTCCTGGAGCTGATGGAATTACATGAGTATTATCCTTAGTCT
Organism: Viscum album; assembly: GCA_963277665.1. NCBI lineage: Eukaryota > Viridiplantae > Streptophyta > Magnoliopsida > Santalales > Viscaceae > Viscum > Viscum album. The sequence goes on from OY728150.1 coordinate 690,919,361, forward strand.
TCGTAATAGAGTCTTCAATCTTGCTGAGCAATCAAATTAAGGTCTCGAAACCCTCCTGTGTATTTCACAGGGATCAATGGTGTGCATAAGTCGTCACATAGGTTTTCCACACATATTGGAACAACACTTATTGAGGGAGTTCTAAGCTCAAGGAATATGTTAATCCCTTCCAGCGAGCAATGAAATATAAAACCCTTTCATTCTCCCATTGATTACAATTTTTATGATAAAAAACTGTTGTCTTTGGAAACGTTGAGCTGAATTGAAGAAGTAATCTTTGGCAGAGATCCTCCCATCCGGTAATTGATCTATATTGCAAGCTTGTATACCAGACAATAGAAGGCCCTTGTAATGACTGTACAAAACATCTAAGATTAACTGGTTCCTGTTGTTGAGGGGATCCCATCATAGGATCACTACGAGAAAAAAAATGTATTAACTATTGCTTTGGGTCTCCCGAACCATTAAATATTGGGAATGTGGTACTTTCAAAATTTTATGGTGGAGGAATTGCATCAAACCATTGAGGGTAAGATCACATTTCTGGTTGAATTTGAGAACTTTCTACCTCCATAGATTCGAACCGATATTTTAATGACTCAATAGTAGTTATTACCTTTTGAGAAACATCCAACTGTGCATGGACCTGAGTAAGTGCAATAACTTGAGTTTGGACAGATCTGGTGGCTGGTACTGCAACTAAGGATAACAACACCAACTGTTGTTGTACCTGAACCATAGTATTAGTCCTGTGAGGGTGTACTAATAAAGGAGGATATTCTTGATCAATCTCAGTAGCCGCAACAAATTCCCTTGGCTTACTGATTCCAGCACGCTTAGGAGGAAGACTACGATGAAGTACTTCTGCATTCAACCTCCTTAATTCCTCAGTTCTTCATCTTGTTGTGAAAATCTTTGCTCTAGTGAGAGTGATTGGCCCTCTCCAGAGGAACGGTATGTAACATGATTCTTTCCTTTCCCATTGTTGGATGCCTTTAGGAGAGGAGGAATTTTGTTACTTGAAGGAATACCAAGATTCTAGGTAAGCCTTTGGTTTCGTGTACGCACACCTTCTTCATTTGTGCCTGTGTGTACAACTTCTTGAGTAGGAAATTCTTCATCTGATCCCTCTAAATGACCCTCATCTGGGAAATCAAAAGCAATGTCATTGATGACATTAATTGATTCATGACGCATTGAATCCCTTCTATTGGAATTTCTGTGATATTGTCTTCTTCCATGTCCTTGATGAGACATTGGATTTTGTTGATTTGATCCCTCAAGAACTTATTGAAGAACCTTAATTTGGAGGAAAACTCCTAATAATGTGGCTTTTCATTCCTCTTGTGGCTTCTTCCATAATCCGGATAACACTGACTTTCTCTGAGGAAGAGATTGACGATTTGAAAAATTCCCCAGTCTGGTGGACTAGGGCAGTTCCTGCTATTTCTGCTCAACTCCTAGATTCCTATTTGTTGATTCTATGGGTTGGGTTAAAAGAGTCCCTAGTCTGGAAATATGGAGTGGTTCTTGAGCTGCTACATCTGAGTCTTTCTTAAAATATCTCCTGATATTTCAGACTTTAGTTCGGAAATTGGCTGGATGCATCAACCTACATCCACTCAAATCACCTGGCTCAAATGAACGCTAGATTATTTCTGACACTTATATCACCTGGTGATGCGCTTTCTCTAAACGAGAGGCATGTTTGATATTCTCATTTGCCTAATTCAAGAGTAATTCGACAACTTTTTCATTGTATGCTTGAGTTTGGGAAGAACTAGTTGAGGAATGTTCCTAAGAAAACCATTGATTACAAATAAATCCAATTGGTTGTGGCCGGCCATGGGCAATAACATTTCATGAGACCATTTTTGGCAGGATTTGTTGACTGGAGAGTACAGTGAAATGCAGTGCTCCATGAACACCCCATCCCATGATATAAATACCAGATGGGGCATTGGAAAATAACTGACACAATCTTCTTAGTGCGCCAAGGCATGAATGTTAAAGGGCTCTCTGCTACTTTTCAGCCTTCAGATATCGAGAAACTGAGAGAGATGCCAAGTCAATTTGGCATTATAACCCTTCTTTTATCTTGACATGATTTTCATATTCATCATAAGATAATATTTTCTTTTTCAATTGACAATGATTTTTCCACATTTTGAGACAATTATCGTGAATACAGTCTTCCTTCAACATCTCTGGAATGTCATAATGAGAGTCATCCAAAGGCCAAAATATGACTAGAACTTTAACTTTCTCCAGTTGTTTTCTCATATTCAGCACTTCTTCTTTACCATTCATTTGTGATTATTCTTCCTGATTAGACCAAAGCTGGTACTTCCTTGTTGCTTCATCAGATTCAACAAGATTGGTAGAGAATTCACATATCAGACTAGAATATGAATGACTCAGGGGTGGTTCGGAGATTGAATTACACCCTGGGTTATCTTCTGATTGAGAATATATTTCACCTACTAGAGGTAAAGCATCACACATGACTGGCTTCACATTTGCATGTGCCTCAAGATAAGAGGGCTTTTTCATGACAACATTGTACATTGGAGAATTTTCTAGGTAATGTGAATTACTACTATGAAGAGGGATTTCATAGCTAAATTCATCATCCTAGGGAGGACCACCATGGTGGGTTATAGAAAAAGATGAAACATTTTTCTCCGTGGTCATCTGGCCACACAAAGGGTTCTTGTGGATCTCATCTGAAGATGAAACTTCAAGATCGACCGAACTGTCATGAATCAAGCCTTCATGAGGAAGTGTCGGATGAAGTCATTCATAATTAATATTCCCATTATTGGGAAATGAGAGATTAGAATCTTGAATTCCAATAGATAATTATATGAGGGCTTTAAGAACTCCAGAATCGAGCAAGGCCTTGTTACAGATTGGCCCTTTATTTCTTGACTGTGTTGGATGAGTCTTCTTCTTAGATGCCTTCTTACTCACTTTAGGTACCACTTTTTGAAAAAAATGGTTATTATGGGCAGGGTTATGTGCCTGCTCAGGAGAAATAGTCAATTTTGGCTGATTATCTCCACCCAAATCAGGTGTAAGTGCCTGACTAGGTTGTCCGTATGACATGGGGGAGTATGCCCCCACAACCCTCTTGGGCTGGAACAAAGGTGGGTGTATCTTACAGAGTGATATGTTGATGTGTCACTCCATTGGTAGGGATAGATTTTCATTTCATTCCCTTTGATGCTGCTGAAGCTGTTATAATATTCTGACAGGCATCAAGAATATTAGTAAAGATTTTCTTCTTCTCTTTCACTATTGTCAAAATGTTCTTGGTGACTTCAGCTGCCGGAATGGGAATATACATCTATTCCGTGTCTGGAGTAGGCGTATGTGCCACCTCATGACTTCCTTTTCCTATCACTGGATTCTGACAGTACTCATGTGTGGGGAAGAGAGTTGAGTCTGCCTCATGTTTATCATTGGGGATTTCAAATTGAGTTATCCGGGTGATACCAAATGAGACTGTTGGTAGGCTTGACCAATACTAGCAAGCGTATGTGCCGTTTGATTGCACTCCGCCGAACGTGGTTGATGAACATTCTTCAGTACGAGCATACGAGGTTGCTGGTAGGATTGATGAGTGTAAGTTGGTGTATGTGCCTGTTTACCAGTCGTCAACACATTGGGTTGGCAGACTTCATTATATGTAGTCAGACGAGCCTTCTGACTAGCTGATGATTTATAAACAGGTGTATGTTCCATTCTATAGTACTCCGCTAGAATTGACTGGCGGGAATGGCATTCTGCTGCCATCTGAGTCCGCTGGACTGCGGAATTAAAACAGACGGGTGTGTGTGCCCGCTCGTTGCTTTCCACCAAGTTAGGTTGGTGGACTTCTCTGGAAATGGAAATGATAAGAACCTGCTCATTGTTGACCAGTCTTCACCTCTGGTGGATCATCTTGCCTGCTCAGGTTTGAGTAATCTGAGCCAAACGCCTGGAGATGACACCCTCATCATGTTGAGGCCGCACTACCACACTAGTCTGGCAGTGATTGTTGATTGGGTCCTCGGGAAGCACTCATGTATCCTTTAATTAAGGCCTTCAGGGACCTTCTCATTCCCCTCCGCATAATATGGGAGGGACAAGTGATTTCTTTCTAGGGATAATGACTTGAAATGGTTGGAGACGTTGGTTGGTACCACATGTTTCTTGATTGCTGTTCGTCGCTGTCTAGACAACCAGGGTGAATTATTGACTTGGAGGGCTTGTCAAGAAGCCTCCAGAGTCATAATGGTACAGTGTTGACAGTATTCCTTAACCAGTGCATTTTATATGCAGCGTTGAAGACACTGAGTAGGTGATTTCATCCTCAGAGCGGACGACGATCCAACAGGAGTAGTAGGAGAGGTATTCACAACAGAGGCATTCAAAGGAGTGAACTATAGAGAAGCCATTTTTGTAATGCAGAAGATCTTGGAAAAGAGGTCATGTTTGATATAACAGACATAATAAATATAAGTTCGGCCACTACATCTTTTGGATGAGCACATATGTTATTGATTGTTTTGCTGGACCTCTAATTGAGTTTAAATAGGGGCCTAACAAAAAAGTAAAACATCATTTTATCCTGGTTAAAGATTCACGTCGGGTTCACTAATTTTTTCTTCGGGAAATGTGGATGAACTCATTATTTTTAAGATTCAAACATTCCAATCGGTTTCTAAAGGTTTTTTTCGTAGAACCGGAACCATCCAATGATTCTATATCCATTTGTACATACTTTCCAAAGGTAGGTGCTCATTAGTTGTGAACCAATGGGGATTATAAATTTTCATTGGTCGAGAGGATGGAAGGTCAGAATCGTCACACCTTTTTGCGGGGAATTATTGTCTATTCCAGGACTCTCTTTATATATTTAACTTATCTTCGTGAATCCTTATTAAATTACCATGTATGAAAATGAGATTTCATTTAGATCTGACAATAAATGACTGATATGTATAAGATTTAGAGAGTCTCTTACATGTATTTGAGGTTCTTCATCGATAGAGAATCATCTGTATTTGTTAGAGATTCATAGTCAATGGTATCCTTCAATACATTGTATAGAGATCTCTTGGTCATTATGATAACCATACTGGTTTTAAATCCACTCACTAAGGTACTTGAAGTTTATTGTCATTCAGAAGGACATAGATTATTTCAAAGTGGGGATCGTACCCATAGATGGGATACCTACGTATTCTTTTTTAAAAATGGAATCAAAACCCCCATTGTTTGAGTAAAGAAGTATGAGGTTTAGGTATGGTTGATGGCTCGAATAAATATGTCATAATTACTTTTACGCTCTAAGCTCACGATAGTCATGCTCGGTGTGAGAAACAAGACATATTTGTAAAACCTGACAGTTATGCCATGAAAAATGCAATCATAAGAAATAATGTGGGGCTTATGTATGTATGAATGACCAGATATATGAGGATTGAGATTTAGTTTAGGGAAGAAACCCGATAAAAAGTTCCATAAAGGTATATGTTCATTATAAAGATTTGGATACTTAACTTAGGGCTTACTCATGAGAAGGATTCCCAAATTAGAGGGGACTTATGATTGGGTTTTACTCCTGATAAGGAATCCCAAATCAAAAGTAAATTTAGACTGGTTAAGAGAAATTATGACTGGGGCATATTCTTGAGAAGGAGGCCCGGGTTAAAGGGACTTGAGAACATGGGCTTATTTCTGAGAAGGAGGCCCAGGTTAAGGGGAATTATGACTGGGGCTTATTCCTAAGAAGGAGGCCCAGGTTAAGGGGAATTATGACTGGGGATTACTCTTAAGGAAGATTCCCAGGTTAAGGGAATTTGGAACTTGGGCTAAATCCTGAGGAGGATGCCCATATTTTGGATCATGGGGATTACTCCTGAGGAAGATTCCATAAATGTGGGAACGTCAGGCTTACTATTAAAGAGGACTCCCTAAATTTGGGAACATGGGGTTTACTCATAAAGAGGATGCCCAAATATTAAAGGAATTTGAAGAATGGGGCTTACTCCTAAAAAGGGGGGCCCAGGTTAGGGGACTTGGTGCTTACTCCTAAGGAGGATGCCTAAATTAAAGATCTTATCATCTTAAAGGATGAGGTTAAATGAATGAAATATCTAACCTTAGTAAAATAAAGATATGTAAATCAGTAGATTTTAAGAGATGTTCCACAGAATTTCTTTCAGATAAAGAATCCAACAATTGAATCATGCTAAAAATGGACTTGAAGAGGGGTATTAAGGCTACGCATTGAAAAGGAGAGGTGGGTTTGATGAAAATATCTGAATTGGCAGGAGGGGAACCCAAAAAGAGGCCGGCACGCAGGTCCTGTTTGGGCGTGCAGGTCCTGGTCGCACACGTATACCTATGCGACACTTGGGTACTTGTATGCTGGTCAACCCATAGGATAATACTTGAGCGAGGCTTGGCTCAATTCATTAGTATTATCCCTAAGGTCTTCCAAAAGTGTGGCGTGCTGGTTCTAATGAAGGGATAAGGCGGAGCACAAGTGTGACTATTTCCCTTAAGGGTTAGACACTTAGGCACACAGGTGTTGGTGAATTGCAACACTTATACCTTGTTCCCCCTCTTTAGATCTTCCATTTTAGGTAAGAAATTAACTTAGAAGTGTTTGGAAGACTTCAAAAAGAGACCAGTGTGCCGAGAGATCAAATCTGCGTTTTGGAATTTTTTTGTCGTTTAAATGGGGGGCCCACAATGGATATTTATAGGCTGCTGAAGATCTTGGGTGAAAAATTAAATAGGGCACACAGGTCACCTGTGCGCCCAATATGTGGCGTGCAGGTATGCCTGCGTGACCATCTTAGAACTTGCGCGGCCATTTCCTAAAGGAATCCTTGTTCATGCCTTTGTCAATTTCTGATGTTTCCTCAAAGGATGAATCTCTTTATGCTAAGGTATTTCCCCTTTTCATTCATTAGACTCTGTGATGAAAAGGAGCGTCAACATGTATTCACTATGAGATTTCTTGGGCCATCAAGAAAATATTCATTATTAGTGCGATAACCAATTTGGAGTTCACGAATTAACCAATTTTGATCCTTTAGTCTTTGGATTTGGGTAACAAAAATAACATCCACATTTGTTCTCTACTATGTCTTAAGAATAGTGGAGTTGTTAGTGATTCCTTTATCCTCATTGAGAGATCAGCAAGTTTCGTAGAGTGTCTCAGTAGGATCTCCAAGGACCAAATTCTCTCTCCATTTTTGGATATAGACATATATAAGAAGATTCTCTTCACATCACAGATCCTCTACAGGCAGATCATCTTCCTTGTGTACCTAAACACTAGCATTAGACTCCTAATTATTAGGAGGTTCAGTTTTAATGATTCTTACAATGAATTTTTTCAATGATGAAGAGATTTTGACATATCCTAGTGGTTTTACTCAAGTGTCCATCTACCATCACAAGATATGAATAAAATTTAGGGTGGTATATTACACCTAACACCCAATCTCTTTGTTGGGAGACACCGATTCAATGATATGAAAGAGGATAGTAAGGCATTAAATATAGATCCATTGAAAAATATATCGATACATATATGATTCAGAGTTCTGAGATACTATATGTGGGGAAACAACAACCTTATTACATTATTTATCAAGGACCTATATTTGGTTGTGTCACTTTGGGAAGGTTAGTTGATGACCATTATTTTAGTTACATGCAACTCAAAAATTATTCTAGATGTATTCTTCATGGTTCTTAGTGAGCATCTCTAGGACAGGGAAATGAACAGTTTTTTTGTGGTGAAAACATGATTTTAAACGTTTTTATGAATATGATTTCCCTTAATATTTCATTGCTATACTCTTAATTAACAGGGTAGTCATACTCTAGATTGACCCATGATTGAAAATGAGACCACTAGGATAATGAGGGATGATGTTATAAAGATCTATTCAACCAATGGATCTTAGGTAGAAGAGGAATCACACATTCTATCCATCCATAGAATGGGTTTGGTTCCTCTAGAGGTGGAACAAACTTTATGGACATATCCATGTAGTACTCATTATATGTGACCCATTATTGGTGAAGGATTTCATTGAGTGTCTATGGACCAATATAATGTTATTCAAAATCCAAATGTGCCAGATCGGAACATAATGTATCCCCTATTTATAAAGTGGGGGTGGGGAGAAAAAAGTCTAATAGTGGTTAGGATGCCCACATAATGAACCCCTGATATAAATCTAAAACATCTCCCACATATAGGTACATGTCAAGAGATTTCAGGAAGTTGTGAACCTTAGCCTTAGGTATTGTCATCCTTAGCCGATGGGTTCCGGCCTATAACAACCCATCATTTTATTGCACTAATATTACAACATAATAAATATTAAAACCATAATAGTAGTACACTATGAGGATCCAGGGGATTAGTGTATTGGGAAAATTATGACCAAACAATACATTTAAAACATCAAGAATAAACAATTATTTAATTCCTTCTTCTCTAGCTCCTTATTGGAACTTGACCTCTGCTTAGTACATATAGTCACCTGAGGATATACATCAAAAAGGGGTTATCTAAAATCCATGTTATAGGTTATATAAGAACAATATATCATGGGGTGAGAATAATTATTACATCATCATCAAAATCATGAGAGGAATTATTATTAATAGACTTGAAATGTAGAAATGCATAACAAATTGAAAACATTGTGTCTTGGTGGTTAACTACCATGAATATTTGTGAAAAAAGATATCATTATGTTCACAAATAATTTCACATTAAATCATGAGGTTCGTATCTTTACCCAATTCATTGGAGTTCTCTATAATTTTGGGCGCACCCGTCACATTTAAACATTCATATCACACTATATAATTCTGGGTGCACCTATCAAATCATAAAATTTTCATTATCATGTGTTCCACTTAAAACAAATATCAATAATAACCATGGAAATTAATAATTTTCAACTCATAATAACACATTAATAATCTTTGGGTTCCCAAAAGGAGGGAATAACATACATGTTACAATAACTGTCAACCTTGAGTGAGAAGTAAAAGGTGTGTTCATGAAAGAAGAGTTCTTTTGGAAAACATTGTGTTTGACATAAAATCCAGTGGAGAAAATTTATATATGAGAGTAGATAATATAATTATGAAAAAATGATTTTTAATGAGTAATCATACCAAAAATGGAGGGAAATAGGGGGAACTCAAAGAAAGAAAGTTGGGTTCAAGAATTTCCCCTTATCTTTTATCTGAATCCAACACATTAATGTCTTGTATAATCACATTATATAGATTAATTAATAATTCCATAATCTTGTTCACATAAATATGGTTCATTATGGTTTCATTAAGTTATTTTATAGGCCTTTGGATGAGTTGTAGGGTTTAAATCCATTGTTCTGTAATGTTCATTTAAATGGGTTTCTTGAATAGTTCACTTGTATTCATAAATGTAATTTTGTGTAGAAAATGGATAATCATCTTGAACTGATATTACATGTTATTAATTTAATTAAATGTGTTTAAATGATATTATAATGAATTATGTTATAAACCACATGGATGAATAATTTGTTAAGATTTAATGATGATCATTTAAGGTTAATTTGGGATGTTTTTTGGATCACAACGAACATGTTCTGATTTATCATTTATTATTGTGTATATAAGTCAGTTAAAGAACATTAAATATCATATAATACCTATTAAATAATTTTTTTCAATCATAAAAATAGTTTCATGGCCATATCTGATGACAGTAAAGGAAATTGAAAACATGTCGTTCTGGAATGTGATAAATTAACACAACACGAACAATGTTTTCGTTACTAAAAAACAATAATATAAGGGGTTTGGATGATATAATATAAAATTAGTATAATAAAATTATATTATATTTATGATATGGGAGTTACCATACCATGTTGATTAATATAGGTGGTGATAGAATTAGAAAATATCTTTAAATTGAAGGGAAATTAAAGGAAAAGAGATAGAGGAGTTAGCTCTTGAGTTATCCTCTTGAGATCCTCCTCATGGAACCCTGGATTGGTCTTTTGATGAGAGCCTAAGCTCTTGAACATTGAGTCGGGGCTAGGGAAGATTTTTGGCAGAGTTTTGAGAAGTCTTGAATCTTGAGTAGTTTGAGGAAATGAGGGTGTGAATGGAGGTATTTATAGTGGAGGGGAGAGGGGTTTTCTTAATATTTTAATCATTAGTTTATTAATTTCCACCAAGATAAGAAATAGTGATGATTCCAAAACCAATAACTTTAAATAGGGCATGTGATTTTGATAATTGGGTTCTTATATCACTTGTGATGCTAGGAATAGTGGATTAAAATTATACTCTATTTATACATTAAATTAATGTATTTTACAATTCACCAAAAATTCAATTATATTAGAAAAATCCCCGAACATCCTCCTAACCATTTTTCAATTAGTAGAATCCAAACATGATGTCCATTTTTTAGAAATAATTTTTTAAATATGATTATTTTAGTTATTAATTAAAATCATACTTTACTTGAAAATTACCTTTTTAAAACATTTGTTTACTTATTCCAAAAACATAGGTACATCATGATTTCGCTTAAATCCTACATATACACTATCATTGGTGAGGTTACTATTTATAAGGGTATATTAATATTCATAAGGGTAAAATTACTATTCATAAGGGTATGTTACTATTCACCAAAACATAAGTTTGTTCTATTAGACTTTAAACATCTTACTTATCACAACTGTGTATGCCAGGTTTTTGAAATTCAAACCATAGAAGTGGAAAAACAATGTTTATTGATCAAATAGTATTTAGTATCATTATATGTCATTGTGATTCCTAGTGAGATTATACAACAAGGCATAATTATAAGAAGCAAATTCCATTCATAAAACTTTTGGTCGTTACATTCTTTACCCTTTTGAAATTTCACCGTCAAAATTTTGTTTTACATAAACATTTTAGGGTACGTATCCTTCATCACCTCTTCCAGTTCCCAAGTAGCTTCTTAAAACTTATGGTTCCTCCACAACACTTTGACAAGGTGGATTTTCTTGTTTCATATAACCATATCTCTTCAGTTCAAAATCTCTACTGGCCACTCCTCATAGGAGAGATCATCTTCCTGCTGCACCACATCTGAGTTCAGTACATATGAGGTATCAGGTATGTACTTCCTCAGGAGTGATATGTGAAAAAAATCATGAAATTGATCCATATTCGGTGGAAGTGTAAGATAATAGGCCATGGCTCCTACACGGTCAAGGATCTCAAAGGGGAAAATGTACCTTTGTCTTAGCTTCCCTTTCATTCCAAACTACATAAATCTCTTCCATGGTGATATTTAAATGCAGACTGTGTCCCCAACATCGAACATCATGTACCTTCGACGATTGTTAGCGTAGCTCTTTTGTCAATTATAAGAAGCTTCGATGTGTTTCTAGATGACTTGAACATTATCTGTCATCTCTTAAACAAGATCAGGTCCATGTATCATTCTGTCTCCAACATCATCATAATAGGTTGGAGTTATACATCACTTTCCATACAATGATTCATATGAAGCCATCTGAATACTCGAGTGGAAGGTATTGTTGTATTATAACTCAACCAATGAGTGATTTTGATCCCATCCACCATTGAATTATAAAGATAATTCTCTTAGCATGTCTTCAAGTGTCTGATTTTTTTTTCAGATTGGCCATTAGTTTAGGCGTGATAGTCCATGCTGAAATTTAATTCAGTACTCAAAAAATATTGAAGGCTCCACTAGAATTTAGATGTGAACCTTGGATCACGGTCAGAGAAAATAAAGAGTGGAACACCCTCTAGTCTCACCACTTCCTTCACATATATCTTTGAAATTTTTTCCAGTGATAGATCTTCCTGAATAGTGATAAAATGAGAAGTCTTGGTGAGTCAGACAAGCACAAACCATATCACATTGTTTCCCTTTGACATCTTTGGGAGACCTATGACAATGTTAATAGTTACATTCTCCAATATTCACATGTGTATTGGCAATGGATGCATCAACCCTTTGGACTTTTGTCAGTCTGCTTTAACTTGCTGATATACCAAGAACCTTGAGATATATTCTGCAATCTCCTTCTTCATGTTATCCCACAAGAAGTGTTCTCAGAGATCATGGTACATCTTTGTGCTACCAGGATAGATAGAGAATGATTAACTATGTGAATTGTCCAATATATCATCTTCTATCCAGGGTGTTGAAGGAACAAAATGCCGCATTCCAAACCGAATCACACCATCATCATCGATATGGAACTCACAAAGCTTCCCTTACTTTACTGAATTCAAATTCTTCTATAACTCCATATCATTCCTTTGTGCCTCTTTAATCTTCTCTTGGATATATGGTTTCAAAATCATTTGGAAAAGGTTGGATGTTTCACCTACCCTTATGATTTCAGAATACAACCTCTTCATATCCCAGAAGATAGGGTCTTTCTTAAACCATAGCTTGGATAGAGTATCAGGTTCTTTTCCTCTTAGAGAATCAGCTACCTTGCTCGCCATTCTTGGTTGATAGTGAAAATAGAAATGGTAGTTCTTGATTAGCACTAATAACATCCTTTGACTCATGTTGATCTAATTTTTTCTGAATATATACTTTTGGCTTTTGTGGTTGGTGTATATGTCACACTTCTCACCATAAAGGTAGTGCCTCCAGATTTTCAAGGAAAAATCTAGGGCCACCGGCTCTAGATCATGCGTCAGGTAGTTTTTCTCAAGAATCTTAAACCTCCATGAGGCATAGGGTATCAAATTATCATGTTTCATTAGTACACAACCCAATACATTATTTGAAGAATCACTATCTATCATCAAATGTTCTCCACTTTTTTCTAAATTTGAGTACAAGTGAAGTGATCAGACTTCTCTTTAGCTCCTTGAAGCGTCCCTCCCATTCTTCTGTCCAGACAAACATTACCACATTCCTTGTCAACTTAGTTAGTGGGCTTGACAATCGTGAGAAATTGCTCAAAAAATGTCGGTAGTATGCAGCTAATCCATGAATACTACAGATTTTTGTGACACTAGAGGGCCTTTTACCCACCTCAAAAACCTTTGTTTTTAAAGAGTCTGTATAAATTCCCTCACTTGTGATCACATGTCCCAAGAACATGACTTTCTTCATCCAAAAGTCACACCTTCTATATTTGGCATACTACTTCTATTTTCCCAATGATGCCAACACTAGTCTTAGATGTTCTTCATATTCCTCCTTTCTCTTGGAGTATATGAGAATATCATCGATAAACACTACTAATTTTTTTTGAGGTGATGTCTAAAGAATCTATTCATCAAATCCCCGAATATTGGAGGGGAATTAGTAAGCTTGAAGGGCATCACCAGAAACTCCTAGTGTCCATACCTTTTATGAAAGGCAGTCTTCTAAATATAATCATTCTGCACCTTTATATGATGATATTATGAACAAAGATCCACCATTTGGAAGTATTGTTCTCATATTAATTGATTGAACAAGTCATCTATCATTGGAAGATGATACTTTTTTTTGAATGGTGATCTTGTTGAGTTCTTGATTATCGATACACATTCGCATTGTTCCATTCTTCTTCTTTACAAAGAGCACTGGCAGACCCCAAGGTTATTCACTAGGACATATGAACCCTTTGTCTAGATTCTCTTGCAACCACTTCTTTAACTCCTCCTGTTAGATATGATCCATCCTATAGGGAAACATTGAGATAGGAGTAGCTCTGGGTATGAGTTCTATTGAGAACTCTACCTTTCGATTAGGGGGATTCTGGGTAACTCTTTGGGAAATACATAATTTTATTCCCTCACGATGGTAATTTTCATAAGGTTAAAACTTTCCTTTTACTCAACCATTTGCATGACGTATACGTTTTCATAAGGAATCAACACCCACACCGTTGAAGGATTTTACAAAGGAGATTCATGATCTACATTGAATTTGTAGAGGATCATGGGATGGTTTGGAATATGAGAAGATATTTCCTTTTCACAATATTTGATAAATTATCTATATAGCAAGAGACAATCCATTACCATGTAGCGTTGAATTCCACCATGGGAAGTATGACAATATTCGCTAGAAGAATCCTCCCATAAACACCAATAGGAGAAGAGAAAATCACTTGGGTTGCAATGATTGCACCACTTTTTTTTACAAATATCCCTACTTAAAGGTTTCGGGGTTACAATTATATAGTTCTATCCAACATTCATGATATAAAGGAATGCATATAATGAGAATCAAATAAGATTTTTTCAATTATTGAGTGAATAGTAATTTTACCATGTACGACTTCAATATCTTGCACCACTTATGCGGTAATGATGGAATAATACTTTCCTTGTTCCTTTTGATTTGGTGGCTGCTCACACAGATTACCCTTGTGGACTTGATGTTTACAGCATTGGCTTGTATAGTTCCCTTTCTTCCCACAGTTATATCATTGAACCATGAGTGGTTCTCTCCTTTCTTCCACAACATTATCCTTCCTTATCATGTCTTGTTGACACTCTTGAGCATGGTGTACTCTCCCACACTTGAAGCATTTCCCAATCCCTTTGAGTCAGTTCCCATGATCCAACTTCCCACATTTTTGGCATGTGGGTCGTTGAAATTTCTTCCCACTTTTATCATTAGATCCTTTATCTTGAAACTCCATCTTTTGTTTCTTATCAACTTTTCCATAGGACCATTCTATAAACTCCATCTCCAAATTGAGATCACATCAAAAAAAATCTTTGTAAATCCCAAAATCTAGAATTTCAAGATCCTTTTGAAGGTGTGGTTTTAATCCACTAAAGAATCTATCAATTTTTCCATCATTTTTTGATAACAATACCTGAATCATACCTTGTAGGCCTTGTGAAATTTTCTTCATAGGTTGTGAAATATTATCTTTCCTTTTTCTTGATGTATATGTGTTCTCTCTCCATGTTCATACAAAGAGTTCATGGGAAAAACTTGTTAAGAAACATGATCTTAAAGTCTTCCCGTTCCATCTCTTCAAATTCTTCTCTCGGCTTGGTGTTCTTAATCAAAGACCACCATTGATCGGCCTCTCCATGTAGACAATAAATGGCTAGTTTCGCCTTCTCCATCACATAATAGTGAAGCACATAAGAGATATTTTCCAACGATTTGACCCATTGTTCCATAACTAGTGGATCAGAAGATCCTCTAAATGTTGATGATTGTTTCCATATAACAAAATCGATATCCAGTTTCTCCCTCTTTAGTGAAAGTGAAAATTACCCATCATTCTGGTTATTGTTCATAACCTGAGATAGTTGGGTAAGACTCACCATTATTTTTTTAACTCCACCTACCAAATCATTAGAGATGTCATTCAGGAAATCGTTGCATTGGCCCTTGCATGAGTTTTCGGCTTGGTTTCTCCTAGTTCCCACTATTTTCTAAAATAGAAAAGGAAAGAAAAAAACATTAGTAAAAAATTCATGAATAAATTATTCATTTTTAAAATTTATACTAAAATCATAAATTATGGGTTCCCTATCTAATGATTTTTGTGTGAATATTTTTACTTAGTCTCATGCTAGAGGTTTTCACTATAGTTCACTAATCCTTATTCCCAAATTAACTTAAACTTGCCTCTAATACCAAATAAAACAACCACAACTTTTCTCAAATTACTATTACATCATTATAAAGATAAAAAAACATAATTGCATTACACTATGAGTATCATGAGTTTTAGTGTCATGGGAAAACTAGGACTAAGCATTACATTTCTTACATAAAGCATAAACATTTATTTAATTCCTTCTTCTCTAGCTTCTTATTGGCACTTGACCACTATTTTGTGAATGTAGTTACCTGAGGATATACATCAAAAAGGGGTGAGATAAAATCCCAGTAAAAGGATAGATAAGATAAATATAGCATGGGGTGAGAAAAATCATAACATCATCATCAAAATCACGATGGAAACATTATTAGAAGAATTGAACTGTGGAAATGCATTAAAAAATAAAAACATCATGTCTAAGAGGTTAAGTACCACAAATAGTTGTGAAACAATCTAGCATCATGTTCATACATCATTTATCTTTAACTCATGAGGTTCTTCACTTTAACCAATACATTGGAGCACTGTATAATTCTTGTCTCACCCATAACATTCAAACATTCATATTGCGCTATGTAATTCTGGGTGCACCCATCACATCACAAGATTTTAATTATCATTCATCCGACATGGAACATATATCAATAATGAAAATGAAAATTAAAATGGTTTAAACTCATAAGAACACATTCATAAACATTGGGTTCCCAAAAAAAGGAGTGAATAACATACTTGTTACAAGAACTGTCAACCTTGATTAAGAAGTAAAAGGTGCATTCTTGAAAGAAGAGATCTTTTAGACGAAATTTTGACTGAAATAAAATATATTAAAGAACATTTATATCCAGGAATAGATAATATAATGATTAAATCATTATTTTTAAGTATTAACTATATGAAAAATGGTGTGAAAGAGGGAGAACCTGAAGAAAGAAAGATGGGTTCACGAATTTCCCCTTACCCTGTATTTAAACACTTTCATCACTTTAATTATTTGTATAATCCAATTATATTTATTAATTAACAATTAAATAAAATTTTTTACATTAATATTTTTCATTATGGTTTCATTATGTTATTTTATGGGCCATTGGATGAGTTATAGGGTTTAAATTCATTGTTTGGGAGTGTTCGTTTTTATGCTTTTCGTCAACGGTTCACTTGTATTCATAAATGGAAGTTTGTGTAGAACATGGATAATCAGCCATAACATATATTACATGTTATTAATCAAGTTACAGGATTTTAAATGATCTTATAATTAATTAAGTTATAAACCATGTGGATGAATCATTAGTTACGATTTAATGATGATTTTTAGGTTAATTTGGGCGTTTTTTGGATCACAACAGACATGTTATGATTTATCATTTAGTAATTTGTATATAAGTTAGTTACAAAACATTAAATAGTATATAATTCATAAAAAATATTATGGTTCACCCATAAAATGGTTTCATGACCAGATCTGAAGGTGATAATTAAAATTCAAAACATGTCATTCTTGAAGCAGATAAATTAACACCTCGTGAACAACATTTTCCACTCAAACATAAAAAGAAGATGAGAAGGGGGTTGGATGATATCATTTACCATTAGTATAATAAAATTATAGTATATTTATGATAATGTAGTTTCCATACCATGTGGTTTAAAATAGGTGGGTATAAAATAATAAAAGATCTTGAAATTGAAGGGAAATTATAGGAAAAGAGAGTGAGGAATTACCTCTTGAGTTATCCTCTTGAGATCCTTCTCAAGGAACATTGGATTGATATTTTGATGAGATCAGAAGCTTATGTAAATTGGGGATGAGCTAGGGAAGATGTTTGGGAAGAGTTTATACAAGGATTTATGCTTGAGAGGTGTGAGGAAAGGAGAGTGTGAAGGGTAGTATTTATAGTGGAGAGAGAGGGGTTTTCTTAATATTTTAATCATCAGTGTATTTATTTCCTCCATGATAAGAAATATTTATGATTACGTGGCCAATAATAGTAAATAAGTAATGTGATTTTGATATTTGGGTGCTTAAATCACTTATTATGTCAATAATAGTGGATTAATATTATAATGTATTTATACAGAAAAATAATGTATTTTACTATTCACAAAATTCAAGTATTTCAGAAAAATCTCAAAAATTACCCCTAACCATTTTCACCAATTATAATCCAAAAATGAATTCCATTTTTCAAAAATAATTTTCTAAATATGGTTAATTTAAATTTTAATTTAAATCATAATTTACTTGAAAAATACAGTTTTAAAACATTTGTTTACTTATTCTATATCATAGGTACATCTTTCTTTCACTTAAATCCTACATACATAATATCATAAGTGAGGCTTCTATTCATAAGGGTGTAGTATTATTCATAAGGGTAACATTACTATTCATAATTTTATGTTAATATTCACTGAAAATTATGTTTGTTCTATTAGACTCCAAGCATCTTATTGATTACGACCGTGTATGTCAGATTTTCGAGATTCAAAACATAGAAGTCGAAAAAATATGTTTAATGATCACATAGTATTTAGTATCATGGTATTTTATTGCTCTTCCTTGTTGGATTATACTATAAGTCAATATTACAAGAAGAAAATTCCATTGATAAAACATTGGGTCATTACACCACCACCAACTCAAGGGTAGGGTTAGAAGCATTTTTCTCGAATCATCAATAACCTTGAATCCTCTGAGATCAAGGGTTACCTAGAATTATTAGCCCTGATACTTCATCTATATAATGTAGGAGATCCCCAAAATGTGATTTTCTTAGGGTCTTAGGGAGATATTCTATTTTTATTATGGTTGGAATTTTTTGAAGAACATCTGTGGTGGCTGGTAACAACATTTCCATCGGGAAGACCACTAATAATCTAGAGTTAAACACAAGGAGAACTGAAATATTTATTGTCATGAGGGATATAGGCTAGGAGATTCGAATCATCACACTTGATGATGAGCTGAGGTCTCTATCCTAGTCTTGATTAATTGATCCTTTTTTATAGTTAGGATTGTTCTAAATGAATCGATGGTCGAAATGGACATGAAATAGGTAAAATGTGATGCATTTTTTAGTATGTCTGGTAGCCTACCCCCTGAGTATGTTTTCTTCATTCTTGACTAAGGTAGGTATGGTAGGGATTAGGTTAATGTATTCATCTTTTATGGGGGTCATCCTATACAGTTGGTGATGTTAGGTTATAGGATCCCTACAAGGAGACTCATAGTTGGAATTTTGGGTTTTCACAACATGATCTCCCTCTACTTTCTTAGCATAGGGTTTTATATTGTCAAAGAGTTCTAGGTAGAGACTCCCAACATTCCCCACATAACTCAAACTCTTCTGGGTAAAGTATAAGGAATCTATGTTGATGGTTTCTATAAATAGTGATATAAAACACTCACCTTCTTGTCAGTAGGACTAGAAAATAGATTCACATAAAGTACACCATTCTTTTTTTGATGCTTCTATCAAGGTGATTATTTCTCATATGATCTTCATGCTTAGATTTTTCATGATTATGTGACCTTTAATTCCAACGTCTCAAGGTTTGTGAACATCATTGTATTGGATGATGATGATGGATCCTTGATTAGGATGGGAGGATGGGATATACTCTCTTCCATCCATGTATTCCTCCATAGAGTTTTTCACCATGTCTAGGTCCGCACTATAGATCTAAGACATGTAAATGAATATTTTTCCTAACTCTATATTCTATAAGACACTAGTTAATTATGCCACATATTGATATGATAGAGTGGATACCTATGGTTGGAGTTGGTAAACTATATTGGTTGTGTTTGGTGTCTGCAAATATATATATCATATAAAATGGGGGAAGCTTATTCTCCTAACATAAAGAATATCACATATAAAACCCATGAAATCCCATGATCTACGTGAGAAGAAATATTCTCAATGCATTAGGCATCCAAGTATTATCACTTTAAGAATCCTATTATCATCACCCAAGGAATCCAACATTTTTTATGTGAGGCATCTAATGATCATCACAATAGGAAACTTATGCTATTTACATAAGATTATCAGTCTCATCACCTAGTTCATTCTGTGCTCATTATATAGGGTAATAATATAGTCTTGTCACCTAAGAAAATAGTATAAATATAATATTCTTAATAAATATTTTTCTTATGCTTTTCACCCTAAGAATATCATGCATATCACATGAGGTAGCATCATAGGATTATCACCTAAGTATATATAGATTATATCCTATGGTTTCAAATAGTCTTTTTAGGATATTCACCTAATTTGACCAAGTCCCATAACTGAAGGTGGGGTTTATAATATACCATATGGTGTCAGAAGATTAAATACCAGCGGAATTGGTCCCAAATACAGTCATTATGAATGGGTCAATACATATATAGATTCTTGTGTGGATGGTCAGACATACTCTCATCACGTATGGGTTGGATTGTATTTATATTCCATGGTGGATGATCCCACATATTCTCATCATGTATGGGTTAGTCATATAACAATTTTTAGTGAGGATGTGTCCAATATACACTCATCATGTATTAGATCAGGACCAAGTTAGCATATTGTTGTGAATCCAAGATCGAGTGTTGACAGATTAGGTCCTTTGTATCATGTTGAATAATATAAATCAATACCCACATATTTATATTATATAGGTTATATTTTTTGAAAGGATTGTACCATGTAATTTTACATCATGTAGTAAAAATGATTACATTATTGAAAAATATATAACAAGGGATAATATGGGGCTTATTCATTGAATCTGAACAATTGATAGGGGTATCATTTAATTATCTTCACGAGAGGAATATTATGTTCATCACATGTGGCATACTTGGATCATCACATATTCAATCCTATTCTCTTCACACAGGGTAAGGCAACTGTTTCACATCTTTGTCGAGGACATTATCATACAGTTCAATGTTGTGTGACTAGGATGTTATACTATATAGTTTAAAGTATTTTAGATTGTAAATTCATTGTGGGGATTTTCAAATAATATTTTGATTCCAAAATATGATTAGGGGACATAAGGATACATGGATCCTACAAATGCATGTCGCAGGGGACTGTTGGTGGTCTCCCACAAAAAATCTATGGCCATGGCTTATGATTTCACAACGAACATGTTATTAAAAGTAGAAATATATAGATTATTATAATTTTAGGAAGTATATTAGAGGCCCACTGTGATAGTACATATTATTAGGAGAATAATTCAATTATATGGTCATCTCATGCTTAGGAAAAAATTATTGGGTTTAACGTTAAATGATATTTGTAGTGCATATGGAGTCTGCATGAGTAAGCCCATATTGAGTAGATATGGGGCCCAAGGAAAATTGACTTTCACCAAAGTCTTTTTTAAGGATGAATTGAATATGGGTCCCCAAATACAAGGATATACGAATTTAGAGTTTCATGATATATAGGCTCTATCATAAGTGGACTTTATGAATGAAAACAACACAATTTCAAAAAAAATTTGGGGATTTCACAAAGAAATGAGTTGAATGGTGAACATGTTCCTTGTGAAAATTTATTTATTCTTCAATTAATATTTCTTGAAGAAATATATAATCAAATAATATACTTTTAAAGGCTTTTATAAGGTTATTCAGAAAAAAATTCTTGTCTGGGATAATCCCCAAAAGTTTTTAATTCTACGGATTCGTGAAAGAAGGAGTTGCGTGAGATGAGATAACAATTATTTACCTTCAAAAGTTATTACACAAAAAATATGGGGTTATAATATATTTAATGGTATTTTATCTCATATAATTAAGATTCATATGGAACTATTATTGGCTCAAGAAACATCATATGGATCATTCATGTTTGGGAGCATCACAATGCTCTAAATCTGGAATGTGAAATTCAAGTTGTGTGAGATTATGGCCTTTTGATTTTAAAGTCCAAACTATGGATGTGAAAATATATTAAATGTTACATCATTATTTCATTTAAATATGAGTTGTGTGAATTTTTAAGTGCTGGAAAAAATTATTATAAGTATCAAGATTCGCTCCCTTTTGCTTATGAATTCCGCTTATGGGCCATTTCCTCCACCTGGTTGTTCTTTTACATGCTTCTCAACACCTATGATGCACATTTTAGAACTGATAAAGAATATTTTAATATAATATTTGATGATAATATCCACATGAGATCCAAATTACTATTTAGAACCAACATAATTATATGCTAAATATGTATATTAATAAATCCTCTCAGACCCATCACTAAGATGCTAGTTTCATTCAAAAAATCAAATATAAATAACCTTTAACACTCTTTTGAAAAGGATGATGACTTAGATCAACTAGAAAATTTTTACAAAGAACATATATGAGTCTTAGGTATTATCCTTATTATGTAGTTATAGGTTATCTTTAGAATGGTCCCTAAACTTGACCATCTTTAACAAACCTGGTTGAACATCAATGTTACTTATAACAACTTAAAATAGATAACATTACCAATAACGTTAGTAATGAAAACTATATGATTTTTATAAAACATTAGTTTAACCCATTTGAAAAAAAAATTGATAATTTTTGTGTATAAACATTTATTATCATGAAGTTTAAACAAATTATGTGTTTAGAAACAAAGATGATGTGTCCAGTACTGTTTTAAAAAATAAAGATAGAACAGTTTCACAAGATTGAAATCAAGAAGAAGTAAATTATTCGAAGTAATCCTTTTCCCTTCTTGTTAGACATTTATCTACTATAATTCTATTATCATATACAAAATATTTATATTTCATGATTTATCTATTGGATCCCAATATATTTTTTAAATGGTGTTATTCTTAATGTTATTTTTTTAACAGCCCTCTATATTTTATAATCACTCTTGTCTAAATTATATTTTTTAAAATTATAAATCCCTTCATTTTTTTGAATGTTACAAAGCATGGTACATCAGGAATAGATATTTTCATTTAAAAAATAGGTTTTGAAAAGGTAAGGTTGATTGTTTACCCTTTATAAAAATTATTTCAATGGATATTTTGAAAAAAAAAATTCTATTTTGATCTTATTATTTTTTGTAATAAAAAAATATCTTTATAAAATTATTTTATTATAATATAAAAGATTAATTTAAAATTAGTATTATATTTAAGATAAAATAATTTCTTTATTTAAAATTTATCAAAATAAGAATGCATTTTACTTAAGAAAATAAAATAAATAAGAGAGTTTTCTAAAATATTTTATCATGAATAATGTTAAAGTTAGTTATACTCTTATGAATACCAACTATAAACTTGACTTGAATGAGGTTGTGAAATAATTAAAATAATTAATTAATATATTCATGGTTGTAATTTCATTATAGATTACGTATATTTTCTTATATATTATGATTATTATGTATATATGTGTTATATTTTAATAGAACCCCAAGAAGTGTCACATGGGTAGTGTTAAAACTATTTTCGGAAAAAGATTAAATTTACATTAAATATTTTTTTATTTTACTCTATAGGATAATAATTTAATTTATTTAGTTTTTATGATATTGAATATAGTGGTTTCAATTTATATAGAAACCGAACCCCCGAAATATGTCACCTTTTGGGTCACCGTTTAATAAAATGAATAATTATACTATATTATCTAATACGAATACTAAATGCATAGTTTTAGGTAGTTGTTATGAAAATATTTTATGGATGAAACACACATTACTATATAATAGATTTTAATTCAGACATATACTAATAATGTGTGGGAAAAAGTTCCATAATTCCTTATAAGATTCATGTATCTAATTCCATGACTAATCATGTAAATATAGGGAATTATTTCTAGAGTGATTAGTATCAAAAAATAGATATTAATCTAGAGTTCATTGGTACTAAGTTTCTACTTGTTTATATATTTTATAAACCATTTAATTATGGGTAGAATTAATAATATCATAAATAAACATTAGATGATTAATTATTCTTGAATGCTTCAAATTAATTATCCGTTATTTATTTTTATTAAAATAACTATTAAATATTTTCCTGTAATATTAATTTATTCCTACCTTATTGTATTATTATTTCACTATTGAAACTTTCGGAAAATGTATTCAGGATTGATTATATAATATTATATTAAGTATGTTTTTATTTTAACTGAGTAAATTTATTTATCTAGCCATTTAATTTATTTAGTTTTTTAAATTTATCATAGGTTTTTTTAGTTTTTTTTATTTCATTGTGATGTAAATTTTATTTTATTTGTGTGTGGGGATTTCAAAGGATTTAAAAATGTTATCAAACACAAATACCCATTATTTCATTCAAGTAATAATATATTTATTTACCTTTCAAATTCAATAGGAACCCATGTTCAATACCTATTTCTTGAAAAATTGAAATTTCCATACTCTATAATTTTTCTCTCAAACATATTCGATGGATTAGAAAATTAAAGGATTATCTATCTCTTTGTGTGATTACATAACCTATATAATTATTAGGGAATTATTTCAATGTCATATAGTATGCCAAATTTCTTCCCCATATACCTAATACTGACGCCTATGAAGATACATGAGATGAATTAGTTCAAATATTGTTTGTCTATGGAACTAGATGGCCAAAAATATGAAGGTTGAGACATGTTTTTTGGGAGGAAGATTTTCTACCCAATATTAGTAATCTTATTCTATTTAAAATTTTAAATTATATATAATGATAATACATGTTCATTAATTCATATATGGATGGGGAAATTATTTGTTTTTGTTCAAAATAATGGTTTAGTTCTTTAAACATACATTATAAGGGAATGTTTGAACAATAATTAATCTCATTCCCACGGCATATTATATAATTGAAAGTGAAGGAAGTATTATTATATTTAACTATAAATAGAGAATGAAGAAGTAAAAAAACTATAGTGATTAATTGTGATAATATAAATCTACCTAAGATGCTTAATAATGTTATCTACCATAGAAGGACAATTTTTATAATATGAGGTTCTAAGATAGAATTTTTATTATATCTAAAAATAAATTCCATTAAATTAGAACGTATTGATTTTTAACTAGTCATGTGGAAGAAATTCAAGAGCATACTTAAATGTTTTTGACATTCCTTATAACACCTTTATATCATTAGTGTTGGAAGCAAGTGTATTAGTTAGTTTAGGTGGACAATCATTTAACAAATCCCATAGTGTGTTCTAGAAATATAAAATTCATAACCTAATAGGTGTTAATTATAATCCCTTTATACAAGAGAGAATAATCGATGAAGTGAAACTATATAATTCATATTCCACCATTTCACACCCAAAATCTCTTAAAAGAATCATTGATCCAGGGATAAAGCTTGATGAACATGTATGAGATAAGAAAATGTCCACTATTTTTCATGAATATTTAGAATATATTAGTGATCATAAGAAAGACAAAATATATGTTATTAGTGAAGTGTGATATTATAACAAATCATGATAAATTATTTCATGATCATGATGTTGAGAAGTTAGTACATGGAAGAAGAGACAATGGTGTCTTCCAATCTAACACTGACACTGTGTAGCTACATTGGAGAGGAAGCTTAGAGAAAGGGAAAGACTAAATCAGTTGGATAGAATGGTTTTTTTGTTCAACTATGAATGGATGCATTTTATAGAAGGGTTACCATCTATAGAAGAATATTCTCTTAATAAAATATAAGAAGTGACAACTGATATGGGAATAATTGAAAAAAATTATTTTAATATAATAATGGATGAGAATACTGATTAGGAGAATCTAATTGAGACTCTCATATATATATATATATATATTAGGATTCTAAAGGAAGTAGATTATTTACTAGAAGATGTTGAGCCTGAAAAAAGTACTAAGAAACAAATACACATTGATGAGGAACATAGAGAAATGATAACGAAATAGCCTTTACAATTTAACCATCAGATGCGTATCTTGATGTTGAAAACATTTTTCGTCAATATGATGTTATTATTTATAATTCACCAAGAGACAATGAATAAGATTTGGTAACACCTATAATAAAATTATTTACAACTATTTATTTACACCCACGATATGAACATATGGAAGAATGATTCAATGTAGATGGAAATTCTACATCCATACTATAAAAAAGACTATTTATCTTGGAGTAATTAAATAAACTGATGTTATAAAGGGGAGAACTATTCCAGACATAATATCAACTCTAACTATGCTTAGGTTAGTTGTGGATGAAATCAATCAATTTATTATTAATTTTTTAATCATTCATCTCAAAACATTTTCTTGTGCACCTAGAGAAAAAAGGAATGAGGGACTAAAATTAACCACCAAGGACATTATAATAGAGACAAAACCAATGTTATTTTTTATTTTTAATATGATTATATCTATATTGTATTATTTATAATGAAATATGGTCAAACAGTCTACTTTTTTACCTAAAAAATTTCACACTACCACATAACTAATTTATGTTTCGGATTCTAACAAAGCTTCAATTTCTATTGATTTTGATAAAATAATTATATTGATGATGGAGAAAAATTCACTCAAATATAACCCAGAATCTAATTCATCTACCAATATTTTATTTTGAGGTCATTAAGGGAGATGTTTTTAGAAGGAAAGAGTGTATTTGGATCCTCTAAAATTCACTCTAGTTATGTAAGTTAAACCATATATAGTACCCTTAGACCAAGAGAACAATGGAACATTAATTTTAAAGGTAATTAATGGATTATTTTCTCAAGTATGGATATAAAAATTTCTATATGATCTGAATAACTATACTAATATAATAATCATAATAAACACTAAGGTTGTTCAATATATGGATTATAGAATTAACTTATAATCTAATAAGATTGATATTATAGAGGATACAGAAAATTAGATAGATAGGAACTTCTACACCTATTATGATATGAATAAATACTTTTATAGTTTCTTAAAAAACTTCAATATACCTAAGGTAAACAATGAATTTTAGTTAAAAATAAAAAGAATGGAAAATGCTATAACAGAGAAGAAGAATTGAAAAAAGTGAAAAAAACGAAGCATTCCAACCTTATTTATTGGATCCTATATTATATATATATATATCACAGTGATTTATGATTTCTCCCTTTTAAACTCTTTCTTCCATAACCATTCCCAATAATGACCCTTCTTCCTCTTCTTACAACCTTGATTCCTCATGTAATGGTCTTTACTTGTCTCCTTTTTGGGGTGTCAGAAATTTCTCATTGCTTTTTATCCATCCACCCAACCGAAAAAGATATGGTTCAGTTGTTAATGCTCTTACGTGCATTTATCATTCACCTATACATTTATCTATCATCATATCTCGCAATGATCAAACCTTTACCTAGTTTATTTAATTTATACGTAGGTAGATTTAGGTTATATTTTTTGGTTTTTTTAATAGTGGATCCTTTGAGTGAATCACATTCTAGAATAATTACCTTTCCTAGTTTTCCTATATCCCCCAATTTTTAATTATACTATAATTGTTTTAGATGTTTATTCTATTATCACAATATCACTCATGATGTTTTGGTAATTTCTTTTTGATTTTAATTTTTTCAATCCATGAGTCAGGGTAAACATGGGTGTCTTATTTGGGGAGAAAACATGTCTAACATGGTGAAAAATATCGGTTAAGTGATGTCATATGATTATTGTAATGGGGATAGCAGCATTTCAAGTCTTATGGTTGATATTCTAGTAAAGGGATATTGTTTTCTCATCTTATTGGTGTTCTGATGATTCTATTATTTTAAACTATAATTTTTAGTTTTTTGTTGGTGGGAAGTCTTTCCTTCGAAGTTGGGTTGTCCTTGATAACAATTGTTGTTCAATGTCCTACAAGATCATCATAAATGAAACCATATTAGTCACGTGAGATGAAATCTATAGTGGGGTTGGATTGTGAAAAGAAAGGTGTTTAGAGGTTACCCAATTGATTTGGTGTCGATCAATTCATTTTTGTTTCTCGTTTTCTTCAGTGATTTCATATTGTCAGTGTTTCATCTTCAAATATAATTTTTTCATTTCAAGTGAACCAATATTTGTAATGGTGATCTCACATGTGTTCGTAACATGGGTCATTGTGGTCTTCTTTTTTGTATTGGTTTCCTGGTATTCCTATTGTTTCTATTATGCACTACTTTGTTGAAAATTTTGTCCCTGGAGGCGATAAGGGATGATCTCAAGTGATTTGTAGTAAATAAATAATGATGGGTTTTTATTTAATATAAACTACTATAAATTTTGTTTTTTCTTGTGATACCCATTATCAGTGTTAAAAAGATGATGATAAAAGATATATTTCATAAAAAAGTTCTATATTATTATAAAATATATATTAACGTATTAATATATTAATATTGATATAAATAAAATATTTTTTATTAAATATGATTTATATATGACTAAATATGCATTTACACTTAATATATTTAGTGAAAATGGATTTTAAAATAATTCTAAAATAATATTAATTTATAATTATCTAAATATTAGGAATAATATTCATTTAATAAAAATTGGATGATAGATAAAAATAAATAAATTAATGAATGATGTAAGATAACTTAAAAACCTGAATTGCACATCAAATGACCATAAATTTTGATCTGGGTGTCTGTACGGGCTTTACCACAAATCAAATCAAAGTCTGTAATGAGATCAATGCCATGTTAATTGGGGACCATGTTAAAGAAAATTTTGATGTCAAAAAAGTCCCAAAAGACCTCAAAATTTGAGTTTTTAGTTGGAATGCCATTATTTTTTAGTATTTGAAGGGAATTTAACTTTATTTAAGTGGGTATTGTTTTCTTATTTAATTGGAGTATGAATTTATGCCCATATATTACTTTCATATTAATATTATCGTTTGGGAATTTTATCAATTTTAATTTATTAGTTTTATTTATAATTAAATATATGAATTTTTGGTTATATTTTGATAATATAAAACAATTTTAAAAATATATATTTAAAAATATTTATATAAATATTTAGTTTTGATTATATAAACCATATAGAAATAAATGTTTATTGTTTATTTTATTTAAAATAAAAAATTATCCCTTTGATTTTCCTTATAAAAATGCATTAATATATATATATATACCTATAAGAGTAATGTTTAAATATAACTATTATTGTGTCAATAAAAAAATTTATTTGTATATTCTAATACATTTAAATAAATAAATATTTGTAAATTTTTGTGCATGTATTAGAAAATTATAAATGTTTATGTGTGTGTAAATATGTGTGTATGTGGGAATACCTCGGTATTGTGTAAGTGCTTTATATGTATATCTATTTTTATAAATATATTTTTATCATTAAAAATAGTATATAAATATATTTACAGTAATTATTTATAAGTACAATATAAAAAAATTATCTTAATAAAAAAATATTTTCAAATATGTATAAATATATAAACATATATAAATATATATGTAAAGTAGTAAAATATATCTAAAAATAGAATATATCGATATATTTTATAAATATATTTAAAAATAATTTTATAAATTATATGGAATTAATTATTATCTGTTTTATTTAAGACAATGTATAACCATTTTTTATATTATAAAAATATATAGATATATACATACTTGTAAAAATATATATTTGATGTGTATATAGACATATGTCGATTTATTAATAAACCGATATATATTTAAATTTATAATCAAATAGATATAAATGACTATTAATATATAATATATTTAAATAAATATATTTATATATATATATATCATTCACCCACACAAAATTATATATATTATAAGTATTTGAAAATAATTATATAAATATATGAATTGAAATGATTTATGTAAATATGTATAAATAAATAGAAATATCATAAAACATAGATTAAATCCATCTTGGGGTACTCGTAAAGGGGTTAAAATTATACAAGGGAGGTCACTAGATTGAGTCTAGGAGAGCACATGGGTTAACATGTATATGAGAAGTGGAAGTTTGCCGATAAAGGGGTGTTGTGAGTGTTGAAGGGGGGTGCATTAGAGTGGGGGTTGAAGTGATGAAAATGGGGAGAGGGATGTTAAAGGAAATTTTTTTTTCAAAACTTATCATCATTTATGAAGGCACCTTTGTTCATAACATTGGTTTTTGAACTAATAAAAGAACCCATTATTAGCGAGTTGTTTAGTGCTAATTAAAAATGGGGCATTTAACAGTGCTTAGCTTCTTAGATATTTTTTTATAACTGATAAAGAACATTTCTAGCAAATTTAGAAGTGTTTATGCAGTAATGTCTAGTTTATTTATCATGAATAAATTGATCTCAAGGGAGGTCATTGGATACATGCCACATCAGTTTGCAGTCATAAAAAGGCAATGATATTTCAGGAATGGTTTAGTGAGCTAATGAATTTTTTAGGCATCATAACTTGAATCTTTTACATGAACAGTTCTCTTTGGATTCTCTTTACTAGTGGACTTCCATCTCACCCCAATAATTTTGTTGTAAATTGGAAATTTGGAACCTTGTTTTCATTTGGGATGTTTTTTTATGCTGGCTAATTAACATTGATCTGGGATGTTTGTGAGGTTCCACTCAACTATAATGTGGATTATCAAAAAATAAAAAATATATTTTAGGAAATAATATAAAGAATGATATACCTATTAGATAATTTTATAGTTATAAATGATAAGTTTGAGTATACCTTCCTTTCTACTTGTGTGATTATATAGAACTAAAATATCACTATGTCTCAAATAGTGTATGAGACTAATGCTTTAAATGTCATTTTAATGTAATCACCTCATACTATTAGGCATTCTATGTTAATGATACTATATGATAAAATTTCAATATATTCAAGATATCCAACTATCACAATAAGAATAATTCCTATATGAGGTAGTTTCTTAAACAATAAATGTATTTTTAGTAAGATTTTAATTGAGGATGGGTTTTTATTACATAATATTTTTTGAAAAATAATATAAATCAATAATTGGGAACTATTTTTTAAATCCCTTAGTCATTTTCATGGAGGATTTTAAAATGAAAAATTTTAACTTAAATTTTCAGCAATTCAATGTTTCATTTCTTAAAGAAATGTTTTAGAAAAAATAAAAAAATAGATAAAATTTTCATTTATTAAATCCACCAAAAAATATCTATTGACTTTTTATTAGAAACTTTTAATGTTTTTTAGTAAGTGAAGGTTATTTAATCAGACATTAATTTATTATTGGTTTTTTATATTTTTTGGTGGTTCCTTAAAGCACCGCTAATCGTTGTGAAAATTTAGAAATATAAATCTAAGCTACTAAATACACTTCATATTTCAATATAAAAACTTCATGTAACAATCTAATAACATACACAATTTTAGAAGTATGTGATAAAATAAATAAAGAGATCGACTATCACAAATACCTATATTTATAGAAAATGTATAATAAAACATATAACAAATTTTTGTTTTAGTTCAATGTTATAGTGGTAGAATTAATGTTTTTCCTTATAACTATTGACACTGATACGAATAAGAGGATCCACCATCACGCTAACTCCAATTAGTTGGAAAATATCCCTTGATGATGCATGCTATAATTGATAGTAGTTTTTTCCAACTACCAGCCTTAGATGGTTTCATTAAATATAATTTAGAATATAATTTTTATAATTTTTATATTAATAATACAAAATATTATCAACAAATTATCATAATTATTTAAATATTGTTGTATAAATATAAATAACTCAATAATGATGAATTGTGGCATTTCAATGATGCAATTTATATAGTAATGGTCCCTATTGTCCGCTAAAATATACTATCCAATTCACTCCACAACTCTAAAAACATCACATCCCTAAAATCCCTTCCCAAGTTTCATAGTAACTATCACAATATCTACCCATAAAATCCACTAGTGGAATTTTTACGAACCCCATACAAGTCAAATGATATCACTAGAGTAAAAGGGGAATACCAAAAGTTATGAGTCTAGTTGATGAAGATGATAGAGTATTAGATAAATCATCTAAATATATAGGAGCTATAGAAGATTGGTTCATAGATTTAAATAATTTCTATTTTGTCCTTACCAAATAAAAAAATATTATAAAATAATTTAGAACATAGTAAATGATATAAATAAATCACATGATTAAAAAAGAAAAATTTCAATTAATTGAATTAATTTATTTTAAATTTTTCATTAATATACAAAAATATATATGTAAATATATATATTAATGGTGGAATAAACATATAATTAATTACTTCATCATTAAGATATTATTAATATCCTCTATTATAAACACGATTTAATCACATTCACCCTCCCTTATAAAATTGACCATTTATATATCATCATGGATAGATAGATCAAGTTACTATTGTAGATGGGGTTCTCTATTATAAATAATATTTCTGCTTCACCACCCATATCATCCATGTCTCTCGGTTTCACATGGATTACAACACTCCACCCTTCATCAACATTATCATACACATTATATATTATTCTATATAAGGAATACAAAATGTATGGACTATGTTATTTAAGCTAACCAATATCAATTGAATAGAATATGTTAATACACGTAAACTACAAATAAAATTTCTTTGTGACCCAATAATTCTTCAACCAATTGCATTTATATAATATTACTAGAAAATGACTATGATAATTTAATTAGATAATGTCAATCAACTTTACATAGTAAAATAAATTTTAGAATTTAGTGAATATTCATCTATTTGGTGTTTTCAAACCTTACTCAGGAAAAAATATAAGAAACTTGAATCTTTTAATATTATATTCATCCAAAAGCCAAAATAATTTTAAAGGTCCTTATGCCAAATATTTCAATTCATATTACATTATATCTTTATTTTCTACATTAACAATCTAAAGGGATAGAATATACTATTATCTACTGAAGGTAATTATTTCTATATATTTTAAATAAGAAATTGATTTGGATTATATTTGATAGACGAAATGGTTAATATTATTTCTATTAGCATATTTTTTTACATCTTACATCAACTTTAATGTCTTATATTTGTTTATATATTTATTTATTCAATTAAATGATATATAATATCACAATTGATTATCTAGTATTTATTTTATTGTATTAATGTTTTTTATATCAATGTAATTGAGGATATTTTCCCAACTTGATGACCAAACATTAGAAAACTTATTTACTATCTATAATAATATAATTGATTTACATCATCATCAATGCATATAAATTTATTTCATCTTGTATCATTAAAATAATGAAAGAATTTATTGACATAAAAATCCACTAAGATATATTTTAAGGGATTAAAATAACTTGATATATAATATAATCTGTACTGAGAGTCACAAATGGGCTATGTTCATAAATTTCCATCCCTAAACCCTCATTCCCGGGATCTAAAGTGAAATTTGGGTATACATAATCAATGGATTTAAATGAATTTAAATCTCTAAATTAGAATATAAACCCACCACTACTGTTTTCTATAACATACCACATCATTTTATTGGATTTTTTAGGTGACATGAATAATATTTTAAATAGTAGTTCAATGAAATGTATTTAAAAAGCATTGTATCCATTTTATTTCTATACTTATTTTTTATAATAGGTTCATTCAGACTTGTTTCATGATACATCTATTTCTATATAGAAGTATGGAATCTCTTGTATTTTTCTTTGTTTGATTATAATCCTCAGTACAACATAAAATCATTGGTATATGAATTTGCATTTTATAATAGTGACTGATATTTTTAACGACTCTCTTCATATAAGAAAACTTTTCCATGATCGTATCTTCATCAAATGCATCATACATAAAATCCAATATGATCCACATTTATTAATCTAAAATTACTCATGAGAATTTGATATTTTACAATTTTAGTAGAACTTAAAATTTTGAATATTTGTTACATCCATTATATAACTCTTGATTTCTATATTCTACCAATTTATAAAACTCATGTAACTTATTAGGTTGCTTTTATCTTGTATTATAATCAAAAAATTTAGGAAGAGATACCACTAATATTCCATCATCATCATAATTTTGTGATTTAGTGCACAAATAAACATTAATTAAGTTCTAAATTTCATTTTCTACTATCAAGGTAGTATATTGATCATTCTGATAATGCCCAAACAACAAATTTTATGAATTATTAAACTCTCCATGCCAAATCAATCACATATATAAAATAGTAAATTATTTCAACATTAATTTCTCATAAAATTTATTTCTCCTCAACCATTATTTGAAATTTAAATTTTGTTATTGATATTTTATTCTTCCATTTACAGGAATAATTTTATATTGTGAAATCTTAGAAACCCTCCAACCCCTTAATATATTGATGATTTGTATTGGGTAAATTAATTTAAATTTTATCCATTTTTATGTTATTTTTAAATATGTTTATAAATGGCATAACACATATTACTTAAATAAAATCATTTTAAAAAAAATATGAAAATAATTTGAAATAAAATAAATCTAATGTTCATTATTTAAATAATATTATGTTATATAGAAACATGGACAATAAATATTATAAAAACACAATAAAACAATATATAGTAAGTAAAAATATTTAAATAAAAAATATAAGAATAAATTAATATAAAATCATTAATAAAAATTTGAAATTGAATTTCATTAATCACACGTATAATAAAACATAATATATAATAAAATTGAACATAATTATATATATATAATCTCTAACCATGGTCTTTAGTGTTATGAAATTCTCCGATCGAATTGATACAAAACCCATAAATTTGAACCAATTAATATTAATAAAATTGAAGGCTTAACATTTATTAACATTTAATATAGAGTCAATAAATTCATCATGTATCAAAATATAAAATATAAATACTCCTAACTAAAAGTTAATTTGAAAAATATATTATTATAATCCATCAAAAGAAAATGAAATCATTTTAACAATTAGAATCAAATTATTGGAAATTTAATTTAAAATAAAATTTATTATATGATATAGAAAACAGAAAATGAAAACCTCGATCTATAATATAGGCTATTAAAAATTAAGGGAATAGATACATGGAAAATAAAATGTAAAAAATAAATTTTATAAAATAAAATGAGTGCATTTACGATCTTCTAAAAACAATAATTCATAAAAAAATTAATTTAAATAAAAAAAACAAAAAAACAACAAATATATACTAGTGGGATAATATATTAAGGTATAAGAGAATGAAAATAGTATAATAAGGTGAATGGATGAAGACTATAGGGGAAGTAATATAGTTCTAAGATAGATAAAAAACAGTCAAATATTGCAGGTCATGTGAGAAGTGGATGATATAGCTAGTAACGGGGGTGGTTTTGTCTCTTTATCCAACTAATAGGGGAGAGGTGTTGGTGGGGATGTAATGAAGGGTTCCATAATTAATGTTTTTTAATTAGTAGTGGTATTTACATTTTTTCACTATGATTTAGTCTCCGTAAATATTGGAAACCCTTTTTTTATAAACCATCACTAATCAATAATTAATTATTGGATTCTCATAATTACAATAATAAGACTAACAAAATAATATTTTATATTTGTTTTAGCATTTAATTGTTATTATATGAAACCATAATAAATAAACCACTGATATAAATTGTATTTTTTAATGTATTACTAATATATCCCCACCTATAGAATTTTCCCCTCCTTCTTATTCCTCATCCATTCCAAATAAATGTAAATAGAAGTATATTATTAAAGGATCATTTTAATCTTATGGAATTGGATCATACGTGGATGATGGATTATAAATCCTTATTTTATTTCATTATTATTTTCATTATAAATTTTCCCTTTACTAATTTATGTTTGAAAATGGATTATCAATAATGAAATCATAGTTCAATTTTAATTTATCGTTTTGGTTATTTATGATCTCATATATCTATGTGTTACCAAGAATATGTTTTGATATTATAAATGGGGGATAAATTTAATTTAATTAGGGAAAGATGTAGGCATGATTATTTTTTTTATATTTGAAATTGTGTTCATGATATTTGTTATATGCACATTTATATTAAACTATAATATTTTTTTAAATATCAAGAAAGGGAGAAATAATTTGTTTAACTAGTAATTCCTTGATTTAATATTCATAAGTCCTGATTTTTATGATTCAAATGTGTTTATTTTATTATAGTTTGTCATAGTCTTAAATAGATGATATTATAAATTTTCACATGCTTAGAAAATATTCAATTTTTTTCATGTCTTAGTCGACCATATAGATTAACCAAGGTTTTTGTGAATGACCATTCCAAATTTTAAAAGCTGATCAGTTGATTGAGTAATATAAGTCACACTACCATGAAGTTCATTTTAAATTTGTTGAGAATGTTAGTATAGTCAATTGTGATGGTTGTGAGAGTTGAACATATAGTTTAATAGAGTAGATAATGTAGAGAAATGTAGTGAGATATAAACCACTTCTTTAATGTAAATTCAACCATAAAATGATTAAGTTGATTGTATAATACATAAAAAGAAGTAGTGCACTAAACATTAGTCAATCATGACTTTTCAAGATCAGAATTTAAAGAAATTTTATAAGTTCTCCTGAATTACATTTTAGGTGACCATGAAGGTATATTTGAGTAACTGTCATTATTTTTATTGTTGATTTTAATTAATTAACTACAATGGTTAATGCCACTATATTAAATAGATTTACATATTATTCTCAAATAATAATGATGTAAAAGATGAATTTACCTTCTCTAATTTCTTCAATATTAATATATGAGGAAGATTCACATGAAAAGGAATAATATTTTCACTATTATGTAATTTATCAAATATACGTGTTGAGATCGAACTATTCATTAATGAATTATATTCAATCCATCCTACATTGTACATCAAAGATACCTAAAAGATAATCAGTAGTTCCAAACTATATACAGATGGATCACATGTGTGAAAAAAATGAGTTGCATCATTTTGAGATTCTAGTTTAAAAGTGAAAATAAATAACTGATCATAATTCCTTTTGATTTTCATTATTTTTAATTTAATAATATATTTACTATAATTTTTCAATAAACTATTTATAATTTCATTGGTCTATAATAAAGTATTTTATAAATCATTTTAAATCATTCTATACTTGGTTTTTCCCCACATTGAACAATGGAAATGTTTTTATTTTATAAACAATATAATGGTACCTATTATGCCTATTAAACAAAATCTATGTTTTAGACTCATACCTCAATTGTAAAATTGATATTTTTATGTAATAGAAAGCTTGGTTTTGGTTTCAAACTTATAAAGGTGATTATGGGATTCCTTATATATGATATCCTTTTATTAATTTTGTTATATTAAAATTTATTTACCACTTTATTATTTATATCTATATCTATTATGTTTCTACTATATACTAATATCAAACTCTAATAATTTAGTGTGATTTAATTATTTTTAGAAGATATATATTTTATTTAAATTATTTTAATGTGTATTAATGAGTAAATTGATGAAACATTTAGAAAATTAAAAAACACTCTCTAATACTATTTTAGCAAATAAATGTGTTTCTAACTGAGAGGAAATTTAAATGTTTATTAATGTTATAATTAATCAATTTTAAATTAATAAATATCTATTCACACCCCTTGTGATAATTTTGATAAAAACCAATGTACAATATCTAGAAATTTTTAAAAGTGGTTCTATAAATGGAAAGGTAAAAGTAAATATAGAAAATATATTATTCGACTATCACACATGGATGTCTACAACAAAGATAATCGACTCTTCACACAAATACTAGAATAAAATAACCTAATAATTCTAAAATGTCACGAAATAACATTTCTATTATAGGCAAAATGTATATATTGTTGATAAGTATAGCGCTTAGTAAGATTTTCCAAATAACTCCAACTACTCATTATCATATGTGATCATGTATATTTATGCACATATATATGATATATGACATAAAAGAAACATAAAGAAACGAAACATTTATTCTAATAGTGATGGAAAACAATCCTTAACATAAAAAATATGAGTATATCATCAACGTTAACTTATACTAAAAACATTACAAAATATAAACAATTATAATGCCCCTTAAGGCATATAAGACCTAAAATGTCATGAAATCTCCCATAAAAAATCTTAATAGAAATGAAATGTACTAGAAACATCTATAATATGAGTAAAACATCTAATAATTAATAACAAGTATATTTTTTCTCATCCTTATATAAGGATAATTTATTTCAATGATGATAATCTAGAGAAGTAAAAGAAGCAAGTGTTAATGTGTTATGACCAGATATTCATGAATAATAATGGAAAATATCATAAACCAATTCTATAAGTGTTTATGATATACAAATATTGTTCATAGACCAATTTCTTAGGATGAAATGAATATAATAATAAACCACAAAGACCCATTTACCAATGGTGATAAAGAGTTTAATATGTCCTTATTTAGAGTAAAACAACATACCTTATGGGTTTTGGTACTATGAAATAATAACAATTCATCACTTTGAGCCACAACCCATACATTTAATAAAAATATATCAGTACCAACATTAATTTTACTAATAATAATAATAATTCATTCAAACCATAGTCCTTGATGATAAAAACAATATGTCACCTTGATAACTTTCACAAGATTTGATAATAATTTTCTCATATACCTTGTCCCTCAATATAATAACAAACTTTTTATTTGACTAATATCCTTGAAATTAAAAATAACATTTCACAACCTATATCCTGGATAATAAAAATAATAAAACCTTAATGATATTTTTCTACCATGTGTAAGAATCAATTAAAATATACATTATGGACCTCTCATTCTTAAAAGGAACACTAATGACACAAACAATGACCTTGCACTATCATTTAACCCATTCATGCCTAAAAATTAAATGTTTTAGGTAAATAAAATCATGTTAATTATTTATCATGCATAAATTTATCATAATCTAATATAAAATTCTCAAAAAAAAATAATACCTGTAAAAAATAAGATAGATGGAATCATCATTTTGTATAATAACTCATGATCTTAGTAAACATTCATCACAACATCAACACATGTAAAATTAATATGAAATTATTATTTCACATCAAAATCATAAAAAATTAGATAAAATAAATAAATAAAATCATTTAAAATTTTTCATTGAAATAAACTCATATATTTTATGGTTGGGATCCCCCAAACGGAAAAAACTACATATGATGACCTACGATAAATTTTCCCAATGAAATAGGTTTTCTCCTAACATCATAATAAAATCATTAAAACCCTATAATACATAATATTAATTTTAATAAAATTATTAAAGTGTATTGTACACCTAAAATATTATAAATACTATTGATTATATATTAATACATTCATACAGAATATTTTCATGCTAAAAAATCTTGTATTAGAGAAAATCACACCCATACAACCCTCATGCACTCAAAATCTATGAAAACAAATCAGTTAATAAAACCTAAAAAAATTACTTGAATCATGTCAATGGATAAATTTAACATCATGAGAGGGAGATTAACATAATAAATATTAGGATTTTATTTTTTTATAAACCAAAGGGAGTGGGAGATGGTGGGAACTAGCCATGATCATGGGAGAGAGAATTGTGGCTTATAGGTTATGATAAGGGATAAAGGGATTGGTCTTGTGAGGGGTTAGAGGAATATGCTATGTAAGGTGGATACTAGTTGTGAGGGCTTAAAATTAAAAAAATCTGAATAATAAAAACAATATTTTAAAATAAATAAAATTATCTTTTTTTTGAAATGTAATTAATTTTTTTCACCTCATATACCAATCACCTTCCAATAAAAGTACTTATAAATATATATATTTGTTTGTTTTAAAAATTTTATATGACCTATGTATAACTCACTAAAAACAAATAGATCTACATATAAAAATCCTTACAAATGATATAAACTATCATATGACCTCAAGAAAATCCATTTACTAACAGAGGCTGAGAACTGACATAAATGGATTAATAACAATATCATGGAATATTTTTTAGTAAAAAACATGAAAAAATAAATTCAAAGATTATTTTAATATATTTTTTTCAAAATATGATTCTTTAAAAATAATT
Source organism: Viscum album (assembly GCA_963277665.1). NCBI lineage: Eukaryota > Viridiplantae > Streptophyta > Magnoliopsida > Santalales > Viscaceae > Viscum > Viscum album. The sequence continues at coordinate 690,959,255 of OY728150.1, forward strand.
ATTTGAAAAAGTAATAAAAATTATATCATTGACCAAAACAACCATAAAATGTGTAATAAATTAATATAATGGCTGAAGGACTCTAGATAATAAATAATCCACCAATAACATCATTTTATCCCACCCATGGATCTTGATTTACTACTATGTAATAAAGAAAGCATCCATTAACCTACATCAAGATTGGTAATGTCTAGATGTACCTATATTATTTAATAAAAAACATACTATGATTTCCCTATTTACTCCCATATACTCCCATACATGAGTGATCCAAATGTTTATTTACAATTCATGGTTTTAAATTAATTTAAAACATTTCAAAATAATTATTATCATGAAAACCATTTCAAAATATTTAGAAATCGATCATTTTTCAAAAACCAACACACACATCCTTTATCCAAATATAGAAAAAATAAATCCATTTTCATACCACTATCGAGAATAATAAAAAACGTGAAGTTTAAAATATAAAAAAACTTAACAAACTCACTCTTTTCATTTAGAATAAATGTTTTGACAACCCACTATTTTCATTAAGAACTAAAAAATAATGTGATTCTACTTTAATGACAAACCTATTTTCCTATAGTGTATATATAACCATTATCCCCATGACTTATTGATTCGCAGATAGGTTAACCCACTCATCTAACTAAATTTCTACTAATATATTTCCATGAGTTTCAATACAAATAAGATAAAAAACTAGATAATGAAAAAATTATTTAAAAATGACTATTCACTGACATAGTTAATCAAAAGTACAAAGTAATCACCCATTTATATAATTTCAATCACAATATACCATAATTGTTTAACTATGGTTAAATATTAATATGTTTTGTTGGATGACCCCATTTATTGACAACTAATTTTTCTTTAAATTAACAAAAAACATAAATATTTCAAAAATAAATAAAAAAATAGTTAAAATATATCACCTATTTTATTAAAAAAATAAAAAATAATTTCTATATATACATTTTAAAACCCACATATTTAATATCATTATGGGAAAATCAAACAAAAATGTATTTTAATCATTTTTTGGGACCACGAATAATGTGTACACCCTAATAGGGGGAGGGTGATCATGGTGTCATCCAAATAAAACATTTCCTTTCAATTTAATTCACCCTTGTTTTAGATAATGTTCTCTAGTTTTTGAAAAAAAACCTTAGTCTCACAGTACCACATCGTTGATTAGACCAAATATAAAATATTAATATAGAATTAAAATCACAAAAGGACTATGGATTTTACTCAGTTTACCCAAAATAGGGTATGTACAAGGAGAACTGAACAATAATGTGCTAATGTGACAAGATACATTATACTCATCTTTAGTGGGAATAGATTTCATCATTTTCACATCATTCCAATAAGCACTATATTTTCAAAATTTTAGTGATGAAACACTACCTCCCCAAGATCACTCCCTCTTATTCTTCTATACACAACACTTTAGGGAAGGATTTGTTTTTTTATATAATTTAGTGTCTCATGAATAGTTTATTGACATGTTTTTATCCATTATATAAGAATCATTTATTCAGACTCCTTGCATATTCATGTTTACAATAGATAATTTGTTATGAATCACATCAATACTATTCAAAATCTCAAAATCACTATGATAAAGACTGAAATTATGAGTTGTTTCTATAACTTACACTTTAAAATGAGAGAAACCACTTGGTGTAAGGGTTAAATCTTTATATTATAACATGAATATATCAGTAGTGGAAACTATACTTCTAGATGTAGAATAATAACTCATTGTATTTTCTATGATCCCTTTATCTTACATAACAACAACCAGATCTGTCAATAGAACTCAATCTTCTCTTCTTCTTCATTACTCAAAAATTAAAAATTAAAAATTTTATTCATTAAACCATATTTTTGATCATGTAAATCATATTATCCTTCTTTTATTGCTAGATATTGTTTTTTCATATTGGGGTTCCACTTTTTCTATTATATTCTTAGATATTTAGGTTCATTCCACCTTATTTGAGAGTTTTTTGAATATGAAACAATATTTAAACTTTTTTAAAGCATACAAGAGATGTTTATTCCCATTATATGACCTAAATTCTATGTATTATATCAATTATCTCATTGATAAAGATATATGGTTTATCTTGGGGTATCACATAATTTTTTATAGTAAAAACATTCCCCTTCAAGTAAAATTAATGTTACTAATATTACTCTTATTTAGCCAAATTTTAATTTAAATTAATTAATTAAATTTCCTTAATTTTAATCCACCATAGAATAGAAATAGATTGGAATGTCCATTTTGGGCTCTAGATCAGCAACCAGTTCCATATTCCATGACATGAGTTTCTCTATCATACTAAAAATCTCAAATGTTTAAAACTTTAAAACCAACCATACCATGATCAATTGTTTTATGGTGTGTTCTATTAAATTAAATTTCTATTTTATAGGTAAAACACCATGTAAAATTTCCTTTTTAATTCTCACATTCCCATTTCATTTCAGCTCAGGAAAACCTATTTACAAAATGGATTTTCCAAAAAAATAGTCGATATCTAACATCTCATTTTGATTAATTTTATATACAGACTACTTTTTCCTCCAAAACATGCGTTATAGTGATCCTTAAGTCATACCAAAAACATTCAATCCAATATGGATTTAAGAATTCATTAGAAAATGAGATCATGTCATTTCACTTCAATCAAACCATCCATGATCACCTCATCACTAAAATATCTTATATAAATGAAACTCATTCTATACTCAATGACAACTCCTATAAAATTACATTATATATTAAATAATAATCATCTTATTTTTGAATAAATATAAAATATTATAATCGCTTCTAAAATTCCCACAAACTCTTTAGGCTCAATGATTTTAAATTCCACAATGGCATAAATAACTCTAAAACACCTGTAGTGAGCCTTCTATCAGAAAAATTCATTTAATATTATAAAAATTAATTATTTAATATGAAATATTAACCACTATATATTCCATTAAAAACATGATTCAACTAATAAATTATCCATCAAAGAAGAATTTATCATCAAAATCATTATGTATAACAACCCATGCAATTTTTCTTATAAATTTCATAATTTATGGAATATATTTTAGAATTTACATCCCAAATAAATTTTTAGGCTTTTCGTTTTAGAAAATTAGTATATAAATTTTATTAAAAAGTAGATATTCCCACACAATGTATATTTTACCCAAAAAACATCGTCTTTATAAATTCACACTTACTTCTTTTACGGTAACTCCCAAAACATGAACTATGATTTTATTAACATTCCTACTCATATTTTAGCCCAGTTAAAATAATTTGAAAATGTGGGATGATAAAAATAAATCTCAATAATGGATTAAAAAAGAAACATTTTATTCTATATTTAAAATAAAAAATTTAAAAAATTTATTAATTTTTCATAATAATAATTTATGCTCAAATATCCATTTACTTTTACCAGAAAAAAATTAATTTATTAATAGTATTCATAATAAATTTCCGAAGAATTCATAAAGGAAGAAATTATAACCATGTGGGTTTCTTGGTGTTATAAAATACCCCATATTAGGCATTTTTTTGGAATGTGTTTATTGAAAAATTATATGGAGGATGTTTTCCAAGATGATGATGTGGTTTGAACAAGGGTGGATTTTAGAGTTTAGTTAAAATAAATGTATAAATTCTTTTCCATGGTTTAGACCTAGAAACGGTGGATTTATCCTAGATATGTTGAATATGAATATAACTAGAGTTGGTGATTATTCCCATGGTAGTGGGAATTTTGATCATGGAAATTACCTTTGAAATTTTTTTTGTCCAGTATGGGTGTGTTGGGGACATGGTGAGTGAAAAACACCTAGTAAAAATAAACCTTGTCATTTCACTGTATATACTATCATGGATTTCTACCTAAGAAACACATCGAATTAAAAATAGAAATTTCAATGGTTGTGGTATATCAGAAAAGTACTTCTAAAAACAACTTCAAAAATATGACAATAGACATTGTTCTCATCATGGTGAGGCCAAAATATGAAGTAATTTGTCACAATATCATAGAACAATTAATGTTAAAGTCCGAGTTATCAAATCTAAAGAATACTTTTTGTGAAATTTAAATATTGTATTGTAAATTGTAACCACCATTGATGGGTTTTGTGGTCATTTTTTATGTCCTTGAACATTTTTTTAATGAATGATACCAAGTGATGCACATTGAAAAGTGGATTAAAAAAGGATATGATTTAGGGATAAGCCCTACAAACCTAAAAGAGTGACATGGTAAAGTGAAATTATATATTTCTCTCTAAAGTAAGAGGGTATTTCCGGATCTATACTAAAATGAAAAATGTGAAGATATAAGTGTTTCAAGAGTTCTATTTCTCTTTGGAAGTTTGAATCAACAACAGTGAAGAAGAAACATCACCTATGGTGAATATTTGTATAATCATTATTTAAATAATAAGATGGAATCATTATAAGTAATTATTTCTCTGGATTAGGATAGTAGCAAGGTTTCCAAATGTTCATTGTAGTGAACCAAGGGTGTTAGTGACATCACTCCACACTTGAAAACATTGAACTAGTGAACTCTTATTTTTTTTGGTCCACAAAAAATTTCTATGAATTCTCCATGTAATAGACCATTACAGGTGAAAAAAGTAAAATAATCCATGTTATTTATTACTTTATTCAATATGTAGATAAATAAATGGATAGATGAAGTTTCCTCAAGTTGAGAGATCAAGACCCAAAGTCACAGATCATACTGAAATACCCTAATTCACCACCTCATGATATTCCTCTTGATAAAAGTAAAATAAGTGGTATCAAATTCATGTTTTTGGGGTTACTTTTTATCACTTTTTCAAAATCATCAAAAAATTCAACCATTAATTAATTCATATATCTGAATGTAACAATTCTTTTGTTAAGGAAGAGTTATATACAATAGTATTTTTGATTTTTTGGAATGAATGTTTATTTCGATTCCATGTATAGTATTTTTATAAGAATGGAAAATAAATCCTTATAAAAGAATGATAATAGATAATTGTATAAGGATGAAATGGAAATTAATTATTTTAGAAGGCACTAGACAATCCCATTTACCCAAAGACAATGTCTTGTAAAACACATCATGTTATATGGGAATGGATAATAAATATCATTAATGTGATTGAAAGGTTCTTAAGGATAAGTTGTAGCTTCTATAGAATAAATATGAGGGCTTGAGGAAGAGTCCAAATGAGACAGTCGATACCTTTTTCAATCAACTAAATACTATTTTTGAAGACATGATTAGACTTGGTGAGTATATCAAAGATGAGAATATTATGAATAGAATCATGAGATGATTTCATGCTTGGGTTAATGAAAAGGTTACAACTCTGGAAGAAAATGATCTGAAGGAAATATCTCTAGAAAACATAAATATCACTCTCATTTCATATAGTGCGATTAAGAAATAGAATTATTCCATGGTAAAGGAAAATTCTCATGAAGTGTATTTTAAATCAATAAAGATAATCATGATGAATGAAGTTTTGGAAGAAGAATAAATTGATGAGATAATGTCCTTTCGCTCCCCTATCATTATAAGAGGAAAAATAATGTCTAAAGGTAATATTATAATAGCTCATTTAAAATGTGAAAAATTTGACACCATTCCTCTAAATGTCCCAATAAATTTCAAAAGGACTTAGAGGAAGATGTAAAGGAAAAAATAAATGTTTCCAGAAGGATAATTTCTCTCTCACATGAGGATTTAAACTCTAATGGAATTAATGTTTAAGAGGTTTAATATTACAAGGATCTCGATGAATATTCTCTTGAAGTCATTACACTAGACAGTGATAGTGATTTTAAAAATTATTTCAATGGTAGAGTTGATCTTTAAATTTAACTCAAGGTATCCCTCAAAGATATTGATGTTTTTAAGGCCAACAGAAAGAAGTATAGTGTAGTTGATCATGGATTTAAAATCTATGTATAACAATAAAAGGAATATATTTCATAATTTAAATCTAAAAATAGAAATCCAAAATATATAATACCAAGTAGGTTAATGAATGAATTTGTGTAAAAAATAAAATATAAGGAGCAAGCTCGAATCATTGATGAAATATTTAATTTAGCGTAAGATAAAGCCATGAAAATTTAATAGATAAAAGAAGAAGTCATGAAATGGAAATGTATGTGTGAGGATCAAAAGAGGATTATTACACATTTTATGACACTAAGTACATTAATGAATGATTCTACTATCAAGGATAGAATGTTTTTTATGGAATTATTTTAGGATCATATTCTCATTTTTAAAGTAAATTCATTAATATACAAAAGGAAATTTGTTATGGATCATGATGTCATGAAGAAGATATTTATAGTTGATTCTAAAACTCCATCATTGATAGATCAAATGAAACTGGATCTTCATTGCAGTCAAAATTTTACTTTTAGAGCTATAAACTTTGAAAATATGTTAAGAATTAGATGTTTTTATTATTTAAAGATGGGACACAAAAAATATAAATACTCTATTTATTAGATACATTTCAATGAATGAGAGTAAGAAATATCCAAGAAAAATTTATACATATTATTATACATTTAATGTATATTTTTTCTATTGTGATGGTTTTGGGAACAAAGTTATTTACAATGATTTAAGAGTTAAAAAAATGGTGCCAAGAGAATACCGAAAGGGTGAAAAGCCTCAGTTGGAATATTTATCTAACAAACTGAAAGTTTAAAATAGATTCTCTATATTCCAAGATGATAAATAATAATTATATCTAGAAGAAAGTAATATATTCCCATAATAAACAGAGGTGGAGCATAAATCATGCGGGAAAAAACAAAGTTCCTATAGGATAATGTGGATAAGTGCTGATGCCTTCCAAATGAGAATTTATAAATCCATAAAGGGAAGAAATACCAGAATATGGTTATTATTTACCCCACAATGAAATAAAATAGTATTGTGGCCAGAATCATGTGTATTTCATGATCCCTCGAAAGACATGTGATGAAGATACCTTAATAAGGTCATGAAAAGAACTATTCCCAACACATAACCTATGGAATATCCCACAAAGTCCCTTTTGAAAAGTCCTTCTAATCTTGAAAAAGAATCCCTATCAATTAGGGATCATGTAGTGGGGACTGATTGGCCCCCCAGAGTCACGCAACTTGTCAATCATTGGACACCTAAGAATCCATCCAAAAGTACATAGAAATTAAGAGGAAAATATCAAAAATGATGGATCCTCTTATAGTAATAAATATAAAGCTATGTGTGTAGGTGGTTTGTAGGGTACCAAAATCCCCCAATGAAATATCCTCTTTATCTCATGAAAGCATCGTGTAATTTCACCCTCTCCAATGTGAAGGGCATCAGACATGTCCAATGAGCCCTACACCCCCTTCAAATCCATAATAAAAACATAAGGGGTTGTCCATGAAATGATCACACATCACTATAAGACCGCTTTTTGGTCTTGTTTTGTATGACCGATGGGAAGAATGATTGTCCTGAATAGTACTCAAGCAAACATGCAAGACCACATGCCCGTGTAAAATAAACAAGAAAATAAATGGGTCATTTATGGGGCCATCTCATCATTACTAAAAATCATATGATACCCCTAAGAAGGACCTATGGAAAGACATCATGAAAACACATGACATAAAATCCCTCCACTGACTCCATCCTAGATTTGTGCAATATACACTACAAAAATAGGTGAATAATCAAGGTGGAGAGGCCTATAAATCCCCCACCCTAGAATGAGAAAATGCATCATTGGATTCTCACATCGGTGTACCTTAGAATCAGAACAGATTTCTCAGAGTGGATGATCTCATCATCAGATATTATTTTATCATGTATTGTATGAGGAATAACCTAAGAGATCATGTGACATGTATAAGAACTTCATGTGATTACACATTGGTCATGTGAAGTACTTCTGGAAGACTATGTAAAGGAAATATCACATACCTGATCAGTCACGTGAGACTTAAACAGGATAACACTGAAAAAAATATAATACATATTCAATAGATGTCTAGAAATTAATCTAAGAAGACGAGAGACTTATGCGAAGAACATAAATGATGATCCCCATGCACTTTCCTTTACCACTCAGGTCATACGTCAGCACCAAGACATGTCACCCAGATCATGAAACACTCCTTTGGAATACTATTTGAATCAAATTATGTCCTCTATAAATGTTAGAGAAAGTCACATAGGACCCCCAGGCATTCCACCCATGTCTTGAGAAACCATCCCTTCTCTCCATCCATACCCCATGATATCCTACATACATGTCACCCAAGTTATATAAAGGAACCAGTATATATCATATAAGTCTCACCATGACATTATAACATCTCAATGGGATCTTGTAACATCATATAAATAAGCCAACCAGATCTTGAGATGTCCTTTGGACATGTCATACATATTTTTGAATGAAACACATACAAATTAGCTAGTACATGCACCACCCTCCATACTTGTCATACTCACTCCCGTGACACTCTCCAAACATATCAGGAAAAATTTTTATAACACCATATAAAGTTAGCTAGATAATGAAATGACCTCTGAGCATGTTAGTTGAGATCATTTGATGGCCTACAGGATCATCCAACCATGTCATATGATGTCCTCTAGACAAGTAATCCTTGGTCATGTCTGGAACATTAGAAATTCCATCAAGATTATGTTAAATCCCTCGGAGAAGTCAACTAGATCATGAAATTGTCTTTGAACAAGTCTGGATGATATCTCTTGAAATGTCAAGTATATAATCAAGTTATTTTAGGGAGACAACCAATGCATGACATTTAGACAATTTTTCTAGGTCAAGTGAGCATCCCAGGACTTGTTAACATAGTATAACCTTAGTGTGTAAGCCCTGATCCTTTGAACTATGTTGGCTATGATTCATTATATAACCATGATATGTGTAATTTATTATTAAGGACTGAGCTCTATTTTAATTATCTGAAAGGGCTATCCTATTATATAAGTCTTACATCAATAGGTAGTGAGATTAGTCATCTTACATACATTGTTTCCCACACTGAGAATAGCTATCATGGGCATTGGGAGTTGCAATGATAATATTCTTCAAAAAGGGAAACCTCAGTGTGTACGCCCTGAATATACTCAACTATCAGAACCTTCATTCCTACTATAATTAGGATATGTTGGAAACCTTTAAAATTCCTGAACTCACATATAAACCTACCTTAGTGTAAGTATACCCATGTCTCTGACATTTACACCATCATTACCTAATCTATACCATGGGCTTACCAGTCTCCCTCACCCCCCACAAACTAATAAGAACACTAAACTATGATGAACTAATTCCTTCCATAACTAGGATTTGTAGGATGCATCCTCAAGGTCTGAGGGAAAGCATCTACTGCCTAAGTACCCTCATATATGTCATTTATACATGATTTTATACTGTATGGGTTCAATGGAAGATGTGATATTCGATTCCTACTATACACATGATACACAGGATACCTTATAGAGGATCAATTCCACCCTTAACATATTAAACACCTCCCTTTGTGGAAGGAAATACTAAGGTGCCTATATATACAGCCTCAAAATATAAGTATCTACCCATTATGGTATATGAATAAATAATCTCATATACATATAGATGAATTCAATATTAGATTACCCTTTGTGAATAAAAGAGTTTTAACTTATGGTCATTTTGTGTGAGAAATTTCTTCCATACCCAAAATAAAAATATGTTTAACTTAGGATTATCCTATTAGGGTAACCACTCCCATATTGTGATTTGTAATAGATTCTCAAACACATCATAAATTTTATGAGATTTACGAAGTAGGAAAAAAGTCCTCACAAAAGGGTGTGGTGATCCCGACCACCCATCTTCTAAACCAATGTGATTTCTTAAGTGTCTTTGGGTATGAAAAAACCACCGACTGCCTGAATTTGGAAAGAAGGTCCATACCCAATTATGAATGTAGAAACCATTTAGAGTTTCTATGAAATATTAAAAAATGGTGAGCCTGACGTGAATGATTGTGTAGAACAATAACCCCCACAAAATCAAACCATAATATAAAATCCATCGACATATTATCTACACAAACAGAAAATGTAAAATTCATATTAAATCTTCTAAATAATAGGATGATAATTTAATCATGCATTGAGACATTTTTCTTTCAAAATATATGAAAAAATGGCGAACCCAACATGAATCTCTCAAATAATATGATGATTAGTTAGTCATGAATCAGGTCATTCTGTATTATATAATCTATGCAAATAAAAATGGTGAACCTAACGTGAATCTCTTAAATATAGTTATGATCGATTAATCATCCATCAATATATTATGTCTTGCATAATCTACAGAAACAATATTGGAAAACCTGATGTAAATCCTCAAAATAACTATATTATCAATTAATCAAGCATAATTTCATTTTTCTTTTCATTATCTACAGTGACAAAAAATGGTACCCAATATGAAAACTCTCAAATATCTAGATGATTGGTTTATCATGAAATGTATGTTACAGATGATCCTATTTAGTTAGGGTTTTCATGAAACAAGTCCGTCCTCTATTTGGTAAGTCCATGTAAGTAGAATGGATGGATCGGGAATAAAATGACCATTTTGATACCCAAACATATCGGATTGAGCACATATGATGCCTGCAATGGTGAACTTATCGGTGAATTTGTTCATTATTTTCATCATGACAAACAATACTACTCTCGATGACAACACCCGGATCTGACATGTTTGTGTCCAGTGACTGTTCCGAAAAATTTGCATCAACTATAATCTCAATGGGCCATAGAATGACATCACCCACCAGATAACTTCAGCATCCGGTAGAGAATGCAGTGGTCCAAGAGTACCATAGACATGATATGATCCTTTATCGAGAGGTTTCCTATGAGGTTCAGTAAGAACTAAAACTGATGAGTTTGCCTCATCAAAGAAAAGCTATAGTAAATCCAATTGCCCTAATTTCCATATCAAATCGATTCAAAATCTTATCCTTGGATTGTAACAATCACCACCTTTAGTATATAGTGAAGGTGGATCAATGAGACCACTATGGATCCCATATGGTATGGGGTCCACAAAGAAGGGATCCTACCAACCTCCACCACTAGAACCATCCCACAAGTACCCATCAATCACTTGTTGTGGGTACCACCCTACACACTACCACCTCAGTAACCCATGTGTGGGAAAAAAGGAAGACACATCGGGTGCGGAAGGCTCTGAACAACTAAAAGTGGGATCATATCCCTACTTCTACTGATGAAGCCCGATGAAATATCTTAATATTATCCAGTGATTTGCCTCATACTAATTTTCACTCTGAATAATTCTACATGCATATTCCTATTACTAACATGGGGGGGGGGTGCATATCCCTACCTCTATACAAGAAGTCCATCAGCATATCTTGGTGGCACATGGAAGTGATAAGTACACTTATATACCTTCTTTAATTGACGATATCTTATAGTATATAGTGGAGACAGAAAATGTGTAGTCATATATCCTTGTGAAAACATTGAGAAAATGCAATTATATATTATCAAAAATTGCAGAACTCTACTGGAATATTATGACACTATTATAAATACTCGGACATGTGAATATATTTATCCCTGTAGCGATGAAATCTCAACACATTTATCACCATGAAAAAGTGGTTTATCTTATGAAAATGAACATATTTCTCCTATCCAGGAGGATCATTAATATATTTCTATAAAGGATGAGGCATTGGAACGGGTTCATATTCCAGTTCGAATCGGGTCTCACTAGGTGATAGAAAACATGCCTATAAAAAAAGTCTGGAGGTATATTCCAAATTCCCAGGCTCAGGATCATATCCCAATTATGGATTAGGTTCACCAAGTTAGAGTATCATATTTCTTAGGATAGGATTACATTCCTATTATGGATGAAAAACGACGTACACCAAAGGCATAGGATTGGGATCATATCCCCATTTTGTCCATGGATCACCAAATAAGAATGAAACATGCCTTGGGAAATGATCATATTATTATAAGTGAATCTACCTTTCATTTTCTAAGATATCATAGAATCTATGTGCATATTCCGACTTCCATAGATGAAAAACTACACCAACATCCTTTTGAAGAAATACAGGAGGAGGTTCATATCCATTCTCCCATTTTGGATGTACGTCAGCAAATTCTAGTGGGGAATTCATATTCCGACTGAGCTCATATTCTTATTCCAAAAAGGGTACACCATATGAGAGTGGAACATTCCTCAAGATAAGATCATATTCCTATCATAAAATACCAACAACATATTCCAAAGGTTTTAGATAAGACTCGTTCCCCCGTTCGGATCAAGCCTCACCAAGTGAAAATGGAACATGACTTGAGGTAGGATCATATTCATTCCCATAATGAATAATCTCATTATAATAATCTAATAGATTACTAGTTGTAGGATCATATTCTTGCATCACCAGATGATTATCAACAAGTTCTAGAATCCATCATATAGCATGCTTGTATCCCTTTATAAATCAAGATGGCAGGTCGACATATTCTGGCCGTGATGCAGAATGAAACTCACATTCCCAATATTTTCAATTATATTCTCCTTTAGGTTATTTTAGACACATTATAAACAACCCAAGGTTTTTCAACTATTCAACGAAAGTAGATTGGGAAATCCTCATGGTAGTGTAGATGGATCGCAAGGAATCTAATCCAAACATCCGACGTGGTGAATCACCCCACAATGTTATCTTTCATATACAAGGATATCCTATCATTTCCTAGAAACCTATGTATATATAAGTGTTCAAAACTAAAATTTATTTTTATAGAGAGGTTATTAAAACATTCGAGTTAGCAGTATATAGTTCCCCATCAACTACAAGTAGCACTCCACTCCATTAAGCAGGTGAGCTCGAGAAGAATATTATTTGGTATGAATAGATGGATATGTGTAAGTATGATGAAGTGGAACATAACATTCATATATAGAGAGAGTTAGCCAAAAAAAACCTCCCAATAATGTTCTAGCCTCTTTCTAATTCTGAATATGAGACCCAAGATGAGTTAGAAAAGGATTCCATGCCAAATCTATATGAAAATATGTGGGATACTCATCAGTGACCGAACACTAAACACCTACCTTATCAAGGGTATGAGGCTTAACTTCATACCATCAGGACAATATGTTGTCAAATTGACCTAGCTACTATCTCAATGGCCTAGGATCTGAACTAGAAAAGCACAATGCAAATTTTCATCACACTTTCCCCCACGTCATCACAACTCTTCGACACATGATCATTGAAGCCAAGTCATGCATATGTATTCTATGATTGGGAAAGTATGTATGATTACACTTCAATGAACCCTGGTAATAGAATATCCCCTCATATACAAAATCCTACAATGTTATACCATCTAGTGAAATCATGGGAATAGGTAACGTTCTGGCCAGTTTGTCAGTACAATAGAATGGACCCACTTGAACAGTTTTTTGATATCATGAATGGAGGACGAGGATAGCCAAAAAGTATATGAACAGGGCCCCTTGAAGAAACATGAATGCATTTCTGAAATGAAATCCAATGATGCAGTTAACTCGACAGAATCCTATAGAGATTGAATTCTGTCATGGGATTCCATTGCTCTCAGATCCTACATGAGCACAACTACACCACATCAAATATGTTGTAATAGAAGATTCTATAATAGCTATCGAGTAGCAGACCCAGTTCACAGGGTTGGGGGAATACCTACTACTAAATCCACCTTTCAGATTTCCAATTTCCTATTGAGGTTAGGAGATATCATCAGCATCTACAAACAAACCCCAACCCACTATTCTAGGGAGATTTATATCTCATTCACCATCACCAGGTTCACAGTCTTTTAATAGGGTCCTAGGAAAATTAACAGTGGTTCCAGATTAACCCCAACATGCTAGGACAGGGGAACTTATATCTTAATGCATGCACAATGAATCATCAACTCCTTCATCAGAAGCATCAGAAAATTATCAATAAGATTAATAAATTCCAATTTTGGTCTTAGATTATCACCATCTCACAGCGATGAGGGAATTTCTATCATCATCATCACCATAAAGGGATTATTTATTCTCTATGTTTGGAGGTGAATATCGATAGTTGGAATCCCATCCATTCCTCTCATCTCAGTACAATCCAATGTTATTTGTGGAACACTTGATAGTTGTGATTGGATATTCCTTCATGGTCAATAATCACAAGCTGGGATGGGAGGATAATACGATGAAGGAAATCAAACCCCACTGGGGTGGTAAACCAAAAAGGCCTAATATGGCCAATGGTTTGAAAAATGTCAATAATATAAGAAGTGAAGAATCATCATGTTGTGTTGAAAGTAATGGGAGAACCAAAAAATTTTAATACACCTCTTTTTATGTCATCTCTTTCAACACAACTCATATGGTAGATGAAGACATAGAAGAAAAGGATCATTACATGAAAAAATACCATGAGATTATGGTGATTTGGATACCCCAACTGAGTCTGTAAATACCTAGAACCAAAGAAGGATCCCAAATATAGAACCATTAATTATTGAGCTGCCACCTCTCCAGTGGAACAGTACCAAATATAAAGGGAAAAATGTGGCTACATCCAAATCACCACCCAAAAGAGTCAAAGATCCTTCCACAGTGGAAAAATTTATAGAATATGAAAATGAGGCAAAAAATCTGAGAAAACTCAATAAAGAGATACTCATGGGAAATATTTCTACTATGTGTCAACTTTAGGTTGAGGAAAATATTAATCCTCTTATAAGATACAATCCTCCAGAAAGAGTGGAATTTGAGTGTCAGACTAGTAGTGGATCTAGGAAGCTTGTCAACATAAATGAGGAAGTCCTAAATTATCATGAATTCCCTCAACTATGGTGACAAACTCTCCCTCTCCATTGTAATCACTTAGTCTATGAACATGTTTAGAATTAGTGGGAGACAAAAACAAGACCCCCATAGCAGGTATTTCACGCTCCCTGTATATGGGAGTCAGCTTAGACAATAGTACCTATAGAAATTATCAATACAATATAGTCCCTAGCTACTTGAATGGAATCCATGGTGGGGTGACACACACCTATGTATCATGAGAGTAAGCCATATCTTGAATTGGTGGATGACACTTTTCCTCCATCCAATTTCAGAAATCCTACATTCTTTACCATTGACAATATATGAGACACTAAACAGCTTCTCACACACTTTTTATCCCAATGTGGGCAGATGATGGGCCCTTAATATCAAAATTTGGCAAAAATAACATAGGTTTTTTTATAGACATTGTTATGGACAACCTTTGAATGGTACAATAGCCTTCCAGATGGATCAGTTGTCAGATGGAAAGGCCTTCATCCAAAATTTATTTATCATTTCAACTAAACACTGTGGAAAAAAACTATTTTTGACCTAAAAAAATGCAAGAAACATGAAAATGAGAGTGTTTATGAATTCATAGCAAGATGGAAAGGTATAACTTGTTCAATCAACATCCCTCTCTCGTTAGAGAAATTATTTGAGCTCTTTGGTAAAAAATATTTTGGTTGAGTGGCAGAAATCTATGATCTGAATGAAGTATCCAGGATGGTAACATGTGTTCTAAAAAAAGGTCCAAAATTGGAACATTCCATTCAAAAAATCCAAGAAAAAACTCCTCTCCTGCCTTCAGCATAGGGGAAGAGGTTCGAAAAGGAATAAGCTACCACGGTTACCCTTAAACTAGCTGAGGTTCCCATTCAATAACATAGTATGGTACCAAAACACCAATCAACTCATACCATTTGTAAATAACCAAAAAATCACCATTGGTCAGAAGCACATTGAAATTAGGGTTATCTAAGATTTGAGGAATAGATGAATAAATCCCACATATTCAGAAATAAACAACTCACATGATATTTCCTTATAGCCATGGACAATAACTTGATCAAGCTACCATATCCCATGAATCCCAATGAGGTCAACCACACCAACCATCATGACAACTACACATTCCATAAAATTCTAGGTCATAACACCTAAGACCACTTCATCTTCAAATACATCCTTTAAGGCATGGCCGATTCCATATAGGTGGTGTTAAATAACTCATCAGAGTAGGTGGAATGTATAACCATTTCTCAATTAGAAGAAAAGGTTGATTGGATGAATATTCTAGCTAGGTGTAGACAAAATTTCAATAACTAGATGACTCAGAATGTAATTGACCAAGATCACGCCACCCTAAGAGCACAACACCATAGACCCATCACATTTCTAACACCTAGGGATGTCACATCGGATATGTTATCCAATGGTGGATGCAACCAACAATCAAAAGAAGAAAAAGAATAGGAAGAGTTATATTATTCTCCAATGTAGACTCTAAATATTGAAGATATCTTCCCTACAATATACAGAGCATGGACCCCACAATGCCAAACAGAACCCTCAGCAGTCTAAGAGCTCATCTTCAGTTCTGTCAATGTGACACAATTGGAAAAACCATTGTCTAAAGCTGATGAGTATTCCTCTGAGTATGATCTCCCCAAACCTAATCAGGGAACATGAGGCCCTATGTGCAGGAACTGAGGGTACAATGGAAAAAATAAGCTTGGTCAGAACCAATATTTTGGTCACATCCCCACACAGGACATATATTTAGCTGAGATCCATGGGATAACAGTACAAAAAAACCCATAAAAGACATGGGGGTGTTTTAGAGCCCTCCAGTGGTCATCCATGAACAATTTTCTTACAGGACGTCCTATCAGAGGTTTTATTACTTGATCAGTACAGGAAATGGAGAATCCCAAAATTACCCACACCACTAGTAGTAGATAATCCCATTACCACTACAAAAGAACCAAGTCCATATACCACAAATTCATCAGTTTATGAGAAACTTTTCATGTAACAACTCCAAATTGGGAAGCACCAACCTCTAGCACCAAAGTAAGACAATTTGAAACAACTTGCGATTGTCCATAAAAGATATGAAACATGGATGAGATACACCCTTCAAAAGAACTACCAGATGAACTTTTGTAAGCCCTAAAAAACATATAAGTTTTATACTAAATAATCTACATGTGAGTTCTATCATGTGGTGACTATTCTATTAGAATGCCATGTCACCATCTTGCTCACAATTCCGAATCAGGAAGAGGATATCCATGGACACATCAAATCTTTATATGTTTTCGAAATAATTTATAATGAAAAAATCTGAAGGGATTTGATTAACAGTGGATCCAGGATCAATATCATCCCAATTTAACCCCTAAAATTGTTGGGATATAGAGTACGATATTTTTCACTCACAAAGATGACAATTTGTGGGTGTGATAATAGTGACCAAAGTCATATATGGAAGATCAAAATTAAAGTTCAGTTTGGGGATCTCAAATATGATGATAAGCTTATGGTTATCCAGCAAGACCCCACAAACAATGTCATACTCAGAAGTCCCGAGCTCTATAGTTAGATGACAGTACCTTAAACATTCCATCAATAATCGAAATACCCCATCAATGGAAGTTTCAACATACTGCATGGTGCAACAACCCCTTTGAGACTTTTTAATCCCTATATATTGAATAAGGTTTCTATAATAGGGAAGTGAAAACCAGTGGTGGATGATGATATATAGTTTGTAACCCTCAACGACCTAGGAAATGCCTCAAAAAATCTATAGAGTATTCTCGCCAATGGAAATGATCTCACCATAAATATATTTGAGGTAATAGACAAGATCCCAAATTTCCAAGCCCCTTGTTTCCATTGTGATAACATAAAATAAAATCAGCTCAAGAATATATGTGTAATAACTCTTTCAATAGGGGATGATATTGACTGTTCTCGTGGTCCCTCTAACCTCGATTGTGATAGATATTCCTCCAAATTACGGACTTCATCTAAAAATACCTCCATAGACCCTAAGGTGGATGAGGAGGAGAATAAACTTTGGAAACCCTCTCCTATATTTGATCATGGTATCTATACCACCATTAATGATCTCCAATAGGTAAATTTAGGAATGTATGAAGACTCACAACCTACACCGATTAGTACCACCATGACTCTTTAAGAGAAAGAGATGTACATTGTATTTCTAAAGTTCCACTAATATTTATTTTCTTGAAATTATATAGATTTTCCCAAAATGAATCCATATGTGGCTATACACCATATCGGTTAAACCAATGAACATAGAGGATTCAATAATGTAGTGAAGAGGATGTAACCATCTCATGCTACGAATGTAGAGGCAGAAGATGATAAATCAATCAAATTAATTTTTTTTTGAGAAGTGTAATACCCAAGATGGCTTTCCAATATCATCCACATAAAAAAAAGAATGGGATGATTTGGTTCTACATTGATTTCAGATACCTTAATCAACATTTCACAAAGTGTGAATTATCAATACCGACCAAAAAACACTTGATCAATGCAACTGCTGGATTAAAATCACTTTTCCTCATGGATAGGTACTCAGGGTATAATCAGATAAATATGTCCCATGAATAGGAATAAGCCACTGCCTTAAAATAACCTCATGGGATATTTTTCTACTGGTTCATGTGATTTTTCTTAAACAATTACGATTCTATATAAAAATTCACCATAAATCATAACTTTAATCAATTCTTGGAAGGAATAACCAAATTTTATATCGACAACATAGTGTTAAAATCATGATAGTGGTGTGATGACATCCCAGATCATCAAATAGTATTTGAAATGCTGTGACAGTGTAGTCAGAATAGGAATCTGCTAAAATTAACTTTCAGGGTAACATCTGGGAAGTTCCCCGACTTTTTGGTATTCCATAATGGCATTTATGTTACCCTTTAAAAGAATAGTGCTATTCTATAAATGTCACCACCTGGAAATCTCAACGAAATTAGGGGGATCCAAGGGATCCTTGATCACATTTAGAATTTCATAACCAATCTGGATAGAAAATATCTACCATTAACTAGGATAATTAAGAATGGAATCAACTATCAATGGGATGATGAATAGCAATAATTATTCAAGAGTATCAAGCAGTATCTGTTGCACCCACCATTTCAGATGCCACTGATGAAGGGAAAGACACTCGTCTTATATGTGGTTTCCATAGAATGACCACTTGGGACCCTCCTTGCACCAAGGAATGATGCATGGAGTGATACTAGCCTCTATTACCTGATTCGAATAATGCTAGGTATTGAGACATAATACTCATATGTTAAGAAGAACTATATCTCACTCATCATTGTAGTTCATAATTTCATTCATTTTTTATAGCACCATGAATTCCATCTTATCTCTCATATTGATCCTTTAAATTAAATCATTATCTTTCAATGATGACTATGAATCTGGCCCAGTGGTTGCTCATTTTTCAACAATACGAAATCCAGTTCATGTTATAGATGTAAGTGAAAGGAAAATATCTAGATAATTTATTCAAGGGACATCCCACCCCTGAAAGTACATTGGTGGAAGCTGAACATTAAAACTAGGAGGCTTTCAATGCCCATTACACACCCCAGACAAGGGATATATATTTTTATGGAACCTCTTGATAACCTACCGATAAGGGACTAGAAAACCCAAGACTCAATCGGGTTGTCTTAGGGATTGTATTTTTTCTCCAATTTTTTTAATTACTCTTTATCACTATCCAAAGGATGAACCAATAATGAGGCCAGATACCAAGAACTCATCACCAGCTTGAAATTATCCTAAAATCTACAAATAGACATTCTAAATATCGAATGGTATTCAAAGGTAGTGATAAATAATATCAATAGATAATATTCCATTAAAAAGGATGGAACCTCTAACTGGCTTTGTCATTTGAGTAATGTTAGAATTCACTTTTGATCCCATATTTCATCATGTTCCCTAATCATATAATGCTCACACTGACATGTTTTTGAATGCAGCCATACTCTTGGTTGACTCAGGTTAGGATGATGTCATCTTTTATATCACACACTGAATAATGGTCTAATATTTTTATATATATATAATATGGATGAAATAAAATAGGTCAAAACTACCCCAGAGCAAGAAAAAATGATATCCACCCCAGGATGGATGGAGCCCATAATATATTTTATCCAAAACGAAACTCTCCAAAGAGACCAAGATGGAAGGTAATGAATTTGGTACCCTAAAATGAATTATTATCAATATGATAGTCTAGATGAGAGGAAATACCTCTAAAATAAAGGTTATTAAAGAATCCTCATAAGATTCATAGTACAAAGAGAGATTACCACCATAATGGAAGAAGTATATTCTGGATCCTATAGTGCTCATAAATCTGGGTCTAGGCTCTCCCACCAAATCAATAGGCCATTTTATTACTAGAAAATCATGATACCAAATTGTGTGTAATTCACAAGGAAAATTAATGAATGTTAGATCCTTGAAAACTTCATCCCTAACCCCCCATAATTTATACATTCGACTATATATTCTTTTCCATTTTACATAGGGCGTGGATGCTGTTGATCCATATCCCCCAGCCACAACTAAGTAGATAAAGTACATCATTACTGTCACTAAATTCTTCTCTAAATGGGTTGATCTAATACCAATTAATAAATTCTAGAAGAATAATATCATAAACTTTGTAATGTCCCAAATCATTGCTAGGTTTAGGTTCCCTTACACAATATTGACAAACAATGACCCCAAGTTTTGTTCGATGGAGTTGAGGAAATTGTACAAGGAATAAATATCGATTCTAATCACTCATCCCACTATCATGTAGTAAAAAAATTATATATAGAGGCATTCAATAAGACTCTTTCAAATATAGTTTATAGTATGGTGAATAAGGACAACAATTCTTGCCTAGATAAGATCCTACATGATTTATGGGCCTATCGTACCACTATACATACTGCTACAAAAGAAAAACCATATTCATTGGTTTATAGATCTGAGGTGGTGTAACCAATATGGGTATAGATATCTTTTCTTCAGATACCCATTTGTGGATAAATATAGAATGATGAGAAACCACAAAAAAGATGGATGAGATAGAGTGGATTAATGAGAACAAGTTGGTTACACTACAAAAACATGTAGTCCATCGGAATTTGATTACACAAGCCTTAAATAAAAAGGTTTGTCTCCATTCATTCCTTCATAGAGAACTGGAGTTGGATCTCAGAACCCCAATGATAACATGAAATAATACTTTGAATATGGAACCAATTTGGGAAGGACCTTTTATCTTACATAATTTATATCACAGTGGAGATTACTCACTAGACACAATGGACAAAGAGTGTGTCACACCCCCCACCAATGTATGATTTTTCAATAAATACTTAGCATAACTATCATCACATGTCCTATATCCTAGAAACAAGATGTCAAACTACACAATGTCCCTCATCTTAGACACATGATGTTAAACAATATGGATCTCATCTGGGTTGCATGGCGTTAAATTCTAAGAATTAGTCTTGAACACATGGAATTAATCTATATGGATAACATCTTTACTGCATGATGTTAAAATACATTGATCTTCATAGAGTTAGTTTTCTTTAACATTGGGTGATCCAAGTCCTTACAACATGACATTAAACAACTTGGTATATTTTTATTTCACATCACATTAACCTACACGGTTTTCTAAAACTATGTATAGTTTGATTCTTATTTTAATGAGATACATATGGAGAACTCAATCCAATATCTTGGTTTATCCACCACATGATACAAAATTCCAATTTCAAATTCATAATCAACTCTACATAATGAGAGTAACCCTTACCATTCCTTGTTTCTCATACCGATCATAGCTCATGTGGGATTAAGACTTCTGTTAAAGGGATTTCCTTGTATGAAAAGGGTATATCCGCTCATGAAAGGGTTATTAGGGTTATTAATGAATGGCCTTAAAAGGAATACCATCAGTTCTCACTACATGTCATTAAACTACTTGGTTGATTTTCTATTCATTAAATAAAAATTCACATTTCTATAGACCTCACCCAAGAGGACCAATGTTGTTGGTGTTGGTCTCTTAACACAACTCCATTCTAGAAATACATGTGGATTAATTCCTATCATCATAGGGTACATAGTGATGTGTACAGTTCATGCCTATGTAGAGAATTTATCATGATATAACTACATGTGAGTTGATTTCTATCATAACCGGCTATATAGCGATGCCTGTATCACCAACCCTAGGTCCAGTCACAACAAAACAAAACTAAAAAATACACCCACCCTTTTTATGGTTTAGATCTTTATAAGGATATGTTATTCAAAAAATATGAGTGGATTGATTCTTATCATCATAGGATGTATAGTGACACCCATATATCAGGTCTCAGGTATAGCTACAGTACTCCTTTTTCACATCGGGGAGACTATTTCCTTTCCATATGATGTTAAACTACATGGTTCATAAATAATTATGTGTGGATTTATTCTTGTCATCATTGGGTATGTATTGATTATCTGATCTAAAATATTATGCCCAATGACAAAAATCAATGTAAACAAATACTTTCCATTGAATATGGGTTAGACCTGTGTAGAGAGTTTCCCATTCCAAGAACTACATGTGGCTTGATTCATGTCATCATATGATACACAATGATACCCAAAACCCTAAAACCAGGCCCATCTACAAAAACCAAAGAATAACTTAACTCAAATACATAATGTTTCAGTTATACAATATCATTTTTTATATGCACAAGTAAGGTCTATGAACGGAAAACATGTGCATAAAAAATATCTTTTATAGTTATTCATGTTGGTTCACATGTCCATACCACATGAAATTAAACCACAAGGAAACAAATACATCTTTATCGCATGATTTTAAACTACAAGGACAATTTCATAGTCACGAGACATAAAAAATGAACTACAAATTATCCCTATTACAAGTCATTAAAAGGTGCACACCATCCCCCATTAACGACCCCTATCACAGTACCATAAGAGCCTTACACCAATTAACAATGGTGTGTGGTGATTACATTATATACTAAGCACCTAAATTCCTAAATCACACTTCATGTCTCGAGTACCTCAAGTTTCCAAAATCCTTCCCTAGCCCATGAGAAAAGATACATGGCTTCATGGGACCCATGGTTTCACTATTCTTGTATTCTTATAGCTTCTACATATGCACCTTTGGTGTTCAACCAAATGTGGCACTTTGCATGAATGGCCCAAAGGCCTTCATTTATTGTTCATTACTTATAATCCCCATTTTTAGGTTTTAAGGGGAACCCGTATGTGGCTCGGAGGCTTTGTGACATTATAGGACCTAAAGGTATTAAAGGAATTTGTCCTAGACAATGACTACTTGAAACTAATCCTCTGTAGTGTCTGCATCATGATCAACACTCCCCCTTCACATGACTGGTAAACTAGTTATCCTATGTAGGGATGAACAAGCTTGGTACTGACAGAAAATCCATACCCTATCATTGTTCCAAGTCTTATTATATCTTCTCAGAAAAATTACTTTCTTATCCTTATGATACTTGAATTCACCATGGAATAATTCAACACCTCATTGTGTTATGGGTCATCCTCGGTATGATTGTCCCATATCATTTCTCATGACTGGAAAACCTGAAGCCGTGATTTACTGTAATCTTTATCTCTGAATCACATGGATGTTGGAGTTCTCTTAGTCTTGGGTATCACAATTGGTCTCTTGTGTAACATATCCTCATATTAGGTCCATGTGTGTCATGAAATTAAATTGCCTATAGTTGTTTCATAGTTGTATTACCATAAACTCTATTCATTAAAGTTTCAAATAGAAAGACCTAAAATAGATAGAAAATTCTACACAACACTTTTCAATTGAAAAACCAACAAAGGGAGGCCTGAGAAAAAATCAAATCATTTCTCTCTAAACTCTACATATATAGAGTTTTGGAAATAATTAGAGTGTAAATAGATAAGGGATAAAGCTCATTGGGAATACATTGTATCCATATTAAAAGAATAATCTATACTAACTGGGCCTCCTAGTTCAGACAAATGTTAGAGTAATGATTTTTCACATCTCCTCATCATGATAATATATTCTCTAGATAATGGAACAAATTTTAGGGTTCTTAAATCCTTATTGGACATTACACTTTCAAAAAATCACACTTGGTTATTTTAGTACCACATATCTTTATAAGAATTCCATGGCCCTTGGAAAAGGATACCTATATTCAAGGGCCCCTTTATTTGACTGTGAATTTCTGCCTATGGATCCTATATATGCACCAATGGTCATCAATAAAATCTATAACTCTACAAAATTAATTTCAAATCCTCTTGATACCTTGAATCTCCATGGAAAAACTCATCACCTCAGTGTGTTTTGGGATATTCCTCGTTTGATTTTCGTATATCATCCTCCTGAATTGAGAACTTTGGACCTTGATTTACATTCTCTATACTAGACTATCCAAGTGGATTTGACATCCTTGATGTTACATCACCCGGTTTTGTACCCTTTCACAATGTAGGGACATGAAAAGAAATTCATGAACCATTTTATGACGCACATATCATTGTTCGAAACTACAAAGCATATGGATGTGGTTAAAAATTAAAGAGATGAACTGCCTTAGGGTATCAAAACCCCTCATAGACAGCCTTTTGTTTTATACATAACCTCATTATTTGGATGTTTAAGTATTAATAGATATTTCATGGACCTCTGAAAGGAGTAGAGATCACATTTTCTTAACCATTCTATCTATTGATAAGGGCTTTTACCCAACATCTCAAGGCATCTAATCCTTATAGAAAAGGGAACACAATTCTTGTGAACCACGGTTACACCATGGTAGAACCCAACACCTTAGGGGGTGATGGATCATACCTGGCATGTCTGCCCCAATCCATATTCATCGACTCAAAATTTTTGCTTTGGAATTACATCACCAATGTTCAATATATCACAGTGGACCTAGTATCCATAATATTTCAACCACAACCAATATCATACACATAAATCTTATATGACCCTTGGATAAGAGTTGACATACCTCATTTTGACAATGCTACAACTCATAAGGTTTTTTAACTACCAACCAAAGCTATATACTCCTTGTAATAAAGGAGATCTAATCCTCACGAGCCTTGGAAACACCATAGTAGAAATCATCACTCTCGTTGGTTATTTTGGGTCATCCCAGGAAAGAACACCTCATATTCCATATTCAATATTCATTTCCTAACAATATGTCTTTAAACTGAAAAGTATCAGGAGGTCTTCTATAAAAGACCCTAAAATACAATGATATAAGGTCTGATCTAGATGACTATGAACTATAGCGATAGAAGGTCCAAGATAAAATAAAATAAACTTCGATAATAGAATGTCCCAGATAAAAGATCCTAATCTACAGTGACAGATGATGCGAGCTAAAAGACCCAAAACTATTGCAATACAAGTTGTATCTAAAATACCATAAACTAAATCAATAAATGTTCTAAGCTAAAAGTATGTAAACTAAAATGAAATAATGTCCAATCTAAAACACCCAATACTATAGTGATAGAATGTATGAGCTAAAAGACCCAAAACTACAGTGATAGAAGGTTTTAGCTACAAGACCCTAAACTATTGAAATAGAAATTACAAGCTCATAGTCATTAAATTATGACACAACAATAATATATTCTGCAAGAAGAGATACAAAAGAATGTGGGTATCGACATATGTCATTATAAAAAACCAAGCTACAATCACCAAGACTATCCTTTATTGAAAAATATAGATTAATCTCTATAAGGGATATATATTCTACCCAAATTACCTTTCTATGAATCATGTGATCTCAAGATAATTGGAACAGAAATATCGATGAAGAATCTCATTTTAGTGGGAATTCATGAATATTTCATGAGAAGAAACTTTTATTATTTAAATATTCAGATCCTTGAATTAATTTTTATTTAATATAATGAAAAGGATGTATATAATTGGGGATTCATATAACATATAATCAATGAAGTTTCATCTGTATTATAAATGAAAGAGAAGTGGACAACAATATATAAAGTTCAAAAAATCCATTAAATGAAAATATATAGGGGAGGAATCTCCGTATACTAGAGTCTCTCCCATGAATATACAAGCCAAATAAATGTTGATAAATTATAAATCCATCAAAATATGTTCTTATAGGAATACTTGGACACATCAAGACGTACTCAATGGAGTTAAAATATTTGAATAATTGATCAAGATACTCAATTTACTCCACTACAATATGCTACAACTCCTCCTCTTTGGATAATGTATCATGCCTAGTCTTTTCCTCCATTTAAAGGAGTCCCTATTCCTCTAATGAAATTTTACCTAATATCTAATTTTCATGTTGAAAATAGGATACTTATTCTGGAAGATAATATACTCATATTGAATAAGGCCAATCATAGATAGAAGATAGTCAATTTCAACCTTCCCATTACTAACTACGCCCTAGTGAGAAGCCACCTCCATCACATGTTGTGAATCTTCATTTACTGCTTATTCCTAGTTATACTTCAATGATGAACTAGCATCGATAGCTTCCACCCTCTATTCAAGGGCCCTTTTCTGTTCTCTCAGAGATATCAACTCCTTCACTGGGCAGGAAGGGAAGTATAATCAAATCCCTCATAACTAATGGAGTTGAACATAAATGTAATATTACCTAACCAGTCCTTCTTCCCTTACAAGAGAATATCTGAAACCAAGATCAAAATATTACTCCACGTTTTTAGTACATTGAATCATAAGAAGAAATAGATATTAACCCTTGATATAAGCCCTTTATAGGGATTTCAAAATATTATGAGAGTAGTTCACTAAGGTAAGCATATGAGATTATAGTTTCTGATAAAGAAGGAAGGGATCCAACCTCCACATGAGTTTACTCAGTTAGAGGAACACCCAAGAGAGTAGTGGCTACGAACTCTTTACTTTAGGGTGAAGACAATACAATAAAGGGGTGCAGGGGTTTATCAGCCAAATGATAAATCATATGGTATCACCTAGTAAATAAAAAAATTAATGGATGTTAGAAACAAAAATGTATCGGTTGTGTCACTGGATACATCCCCTTCCCTGACTCTATCCTAGAGGATAGAGGTGAAACCCTCTTAAAACAAGAGCCCTCAGAGCACCTATAGTGAGTTTTCTGAAGAATTACATTAGTCACCACCCTCATGGGTTGCATGAACGAAGGATAATGACAAGTGATATGATATAGAGAAAGAAGGTGTCCAGTTTTAAAGAAGAATTATCTTCTACAAAAATATATTCCATCAGGTATAATGTTTTAGAAGAATGTATAATTGTGCCAATATCATCCAAAAGTGCTTCCACCCATTCTGGATCATGTAGTGTGACAATTAGGATGACTTTAGTAGGAAACATGAATGATTGATTCAACACCATAGCCACCACTACTTCTTAATGTGATGTGTAATGTTCAGGACCTCTACAGTCCATTAATTTTTGAAAATTGGGTGTTTGATGTGTTATGGGAGGCCAAGGTGGCTTATTCACAAAACATTGTATGATTTTTCATTTTGTGAATAGTGTTTCCATTTTCTAAATAGTGTTGTCAGTTATTCATTTGTGAATAGTTTTGTTAGTGAGTCACTTGTTAATAGTAATGTCGGTGAGTAATTTTTGAATAGTTTTGTGAGTGAATTATTTGTGAACAATGCTACCAGTGAGTCATTTATGAACAGTTCTATCAGTTAGTCATTTGTGAACAGTGTTGTCGATGAGTCATTTGTGAATAGTTCTACAGGCGAGTCATTTTTGAACAATGCTTCCAATGAGTCATTTGTGAATAGTGTTATTGGTGGGTCATTTTTGAATAGTGTTGTTAGTGAGTCATTTGTAAACATTGTTGTCAGTTAGTCATTTGTGAACAGTGATGTCAGTGAGACAAATGTGAACCGTGTTTCCATCTTCCTATAGTTTTCCCCTTTAACATTTTATTTGACATAAAACACATTCAAGGCCTTATTTTATAGGATGTAAGGCAGATTCCAAACCTATAACTCATATATTAATATTCTTAAGTGTTGAAGTGACTTTACTGAGTAAAACTTTGTATTGTTGACCAGATCCACCTTTAATGGAAAATCTAAAACCGTATCTAAGTCGATTCTCCATTTAGATTTTTAAAAGGTCGAGATCCCTTCTGCCTTGTTCTTTATTCTTTGTTTTTCTCTGGCACTAGACTCCTAGAGTAGTTCCTCCTATATGAGTCGTGCAATCAAACTATGATTCTGGGATCGGTTTCCTTAGAGCCTTTATGCTACAAGTGCACCCCTTATTTTAGTGCAAGTAGCAAGTGTTGATCAATATTCAATTGAAGGTATGTTCTATATATGTTCTTCCGATTTCTTCGATTTTTTCCTCCCATTATCCTTTCCATGTTACAACATGTGATCTCCATGTTTTTAATGGACAATTCTTAGATATTGATTAAGGTGGTTGTGCCACAACATCCTCAAGTGTATGCAGTTGTTTCAGGAGAGGAGATCATAATCCATTATGTTGGAACATTCTCATTCAATGTATATCAGAAAGATTTTGTGGTTGGGGATTCGTCTCTTCTATATTCTTTTATGTGCAGTTGTATAATTATCATGTTTTAACCACTAGATC
Organism: Viscum album; assembly: GCA_963277665.1. NCBI lineage: Eukaryota > Viridiplantae > Streptophyta > Magnoliopsida > Santalales > Viscaceae > Viscum > Viscum album. Next base: position 690,988,080 of record OY728150.1, read on the forward strand.
ACAATGAAATTGAAATAATAAATATATTAATTTAATTAATTAATTGAAATTGATCATATGTTATTTCTTTATACCATGAAAATAGTTTTACTATTGATTGCAATATCATGTTAAATATATGTTTTACATATTATTATGTTTTTCATGATTGAATTTTAAAAGAATGTAAAGCTGGTATTGAATATAAATTAAATGGATAAAGATAAATAGGAATGTAAATGAATATAGTTGTTGTTTTAAATTGATCATAATCAAATGGATGTAGTTATGCATGTTTAATTGAATGAGTTAATTCAATATAGAATGAAGAACTAGTTTTTCGATAATGATAATACCTTGAAGGGTTCTAAGTTACCCTTCTACTTTTATAGGCAAAGAACCTTATTCTTTGGAGTTGTGAGTGATCGTTGTGTGTGAAGGTTTAATGACTTGATTAGGGCCAAGAGCTCAGTTTCTATACTATTTATTTCTAGCTGCTTGTGTTGTGGTGTGATACTAGGAAGGTTAATCCTGGAGTGCTGTTGTGGTATATGGGGGATTGGAGGCCTAGTGGTTGTGATGAAACAGTTGATGCCAAGAGCGGTGAGATACACCAGTTTAAGTGTGTGGGTGTTGGGTAGTACACCAAAGATAATGAAACTGTTTGGATATGAATGTTAGATACTTGTTGAACCTATTGTTTGTTATCTACTTAACTTTCTCCACTTCCTGAGGCACCTAGTTTTTCTTACTCTCCTTCCAAAAGAGGAAAATACACTCGGGTTATTCCACAATATTTCTGTGTTTAGCTTCTCAAGGATGGATGGGTCTATGCTCTTGAAATAGGTCAAAATGACTCGATGGGTAGTTCACATATTCACCATATTGATCCCCTCGTGTTTGGTAACATATAATATTTTTCCAGAATGTTTGGGAATATAGGAAATTAATAATTTTGTTAATAACTTATTGAATAAATGATGTTAACTCATGGGGTTGGAGCTTGCTGGGATGCAATGCTAAGGTTATAATTTAAATGAACTATGGACTTGTTATGGTTATTCCGGAGGGCATAGAACATTATTATGATGCTAATGAAATATAATCTGGAATTAACAATGGTTAATTAATGTTTAATTAAGTAATTAATTGAAATTTAAATTTATAAAAAGTGTTAGGTAATTCAATAAATCTCTTTGAATGATTGTTTTCTTATAGGATATATAGTCTTAGCGGAAGCATCTAGGAGTCTTAGAGATGTTATATACCGTTGATTCTAAGACTAGGTTATTCCCATAGTGTGGTTGTGAGCTATATTATATTCTTTACTTTTTTTGTTCCTGTACGCTTCTGTACCTTGTTGGTTAGGAAAACTGAAACCCCGGGGATTCTGAGCATTGTGTGGGGGGGTATTTTCCCCAACATCCCATTGGGAGAATGTATGGATGACTACCTACTTTGTAACCACTCTCTTCTCTTGGTAGTTGATTGAGATTGTAGGCACAATGATTACCTTTCCCCATATATGTGTCTTGAGGTATGTAACGGTTTGTGGTTATTCACACACATATATTCAAGATATATTTTCTTATGGACCACTATAGGTGTAATGTATATAGGATGTGATGGATTTAGGATCCTTACTCAGTGTATGGGCTAGAATGGGTTGATGTATAATACTCGACGTATGATACACATTATGAGAGATGTGGTGCCTCCCAAAAACTACGTGGTTAATTTTTTTACATGGAGGTTGTGCTTGTGTTTCATGATGGTCATGTTGTGGTGTCATGCCCATGTGTCTATGGGAAATCCTTTTTGGAGAAGGATGGCTTATGACATGAGATATAGGATAAAAGAGGAAAAATAGTTGGGAAGTGGTAGCTATATACCCTTGATATTATTTCATATATTATATAATATTATATGCGATACTTGGTGAGAGTAGCCATTGTGATTCTGGGAACATAGCATTCCTATTTAGGTAATGAGTGAGTTTCAATTGTTTTTCTCTATGCTTTAGCAATATTTCTTTACTTTGGCATGACATTCTCTAGGGAAGATCCTACCGAGTATACTATTATACTCACCCTATTTTATAAAATATTTTCAGGTTCTTTGAGTAGGTTGGAGATCAGTCTAGTTATTACAAGCTTGGGGTTTTATAGGAGTTGTTTAGTCAGTTTGGTCACTACCGTTTTAGTTTCCTCGGCACTTGCTGTTTTTTTTATTTTAGTTGTTTTACTTATTTCCTGAAATTATGTATGTGTAAGTAAGTTTCTTTTTTTACTTTTTATTCTAAGTTAGAGTTTGTTTGTGTCTATCTTATCTTCCTATTTCGCTTGTGCTCTCTTAGAGGGTAATGACTTACATCTTTGTTTTGTTATACACTTGGTGCTAGTTTCTAACCCAGGGACTACTAGAGGATAGACTCAGGTGTCACTATCTCTCTCCTCTCATTGTAGGCCCAGGAGGGGTACACTTTATGGGGAGGGGGTCTTGACAGAGTGGCATCAAAGGTTTGGTTGAGGGATAGGATTGAGTTTTGAGATAGTAACAGGTGAGGTTGCATGATCTGGAAGGGAAAAGTTGTCATCCATGTTTAGAAATCATTGTAAAAATGGGAGACTATCTAAGACATGGGTATTTAGGGCCCCCTTTTATCTGATGAACAGACCTTTAAGATTATAGTGGCTACTAAAAAAAGTGATACTGGTTGCACGGTAGAGATCTAAGAAAGGATCAAGCATCATCTTCATTGTGCATGAGTTTTAATGGGTGGACCTTGGGATTGTTATCAGAAAATGAATAAAAGAAAACAATTAATTAATTTTTGTTAAGTATTCTATATTAAAGGTTTATTATCTCTAACTATCAGCTATTTTTTAGGTATGGATTTTGGTCGACATACTCATCAAGTTTTCATATATGATGTTCAGAAGGTTGTGCTAGCTAATCTCCATAAAGTGGAGGTTGATGATGATTACACTGGACAGAAGACACACTGAGAGTTTTAGATACAGAGTCTACAAAATTACAAGGGCTTAATTTCAAATGTGGTCACAAAATATTTTTTGAAGGAGTATGAGATAGATTTTAGCTCAGTACATGCTCGGAAGGAGCACTATATGTCATTGGTTGTGATGATTCTACATGGAGCAGTAAGGCAGTGGTGGTTTCTATTCCTCGGGGATTGTGAGGAGTTGGCAGTATCATGGGAGGAGTTCTATGGAAAGTTCAGAGTCGAGTTTATTTCTTCGACCGTGAAGGTGGCTAGTTTCTAAATGTTGTTTACCCTTTGACAGAGGATCTCCAATGTTCGAGAGTTTGGAATCCTTTCCAGGAACCTTTTCTAATATTATTCGAACCTTTTTCTAGATGAGGAGGCTAGGGTGAGGCATTTCAATGAGGCATTATGTGCAGAGATCCAGTGTCTGGTCACCCTGTTTATGCTGATGAGATATCTTGAGGTTCTGTAAAGGGAATTGGTCATCTATATGATGTTATCTAGAACGATATCATCATGAGAGGATATTCACCAGGATTCATCATGAAGTAGAGCTTTGGTCTCTGGTTCCTTGTTTTCACGGAAAAAGTGTTTTTGTTCGGCCAGGGGTAGGTCCCTGCCCTCAATATCTTGTTTCAATGAGAGAAGTGGCTCTCAAAACTATTCTAAGGGATCAGGAGATCTTTTTTCATATTTAGTTTGAAGTCATCAATAGTTAGAGTGCCTGAAATTTATGAGAAGTAATCATGCACCGAGTGTTCCACATTAAGTTCCTCCATTGAGGTTTTTCCAAATGACATGGTAGTAGTATGTTTCAACAACTTTCGATCTGTAGAGAGCAGATGACTTAGGATAATGATATCCCTAGGATGATCCCTTCCCTCAAAGAGGAGAGACCAACTATGGTGGGGGTCATCAGCAGGGTCAAAGAGGCTATGGAGTAGGTCATGGTTTGCTTCATGCATTAGCATTTCCAGAACCAGGTGATCCAGACATCATTCTAGGTACCCTTTTCTTATTTTATATTTGAATGTATGCCTTGTTTGATTTGGAGTGATTCACTCTGTCATATCACCTTCCATTTTCCATGCATTGGGACTTGAGGTATTGAGGCTTTTTATGCCCTTGGCATTGAATACTCTAGTTAGAGGCTGAGCTGACTTGTTTAAAGTATGTAGAGACTGTGAGGTACTACTAGGGAAGCACCACTCATGGGGAGATTTTCAATGATTATAAATATAACCATATGATGTCATCTTCATCATGGATTAGTTTTATTTGATTTAATCTATCATGGATTACTTCGGGAGGTAGGTGGTGTTCTTCGATGATGATGAGGATCCTGTGATGTTTTTTGTTGAGTGAGACCCTTGGATATGTTATAGGTGTGTTCCATCCTTGAAATCCTTTATGGATGAGATGATGTTGAGTTATTTATAGGTTCATTAGTTGGAGTTTCCTAGGGTCATGGAGGAGTGCCCTGATTTTTTTGTATAAGATGTTGTATCATTACCCCTCAATGTGAGATAGAGTTCAGGATCAAGATACAACTAGGTGAATCTCCTATCTCTATGTCTCTATAAATAAAGGACCCTTATGAGTTGCAAGATATATGTATATATCTTGATGTTCTATTATATTGTGGTTTTCTTTGGCCAAGTTTGTCTCTGTTGAGCACATAGGTTTTGGTTGGGAAAAGGATGATGCCAATTTGTGGTTGTGCATCGATTATCATCGCTTGAAAAAAAATGAAAGTGAATAATTGAAATCCTCTTTAGTAGATTGATGATTTATTTGATCAACTGAACGGTGAAAGTTGGTTCTCAAAGAACGACTTCTGGAAAAGATATCATCAGATGTGTGTGAAGGATGAGGATATCCTAAAGACTTTTTTATTGTCATAATGGGAATTACGAGTTCGTTGTGATGTCGTTAGGTGTAAAGAATGCTTCATTTGTGTTCTTGGGTTTGATAAATGTTGTTTTCCATGAGTTCCAAGATAAATTCAAGGTGGACTTCATCGATGACATACTTGTGTACTCCACATATGAAGAGGATCATAAAGTATATCTACATTCCATTTTGGGAGTTCTTCATCAACAATAGATATTTGGGATGTTTTCAAAGTGTGAGTTTTGGGCTTGAGAATTCTGTTTCATAGGGCATGCAATATCATAGAAGGGGTTGTGTTGGGAAAACAATTCTTAAGGTAAAAATGCCACATTTTTTGTTTTGGTTGTGTTTGCTGACAAAGCACGTTGTCATGGTGATTTTTTGAGATTCAAATATATTTATAACAACCCATGTTGACAAATAACCATGAAAACAGAATAGAAGATATGGAGGTAGTACAAAAAATAATAGTTACAATGTGGCGTTGTTTTCTAGTGTTTTCCAAATTTTTGGGCCTCAAAATAAAAAAAATAGATAAAACTATTTTTTTGGAAAATAATGTTGTACGCAAGTTTGAATGTGGTTTGGAAACATGCATGAAAGGAATTTTTTAGGATCAAAATGTCAAATAATGGAAAATGTGTGATGTGTGTGAAATATTTGTAAATGTCTTAGAAAGATGAGGTTGTTTGAATGAAACATGTACGCCAAATGTGACGTCTAATGGATTTTTTTGCACTCAATGAGGATCTTATGCATGACGTTGAATATTCTATGTAGGGGTCGACAACACATATAAATAAGAGGTGACCACCTCATTTGAATAATCTCAACACTTTGAGAGAATCTGAGATCTAGATAGGCTAAGAATTTTATGCAAAGGGATTTGTGCGAAAGATTTTGAGTTGTGTGCAAGATAAGAATGTTCCACATAGGATTTGAGTTGCATATATGATTGAAGCTACATGAAAGGGGTTTTTCATGAAAAATGACGAATCCCATGTGAAAGGAAATAATGTTTTGTTCTAACCAATGTAAGTGTTGAATGAAATATTTGAGGTTTCCAAATAATACTACAATAGATTTTTCTTCATCAGTTAAAGAAAGTGGGATATAAATATAGAATCTACATACAGTGGACGATGAATTCATTAGAGATAATGAACAAGCCTGAATGTCTATAAATTGTGGGCGGATATTCTGAAGTAGCAGTGAGCACACAATAGTCTAGAGAGCATTGAGCTTTGAAATTGTGGTTGGTTGTAACTCTGGAGGGACAATGAGTTCACTCCAAACATTGTAAACTGTTTTTCCCTTATGGTGGATTTGGTATATTGACACATCACTGGTGCATAATCCTTTTATGTAACCCTGTGAGGGTGAACCAAGTAAAATTGTTGTGTATTATTCCTTTATTTAGATTTATTTACACTCTACAACAGGAAGGAGAGAGAATGGATTTTTGTTTAACAACTAATCAAGATCAAAATTAGTAGTTCTTTTAATCTATCACACCCTGATTCACCCACACCCCTATTAATTTATATATCCTAGTGGACTTAAGAATTTGTATTATAGGAAGGTTGATATCAGTGTTTCTCTCTCAAATAGAGATCACCAATCATTAAGGGATTTCGATCTTTGAGGTAAATAATTTTCTTCTATGGAAGAATTGAATTCAAAAATACTTCTGATATTTGGGAATATATGATTTACTATAGTTATTCATCGAATATCAGTGGATATAAATAGTGGTTCACTATAATAAGCTAAAATAATATAACCTGATGTTGATGAAAAAGGAATAAATAATTTAGGTGGAGCCCTTTCCAATGTAATCTATATGATGGTTATGTCATCTAAAACATAACCTTATATGTGGGAAAAGCTATTGAATATATATGAAAGAGATACAAAGGTCATAGAGGACAAGTGGGGAGTACTGTGGAACAAGTATGAAGATCTAAGAATGAACTCAAATGAGTTTATTGATGCATTCTTTGATAGGGTAAATGGTGTTGTGGAAGACATGAGAGGACTTAGAGAAGTCAACTAAGGAATAATGATCATGAAGTGTATATTGAGGAAACATCCAAATAATTTCAATCCAAAGGATTCAATTCTGGAAGATAACGATCTGAGAGAGATGACCCTGGATAAAATTCATAGTACCCTAGTGGCATATGAAATGTGAAATGATGACAACGATTCTTTGGAAAAGGGGAAATCGAAATAGGTGGCATTCATGGCCATGAATAAGCTCACCATTGATGATTCTCAGGATGAATAAAAAATAGATGATGGGATGTCATTCCTTTATTCAAATCTACAAATAGAAAATGGAATGTTCAAGGGGAAACATCCACAAGAGTGTTTTAGATGTGGAAGGGTTGGACATCTTGCAGTAAGGATCCCCAAGATCTTCAAAGAAGATGATAAAGATGATGTTGAAATTATCATGAATAAGTCTTTAGACAATGTGAAAGGCAAGAAATAGTTCAATAAAAATTTTGTTAAGAAAAATAATCTTATCTCAAAATAATTTGATAGTTCAGATGAATCTAAGGCTAAAGAGGTTGAATAGATAGAAAATTCAAAAGATTCGGGAGAAAATGTTATGGTGGTAGTCATTGATAGTGCTGAGAAAAAAGAAGAAAATGAAATTGATGAAGAATAAATTGAAGTAATAGTCTATATAGAGGCTTAATTCGATGTAGAACTTGAGGAGATAGATGTTTGGAGAGATAAAACGAAGTAATCCAAAAATACAATTCATTATGCCAAACTCTACATGTATCAACATGATGAAAAAAAGTTTCAGTTAATAAATGAGATTGAGAATCTCAAGTCATAATTACCAAAGGGATCAGAAGTATTTAGTTTTCATTAAATCAAGGTTGAATAATAGATAATGAAGATCAATGTTTTGAATAAAAAAGTGAAAGAACAAATCAGATACATTGAATAACATGAAGAATAAGTCATCAAACTATGAAAAAAGTTAAGGATCTGGAAAAACTCTTGACTTATATTGATACATTGGGAATGAATATCAGTAAAAATATTAAAAAGTTGTATGTGTAGAATAGTAGTCTATAATAAAATAAAAAACAATCATGTTTAGATGCTAAGGCTGATTTGGGGCTTGTCCAAAAATAGAAACCTGAAAAAGTTGATGTCAGATTACAAGAACCCACATTGAGATAGAAGGTTGATTTAGGAATGAAGAAAAATCAAATGATTTAGATAGACCAATGGAGATCCGGTGGTATAGAAGTGACACACAGGAATGCACCTCACATCAGGCGTTATTACTATGAAAATATGGTACATTCAAGAAATGTACATTCCATATATAAGAGATACTAAAGGGAACAAGAACAGTAGTGGAAAAAAATGGAGAATGGTAATCTAGAACATATTTTGATGGACATTGTTTTTTGTGTAGAGGATTTGGGAACATGGATAGATATTGTACATCAAAAATGTAGAGGAATGTGCCAAGGAATAATTAAAGTGGTCGCAAGCAGCAAATCAATGAATTAATAGGTGAGAAGAAATTGAAAAATTGATTCATAGATCTGCAAGATGAGTTTAATCCCTCATTTTTTGTAGAATACCAAAATTCTCACCCTATACCGAGTTTGAAGATGAAAAGATGGATCAGAAAGAAAAGAGATGGGAAGGCATTGGTTATAGAAATTTCCTTTAAGAATCAGATCATCCTTGTGTATGGATCCTTGACTGCGGACACACTTCCCATATGATGGGAAATAAGGATTTTGGTATAGGAATAAAATATGATAATGAATGATTTTTAAAATATTGAAATGATGAAGGCATAAAGATAATTGGCTCAAGGAAGGCTATGTTTGTGGGAAAATAAATGAGACGTGCCGATGTCTTGGTAGAGGAAGGTCTCAGTCGAAATTTTCCTAACGTCTATCAACTATGTGACTTAGGAAATTTTATAAGGTTCACTAAGAAGATGTGTATCATCATAGGAAGATATAGTTAAATGGTTATATAGGAAAAATGAAAAAATGGAAGTACATACCTTGTATGTGGTGGAGAAGATATGTTCTTTCTATTTAGTGTAACACCCCAAGCTTCCACGGTACGCTTCTCTTTGAATAATGTGATAGTGTGTGTTGTACGCAACACCGAGTTCTAACACACCATAACCAATCAAACTAGAAATTATGAATAGTAATACCTACTTTTTGAAATTATATATATTTTATATTTCAAAATGGACTTCATTTTTGGATTCAGAATATCAAATTTAGCCTAAGGTGAAATTTTGGTACTTTTCGGACAACTTTAATATTTTGATGAATAGTGAACATTACTAAATTTTAATTAAAAACAAATTTTTTAATCAAAATAATTAATAGTGATAAATTATGAATTTGAGTGGTTTTAAAGTATATTTAGAATATATTTTTACCATTTAATATAATGTTGGTCATTGGACATAATTTTACAATTAAACCAAACATAAACAAGTGTCAATCTTTTGATAGTTATTATCTCTTAAAACACGCTTTTTGTTTTGACAGCAGGAATTAATTTTAAATTAATTTCTGCCACTTCTGTGTTTTGAATTTAGAAAAATGGATTCCATATTTGGAATCAGGATGTTCAAATTGTGTAAATAGGTAACTTTTATTTTTATACATTTTGAATAATTACTGCGGTAAATATTTTATTTACCATGGTTAAGGGTAAATCCGGTAAATAAGGGTTAAAAAATAATATTATAATAATACTAAATTACCCTAAAACGTGTCCTAGCCTTATTGGTTGATATATTTTCGACCCTAGTCGTATATGGGTCTATTTTGGGACCCCATGGTGCCACTTGTAGGTGGTAGGGACACTTTATTTTAATTAAGTTAAAATGAATACAAAAATGACACAAGCATATATCTTTTAGAAAAACAATTTTTACATAGGGTAATATATGTTGGATTTTAGATTATAAATATTCATTATAAAGATAAATAGATTTCATACAGAATTATATTTTATTTATAATTTTTAGATGTCACGACCCGTCCTCGGGGCCCGTGCCGTCACTACCCCAAGCCCGCCTTCCATAGGCCAGGGGCTGGCGACTAGCACCAAGGCGTAAATCCCGATAAAAAGGGAAGGCATTGCCTTTGTAAAGTAAACAATCACACAGAGTACAAGCAGAAGAAGTAAACACTAAGTAAAAACTGAGTACAATAGTAAGTGCGGAAAGTAAAAAGGGGCCGGAAATACAAGCCAACTGTAAAGTACAACTCGAAAGAGAAAACAGCAACTAAAAAGTAAAGCTGCTACGCCGAGCTGTCCACTGGAAATCCCACCAGAAGGGTGGGTACAGATAGCTCCTCTGCTCCTCGGGTCCCGCCGTCTGCTCCGAGTATGTCCCGCCCAGTGGTCCACCTCCGGGTACCGCCTCGTCGTCACGTCCACCTCTGGGTACCTTCTCGTCGTGAGGTCCTCCTCCGGGTACCGTCCAGTCCTCGAACACTCGGCCTCCGTCAGCACTGCCCGTCGTCTGCAACCAACACAACGAGGTGCGGGCATAGCCCGTGCAGGGGTGAGTATAACGATACTCAGTAGGGACCCCGAGACCCTCAAGGCTTAACTAAACCAACAAGGATAACCACAAAGAAGATCTCAACAGATAACCTCTACTTAGGTATATGCCCATACATATACCTAAGTTATCAAGTAACCCATCTCAATCATGAGGAAACACACGGATTGTGAAATCAACGGATAACCACTACCCGGGTATATGCCCATACATATACCTAAGTTAGCAAGTGACCCATCTCAATCATGAAGTAAACACAAGGTCAAAAGTCTCAGCTCAAACCAGGATTTTCATTATCGAAACCGTAACTGCTGAAGAGCTTCGTCTCTAGAGTGTACAGTGGTCCTGTCACGACTCCGAGGTACTACTCACTAACCTAAGACTGCTGAGGTACTCCTCCTGTCGAGTACCGCGGGTCTGCGGCCAACTACCGGGCGCTCCGTCCGCTGTGGGTCTGTCGCCAAATACCGGGCGCTCCCCCCAATAGCCTACAGAGGTACTCCTCCTATCGAGTACCGCGGGTTTGCGGCCAACTACCGGGCGCTCCGTCCGCCGTGGGTCTGTCGCCAAATACCGGGCGCTCCGTCCACTGGGCTAGTCGACCTACTCCAAGTCGAGTCGGTCAAGCAGTCGTCAGGTCTCAGCAGGCTACACGATCTCCGTACTCCGCACGCTCGTCTCCGGGAGGGTCCGCTCCACGAGCTACTAGTCGATACTCCAAGTATCTCAAGGTCCCATGAAGAAGTATCTCAAAGGACCGCCTCGTCATAGGGGTCTTAACGCAACAGACGGCGCGTCAGTCGGACGCCCGGTCTGTGAGTTATTAGCCTTTTCGTCCCAGGGGCCCGGTTGGTTTCGTTAGCAAAACCAATCTCGGCCGTATCTCAACTATACCCCGAACTCCCATAGGGTATACTCATAGGGATCGTTACTCAACGTAATCACCAACGCCGCTGACGGTTCGTCAAATAGACGTCTGGTTTGAAAGATATCAGCTTTTCCGTTCCAGGGGCCCGGTTGGATTTCGGTGCGATCCAACCCGGCCACTATCCATCTGCATCCAATTCTCAGGCGGAGGATGCCAAAAGTTCCGTATCGACAACAGGAACTCAACGTCGCAGACGGCGCGTCAATCGGACGCCCGGTCTGAGAGTTATTGGCTTTTTTCATCCCAGGGGCCCGGTTGGTTTTTAAGGCAAAACCAACCCGACCGTACTCCACCTGCGTCCAAACCTCGGGCGGAGTATGCCAAAAGATCCATCTCACTTAGAGGAATTCAACGAAACAGACGGCGCGTTAATCGGACGCCTGGTCTGTTAGTTATTGGCCTTTCCGTCTCACACCCACCCTGGAAAACTTCCCAGGAGGTCACCCATCCTGATCACTGCTCTAGGTCAAGCACGCTTAACTACGTAGGCTCCCGAAAAGGAAGGTGCACATTGAGTATAGTATACCGAAACGACCGTCTCGATCCAAGGATCGCGTTGCCGTTGACGGCGCGTCGTTCGGAGGCCCGTAGCTCAAGTTACGGGCGTTTGAACGAAAACCGTCCGAAGACAGGGGTCCGGGCCCGGGCCGACCCGGCCCGACCCGGTCCGGTCCGGCCAGGGCGCGGCCCGGCTGGTCGGACCGGCCTGGCCCAGTTCGGCCGAGCGGCCGAACGGCCAAGGCGCCGCGGGGCACCGCCCCCGCGGCCTGGTGGTGCCGCGGCCCCCCTGCGTGGGGCCGCGCTGAGTCGGGACGCGGCTTCAGCCGCGTCCGAGGGCACCGGACCCGCGCGGCCGCGGGTCCGCGGGTGCCGCCGCCGCCGCGCTGAGTCGCGGTGGTGCGCCGGGGCGCCGCCGCGCCGGCGACCCGCGCCGCCGGCGAGTTCCGCGGGCCACCGGGATCGTTCCGGTGGTCCGATTTTGTTCCCGCCTGCGCCGCTGCTCCTCCCGGGACTCGTCCTTCACTGCGGAATCATCAAACATCCATTGCGGCACGTTCCGTCGTAGCCCGCCAAATCCACAAAACACGAAGAACGGTGGAGGGTTGCCGGGCCGTGTTCGTTTGACCCGCACCCTCCGCGTTAGATAAAAACAACGGGAGAAATTAAAGTTCAACACATGAACGCATATCCGAAACAATTTTTTTATGAAATAAAATTGTTTCATAAAAACGGGTTCCTTATTTGAACGTAAACAACAATTTTTAATAAATTTTAAAATTGTTCACAAATCCAGTTCTTTAACTTATTAAAGAAAGAATTACGGGAATATAAAAAGAAAAGGGGGGTAATTCCCAAAAATAAATCCCTACCTCGTCGTCGCTGTCGGATGCGAGGTCGTCGCGGAATTGACCGTCGCGGAAGGAGGTGTTCGTCACACCGCGGAAGGGCGTCGCGTCGACGATCTCCGAGGACCAAGAACATACGGATTTAATTAATAATAATTAAATCCATGTTGTTGTTGAAATCCAAAAAGAAAATAAAAAGAAGCGCAACCCCCTACCTTGGTTGTTGTCGATCGAAGGCTGTCGCGGGGTTGGATCGTCGCGGAAGAAGCGTCGCGAAGGGAGATCCGTTGGCGTCACGGTACAAGGCTTCGCGTCGTCGATCTCCGCAGGTTTGGCGTTCTTCGCGTTCTTCGCGTTCTTCGCGTTCTTCGCGTTTTTCTCCGAAGAAGAATGCTTTCCTCCAAATCCTCTCCACGCCACAAGTTTCAACCCAAAATAAAATAAGCTTAAGCCTTATTTTATTTACACAACTAAACATTTGAATTTCAAAAGATAAGAAACGAACCATTAATTCGTAGAATTAATTCAACGAAAGAAACAACTCATTTAATTTATGAAAGAAACAGCCCAATTAAATGGTCTGTTAAGATTTTACGAAACGCGTCAGTTGACTTTCATTAAGATGGGTTTTCACGGGTGCGTTTCTTAGCGGAAAGAAACGGCGGGGCTCGTGCGGGCCCCACCTCACAAATATCCTTCCAAGGGGTAGGATATTTCTGGATAGCATCCTATCCAGTTCAACTCAGTTCAAGCCGCCTTTAAGTGGCTTCAAGTGGCTTCCAAGTGGCTTAAGCGAAATAAAATAAAGTTGTAGCAAAATTATTTTATTTCTTAACTTTAAGCCCGAAAATTAAAAACCACACCCGAGCAAACGAAACTCCGGAAGAGGCGTTTCTAAGCGAATACCGGCACTGCGATTTCATCGGAGCCCTCAGAATTCGATTCCGGGCTCCGGTTCAAAAGTTAGAAAAAACCCGCTCGTCCGTTCACTGAACGTACCCGAGCCAAACTTCGGAAATTGATTCCGGGCACACCGGGCCTCAGAATCAGGCGCCGTCAGAAACTGCGTTCTTGTAAAATTCCAAAGAAAATTAAGAAAAAAAATTCCTTGAAATTTACGAGTCTTTACATTACTCCCACCACAGGGCTTTACGTCCCCGTAAAGCTTCACCACAAACTTAGGGAAACAAAGCGGTATTGAGCACGCATCTGAGCCTCCCGCTCCCATGTGCTCACCTGGAGGTTCCCGCGCTGCCAAAGAAAGTGCACAAAAGGAATCGACCATCCTCCTAGGATCCGCTCCTGTTGATCCTCGATCTCCACAGGAGCCTCCGTATAAGACACTCATCGCCACCGTCTAGCTCCTCATGGTCGATGATATGCGAAGGGGTCGAGCACGTATCTCCTCAGTTGGGATACGTGGAAAACGTCGTGCACCTAGTGAAACTGAAGTGGATGGGCCAAGCGGTAAACCACCTCGCCTACCCAGGTGAGGACCTAGAAAGGTCCGTTGAACCTCGGAGATAACTTGCCTCCCAGGCCACATCTCCGTAAACCTCGTCGAGGTGAGACCCGTAAAAAGACGTGGTCGTCATCCTCGAACTCCAGAGGTCTCCATTTCTGTTAGAACTGAAACTCAAAACGACTGCTCCAATGAGGGTAAGGTTGACCGACTCAAGAGTGATCGGTCGCACCCTCCTGTGCAAGAGTTACCCTGCACTGCCTGGGGTTTCCTTTTCCGCCGACCAAGGAAAACCCATCCCAACGTTTGCCTAAAACCGTCAATTTGAGTATGAACAGTTATTGCCCATTCCATACTCAAACTAACGTCGTAAGGCCTCGACGCTGCCACCAAGAGATTCCAACCAGAACTCTCGCCTCGAGGGTCTGACCACACCGTCGGCGTAAGTGTGATTATCGAGTCTCCTCCCAAGGTATCTTTAGACGTGAGGGTCAAGTCCACGGCTTACCGGAAACTCTAGGTCTGGAAAAAGATTTGTGGAAGCGAGGAATGATTCATATCGACGTCTATTACTACAGCAGCTAGTAGTGGACATAGACTGTCCCTTGAATCATTTCTAGATCCATTGGGTCACACTCCTTGACCGCATGCAGCCGCACTCTTCCTCCGCCCTCCAGCTCCCTGAGCCTGGTGGGAATAACTAAGGCGGGTGGTTGTAGCATGTTAAGATGTACACCACCTCATGCTGCTCTCCTAGCTTTGCCTCCACGTATGCCTCTTCGCAGGCTCATCTCTATTTAATGCTACCTCTTCTTGAAACATTTATCATGCCCGAGTCTCTAAGACTGGCACCAGTTCCTTGTTTCTTACTGCACTGTGCAGTCTTCATCCGCTCCTGGATGAACTGCACCTCCTTTAGTCTCACAAGAGCTGCTTTGATTTCTTCTTTGCTGATAAGAGAAATCTGGTCTCATCCCCTGGATGAACCACATTCATTGCCTAATACAGTCAATCCTGACATAAATGATGCATTCATGCCATGGATGACGTCGTAAGGCCTCGACATAACTACTAAGAGATCCAACTGTCACTCTCGCCTCCAAGGGTCGAGTCACACTGTCGGCATCAGTGTGAGGTCACTGGGTCTCCTCCAGTAGGAATTTCGAAAGTGAGGGTCAAGTCAATAGTCTTAACCAGGACCACTTAGTAACATCACAAAAGAGGACAGGAAAGCAAACATCATAAGATAAGTGTCTTTATTTTATTGCAGCTCATGGTAAAAAGACACAAAAACAACATCAACATGGAACTAGAAGTACAAGAGACATATCCACTAGTTCCGCTCCTGTCCACCTGCTCCAGGAGCTCTACTGCCTTGTCCAATGCTCTTCTGTTGCTCAAGCATTCGTCGCTACCTCTGCCTCGGTGGATCCTCAAAAGCCTATGTATCAACTGTACGAGGAGTCGGATAGTCACGTGCCAGGTGCCCCTTTCCACCGCACGAGTAACACAGTCTGCTTCTGGCACGCCTGGCTCTGACCCCACCCCGGGTGCCCCGCACCACTGGTCCTAAAACCTGAGATCTCCCAACTGCTGGTCTGGTCCTCCTGGACCTCTGCATCATCTGTCTACTGCCCACAGATGACTCGGCTTCTGATCGAAAAACACGCGGCAAAGGCAGCAGCTCCTGAACACGCTCGGGGTGTAGAGCTACTGGCACAAACTCCACCCTGAAGAAGGTCTCGAAGTCTTCCCATGTGAAATCCATCCCATCGCAAAACTGGAACAAGTGGCTCCACCACATGCCTGCTGCTGCCTGAAGAAGGCTGGCAGCAAAGGTCACCATGAAGTCCGATGGCGTCCCCACTAGCCTGAAGACTCCCACCACAGCCTCCAGCCAATCCTCAGCCGCCTGCGGGTCCGTCTCTCCCCCGAACCTGGGTGGCCTCTGACGCTGGAACTCATGCAGTGCGCTCAAGTAGCGGGCATCGCCTACTGCTGGGGCTGGTGGCATCGGTGGCCCAACGTATGGTAGTACCGCTGGCGCCTCCTCTGGTGCCTCAACTGCAAGAGGGCCCTGTACCGAAGCCTCGTCACTCGACAGGCTGTCAGCACGCACATCCCTCTGGGATCTAGTTGGTCGTCCGAGAAAAGGCATACTGAAGGAAACAACGTAACACGGTCAAACGATTATACCTGGTGAGCTGACCTGGTTTGAGCTGGTTTAAGGGGGGAAACCTTTGAAAACACACACACAATCAGTGTTTTCGTGCACAAAGTCGGAAATCAGTTGCCAGGGTCTTGGTGTATGGATACGTCGGCCGCCCGCACCAACACTGGACTCCCTGAACTGAAAACCACACTCAGTACCCTTAACACTATTGCTTCACAGAAAGAAAGATCAGAGTCTGCGGTAGAACCGACCACCTCTGATACCAATTTGTCACGACCCGTCCTCGGGGCCCGTGCCGTGACTACCCCAAGCCCGCCTTCCATAGGCCAGGGGCTGACGACTAGCACCAAGGCGTAAATCTCAATAAAAAGGGAAGGCATTGCCTTTGTAAAGTAAACAATCACACAGAGTACAAGCAGAAGAAGTAAACACTAAGTAAAAACTGAGTACAATAGTAAGTGCGGAAAGTAAAAAGGGGCCGGAAATACAAGCCCAACTGTAAAGTACAACTCGAAAGAGAAAACAACAACTAAAAAGTAAAGCTGCTACGCCGAGCTGTCCACTGGAAATCCCACCAGAAGGGTGGGTACAGATAGCTCCTCTGCTCTTCGGGTCCCGCCGTCCGCTCCGAGTATGTCCCGCCCAGTGGTCCACCTCCGGGTACCGCCTCGTCTTCACGTCCACCTCTGGGTACCTTCTCGTCGTGAGGTCCTCCTCCGGGTACCGTCCAGTCCTCGAACACTCGGCCTCCGTCAGCACTTCCCGTCGTCTGCAACCAACACAATGAGGTGCGGGCATAGCCCGTGCAGGGGTGAGTATAACGATACTCAGTAGGGACCCCGAGACCCTCAAGGTCTCACTAAACCAACAAGGATAACCACAAAGAAGATCTCAACAGATAACCTCTACTTAGGAATATGCCCATACATATACCTAAGTTATCAAGTAACCCATCTCAATCATGAGGAAACACAAGGATTGTGAAATCAACGGATAACCACTACCCGGGTATATGCCCATACATATACCTAAGTTAGCAAGTGACCCATCTCAATCATGAAGTAAACACAAGGTCAAAAGTCTCAGCTCAAACCAGGATTTTCATTATCGAAACCGTAACTACTGAAGAGCTCCGTCTCTAGAGTGTACAGTGGTCCTGTCACGACTCCGAGGTACTTCTCACTAACCTAAGACTGCTGAGGTACTCCTCCTGTCGAGTACCGCGGGTCTGCGGCCAACTACCGGGCGCTCCGTCTGCTGTAGGTCTGTCGCCAAATACCGGGCGCTCCCCCCAATAGCCTACAGAGGTACTCCTCCTGTCGAGTACCGCGGGTTTGCGGCCAACTACCGGGCGCTCCGTCCGCCGTGGGTCTGTCGCCAAATACCGGGCGCTCCGTCCACTGGGCTAGTCGACCTACTCCAAGTCGAGTCGGTCAAGCAGTCGTCAGGTCTCAGCAGGCTACACGATCTCCGTACTCCGCACGCTCGTCTCCGGGAGGGTCCGCTCCACGAGCTACTAGTCGATACTCCAAGTATCTCAAGGTCCCATGAAGAAGTATCTCAAAGGACCGCCTCGTCATAGGGGTCTTAACGCAACAGACGGCGCGTCAATCGGACGCCCGGTCTGTGAGTTATTAGCCTTTTCGTCCTAGGGGCCCGGTTGGTTTCGTGAGTAAAACCAATCCCGGCCGTATCTCAACTATCTCCCGAACTCCCATAGGGTATACTCATAGGGATCGTTACTCAACGTAATCACCAACGCCGCTGATGGTTCGTCAAATAGACGTCTGGTTTGAAAGATATCAGCTTTTCCGTTCCAGGGGCCCGGTTGGATTTCGGTGCGATCCAACCCGGCCACTATCCATCTGCATCCAATTCTCAGGCGGAGGATGCCAAAAGTTCCGTATCGACAACAGGAACTCAACGTCGCAGACGGCGCGTCAATCGGACGCCCGGTCTGAGAGTTATTGGCTTTTTCATCCCAGGGGCCCGGTTGGTTTTTAAGGCAAAACCAACCCGACCGTACTCCACCTGCGTCCAAACCTCGGGCGGAGTATGCCAAAAGATCCGTCTCACTTAGAGGAATTCAACGAAACAGATGGCGCGTTAATCGGACGCCTGGTCTGTTAGTTATTGGCCTTTCCATCTCACACCCACCCTGGAAAACTTCCCAGGAGGTCACCCATCCTGATCACTGCTCTAGGCCAAGCACGCTTAACTACGGAGTTTTAACTACGTAGGCTCCCGAAAAGGAAGGTGCACATAGAGTATAGTATACCGAAACGACCGTCTCGATCCAAGGATCGCGTTGCCGTTGACGGCGCGTCGTTCGGAGGCCCGTAGCTCAAGTTACGGACGTTTGAACGAAAACCGTCCGAAGACAGGGGTCCGGGCCCGGGCCGACCCGGTCCGGTCCGGCCAGGGCGCGGCCCGGCCGGTCGGACCGGGATGGCCCAGTTCGGCCGTGCGGCCGAACGACCAAGGCGCCGCGGGGCACCGCCCCCGCGGCCTGATGGTGCCGCGGCCCCCCCGCGTGGGGCCGCGCTGAGTCGGGACGCGGCTTCAGCCGCGTCCGAGGGCACCGGACCCGCGCGGCCGCGGGTCCGCGGGTGCCGCCGCCGCCGCGCTGAGTCGCGGCGGTGCGCCGGGGCGCCGCCGGCGAGTTCCGCGGGCCACCGGGATTGTTCCGGTGGTCCGATTTTGTTCCCGCCTGCGCCGCTGCTCCTCCCGGGACTCGTCCTTCACTGCGGAATCATCAAACATCCATTGCGGCACGTTCCGTCGTCGCCCGCCAAATCCGCAAAACACGAAGAACGGCGGAGGGTTGCCGGGCCGTGTTCGTTTGACCCGCACCCTCCGCGTTAGATAAAAACAACGGGAGAAATTAAAGTTCAACACATGAACGCATATCCGAAACAATTTTTTTATGAAATAAAATTGTTTCATAAAAATGGGTTCCTTATTTGAACGTAAACAACAATTTTTAATAAATTTTAAAATTGTTCACAAATCCAGTTCTTTAACTTTTTAAAGAAAGAATTACGGGAATATAAAAAGAAAAGGGGGGTAATTCCCAAAAATAAATCCCTACCTCGTCGTCGCTGTCGGATGCGAGGTCGTCGCGGAATTGACCGTCGCGGAAAGAGGTGTTCGTCACACCGCGGAAGGGCGTCGCGTCGACGATCTCTGAGGACCAAGAACATACGGATTTAATTAATAATAATTAAATCCATGTTGTTGTTGAAATCCAAAAAGAAAATAAAAAGAAGCGCAACCCCCTACCTTGGTTGTTGTCGATCGAAGGCTGTCGCGGGGTTGGATCGTCGCGGAAGAAGCGTCGCGAAGGGAGATCCGTTGGCGTCGCGGTACAAGGCTTCACGTCGTCGATCTCCGCAGGTTTGGCGTTCTTCGCGTTCTTCGCGTTCTTCGCGTTCTTCGCGTTTTTCGCCGAAGAAGAATGCTTTCCTCCAAATCCTCTCCACGCCACAAGTTTCAACCCAAAATAAAATAAGCTTAAGCCTTATTTTATTTACACAACTAAACATTTGAATTTCAAAAGATAAGAAACGAACCATTAATTCGTAGAATTAATTCAACGAAAGAAACAACTCATTTAATTTACGAAAGAAACAGCCCAATTAAATGGTCTGTTAAGATTTTAAGAAACGCGTCAGTTGACTTTCATTAAGATGGGTTTTCACGGGTGCGTTTCTTAGCGGAAAGAAACGGCGGGGCTCGTGCGGGCCCGACCTCACAAATATCCTACCGAGGGGTAGGATATTTCTGGATAGCATCCTATCCAGTTCAACTCAGTTCAAGCCGCCTTTAAGTGGCTTCAAGTGGCTTCCAAGTGGCTTAAGCGAAATAAAATAAAGTTGTAGCAAAATTATTTTATTTCTTAACTTTACGCCCGAAAATTAAAAACCACACCCGAGCAAACGCAACTCCGGAAGAGGCGTTTCTAAGCGAATAACGGCACTGCGATTTCATCGGAGCCCTCAGAATTCGATTCCGGGCTCCGGTTCAAAAGTTAGAAAAAACCCGCTCGTCCGTTCACTGAACGTACCCGAGCCAAACTTCGGAAATTGATTCCGGGCACACCGGGCCTCGGAATCAGGCGCCGTCAAAAACTGCGTTCTTGTAAAATTCCAAAGAAAATTAAGAAAAAAATTTCCTTGAAATTTACGGGTCTTTACATTAGACATTAAATAATTTAATTTATTTATGACACAATGATGATGAAGTAATTACTATAATAGTGCAAAATTAAAATAATTGATCTTATAAATACCCAAATAAATATAATATGAACCTTTTAATGAATTAAACTAATTTTCTAGGATACTATGATATATTATTATTGATTTAATTGACTTTTTTAGAAGTAATCAATCTGTTATGAGTTTCACAAAAATCATCTATTGAATAGTATCAGGATTGACATAAAAGAGTTCTTAAAACAAATATTATATTATTAATTGATATTAAATTCCTAAAAATCTAAGGTTCGGACAAGAGACTTATATAATGATAGGTTCATCATTAATTGACCACTTGGGGGGTCTCTTGGATGTATATAGTATGCTTATTAACTATATAATATAAAAATACAAAGAGACATTGTAAAAGTGAAACTAATTAACTTAGAGTTAATACTTAAAGATAAGGTAAATATAAGTACCCAAACTTGTCTAAATTCTATTGGTTGAGTTTTTTTCGACCCCTTCCACCTTAAACTTTGAATAATCAACTTTGGAGCCATTAGAAACCGAATTTGAATTTATTATAAATTAATATTTCTAGCTTTTCCAAAGGTGCCCCTCACCCCTCTTATAAAAAGGCACTCTTCCTTCTCATTTCCTCACACCTTCAAAGCCTTTTGGTTTGGCCAAACTCTACCCCAATACTCTCCAACTTCCCTCACTACAACCTAGAGTCCTTCGTTTGATTCTAAAGCCAACCTAAGAAGCCCTTTTGATCAAATCAAAAGGAAGAAACCGAAGAAGAGGTAATGATTTCACCACCCTTTTCCAAGTTCCCTTCTTCTTCCACTTCTTCTTCCTTTGTTGTTACCATTATAAAATAATAACTCCAGTATCATATATATACTGTGATGTTATTATAAATATGGTACAACCATATTCAGTATTCTATCCACCCTTTGAATAACATGTCACCATACGTGCGTACGTACGGCTTACCGTCTCCACGTCGTGGTGTAATTGTTATTCAATATATTATTATATGGATGGGTATAATAATGATGGGCAACTCATGTAAATAATAAATATAACATGTTAATGATTCTGTATATATGATATACCATCCATTTATATATTATTTTAATATCAAAAGAATGATATTGTCGCTCGTGCATACGTACGGACTACCGTCTCCATGAATGCGATGAGATTCATTCTCCATCGTATCCATTCAAGTATAATTATCATTTGATGATTTAAAAATGAGGTTTAAGGATTTGATATCATTCTGGATATGAATAATATACAAGCTATCCATTACAAACATGGCTTACGTAACAAAACATATAAAAGAAAACGAGTAAGTTAACACCCGAAACAACGATAATACTAAGATATTATTAACAAAGCGAAGTTAAAAGATCATATATGATATCATATTAACATATATGATTCTTGTATAAATTAATAACAATTATTTCACTATTATACAGGAGGTTAACCTACCCCAACCAAGGAAATGTACAAGGTAAGGGTTATTTCACAATCTCTTCATTATCTGAGGTTGTTTATACGTAATAATCTACTGGGATCTCATTATCATCCACATACATGTTTCTTAAAAATGAATTTCAAAACATTTTTACAATTTACTAGAATATGGGTTAAAGTCATTTATACCCTTGTTTGACTTTTTATAAGAGGTTTATAAATGAATCTTTCTGTCGTTTTCAAAACAAGGTCATTTTTAACCTTTTCGACAGAATTAAGGTAAGAATGTTTTTTTTAACTTATACGGCGGGTGCGGCTATTTTCCGCCATTATAAAATCTTCAAAGATTTCCTTAAAATCTTATAAGAATATTTTCAAAGAAAATGATTTATTTTATAAATATATTACTCTTAAATGATTTCAAAATAGAAAGAGATATTTCTTTAAAAAGAATTTTGATTTCATCTATGTCAACATCCTTTGATGGATTTTACGCTTATTTAAAGTTGATTTATTATACATACTTTTATATTGTATTGAAGGTTTTGTGATATGTTTGAATGTGGATGTGCTATTTTTATACCATTCATGGTTTATGGTGAAAGTATTGACATTTCGTATGCTAGTTTTAATACGAATGTTTATGTTATGTTTAAACCTTTTCATATGGGAATGCATTGGACTTAATATGTGACGGGTGGAGCCTGCTATAGCTCCTCGATGCATCGGTAGATCTCATGAGACAAACTAGTGTCTTGGCACAAGGCCTTGGAAAAATCTTATTTGTAGTCTTGGCATGAGGCATTGGCTATGTGGTTATGATAGTCTGGAATTATGCATTCCAACATTATAAAAGTGGTTATTGATATTGCATGTGATTATTCGATTAGTAGAATATCCATGTGAATAAGTAAATGGCATTATTTCATTTTACTTTCGCCATACTATGTTGAAGTTCAAGTTTAAAAGGCTTTTGTTTTAGTAATGCATTGCCTTAAATGTTTATGCTTAATTTTGAAAGTTCCGCTATATTGTTATTCTTACTGGGCATTTGAGCTCACCCCTTTTTTATGTTTTATTTTTCCCAGGATGTGAAGAAGTAAGTTATGATTGACCTGCATGGATTTTATGTGGGGATATGAGTGTGGAATATGGAGACTATGTTGTTGAAGTAGTTTTTCACTTTATTATGTAATGTAAAACTTTATGAATATATCTAGTGTTTCCAAGGCTACTAATCCAATCGGTCTTTCGAAATTTGACCTTTCTTGTGATCATGACAATGATATGTAATAATGCACCGACTCTGGGTAAATAGGGTCGGGGCGTTATAGTTGGTATCAGAGGAAGTTTAGTACAAACCTTGGAAGCTATATTTAGATAAACTCTGATTAGAGCACATATATTTAAGATGGACTTTGAGGATTAGTATAGAATAACTTCTTAGAATTTTGGTATTGTAGAGATTTTGTGAGTTTTTCAAGCAATACATCCCTATCTGGGTATGAGCAGGTAGAGGCGGCTCTGGCACAGATGTACCTAGGGGTAAAACCCGAAAACACCGCTTTGAGCTAGACTCGAACGGGAACTAGTTCACAACAACGGGTCTTGCTACACTCTTGGTTACGACACTCCCGGGGGATATGCTTAGGATAAATCTCCTTTTCTTTACAAATAATTATTAAGGGTTTATGAGTATATACTTCCTCAAAGAAAACATTTTTATGATTATGGATTATATCCATAAATAGTTCAATTTATGTTAAGTGTCTTATAAGTATGAGATTATGTATTTTGATTCATAAACTGATCTAGTTTATGCCATTATTTAGAAATGGCGCCTAGTGGAAGAAATGGAAACTGAATCAATGCACGCACTCCATGTAGGTATTTCCCTCCTGCTCAAGATAATTATAGTGGAGCTGGTGATGCAACTGGTGCCGATCAGCTAATCACCATACTAGGACAACTCACTCAGGTTATGAATAATAACCTTACCTGTATGGAGCACCCTGATCCACAGCGTGGAGGATCAATGTTAGATCGATTCATGAGGCAAAAACCACCAATGTTCAATGGGAGTACAAATCCCTTAGTAGCTGAGCAATGGATAAATTCCGTAGAGAAAATATTTCAGGCTTTGGGGAGCAGTGAAAGGGAAAAAGTTATCATGGTAGTTTACCGCCTCACTGGAGATGCTGATCAATGGTGGTCATTGATTCAAAACATGAAGGAAGATGATTAAGTATCAAATATGTAATGAAGGGAGTTCAAAGACTTGTTTTTAGAAAAATACTTTCCTCATGACCATCGAGCAGATATGGAAAGGCAATTTCTGAGTCTGAGACAAAAGTAGGATGAGAATGTCACAAAGTATGAGGCTAACTTTACAAGGTTAGCAAGGTATGCTGGAGATTATATGCGTAACCCAAGAAGTAAGATTGATCATTTCTTTGATGGGTTAAAACCATTTCTCCGTCGAGCATTAGTCTCAAAATCCTTTTCTTCATACGAAGACATTGTCTCATGTGCTATCAAGACCGAAAAGGAATTCTCTAAGTCTTATGAGTTTAAAGAAAAGCAAGAGAAGAGGAGACATGCTGATCAATCTAGGAATGGGAATAAGGGGAAGAAGGGAAATGTTGAATATCCATCCTGTTGTAAATGCGGGAATAAACACCCTGGTACTTGCTTGAAGGGAATGGGAGTCTGTTACAAGTGTGGTGAAAAAGGCCACCAAGATCGTGATTGCAAGGGAAAGAAAGAAGCTACCAATGTTCAGTGCTACAATTGCAGGGAGATGGGACATTATGCAAATGAATGTCCTAAATGTCAGGAGAACTTACCTCAGAAAAGGCCAAGGGATCAAGGACAAGCTTATGCTATCACTACTGCTGAGGTAGAAGCTCCGAAAGACGCGGTGGAAGGTAATTTAATGGTTTCCTCAAGTTAGAAAATGCATTATTTGATTCTGGATCATCGCATTATTTCATATCTTCCTAGTTTTCTAAGAAAATTAGATATTTCCAATTTGATTTAACAAGGGAGTTGTCTATTAAAACTCCTAAGGAAAGTATCATTGCAACAATGTTTTGTCAATCAGTCCCCATTAGAGCACATTAATGTTCTTTATCTGCTGATCTCATCGTCATACCTATGATTGAGTTTGATATAATCCTCAGTATGGACTGGATTTCGGACTATGATGTGAAGATTTATTGTAAGAAGAAAGAGGTTACGATTCATGATGATAATGATAAGGAGCACCTTATCTTTAGAGCAGAATCGTCACCACCTAATTCTTATTTAGATCCACCCCCAGTAGCTCAACTAAATTCAATTATTGGGGAGGAAGTGAATGAAATAACTGTGGGTGAGGAAAGGAATGTTCAAATAGAGGATGTACCTGTTGTGAATGAATTTATAGATGTATTTCTAGAATATTTACCTGGACATCCTCCAGAACGAGAAGTTGAGTTTTCCATTGATTTAATTCCTGGATCAAGGCCTATATCAAAGACCCCTTATAGAATGGCCACTGTAGAATTAGTTGAACTAAAGAAACAACTAGAGGAATTGAGTAATAAAGGATTTATTCACCCTAGTGTTTCTCCATGGGGAGCCCCTATTCTTTTTGTTAAAAAAAAGACGAATCTATGAGGTTATGTATCGACTACAAGGAGATCAATGCTATAACGATAAAGAACAAGTATCCCCTACCTCGCATTGATGATTTATTTGACCAACTGCATGGAGCACAATAATTTTCAAAGATTGACCTTCGATCTGGATACCATCAGTTGTGTGTGAATAAGGAATACATTCCGAAGACAGCATTTCGAACCAGGTACGGGCATTACGAGTTTACTGTAATGCCTTTTGGATTGACTAATGCACCCTATGTTTTCATGGATCTGATGAATAGAGTTTTCAAGGAGTATCTCGATGAATTTTTTGTGGTATTTATTGATGATATCTTGGTATAATCCAAAATCTACGAAGATCATGAAAATCACTTGCGCATTATCCTGAAGACTCCGAGAAGACATGAATTATATGGGAAGTTTAGCAAGTGTGAATTCTGATTTCATGAGATTTCTTTTCTTGGACATATTGTCTCTAAAGATGGAATCACTGTTGATCCTTCTATGACCAAGGAAATCCAAGAATGGCCAGCACTTACGAGTATAACTGAGGTACGCTGTTTTATTGGTTTGGCAGGTTATTATCGACGTTTCGTCCAGAATTTTGCCCGATTGGCTAACCCATTAACGAAGCTCACACGTAGAGGGGTTAAATTTGTTTGGACAAAAGAGTGTGAAGAATGTTTCGAAGAACTAAAGAGAAGATTAGTTAATGCTCCTATATTGACTCTAACATCAGGGAATTATGGGATCGTTATTTATAGTGATGCATCAAAGAAAGGACTTAGTTGTGTCCTTATGCAGAATGATAGAGTTATTGGATATGCATCATGATAGTTGAAAATCCATGAACAAAACTATCCTACTCATGATCTCGAGTTATCAGTTGTGATCTTTGCTTTGAAGATATGGAGGCACTACCTCTATGGTGAAAAATGTGAGATTTATACTGATCACAAGAGTTTGAAGTATATTTTCTCACAAAAAGAACTCAACATGAGGCAGAGGAGATGGCTTGAATTACTCAAGGATTATGATTGCACGATACACTACCACCCAGGGAAGGAAAACAGGGTGGCATATGTTTTGAGTAGAAATTACCATAGAGCTTTGAACAATATGAGAATTGAAAGGGATCCAATCTTCATGGATCAAGTGAAGATGGACATGGGAATAACCAGGGAAGGTGAAACATCAATGCTTTTTCAAATGGTTGCCAAACCATCTTTACTAGAAAGGATTAAGAGTTCTCAGACCGATGATGAAGAATTTAAAAAGAATATTAAAGCTGTGAATGATGGGAGATTGAGAGACTTTGTGTATGAAGATGGAATTTTGAAATTCAGGAAGAGACTTTGTGTTCCCGATATACCTAATCTAAAAATGGAATTGGTGGATGATGATCATAGTTCCAATTTCTCTATACACCCTGGGAGCACCAAAATGTATAGAGATTTGAAGTAACATTTTTGGTGGGACAACATGAAGAGGGAGATTTCTGATTTTGTGTCAAGATGTATGGTTTGTCAGAAAGTGAAAGCTGGAAGGAAACAGCCTGGAGGAGTCATGCAACCTCTTCCCATACCGGAGTGGAAATGGGAAAATATTACGATGGACTTTGTCATGGGACTACCAAAGACTCCTAGAAGGAACGACGCAATATGGGTTATTGTTGATCGTCTTACCAAGTCAGCACATTTTCTTGCTATAAGAGAAGATCTACCCCTGGAACGTCTAGCAAGACTATATATTAATGAAGATGTGAGACTTCATGGAGTACCCCTATCAATTGTTTCTGATCTTGATCCCCGTTTTACTTCAAGATTCTGGAAAATTCTTCAGAAATATCTGGATACTGAACTTCATTTGAGCACTGCCTACCACCCTCAAACGGATGGAAAATCAGAACGAACTATTCAAACCTTAGAAGACATTTTTAGATCCTTATCACTTGACTTTCTGGGTATGTGGGATCAATACTTACCTCTCATAGAATTTTCCTATAACAATAGCTACCATTCGAGTATTCATATGGCACCATATGAAGCGTTATATGGAAAGAGATGTCGTACACCAACCTGTTGGGATGAAGTTGGTGAAAGAAAACTTGTTGGCCCAGAACTGGTGGAGGAAATGATGGAAAAGGTGAAGGTAATCCAAAATCACATCAAAGCAGCTCAAAGTAGGCAGGAGAGGTATGCTGATAATCGAAGGAAGGATTTGGAATTTCAAGTTGGTGATCATGTTTTCCTGAAGGTATCTCCATGGAAGGGAGTCATATGTTTTGGTAAGAAAGGTAAATTGAGTCCTAGGTACATCAGACCTTTCGAAATTCTAGAATGAATTGGGGCTGTAGCTTACCGATTGGCAATGCCGCCAAGTCTCTCCAATGTTCACGATGTGTTCCACGTATCTCTGTTGAGGAAATACATGCTTGACCCAACGCATGTACTCACCTATGAAGAATTAGAACTGGAACCCGATATGTCTTATTGCGAAGAGCCCGTCAGGATTCTTGATACGAGAGAACAGGAACTGAGAAACCAGACGACGCGTCTGGTAAAATTCTTGTGGAGAAACCATAAGATGGAAGAGGCAACGTGGGAACCCGAGGAACTTATGATGAAGAACCACCCGAGTCTTTTCATGTGATAAGTATTCTAGAAATTTCGAGGACGAAATTATTTGTAGTAGGAGAGAATGTAACACCCCAAGCTTCTACGGTACGCTTCTCTTTGAATAATGTGATAACGTGTGTTGTACGCAACACTGAGTTCTAACACACCATAACCTATCAAACTAGCCGTTATGAATAGTAATACCCTCTTTTTGAAATTATATATATATTATATTTCAAAATGGACTTCATTTTTGGATTCGGAATATCGAATTTAGCCTAAGGTGAAATTTTGGTACTTTTCAGACAACTTTAATATTTTGATGAATAGTGAAAATTACTAAATTTTAATTAAAAACAACTTTTTTAATCAAAATAATTAATAGTGATAAATTATGAATTTGAGTGGTTTTAAAGTATATTTAGAATATATTTTTACCATTTAATATAATTTTGGTCATTGGACATAATTTTACAATTAAACCAAACATAAACAAGTGTCAATCTTTTGATAGTTATTATCTCTTAAAAACACGCTTTTTGTTTTGACAGCAGAAATTAATTTTAAATTAATTTATGAAACTTCTGTGTTTTTAATTTAGAAAAATGGATTCCATATTTTGAATCAGGATGTTCAAATTGTGTAAATAGGTAACTTTTATTTTTGAACATTTTGAATAATTACTGCGGTAAATATTTTATTTACCATGGTTAAGGGTAAATCTGGTAAATAATGGTTAAACAATAATATTATAATAATACTAAATTACCCTAAAACGTGTCCTAGCCTTATTTGATGATACAGTTTCGACCATAGGCATATATGGGTCGATTTTGGGACCCCATTGTGCAACTTGTAGGTGGTAGGGACACTTTATTTTAATTAAGTTAAAATGAATACAAAAATGACACAAGCAAATATCTTTTAGCAAAACAATTTTTACATAGGGTTATATATGTTGGATTTTAGATTATAAATATTCATTATAACGATAAAAATATTTCCTACATAATTATATTTTATTTATAATTTTTAGACATTAAATAATTTAATTTATTTATGACACAATGATGATGAAGTAATTACTATAATAGTGAAAAATTAAAATAATTGATATTATAAATAACCAAGTAAATATAATATTAAACTTTTAATGAATTAAACTAATTTTCTAGGATAATTTGATATATTAGGATTAATTTAATTGACTTTTTTCTAAGTAATCAATCTGTTATGAGTTTCACAAAAATCAACTATTGATAGTGTCAAAATTGACATAAAAGAGTACTTAAAACAAATATTATATTAATAAATGATATTAAATTTTTAAAAATCCATGGTTCGGCCAAGAGACTTATATAATTATAGGTTCATCATTAATGGACCACTTGGGGGTCTCATGGATGTATATAGTAAGTTTATTAACCATATAATATAAAAATACAAAGAGACATTGTAAAAGTGAAACTAATTAACTTAGAGTTAATACTTAAAGATAAGGTTGATATAAGTACCCAAACCTGTATAAATTCTATTGGTTGAGTTTTTTTCGACCCATACCCACCTTAACCTTTGAATAATAAACTTCTGAGCCATTAGAAACCGAATATTAATTTATTATAAATTAATATTGCTAGCTTTTCCAAAGGTGCCTCTCACCCCTCTTATAAAAGGTCACTCCTCATTCTCATTTCCTCACACCTTAAAAGCATTTTGGATCGTCCCAACTCTGCCCAAATACTCTCCCAACTTTCCTCACTACAACCTAGAGGCCATAGTTTGATCAGAAATCCAACCTAAGGATCCCTTTTGATCAAATCAAAAGGAAGAAACTGAAGAAGAGGTAATGATTTCACCACCCTTTTCCAAGTTCCTTTCTTCTTCCACTTATTATTCCTTTGTTGTTACCATTATAAAATAATAACTCTAGTATCATATATATACTGTGATGTTATTATAAATATGGTACAACCATATTCAGTATTCTCTCCACCCTTTGAATAACATGTCACCATACCTGTGTATGTACGGCTTACCGTCTCCACGTCGTGGTGTAATTGTTATTCAATATATTATTATTTGGATGGGTATAATAATGATGTGTAACTCATATAAATAATAAATATAACATGTTAATGATTCTTTATATATTATATACCATCCATTTATATATTATTTTAATATCAAAAGAATGATATTGTCGCTCGTGCGTACGTACGGACTACCGTCTCCACGAATGCGATGAGATTCATTCTCCATCGTATCCATTCAAGTATAATTATCATTTGGTGATTTCAAAATGAGGTTTAAGGACTTGATATCATTATGGATATGAATAATATACAACCTATCCATTACAAACATGGCTTACATAACAAAACATATAAAAGAAAACGATTAAGTTAACACCTGAAACAACGATAATACTAATATATTATTAACAAAGCGAAGTTAAATGATCTTATATGATATCATATGAATATATATGATTCTTGTATAATTTAATAACAATTATTTCACTATTATACAGTAGGTTAACCTACCCCAACCAAGGAAAAGTACAAGGTAAGGTTTATTTCACAATCTCTTCATTATCTGAGGTTGTTTATACGTAATAATCTACTGGGATCTCTTTATCATCCACATCCATGTTTCTTAAAAATGAATTTCAAAACATTTTTACTATTTACTAGAATATGGGTTAAAGTCATTTATACCCTTGATTGACTTTTTATAAGAGTTTTATAAAGGAATTTTTCCGTCGTTTTCAAAACAAGGTCCTGTTTAACCTTTTCGACAGAATTAAGGTAAGAATGTTTTTTTAACTTATACGGCGGGTGTGGCTATTTTCTGCCATTATAAAATCTTCAAAGCTTCCCTTAAAATCTTATAATAATATTTTCAAAGAAAATGTTTTATTTTATAAATATATTACTCTTAAATGATTTCAAAATAGAAAAAGATATTTCTTTTAAAAGAATTTTGATTTCATCTATGTCAACATCCTTTGATGGATTTTATTCTTATTTAAAGTTGCTTTATTATAAACCACATCTATATTGTATTGAAGGTTTTGTGATATGTTTGACTGTGGATGTGCTATTTTTATACCATTCATGGTTTATGGTGAAAGTATTGACATTTCGTATACTAGTTTTAATACGAATGTTTATGTTATGTTTAAACCTTTTCATATGGGAATGCATTGGACTTAATATGTGACGGGTGGAGCCCGCTATAGCTCCTCGATGCTTTGGTAGGTCTCATGAGACAAACTAGTGCCTTGGCACAAGGCTTTGGAAAAATCTTATTTGTTGTCTTGGCACAAGGCCTTGGCTATGTGGTTATGATAGTATGGCATTATGCATTCCAACATTATGAAAGTGGTTATTGATATTGCATGTGATTATTCGATTAGTAGAATATCCATGTGAATAAGTAAATGGCATTATTTCATTTTAATTTTGCCATACTATGTTGAAGTTCAAGTTTAAAAGGCTTTTGTTTTAGTAATGCATTGCCTAAAATGTTTATGCTTATTTTTGAAAGTTCCGCTATATTGTTATCCTTACTGGGCATTTGAGCTCACCTCTTTTTTATGTTTTATTTTTCCCAGGATGTGAAGAAGTAAGTTATGAATGACCTGCAGGGATTTTATGTGGGAATATGAGTGTGTAATATGGAGACTATGTTGTTGTAGTAGTTTTTCACTTTATGATGTAATGTAAAACTATATGAATATATCTAGTGTTTCCAAGGCTACTAAACCAACCGGTCTTTCGAGATTTGATCTTTCTTGTGATAATTCCAATGATATGTAACAATGCACCGACGTTGGGTAACTAGGGTCGGGGCGTTACATTTAGAGAGAAAGAAAACTAGTTTTGGCATTAACAACTTTTTCATATATACCAACCAACACTACAAGATCTGGTAAAATGTGATGTTTCTAGAGACATCCCTAATCTATTGCGTGAGTATAATCACACGTGCGATTTATGTCAATAAGGTAAGATCATCAGAAATACATACAAGGAAATGGAAAATATTTCAACAAGGGTTCTTGAATTGGTTCATGCTGATGTTTATGGACCTATCTCACCAAGATCCATTAACAGAAAGAGATATTGTGTTATATTCATTTATGATTATTGTAAAATGGGAAGGGTATCAATCATTTCTAATAACTTTGATGTGTTTATTTGCTTAAAATAGTATCGGGGGGAATTTGAAACGATGATTGGATAGAAAATCTTGAAGTTTCGTACTAAAAATGATATATAATTCATGAACAGCCAAGTGGAAGACCATCTCAAGAAACATGGGACAAGGCATCAAGATTCTTAAGTGAGAACTCCTCAACAGAATGGATTTGTTTAAAGGAGGAATCATATCATAAAAAATATGGCTAAAACAACACTTATTGAGAAATACTTACTAGATAAATTTTGGAAGGAAAGAGTATTGAAATTGGTCTACATTTCTAATAGGTCTCTATTGTGTCTGAAGGAATGACAGATTCTATATGAGATGGGGTGTGGAATGAATCCAACAGAAAATAACATTCAAATCTGTGGAAGTAAATTCATTATTCTTAATAAAGAAAAAAACAGGAAATTTGAATCACATGGAGACAAGGAGATATTCCTGGGATACTTAGGAAAAATAATAGTTTATAAATTCTTTAATAAAATGCTGGGAAAAGTAGTTGAGAGAAATGATGTCACTGTTGTGGAAAATGAAAATAATATTCAACAGAATATTGAATAAATTCTGGATAAATGTGAGGAGAATGAAAGAAATTAAAGGGGAGTAGAAGTGGTAGATGCTGACTCAGAAGAAGATACAGATGATGAAAAAGGGAAAGTTAGTTCTATATTTTTGAAGAAGCCAAAGATTTGAGCTGAAATTGATAGGGATAATATCATTGGTGATTAGTCAGATCCATTTCAGAAAATAATAATGAAATTAATAAAGCATACATATTTTCTATATTAGGGAGAGCCTAAATAATTTACCGATGCAGTCGAAGATGAAAATTAGGTTCATGATATGAATGAAGTGCTAGACCACATAGAGAAGAATCAGACATTGCAGACTGTTTCATGGACAACAGTTAAAAATGTCATTAGGAATAAATGGGTACTTCACAACAAGATGAATTAATATTTTATATTGATTCATAACAAAGAATTATTAGTTTTCAAAGGTTACTCTCATATAGATGGTATCGATGTTGATGAAATATTTTCACCTGTTTCAAGGATAGAGATAATAAGATTAATCTTGTCCATTGAAGTGAAACAACGGTTCAAATTGTTCCAGATGTAGGTCAAATCTACATTTTTGAATTGGGTTCTGGATGATGAATTTTATATTGAGCATCCATATAGTTTTCTCTTTCATGAGGATGAGAACAAAGATTTTCGGTTGAAGAAAGATCAACATGGGATGAAATAATCACCAAGAGCATGGTATTTGAGACTTCATTAGTATTTGAAGAAGAATGGATTTCAGTGTGGTGAAGTTGATTACAATCTATATTTAAAAAACAATAGTAATAAAAAGATGATGGTTCTGGTTTATGTCGATGACATAATATTTAGTGGAGCAGATAAAGCTTAGTGCATAAAATTTTCAAAATTCCTAAAAAGTGAGTTTGAAATGTCAATGATTAGGGAGATAACATTTTACCTTGGTTTACAGGTGAAACAAAGAAGGAATAAAACTTTTCTTTCTTAGTCCAAATATATAAATCAGGTTCTACAAAAATTTATAATGTAAAATTTCAATTTGATGAAAAGTATTGTTTCTAGAAAGACGAAACATTCAAAAAATTGTGATGGAAAGGCAGTTAATATCATAGAATATAGGAAAATGATTGGAATCTTACTATACATGACAAAAACAAGACCTAATACTGTATTTTCCACATTCCAAGCAATGAGGTATCATAAAAATCTTAATGAAAGACTAATTATTACAGTAAAAAGATTATTTTGGTATATCAAAGGCACAATGGAATTTGGCTTGATGTGTAATGAAATATCACAACCAGTGTTATTGGGATTCATAGATGCAGACTAGGATGGATCAATAGATGATAGGAAATCAATGTCAGGAGATTCTTTTTATCTTGGTGGATTGTGTATTTCTTGGCTGGGAAAGAAAGAGGATTGTATTTCATTTAGCACCGTAGATGTGGATTATATTGCTTCTACTCAAGCATGAACATAGTTATTATGGATGAAGTAGCATCTTGATGATGTGGGAGTTGAAGTGAAGTCTCTGATTAGAATTCAGTGTGATAATTTGAGTTCAATAAAACTTCAAACAAATCGAGTTCATCACTTAAGAAAAATTATATTGAGATCAAATATTACATTATCAAGTAGAAAGTGGAGCAAGGAATTTAAAAGTTGGAGTATGTTCCTAAAGAGCTACATGTTGTAGTCATTCTGATGAAGGCCTTACCCAGAGAATAATTTGAGAAGCATTGACAAGATCTCAGAGTTTATTAAACTCCTCATACTGGAAAAGTTGTATATGTGGGAGCCCCCCTCTCCCCGAGCTATGATGTGTTTTCCCATAATGTTTTGATCTATGTTCTTTCCAATGTTGCAGACAACAGAGGACTGATGTTTGGGTTTGCTGAAAATAGGGGATAATGTATGTGTGGATCTTTAAGGGGGATAAATTGTGTCTAATTAAAGGAGAAAATGTCTTAAGTCAAGACATGGGGAGAAGCTGATAGGTGGATCAGTGAGATAGGGGGAGTTAATCAAGATAGATGGGGAAGCTAATAGAGGGTGTAACATGATGATAACTTATCATTGTTATGAGGAAACAATCAGATCTCAGTTGGAGAACATTAAGCATTCCAAAACATGAGAACCCAAGCCCTGAGATATGGGTATAGAATGAAATCTGACGATTCTATATGTGATTGATGAAAGATTATATATCAAAAAATATGAGGTTCATGATAAAGGCCAAAGAATTGTATAAAAATGGCATCAACAATTGGTGTCAGGAATTAAGTGACTCATTAATGAACTTTTCCATGTTACTCTTGTTTCTCACAATGATCATTTCTCATGTGTGCTTAGAGTATGTGTTGAGTAAATCATTGATCTCTCTCTAAACTTCTAGAGGTGAATGGTGGAATAGAATAAAATAATATTTAATGAGTTCTCATAGTGTAGAGAATCATTACGAGAAGAGTTTTCAACAAACCCAAAGGGGGAGATTTATCAGAAAAAATCCCTCAAGGTAACATTGCATCATTTTTGGGTGGGTTTTGTTTATTGAAAACGTAGGTTGTCATGGTGAAATGTCAATTACTAGAGGTATTTTTGACAGCCCATGTCGAAAAAGAACCATGAAAACGGAATGGAAGATCTGGAGATGGTATAAAAAAGAATAGTTACAAGGTGGTTGCATTTTCTAGTGTTTGCCAAATTTTTGGGCCTCAAAATCGTAAAAAAGAGAATTGTGTTTTTTGAAAAGGAAATTGTGCACAATATTAAAGGTGGTTTGTAAACTTATGTGCAAGGCATGTTTCGAGATCAGAATGTCAAAAATTAGAAAAGGCATGATGTGTGTTAAATATTTGTAAATGTGCACAAAAATGAGGTTGTATGAAAGAAACTTATGTTCCAAATGCGAAGTCAGAGGGGGTATTGTGCACTCGAGGAGGATCTTACGTGACATGTTTAATCTTCCACATAGGGGTCAGCAATGCCTATAAATAAGAGGTGACCCCCCTTATTTGAATAAGATCAACACATAGAGACAATTCGTGATCAAGATTGCATAAGAATGTTATGAAAGAGGAGTTTTGAGATATATTTTGATATGTGTGCAAGCTAAGAAAGAGGCGCACAAGACTTGAGTTGCGTGCAAGGGGTGTTTTCACAACACAAGTGGAATCTTGCATGCAAGGCAATAATGTAGCGCACACACTTCAGTAAGTGTTGCACAAAATATTTGAGGTTCCACATTAATATTGCGGTAAAGATTTATTCATCATTGGATGAATGTGGGACATCAATAGAGAATCTATATATAGTAGAGGATTCATTCATTAGAGATAATGAAGTGACCTAAAAGTCTATAAACTGTGAGTAAATTTTCTGAAGAAGCGGTGTGGAGACATTAGTGGAGAGAGTAGTGAGATTTCAAATTGTGATTGGTTGTATCCCAGGAAGGATAGTGGGTTCACTCAAAACATTGTAAAAAACAATGTGATTATATTATATTTGGTACATCGATACATCACTGGTGAATGCTCATTGGATGTAGCCTAGTGAGGGGGAACCATGTAGAATTGATGTGTCTTGTTCATGCTTTATGATTTATTCATAAAATGTAATGGAAATGAGAGATAAGAGAGTTTTGTTTAAAAATGAAACAAGATAAAAAGGGGTGGTTGTTTTAATCTGTCATACCTTGATTAACCCCCTCCCTCTCAGGGATTCTATCATAATAAACCAAACATGGTAGTTGTGGATCCGTTTAAGATAGAAGTAGTTGTGTATTGGGAATCCCCCAAGATAGTGGTAGAGGTATGATGTTTCGTTGGTCTTGTAGGATATTACAAGAGGCTCATAGTTAATTTATCTCGAGTTGCAACTGCTCTTACAACATTGAATAGAAAGGAACAGTTGTTCATATGGACTGATCAGTGTCAGGTAGCATTAAAGTATTCGAAGGATAAGTCGATCAGTGCTCCAATTCTTTGTCTTCTAATAGAAGTATTATAGTTTGAGGTTTTCTATGATGCTTTATGTTTTGGGTTAGACTATTTTATTAAGATGTAGAGATCAGTAATTTTCTATGGGTTTCAGTAGTTTCATCACCATGAATGTAACTATTCCACCCACGATCTAGGGCTGGAATTAGTGGTGTTTTTCTTGAAGTTGTGGAGACATTACCTCATCAGAGAGATATTTGTGGTCTTCACTGATCATAAAAGACTAAGGTATGTTTTTTTCTAGTGTGACTTGAACATGTGACAACATCGGTGGAATGATTTTGTATAGGAATACAACATTGAAATATCATATGCACATGGTAAGAGGAATGTTGTAGCTGATGTGTTGAAAAGGAAGTCACGCAGTGATGTAGTGCATGAATGAGGTGATTCCTAGAGAGTAATGGAAGAACATTCATCATTACATCTCAATATTGGATATGTTGGGAGAATATGTTGTCTTTTTCATATAATAGTATAGTCATATTTGATAAAGTAGGTGGGAGATTCCTAGTTGGGGGATCTTGAGGTGGAGGTCTGGAGAGACCGAGTTGTTTGGGGTGAGGACCCTGATGGTTGGACTGAGGATGAATAACATTGGGTTTCGTATTAGGTTAATCTTTTTGTTCCTTCGGAGATAAGTGAAATAGTTCTTGGAGAGTTCTATAGTTCACCCTTAGTGGTACATCCTGGAAAGAAAAAAATGTACCTATCTTTGAGGAGTCGGTTTTGGTGGCCTAGGATAAAGCATTAAGTTACAATGTTAGTGTCTCAATGTTTGGTCTTCAAAAAGGTGAAGGTCGATCACTGGGTTCCTAGTGGGTTCCTATAGCCTTTAGATGTTCCTCAATGGAAGTGGTAGGATATCACAATGGACTTTTTTCAAGTTTCTATCAAGATTAGGGAGGATATTATTGTATATTTTTAGTTTTGGATTATTTTATGAAATCATCCTACTTTATATCAATCATAGAGTTGAGCTTAATCAACGTTTTTTCAATACAATATCTAGATAATGTGGTGAGACTCCACGAAGTCCCAAGGATGATCATTTATAATCAGGATCCTCATTTTACATCCAGTGTGGAGAGGTCTCCATCATGATTTCGGTTCTCAACTAAGCCTTAGCATTTCATTACATCCATAGAGGGGCAGTCCGATATAATAGACCATCTAGACACTTGAAGACATGTAGTGCTCTTATTTCCTCAATTTTGGAGGTTCGTACATGAGGTACCCTTGGTAGAGTTCTCCTGCAATAATAGTTTCAACTCCACCAATGGTATAACACCGTTTTAATACATGTATGGAAAACATTTTCATTATCCATCATGTTTGACACGGGTCAGAGTGTCCTCAATTATCATGCCGAAACTAGTACAGAACATGACAAATATGGTTCAAGTGTTTCATGAGAGGATGATG
This sequence comes from Viscum album, assembly GCA_963277665.1. Taxonomy (NCBI): domain Eukaryota; kingdom Viridiplantae; phylum Streptophyta; class Magnoliopsida; order Santalales; family Viscaceae; genus Viscum; species Viscum album. The sequence goes on from OY728150.1 coordinate 691,026,593, forward strand.
TCGGTGTATGATCATCAAAAATCATATGAAGATCATAAGAGGAGACATTTGGAGTTTGACGTTGGGGATCAAGTGATTCATAACGTTACTCCCTATAATGGGAAGAGAAGGATTGGTCATGGGAGTAAGATTTATCCCTTGTTTCTTGGGCCTTTCGAGGTGTTGTCCTTTGTTAATGTTGTGGTGTATATCAAGTAGCACTTCCACCATAGATAATCCAGATACATGATGTTTTTCATGTGTCACATCATTGTCGTTATCTTCAGGATGACTCTCACATCATCAATTGTGGTCATATCGATGTTGATGATGATGCAACCTTTGAGGAGTGTCCTGTCGAGATCTACGACCACAAAGAGAAGTTTTTTCATGGTAATTCTATTCCATTGGATTGTGTTTTATGGTGGAAAGCTGGAATGGAGGAGATTACTTGGGAATATAAGTCATAGATATATGTTCATTACCCTCAGTTGTTTGATGTTTAGCTATTTTATTATCAGGATGATCATTTCGTGGTTGTAGATCTATCTTGTTTATGAGATGGCTTTCTCTTATCGATTGTTATAGTATGATCTCTTTTGAGAGGTATCTTACCCGAGAGAGTGTTTAGGACATGGTTGTGGTTGTTTTGTGGTTTCTTGTGTTCCTTTTGGAAGTGGTTGAGCTCATTTGGTGGGAAGAGTTTTTGTATGTATCTCGAAGGGTGGTTGTTTAGACACCTTTTTATGTTTCCTCTCTGGGTGGGTTTTGGATTCTCGAGGATGATAATGTTTTTATGAGGTATTTAATGTAATGGAACAGACCACTTCTATCCATTCCTTTATGAAAATAGTGTGTTTGAAGTGTTTTGGGAGGTTAGGGTAGCTTTTTCCTAACAATTTGCATGATTTTCAGTTCTGCGAACAATGTTTCCAGTGTTGTGAATAATGTTGTTATTGAGTCATTTGGGAACATTTATTTTAGTGAGTCATTTTTGAAAAATGTTGTCGGTGATTCATTTGTGAAAAGTGATTTCAGTGAGTCATTTGTGAACAATGTTGTCGATGGGTCATTTGTGCATAGTTCTCTCCATGATTCATATGTGAACATTGTTTTCGGTCATTTATTTGTGAACAATGGTGTCGGTCAGTCATTTTTGAATAGTGTATTCAGTGATTCATTTGTGAACAGCTATGCCGATGAGTAATTTGTGAAAAGTGTAGTCGGTGAGTCATTTGTGAAGATTTATTTTAGTGAGACATTTGGGAACAATGTTGTCGATGAGTCATTTGTGAATAGTACTATCAGTGGGTCATTTGTGAACAGTATTTTTGCTGAGTCATTTGTGAATAGTCTTGTTTGTGAGTCATTTGGGAATAGTGTTGTCGGTGATTTATCTGTGAATAGTGTTGTACATGAGACAGATGTGAACAATGTTTCCATCTTCCTACAGTTTTGTCCATTTAACATTTTCTTTGATGTAAAACGCCTTTAAGGCCCCTTTTAAGGTATTTAAGGCCAATTCAAAGCCCAAAACTCCAATATTTATATTCTTAAGTGTCAGAGAGCCTTTACTAGGTCAAACTATTAGTCTTCACCAGATCCGCCATTAATGGTAACTCTAAAACTGTATATAAATTGATGCTCCATTTTGATCTTCAAAATAATAAGATACCTTCCACCTTGTTCTTCCTTCATTGTTTTCCACTGGTACTTGATGCCCAAAGTTCTTCCTCCCATTGAATTCTTGTGATCGAGCTACGATCCTTTGATCGTTTTCCATAGAGTCATCCTACTACAAGCGCACCCCTATTTTGTTACAAGCAGCAAGTGTCAATCCATCTTTGATAGAAGGTATGTTTTGTATCTTTTTTTGTGATTTCTTTAATCAATTTCCCCCCATTATCCTTTCCAGGTTACTACATGTTATCTCAATGTTTGTAATGAACCTTTCATGGGTGTTTATTGATGCGGCTATGTCACGGTTTCCTCAAGTGGATGTAGTTGTTACGAGAGAGGTGATCGTAATCCATTGTGTTGGAACATTCTCTTACAAAGAAAAAATAGAAGCTTTGAGGTAGGGGATTTTTTATTATATGTTTATTTTAGTGCAGTCATAGAAGTAGCATATTATAGCCACTGGATCACAATGGAATTTACATAATAAATATATGAGTTAGATTTATGAATTGGAGTAGATCATATGTTATTTCATTATACTGTGATAATGATTTTCCTCTTTATTGGTAGATCATGTGATATCTATTATTTTCTTATTATCATGTTGTTCTTGGTGGAATTGGTAAAGAATGTAAAGTATATATTGAATATAAATTAATTGGTTAAAGATAAAGAATCACGTAAATGAATCTAGCTGTTGTGATTTGATGATAATCAAATGGATGTAGTTATGAATGGTTAATTGAATATGTTAATTAAATATGGAAAAAAGAACCAGTTGCATGATAATGACAATTCCTTTAAGGGTTCTAAGTTAATTGTATTCTTTTAAAGTCCAGTCACCTTATTCGTTGGAGTAGTGAGTGATTGTTGTGTGTGAAGGTTGAATGCCTTGTTTTGGGCCAAGGGCCCAATTTCTATGTTGTTTGTTTCATAATTCGTGTGTTGTGGTTTGATCATGGGATGGATGAGCCTGGAGGAATATTGTGATATGTCAGGGTTGAAAGTCCTAGTGGTTGTGGTGATAGGAGCTGATGCCTAGAATGGTGGGATACATCAGTTTATGCATGTGGGTATCAGGGAGGACACTAGAGATGGTGAAATGGGTTGGATGTGAATATTGGATGCTTGTTGAACCTGTTCTTTGTTATCATCTTTAAATTCCCCACTTCTTAAAGCAGTTGGTTTTGCTTAATCTCCTTCCAAAAGAGTCAAAGACATGCGGGGTATTCCATGTGCTTTCCATGTTTAGATTCTCGAGGATGGATGAATATACGCTCTCGTTATAGGTGGAAAACACTTGATGGGTAGTTAATCTACTCTCCGTGTTGAGCCCCTTGTTTTTTGTAGCATATAATGTTTTTCTAGAATTCCTAGGAATATTAGAATGTAATAATGTTGTTAATAAATTATATAATAAATGATTCTAACCCATTGGGTTAGAGCTTTTTGGGATGCAATGCTAAGGATACAATTTAATGGAACTATGTACTTGGATTGGTTATGCCGGAGGGCTATGAAATTTCTTGTGATTCGAATGAAATAGAATTTGGAATTGATAATGGTTAGTTAATTTATAATGAATTAAATAACTTAATGTGAAATTTATAAAAAGTGTTAAGTAATAAAAAAATCTTTTTGAATGGTTGTGTTCTTATAGGAAATCTAGTATTATTAGTGGAATCAGGGAGTTTGAGAGACGTTAGCTGCAGTAGAGTCTATGACTAAGTTATTTCTATAGTTTGGTTGTGAGATATATTATATTCTATACCTTTTTTTGTTTATATATGCTCCTTTACCCTATCGTTTATGGAAACTGTCACCCCAAGGATTATACACCCTATGGGGTGTTTTCCCCAACATTCCAATGGGAAGATGGATGGATGACTACCCCCTTAGGCCCCACTCACTTCTCTTGGTAGTTACTTGTGCTGGTAAGCACAACAGTAGCTTTCACCATATATGTATGTAGAGGGATGTAATGGCAAGTGGTTTTTCAGACACATATATTTAGAAATAGTTTTGTATGGACTAATATAGGTGTAACATGTATTGGTTGTGATGGATTTAAGATCCTTACTCGATGTATGGGCTTTAATGGATGGAGGTATAATACATGATATATGACACACATTATGAGAGCTAGGTAGATCCCATAAACTACCAGGTTATTTTGGTTACATGGATGTTGTGGTAATGTTTCATGAGGTGCATGTTGTGGTGCTATGACTAGGTGTCTATGGTCAAGCCTTTTTTGAAAGAGATGGCTTAGGATGTGCGATGCTGGAGAAAAGTGGAAAACTTGTGGGGATGTGGTAGTGGGGTACCCCTAATATTCTTTCTTATATTATATACTCTAGTATAAGATACTTGGTGAGAGTATACATGGTGAGGCTGGGAACATAGTTTACCTTCTTAGATGATGAGTAGGTTTCATTTGTTATTTAATGTGATTTAGCATGCTTTCTTTAGTTTCGCATGACAGACTCCGAGGAGGATCCTACTATGTATAAAGTTATACTCACCGTATGTTATAAACTTTTTGCATGTCACATGGAGATGTTTGGAGATAAGGATGATTACTACTAGCTCGGTGTTTTGTAGGATCTTTTCGACCTTTGTTTCTTCTGTAGTTTTACTTTCCTTAGTAATTTAAGATTTTTCCCTTTCAGTTGGATTAGTTCTTGCATGACATTAAAAATGTGTACTTCTGTTTCTTTTTTTACTTTTCATTATGAGTTGGAGTTGGTTGGTGCCTATCTTATCTCCCTCTTTTTCAAGTGTTCTCTTAGTGGGTAATTCCTTCCATCTGTGTGTTGTTATACCCTCCGTGCTAATCACTAACCCGAGACCTACTAGAGGTGGAACATTGGTGTCACTATCTCTCTCCTCTCATTACTATCCTAGGAGGGGTACATTTTTTACGGAGGGGGTCGTGATAGGATGGGCCTGATAGAGTAGGGTCTTCTAAAGTAACCAAATTCCCACCTACATTATCATAAGTGAATACATGCTTCACTAGGAGGGCTCAATGTGAACCTTAACATTTTTTACATGTCTGGATGTGGTACTAGAATAATCGAAAACAACATGCAGGAAAAATTACACACTTTCTTAGGGTTTATAGAGAATATGACTCTAAAAATTCATAGTGATTACTTTTTCCTATCCCTTCCCAGGTATTATCTATATAAGATACTGATTCTAAAGCCTTTTCCCACAAATCGAAAATCCCTAACCTCATATGGGATAGTCAACCTAGGCATCCATCATCATCAGTATCATAATCACTTCCAAATATATCTCCCATAGAATCACCCTGTGGAGAACGTTTAGGGGATGAAACAATTGTCTGATCCTCTATCACTTCCCAGTATGTCAAAAAAATCAAAACGTAAATCGGTATAGTTTAAATGGAACCATGAACCTTTAAACATAGAAGTGAGTACATCCTTACTGATTCTTCAATGATGGGATAGAACTCTTCATCCAAGACAGTTAGCAGCATTCCCTGAAAAACCATTTGGTGGACCAACATGGAATGAAATATCTGACCCCTGATGCTTTCCAGAGCAACTAGGGTTTCAAAGAAAATCTATGAACATTGCATGTCGGTCTTTGGAAGTGTTTTCTTGAAGGGGTTGTGACATGGGTGAAACCTTCCAATAGTAACTATGATTAGAAAGGTACACCCCAGAGCTGAGCCTATGAGTTTTTCATGCTCCAAATCATCCACAGTCAATATTTGATAGAAAACAATAATGGTAACATGACCTCACCCTCTGGTACTACACTCAATGTAGCCGCATCGATTAGGGATCCTACCACCAATTGAAAATTCTTTATTCTATTATGAGGTTATTCTAAATTTTTCGGTCCACTTAAAGAAAGATATTTTCTAAGCCTTGGATTGTTCTTAGTATATGGTAGTAATTGGGTATCTTTTCTTTCCAGTTTGGATAATTTTTCATTAGGGTATGAGAAGACCCAAATATCGGCGTAACCCTGGGAAAAACCAATCATTGTACTGTTGGGAGGAATATTATTATCACCTTCAGTATTATCCATGGTAAACATAATAAAATATTTGTGACCCACCATTGTAATATTCTCTGATCGAACATGAATTGGGGGTGGACAACTCGATTGGATATATATGATTTAGAGGCTAAAATGATAGGGTGTATACAACTCAAAGAGAAGTTCCCCATCAATGTAAGTGGAAATGAAGACCTCATAGAGTGACAAAATATAAGGATGTGCCTCTAGGACCAAAACTTCATTATCAACCATGATATTAATATGAAATTTCCATTAGGGCATGAAGGAGAAACGATCACAATGAATCAAGAAATCCATAACATCCTAGTCTTTTAGTGTTAAAGGCTTTACCATGCCAATAAACATTAAACATGGATTGGAATGGACATTGGGAATGATATATATGTTTAGGAACTCATAGAATATGAAATGATAACCCATACAAACTTTTATGGGGACCTTGATTCTATAAGTGTCCTTTACCATGTAAATATGGAAAAAATGGTGGTAAATTTTGGCCAATATAGGGATGGATAACCCAACGCACTGCCTGCTACTATGTATTTTTCCATCATAAAATTGGTGACCCTAACTCCACCCTTATGCTTTACCAGAATTAAGTACCCAATCAAGTACATGGAAAGAACATTGGCTTGCTGAATGGTCTAGATGACACCAGGGATAACAACCCATCCCTAGTTTCTAAACTCTCCGTCATCAACTGTAGGATGATAAGAACCATCCATGCCATGGGAGTCTTTAGTAGGAAAGGCCTTTGACAGCTTGACCTCCGAACCAGGATGAGATTTCATGATGAAATAGATCTCCCATGTCTTGAATAGGATATCATCCCAAGGATATGGCTCCTTCTGGTGGGCCTTTTTAGCCCGCCTAATCAGTTCAAAGGTAAGAGGATTGGTCCTTATTACATCATCCCTGGGAGAACATGGGGGGAAACTCATCGTATATCCCTCCCTGTATGGGTGTCCCACATATCTAAAAGATTTCCTATAGGTTGATACCCACATCTCCATGCATGAGGTGGAATGTTTTTATATTAGGGATCCATTGACTAAAAATGGTCGTCATCAGACCCTTATTTCAATAGGCAAAAGTTTGTGAAATCCAAATGACTGCATACATCCTGATGTTCTTCAACTATGTGGAAATGTCAAAAGAATTATACTTCACCCAAAAGGGACAACCCCAATTAATTTCATAGCTTCCCATGATCTAAAATCCCAGTGTCTACATAACCAAACATTTGGACAGTGGCATACATCCATATTATTGAGTGGTATATATTGAAATCTGAATCTGGTTCACGTTTCCTCTAAAAATTCCATTGGAATTAATGTCACTATATTTTTTTCAGAATGTTCCACCTCAACAATGAAGTTTCCTTCCTAGGATATATTCCCCCAAAAAGTTTTGTGGGTATTTAGAATCTGGGAACATGGTAAGATTGATGATTTCATTGAAGGAATGTGAGTTTTTTTGGTACGACCAAACCCATAGAGGGGAAGATAATTTGAATAGGGAAATTCCCAAAGTTTCACTCCCATCAGTTTGATTAAAATCGTCTAAAATGATCCAAAAACACTTCTGAAATTAGGATCTATACTAGTTACAATATCATCACAATGGGCCATATCTTCATTTTTCTTCTAGAAGGTTGGTGAAAAGAATCATGAGTGCCCAAATCCATCTGAAAAAAATTAACATATGTCAGATAAGTGAAATCCCATTAAAGGAGAGGTATAAACTCCAACAGTATCCTACACATCGGATGAATTAGATGGGAATCCACTATCGCATAATGTATTTTTGAAATTCCTGGCTAATGAAGACATCGTGGAACACATAAACCCACATATCATCTCACAACAGAATGCCCCATCATAGTACTTGTGATCACGTGACATTTACATGGTCACAAAAGCTGTAAAATAGTCAAAGGATCATGTAGTTAAGATAGAAGATCATGTGAAATATTCAAGAGGATCGTTCATGACCATCACCAAGGTTCAAATAATTACCATATTTATGTTTTTGGTTTATTTTAATTGAATCTTGGGTAAAACCTGTTTTGTGAAGTAGTTCTCACCGAGCTATCTCATGGTGGTGTCTCGTGATGGGTTCTTGCAGGAAGATCTTGCAATGAGGTCACACGATAGAGGCAAGGTAATAATTCCCTGAAGAATTGAGTATCTTGTGATCGATATTCCCCACACTAACCAATTTATTGGAACTTATATATAATTCAAAACACCACATGGATGACCAAGCGTCACCCGAGAAACCAATTAGCAATAATGCCCATGCCTTAAGCAGTCATTTACATCCTCAAAAGTGATCCCTTTTCCCCCCAAATGTCACTCTTCAGGGGGGGGGGGTTAATTCATCCAAATGAGAACATTGAAATCTATAAAAGGAATAAATAATTGAAAATTGGTATTATTTACCATTTAATGCACTGTAAGAAGAAGGTCGTCAAAATCCCATGGATCGGGTGAACCCCCAGAAGACACGTGACAGTGTGACCTTCACAAGGTCATGTGAAGGAACCATTCACATCAAATAACCTATGGAATATCCCATGAATCCTATTTTACAAGTAATTATTCTCATTAAAAGATATCCTAGACAATCGGTGATCACGCAGTGGCTACCAGATGGGAACCCCAATGTCACACGACTTGTCAATCGGCAAACCGCTGACAATACATCCAAAAATCCATGGAAAATAACAGGAAAATATCCACAAGTTGGGATACTATTTTGTTCTTAAATATCATTAGATGCATCTAGGTGGTTCAAAATACACCAAAATCCCTTGACAACTTGTCCATCTTATTTTTTAAAAGCCTGCTGGCATGTCACCCTCACCACGTGAAGGGCATCAGACATGTCCACGTAGTCTTGCGCTCCCTCTTCAGCTCCATAATGAAAATAGGAGAGTCATCACATGAAATTATTTTTCATCACCATAATACATTTTTTTCACATGAAGCACCATCGTTGGGGAGAATTATTTTCCACAAAAACTAAAAATCAAACTCATGAGAACTAAGACTCCTGTAAAATAAAAAATTAAGTAAAAAGGGGGAAACACAGGATCCTCTAGTATTTTTAAACATCATGCGACATACCCCATGTGGTTTTCGAGACATTGCAAGATCGTGGAGAAATATCAACCTCATCATGTGATATCATGTTGGCATGTCACCCTCTCCACGTGAAGGGCTTTAGACATGTCCATGAGGTCCTACACTCCCACTTTATCATCATAAGGAAAATCAAAGGGTTTTTCCATAAAATGATCAAAAATCACCACATGACCCTTTTTTGGTCACACGATGCATCACTAGTGGGGCGAGTGATTGTATTCAATTGTATTCATTCAAGCTCTCTATATCCTTAAGACTTTTACAAATAAATGAAGGGAGTAAAAGAGAAAATTTGTGAGCCTCTTGTAGTCATAAATTTCATGTGATTCTCTCTTGCACTCTGTAAGACCACTCATAAGCACTTAGTCATGATAGAATAATCTCATGACGACCCCCTATAAAGTCATCATTATCATAAAAAGGAACCAGACAATTCGCATAAGATCATTTGAAGACCTTTCAATAAGATCCCAAATCGTGATAAAGTACATAGACATGTCATTTTAACAATGTAAAATTTCATTGGCATGACCGCGTGATTATGAAAGAACACACTAATTGGATTTAATTCAAAAAATTGCATATTGAAGAGACCATCTTATGGTCCCTAAAAATTAGATGATTCCTCCAAAAAGACTTATGACCAGACCTCATAAAAACATATGACATCAACACCCTCTACCAGCTCTAGCCTATTTTTTTCAATATGCACCACAAAAAGCTATGAATAATTAGAGTGGTGAGGCATATAAATCCCCCACAACAACATGAAAAAATTAATCCTTGGATCTTCACACCAATACACCCAAGCATTAGAGCGGATTTATCGGAGTAGATGATCTCACGATCATAATAGTTTTTTATTAGGTAATGTCAATAGAACAACCTAAGAGATCATTTGACATGCATAAGAACTTCATGTGACCACTCATATATTATTTTAATGTCTTTTGGTGGACTATGATAAGTATGTCCTACAAAACTTCTCATTCATGTGAAACATGAACAAGATAAAACTAAATAAATCTAAGATATATTAAATAAAAGTCTAGAAAAAAGGTTAAAAATATGGGAATGATATGAGAATAACATACATGTTGATCCTCATGCGGTTCACATGAACCACCCATGTCATACGAAAACAAAAAGACATGTCATACAAATCATTCAACCCTTTTTTGTATACAATTTGGATCAGGTGATGTCCTTTGGAAATGCCATAGATAGTCACATGGAGCCCCTTGGCATGCCACCCAAGTCTCAAAAAACCCTTCGAGCACGTCATCCAGACCTCATGATATCATCGAGACATGCAACCCAAGTAATATGAATGGTCAAATGCATGTTAATTAGGTCTTATGATGGCATCATTACATGTTAACAGGATATCATGATGTCCTCTATATAGACCAACCAGATGTTTTGATGTCCTCCAGACTTGTCAACCAACTTTCACGATGACTCTTGGACACGATATCCCGGACATGCAAGGTAAGATCCTGAAATATTATGGAATGGTATCATACATTTTTAAATGTACTATTTTTTTTATGTTTGAGTAATTTTTGACTGGGTTGTACTTTGGGGTGTTTATAAGTAAAATTTTAGAAAAAATGAAAGAAAAAGGGTTTATGCACTGTTGGTGCACAGTTAGAGAAAACCATATTCCCCGGCGCAAGAAACCATGAAACCATAGATAGTGGGGGTTCACACAGCTGGTGCACGGTTTGTCAAATGGTTCACTCTAAAATAATAAACCATGAACTCTAAAAATAATAGTCACATGGTTAGTGACAGTTAGGGAAAATCATGTGCCACTGTGTAGAAAAACCATGCATGGTTTTAAAAGTGCTTTGAAAATTAGTTTTAATTCCTCCAACCACTTAAAATAACATATTTCAACCCAAACTCATAACATTATGATTTCGGATGATTTTAGAGCATTCCAGGGGGATTATACAACCATCAAACCTCTGTTATTCATGATTCAAATCCCATATCGATGATCTTATCCTCTCCTGGTTTGTGGAGCCTATATCATTGATTTATCATTCACCTTCCCTCCTTATATTTTTCATTTGGTGGAATTTATCTTCTTTTTAATATATATATAGTTCTTGATTTGTTGAATATGGATATATTGTTGTGGATATTGATCTATATTGGATAGAACATGATTTATTTAATATTGATTTAGGGTTCTGAGATACGGATCTAAATCTATGTCATTGTGCTACTCAATTTTGGGGAATTCCATTGGGATAATGTTCATCAACGAATCGAGGTAGGTAGTAAATTATTCAAATCCCATAGTCATGATATCGTTTACCAGTAAGTGATTGTAGTATTTTTAAGTCTCATTTAGCAATTTTAATTATGTTGTTGAATTAATTAATATGGTCAATTAATTAATTGAGGAATTGTGGATTTGACTGAATGATAGAAATTGGGCAATGTTGGATAACTAATCAATTAATTAATTATTATAATGTGAATTTAGAATTAGATTAATTAATATTTTAATTAATTAATGTGATAGATATTATTAATTAATTATCGAATTAATTAATGTGAAGAAAGTGATTAATTAATTATTTATTTAATTAATTTGATAGATATGATTACGTAATTATAGAATTAATTAATTAGATTAAGGTGATTAATTAATTGTTGAATTAATTAAGGTGATAGATATGATGAATTAATTATGGAATTAATTGATCTTATGAAAGGGATTAATTTATTTTGGAATTAATTAATGAGAGTTAATGTTATTAGAGGATTAATGTTGATTAATATTGATTGAAATGATATTTTGAAGAATGTAATATCTAGATTAATGTGATTTAATGTTTTGTAAGAATCGTAGATGGACTGATGCTCCAAATTCCCTTGTAAAATTGATTTAAAAATGAGTGTGGGACACTTACTGATTCTCTAAATACCCATAGTGTGAAAAAGTGCATGTATGTGAATATTTTTATGGGATGGGGACTAAGTCTCTAAATACCCATGATGTGTGAGATAGGGACTAATGCTCCAAATACACATATGGTGTTAGACATGATGGTCTACACTAATGAGTTTGGAATTGGATTATGTATCCAATTAGCCTTGTTAGTGAATTTAAATGAAATCGATAATGAAATACTATTTATTTAATGAATTTTCAAATTATAATGTAAAATGGTTGACACTTTGAAACCAGAAAAAATATGTATTGAGGTTTGGGTGTCCACAGGAACCTAGGGGATTATGAGTTTAAGTAAAGATTAATTGATAATGTGATGACATTTTAATTATGAATTGGAATTTATCCTTTTATATAACTGAAAATACTATTATATGACTAGATATTATTTTAAACATTGTTGGTGGTGGCCTACTGAGTTGTAATCACACCCTACCCGGGATTCCTGATTGGTACCTGAATAGACATTAATGTTTCAGGGTAGGCTAAGGTCAAAGGCATCGGGTTTGATTGCTAACTCTTGGATGCAACCTGGATGAGGGAACCATACATGGTTTGGGAACTGCTTGGGAGTCATTGTTGTCTTTATTTCTAGTTTTCATTTGAGACACTTCCATGTACATCAGCATGACAAGTTTTCTGATTCAATTGGATATCTTATTTTCCTACTTTTTTTAGCTTGTGATATTGGTATTGTTATGGATATATATATTATTATACAATTTCTTATTTATTTACACTAGTGTATTACTCTTATGAAAGAGATTATAGTATAACCATGATTGAATTATCATAATTTCACTACATGTGAGTAGCTTCTGTCATACTGGGAGGCACACTTGAGTTCATGTGACCGACCAACTCGGGGCATCAGTGAGTGGTACCCAGACTGAAAAGTTACAAAGTGGTATTAGAGAACAAGTTTTCTTTTATTCTTATTTTATCATACATGTTGGGAAAGGTATGTAAGAGAATATTAATATTCAGGTATTGGTCATGAGATCATGTATGGGAGTTGGAAACCCATGTATTGGGGAAAACCGTAGTACTCAGGGTGAGATTGTTGTTATTGTTGTTTTTTGTTACAATTTAATGTTATTTAACCTTATGTGACACACTTGTTGTGTGATGTGAAAAATTGTTTTTGTGGTTTTTTAATAATTATATCCTGGCCAAAAATTGGTTGAGATTTCAGTCTACATGCATCCTTTTAGGAACTCACTAATATTTGTGAATGTATCATTATAGGAACGCATGGAAAATGGGTTATGGGTTAGTTTTTTAAAATTTAACTATTTATTTCTCTTGTGAAAATAAATTAATGATGGTACCTAATATATTTTTTATAATGGTAAAATGATGATAAATTAGTATAAATAGGAGTCTAATAAAATGAGTATAATTAGAACAATATTACCCTTCTTAACAAAAACCTAGGTGTATGATTGTTAAGGGTAGTGATAACGCCTCGTTTTTTACCGCGTGGTGAGATTTTCACAAAAGAAGGGTTGTGCCTTATTTTTGTTTCCTTCTTATATAAACATGTTAAATATATGAACAATGTCCAAAGTTTCATCTTATTATTTGTAGATATACGCCTCCATGATGACACTTATTGATAGGATTACAAGAAGATGTGGTTGGTGATTCTCCACCAGTAGTGGAACCCAAGGCACTAATAGTGTTTTGTGGGGAAGTGGGGGAGAGACTCCAAGAGAAAATAACATGCTTCATGTTATTAATGTAAATATACCCAAGTCATGTTGGGAAAATCATATATGATATAATAAGGGAGCTTCAGTTTCAGCACCCTCTAACTTTTATGGGATTGGGTGGACTTGAGGTATTTGAGATATGGATCAAGTCCATCCATACTATACATGAAAACATGGAGACTCTTGATAAGTGGAGGGTCAAATTAGCTTCTTATATGCTATTTGGAAAAGAGAAGCATTGGTGGGATATCAGAACATGGTATGGACAAATAAATGGTATGGAATAAAAGTAATTCCAAGAGATGTTCCTGGAGCACTTTTATACAGACACACTGAGATATGAAAGAGTAGCTGAATACATGAGATTGACTTAGGGGAATATTTTTGTGATGGACTATGTTGGATGCTTCACATATTTTTATTTCTTTTTTCTAGAATTGACAGGATATATGGATACTATGGAAAATAGGTTTCAATATGGGCTTAAATGTGGGATTAAGTCTCAGGTTAATATCATTAGGATGAAGAAGTTAACAGAAGTGGTAAATCAGGCACTCATATTTTAGGGGAACCGAAAAGGGGATTCTATTAGAAAATAGGATGTTTTTTTCTAGAAGATCAAGACGTGGGAATTTTGAGAGAAGGAAGCACCATTTTGATATCTTTAAATAGCTTTGTGGACAAAAACTGGCCAGTCAGAGTGATCATTAACTCAAGATCTAACCTGGGTACATTTCCACCAGTACATTAGGCTAAGAAACTTTTGCAAACATTTTCCCCAACCTCTGGTGGAGTTATGAGATTGCAAAAAGATGGGTCATCTATAGATGTTCTACAGGAACCCTCAACATACAAGTAGTAATGGAGGAGCTTGAAAAATCCAGGATGAAAGAAGGGGATATTATGAACCATATTAGTCTTGCAGCTATAGTTCTACTATATGTGGTTGTGGAGGCAGTGGATGTGGTGTTTCTATGTAAGTGTGCTTATATCAATATAGTGGTGTAACTCAGGGGAGTAAGAGTGCATCACAAGGAAGAGAGGTATGGTAGTTTCATGTAGTGTATCCTACACTTGTGGATTGATTGGAGGTACATCTACAGTGAGAGTTACTATTATTGTAAATTATACTTTATCTAGTTAATTATTTGACACAGGTGTCTCTTATTCTTTTATATCTACAAATTTTTTTAATGTTTTGATCACGGTGGTGGAGTTTGTGAGCAGAGTAATGACTATATATACACCATTGGGAGTACGGTCTAGAGACATCTTTTTGTGCAAAGAATGTTATCTCAAGATTGGGAGTACTGTTTTCTCTAGGACATCTATATTCTTGACACAACAAGCTTCAACCTAATTATGTGTATGGATTGGATTATTTCTTACCAAGCCCATATAGAATGTTACTATATGAGAGTTACATTTACATATCCTATGTATGACCACAACATTCACCATGGATAGTGGGGTAACTAGGATAGAAGAGAATTGCGAATAACTAAAAAACTAGGATAGATCATAGCCAATCTTGCTAGTTTATTACTGGATGATGGAGGAGTAAATCATGATATCATTCCACTTGTGATGGGATAGTTTTTGGATGTTTTTCTTGAAAACATCTTAGGGTTTCTTCCTGAGAGGGATGTGGAATTCACTATAGTGATCATTCCTGAAGCTGAGCCAATTTCTTTACCACTATATGGAAATTAATTGAAATAAGATCATGATATCAGGACTCAGGTGGATGATTTTGAGGATAAGGGATTTATCCACATGAGTATATCACCTTGGGAATAACTTGTATTTTTTTTAAAGAAGGGTGATTAGAGATTAATCATATATATCAATTAATGAATGTTGAGTGAGATGACTATAATAAACTGGTATGCTCTTTTATGTATTGATGATATACTCGACTAGTTAAAAGGATATTGTGCAATCTCAAAGATAGAATTGATATTGGGTTATCATCAACTGAGAGTTCAGTATTTTGATATATTGAGGACTACTTTCAGAAGAAGGTATGGCCTATATGAGTTTTTCATAATGACTTTTGTATTGATGAGTGAACAAGTAGTTTTCATGGACTTGAGGAACAAAATTTCCAACTCATACCTAGAATTGTTTTTTTACTATTTGTGGATGACATATTGGTGTCCTCCAAGACTCATGATGATCATGCCCAACATCTTGACATCGGTAAGAGTTCACTGAGAGAGCATCAGATATACACCAAGATATCTAAGTGTCAGTTTGGATTGATCATATAAACTTCTTTAGATATAACTGGTTAGAGAATGGTTTGTTAGTAAATCCGGATAAATTATAGGTAGTGGATTCTTTGGAGCAGAAAAAATATTTTTTTGATATCTGTAGAATTCTAGGGTTAGTGGGATATTATCTAAGATTCATCGAGGAATTTTCCCATTTGGAAGTTCCACACTCAGTCTTTACCAAGAAAAGTATAATGTTTCAATGTTCATAATCTTGTGAGAAAGACTTCTAGAAGTTAAAGAATCATTTGGAATCAACACCTATATTGAACATTCCTCAGTGAGGTGAGGAGTACACAATGTATTATGACACTTTTGATATTGGACTCAGAGTTGAATAGATATAGGGAGATCAAGTTGTGGAGTATTGGTCTCAGAATCTAAGGACACATGAACGGAACTACAATATACATGACCTTAAGTTTGAAGCTATTTTTTTATGATTTGAATTGTTTGTGGAATTATCAGTAGGGTGAGAATTTTATGGTGTTTACAGATCACAAGATTTTAATGTAAATCCTTTTAAAAATATATTGTACTATTTAGAAATAAAGATGGGTTGATTATATGCATTATCTTGATTTTGAGCTAACATATATGTTTGGGGATGGAAATAGTGTTAAAGATGCTTTAATCAAGAAAAATTAGACTCGGGCGGAACGTGAGTCTAGTGGTGAGCAGAAGATGATGTGATTACTTTATGAAATACATGTGGTAGTTCAAGAGAGTCCAGAGTTGATGAATTTGGTATCAATTTCAGTGGATTATAGACTTTTTAGATGGATCTGAGACATGTAGTATGATGATCCAAAGTTTTTTATTATGAGCAAAAACATTGATGGTGGGGAGTCCCCTTTATATTAGAGCATAGATGAGGACTAGATCATCTATTTCAGGGATCAGTTTGTTGTTCCAACAAGTATTCAAGAGGAATTGATGTCGTAATTTCATTCCATGAAGTGTGTGATACCTCCAGGTGTGACCAAAATTTACTAAAACCTATGATAATAGTTTTGGTGGCAAGGCATGAAAAATGAGATTATAGGGTTTCTGACATGATGTTATGCATGTAAAGACATGAAGGGAAAGCATCCATGATCAAGAGGTTTGCTGCAGCTGCTGCCCATTTTAAAAGGGAAGTGGGATGATGTGAAAATATAACTTTTTTGGGGGTATCCCAAAGACTCCTAGTAAGAATGACCTTATTTGGGTTATTGTGGATATAATGATTAATGTAGCGCATTTCATGCCTATATGGGGTACATTCTCATTGGAGGAGTGGGTAGATTTATATGTTTAGGAGGGGCTTCCGCATACTATAGTTTTATATTTTGATTTAAAATTTACCTCTCTATTAAGGTAGAACTTACATAAATCTATTAGTACACAAGTATTATCTATTTCATATTTCTACACACGAATATATGGGATGGCAACAGAAACTATATATGTTATTTCAGATATGATGTGGGCATTCACCCTTTACATTGGTCGGTCTTGGGAGAACCACCTGGATTTAGTGGATTTTTCTTATAAAAACACTTATCAATAAACTATATAGATTGAAAATTGCAATTCTCTTTCTTATAGTCCAGGAAGATCACCACAATACTGAATATAGACTATGAGTTGGAGTTGTTGGGACTAAGTCTTATGCAGGTGATGTTAGAGTCAATGTGTTTGATTTAGAAATGTATTTATATGGCCCAGAGTAGACAGAAGTCATATGATGACAATGGGAGATGACCACTATAGTTTATATAGGGTGATCGTATATTCCTCAGCATGTTGCCTCAATTAGGTCACTGGAGGATATGGAGGTGGGGCAGGTTTTATCCTAGATTCATCGAACTGTTAGAGGCTATGGAGAGATTTTGGTTGGTGGAATACTGATTGAATCTTCCAAAAAATATAGTTTTATGCATTATTATTTCCATGTATCACAAAAATGACGGTATAACCATAACCCTCCTCATGTGATATGTGTGGATAGTTTTTCTCTTCAAATAAATGAATCCTTTGAGAATCAACTGATATGCGTGTTGGGTCATAGTGGGAATGTGTTGTGAGGAAATACTACACCACTATTTATATTATTGTGGAAACATGGAAAGGTATAAGAGGAAACATGGTAAAGGGGTCTAGAAAAACGGGCTTAGTTGAACTGTGTTTTCAGCTCAAAATCATAGATAATCTTGGGAGTAGATCTCGTGGATGAGTAATTATAAGGTTGGAAGATTATAAGATCTTGACCTTTTCCATAATGATATCAAACATTTTTACATGTACTCTTTTGTATATTTTTTAGTAATTTTATCTCAGGTTTCACTTTTCAGTGTATTTTAGTGAAAGTTTAGAAAAAAACGATGAAAAAGGTGTTGTGCATGGTTAGTACATGGTTAGGTAAAACCATGTGTCCACGCCTATGAAATTGTGCAACTCTGGAAAGTGGGGGTTTGCACGGATGGCGCATGGGTTTTCAAATCATGCACCATAATAAGAGAAACCACGCACCCCAAAAATAACAGGTGCATCGTTGGTGTATGTTTAGAGAAAATTGAGAACCCTTCCACATGAAAAAATTCACTATTTTTAATGTGGACCAAAAATTAGTTCTTAATTATCTTAAGCACCCAAAACTCATCTATTTCAACCCAAACATAGACCATTACAATTTTTGATGATTTCAGAGCTTTATAAAGGGATTCTAAGTTTTCATGACCTTTTTTCATCACGATTCAAATCCCATATCAATGATATTCTCCTCTCCCATTTTTTGGATCTTATCCCATTGCTTTATCATTCACATTCCTTCCTTCTCTTATTATTTTAGTGAAAGGTATCTTCTATTTTCTTATATCTTGATATAGATTTGGTGAATCTAGATATAGGCTTGTTGATCTAGATCTAGATGGGAAAGATCCTGATTTCTTTAATCATGATTTTGGGTTCTAAGATACATATCTAAATCTATGTTGTTGTCCTGCTCAATTTTGGGGAATATCATTGGATTAACATTCATCAACGAATCGAGGTATATAATCTACTATTCAGATCCCATAGTCTTGATATCAGTTATGGGCATGTGATTTTAGAATTTATAATGTTTGTTTAACAATTTCAATTCTATAGTTTAATTAATTAATCTGGTCAATTAATTAATTTTGGATTTTTTGATATAAATAAAAAATGGAAATTGAGAAATCTTGGATAAAAATTGATGAATTAATTATTAGAATTAGAATTGGTAATTTGATTAATTAATTATTGAATTTATTAATGAGATATATATGATTACTTAATAGTAGAATTAATTATTGTGACAAATGTGCTTAATCAATTATTGAATTAATTGATGTGATAGATATGATTAATTAATTATGGAATTAATTAATGTGACGAAGGATATTAATTTATTATTTAATTAATTAATGTGATAGATATGATTAATTAATTGTGGAATTAATTATTGGAATGAATGTGATTAATTAACTATTTAATTAGTTAATGAGTGTTAAAGTTATAAAAAGATTAATCTTGATTAATCGTGATTGAAATGGTAAAGTGAAACATGTGATATTGTGATGCATGTGAATGAATGATATGTATGTATGGGACACTGACTGATGCTTCAAATACCTATGAAAAATTTGTTGATAAAAGAGTGTAGGACATGGACTGATGCTCCAAATAACCATAGTGTAAAAAAGTTCCAGAATAAAAATATTTTTATGGGACAGGGACAGAGGATCAAAATACCTATGATGTGTCAAAAATGGACAAACGCTCCAAATACTCAAGGGGTGTTCGACAAAAAAATATATGCTCTTGATATTTCCATTGGATCAAGGATCCAATTAGTCATATTAGTTAATTGAAATGAATTATATAATGAAACTCATTTATGGAATGAAATTTTAATTGATAATGTGAAATGGTTCCGACTAAGGCATAAGATGAAGTAGGTATTGAGGTACGAGTGTCCATGATAACCTGAAGGATTATATAGTTAGGTAATGATTAATTGATAATGTGATGACTGTTTACTTATTCATTGTTATTATTTCTTTATTCAACTGCATATAGTATTATTTGACTATATATTGTTTTAGATTCCATTGGAGGTGGCATACAAGTTTTTACTCACAACCTACTCAAGATGCCCAACTGGCACCCATGTATAATTTATTGTTTTAGGAAGTACTATGGGAAAAGGCCCTAGGTTAGATTTTGGATTTTTGGATGGTGCTTGGATTAGGGTTCCGGATGTGGTTTAGGACAACATTGGGAGTCGTTGTTGTATTTATTTTGAGTTTTCATCTTAGACAATTGACATGTACATTAGCAGGACATGTTTTCATCTTTAGTTAGATATTTTATTTTCTTACATTTTCTTGATGGTGATATTGGTATTGTTATGGTTATTTATTTTCCTCCGCTATTGATTATTTATTTCCATCGGGGTATTATTCTAATAGAAGAGGGTATAGTATGTCTTTGATCATTTTATCAGATCCTCACTGCTAGTTGGAATCCTCGCTGATAAAAGGACATGCGCTTGAGGTCATGTCACCGACCATCTCCTGGAACAGGTGAGTGGAACCCAGGCTGAGATGTTACATGTATCACCCTCCAAAAATATCATGCTAACTCTTGTGACAGTCTTTAAATATTGCAGGCAGCATTCGTGATGAAACCAGGGAAACTTAGTTGGATCATGTGATGCCCTCTAAGAGTATCAGCTAAGATCATGTGATGGCCTTTAGGATCAGCCAACCAGGTCTTACGATGTTCTCCAGAAAAGTAATACTTGGTCATGCATCTTCCTTCGAACATTCCATCATGATTATGTGACACCCCACAGATATGTCAATTGGATCATGAAATTATATTTGGCCTTATAATGATGAAATCCTCTAACATGTCAAGAAGACAATTATGACATGTCAAACAGACAATCAACACATGTTTGGAAGACAAGTAGGCCAGGTCAAGCTGGAATCCAAGGACTTCATAGCCTTTTCCAACCTTAGTGTGTAATACCAGATCCATTGAAGTATGATGACTCTGATTTCATCAATAAATAGGATACATTGGATTCCTCCCATCATGATAATAAATCCCAATGAACCCATATATATGGATCCAACATTTAATCAGCCACCCATCGGGGGGAACTTATGAAGAACCCCAAATATATACAGATGGAATCACTAAAAGGTTCCCCTTTGTGTATAAAATAGATTTAACGTATGATCATTTTGTGGGAGAAACTGTTTATGTATCCGGAATGGAAAGAAATATAACCTATGATGGACCAGTTAGGTTAACCGGTCACATATTGGGATTGATCATATATTCTAAAACATATCATAAATCTATAAGAGATACTCATAGTAGAAAATAATTTGTCCCACTACTACAAAACAAACATTTAATAGCACTGGTATATATTATCCCGAGAAGAAAGAACTGAGAAATTTTATAATTATCACCACTAAAAAAAGCACTGATAAATTAAACTATTTATCAACTCATTTTTTTTAATGCTGATAAAGGTTCCCTTTATCAACCCTTTATTTTTAGCACTAATTAAGGATACCCTTTATTAGTTCTTTATCTTTAGCTCTGAAAAAGGATTCCCTTTATCATCGCTTTATTTTTAGTGATGATAAAGGGTCCCCTTTATTAGCGTTATATTTTTAACGCTCTTAAAATAGTTCTTTATCAGCACTTTTTAGCACTAATAACAGTTTGAATAAATAAAATGAAATAATTTAATAAAAAAATAAAAAATAAAGAATTATTTTATTAAACAAATATTACAAATTTTATTAATTAAATAGTTATTGATAGAAATGAATATATTTATTATACTATATATAAATTATAAATACTAATAAATACAGTTTATTAAATATATAGATATAAAAAATTAAAATTAATCAAATTAAAATTAAAAAATATAAATTGAGAAAAATATGAAACATTTTATTAATTAAAGGATTATTGATAATGTTAATAAATAGTATATATTAAATATGTAGATAAATTTTAATGTATATAAAATTTATTTATTTATTGAAAAATATATCTAAGCATTACATTAAGTAGTAATATATTTAGTGAATATTGGTTTATAAGTAAAAATTAGTATGAATTAAAAATGATGATTAATTTCATAGTGTAATGGACATATAATTGAACATTTTTTATTTTATAATTTAACATATATCGAATGTGTGATATATTGATATTAAATATATGTAATTAATTCATTTTCATAAATAATTCCCACACTAATAACTTATCCATTTTGTGGATATTATTAAAGTGTACTTGTTTTTAATTTATTCAATTTCACTCATTTTTAACACGCATGCACTTAAAATATGATATTCATTAACAATGTTAAAAAATGTGTAAAAATATTTATAAAAAAATATTTAAAAATAAACATATTCATTTATAAATATCTTTAAAAATAACATACTATATTTATAAAATTATATATTTATAATTGTTAGTAAATAAATATTTTGTTAAAAGTATTTATATAATTATAAATATATTATTATATATATATGTAAATAATTATTAAATTTATAATAAATTTAAACAAATAATGAATATATATACTATATTTATATTTATGTTTATTGTATATATATAATTATATAAATAATATTTTTTAAAAATATTTATATAATTATAAATAAATAATTATATATTTAAATTAGGAATATATTGAATATATTTATATTTATATATATTTAATAACTATATATAAATATATTTACAATTGTTTTATTTATAATTATAATTATAAATCCTTTATGAATGATTATTAAATAAGTACTGATAAAGATGAGGCTTTATGAGTGCTACAAAAAGCACTGACAAAAGTCGTATTTATTAGTGCTAAAACTATATTATTGATAAATATAGAGTTTTTACACATTTTTTTGTGTTGATAAAGACCTACCTTTATTAGTGCTAAAAAGCACTGATAAATGTGTCTTTTATCATTGCTTTAATAATAAGTGTTGATAAAAGGACTTTGTATCGGTGCTTTTAAAAAAAATTATAAAAGTATCCTAATTTAATTTAAAAAACCTAACCTATTGTGAACCCGACATGATATTAGAATCTTTCTACAGAATCCACCCATTACTCGAGCTCCACATAGGTGAATCAAAGATCGAATCAAACATACCCACTAGAATAAAAAACCCACTGCCTCTAGTTGTTAGAACATCGTCCGACATCCATTATTTGGTTTTAGTTAGGGTTTCAGAAGAAAATATTAATATCGGGATTCGAGGGTCTCATATTTTCTTCGACCTAGTGAGGTAGGCCAATGTTTTCTTTTGTAGGTTCCTATTTTATTTCTGTATTTTTCGTTTCGAGATATGGATCTGAGGGTTTCATATTTTCCTTTTTAGGATCTGATTTTACTTCTATATTTTCACTCTGATATTTTTATTCTGTTTTGTTTTTGTTTATGATACATTGTTTTCTTGACTATTTATTTGTATATCCTCTTTTGGGATTTTTAAATTGTTGTTTTTAATCTATTTACATCAATGTCTATATATATACCCCATCTTTCTTCTCTATTTTGAATCAATTTTCTTTGTTGGTTATGAGAAAATTGATAGAGCAAACCAATTTCCATTCTGGTGATGGTGTAAAGAAGTAATATAAGCTAATTTTATGCAATTCAAGTAAAAAATTTTATTTAATTAAATTATGTTTTAATATTTATATGTAAATAGTTTTCCTCAAAATTTAATTTTCTTAGAATTGTGTCTTTTTATTTTAAGATAAATCTTAGTAAGGGTGATACCATATTTATTTATTTTCATTGGATCTTTATTTTCAAAATTTGTATGGTGTTATATTTATTTTAATATGTTGTGATATTCTTTTATATGTTTTACATATATTTTTATCAGTTTATGTTTATTTTATAAATATATATATATATATATATATATATATATATACCAAGTAAATCTGGAAGCAGGCGAAGCTTCTCCTTTGAAATTTATTAAAAAATGGAAAAAAGTACAAACAGAGTCAGAAAGGCATTTTACAAAGACGCGTATAACCATCACCACGAGAATTAGCTTGAACAAAGCTATTACAAATTCCAGGTGCAACAAAGGACCAACTGGAACGTTCCTCCATAATCACCCGCTTAGAGAGAACATCTGAAACTTGATTCGCCTCATGATAAACATGAAGCACTTCGAAAGAAATAGTGTCTACCAGCCGAAGGCACTCCACCCACTCTGAAAGCATCCTCCAAGGCTCATTTCATGACTGATCATGAAGAATTTGGATAGCATTGGATGAGTCAGATTCAAGCCATACGTCATGCTATCTATGGAGAACAGCGTACCTGAAAGCAATAATCATGGCCCATAACTCTGCCTCCAGAGCAAAAGCATTACCAATGTAATGAAAAAATCATCCTATGGAAAATCCCCTATGAGTTCTTAAATCACCTCCGCAACTAGCCGGTCCTGCTGATCCAGATGTTGTTCCATCAATGTTAACCTTAAGCCAATGAGAAATGGGTGGAATCCATCTAACATGCTTCATCATTAAAGGTTTCTTTTCCTTGCCAATGACACCAAGAGACATAAGAAAAATTAAATCAAAAACATCATTTTTCATGGTTCCGGTTTGAATACAGGAGTCCACCCACAATGATGAATGAATTTCCAACACACCACCATGAAAAGAGGGTACACGATTATTGAAAATATTGTCATTTCTGGACTTCTAGATAATAGAGAAAAGGTTGGCCACCATAGCGTATAGCAGTGCATATACCTGCTCCCTGCATTCTGCACCATGCAATGAGCAGAGTAGAATTTCAATGGAATTCAAAGGTAGACAAATCTGGAAAATAACCTGCAAATAGTTCCAAATTTTATAAGAAAAGTTTCATTATAGGAAGGTATGTTCATCAGATTCATCAGCATCAAAATAGAACAAGAAGACCGAGGCTAAGCTAAAGCCAGCCTGCTGCAAAGTGGATTTAATAGGCAGCCTCTTCTTCCATAACCTCTATATAAGTAAAGTAGAATATGGAGGAATATATGGATTATGAAAAGAAATGATCCATGATGGGGTATAAAAAGAAGGACCACATAAGCTTCTATAACAATCTCTAGTGGTGAATTTACCAATAAGATTTGACATCCAGATAAGTAGATCAGCATCAAGAAAAGTGTATCTTTCAATTTCATAGTCAATATGACTAGGAATATTGCAGATTATAGAAGGATTAGTCTGATAATCAGCAATGGTCAAATCCATTAAAGAAGTGGGGATGCAGGTATAATCATGAATAGGTCGGGATAACCAGTGAGTGGTCCAAAAATTGAGGGAGGAGCTTTTGGACACAATCCATTTTGAAGATGTCATTAAATCAGAATAAGCCTTCTTGATTT
The DNA here is from genome assembly GCA_963277665.1 of Viscum album. Classification (NCBI taxonomy): domain Eukaryota; kingdom Viridiplantae; phylum Streptophyta; class Magnoliopsida; order Santalales; family Viscaceae; genus Viscum; species Viscum album. The sequence continues at coordinate 691,051,892 of OY728150.1, forward strand.
CTTGCCAAATGGAAGAGAATATATAGATCGAATAACCTTTATAATGTTTTCCAATAAATCTTTTTGGAAGAAATTCCATAGAGTTATCATAAAAATAGATTAAGTTCTAAGTGAACTTATTTATCAATTTGTCATTAAAAAGGCGAATGTCCTTAACACCCATTCCACCCATCTGAATAGGCTTAATGTAGTATTTCCAAGACGCTGTGACCATATTTCTTTCATGAATGTGACCAGTCCAAATAATTTTTCTAATTCTACTAGAAATCACTTTGATCAAATATCTGGGCCTGCGATAAACTGAGAAAGAGTAAACAAATATCGATGTGATCACTGAATTAAGTAAATAGATTCATATAGATTAAGACAAATTTTTACCCTTCCAGTTGGATAGTTGATTCATAATTTTCATAGAAATATTCTCCAAGAAACCTCTCTTGATACTTCCCTATAAAAGTGGTACACAAAGATAGATAAAAGGAAGCACCCCTTTCTTAACACCCAGCTGCCGAGCCACTGTAATCTGCTTCGAAATGGAGATACCTTTACCGAACATGACAGAAGATTTACTCCAGTAAATAACCTGTCCTGAAACCTCTTTATATTGTGAGAAAATTCCCTTAATAAAATAGATTTTACCTTTATATGCTCTTCCAAAGAGAAGGATATCATCAGCATTAAAACAGATGTGAGGGTGAAAACAAATTCAGTTGAACATTCATCCTATGAAACCATCCAAAGTTCAAAAGATAAGTGAGACACCATCTCAAATAATCTTCTGCAAAGGAAAAAAGAAATCCATAAAGAGGATCACACTGTTTGACACCTCTTTAACATTGAAAGAAACCCCTAGGAGATCCATTAACAAGGATAGAGAGTCTGGCACTAGCAAGAATAGAGTTGAAAATGTCAATAAACTTTTGTGAAAACCCATGCATTCGTAGAATATGGAAAAGTAATCTCCATCTAATAGTATCAAAGACATTGGAAATATCAATTTTCAAAGACATATTTCCATCCTTAACCCTTCTTTTCATCACATTGACACACTCAGAGGCAGTGCATAAATAGTTTTGAATGTTTTTTCCATGTACGAACCCAAACTGATTGCGTGATATAAGTCCCTTATCAATACTACACAACCTACGGGTTAAAATATTACTTATGAGATTTGGTATAGTATTCAAAATATCACCTATATGAAATATTTAATGTCAAGAGAATTATCTTTCTTGGGAATAAGGGGAATGAAATTTGAGTTCATTCCGAAAGGCATGTATGTAGTCATATCTGAATAAATCATTCACAAAATTAGTCACCTCAACCTGAAGAATGTCCCAGTAAAACATAAATAATTTATTCGTAAAACCATCAGGGCCTGCCACACTATCAATATTTAAAGAGAAGAAGGCATCATGTTTCTCTTTAGCATTAGGAGTATCAACAAGCATCCTATTTTTATCATTTTCAATCGAAGGATCAAAACATTGAATAACCTTATCAGTGATCTCTTCATCAGAGTCACAGTATAATTGCTCAATGTAATTAACTACAGCACTAGAAATTTCCATTTCCGAATAAAAAAGATTGCATTCGATAGTATGAGCCTGAAGAGATCTCTTATCCCTTTTTTCCCTATTCATATAATGAAAAAAGTTTGAGTTTATATCTCCATATTTAAGCCACCTAATGTTAAACTAATTCTGTGCTAACTTCTCTTTCAGATCAATAAGCTTTTCCAAGTTAGCAGTAGCTTTAATTTCATTCTGAGTTGGAAAATCCTGAGAGGAATTCTCCTGTTGACAATTTAAAAGATCCATTTTAGCCTCCTGAATTTCAGTTTCAATGGAGGAAAAGTACTCTTTACTCCATTTCTTCAAACATTACTTTACAACTTCAACTTACTTCATAATGAGTTCGAAGGACTACCCAAACCTTCAACTTTCTAGGAATCCAAAACAATTTCCATGCATCCTGGGAAAATCAGCCAAGCATTATTAAATTTCAAGGGAAGAGGTATAGCCATCTGAACATAGAGACGAACATCCACAAGAATGAGATTATGATTAGAGTTTAATTTGGGAAGAGTTCTCTTGGAGACATCAATTGAATTGTTTCTATCATCCGCTTGCACAAAACACCTATCCAACTTACCAGCTTGTCGAACATTTATAGTGTATCGAATCCAAGTAAACTCTATTCCAAAAATGGGGAGCTCAAGAAGACCAAATTTTTCAATACAAACAGAAAGATCATGATCTGAGTCACGACAAAAATTCTGGCCATTTTTCTGTACAGGTGTTAAAACCGAAATGAAGTCTCCCATCAGAATCCAACTATTCCTCATAGTCTCAGAGATGTTCACTAAGTTCCTCCACAGTGCACGTATTCTAGAGTAAAGATTAAAAGAATATACAAAAGTCACAGAAAAGGGGGAATTATTAAAATGTAAAGTGATAGTGACCGATTGAAAATCTAATAATACAGAGACAAGTGAGACACTATCATTCTTAATCACCCATTAAGATTCAGAGTCATTAAAATGTAGATTACTATCAACAAAAGAATAACCGATAGAGGACCATTTAAAGGATCCCCATTTATAAAACTTCATTCTTGGATCAGCTATACCAACCAATAAAGGTTTCTTGGTCAAAAGAAAGTGCCTAATGGACCTGACCGTGGGAGAATTCCCAATCCCTTGGCAGTTCCAAAATAGGATACTCATTTCATTGATCGGAGCCTAGTATTATGCCCATCCTTTAATGTTGGAACATTCCATCGAGGGGAATTAATATCAATGTCAGGGGAGGCATCATCTTCCCCATCATCCTCCTCAACAGTGAGTAGTGAGAACTTATTAGGAGATTCAATTGGAACAGTCATAAGACTAGCAGGTAAGACTCCATTTGTCGCATTATCTGAATTGATTGACAAGGGCTCTCTCAGATTGAGATATTCCTGCCCAGTTTCCAAAGTAAATTCTATATTTAGGATAGAATCTGGGTTAGATCCTGAGGGTATCAAACCTTGAGCATGATTCTTAAAATAATCAGAACACATTTGAGACTTATTATGGACAGATTCCAGAACATGTTATACTGTTACATCCCCGTGATCCATTTCATTATCATTGTCATTTCTCTCCATATTTACCTCCTCTTTAGGAGCCAAATTATTATAATCCTTGTTAGAGTCATCACAGTTCTTAGCCACTGCATCTTCCACAGGCCGAGATCCCTCACCATAAACATTCCCTGTGTCAGTGGGGTGATCCAATTGAACAGGGGGTTCAACAATAACGGGTTTATTGACCCTATTTTTCCTGAAAATATCTTCACCATGCCCTCGTACATTACACAACATATAGAAATTATTCCTGTTGCAATCAGGGGCAGAATTCCCAACAAAATGACAATTCAAACAAAATGTTGGTCTCCTTTCATAAAGGATTCCAAGATTAATTGTATCATCATTAGTGCTTAGAAAAACTTCCTCTGCCAAAGTGGAGGACATATTGACTTCAACTAAAATTATAGCATAATGCCCAAACATGGGGTTTTCAGTTTTCCCATCAAGCCTAATGGGATTCCCAACCGATGAAGTAATATCCCAGAGTATTTGAGGGTCCCAGTAAAGTAAATTCCGATTACATACCCAAATCCAGATTTGAGCATAGGAGTTTTTGACCGAATTGGGATCGACCTTCTTATCTCATTCATGAATTGGTAGAAATCTAGGAGAGATAGGTACCGAGGAATAGCTCCAGGCAAGCCGCTTCAATTCATCCGAGGGGAAGAAAATTTGAAAATTACCTCAACCCATTGCCGTCATCTTCCAATCAGAAAATCCCCAGATCTCTGCAAGTCAAGAAGAGAGCTCCTGAAACATCCAAGGTTTCATCCCTTTTGCAATAACTACTCAAGAAATAATTGAGAATCGACACAGCTTCAATATTTATTCCATGGAAGATTGATTCGCAGAGACATGTGCAGTTATTCCTTTTCTAATTATCCTTCCAGTCGAAGCCTCACAATCAAGGCAATCCAGGTTGCCCTTCCCTTTAACAACATCTGCAAACGATTTATCAGATCTATCTCCCCGAAAAGCAACAGATGTCTTCTTCGAACAGAGGATGAAGAGGTCCTTGTGGACAAAGCAGCCATTTCAGCCGATTCACGAACCAATTTTCTTGTTGAATCACCGACAGAAGTATGTAATTGTATATCTTTCTATCTTTTCATATGCATTTTAGATCTTATTATTTATGTGTTATTTTATAATTATTTATTCACAAATTATGGTTATATATTTTCAAATCAGGTTGGGATTATATTTATTTTCATTAAAAATAATATTTAAATGTGTATTTGTTTTGAAATTATGTGTATTATAAATTCCATGATATATATATATATATATTTAAATGTGTATGGGATAGACGTTGCAAGGGTTGTATTTTTCTCCTTTGTTTTTTCTATATCTTTTTGATTTGTGTTATTGCTTTATGATAACTTCATTATGAACCTACCTAGAATCTTAAGTATGGTTCAACTCGTATTAGATAGTCACCCTCGAATCCTTAGGTTTCTACATCATTTGTTCCAAAAAATAGAATGGATGTTATCAAATTCTATATATTATAAATTATTTTCTCGTAATCATCATTTTAGGTATATATATATATTTTTCGTCAATATATACATTTAATTAAAATAATATAATTTATACTTAAATAACCAAAAAAAATTATAAACTCTTGTTACTTTCAAAATAATAAAATTCTGTACCTATATATTCATTTTTTAAAAATAAATAAACATTAAAAAATTTAAATAATAATAATTTATACACAATTAAACTAAATAATAACTATTTTTAATAAATATAATTTAAAAATTATTATTATTTGTAATTTTTTAGTTTCATTAGAAAAAATAGTATTATATATAAACATAAAATAATATATTGTATATTATAATAAATTTAAATATGATAAATAATATTTACATATATATAATAATATTCAAATAAAGTTACTAATATAATACCTATATATATAACATATATATATATATATATATATAATTTAGGTACATTCACTTTATTTATCTATGTATTTAATGAGGAGTGACCTCTATTTTGTTGTTTTTGGCGGTGGAATGCGCGAACCCTATTCAAGTTTATTTCCTATCAAGGTAGGTCTGAACGAAGTACACACCTCCATCGATCTATTTTTCCATTAATCTAAAACCCTATCATTTATTTTAAAAAAACTCTTATTGAAAACCATGATTTATCAAAAAAAATACAAAATAATTCTCAACCTATTATTTTTTAAATGTTTTATTCAGATCCTTTTCGATAAAGTCAAGGATAAAAATAAATATAATTAATAATTAACTCTAACTCCACATAAAATCAAATAAATTAATTTCATTAATAGACACTTGTCCATTTAAATTACACTATAGCAACCCAAGAACCCCTGGTTGCACAATATTTCAGTTGCGTATTCTGATTCTTCCATCTCCACCCTCTCTATTCCTTTCTTGCATTTCACTCTATTATTTCTTTCGTTGTGCGGAGCTTTTCTCTTGAAGGATTTGGTTGAAATAGAGGCATTGAGTTAATAACTATTTTCAATGGTTTAATAGTCAATAATTGGAGGCATTTCTCCTTTTAGAGAACATATTGATGTAAATAGAAGTAATTTCTCTATATACTTCATTGTGATCTCTAAAGGGGATAATGCATTCCATTTGTGAAAATTACACAATTGAAACTAGTTATTAACTAAATGAATCTATTGTCTCTAACTTATTCTAGATTAAATCTCCACACAATAATTTAAATGATAGAGTGAAGGGAAAGAAATAAATGGAGAGGGTGGAGACAGAAGAATCAGGATATGTAACTACAGTGATGCGCAACCTAGGGGTCTTGGGTTTCTACAGAGTAATTTCAACTGACGATTTTATGTTACCAAAATTAATTTATTTGATTTTTTTTGGAGGAAGTGTTAATGATGAATGAAACTCTTTTTTATCCTCGAATTTATCGATATTGACCCAAATAAAACTTTCAAAAAAATAATTGGTTGTTGATTTTTTATATTGTTTTTTTATAAAACTTGGTATTTTAATAGGTTTTATTTTATTAAAAAATGATAGGGTTTTATATATTTGAATAAAGGGGTCTATGGAGGTGTGTAATTCATTCACAATTAGGGAAACAATCTATAAGAAATTTTAGATTTCTAGGAATCATCCACATCTAAAAGCGATGCATAGTGGGACTACTATGACTCAATGTGTCTGTTATCGGTTTAAAATTTGACATTCAGGTCAAACAAATATAACTCTCTAAAAAAACAAATTTTCTCGGATTTCTTTTTGATAATTTAGGAAATCAATTCATAATTCCTTTGTTTCTGCTTCGGTGGTGGCATAATGGTTAAGGAGAGGGGGATAACCATGTCATACTTTGTAAGGTACAAGGGTTCAAATATTGGGAGTCCACTTTCAGGGAGAACCTCTCCCCCAGGATCCACTCACCTTTTCGGGTCACCCGGTTTCTGAATGGGTGAGAAAAATGAGGCACAACCCATCTGTGTTGATGGATTTTTGTGTCTAACCATTTCCGCTTGGGTCATCACCCTCCGGGACACTCTTCCCTCTCAGCTGGAAACGACTCCTTCCTAGCTAGGGCTCTCTCCGGGGTGATCCATTCGTGGAAAGGAGGGTTTCATGGGGTGGAGGGTACAAAAAGGCCACATCTTGGAAATTTACTTTCAGACAAGTGAATTCATAAGTTCTTTGTGACATGTAGGAATATGTATCACATCAAACCAATACATTATGTGATAGGTATAGGTAAAATTAGGTGTTTCATGTTTAAAATAACATTTTAGTAAAAAAACAAGTATTGTAATAAAAAACCAAGAAACCAAATTCAGATTTATTAGATGCATTTGGAAAATAATCCATTACTCAATTAAGATGTGTAGAAATCATCCATACCTCAATCCAATGCATAGTGTGAAAGATATAACTCTAAGTGCATTTTTTTAAAATGGCATCAATTTTAATTAAAAGGACCACTAACCTAATCAAAACCGAGAAAACACATTTATATTGTTTTGTTACATTATGGAATTGATCAATATGTTATTTTAAACTTGTTGAATTATCCACATTTTAATTCTATGCACGGTGTGATTTTTATGACTCAATTTGTCCGTTATTAGTTTAAAATTAACAGTTTAGTTCAAAAAATGCCACTCACTGAAAACTGAGATGATGTTTTCAGTATAGGTCAAAGTTCATGTTTCCGGTTCAAAATGAAATTTTAGTAAAAAAACAAGTGAAGTATAAAAACCCAAGGAAACACATTTGTAATTATTTGGTACTTTATGAAAATTATCTATAAGTCATTTGAGATGTGTAGGAATATTTCCTACTGAATCCAATGCACGGTGTGATCGGTATGACTCCAACTATGTATTTTTTTTTTAAAATGACATCAATTTTAATAAAAATGACAATTGGCCTACTCAAAATAGAGAAAACACATTCATATTTTTCAATACATTAAGGAAATGGTACATAAGTCATTTTTTATATGTAAGAATTTACCTATCCTCAATATGATGCATGGTGTGCTCGGTATGATTCTATGAGTCCGTTATCAGTTTAAAATTGAAAATTTAGTTGAAAATTTTCACTCACTGAAAATTGAGAAAACATGCTCGGATTTTCTTGATAATTTAGAACATTCATTCATAAGTCATTTTTGATGTGTATGAATTTCTCTCACATCAAACTCATAAATGATGTGATCGGTATGATTAAAATTATGTGTTTCTAATTCAAAATTACATTTTAGTAAAGAAGACAACTGAATTTCCAAAAACTAAGTAAACACATTCATATTGTTTTGATAATTGGTGACAATTATATATAATCCATTTAAGAGGTGAAATAATTAGCCACACCTATACAAGATGCATGATGTGACCAATATGAGTCAAAGTGTGTCATCTCATTTAAAATTGGCATCAATTTTAGTAAAAAGGACAACTCACCTACTCAAAACTTAGCAAACACATTTGGATTATTTTGATACTTGAGAAAATGATCTATAATTAATTTGTGATGTGTAGAAATCAGCCACACCTCAATCTGACACCTGGTGTGAACGGTATGACTCTGAGTGTGTTTTTTGAATATACAAGTATAATTTTAGTTTAAAAAGCGCATCACATCCCCAAAACTGAGAAAATGAGCCTATATAGTTTTTCCATCATTTAAATCTTGTATTCAGTTGAGGATAACCCTTTAATTGGGAAATGACAATAAGTTAATCCAAATCCCAATTTATATATTGTTATGTATGATATGGGGGCCACAAATAGGGGATTTGGATTCTTGATAGAGAAACCTAATCCCTAAAACCTATAAAAAATAAATATAGATCAATGAGATGGTAATGTTTGTTAATATATTATGTTTTCCTCAAAATATTATCTATTCTCTGCTACATTAAAATAATCTACACTAAATGTTTGACTACTCTTCCATACATTGTCTTCTACACATGATGACGTTACCAATCCCTTGGAAGAACAAACAATAATGAATGAAAACCTTTGTAATGATGTAAAAGTAATGTAATGATATAATTTATCTATTTTGCCAAAAAATTATATAATGAAACATTGATTTAATTTTCATTCTTACATTTAGATTTTTTTGATTTTAGAATATTTCTATCCATTTGTCATGCCTTGTCAGGAAGAGCGACGAAACAACCTTTTCTCAATCACAAAGGTAATCATGATGTTTGCATTGTAAACCCATTTTCCATAGAATTAATTTATTGTTTTAAATTTAAGTTTTATTTATTTATTTTTAGTATTACTCACATAATAATTTTTTTCTTTTACATGTTGATTATTTTGTTCTAGTTGGGGTGATCTATCCATATTTCATGTCTTTTCACCCCAAAACATCCACAAACATCTTCTCTATCAAAACGTTTTCACCCCTATAGTGGTTAATTTATCACTATCTTTCATGTTACCTCCACTAACATTGTAGGATGAGAACGCTACCTCTGCTCAATTACAGAGGTAATTTTGTTGTTTCAATAGTAAAATAATTATCCATAGAATTAATGTATTATTAAATATTTATGTTTAATTTATTCTTTTAGAATTACTCAAATTGTAATTTTTTATTATACATGTGGATTATTTTGTTCGAGTTGGGGTGATCTGTCAATATTTTTTCATTTCTACACCAAAACATACACAGTCTTGTTCCCCCTCAAAACCTTTTCATTTCTACAGTGGTACAATTATTACTTACTTTTATGTAACCTCCACTACCTTTTCTGGAAGAGAAATGACGTTGCATATGCTCAATTACAGAGTTAATCTTTATGTTTTCACATTAAGATAATTTTCCATAAAATTAATGTTTCATTTCATATTTATGATTAATTCATTTATTTATAGTATTACTCAAATAATAAATTTTTTATACAGGTTGATTCTTTTGTTCGAGTTGGGGTGTTCTGTCTATCTTTCATGCCTTTACATTCCAACTCTACCGTAGACTTCTCCCTCAAAACCTTTTCACCCTTATAGTTGCGCATTTATCAATTTCTTTCAAGTTACCTCCATAATCTTTGTTGGAAGAGAAATTTTTTTTCCTCTACTCAATTACAATGGTAATATTTATGTTTTCACTATAAAATTATTATCCATATAATTAATGTACTAATTCATATTTATGTTTAATTTATTTCTTATTAGTATCACTCAAATAATAATTTTTTTCTTATACAGGTGGACTATCTTGTTTTAATTGGGGTTCTCTATTCATCTTTAATACAATTATGTACCAAAAAATCCCAAAATTCTTCTCCCTAAAAACCTTTCACCCTTTTAGTTTTTAAATTTATCAAATTCTTTCAAGTTACCTCTACTACATCATCATAAAGGTAATCTAGATATATTCATAGTAAAATAATTTTCAATACAATTAATATATTATTTCATATTTATGTTTTCTTCGTTTATTTTTCGTATTACTCAGAATAATTTTTTTCTAATAAATGTTGATTCTTTTTTCGAGTTGACATGGTTTGTTTAAAGATTATAATGCATTGTTGGCATTTTGAAAAAGAAAGTCAATGGAAATCATAGTAACATTGCAGGTGAGGATTTTTTTGAGACTTTGGGGCATGTAAGAATCAACCACACCTCAATTCGACACACTATGTGACTGGTATGACTGAAATTAATTCTTTTTTTATTTAAAATTTATAGTAATTTTTAAAAAAAAGGAAACTTACACAATGTGTCCGTTATGAGTTTAAAATCGAAATTTTACATTTAAAAGTGTCACACACTGAAAATGGAACAAACAAACTCATATTTTCTTAATAATTTAAGGAATCAATTCATGAGTCATTTTTTATGTGTAGGAATCCATCTCACATCAAATTGATACACGATGTGATCCATATGAGTCAAAGTGTGTGTTTCAAGTTTAAAATTACATTTTATAAAAAATAAAAGGGATGTACTAAAAACCAAGAAAACACATTCATATAATTTTGATACTTTATTGAAATAATTCATAAGTGATTTGGATTGTACAGGAATTGGCCACACCTCAATCTGTTACAATGTATGACCAAAATGACTCTATGTGTGTCGTTTTTTAAAACTAACATCAATTTAAAAAAACAAACCGACCCACTACAAATATAACAAACACATTCATATTTTTTTGATACTCTAGTAAAACTATCCATAAGTGAGTTTGGAAGTGCATGAATTAGCCTCACCTCAATGTGATGCATAGTGTGACTGTTATGACTCAAAGAGCGTGTTTTTATTTAAAGTTGACATCAATTTTATTAAAAAGCCCAGCTAACCTACTTAAAACAAATAAAACTCATTAAAATTGTTTAAATACATTAATAAAATGATCCATAAGTCATTTGTGATGTATAGAAACCAGTCAAACCACAATCTAATACACAATGTGATCTGTAAGATTCAAAGTGCATGTTTCAGTATTAAAATGACATTTTAGTAAAAAAGAGAAGTGACATACTCAAGACTGATCAAACAAATTCATACTATTTTGATGCATTATAAAAACAATCCATAAGTCCTTTGGGATTTTTAGGAATCAGTACCACCTTAGTTTGATGCATAATGTGACCGATATCTCTCAACCTGCATTTTTTTTACAAATTGTCATCACTTTTAGTAAAATGGACAATTGTAGTACTCAAAATTGTGAAAACAAATATTTTTATAGTTTTGATACTTTAGAATAACAATCCAAAAGTCATTTTTGATGTATAGGAATCAATCACACCTCAATCCAACACACAATGTTCCAAATATGACTTAATGTTTCTGTTGTCAGTTTAAAATCCCCAATTTTGTTCAAAAATTTTCACAAACTGAAAACCGATCAAACACACACATTTTTTCTTGAAAATTTAAAACAAAATTTATAAGTCATTCGTGACATGTAGGAATCAATTCAAAATCAAACTGATACATGATGTGATCAAAATGAGTCAAAAGTTAATGTTTTCATTTTAAAATGAAAATTTATTAAAAAACTAATGTAATCAAAAAAATTAGAAACCACATTCAAATTTTTTTGATACTTTATGAAAATGACTCAAAATTTATATTAGAAGTGTTGTAATTAGCTGCACCTCAATACGATGCACGATGTGATTTTATGACTCCAAGTGTGTCATTTTATATAAAATAGACATCAATTTTAGTAAAATCAACACATCCTATTAATTTATTTCATTCTATTATTTATAACATAAATTTTTTTATCATATACAAGAGAATTATTTTATTTGAATAGGGGTGGTCTGTTCAGAAATAGCATGAGTCACATCAGGATTAAAAGGGAAAGGAACATTGGTGTTTTCGAAAGTATGTTATAATTTTAATTTATGAAATTATATAAACCAGTATTTGAAATTTCTATAATATAGTGTTTTTTTCTTGTGTTTGTGTTTTATGGTTCAATTCATATAAATCCTATATTGGAACTTGTTTTTTTGATAACTGGTATGTTTTTGAGGTTGTAGTGTGATGTTACATCACAATGTAGTATGTCCCTTTATCAGAACTTTTAAAAGTGGTGATAAAGGACAAATTTATGAGTGCTTTTAAAAGTGCTAATAAAGGTATACTTAATTAGAACTTTTGTGTGTTCTAATAAAAGACCCTTTATCAGTTGTTTTATAAGTTCTGATAAAGGAATCATTATCAGTGCTTCTATTATCACTGATAAAAGAACTTTTATCAGTGCTTTTATAAGCGATGATAAATTGTGCCTTTTGCTCCTCTAAATTATAGTTCTGATAAAAATATATGTCAGTGCTTTTATAGCACTGATAATAGCCATTTCTAGCTCTGTTAAAGGGATATTTTTAAGTAGCGTCCTAAAAGGGTGTGATGAGCTCGACCTACAATACTCTCTACTAATATGAGTTCCTAAATGTCTTTGGGTTTGAAACCCCAACTGACCATCTGCCTATGGAAAGCAGGTCTATACCCAGTTATTTATGTGGGTACCATTGAGATTTTCCATGAAATATTAATAAATTGTGAGCGCAATACAAATGATTCTGAATAAAACTGAACCTCTTACAATCAAACAACTAGAAAAAATCCATCCACATCTTATCTGCACAAATAATAAGTTTTATTTGTGTGAAATAGAAAATTCATGTTTCTAGACTTTTGATAGAGGATTCATATATCAGTTGTCTATAAATAAAGACCTCATCATGGACGTAAAATATAATAAATATTGAATTTTCATTTTAGTAATGGTTAAGGTGTTAATATTGTAGGTTCCAAGAAAGCTAATGTTTTTAGTAAATATCTCTACCAAACGGATGTGCTCATGGTTGAATAACGTATATATAGTCTTCTTAATAGTGGTTAATTATGTGACTCAGGGTATTTTGTGGAGTTCAACAAGAAGATATGTTCAATTATAGAAGCATATAGTTTATTTATTTTATCAAGGAAGACAAATAAAAGGTAATATTTACCAAGTTTGTGAATATAATTGGTGCATGATGTCTAAGTAAGATGAGAAAAGACTATGGCCGAAACTATAATAGCCTCGAACCTGAACTCTCGGATCCATTTCTAAAAACATAATCATTATATTTAATGGATATGATAACAATAAACATGAACCAATTTATACCATCCCAAAATTTAATCAACCAATGTAAATATTGATCACTTATACAATGAAGGACGTTTTAGGTTAGAGTTTTAGAGATTTTGGAAAAATTCTTGCATAACAAAATCTATTCCATCAAATGAGTCTTTTTCTTTATGTACCTATTCTTTCATATTCTATATTAATTATTTAACATCTACTATAATATTATTCAAACATGAAACATTTATATACATTATTAATTTTACATCATTCCTCATAACCTATGGAAATGGAAAACAAAAGAAGGGTGAGCCTAAACTCTCAGTAAGTGTAAACATAAGAATTAATAATTATACTATATTGGTGAGAAAAAGATAAGCATAATGGTATGATTCATATTTAATATGTAATAGTATAAAATAAGAGAAATCATACCCATAAAAACCTAGATCATAAAACATTATACATGTCATAACTATTTAACATAAGATAAGAGTTGTATATGTAAATAATCATGAGTTTGGTGAAAACTAGAATTAAGTAAAAGATCCATTAGAACGTGATGAAAGTATAAATAAAACATTATGGTAACCTGGAAAAACATTTTCCTGTTACTCTTATAATCACTTTTATAAATGGAATAACCCACCCGAAAATTTCCAATAATTTCTTAGGAGAAAACTATAAATTGTTAACTCTATTTCTTTACCCAATGTACTTGAGAGATATATTAGGATCACCCAAAGTAATAAGATAAATTTGAATCACCCATCATCATGATATTTACCAAGATCACCCTTCTTCATAAATTATTTTCAATAACCATATCAAAATATTTAACACATGAAATATTTCATTTCCAACATAACAAAAACCATTGTTCTGTTATATCTTGACTTACCCATGAAAAAATAGGTCTCAGTAAAATATCTCCCAATAGTCATAGTTTATTTAGAGAAAAATATGTATTCAATTATTACAACACATCCCTAGTATATTATAATAATTTATTTTTCATTTATGACTCGAAATAACATATAAAGATCATTAAATACATTATTAAGGAAAATACACTTTCCAATTTGAAAATTACATTTAAAAATAAAAAATTCCAAAAATATATTAAAATTTATTTTATGTCAAAATATCCTTGGAAAATTATAAAGGAAAATTTAATGAAATAAATGTTCATTATGGTGGTAAAATAAATTCATGTTATAAATGTTAAAATTAAACATTCTTTTCAATATTTTATAAAGAGAGACATTAATGACCCATGAAAAAATCATTAAGAAAATTCCACTTAAATTTTTTTAAAATAAGTTCAATTATAATGTCAAATAAAATTATAAAATCATTAATTATTATAAAATATAATTATTGAAAACATTTTAGAAATCATGGATATGGAATAGAAAGATTGCCTATCAAAATAAAGATAAAAAATCAGTATCCATTAAAAAAATAAATTTTTGGTGTTTCATTAATGAATAAGGGAGGGAATGAAAATTAAACATGTATACCAAATTAATAATAATAAGAGAATAAAAAATATTTGATTCAAGGAAATGAGATCATATAATCTCACCGAAAGGATCATTTAACATAGATAATCTATAAATAAGTTTAGATTATATCATAAAAATTATTACCATTTTGATAAGTTTTGAATCATAAGCCCCATGATATAATAATTTAAATGAAATTTTAAATATCATGAACATTATGAGATACATGATATAAAATATAAAAGTATTGTTACATAAAAATCATAAAATAATATAGGTGAATAACATAACATACGTCACAAAGAAGAAAATGGAGATGATACTCCATTACAAAGATCATATCAGTGAATTTGAAAATTATTCAATGGATAGATTGTGTGTAATAAATGTAAATCCAAAAAAGTATAAATAAAATATAAATCCAAACATGTTTATTTAAAACATAATTTTGGGATAATATAATCAATGATGAAGTGATACAACTCATTGAGAGAAGATTCTGTTGAGGAACTCTCACCACTTGGTAACTTTCAAGTCTAATACCCTTGGAAAAATTAATTTTAATTGAAATTCAAATACCATTAAGTGTGAAGGATGAATTATATAAAATTTTAAATGAAACTATATTATTTATATAAAATAATTTTGGTTTATAAGATTTAAAAAATTCCTCAACGATAAGAAAATGAGACGACATCCCTTACCATGATTCTAGACTTTATATGTATGTCCATTAACGCCTATATAATAAAAATATATATTTAATATTATTTCTTAGTAAACTTTTCTAGGATTAATAACTTATCCTTTAACAATTTATTTCATTTTTTAATGACATATTTAATTATCTAATCAGTTTTGTCTACGTTGTGTTTCTTGAGGATGTTTAATTTATAATTCCAAAACAACATCAGTATATTGACCCTGTTCAATGAGGTAATTGATCCACTATATCCAAAATAGTATAAATAAAATAATAATAATTTTTATAAATTATTTATACTTACGAAACCAGCCATAATATATGGTTATGAAAAATGAATTTTTTTACAATCACGAAGAAAGTAAGTTGTATGTACGCATGAGTAGTGTTTTCGTTTTTTATAGAGCATGAGGGAAGGAAATTATTTTTCATTATATATTTATATAATTATTATATCATAAATAGAATATTATTTCGTTAAATAAACTTATATATACCAAACATGAGATGCGGTGACAAAAAACACATCACTTCACTTCGTGGAGGTGCCAATCCACGCATACACACAAAAAACGTTATCATTTATCAATAGTAGGAAAATTAAGAACATAAACGATATATTATCTTTATAAATTAATAAATATATCATAAATATAATATATATATATATTAAATAAAAAAATATAACTTTTTGTGATAGGCAGTGATGGAAAATGAATTGCATCAGTTCGCAAGGTTGTAGTCCTCTGTACACATGAATGATGGTTTCATTTCCCTTTTGAATGAAGAGGAGATGGATTTAGATTATTAAATTAACATAATAACATCTAATTATATGTAAGATAATTATTTTATTATTTAATCTTAGCTTATGAATATTTCAAGGAGTGATAATAATAAACATTACAAAAACATTCAGTTAAAATTTATACCTCTTCTACGCACAACCACTATTTCATTACACCTTAATCCCTCTAAGGTTGGTATTTTTTCTAATATATAACCTATAGAAAGATTGAAGGTATGTTAGGAATAGTATTATTAGGTATTTTCTAACCAAAAGGATCTTTATTTGTGAAGAGTAGAGGAGAGGGGGGTCATTTTATATGCGAGGGGAGGGACACTGTTGAAAATACATGAAATACTATAATCTAATATGTGAATAAATTATATAAAATAATTCCAAAATGACATGGATTTGAATATAAAGAGTATATGGATATAATATAATCATCAAATAAAATTTTTATAGTTTTAGATATCATTTTAAAATATATCCTTTTGGGTAACCTTTATGTTAACCTTTTTAACCTTAACCTTAGTAACACATTTTTCAATATTAAAGGGTTATAAATATACTTCTATGTTTATAGTTAGATCAAAAATGGAAAAATTATGAAATTAATGACCATTTATAATCCTAATTTTCATCTTGAAATATTTTTATGATTTTTATATAATTTTGTAAAATATATTTTATATAAAATACTATTAATGTCAATTTAAGGACTATTTATATACATTGACATTAAAAACTACATGAAATAAATGGTAATTTACTAAAATACAATTTAAATCAGTAAATACATTATTATTAAGTATTAATTTTTATTTAAACCACAATTCATCCAAAGAAATATTAATTTTTATGTTTCTAAAATCATTTACTTTTATTTTGAACTTCTTGACATGCACTATGTCAACTTTGAATAAGAATTTGAGATAGTTATTTCATCTCTAAAAATTAAATATAAATTATCATCAAAAAAATAATTCTCCTATAACATTCATTAAAAAATTATTTTCATCCCTATGTTAACATTGTTTGTTTCATGTTTTTGGGGACAAGGAACCACTTCTACGACGTGAACTTCAATGGTTCGACAAGAACTAATTAGTATTTCTATTTTATCTTATAAAAGAGATTCAATATTTAAATGATTTATCATCTTTGTTTCCATTATTATTTTATCAGAAAGATGTGGCTTGCCTGATCTGATGGGTTGATCATAGGGGGGTTCAATGTATTTTCACAATCATTCAAGTTGAGCCGACCATTTGTTTATCCCTAACGGAGACTCCTAATGCCTCCCACTTCCATAACTGGGTATGAACCTTATATCGGAAGGTAGTTGGTCCTTTTGGGTTTAACACCCAATGATGCTTAGGAGTTCAAATTGGTCGAGAGGATGGGGGTCGGGCTCATCACACCCTTTTAGGGGATAATTTTCCCTACTCTAGGACTCGCTTTTAGATTTAAGAAATTTTTAATAATCTATTACTATTCCCAATACATGACCAATTACCTTAACCAAATGATCATAGCTTAAGTATCTCTATATACAGGGGGGATTGTGGGTGAATCCATATGTAGGTATCCGAGGTTCTTTATCCATTTCTATTTGATGGGTATTTTCTTGTACGTTGAAGCTGCATAACTCTGCACTTTGGAGTTTTTTGATATCCAATGAGGTGGTTAATTTTTCAAGGATTGGATTGAACCATTTTGAGGCATCCTACATATCTATTTTTATAATAGGAATAAAAACCCATGTAGTTCAGAAAACATGTGTAGTTTAAAGTCATGGGAAAAAATATATATGGGGAATTGGATATTTGATATTGTACCTCAAGGAATAATTATATGTATTCTTGTTATTAAAATAATCCGTGTTACAATAATTTTTTATGCCCCTAGGACTTTCCCCACGGTAGATACCCTGTATGGTGGGTAGTTACATCATTCAACTAATCGAGGCTTACACACTATAGTTTCCTAGATAGTGGAGATTCATGATTCTAATGATATAATCATTACAAATCCCTATTACTACATGATCTATGATTGGTGTGAGAAAAAAGGGGTTGAAATTAATCATCCTAATATAATATTAATGTGGGGATTATGTACTTCAAAAAACTATTATATGCTTAATATAGTTCTCAGGCATTTGGAAGGAAACATATGTGTACTGGTTATGAAAGTAATTAGTTTCATTTTAGTTTAGTGATTTCTCAATCTATTGATGGATGAGGAAGGACATTCAGCCCATGAGAGATATTCTGTCTTTATGGAAAGAATTTCTGAGACATGTAGGAACTTAAACTGAAGTTGATGCCCATTATAGCTTGGTCATTAGTGAGGAATACTACATATACTATTTATGAAAGGAATCATGATCATTATAGTTCATTTGGTCAGGTCTTATACAGTTTGGATTCCCTCTAAAGGTTTGATATAGAGCTTGAACCTTAGGAAGATATCTTACATATCTTGGTTATATTAGGAATTAGATTTCTCATCATTCGTTGGTCGGGGCCTACACACTTAGACTATCCTTCTTGAATGATATGATCATTGCAACTTCCTAATCCCTTGTGATCTATGCTCCATTTGGGGAACAAGGGATGGAAAATTACCGGTATCACTACATGTGGTAGTGTGACTTATGTTTTGGAACTACCCTTTGGATATATATTATAAATCTTAGGCCATAAGAAGTCATTATATATATCATAGTTATAGCATGAATCAGATTCATTGTAGTTCAATTAAACTAGGGCATACACACTAAGGTTTCCCTTAAAGGGGTTGAACTAGGTTATCATGTCCTGGGATGCCCTCTTGTCCAAACCGAATTGTTTTCCAGACATATGTTTTATTTTTTTTCTGGAAATTCATTGATTTTATAATTGAAATTTCAAAGGATGTGTGCCGGAAATTTTCAAGGAAAATAGCATGATCCAATTGATTGTCTGAGGTACATCACATAATCTGGATGGCATGTCTGACATCTATTGCATGACCAAGGATGACCTTTCTAGAGGACATCGAAAGACTTGGATGGTTGATATAGGAAGACATAACATGATATCAATAGATATTATTGGATGGTGTCACATAATCCAGTGAACATTCCCTAGTGTCATCATGAAATGTGGCTGGCCTACTTGGAAGGAATTGCGAGAGTTAATGTGAAATGTCTAGTGGATGCTACATGTCTTGGTTGACTTGTACGGGTGTCATCCAAAAATCCACCTGACATGACCAGAGTATTTCACAAGATCTCTCTGTATTTTCTGTAGCACATCACGATGTCAGGATGTCTTATCTGGATGATGTTGTGAGAGATGTTGATTACATGCACTGGTACTGCCGTATCTTCTCGGAAACATGTCTAAGGGACATTTCAAGGTCTATATAGTGACCTTGGAAGGTTTCATGAGACTTGGGTGGTATGATCTGGTGGTTCCATGTGACCTACCTTGACAAGTACATGGGACTTCTAAGGATCCAAATATATTACCAAAAGAATCTCTCAGGATCCAGGTGACATGTCCTGGTGCTATTGCATGACTAAGGTTGTCTACATGAAGCACACGAGGACCCGTATATATGTTCTTCACTTAAGCCTCCAATATTTTAATATTTCTTACATAATTTTATTGAATGTGACTTATATCTGTTTTGTTTTATCTTGTTTTATGTCTTGTGTCATTTAGCATATACGCGGGATGTCCTTTGTGTAACTTATCAGGAGTCCTTTACATAATCTATAAGTGATCATGTGAAGTGCCTATGCATGTTGCATGATCCTTTTAAGTGGTTACCAAGATTTTACCTAACATATAAACATTATTAACATGATATAATCTACTTTTATTCTTGAAATACTAGTGTGACAATCCAAGAATAGATTTTTTGAAGCTAGGGTGGTGGATTTAGAGGCCTCACCACCATGATTATTTTCCACAATGAGCAGCATGTATCGCGCAAATCCAAGATGAAGTTTGTTGCATCCCAAGTAGGTAATGAATAATAGATATTTTTATCTATGTCTATTAGTGAATTAGATAGTGTTTTAGAAGCTTAAAATGGGAATAAATCTAATCTTAATCATGGAATACACTAATATTTTTAAAAGATTGTTTTACTGCCTTTTGATGGAAAACAATTTTTAAATATATCTTTTGACAATTTTATAAGCTATGTTTGTCAAAATAAACTTATTATTTATGATTGGGACATCAAAATTTACTTTTTGTGAATTTTTGGTATTTTTCCGATAAAGTTCATTTTTTAATGAATAGTGAAAAATGTTGTATTTTAATTCAAAACCACTTTTTAATATAATTTATTTATATGATTAGATTATATTTTGAATTGGTTTTGAAGTGAAATTATAATATATTTTTACCATTTAATCCAATGTTGTTCATTGGAATCAATTTCACTTTGAAATTGGACATAAACTGGTGTCAATCTTTTGATACTTATTGTTTCATAAAAACACGCTATTTGTCATGACAGTTGGAATTAATTATTAAATTAATTAATATAAATTATATGATTTGAATTCTTTAAAATAGAAATCATTTTGTAATTCATAATATCAAATATAGCTTACGGTGATGTTTTCTATTTTTCTGAAAAACTTCAATTTTTGATGAATAGTGAAACCAATAAGTGGTAGTTAAAGAAACTGATTTTTCATTTAAATGAAACTTTTCCACTTCTGTGATTTGATTTTCAAAAATACGAAATACATGGTTTTCATTAAGAAGTAAAATGTGGTTCAATGAGATTAAAATAATTTTTTGGTGAAGAGTAACTTTTATGTTTTTAATCGCGATTAGAGGTAATTAGTGTAGTTTAAGGTAAAAATAATGTTTTAATAATATGAGATGAGCTTGACACATGTCCTAACCTTATTGTATGTGTCATGTATGACCAATAAAAATCATGGGTCAACTTGGGGACCCCATGGAGCCACTTTGGAAGGAAAATTACATTAATATCTTTTTATTTAATGTTAAAATTAAAATGACACAAACATGAGTTGTTTTACTAAAATGATTTTTAAAAGGGGTTATACAAGTCAGATTTTTGACTATAAATATTAATTAGAAATCTAAAAAGATTTCCTAAATCATGATATATTTTTTATAATTTTTAGACATTAAATAAATTAAATTATTTATGACATCATGATGATGCAGTGATTAACTCATTAACAAAGGATTTAAATAAAATGAAACGATAATGTAAAATATATGACCTAAACATGTCCAAAACCTATTATATGGGTGTATTTAGAACCCTTATCACTTTACCCTCTAATTATATCAATGTGGGACCTTTTGAATCCGAAACTCATTTTAAAATAAAGTAACATTTCTTTACTTTCCAAGAGTGACCCTCCTCTCATCTTATAAAAGGCCCCCACCTCTACCTCCTTACCCACACGTCCAAAGCCTTTGGCTCGGCCAACCCCTTCCCATTTTGTCTCTACACTTACCTCTCGTACTCCTTGAAGCCTCACTTTGGGCAGAAGTCTTCCCAAGGAAGACTTTGAGCTCAAACCAAAGAGAGTTACCCGATTTTAAGGTAATGTCTTCACTTGAGTCCTTATGTTTTATATTGCTTCTCCAACCCCCAAAAATATTTTTATTCATTTATTTTATAACAACTATAGTATCTTACATATACTAAGATGTTTTTATAAGAAGGATTCGAGCTACACTTACACACACCTACATATAATGGTTAAAGAACATACTGTTTCCGTGGATGGAGAATTTCTGCCTCCCAAAACGATGATTGTTCAACATTCTTTTAACACCTTCAAAGGTGGCCATTAAGATGAAAATATATTTATATATAATATATAATATGTTTATGTTTTCCTTAAGCTTATTTATTTTTCATTTTGGGCATACCTTTATGGTTTCCATTATGGGTAAACGCGATATCTTCATTTAAGGAAGTGCGGACTACCGCCCCCTCAAAGTGATTTGATTCGTTAATACCATATGCGGGACGTATAAATGATGGAGTTATGATATTATATATGATATTACACTGGAATTATAATATACCTTTATATAATTATTATTCCATTTCATAAAATATGAAATAGAAATGGAAGTAGTGTTAATGCGTACGTACGGCTTACCGTCTCCATGAACGGTGCATTTCATTTCTTACCTCTAAATGTTATATAATATTATAAATTCATTCATGTACTAGATATATATGATATATATGATATCTAAATCATGAATAACATTCTGGATGTAATGGATACATGAATAACTTGTAATTATAAAGGGTTTATTTTTGACTCAAGTACCAATGATCGTTAAAATGACCATTATTAACTTAAATAATTACATAGTGTTCATGACATGGCAATAAGTGATATAAAAGGAATAATGAAGTCGAAAAATGTTCTTAAACAAGTATAAATTAACTCAAGTTTATTATTCAGGAGATTAAATAACAACTGACTCAAGTCGGACCCGAGGTATGGGACTTCGTCTCAATCTCCTTTCATTGAGGAAAATTTTTTTATACACAACCTTCTTTTATATGGTGTATAAACCCATTTGACTATTACGTTTATTCAAAAGGAATCTTTTTTATATGTAGCGTCTACTAAACGACAAAAGGGAATGTTTTTTTCATACGTATGCGGCGACAAAGACTTCTCCGCCGCTATGACCATTATTTGAGTTTCGGCTTCCTCTACAAGCCATACCTTTTTTTAAAGAAAAATAAATACCATGTTTTACTTTTCTTTTATTTTGGTATTGAAAATGGTTTTCATCATGTTTTTATATTAATGTGTTGTATTGATATCTTGTGATTTAAAGGTGGAAGTGTTATGTTTCCTTTATGCATGTTTTATGTAATGCGATTATGTTGAGGTTCATGGGCATTATTAGGAAGACGGGTGGTTCTGTGATAAAATAAGGGCGGGTGAGCCCGATATAGCTCTCCAATGCATTGGGTTACATGAAGGAGTGAAACGTTGAGGTTTCTCCGAAGAGATTTAGGGAATATATTATGATGGGTATTTCAAATGTTACCAAGAGGGTTACTCCCCACGTAAGAATGTTATGAATGCCTCAAGTTACCTTTATGTCTTATGATTTCTATGATTTATTCATGATTTGATGAGGTATGTTTAAGTGCTTATGTTTTATGGGTAAAGTATGATTTCATTCTTATGTATATATGTACCCATGTTTCCTTTCCATATTTTTATATCCCTTACTGAGCTTTTCATGCTCATCCCATGTTTTTGAAATTCATTTCACAGGTCAAGGGAACGTGACATGATATGATGATAGTGTCAAGGAAGTGTCAATAAAGAATCCATGTTTTATTTTAAATATGTTTCCGTTGATGGAAAAAAATTAATACTATCTTTTATGTAACCACTTTGTTTAAATGTGGAATGTAATGCATGTTTTATGATCTAATTCTCTAAAAATCTAAACCTGAAAAGATCCTCAAGGTGTAATCTTGTAATAACTCAAGATTAAGTAATGTTTAAAGCTGGGGCCTTATAGTTGGTATCAGAGGTCGGTTTAGATAACTTTAGGAGTTATAATTCTATTAAATTATTATCCAAAAATATTTTTTTTTGAAATGATATATCATTTGAAGATTACCATGTTGCTTCATCTAAGACATGTTTGTTCAGAATGGTTTTCCGGAGAGGAAACGGGTAAGCAGTGTTAGGAAGGCATACAGAAGGAAATAACCTTCCGAATCAGCATCCTGAGATGGTCGGAATTGGAAATAAATAGTTTGTTGCAGTAATGGCGTAGTTGACTCAAGCGATAAATGGTGGTGGTATACATGCGCGAGATCATCCAGATCAACCGCAGAGGAATATGTCAGTGGTGGAACATTTCATGAGGCAACATCCCCCATCATTCAGAGGATAATCTGACCCTGTGTTAGCTGAAGGATGGATTAAAGCACTGGAAAAGATTTTCGATGTCATGACGTGTTCAGACAATCAAAAGGTTAGTCTTGCTACTTACCGTTTGGAGGTTGAAGCAGATCAGTGGTGGTCGATGGTTAAAAATATCATGGATGCTGATGAGATTGATGTTGTTGACTGGGATTAATTCAAAGGTATGTTTCCTGAGAGGAATTTTCCTAAGGTTGTTCGACTTAGGATAGAAAAACAATTCTTGGAATTGAGGCAAGAGGAAGACTCAATGGATGCCTATGAAGAGAGGTTCACTCGATTGGCAAGGTATGCTCCAAATTTTATCCGAGACCTTGATAGTAAAATCAATTGTTTTTACAAAGGATTAAAACCAAAATATGGAAGGGCATTAGCTTCTCGTGAGCTTAAAAGTTATGAAAAGCTTGTTCGATGTGCTGAGAAGGTGGAAATGGAGTTTTCCGATGATCAAGTGTTCTATAACAACCAACAGAAGAAGAGGCCGAGGTGGCTGGAGAAAGGGAAGAATTCTTCAAAAAAGTCTGATGGTAAGAAAACTAAGTTTCCAGTTTGTGATAAATGTGGTAAAAGGCATGCTGGGGAATGTCTTCTTGAATTCTATAAAGGGCTACCGATGTGGTATGATGGGACATAAGGATCATGATTGCACTGAAAAATATCAAGGTGATGGTAAGTCCTAAATGATTTACAGTTACTGAAATGTTTTAAGTGCAATGAGATGGGTCACTAGGCAAACGAGTTTCCGACAAAGATCTTGAGTGATAGGACGCAGTCAGACTACAAGAAGAAAGGGGTGGTGAAATCCTTTGCAACTACTTTAGCAGATGTCGGGCCATCAAATGAGGTTGTATCAGGTACTTTTTTTTTGTTTTTTTAGATCATGCCAGTGTGTTGTTTGATTCGGGGTCCACACATTCTTTCATCTCTGAAACCTTTTCTAGTAAAATGGGAATACCATATCAAGAAACGAATCCTGAAGATGTGGTAAAAACACCTAGGGTAAATATTGAGGGAAAAATAATTTATAAGAATCTTCCTATCCTTATCTGTGGAAAGATCCTACTTGTAAATCTTATTGTTCTACCTCTAGTACAGTTTGATGTTATCCTGGGTATGGATTGGCTCTCTATTTACCATGCTAATATTGATTGTAGAGCTAAAGAAGTTTATTTTCAGAAAGACTTTCATTTTGTGTACAAAAATTAACCCTTACTGTTGATAACTTATCAAGAGGCCGAGAAACTTGTAAAAGATGGAAATGAATGTTACCGTGCACATAATGTTGAAAACAAGGGAACTGTTCAGATTAATGATGTGCCAGTGGTAAATGAGTATCCTAGTGTTTTTTCTGATGAGTTTTCTGGAATAATACCAGATCGGGAATTTGAATTTACTATTGAATTAGTTCTGGATGCTAAGCCAATTTCAAAACCCCCTTATTGAATGGCTCAAATTGAACATTTAGAGTTGAAGGAGCAATTGCAAGATTTATTAGAGAAAGGTTTCATTCGACCTAGCACAACACCACGGGGTGATCCTGTTTTATTTGTTAAAAAGAAAGATGGTTATATGAGACTATGCATTGATTATAGAGCCTTGAATAACATCACTGTTAAGAACAAATATCCTTTTCCTCATATTGACGATTTGTTTGATCAGCTCTAGGGAGCTCAGTTTTTTTCAAATATTGACCTGAGATCGGGGTACCATCAGCTGAAGGTAAAGGAAGCAGATGTTCCAAAGACTGCGTTTCGTACAAGATATGGCCATTATGAATTTGTAGTAATGCCTTTTGGTCTAACCAATGCACCTGCTGTATTCATGGACATAATGAATAGAATTTTCCATGAGTTCTTGGATAAGTTTGTGGTTGTTTTCATTGAAGATATTTTGGTGTTTTCTAAAAGTAAAGAAAAGCATGAAAGACATTTAACTGTCATTTTGAAATCCTTGAAATTAAAGAAATAGTTTGGGAAATTCAGAAAGTGTGAGTTTTGGTTGCAAAAAATTTGTTTCCTTGGTCATATTATTTCTAAAGATGGGATAACTGTTGAGCCTGCAAAAACAAAGGTTGTTGAAGAATGGCCAAGTCCCACAAATATAACTGAGATTCGTAGCTTCCTTGGTTTGGCAGGCTATTACCGAAGGTTTGTTAGAAAATTTTCATGGTTATCTTGTCCAATGACTAAGCTAACTCGGAAGGGTGTTAAGTTTATCTGGACAAAATAATGTGATGATTGTTTTCAAGAATTGAAAAGAAGATTGGTGAATGCTCCAGTTTTGGAACTACCTTCCAGGAATGGGGAGTTTGTTATCTACATTGATTCTTCATTGAAAGGACGTGGTTGCGTCTTAATGCAGATTGATCAGGTAATTTCTAATGCTTCACGATAGTTGAAAACTCATGAGGTAAATTACCCTACACAAGATTTGGAATTAGCTGCTGTCGTTTTCGCTTTAAAAATTTGGAGGCATCATTTGTATGGAGTAAAGTGTGAAATATATACCGATCACAAAATTTTAAAGTATATATTCACTCAGAATGAATTGAACATGAGACAGAGGAGATGGATAGAATTAATCAAGGATTATGATTGTAAAATTCATTAACATCCGGGAAAAGGAAATAAAGTGGCTGATGCTTTGAGTTGAAAAAGTAATGCTTCATTAGCAATTTTGCGTTTGGAACGTGATCCTTTGGTTAAGGATTTGATGAACTTTGTCATAGAATTTTTTGGTGCAGGATGTTCTTTTGTATCAGTGAAATATTCTCTATTAGACAGAATCAAGAAAGCACAGAAGCAAGACAGTGAGTTGCAGAAAAAGGTAGAGCTGGTTAAGAAAGGTAAGTTGCCTGATTTCAACATTGATAATGATTGCGTTTTGAGATTTGGGAAGAGATTGTGTGTGCCTTGTGATTCACAGTTGAAGGGAGAGTTGTTATGTGAAGCTCATAGTTCTCCATTTTCAGTTAATCCTGGCAGTACTAAGATGTACAGAGATCTGCGAGAGTATTATAGGTGGGATGGAATGAAAAGAGATATTGCTGATTTTACTATGAAGTGTTTGACATGTCAGCAGGTTAAAGAAGAGTGGCAGTTACCGAAAGGGATGCTTCATACTTTACCAGTGCCATAGTGGAAATGGGAGAATATATCCATGGACTTCGTTGTGGGATTGCCGAAGACACCTTGAGGTAATAATGCAATCTGGGTTATTGTTGATCGCTTGACTAAATATGCTCATTTCGTTTCTATACGAGATACTTTTTCCTTAGATCAACTTTCCCGTTTTTTTCTTAAAGAGATAGTCTGGTTACATGGAGTTCCTCACTCCATTGTATCTGACGGTGATCCTAGGTTTACTTCTAACTTTTGGAAGGGCCTTCAGAAGTCGTTGGGTACTGAATTAAATTTTAGTACAGCTTTTCATCCTCAATCAGATGGGCAGTCAGAACCAACAATTCAGAAATTGGAAGATATGCTACGTGCTTGTTCGATGGATTATCAGGGAAGTTGAGACCAACATCTTCCTTTGGTTTAATTTTCATATAATAACAGTTTTCATTCCAGTATACAGATGGCACCATTTGAGGCGTTATATGGGAAGCGGTGTCGAACTCAAGCTTTTTGGGATGAAGTGGGTGAAAGAAAGATGATGGGACCAGAATTGGTAGAAGAGATGGCAGAAAATGTTCAGCTGATACAGAAACACATGAGAACAGCTCAGAGTAGGCAGAAGAGTTATGCGGACAACAGGAGGAAGGATCTATCTTTTGAGGTAGGTGATCATGTTTTTCTCAAAGTCTAACCATGGAAAAGTGTGATGTGATTTGGTAAGAATGGAAAGCTGAGTCCAATGTTCATTGGACAATATGAAATTCTAGAGAGAGTTGGATCAGTTGCATACCGGGTGGCTATACCTCCGAGTTTATCTCAGATACATAATGTTTTTCATGTTTCATTGTTAAGGAAGTACATGCCAGATCCATCTCATGTTTTGAGTCCAGAGGTCGTTCAGCTAGAAGAGAACCTATCTTATGAGGAACAAACAGTCCAAATTCTTGACCACAGGGAGCAAGTGTGACAGAATAAGGTGATTAATCAGGTAAAGGTTTTTTGGATAAACCACATGATGGAAGAGGCAACATGGGAATCTGAAAATGAAATGAGGGCTAAATACCCCCCATTTATTCGATAAGTAAATAAATTGCGGGGACACAATTTTCTAAAGGGGGGAAGGGTGTAACATCCCATGTAAGTAATGAATAATATATATTTTTATCTATGTCTATTAGTGAATTAGATAGTTTTTTAGAGGCTTAAAAATGAGAATAAATCCAATCTTTATCATGGAATACACTAATAATTTTAAAAGATTGTTTTACTGCCTTTTGATGGAAAACCATTTTTAAATCTATCTTTTGACAATTTTATAAGTTATGTTTGTCAAAATAAACATATTCTTTATTATTGGGACATCAAAATTTACTTTGTGTGAATTTTTGGTATTTTTCCGATGAAGTTCATTGTTTAATGAATAGTAAAAAATGTTGTATTTTAATTCAAAACCTCTTTTTAATCTAATTTATTTATATGATTAGATTATCTTTTGAATTGGTTTTGAAGTGAAATTAGAATATATTTTTAACATTTAATCCAATGGTGGTCATTGGAATCAATTTCACTTTGAAATTGGACTTAAACTGGTGTCAATCTTTTGATACTTATTGTTTCATAAAAACACGCTCTTTGTCATGACAGAGGGAATTAATTATTAAATTAATTAATGTAACTTATATGATTTTAATTTTGTAAAATATACATCATTTTTGAATTCAGAATATCAAATATATCTTAGGGTGAAGTTTTGGTATTTTTCTGAATAACTTCAATTTTTGATGAATAGTGAAACCACTAAGTGAGAGTTAAAGAAACTGATTTTTTGTTTAAATGAAACTTTTCCACTTCTGTGATTTTATTTTCAAAAATCTGACATACATGGTTGTCATTAAGAAGTAAAATGTGGTTCAATGAGATTAATTTTTCTTGGTGAATAGTAAATTTTAAGTTTTTAATCGCGATTAGAGGTAATTAGTGTAGTTTAAGGTAAAAATAATGTTTTAATAAAATGAGATGATCTTGACACATGTCCTACCCTTATTGGATGTGTCATGGACGACCAAGATAATACATGGATCAACTTGGGGACCCCATGGAGCCACTTTGGAAGGAAAATGACATTAATATCTTTTTATTTAATGTTAAAATTAAAATGACACAAAAATGAGTTGTTTTAATAAAACAATTTTTAAATGGGGTTATACAAGTCATATTTTTGACTATAAATATTCATTATGAATCTAAAAAGATTTCCTACCTCATGATATGTTTTTTAAAATTTTTAGACATTAAATAAATTAAATTATTTATGTCATCATGATGATGCAACGATTACCTCATTAATAATGGATTTAAATAAAATGAAAAGATAATGTAAATTCAATGACTTAAACATGTCCAAAACCTATTTTATGGGTGGATTTCGAACCCTTATCACCTTACCCTCTACATATATTAATGTGGGACCTTTTTAATCCGAAACTCATTTTAAAATATAGTAACATTTCTTTACTTTCCAAGAGTGCCCCTCCTCTTCTCTTATAAAAGGCCCCCACCTCTACCTCCTTACCCACACTTCTAAAGCCTTTGGCTTGGCCAACCCCTACCCAGTTTGTCTCTACACATCCATCTATTACTCCTTGAAGCCTCACTTTGGGCAGAAGTCTTCCCAAGGAAGCCTTTGAGCTCAAACCAAAGGGAGTTACTCGATTTTAATGTAATGTCTTCACTTGAGTCCTTTTGTTTTATTTTGCTTCTCCAACCCCCTAAACTCTTTTTATTCATTTCTTTTGTAACAAATCCAGTATCTTACATATACTAGGATGTTTTTCTAAGAATTATTCTAGCTACACTTACACACACCTACATCTAATGGTTAAAGAACATATTGTTTCCGTGGATGGCGAATTTCTGCCTCCCGAAATGATGATTGTTCAACATTCTTGTAACACCTTAAAAGGTGTCCATTAAGATGAAACTATATTTATATATGATATATAATATGTTTATGTTTTCCTTAATCTTCTGTAATTTTTATTTTGGGCATACCTTTATGGTTTCCATTATGGGTAAACGCGATATCTTCATTTAAGGACGTGCGGACTACCACCCCCTCAAAGTGATTTGATTCGTTAATACCGTATGTGGGATGTATAAATGATGGATTTATGGTATTATATATAATATTACACTGGAAATATAATATACCTTTATATCATTATGATTCCATTTCACAAAATACAAAATAGAAATGGAAGCAGTGTTCATGCGTACGTACGGCTTACCGTCTCCATGAACGGTGCATTTCATTTCATACCTCTAAATGTTACATAATATTATAAATGCATGAATTTACTAGATATATATGATATATATGATATCTACATCATGAATAACATTTTGGATATAGTGGATACATGAACAACTTGTAATTATAAAGGGTTTATTTTTTACTCAAGTACCAATGATCGTTAAAACGACCGTTATTAACTTAAATAATTACATAGTGTTCATGACATGGCAATAAGTGATATAAAAGGAATAATGACCTTGAAAAAGGTTCTTAAACAAGTAGAAATTAACTGAAGTTTATTATTCAGGAGATTAAAGAATGACTGAGTCAAGTCGGACCCGAGGTATGGGACTTCGTCTCAATCTCCTTTCATTGAGGCATATTTTTTTATACACAACCTTATTTTATACGGTGTATAAACCCCTTTGACTTTTACATTTATTCAAAAGGAATATTTTTTATATGAAGGGTTTACTAAACGACCAAAGGGATTATTTTTTTCGTACGTATGCGGCGACAACGGCTTCTCCGCCGCCTTGACCATTATTTGAGTTTCAGCTTCCTCTACAAGCCATGCCTTTTTTAAAAGAAAAATAAATACCATGTTTTACTTTTCATTTATTTTGGTATTGAAAATGGTTTCCATAATATTTTTATATCAATGTGTTGTATTGATATCTTGTGATTGAAAGGTGGAAATGTTATGTTTCCTTTATGCATGTTTTATGTGATACGGTTAAGTTGAGGTTCTTGGGCATTATTTTGAAGATGGGTGGTTCCGTGATAAACTAAGGGCGGGTGATCCCGATATAGCTCTCCAATACATTGGGTAACACGAAGGAGTGAAACGTTAAGGTTTCTCCGAATAGATTTAGGGAATATACTGTGATGGGTATTCCAAACGTAACCAAGAGGGTTACTCCCTACGTAAGAATGTTATGAATGCCTCAAGTTACCTTTATTTCTTATGATTTCTATGATTTATTCATGATTTTATGAGGTATGTTTATGTTATTATGTTTTATGGGTAAAATATGATTTTATTCTTATGTATATATGTACCCATGTATCCTTTCCATATTTTTATATCCCTTACTGAGATTTTTATGCTCATCCCAAGTTTTTGAAATGTTTTTCACAGGTCAAGGGAAAGGTATATGACATGATGATAGTGTTAAGGAAGTGTCAATAAAGAATCCATGTTTTATTTTGAATATGTTTCCGTTGATGGAAAAAATTAATACTATCTTTTATGTAACCAATTTGTTTAAATGTGGAATGTAATGCATGTTTTATGATCTAATTCTCTAAAACTATAAACCTGAGAAGATCCTCAAGGTGTAATCTTGTAATATCTCAAGATTAAGTAATGTTTAAGGCTGGGGCCTTATAGAGTTGGGGGTGGCCTTTGATGTCACGAATTTCAAATGATCTTGATCCAAGACATTCTAAGTGAATAATTTTATTTTCAGTGACCACAAGTCCATCCCTTCAATGCCCCATTTTTGGATTATATACATTTAGTTGTTTCTTGATAAATCATATGGGACTACCAAAGGACTTTCACATTGTTAGACTGATATTTCCAAGGTCCTTTGTAAGATTAGGTTTCCTAATAAAATTACTTATTCATATCATAGAATACTTGAATATGACCTTCTAAGAGACAAGGATGGATTTCTAGGGGGGTTTTACGAGGTCAGTCTATCATACCGAAGGGATTTTTCAATGTCTTGCAGAGAACAAAAGCGTGTCACATGAAAGGTGCGACCACAGTAGTCTCTAACATTTTAAATTTTATTTCATTATTTTATTTTTTTCAAAGGCTTTTGGATCATGAAATATTTCATGAGTTTTATAAAAAATAATCACTATCCCTACTGGTGATGCATCGCATGAAAAAAAATGTTCTTATGTTATTGCATGATAATTTCTTGGAAACCCTATTGTTTTTTGATTTAAGAAACCGAAGGGGGAGAAGAAGACCAATTGTATGCATCTAAATCTCTTCACGTGGTGAGGGTGACATGCATGAGAACTCTCGCATGGTGAGGTGGACATGTCTACCTAGGATTTAGGTTTCTCAAAAACCACATGGGGCATGTCACATGATGTTTATGACTACAATAGGATCCCACCATTCCCCATTTTTATTTCCTTATTTATTTTTTAAGGGATGGGGATCTCATGAGTTTGTGTGAATATTGTTCAAAAAAACTCTCTCCATTGGTTATTCATCACGTGATGAAAAATGGTCATTCAATGATACACGATAATTTTATGGGAAAACCCTCCTGTTTGTTTTTGGAGACGGAGGAGGAGTGCAAGACAGCCTGTACATGTCTAAAGCGTTATCGTGGTGAGTTGGACAAGCCAGTGAGCTTTTGAAAGAAGAGTCAGACATGTCATCGAGGGTTTAGAGTGTCTTGAGAATTGTACAGGGTGTTTCTCATGTAACAGGAACCCACCTTTTCTACATTTTATTTCCTTTTTTATTTTACAAGGGCCTGGGGACATGTGAGTTTTCATGAATGTTGTCGAGGACGATCATTCTACCCATCAGTGATTCCTCACATGACCAAAAAAGGATTTTTTAATTCATGATAATTATCATGAAAAAACACTTCTTCATATTTTTGGAGCCAAAGGGGGAACAAAATATTGACTAGACATGTCTGAATCCCTTTGTGTTATGGGGGTGAAATGCTAGAGGGCTCTTCCACGACTAGATTAACTTGTCACCAGGGCTTCCATGATGTATCATGAGATGCATTATTGTGTCACATGATTTTTATGACCAAAATAGTCTTCCATGTTTGGGATATTTTCTACCATATTTTGAAATGATTTTTGGATGGATTTTTGGGCACCTACTTGCTGATAATTCATGGGACTTGGGGTGCTCATTTGGCAGCTTCCACATGATCAATAATTTTTTGGGATGTCATTGCATGAGTATAAGGACTTTTCAAAGGGTCTATATGGGATTTTTCAGTAGGATATGTGAAAAAATAATCCTTCACATGACCTTATGATGGTCATATGATCGTGTTTCTTTTGGCAGTTCACGCGATCTTTATGATTTTGGCCGCCTCCATCATCCATTAATTTGAAAATGAAACGATACCCATATTTTGGTATTTATTCCCTTTTTTAATCCTTTTTTGTCTGTCAAAATATACCCCCCCCTCAGGGAGAAATCTATGGGGATAATGAATTGTTTTTTTGGGAATTAATTTCCCAGTTCAGGCTTTATCCCTATCATAAATCAGAATCATTGCGTGATTCTTTGCCTGTCAAGTGGTGTTTGGAATTATAGATATTTAAATATAAATATGGGAGTGGAGAGCGGTTCATTCAATGGATACCCAATTTTTAAATCTCTTATGCCCTACCCCCATCATGTATTTTTTTTCAAGACCCTTCCTCAAGAACTGATCTTCAGATCTGTTCATGAGACCTTCTCGTGGGAACTACTTAACAAGATCTTTTTTTCCTCGGTTCTTGTTATAATCAAACATGAACTAAATTTTAGTAATTTATTGAAATTTTTTCATAGGGATTCTCTTCTACCATTAAAGTTCTCACGATATCTAGTGGCTCTATCATTTGATCCTTTTAGACAATTTTGCATCTTTTGTGACCATTCGAACAACATGTGATCATTATTCTTATAAGGTGTCACCCTGTTGCTTGATGTTCTATAGTTTAATGCAATATTTTAGCTCTTAATTAACCATGGGATTCCTGAATCCTTTATATGATGAAAAATTTCATGATGAATCATGTTATTGAAATTAATCTGGAAGAAATTTATGTCCTTCCTTTTAAATGATTTTATTTTATCCACCTAACATATGCCACTTACATTAGTTCATATGTCTTCTGAATATCATCATAGTTCTCCCATTTTCGATAATCAATTTTCCATGATTACTATAAATGGAAATATTGACCCCCGATACTGCATGAATTCGGATAACAAGGTTCTGAAACAGATTATTCCATTTAGGATCTAGAATTATCCTTTATCACACCTTCTTCCTCTATACTGGTTTGGATTACTAGAGTATATTTTAATCCATTATTCAAACTACAATCTACCATCTTATTTGGTGTCAACTTCTCTTGACTGTATTTTGATGAATATTTTCAGGGATGGAAGACTAGTCACACCTTGATCCTAGGAGTTTCGTTATATGTTGAAAAAATATCCAATGGGTCTAGATGATAATGATTTTTCTCACCAGCCCATTACTCAATGATATTCAAGTATATTATTATCTTCCCGAAAGAACTCGGGTGGTAGATAGAGCTTGAAATGGTTTCTCTATTCTGGTGGTAACTTTTCTGATGAATGGGTGTGGCTATTCTCAGTCCAGAAAAGATACTTAGAGATGCTGACCAATTATATATTGTCTATCATTATAACGAGGTACGGATTTCCCAATTTATTTTTTATCATCAATATTATATTATAAAGATATTTGTAATTAATCGGTGCCCTGAAACAAA
Source organism: Viscum album (assembly GCA_963277665.1). Classification (NCBI taxonomy): domain Eukaryota; kingdom Viridiplantae; phylum Streptophyta; class Magnoliopsida; order Santalales; family Viscaceae; genus Viscum; species Viscum album. Next base: position 691,087,044 of record OY728150.1, read on the forward strand.
CTCATTTCATCTTTCCCCCAATGAGGAGGTAATTAGTCTCAAGAATATCTATTAACTAGGTGGGATTCCCCCTCTTGAAGAGATGTACGATGAATTCCATCCTACCATTGATTTCTAGGATAATCCTTTGAAAACACAACTCTGAGCACGGTACATTCTCATCAATGTGAAGAAAAATTTAGAAAGTATATAACTATGAACTCACTTATCTCTTTCAAATATTTTATTAACATTTTCCTTTATCGCAGTGGAGTTAAACCAAAAATTATAAGCCCACATCTGTTCCCTTCACAATACATTTGTGAGAGTGTCGGTTCATATTGGTCAAATTTGGAAGCTAGGGATCATGCTTCATAGGGATACTAAGTGAATTCATATATCTCTCCATGCCTTAGGCTGGTGGGCTTTATTTCCATGTTCCTAAATGGGTGACTTTCCCAGATGGGGATGCATGTTTAGGAATCTGGGTCATTACTCTTGTGATGAAAATGTAGCTAGTAGAGGGGACACATTTAGTAGAGTATCACTCCCTATAGGATCAAAGGTTATTTCTCGTTTTTATTTGGTTGGATAACATATCATTTACATTATTATTAATAATACATTACCACTAGGTTCCCTAATGCCTTATCTCATCTGTGGTTTTTGAACAAATCAAGGGTTGTGGCCATGTCACTGGGCTCTGATGAGGTTACCAATGTGTTGACTAGGAAAATCATTGATATTGTTGGTAGATCACTCAAAAAAAGGTCAAGCAATATCTCCCATTAAGATGGGGTTCTTGCAGCTAGGATGAATGGGATGATCTTATGTGAGCCATATACACCTTTTCAGTTTGATAATTAGTTATGTTTCACCCAAAGGATCTCCCATCTTCCTTTAGTTGGTGTGCAAGGAGAGAAAACCCTAGGATTATCAACCATTTTTATGATATTTCTGCATTAAGACACTGAAACTAAGATCATAATTCCTTATAATTGTTCTATTACCTTTATACATAGTATTATTCCCTTTATTGGATGGTAGTATACCCTGGTGGTGTTCCATGAAAACTATTTCATTATGTGGAAAAACCATTTTCCTTACTGACCCCTATGTCTGTAGAAATGGTGGAGTTGATTTAGGTTGCGGGTGAGAGATTGAGAAAGAACCCTCATCCTACCGACGACCATATTGAATAGTGTGACTAAATATGTCAATTATATTAGACCTCCAATAAAAGAAATAGTAAATTACTTTGTTAAGAGACTAATATATGGGACATCTTCTCCTTCTTCCTCAGCAACCATAAAATCCCAAACATGGTGTGGGATGATCTAGCATACAATTATTTCATTGATTAATAAGAATCCTCTAGATATATATCATGACCAAGATGAATTCTTTCATTAGCTATTTATTGACATGGGGTGGATGGATTTTTTTGAAAACCACTATATGAACTCATGATATAAATTATCCTAAATAAGAATGATTTGGCCACCAATGAGAGTGGCTTTCATGATCTTAAATATAAGGATCCACTTGCCAAACAAATGGAGGAGACCTTGGTGGAATTTGAGCATAGTCTCTAGTTTATATATGATTTTCAAGACTGTATGGATGTATTTATTTCGTAGGTATGAAGATATGATGAAATCATAGGTCACCTGAGGTATGACCTCCCAACGTCATCATCCTCATTGGAAATTGCTCAAAAAAGAGTTAAGGAGCTAACTTCTTTACTCAAGGCCATGCATCCTAAGATCGAAGTATATGAGGTAGGTAGATATGAATACTAACATTTAATTTATGCTTCTTTATATACTATTTCCATCTTTTCTATCTTAAATAATAAAATCTTATTGTAGTTCTATCTTTTACATGTATTTTGTTTTTGAGAGAATTCTTGGAAAGAATCCAAAATGTGTAGATTTCTTCTATTGCATGCTTTTAATGAATGTATTTTATGAACCATTCATGTTTTTGTCTAGTTTTTATTTTATATATGATCTTCATGAAATTTATCTGATCAGATGTTATATTAATCTCCAACAATACCTATCCTTTTCATAATCTCATGTCAACCATAATGTATAGATCTGAGTATTTAAATTAGAATAAATTTCTCTTGAGAAGTGATAATGAGTTCCCACAAATCATGAGGTTCTTTAGTGATGTATCCATTATAGTTATCTTGATATTACCTATTTCAAAAAATTAAAATTTCGTAGAATATATGTCTCAAAGGGAGAGTTCTCTATCTCTTTCCAAAGATGATAGGCTTGGAAAGTGTAATGTGATCTTTTCAAAGTCTATTTGGTGGTCCTTACATGTTTTTCTATTCATTCAAACTAAATTTCTGTTGTAATATAGTTTAGAGCCTTTTATCATAGATATCTTATCGTTTTAGTTTAGTATATTTTAGCTCACACCTTCTATCATTGTAATTTAGGGTCTTCTAGCTCAGACCTTCTATTATTGAAGTTTAGGGTCTTTTATCTCAGTCTTTCTATCACTATAGTTTTGGGAAATTTAACTCAGGCCTTTTATCATTGTTGTTTAGGGTCTTTTAACTTGGACCTTCTATCACCGTAGTGTTGGTTATTTTATCTTATACCATATTATTCCATGAATAATGTTTTATTATTGTCATGACATGATTGAAGATCACGGAAAGTGGTGTAGAGATTAGGAATGAGCCAAAACAACCTAGGGAGTTGAGTTCTTCTATGGTGTTGCTAAGGATGATGAGCATTAGAGAATTGTTACAAGAAGGAAGAGATTCCATCGATTGGTAGGTAAAAGCCTTAATTCGTTGATAGCATGGTCAAAAGAGGCATCTATACCCATCTCCATGGTCCACGTATGATTTATGGGGGTAATATTGGTTGAGGGAGAAATACTATGGAAGCTAGGACCGTCTGGATAGTTGGAATATGTGTGATATAAGTCATAACCCAAAAGTTTGAGTTAGTGAATATTGAAGGGCAATGACATGTCGTGTGTGACCCATAACACCCAGAGGTTCCGATTCTTCCATGGTATTTCCAAAAATCACTAGGAGTGTTTCTCATTACTTTTAAAGAGTATATTCCTCTGGTTGGTAGGTAAAATCCCTTATGCATCGGCATAATTTTCAAAAAAATGTTGAAATTCACTCTTTTATGAGGTCCACAAAAATATTTTTGAAGACTCAAGTTTTCAAAATTTGAATTTGAGTATGGGATGAAAGCTATCTCGGAATGGTTATGAAACCATAGGGAAATTCATATCTTAATTATGAAGCTCAAACCCTATTCTATGTCGTTTCAAATCACAAGCTGTGGGCTATCAAAATTTCAGGAATGGAGTTTCACATACATATATTGAGAAATCATAAAAGACATGGTGATGTAACATTGAGGATGTCAAATCCACTTGAATAATTGATTTTTTTGGAATTTCAAATTACATATCAAGGTGCCCGTGTCATGGGGATGATATGGGACAATCATACTGGGGATGGACCAAGACACATTCATGTACTGGGTTCTGCTCCGGTGATGACATGATCGCAAGAATAAGAAAGCCCTTTATATTGGGCCAAGATGTCACTAGTTTGTAGTTCTGATACCTTAGGCATCCATAACATGGTCAACCAGAGAGATCAATTTTCTTTTCTTAGAGATATGAATGGTTTACGATGTCCCATGGAACTTAAATCATGAAGTATTATTTATATAATATTAAATTTTAAGAAGGGTTCAAGCACCCTAAAAGTTATTTTGATGCCTAGAGAACATGTTATCACAATGAGGAGGTGTAAAAACCCATTACTATATCTTTTTCCTAAACCATGGGGTCAAGAAAACATGACATGTATTTTACTAGGGCTACTGAGTAAGACCATTGAGATTTATGCCTTATTTATGGACAACAATTTTTTTTCTGAACTTTAGAGATGAAGACTGTAACGAGCCAAGACATAACTTTTTCTCAGGCCACCTTTGTTGGTTTTCATGCTAACAAGTTTGGAGTCTCTTTCACTAGTAGTTTATGTTCTTGTGATTTAGATCATTATAGGCTATATTTTAAGGCCATATAGCATTGACCAAATTGCATTAAGTTTAAGGTCATGATGCACAAAGACCTAATATGGGGGATGTTACACAAGATACCAATTAGGATTCTGAGGGTCAAGATCACTCCAATATCCTTTTAAGAGGGATGGGGGTGAAAATTTTGTAAATCATGTATCATGGTTCTAAATTCCAAAGTAATGATATGGGAAAATCATTCTAGGGATGGACCAAAACACCACCAGTTTCTAAGTTCAACAACAGTTATGTTATTATCGAAAGGATTAGAAATCCCTCTTCATATTACCATGATTTCCCTAGTTGTTACGTTTGTGCCCTTATGCATCAATAGCATGGTCAATTTTAGGGATCCAATTTCATTTAGAAAATCCATGAATGGTTTTTGGAAACATTAGGTGCTTAAGAAAATAAGTGTAATTTTTGAATTGGGGTGCTTAAATGATGGAGGATGCACCCCCACACTCTAGTATATCGGGGAAAGGAACTTGTGGTTCTTTTATAATTCATGATAATGGATTGTGGTTTTCATAGTTAAATGTAACGTAGCGGGGACATATTTTCTTCTTTGTAGTTTATTTTTGTGTGGTAATGACATTTTCATTGTATTTTAATGGAATTTGGTAAGTACATGGGAACCGACCTAAGAAATTGTGCAAGATAAATTACATGTACAAGAAGGCTGCATATAGATATGACTTGTATGTTGGAAAAATGGCCTTTGATGGCTCTTACCCTATGAATTTGGGGTGAAATTTTTATTAGTTGTTTTAGCTGACCCTAGGATTCGAGATCCATCTGTAAATACATGTCCTATGATGATTAGAATCAAGAAAAACATAATTCTTGATTAGAATACCCTCTATGCATGTCTGGTCTGTATACACAGTTAGGAATTATTTCTATTGATTATTTTATCTAGTCCTAGGATAGAAGAACTGAGCATCACTATGTAAGATATGATGACAGGAATCAAGCCACACATAGTTCTTTATGAACTATTTAGATTAACATCATGCAACAAGGATATTGGATTCCTAATGTAAAAAAGTTATATTGTAGTTATACCTAAGGATGTAAATCTTGTTGTCATTATGCATCCTATGATAATAGGAATCAATCCACTTGTAGTTCATTCTGAAAGAGCTTCCAAAGAAAGTATGACCTATATGTGTAGAGGGTTCATTTTTAGGCTTATTAATTTTGACTGGAACTAAGGTTATGTATTTGGGAATCCAATGTAAATCGTGATTCTAGGAATCAAGTCACACATAGTTATTTAATAGAGGTGTGGTAGGAGACCAATCACCAACAATAGTGGTCTAATTATGTGAGGTCCAAATAAATTTTTAATTTTATGTCATGCAAGGTACATCAACCATGCAGTTTGACATCATACTATGATGACTCATGGTATGCCTTTATGGCCTTTCATTCAAGACCATGATGAACCTATAATGAGATATTATTCCTTGTTCGTGTGGGGAATCCCTTATTGAAATTCCTAAGCTCATGTGAGCTATTATCATTGTGACAAACAAGGAATGGAAATTTTTCTTCTCATTATACTAAGGTGATTAAAGACATGATAGGGTAATTTTGTATCATTTAGTGGATTGGAAAAGATATAGGATTGAGGTTTCACTTAGTATCTCAGTGAAATTATAATCATGTTGTACACTGATCTAGAAACCCGTGCAGTTTAATTTCATGGGGCAAGTACATCACATGTGCAGTTTAACATCTTATGGTAAGGATATAGGTGACTCAACATGAAAGATGAGTAATGTTGTTTTTTGACCCAAGAATGGTGGTTTTAGTGTCATTATGTATCATATGATGGTAGGAATCGAGACCCACATAGTTCTTTGGAACCATGAAATTTAGTGTCATGCGAAGAGGATATGTTAATTTTAATGTCTTGTGGTAAGGATGATGGTGAACCAATGTGAAAGGGAATTAATATTACGGTTGGGCCCAAAAATAGAGCTTTTTGTTTCACTACGTATCTTGTGATGGTAAGAACAAAGCCACATGTATTTCATATAATGAAAAATTTCCTATGTGTAGCTAGCTCTCACATGGGGACGATGGCATTTTATCCCTTTTTTCATAGATCTAGCTCATTTATGGTGAGTCATTAGTGAGATGGTTCCTCCCATGTAGTTTAACCAAATTTAGTGAGGACGTATTCTTTATACATTAAGATTGTACAGTAGGAAACTCTTCCATACAATCTAACATCATGTGGTTAGGAAGTGAGAAGTTGTGTAGTTTGAAGTCTTTCTACTAAGACTAGGGACACATAATATGAATAATGATTAACCATTGGGGGATCTATGAAGTTTATGTCATGTGGTGAGGATGTTCTCTATATTGTTTAACATCATGTGGTAAGGACTTTCCTATGTCGTTAAACATCATATTAAGAAGGATGTGATTATATATTTTGTAATGATAAAATAATGATAACTCCATATAGTTTAACATCATGTGGTCAGGACATGAGACAATGAGTAGTTTAAAGTCTTTCTTCTTGGACATGATTCTTGATGATAGTTGTAAAAGTGTTACTTAAAAAATGACTCATTGGTGTGGGGTGTGACATGTTCCGCACCATTGTGTCCAATGAGGATGCTATATTAAGGCAAACCTAATGTATGATATAAGTCCCTTTCCAATTTGGGATCTATATTTGGAGGCTTCTTCCTGGGTATCATTGGGGTTCTGAGAGACAAAAACAGTTGTCCCTGGCAGAATGAATAGAGGAGGACCTTTTTATTGAAGGCCCATGGGATTCGATTCTGGTGGACTTCAAGGCTATATAATATGTGTAACTTGTTGTTATTGAGAAGATCCATCTCATCTAGATTCTTTTTTAATTTCTCATCATTTTAGATTTATATGAAAATAGATATTCAATGTTAGGGAAAATGTATATCTATGGGAAATACTGCTTCAATACCATACAACATTGAGTGTGGAAGTTCTTGTGTAGCAGTACGTGTGGTGGTATGGTAGGCCCATAAAACATGGAAGTCTTTATCCAACCATTACTTATTGTCTTTATTCACAATCTTCTAGGATATTTCTGACATTGTTTTACTGAGGGCCTATATTTTTTGATTTTCCACTACATAAAATCTGGATGGGTGATTAGACTTGATGTTGTACTCCTGGTACACATTATTAAAAACTATAGAATAGAATTTTGCTCTATTGTCTATTAATATTGTGTGAGGGACCCCTAACCTAGGGATGATATTGGACTTTATGAAGTTGATGATATTATTCATCCATACTTCCATGAGGGGTATTTCCTCAACCCATTCGGAGAAGAAATAAGTAGTATTAAGGATGTACTTGAACTACTTAGTTGTGGCTGTGGGATATGGCCCCATAAATCCATTTCCCAAATGAAAAATGGACAGTAATATAAGGTTCGTGTGTAGAAATTCTAGGGGCTTATGGATGATGTTTTCATGGATATGTCATGCATGATATTTACTACGTAATTTTACACATTCATGTTTCATGTTTTTCAAGTAATAACATAGCCCCTTGATTTGGTGGGAGATCCCAGTCCTAGAGTGATTAGTGTAGTAGGATCCTTCGGGGTATTCTTCCATGATGGAATGAATCTATCCTTATTCTATTAATCTGAGGTGGATTTTTTCAAAGCCTCCCTTATAGAGGGATTTCATTGGGGTCATCCCATAGGGTAATGTTTGTTTCACTACACCGAATCAGTTTCTTTGTGGCTTAATCTTTTGGGGGAGTCACATTTTAGATATAACAAATTGTAGGGTCAAACCATGTAGGGGTGGATATCAGTTCATCACTCTTTGGGGAGATGTGGACCTAATTTATTTTTTTATATCACAGATGAAGGTCAGTGAGATAATTCTTCGATGTTTGATATAAAAGATTTCTACATCATGATTTGGTTCATCCTTGACTATGGATAGATTAGACAATGTGTTTACAAGATCATTTTGTGATTTGGGAACATGATGCAATGTTGACCGAAAAGAAAATTATTCTATTATTCCCATGACATATCCAGTGAGAGGGGTTAATTCTTCATTTTTATGGTATATTCTCCATTGATATTCTTTATCACTAGTTATGAATCCCCTTTGATATTTTGGTAGGCTATCAACATCTATAGGGATAGTTCTAAGCCAATGATGATGGATTAGAACATTGCCTCATTATTTTTAGACTCCAGATAGTGAAAAATTGTAGAGAATAATTCATTTTTCTAGAGAAATAAATACAAGGCCCAAGCCAAACCAATTGATCTTCATATTTTCCATCCTTTTTCAGATAAGTCTCCATGAGTTTCCATAAAATTACATCTCCCATGACAAGGGTGTGTCATGGGAATAGGAAAACTCCTCATCATGGAGTTTGGTTTCTAATGGGGTAATTTATCTGGTGTAATTTTCCATGAGTTATTTAGCCAGAGATTTCTCTTTCGCCACCTTCTGTGACATGAGCTAGATGTCATATTTTTTAAAAATGACCACCGATAAAGCTAGATGTCAAGATAGTATGGGGTAACCATGGATATACATGAGCAGATCAATATGAGAGACCTTATGGAAATCATGGTGCTATAATTATTACTTATAATTTTCACTAAAAATATGAGTGTAAGGCATTTCTTCTCGATATCCATGTATCGGGTCTCCGTACCTAGCATTGTTTGTCTAAGGTAATAAAGACTATTCTGACACCCTACTTCATTATTCTGTACAACAAGGGAATCGAGTGACTGTTCCATGGAGGCCACATATAATATGAGTGTATTTACCTCATCTTGTGGAATCAGGAATGGTGGGTGTAGTGGATACTACTTGAGACTTTAAAGGATTCTTAGTGGTCCCTATCCTATTGGAATGAGATTCCCTTCTTCATTATCCTTCTTAAAGGGATATATTTTCAAGACAAGTTGGCTATGAAACACTGAATGTTGGTTAGGTTCCCTTTGAGTCCCCTCAGTTTTTCATATTTTTGGGGGTTACATTGCTAAAATATAAGTATCCTTTTATGAGTCGACCTTGATTTCGTGGTAGTATACCATAAGGAAAATTCATGAACCCACAATTCCATATTCAGTACTAAAACATTCTATGTTTTCTTATATAATAAAATTAAAAAAAATAGTACGTTATATTGTCTAAGACCTTTTTTGGACAAGTTTATGGTGAATCAGAAAAAACCGCGCATTTTTTAGAGGTTTCCAAAAATTGTACAATTATCAAATTTCTTTCATGTGTGCTAACACCTTTTATGAGTAAACAACCAATTTAATTTCAAAAAAACTTGTGAAAAATAATTTAAAACATATGGTGGGTTTTAAATTTCCCTGTAAGGGGTTTTAAAAATATTTGTAAATACTTTTTCCTTGAAATATATAAATTTATTTTCAAACCATTTAGGAAATAAATCATTTGAAAAAATTAGAAACTTAGAAAAGGGTTTTCAAGCAATGAAACATTTTATAAAAATCCTTAATAATGTATTTTACTTTTAAAGCCATTTATTTTCCAAAATAATAATCCTTTGAAATACTTCATGGGATTTCCCCCTTATTGAAATTAATAACTCTTACTTATTATTTAGGGTACTTAAAATGACATAATAAAAACCATAAGGTAACATAGCCATATCACATATGGGGAAATATCCCCTTGAGGTTGTGGGTTTACTCCCCCAGACCATATCATTTTTGTCAATACTCTTGTGCCATAATTTAAGAAAATATTTTCAATGGTCCCTCCTTCCTCACTACTAACCTGAAATTCATTCAAAATCATACTTAAATTATTTTCATAGAATAAAATTAATCATAAAATATCTATACATAGATTAATATTTTTTATGAAATTTTAAAATATTTAGGAGAACTTTATAGGATTTCATTAATATTAAATTACATAAACAAAATTGTATAGAAAATTGAAACAAATTTTTATTCTTTAATGCTTGAAATGTCAATAATATCAATAGATGATGTCCATCTATAAGTTATTAATGCCACACTTGGATGTGAAAGTAATTTTTTCACATAAAATGGAAAATTTTATTTAAAAATATTATAAATAGAGACCACAAAGAAAATGATAACTTATATTTACATAAAATAATAACAAAAAAATTAAAATTTTAAAAAATTGAATTAACCCTTTAAAATTTTAATCTAAATAATAAAAAATGTTTTTTTTATTATTTTACTTTATATATAAAAAAATTGAAAATTCAATTTTGAATATAAGACCATGGAAATATTTTATAAACCTAATTCCCTACAAAGGCTTTAAGAGAATCATAGTTTATATATATATTTATATATATTTGTAAATATAATTTCATCCCATACCTTAAAGAGGGTGAATCAAAGGTTTATTGGACATAGAGTATTTGAAGGAGAAGAATTTTGGGGCTGTTTTCCATCCTCGTGGGTGGATGAAAAAAAGGACTATATATATATATATATTAGTCATTAGTATTTTTACACTAGATATTTGAATTAAGAGTACAAAAATTTCTTATAAACACAATAATTAATAATTTGGATCGACATTCCAAGAGTGTTATTCATTTAATCTAATTTTAATAAATATATATACATATATATTATGTTTCTTCACTACTGGATTATAAAATTAGAAAAGGAGGTTGAAATTTTTTACAATTCATAAAGAAAAGTACTCTTTATTAATTGTTTATGATACTAATAAACTCGATTATTCAGATTATATAGTATGGTAGGAGATATATATATATCTTCCTTCAGAAGTTAATGGAGGGAAATAAAAAAAATGATTATCAAAACTGAGTCAGGGGTCTTGTTTATATTTTAATCATTCCATTTAGAAAATCAACATAGATTTGGCCATGTAATCAGAGAAGACAACAATGGTGGAGAACAAGTGGATCATGGTGGCATTGAAGTCTATTGGTTCTTGGAAGCAGGGATGAAGAACAATGGAGAAGGTTAACAATGAAAAGGGTGAAAGGAAAAAACTAAATCCTGATGATTAAAAATCAACCCACATTAAAATGAGAAGATTTTATGAAACTCTTTATAATAACTGTTGTGATAGGTCCATCCTGAAATCACAAGAACAAAAAAAATATCCCTACACATGGGCTAAGAATGCTTTGTCCCATACTCTCTGTGAATAGAAAGGGACTATATACATGGGCCCAACTATGATCTGTTATACCTATGATCCACCCATAAGCCACCCTACCATCATTGGCTCGTTTGGTTAGTCTCCTCCTCAATGGGTTTGACACCTAGATGGTCCAATAAGTTGTTTCAGGTGTCCCCAAGTTATCCTTCAAGGTTTGGACTACTTTTTTTGTTAATATAAATATTAAAATTAAAATTATAGAAAATTTTCTATTTAAAATTATTTATAAATTATTTTCCAATATTATTATTAAATAATAGATATTATATTTTCTAATTCTCAAATATATATTAAAAATAATTTAATGTTTTAATTATTATTATTATTTTTAATCATTTTCAATACGTCATATCATTTTAAATATTATATTATTGTTTTTATTTTCAACTATCTTCGTAAATTCATTAAAAAAAGTTTAAGTCACCTAATGAATACTAAAACACCAAGGAATGTGCTTTTATTGATCAAAAATAAAATGTACTATAAATAACTATTCCCAAATAAATTAAAAAAACTTAAAATTTATTGATGTTCATTTCTTACTTCCAATATGATGCTCAACTTACCTCTTGGCATTTTTATTTAGATTATTCTTCTTGGTACCACTTTTCTAGATATAGAGGATCTATGAGAAGTGGGATACATATTCATCATTACTATGTTGATAGGAGGTCTTATAGTTGTGTTTATAGGGATTATATTGAGCATACTAAATTAGGTGAGGATTATAGTATTCTAAAAATGTAATGAAGTCATTTTCCTTATTATTAAAAAATTCGTTGTTTTTTCATATATTTTTTATTCTTTTGTATTGAAAAAAATTTAAAAAAACAAAATACATCCTAGATTTTGGATGTTACACACAAATACAATTAAATTATTTGATTTTTCTTCAAATGTGAATTTTAGCAGATTCATCTTCAGACTGTGCCGTCATTGATTGTCGAAGACCATTTGAAGTTCCGTGAAGTTATCAAATCACTGTTGAGATTTAACCACCAGGTTTTTTTCATAACATTAATCTTTTCTTAACATGAATGGATTAAATATATGATACAAGGAGCATTAATAAGTATCATTATAATTATTTAAGCCAAAGTGAATGAATTGATAACAAAATATCCCTTAGTGCACTTTGATGGTAGAGGATTCTTCATCTTTAGGTACCATCTATTTCTGATTGTACTCTGAATACTCACCAATGAAGGAATTCTCTTGGAAGATAAAAATGTCTTCAATCTATCATTATGTTGTCAGAAATGGGAATTCATCCCTTTGAAAATGATGATTAAGGTAATTGAAATCAATTCATACCCTAATATTCCCATTATTTTTCTTGATGGAGAAAATATTGGAAATACATCTTTAGTATTTCACTTCTCCAAAAATGTTTTATTTCATTAATTTCTCAACATCCACCTCTAAATTGATAGCATCAAAGCTGTGCATCCTCCTGGCTACCAGCTTGAAGCCTTGACGATCATTGGGTATGATAATATGGTGCATAGAAACATATGGATTTGGTATGGAAATTTCATCATAGTTCTATGTGAACACAACTTAATGTCACTTTATAAATGTGATATACATCTGTTCCTCCTCAATGGGCATGGAGGGACTAATCATTGTATGTTTTGGGATTTTTTCTATTCCATGATTTACTTGCATGACATCATTGATGGTGGTGGAGAAGCCGTCCTTGAATGTGGGAGGGGGCATACCTGAGGTCATCCTCTTTTTGTTCCACCACTGAGTCTATAAGGGTATTCTCAAACAAAGATAGAAATATGGGGGAATCTATATCACTGTTGAGGTGAGAGATTCTATGATAAAATAAATTATAATATCGTACTTCCAGAGTCATTTTAGATAGCTATTGGAGCACATTGTCTTTTACACTTCTTCTAGGGACTTGAGGGGATTAATCCTCTAAGACTAGGTATTCTACCTCAAATAGATTTATGGGGATCACATATTCAATATTGAACATACTCTAGTTATTTTTTGGGGTGGTCCCTAAGCTGTTGAGGCATGAAACCTATATATAACCATCCAACATTTGTTTTTTTCATTCCATTTTATAGAAACATACATCAACATATATGAATTTAAAAGTATTAAAGGGGGAACTGCCACCATGCAGTATTTTGGCTTTTACATTGTTGGGGTATTTTAGACATTGATGGAAAATTGAAGGTACCATCATGTGACTATGAAGCTAGTGTCTTTGGAGTAAGACATTGTATGTGGTGTCCTGCTGGATAACTATAAACTCAATTTCAAATGTGAGATGCCCAAAATTATCGTTGAGTTTGATCTTCCCAAGTGGTCTCTAATCTTTCATACCATACTACTGCATGTTTTTCATTATGGGAGATAAATACCCTTCACTATATCCCAAACATTAGAAGGATATAATCAATATTAGATTAATATCATAACCAGTGTCCATCAAAACCCTTTAAATAGTGATATTATTGAGTCTGACTGAAACATATAGGTGTATGATATATCTTGGAATTGCCTCTTTCTAATCATGTTACGTGAAAGATATGGAGATATGGAATTCTACTAAGATGATATCGATTTAATAGACCTCGTCTAGAGTGACTTCTATATCAAATTTTTGTGCACTTTAGAGGGATTCAAAAAGTGCCACTCTAATTTCATTGGAAATATGGAGAGCACTAAGGATTGAGAGATTGGATGGGACAAACACAATTTATTTTATAATATTGTTCTTTTTTCCAGAGTTTGGTTCTTCTTGAGATGGGGTTTCTCCCTGACATGTGGCTCAAGAGACAAGGTATTTGAGTTAAAAATGTTTGTTACTTGTGCATATGATAAGGGAAAATCTACTTCTAATGGATTGGATCATGCTAGCCTTCCCCATTACATATCATAATTAGGATATCATACACCTGAAAGGTATTAATGCAAGGCAACCAAGTGAAAAAGACCATTGGTGGGTTTTGAGACACCTCAATATATCTTTTGGGATTTTCAGATCACTTTACCATGGGTCTTAGCTGTATATATATCCTTTTGGGGGAAGTTGCAAAAATATTGGGTCTGACCACACCTATTGTATTCCCTATATCCTCGTTTCCTACTCTTGTGGCCTCTTTTTCCCTATTTTGGTTCATGGAACTAATAATCAGTGGCATATTCATCATCAAATATAGGGTTTGGTACGTATATAACATTGATAGAATAAAAGATGAGTGCTTCATCTGATGAGCTGTCTATTTGTTGGGGTGGTTTCCATGCTTCATATATTTCAGTGAAGAAATATGTATGATTCAGAAGTTGTGTTAGAGAAAAATATGGCACTTCCACTTATGTATCATCCATTACCTGATGGTTTCATCAAACTTATAGAGACATATTTGATGTCATATTTTTGGGGAGTGGTGATTTTGATGGTTTTCAAAGATGTGATGTTATGGTGGTATAAGCTGAGTCAACTATTTTATAAGTCATACAGTTGTTTAACTTCTATCCATGCAGGGATGTATGTTCCCACCAATCACTCTATTATTCTGAATGTGATGTGGTTATGTCGACCACCAACTCTATGTAGTAATCTAACACCACATGTTCGTAATCGAATGTGACATGTAGTATTTATTTTTAGATAAAGAGGTCCTGGATATTATGACCCAGCCTTTTATGGAAATTGAAGTAGTAGATACGGTCAGTGAGGTTGACCTCATTAGGCATCCATGGTTGTAGTAGCATGAGTAGTTATTTTTACATTGATACATGGAAATAAATATAGACTTTCCCATTCTATGAGTAGACTCTCTTCATTGATTCCTCAAATCCAAATCAACCCTAATTTCTATATGATTCTAGTCAAGTTTTATTTATTGGTTGTTTACACTCCAGAGGAGCTGCTATGTGGTTCATGATTTGTATATGTACTTGAATGGGCACTAATACTAATTTTATAGTAACAACTCTAACTTATTACATACTGATACATTTCCCCTTTATTGAAAGACTGATCCAGGATTAAGCATGGGTTTGCTGAATTGTGTCTTCCAAACATTGAGCCATTTATTTGAAGAAGTTCTTACCATCCTGAAATATCTCTTGGTGGAAGGAAATTATACCAAAAAAAGGATTAACCTATTAGAGTTTGTAAAAAACACCTCATCTTGGTCCCTTCAAGCTGGTCCTGAGGGCACGTCATTAATCAACATCAGGATATAGATTGAGTGAGATGTTGTTTAGGATCTCCCATACCACCAAAGGTAGAGATGTTAGAATTTCTAAATTTGGGTGGAGGAAAGGTATCATCCACCCATTCAGGATATGGATTCTTTTTAGGCTACATAAGTGCATTTCACCCCTCCATTGATTTCGTTCATGTATCTAGGGAATCAATTACATTAAAAATTCTAGAGGTATTGCTGTTTGAGCCGCCTATTATCCATAAGGAGTGGGTGGGGCCTATTTAGATAAACCTATGTTAGTCTCCCTCTGATTCTCAGTTTTTGAAAAGAATAATGGATTACCCTAGAAAGGATTATGATTTCACATTTATGGAGTGAATTCATGATCATTTTGGACATCCTCATTTATGTAGAACAAATTCTTGTATATGGCTCTCACCTGATGATCAGATGCCAGTTTTAATGGATGATCCTATTTTTCTAGATGTATGGAATGAGGGACATCTTTCTTTGGTTAAAGATGATAACCAGTGAAAATGTTTCCCCTTAGAAGATCTTCATTGATGTTTTTTAGTTAGATTTTGAATATCATTTTCATATTATTTCATTAGTTCCTCCAAGAAGGGAACATTGATTCTTCATGGTGGTGATATGGATTAATCCACAAAATTCACTTTACCTCGGGTATTTTTCCACCAAATAGGTATAAACTCGATAATAATAGGTTCCAGGTTTTGGATTCTCCTCTGGTTATGCGTGTCTGCAACCTTAGCTTGTGCATTCAAATCACCCTCCTCCTAGGGAAACTTTTCCATGTTGTGTCATTATGCATCCCTGTCTAGATCCATATTCTCTATTGTATTGATGGTTATGAAATTCACATATGTGTATTTTTTAAGTTTTTCATCCAATTACTTTCAACGCAATAGGATGATTTTGTACTACCAACATTAGGGTCATTTCTTAAACCCTTGGCCATATTGGTTCATTTTGGATTGTGACCCCGAAGGGGTCCAATTTCCTTCATTGTATGATTCTACTATATTTTCTTGTGATTTATTTACTTGAGGGATTTTATTATCATGAATTCTAAATGATCCCCAAATAGAAGCGGTTTTTCCTATGGTGAGAGGAATGGATGACATGTCAACCATCAATTTTTACCTCATAACTCATAGAAGAATGATTCTCTCTATGGTGATGATTATGATGAATATTCACCAATACTTAATGGTTGGGGTTATCTAGAGATTCAATTGTTATTGATTGATTCTTTTTTTGAGTATCCGGTGCTTCCAACTAAGTATTTGTTGATTCATTAGATGGGCATTGTGATATAAATGCCACCAGTATAGTGGAACATGATTGATTTTGAATTGATATTGATTTCCCCAAGACCCTCTCATGGGATTATGAACCTAGTGATGGTGATTAAGATATAAATTCCCCCATCCTAGTGAGATGTGGTTTTTAGCTCTTTTCGACATGTCCTGAAACCACTTGGGAATTAAAGATTCGAGTGGTGTAGGTAGTGGTAAATATTCTCTCATCGAGTTTGGAAGGTTTCACTCATGGATGGATGTTATGGATGATGTTACTATGGCATGGTCGATGTGGCATAGTTGTGCCCATGTGGGATCTAGTTTTAATGGCATCCCATGATGGGAGTCAATTTTTACTAGATTCCACCAGGTTAATTTCAACCTCACCATCCATGTCTAAAATGCATTCTCAGTTCGTCAAAGTCAACAATTCAAAGAATTTTTGAATATGATATTCCTCAGTTTGTGATGTATTTACATCACTGAAGTAGTATCATTTCATTTTAGTGACTAAATATCCCTAGTGTTACCTGGCCCCCTAATTTCATCAGAGGATATGACATTATAGGATGGCTTATATATGGTGTTTTTCTATTTCAAGGGCATGTAGAAGTTTAATACTCCAAATTTTTTCCATCCTTGAATAAAAACACACGATGTGGCTTAAACTATCAGTTTCTGAGGAGATTTTATACAATTACAGAAAGCATGTGGCATATTTTTATTTTGTTTTTTTTGGTTTTGGATCATGATCAATAGAGATAGTAGCTTGGTCTAGCTCACAACAGAGTATCATGATGGTATGAAGGTGACCCTCATATCCAGAATAAGGGAGGTATCTAGTCCCCAGTATCTGATGAGTTTCCCCTATATTTTTTCATAGATAAGGCTTGCACTACTTCAATATATCATCATGGATCTCATAGTCCAAAGTGGTAAGAGGCTGGAACATGGTAGGGAAGATATTTATAGCTAACTCTCTCCATATATTAAATTCTGATTCATCTTCATCAGACTTACATGTCTCAATCTAATCAAACCATAGAAGGAGCTTCTTGGGGTTACATAATAACCAAAGTGGAGTCTACTTAATGTTGATGGGGAACTATAAACAACTAACCATAATTTTTTGATCACCATTCTATACGAATTAATTTTAGTTTGGAACACCTCTCTTTATAGAGGTGTCTTTGAAAGAGGAGTATTTTCTTGTCCATGGAAGATATCACCATGGGTAGGTTGACCATGGAATATTTCAAGAGTAGAGTCCCTTCGATCCATATACACACTTCCATGAGGAGAACTATAATGGAAATGATTGTCTTCAGCTTTGGTTGAAGATTTAGCAGGACCTTGGGGTGTGGATAATGTGTCTCAAACAACCTCAAGAACATTGGTGTTGAGAATATTTGGAATATGAGCCTCATTCTACATTGATTCTAAAATACGATGACATTCCTTCAGAAATATTGTAGTGATATGATCCTGTTGTATAATGGTAGTTAGAACTTGTTTATAACAATCTATTAATGCATGAGTATGAGCTTAATACTGAGAATATTCTTGAATATTCCAAATAGGTTCTTTATTATTGAATATAATATGATACTATTGTGATACATGTACCATTCTCAATTGGTGATCCTCGGTCTGAACGAGGGTATGATCCAAATCATGAGCCTTTGGAATAGGTCACCGGTCTTTTGTGGTAGATATATGAGCATTCTCTAAGGCATTTTTCACTCTCACGTGGTGAGCCCTGGTTGGAACATGAATATGATATCAGTCTATATTTAGATTCCCCATAAAATTTTGCTGACAAACCTCAGTATTGGGAAAAGGGATATGAGCCTCCCCTTGTATTTCCTCGGAAGGATGCTGGTGTAGTCATTCATTGGCAGAAGTATAAAGATGCACCTAACATCATTGATCTACTAGAATATGTCAATTCGATTAACTGACATGAATATGAGCCTATCTCGGGGCATGTTCTATTCTCACATGGTGAGCCCCGACCAGAACGGGTATTTGAGCCTGATCTTGGGCCTTTGGAGTATTCAATTGGTCTTCTTTGATAGGAGTATGATCCAATCCTAAGGCATAAACCTCTCTGACTTGGTGAACCCTAGACATAATGTGGATATGAGCCTGATCATAGGAATTTGGAATATATTGTCTGAATTTTTTGATAGGGATATGATCATGTCTGAAGGTATGTGTCACTCTCACATGGTGAGCCCCAATTAGAACTCAGATATAATCCTATATCAGAATCTCATCCTTTACCAGAATATGTCGATAAGAGTCCTACATGGGGGAAAGAATAAGTGCTTTCTCCAGAAAAACATGTTCATAATGATCAAGGTGTTGTACTACCCTGGATATATGGATAAAAATTTGAATCTATAACTATAAATTTACCATCTTTTGGATATGTCTATCGATTTATTCAGATGTTTATAATATATAATGGAATATTAGGAAAGTGTGTGTAGATGTATAATCTTACAAATTTTCAATATATACTATAAAATTGTAGATATATTTGATTGAAATGGGAATATGAGACCAATTTTTTGTCCTGATTCCACAAGAATGTGACAATGGACTTCAAGCATGGGGATAGAGATATGTACCTCCACCATGACTACTACAGGAATATTCCCACAGGCTTGTTCCGGGTGAGTAGGGATATGATCCAACTTGCTAGTTATTTCCAGAATATGATGATAGTCATCGTCAGTGGGAGAGAGGATATGATCCTAATCATTAATATTTGGATCCTTCAATGCATTATGTGTGTTCCTTTTTTCTCATGCATGGTTGTCAGAGGTTGAATTTTTTTAGGTGACACCTTCTGGAGGTGACTTAAGGACACCAACAAGACAGTGCTGGTGATACTATTTGATAGGAGCCCTCATCATACTCCATTGAACCAAAATATATTCAAAGATAGATCCTTGATCCAACATCATCAGAAATTGAATGTAGTGATTCTCACAATCTGGGGATAATCTTATAAAGTATTTGTTTGTGGTAATGAGGGCTATTTTATTTACTACAGGTTTCATTGGATAATGTTGACTCATCAATTTTAGTTAATGAATAATGTCCTTGTCACGACCCATCCTCGGGGACCGTGCCGTGACTACCCCAAGCCTGCCTTCCATAGGCCAGGTGTTGGCGAATAGCACCAAGGCGTAATTCCCGATAAAAAGGGAAGGTATTGCCTTTGTAAACTAAAAAACACCACAGAGCAAGCAAGTAGTAGAAGTAAACACTAAGTAAAAACTGATACAAAAGTAATTGCAGAAAGGTAAGTGGGCCAGTATACAAACCCAAACAAAAAGTAAAGTACATCTGGATAGGGAAAAAAACAAATGAAAGTAAAGTCGCAGCCTTGAGATGTCCACTGGAAGTCCCACCTGAAGGGTCAGTGTAGATAGCCTCCACATCTCCTCGGGTCCAGCCATCCGCTCTGAGTACGTCCCGCCCAGTGGTCCACCTCCAGGTACCGACCTGATCCATAAGCCTCAACCACGATCAGCACTACCCGTCGTCTGCAACAAACACAACGTAGTGCGGGCATAACCCGTGCAGGGGTGAGTATAAGCTACTCAGTAGGGACCCCAAGACCCCCGAAGGTCTCTCAGAATCCACAAAAGATAATCCACAATGGAAATATTCAATCACGAAGTAACATCCGACACCACTTAGGTATATGCCCATACATATACCTAAGTCATTAATTCCAGTTCGGCTCCAACATCCGAGCCCAAGTTCGATCACATCCACACAGGATAGCACAACACAATCCACATAGGAAAGCCAGTCAAGATTCAGCTCACATAGGTATACTTCTTCGTATGATGATAGAGATGATCAGATATAGCCACTGGTTCATCTAAGATGTCGGACCCACAAAGGTTCGATAGGTACAAACCCCCGCAATGACCCACAAAGGATCTGACCGACACAGTATCGATAGGTAACTAACCCCCGCAATGACACACACAGGATCAGACCCACACAGGATCTGTAGGCGCTGGCCCACATAGGACCGCTGAGAGCTGACCCACACAGGATCTGAACCACACAGGATCGGTAGCACTGATCCACGTAGGATCGCTGAGTGCTGTAGTCTTCCCCATCGAATCCACAGAGGATTTATGTATAGTCTTCATCGTCATTGCAGTCGCAGCCTGCTCTAGGGTTCCTGCACAAAGCAAGCTCATTCGGGAGGGTCTGCTCCATGAGTGGAAGGGCTAATAAATCAACTGACACAAAGTCTGGAGTTTATGTATCGAAAAGTTCTGTATCGCCAACAGGAACTCAACTTTATAGACGACGCGTCAATCGGACTCCCGGTCTGAGAGTTATTGGCCTTTTCTTCCCAGTGGCACGTTTCGTTTTTAAGTCAAAACCAACCAGACCGTACTACAACTGCGTCCAAACCTCGAGCAGAATAAGCCAAAATGTCTTTCTCACTTAGAGGAATCCATCAAAGTCGACGGCACGTCAATAGGACGTCCGAAGCTCAAGTTATGGGCGTTTCTGCCCCGAGGGCCTGATTGGTTTCGTGTACGAACCAACCCGACTGAACAAAAAGTACTTCGAAACCTTTAGTGCAGTATACCAAAACGACCGTTTTGATCAAAGGATCACTACGCAACTGACATTGCATCGATCGGAGGTCTGTAGACCAATTTATGGGCAACAGAACAAAAAAGTACGGTATTAGGGGGGTTCGGGCCCTGTCCGACCCGACCCGGAACCCCCTGGGTTGGCCAGAACCGAGCGACCCGACCCGGGTCCGGGTCTGTCCTGCTTGGGTGCGGCCCGGACCAGCTGGCGTGGCCCGGCCCGGCCTGGGTGTGGCCCGGCGCACTGGCGCTGGCCGAGAGGCCGCTCAAGGTGGGGGGGGGGGGAACCGCCCCCTGGATGAAACTGTGGCCCCGCGTGGGGGGCCGCCCCTTGCCAATGGATGCGGCTGATTGTCGCATCCCGCCTCCTCCGGTCCCGCACGGTCGCAGTACTGTCGGCCTGCCGCCGTGACTTCAGCCATGGCGGCTCCTCCCGGCGGCGCGCCGGGCGCCGCCATCACCTGGCGGCCGCCCAGTGCCGGCTACTGCCTCCTATCGTCGGCATCGCCGTGCCGGCGAGGCGCGCCGGCGGGTTGCTCCGCAGACCACCGAATGAGCTCCGGTGGTCAGATTTGCCTGTCGTCTTTCCCAACAGCCCTACCGGGACCGGTTATTCACTGCAAAGACCTCACAATTCCCATGCGGCCTGCTTCATCGTCGCCCGCCGATCCACACACCAAGAACGAAGGGACGTTGGGTTCGGACATGTTCGTTAGTCCGCACCCACCATGTTAGCAGTTTTAAAAGTCTTTCGACAAATATTTAAACAAATGTTGTGGGTATAAATCACAAAGATTTAACTGAATCAAACCCCTACCTCAAGCGTCGTCGAGCGAGGGTTCGTCGCGGAAGGGTGATCATCGCATCGCGGAAGGAGCATCGCGGAAGAAGCATCTTGGAAGAGGCATCGTTGACATCACGGTACACGGTGTCGCGTAGTCTATCTCTAAGGATTTGGCGTTCTTCATTGGAGATCGGTGCATTCTTTTCGTTCTTCGCATTCTTCGCGTTATTCGTCAAAGGAGAATACTTTTCTCCAAATCCTCTCCATGCAGCAAGTTTCAACAGAAATAAAATAAGATTTGTCTTAATTTATTAACGCACAAGCCAACGTTTTAATTTCAAAAAGAAACGAAACGATCAATTAACTGAGGAGTTTAAAACCGCCCAATTAATGGGGCATTTATTAACCAGAATAAACACATGAGTTGACTTTATTAAAAAGGGGGTGCGGGTTAGTTACATAGAAGGAATGAAACGGTGGGGCTTGTGCAAGCCCCACCTTACAAATATCCTACCAAGTGGGTAGAATATTGTGGGTCCCACCTTATCCGCTTAACTTAGGTTAATCCTCTTTATGTAAAATAAAATAAATTTTCGCACCACTTTTATTTTTTTCCTTAACTTAACCCCAAAAATTAAAAACTGCACCCGAGAAAACGCAACTCCGAAAAAAGTGTTTCTGAGCAATTATCGGCGCTGTGATTCCATCGGTGCCCTCAGAATTCAATTCCGATCACTGGTTCAAATGTTAGTAAAACCTACTCATTCGTTCACTGAACGTACCCGAGCTAATCTTCGGAAGATGATTCTGGGCACACTGGGCCTCGGAATCCGGTGCCTTCAGAAACTGCATTCTTGTAAAATTCCCAGAAAAGTGAGAAACAAAATATTTCCTTGAATTTTTGGTCTTTACATCACTCCCACCTCAGGGATTTACATTCCTGTAAAGATACATCAAAAACTAGCGAAACAAATGTGGGTACTGAGCACGCATCTGAGCCTCCCGCTCCCATGTGCTCTCCTAGAGGTTCCCGTGATTCCATCTGATGTGCACTAGAGGAATCGACCGTCCACGTAGGACCCACTCCTGTAGATCCTCAATATCCACCGGGACCTCCACAAAATTCGCCTCATCATCAACGTCCATCTCCCCATGGTCAATGATATGCGTCAGGTCGTGCACGTATCTCCTCATCTGAGATACGTGGAAGACGTCGTGCACTCGGTGCAACTGAGGTGGTAGAGCTAGGAGATAAGCCACCTCACCAATCCTACTGAGAACCTAGAATGGTCCTATAAAGCGTGGAGACAACTTGCCGCATTGGCCAAATCTCTGTAATCCCCGTCGAGGTGAGACCCGCAAGAAAACGTGATCGCCATCCACGAACTCTAGTGGCCTCCGCCTCCTGTCAGCATAAGACCTCTGCCAGCTCTGAGCTATCCTCATCTGCTCCTGGATGACCTGGACCTTCTCTGTCGTGGCCTGGACCATCTCCGGTCCCACGAGTGCTGACTCCCCACGGTCTGTCCAGCATAGAGGTGATCTACAAATTCGGCCGTACAACGCCTCGTATGGTGTCATCCTGATGGTGGAGTGGTAGCGGTTGTTGTACGTGAACTCCACCAAGGGTAGGTGGTCCTCAGAGCTGCGACCAAAGTCAAGGACACATGCGCAGAGCATGTCCTTGAGAGTCTGTATGGTCCTCTCTGTCTGACCATCTGTCTGAGGGTGAAAGGTGGAGCTCATACGTATCTGCGTCCCGAATGCCTCCTACAACCCCTTCCAAATCCGGGAAGTAAAGTGATCATCTCGATCGGAGACGATAAAATATGACACACCATGAAGCTGTACAATCTCCTAAATGTAGAGACGTCCCACACTCTCCACTGATCCCTTCTCTCTAATGGGTAAGATGTGAGCCGACTTGGTGAGTCGGTCGACAATCTCCCAAATGGAGTCGTGACCTCTGGAAGTGCGTGGAAGTCCAGTCAAGAAATCCATATATATGTCATCCCAATTCCACTCTGGGACCACCAAGGTTTTTACCAAGACGGTTGGTACCTGGTTCTATGCTTTCACCTGCTGGCAGGTGAGGCATCGAGAAACAAACTCTGCCACAACCTTCTTCATGCCTGATCACCAGTACTGTCGTCCTAGATCCTGGTACATCTTCCCCACTCCAGGATGTACCACCAAAGAAAAATTGTGAAACTCTCTCAGCACCTCCTCTTACAAAGCAACTGGTACCAAGGTACGTCCTCTGAAAAGGATGTCGTGCTCTCCTCCTAAGGAGAAACCATCAGGTGCCTGTCCTGAGGATATATGCGCACGCTGTGTCTCACAGTCAGCATCCCCACGCTATGCCTCTCTGACCCGCTGCAGTAGTGGAGGAGTGACTGTGAGAGACTGAAGGAAGGCTGATCCATCTCTATCCACAAAGGATATCTGCAAAGAGGCTAGCTACTCTGTCGCCTCCCCAAGTAGCTGAATGCCCGTCCTCCTGCTAAGAGAATCAGCTACTACGTTCCCCTTCCCAGAAGTATAGACTATCTCAAAGTCATAGTCCTGGAGGAACTCGAGCCATCACCGCTGTCTCAGGTTCAGGTCCATCTAAGAGAAGATGTACCTGAGACTCTGATGGTCAGAATAGACTGTAAATCACTCTCCCATCAGATAGTGTCGTGACATATTTAGAGCGAAGACCACTGCTGCTAACTTCAGGTTATGAGTAGTGTAGTTCTCCTCATGAGGCCTCAACTAGTGTGATCCATAGGCGATCACGACCCGCTCCTGCATCAGGACACATCAGAGTCCGGTCCCTGATGCATCGCAGTAAACTATGTACCCTACTCCCTCCTATGGAAACCTCAATATAGGCGTGCTGGTCAATCTCTGTCTCCGCTCCTAGAAGCTCTGCTGACATCTGTCTGACCGCAAAAAGGGTTTCCCCTTCTTGGTCAAAGCTGAAGGTGGTGCTGCAACTCTAGAGAAGTCTGGCAAAAATCTCTGATAGTATCCAGCTAGTCCCAAGAAACTCCGCAACTCTGTCACGCTCCTGGGTGGCTCCCAAGCTAGAACTACATTGATCTTCACAGGATCCAAAACAAATCCCCCCTCAGAGATGACGTGTCCCAAGAAGTGGACCTCTCGAATCTAGAACTAAGACTTCGAGATCTTTCCATAAAGATGGTGCTCTCAGAGTGTGTCAAGTACAACCCGCAAGTGGTAGGCGTGCTCCTCCTCAGTGGTCGAGTATATCAAAATGTCGTCGATGAAGACCATGACAAATCAATTGAGGTATTGCTGAAAGATCCTATTCATGAGGCCCATGAACACTGTTGGAGCATTGGTTACACTGAATGGCATAACCAAGAACTCATAGTGGACATACCGACATCTGAAGGTTTTCTTCTACACGTCCTCGTCCCGAACTCTGAGCTGATGATAGCCTGACCTGAGGGCTATCTTTGAGAACCACCGTGCTCCTTTGAGTTGATCGAAGTGTTCATCAATACTCAGTATAGAATAATTTTTCCTCACTTTCACCTGGTTTAGGCGACGATAGTCGACACAATTTCGCAAGCCCCCATCTACCTTCTTGGTGAACAATATCGGGGAAGCCGAGGGTGAAACACTGGGTCGGATGAATCCCTTTCCCTACAAGTCCTCCTACTGTACCCGTAGCTCTCGAAGCTCGGTGGGAGCCATCCAATTTTCTAGGATGGTTATCGGGGTTGTCCTAGGGTATAGGTCAATATAAAAGTCTACCTCTCTATGAGGAGGTAGTCCTGGAACGTCGTCAGGGGAAATGCCCGCATACTGATCCACCGCTGCAGGAAAACTAGGACTCTGCACATCAACTGCTCCTAGGATGAGGCTAGCCAACTGATGAGTGATGGGCTGTCCTCTCCTCTACGGGAGTCCATCCTATGCTGCGAAGGCTCCCTTCTCGCCGGTGAAGGTAAACCTTCTCCTGTCGGTGCGCACACACCGCACCTTGCGCCTAATACAGTCGATCTGAGCATGGAATGTAGATAACCAATCCATGCCCAAGATGACGTCGTAAGGCCTCAGTGCCGCTACAAGAAGATCCCAGTCGAAGCTCTTGCCTCCTAGAGTAAGCTCACACTATCGAAACCAGTGTGTAATCGCCGAGTCTGCTCTCGTAAGAGTCTCTAGCCGTAAGGATCGAGCCAACGACTATGTCGGAATCTCCAAGCTCCGAACAAGGGCAGCAGCTATGAAAGAATGACTCGCTCTTATGTCTATAAGAACTGCAGCAAGGGTGGAATAGACACAGATAGTACCTTGAATCATCTCGAGCGCGCCGTGGTCGTAGGCCTCCGCTGCCTGGAGCTGTGCCTGTCTCTGCCCGCCAGATCCCTGTGATCGGGGTGGACCTCCTGGTAGTGGTGGTGGTAGAGCCTCAAAGCGTCTCCCACCACCTGCTGCTCAGCCAACTCCTCTAGTTCATCCTATTTCTCCCTATGGACAGCCACGATCGACCCTCTTCCTCTTCCTGGGTGGTCCCTCAACCGTCGACTGCTCCTCGGTACGGCGGGTCGGGTAGTCACAAGCCAAGTGGCCCTGCCCGCTGCATGCGTAGCACTGTCTGCCTCTCGAAAGACTGGCTCCATGCTGTGTGGCCCGCACTGCTGAGCCAGTGTCCAGAGGTCGTCTGCCTAAGAGTTTGGTCTGCCTAAACCCATGAGTCGTCCGTCGACTGCCTGCTACAGAAGACTCTGCTACGTGTCGCCCCGTGGTAGGTCTAGCTGCTGATGAAGGCTCAAGAAGGAATCTCTCGATCAAAAGGGCTCGCTCCAGTAATCCTTTCTGAGTCGGAATGCTGAGGGAGATCAGTGTTGCCCTGATCTCATGACTTAATCCCTGCTCAAAGGTCCGGGCCCAAAAGAATGGGTCGCGTACCATGTCTGTCAAGTAACGCGAGAGATCGGTATATCTCGCCGAGTACTGGGCGCCCGTCATGCTGCCCTGCCGTAGCTGTAGAAGCTTCTGGATGTGCACCACACGGAGGGTGGCTGGGACGAACTCCGAGCGGAAGAGTCTCTCAAAGTCTGTCCAGAGGAGATATGCCTCATCGTGCACCTGGAGCATCAAGCTCCACCATCTGCCTGCTGCCACGTGCAGGAGGCTCGCTGCGAGGATCACCATGAGGTCTACTGGTGTCCTCACTAACCTGAAAACCCGTAAAACTACCTCCAGCCAATCCTCGTCTACCTGAGGGTCCGTCTCCCCACGAAACCTGGCAGGTCGCTGGCGCTGAAACTCATACAGTGCACTAAGGCGATGTGCATCGTCAGCGGCTGGGGCTGGTAGCATCGGTGGCTCAGCGGGTAGAGGTACCGTCGGTGCCTCTCCTGTTAAAGGGACTTGTACGGAGGCCTCGTCGCTCAGTGGGCTGTCGCCACGCACAACTCTCAGAACCCTAGATGGTTGCCGTCGTGGGGCCATCCTGAAAAGGAAACAGGTGCGCCACGATCAAAAAGTATACCTGGTGAGCTCACACAAAGTAATCACAATGAAAACATGAAACACACATGCAATAAATGTTTTCGGTTATTAAGTCGGAAATCAAAAGTCAGGGTCCTGGTGTACGGATACGTCGGCCACCGCACCAACACTGGACTCCCTGGACTGATAACCACACTCAATACCATTAACACTATTGCTTCACATATAAAAAAGATTAGAGTCCAAAGTTCTGCGGTAGAACCGAACTCCTCTGATACCAATTTTTCACGACCCGTCCTTGGGGCCCATGTCGTGATTACCCCAAGCCCGCCTTCCATAGGCCAGGGACTGGCGACTATCACCAAGGCGTAATTCCCGAAAAAAAGGGAAGTCATTGCCTTTGTAGAGTAAACAAACACCACAGAGAAAGGAAGCAATAGAAGTAAACACTAAATAAAAACTGAGACAAAAGTAAGTGCGGAAAGGTAAGTGGGCCAGTATTCAAACCCAAACTGAAAGTAAAGTACAACTGGATTGGGAAGACAACAACTAAAAGTAAAGCCATAGCCTCGACCCGTCCACTAGAATTCCCACCTGAAGGGTGAGTACAGATATCCTCCACAGCTCCTTGGGTCCAGCCATCCGCTCCGAGTACGTCCCGCCCAGTGGTCCACCTCCGAGTACCGACTTGCTCCACAAGCCTCAACCGCGATCAGTGCTGCCAGTCGTCTGCAACTAACACAATGTAGTGCGGGCATAGCCCATGCAGGGGTGAGTATAAGCTACTCAGTAGGGACCCCGAGACCCCCGAAGGTCTCCCAGAATCCACAGAGGATAATCCAAAAAGGAAATATTCAATCACGAAGTAACATCCGACACCACTTATGTTTATGACCATACATATACCTAAGTCATTAATTCCAGTTCGACTCAAACATCCGAGCCCAAGTTTGATCACATCCACACAGGATAGCACAACACAATCCACATAGGAAAGCCAGTCAAGATTCATCTCACACAGGTATACTTCTTCGTATGATGATAGAGATGATCAGATATAGCCACTGATTCATCTAAGCCGTCAGACCCACAAAGGATCGATAAGTACTAACCCCCGCAATGACCCACAAAGGATCTGACCCACACAGGATCGATAGGTAACTAACCCCCGCAATGACCCACACAGGATCAGACCCACACAGGATCTGTAGGCGCTAGCCCACATAGGACTGCTGAGCGCTGACCCACACAAGATATGACCCACACAGGATCGGTAGCACTGATCCACGTAGTATCGCTGAGTGTTGTAGTCGTCGTCGTTGAATCCACGGAGGATTTCTGTACATTCTTCATCGTCGTTGCAGTCGCAGCAAGCTCTAGGGTTCCCGCACATAGAAAGATCGTTCGGGAGGGTCCGCTCCACGAGACGAAGGGATGATACATCAACTGACACAAAGTCCGGAGTTGATGTATCCAAAAGATCTGTATCGTCAACACGAACTCAACGTTACAGACGGCGCGTCAATCAGACGCCTGGTCTGAGAGTTATTGGCATTTTTTCCACAGGGGCCTCGTTGGTTTTTAATTGAAAACCAACCCGACCATACTCCAACTGCGTCCAAAACTCGAGCGGAGTAAGCCAAAATATCCGTCTCACTTAGAGAAATCCATCAAAGTCGACATCACGTTAATCGGACGTCCGGAGCTCAAATTATGAGCGTTTTCACTCCGAGGGCCGGGTTGGTTTCGTGTACGAACCAGCCCGGTAGAACCCCAAGTACTACAAAACCTTGAGTGCAGTACACCAAAACGATTTCCTCGATCGAAGGATTGCTACAAAACTACTGGTGCGTCGATCGGAGGTCCGTATCCCAAGTTATATGCAACAGACCGAAAAGGTCCGGTATTAGGGTGGTTAGGGCCCGGTCCGACCCGGCCCGATACCCCCTGGGTCAGCCCGAACCGGGTCCAGGTCCGGCCCACTTGGGCGCGGCCCGGACCAGCTGGCGTGGCCTGGCCCGGCCTGGGCGAGGCCCGGCCTGGTGGTCCACCCAGGTGGCTCGGCCCGGCGTGCTGGTGCTAGCCGAGCGGCAGTGCAAAGGGGGGGGGGACCTCCACCTGGACGAAACTACGACTCGCGTGGGGGGCCACCCCTTTCCAATGGATGGGGCCGGTTTCCGCGTCCCCCCTCCTCTGGTCCCGCGAGGTCGCGGGACTGTCGGCCTGCGGCTACGGCTTAAGCCGCAGCGGCTCTTCCAGGCGACGCGTCGGGCGCCGCCGTCTCCTGGCTGTCAGCCGGTGCCGGCCGTCGCCTCATGTCGCCGTGCCAGCGAGGCACGCCGGCGGGTTGCTCCACGGACCACCGGACGAGCTCCGGTGGTCGGATTTTCCTGTCATCTTCACCAATGGCCCTCCTGGGACTGGTTCTTCACTATGAAGACCTCACAACGCCCGTGCGGCCTACTTCATCGTCGCCCGTCGATCCACACACCAAGAACGAAGGGACGGTGGGTTCGGACTTGTTCGTTGGTCCGCACCCACCGTGTTAGCGGTTTTAAAAGTATTCCGACAAATATTTAAACAAATTCCGTTGGTATAAATCACAAAGATTTAATTCAATCAAACCCCTAACTCAAGCGTCATCGAGCGAGGGTTCGTCACGGAAATGCACGTCATGGAAGAAGGTGTCGCGGAAGGGGGATCGTCGCGTCGCGGAACGAGCGTCACGAAAGAAGCGTCGTAGAAGAAGCATTGTTGACGTTGCGGTAAACGACGTCGCATAGTTGATCTCCGAGGATTTGGCATTCTTCGTTGGAGATCGGTGCGTTCTTCACGTTCTTCACGTTCTTCGCGTTCTTCGTCGAAGGAGAAGACTTTTCTCCAAATCCTCTCCACGCAGCAAGTTCCAACAGAAATAAAATAAGAGTTTTCTTATTTTATTAACGCACAAGCCAACGTTTGAATTTCCAAAATAAACAAAATGATGAATTAATTGTGGAGTTTAAAACCTCCCAATTAATGGGGCATTTATTAACAAGAATAAACGCATGATTTGACTTTATTAAAAAGGTGGTGCTGCTGTGTTACTTTGAAGGAAGGAAACGGTGGGGCTCGTGCGGGCCCCACCTCCTAAATATCCTACCAAGTAGGTAGGATATTGTGGGTCCCACCATATCCACTTAACTTAGGTTAAGCGGCTTTAAGTAAAATAAAATAAATTGTAGCACCACTTTTATTTTATTCCTTAACTTAACCCCAAAAATTAAAAACCACACCCAAGCAAACGCAACTCCGAAAAAGGTGTTTCTAAGCAATTACCGGTGCTGTGATTCCATCAGTGCCCTAGGAATTCAATTCTGAGCACCGGTTCAAAAGTTAGTCAAACCCGCTCGTTCGTTCACTGAACATACCTGATCTTAATTTCAGAAAATGATTTTGGGCACACCGGGCCTCGGAATCAGGTGCCGTCGGAAACTGTGTTCTTGTAAAATTCCCAGAAAATAAAGAAAAAAAATTCCTTGAATTTTTTGGGTCTTTACAGTAACAAGAATCCTCTATGGTTCCAATATTACCATTTAGATGGTATTCCCGAACCATTTCATTCCCCACTCTATACTGAAGATGTCTTGATGGTGAGAAATTTCTCAAGCTTTTAGAGGTTGAAATTACATCTGATTTCCTAGTATTTTTGTTGGATGAAGTCATGTCGATTCATGGTTTTGTTTCTGAGATAAATGACTGTATTCATGTAGAAAACAAGGAACAAGGTCACCGATTAGTGAAACATTTAGAGATTTATATGTGATCAATCAGAATGAATGTTTAAAAAAATTGTACTTTTATTCCTGATCCAGCAATTCTACTCACATGGACTTTTCATATTAAGGATGGAATTATTTCATAAGAACCTAATCTATAGAAGATCAGTTGTAACATCCATGGCATAGTCAAATGACCATATTTCTATTTGATAGTTTAATGATGTGTTCACAATTTATGTTTTAATAAGAAAAGAAACAAAATGGACCAAAAAATAATAACCCAATCATTTTTTTTATTTGAGAGATTCACTTCAAGTTCACTATTTTTGTTTCTCAAGGGTTTTTTTGGATAAGAAACCACTCCTACAATGAGAACATCAATTTTCTAACAATAAAAGAACATTCTATTCTTTTTATTTTATGAAGTATATTTCATTGTTAAATAATTTCTCATCTGGTTTTCTATTCTTGCTTCATCGAAAAGACATAACTGGCCTAACAAGGATGGTTGACTGCAGTGGGGTTTCAATGTTTTTTTAAAATCATTGAAGTTTGGCCTACCATTTTTTTAACCCAAGTGAAAAGACTCCAAATAGTTCCCACATCGACAAAAGGGTATAGAAATAATATCCATAGGTGTGTAGTCCTTTAAGATTTTAGACCCAATGATTATTAGGATCTCACATTGGTCGAGAAGATGGGAGGTTGGGATCATCAAACCATTTTGGGGGAATTGATGCCTACTCCAGGACTCTATTATATATTTAAGATATATCCGATAATATCTTCCTAATCCCGACATGGAACCTTTTACCTTAACAAAATTATCATAGAATAAGTCTCTTTGTATTCGATGAGAGGGGGTCTTGTTGGTGAATCTATTTGTATGTATCTGAGGTTCTTCATCCATTTCTCATTGGTGGGTTGCTTATAATTTGTTGAAGTCATATAACTAGGAACTCTAGAGGCGGTTTTTATCTTTGGAGGTGGTTAATATTTCTAGGATAAGATTGATCCATTTTGAGGCATCCAACATATCGTGTTTTATAATAGAAATAAAAACCTACATAGTTCATTAAACCTGTGCAGATTGACATCATATGAAAAGTACATATATGGGGAACTAGATATTTGAGCTCGAACCTTATGGAGGATTCCTTCATATCCTAGTTATGGTAGGATTCAACATTAACTTAGATCATTCATGCCCTTGGGACGTTCCAAATAGTTGATTCCATTGTATGGTGGGTAGTTAAATTATTCCACTGACCATGGATTACAAATTGAGGTTTCCCAGCTGGTGGGGATTCATGATGCCAAGGATGTGAACATTGCAACTCTTTTTTCCCATGAAATATATGTTTGGTGTGAGAAATAGGGGATATAAATCAATCAACCTCATTTCATATTGATGAAGGGATTATCTATTGGGGAACCCATTGGATTCTTAATATAGGTTTCATGCCTTTGGAAGGCATAAAATGTATCCTAGATATAGAACGAACCAGAGTCATCATATATTAGTGATTTATCAATCCATTTATGGATCCTCATCACATGGGATTGATTGAGTCATAATAGTCATAATGTTGGAGACATGGCGTGACTTACACCGAAGTGGATGCCCATTTGAGCTCGGGCCTTAAGAAGAAATCCTACATATCCAAGTTATGGTAGAAATAAAAGTCATCATAGTTCATTGGCCTAGGGATTACACACTGAGGCTTCTCTTTGAAGGTTTGATATAGAGATCCAGCCATAGGAAGTCATCTTATGTATCCTAGTTATAGAAAGAATCAGAGTTCTCATAGTTCGTTGGGTTGGGGCTCACATAATGAGACTTCCCTTTGAGAATGATATGATCATTTCAAATTTATAATTCCACCTGAGATATGCTTAATGTGGGAAACAATGGAATGAAAATTACCAATATCATTACTTGTGGATGCATGAATTATGTAATTGGACTTCCCAATGGATGTTCATTATGAATCTCATGCCTCACAAGGACGTCCTACTTATACTGGTTATATAAGGTATCAGAGTCATCATAGTTTAATTAAATCAGTGATTTCACGCTGAGGTTTCCAATTATGTGGGCTAGACAAGGTTATCAAGTCCCAGTATACCATCATGACCTAGACTTCTTTTCTTCCCAACATAATTTGATCTTCTACTCAGCATGACTTGATTTCTAGGTCGAAGGATGACTGTATGATATGTTCAGATACAATAACATGATCTAGTTCACTTGCCTGAGGTACACCATATAATCTATATGTCATTTCAAAAGTCCACCACATGACTAAGTCTAACTTGTTAATAGGATATCTAAAAACGTTTTTGGTTTATCCGGGATGTCATTTCATGATCTTGGATGACTTTCATATAGGGTGTCACATGATTCAGCAGAATTTCCCAATACTCATCATGAAGGCTAGTTGAAATACTTAGAGGGAATCACGAGAGTCAGTGTGACACGTTTGGAGGGTGCTAAAGGTCTTGGGTAAATTGTTTGGGTGCTATCAAGAAAGACAGATGACATATCTAGAGGATGTAGCAAGATCTAGCAAGCTTGTTTAGAGGATGTGAGAAGGTCGGGCTCAATTGTCTAGAGGTTGTCACGAGATCCAGTTGAAATGTCCTGATTCCATCATGAGACATAACTAACATGAATTTGTGCTGCTGAATGATCTAGGTGACATGTCTGAGGGACGTCATAAGGTCTATATGGAAATCATATAGGGTTTCATGAAACATGGGTGGCATGCCAAGGGGTGCCATGTTACATTCTTTGACATGTCTATGAGACTTCTCATGATCCAAATAGTATACCAAAGGAGCGTCAAGGGTTTTGGGTGACATGTCCTGGTGATTTTGGGTGACTTGGTTGGTTAATGCAAAGAACATGGGGATCATCGTATATGTTCTTTGTATAAGTCTCATGTCCTTTAATATTTAATCCATCAATTGATTACATATGCCATAGATTTTTTTATCATTTGATTGTTTTATGTCTCATTTTATTTAGTATATATGTTTTATTTTAATTGAAGAACCCACTAGGAGTCATTCAAGTGTTCTATAAGTCATAATGTGAAGTGTCTATGAATGTCCCATGATCTATATAGGTGGATACCATAATTTTAAATGATGGAAATCCTTTCTATTGATGAGATCACACGCTCTAGGAAATCTTCTCTGATCCTGGGTACACTGGTGCGAGGATCAAAATATAAGTTTTTTAGGTTGGGTGGGCGATTTATAGTCTTCTATTCCCCGATTATTCAATGATTTTCACGATGCATATCATGAAGATCTAGGCTAGAGATGGTGGAGGGATTTGATGTCATGCATTTCGTGAGATCCAATTATAGGTCATTCAGGGGAATGACATGAAATTAAACAACCATGATATCATCCATTAAATGGTCAATATGTTGTATTTTATTCAATTAATGTGGTCTTACCTAATCATATGGTCACACCAAGGGACTTTCACATTATATGGATGATATGTCCAACAATATTCACATGATTAGGGGGCATATTGAAAGGAATTCACATGAACTTAGGTGACTTTTCTAGGACCTTTTGCAAGACAAGAATGTATTTCAAGGGAGATTTCACGAGATCAAGCTGTGATATTGAAGTTCTTTTATGAGGTCTTTCAGAGAACAAAAGTCTGTCACATGAAGAATATAACTATAATAGGCTTATACCTTTTCTATTTTGTTTCATTAATTAAATTTTTGTTGTCATGGATATCATGAATTATTTCACTATTATTGTCGAAGACAAAAACTTTCCCCACCAATTATGTGTCACGTGACCAATGAAGGGTCTTGTGGTGATGCATGGGAATTTCATGGAAAACCCTTATGTTTTACATATGGTATAGGGGGAATGAATAACCACTTTGACATGTCTTAATCCCTTTATATGGAGAGGGTTACATAGTAGTGGTCTCTCACATGGCAAGGTGGACATATAACCATGGTCTTGTGGTGTCTCATGAACAATTTTGGGCATATCGCATGATATTTATGACCACAAGAGTCTCCAGCCATTCCTTCATTTTATTTCCTTGTTTGTTTTGTAATGTTTGGGGATATTTTAATTTTGTGAGTTTATTGTAAAAAAATCACTCTCCCCATTGGTGATGTGTTGTGAGAACAACAAACAGTCATTTAGTAATGCCTGAACTTTTTATGGACAAACCCATTTATTTTTCATTGAAGCCAGAGGGTGATCACAATACCATATACACATGTCTAAAACCTTCATGGTGAGAGGTTGATCTTCCATCAGGATTTCATGAGATGTTTCAAAGAAGTTTCTATGGGGTTGGTTGTATCTTGATCCATATGAGTCACCTCATATGATGTTTACGACCGCAAGACTCTTCAACATTTTCCACTTTTTATTTACTTGTTTATTTTACAAGGGACTGGGGTATCACGTATTTTCTTAAGTGTTATCAAGGATAATAATTCTCCCCATACATGATGTTTCATGTGAAAATATATTTTTTTATTGCGATCCATGAAAATTATTATATAAAAACCATTTTTCTTGTTTTTGGAGCTGTGGAGACCGCCTAGAAATGTTTGAAGCCCTTCGCTTGATAGGGGTGACATGATAGTGGGCTCTTGAATGACCAGGAGGACATTTCATAGGGGATTTAGTGGTATTTCATGAGTTTTATGAGTGAATATTTTTAGTTTTATCACTATAAGAGGCTCACACCTTTTGGATATTTCCTCCCTATTTTCTAAGGATTTTTTGATGGC
The DNA here is from genome assembly GCA_963277665.1 of Viscum album. Classification (NCBI taxonomy): domain Eukaryota; kingdom Viridiplantae; phylum Streptophyta; class Magnoliopsida; order Santalales; family Viscaceae; genus Viscum; species Viscum album. The sequence continues at coordinate 691,123,266 of OY728150.1, forward strand.
CTGTCAACCGCATGCTGCATGAAAATTCTCTTGACCAGGGGGTGATCATCTGACAGCCACCAAATTATCACTGATTGTCTAGGAAAACTTCAGAAGATAATAAGTACATGTCAAATGGTCTCCATGGGATATTACATAAGGTTATTTACTATGCAGGGTCCTTCTCATGACCTTTCGATGGTCATGCTATAACATGTCCTTTGGAGGTTCATGTGATCACCGTGATTTTGGATGCCTAATTCTTCCTCCACATTACATAAGAAATAATATCCATATTAAATAATATATTTTCTTTTGGATTTTTTTATTCTGATTTTGAGGGAGTCAAAAAAATATAATAGAAATTTAAAATAAAGAGAGTGAAATTTTATATTTACTTAAAAGAATATATATGCCATTTTCAAAGACAAATGTAAGAAATTTACATAAAATTGAATATTGGATATAGATGGTCTTTACCCAATTATATAATATATTAAATTCAAAAATCAGAACATATATTAAATTCAAGTGTTAAAGTAATTTTTACCCCATATCAAATTATTTTTTACCTTAATTACCTGATTTACCCTTACCAAGTTGAAAAATATTTTCTATGATTTATATTTATAATGGGAAAAATAAAAGGTAATTAATTATATAATTGAAATATTTGAATTATAAATATAGAATCTATTTTATAAACTTAAATTCACAAAATAGTAAGAATTTTATTTAAAATTAAATGCATAAAAGGTGGTGAAATGGGGTTTTCCGAAAAATGCCTCTTATGTATAAAAATTTCTTTAAACCAAATTTATGTATAATATTGATTAAAATAAAATATATATTATTATTTTTAATAAAAATTAACTAATTAAATTTTAAAACAAATCCAATAAATATTTATACATATAAATACTTGAAATGAAAATATAGTTTTTGGTAAAAATCAGTGTTTTGGGTATTCATTGAAAAAATAAAACATTTCAAAAAATTCTCAAACATTTATCCTAGATTAATTTTGAAAAGATGGTTTCAAAAATGAAATTAATTTTTTCAAATTAAAATTTTAAAATTTTGAAATTAATATCTTAAATGAAACCATAAAATATTTGAAAACACAATTTTGTTATAAATAATGCTTTTTCCTTTCAACTAGAAAATATCCTAATATTCTTTAAATGAATTTGAATTTATAAAATATAATTAATTAATATTAATAAGACATGAAATGTTTTTATCTTAACATTACCTAGGTTATTACATTATTCCCTCATTTTTGAGAATTTCATCCTCATAATCTTGTCTTTTGTTCTATAAAAAGGGTTTAAAGCTTTTTCAAAATCATTCCCAATGACTGGAAGAAAAAACATAAAAACATGAAAATAAAACCTCTTAAATATTAAAGATCACCTTTTTTTAAATCCTAATTCATAAAAATTTATAATAAAACATAATTTCGAAAATAGTGTAAGAGAAATAAAAATGATATCTGATATAACAAATAACCAGGTTTTTAAATTGGAGAACATTAATGGAAAGTGAAAATATGGACATTAAGAAAAAACATAATGTCTAAATAATGATGGAGAGTGATTGAAAAAATTGACCATAATAATTTTAATGATAATGATATATTCAATGACCAAAAAACCATAAACCAATAAGGTGTAAAAATACCATAAAATAATATAAAATGAAGGTGTTAGGTTAAAATTGTTGGTTTCTCATATAGTTGAGGAATTCCATTACCGTCTATAATAAGAAAATAAGGAAATTTACAAACATGCCCAATATAATTTCATCCTTTAATAAATCTACACCCCAATCGTAATATCTCATAACCATTTCACTCATAAGTAACTAAGCAAAGTTGGTTTTATAGATTCAAGCTTGCCTCACAATATGCCGGAGTTTTGGGAATTGCACCTAGGGTCTATAATAATATATTGGGGAGATTATACCACCATTTTTAGGGTAGAAGCACACTTATATGATAAATTAGTAAATATTGTAAACATAATAAATTAAGATAAAAAATAAATTGTCGAGATATAATAAATAGATGGGAATAATATAGAAGAAGATTCATATCGAGTAATATATATAAAATGATGTCATTTATGTATGCTATAAAAAATAGGTAATACAAGGGAAATAAAGCTGTATGAATATAAAACATTCTCTATTAATTTTTTAAAAAGGTCCAAAATCTATCTCCAATATTATTTCGAGCATATTTTTCATCCTCTACCTACATAATCCATCCTCGTACCCAAAATCAAGCATCCAAATTTGAGGGCTTCCCCTTATCCCTACCTACATCCCTGAAGTCTTTCTAGGTACTAATCAATGGTAAAAATTGGGTGTGAGATAAACCTAGTATGCCACCACTAGTAGTGTATATAACTATCTACTATGTGAATATATATTGATCACTATACAGGAATAATAAATCTGGATAGTGGATAAATAAACCATGTCGGTATGGGTTCCTCATGGGAAAACTATCTGAGGCTACCTACTTCATCCTAAGTCAAAATATCCCTAAAAAAGTGACTTAATAATACTATTTAAGTAAATTAGTATTTATAATAAAGAATAAGAACAATGTAATATAGTATAGGTGTCCGTGTAAATTGATTATATAATGGAATGATGAGGTTCCACGACATGTATAACTTTTGTACTCAAGTACCAGTCTCAAGGGGTGTTCCATTGGCATATCAACCTGAGTTGTTCTGCATGAACCCTAAAAAACATTCTAGCATGCCTTAGTTCTAGTCATAATAATATCCATATCATTTCCTGTCATGTAGTGTATAGAGACCCTATCCCTTTTCGCAGATTACTATATTATTTTAAATATAATTAACTACCTAATGTACAATCCAAGGATTATAAATTCTAGTGTCTTTAGATGACTAGGTACATAAAACTAAAAACATGGGACTAGAAAACCTTTATTTATTTATCATTCATTATAATCTCTTATATTCTTTCGATCCCTTACATATTCACATGATAACCGGGGGATAACATTAACAAAGGGATGATCTAAAAATCCTAATAAGGGAATAAACATAAGAATAAAGCATAATAAATGGGTTAGAAGGAATAATATGATGATATAAAAGGCATGGATATAAAAAATGAAGCATAAAATATGTAATCATGGTATTATAATATATGTGTAAAAACATACAATATGAAATAAGAAAGAGTCAAGGCTCATTACATAAGATGGGGAATGAATCAAGGTTAACCACCAAGACTCATTTAGATGGAGAACGATCCAAGCTAACCAAAAAGAGTGTTACACATGACATCTCGTGAGACTAAACATTTCCCAATGAATTGTAAAACTATATATGTGCACCCATCATAACATGTTCAGGAATATGTTTTCCACATGAAAAATAAACATACGGGTTACCCATGGAAAGAAATGGGTATCATATGAAGAATAATAAATGGGAATATCATAATGGTTTCCATGAAATAATTTAATTAAATATAAAATGGACATTAATAATGGAAAATAGGCATATATCATGATAGGTGATGTCAATCTAAAGTAATAACATGTAAAATATTATTTAAGAATCTTTATAATTAAATCATTTTCCAATGGTTTGAGGACAATAGTAAATAAAACAAAAATAAAAATGGGAATAATCTATTATATAAAACCAAAAGTGAACCAATAATGTTTTCACAATAAAATTAGTGATTTTTGAAAAATAATGGTGGTTTAAAATAGGTTATGGAGTATACTTGAAAATGGTTAATAATTCACGAAGTTTCCTTAAATCGGGCTTGATTATCGAGAATAATTGAGTAATGAACCATTTAAAAACATGTATATCCCTAAAAAAAGAAGGATTAATGGATATTGATATATGATTTATGAACATATACACTGTATTTAGAAGATTTACATAAAAATAAAATAACATTTCATTTGTGTATAAAGAGAGAAAGAGCAATCCGTAGGAATAATGGTGGTCTATGTAGAATCCCTTACCTTATGTCTGAAATGGTTCCTCACTTGATCTTAATGTCCAGAATAATCAAATTAAATACATTAATTGATTAATTTATATATATTTATTTTATTTAGTATAATTTTATTAATTTCAGTTTTGAACATTTGGATGGGTTATTAGAATCAATTTTGTCTTTCAGGAGTGTTGGTTTATTGGGTTTTTAGGATCGGTTTACTTATATACATATACAGATAATCATGTATGATGAGAATGGTTTTCTAGAAATGAATTTATATTCTATTAATGAACATCCATAATTTTAAATGATCATATAAGTTATTTGGTTATTTTGGGTGAGGATGAATCATTAGATGAGATGTTGGTGACAATCATTTGGATTATTTTGGGCAGTTTCACTCACAATGAATTTTTTATTATTATTTAAAATCATATGTTTATAATGATTTCAGAACACTATATAAGATATAATACACATATTATAATCTAGTTGAAAAATTAATTTTTTTCATGACTATCTTTGATGATGGTAATGGAAATTGAAAACTTCATCGCCCTTGAATGTAGAAAATTAACATATCAAAAATCATGTTTTCATTCATAGTATAATAGAAGGGGGAAAGAGAGATAATGATGCATTATTACATTATAATAAAAAAATTACATCATATTTAAGGTACTATATTTATCATACCATTTGGGTGAAGAAAGATGTGGAGAGAAAAGAAAAGAAGGAAACTTGAAAATAAATTTAAATGAAAAGAATAAGGTTTTAACTCCTGATTACTTCTTATTAAGAACCTCCATAGCGGATAGGTTTTAGTCATTTGTTAATAACAAAATATCCTGTACATGGGTGAGGGTCTTGAGGGTTTATTTGATCATAATCTGGAAAAGTATCAAGGCTTGAGAGGTGTGAGGATAATAGGTGGTAAGGGGTGGTATTTATATTCGGTGAGAGAGTGTTTTTTCATTATTTTATTCATTACTTTATTATTTTGTCTCAATACTATAAATAGTTTGAGCATTATCATCAAATATAACGAAATAATGAAAAATAGTTCGATATGGATATAACATTAACCTTCCATTTATATGCTTTATCCATTTCATTTAATAGGTATATGGCTCACACACCTTATATAGTCCAAGAAGAGTGTCACACCATTTCATATAATTCGAATTCAAAATATCATTTTTTATGGACAATCAAATATTCCTAAAGGGTTGTTTAATTAATTATTAAGGAATAGTATTTATATATAATTTTAACAACACAACCAAAGGGGTTGTTTGTGTCATGGAGGATAACCTTGGATAATGGAGATAAGTCTCAAGTACTAACTAACAATATGAATTATTAAGTTATTTAATTAATTTCACATTTAAGGGGCGATGAATAGAAGGTCTTGTGTGTTGTATGATGAAATCTAATATAAACATCAAAACATTTAGTGGAAATAATGAGATTGATGTCCTTAGACGGGTAATTCAATCATCATTCATTATAATCCTACAGTCTAATCTATAATGGGAGAAATTAGATACATAAAAAACCACCCTAAAATAGTGCATATTAGCTCACATGAGAAATAACACCAAAAATGGTGAGAGAAATGAAGAAAATAAAAAAAGTGGAATAATAGACTTATCATTGGATATCAAATATGATGAAAGGTGATTGAATCACACATAGTAGGTTGGAGTAGTCCCAATACCTAGTGTAAGGGTTAAAGGAGATATCAACGAGGGGGTAGACCGCTATTTGGTAAAATATATGACAAAGAAGGGTTAAAGAATAAAATTAATCAAGGGGGAGAGGGTAAATTCACTACTTTTAAGGGGATCTTGCTTTGGAAACACAGTTGGCTAAACCATGTGCCAACCATAAACTAACATTGTGCAGGTGGAACACCCCTTCACATCACTATGTGCATGTTTTAAAAAACCATGTATAGCCCATGCATACTTACTATCCAACACCTCCACCCCCTAGCAATATTAGGACACAGTTAAACTAAACATGCATCAAACATTATCAACATACATTAAATTTATTTCAAGTTTTTCATGTCCATGCAATCTCCCTCAAAAGGTTAAACTAACAATGCACCTTCTCTATTGTTATGTATGGTTTAGGTGCATGGTTACTACAAACCTTATACCAACCATGAACCTCAATATTCTTCTTTATAAACATGAGCTCCAGGTTCCAGAATAGACCCAGATGCTCCCAAACTCTTTCTTAGTCCCTTAAGGATTTTAATACTAATAAAAGAAAAGAATAAAATTGAAATTTAAAGAATACAAACCTCATTGAAAATTTATGATGTTACAACCTCCCCTACTTAAAATAACATGGCCATGAGTTTTCCTTTTGAGGATAGAATAATATCATCTATTAATAACTATTTCCATCGAGCACATATGCTAGCCTCTCACTTCCAAGTCTCTTTCTAGACAAGGAAATACTTCTCTAACACCGGTACTAGTGTAACTGCCCTTCCAGAAAAAGCCTTTATGTAACAATCTACAATAAAAACTCATATTTCAAAAAATAAGCATCAACATACAACTCATCCTCATCATGATGAAGGACATGGGATATGTTTGAATGATAATGATAAAATATAAATACATGAAAAATGTTCTGCATAACCCTATATATCTGAGGGAATGATATTTGATAAAACACCAGTTTACCTCTCTCAATAACCACAAAAGGTCCAAAAAATTTAGACACTGACATACCTTTCTTCATAAACTATTAATAAAAATTTACATAATGACATATCGTGCCTCCTAAACTATGGATGTACAATCTAGATGAAACATGCAATAAGACTTGATCCTTGACCCTCAGCTCTATAGCTCATTAATGATGATTTACATATGAATTATATCTACACTGAGCTCTAGAAAAATTATTCATGATAAGTTATACCTTCTCTCTTGTTTCCAAAATGAGATGAGGTCCATGTAGTTCTATATATATTGTCTCTAAACATCACAAGGGTGAACAAAATGACCTACCATATGGGTCCTCCTAAGGATCCATCTATATAGTCACTTGGAAGATGTTATTATAAGATAACTCAGTAAGAGGTAAAATTTTCTTCTAAGGACCACCAAATTCAAGGAAAAATTAATAAATCATTTCCTCTAAATCCTATATATTATTCTCGGATTGGCTATCAAACTACATGTGATTGTTTTTACATTAGAGTTCAGGTAAACCAAAATCCTTCTATACCCTCTTCCAAAAACATAATGTAAAAATTTATTCCCTATCTAATACAATGGATTTTTGTACTTTGTGAAGGAATATAATCTCTCAAAAATAGATTCCCCCATGATATTCCAATAAGAAGGTATCCAGAGTATGTAGTAAGTGAGAAACATTCATTAGCCTGTAAAAAACAACCCATATGGTGTCATGACAACAATGTTATTTTTGAAAGACTATCATAAAATATATAGTGACATAATACTATTAACAATTGGGAATGGGTAATGGTTATAAAATATTGTCTGGCCACTAATGTTATATCTTCACTTACTGATAGGTGGAACACTAAGTAATGAAACCTGTTATCTCCCTCTTCATACCCAGACACCAGTACTAGCGGCATAAATCATGGAACCTCTTTGAAAGCCTCGAATATATTGCTTAATAATAAGGATATGACACTCACTTAAAATCTGCTCATATTTATATCAGAACCTAGGCATGCCTATAAATGTGCAAAATCTCATCCCCGTTAATAACCCAACCAGGTGGTGGGTGATTTCCTAAAACAATATCACATAGGACCAAGACCTAGGAATCAGAAATTTTTATCATCTTCACTCTATCTATAATTGAATAAGTTACTGATAATGATGTGAGTAAAAACATTCTGAGGTGGTCCTACACCACTAAATTCATATTTTAAAATATACCCATTAGCTTCCACTCACTACTGGCTTCCTCAACCAACTGTAGATGAATCTTTTGGAATAGTGCATCATCTACTCCATCAACCATATCTAGTGTATAAGATATATTAAAATAGAAATATTATAGGAATTGAAACCAAATTTGTTTTTTGGATTTCAAGTCATGGTGTGTGAATAAGTATTTTACAGTTTTGTGATCCGTTTATATAAAAAATAATTCCCCCAATAGAGAGTGCCTCTAATAATGTAATTCATGAACAAATTCTACTAAATCGATGTCATATAACATTTAATTATGACCATGAGGAATCAAATTTGGAAAATCCCATTCCATGACTTTATCTTATTGTAAAAAAAATTATCATTTCCTAAAGCCTGATGAATAACAATATAATATATAGCCTCTACAAGGCTTAGGTAAAATTAATATTTTTGGTGAGGTGAGTATTTATCAGAACTCCTGAAAGGATTTTTGATAGGATTTATAACCCAATAATTTAGCTCCTTTTTCAGTCATGCATATTATAGGTATTTCAAGGTATGAGATATACTGAATAAAACACCAATAATATCTATCTAGCCCCAAGAAACGCTGAATATCCAAGATGTTCTTGGGCTTTTCCCAAGAAACTATGGTGCTCACCTTTTTGGGTCAATATAAACTCATCCAAATGAGATAATACAACCAAATATATAGACATTACAAATCAATAAGTCGAATTTTGTTACCTTGGAATATAAACAATCCTCTATCAGTCTGTTCAATATGATATTAAGGTGTTTGGAATGATCATGTTGATTCTATGAGTACACCAAATTTTTTCCACATAAATGACAACAAAAGAATCCAGATATGGTTGGAAAACCCAATTAATTAGATCCATAAAAATTTTGGGCACATTCAAGAGACAAAAATATATTTACCCAAAACTCATACATGACATATCTAATATGTAATGTTGTACATGGACAATCTTAGGGTCTTACCATTGCCTAATGATAGACCATCCTCTAGTCTATATAAAAGAAGTTTAGATATCTTTATAGCTGATAAAATACATATTATATACAAGATAGTGGATACTGGTTCTTAGTAGTGAGCTGATTCAACTATCAGTAATCCACACAAAGCCTTTGGGTCCCATCTCCATTAAAATAAATCATGGGAGAACCCAAAGGAAAGGTACTCGGGTATATAAACATCATATAATCCAATTCCTCTAAATATATTTCACGTTCCTAAATATCAATAGGATCCATCTTTTATGGAGGTATAGATGCAAACGATTCACCTAGAACTAGATCAATAATAAAATCTACCTTTTACATAGGAGGTATCTCAGAAAATCATTTTGGAAAACACCTTGGAATCGATCCACAATAAGAGGAAAATTTGTTTTATGGGTTCTTTGATCACTTAGAAATGTAATTGAAATATAGACTATTATTCCACTAAGACTATGATTCTTAGGTCCATCTTGACTCTATTGGATACCCTATTCATTTGTGTGAATATAGTTACCACCCTCAAGTGACGTGGAGGACACCATCTAATGATAGTTATCAATATGAGTGAGATAAGAAACTAACAATTACATATATATAATGATATAAAAACTTGTCATCTTGAGGAATAAAGGTTCCATAAGAAACGATAGTTTCTTATATCATTGTTGAACTCCTTATATCACCATACACTCTCCGATTGAATTTTAAAAGTATTATTTAGAATCGTCAGACCACATAAGTATTTGATATCAAGGATAATAATTTCCATAATTTCCTCAAATATGAAATAATGTGAAGTTCCTATGTCAAATAAGGTAGATACTAAAGTAAAGGCTACTAAAATTTTTCCTATAATGATAGATGGTTATGCAACCTCCTCCTTAGGTGTAAGCTACACTACATATATATGGGCCAATCTGTAGCACTAAGCTAAAACCCGACTACCAAGAGTCGGTATTCTCTACTGACGTTTTATATGAAAAGTATGAATCACTCGACCATGAAAACATCCTTATCCTTAATGTAATATAGTACTCTAGCACCTAGCATATTGAGGAGATAAAAAATCTTCTCCTAAATGTGGAGTCAGTTTGGATCCTCTATCACTATCTAAAAGAGGAAAGGTTCTACAAAACCGCGGAAGATGCCCCATTTTTTCTTAAATCTCGGCACTCAATGTTTATTATAATAAAATATAGAATCATATAAATATGCTTCCCACACTGATGGAATAACACCTGGCTACCTATGCAGGACCTATGACTGCCACCCTCTTGATGAGAACAATCTTGACAAAACTTACTACCACTGGTGGAAGTACTATATTATCTAGGTGCTACAGCACCCTCTCCCACACTAATAGGTTACCTTATATTACACTCAGAGATAAGTTCATGGTCACTATATTAGATCTGGTGGTCACCCAGAATATGCTCACCAATGATCAGATGTCATTCTTGATCCCATCCTCAAATCTCGTAACAATGTATTACTCATCACCCAAAAGAATTAGTGTGAAGTGATGAAGCTCAGTAAAGTAAGTTAAATATTTTATAATAGACATAGTTATATGATTCATGTGCATAAAATACATATCCTGATCATCTCTCAATGTCTTAGGATATATGTAATCCTAGAATATTGTCCAAAAATCACTCTAGACCATAGCTAATACTGATCATACAGTTTCAAAACATCCCTCCAATGTTTGTAAGATATGTGAAGAATGTATATGATGAGATTCACTCTCCTCTCAAGAAGTGTATCAATATGATCGATGATAGATATAATGTCCTCTAGGCATGAATCAGTAGGCTAGGGACCACATTATCCTAAAAATGTAGGAGGGTGATACTTCTACAACCCCCTAGTTAACTCTACCATGTAAGGGATAGGTCATGAACCATGCTAAACAGACTACACAATCCATAATAAACCCTCTAAAATAAGAGTATTGGTTCCCAAATTTTGAATATAAAGAGGTGTCACAAGTGGAATTTTAGGGGGTAATATTGGTGTCTTAGGGCCTAGAACCTTTGGAATATGGTCATCGCCACCTTCTTGGTGTTTGACCCAAGGACATTATAGAGGAATACATTTACCATACCAAAATTGCACATCAAAATAATATTCATAAATATAATATCACAAATAAAATAATAGGATATATTCAAACACGACCTATATAAGAGTTACTACCCATTTACCTTCTCATAAATCTTGATATAAATAATTTATATGATCATAAATAAACACTAGATACACTCCCAACACCCACTATTAAGGTCAGTTTTGGGTCAAGGTATCATATCTTATAGTAGGGGTTATGATATATGGAGTTTCAATTTCATGTTTTAGAGGAAAACTCCATTTATGTTGAAATTATGGTCCATATTTAACTTCATCCATTTCATTTAAGAATTACAATTCTGTAGTTTCATAGGTATATATATATATATATCATTTTTTGGTTTGATACATCTATCAATCCCATGTTATGAAGTCTTATACTTTATATGTTTCAATTATTAATTATTTTACATTTAACATGACCTTAAAAATTGATCTCAAAATGTATTTGGTTTATATATTATAGTTACATCATATGTATCACCATTCCCAATTTATAAAAGTACTATCTTTAAAAATTGAAATTGGAATCCATTTAATCTCAGAAAACTAACATTTCAATCCATGAAACCAATGGTTCATGGATTAACAATATGATATTTTTTTAGTTAAGATTTCATAATCAATATATTTGGGGAAACACCATTTATATTTATGTTGTCATGTTAAGAAACCAATTATTTTTTTCACTTAAAGAAACCTTATCTCATATAAAAATATAAAAATCAAGGCACGTATGATATGTTGTATGAAATTTATGAAATTAAATAAATATGACAATTTATATAAATAAAATGTGAACCCTCAGGTTCCTATCATGATGGATGAATAATGTTCCCTTTATTGTACTAGGCCAATAGAAGATGGAAACTCATAATGATAATAAGTACCATGTGTCTTGTTCATCACCCAACAGTGAAATCCGAACAACAAAATAGGGAAAAACCAAAATCACATGTCCCATACCTAGAAACATGGTATATTCCCTTTATATGGGTTAAATACTCCCATGCACATATCCATTACCAAATTTCAATACATTCCTAGTATTCTATCTACTAACCCAAAATAGTACGAAAAATGAAAAAAGGGATTTGATACCTCTTATAACAACCATAACCTGGTCCCCTCATAACTAACTGAACCAAGTTGGTAACATGGCATCAAGTGTGCCTCCCCATATTCTAGAGGCTTATGACTAGTAGTGAGGGTTTATAATTATATAGTGGGGAGATTATACCCTCTTTTATCATGGTAGAAACATAGCGGTGAATGAAATGGATAAAAAGATATTCATAATAAATTATGACAAATGGAATGTAAATAATTTAGATATAATAAATTGATAGGCATAATCTATAAGAATATCCATATCTAGTAACATATATAAATTTTTTTCGAATCTATATTCTACGTAAAAATAGGGAATAACAGGAAAACTAAGTTTGAAGAATTTACAACATTCTATACAAAAAATGAATAAATTACCAAAAGATAACTCCAATAGCGTCACTAGAAAAAGATAGATCCACCACTCCTGTGCTCCACCCTAGTATAGAAAAACAAGCATCTAGAGATGAGAACTTCCCCTTATCCCAACATTCACTACTGATGTCGGTCTACGTAAAAATTGGTCGTCCAAATAGGGTGTGAGATAAACTTATTAGGCCACCACCAACAATGCCTTTTTCTAACTAGTCTATTAATATATAATGAGAAGTGTGCAGGAATAATAAATAAGGATAGTAAATAAATAAACTGTGTTATTCTGAGTTCTTTATGAGACACCCATCGGATGCTACCTTCTTCAGATTAAGACATAATTCCATTGAAAAAGTGACATCATAATAAAATTTAAGTATGTTGAGTGTGTATAAGTTATCCTGGTACCCAATAAATATATCCAAGGTTTCCTTATAAAATAATCAAATAAGTGAACTATAAGTTTCTATTGGATGTTTGACTTTAGTGAAAAAATATAGGTCTGAAGGGGCGTACCCTTTGCATATTAACCTAAGGTATCCAACTAGTTCCCAAAAAACATGTTGAAGGTGGACTTGGTGCTAGGTGTAATAGGAGACATCTCATTTCATGTCATGAGGTTCTTAGATCATTGTGTCTGCACATAATATAAGAATTTAGATTGTAATTCCTAGCAATCAATCTAAGGAGAAAGAATATTATGTACAATAATACGTACCAAGGGGAGAAAATGTCCTATCCAACCATCTTTTCTGGAGAATGGGTCACCATGACCAAAATTCCAAATCAAGGATAAGTGTCTGAGTGGAATGATATGTTTAGTAGATTCCTGGTAAAAAATGAGGAACTCTGTATCCAATAATAATAATCAAATATTCATAGTCATAATGATAGGCATGATCATACATTATAATTAAATAAGTTTGGGTGACATGGTTATACTATTCACCTTAAATTTATTTCATTTATCAATTTAATTTAAAATTTATAACCCTCACACACCTTAAACAGTGGTTTAATTATAAAGTCCAACATATGGGACAAGTTGGTTGTCACACCATTTCAACTAATCCAATTTAAAAATTCTAATTACATGGATACTTCAACACACCTCAAAAGTTTTTCTAAATGATTATAAATTCACAGTTTTTATACAAATTTTAAACAAAACACTTTAAGGGGTGGTTCATGTCAAGGTATAAAACCACAAATAATGGAATTATGTCTCATGGACTAACTAAAATTAGGCATTAGAAATTTCTTTAATTAATTTCACATTTAAGGGAAAATGCATGGAGGGCCTGGTGTTCAACATGATGACAACTATCATATACACAAAACATATCAAGTAAAAGCACTAGAATAACTAAATTATATGGATAGTATACTCCTCACCCAATATCAGCTTCTAATATAGGATAGAATGAGATAAATTAGATAAATGACAAACCACTTGAAAATAGGGCATATTATCTCACATCAAAATAACACTAAATATGGAAGAGAGAAATGACGAAATGAAATAAGATGAATCATAGAAATACTATTAGATATCGTACATGATGAATGAAACATGAATCATGCATCATGTGAGAGAGGATGATGAAATCCAATCTTGAGGGAGAAACAATCTCTCAATTAGGGGGAGGATATTGTTTTTGGAAATGGAGCAAAAAGAGGGATAAATATTAAATAGAATCGTGGAATGATGGTAAATTAATAATTTTTTGGTGGTGCAAGGTTTGGATTCACTATTGGACAAACCATGTGCCAAACATGTGCCTTGATTTTCTAAGTATCACACCACTTTTCATATCTAAGCACGTAGTTTAAAAAATTATGTGCAGCCTGTGTGTGCTTATTATCTAACACCTCCACTGACTCGAAAATTTAGGTGCATGGTTTAACTAATCATACACCAACCATGAAAAACATTCATGAAATTTATTAGAGGTTCTCACTACCATGTTTCCTCCCTTGCATGGTTAAACTAACCATGAACCTCCTCTTTTGTGTCACAAGGATGAGTCACATGGTTACTAACAACTATGCACTAACCATGCACCTCTACCCACTTCTCCAAAAACCAGATCTCCAGGATATAAAAAATCATTAGACACTCCTAAATCCTTTATTATTACATTTGGGATTACCATATAGATAAATAATATTAAATCCAAAATTTAAATGATTTAAACTAATATATTACAAAAATATCCTCTATTTATCCAAACAATGAGTAATCAATGTGAATTTTTCATACCCAAAGAACATAAATCAATATCTAATGGATCACATAACCCAAAAAAGTATAACAATATATTGTTACAGTATTTAGATATTAACAAAAAACTATGTGTTTATCTCAATGTAAGATAATATCAGAAATGTATAAACCTTTTTACAAAGAAATAATAAATTAGTCCCTCAAATTTAATAACAAAAAAAGTTAAACATAGATCATTATACAAATAAATAACCCTATATCCCAAATTACCTTAATAATATTATCATTAAATAATGTTTTAACCTTAATGGTTATACATATGCTTCATCATACATCCCCAAAAATGTAACTTCATTCTTATCAAATCCCTTATGTTAAACTTAAGGTTTACATGTACTTCAACATAACAAAATTTCTACAAAAATATGAATAGTCACCTTGAAATCCCATCACATAAAACCTAAAAAGGGTTGTATAATCATGTGAACTTATGATAAACCATAAACTTATAAATGCATGATGGTATTGATAACACTTAAGTTAACCTCATATAGAAACAATTGAATCTCCAAATTTATCTAAATCTTTTCTTTGGTATTAGCTATTATGGCTTCAATCCCACACTCTCAGATCTGGTACTAGAAACACAATCATTAGATTTTTGGATTTGATATAAATAAATGTAAACTGATTTCAACCCTCAAAAAACATACAAAATAAAATGGAAATATTGGTTCACTTACATATCCATGGACCATTTATGTTTATAGTTTTAGATAATTAGAAAAAACTAATACATAACAATGCCTATGTCTTCAAATGATTATTTTTTACACATTACCGAGCATTTATTATTCCAAATTAATTCTTCAACATTTCCCATAAAATTATTTAGACATAGGTAAATTCAATACATAATTCATTTAACATCATTATTTATATCCATGGGAAATGGAAAACATAAAAATGGTGATATCAAATACTCAGTAAGAGTTAACATAGGCATTAAAAAATTGAATATCATCAGTGATAATAAAATAAGCACAATTCTTTTATGATATAATTAAAGTGCATGAGAATAACATATGAGAACTCATACCCATAAAAAATGGATCATAAAACCTGATACATTGTATAAATATTTATTATAATATAATATTTATATAAGTCAACAATCATGATCCATGTAAAAACAATCCTTAATAAAAGGATCCATCAAAAATTAATTCAAGAATAAATAAAACATGTGGGTAACATGGAAAATAATTTTCATATCACCCTTAAAATAACTATTAAAAATGGAATAACCTACCTAGTAAAATAAACTAATATCTTATGATAAACCTATAACCAGTTAACTCAGTCCCATTACCCAATGCCTTAGAGATCAATATTAGGCTCACCGTTATCATGTTCTATATCATAATCACCCATAATCATGAGCTATATTGAGAAAAAACATAATTATAAATACATTCCAACAACCATAATATGAACTTAACACATGAATGCCTGAATTTTTAACATAATAATTACCATTGTTCTTTCATAACTTGATTTACCCATGGAAAAGAAATGGGTTCCCTGAAAATCACTTTGAAATAATAATAGTCTATACTGATAAAGAATAGGTATTATATCCTTAAATCACATAACTCATAATGAATATGTAAAAATAAGGGTTTCTATCTTTAATGAATGTTAATACCATAAAAATATAATTAAAAGCTTTCTTGAAGAAATATCCTTTCCATTTTTATAAATCACTTTAAAAAAAATATATTTTTAAAATATTTTTAAAATATTTTTTTTGAAAATAGATTCGTAATATTATAAAGGAAACATTAAATAAAATAAATTTGATTACGGTGGGAAAATCTATTAATATCATAAATGATAAAATTAGACATTGACATAAAACTTTGGTAATGAGAGTCAAAAGTGACCTATGTAAAAAACATTATGAAGTTTTATTTTAAAAAAATTTAAAATAAGGTAAAAGAAAAGGAAAAATAAATATAGAAAATAATTTTGTTTATAAAATAAAATTCTAAAAACCAAATTATTAAATATTTAATTTGAAGATAAATATCGATGATCTAAATGATTATATAAGATTTGTATCAATTATAAACAAATTTTGTGACGTTTCTTTAATAAATATGGTAATAAATTGAAATTAAATATGTAAATCCCATTCATAATTATAGGATAATAAAATTTATTCATTTGAAAATAATATTATCATATTTTCCCCGCTAAATGAACATTTAATATAGACAATATAGAAATAAAATGTTATTGTATCATAAAAATCCTTACCGTTTTGTTTACTTTTTAAATATAATCCCTATGAAATAATAACTTCAAATGAAACATTAAATATAATTAACATGATTTTATTCATGATATAACATTTAAAATGGTTAGTAGTTACACCTCATAATAGAAGATACATGCATAACATTACATATCCCTCAAATAAGACAATGGCAGATGATAAACCCTTACAAATATCATATCATCAAATTTGAGAATTAATCAATCGAGTGATTAGGTGAAAAATTTAAATACACACAAAAAAGGTTCAAATAACACACAAATCCAATAAATTTCATTTCACCCATAAATTTGGAATAATATAATCTGTTATGAAATGATATAACCCAATGATGAAAGGTTGAGTTAAGAAACTATTTTCTCTTAGTAACAATCATGTCGGATCCTTTTGGATGATATAATTTTAATTGAGACATAAAATACCATAAATTATGAATTATTCATGATATAACATATAAAATGGTATTATATAAACCATATATAATAACTGAGGTGTAAAAATTAAAATATACCTCAATGTATGGAAAGTGAGACAAAACCTATTACATTGGCTCCAAACGTGATATGTATATCCTTAACACATATATAATTAACATATATAAGTAATTAAATTTCTTAATTAACTTTCATAGGATTAATACCATATCCTTCAATAATTTATTTTAGTTTTTATGACATGTTTAATTACTTAATCGGTTATGTCCATGTCAGATGTTTTGAGGATGTTTAGTTTACAATTACAAATAAAATATGGTATCTTAACCATGGTAAAAAAGATAATTATTCCATAATATATAGAATAATAATAATTAAATAGTTATCAATTATTTATATTAATTTTAATTTTAAAACAAACCATGAAATGTGGTTAATAAAAATAAATCATGTTATATTCATGGAGATGGTAAGTTGTACGTACATATGAGTAATGTATTCATTTTTCTAAGAGTATGAGGAAAATAAGGTAAGACTCATTTTATATTTTTTTATAATGACAGATATATCATAAATATAATATTATATATTGATATAAACTTATATATTCCATCCATGTGATGTGGTGATGAAAAAAAGGAATGGCATCGCTTCATAGAGGTCGTAATCCACATGTACACACGAATGGTGTTATCTTTTTTCAGTGGAAGGAAGTGTAAAGAAATAGATGGTATATTATCATTAAATATTTAAAATTATTTTATGGATACCATAAATATTAATTAAATCCATAAATATAACCATCCATGATAGGAGGTGATGGATGATTAGTTACATCTGTTCATGAGGTGGTAGTTTGTCGTATGCACAAATGATGGCTTCATCTCCCCTTTGATGGGAGAGAAGATGGATATAATTAATTACATTAACAAAATAAAATATTATTATATGAATGATTATTATTATTTTATTTCATAATAGTTTAATAATGTTTTATAGATTTAGAAGAAAAATTAATACTATAATATTCAATTAAATGTTATACATCTTCTTAAGACAACTTTCTTTTCTTTACACCTTAATCCTTATAAGGATATTATTATAAACATAATAATACCTCTAGAACATGTGGAGATTATTTGAAAATTATTTGGGTAGGGTTTTTCCAAACCATAATGTTCTTTTAGTGTTTATTAAAGAGGACATGGGGTGACCTTTTTTAAGTGAGGAGACGGGATCTTTTCGAAATCCATGATATATTAATATATAAAATTTGAATAACTCATGTGAGATGGTTCAGAAAGGTTATAGATTAAACGATATTGAAAATATGGGTTTAATATAATAATAAAATAATTTTTTTTATTAGATTTCATTTTATACCTTATCTTATGGATTAACCCTTACATTACCTATTTCTAGCCTTAATCACTGAAATACATTTTTCAATATAAAGGGATTGTAAATTTACATTTAATTTAAAAATTGGATAATAAATTTAAAAGGATGAAACATTATTCCATTTCTGATCCTAATTTTTCAATTGAAATATATATTTTTTAAAATAATTGAATAAAAATATATATAACATAAAATACAATTATTGTCCTTTTAAGAACTCTTCAGTTAATTTTACTTTCAAAACCACGTTAATGAAATGTAATTAAAATATAATCCATTTCAATATAAATAATAAATTACTATTAAACAAAAAATTCGTTTGAAAAAATAATTCATAAAAAACATATTACTTTTTATGTTTTTAAATCCATTTACCTTAATTATTTTCTACATGGACACACACTATGTCAGCATTTCATAAGAATTTAAGGGAATTATTTCATCACTAAAAATAAAAAATAAATTACCATAATAAAAATATTTATTTTATAATCATTATAAAGTTAAATATTTTTTAGAAAATTATTTTTATACCAATGAGAATATATAATAGAAATTTAAAAGAAAGATACCGATATTTTGTATTTTTATTTAAATACAAAAATATATATGTCATTTTCAAAGAAAAATGGCACAAAATTACCATAAATTTTATCATTGGAGGATTATGGTCTAACAAACTCATAAAATTGATTATATGAATTAGTTAAGATCATGTTTAACCCTTGACATATTATTTATAACTATAATTATCTGATTTACCCTTACTGAGGTGACAAATATTTACTACATTTACTATTTATAATGGAGAAAAATAAAATTATAATTATTTTAAAAATAGAAAAATACTTATACCAAATATTTGATCCATTTTATCAAATTAGAATAACTGAAGTAGAATTTTTTAATATGAAATTAAACCTGGAAAATTCGATAGAGAATAATTGTTTAGAAAAATGGTTTTTATATATAAAAATATTTTTGTACCTAATTAAAGTATAATTTTGATACAAATAAATTTTTTATATTTTTTAATACAAATTAACTAATTAAATTTAAAAAAAATATAATTTGATTGTAAATACTAGAGAAAACATAATTTAAAAAAAAAGTATTTTCACTATTCATTTAAAAAATCAAACATTTCAGAAAATTTTCAAAAACTAATCTGAAGATTATTTTTACATGATGATTTAAAAAATGAATTTCATTTTTTCAAATAAAAATTCTATAAATTAGATTTCATTATTTTAATTAAAAACATATAATACATGGAAACTCAATTTGGATAGAAATAAATCTTTTTTTACTTTTGACTGAAATATTACCTAATATTTTAAAAATTTATAAAACCCTATAAAATATAATTTTTTAATATTAATAATATATAAAAACTATTTAAATTATCATTAAATCAGTTTTTACAGAAACTACTTTTCCATTGGAGTCCAAAACCTGTGGAAAATTTGATGATGTCTAATGGAGCTCGAGGTATCCCTAAGCTTACATATGATCACCCTCACACATGTGATTATTTTCATAAGTATAATATTATTTAAAATTTTAAAAAAAACAATAAATCATCAATAATTCTTTAGGTAATGTATATATATGTATGTTGAAAAATTTCACCCAAATCCACATACAGATAAAGGTATACAACTTGTTGGTTAATGATTTTGATAGAATAGTATGGATTATGGTTATACCTCATGAATATGACGTGATTATGTTTTTCACATGATATCCAGGTCTATGTGAAAAATATGATTAGTATAATAATTAATAAACTTCACATTGACAATGGTGTAAAAATTATAATCATCCAAGTAGAATAATATCTATAAAATCATGGGATTTGAGACCTCTTTTTATAGGTTAGAAACCCACAGTAGAACTAAGTTGTTAAAATAATGAATTTCATTATAAAAAACAGAGCTCAATCTATTCTAATTAAAATAGGCTTACCAAATAAGTATTATAAATACAAAGTGTGAGTAGTGGTATAAATATCCAAAAGATCCTTGTTATTTCATAATGAAGACAAAAATCTCTATGAAATCTGTTATACAAATAATCCAACACATAAATACTTCAAAGGTGTTTGGAAGTAAATGTTTATTTCAAAACAAATAAAAATATAAATTTTGAAGCTCCAATTGATGAATGAATTTTCCTTGGGTATTAATCAAAAAGTAGATCCCATCGATGTTTTAATATAGGGGATACAAAAGTGATATAAAGTAATGATTTTGTGATTGTTTAAAATGAGCAGCTTGCAACAGAACTTGAACAGAATTAAAATTCTAGTGAAGAGGTTTCAAATGAAAATTACCCAGTTTTTTTAAGCTGAATGTGATGTAGAAGAGTATGGATTAGGTACTATTTTTAGGGTTGTAGATAACTCTTATAATAACTCTATGGATGAAGAAAACATATCTAGAACAATAGGTCTAAGAATATTTTTTATAATTTTTGAAATTATAGGGAAAACATTATTGGAGATCGATCAACCTCTATTCAAAAAATAATGATGAAGGCTTATTAAAAGTTCTTTCTCTTATCTCTAGTGGGAATAAAACATTTTCAAGAAGATATAAAGGATGAAATTGGTTCATATTTATGCAAGAGTTACTAGAAAAAATATAAAATAACAAGTCATGGGAAGTAGTTCCAAGGCCACATGGAAAAATATAATCAGGAAAAAATAATTATTCTGAAATAAGTTTAGTGGCTGTAGAAAGGTTATAAGAGCCTGAGATTCTAGAATGGACCAATATTTAAAGAAGCATAAATCTCAAATTGTATGGGTTTATCATAATCTATATATCATTAATGAAAAGAAGAAACATATGACGATGCTTTTATAAGTGCATGATATTATCCCTTGGGATGTGGATGAAATTAAATTGAATAAATTTTCAGTTCTTATGAGATTCTAAATTTAGAGGTCTTATATTCATGAATTTTCAATTTTCATTTTCTTAATGGTTATTCAAATAATGGATGGGGTCTTTATGTACTAAAAAACTACTCCTAAAACATGTTGAATATGTTTTAGATGTATGATTCATGAAAGTGAAAAACTATAGCCAAAACCCATATAAATTTATCAAAATATAAAGAAAACCAAGAGGTTGATGTCACATTTTATAGAAAACTTATTTCTTGTTAAATATTCTTGAATATTTATTTACTTGATATTGTTTTTTCCACTTGTTAAGTCGTCTGATATCAAAGTTGTCCCCAAATTAATTCACATTAAATCTATAAAAATAATACATAATTATATCAATCACATAGTAGATTATATAGTATTTTATTATATAAATTCACAACATTGGTTGTTGTGATATTCTAAGAAAAATTGGGTAGGTTTGGTTGGTGATTAGAAATCAATTTTTCATTGTAGATTTTATCTTGGGAATTATTTCATTTCATGTATTTTCAAGAATGAAGAATGTATATTTTTGGGCACCATAGTGGATGAGTATATTTTGTTGAATAAATTATGCACTTAATTAATTTTGATGAAACAACAGTTTAAAAATTCTATAATTGTTGTTGGTTCTCCTAATTTTGATTATGTGTGAAAACTCAAGTTCTATAAAACATGTAAAAAATTACATACATGATTTCAGGGAAATGGGCATAAATATTATGTATCATTTAATAAAGGAGAAGGTTGAACATTGTTGGGTAGAATTGGAAAATGTGTCAAATCAAGATAAAGTAATAGATATTATGAAAAGTCACTACCCAAACTGGAATTTGAGAATCATCGGTTGCCTCTTAGAGTCCAATCGAATCTATCTACCTAAATGGAACTTGAAGGCACCCCCACTCCCCCTGGTGATTTCTCTATAGAGTAAGGTATGGAACTCTTTTAAATTTCATTATAATATTTATAATTCTCTCCTATAACCTTTTAATGAAGTTATCTATTGATGTTCATTGATAATTTGGGAGATATATCATTTTAATGGAAACTGTGAATGTATGTTTAGAAGAGGGATAATATTTCTTGTTGAATTGAGGTGAGAAGTTGTTTGGATGGAGTGTAGATGATAATGGCTTAAATATTTCTATTCATGAAAATATTTTCAATCAAATCTTGTTTATCACACCAAGTATGACACAAACGGGATTATATTTAATGGTTAGTTAATCATTGATACATGAATATGAAATATCAATCTTTAGTATGTTTTCTCCTTGTAGAGTCTTTTTTGTTTTTGTGTTTGAGAGTTATCAACATACCCAAATAGATATATTGTTATACAAAATAATCTCTTAGTAATTTTTGTTTTGTGTTTGTTGAAATATTTTATGGAGGGTGTTTTATAAGATGAAAAAGGTGTTTGAACAGTGCATAATTTGTGAGTTTTGTTCAAATTTTAGAAGGGGGTCCACACCCCCGCATAGAAATCACAATGGTGAATTTATACATGCTCTGTTGAACATGATTATTTTTGGATTTATATACCATTCACATATTAGTGGCTGCTTTTATCTAATAAATTACTTGTGTAAAATAGGCATGTCCTCTATGAGAACTTTGGTGATCATGGTGATTGAAAAAGGTCCAATTGAAATTCACCACACCATTTCACTACGTATGGTGGATTAGTTATATACATATAAAACAATCAGAAGGAAATTTTTCATTATAGTGGTCATGGTACATCATATTAGTTCCCATAAAAATATTATGTAAAAGAAGACTACGAGCATGGTGATCAGTACCCTCACATAGATAAGCTATGTGGGAAGAGAATTTGGAAATATTAGAGAATAAGAATTTTAAAATTTAAGGATGTTATGGAAATTATAACTATCAATTGATGGGAGGTTTTCATTGAAGGTATCAAAACATCACACATTAAATGGTATTTAGTTAAGCACATAAAAATGGTGGAATTAAAAAGGAATCTGATTTAGGGTTAAACCCTTTATGTAGAATAGAGATATAGAGTGAACAGAAATTATATATTTCTATGGAAACTAAGAGAGTGTTTTCAGTTCTCTTTTGGAATAAAAAATTCAATAATAGAGGTGTTCTAAGAGTTATATTTCTCTTTAGAAGTTGGTATCAACTATGTTAAAGAAGAAACATCAATTGTGGTGAATTGTATATCACCATTTTTAGGTATAATATCACATCACGAGGAGTAGTGAGTTCCGTGGTGTTGGAGAGAAATTATTTCTCTAAACGTTTGTGTTTGTGAATGAGGATGGTAAATGAGGCAACATAAAACTTGTAAAAATTTAATATGTGAGATTATAAATTTTTTATTTAATAAGAACATTATGAAGCATGATAGTTAGACTAGCCTAATATAGGCGAACAAAGTAAAAATACTATGTTATTTTTTTCATTATTCACTCTAGAAAGAAACAAAGGGACAAATTGAAGTGTTATTTAAGTTTTGATAACAATATCATAAATCAAGTATCACACCAAAATCCCATAATACATCCCCCTCAAGTTATACTTCTTTATAAGGGAGAAAAACATGGAAAATATGAAAAATCATGAATACATTTCAAGGAAAAACAATTATTTTATCCTTTTTTAAGAAGTCATAAACATTCTGTAAAAACATAAGGTTATTTTTTTACCTTTTCAAATAAATATATTTCTTTCAGAAACCATTTTCTGAAAATAAGATAGGAATCCGGGGATATTTTCTACTATTTAACCATTAAAAAACCCTTATATTGGAGTCACCTAATTTGATAATTCTCACATCTCTTAGGAGTAACCTATGACTGGTAAACTATAAAATTTTACCCAATTCAATGGAGATCTATATTAAGATCACCCATAAGTATAACTATATCTGGCACACCCATCATTTATATAAATTTTATAACAACCATAACATTGATGAAAAAGATATATTATTCACATTAAACATAAAATTCATTTAATTTGGAACTCAATACCACAATTATTACAACTTTAAAAAATCTACTTAAATTTATTTTATATTTACCTATCCTAAGAAAGTATTTTTAAAACTAAAAATTCCTAGAAGAGAGGGAATAAAATCTTATTTGAAAAACCATGTCAACTTATAGATTAATATTGATAATGAATAATGACTATGATTGTGGGAAAGATTTTTCAAACTATATTTATTAAAAAATATTCATTTTTTATTTTTTAAAAAGTATAAAATAACCAATATCAAAACCATTCATAAGATTCCTTTTTAAATCCATTGTAAAGAGAGTAAAAAATATTCAAAAATAATCCTTAGAAATATTTAATGAATAAATAATAACATTCCTAATTTTTTTAAAATAAACATGGCTTGGAATAAAAAACTTTTGAGTGAAAATTTTAAATTATATTTTTTTAAATAAAGTCACTTACCTAGAGTCCAAACTTGTATAATTCACATATCGACACTCCTCATCCTTGGATATCTCCCTTTGTATCACACCATATTACTTCTAGGATTTTTTATTTTAAGGAATCTGGGACATTTAAGACATGAATAGGATAGTTTTGATGGGTCTTGATCAAATATTTTCTAAGCTAAGTGTCTCAAAATACATGAATAAACAATGAGAGGGGGATTATTTTTATAAGTGTGGGGAGTAGAAATCTCATAAATACTTCAATATTTTGAAATATAATTAACACATTTTTCAAGCTCAAGTAGAACCAAATGGAAAATTTTCAATTCCAATGTACTGTATTGTTGAATTCCACTCAATCATTCCAATTTATCCGTGTTTTAGATATATTTGATGTCTTATTTCATAGTTTAACCCATGTTAACACCATTTTACCATTACCATGGATATAAATTTTTATCATGGTAACTTTTCATTATGACCAAAAATGAAATTTAATATACTAAAAAAAATTTACTTCCTTATCCCAAACATGAAATACATTCTTTATGATTCAATTTGTATAATTTTAATAAATTGATTTCAATATATTTTCACAACATGCAACAAAAATCAGTTTTTAGAAAAACAATATTTTTAAACATAAAAATTATTTTATACTAAAATAAAATATAAGAGTAATTAATGTGGAATTGTTTTTATTTATTTTAATAAAATGTGAATTTTTTCAATTTAAAAAAAATCAAAAAACCAAATAAAACATTTTAATTACTTGAAAATAAATTAAACATTTTATTGTAATTGGTGTTTTCTGCATTTTGATCAAAAATTTATCCTTTTTGAAAAAACACTAGAATTCACACTAATAAAATTTTTATATTCATAATCCAAAATTTAAGCTCATTTTACAAATTTTAAACTTTAAAATTTAGGAATATAATTTTAAATAAAACCTTATATTACATGGAAATCATTTCAGTTAGAATAAAACAATTTCTATTTCTGCAAAAAATTAATATAAAATTGTCAAATTATATACAAATATATGAAATATATTTATGAATATTAATAAGATATTAAATTGATTAAATATTAATATTAATTTATTTTCCAAATTCTTCCCCCTTTTATTATTTTTTCCATATATATTTATTCATTACTAACAGGTAAGTATTTTTTTCCCTCATTGCCTCTTCAAATTCTCATGTTGCATCTTCAATTATATGCTTTCTCTATAAAACTTTTACAATGAGATTTAACTTATTTAGACATAATTTATATTTATGATCAAGAATCTAAACTATTTTTTTCATATAAGATATATTATCCTCTAATTATATAACCTAGGGGATCAAAATATGGGATGCATCAAGTATATACTTCCTTTGAAATGAAACATAATCGTGAACCAATGATAATAATAGAGTTATGGATACCCAATAACAAAATGATCCTAATTTATCTATAATTTCATTAGGTATAACGAAACACAAGATAAAATTTCATTTTTTTACCAAAAAACACACTACACCTTTCCAAAGAGATATTATTAGAAATACATGGTCACACATCTCAAATGAATGGTCTTATATCTGGTTGTTCACATAACTATTTGACCTTATCTTTACCACCCTCATGTGGTTCCAAATGATTTTTACCTTCTCAAATATCTCTTCTCCAAATTTTGGTCCAAATAATTTCCTATCATTGACCTTATCCAAACATGCTGGTGTTTGACCCCACATTCCTTATAATGTATCATTGGTACCATAATAATGCTGAAATAAATTCAACTAAATAAAAATGATGATACAACCTTACCTGATAATATACTGATCAATCTCGAATCATATCATCTAAATTTTGAATTTTATGATCTGACTATCAATTATATTGATGTTGGAAATATGTAATGAAATTCAATTCACTACCTATTTACTTTTGAATTACTTGGTAAAATATGATGCACAACCAGGATTATGATTAAATATAATAGAGAGGGGAAATCTGTATAACCTTTCAATCTCTATAAGATAAATTGTTGAAATCTAATTCAAATTTATAGTATCTCAAATAGGTATAAAATGAACTTATTTAGTCAAATGATCTAAAATATCACAAATAACCTTATATCCTAAAGATTTATTTGGTAATACCACTATGAAATCCATGTATATGTTCTATCATTTCCATTATAGCATTGATAAAGGTTGAATCACCCCATTATATATTTTTCCATCAACATTATCCAATAGTCAAGTAGAACATTTCATGGTAAAATCAGGTATATCATTAATTATAGCTTCTTACCAATAATATTCATGAAGGTATCCACACATATTAGTACTTAGATGATGAATATAAAATAGAAATATATAAAATTCACTCAGTAATTATTTCTTTAACTAAGAGTCAGTCACAGCACTTAAACTCTTTCTAAATCTGATAACACCCTCTTTATAAACATTAAAATAAAGAAACATACCCATTTTAACTGATTCATTGATTTATTTCAAACCATGGTCTTCTATATGATCCTCCTTAATTATTTATAACAAATATGAATTATCAATTTTTAACTAATTGTTATATTTCATTGAAATTATGATCCTTCAGCAGAGACTCTATAATTATTTTTAAAAAATATGGATTCATTGACATATAATCCAAAAGAAAAGATTTTCTACATACATAAATTACAATCCAATATTTATCAAATAATTATCTAAAGGATCATGTTCTAAATGTATCATAGTTAATGATACATTATGAGGCATCACCTAACTTATTTACTTTACATGGATGATAATGAACTATAGAATCATAATCCTTAATCATTTTAACCATATTCTATACATCACAGTCAACTCTTTTATATTTAATATATACTTTTATCTTTTATGATTACTATTTATTTCACATTCATCTCTATATAGATGATGCCTCAACATGTTTAAAGAAAAAACTACTAAAAGCATATTAATGTCATTTATAGAATAATTCTTCTCTTGGGGATTCAATTGTTTGGATCTCTATGTGATAACTAAATCATTCTACATCAACACACAACCATGTCCCTAAAAATAAGAAACATTGTAAATAATTAAATCCCTATTTCTAGATATAAAAGATACAATTGGATAATTAAACTATCTTCTTTTCAGTTCCTGAAATTAATCATCATGTTCCTATATCAAGATGAATTTAACTCATTTTCATGTAAAATTTTGCAGTTTTATAAATAACTATTTAAAAAAAATATCATTAGTAACCTGATAAATGAAGAAAAAATTGGATCTTAGGGAGATTGGTTGGTATTGGCCATTCTTACACCACTTTAGTCTTATTATGATCAACTATTATTGCATATTTGGAAAGAATATGTCTAAGTAAACAGATCTATTATAACCAAAAGTAATATTCAATAAATTTTACATTAAACCCTCTATTATTTTGGAATTTTCAAAAAAATTCTTTTATTTTTCTCATGATATTCATATATTTTAAAATATTCTATAAAATCATCAATTGCACTAGAGCCTCAGCCCAGTTGTTGAGGACTCAGAAAGTGCATCCTGGAGACCCGAGTTCAAAACCGAGTGGAGACATATTTCTGGCACTGTTGCGGTACTGTAGTAGTACAATAGAAGGTATTGTTCAATACTGTAGCATCCGGAACTATTCATCCATTCGGGCTTTTGGGCCACCAGTTTGGTCCTCAGGTCCTTCAAGACCTTTGGCCTACCCAAGGCCTTCATTCCAGTAATGCTTTCGGGACACCTCAAGGCCTTTACGCCACCACAAGGCTTTCGAGCCACATGAAATTGTGCTTAATGAACCAGGAAGACTCTACAAGGAGAAGACTCCATATGAGAATTCAGAGAAGGTGTATTCACCATAGCAGAATCAAACGGATGCGGAAGAATGAAAGGTTATGGAATTGTCCATCGGGACCAGTATGTGCATGCACAGGAAGCCTAGTCGAATATCCATGAAAAGGTGGAGTGCTGACATCACAATGTAGATACTGGTGAGGAATAGTTCACATTAGATATAGTTAGGATATTTCCTCTAAGACCTATGGGCCATGTAATATCTATGACTATGCACCATGTAAGGGTTACCCATCATCCCATGAAAAGGGGGTTATAAAAAAGCAATATAAAGAAGGCCTTTAGGCCATTCAGGCTATAATATTATCAATATACATAACCAAAATTTTATTCATAAACTCAGAAACAAATCTTCTCAATAAATCCATAAATATAGAGGGTGCATTTGTAAACCTGATATTCAAAACTGAAAATTCATAATTCCCATACCTAGCCTAGGAATTTATATTAGGAATTATCTATTCCTTCATATTTCACTGATAGTGTCAGGACCTATGATCAATCATTGAATAACATGAAGAAACTACTTTTAAAGGATGAGATCTTTAAATATATTCCATTATTTGAAACCAATTTCTTTCTTTTCCATACATTTCTTAGTCAAACACCTCCATTAATTGGATTCACCTATATAATGATAAATAGAAAGGGAAGTCTTCTGATTTTAAGAACATCCTATAATTTTTAATATCTTTTTTGAAACATAAATCTATCCTTCTTCATTTACTAGGTCTAAGGATCTACCAAAATCCAAAGGATATTGTTTCATGAAAATCACAGAAAAAAATATAATATTATGCAGAGAATCCATTCACTCCATTACATTATTAAATATTTTATTAGTTTATATCAATTTTGTAAACACAAATAAAAATTTCACTATTCAAATTCCAACAATTATAGGTTATTTTTCCAAAATGATATTGTCCTCTCATTTCCTTTCTACCTCAACTACACATTTTCCTATATAGATAACCATTCTGGATAAACCAAGATAAGATTTATCATCATGGTAATACTCTAAATTCATCTCATGATAATATAACCAGAAATTGTTATATATGAATATAATATTTTAACAATATCATTACATCAAAAGATATCCAAACCCTTCCTCTGATATATACAATAACAACATGTATATAACAATCCAATAAATTAACTAATTTATAGTGTATATTTCAAAAATTACATACCAAATACCTTTTTTGTTTATAGTTTTATAGAATTATAAAACCCAATAGATTATAAAGTATAATATTCCCTACATTGTTTATTTTTTGGCAAAATGTTTTCTTTATAAGGACACACTTTCTTCTTTCAAGGGTACCCTGATAACTAGAACTCTAACATTATTAACATTAATTATCTTACTTAAACACAATAAAAATAGTTGAACATGTAGTATGTGAAAAGATAATAATGATAATAGACATAAAACTAAATTAACCTATTATTACATTTTTAAACTAGAAAAATCCATAAGAAATGTTTCATTTAAATAATAAACATTTCAGCTCAAATATTCATTTAATTTTTCCTGAAAAAAATAACTTCCCATTATTTTTCATACAAAAATTAATATGAATTAATAAAGGAAAAATTGTAATCAGGGGGGTTTCTTACAAAATATGATAACTCAAGGATATATTTCCTTGAAAAATAATCCTTTCACCAGAGTATAAGCTAAAAAACTGCAAGAAAGAGAGGGTATAACACCTGCCATCGGGATAATCCTATGCATGCATGGGAAAGCCAAGCCTAATATCCATATAAAGGTGGAGAGATGATTTCACGATGAAGATGCTGGGGAGGAGCTGTTCCAAGTAGTCAGTCTAGGTTGTATGTAATGATCAAAGCCTACTGCAAATGAATTACTATAAGGCCTATGGGCATGTAATACTTATGCCTACGGGCCTTGTAAGGGTTCCAACTCACCCCTTGAAAGGTGGATTATCAAAATCAAAAAAAATTAAGGCCTTTGGGTAATTAGAGGAAAAACATAATCTGATTTTCATAATTTTTTAATTCAAAATAATTCCTTCCAAAACCATACCATGAATTTCATATAGATACCTTGAGAAATTAACCATAAATTTATCCATTCAAGAATCTATATAATAGGGTCATCTAAGCAGATAATTACCACATCTCTTAGGAGTAACTAATCACTAGTAAACTCCGTCACCTTACCCAATGCATTGGAGAGCTATATCAGACTCAACCTTCATAACAACTATATCAGGATCACCTATAATGCATGTAAATTTTGAAGAGCTATAACATGAATAAAAATATTAGATTTCACCTTAACTATAAAACACATTTAATTTTGAATTCAATCCCATGAGTAATAGCATTTTTAGTTATCCCAAAAAAATGAGAAGAAATTTCTATTTCCTTAGAAAATATTAAAAAAGTTAAAAATTCCTCAAAATGTGTGAATATATTCTTATTTTAAAAATAATGTCTAATTTAAGGGGAATATTGATAAGTAATTACATCTATAATGATGGGAATGGGTGGTAAAATTATATATGTTAAAAAAACTATTGTATTTTAATTTTTTGAAATTGAAAAATAACCATTATGGAAAATGTTGAAATGATTTCTTTTCATTATTCCTTAATACTTAGAGGATTTGTATTTTGAGAATACTAGGACCTTTAGAAAGTGGAAAGGAAAGTCGGTGTAAGTATTTCATAAATTTTAGTAGAGATAAGTGGCTCAATGACTATGAATATGTGAGGAGAAGAGGTACCCTTTTATAAGTGATGGGGTAAGAATCTTGTAAACACTTTAAAATTTAAATGGAAAAATTTTATTTCTCAAGGAAAATGGAACCAATTGGAAAAATTTATTGTCATAAATATGGTAAGGATAAAATCTAGTCAAAAACAACATTTATCCAAGATTAATAGATATGATCTTTCTTATCACTTAGATTAACCACTGTTAAATTCTTTTATCCTTTACTAAGGTGATAATGTTTTACTATGGTAACTATTTATTATGATCAAATATTAAATTCCCCACATTAATAAATTTAGACATACTAAATCCAAATATGGAATAAAATTTTTAAATCTTCAATTTTAATTAGTGGTATATTTTCTTTTCAATAGAATTTTTCCTAATTTTAAAAAATAGTTTTTTAGAAAAATGTTATTTTAAGCATAAAAATGTTTTTAGAGGAAAATAAAATAAAATAATTATTATTATTTAAATATTTTGATTGTGTTTAATAAAAGTTTACTTATTTCACTTACAAAAAATCCAAAACCAAATTGTATTTTTTAAATACTTGAAAATAAATGAAACTTTTCCTAATATAGGTATTTTCCAATATTTACTCAAAAATCATTGTTTTCAGAAAAACCCAAAAAATTTCCACAAGATAATTTTGATTCGTTGAACACAAAATATATAATTTTTTTTATCAAATTTTAAATCTAAATTTTAGAAAAATAATTTTTAAATAAACACATATTTTATTTGGAAAACATTTCAATTAGAATAAATTTCTTTTCTAACTAAGAAATCATATATAAATATCATATAATATATGAATACATAAAATATTTTTATAATTATTTATAATTTAGGAAATTTATTTATTATTAAAATTACACTACATAATACATTATTCCTCAATCATTTATTTCCTGTATCATCAAGAAAAATATTAGGTTAACAAGGAATTTACACATATTGTTATATAAAATTCATTTACCATATACACCAATCAACAACATCTCAAATTATTATTGAAAAGACTTGCAACTCATAACCTATGGATGAAACATTAATCCCTGTTTAATTTTTTTCACTTATACTATAAATCCATCTCCATTAACTACATCATGTAACTCCAGATATTCAAAATAAATCATTTGTATTAATATTTTATTCCTTCTCCCCATTGAGAATAAAACAAAGATTTATTTCTTATCGAATACTTATTTATACCATCAATATTATATTCATGAAGTCCTAATTTTTTACAAAAATACAATTGGGATTTTATTATCATAGCTTCTTATTTATGTTGGGTAAATTATTACATAATAATTAGAGGGAATAATCTCCACCCTTGACCTAAAAAACCTTCCCAAACCATTTTGATACTATTTATTACCTTAAAAAACAATGGTCTATATTGAAAAATCATAATATTTGTTCATAACATCTGGTTTTTTTCATACTTATAAATTATCTTCATTTCCAATTTCCACTTGTTCAACGATTCCTTATATTGGATAAAGCTTATGATCTATTTAACATTAATGGTACTTCAACTCATACTACCCTAAAAAATATATTCAATATGAACTTTTTGAAAAAAAAATCAATATTTTACTTTCAGGATTGGTTTTTTAAAAATATATATTTTCACAAACCAACCTAGGTCATCCCTGAACCGAACCCCAGTGTCGGCCTATGGCAAACACTAAAGGGAGTTCTTGATCCAAAAAGGCTAGATATAAGAATTTGGGAATAAAGAACTACCTTTATGAATTATTTACCCAATAATAAAGAGATATAAAACAATTGACATATATAAAAGAAATAAAATGTGGTAATCCAAAAGCATAAAATAGAATTAAAAGTGAATATGGAAAATAAAAGTACCAAACCAAAATTGGTAATCCAAAGTAGCTAGGCTTAGTAAATAGACCATATACATGTGATATGAGGGAAAAAATATGTCCATGTAACTTTCAAACTCTCCCAACATGCTAACATCGATACCCACTAATACAATATAGTTCCTTGCCTTTACATTCTTCAAAACAAAATCTAAATACACCCAATGGTATGTGCACTGTGTGAGTAAAACAACCCAACAGATCCCTCCAGGTGTTTCATAATAATTCATTATAAAAAAATCTAATTATGATCATTTTATGGAATAAATGGAATAAAATATAGATTAATTCAGTTAAAAAAACATGGAAATTGACCCTTTCATAACATTTTATAAAATATTACTAAATAAAACGAATTTTCTAAAGAATTGTAAAATAAGCATTTCAAAGTAGAGTAACATGCAAATTAATTCCTCAAATACATTGGGTATATGTTATCTATGATCCTCAAACCACCATGATAAAATGAATAATTGTTCACAAATCCTTAAAACGTTGGCCTAGGCATGGGATAAAACCCAAACATGCGAACCCCTTGTTATATGATATTTTTGTTAGATTTATAGTGTTTGTTAATTCTTGGTTACTGAATGCCATCCTAGAATTTTTGTCCCAATCAATATCCCTCCTAAGTATCACATGTTTCCATGTTCCATAGCCCACACTTGGAGGCTTCCAATTTCACAACCGACCCACGCATAGAGGTTTCCACTTTCACAGTTTAAAACATTACAAGGAAATATCACATGGAAATAATCAAATTTTAAAAATTTACACTAAAACAAGTATTAAAATCCATTTCTTTCTTCAATACATTAAGGTTATTATATTTTTTGAAATAATAACAACAATCACATTCCCAGAATCATAAATCATGACTTTTAAACATCTAGAAAACCCAATTTAAAATGAACAATCTTGCATGGTATATAAAAAAAGGCTTTTCATGAAACCACCCACCTCAAACACTTTATATTTCCAACAAATGAATGGGATTGATACAATAAGAGGGATGATGATTCATAATATGAAAAAAATACTTAAACCACGAAACCCATATCTAGAAACATGACTTCAATAAACAATAGATTAATAAAGATATGAAGAACCACTTGAGAAGAAAATTATGTATTAAGCACATAAATATCTTTTTAGATTTAGTCACTTCCTTCCTCTCCCATAGTGAATCTATCAGAAACCAAATAGATTTTGAAACAACCCATATTTATAGACATAATATCCCCAATATATGGGTCCTTTTAAGAAAAATTGACGAGATATAGAATAATGATGAAGGATAATAAAGAATGTTATCTTACGTCAAGTTTACTAGATTCAGCACCGCAAGATCCATCAGAATAACTCTTAGAAAGTGTTGGGATCTGAAAAGTCTCAAAGAAGATCTCTAACAATCTAAAGATAAAGATTTAGGAGGAATAAGGAGACCAATAATAGAAGTTTTAGGTTCCAAAAAAATTAGGATTAATTATTTCCCATCGCCTGGTTTGGATATAAATTTTAACAAAATATGATTCTATTTTCATCCATCAGAGTAGATACACTATTTGGAAACGTTTTTTGACTAAATATTCCCCAACAATGTCAAACTACACTTTCCCAAACCACTAAAAGTTGCAAAATTTCTTTGGGATTCCACATTATTTTTCAAAACTATGAACTAACTGTGAAGCTTCCCAAAAAACTACAAAATGTCTCAAAAAACACCAAGAATAACCCATGAATGATTCAAAATAAAAGACAGTCATAAAATGAATATACACACTTTAATGTGAGACAAATATGTGAAAAATATTCACAATATATTATTTTCTATCATTAGAATGTAAATATGAAGAAGTCTAATCAATGAAAATATAAGAAAAATTCTCTCATATCATTGATTCCCATTCCAATATCTCGTGAGAATCAGTTCTGTGTTTCCACAATACTCATCCCAACAAAATACAATTACCACGTAGAATCATTTCGTGAGAATTACCCACTAAAATTGGTCATTCGAATACCAATATATCTATTTCCAAATAAAGATATTACCAATTCAGAAGATGAGAGGGATCAGAATGATACATCTTATGCTTAGATAGAAAAAAAAACATGAGAGATAAAAGTCAAATGAGATATACAATTTAATGAGTAAGAAAATTTTTCAATTATTTTTGTGACTAAATAATTACATATGTATCTCACAGTTAATTTAACTTTCCTATCATGCCAATGGGGACCCAACCGAGGTAAAAATATTAAGTACACTTGATCAACAACTAAAAATTAAATAGTATATAACTGATGATATATATAATATTTATGCCGACTATAATTTGTTTCCAGTCATTGATAAATAAAAATAATCTTCATTGATGTATCCTAAGAAATTATTAAACCTCAAAAGAAAGATTTTGTGTACCACGAACCAATAAATATGTGACATCCATGGTCATCAATAAAAATCCTAAAAGGGAGAAATTTTGATGAATGACTAGTAACTATTGATATAAGAAAACTCAATCAGTACAAAATAGATACCCCTAAAGACATTATTATTTATTAAAAAGGAACAATGAAGATCCCCCAAAATCTGAGTAATTCACCCCATCTACCCATATTCCTGAGGATGTTAAGTCATTCTCAACTTAACTTGAGAATGCATTGCCTCATAGTGGCCTTTCAAAAACTGAGAGCTAAACTATGGTCCCTATCTTAAATAATAGAAGAATGAACCCTATGAAACCTTATGATTTCCTAAACATATAGAGATCACAATCCTCAACCTTGGTGGTGGGTCAAATTGGAATAAAATGAGTTGACTTGGTCAGTATATTAATCAATATCCATAAATAAATTCTTTCCCTAAGGTGTCCATGGTACCAGAATTATAAAATCCATACACACCTCATCCCATGTCTAGATAGGAACTAGGATCAGATAAATAAAAAAAGAGGTATTTGATGTTCGTTCGTAATTGGATGATAGATATAGTAACGATAGAAAAAAGAAGGAATGCCAAGTTTCAATCCAAGCCACCAAAATGAATGATTCATGTCATAATAAATCTTTAGTGTAATAAGATGAATAAACTATTGGAAGCAATGATAATATTCCATAATATCCTTCCACCAAGATGAAGGTAAAAACCATTATTTGAAGTAAAAAATGCATTACAGGGAGAAATACCAATCGAAAATGGTCTCCCCTCCATATAAAGAGATCATTATACTTATGAACAATTTATCCCACTATTTATCTATAATAATAATCTTTATAAGATATTTCATCCACTAGGAACCATTGAAAACAATAAAAGTCTCCTAATATATCACATTTCTGTGCATCCAAAAAAATCATCCCATGAGATTTAATTCAGCTTTCTATTCCACAATTTCATTTGAAGGTAACTTTCTACTAATATCATAATAAAAAACATCCCCCTTAATTGAGTAATAAGCAATGTAAAAGATAAAACACTAAGGATACTCCACCCATCACATTCGCCAAGGTTGAATTCTTTTTAAGAAAAGATGTAACCCAAAAATTTACAAAATGATTAGATAGTGAACCATTCCATAAAAAGGTAATGAA
This sequence comes from Viscum album, assembly GCA_963277665.1. Taxonomy (NCBI): domain Eukaryota; kingdom Viridiplantae; phylum Streptophyta; class Magnoliopsida; order Santalales; family Viscaceae; genus Viscum; species Viscum album. The sequence goes on from OY728150.1 coordinate 691,160,725, forward strand.
AAAAACTCTTAAGATTATACATAAGTACTTCTTGTTATAATTCATGGGTTGTATAATTCTTATTATGGGGATAAAGATGACGAGATATGTACATGACTACACGATCTTATTGCATAAGAATGTAGCCCAGTCCTGCACATAAATCATAAAAAACTCCATATAACACATTTTTTTGTTTGATAAAATATAAATTGGGTTTTTTTAAAAAAATTATTTAATTAATAAATGAATATGTGGAAATTAGAATACCAAATTATTTTTATCCTTTTAATGTAAGAGAAGACAATGGGGATGTGTGCTTTAATAATTCCTTCAAAAAACTACTAATAATATCCTACTAAACCCAAGAAGCATTGAATGTCAAAGAATGTCTATGGATCTCCCATTATAATATAACTTTCACCTTATTAGGATCAACTGATATTCCATTTTTTCATACCACTTGTCGTAAGATCATAACATATAAAATAAAAAAAATTGAAATTTCAATAAATCAGCATAAAGGTGGAGATCCTTTAAGATTTTGGGAATGAATTATAGGTGATGCTCATTATATTATTCAGTACATAAGTAATCCAAAATATCATAAATAAATACCAAAACAAAAAAATTAAGGTACTAGTGGAAATATGATTGATCGGGGGGGGATGAAAATAGCAAAAGAATTATTTATACCAAGCAGTATCAGAAGATATTCAAAGTGTCCATACCTGATGCTGATAGAGGCCTTCAGAATATCTAACTCCTTAACTCAAAGTTGATGATTTCTGAACCAAAGTTCAAATTTTGAGAACCACTTTTCTCCCTTTAGTTGATAAAATAATTCATCAATATTAGTAAAAGGATAATTATTCCTAATAATCACTTGATTAAGCTTATGATAATAAATAAATAAATAGAGAGTCCCATTAACATTTTGGTGAATATAACAGGGGTAGCCAATGGTGATACACCAAGAAGAATGAAACCTTTATCATTAAATTCATTCAATTGAAGCCTCAGTTCATTCAATATTTCTTAATCAATATAGTATGAATTAATGGATATTGACTGAGTTTCCAAGACCTAACCAAACAAAAAAATCAACTCTCATCTCCATAGGCAGACATAAGAAATTATCTAGAAACAATACAAGAAATTAATCTACCGTAAATGGATAATCAAAACCTTAACTTTCATTCATATGTTCATTTTTGAATGTGGAAACAAATTTTACAAGTCTTGGTAAAGGAGGTCCAACTCGAATAGTTCTTGATACCACTCTCCCTAAAAAAATTTGAACTTCCAATAAGAGGAATTAAATAATGCCCACCAATGGTTGCAATAAATATCAGCATTATGGACACCAAACCAATTATTCAAAATGATAACATCAATGAAATCCATGTAAAGAACAAGAAAATCACAAACTAACTCAAATTTTGATAAAAAAGATAATATAAGGGACATATGAAACCCTACACTTTCTTTTCAAGATGCATCATCAATGCCATAAAACATGAAATGTGTTCTATTAAATGTATTAAAATATTCATGAAGTGGGTCTATATGAATGAATAAAAGGAAAAATTATCAAATATAGAATCCAATCAAGATGATTAAATAAATATTGTACTTCTCTTAGTCATAGGGCCCATATTAACTTTAACACGAAATACTTCCACTGTAATAAACATATTTATTCTAAAACCTTGTCGTTGAAACCTAGTAGTCAATAAAGCATATAACTGAACAATCAACCATTTAGGTCTTAATGTGTCTGTAGTATAAAATAGAGAGTATGAATCATGGAAAAACATTTTTAACAGACATTAAAATCTTCACAAGTAATGGATTTGTATTGGTGTTGAGAAATTACATCTTATGTTCCCTGTCTTGAAACACTAGAAGAAAGTCATAGGTATACTACTAGCTGTTATTGAGGGTGTGGCACAAGACCATTATTGAGATCCACTACTACAAACATTACATGAATCATTTCACTTAATATTATTTCTATAGGATCTAATGAAACTACCACTCGATGGAAGAGGAATACCAACAAACACTAACCTTGTTTCCAGGTCAATTTCTCCCATCCTAGCTCTATCAACCACTTCACCATAGTAGTTATGATTCAACATATAAACCAAAGAAAGAATATCCAGTCATAAGTCAATTTTAAATCTATGATCCTTAAATTTATTACTCAAGAAATTCTTGGTATTGAAAGAAAGTATTTTAGCTAAGTGTTTGACCAAATCCATTACAGTACAATCACCTCGTTGATGGATGAGAAAATCTATGGATTTAGCCATCAACACTGATTTATGGAACATCTGTTGGAAACATATAGTCTTAATGTATTTACACTATAAAAATTTATATTTTTACCAACATCATTGTTTCCTAACATCTATTTCTAGGGTCTTTATTCTTTAAAGTAACATATTTTACTTTAACTAAATATGTGGTTTCCAAACATTCAAAAATATGATCAATATTCTCTAACCAGCACTCCAAATTCCAAGGATCATTAATTCCATAGAAGGATTGTGGTTTATGGTGGATAAACTATTTTACCCAAATTTATATCCTTCAAACCCTAGTTTCACATCCATGTATTGAATTGGGGATTGGGAGACACCCTTTTCCATAACACATTCCGTTTACACTACCACATCAATATTATTTTGATCGATTAGTGGGTTTCCTAATGATATCATTCACATGACCCTCTTAGAGAACTCTAGAAAGCCTTCTGGGTGGCATGGTACAAAATTAGATAAAGGATATATACCATCAAATGGATGTCAAATTATAGTTTAAACCAAGATAATATAAGAAAATAAATGAGAATGGAACAGAACTAAATACAAGAGACTCACTCCCCAATATCTTATGGTAACCCAAGGCTCATTATGATGAGATATGGCTAGGAACTAGATTTTAACATACCCCCTAAATCGTCAAAATAATATCTATTACATACCAAAACATCCCAATACTGAAATACCATGGGAAAATAAAGCTCCTTTGATATGAATGTTTCATCAACCAACTTGGGTTATCCCTAAATCGGACACCCAAGTCAGCCTATGCTGGGGCCCAAACGAAAGTACCAATCCCCACATGTAAGAAAAAGTAACATTGGATTCATGAACTACCTTTTCAAATGATTTATCCCAAAAAATAAAAAACAATAGTTTTCATATATAAAAGAAAGATGTTATGTCAATCCCATTTTAGATAGCTAGATTTGATGTTTAGATGGAAATTATATGTGCCAGACCAACAAATAATAAACCAATATACCCATGACTGATCAAATATATGATCCTAATTATTCATGAATGTATAGAATCATTTATTTTTGGGTAAAAGTCTTTTAATTTATATCATTAGGCATGATTTTGTGTTTTGTAGGAAAGGAAATAGTGTTTCAGAGGGCTCAAGGAAAAATATGGGACTGAAACATGCTGCTGAATTTCTATTGGACAACGGGAAGTGGAACTAGTACCCCTAAAGGTCTATTGGGACCACCATCTGGCAATATAGGTTTTCTCATTAAAGATATAAATTTTGGTAACTTTAACCTCCAACAATTTTTTTACCCCTCAACCTTATTTTTCCTCTCATTTTGAATATATTATAGTTTGTTGGAGATCTACCCTCTCTTTCCTCTCTTCTTGGATAATATCTATAAAATCATGGGCATTTAGACTTCAAATCGAACTGTAAGAATTCTATCAGTGGGTCTTTCCCTCATCCTCCTACCTTTCTCCATTTTCTTCAGTTTATTTGGTGTTATCTCCTTTCAAGGTAAAATACCCTATTTTAGGGATTTTGACTAGTTCATTATTTTCTACCATTAAAGATCAAATTTGTTTTCAAATACTATACAAGGATTCTTCAATGAGATCTAGTTTGGTGGTTTAAAAGCTTTACACTAAACATCTCACCAATTATAAAATATGTAAATATTTTATGCACTGACATTTTTGAGAATTTTCCATAAAATATGAATTCCTCTAATTTATCTCCAAAAAACTAACCTAGAAGTACTATGGGCCTCTAAAACACCAATTTAGGCTGATAAAATCAACCCAAATCACTCATTAGGGTAGTTTTGGCCTAACTCTAATGAAAAACATAGAATAATTATTACAAAGACATTGCATAGGTTTTGTTTTGTGTGGATTTCATTGGAAACCCCATTTTATAAATATGTTAATAAAGCCAACCGTTAGGATATTTTTTGCATGTCTTTTTAAAACGGGGTCTTCTAAGGTGAACCTTGTCCCATGTATGGGGTAATTTAAACAAGGTTTAGTTAATTAGGGAGTCATAGAAAACTATAGAGCCCATATATCATAATTTGTTTTTAATACAAGAGGAATATATTTATTAAATTATTCAATAAAGTTGGTAACTCTAAGGTTGTTATTTAGTTTTGATATAATCCAGGACATAATAATCTTACTTTACAATTATGACTAATAAAATTGATTCCTTGGTCACTAATTATGAAAATTCTCACACCGTATTTGTAACAAACTAGAACTCTATAAATATAATTTAACTTATTATGTTTATTTTATATATTAAAAATAAAAAATAATAACTTATAAAACCCAATAAAAACATTATAAATGAAGAACTGATGAAATAAAAAGGATTTCTAGAAGTTAAAAAGCGTACATCGATGAAATAGTAACTTGACCTATGGAACACTAATATAACCCTTATGAATAGAAAATAGGCCATATTAATTGTAACCTCATCCATGAGAGTATAAATAATATTTAGGAATCTCATAAATTAAAGTATCATATAATCATGTCATAGTATAAGTAAATGGATATTTTAAAAATAATCAATTATGTGTTGGTATTTTTGGAAGTCATAAATCTTTAATTACCAATTTATAAATAATAAAATGATGTAAAAAATATATTTTAAAAAAATTTATTCATAAATTAACTATTTATTATCTTATGATTTTAGGATAATTATATTTCACCGTAGTTAATTTTTTAGAGTGTTATAAAATCAGTTATAAATTTAAAATCTATATTTTTTTAGTAAATGATGGTCTAAATTAAAAATTAAATTACTCATATTAATAAAATTGTTGTAATAAAATGAAGTAAATTTTTTTAATTCAACACATTGAAAAATGGTTGGGGATATGTTTTGGGATATTTATAGAATATGTTAATTTTTAGTGAATAGTAAAATACAATAATTTACAATAAATGATGAATACATTATTTATTGAGTCATATATGATATATGGATTATATAAGCCCATAATATAAAACTATAATTTGTTATTTAAATATATTTTATGGTAATTATAAAACTATTTATAGTCTTGGTCTAACTAGAACTTTAATTAATAAACAATTCAAGGAAACCTCTCTATCCACCACTATAAATACCACCCCTTGCCACCTCTTTTTCCCACACCTATAAGCCATGAAGCTTGTAAAAATTATTCCAAAATACTCTTACCTGTTCCCACACCAACCCCCAAATCCAAGATATTTTGGACTTAGAAAACCCACTTTTTAAAGGAGGTTCTCAAGGAGGATAATTCAAGATATAAATCCTCTTCCATTTTCTTTTAATTTAATTTAAATTTATTTTATTTTATAATATCCTGCTCACCACCTCTATCAAAAGTATCATGATAACTCATGTATCATATATATACTAAATGTTTTAATTTTTAATGTAATATGCATTACCAATATTCTTACTCTCTCTCTATTTAATTTTAAAAATGATGTCATCATCTGAGAGGTGTCGATTTACTACCTTCGTGGACAACGAACTTTCATTATTAAATTTCTCCATCAACGATGGTCATGATACCATTTTAATGCTTTAAAAATATTATAAGATATTTATTATATCTAATTTAAGGTTCTATAACCATTTTATATAAATTATATTAAATAATAGAACAAAACTATATCATTGTGATCGAAAAACCACTAAAATTAAGCTAAACAATTATCATTAACATGTTATCTAATGATTCATCCTTATATATGTCATAAAAATAATACAAAATACAAGTTAATTTTTTTTAATTAATAACATGTATTTATAATTATGGAGAATTATACCAATTTTACATGAACATCATTACTTATAAACAAACAAACTGATCATGAAAACCAAGAAAATAAACACTCTGTAATGACAAAATTCAATCTATTAACATTTTAAAAAGGTAATAAATGAACTTAATAAAATTATAAAAAAATATTTAAATGTATAATGTATTATTAGTTAAATTATTAATGAATCTAATTTCATATTCCATGATCTTAAAGTTAAGTACAGAACACATTCAAACAAAAGGTAAGGGTTTTTACCCGAACCTCTATTTTTTTGGGTTACTATTTTTCTCTATTTACTACAAATAATTTTTTAATTATTCTTATTTACTATTCATAAATTTTGTGTGTATCTTATATATATATATTTACCAATCATAATACTTATTTATTTTATGGTTATTTACATGGTTTAAAAGGATCTTTCTCAAATTCTTCCAGATAAACAAGCTCGATTGAAGGGGACTTCTCGAATTCTTACCTATTTTCAAGAGCACTCTATAATTTGTTTTAATCTTCCATTATTTTTCTAAAATCAAAATTTTTATTATGAAGAAAAATATGTTTTTTCATTTCTGATTTGATGAAATCAAACATGATTTTCCGATATAAAATCACTTTAATATTTTTCATAAACGAGACTAAAATGTTTTATTTCTAAAGTTTCTTAAACACCCTTTTTACATGATTTCACATTACCATGACATAGTTTATGCCTAAAATAAAATTTCAATGTACATAAATTTTATTTTCTGGGATACAAATTTATAAAATATGATTTTATGAAAAATACAAATGATTTTCCAAAAGAACTCTTCTTTGTAATGTAAAAGTGTATTTCTCTCAAGAATTACTCGATGATTTTATACGAGTATTTTCATCTATTTAGACACGATTTATTATTATTATTTTTAATTTGGAATAATATTTTATGATTCATATATCATATTTTATATAACGGTTTATAAATATTTTGAATGAGGATGTGATATCTTGATATCATTCACTATATTACCCTCAATGGTCATTGTTTATGTTTACTGATTAGGGAATGTTATTTACATTTAAAATGATAGTTTCAATATGAATGTATATGTTGATTATGTATTACCTATTTTATATTAGGAATGTTTTGCACTTATTAACTATCGGGTGCGCCCGCTATTGCCCCATGGTGCATCGATATGTCTCATGAGACAAACTGGTTTGGGTTTTTACCAGTTTATGTATGGTCTTAGAATGAGGACTTGATAGGATGGTTATGCTTTCCCTCATTATGAATTCCATTATTATGAATCTATTAATTGATATTCCGTATGATTCTTTGACTAGTATAATGTCCAGTGTATGTTTTAATATGAAATCAATTAATCACCCTTTATTCCGAGATATTATTTTCAAGATTATGATTTAATGGAATGTGTACTTTTAGTTATTCACAATGCCTTATTATTTATGATTTTGATATATTTCATAACCTTAATTATAATATGATCTCAACCCTTTAATATGTTTCCTTTCTACAGGTTTGGAAGAAGATAAAATTTATTAAACTTTTATGGATGGATTTTATATTTTAACATGTTTTTTTTATTTTCCCATTGTATTATTGGTATCGTGAATGTAATATGGTCTTCCAAGATGACTAAAATGATTGGTCCTTCTTGATTTGATTCCTTATAATCATTGCAATGTAATGAAATAATGAACTAGCTCTTGATTGGGTTTAGGGTCTCTATAGTAGGTATTGGATAAATTTTAGTAGAAACCTTGGAAATTATATTTAGACAACATAGTTTGGGGAACATCATCCTAAGATATAATTTGAGTATTATCATAGAAGAACATCCTAGAACTTTGGTAAGTTAGATATTATGTGGATATTCCATGAAATACATCTTTATCTAGATACTTTAATTGGAAATGGTTCTGTGACATTTTTACCTGGGGGTAATAACTCTGACAAAGTGTCTTGAGCCTGACTCGGGGTAACCTAGTAAATGACAATGGGCCTTAATACACACCTTTTTTGACACTCATGTGGGATATTATTATGAAAATTTACATTTTCCTTACAATATATTATAAATTTTTAGAAGAAAATTATAAGGAACTGGCCTTAAACATTACATAATCTTGAATTAAATGAATAATTCACATTGAGGATATTTTCAGGTTTAGAGTTTTAGAGAATTATGACATAACTATTACATCTCAAAATATTACAAAGTGGACACTTCTACATGGTTTCCATTTTGTTCAGAAAATAAAAACTCTTGAAAAAAAGAGACATGTCTAGTTCCATGTTTTAGACAACAACACATTTCCTTGATCCCATCCTTGACTCTATTCATCTTTAAGTACTGTGAAAACATTTCAAAGCATGGGATGGGCATAAAATGATCAGTAAGGGTTATAAAACAAATAATGAAAACATTTGATCATAAATACATACAAAACATGAAAACTTTTACTTACCTCATGAAAACATAAGATTTATGAATAATTTATAGAAATCATAAATCATAAAGGTAACTTTTGGCATCCATATCATACTTACATTGTAGCTATCACATATATATGGGGAGCTACTTTGGAATACCCATCACAGTATATTCCATAAATATCTTAGGAGAAAAATTCGCATTTACCTCTGTCACGTTACCCAATGCATTGGAGAGCTATCTCGGGCTCACCCTCCCTAGGATTATCACGGAACCACCCATATACAGAAATAATGCCCGAGAACCATAACTTGATCATAACACAAAACATAAGCATAAAAGAAATATACAATTTCCACATTGCAATAACAAAATATCCTTTCAAGATAGTGAAATAATAAATTCATTCTAAAAATCATTTTAAATACCAAAATACGTAAAAAGAGAATATGGTATTTATTTTTCCTTTTAAAAACCTTGTAGCTTGTTAAGGAAGCCAAAGATCAAATAATACTCGCGGCGGCAGAAAGGTCCTTGTCACTACTTACATAAATAAAACATTATTTTTTGTCATTTAGTAAAATGCTTCATATAAAAAGATTCTCTTTGAATGAAATTAAAATTCAAATGTGTTTATACAATGTATAAAATAAAGTCGTGTATAAAACTAAATATGCCTCATTGAAAGGATATTGAGACGAAGTCCCTTACCTAGTGTCTGGCTTGACTCGATCATTCCTTAATCTCATGAATAATAAAATAATGTTAATTTCTACTTGATTAAGAAACTTTTTCATGTTTATAATTCCTTTTATATCACTTATTACCAGGTTATGAACTTTATGTAATCATTTAAGTTAATAACGTTCATTTTGTCGATATTTGGTACTTGAGTAAAAAATAAACACCTTATATTAGAAGTTGTCCATGTGGTCAATAGTACATTATATCCAGAATGATATTCTGGATTTATATATCATATATATCATATATATCCATTATATACATGTATTTATAATAGTACATAACATTTGGAGGTAAGAAATGAAATGCACCATTCATGGACACGGTATGTGGTACGTACGCATGAACACTACTTGCATTTCTATTTCTTATTTTAATGTAATTAATACATAATTATACATAAGTATATTATAATTTTAGTATAATTTAATATATAATATCATATATAATATCATTAAATCAATCCTTTATACATCCCACATATGGAAATAACGATTCATATCACTTTGAGGGGGAGGTAGTCCGCACTTCCACTAATGAGATTATCGCATTTACCCATAATGGAAACCATAAAGGTATTCTATAAATGGAAATTACAGAAGTAAAAATGAAAACACAAACAAAATATATAACATATATAATTACAGTGTCATCATAATGGCCACCATGATAGGCGGTAGGAGATAATTGAATAATCATCGTTTCGTGAGGCGTTAGTTTTCCATCCACAGAAACATTATGTTCTTCATCCATTAGATGGAGGTGTGTGTAAGTGTAGTTAGAATAAATATCATAAAAAATACTAGTATATTTAGGATAATGTTGTTGTTACAAAATAAAGGAATAAAAAGGTTTTAGGGGTTAGATAAGTAAAATAAAAGAAAACAATTTTAGAGAAACTGTTGCGATTAATTTGGGTAACTCCCTTTTGTTTGAACCAAAGGACTTCTTGAGGTTCCTTTTTCCTAAGTTAAGGCTTCTAGGGGGAGGAGAGGGATGTAGTGAGATTAATTGGACAGATTTTGGACGATCCAAAAGGCTTGAGAGGTGTGTGAAATTGGTTAGAAGTGGTCTCCTTTTATTAGGGAGAGGAGGGGTTCTTTAGAAAAGTGTGAATACATTATTTTATTATAAACATATATTCCGTTTTAAAAGGTCCAAAAAACATTAAAGTTGAAGATAAGATGACTCATATTGGAAATAAAATATTCCAATCAGAATTGGACATGTTTTGGATTATATTTTAATCATTATAATCTTATTTATTTAAATCATTTATTTATGAGGTAAATACTGCATCATTATTGTGTAATAAATAATTTAATTTATTTGAGGTCTAAAAATTATTTAAAAATACCATCATTTAGAAAATATTTTTAGTTTTCCAATGAATAAATATAGGAAAAATTATTACCTATATAACACCATATAAAAATTAATTTACTAAAAGATTTTTGTTTATGTCATTTTTTCCATTACATTAAATTAATTAATCTAAAGTGTAATTATCTATCAAAATTGGTTCCATGGGGTTCCAAAATCGACACAAAGATGACCATTTTCGGCCATGACTCATCCAATAAAGTTTGGACAAGTTTTAATGTATTTTATAATTATTATAATATTCCTTTAACCCTGAATTACCTTATTTACCGTTAACCGCGGTAAATAAAAGTCAAAAGTTACTATTCACCAAAAAATATTTTCATCTTATTGAACAAAATTTTCCAACCTAATAACTACCATATATGTTAGATTTTCTAAATTCAATTCACTTAACTGGTAAAATTTTATTTAAACAAAAAAGTCAGTTTTTTTTAAACTACAACTAAGTGGTTTTACTATTCATAAAATTTTGATTTTTTCAGAAAAATACCAAAAATTCAGCCTAATCTATATATGATATTCTGAATTGAAAAATGATGTTTATTTTTCTAAATTCAAAACATAATATTTGATTAATTAATTTTAAAATTAATTTCCGTTGTTAAAACAAATAGCGTGTTTCTAAGTAAAATAACTATCAAAAGATCGACACTTGTTTATGTCCAATTTCAAAGTGAAATTAATTCCAATGACCAACATTGGATTAAATTGTAAAAGTATATTCTAATTACACTTTAAGACCAATTAAAAAGATAATATATCCATATAAATAAATTAGATTAAAAAGAAATTTTGAATTCAAATACAATATTTTCACTATTCATTAAGAAATGAACAATATCAGAAAAATCACAAAAAATTACACAAAGTAATTTTTGATGTCCCCATTCTAAAGAAGGATTTTATTTTGGAAATTATAATGTATTAAAGTGACCAAAACTATATTTAATGAGGTTTATCCATTAAAAGGCGATGAATCGACATTTTAATGTAAATTATGCTTAAAATTAGAATTATTCACATTTTAAGCCTCTAAATTTTATTGGATAAATGTAAATACATTTAGCAAACATGTATAATAATATTTTAGTTAGTTTTTTTCATTCCCACCAAGAGAATTACTTGGTTTTAACTACCATTTAATAAAATAATGTTATATTATTAGTGTGCATCGTAAGATTTCAAAGGAACTCATTGTAACGTATCTGGTACACTATCGAACATAGAAACCCTTTTAAAGTAAAATTAATATTTAATTCAAAAATATTAATAAATATTAAATATGTCTTATTATTCATTTACATGAGATGTTACATCCATCCCCTATTTTGGAAATTGTGTCCTCAAAATTTTATTCACTTATCAAATAATTTGTGGTATTTATCCCTCATTGAATTTTTAGATTCCCATGTTTCCTCTTCAATCATATGGTTTTTCCAAAAAAAACTTTACCTAGGAAATTACCTTATTCTAAAAAACTTTCTCTCTATGGTCAATAATCTGAAATGGTTATTCTTCATAAGAGAGAATTTCTTCCAACTGAACTACCTATGGGCTCAAAACATGAGATGGATCTGGCATATACTTTATCAACATCAAAACATAAAAAACATTGTGTACCTAGGATAAACATAGAGGTAAAGCCACTCTGTATGAAAATAATCCAACTTTCTCTAGAATTTCATAAGGTCCAATGAACCTCAGACTGAACTTTCCATTCATACCAAAACGCATCACACTTTTCCATTGAGAAACATTGAGAAAGACAGGATCACCAACCTCAAAAGAAAGATCCTTCCTCCGTTTATCTGCATAACTTTTCTGTCTACTCTGAGCTTTTCTCAAGTGCTTCTGAATCAACTAAACTTTCTATGCCATCTCTTCTACCAATTCTAGTCCCATCAGCTTCCTTTCACATACATCATCACAATAAACTAGATTTCGACGACGTTTTCCTATAATGCCTCAAATGGAGTCATCTGTATACTGGAATGAAAACTTTTATTATATAAAAATTCAACAAAAAAAATATGTTGGTCCAAACTTCCCTAAAAATCAAGTTAAAAAGAAGGTAGCTATATCCTCCATGTTCTGAATTTATCGTTCTCACTGCCCACCTGATTGAGGATGAAAAGTTGTATTAAATTTAATTCAGTACCCAATGAATTCTGAAGGCCTTTCCAAATGTTATAAGTAAACCTGGGATCATGATCAGATATAATAAAGAGGGTAACTCCAAGTAACCTAACTATATCTTTAACATAAAATTGAGATAGTTGATCTAGAGACATTTTATCTCGAATAGGAAGGAAATGAGCAGATTTAGTCAATCGATCAACAATAACCCAGATTGCATTATTACCTTGAGATGTATTTGGTAATCCCACAACAAAGTCCATTGATATATTTTCCCATTTCCACTCTGGCACCAGTAAAGGCTGAAGGATCCATTTTGGTAACTATCGCTCTGCTTTAACCTACTGAAAAGTCAAACACTTCACAGTAAAATCAGCAATATCTCTTTTCATTCCATCCCACCACTAATACTCCCGAAGATCTCTGTACATCTTAGTACAATCAGGATAAACTGAAAAAGGAGAACTATAAGATTCACATAACAACTAATTCTTCAATTGTGAATCACAAGGCACACATAATCTCTTTCCAAATCTGAAAACAAAATCATTATCGAAATTTAAATCAGGCAACATACCCTTCTGAACCATCACTACCTTTTTCTATAACTCACTGTCTTCTTTCTGCGCTTGATTTATTCTATCTGATAGAGATGATTTCACGGATGCCTGAAACAAAACAGAATAATTTCCTGCACCAACAACTTCTATTCCAAAGTTTATCAAATCAAAAACTAAAGGATCTTATTCTAAATGTAACATAGTTAATGAAGCATTACATTTTCGACTCAAAGAATCAGCCACATTATTTTATTTTCCCGGATGGTGATGATTGTGAAATCATAATCCTTGATTAATTCTAACCATCTCCCCTGTCTCATGTTCAATTCTTTTTGAGTGATTATATACTTTAAAATTTTGTGATCAGTATATATTTAACAGTTCACTCCATACAAATAATGCCTCCAAACTTTTAAAGCAAAAACAACCGAATCTAATTCCAAATCATGTGTAGGGTAATTTAACTCATGGGGATTCAACGGATGTGAACCATAAGCAATTACCTGATCATTCCGCCTAAGGACACAACCAATTTCTTTAAACGAATCAACACTATAGATAACAAACTCACCATTTCTGGAAGGCAGTTCTAAAACTGGAGCATTTACTAATCTCATTTTCAATTCCTGAAAACAATCATCACATTCTTTTTTTCAGACGAACATAACACCTTTTCGAGTTAAATTAGTCATTGCACTAGATAACCATGAATCATTTTCAACAAACCTCTGGTAATAACCTGCCAAACCAAGAAAAATACGAATCTCACTTATATTTGTGGGTCTTGGACATTCTTCAACAAATTTTGTTTTAGCAAGATCAACAGTTATGCCATTTTTTCAACCAATGTGACCAAGGAAAGAAATTTGTTTTAACCAAAACTCACACTTTCTTAATTTCCCAAATAGTTTCTTTTCTTTTATGGTTTCCAAGACAACCCTTAAATGAATTTAATTTTCCTCATTACTTTTGGAATAAACAAAAACATCATCAATGAATACAACCACAAACTTATCCAAGAACTCATGGACAATTCTATTCATATGATCCATGAATACAGTAGGTGCATTGGTTAAACCAAAAGGCATAACTACAAATTCATAATGGCTATATCTAGTATGAAATGCAGTCTTCGGCATGTCTGCTTCCTTTACATTCAACTGATGGTACCTAAACTCATGTCAATCTTTGAAAAATTCTGAGCTCCCTAGAGCTGATAAAAAAATCATCGATACGAGGAAAAGGATACTTAATCTTAATAGTGATGTTATTGAATGCTCCATAATCAATTAAAAGTCTCATTGAACCATCTTTCTTTTTAACAAACAATACAAGAGAACCACATGGTGATGTGCTTGGTCGAATGAAACCTTTATCTAATAACTCCTGCAATTGATTCTTTAACTCAAAAAGTTCAATTTGATCCATTAGATAAGGGGGTTTTGAAATTAGATTAGAATCATAAACTAAGTCAGTAGTAAATTCAAATTGACGGTCACGTATAAAACCAGACAACTCATGAGGGAAAACATCAAGGTACAAATTTACCATTGGCACATCATTAATCAAAACAGTTCCTTTATTTTCAATAATATGTGCTAAGTAACATTCATTTCCATCTTTTACTAGGTTCTCAGCTTCCTGATATGTTATCAAAAGAAATAGATCATTCTTGTACACAAACTGAAAATAATTCTGAAAAGAAAACTTTTTATCTCTGCTGTCAATCTTAGTATGATAAAAATAAATACAATCCATGCCCAAAATAAAATCAAACTCTACTAGAGGCAAAACAGTAAGGTTTGCAGGTAGATTCTTTCTACACACAAGGCCATGAATGTTATTTTGTTCTTTTTGTCTCAACATTTCCTCCACGTATTTTTACCATAAGTTCTATATTCATATCTTGATATGGATTCTCAATTTACTAGAAAACTTCTCAGAAATGAAATATTGTGAAGACCCAGAAACAAACAACACATTGGCATAATCTGATCAAACAAACAGTTTAACTGATACAACTTCATTTGATAGCCCAACAACTGTTGAAGTAGTTGCAAAGGATTTCACTACCCCTTTCTTCTTATAGTCTTGCTGTATTCCATCGGTTGAGTTCTTTGTTGGACACTCAATTTCATAATGACCCATTTCATTGCACTTAAAACATTTTACTAACTGTAAATTAGATTTTGTCTTACCATTACCCTAATTTTTTCAGTGCAATTACAAGCCTTATGTACCATTTTACCACATTGGTAGCACTTACCAGAATTCAAAAGACATTCCCCAGCATTCTTTTTACCATAATTTTCACAAACATTAAACTTAATTTTTTTACCATCAGACTTTTTTGTAGAGTTCTTCCCTTTCGCCTGCCACCTCGACCTCTTATTTTATTATTTGTCAAAGAATATGTGATCATCGACATACTCCATTTCCACCTTCTCCGCACAATGAACAGGTTTTTAAATTTTTTTGAACTAACAAGAAGCTAAATCCCTTCGATAATTTGTCTTTAATCTTGAGTAAAAATGGTTGATTTTACTATCAAGATCTCATAAGAAATTTAGAGCATACCTTTCAAGTCGAGTGAATTTTTTTTCATAAGAAGACACTGAGTAATCCTCCTGCCTTAATTCCAAGAATTTTTTTTCCATCCTAATACGAACCACCATAGGAAAATATTTCTCAAGAAATACACCATTGAATTCATCCCAATCAATAGCATCAATCTCCTCACTTTCCCTGATATTTTTCACCATCGACCACCACTGATCAGCTTCACCTTCAAAACGATAAACAAAAAGACTATCCTTTTGATGTTCTGAACAACCCATGACATCAAAAATATTTTCCAGTGCTTTAATACACCCTTCTTCTAGCACTGGATCAGATTATCCTCTGAATGATGCGGGATGTTGCCTCATGAAATGCACCACTACTAACATGTTCCTCTGTGGTTGATCTGGCTGATCTCATACATGGATACCACCACCATTTATAGCCAATGTCAATTGTTCCATCACTGCAACAAACTGTTCAGTTCTGATACCGACCATCTCAGGTTGCTGATTTGGATGGTTATATTCCTCCTGATGTCATCCCAATATAGCTTCCCTATTTCCTCTGTGGAAAACCATTCTGAACATAGAGATATCTTAAGCGAAGCAACATGGTAATCTGTAAATGCTAAATGATATCAATATTAACATAAATTACTTTATGGATATTAATTTAACAATACCCTAACTCATAAATTTATCTAAACTGGCCTATGATACCAACTATAAGGACTCGGTCTTAAACATTGCATAATCTTGAATTAAATGAATTTTTCACATTAAGGATCATTTCAGGTTTATAGTTTTAGAGAATTAGGACAGAACTATTACATCTCAAAAGATTAAAAAGTAGACACTTCTACAAAGATTCCATTTTTTTCATAAAATAAAAACTCTTGAAAAAAAGAATCAGGTCTAGTTCCAGGTTTTAGACAGATTGACTTTTCCTTGATCACATCCTTGACCATATTCATCTTTATGTGTTGTGAAAAAATTTCAAAACATGGGATGAGCATAAAAAGCACAGTAAGGGTTATAGAACAATGAAAGAAAACATTTGTTCATAAATACATACAAAACATGAACTCTTTTACATTCCTCATGAAATAATTAGATTGATGAATAAAACATAGAAATAATAAATCATAAAGGTAACTTGTGGTATCCATATCATACTTACATTGTATCTATCACAGCTACATAGGGAGTTTCTTTGGAATACCCATTACAGTATATTCTTTAAATCTCTTAGGAGAAACATTCATGTTTACCTCTGTCACGTTACCCAATGCATTAGAGAGATAAATCGGGATCACGAGCCCTAGGATTATCATGGAACCACCAGTATACATAAATAATTCTCAAGAACCATAACATGATCATAACAAATAAGATAAGCATAAAGGAAAGATAACATTTCCACATTGCAATAAAAAAATATCATTTCTAGATACTGAAATAATAAATACATTCTCAAGAACATTTTCAATACCAAAATACGTAAAAATAGTATATGGTATTTATTTTTTCTTTTAAAAATATTATGTCTTGTTAAGGAAGCCAAATATCAAATAACACTCGCTGTGACGGAAAGGTCGTTGTCACCACTTATGTAAAAAAACATTCCTTTTATCATTTAGTAAAATGCTTCGTATAAAAATGTTACCTTTGAATGAAATGAAAATTCAAAGAGGTTTATACACTGTATAAAATAAATTCACGTATAAAACTAAATATTCCTCAATGAAATGAGATTAAGACGAAGTCCCTTACCCCGTGTCTGACATGACTCTATCGTTCTTTAATCTCTTGAATAATAAACTAAAGTTAATTTATACTTGCTTAAAAACTATTGTGAAGTTTATAATTCCTTTCATATCACTTATTACCATGTTATAAACATTATTTAATCATTTGAGTTTATAATGTTCATTTTGTCAATATTTGGTACTTGAGTAAAAAATGAACACCTTATATAACAAGTTGACCATGTGGTCAATATTCAATTATATAAAGAATGATATTAATTATTTATATATCATATATATCATATATATTGAGAATATACATGTATTTATAATAGTACATAACATTTGGAGGTAAGAAATGAAATGCACCATTCATGGAGATGGTAATCCATACGGACGCATGAACGATACTTTCATTTATATTTCTTATTTTAATGGAATTAAAACATAATGATACACAGTTATATTATAATTCAATTATAATTTCAAATATAATATCATATATAATATCATTAACTCCATCCTTTATACATCCCACATATGGCATTAATGAGTCATATCACTTTGAGGGGGCGATAGTCTGCAATTCCTCTAATGAGATTATTGCGTTTAACCATAATGGAAACCATAAAGTCATGATATAAATGGAAATTATTAAGTATAAAGAAAACATAAACACAATATATATCATATATAAATACAGTTCCATCATAGTGGAAACCATGAGAGGTGGTAGGATAAAAACGAACAATCATCATTTCGTGAGCCGTTAGTTTGCCATCCACAAAAACATTATGTTCTTTATCCATTAGATGGAGGTGTGTGTAAGTGTAGTTAGAATAATTATAATAACAAAATCCTAGTATATTGAGGATATTGGTGTTTTTACAAAATAAAGGAATAAAAATAGTTTACCGGTTGTAGAAATCAAATAAAAGAAAACAATTTAAGAGAAACTGTTACCTTTAATTTGGGTAACTCCCTTTAGTTTGAACCAAAGGACTTCTTGAGGTTCCTTATGCCTAAGGTAAGGCTTATGGCGGGAGGAATGGGATGTAGGGAGATTAATTTGGCAGAGTTTGGAGAAGAAAAAAGGATTTAGAGGTGTGTGGAATTGGTTAGAAGTTGTCTCCTTTTATAACGGAGAGGAGGGGCTCTTTAGGAAAGTGTGAAAAAATTATTTTATAATAAATATATATTCGGTTTCAAAAGGTCCAAAAATAATTAATGTAGAAGATAAGATTACTCATATTTGTAATAAAATCATCCAATCTGAATTGGACATGTTTTGGATAATATTTTAATCTTTATAATCTTATTTATTTAAATCAATTATTAATGAGGTAAGTACTACATCATTATTGTGTCATAAATAATTTAATTTATATGATGTCTAAAAATTATAACAAAAATACCATGATATAAGAACGATTTTTATATTTCCAATGAATATTTATATGAAAAACTATTACTTATATAACACCATTTAAAAATTAATTTACTAAAAGATTTTTGTTTATGTCATTTTTGCCTTTACATTAAATTAATTAATCTAAACTGTCATTATCTTTCATAAGTGGCTCCATGGGGTCCCAAAATCGACCCAAATATTCACATGGTCGGCCATGACTCATACAATAATGTTTGGACGATTTTTAAGTTAATTTTGAATTATTATAATATTCTTTTTACCTTGAATTACATTATTTACCTTTAACCGTAGTAAATAAAAGTCAAAAGATACTATTCACTAAAAATTATTTTTATCTTATTGAACCACATTTTACAAACTAATAACAACAATGTATGTCATATTTTTGAAATTAAATTCATTGAAGTGGTAAATTTTCATTTAAATGAAAAAGTCAGTTTTTTTAAACTACTACTAATTGGTTTAACTATTCATCAAAAATTGATGTTTTTTAGAAAAATACCAAAACTTCAGCATAAGCTATATTTGATATTCCGAATTCAAAAATGATAATTATTTTTCCAAACTAAAAAAAATAAAAGTTTCATTAATTAATTTTAAAATTTATTCTCATTGTTAAAATAAATAGCGTGTTTCTAAGAAACTATAATTATCAAAAGATCGACACTTGTTTATGTCAAATTTCAAAGTGAAATTAATTCCAATGACAAAAATTGGATTAAATTTAAAAAATATATTCTAATTACACATTAAAACAAACTAAAAATATAATCTAACCATATAAATAAATTAGATTAAAAGGTAGTTTGGAATTAAAATACAAGATTTTCACTATTCATTAAAAAATGAACTTTATCGGAAAAATCCCAAAAGTTTACACGAAGTAAATTTTGATGTCCCCATTCAAATGAAGTATTTTATTTGGTCAATTATAATGTATTAAAGTTACCAATACTATATTTAATGAGGGTTTGCCATTAATAGGCGATAAATCGAACTTTTAAAGTAAATTATGCTTAAAATTAGATTCTTTCACATTTTAAGCCTCTAAATTTTATTGGATAAATTAAAATACATTTAACAAAAATGTATAATCATATTGTAGTTAGTTTTTTTCATTCCTTCCAATAAAAAGGCTAGGATTTAACTACCATAGAAAATAATAATATTATATTATTAGTGTGCGATGTAAGATTTCAATGAAACCCATTTTTGCGTATCGGGTACGCTATCAAACATTGGAACCCTTTTAAAGTAAAATTAATATTTAATTCACAAATATTAATAACTATAAAATATGTTTTATTCTTTATTTATTTGTGATGTTTCAAAAATAAGTCCCAAAGGAAATCATGTTTACGTGATTAGACATATATAAAGTTTCAATTTCTGTAAAATGTTTTACTAGTTTGACATTATAAATTATGATTAATAACCTATTTCAGTGTTTGTAATTATTTAGAAATATCACCTAGTGGAAGGAATAGAGACCACAGTAATTCATGCATCCCATGTAGGAATTACACTCCTATGCAAGATAATGATGTTGGTTCTGGAGTTGTGGATTGTCTTGAGAAGATAATAACTATACCGGGACATCTAACTCAGGTTTTGAAAAATAAACATACCCATAAGGTTCTTTTAAATCCATAATGTGGAGAAGAAAAGTTATTTAACATTATGCAGAAACAACCACTATAATTTAATGGTATTAGAAACCCATTCGTAAGAGAGGAGTGGATAATTTCATTAGAGATGATATTTATCACTTTTGGAAGTAATGAAAGGGAGAATGTTATCATGGAATTTTATAATCTATTAGAAGATGATGATAAATTGTGGTCATTTAATAAAAAAAATGGAGGTGTATGATATTTAAAATATGGAATGTTGGTATTTTAAGGAAATTTTCTTTAAAAATATTTTCCCCATGAACAACAAGCAGATACGAGAAGTAATTTCTAATTAAAAGACGAAAATAAGATAAAAATGCTGAGATGTATGAAGGAAAATTTACATGGTTATAAATACATGATATAGACTGCATATATAATTCATGGATAGGGATTGATCAATTGTTTGATAGTCTAAAACCATTCCCTCTAAAGGAATTTTTCTCTCAAAATTTCACATCATATGAATATATAATCTAGTGTGATGTCAAGATTGAAAAATAATTCTCTATGTCATATGAATTTAAATGAAAGCAAGAGATGAAGTGGGATACTAAAAACTCTGTATAAATAAATATTAAAATAGGGAAGAAGGTAAGATATGTCATTCCACACTGAAATAATTGTTGGAAGAAACACCATGATACAAGCCTGAATGGAATGGGAGTCTATTATAAGTATAGAAGAAAAAGGTCACCAATCCTATGATTACAAGTGAAAGAAAGAGTCTTGCTATGTTCAATGCTATAGTTGTAAGAAATTATGAAAATTAATGTCCTAGATTCCAAGGAAACATTCCCCAGAGAAGGCCAAGGGAGAAGGGACAAGCTTATGAGATCACAAATGTTGAGATTGAAGTAACTAATGATGTTTTGGTATGTAAAATAATAGTTTCCTCAAGCATAGACATTGATTTATTTGATTCTGGATCATCGAATTATTTTAAATCTTCACAATTTACAAGGAAAATTTGATATTTCCAATTTGATTTAATAAAGGAGTTGTTAGTAAAACATCATAAGGTATGTATCATTATATAAATATGTTCAATCATACACCTAATGACAAATCCACATGATTTAGTTGTTGACCTTATCATCATACCCATGATTGACTTTGATATAATTCTTGGAATGGATTGGATTTCAAATTATGATGTAAAAACCTTTTGAAAAAAGAAGTAAGTTACAATTTTTGAGAATGATATAGAATCACTTGTCTTTAGAGAATAAGCCTCTTCATTTGATTATTATCTAGATATACCCCCAGTAGCTCTAATGAATTCAATTCTTGGGGGTGAAGAGAAAAAAATATTAATGGGTGATGAAAGAAATCTTAAAATTGAGGATGTACCTATTTTGCTAGAATACATTGATTTGTTTTAGGAGGATTTACAAAGACATCCCCTAGAAAAAGAAATTGAGTTTTCAATTGATTTAATTACTAGTGCACGGAATATATCAATGAATCCGTATAGAATAGATATAGTTGAATTATTGGAGCAGAAGAAACAACTATAGGAGTTGAGTAGTAAGGGGATTATTCTCCTTAGTGTTTTTCTATGGGGATCACCTATTCTTTTATTTAATAAAAAAGATGGACCATTGAGGCTTTTTATTATCTACAGAGAGATCAATGGTATTATGATAAAGAATAAGTATCCTCCTCCTTACATTGATGATTTATTTGATCAACATCACAGGGCCCAATATATTTCTATGATTGACCTCCGATCTGGATATTGTCAGTTTCATGTGAAGAAGGAAGATAATCCTAAAAAAACATTTCGAAATCAATATGGTCATTAAAAGTTTATATTAATTCCTTTTGGATTGACTAATTCACCATATGTTTTCATGTATCTAATAAAGAGTGTTTTTAAGGAATATCATAATTTATTTGTTGTAGTATTTATTGATGATATCCTGTTATACTACCAAATCTATGAAGATCATGGTAATTACTTGCACATTATTTGAAATGCTACTTGAATAAGTGAGTTATATGGGAAATTATCATGTGTAAATTCTAGATTCAAATAGTCTCTTTTCATGTCAATATTATATATCATGGTAGAGTCTCAGTTTATCCTATGAAGAGAAAGTATTAACCATAATGGCCTAATCCAACGAACATTACTTTGGTTTGTAGTTCTGTTGGTTTATCATGTTATTATCTGCATTTCATTCAGAAATTCACTCGATTAGCTTACCCGTTAACTAAGTTTTCTTGTAAAGGGGTTAAATTAATATGGGAAAAATAATGTGGAGATTATTTTTTAGAATTAAAGAGTAGATTCGTCTATAATCTGATATTGACCCTACTATCCGAAAATGCGGAATTTTGTATATATAGTGATGCGTCAAATAATGGACTTAGGTTTTTCATTATGCATAATGATAGAGTAATTAACTATGAATCAAGGTAGTTAAAAGTCCATGAACATAACTATCCGACTAATGACTTGGAGTTAGAATCTATAATATTTTATCTGAATATATTGAGACAGAATCTCTATGAAAAAATATTTGTGATTTGTACAGATCACAAGAGCTTGAAATATATATTCTCACAAAAATGTCTCAAAAAGAGGAAAAGTCAAGGGATTGAGATACTCAAGGATTATTATTATTCAATACACTACCACCCAAGGATGGTGAATAACGTAGAAGATGGATTGATCATGAAATATCATGGAATTCTATATAAAATGCAAATTGACAAGGATACTTTGTACATGGATCTAGTTGCGATGGATATGAAAATTATTAAGGAAGGTGAAAATAATTACCTTTTCAATTGGTTTGACAACCATATTTATTATAAGGGATTAAAAGTTCTCTCTCTGAAGATGAGAATATTCATACTAAAATTAAAGTTAATAATGATGGTATGTTTCCAGGCTTTATGTGTAAGGATGGACTTATGAATCATTGGGGAAGGCTATGTGTCCCCCCTATACCCAATCCAAAAATAGTGTTATTTGATTATTCCCATAGATAAATGTTTTCTATACCTCTGGTTAGCACTAAGTTGTATTGAAAATTGGAGTAACATTTCTTGTGGGATAATATTAAATGGGAAATAGTTTATTATGTATCAAGTTATTAATCTGTCAATAAGTTATGGATGAAAGACAAAATTATAGAAGATTAATGAAACCTATGCCTATTCCTAAATGGAAATGTAATGAAATAAAAATGGATTTTTTACCAGATTACCGAAAACCCCAAGAAATATTGATTCAATGTGGGAGACTATTGACGACTTACCAAATATGCACATTTACTCACTATAAGGGAGGATTTTCCATTGGTACACCTTCCAAGACTCTATATTAATTGTGTCGAATAATCATTCATGGTTTATATAAATATTATAGAAGATACTTCTGAAATCATTTGATACGAAGCTTTATTTGAGTACTGCTTATCACCCTCAAATTGAAGGGCAGTCGGAAAGGATTATCCAAACATTAGAAGACATGCTGAGATCATTATCACTTGAATTTCATGGTATGTGGGATCAATATTTACGTTTTGTGGAGTTTTTCTACAACAATAGTTTCCATCATAGTATTCAAATGGAATCATATGAAGTATATTTTGGAAAGGGATGAAGTACACAAACTTGTTGTGATGATGTTGGTGAAATGAATCTTATGGGCTCATATCTTTCGGAGGAATCAACAGCAAAGGTAAAGACTATTCAAACCCATACTGAAGAATCTCATTATAGGAAAAAGTGTTATGCCGATAATTGAAGGAAGGATTTGGAATTTCAAGTGGGAGATCATGTTTTCTAAAAATTATCTCTATGGATGGGTCTTATAAGATTTAGGAAGAAAGTAAAAAATGAGCCCCATGTACATTGGCCCTTTTGAAATTATAGAGAGAATTAGAGTTTTGTACAATCATTTGGAAATTCTTCCAAGCATTTTTAAAGTACACATTGTGTTTCACATCTCTTTGTTAAGGAAGTACATGCCAAACCCAACAGATGTACTCACATTTTAAGGAATAGAATTGAAACCAGATTTATCTTATTATGAAGAGACTATCCTAATTATGGACACTAAAGAACGGGTTTTGAGGAATAAGATGACCCATATGGTTAAGGTAATTTTCAAAAAATCATTAAATTGAAGAGGCGACATGGGAGAATTTGGAAATTTTGATGAAGAACTACCCAAATATATTTATGAGGTGACATTTTGGAAATTTCAAAGATGAAATTTTTGTAGGAGGGTGGAATTTGACATCCCAATACTCTATAAATAAATTTTACCTTATTATATTTATTTTATAGAGTAAAAATAAGATAAAATAACTTATAAAATTCAATAAAAACTTTTTAAAAGAATAATGAATGAAATAAGAGGTATTTCTAGATGTTAAGGAACATATACCAATTAAATAGTAACTTGACATTAGGAATAGCAATATAACCCTTATGAATAGTAAATCAGCAAAATTAACATTGAACTCACTCATGAGAGTACAAAAATAATTTAGAAATTTCATAAATGAAAGTATTATATAATTATATCATAGTATAAGTAAATGAATATTTAAAATATTATTAATTTTAGTGTTGGTATTTTTGTAAGTTATAAATATTTAATTACATATTTATAAATAATAAAGGATGTAAAATAAAATTTATTTTCATAAAAATCATTACTAAATTAAATTTTTTTGTTTTTACAATTTCAGGATAATTTTGTGGGACCTTAGTTAATTTTCTTGAGTGTTATTGAATTACATATAAATTTGAAATCTATATTTTTTAGTTAATGTTGATTTTAATTAAAATTTAAATTTATCATATTTAAAAAAAATTATGTTCACAAAATTGGGTTTATTTTTTAATTCTACACACTAAAAAATGGTCGGGTTAATTGTTTTTGTATTTTTATAAAATACATGAATTTTTAGTGAAAAGTAAAATATGATAATTTACGATAAATGATAAATACATGATTTATTGAGTCATAGATGATGTATTGCTGATTATGCCCATAAAATCAAAATATTTTCATTATATTAATATATTTGATGATAATTATTAATCTATTCATAAAATTGATCCAAATATTTATCTAATTAATAAAAAATTCAAGGAAACTTTCCTCTACTCCACTATAAATACCACCCCTCGCCCCTCTTCTCCTCACACCATTGAGCCTGGAATATTTTTATAATTATGCCCAAATACTCTTACCTATAATATATATCACTTCCATGAGCTCTTGGTCTTACCAAAATACCAAAAACGCTTTCCATAATTTGGTTCTGAAGGAGGATAATTCAAGAGGTATAACATCCTCCTATTTCGTTTAATTTCATTTGAATTTATTTTCTTTTCTTATCATCCACTAACATACTATATCCAAATGATCGTGATAAATATAGTATCATCTATATAATTGAATGATATCATTTTAATGCAATACCCATTACCATCCTCTTTAGTCTCTCTATATTTTATCTTAAAAATGAAATCATTATTTAGGAGGGCCTAATTTTGAAACCTTTATGGATGATGAACTTTCATTCTTCAATTAATCCTTAAAGGAATGCCATGAAACCATTATTTGTTGTTGAACCATATTATAAAATATGTATTATATATTTTTTAAGGCTTTGGAAACATTTTATATACATTATATTAAAAAATACAACAAAAGTAGATCATTATGATCGAAAAAAGCAAAAAGTAAGATAAACGATTATCATTAACATGTTATCAAATGATTCATCCTCATTTATAGAAAAAAAATACATAATACCAATTATACATATTTTTGTTCATTAATAAAATGTAATTACAATTGGGATAATTATACTCATTGTACATGAACACCATTACTTGTAAACAAGCATACCGATCATGAAAACCAAGAAAACGAACACTCGAGAACATTGAAATTAAATCTTATAACTTATCAAAAAGACCGTAAATGAAGTTAAAAAAATATAATAAACTTTATAAATGTCTAATAGGTTTTGAATTAAATTATTAATTATTCTAATTTCATATTCCTTAACCTTTAGTTCAAGCGAATAATGCATTGATAAATAAGGTAAGGGTTTCTACCCGAACCTCCATTTTCATTCAGGTAAATCTTTTTATCTTTTTAGCCCAATAAAATTATTAATTATTCTTATGTACTTCCCATAAAATCTACTTTAAATATATATATATACACCAATCATAATATTTATTTATTTTTGTGGTAGTTAAATTTTTTAAAAGGATCTTTATCATATTCTTCACGATAAACAAGCCCGATTTAAGGAACTTCTCGAATTCTTACCAATTTCCAAGTGCACTGTATAATATGTTTTAAGTAACATATTTTTTCTAAAGTAAAAAATTTTATTACGAAGAACTATCTTGTTTCTATCCTGGTTTTATTAAAACAAAAATTACTTTCCACTTTAAAATCTCTTCAATATTTTCCTCAAATCGCAATAAAATGTTTTATTTCTAAATATTCTTAAATACTCTTTTAACACGATTTCACTTCAGTGGGACTTCAATTATGCATAAAAATAATTTCCATGTCCTTAACTTTTCTCTTCTGGTATATACATCTTTCAAATTTAATTTTATGACAAATGTAAATGACTTTCAAAAACAACTCTTCTTTATAAAGTAAAAGAGTATTTCTCTTAAGAATTACTCGATGATTTTATAAGACTATTTCAATCTATTTCAAAAATCTTGTTGATTATTATGTTTAATAGGTATTAATATTTTATTATATCATCTACAATATTTTATTAATTGGTTTATGATTAGTTTGATGGTGGATGTGCTATCTTGATACCATTCACCATATTCCACTGAATAGTTAGTGTTTATGTTTACTAATTGGGGAAAGTTATTTAAATTTAATATGATATTTTAAATGTTAATGTATATATTTATTATGTTTTGACCCATTCATATGAGGAATTAAATGGACTTATTAATTGTTGGGTGGGGCCCACCATTGACCCTCGCTGCATCGTTAGGTCTAATGGGACAAACTCATTTGGGTGTTTACTTATTTCTATATGGTCATACCACAAGGCCTAGATAGTATATATTGATGAACCGCATTTTTCATTCCATAATTATAAATCTATTAATTTATTGACCATGTGATTATTTGACAAGTAAAATATCCATGGTTATTTTTTTTTGTGTCATTATTTAATCAACTCTTACTCTATCCATATTATTCTCAAGATTATGTTTTAATGGATTGTGCAAATTTAGTTATTCTCGGTGCCTTATTAATTATTATTCTGTGGTATTTCTTACCCTTACTGGGCATCTGAGCTCACCCCTTTTTTATGTTACCTTTCCCTTGGTTTTGAAAAAGAAAACATTGATTATAATTTCAAGGACGTAGTTTATGTTGTATCATGTTTTATTTTCTTTATCTAATGTATTATTGGTATCATGAAAGTAATATGGTCTTCCAACACTGCTAAAATGATTGTCCCTTCAGGATTTGATTCCTTGTAATCTTGGAAATACAATAAAATAATGTACCAGCTCTGGGATACTGGGGTTGTGGTCTCTACAGTCATGGTGTGTCCTTCCTCAAGCAATAATTATATTCCCACTATGTAATGGCTTGAGAAAACTCATAGGATGTCACCCACTTCATTAATTTGAATTACAAGTGTTAATCCAACCTTAGATTTTGTAATTAACTTACTCTCATGAATTAATCTTCTAGTAATTGTAAATTAATTTATATATTTGGAATGATTATAATGCCCATGATAATTTCTTACATTCGGATTGATGTCCTCAGACAAATAACACCTTGGATAATCCTCTTTGATTACAATAGAGACCTATAAAAATTGAAAGGAATGATTTCTTTGGTTTTCTAAGAAACTCTTAGGAGTATAATTCCAAGGGTTTATCACATGGATTCAACTCAAGACCAAAGATCGAAACATCATAGATTGATAAACCTATGTTGTCTTGAAATATATTATTAAATAATTCCATGGGTGTCCATGGATTCGACATTGGATCCTTGTGTGAGAATAAATAGACCAGTTGAAAGAATTCCACCACATTATTCATTCTTATAAGCCTTGGTTCCATTGACATATTAATATTTTACATGATCAAAGTCATCCATCTTGGGATAAACTAGGTTAGGAGGACTGAGGAACCCACTAAGAGCCTTAGATTGACAAGGTTTCCATTACTCAATCATTATGATTATTATATCTATAAACTATTTCATTTTATATTGACATACTACATTTTCATTAGAAACCATTGGTGGTGGCATACTAAGTTGTATTCACACCTCGTCCGGGTCTCTTCTTGGTACCGAGTGAATTTTATTGATTCAAGAAAGAATAAAGGGAAGATCCCAACAATGGACACGTGATCTGTTTCTTAGTTTGGGATCATTGGAGCATAATAATGTGATGGGATTTTGAGTACCCATGAAGCATAGTATTTTTTCCTTTTTTTCTATTTCTTATCTTACTAAGGATTTTTTGATGACTTACATGATACACAATTTTTATATTTTTTCACCACCAAGACATCATCTGTATATATTTTTGTTTACCAATTTATGTATATTTTATTTATTATTTAGTTTAATATTCTTAACATTACTTGCATTGTGATGCACTGTAATGAAGAGGTTATATTCTCCCAATTGTACCGACATACACCCTCAGAGCTAGTCGTAAAACTCAGTCATATATAGAATCATGAATGGGGCTTTATGGACCTCTAGCTGGTTACTTATCGATGAACTTGTCTATGTATTTCACAAAGTGTTATCGGGACCTATTTACTTTCCTTCGCCTTACTATTTTGGTTTGGTAGACATGAGACAAGAAAAGTGTCAAAACATGGTAATGAGAATATTCCTAGGATATGTTAAACCATGTGTGGGTAATGTCCTTGTTTTAATTGAGGATACAAGATGTAATAGAATCCACTTGTTAAATTTTTACTGTTTTCAAATTTAGGTGACACACATGTTTTTTGAATTTATATTTTATAGGAAATCTTATCGTAGTTTGGTATGACATGGGAGTATTAGCTCATACATAATTATAGGCATCCTAAAATTTATCTTTCATTCATATTCTATAACATTTAAATTTTACAACCTTTTTCTATTTTTCATACGTTGGTTTCTATTCTTGTAATTTATAACATTATGTCAAAAAGGATTGGTTACATAAAATTCATGCATCAACCTAAAAGGTTTTTTCTTTCATAGCTTGATGATGAAAATTTTAATAACAAATCTTAATATAATAAAATACTTGAAACCATAGTCAAATTATCTATGAATTTAAACTAGTTTTATTTAAATGGAGTTCCAGTTGAAACATATAAGACGTTTACCTTTATAACTTGGGAATGGAAACTATATAACTAAACTATTGTGTTTAGACTTTATAAATTATAACTCTTGAAGATAAAAAATTATCCATTAAATAGTATGTTAATTGAAACTTATAAAGCATTTAAATTGGTAATTTGGGATTGAAACCCAGTATAAATGAACTAATATGATGAAAACATTGAACAATACTCTATAACCAAACCCTATGAATGGGTATATGGGGTTATCATAATAATATGAATTAAAAAAATTAATGATTTAGGGTACTTCATGTAGTGATGAATTGATCCATATATTTACTTCCCTATTTATAATGTCTTCTAATGTTGTATTTGTTATTAGGTGTGTTCGTGGAATTGTAGATACATGCCTCTATGAGGGCCTTAGGCCGAGCGCCTAGAAGGAGGCGTCGACCATGCTCCTAAGGTGGTGGGACCTTAACCACCGTTGGACCAACATATCGTTCCACCTATGGAACCCTATATTCTACCACATGTAATTCATAGATTGGGAATTTCTGTTTAGATTATATAAGATTTTATGTGACTAGTATAGTCTATGGAGGGACCACCATGTTCTGCATAAACCATGTTTGAGATGACTAGGAAATTTTAGCAGTAACACCTATGAAAACCCATATATTTAATATGCTTTATTTAATGATTTATTGTACAAAATCACATTTAATACAACCCCATTACATCATAAGGCTTAACTTATATGTTAAATTATGTACATGATATATAAAATTTCAAAATAAATACAATATCATTAATTAAAAACTCAGAAGCCGGCCCTTATTTTCTTTGGATCTTCAAAAATAGATTGGGATAACCTAGGGACATACATAAGAAAAGGGTGATATATAAATCCCAGAAAGGAAATTCACATAGAATAAAATAATTAAACTAGTTAATGTTGTCCTAGAGAAATATTAAGGTAACATAAGATGGATGAAATTAATAATATTGAACAATGAGGCATCATATATCATGATAAAATGAAGGTAAGATTGTAATGTGGAAACAACATAAAAAATGAAATAATTAATATAATTCATGGTTAACTGCCAAGAAAACATGTCATGGTGTTCTTAATATAACATCACTTGCACCATACATGGAATTTCTTGAGATACAAACATTACCCAATTCATATGAATGATATATAATGAACATTCATAAGCATGCCACACATAACATAAAATAAAGGGAGTATTTCAACAATATTAAACCCATGATTAAGAATTTCTGGATACATACTGGTTAAATCACCATTCAATGAAGGGTAGGTATGACTAGGTGAATACCCTTGAGGGGAAATGAAGATGGTGATGTAATTTTTTTGGCAAAGAAAATCACAATATACTTTCAACAACATATTGGGTGAACATAAAGGTTTATAGAAGGGGTGACTAATAGTGAAATGGGTATCCCATTAATTAGAAAACATAATTATATTAATATTGATGTGAAAAAACATATCCTAACATGAACAGTTGGAGGTCAAAAGGCATTACATAAGGAATGTGGTTGAATAAAAAGGAGAATAAAAGATCACTTACTTTGATAAGATTATTCTCAAATATTGGTAGGAGAATCCATAGATCATGGGGGAAACCTGGGTTGGATCTAGTCATGATACAAGGGTTTTTATTGAAGAATAACATGCCGTTTGATGGGGTTGTATAGAAAAATAGAAAAAAGTTTTTTATTAAACTCCAAACGAAAGTTTTGGACCCTATAAGTTAATGTAATCAAAACCAATAAACTTAACATGGTTTTATCATTGGATTCTATCAAATAAGATTGTTTTAAACTGTTGTATTAGGCTATAAAACGAAAACAAAAAAATAATTCCAATCGGGATTTGGAAGTGAATCATATTTATTAATAATTGATCTAAAAATCTAGAAAAATATAATATTGGTTTTTGAGGATTCATTAAGGGTCAATAAATTTAATAAAACAAATTCATAAACACCCAATTTTAATGGGTAAATATATATATTTGGTCATGGATTACATTTATGGAATATATTTCCTCATTTTTTTTCATTATCATGTTCTAATACGCACTATATATTTTTTCTGTATTTATTTTTTAATGAAAATTTTGATAATCACTGAAAATTTTGATAAATCACCATTGGATAATTTCGATGTGTTGATTTAAAAAATATTTTTAATTTTATCCATGTAATTCTATAAGTATAATAATTTAAAGTTTTATATCAAAAATTAATATTTATTAACAAATACTGGTTTTTTGACAATAGTGGTTTTTTGAGCATTAATTTTTTTTAATTCATAAAAATATATTATCATTTATATTTAATTAAATTATTTTAATAATAATATTTTATTAATGAAATATATATTTCAAAAATTTGTTAATTAATTAAAAATATTGTCTTGACTGAATCTATATATTTCCGAAAAATACAATTTGTGTTTCATCGTATCAAAATATAATTTTTATCAAGATAGTTATTTTATCATTTTAAAATGTAATATTAACGAGGGATAAATATAATAATTGTTTTATGAAAAAAATACTTTTATAGTCTGGTTACCTAGAACTTTATTCCATGAGAAAATGTCCAAAGATAGGGGTTTGTGATAGTGAGATTTTCTTGATGTGGTTTGACTAACATGGTTTAGGTTGTGATATCAATGAATTTGAAATTATCCCATAAAAATTTCATTCATTACATAGTTGTTGAATCTCAGCAGGGGTATAGTCAAGGTAAAATCCCAATTATGTTATCTCCGTTGTTATCTTCAATAAATAGGCTTCATAGGGAACAATCCTACTAATTGTGGCAATAAATTCTTCCATTTCTGTCATTTTAAATATATCAAAACCTAAAATATACTAATCTTAATTGTCACTATAA
The DNA here is from genome assembly GCA_963277665.1 of Viscum album. NCBI lineage: Eukaryota > Viridiplantae > Streptophyta > Magnoliopsida > Santalales > Viscaceae > Viscum > Viscum album. Next base: position 691,193,815 of record OY728150.1, read on the forward strand.
AATAGCTTTATTATCAATAGTTATGATTCTTAACAGTCTTTTAAATCATATATACTATAATTATCCAAAATAACCTATGTAGTGCATGTGTTCTATATAACAAGATCTATTGATAACGAATTTATTCATCCAAAAAGGAAATTTTATTTATCAGTGTCTAGATCATTACATTCTCCCCCACCCAGTGCTTTATAAATTTATTCCATCAAATATCCATTTCATGCATTATAATAGATAATGGTACTTTTGTTTTATCACCAATTCATATTCCCAGGTCACTTACCCAAACTTCTGGTTGCACCATAACACTTTGACCAGGTGAGTTGTCCTCTTTAGTAGAACTCTAACTCTATGATCTAAATCTTCATCGAAATCTCCCCATATGAAAGATCATTCTCCAATGGTATGAATCCAGATTCTGTACATGTGAGGGGTCTGGTATGTACTTTAACAAGAGGGATATATATAATAAATAATATACTTTATAAATGTTAGGTGGGAGTTCTAGTTGATATGAAACCTCTATGATGTGATCAAGTATCTCAAAGGGGATGATGTCTCACGAAAAAAGATTTCCCTTTTTCCAAAACTTAATGAATTTATTCAATGATGATATAAAAAGATACACATTTTCTCTGACCTCAAACTCCAAATCTTGTTTTTGATTGTCTGTATAGATTTTCTATTGACTTTGGGAGGATTTCATATGATGTTTAATAGTTTATACCTACTCTATAATATGTTGGATATGATCAAGTCTCGTCATCTTCTGCTCTCTGAAATTATCTCAAGAATTATGTAGTCTAACACCTATTACAAGAATTCACTTCATAAGGTGATATTTAAATGATACAATGGAAACTATTTTTATATGAGGACTCCATTAGAGGAAGGTGATGGTCCCAAAAACCTTTGAAATCCATTGGACATGATGTCGATATATCCTACAGAGTTTGAATAGTCCCTTCATAATGACCATCCATATGAGGGTGATAATCAGTACAAATGATCAATTCTATATCCAATTATTGGTGAAGGCTTCGCCAAAACATTGAGTTAAGCCTTGGATCTCTATCAAATACAATTAAGAGTGGAAGTCCATATAGTCTTGCCACTTCCCTTATCTATATCTTGGTGAATTTGGAAAATAGTGAAATCTTCATCGATATCAATGAAATGTACTGAATTCTTAAGGTGATCAACTACCACCCAAGTGATGTTATTCCCTTTTGGTATCCTGGGGGTTCCTAAAATGATTTTATTATTATGTCTTCCCATTTCTATATTGGTATGATAAATGGTTGTATCATACCCATATACTTTATTCATTCCTCCTTGACTTGTTCACATATCAAGAGTCAAGATATGAATTCCACAGTATTCCTTTTCATTATATCCCAACAGAAGTGTTATTGAAAATTTATATACATTTTAGGGTTTCCTGGATAAATAGATAAGGATGAATTATGTACATCATCTAGAAGTTCCCTCTTCAGTTCTTCTTTTGATGTTGTACATATCCATGTTAAAAACATTATAATTCTATCTTTAGCAAAGATGGACACCATAATATTTGTAGCCATCTTCTGTAGAATGTCAAAATCTTTCAGAACCTCCTTGATCATACCAATAATGTATATTTAAGAAGATATTTGTGAAATTTGGTACATAGATCATTTTATGATTCTTATTGTTATCCTTTGCATGTCCAAGAAGAGTGGATCCCTTACTAACGTCATCATAGATGGTGTTGGGGGGTCATTTCTACTTAAATCATTTGTGACATTTTTTACCTTCCTAGGATGGTAATGGATTGAATAATCATAATTCTTGATCATCTCTAATCAAATTATTTATCACATATTAAGCTCATTTTGTGTGAATATATACATGAGGATTTTTTGAACTATATATATGTCAATTTTTTTATAGATAATGTCACCAAATCTTCAATTATAATATCACTACTTCCAATTCTAGATCATGTGTTTGGTCGTTATTCCCATGTATATTTAATTAGTGGGAGGTATAAATAGTTAAAATAAACATTAATGATATGAAATAATTCATAGAACTAGAATCTAATAGTATTTTTTCTATCCTTGAATTAATAACTAGAATACTGGTCACCACTTTTTTGTTATGATCCACTTCATATTTTTTGTTATCATATGCTCTTTCTTTCTCTCCAAGACATAGTAGTCATTTTTGTTGGTTATTGTTGAGAACCCCTAGCTTCATGAATTGTTTCTCATAGTGTTCATGTTTCTTGTGGTTGAAACATTGGATGAAATGAGGAGGTTTAAATGGAAAATTCCTTTCTTCCATAAAAGTTTTGTGTTTCTCCCATATGGAATCACTAGCTTGGTGGACTTCCTTCCCACACCTTAATTATTTCATTGTCCCCTTCAATAATTTTTTTGGATGCTTCTTCCTACACTTTTTACAACTGGGATGATGGACATTCTTAACCTTTGATATTTATCCAATGCACTTCTAGAATTAAAATTCATTTATGGATTATTTTCAATAGTCCCTAGATACCCTTAATATTGGTTTAACACAATTTTTACTTTGAGTTCACATCAAAAAAATTTCTCATAGCTCTTAAAGTCCAAAATAGCCATCCCTTTACTTAGAATCATCTTTATCCCACCAAATATGGGATAAAATTTAATTTTAGCAGAAATGAAAATTACGTTGGAATATCATCCATATATTATGATGTTTTACTTATACACCCCAATGGATTCATCATTATTTTTCTTGAGGCCAAGTAAATCCTTATCCCTTTTAATTGAAAGAGGGTGATGAAATGTTTTGTCTAATTTTATTAAATTAATTCCACATAATCTCTTGGATATCCTCCTCAGGATTTGTATTTTTCAACAAAATCCATCATTGATCATATTCTCCCTCCATATGACAAACATAAAACAATATCTTTTCTTTCTCTAAGAATTATAGGATGGATAAGTTCTTTATAATGGAGTTGATCCATTGCTATGCAATTAAGGTATTAGAAGATCCACTAAATGTGTGCAGCCTTTGTCACATAAAGGTCCCAATTACAACATGGTATTTTATTGGTGTTTTTTTATGTTCCTCCTTATTCGGGTTTCTATTCAAAACCATAGTCTTTTTTGAAAGTATCATCATGAAGTTTATAATTCCTACTCCCATTAGGTTAGGCATCTAATTTTGATATTCATCACATTGTTTATTAACTTGGTTCCGTTAATTTTTTCCATTTACATGAATAAAGAGATAATTAAGGATGAATGTTGTTAAACTATTAAACACATAAAATGTGAAACTGTGGACATTAAAGGTATAACTCATAAATGACACATATTCATTAACCAATGAATTTCTATGTTTCAGTCAAATATTTCAATGATCTATTTTATAATATAAAATCGTATATGATTTTTTATTCCTTTAATAATGGATTATAAAGTGATTGTGAATTCAACGAAGAAGATTTCCTAGGTGTTTCAAACCAGATGTGTATCAAGTCCTGTTTTTGTGAACAAGGTGATAATTGAGTCTAACACAATGTGCTATTATTGGGGGTTATTACCCTGGGGTACAACTATGCCCGAGACACATCATCTTGTATAATTTATATGTGGTTGTATTTACATAAAAATCACATAATATATACTATATGAAAATTAAGAGACGTTTTCCTATGTTTGTCCTGGTCCATAAGGCTTTCTCAAGAGTTTTCAAATCCTAATCTCCAAATATAACTAGAATTTTTTCTGATACCAAATATGAAAAACCATATCTTTAATAAACAATATTTTATTATTTATTACATAAAGGAACACTTAATATAACCCCAAAAGATCATGAGGCATATTGTCTTGGAGAAATTAGGTACATGGAAGGACAACGTGAAAATTAAATACAACATCATTAATTATAAACTCTAAAACATGACATTAGTTTCCATATATATTATAAAGTTGTATGGGATAATGGGTGGATGTACATAAGAAATGGGTGACCTATAAAAACCAATAATCTAATAAATAAATAATATCCAAATAAAATTTAGTAAATTTGATCTAAGAGGAATATTAAGTAAACATAAGATGGATTGGAATCATAATCTTGAACAATGAGGCAGAATATAACATGATAACTTAATAGTGACATACTAATGTTCCAACAACATAAAGCATGAAATCATAAAAATAAATCAAGGATAACCTCCAAGAAAACATGACATAGTGTGTTTATGATAACATTTAGTACAACATACATGGAATATCATGATATAAAAACATATCCTAATGCATTTAAGTTCCATATAAGTTTAGTCCCACCTGTCGCTTTCATATAAGGTACATGTATAATTTTCACATTGATATTATACAAAAAGGATGAATTTCGTCAATTTAAACCCCATTATTACTGAGTATATGTTAAATAAATTTAAATACCAATTATATTAAGGATAATTAAAACCTGGTTAATACCATTGAGTGTAAATGGAGATGGGTATTCACTATATAATTCTGTGGCATAGAAAATCACATGATAATTTTGGCAACATGACAGGAGTACTAGTGGTTTACAGAAAGGATGAATGAGATAAAACAATTATCTCATTACATGGGAATTATAAGGATAATATTATAGAAGTGAGAAACATATACTAACTTGATAAATTTAATGTCAAAGGGAATTTCATGAATAATTTTATTGAATAAAGAGGTGAATGAGAGGATATTTTACCTTCAGAAAACACATCTAAAAGTTTGGGATGCACTTTCTATGAGATTGATGGCACCTTAAGAAGGATATATATATGTAAATTCAAATTAATGTTACGATACAATGGTTTTAGTGATGAATAATGGGAGATTGTATGGGTTTATATAGAAAAAGATAATAGATTTCATTATTAATTTCTAAACTTAGGTTTTGGACTCTATATGATAAAGTAATAAAAACCACAATCTTTAACATGATTTTTCTCATGGTGTCTAACAAAATGGATTTTTTCTTATTATATAATTCAATGAAAAAACACATTAAAATAAATCCCTTGGTGATGTGGAAGTTAGTCATGTTTTTGAAGAATCGATTTTAAAACCATAAATTATAATATAGGTTTTGGAGGATTCCTTAAGAGTTTATAAAACTAGTAAAATATCTTAAAAAAATGTAGTATTTTGAAATTTAAATGTATATCTGTTCATGGATACCATTTATGATATATATTACACAACATTATGATCATTATAATTTCATGATACACCTCATATACTTATAACAGTTTTAATTTTGACCTAAATATTAGATTATATCAAAAAAATATTGAAAAAAAGAAAGATCAGCTAATTTTGGAATGATTATTTCAAAATAATATTTATTTTATCCAAATAATTATCTATTTATGATAATTTACACTTTTAGTTAAAAAATCTACATTTATTGAAAAATATTTTATTTTTTAAAACAATAGTTTACTTATAGTTAAAAAATATTTTTGAGATCATAAATTTATATTATAATTTATGTTTCATAAATATTATATAATAATATGATTATGTAAAAATATAATTTATTTGAAAAAATTAGTGAATTTATTTAAATGATTTTCTTGATTAAAACTATATATTTCCCAAAAATATGAATCTTGTTTCAATGTATCGAAATATAATTTTGATCAAACTCATTATTTAATCATTTAAAAAAGTAATATAAAAAGGGATAAATATAATAAATTTTTATTCAAAATAACATATAAAATTTCATATTATTAGGGTCTAAATACATATCCATTTATTACACTAGTAAATTCCCTTATGGTAAGGTGTAAGATGGTGATACTTTCCTAAAGTGCTTCAGTGAACATGTTTTGGGAAGTGATCTCATTAGTCTTTAACTTCACTCATAAACAGTTTTACTAGTGATTTATTTATCCAATATTATATAGGGATTAGTCAATGTAAAAGGCCGGTGTTTCTATCTCCTTCATAATGTTGAATAACTTGGCTTCATAGGGTATGATCCTACTATTTGGGGACATTGTTTCTTCTATCTTTATCATTTTGACTTTATCATAACCATTAACATACTAATATAAATTGTCACTAAAAATGGCTATGTTGGTAGTATTTATGATTAATAACGGTATTTTAAATCTATTAGAATATAAATTTCTATAATAACCAATGAATTTCATGTGATTTCTATAACAACATTACATGACCAGTTATTTATTCCCTCATAAAGGGAATTTAATTTATACAAATTCTGGTTCTAAAAATCCCAAATGTTTTTTACATGGAAGGTTGTATACAAACTTAAAAGTCTTGGTTAGATGTGATGGATATGATATTTGATTATTTGGATACCCCTACAAACAATAGAGTGAAGCTTTCATCCAAGATTCTTTATGGATCTTCCAACTGATGGAGGGCTATTCTTACATAGGTATATCATCATCGTAGTATGGTATGGAGGGACTACCGAAATAGATTCTTAGATTACTTATTCCATAATACTCTTATAGTTGATCGATCTAGAGAATTTATGTATCTATACCATGTTAATATGGATATCATCGATTACTCAAGTCATTTCAGTAATCTCCATCACTTTTTACACACTCATATAGATGATGATCTATCCAGGAATGACATTTCAAGGATGGAATGAGGTATTCTATTCATTCTGAAGTGAGCACAATTTCACAAAAAATTGTTTATATGATTGTAAAATACTCACTTATTTGTGATAAAAATCTAATGGAATCTAATGATATAGGTCAAGGTGGTTTAGAAACTAGGACAACAAGTGGATCATCCAATTGAAGGAAGATCTTCGACAAGATTTCTCTCTTGGGTAGTGGAACACAGGGTGTGTGCACTAGATGTTTTTTGTAGTTCACTAGTGTGGTAAGAAGGGTCTCATGAATCCTAATTATGACCAGCACTCTGTAGAGTATCAAGCCTATGGAAAGTTGGTCCATCTCTAGAGACTATGCAGTGCCATTCCCTAAGTTCCCAGTCATAGGGGATTGAAATCGGTTCCATGATCTTCAGTTGGATATATGGAACCATGACATGTATGAATCTAGAGTACTATCAGACATTCAAGATGATTAGGTTGTTGAGTTATAGGGATCTAGACATAGGATGTGATGTTCTAGTAGAGTGAAGCTTCTTAATAATCTCATGTTGTAGTTCAGGGCCATGGATCTGGCTAGTTATATACAGTATAGCCTATACCTATTGAAAAGAGCCCCATAAAATCTACAATGTGAGGTATGATATTAGTTTCCTCAAAATTATTTGTTTCTTTATTTGATACAAGTGTTTCACACTATTTTATATATACTACTTTAATGGGAAGCCTATTTTTAGAGATTTAATACTTAGATGGGGTAATATCCCTTACCATGACCCTAGGCATTTGGTAAGAGGTAATTCACTGTTACACTGAGTGTCCACTCGAGATAGGTGGTTACCATATTATATGGGACCTTCTCATCTAAGAGATTATAATATTTTACATAATTAGTGGGATGGATCGGATGGTACCCTTTCTGGAATACATTGACTATTATTGTTTATGAGTGTCATTCATTTCACCCAATAGAGGAAACTACTTTCAAAAAGAGGAAGGGGATATCCAGGCAGGCCATGCTGGACCTCAGTATCATGGGTTGGATGGATTGTTAGGCTAGATAAGTATCTTCTTACTAGATGATCAAGGAATATTCTAAGCTATTTTTCCTCAAGTTGTCGATTGTTTTAGAGATATTTTCTTGAACCACTTTTCTAGGATACCTCTTAAGAGGGAGTTTGAATTTACAATTAATATTATTCTAGGAGAAGAACATGTATCCATTCCTCTATATAGGATGGATCTGATTGAGCTCGAGTAACTCAAGAAGTAGTTTAAGGATCTAGAAGTCTTGGGGTTTCATTGAACTATTACTTCTCATTGTGGTTCAAAATTACCTTTCTACAAGTAGGTAGATGATAATATTTGATTATATGTGTATTGTAGGAATTATAATTAGCATATAATTAAAAACTGGAACCCACATTCCCATATAGATGATCTCTTCGAACTGATCCCAGGATCTAGGGTCTTCTCAATGATTGATTAGAGATCAAAAAATCAGCAGGTGAGAGTTGGGCCGTCAGACATACTGTGTACTAAATCTTGAAGAAGTGTTGAGTTATATGAGTATTGTAGAAATCCATTCAAACTAAAGAATAAAATTTATGTCTTATGGACTTAATAAAGCAATTACTCCACCCATATCTTAACTCACTCCTGGAGGTTTTTATTTATGATATCTTGGTGTACTCTTGATTAATATAGGAGAATGTGAGTCATCGAGAGGTTCTTTTGGATACTATTCATGAGAATATATGTTTTTCAAAACAATTAGTGTGTAGATTTTTTACTGATCAAGTTCAGTTCTTGGGTTACATCATATCAAAAGTGGGTTATAATTAGATCCAGAGAAGGTGATAGAAGTAGTTTCTTGGGATTATACCAAGAATGTTTTTGATATTCGGAGCCTCTTGAGATTACTTGGTTACAACATGAAAATATTATAAAGATAACCTCCACTCACATATCTACTTAATGGATTATCTTAATTTTTTTAAGGATTATATAGTATGAATATTGCGAAAATATTTTTCAGGTGTTTAAAGGGATATTGACCTTAATGCCGATCCTAATTTTTCTTTAGCCTGGTGGAAGAAACCCAATGTATTTTGATGTGTTAGGAATTGGGGTATTATTTGTTTTAATACAAGGGTAATGAGTTATAGAATATGAGTATTGGTAGTTAATGCCTCACGAATGAAATTTCATGATGCAAAACCTTGAGATCATTGCTATTGTTCATTATCTATGTTGTTTGGGACATTACCTTCTAGGTGAGTGGTTCGTGGTATATATGGACCATACAAGTCTCAAACAATATTTTCTCAGTCAGAACATATCCTTTGGTATTAATGGTGTGTTGAGTATCATTAGTGATTTTACTTTGATATCACATATACACTAAGGAAAGGTGATTTTATTGTGTATGCTTTGACTCGAAAGACTTTGGCTTAGAGTTATAGGAATATAGTGGTGAGTGGAAGCTGATATATTTTTTTTCTAAAATGCATCTCGATTTTCAAGAGTGTCAAGGGATTACTATTCTAATGTCTTTATCAGTAGTTCTATCAGTTTTGAATCAAATGACTAGGAGGAGGATTTATGATCCTAATTTATTGGCCCGAAGGGACTATATTTATGGTCATGAGACTTCACCTATTTTTTTATTGAAAAGGACGAGATAATACATATCCATCAGAATACTAGGTTATATAGGCATACGATTGGAATTAATTCAATAATATCATTATTCTATGTCGGGAGTACATCTCGGAATGAAAACGATATATCATGATTTTCTCTACTTATATTAGTGGCCGTGAATGAGAAGGGAAATAGCAGGCTTTGTCACATGGTGCTCCAACTCCCAGCATGTGAAAATGGAAAACTGTCGGCATGATGTCCATTTGAATCCATTACCCATCCTAAAATAGAAATTGGATGATGTCCTTATATACTTCAAAATGTGGTTACTGAAGTCGTCCCAAGGTAGTGACATTGAATGTTTGAGTGTGGATAAGTAGATAGAGATCACCCATTTCATATATTTCTATGAAACATTCTTAGTGGATTATCTAGTGAGATTATATATCAAATATGTTATAAGACTTCATGGGATTCCATGGACCATTGTATTGAGTATGAATTCCAAGTTTACTTTATTTTTTTTGTAGGGGTTAAATAATTCTGTTAGTTCATAGGAAATCTTGATTAAAACATATCACCCTTATCTTGAGGGTTTGTTTGAGTTGAATATATAGGTACTAGAGTACAATCTTCATGCATGGATACTAAATTTTAGAGGTTCATGGGAGATACACTTTTCTTTTATTGAATTCACCTATAATAATATCTTGCAATAAATAATTTGGATAGATACTTATGAGGGTCCATATGGTAGGTCATTTCATTCACCTCTCTGTCGGTTATGGGCTAAGGAGAATGAACTATTGGGACTAAATCTCAATCAAGATACTTTATCGAAAGTGAAACTGATTGAGAAAAAACAGGCATAGCTCAATATAGGAAGGAATCATATGTCGATTGATTTTACCAACCACTAAAGTTTGAGGTGAGAAACTGGGTCTTCTTACAGGTTTTTCCAAGATTAGTTCATTGATGTATTTAGAGTAATCGGAAGATGGAACCTATATTTTCAGGACATTTGAGATTTTTGGAGAGGGTGATGTTATCAACCTATATATTACCTCTTCCATATAGATATAGTTCTATTAATGATGCCTTTCATATATCTTTGATCCATAATTTTTATCCCAAACCTTCTTATGTTTTTTATCTCAATGAATTTGAATTAGTGGATGATGCTTCATTTGAGAAGAATCTAGTTCATATCATTAATCATAGCTTGAAGATTCTTTGAGGCAGAATGGTTCCTCTAGTTCGGGTGTAATGGAAATGTGGTCATATTTAGAAGGAAACATGGGAATGAGAGTCTGATATACGTACTCAATGTTATGAATTGTTCTTGGATATAGTTCAACATCCATCATAGGAAAACTCAGGGGTGAGTTTTCTTAAATAGGGGGAGGTTGTAAGTTAATGTTTCTTTATCTAGGTATAGACTAATTTATTTTTGTATAAAATTCATTTACTTAATCACTTTAAGATTGTTTCTAGAAATTGGAGACTAGTAAAGAGTGTTTTGAAGGGATAATGGATGAAGTTGAGACTACAATAAGCTATTTCAGTCCCATCGGCTAGCAAGTACACCACCACATGCTTGTTGGTGGTCGGATGGGTCGTTTTTTTAAAGAGGGTCATTTTTGTCCTTTTACCCTTCATCCCTTCTTTTTACCCCTCAACCTAATTTTACCTCGCATTTTCAATCCATAAAAGATTATTGGAGCTCTCCACTCTATTTCCACTCTTCATAGTTGGTCTCCCAGAAATCTTGGGAGTTCATAATTCTAATCAAAGTGTAAGAAATCTCTCAATTAGGGAATTACCATCCCACCATTCCTTATTTTAATCTCAGTTTTTTGTGTTATCTACATGTAAGATAAAAAACAATATCTTCTAGTATTTTTTCTGTTTCTTCATTTTCTACCATTCCATATCAAATCTATGGATGATACTGGATATGAATTCTTCTATGAGCTATAGGTAGGTGGTATATATGTTTTTCTATAAAATTATTACTATTTATAAATTGTCTCACTGGTATATGAATCAATATTTTACATCATTGACCCCTAAATTCATATTACTTTAAATTTTCATCTAAATATAAACTTATACATCGTATGGTCATCTGAAACACCATTGGAGGTAGAACAAATTCCACCCAAACTACCCCTTAGGGTGTATGTTTTCTTACAGCTATGAAAAACTTACATTAACTATAAAAAAAATCTTATTTTTTTGATTGGATTATATTTCAAGGGAAACCAAAACTTATCTATAATGTAATCAAACCACCACATATGGTGTGTTTTTTATGTAACCTTAATGATAGATTTTGTGATATAAAACTTTGGGTATATATTGGGTAATTTAAACATGCTTGTTTTAATTATGGTTCCATACATATTTATATATCCCAAACACCATAATGGTTTTTCCATCCAAGAGGAAAAAATTAATTAAATTATTGAATAAAGTGGATACCTTTAAGGTTGTGATTTAGTATTGATAAAATCCATGACATGAGTACCCTACATTACACTTATGTTTAATATTTCAGATGACTTGGTTAATAATTATGTTACTTTATCACACCAAAAAAAGGCATGGAATTCCTCCACCAAGCCATGGATTCTTTTTTTGGAATTCCTTCATAAAACTCAAAAAATGCCACCCTATTCATTGATGTGAATGCCAAGTGGTTATCCCATATCTTATTTAGTCAATTCCTTACTCTCATGTATTCCATAGGTAGTCGTCATAGATTATTTTGAAACTCTAATAATACTTTAATATATAGGATAATTTCTGTGGTTAATGTTGATGTCCTCAAACAAGTAATTACTTGGGTCATCCCCTTCGATTTCAATCAAAACCAATCCTAAAATGAAACGATAACATTCCTCAGTTCATTCATAAAAACATAAGAGTATAATTCCATGGTCATATCGATTATATTCTCCTCAATACCCAAGATATAAAACTCTTATATTGATCACAATATGTTGGATTAAAAACATATCTTTAGGAATGTGATGGTTTTCAATGGATTCAACATGGTTGAGTTGTGTGGGAGTGCCATGACTACTTCTAAGGATTTTTACACCTTATTCATTATTATATTATTTTGACATATTACTTAGGTCCACTGAACAATTATTAGGATATGTGATCAGAGACATTTGGCTTAGGCCTTATTATGTTGGGTTTCCTGGGTATCCCACTAGGATCACATGCTCGATAAGTTACCCTTTACATATTTCATTAAATTATTATATCTTCACAAAATTTCATTTTATATTAACATACTAGATTTGAATTAGAAATTATTATTAGTGGCCTATTGAGTTGAACCCACACCCTATTTGGGTTATTTCATTGTAACGTAGCATATTTCTGGGATACAAGAAAGGATAAGTGGAAATTCCGAATTGTGGATACATGATTTCTTTTTTAGGAAGAAAGGATGAGTGTTGATAATTGAGATGTGACTCAGGATGCTCATGAATCATATCATTTTTGGAATTTGGTATTTTTTCTTATCCTAGTATTACTTGTATGAATTATTTTATGGTACATTGGTTTTATATTTTTTCAACATGAAAAAATCATATCTATATAGTTTTTCATACTACTTCGTATTTTTTGTATTTTTATCTAGTTTAATCTTTTTATCATTACCTTACTTGTGTTTACATTGTATAATGTGTGTATAGTATCACCACCATACATCCATACAACCTTTATTCTCTTCAGTAATGTATGGAATTCAGAAAGTCAAAAATGAGGCTATGTGTCCCTCTACTCAAGTTACATATTAGTGAAGTAGAATATGGATATCACATCAAACACCCATCATCATGTTATATAAGAGAAAACATACTCCCATGTCATAAACAAGATTCCACAACCCTCTAACATGGTTTCCTAATGCCACCATGTTATTCCATGACATTACGTTGGTCAGAAAAACAAGATCTATACACAACCGAAGGTATATGTATGGTGTTTGAAAAATAATCCCAGTAGGATCCCAAAAATTGTTTTATAAGAATAATTCATAGATAAATCCAATTATTCTCATTTAATGATATAAAATGCAAGAAATATTGATTTATACAGTTCAAAACGAAACATGGAAATTCTTCCTTTCATAGAATATTTAAATTCATTAAAAAATAAAACTAGTTTTCTAAATAATTCATAAATAACAATTCCAAATAAGATCAATATGGAGGATTCGTCCTATGAAACATTTGGTCCAGGTTTTTTAGAATCCTCACACCTCAGAGATAAAATGAATAAGTGCACACACACCCCTATAACCTGGCCTTAGGGATCGAATAAAACCCCAATAATTTAACCCACTATAATAACATACTTTTTCTAGAGTTATAGCATATATCTCTACTATATAGTTGTAAACCAACCTAACATGGTTTTTTCCAATCTACCCCCCTATTATGTACTCCAAGTTCCCATGTTCTATAGACTACACTTGGAGTATTCCAATTTAACAAATAACCCACTATTAGAGTCCTCCACATCCATGGTTTAATTCAATTCAAGGGAATATAACACATTAATAATCAAAATATCCAAATTTATAATTAAAAATGCATTGAAATCAAGTTCCATTTTCAATGTAAAATGGTAAATACATTTTAAAAAAAATCCCAACTATAACATTTCAAGAATCATAAATCATTCCATTTAATAATATTGAAAACCAAATTTAAAATGACTAACCAAGAATGGTTTATAAATAAAGGCTTTTCAAGAAACCACCCACCATAAACACATGGTATTTCCATCAAATGAATGAGATAAACATGTGATGAGGGAAGAAGGTTCTTAAGAATACAATTTGAGCTATAAGTTATAAAACCCGTATTAATAAACTCTTATATCAACATAGATTAGAGGAACCACTTACTTAGACAATTCATAATGAATATAAAAACAATCTACATGGATCTAGTCTCTACCTAAGTTTACCAAAATAGATATATAAAAAGACAAGTCATATCCAGAAAAAACCAATAGAACCTGCCATAAAATCCCAAATATATGTTCCCTTTCATTATAAAGAGAGGATATGATGATAAATAGTTTAGGACAACAAATAATGGGATCTTACCTCGATTTTCCTAGATTCAACACGATATGATCTAGAGTAATTTCACTCCAAAAGAAATGTGATCTCTAAAATCTCAAAATGGAACCTATATAATGAATATAAAATAATGTAGGAGAAAGAATGAGACCAATGGGAGAGGTTTTTGGTTGAAAAAAAACATTTTTTAGATTAATTATTTCTCATCGCATAGTTTGGAAGCTTGATTAAACACACTATGTGCATGTTTCTGTCCACTAGAGTAGCCTCATGGTTTAACAAACCATCTTCATCCTTATATACAATGGAGAAAACTCATGGTTTAGGTGAATGGTATGAATAACTATGAAGTTACAATGCTAAATTAGACTATCCCAAACCTCCACAAGGCACAACATTTCATTCTAAAGCTGCATGGTTTGGCCTAATTATTCCTCAATAATAAACATTCCCAAAAAAGTCAACATTTCCCCAAACTCACCCAAAACAACCAAATAATGGTTGAAAATAAAATATGGCCAATAAAATGGATATAAACACCTAAAAGTAACATTGGTATGTTAAATATATACACTCTAAAATATTTCACTAGGGAATTTGCCACTTTTTATTGAGTCATCAATAATTTCTCTATGATTATTGAGTCAAATATTGATATAAAAAACAATAGTCCATGCTAATAGATTTAGTTATTTCTATGACACTTACATATATCTATAAATACCAAGAAAATTTTTCTTTTATCTTTCACAACATTTATCAATTTGATCTCAATCACACATACACATAACGGTCGGTCTAAAGAACAATGTGTGTGAGTTATACCACATGTTGCACCAATTATTATAACTTATTAAGATAAAATAATGATACTAATTAATATATATAATCTTCCTTTGGAACCAGGTTCAACTTCTATATAAATACAGAAAATACTCTTTTAATATCTATCATATATTCCCATTGAGTTCATTTTTATATAGAACTTCTTATTTTGAAAAATATTCCTTATGAGAGTCTCCTTTTTTTAAAAAATTTTAAACAACCTAAACAAATATCAGATGATAATATTTTCTAAAATCAAAATTCGATAAAACATAAACATCCTATACATTTATAATTATTATCTCAAGTTTTCTCCTCTTTTCATCTGGTTTGAATAGCCCTAGATAGGGCCAGATAACAGTTTTTCATCACCATGTTTGGATTAATACAATTTTGAAATTGAGATAAAGATTTGAAACCACTTGAATATTTTTTCATAAATGATTCCAATTGAAATTATCTTTTCATTAAGATATCATTTGAATTAATCTTACCCTAGTTATTAGTTAGATTAATCCTTTAGCCCATTGGTCCCTTCTCCAACTATACTTGTTTCTTTTTTTTATTTCAACACACACACACCATGGATGATATATCTCCCTCAAATCTATATCATTTATAACATATAGTTAAAAAAATTATGAATAAGGGGATATCAGTCCTTCTTATGAATCCTTAATTAGAGAAAAATTGTTTTTCTTGGTGAACCATCCTTTACATTCAACTCACATATAAGCCTTATTAGAGTTTTTCCTCACAATAATACTTATAGAAAAATTATTTTTTATATATCATTTGGAATTATCCATCTTATTTATCTTTGGATTCACCTCTATTTTGAGAATAATCCCACTTTTTTAGGTTTCCTCCGCCAATTCTTCATCACTACATCCTTGTATAAGATTACCCCACTATCAAAGAGTTCTTCCACAAGTGTTATCCACTTTCTATGTGGCATAATTGTTTAAAACACTTTGGGCATGATTTGGATTTTTCCTTCTAAATTTTAATAGATCCACCTCATACATATTTTTCATTAGTGATTATTTATTCATATTTTCATCCTTATATTGTGAAATATCAACTACTTATTTATTTTTCATCTATATTTTCTTACATTCTTTCCATAATAGTTATTGCATGAATATAACCAATGGTTCTCGGTTCACATTTCATTACTTTGCATCATTACTTTATTACTACCTAGTGAATATATTTTTCAATGTAATAGAAAATTATTATTTCTTTAAATATACCCCCTTAACATAGCAATGGGGTTTCTATTCTTGATTATTGTTTCTCTTCCATTGTTCTAATGCCTTTCCATATGCCCATAGATAGTACATAAAATATATCTCTTGATATATTCATACCACAACTATTATTTCATCCACTGAGATGTTGTAACAACTTTACCTCCACTATTAAACCCTTAGGATTAAAGACGCACCTCGATGGTGTGCTAGGTAGTTTAGTAGTAGTATAAGTGTCATTCATCCTTTCCTTAGGTTCTTATTCCACTTAATTTAGCACAAATATTCTTCTTACTTATCTTTCATGACTGGACCCATGCTAAGGCTCGATCCGAAAGTACCCCAAGCTTGCCTCCATAGGCTAGGGGGTGGTGACTAGCGTCGAATTCACAACAACTCAGGGAGGAATTTTCCTAAGAACATGTACACACACAAAGCCAACTAAATGAAAAAGTGGGGATTGAAAAGAAAATAAGACCCAACACTGCTATAAATAAACCACAAACATGCATCAAGCTATAAATAGTACAAATAAAAAAAGTAAACTAAAAGGTAAAAGTGAAAAATACATGTCTAACCAGAAAAGCACCACAACCCGGAAATAAGTGGAAAATTAAAGAAACTAGGAGATCCATTCTCTTGAATACAATGTCATGACCACCACACACATTCCATTCACCCCATATCCTTTTCTCATCTTAAGTCATGATCAACTTGTTCATCGTATGCAAGGGCACACCAAGTGCGGGAAAATCCCAAGCATGGGTGAGTATAAAGATAATTAGTAAGACTCCCATAAGTCTTAAGGGAGAAATAAGATTAATGATGAGGGAGCAGTAAGGGATACAAATGAAGATGAAAGTAGTAGAGAGCACATGGTATAGTAAATAGTAAAGCTCAACCCATGTAGAGAGTGAAGTATGCTCATCCAATCACCCGAAGCTAGAAACAGTGGGAAGATGATCTTATCATCGAGTCTTTGCTTCCTATAGTAGGAGATTAGAGTCATATAGGAACACGAATCAAGATACAAAAAGCACGTGGCGTACCTCGTCCATCTTCGCCTTTCTGGGAAAGAGAGTAATCAAAACCCAAGGAGTGGGTAGTAAAATAGGATATATATATATATATATATATATATATATATATACATATGATCATCCAAAGAAGCCCAAACAAGCGAGTAAGGAGATATTCATCTCATAGCTCTACCTAAGAAACGAGTATCCAAAAGTTCATGAATTAACCATTGATTCCTAGAATCCCAGAAATCCACTCTGAACTACAATTCAGTGAGACTCAATCACCACACCTTGATACTATCCATATTGGGAAGCACTGTCTCTCCCTCATAGTTTTTGGTCACATCAAGAAGAAATTTCATGGTGGGAATATCATCCCTAATTCTCGAGAGTTCAAAGACACATAAAATCACGTATCACCACCATGTTTTATTGTTGAGATATCGTGTCACAAGTCGATGTGGACCCATTTCCCATCCCAGTTGGAGGTATGCCCAGATCTCTCATCGAGGACCTATTGCCTGCCCAACTGGAGGTACGCTAGGATTTGTCATCAGGGACCCACTACATGACCCGTATGGTGCTATTCCCATCTATTTCATTGAGGAACCACTTCCCATCCCAACTAGAGGTATTTCTGGAACTTCTCTGGAAATCCCTTTTGGGTGGTACCTATAAATAAAGCATCTAGGTTCACTGGTCCTCCCTACTTGATGGTTTCTCTCAGGAAAAAAATGATGTAGTCATTGTGTGTCACCAATTATAGACATTAAACTGAAACTTCTCGCATCAAAACTCTTAAGCCTCTACGGAGGTAACTATCACATTTTATGTAGAAAAATACTTCGGATAGGCTACACACATGCCAAAATCTGATTCTAAAAGAAATAGATGTGAGAGATAGGAGATTCGTTGAGTGGTAAACAACACGTGTGGGGACCACACATCATGTGGCCCTACCTCATTTCCTATTTGTGTACCTAACCATTATGGAGTATTAAAATGTGAAAAATTACCCCTGGGCGTGCTGAATTACTCCCAGAGTACTTGACACGCCATGTCAAATAGTCGACAAGTTCACGATGCTTTTCATTTATCTAAAGTTCCAAAAGCATAATTATGTTGGCACAACTCCTCAAATGGATCAAGAACATTTGACTGCATCTCTTCTTACATTTCATCCACTATCATAAAAGTCGAGGTTAATCCAATTTGTGGAATCTCATCCAACACATCAAAAGGATCTTCCACCGATATTACATTCATGTTTCCCTGTTTACTGAGATAACGAACAAGGCTTCACACATCCAAATGTATCACACCCTTGTGATCCTTGAGGAAGAACACATAGTATTGACTATTTATTTTCCCCCAAATAGGCATTCGATAGAAAAGTTTTATGTTTCCACACTGCAATTGAAAGGCGTCAAGTGAGTTGCATGCCTCAATCTCGAAACAAATTTTATGGATCATTCCTTTGCAATACTACCAATAAAACACATGAAATAGACTACTCATTTTTTTCAAAATGGATAACCTATAAAAAAGTTGTATTTAAACATAAACTATTTGAACTGAGCCTCGTGGTTCCCACACCCTATCATTGGATTGAAAACCTGAATGTAATCATCAAATTTCTGTACAAAGACAAGGATTATGCTGCCACTGACGGCGTGTCAAATGGACCTCCCATTTAGAAGCTAAGTCTAAATCAATATTTCTAAATAATAATAATTAAATTATTATTAATAAATATAATTGTCTAATGAAACTAAACAAATAACCAATACATAAATGTAACTAACTGATCTTAAAATATCCAACTCTATTAGAAGGACATGTTGCCATAGAGAGAATGTCAGGCAGACATTCGGTTTAGAAGATACAACTTTTTAAAGGTGAATTGGCTCGATCAAATAGGTATGGCCCAAACTGGTCAGACCAATCCCCCTAGGCTAGGCCGATACACTACACCGACATGGCCAGAGAACTCCTTGGCCCATTATATGGTCCCTACAACTTGAGACCCCCATGTTACCACATCAAACTGGAAACTAGTGTGATGATGGTAGTTGCCGCCTGGGGTCTCGTATCGCGACCCTGCATGCCTCCAGATTTTTTGGGACATGGACCCACAATCCATCAATGTTTTTGAATACTGGCTGCCTCAACACACATCGGAGCTCCATCCAATAGTCACAGAACAACCCTATCAGCCACTTCCTGCTCCGATCTCCAGCCGCCTCAACGCACCGCCAACCCTCTTCCCAACCCTTGTTAGTGCCGTTGTACCAGACCCACACTACCACTATCTTCTGCATGTCGTACCGACTCCTCTAGTGGCCTGATTTCAAATCTTAATGTTGTTTTGGGAACCATGGATTGATCTCTCACAATTCCATCCCCTTTTCAACAATCTGTTGATGTTTTGACTTGTTCAATATTAAATGTCAAAGAGACCAATGAACGGGTGAAGGACATGACTCACAAAAGTGATTTTCAGTGAGTATTGATGGACATGTTATTGTGGACATCAATGAAGATAATAAAAATGAAGAATAAAAGAGGAAATGATGGTTTTTAAATTAAAACATGAATCAAAACTTAAAATTTTGAGTGAATCCTACTTCGATCAATCTGTTTATCACTGCTGATGCGATATTCATGATATGGGCATGATTTGCGGACGATTTGGTGAATATCGCTCCTTGGTCAGAAAAAGAATTGTGAAGAATGGTATAGAGAGAGAGAGAGAGATTCAAGAGAGAGTATTAGGGATAAGCCTAATCCTCAAATTTTAAAATTCTATTTATAGAATCACCAATCGGTATGGAATTCAAAATTCCCACGCCCCTTCTTTTTTATGTCGCGCCTAGAAAAAACATCTCATTCTGAACTCAACAACAGTCACAGATTTCCAATATATGTCCCCATTGGAATGTTATTTCCTTTTGCTTCAAGGGTAAAATATAAAATAATAATTATTTTAATTATGATTTTGACCTTGGGTGGTATTTTTCACAGAAGTCACGCCCCAAAAAAATATGTTCCTTGCCTAGGGTAAACAACACGTTTTGGACTCTACCGTAGACTCATATTTCTGATACAAGTTACCATTTAAGAGATATTATATTTCTAACATGTGAATAATATAAAAACACTTAATATTTTGGTATAATTTATTCTAGGCACTCCAGGACTTCGAATTTCACTCCGTCGTAGCACCTAACTCTGGAAATATAAGTAGAAATCTTCTAATGTCTTACAAGGTGAAAACTGGGTCACTACAGTATTACCTCCTTCAATAATTTCATCCCTAAAAATATATAATAGGAAAAACAACTCGGGAGACTAATCTCACACTTGGATCTTCTGCTCTCTAAAAAACCTACATGTTTCCATGCTACCACAACACAAGAACCGATTGAATGGTTCGTCCTTATAAGGAATTATCCTATCATTGATGTGTGTAGGATCACACACGTATGTGCTCAGATACGACACATGGGAGACTTCATGGGCTCACATTAGATATTGGGGGGAAAGGTAGTAGGCAACCTTTCCATCTCTTTGAATGGTCCTAAATGCCCAGATGAAAATCTGGGGATAGTTTTCCTCCTCGACCAAACATCTACATCCCACATCACAACTAGAATCACAATGTTTTTATAGAATTGGCTCCCATGATTCCAAACTTTAGAATATCCATCTGGTGAAACACCCCAGGATATCTGATCACACAAGATTTCACAATCGATGCCTCACATCTGGGACTCTATTACATGATCAAGAATATAAGAAGTCAACACCATTGACAAAAGAAAAAGTGTATCCTACTGCTCCACTAGGGGAAACTGTAGGAAAGTTAACTTCTCTGAAACTTCCTACATTTGGAAAGCCTGGGACTTCCTACTAAAGGAATCTACTACCATGCTTCATATTTTCAAAGCATATATTAACTTGAAGTAGTATCCCAATAGGAATTTCTAAGAAGAATCGATGTCCCATATTTAATTCTCTCTGGGTGAAGATGTACTTGAGACTTCGGTGGTTTGACCAAACCAGAAAGCTCCCTCTTAGAAGGTAGTGTCTCCACATCCTCTGGGTGAGGACTACCACTTCTAGAACCAAGTAGTGAGTTGTATAGTTCTATTCATTGGGACCTTATCACATAGACCTATAATTGATAACTATAGTATCGGGACTTCATATTGAGAATGCAAGGTTCCGATGAATAGGGAAGGTGAGTAAACTTATCTGATCCCAAGAGACTAGACACATAAATCATGTGGAATAACTTGATTATCATTGACTGTCTTGGAAAGAGAGTTACCCTAAAACCAGAAATTACACCATACCCACTAATGGTATTCCAAAAAAGGAGGTACAACAAAAAAACCCACTAGTAATGTGAGGACTTTCTCTGACACTCCACTACGCAATCCTACCATGCCTCCACAAGTTAAAGGGATTCATCCACCACACCTCGATACTATCCTCTTTGGCTGAAACTGACTCTCCCTCATAGTTTTTCTTGCATCACAAAAATGAGTCTCGGTGGGGGAAGGATCCCTCTTCCTTGTGAATTCAATTTTATGTCTAATAACACTGACAAAGGGTTACACAGACTCCCCATGTCACCCAGGTAAAACATCAAACGAGGATCAGGTAGGGAAATATTACTTTTAGATGGTGTCTAAGAAGTTCTACTAAAAATTTTAAAAATAAAAAAGTCATAGCTCTTATCGTCCCATGATCTATATGATTGTAGACATCCCAAGAATTCAGTTTTCTGTGGACTAAGCTGTTAGCTTACTGGTCCTAATTTGGGCCTCCTGGTTGTGGTGGAAACACTTGACAACATCACCCCCACCTCCAAATCCTCTGTCTCCTCTACCGACACCAACACCCTGGGGACCACCCTAATTACATTTTTTTCCCGACCGTGGTGTCCCACATCCTACCTTCAGGGTGTTCTCAGCATGTCTGGTCGTGTAGTCTCATCCCATGTGACCTCACCCATCTCAATCACAACATCTTCCCTCTTCGAGATGACCCGATACACAAGTCTGCTCATAAAAATGTATCATACATCTAGATGTCGTCATTTTACGTATGTTTTCTACTGAAGAAATCCCAACTCTATTGCTCCGAATGCGACAACCAATGAATTGGTGACCCTCTAGAAAAAATTCTTTTTCACGAGTTCTCTCTACTACTCCTCAAAAAAGGTGGGGATGCACAAGGGAACTATACAAGAACGAATCTCTTCTATGGAGGCCCTACTCAAACTTCCTTTCCTAGAATGTTCCATCATATATCATGTCCAATGATTATAGAGTCAGGTCTGCGAATTGAAACTCGTACTCTACCACTATCATCCCTCTCTATTGTAGCTCTAGAAACTTCCAAATCTAGATGGAATGTAAGTTGGAGGGGTAGTAATCTTCATGAAACAACTGATGGAATTCATCCCATGAGAGATCTGAATCATTGTGCATTTGAGTAACCCCACTCTTTCTAATTCTGATCTACTCTGTGTAAAAAGGTTATCCTCCAAATCCACCTTCTAATCTACTGGTGTCCGCACATGCCTAAAGAGGTATACCTTAGACTCTAGCCAAAGCCCAGATGTCTAAGGGTCTGGATCACCGCAGAAATTTAGAAGACTTTGTCACTGGAACTCGTGAAGTTCACTCAACCTATGAACAACCTCAGCCTACCCTCATACATCTATGTATTCCTCATTAGGTGGAGGTGATCCTACCTACCCACCTGGAAGAAGGGGATCACGTGATGGATCCTGAAGTGGGGCCTCGTCTCTCACAGGTTCATCATCATGAACCGAAGCAGGTATCCTTGTTGGATGTCATAGTGGAGGCATCCTGAATCTATCAAGGAGTATTCCGGTCAAGAGAATATATATATATATATCATCAAAGATGGGGACATGACTCAAGAAGGACTGTCGAAGACTCAATCCTATATGATGAAAGTATCAAGGTTCCATGCAACAAATGTCTCATCATGAAGAGTCAACAAGAGGGTAATCATGGTCTTGGTGAATGGCTACATCGGTTTCCACACCATAAATGGACTCCCTAGTCGGAGAGCCACTCTTTAGACACTTCAACACTATTTTCCTAAACCGAATTGATTCCATTTTAGGGAAATGTCCGAACAACATCCCAAGGGTATAAATTCTTATGATACCACTTTGTCAAGATCTGACCCATGGAGGGGCTTGAGCCGCAACTACCCCATGCCCGCCTCTATAGGCCAGGGGTTGGCGACTAGCGCCGTAGGCACAACAACTCGGGGAGGCCTTTGCTTAAGAACCTTTACACACACACATCAAACTCAATGCAAAATTGCATAGGGAAAATAAAACAACATTAAAAACTACTATAAATAAACCACAAACATGCATCGATCTCTAAATAGTATAAGTACATAAAATTAAACTGAAAGGGAAAGGGGAAAAATACACATCCTACTAGAAAATTGTCACAACCCAGAAAAATATAGAAATGTAAAGTATCTAGAAGAGCCCTTCTCTTGAATCCCATGTCTTGGCCACCGCACGCGGTCTAAGCACTCTGTTTCCCTAGCTCCTTTGGAATCAAGGTCAACCTATCAATCGTCTGTAAGGGCACACCAAGTGTGGGAAAAGCCCAAGTATGGGTGAGTATAAAGATACTCAGTAGCATGCCCCTAGGAATCAAGGATGCATCATGAGTGATGAAGAAGGGAGTAATAAGAGATAATACTAAAGAGGAAAGCAGTATTGAGAACAATGTACAATAAATAGCATAGATCAACCCAACTAGAAGGTGATATAATATCATCTAAACACAGTGAACTTGAAACGGGGATAAGATGAACTTTTCATTGAGTATTTTCTACCTATAGTACAAGAGTATACTCGTCTAACTATGAGAAGATAAACACAAAAATCATGTGGCATACCCCACACGTCTTCGCCTCTCCTAGAATGAGAGTAACCAAAACCCAACGAGTGTGTACTAAAATAGGATATATATATATATATATATATATATATATATATTCTCAACCCAAGAAGCCAAGATGAGAGAGAATGTGGATCTCCATCTCACATCTCAGCCTATTAAAATAGTAGGCAAATGTTCAAGAAGTTACCATCGATGCCTAGCATCCCACACATATACTCTGAACTGTATGTCAAAGGAACTCAATCACCGCACCTTGATACTATCTGCATTGGGTGGAACTATATCATCCTCATGGTTTTAGGTTGGGTCATACTGAAATATCTTAGTGGGAAAAGTGTACCTCTTTCTTGAGAGTCCAAAGTCACGTCAAATCATGTCTTATCACTATGTAGTACAGTCGATAGATCTTGTCACAGGTCAATAGGGACCCACAACCCAGCCCAGCTAGAGGAATGCCTTGATCTATCTTCAGGGACCCACTACCCAACCCAACTAGAGGTATTACCGACTCTATCATCGGGGACCCACTAGCTTGCGCAAGTTGAGGTAAGCCTGGCTTTGTCAGTATGGACCCACTGCCCAACCCAGCTTGAGGTTTTCCCAAAACAAGTCTAGCCATCCCTGCTAGATGGTACCTCTCATAAAAGCATCGAGGAGCACTAGTCATCCATGTTATATGGTATCTATCTGGAAAACACGGTTTCATTCATCAGGTGTCACCCCATATTGGTGTCACACCCTAAACATCTTGCATCATAACTTGTAAGCCATTACGGAGAAAACTTCGGTCTAAATGGACAAATACTCATGATAGGCTACACGCATGCCAAAATCTGAGTCCAAAAGAAGGATATGTTAGAGATAGAATATTTTTAATGTGGTTCACGAAGCATGTGGGCCCACACGTCATGTGGCCCCACCTCATTTCCAGGTCATGAACCTAACCATTATTAGGTACTAAACTACATACGAGTACCCCTAGGCATGCTGACTTACTCCCAGAGTACTTGACACACCTAGTCAAAAGGCCGACTAGTGCATTGTGATCATCATTGATCCAGAGTTCCAAAAGAATAATTATGATGGCACACCTCCTATAAAAGCTCAAAGCATTTGACCGCATCTCTTTATACATATTTTCCACTCTCAGAAAATTCAAGGTTATCCCAAGTCATGGGTTCTCTTCAAACATGTCAAAAGGATCATCCAACGATATTCCTTTCACGTTTCCTCATTTAAATAGATTGTAAATAAGGCTTTGTAGATCCAAATGGATCACACCCTTACTATCCTTGCACTAGTGCAGCAAAAAAATTACGTCAGTTATTTTTTGTTTTTTATGTAGGTTTTTAAACAACATTATTAAAGGAGGCGTTATAAATATTATTTTTTACGTTTGTTATTTTAAAAACGATGTAAAAAATCTAAATCTAAAGAATTTTTCACGTATATTATTTAAGAAATGATGTGAAAAATACTTCGGAAGATCGATTTAAAATGTTGTTTATTTAATAAATGACGTGGTATATAGTTTATTATGCAGGTTATGTAATAGCTGATGTAATATATTGCACCTTCAAAGTGTTTTTCACATCGGTTATACAATTACTGATGTGAAAAATGATATACGACGTTGGTTATTAAATAACCGATGTAAAAACCCATTCTACAAGAATTTATTACGTAGGTTATGAAATAACTGATGTAAAACACCTTCCCCAGGCATTTATTAGATCAGTTATTTTATATCCAACATAAAAACTAGTCTGCGAAGCATTTTTAATGTCTGTTATACAATAACCGACATTAAAAATGATATACGACATCAGTTATTAAATAACTATCGTAAAACCCCATTCCCAAGGACGTTATTACATTTCTTATTAAATAAATGATGTAAAACCCATTCCCCGAGAATTTATTACATCAATTATTTTATAACCGACAAAAAAAAATATTTTTAAAACCATGAAACTGTTACTATGCTCTACCAAAGTAAACTAGAAAAAAGAAGAAACCAGACCAAAACTAGACCAGAATCTATACCAGAAAAACATTAGAACCAAACCAAAAAAAGAAGAACCATATAAAAAATAAACATTAACATTTATGACATTCA
This sequence comes from Viscum album, assembly GCA_963277665.1. Taxonomy (NCBI): domain Eukaryota; kingdom Viridiplantae; phylum Streptophyta; class Magnoliopsida; order Santalales; family Viscaceae; genus Viscum; species Viscum album. The sequence goes on from OY728150.1 coordinate 691,220,421, forward strand.
AAACATTAAATTTCAACTAAAAAAATGAGATCCAACCCAAACAACAACCAAATACACAATTAAAATTACAATATTCAAAATTACATTTTACACTACAAACAAACTAAAACCTAATCAAACCTATAAAATAATTTGACCATTCCACTTGTAAGTGTTTGACCTCTTGAGAACTATAGGGTTTAGGGTCATTAAATAGCTATAAATTAAAAGTAAATTATTTAATATATATAATGAATAAATCAAATGAAATATTATGGTAAAGATTATAAGGAAATCTAACCTCATCAAAAATCAAAAGTATTCCAGTTGTAATTATTTCATACATAAATCTTATCATATAATATCCACATCCGATGATGCCTTATTGTTCATGAAATTTTTTTCTAAATAAGTGTCAATTAACAAAATCATTTTTATGTAATACATCGAAAAGTACAAATTATAAATTGATATTTACTTTTACTTTTACATATATGATCTTGGAACACTTTCTCTTTGTGTTTTTTCAAAACTAGGCCCATCCATTGTTTGAAATAAAATATGAATGGGATAAATTAAAAAATAATTATAATATAAAAAACAATTAAGAAATAGAAACATACTTTTCCATCATATTCTTCAAACTTCCCTGCACATCATGATGGACTGAGAACATCTAATAAAGTCTTTTCTCCCTTCGAAAAAGAACACCTAAAATCTAATGATCACTAATATAAAAGAAAATTTATGGTCATTGGTTTATATGTTACAATTTAAAGAATGATTTTCCAGATATATGTTTCATACCTCTCAAAAAAAGGCATCATCCAACACTGCGTGATTATATTCTTTTCAAATCATTCAGCAATATAAAGTGGTATTTCTTCCTCATCTAATGCATGTGCTTGAGGGGAAATCTTATGCAGTTCCATGAATCCATATACATATGTCTGATCATTCTTATTACACATGTTATAAAGATACCTAATACAAAATATATATAATTATACAATTTTAATAAATATAACACATGGAAAGGTGTTAATACATACATGGAAAAAATCTACACCATGTTGATACTAAAATTATCTCCAATAACAACCTCGATGATATCATTTTTCAAAGTCCCCACATTTATTTAATGTCCAAAATCATGGGATTCCATTGGAAATGAATAATAATCCACCAAAAAATTTGATTATCTAGATAATCTGTCAAGACTACTAAAATTAGTATTTGATATCATATCCATTTGTATTTTTTGTTATCTATATATTATTTCATTACCTTTGAAGTATTCTAGTAAATAAATAAATAAATGTATTATTTTTCAAATGTTAAAATGAATTTAATAAAAAATAAAATAAAAGATATAACATACATACCTCTATGGTAATGAGTCTGAGAAGTCTGGATGGCCAAACTAAAAAGTAGTCGATATTATGTCCAACTATCATCACATCATCTGTATGTAATGGTACTCAAGCTGATATATTTATAATATCTTGTACAGTGACCCTATGATGCTCTACCACTAACTTTTTATGATGAAATGTATCTTTTATAAAATATACCATCCCATATGAAACTATATAATAGTGAGGATCATCAACATATAAATCACAATAAGTAGGAAGCTATAGCGGAGGAGTATGATAAAAAATGGGGTATTCAGACTGAGGTGGATGATAAATAAGGGGGTTTGTATGTGGGGGAGTAGGAGCTACTGGAAGAGGTGGAGGATAAATAATGGGGTCTATAGGGGGAGGTGGAGGAGTGGTAGTTGTAGTATAAAATTGTCTTTTCATGTCTGCAAACAAATATTGTACTGATGCTCTATACTTTTCCTCGGTCTTCACATTAATATAATGAACTTCAGCATCCCAGGATTAATTTTTTTTATAAACACCCTCAATGTTAGAAGTTGAAGAATGTGACAACACTTTTCTTACTGATATACCCATCGAGTATCTTTGTACATGACTGGTGTGTTCAGGCATTTCCAATGCTACAGATAAAATATCTTTCCTCCCAATACATGTAAATACCCCTATGTGATTTTCTCCTCAAGAGATTCTTTTATTAATTAATTGAAAATTTCTATAATTATTCCAAGTATATAAAGAGTATAATTAACATAAATAAATAAAATTCATATCTTACAATCCTCTCTACTAAAATTCTTGATTCTTTCGATAGATATTTCCCCTTTTTTATCCTCCGACATCTCTTCCATTTTCATGTCTAGATGGAGGGGATTGAGGGGCAGCCTCTCCAAAGATTCAAGACTCAAATATTTGTTTCCGAAATTTTTATTCCATCATTTGTTCTTCCAATAAACTATACCATCCATGAGAAAAACTATAACGGTATACATTTTTAGAATTTATCTCTTAATGAGATGCCCTTGTTTGTTGTAAATTAAGAATAATAAATAATTAAAAAACATTAATAAGATAATTTATATAAGAAAGAATATAAAAATTTAAATTTCCCTTACAAAAAATGATTCTTTTAATCTACTTTCAACAAATTGTTTCCATGTTTCATCATGTATGAAAGGATATATATTACATGGATTGTCATGTTGCCTACAAGCAAAAATGAAATCAGATGTGATGGATGATTTAACATCCCTCCATCCCCTTGCAGCCATTTATAAACAGTTCTTCGTGACTCCTCCAGTGTCAGGAATATCAAATATCATCTAATAAAGAAGAAGTAAAACATATTATACTATAATAATTAGTCAAACTAGAGAAAATAGTCTTACCAATACTGTCTCCCACAACTAAGATATTATCGCTTTGTCCACACTTCTCCAATCATTATACAAAATTCTTATATTTCTTTTACCCTGAGTAGATACAAAATTATTGAAATCTTTTTCATTTATACCTCTAATAATATCATTCTCATTGAACTCAATGAGTATACTCTGGTCCTGGCTATGGGAAAGTCATAATTTTGGTAAACGTGTGCAGCCACATTTACCAACTCTTGAACTCTTCTTTGTCTTTATGGGAGCACATGAGGATTATTGGGGAACATCAAGAGGAGTATGTGAATGTTCCTCCCTAGAGGTATGATCGTGATGCTCATTCCTAGAATCATGTGATTGATCAACTAATTGATCTTTCATTATCCTTTAAATCAAAAAACCAATCATTAGTTTATGAATATACAAATTAAAATATTAGAATACTACTATAAAAAAATTAAAAATTGAACTAAGTTACATAAAAGTAATCATGGTAAATATGGAAATCATGTTAAACAATGGTAAATATGGTAAAGACGAAAAAATGGTAGTGTAATGGTAATTCAAAAAAATCAATAAATATATAAGTTACGTAAAGGTAAACTATGGTAAACATGGTAAACTATGGTAAACATGGTAAACATGGTAAAGTAATTTTCATTCAATAGAATATATAGATATATAAGTTACATAATAGAATATATGATAAACTGAACTAAACAAATTAAAAATAAACAAACATTTATACTTATTGGTTTTAATATGAATTTTAATAAATAAAAAATTACAATATCTAACATTTTATGAAAATAATAAGTTCAAACAAGAAATAAACTAATGTTACCTATAATATTATGAATATAAAAATGGATTGTTTTCCCAAATTTATTCATCATGATCATTCCTTATGGAGAAGACCACATCTTTAACATGCTCATCATTATTTTCTTCTAATATTTCCATGGAAGTATGCATCTCACATAAATGAGCAACTTCATGAAGTTGATCATCACAAAAATATGGTTCTTTTCCTTGTAAAATAATAGACCACTGCATATCTGATTGATCAACTACATATAAAAAAGGTTTTTCATATGAATCTATTATAAAATAATTTGATGTGTCCTCCAATCTATTCTGATTAAAAGCTATCATTCCAAATTCAACTTGACTAACACTATTATTACCGATAAACCACTTGCAGTTAAAAATAGGAAATTTAATTTTAATGTAATCAACCCCCCATATTTCTTCATTGACTTCATAATATGCACTTGATGCAGAAATCAGGTTTTTTTCCATAGAACTCAAAAATTCATTTCTTCTATAAACACTAGTACACCACTATTCTAATCTCCACTTCTATTATCATGTGCATTTATATAAAATATATAGCCATTAATGCCATACCCGGACCATGTTATCACATTTAAACATGGACCACCCACTAACCATCTTAATATATTTGATACATCTGATCTACTAAGAAATATTTTTTAAAACATGAAAAAAAATGATTCAGTGTGCTCATTAAAAATCCACATTTCATTCTTCTTTGTATGAAATTGTTCCAACCCATTAATATTTAATTTGATATATGGTTGAGCATCAGTTATGTTATTCAAGATGTATAATTGTACCTTATCCATCTATTTAGCTGACAACGATTTGACTTTCAATCCCAAAATCATCTTTCCCTCATTATTATCTCATTCATGATGAGATGCAGGCAAACATATGTGCTCTTCTATATCCATATAGCTCATAAAAAACTCCAAAACCTCCTAAAAAAATACTTTTCATTAATGTAGGCTTCAGGTTGATGTGGAATCATAACATATCCCTTCAAAATTTTCATGTACCTTTCAAACGGATACATCCAATGAAGATACACAGGTCCACAAAGCATTGTTTCTCAAACTAGATGAACTATTAAATGCACCATTATATCATTATAACGATGGAGGAAAATATATTTCCTTTTGACAAGGTATATAAATTTCACCCTTTTCCAAAAAGTTCAATACATTCACATCAATCAACTTATTACAAATTAAATTGTAAAAATAACACACCTTCATTATAGTCTTTCTAAAACGGACGGGAAATATTCCATGCAATGTAACTGGAAGAAGTTGTTTCATCATGATGTGACAATCATGATATTTCATAACTATCCACATCAAATCCTTCAAAGAGACAAAAAATTTTACATTTCAAGAATAACCGTAAGGCACTTTGATATCATGAAGACACTGTCAAAAGAAAATTTTCTCCCTCTTGGATAAGGTATGATAAGTCAGGGGAAGAAATGTTTGTCTTCCATTAGGAGTGGGAGCTAACTCTAAACGTATTCCCATTTATAGTAAGTCTAATCTTTCATTCAACCCATCTTTAGTCTTTCGTTTAATATCTAACAATGTTGCAATAAAATTTTCATTGATATTATTCTCCACGTGCATGACATCAATATTGTGTTTCACTTCATGATATCTATAATATGGTATCTCCAAAAATACTGAAATTTTCATCCAAATCTGTCTATCATTACAAGATTTATGTGCCTTTCCCAATGTCATATAAATGGGTTTTCGGCCTATAAAAACACACATTAGGGGATAATGGTTTTGAAGAAATATCCAATTCTTGTGAGCTATTGAATGCCTTTTTTAGTCTTTTATAAGAGTGATCCATATGTAAAAACTTTTGATGACCGATGTATACTATTTTCTTCCCATGACGCAATTGACAATATGAAGTCTGTTGTTCACAAATTTGACATGCTTTATGTCGCTTAACACCGTATCTAGAAAAATTTACATACTCTTGGAAGTTATTTATTATTAACATAAGTACTACATGCAGTTGAAAATGTTCTATTTTGTAAGAATCATATACCCTAATACCATCCTTCCATAAAAGTTTCAAATAATCAATAAATGGTGAAAAGAAAACATCAATTTCATTTATGGGTTGCTTCAGACCAGAGATCATTATAATTGACATGACAAATTATCACTTCATACAAACTTCAAGAGAGAAATTGTAAATTACCAATAAAATAGGCCATGAACTATGTGTGCTATTGAGGCTTCGATATGGATTCATTCCATCTGTGCACAACCAAAGTCTGAGATTTCTAATTTCATTTCCTAATGTAGGATACTGCTCATAATTTTCTTCCATTATGGAAAATCAGCTGGATGACATATTTTTTCATCACATATCAAATCATTATCATGTAATAATAACCTTTTTTCGCCATGTGAATTTGCAAATAAACATTTCAAACGATGACTTATAAGAAGATACAAAAATACCTTGGAAGGGATCTTTGTACTCTCCACATCAAAATTTGATTTTTTTTTTCAACTTATACTGGGCTTTCCCAAATTTAGGATACTCTGACATAACTTCATATTCCATCCTATATATCATATAGTCATTCAGGCTGTCATGTATTTTCTTGTATCCCAATCCCATCAGGCATAATATTTTATTGTCTTTATAATGTTAATTTGTAAGATCAATGTATTTTGGAAGAATGTCTTTCAATAATTATAGCAGCTCCATACAACTTATGTTACTCCATCAATGTTTGGGGATTAGGTAAATTAATTTTAACGCTGCTGACAAAACCGTAAAATCTATACAACCCAGATAAAATTGTTTTTCAGCATCACCATATAGATGTGAAACTGTTAATTCTTTCTCAATTTGTTCTGCTACAATATCACGAATCATTTCATCAATTTCATCAGAGTTACCATCTTGCAAATCATCATCATCAGTAGATCTATCATTCTTTCTAGTCTCACCATGCTAAATCCAAGGTTTTTAACTCATATTAAAACCATGAAAAACAAGATGATCCTTGATCTCTCTACTTTTTATCTAATTCATATTCAAACATTTCAGGCATGTACATAAACAATGTCATTTCTTGGAACATTTTGTTTAGAAAATTCCAAAAAGGTAGCAACACCTTCCTCATATTCACTACTCATTCGATGTTCCGTAATCTAAATTCGACTCATTATTACCTACAACAAATATCAAAATTATATATCTTGTTAAGATATATGAAAAATATCATAATTTGAATGTAAAAAATTCTGAAAAAAAATATATTTTCATATTTTAAAAATATATTAATGAGAAATATTTTAAAAAGAAAATATAGTTAGATATATTAGTTTTATATTTATATAAAATATTGACATAATTTGAATGTAAACCAATTTTGAAAAATAATTGGGAATAGATGTGTTACTAATTAGGGATTGGGTAACATTAAAAGGAAATATTCTACCCAATTTTTATCGATATAGAAATGTTAGTCGTCTCATTGAAAAGTGTCCAATGAAATTATTATATGAAGATGATAAAAACTCCATGAAAAAATTGTCAAGGGGAGTAAAAGGAAAGTTTAATTTAAAATGGAAATCCTTTAGAAAGAATAACTTAGTTTCCAAAGAAGATGTTATATCCAAAAAATATGAAGTGGATGAATTTGAAAACTATAAAGACATAGTGTAATAATATAATACCTCTATTATAACAGTAAAATAACTGTTCAAAAACTCTCTGCTAAAAGTCTGCAACTTTTCAGACTTACTGCATAGTCATGCGGCCTCTACAAAATGTTTTCTAGAACCACGTAGAAGCTACTAACTCCACTCTAATGGTTATATGAACCATCTTATAGCTAAGCTCAAACCATGCAATAGGCCATTTCAAGCCTAAAACGTGGGTTCTGAGATCTGAACAAGACCCAAACACCTCAAAAACACCCAAGATAACAAGGGTTACATATGTAAAGCCGCAAAAAACATTTAAACAGAAAATATTAATTTCCATACCTCATTAAAAAACGTGGTTTCTTAAAATATCTCTCCTATAGAAATTCATCCCTAAATTTCTCTCTGATGGGGGGTCAAGATCCATCTGAGAACAACTCTAGCCACTGAGAACATAAATTGACCACCCACTCCAAAGACTCATCTTATAAACGGTTATGCTGTCATAGAACCCATACTAAATGAACTAATTGGCCTTGGAGAACCTCTATGATCCTATCAATGATATAGATAGAATGCTGCTCAAATGAGGCTTCAGCCTGAAGCTAAACCTCCTCGGGCTGAATGATGTGAGATAGGTTTGAGTGGTAGTGGCATAGGTGAGAAACATTGAGGAAATCGTGAATGTATCTGTACCTCTAAGGTAACTAAAACCGATAGGCAATCAGATAGTCTCTTTACAGAATCTTGAGTGACCCAACATATCATAGTGAAAACAAACCCTATCGTCTAATCTGCCTATGACCCTACCTTGGTGAAACACTCACGAAAACCCGATCCTCGACATCAAACTCTAGAGGTCATCTGAAGAGATCGATGTAAGTCTTCTGACGATAATATGGAAAAAAATCTACTTCTATATCAATTAGACCTAATCATAAGTCTCCTACATGAGACAATGTCCCAGTAATACCGCCTTTCCAGCCTCTAACTTTTATTCTATGTGATCTCATCCAGGGTAATATGCCTCTTCCAAGAGCCCCCAAAATCCTAGACGCATGCTCGAATCATGTCCTCTAGCACTAGTATCATACGCTCTAACTGGCCATCAGTCTAAGGATGGTATGATGTACTCAAAATTAAATGTGTACCCAGAATCTATTGTAAATTATTAAAAAAATACGTAAAGAAGGTATCCCTATCCACAACAATAGTACATGGGACCCCATATATTTATACCACCTATTAGATATACAAACATCCAATCTCATCAACACTAAATGTCTCCTTGATCGACAAGAAATGAGATACCTTCATAATTCTATCAACAAAAACCCACACAGAATCAATACCTAAAGGTGAACATGGAAAACCAATCATGAAATCCATCGTGAAATCACCCCATTTTTACTCCAAAATAGATAACTGCAATAAAAGACCAACTAGTCACTGATTTTCCACCATTACATGCTAGTAGGTGGAAATCTATTTAACAAAACCAACTAATTCTCTATTAATATTCATCCACTAATAAAAATGATGTTAGTAATGATACATATTGATGACATCAGGATGAACTACCCAATATGAAGCATGATACTCTATCATAATCTCCTTTCACATATCAACTAGAACCCAAACACGTCCATGGATATGAAAGAGTGCATTCTCACCTATCATATGACCATGAGAAGGGTCCTCACCATCCACACAATACTGTAGAACTAGGACCATTGATTTTGACAGTTTTCACATCCAATCTCTATTGAATATGGTAGAGGTGACAGTTAGGGATGAAAGATAAGTCTTCCCATGTCCATCATAAACCTCTAGATGTGTCTCAGAAAAGAACACAATGAGTTTCCACTAACTACTAGAAATTTCACTGACAATATATAAGTTATCCTACCTAGTGAATTATCCACAAAATTACCTTTACAAATAAAGTATGCATGATTGAATTCAAATGATAGTTGGTACTCCACCCACCTTTGATTCTTTAGATTCAGATCACACTGTGTAAAGATATACTTGATGATTTTGTGGTCTATGCATACCACAAAACTCTCTCCCAATAAAAAGTTTCTCCAATAGTGAAATGTGTGTACAACTGAAGCTATCTCCATATCATGAATAGCATAATTCCTCTAATGACACCGAAATTTCCAAGACCCAGATGCCAGGACTCGATCTACCTGTATTAGCACTATCCCAACCCAATACTTGAAGCTTTATAGTACACTGTGTAAATTTTTCCATGATCTGGTAGTATCAAGACTGGTGATGATATCAACCTCCCTTTTAGCTCCTGAAAGGATACCTCACAAGAAAATGACCACACAAACTTCATGCCCTTTTTAATCAAGCCCATAAAAAGTTCATATTAGCATGAGAAGTCATGTATAACATCTGTTGTAACCAACAATCTCCATGAAACTCTGTATTCCAAAAAATTACATGGGATGTTCCTATGAAACTACCGCTCTCACCTTCCCTAGGTCCACAGGAACTCTCGTCTCCAATATTATGTGACCCAAGAAGTGAATCTGATCCATCCCAAAGTGGAACTTTGTGATCATAGAATATAACTGATTCTCTCTCAGTGTATCAAAGATGATATCAATATGGTAGGAATGTTTATGTCAATTATGAGAATACATCAAGATATCATCCACTAAAACCACCACAAAATAATCTAGGTAAGGATAGAACACTTGATTTATCATCACCATGAAAATAGGTAGCATGTTCATGAGACCAAATGGAATAAACAGATACTCGTATAACCCATACCTTTTACGAAATCTCACATGAGGTATGTATACAGGTCAAACTTTCAACTAGTGATATACGAACGTCAATTTGATCTTTGAGAACACTCGAGCTCCTCAAAGATGATCAAACAGTTCATCTATCAGTGTCAAGGGATATTTGTTTTTAATTTTTATCTCCTTTAGTTTCTAATATTCCATGTATTGACAAAGATTTCTATCTACCATTTTCAAAAAAGGATCAGTGAACCCCATGGATAAGTACTATGACTAATAAACCCCTTCACCTCCAAACACACTAGATACCTTTTGAGATCCTGTAACACCATTGTAGCCATCATGTAAAGAAGAATGGATACCAGTGAAACTCCTGCCACTAGCTCTATGGAGAACTCCACCTATCTCTTAGGAGGTAACCCATAAATTTCATCGAGAAATACGTCCCTGAAGTGATCAATCACTAAATGGAAATCTTCCTAAATCACTCACAATTAATCCAAAAACAAACTAGTGATTTGGGATGTCATCCCACCCATCCCACGATGTTCTAGTCCAGCTCGACTTTCCTAGACATCTCATTCACCCTTGTGAATGAACATTGCACCCTCTAGTGATGTGAAATTCACCCTTCAGTGATAGAAATCAATGTACACTCGATAATATACTAACCAGCCCATCCTGAGGATGATGTAAAACCATGTCATCTAATAGACATAAACATCCCAAATGAAGTTACATCATCCGACCTCAAGGGGACACTCCATACATTGGTGCACATCACCCGTTCAAACTCCCAATGGCGTGGCTAGCATAAAAATTACCTATGAAATTTAATCCATGAGTCCAAGACTTCTAACCACCCAAGATGATATAAAACTATGTGACGAACCTATATCAAAGAGAGTAGATGAAACAGTAGAATCAACTAAGATTGTACCTCTCACTGTAAATATTATGGGATCATGTTTTTGTTGGGTAGTTACACAGCATAAGTCTGGCCTATACTACGGCCCTGTGACATTTCCTGGATACCCTGAGTTGATCCACCATGATGTCTCTGAGTACACAAAGTCTGGATACCACCACTATGACAACCACTACCCTATCCTGAATGACCTGCACTATTGAAGCTCCAAACATGACATAGAGCTGAAGAACCTACTCCCAAACCTAACATCTAAGATGACCCCCTACCACTCATAGTTGGATGTAAGGTCATAAACTTTTTTTCATGTTCCCCATCCTTCCACAATCTCTAAACATGATTGGGTCATGGTCATATAGATTCTTCATGTGGCATCACCTACCACACTAATGGAAATACAACAAGCTGCCTTCACCCACATCATGACTCACACCTACATCACATGAACCCTAAAAAAGGTTATTCCTAGTAGAATACATAGAACCACTAGGGTGAGAAAAAAAATACCTTATTCTATACCTCCAACATCCATTAAGTTCCTCTTTGTTATCAACACCTAATTCACAATCTCAATGATATAGTCTAACATCAACATGTTCAACTAGGATTATATAGCATGACAGAGAACTTCCTCGAAGCATCTCACCCTCAACATCTCATCGGTAAGATACATCAATGAAAATCACTACAACTTGGTAATGCTTGACAAGTATTTCATAACTGTCATAACACCCTACTCTGGATTCCTAAACTCACAGGCCTATTATTCTTGTAGAGTCATAGGGTAAAAGTAGTTGTAGAAGTGGGTTTGGAAATCAGCCCAACCCATATCTCACAGATTGTTAGCCTGGTTCCAAACATCGCACCAGTGATTTGATACCTCACATAGTGTATACGACATGAGCCTGAATATCTGCTCAAGATACATCTCCAAATGATAAAAAATTAATAACATGGTCTTAAGCCACAACTCTGCAGCCTTTGGACCGACATCCCCTAAACATTTTGGAGGACGTTGCTGCTAGAACACCTGTGTCAACTCATCCATATACATGATGGCCTATAGGGCTCCCTTGATGGTCTGCATATTTTGAAAGGAGCCTTCAAAGAACATTGCCTCATCACCTATATCTAGAATATCCCCTGGTGCCGTAGCTAGCTCAAAAGAAGGATAAAATGGTAGCTCGTGGGCCACCATCTCTGAAGTATGGTCGTTGCCTCCCTTGCGGCATACCACTATAGGTTTTCATTTTATAATGTGTATACAATTCCAAACACATGGATTAGATTTGAAAAACATAAAATCACACAACTTAAAAGGATAGGATAGGAAAAAAACCACTATGAAACCAAGTCAAACCCACATATTAATTCTAAATCCAAAACTATATAAAGAATATTCAAAGAACCAATAGAAATTATGCCTCTTGCCCAATCAAATTCTAGGTCCAACTCAAGTCTCTATCCATCATTTCAAGTTTCCATTTTCATTTCACATTTAGTTATCCAGGAAATTCCACCAAGGGATACTAATTCCAAATCCATGAGGGCCCATAACACCTCACGAACCCAACCATGGTTCCCATTCAAGCTTTACATATATCATGTTTTTAGCTTTTATATTCTACTGGTGCATCACATCCAAATTCATAAGGTATCGTACTCTTTTTAAATTGAAAGATATCATCACCCATTATATATATTGTACCCAAACTACCACAACGGTAGGAACATCTGTCACATCAACTGTCACAACAACATGAAATAACAAATGTATCCTAAATTGAATGGAATAATTCATGGTATGTGAATTATAAGAAGTTCATATATGATGCATGAAATGGAACTCCCTCATCTCATCATGTTGCAATAGATATAGAACCCACAATTGCATAAATAGTAATATAATAAATCATGTGTGTCACCCATATGTGAAATCAAATCAAGTATAACCATCATATCTAGAATCAAAGAAATCCATTCAAGGCCATTTGGATTTTTCCTGAACATAGGGTGGATACTCCTAGAAACAGCCTATTATCAAATCTAATTTTCTGCCTATCTCTATATAACCTCTCCAAACATTAAGGCAAACCAGAAAAAATGATCTCCTCTGATACGACTATGTAACATCATAGACTCAGATGCCACCCAATGCCGCCTCGAGCCTGGTTGGCCATATGGCCTCAAGCGCATATCCCCAAATGTCATAGGCTTCCGATTAGTAGCGAGGGCCTAGGTGTGTTAGTGGAGACACTATTCCGTCATTACCAAAGTATCATAATGGATGCCAATACACAATAAATAGTGTAAATTAAATGAACATCAATCAACTAAAGTTAAGACAAGATATGACTATACATCAATAACAAGGAGTGTCTCATTTACAAAATGATGGAGATGATACAATTATCAAAAAATCATAAAGAACATTACATGTAACTACAATAAAGAACAAGTTTCCCAAAAATAAAAAAGTCCAAACAGATTTTATAGCAGCACAAGCCTCAAAATGGTCCTATGATCCCCTATTCTAAAGCCATAATCAACAACATGTACCAGGGATATTTCTCTAACCATTAAATACAACCATATAATCTATTTGGGTCACCTAGGAGGCCCAAATTGGGTGAGAGATAAACATCCTAGCAGGAAACCACCTAGGTCTATACAGTTTTACCCCAAATATTCAGAATGTAAGAATGTGTAAATAAAATAGTAAAGTGTACATTCTCATGGAATAAGTCTACAGCAACTAGTAGTAACAAACTACACCTCAAGGCTACATGCTAATGAGTCAGCTCTGAACAAGGTAGCAATAACTAAGTAAACAAGTCACATGGCCACAATGTACATCCATCCATATCAAGTATCCGAAAACCACGCAGTATAGAGAAGTTCATAATTCCATAGCCACGTCATATAGTCAAGAGTAGACTACAGGGGATGGATCTAAGGTGTCTTGTACTAGGGAATCCATGTAAATAGTCTAGACCACGAAGGGCCAGATCCAAGGAACTCGTCCAAGGAATCCACATCAATTCCCATGTGCATCCCAGTGGAAATTCAGTCTATAAACTAGTTAGATTCCTATAAGCATGTGTATAAAAATGTCCTACTCTAGTCCAAGAAATCCAGATCCATGGGGTAGTAAGTCCCAAGGCATCCCATGGAGTCAAGACCCAAGGGTCATAGTCAACCCAAGGCATCCACTAATGTGTTCCAGATCCCTGGAGAGCAGTCCATGTAATCTATCAAACCATTTAATTAGAGAATTCAATTTAAAAAATTCATTCAATGCAGGTATACCTACTCACATCAACATGAACAAGCCATGACCATACCCACTCATGAAATACATTTATCATTTATAATGAATATGGTCCTACCCCTCCCATATAATCCATTTAACAAGCTATTAGTCAATTCATAATGGTATTCCCACCCATATCACCCATTTACAATGATAGCTAATAAAAAACAAGCACTACATAGAAAGACAATGATGGTAAAGGAGAGATTACATCTCATAAGAAGATATTCAAACCCATTAGGGCATCTAAGTGATTCCATTAACTAGAAAATCAAAAGAACCCACCCCTTTGGTGGTTTAAATATGAATAAACAAGGAATTTTCGTAACACACACCCCATGGGTGACCATCAATAATGAAATGGGTGCCAACACAACTAAACAGAACCTACATGCATTCTCTCTAGGTCCGACTAAGCCTACCAAAAATAGCTCACTAAAAAACGGGGATGCGCCGGAAAGTATGACTGGTGGAAAAAAGTCCAACCACCTGGAAATCACCCAAAAAACTAAAAGAAAGTATATACCTCATACCTTGGCTAGGTATTAGAGTTATCATCCATTATCAAGTCCTGATTCGTCCTAATTTAGGAAGGATCTGAAGAACAGACCAAGAATGAGATATTAAGGATTATGATCCTAAAATAAAATAGTGCAACTATTATTTCGAAGTTACTAGAATGACTAAAAATGAATTAAGGAATTACCATTGTAGATTCGATGAGATGATGAATGATCAAAATGAAGGTCGGATGGACAACCAGGATATATCCCAAGATTAGGTACCTTAAGGGAGAACCCAACGAAGAAGGGGTTTTGCATGAGGAGAGAAAACCCAAAATTATTTAAAAATTATTATTTTTTAAATAAATTATTTTAAAAAAAACACACACTCAAGACTATTACAGTTTACCTATATATTTTCGCCAACTGTGTTTCAAATGTTCGTAGCCCACTATCTCCCAGGGGAAATTTGCATGGACACCCCACATGGTTTGGCTAACTGTGTGAAAAATATCTATTAAAAGTCTACAACTTTTCAGACATACCACAAAGCCAAGTGGCATCTTCCGTTTGTTTTCCAATACAATTAGGAAGCTACTGACTCCACTTGCATGGTTATCTTAACCGTGCACTAGCCATGTTCAAACCATGTGTGTAGCTATTTCAAGCTCAAAACATGGTTCTGAGGTCCAAAAAACACCCAAACACCTTCATAACCTCCATGATCACAAGGGGTACATATTTAAGGCCACAAAAAAACATTTAAACTGAAAATAAAAGTATTCATGCCTCGTACGAAAACCCAGGTTCATACAGAAAGAATCCATTATTGATTTACCATGACATAGGAGAGTCATATTATGCTAATTCTTTCTCACTTAGGGTAGGAGATTAGGGTGAGTCTTTTTTATTATCATAGAAATGTCCATATAATATAAAAAAATGAACATGTATATTTGGATTACCTGAGTTGGAACTAAATGCAGTTCCGTTATCTTCTGAGTGGTTATTTGAACTACATTGTTCATGGAAGTTACCTTGAGCCTTATATGTGGGTCAGGTGGACACTGATGGACTTGAATACTTTGGAAGTGGAAGGATACTTAAAGAATGGATCTTTGAGAGGTTTCATAGTCAGTAATATATGTTCTGATCATCATAAAATATTTTTAAGTGTCCTTATCAATGTAACTCATGTATTGGTTATGTTATGTGGTTAGATAGCCATTATGATAAGACATTGATAAAACATGTGTTTTTATGGAATAACCCCTTTGAGATAGTTAAATTTAGTGTATTTTAAGATGATACATGGAAGGATTGTCTTGATGTATAAATACTAGTTATACTATGTTGTTGGCATGAGAAACCTACTGAGATTTCAGATTAGTTGGATTGATTCCAAGGGTGATCACTAATTTTCCATGCTTATGATATGTGTGATATGACTTTGTTCCTAATAATTTTTTTATACAATTTTTGTTCTTATGGTGATGTAATTTTCACCATGTGTGTGGTTTCAATGGTAAGTTTTCAACCCTTAGACTTTTGTATTGGTGATAGATCATTCATTATAGAGATACTCAATGACATGTCATTGAAATTTAAGATTGTGGATTGGTGACATGTTGTTTACCCAATCCAGACTTGTTCTTCTCATCATTGAGTATTTATTCATTATTCCCTAGTGATGTATCATTCTTTATATTGTATTGTGGTGGTAGATCATCTAGCTGGGTAATTTTTTAGCGATAGATTGTTCACCTTGTTACTTGTTTTGGTGGTAGATCACCCACCTATAAATTTCTATATGGTGATATATCATTCACCATAGGATATATCAATCACACCATTATTTTCGGGACATAAATAATTAAATGGGAAATTCATCATTCTATATATTTATATTAGTGGGGATTCATTCAAGCTTAGTTTTTTGGAGGAATATTTTCCACCTCGTGTGATGGTTTATTGGTACATCATCCACTATATATTGGATTTTTTCTATCTCTCCAACTTAAAATTTGTTAGTTGTAGTGAATTTTATACCCTTAACATGTTAACGGTATATAATTTACATAATAATGATTAGTGGTGGTATAAAAATAACCAAAATTGGGGATACCTCATTCACTAGGGGATACAATATTCACCCTTGATGACTGATTGATGATAGATCATTAACCTAGACGGGTAGTTATGCTGATTGAACATTCCCCAACAAGTATTAGATGGTGATACATCATTAACCTTGATTATGATACAATGATTTATGCATAGATCATCCTCTAGGTTTGTGTATACCATTGTATATTTTTTTCATTCTGGAAGTAGATGAAGTACACATGTGGTGACTGTTAGGGTGGATTTGGGAGTACCCAATTGTGTGTTGATTGTATGCATGTGACATTTAGATATTACTCCATTCATTAAAATCATAGAACTATATACTAGTTTTTATAAGGGAAATAATTAAAAGTATCCTGATAATTTATATATTAACACCCCACATAATCACATTAGTGCATGTGTCAATCTTATCATTGATATGTAGGTATCAGTGATGGTCCATGTAACGGTTGATAAGCTAGTAAAACTTAGTAGGGTTATAGAGACAAGTATGAGGTGATTAAAATGTTCATGAATGAGTTTTAATTTTATTATTTATTTCTATTTATTATGCGATACTTGATCTTCTGGTTGAAAAATATATTTTGGTGTTAATTACTTTATTTTATGTGTAAATATTATTATCGCATTGTTATATTATTAATATCATTTCCTTTCTATTTTTCTTCCATATACTACTCTATGATGTGATACTTGTATGTTGTTTTTGTTATTTGTAGTTATTTTTTTATGATACTAGAGGGTATTTTATCCACAGATGGTTATTAGACTCTTTCTACTAGTCAGTAGCCTTTTTCTTATGAGGAGGAATACTCGAGGTCTCATGGAACTATATGTCTCGTATTTTTTAGGTATTCTGAGGTCTGATGTTATAGTGTGGTATCAAAGGTCAATCTCTTTGTCTTACTATCTAGGATATGGTAGATATGGATAAGACTAGAGGAACTTGTGATGTAAGAATTTTTGTTCCAATAAATGACCTAATTGAGTTAAATTCCATGTTTTTTGGGTGTTGTTATTGTTGTTCTTTGTTTTGTTTTATTATAATTTTGTTGATTTATTCCAAGGATGATGTTTGGTCTTTTGATTTTTGATTCTTCACTTGGTATTGGATGGAAAGAGGTGTGAATTCATGTATCTTTTTTAGTATGTAGGATTAAAATGACATTTTTATTCTATTTTATAAATGATAATATGATTTTGGGGATTGTTTAGTTTTTTTAAGAGTCAAAAATTACTCACATTGTGAATTACCATATAACATCGTGGTGTAATTTTACACAAATAAACCTAGTATTTGGGAACTTATATTGTATATGATGAATGGTTATGTGGATCCATGTGTGTGTAATACATGGCCTGATAGTGGGTATGTTGGCATAGAGTCATTCTCGAGTGACATGTGATCCTTGTATCATAGTGTTTGTAAAGGATAGATGAATGTATTTCATACTGCTAACTTTTTTATATTTTGTGAGGACATAATAAAGTGTGTTTATTATAGGTAACATCATCTATGTTCTTATGGGTGTAATGGATGATCTTATTTGAGATAGGGTTCTTAGACTATGTTAGAGAGCCCATTGATGTTGAGAATTAAATTGGGATGTTGGTGAGAAATGTATGTCGGTAGAATAATAGGGAGATTTTTTTGTTTTCTCTTGACACGGGAAGATATTTTTGATCGTGTCCTGAAAAAGGGTTTATCCAAGGCATGATTACTCCTTCTGATTTGGTAATCATTGTAACATTATTTGTGTTAAGGGGTTGATTCATGGGAGATGTGATCAAGTGTATGAGCTTGGAATGTGGGGATTTCTTTAATTATGTATTATAAAAGAATGCATGGATAGTTCATTGTGTAAGGAAAAAATATAAAAAATTATGAAAGGAATGGTCAAGTATTTTTTTGAATGCGATCCTAGGGCCAATGGGATATGATTCAAGGTGGAAGGAGATGAGTTTTTTGTTATAGTGTCACATGGTCTTATGCAAGTTAGATTTTGTGATTTTGGCAACAAAAGGGAATAGAGGTCTATTTCTTGTATTCAATGAATCCTCCATTCAAATGGAAATAAGATTGTGAAATTTTACTTTCTATATAAGGTGTGTGGGATGTTTTTAATTTGGGTTCATATAATATGGTGAGATTAGTGTTTTGGATCATGCGATTATCCTACAATGTTGTGAAGTGAACATAAATTGGTGGATATTGGGAGAATCTTCAAGACTGGGAGATTTAGTAGTGGAGTTCCCATGACACTCGTAGGTTAGGTCGTGGTGACAATGTTAATTTGTGACATTTCCTTGTGACCCCTTACTTGTGTAACACTCTATAATTTTAGTATGTATTCCCTTTAAATTTATCATGTTTTTTGGATATATTGTGATGCATAAAAAATGATCTAAAATGAAGAATTCTTTATTTCCTTACGGTTGAACATTATTATATAAAATTAAGTACATTACAAGAAAACCAAATGAAACATAATTAGTGAAATTATTAAGGAAATGAAACCAAATGTAATCAAAACTGTGATAAGGTTGAAATTATCATCATCATGATCTTCCCTAAAAATAAAACCACATATAAATATTGAAAGAATACAACATGATAGAAATATAATAAAAATATTTACATTGAAATTAGATAATAAAATAAATGGTTCTTGAAATGCATGTAAGGCTATATATATTAATGTAACATGACCATTATATATGTTTACATTGGTTATATTGTTATTGAATATATGTTCACTGGATATACTTATATCCAGTAAATATTTTGAAGTTGTGTAATTGTTAGTAATATATGAAAATTAATTTAATTCATCTATAATAAATATTTCAGGAATGAAATAAAAAGTTAATTCATTGTAATACAAATATGATTTCATTTATTAACAATATATTTTTTAAAGAATGATTTTATTTGTTCAATGAATTATTAAAGTACCAATGGATTGATAAAATTAAAATGTTAGAATATAACTAATTAATTTTAATATAATGTTAATAAAATATTTCAATATTAAAGAGGCATATTATTAAAATAATTTTTTTTGAAATGATGTCAATTTATATTTTAATAAATTAAATTGATCAATTTTAATGGATGATTCAAATAAAATTTAATTTTTTATTGTATAAAATAATTAATTAATAATACTTTTATTTACTTTTTGATATTAAATGATATTAGGAACACTTAATTCTTTAAACATCATTTTTCTATAAAAACAGTATATATATAATTTCTGTTTTCCTTTGAATGATATTTTTTAATTTCTAAGTTGTATTATATTAAATAGAGTCGGAATTTGTAATCAATATATCAAAAATAGGTATGAACATTGATTTCATTTTAAGGCTGGAAAAAAAGTTACCAAGGAAAACGTTTGTCACCACAGAAATCAATAAAATGATACAAAATGGTTAAATTAAGAGTTAAAGACTTAAAATATCATCAAACATTATATTGACATGAGTGTATCAAGGAATTATAAACCAATTATTATACTATTTCCATTAATTTTCTACTTTAAAATAACTTTCCTTTTAAAATGGAATTTTTGAATATATTAAAGAAAGGGTATTTCTGAAAATTCTACTCAGGATCATTTATAAAAGGACTACTCCTCTTCAAACTTAATGCCCAAAATTGCATTAATATTTAACTAAAATCCATGAAAAAAGTCCCAACATAACAGGACTATCCCATTTTTTTGGAACTTCTAGTCACAAAAATGAGTTCAATATCCCATATTTTCTATGATGGCCTCTAAGAAGAGATTCAAGACTTCAAAATAATTATTAGCCTCTACTTAGTCACTCTTCTTTGTTTTCTTCATCCACCTATCATTAAATATTATTTATAACTTGATTTTTTATCAATCATTAATCTTCTATAAATAATATATTATGAAAATAAAATAATGTGTTCTTACTCATTTTATAGTTATAATGTGATCTTACTTTGGTTGGTTTTACTACATACATGAACAATGTTATAAAATTTATATCATTAATGACTAAGAAAACATAAATAATGAATATATGATGTTATAATTCATTATTTAACATGTTTAAATAAAATTTTAAAGTAAATATGCCAAATGATATTCCACATTTTTTGTTGTAAACTCCATTATCATAGAAAATGATATTTTTATGCATTACAAGTGAACCATCACCATAATATCCATGGAATGAACATAGGACTCAAATAAAATATCAAAAAAATATAATACATCTTCTTGAAAAAATCTTAGATGTTGAACCTAAGATTATAGAGCATGTACTAGAACTGCTAATCCAAAGCATATGTGGAAAACCGAATAATTGACTCCTATGTATTGATTTGAACATTAAAAAATTAATATGTGAGTAATAAAGAATTAAAAATAAAATGTAATATGTAACATATATATGAATTAGGTTTCAATAAATATTAATAATAAAAATAAATTTATTTTATATAAATTTCGACTATATCTTACAAAGTGGAAGCCCATGGAAATAATTTCTTTTCCAATCTCACACTGAAATCAGAATTGTCTTTGTTTAAATTGACATTGGGGAAAACTAAATGCTTTTTACATCTAACTAAACATATATTTATCTCCTATCATTATGCATAGGGTTTACATGTCTTTTTTTGTGGATTCTTAAATACAAATTTCATGAGAGAGGTTGAGGAAGGTATTACCATTTCAAAGTAAATTTGTGCCAAAACAGCTCAAAGATCCACATAAGTGTCTGTATTAATGATGGTTAAAAGATTTATTAATGGTTGTACTTTGAGAAGATCACTGGTTTCAAAGAGCATGAGATGGTAAACCCTGCGTAGTGTATTTCGAGTCATGAAAGTCCGCAGTCGTATCGATGTTGTGGCATAGCATCCATGCAACATAATTCTGTTTGTGGAAGTCCCTTGTCTCGTGGAAGTTGAGGAAGAATCCTTTGAGACCCATATGAATTTTCATATAATTCCCCTCCCATTGTAAAATTCTATATCTTCCATAAAGAAAGCTTTGTTTCATAAAATCAGTGACCTAACCTCCACTGTTCCAATAAATACATCCCCACATATAACATTTTAGGGGACTCGAAATTTGGAATTCATCCCAATGACCAGAATTTTCAAAACTCTATCCTTCATGAGCTAATTTGGAGATGTACTTCCCAAGGTAGACATATTTCATTATCTTGGATCCCATGGGGTTTTGAGTGCTTTATACCATGGTAGTGAATCCTTTGGTGAATCCCCTCAGTCTTCATGAAAAAATAAATCCCATTTTAGATCTTGGGGTTTTGTGTGATAATTAACCTTTGTGAATCCACCCCTATGGGAAGCAAGACATTACTCTAAGGATATTTGAACTTCCTTAATGAAATATACACCATCATGAAATACATATACTTTTGAGGCCTCAAACCTTTTTGAAACCCATCCACCAGGCCTCTCTATGGTTCCTCATTTCTTCCAACTCCCTTTCATGAATGTTGATTTCCAATAACCCTTTACCCATCTATAACCAGTTCATATGTTTCCCAAATTCTCATGATAATGGTATCAACAAACCCTGTGTCCATCCCATTCTCTTAAATTACATCCTAGGACCATTACCTTGCATTTTTATCCTAATAATATGTACCCTAATTCATCTTTCACTTAAGCATAGAATCCCTAATGCTAGGACCCCAAATTTCCACTTCTCTATAGTACTGATTACTCCATACACCACTAAGTGGTTCCAGAGTTGTACAAATGTAATCCTTGAAGGTGAAATCATCAATGGAATCTATATAAACTTCCAATTAGGGGAGAATTATATTTTATCTTCTTCTCCTACATTGAAATGGTATCCTAGGGTGTAATCCCCAACAATGTTCATGTTCCATGACATAAAACATCCTAGCCCATTGTCATAGTACATCGATGTTAAATTACATGATAATTTCCTCATCATGTGATATTAATATTTAGAAATTCCATATACGATGAGCACAAGATGCCATGCATATGATTCGAAGGTGATGAACCCACACATCTTAACTTGTGTGATTAGCACAATATGCCTTAGTTATGATCATCATGAGATTCCACCTCTTTGCCCATAAAGAGATGAAGAAACTTCCACGAGAAGCTGCCATGAATAAGCCCCACACCATGTTTCATCACCATGGTAAGAAACTCCACACTAAGAATGAAACTCCAATAAATGTATAGGACCCCCAAAAATTTTGGTAGCCCATATGAATAAGCCCCAAACCATTCCTCATTAAAACTCCTTCCATGACATGAGTGTCCTTACTGCATGAAATTAAATTGAATAGACCACATCATCCACACAACCTTAGACTGGGGAATCGAACTATTTGATTTTATATCCTTATATCCCAATAAGTTATGTAAAAAACGAGTACTACAAAACGTTCATTTAACAGTGCTGGTAATTAGCAGTGCTAGAAAAAACATTTTGATAAATTTAATCTTTATAAGTGTTAAAGAAATCCTTGATAAGTTTAACCCTAAATCAGTGCTAAAAAATCAATGATAAATATGAATTTTATCGGTGCATAAATATCATTTACTGATAAAAGGAATATTTATGAATTCTTTTTTAAAAGTGCTGATAAATGTGTACCGATTTAATTAAAAACACCTAACATGTTGTGAACCCATCATGATATCAGAAGATTTCCATTGAAGCCACACATATTCGGCACCCCTCCTTAGTGAATCGAATATTGAATCACACTAACCCACTCAAATCACAAAAACCCATAGCCTCTCGTTTTTCAAACATCATCCTACATCTAGTTTTCAGTTGTAGTTAGGGTTTTGAAAGAATACATCGAGATTTGGATCCAAGGTCTCTTATTCTTTTTCAACCTAATGAGGTAGGCCTATGTTTTCCTTTGTAGTATCTGATTTTCTTTCTATATTTTTAATTTCATGGTATGGATCCAAGGTTTTCTGATATTCCTTTGTAGGTTCCAATTTCCATTCTATGTTTGTGCTCTGTTTGTTATTTACTATTTTTATTTAGTTTATGATTCTTTGTTTTCTTGAATGAAATTTTCAATATCTGTTTTTGTATTCTTGAATTGTTTTTCTGAATAATGTTTCTTCTCTATCTATATCTATACCCCAGCTTGCTCTGCAAGCATAATTTTTTCACTGTTTTGAAATCTTAGTGAATCACCTATGGTCCACAGATAATCCAATAAAATAAATATTTATAGAAATGTGTTAATAATGGAGGTTTTGGATATAAAAACGTTAAATAAATGTGAAAGTTTTTTAGAAAAAAATTCTATGTCTGATGTTTGTGCAAAGCAGCAACAAAAGTTGATTTTATCTAATTCACAAAAGAGAATTTATTTATTTAAATTTTATTTTAATATTCTGGTGTAAGAGTTTTTTTCCTTAAAATTTTATTTTCTCATAATATTTTCTGTTATATTTAAGATAAATATTAGTATGGGTGATAGAATATTCATTTATTTTCAATTACTCTCTATTTTCAATATTAGTATGGGGTTGAATTTATTTTACTATGATGTGATATTCTACAGTAGGGGTTATATATATTTCTTAGAAATATGTTGTTTTATTGTTTTATGCCAACTTATTTATGGACCTCTTTAAAATATCAAGTATGGGTCAATTCATTTTATATGACCTCCCTATAATACATTTTTTACTAAATCATTTGTTCTAAAAAATTGAATGCAAGTTATCAATTTCTTATATATTATAAGTTTTTTGGTATTAATCATTTTAGGTCTATATATGCATTTAGGTCTATATATATATATATTTAATTAATATTAATATAATATATACTTAAATAACCAATAAAATATATCAAACTCATGTTACATTCAATATAATAAAATTGAGTAACTATATATACATTTATTTGAAATAATTAATCATTCCGAAAATTAAATAATTATATATTTATAAAAAACTACAGAGAATAATGATTATTTATAATTAATTTAATTTAAATATAAGTATAAATACTGTTTTTTTGTTTCATTATAAAAAATATATTATTATATATGTATATCAAACAATATATTATATATTTAAATAAATTTAGATATGATAAATAATAAACATATATATATATATATAATTATATTCAAATAATGTTACTAATATAATACATATATATTTATATATAACATATATATATATAATATTTAGGTAGATTCACTTTATTTATCTATGTATCGAACGAGGTGTGACCTCCATTTTCTAGTTTCTAATGGTGGAAGGAATGAATCCCGTTCAGGTATATTGCATATCGAGGTATGTGTGAACAAAGTCCTCTCCTCCATTGAACTCTTTTTCCAATCATATAAAACCCTATCATTTTTAATAAAATAAAACCTATTAAAAAATACCATGTTCTATAAAAAAACATTATTAAAAGTGCTCATGCTATTATTTTATTAAGGATTTATTCAGATCCTATTTGATAAATTCAAAATTAGAATCAAAGTAATTAATCATTAACTCTACATCAAGATCAAATCAAAAATGGTAATTTTAGTAACAAACACTCATTATCTAAAATTACATTATAGAAACCCAAGACCTCCTGAGATACACAACACTGCACTTACATATTACGATTCTTCCATCTCCACCCTCTCCATTTCATTCACGCCCTTCACTCTATCATTTCTCTAGTTATGTGGATATTTTCATTGGAAGGATTTTGTGGAAACAGAGTTGTTGAGTTAATAACTAGTTCCAATGGTGTAATTCCTTCAAAAGGGAGTTATTTCCCCTAATAAATTTCAATTTTCATTCTCATCAGATTCATCTCCTAAATAGTTATTATTTAATTTTCTTGCCTTGAGACCCATACCCCATCTCTTTTATGTTTCTTGTACTACTAAGAGAATTAGTCACACCATGTATGAATACTACTTAGATTATTTCAAGAAACATAGCTGCATGTTCACAAGAGATGGAGGATATGTGTCAAATAAAAAAATTAAATGATAAATGTTTGGGAGATGATCTGATGAGGATGATAGTTTTCCATAAATTTCACCTTTGAATGAATTTAGAGGATAACACTGACCATAGTGGAAAAATTATCATCATCCTCCTTACTCTTTGATTGATTGTTTTAGGATATCTATTTTCATTTTTTACCATCACTGCTACTTTACCGTCATAATATCTATGTTATCAACAATGTTGGCATAGAAAAATCATTATCCATAGAATTAATGTATTGTTTCAATTTTTTTAACTTATTTATTTTAATTATTACTCAAATAATAATTGTTTTCTTATATAAGTTTATGCCTTTTTTTGAGACTACATATAATATAACAACAACATGGAAATGTGTCATGAATTCATACAACCATCCAAAGAAGGTGAATTTCTACTACTTATTTAATTACTTTTGAAATAATTTTATCTAATATTTTTATGTTAATTTCATTATCATTTTTTCTAATACTTATTTAGTTTTTTCATAGATATTTTGGGAATTCATATTTTTAATTTAACTATATGCAACAAGCCAGAAAAGAGATAAATGATTCTTTCTTTTAATTTTTCCACTCTATCTATTTTCATTGATATTTTTTAGGAAACTTCCAACAATACATATTGATTTGATCTTCTTAGACAAAAAAATTTTCTCATTGTTGAAATCCTCTAATCTCATAACTTTCAACAATGAAAAAGGTTTTTCCGCTAAGAACATTGAGTCAATATGATGTGTTGTGAGTATTACTTAGAAAGAAAATAGAAACATGGTAACATTGGAAATAATTTTTCTTTCGATACTTTTTGATGTGTGTGAATAAACCACACCTAAAACTGACACACGGTGTAACCGATACGACTCTAAGTAATTTTTATTTAAAATTGACATTTATGCTAGTAAAAAGTAAAAATGTCATACTAAAAATCAAGAAAATATATTTTGTATATTTTGATACTTTATGGAAATGATCCCTAAGTCATTTGAGATGTGTATAAATCTTCTTCACCTTTATTCGATACACGGTGTGATTGTTTTGACTCAATGTGAATACTATCAGTTTAAAATTGATAGTTTAGTTCCAAAAATGTTACTCCCCAAAAACAAAGAAAACACACACGTATTTCCCTAATAATTTAGGACACTGATATATAAGTCCTTTTGGATGTGAAGGAATTGTTCTAACATAAAACTGATACACGATGTCATCAGTATAGGTTAAAGTGCATGCTTCCTGTTTAAAATGATATCTTAGTAAAAAAACAAGTGACATAATCAAAAATAAGAAAAACTGTTCGGATTGTTTTGATACTTTAGGAAAATGATCCATAAGTAATTTAATAGGTGTAGGAATCAGCCGAACCTCAATATGATGAATGTTGTGACCAGTATGACTCTAAGTGCGTCTATATTTTGAAATGGCATCAAATTAAAAAAAACTGACCAAGTCAAAACTAGGAAAATGCATTCATATCGATTTAATACATTACGGAAATGGTCCATAAGTAATTTATGAAGTGTAGAAATCATAAAAACCTCAATATGATGCACAATGTGCCAAATATGACTCAATATGTCCATTATCAGTATAAAAGTGATATTTTTGTTAAAAAATGTCACTCAGTGATAATAGACAAAACATGATCTGATTTTATTGATAATTTAAGACATTTATTCATAAGTCATTTTTGATTTATAGGAACTAGTCTCATATCAAAATAATTCACAATGTGATCGGTATGAGTCCGAGTGCATGTTTCGAGTTTAAAATGACATTTTAGTAAAAAACCAAGTGATGTACTCAAAACCAAGTAAACAAATTAGGAATGTTTTGATACTTTATGAAAAATATTTATATGATATGTGGGATGTGTAATAATTATATTCACCACAATCTGATACATGATTTGATCGATATGACTCAAATGAATCTTTTTATTTTAAATTGACATCAATTTTATTAAAAAGGACATGTCGCCTACTCAAAACTAAGCGAACACATTCATATTGTATTGATAATTTATGAAAATGATCTATAAGTCATTTTTGTTGTGTATAAATCATCTACACCATAATGAAATACGTGATGTGTCCTTTATGACTCACTGTGTCCATTATTAGTTTAAAATCAATATTTTCGTTCAATAAGTGTCACTCATTAAAAACTAAGAAAACACACTTGGAATGCCTTTATAATTTAGTTAAATGATTCATAAGTCATTTGTGATTTTTAGGAATCTCTATCACATCAATCGGTCACATGATTTGACTGGTATGATTCAAATTGTGTGTTTTTATATTAAATTGATATTTTATTAAAAAAGGCTAGTGACATACTCCAAACTGAGTAAACACATTCATATTGTTTTGATAATTTATGGAAATGATCCATAAGTCATTTTAGGCATTTAAGAATCAACCTCACCACTATTTTATTATTGGTGAGACTGGTATGACACCAAGTGTGTTTTTCAATATATATGTATCATTTTAGATTAAAACACACATCACATCTCCAAAACCGATCAAATGATCCTAGATTGTTTTCTATCAATTTAAATTATGTATTCCTACTTTATTTTGTGATTTCATGGATTTTTGGTGATACGATGTTTTTTAGAAGCACACTTCACTGGTAGGGTAGTGTGTAGTAGCAACAAACTGTAGTAAGCCCCATTATTTGTAATTTTTTATCACTGATAAATGATTAAGTATTTTAAACATGCATAAGAAACAGTAACATCCCAAGCACTGATAAAGGCCATTTATAACACTGTTAAAGGCATATTTTGTAGTATTTCACCTTCACATCATTCAATCCTGATATCCCGATACACACGGGGTATCTCCGTGAGGTTTAACCTGGACACCCCTAACATTACGACCAAGTCTCAAGTGTGAAATCTTCCCCACTAGGCCCACACTCAACCAAACCCTCAACTGTGAAATATTCCGCACTGGGGACACAATTAATGATGTATACTGTAATTTTAATATTTATATTTATTTTTTATTAAAAATAAAACTTCTTTTAATTCAAATACTCGGTAAAAAATCTATTTGAGAATTTTGATAATTTGGAACTTAAATGTTAAAATTACTTAATTACTATTTTTTATTAATATATTAATTTCATGGAATTATCACATCAATATATACATAAATTAGAATTATATTTAAAAATTAATAATATTTGTAATTCAATTATAGAATTAATTTTTTAAATGGATTAAATTATTAGTATCAATTTTTTTAATAAATTTTTAATTTAAATGAAATCCAAAAATTTGAAAATTCTAATATGAGAAAAATGATTTAAATTTATTTAAATTTATACTTGTCTAAAAATATAAAATTAGTTGTTCAAATAATGTTTTCAATTGATTCTTAATTTTAAAATTTATTAGAGGAAAATATTTCATTGAATGGAACAATGTTTTATGGAATGAAGGTTGAAAAAAGTTAAAAAAAATGCCTTGAAATGTTAGAAAACTATCCATGTCATGATCAAAAAATTGTTCGTGCTCATGTGACTGTGTCAGTTGAGTATCTTCCACAACCCATCTCCAATCATGGGCTATACACTAATAGTGAGGTGAAAAATTCCACCAAAAAGTGAATCTTCCCATCAATATTTGGAAATCTAGCTAACTGTGATCACTAATCCCTACATCACTATATCATGGTCTTCATAGTGACATTGAGCATCCCATCACCACCTTGTTTATTGAAAGACTCCACCACAGTCACCACAATGGTTGTGGGTTTCACCCACCTTGTCTCACATCAAATGAAGCTCCCCTTCATCATCCTACTAAAAAAACCAAGAACAAACACCATTATCTATCCAAAATACATTCAAAATCCATAGAGAGAATATAAACAAGAATCATTATCTAGGCACCATAAATCCACACCGATCTATTAAAGATGAAGAATGTTCATGTTATGCGATTTTCTAGATTCCTGAACTATATTCCTACGATATAATCAAAACACTTTTAAAATGTATATTTAAATAAAAATAAAAATAATAAAATAATTTGATTGTTCAGAACAAATATTATTTCAATTAATGAAATGGAATTTTTTTTGGGAACCCCACATTGGAAATGCAGGTAGAATTCCCAAATTTCCTCACTTATAAAAAGGGGAATTGGAAATAAGAATTACGAAAATAAAATATATATTTTCCTAAATGTGATTAAATTTCATTAAAAATAAATATTTATTAATTTTTATTATATATATACATATATATATATATATTTTTTTTTATATCTAACAAAAACAAAACAAAAAACAAAAACAAAATATGATATAATTATTTATTAAAATGAATAATAATGTGATTAGTCAAAATAATTGGAATTTTAATTTTTTTTCAAAATTCAAATTGGTTCCCCCCGTCAAGAGTTGTTTTGTTTTTGGTTGAAACAAGGAGTTATTTTACTGAATTGGTGAGATCAAATGGGTGCCAATAACACTGCTTTTTGATTTATAAATAAGAGGAGATTAGATTTCTCATGTGTTAATTCTTCTTCAATCCATGATATTCTCCATATATTTTTTAGATATCCATGTTGTGGTGATATTGAAAATTTTTGTTTTATTTCCCCTAAATCATGGTAAAATACTTGAGGGAAACTTCAACCAATAACCCTACACCATCAAAGTGTGGTTGGATCAATCCTTTTTGGACAGTTAATTAAATTCATGCATCATGATCCAATCATTATTCCCCATATGTAATTTTATTTTCAAAAAATTAAAAATGATTAAACAGAAGGGAAAATATAGAATATGGATTGCGAATATCTCAAAGTGATGAACTAAGATATGGTCAAACATGACTATTTTTATGGAAATAACTTATCCTCATGGAATGAAAAGATAATGTGAATTCTAAAGGTGCTAATGATTTTTTACATTATGGATCTAAAAAATCCTCCCACTCTTAATGAGTCTACTTTAAATCCTGATGGCACACCCATTGATTTGACTCAAGTAGAGAACATTCAGGCAATGAGTAAGAAACATGCAGATGATTACGTTTTGTGATGAGGATATATTCTCAACACATTTTCAAAACTTCTTTTTGATTATTTCTACCAAAGAAAGACCACTTCAGAGATATGGGAAGAAATTTAGTTCAAGTACAAATATATGGAAGAAGGTACCCATAAATTTCTTATTGAAAATTATCTAAACATCAAGATGGTTGATAAAAGTACGGTGTTGGATAAAGCTCGTGATCTTGGAGTTATAGAAAATAAACTAGGATCATTAAGATTGATATACTAGAAACATTCTGTGTTACTGAAATTATTCCAAAATTCACACTTATATGGAAATATATTGGTAAATAACTCATTAGAAAGAGTGATGATATTTCCCTATAACAATTTCAAAAGATTCTTCACATTGAAGAAGAATCCATGTTGTGAGATGTGGTTATGGATTGAAAATTTGATACCAAGAATAATATCGTTGATGGAAAGGAACAACCAAACTCTTTCTTAAATTTAAAAAGAAAATAGAATAATTCAAGAAGTAATAAATAATTCCAAGAATAAAGGTTGATAATTTATCTTTGAAAAAACAAGGTATTTTTCAAGGGGACGTTGTTATCAAAATAAAGTTGATAAACTCCCGGACAATATAATGACTAAAGAGAATCTAGACTCAATGATATCAGATGTAAATATGAATTCGATAAAGATGTGATGGTGGATTTATTTTATAGTAATGGTGCATGTGTTCAAGTATCAATTGATTTTCAAAACAATTTATGATTGTACTATCATAAAGTAAGTACTCCTTGAAAATAATCCATTCATAAATGTTAGTGAACAAGGAACTGTGGTGATATATTTTAAATCTAGCAAGAATTTGAATCTTGTAAATGTGTTGTATGTACCAAAAATTTAAAAAAATTTAGTTTCTATAATTATTCTATATTATAATGGATTTCAGTTTTCATTTCAATATGACATGGTTATCTTGGCAAAGGGAAGCTTGTTTGTGGGGAAGGGTACTCAAATTTTAGCATGTATCAACTATCCATTAATAATATGATTTAATATTTTGATTAATTGATTGATTCCTCTAATTTATAGAATGATTATTTATCACATGTTAATTATAATTCATTAAAATTAATGAAGAAGTTAAATTTAATTAACTTTTAAATGAATTTAATAAATTTAAAACATGTGTATAATCGAAAACAGTTAAGAAACCTTTTTATAATGTTATAGTAAATTATTATAGAATGGTATTATTACATTCAGATATTTTTTACATAAATGGTTTATTAACTCATGGAGGACTTTTTATGAATTTAGTAGATATTTACATATATATCTTCTTAGAACAAAGGATTAAGCAATTAATATTTTTAATAAGTATAAAGATAAAGTTGAAATCCAATTGAACAAAAAGGCTAAATTTTATTGTGTTCTCTATCGAAATTGTATAATTTATCAATGTACTTATCCTTACACACCTCAGAAAAATTAATTATCTAAAAGGAAAAAAATCATACTTTAGTATAGATGGTAAATTTCATGATTAATAAATCTATGTTAAAATTAAATTTATATGGTGAAGCTTTATTAGATTCATGTCATATTCTTAATAGAATTTCCTCTATGAAAACATATTTATCCCATTATGAAATTTAGTGAGGTATAAGACTTAATATTTCTTATTTCAAAGTGATGGGGTCTTTTCATTACTATAGAGTTCCTGGTCCTAAATGAACTAAAAATACACTATGAAAAACTAAAGGTGTTTTTGTTAGATATGAATAAAATAGAAAATCATATATAATTATGGATTTGGGTACTAATATAATTATTGAATTAAGGGATATATAGTTTTTTGAGAATATTTTTTTTAAACATGATATAGAGGAAGTTATTCCTCGTACCATTATCTGATGTACTCCATCCAATTTAATTTCAATAGTAGATAATAAGGATGATTCTTAAGTTGATCCAAAATGGAGTACAAAAATTAAGAATATGAAAAATCTATATAAAAATTCTATTTCCCCTAATTCCATAGTTTTTTATATTAGTTTAGATCAATATAATCATCTTATGATTAAATAAATTATAATATTGACTATTGAAGATGACCCAAAAACATATATAAAAGATATAGCTTCTTAATATGTTACTTTCTAGAAATACGAAATTAAGAATGAAATAGATTCCATTATAGGTACTAATACTTGGGTCATTATATATTTACCAAGAAGTTCAAAGCCTATTGGTTATAAATGTGGTTTTAGGAAAAAATATGATTTTAATGGTAACATTCAATATTTTAAAGATATATTTGTTGCTAATGTTTTTTGATCAAAATTAAGGGATTTATTACATTTTTTATTATGATCTTATAGCATGGATTACTTCAATAAAGATTTTATTTTGTTTACCTTAAATTAATCATTTATATGTGTATCAAATGGATGTCAAAAATTCATTTTTAAATGGGGACTTAAATTATGTTATTTACATGGAAGAACCTAAATGGTTTGTTTTACAAGGTAATTAATTGAATTTATGTAAAATAGTTAAATCTATTTATGGCCTCAAACATGATCTTAATAGTGGCATGATAAATTTCATTCTATTATTTTATATAATATATTTACTAATAACAATGTAGATAAGTGTTTTTATTAAATGTTTACAAAATAATATAGAGTTATTGTATGTCAATAAGTGAATGATATGTTAATTTTTGGGACCAATATGATAAGTTTAATTGAAAAAATTAATTACTTATCTTCTTTGTTCAAAATGAATGATCTTGAAACTATTAATACTATTCACGGATTGAAATTTAGAAAACATAGTGTCTTTAATTTTGTCTCATTAAATAGATAAAATGTTAAATAAATTTTATCATCTTGGTTTCAATGATGTTAATACTCTATTTAATTATAGTGTTAAAAATTATATAGATGCGGGTATAGGTGTATCACAACTTGAGTATTCTAGTGTAATTGGTTCTTTAATGTATGTGATGCATTTCACTAGACATGATGTTTCTTATGTGGTTTGTAAAATTATTAGATATATTAGTAATCCTATTGTGTATCATTGGATTTGTATAACAAGAATATTTGGATAATTAATAAAGGCCAAAGATTTTATTTTATACTACAATGATTATGTTGTTGTATTAAAGGGATAAACTAATGCAAGTTGGATTATCATTATTAGTGATAACCATTCCATATATTTGAGGTTGTTTACTCTTAGAGGATGGGTTTTTTTGGGTGATAAAGAAACAAAAAAGTATTTCACATTCGACCATGGATTAGAAGTTTATCACCTTAAAGGCATGTGTAAAAGAAGATTAATGGATTAAAGATATATTACTAGATATTTGATTGTGGCCTAGTATGAGGTCACTTATCTCTATCAGTTGTGATTGTGAAGAAACATTATCAAGTGAATATATTTTCATGTACAATTGAAATTCTAGACATATATGTTTGAGACATGTTTATGTGAGACAATTGTTACAATATTATACTATAATAATTTTTTATGTGATATCAGTTAAAAACCATATACATCCATTTAAAAAATATCAACTTAGAGAGATAATTTTTGATACTAATAAAGATATTGGGTTAAATCCCATAGAACAAATTATTTCAATAATAAAAACACAACGCTTTCTTTAGGTAGATCCTAATCAATGTGATTAATGGGTAGAAATGATTTTTTATGTTGAAAATTATAACCCTAACCACATAGTGTCAATATATTCTATTATGACTTGTGAATGAGTTATACACTTTTTTAAAAAATTAAGTCTCAATGAGTTATTTGTTCAAATAAGGGAATCACATTTAAATAATTTTCCTATGTGAACATTGATGTGGTGATTCTTTTTATAGGAGTTAATGGGTTTACATTATAGAGATTTCATGAAAATGTATATAAGTACATAGCCATAAAAGTGATAAAAATGAGATATTTGATAGAAAGATCATTGTATGTATGATATCTAAAGTTTATCTATAATATTAACAAGTTTGATTTCTCAAAAACTTTTAAATGTAATAATAATTTGAGATATTGATACTATGTAGATGTTCAAATAAAATAATACTTTTATTATGTATAATGATTCACTTGTGATTTAGAGAGTTAATATTTATTAATAAAAGTGGGGGATTGTAATAAATTATTCATAAATAATAATAAATATAATAATATTTTTGATCTGTTACAAAATTTATTGTTTGGGTTCATGAGTTCAACATTTATTTTGGTAATCCAATGTTATAAATGTTGGTATAATTCCCAAATATCTCCTCTTATAAAAAGGGGCCTTGGAAGTTGGAATTTTCATTATAAAATATATATTTTTCTAAATTATATTAAATTATTTTAAAAATGTATATATTTAATAAAAAAATTTCTTATATATATATTATATATATTAAACAAAAAAACAAAAATATAAAAATTAAACAAAATAAAATATTTTATAAGAAATGACTAATAACAGGATTATTCTTAACAGTTGTATTTTTTTTTGAAATTTGAATGGATAACCCTCATTAAGAGTTATATAGTTTTGGTAAAACCAAGGTGTTATTTAACCAAAATGGTGAGATAAAACTAGAACAATTCAAACCAATTTTGATTTATGAATATGCAATGATGAGATCACTTATGTGTTAATTCTTCTTCAATCAAATAAATTCTCTATATATTTTTCCCATCATCTGTGATACTGGGCTGTCAAAAATTAGTGTTTGATTTCCCCTAAATCATGGTGAAATATTGGAGGGATAATTTCATTGAGAAGCCTACACCATCAAAGTTGTTGTGGATCAAACCCTTTTAGAAAATGAATTAAATTCAGGCATGGAGATCCAATTTGTCTTCTCAATATGCAATTTTATTTTCCAACAAACACCACAAAATACGATTTTACTGTTCTATGAATAAATGGATGACACATTTTATCAGAGTCCTATCAAGCACCCTCATTCTAGCTTAAAGAGTCTCACTAATGAGGAAGCAGATATGAGCTGACACAGTTGAACCTTACCACCATTAACATAGAGCTCATCGACAAATAAAAATCCCATGATCCACTTGTTGACATCCCGATAGATGAGCCCAATGAAATCCCTAACACCTGATTTTATCCTCGACACTTGTTGGCGTGATAAAGATGATAAGTCTCCACCTGGTCCAACAACTTGCAGAAGAATCCACTTCGGGTGTCAATATATTGAGTCCAATAACCGATCAAAATCCTAGACTTTCACCACTATCTCTAAATAAGAATATAAGATAGGGCACTAAGCGAGGTCCCTTATTAAAGACTAAAACCACCGAGCTCTATGAATAAATCGAACCCCCATGTGAAA
The DNA here is from genome assembly GCA_963277665.1 of Viscum album. Classification (NCBI taxonomy): domain Eukaryota; kingdom Viridiplantae; phylum Streptophyta; class Magnoliopsida; order Santalales; family Viscaceae; genus Viscum; species Viscum album. The sequence continues at coordinate 691,256,772 of OY728150.1, forward strand.
ATTGAGAAACAACGAAAAAAACAAAACAATAAAACAAATATTCATATATATAATTACACTTGTATATATATTATGGAAAAGGAAATATATATATATATATATATATATATGTGTATATATATATTAATAATTATAATAATAAACATATATATGTATCATTTTTGAAATAAAATTGGAAGGATTAAAATTTTAATAGTGTAGAAAGAATAGAAGAAAATAAGGACAAGAACTTTATAGAAACTTATGGTATCTCCTTTATATAAGTAGTACCTTTCTAGGGGATTGCACTGGACTTTTATAAGAAATATAGTATGGTTGTAAGGTGTGGGCAGCCTACCCTCATTAAAGAGTTATGACTTCCTTTTCCATTAGATAGCTAACACTCACCCTTAGGATTCCACGCCTACGATACTACCTCATTAAAAACCTTTTCTTAAAAAACTCATCTGGATAAAAACTGGAATAATGAAAAGACTACAGTCTTATAGACTCCCCTTAAGAGTGAAATTGAATGGCATCTTTTTTAAACAACACATCCATTAATCATGTAAAATCTTTCTAATAATAACAGTTTTTAGTGAATTTGTAAATAAACTAGAAATATTGTCACTGGATCAAGCATATTGAATATTGATATCATCGTTCATCATTTAACTCTTGTGTAAAAGGAGATAAATTTTGGTCATATGTGTTTCTCCTGATCTAACTGATGATTCTTTTCTTTAATTGTGTAATGCATGAAAAGTTATCTTTAAATAATATTTTTGGGTTATAATCTATAGGATATCCACCTACCTGTCGAATGTGTTGATTCATAGACCACAACAAAACTCACTATTGACATGCTTCATGTAATGCATTTACTTCTGCATGATTTAAAGATGTTGCAACAAGTGTATGTTTTTTATATATCCAAAATATGGAAAAACCTCTAACTGTGAACACATAACAATTTTTTGATCATGCAAAAGGATGATTAGTTAAATATCCTGCATCTGTTAATTAGACCATCTTCATTTCAAATTTATTAGAATAGAATAAACCCAAATCATTATTACCCTAAAGATAAAGAAAAATATATTTAATTACATTATAGTCTCATTGTATGGAGGATGAACTAAATATGTACAATATATTGGTAGAGAAATATATATGAAGATGATAGTAATTATCAAGATGGATTAGTGCTCTAATATCACTAAGGTCTGGTAATTATTGATAAACCAACTCATCATTTTCTTCACAAGGTTGAAAATTATCTTTCTGGGTATTTAAAGACTAAACAACCGTTGGAGTACTAAAAATATTTCCTTTAATCATATTAATGCATGTTATGTCCTTTTAAAGTAATTTGAATGATAAAAAAATAATCCAATTGGCATATGTTCAATTTGTAATAAAAAACAATACTTGGTTTCTCCTAGTTCTTTCATTTCAAATTCATCCTTTAAGTTTCTCATTACATCATTATTCTCTTATGAAGTTATGATGATACTTAAATAATCACCATAAAATATAAATTCATATTCAGATGTTATTTTCATTATAAAAACACACACTAAAAAAATGGCTTTTGCAACGGGTTATTTTCAATAGGTGGTTATCCCATCACAAATAGTCTATAGATAAAGACTATTTTTTATGGGAATCATATCCCATAGGAAACTAGTTGATAAAAATCCGTATATCTGACTGGATTATTTTCCCGCTGAAAATACATTTGGCATAATGTGTGCGCCAAACCATGGGAAGACTATTTGTGACAGGGATATAAACATGTCACAAACACTATTCCATCATATTTTTATTTGTGATGATATTTTACTAACGTCACAAATAAATTGTTGAAAATAAGTTATTTTCAACAGGACCATTCGAAAATACATTCTGTCATTTTATGTTATTTTCGATTGGATTTTCTCCTTTCGCAATTAACATGTTTAGAGAGAGTATTTAAGATGGGGCCCTTCATAAATAATCATTTATATTACCACTGTAATTAACAATGGTTGTACTAATTGTAATGGTTCTCATCATAAATAATATTATTTGTGATGGGATTCTGGTCGAAAATACCCATGTCGCAAATTATCTAACATATATATACACCCCCTGAATATTTTTTCTTTTCATTATTCTCTGAATCCTCTCTTATTTTATGCTCTCATATTTTTCTATTTAAAATTTTCAAAGTATTAAACATTATAGGGGAGAAACATTCAAGCTTTTCATTTGCTGAATGATTTGATTTTAAGGTGTTGACCTCACCTATTTTGATAATCTCAATTTTGTTTTAATTTGTTTTGATAATCCTATCTATATGTTAAATTATGTCATCCAACAGTTGAGTTGAAAAAAATATCAAAATAATTATAGGAATATGTTAATCGATTTTTATATATGTTTATACATGTTTTGAAATAATACTAACTCAATCTGGATATGATTTTCATAGAATAGATAAGTATTAAGTTTTTGAGTCACTGATACAGACCTACCGATACATAGTCACTGATACAGACAAAGTCTACCAATAAGAAAATATCTCTGATAGACAGAGTCTAATGTTATAGCAAGAGCTACTGATACAAATAGACAGACCTACCGATACAATTCTACTGATACAAATAGACATCTACCGATATGAAGTCTACTGATACAGACAGACAGACCTACCGATACAAGTCTACCGATAAAAATAGATAGCTACCAATATGAAGTCTTCTAATACAGACAGAGAAACCAATATACAGAGAGAGCCACTGATACAAGCATCTACTGATATAGGCGAGTTATCGATGGAGAGAGCCACCGATACAAGAATGATACCTATACAGAAGAGATACTGATAAGAGTTTCTACTAATACAGAGTCACTGTCACTGATGCATAGTCTCCCGTTATAAGGAGTAACAGTTACCGATACAGACCTACTAAATTAGTCCCCCGATATAAGCTCACTGATACTAAGAGTTACCGATGGAAACCAGTCACTATATCTCTAAACCCTACTTATTTTTGTTTATTAAAAACTACCATATTTGGTTCTTTTAATGCAAATGATATTAATTGATTAATGTCTGTTGAATATCATGAAACCGTACCTCGTACCTGTAGAAGTAATCATACTTTTTGTCAGAGCACATGAGCTATAAAAGGGAAGACAAAAGCAACGCATAAATAGATGGTGTGAAAAAAGTGGTGACACAGTGCTGGTAGAAAGGTGATATGCACAAGAGCTAAAACACAGAAGAACTTCTTCTTAGAAGCCGAGGGACATTTCTATGCTAAAAAGATCACTATGATCTTGAGAAAAAACCCCAATACGAGGAAGTCAAGGAACAAAACTATGATACACTGTTATTAAAAGAAATTTATGAATATAATTGAGAGTATGATATATACTGAATACATCATGTTGGATGTTTTTTCTAATTAATTGATAATTTTAGATATAATTTGACGAGGCTCATGCTCGATCCTGAGTTATATGTGTGATTGAACCATTTAGAAGACCCAACATGTAGTCACTTATATGTCATGTGAGGAGATCAATTATGATTTTTAGAAAAGGAATTTATCTTACATGGACCAAACCATAAGATAATTTTCATATTTAAAAAATTAATTTATCTTATGAAAAGCATGTGGTAAGATAATGGATGTATCATAGGATAATTATCTTATATGGATCAGCATGTATGATAATTGAGAATTGTAAGATAAATTTATCTTACCTGATAATTAAGCTTTTGGGGATTTAACCTTTGAGGAAATATCAAAAAGTGATGAAGGAAGCATCAGATAAGTTCCACATCACAATATGGATGTCTACATGAAAAATATATAAATTTTCATGTGTTTTAGGATATTAAAAGAGTTTAAGGGATTAAAATATGTAGAGAGTATTAATAATGTAAGATTACAACTCTTTGGGATATTTGAATGTAAATTCTTTACTAAGAAGCAGGAAAGATTTAATAAGAAGTCTGGGCCAACCAAATATTGATGGATTTTCCATATATTAATGGAATCTAATATTAACAGCATATTATTTTTGTATAAATATGTAGATAAAGAAGAATAATTGAGGTGTGTGAAGCATGTTGAAAAATCCCATACATTTTGTTGGAATACTATGAACCTGATACACATTTATATCATAGAGAGAGATAGAGAATAATTTAGGAACCATTGAAGTAGAAGGAGATCTATTGTGCACCTTAGTATTCAAGAAATATGTTAAATACCAAGATAATTAAATATCTATATAGATTCTCAAGACCATCACTATTGCTGATGTTCTTGAGGGAATAACCAGGTAGAACTTATGATCTATCTTCTCGTAGAGGAGGACTATCATCAAGAGGTGCAAGTCATTCTTTATAATATCATCATTGAATAAGTGAAGACTCTAATATTGGATTCTATATGTTTTACGATCATAGTGGACTCTATGTTGGGAATCCATTGTTGAATGGAATATAATGGACTCTGTTTTGATATTAATGGACTTTCATTGGTTGTAAACAATTGATAAAGATTGTACATAATTCATATTGGGGTGTGAAACCAATATGGAAAGTATTGGGCTTTTACTCCAAACTGTATAAATATCATGTGATGATATCATTCATTTATTTACTACAAATAAGGTGAGACTGTGAATATTCATTGCCTCATTCAATAAATTTAATCAGTTCTAGAGGTTAAATTTAAAATTTTAATAATTTGTGCAAAGAGTGTACCACTGGTTCACCCCCACCACTCAGTGGTACCTAATCATATTTCTGGCTGACAGTATCCCCACTATCACCCCTTATACCCTCATTATTGTTCATTTTCCTTTTCTATTTAGGGAGTAACACCAAATGTTATGTGGTGTATCGATCTGGTTATTGTAGAGTGACCTTAATTGAGACATTACATTGGAATTCACACCTCTTTATTGGAAGTAATCCTACTCCCTATTTTTATTGTTTTTTTACGATGATTTTGGTTGATATATAATGTTCAATCAATATTATTATTAGTTATTTTATTTGATGTGAACATGGTAGTATAACAGGAGTGATCTACACCATGTTGGTTGTGATTTTATCATTATTATGCTACCCAAAATGTTTTACCTAAAATATAATTTTTTTAATTATTATGGTTTGTTTGAGATAATTAATTAAAAATGTGATTTGATTATTTTTTTGTTATTTAATTAATTAAAGTCATATGAAGATATATAGTGGAAAATTGATCTTGTTCAGACTTTAGCGATAATGGTCAAGCATTAATTAAGTGGGTGACTCTAAGTTGAGGTAGGTGGTTTTTAATAAAACATTTATATAATTGTATATATATTGTGTGGAATATAACTTTATTTAATACAGTTTTAGTGACTCAATTTTTGGTATTATGTTATTTTCATTATGTGTGACATGGATAGAGAGTTTATTTATATTCTTACAAAGAACAATGATATTATAAATTTATGATTTATCTACTGATGTCCATTTAACCTATGTTAAATTATTTATTAGAGGGAGATAGAACTTTGAGGGATGTCTATTCATTGAGTTGTAGATCTCATAACCTAAGAGGGCTGTGTAGTGATAAGTTGTTCTCACCTATACTGATATCTTTGGAGGAGTTTATTTGATAGTTAAAGAATTGTCTATATGGGATACAAAGTTGAATGAGTGTGTGCATATTTCTTTGGTTATAATTCAATGAGGTTCTTCAAAGGTCCCACCCATTGAGATGACAAGGAAAACTAATGTGTAAATTTTCAAACTTATAAATCAGAGTTACAAAACAAATTATGGAATTTAGGGGATAAAAATATTTAACAATTTATCCTTTTAAATTATAAATATAGTGTGTGTGTGAAGAGTATAAAAATAAATATAATAATGATAACCAAAATTATTTTTTATTACTTTTAATCCAAAGTATCTTATGTATACTCTTCAAATATTTACCATAGGAGTATGGATATAGACTATATATAAATACCTTTTATAGGTTCAATACAAAACTATAATTTTACAATGGGATCAGAACGAATCTAGTACTATTACAAGAGAAGAATCCCCAAACCTAAAAATCCTTATCTTTGGAGTATATAGAACCCATATTTCTCTACAAGGATAACCCCCTGCCTAGTTATTTTTGATAGGATCGATCATAAATATGTTAGTTCCTTTTCAAGGATGGAAAAATATAGTTGGAACCTTTTAATGGTGTTATATCCCATATAGTGTATGTTGTAGCATATACAACTTCATAAACATGATATAAAAATAAAGAACCCAGTGGTCAGTTGGGACCAAATGTTATAGTGTAAAATAGTTCTTCTTGTCCCTTCCAGGATTTCCAATTGATGTATATTTGGAAATCCATCCATTCCTTAGAATATAATGAAATTTTTAATTTTTGTAAAACTATCCAAGGCTATACTAGAAGTTGGAATAAACTATAGTCATGTCGGGATTGTTACACATATCATGCATGTGTTTACATTGTCCTTTAAATAAATAAAATATAAAAAAATATTAAAAGCCTACTATCCAACTTTAAAAAAACCAAAAAAAGTTCTTTATATGGATGATACCTTGAACTTCGTTGATACTCTAATAAAATAAAAATAGTTTTTATTCAAATTTTTTAAGAATAAAATTTATTAAAATAATAAATATTACTGTTAATGTTTTCTTAATAATCAGTGTTAAATACTATAAATAGTTCCAAGAAAATCATGAAAAAATAATTTACTCAAATAACAATTAAATTTGATATTTGAATTCATTGTAGAAAATTGAGGTGAAAAAATTAATATTTCATTATCCATCATTCATTTTATTTATCTCAATATATAATACTTTTAAATTACTTATATATAATCAAAATAATTAATATGTAATTATAGAATAATAAAATTATTGAATTAATCAAAACAAATATATCATTAATTAAAATAGAAAAAAATATGAAATACATAGCATGTTTCCATTTTTCAAAAAAACAGATATTGTGTTTTATTATTTGATTAAGATATATAAATTCATAAGAAACAATTTTTAATAGGATAGAAAAAGTTGGTGAGATAATGTATTTCGTAAAAAATATTCCCAATAGAAAAAATTTATTATATAAATAATTATTTTTGATACAATAAGTTTGAAATTTGTAATGAAACCTCATATGATAGAAACTTTGTGAGATTAAAAAATAATATGATAGAAATTCTCTTAAGATAGGTAATCTCATAAGGTAGGTATTCTAGTATGATACAAAATCTAATACGATAAGGATATTTCCTAATATTTGAAAACATGTAGGATATCCATGTAATATATGATTCTCATTAGGCATTGAAACCCAATAATAATATATATATAAAAATAATATAATATAGTTTTTCCTAAGATAAAAAATAGATTTCAATATGATATTAGAAATATTGAAGATATATTTTTTCAAAAGATGGCGAATTGAGAGATTTTTTAGAAAATTCATATATATAAAATTGAAATATAAAAAAAATAAATGATGAAAAAATAAAAAAAAATCAACATATAATTTTCTTTTAAAATAAGTTCATGCTTCAAAAAATAAAATAATTTATTCTAACACATGTTAGATTGAATAAAATATATAATCAATGAATTTTAAAATTTTAAAACATAAATAAATAAAGTGAAAAATATACACACAACAATCTCCCCTTTTCAATTAAATTATAAAATCTAATTCTAACAATAAAATTTATCCCCCTTTATAAATTATCAATAAAATAAAAATGGAAAATAAAATAATTTAGATAAGAAAAAAAGTTCCCCCATTTTATGTAAGAGTCTATTTTTTTTATTAAAATACATGTTTATTAAATAATAATTCTTTCAAACCTAAGTTGAAATTATATATTTAAAATAAACACTCCTCCTAAGTTAAACATAATCTGAAGGCAAGCTAAGACTAAAAATTAAATATATAATTTATTGTATCATGTAATTTTAAGTAAATGTATATTTCTATTAAAATAAGTATCCGACATTTTAAAACATAATATTCACCTATATTAAATAATAAATAAAAATAAATAATAGCATGATTTAAGAAAATAAAAACATATATATAACTGAGCATATTCATGTGAATTTCACTAAATTTCATCATAATTTAATAAACTACATACAAATCCCCCTAAAATCATGCATAACAGAAATAGAAACTAAATGAAAAGAGTAAATTTCCCCATTAATTTCTTCTTCTCTTCCTTCATTAAAAAATAAAAGCTTCAAAATTGTTCATGTTGATATAAAAAAAATTATGTATATTTTAAAAATTTCTTGTATGAAGCACTGAGTATAACTCTTCAAATGACTTTAATGTCTACAAGGTATCAAGATAATATATTAAAATATTCATGGAAAAATGTAATGAGTTGGAATGAACTAAAATAAAATAACCGTGATTGTACATGTGATTAAAATGAAAACTAAAAATATATTAAATGTTAATTAGACAAAATATATATGAATAAGATGTAAACATAACATACAAACAAGTTAAAAATATGAAATGTGTGAATTTTTCCATAATAAAAAATACATACTTGCGAATCCTGATAACTTTAGGTCAAATGAGATTTAGAAAATTACCTTTATAAACCCATGTTTCATAAGGGTTAGTTTTTTTACTATAAAAGTATGTTAAGAAGTTAATGCATGTGTATGAAAAAAATTTTAAACAAACATTAAAGGAATTTCATTAGAATAATGACCAAACAAACCAAATCTAAAACAATTAATATAATAAATACCACTTGTTTTTTCCTTTCAGAAATTGATTATTGTACATTTTAGGTAATCACCTTTCATAAGTAAGAATGACTATATATTTATTTATTTTTTAAAGTTTCATTAGTTTCATAAACTAATATAACTTCTGAATTTCATTAATAAATTTATATAAATTTCCTTTCAAACTTTTAACTTTGGCCTAAATACTCCCATTTTCCTTTTTATTAATTTCTAAAACATCATAGATTTTATCTTTTTTTATTGAATAAATATATTTTATCATTTTTTATTCATTAATATTAGAAAAATAATTTAAGAAACCATTAAATTCAATTTATTCGTTCTCATAATTCTTATAAACAAAATACTTTGATTTTTCATTTTCTTCTTTAAAATTATAAATTTCAAAATTAACTTTTTATAACATTTCAACATTGAGAGAAAAATTATTCTTTTCCATTGTAACTTTATTTTCATTCTTACTCAATTTTTATTCTTGTTAAGAATTTTTTCAATTTACTCATGATATTTATCACATATTTTATTTAAATTTATAATAGTTGGTTTGTGATTTCCAAAATTATAAGAGGAATCAACATCTAAATTATATTCAAAATAATTATTCATATTACCCGATAAAAAATCGTTCCAAGTTTTCATAGCAGATTCACCCAAATTTATTAAATATAATTATTCATATTGATAGAAAGAAACTTTACTGTACATATCCAAAAAAGAAATATTATATATTTCCATTTCACTTACAAATTATGAACTTTTTTTAAGTTGTTAGTAAAACTATAGATAGCAGCAAAAGCCTTCTTCATTTTTGTTTTTTTTATCCTTTTTATATTTATTTTACATTTTAAACATTGGTCATTCATATTCAGTATGTACTTCTATTTGAGATTCAAAATTCATAATATCATAAAATGGATTAACATTCCTTTTAAAACATTTCTTGTATTTATTATTCCATTTATTTATATCACCTTTAATTTTCATCATGAGTCCTTTTAAACACTTTTTATGTTGAATTATATCATAACACTTATAATAACTAGATTAAAATAAAAAATAACTACAATAGGTAGAAGATACATGTTTAGTATACTTAAGATTAATTACCTTATTTTATTCACTAACTTTTCCATCAATATTCTTTAGTTTAATCATATATTGAAGTAATCATCCATTATATAATATAAGATATCCTTGATTTTTTAAATATAAAATTTCATGGAATTTAACTTATTTGGTAAGTCACAATCGATAATTTCCAAGAAAAAATCATTCTTCATGGTTTCCAAAAGCATACACATTTTTCTCACAATTTATGTAAAAATGTTACACATATTAGTAACAATTTCATGATAAAACATCTTAATCTCTTGAAATTCAGTCAAATGAACACCATTTTTTGTTCTATTTAATTATTTATTACCTTGTTGAGTGATTTTAAATGACTCTAAATGTCAAAAGCAAATTTACTAGAATAAATATATCTATAAAAAATTATAATAAATAAAAAATAATCAAAATTCATGGAATTTTAATTAAAAATATATTTAGATGCATCATTTTTAACTAATATAGCTATATAAAATTATTATAATTTATAAAGTCTTCCCATGATGGTCTAATATTTAATACTTATTATATTTTCAAACAGATATATTCTATCCTTTTAAAAACCATAATCATTTCCACTATATTGAGGTGTTCTCAAATGATTCAAAAGCTCAACCACTTGAATTTGCACAAGTGAAAACATATCATTACCTAAGTATTGTTAAAGAACATGATACAAGTTATTTAAAAAATAAATAATATTAAAAATTGAGAAAAAATTATAAAATTGTTATATTTTGATACAAATTATATTGGTATCAAGATAATAAAAAATGATCTCAATAATCCTTACAAGGGTCTTCTTTGACACCAATTGTTATTTTCCACCTAACATGTTGACAATATAGGGGGAATGGGTAAACATTCAAACCTAAAAATAAAATTAAATGAAAATAAATTGTGGAATTTAATGGATAAAGATATTTTTAAATGAAAACTTTCAAATTATAAATATAGGGTATGTGTTTAAAGTGGGAAAATAAAATAAATATGAAAAAAAGTTTATTATAGTAATTCATATCCAAATGATACTATATATACTCTTCACAATATAACCTAAAATTATGAATATTATAACACCTCCTGATTTTATAAAATATGTTTTTCAAATAAACATAATTTCTTAGATAAAATTTGTTATATGAAACACCGAGATTTAACAAACTCTGATAAAATATGAAAAATATTATTATTTTAACTTGATTATTATAACTTGGCCGTTAAACCCTATTGTTTGAATATAAATAATTATATTTTTTAAATTAATTTAGTTGTTTTATATAAATAAAATATATTTATAAATTTTAAATAATTTTTAGCAAATTCTTTATTGTCATTGAAAATACTTTTTTTCTCGAAAAAAATATTTTATTTGTTTTTTGAAAAATAATTAAAGAATTTTTAAAACATTTATAAAATTTATTTTATAAAATTATAATATTTTTTAATAAATATTCCAAAACTATCTTAGGTTTATTGTCTTAGAATTTTTTTAAATGATTAATTTTTCATTGAATAGTAAAGATATTAATTTTTATTAAAAACTGATTTTTTTTATGCATTTATAGATATCAATCATATTTTAAAATGTATTAAAATAAAAATTCATTCGGTTATCTTATTTTTAAACCAATTTTTTACTGTAATCAAATTCATGTTGTATTTTGATAGTAAAACATTCTATACTATTGAAACTTTTCAATTTGGAAAATCTCTTTTTGTCACCTCTATAGGTTTTATTTTAAATTACATTCTACCAAAAATGTGAATTTAATTTCATAAAATAGATTCCATATTTTTACACAACATAATTTATATCATATAATAAGGATAAATTAATTTTTGTTATTAATTAGTAGTAAAAATTGTAAAATTAAATTATTACGATTAATGTTAAAATGAGGTTTTGTGTGTTACATACGCATGCCTTAAAATTAATTTTCATAACACCAAGGATTTTTAAATAATAAACTGGATTTAATAGTTTTAATAAATTTTTACAAATTATATAGTAATTAAAATTTTAATTTTATTCTTAAAGTAAAAATTACCCAGGCAAATAAAAAGTTTCTAGTTATAGTGGTGAAAAATAAAATCGTAAAAGTTAGTAAACGTAGAGATTAAGGAACAAAATTTTTAATTTAGTTGTATTTTTTTCTGTTAGAGGTGTTTATAGACCATATAATCACTCATATACATTATTTATTAAATTTTTACGCACATGTTAAGAGATTCACTTCTCATTGTTGAACAGTTTTTGGTATTTATAAAAATAATACTCCTCATTTATAAAAGGGGACCTCCTCCCCTAACTTATTCACAACTAATAATCCAATTTTATCACCCAAAAAAAATTATAAACAATCTCAAAAAAATTACAAATGTTATATATCTTATTTTATTCCCATAATACCAATCCTAGGGGCCTTAATAAGATATCCAATTGAGGTTTTTCAAAGTAAAGGTAATTGTCTTCACTAAACTCTTTCTTTTTAATTATTATATTACAAATTTAATTCATGTTATAATCATTACAATATACTAAAATAAATATCTAAAATATATTTATATTTTATAATGTTTATTTATTTACTTATATCCATCATCCCTTCCATCAAATGGGAAACAAAATCGTTGATTGTGTGTACAGTGGACTACTGCGTCTTGAACCGATGGTGTTTGTTTTCCATCACCACCTATCACAAATGTATAAAATTATAGATTTAATATATTTATGTTATATTTATGAAATAATTATACATCTAAAATTATAATATCACATATAACTTCTTACATTCCAAACTATAAGAATATGATAACACCACTCATGTGTATAGCGGACTACCGCCTCGCGGAGCGGTGTGATTAAATCTTCAACCGTGATTTACATGTAAGGTGAAAAGTATAAATTAAATAAATATATCTGATAAATATTACTTCAAAATTACTCTATAAAGGTGATATATTATTTACCTTCCACTTATTTCATAATATCTTAAAATGGATACAACATTCATGTATACATACATCCTACCATCTCCATGAATTGTGTAATTCTGTTTCTATCTTTAAATTTTATGGATTAATATATATATATATATATATATAATGAATATATATTATATTTATACAATGTTTAAAATTATTTAGTTGATGGAACCATGTCCAAATTATAATGAATAAAAATACAAATCCAATATATATATAGAAAATAAAGCAATTATTACCTTAAATGTGATTTTAACAGGGCAATTGTTAACAAATGGGTAATTAAATGTTATACGTAAATCATATACGAAATTATATATATTATTATGGTTGTGGAATAGATTTATTATAAATAAAAATTTATTATACATTAGGTTAGAATATTTATGAAAGATGTTGAGACTTAACGTAAGGGATTTCCATCTCACTTTTATCTCTGTGAGGCACACGCCATATTCACCACATGATAATTTTATGTGGTATATATACTTCCCATTAATTTATTTTATGATTATTATTATAAATTTTAAGTTTATTTATATATTCAAATATAATTTTTTCTTTTATGGTGTTTATAATTTATAAGAGACCAATGTGTTAAGGGTTTTCATCTTATAATCCCATTGTTTAAGAGGGTTGTTTATGATTGTGCTTGTGCTAATGAAATATTATTATCTACCTCTCCATAAAATAATGAATTTTTTATTTCTTTTTTATTTATTTAGAGTACATTTTTTTCATTTTCCACTATTTAATTACTCAAGAGATCAAAAAAATGTTTTAATGAAAAATAAACATTATTTCTCCCTTCGATCAAAAATGATATTTGTTTCAAAGCCATGTTTTATAAATATGGTTTAAATAATTTTAATAATATTATCCAATTATTTTTTAAATAAAATTTCCACCATGTTTTATTTTCTATTGAATATTCTAAAAGGAATCTTCTTTTCTTTTTCTAAATAAGTTTTTTCAACTTTTTACAGAAAATGTGAAAGGATGATTTGTTTTTATCATATGTGGAATGAAGAGAATATTTCATAATCATAAAAAATAAATTATTATATATTTATTTATATTTTTCCTTGTTTATTTTAAATGAAAAGTATTTTAAAAATTTTTTATAAGTTTTTAGTTTTTAAATTTTATTTTTAAAGTGGACATATTTTTTTCTTATGAAATCTTCCATGTTCTCTTTCAAAACTAATTTCCCTCTAATATAGAATACTATGATATTAATTATGATTTAGTATATAAATGATACATAGAAACTATTATTATAATTTATTTCAATATTTTATAATTTTTATGATGAATATTTTTTGAAACTAATTAATCTTCCATGCGTTATGATATGATGAAAAGTTTGTGAAACTATTTTCCTTTTATATGGTTTATAATATGATGAATTCTTATAATTTTATAAAACAAACATGTTTGGATTATATGATGGGTGGGACATATATCTCTACCTAATTAATTGGGTAATGTATTATATATCATTAGATAATGATGGTAAACAATAATCTGTGCTTTATTTTTTATGGGTAATTGGTCGATGGGCTTGACCAATAAAGTGAAATAGGTACATGGGTTTGATCCAAAACGGGAAACATGCAAATGTGATTGATCAACAATGGAAAATATATGATAAGGCTTAATCCATTATGTTTTAGGGTCTTGGTAGTTATCCTTGACAAATGAAATAGTTTCTATACATATTATGGTGCCACTCTTTTCAGACATGAGATTCTGGTTCATGAACTATGATGATTTCAAACTGTTTTGAATAATTTATTTAGGAATGATAATGATTTATTCCATGAATCATTTTTATGAACCCCGATATGTTAGGTGTGAACATTCTAAGTTATGTTCAGGATATTATACCTTTATTATCATCTTATAAGTTTTTATGATCATAGAATGATATCTCCAATGATTACTCTTATTGATAATATGATCTCAACCATTATTAGGTTTCATTTCCCATGTTATGGAGAATTCTTTTAAATAGGTTATGTTTATAAAGATTATAAAATGGGAAGATAATTAATGTATATTTTGAAGATCTATCATTAAAAAATAAGCTTTTGTACTTAGTCTCCAAAGACACTAAACCATTAATGCCCATGTAAATGTATTTATGAAATAAATTTAATCCTTATCTAGAAAAATATAATATTTATATATTAAAATCTCATTTTATTATATTTGGTATTAGAGGAAGGTTTATCCATCCTTTAGAAACTAGGATAAGAAATCATTAATGATAAACCTTAGTATAAGCCTACGTATAGTATAACATTATAATGTTTCGGAAAGTAATATATTATGTGTTTTTCTAATAAATAAATACCTATATGTATAATATATGTGGACGTGGTTGTGACATAGATGTATATAGTGTTAGTGACTAAGAAAAATTTGTATGGGTATTTACTTGAGTATTACCTAGTATATCACAATGGGCCTTGGAATAAAATCTGGTATGTATAAATTTATTATTATATTCACAAATCATTCTCACGTTTTGAATCATGTTGAGTTTTTAAATGATCAAAAAAGGGTAAAATATTCTCTTAAATCCTTCATGAGATAGAATCTACCCCAATTTATTGGTTCTTGTAATCCACTAGTGGATAATTGATAAATCAAAACCATTGCGAAAATATTTTTATGTTCTCTATTTCCTGGAACATGAATAGTTTATGCAAGATGTTTATCATTTTCAAGGTGAAACAGATAAATGGTGTAACCTTATTAAAAATACAATGAAAGATGAAGAAAGTAACTCTATAGGGTAGGATGATCTTAATAATATATTTCTCTGTATGTATTTCCATCATATTATATGTAAAAATATTTAGATGGAATTCCATGAGATTAATAAAAAAGATGACGAAGCTATTGGTACATATTAGGCTATGTTTGCATGGATTTCAAGGTATGCATATAGTTTAATCATCATCCCTAAATGAAAAATTTATCGATTCATTGCCGGATAAAAACCAAGTATTAGAGAGGAGTCATCCATAAGGACATGACATTCTTTGATCAAACCATTTATTGTGTTATAAAGGTGGAAATAGATATTTGAGTTACCCATAAATCACATGGATTATATATGAAAAGAAAGATAGAATTTAAGGAAAACTTTAAAACCCATGGAGAAAATAAAATGATCTATCCTTTATGATAAATGTTTTTAAAGAATCATAGAGGAAATTTTTTTAATGGTAATACTAAATTTTTTATGTGTGTAAAGTAATTTCATCGATTGTCCGATTTCCAATGTGATGGGAAGAAGTTAATTAATGATGTGAATAGAGAGAACGACCCAAAAAATACACCACCCACACTCTAATGTTTCAAATTCCAGAAGTACAGGCACTATGAAAATATATTCCCAAATTAAAGGGCTAATAAATATGATAATACACAATAACATCTAAATAAAATGTAAAAAAGTAAAGAATATGAAATCATAATAGTCGAAGTAATTTATGATAATTAGTGCACACTTCTCCTCCACCCCCTAATTTAAAATTACATTTTTGATTTTATATGATGGATACCTATAAAAATTTATTGTACATAATTTAGTGTTACTTGATGTGATTACAAATTACGATCATTTATAGCTGAAATGATGAACTTAGGCTTCCATTGGAACTACGTTTGGTCTCTGATAGGATCTTATTTCATGAATATATGGTAAATTGTCATTATGAAGAATATAAGTCCCCATGTAATATTATATTAAGATTTATGGATAAAATCAAGGGTTTATGAGTTTAAGGTCGATAATTTGTTCAAATGCATATAAACACCTTTTGAGGTTTTATGTGATGGAATTTTATCAAGATTAGGGATATTTGGGGATACATTTACGGTAACACAACCATTTGGGTTTTTATACATTTTAGTTGAAAACTTATTTGAGTATGAATGGCATTACATTTTATGGAAATAATATTAAAGGTATTGGTAACCATTAAGGTTTATATTATATTTTATGTTGAGGTAAATATTAGTTATTTCAATTTTGATATGTTATAGTTATAATATTGATATAGTTTTGGAAAAAGGATAACAGATATACTGGGGAACAACCTGTCATATATGGTAAGGCCAGAAGGCTTAAACCAACAACCTAAGGGAAACACAGGTGTAGAGCCTACAACTATCCTATGAGAAAAAGTATTTTTTGTGGGAAAATATGAATATATATATTGATAAGTATATATCCTAGTGCTAATTATGTAGGAAAATTATGCTAGAGAGACAAAATTTTAATGGGATGTTATAAATATTACCCATACCAAATATGAAATGGAAAAAACAACACCATGGATTTTTTCATCAGACTTCCTAAAATATATATAATCTATAATACTATATTGGTTATATATTATCACAATGAAAATAAAAAAAAATTCTATTAGTGAATATTTATCTCTATATAATCCTTAAATAGTATATATTAAGGTAGTGGTCAGGTTGTATGGAGTACCATGTTTTATTATATCTGATCAAGATATGAGGTTTACCTAGAAATTCAAGAAAATTCTTCAATAATCCCTTCATACAGAGTTTAGATTCATCACTATGTATTATCCTCATATATATTTCTAGATTGATAGAATAATTCAAACCCTAGAGTATATACTGAGATCTCGTTCTATGGATTTTAGATATGTTTGGGATCAATACCTTCTTCTAGTCGAGTTCTCTGTAAAAAATAGTTTTCACTCAAGCATTCAGATGGATTTTTATGAATACCTATATATAAATAAGTGAAGATATCCAATTTTCTAGAATAAATTTATAGAAATAAATATATTTTGACATAAGCTAGTTGAATAAATAAATGATATTTTCAAATCCATTCAACAATATAAAAGGGCAGCATAAAGTCATAGAAAAGTTATGAAAACTACTGTCGGTGTGATCTTCAATTTGAAGTTGGTGATAAGGTGTTTCTATGAATTTCTCCCTAAAATAAGATTATGAGATTCTATAAGAAATAAAATTTAATCCTTGGTTATATTTTCTATTTCAAGATTCTTGATTGAGTAGGGATGGTTGTCTCTACCTTGGTGTTTCCACTGATCCTATCTCAAGGAGAAGATGTGTTCTATATATCTACTATGAAGAAGTAAATACATAATCCATAACATTTACTAAAATAATAGGTTGTACCACTGGAGAATGAAATTTCATATGAGGATCAACTTGTGGAGATTATTGATCATATATAGAAGGTTCTATGAAACAAAACCACTAACATGGTCAATGTTTTTTTTGAAAAATCACCAGCTTAAAGAAGCAACATGGGAACCTTAGGATGCAATGAGGCAAGAGTTTCCTCGGTTTTTTATACCAATGTATTGAAATATTGAGGGATAAATTAATTTTAGATTGTATATAATTTAACACCCAATGATTTTATGAAATATATTTTTTCAAATAAATTTAATTTCTTTAAAATGTTTTGTTACACACGACACTAATTTTTAATCAACTAAGACATACTATTAAAAATATTATTATTTAAACATGATCATTATAACCTAATCATTAAATATGGTGGTATTAATAATAATAAAAATATTTTGAAAATTAATCATAAATATTTTAGGAAAATAAAATATTTTTATAAATAGGTATTTAATTTTTAGAAAAGTCTTTATTTTCTATGAAAATAAGTTTTTGACAAAAAATGATTTTTTTTTGTGAACAAATAAAATAATTTATATTTAAAACATTTGAAAATTTATATTATAAAATTATCTTCCCTTTTTTATCAAAATATCAAAATTTTCTTAGGGTTATTTTTTGATAATTTACTATAAAGATTATTTTTCAAAGAATGGTGAAAAATGCTAATTATTATTAAAAACTGTGTTTTTGTTTGTAGTATTTACGAATTTAAAACGTTTTAAAAGAAAAAATAGTTCAATTATATTTTTATTAAACCAATATTTTTTCATTGTAATCATATTAATACTGATTTTTTATATTGAAATATTCCATACTTATGAAAATGTTCTCTTTGTAAAATCTCTTTTTCATTACATCTAAAAGTTTTATTTTAAATTAAATTATGAAAAAGTAATGAAACTAATTTGAAAAAAATTATTCAATATTTGAAAAAAGAATAATTTATATTAAATAATATGTTTATGTTAAATTTTTCATAATTAATAATAAAAATATTAGAAATTAATTACTATAGTTAAGGATAAAACGACTTTTTTCACGTTACATGTACTTGTATCAAAATTAATTTTCAACACACATATGATCTTTAAAAAATAAATTGGATTTATAATTTAGAATATATTGGTCTAAATTATCTAACAGTGTTCATTTTAATTTTATTCTTAGTGGATATATTAATTAGGTAAACAAAAAGAGACTAGTTAGTGTGGTGAAAACAAATTGTAAAAGTGAGTAAACGTAGAGATTAAAAAAACAAAATTTTAGAACATGTTTATTTTTTGCTGGTGGAGGAATTTATTGACCATATAATCCCTAAAATAGATTATTTATCAAATTTTTAGGCACATGTATTGATAAAGACTTCCCATTTTTGAATATTTTTTGATATTTACAAATAATACACTCCTCTTAAATTAAGAAAAAAGGGACCTCCTCCACTAAATTATTCATGCCACAAATTCCATTTGGATCAAACAACACCTAAATAAATATCTCCCCAAAATACTAATTTAAATTATAGATATTTTTTCCTTCCCAAAATACCAATCCTAGGCTCCCTAATAAGAGTTCCAAATGAGGTTTTTCTAAGTTAAGGTAATTTTCTTCAATAATCTCTTTCCCTTTATTTCTTCAATTACCACCTACATTAATGTTCTAAAAGACACAACATAAGAAAATCGTTATCTAAAATATAATAAAATTTTATTATATTGATGTCATATACTATATTCAACTCCTCTTCTATCAAGTGGTAAATGAAACAGTGGATTATATGTACGACGGACTACCACCTCGCGAGCTGATGTAGTTTATTTTCCAGCACCACCTATCAGAACTAGATATAATGATGTATTTAAAATATTTATATGATATTTTTGACCTAATTATTATTTTTTAATTATAATATCACATATAACATCTTACTTTCCATTCTGTGGGAATATGATAATGTCACTTGTGAGTACGGAGAACTACTGCATCGCGAAGGGATGTGATTCGTTCATCACATAAAATTTACATGGAAGATAATATGGTTATATTTTATGAATATATGTGATATATATGTATCAATTATTATGTAATAAATCTGATATACTATTTATGTTTATTTCATTCCATCTGTAGAGAAAATAATACATCATTCATGCTTACATATGACCTACCATCTCCATGAACGATGTAAATTAATTTTTATCTCTTCCTTTTTTGGAATACTCTAAATACACCTATAATTAATATATATTATATTTATATCATTGTTAAATTTTTTATATTACGTGACTATGATAAAAATAAAAGGAAATAAAATACAAAACCAAAACATACATGGAAAATGATGCATTTATTACCTATAACTTGATTTTAAAAAGGAAATTATTAATAAACTGGTAATAAAAGGTTGTTTATAAATCATAAATGGTATTTTATATATAATTATGGTTCTAAAATATATTTTTAATAATCATTTATTTTTTATATAGAATTCTATAATGTGTACAAATGAATTTAAGACTTAAGTTAAAGGATTTCAATCTCACTTTAATCTCTATGAGAAAGAATGACATATTCACCACTTGATTCATTTTTGTGGTGTATATACTACCTAGAAATCACTTTTATTATTATTATCATGAATATTATTGAGATTCACATATACAACTATGTTACATTCTTTCGTGAGTCTTATGATTAAAAAGATACCAATGTGGTAAAGGTTTTTATGCTATAATCCCATTATTTGGCGGGATTGTTTATAATTATTCTTATGATGATGAAATATTATTATTTGCATATAAATAAAAAAATAAAGTTTCTAATATTATGGTTATTTATTGATTAAATTTTTTTTCATTTCATTTTAATCTCTTTAAGTACTAAAGAGATCCAAAATATATTTTAATGAAAAATCAACTTTATTTGTATCTTTGGTCGAAAATGCTTTTTACCATGTCCCAATTTTACAAAATAAATTAAATAAAAATTTAATATTCTCAAGGATTGTTTGTATTATTTTTCAACAATGTTTCAATTTTTAAAAAATAATTTAAAATTAATTTTCAAGTCATTTTATGAATGCGGTTCCTTTAAATTTATATTATAAATGTAAAAGAAATCTTTGTTCTTAAATGTGTGTGGCATGAACACAATTTTCTATCATATTGAATGATCAATGATTTAAATATTACTTTACATGTTTTAAAGTCTATTTTTTATGGAAATTATTTTGTATATGATTTATGGTTTTTTATTTCTAAAATGTTAATTTCAATGTGGAAAGTCTATTTTCATCAAGATATGTTTCTAGTGGTCTTTAAAAATAATTTTCTATCTAAGATGAAATACTTTGATGTTACTTATTATTTATTAGGGATATGATTCAAGGATAAAATTATTATTATTTGATCAAATGTTTTATGATTATGATGATGAATTTTTTATGAAATCCATTATTTTTCCATAGGTTATGATATGACGAAATGTTTATAAATCCCATATTTTAATTCATGATTTATTATATGAATAATGATTTAAAATATTGTGGAACACAAATGTATAGATTATGTGATGAGTTCGGAATATATCTCCCTTCAATTCATTGGTTAAATATTTTTATATCTGGAGATAATGATGATAAAATATGATTTTCTTGATCCACTATTAAAACTGTCCAATGGGCTTGATCCATAATGGGAAACATGCCAATGGGCATGATCCGTAATGGGAAACATGTGATGAGGCTAAATCCACTGTGTATTATGGTCTTGGTAGTTATCATTGAAAAATTAGATGGTTTCTGTACTTATAATGGTGCCACAATTTTATGGAATGTGGTTATAGTTCTTGAATTATAGTGATTCCACACTCTTATGAATAATGTATTTTAGAATGATAGTGCTTTATTCCATGACTCTTGTATTTAATCTATAATAGTTTGGGTATGAAGTTTTTATGTTATATTCACGATATCATACCCGTATTCTTATCTTATAATTTTTTTTGATCATAGAATTATATCTCCCACGATTACCCTTATTGAGCATCTATGTTCACCCTTTATTATGCTTACTTTCCCCATGTTATGAATAAATTTTTTAAGTAGGGAATTTTTATATAGAGTACAAAAAGGGATGATTATTTTGGGAGATATTTAATATCTTTCATTAAATAAGAAGATTATTTTCCAAGTCTCCCATGATACTAAACCATTAAGGTCCTCGAGCATGTATTTTTGAAATGTATTGAATAGTCATCTAAAAATATGTTATATTTATGCCTAAAATTATGGATTGTTATAGATATAAACTTTATAAAAATTAATTTTTTATGTTCTTACCAAACTTGTAATTTTACAATGATATTGTAACTAACCCAATAAATTTACTAGAGGATCAACCCCAAACATGTCTAGCCATTTTGTGAGTGAAAATAGAACTCAAACTTTTCTATAAGTAGAAACCACAACCTAGTGTTTCTCGATATGATCAAGTATAACCTATGTATGTATCTTTTTTGTATGAGAAAAGAACTAGTCAGTACCTTTCTTGTGTGGAAGAACCCATATAGTATATGATGTAGTGAAAATAACTTCCCATACAAAATATAAAAACAAATAACCAATTATACACTTGAAAATAGAATAACTAGTGTATAAAATTTGTTACAGAACCTTTATGGATATTACAGTGATATATTTTATGTGATAAAATAATACCTTAGTAAAGATAGAAATGATAAAGATCCACGACTCTTATGTGAACTATTCAAAAAAATGAAATGAACAAGAGTAAAATAATGGTTGTTTCACACCTCCTTGTTGTGTTTTCTTCATTATTTAAATGATAAAATAAAAAGAATGTTTTCTAGATAAAATTATACTATCTGAAATCATAAACAACCAATTATAAATTCTTCATATTTATTATACGTTAAATATCCTTGATACTATTAAAAAATAAAAACATGTTGTATAAATATTCTTGTTAGAATAATAAATTATTAAAACAATTAATAAAACCATTAATTTGGGATTAATAATCATCCTTAAATACACTAAATCGTTCTAATAAAAGCATTCACAATATCATTATATAAATATAATATAATGTTTAATTTTGAATTCATTGTATAAAATATGAGGTGATAAAATTAATCACACTTCCTCCAACATGACTCTAATTTAATTCTATATAAAATAATTTCTTACTAATTCTTATATAATAAAAATAATTAATAAGTAATTGTATAAAAAATAAATCATAGAAAAAAAAGTAAAAAAACATGCAGCAAAATGTAATACAAAAAATTTTGAAAAAATATCATATTTCGAGTTCTCTAAAAATAAATTATTATGTCTAATAATGTTTTTTAGAAATAGAAATTTATATGAAATAATTTTTCATAGGATTCAAAAATTTCCTAAGATATTGTTTTCATAATAAATAATTTTCCTAAGTTGGAAAATATAAAAAAATAGTTCTTATAATATGAAATGATAATGTAATCTATAATTAAACCTCATATGAAAAAAATTGTATAGGATAATAATTTCTTATGGTATGAATTATCATAAGATATGTAATTTGGTATTCTATAAAATCTATTAATATATAGAAATTTTAAATGATATTAAAAATAAAAATATTTCTATATATTATATCATTATCATAAGACATTAAAACCCATATTAGACATATAAAAAATACATAAGACAATTTTACATAAGATATAAAAAGCATGTTCATTCGATATTAAAAAGATGAATGAAAGGGATTTTCCTAAGATTATTTATTTAGAAATAATATTATAGACATTATAAAAAATAAAATAAAACATAATAATAATATAAAAAATAATAGATAAAAAATTTAAATTTTAAAATTTTTATTTTTATTTTTTTCTTAAACATTAAGTGCAAGCTTCAAATAAATAAAAATATTTAATCATAACTCATGTTAAAAGAAATAAAATACATATTTTTAAGTGTCTTGATTCCACACTCTTGGGTCCATTTATTACAAGCATACTTTTACAAATTAACTTTGACACCAAGTGAGAAGATACAAGCTAAACAAGAACAAAAATTACTTTAGTATTACATAACATAATAATATTGCACAAAATAGAGAATTTTTTGGTTTAGTGTCTTTTTGTACTAACTATATAATAAATTTATTTTACCATATACATCAACATTTCTACATAATCGAACTCCTCTAGACCCCCTTCTAGAATTTCCACATGATGTACTTATATTTATAACATGGGGAAAAGAAACATAAAAAAGGGGTGAGATCAAATGCTTAATAATGTAAAACTTATCTAAATGTAATTAGGATTTAGGTCATAATCATATGAGAAAAAATGGGAAGGGAATAAATTTCATATTAATAAGAACATAGAATAATATGAGTTTTCCATAAACCATGATATAAAGATATGTTATCTCAAAGGAATAAACATATATCATGGAAAAGGATACCAAAATCATGATATGATTAACCTAATCAATTGAGTATAATCTTAGGAATATTACATGTTGTCTCAATGGAAAAAACTTATATTAAGGAAAAAGAGTTTTGAATCATGAGATAACAAACAAGATCCATGGATTATAATCACAGACACATGACACAGAAATACACTAAAACCTTAAAACATATCATAACAAAGAACTTTGTCACAAAAATTATCATATGAAAATTATATTATTTTGAAAAAAATGTAAACACTTCATTTTTTGAAAAAAAAATTCCATGCATCCTATTGTGAAAAAAAATGTCCACAATTCATGTTGTGAACAAACAAAATGTTCACACTTCTAATTGAAAATGTTAAAACTGTCCCCACATAACATGTTTATATCAGGACATATAAATCCTTAAATATTGAAATTAATCATCCATATATATGTGTTATAATTGAAAATAATCATTCATCACATCATAAATAACCCATTTAATAAAAAATGGGTTTTATAACCTTTCAAGATAGCATCGCCAAAATTGAACTCAATGATGTTAATTGTTAATACCCAAAATACAATCACCCTAAATGATTAGTTCATAATAATATTTAAAAGGTTATTTAGGTAAAATAATTTCCAAGTAAATATATCATTTAGAGGTAAATAGATAAATAGTAGTGAAATCATAAAATAATTTCAAGATTTTTTTAAAACTATCATAAAAAATAAGTTATAAATATCATTAAAAAGTAATTTTCAAAATGTTGAAGTAAAATTTTTTGAAAAAATTTACCACTAAAAAGGAAAAATCAATCGTATATCTTTGAAAAGACATTATGGTTATCAAAAAGTCTTTTTGATTGTATGATAAATCATTTTACTTTGAAAATATTTTAAACTATATAAAAATTTTGAAATACATTTTCTAAAATATCACATCATAAACATAAATAATAAATCATCATTTTGAAAAGGTTAGAAGTATAATATTTATATAACATTACGAAACAAATAATTAATCTTCCAAATTTAAAGGAGAAAATTCGGGTGATAAAAAAATATAAACATGGAGGAAAAATCATTATTTAACTATAATGGGAATTATATTTAAAACATACAAAATTTAATGGGAAATAAATTTCTTGAGGTGAAATATTTGAATAAGAAGTTTAATTTTTCCCTATATATATAGATACTTATAAAATAAAATCTTAGAGTGGAAGAAAAAAATATTAAACGTAATAATTTCATAAATAAGTTTTACAACTCAATATAGGGAGTTGAGTTATCAAAACATTGGTATAATTTAAATAGAAATATATTTAAAGAAAGGAAATGATATGGAGCCTAAATCCACATGAATTACTTGAATGTGGTAAATTATATCCGTTATATAGTAATCACACAATCTCAAATATATCATGGTGCATAATATGAAATATGTCTCAAAAATTAAACTTGATATAAAAACCACTTACCTTGTATTACATCTTACTTGAACAAGCCCTAACCTCATTTATAATAAACATAACTATAATATTTTCCCAATTTAGAACATTATTCATATCTATAAACATTTATAAACTTCGCATATATTTATTCTCTAAATACATATAAGTTAGTTATTATCTTTGTTTAACATTAGGTGTGAGTAATATTGATCATTTTGAAAAAAATCATAATAGCGGTGTTATTCTTCGTTATTATACAAAATTTAATCATTCAATTATTATTCAAGATAAAATAATCATAAAATTTATATTATCCAATAATTTATATTTCATTTGGTGAAATAAATGGATATGGTTTGTGGAAATGAAAGTTTTGATGAACTATTTCGGGCATGTTTAACGATCAGAAAGACATATATTAATATTTAGATTAGATATATATAATACATTTGAATGATAATTAAAATATTTTAAATAAATTATTTCTAAATGATATTACCATTATAAAACATTCATAATCATTCATGGTTTAAACATTATAACATTATTCTTATAAGTGGTAAAAACCGACAAAGATGAAGCATGTTATAATGATTTAATGAGTAAGGATAAGTTTTTAGATAATGTTAATATATTATTTTAAGAATATAAATCATTTAAAAAATATAATATATCATCATTAAATTATTTATTATAAATATCAATTAATGGTGGTTAGGAAAAATAAAATTCCTCATTTGTGGTGGTGGTGGGTCGTTGTAGAAATTTTTAATGATTCAATTTCTCCAAAATGAGATATAGTGAAGATAAATAATAAACAGTGATTTAAGAACTATAATTTTTTAATATTATGAATATTCATTCCTAAAATATATCCTTGTTACTAACCATGAAAGGTGGTGATGAAAAAAGAACCACATCATTTTGTGTTGGCACTAGTTAGCAAG
The DNA here is from genome assembly GCA_963277665.1 of Viscum album. Classification (NCBI taxonomy): domain Eukaryota; kingdom Viridiplantae; phylum Streptophyta; class Magnoliopsida; order Santalales; family Viscaceae; genus Viscum; species Viscum album. Next base: position 691,283,778 of record OY728150.1, read on the forward strand.
TACAAACAATTGAAATTGTTTTATATTTCATATTGAATCGAATGAATTGAAAAATGGTTGATCCATTAATATTATGACATTCAAGTAGATTGATAATAATATTTTAATTACATTAGGATTTATATAATAATTTTGTACTATGAATATTAAGAAGAAAAAGGCTAAAGAGTAAGAAACATTCACATTAGAACGTGAGATTTCACTTGGACATATGGTTAGAAATAGAGGAATTAAGCTATCTAATTGAGACCATAGGCTTATTATATTGAGATAGAATTCTAGTAGGAGAAAAATTATAATATTTCGTGAATATATTCGAAGGGATATGTGTATCATGGAGTGGTTTAAGGGATCCCCTTTTATATATTAAGAAAATGAAACGTTTTTGAATTCCCATTATTTTTCAATAATGGAATGGAACTATTCAAGAGTGAATGACTACAAAATAGGTCCATAATTGAGTGAAGAGAGTATTGATTTGGTAAAAATACTATAAAATTTTAGTAAAATAATTCTTTAAAAATAAATGTTTTACCATTGTCAAAGTAATTAAAATTAATCCTAGTAGTCATAATTCTATGACTAAAAATGAATTTGAATTTAATAAATAATATGAAAGTTTTTATCTAAAATACAAAATGTGTTTTTTTATTTTCTATTAATATATGTTCTGAAAACTAATTTTTAATTTAAGAAAATAAAACTAGTTTTTAGTGTAAAATATTTCTTAAGTTTCTAAAACTTTAAACATGGTTTATAAATTAAATACAGTTTTTTAAATGATTAATTTTGATATATTTATTTAAAAAAATTGTTTCAAATATTTTTCAGTCATTAGTGTATTATGTTATGTTCGTAAATGTAAATGTACTAGCAAAATTGGAATTTTTTCACTATTTAGTTAAAAATATTATTTTAGAAAATTCAAAATAAAGTCTCTTAAGATAATATCATTATTCTATGTATAAAAATGAAGTTAATTTGGTAGACTTAAAATTATAAAATTTACAAATTTATATTTTAAATATAAATATATTATATAAAGGAAAACTGTTTATATTGAAAAAATCCCTTTAAAATCATTAAGTGCTCTTAGTCCTATTTTATTATCATTTATAATTGATTAAAATATTTTTATTTAATAGTGGTTTTATTATTTTGAAATCATAATAATATTATTAATTAATTATTTTTCATCTCAATTTAGTTTGGTGTTATCTTTGAAACAAGTAATTAAACACAATGTTTATTTAAAGGAAAATTTTAAATAAAAAACTGATTGAATTACATTCTGTCATCCTTAAATAAAATGCATCCTCGCATTTGTAATTATCTTTTAATAATGGATATATCTATGTGAATATAAATGATATAATTACTGGGAAATATAATTTCTAGATATATATCAACCATAAAAACTTGGGAAATATACATTTTTCTTTTGAAGAGACTTATCTCTATAGTTGATTTATTCTCTAATAATTTAATCCAGGCATCAATCTTTATTCAGTATCAAGATCAAAATTATATAATTTCCTCCTAAATGGTGTTAATAATCATGATTTCATTGATAGAGTATCTTTTTTTTGATATAAAATGTGATCTTATTATAAAAATATTATTTTCTCTAAGTGGAGAGAACCAATCCATTTCCAAAATCACATTAAATTTATATAAAGGAAGGATAATAAGTATTAAACATAGCACATTCCCATAAAAATCAACAAGGAATACAATAACAATACAAATATATGTTTTTCTTTAATAATAAATTCATATGGTTGGTGATTTAATATTTATAGAAAACATCCCAAATATACTATGGTTCTTACGATCAAAAGACAATATGAAATCTACAAATATTTAGTGGAGGATAATTGTTAATTAATTATAATAACCCACATCAGTGGTAGTGATTTCAAATTTTCTTCCTTGTTACCAATATATAGGAGGTTGACGGGGTCTATTCCCTTCATCACTTATAACGTTAGAGCATTTATTTGGATAATGCCCAAAATATTTACACATTATGAATAAATGTATGGGGGGGGAATTATTTAAGACATTTTTTTCCTTTATCACATTTATTTAAATTATAATAATAAAATAATTTAAAAGTACATTATATTTGATAGTTTATACAACACACAACACTGAGTTTGAAAAAACCATGAAATATTATTATATAAATATGGTTGTTATAAACTAGAAATGCAATTAGTTGGTATAAATAAGAATAATAAATTTTTAAAATATATATTAATGTAATGTTAAATATATATTTTTTGACTAATTTTTTAGAGTTAAGAAGTCACTTATTCATAATGTGATTTTATTCTTTAAAAACATGTTATTTTCAAAAAATAATTTATTGTTTTTTTGTGGGAAAACATTATAATTTACTTTTTACCACTTTTATAAAACTTATCTTATAAAATTATAATATTTTTTGAAATAAGAATATCTAAATTTTATTGGGGTGAATTTTTGAGATTTTTCTAAAAAGTTTTATTTTTCAATGAATTGTAAAAAATACTAATTATTATTAAAAACTGTATTTTTGTTTCAAGAATTTAAAAAGTAACATTTTATTTTAAACCTGTTCCTAATATAAATTTATTCAACTATAAATAATCTAATAATGTTTTTTTATTGAATATAAAACTTTAATTTAGTATAAAACATTTTTTTACTAAAAACGTTATTCTTCTAAAAAATGATTTTCATCATGTTTTACGAGAATAAATTAAAATTAAATTATTATACTTATGTTTTTTGAATTTTATAAAATTTATTCCATGTTTGGAATCATCTTATAATTTCTTTTAATAACCCCACTTTTATTTTTTTCTTAATTAATAGTAAAAACAGTAAAACTTTGCCACTATAGTTAAGGTTAAAAAAATGTTTACTAACGGTTAAACTAAAGGGATAAGGGTTAAAACGATCAAAAAAAATTTCTAATTTTTCTTTTTTGGGCATATTTAGACAGTATATCCTGAAATATTCATAAATGGTCTATTTTGGATTCATTTTTATTAATTATGACAATAATATATTTGATTATTTTTGAAAATTCCAAGTGTGTCCTCTCTCCCACTTATAAAAGTACAGTCATTCCCTCTCTTATTTACACCAATTATACCCACATAGATCGACCAAACCCTAGGAAAGTTCCTCACCAAAATCATTTTCAAAATTATAGGGTTATCTCTCTCCCAAAAATACAAATTTTTAAGCCCTTAAGAAGAGATAAAAATATAGTATCTTTAATATAGGCTAATAATAATAAAGAAGATTTTTCATTTTTAATATTATTTTACCACCTTCAATTATGTCATAAAAATTAAAATATAATAAAAATACTATTTCTATTATTATAATATGTAGTTATTTTTATGTAATAATATTTATACCTCACCTTCTACATTAAATAGAAAACAAACCATCACTAATGTGTGTTGAGGACTACCGCCTCGTGATATAATGCCATTTGTTTTCTATCATTGACTCACATGTATGGTCAAAATGATAATACCAATGAATATATATATTAATTATAACATGATATTTATTTTATAAAATAAATATATAATCTATTTATTTACCATTTCTCTATTTTGGAAATGATATACGTATGACCTACCATCTCCATGAAGTGATGCAATACATTTCCCATGTACCATTTTCTAGAATGATCATGAAAAAATGTATCTAAGAAATAAAAAATCATATTTATAATATAAATATAATTATAAAGATAATGAAATTATACCCTATGAACAAGAAACATAATTTCCATGTTAAAACATGTTTATGAAAATGAAATAGTTAACACACAAATAAACTTTATCGATGATATATTATAAACATACAGGTAAAAAGATGTTATAATAGAATAATATATGATATTATGAATATTAATATGGTTTTCGAATAAATAAATAATAGTTTTAAAACCATTATATTGGATATTAAAGCATTTTCAACTTAAGGAAATGTTGACCTAAGGGATTTTGTCTCAATTTCCACTTCATTAAGGCATGTTGGTAATTATGCACCTATTTATTTTTATATGGTTTATATACTATGACATTGAGGTTTTTAACATTAATATATATTTATTAATGATAATTAAATTTTTATTCCAAGTTTTATATTTAATGGATTTTTCATATTTTCTTCTCGTCTTTCAACTTTTCGAAGTTGAATCATGTAAAGAAATGTTTTAAAGAAAAATAGGATTTATTTATTTTTGATTGGGTATATTCTTATTCCTTGTCCAAAACCTCTTTAAAATGTTTTCAATTTTTTTATTATTCTATAATGAATTATAAAATTAAATTTTTACCTATGTTTGATCTTTTTACAAAACATTTTAAAATAAATCTTCTTGTTGCTTTCTGAATGACGTATTGTTTTTATAAAAGTATAAAAGGTTAATTTCCTCAAGAATTTTATAATTTTTTATGGTATTTTTGTTCATCACTAATAACAACCCATTATTTCACTTATTTACAATGATGGATATAATGAAATAACACCATCCTTTACAACATTTACTTGTGTTTATTGGATATTTTATTTGACTTAAATATCCATATTCTTTATATCATGGATATGATTATTGCCTAAACAATACACCAAATATAAAAACACTGCTTTGAATGTATTTGATTAACTAGGAAATACTGGAAAATATATATTATTTAATCAATAAGGATCTATCTTGATAAGGCATATTATTTATGTATTAAATTAACCATTTTATATATGAGGAATTCATAGGACATGTAGTGATGGGTGGGGCCTAGAATTATATAGCTTCTAGATTCATCGATAAGTATCATGAGACAAATCAGTTAACGAAATTAAAGGGATTTCTACCCATAAGTTTAATTTTTATTGGGAATGGTCTTGAAAGTTGAGGTATCACGAAGTCTAAGAACATTACGTCTAATAATTATGCATTTTATTCATTTATAATTGGATTATTATTATCCCTAAGATTACTACCTTGATAGTTTTCCTAAATACATTTCATTCTCATGTATTAATTTAAATGGACTGTGTTTTTAGAAATATAACTTGTTATCTTGATTATTCCCTATTTGATCATGAAAACTGGTACTGTATGTAACCCTTATTAATTATTTCAGCTACCCCTATTTTTTTTCCTTTCTCTAGGATATGTAGATTAATGTCGAGAAAGCGTTTCAAGGAAAACAAGAATTTACCTTTTTTGTGATTTATATTTTATCCCTAATATAGAATTGGTTACATGTATATGTCTAGTTCTAAAAGACTACTAAACTAAATGGTCCTTTTGGATTAGAACCTTTGTATCTAGGCCAACATAAAAAAATATACACTAACTCTAGGTTAATAGATTTGGGGTTGTTATAGTTGGTACTAGAGAAATTTTAATTGAAACCTTTGGAGGTATATAAAGGAAAAAAAATATTGGATAAACATGTGATATAATTTTAGGATAAGTATTTAATAAGATATTAATGATTTTCTGACATATATAGTATGTTGTTTACCTAGAAATATATCCATGTGTAGTTAATATAAGTAGACGTGGTTCTATAATAGACGTACCTATGGGTAATAACTCTAAAAAATGAATGTCAGGATTGACTCAAGTGTTACCAGGTACATAGAAATGGGCCTTAATAGTCACCATAATTGACACTACTTGGGTATATACATTGGTTAATTCACATTATATTTATTATATATTATGAATGATTTGAAAACATTCCCAATGAAATGATGTTTTTAATTCAACTATTAAAATGCACAATATATTAATTTATGTTAAGTGTTACATGAAATTTTGAATTATATATTGTAATTCATAATTTTATAAACTCATCTAGTATATGCAATTATTTAAAAACATTACATGGATAGAAGAATGATATCCATAATAATGGGAAGTGTAAAAATTCTCATTCTATGAAAACCAATACAATGGCTGTCAAATCTAAGTGGTCCATGTCTATATTTGGGTAGATTACTCAGTTTATGAAAAATAACCTTACCTGAATGGAGAAAAATGTTGTTCTATAGAATGATTCACCTATGTTAGACCATTTTATACAGATGAATATTCAATTTTTTAGTGAAAATACAAATCTTGTGGTAGCTATGAAATTGATTAAGTCTCATGAGAAAATATTTTATTGGCTTTGGGATGTTTTGAAAAGGAAAAATTTATAATAGCAAAATATAATTCCTTAAAGTAAATTTGGACCAAAGGTGGTCATTGATCCAAAATATTAGAGATAAATAATAAATCAATGTTATATAATAGAGGTATTTGAAATTAATTTTTTTAAATAAACATTTCCCCTATGTGAAATGAACTGAATTAAATAGAAAGTTTGTAAGCTTAAAGAAAAAATAGGAAGAAATTTTTTTTAAGTATGAGGCTTCCTCTATGAGACTATCATGACATTATGTGGATTACAAATGTAATAATGAATGATATACTGACCTTTTCTTTAAAGGGATGAAGCCAAGTCTCTAAAGGACATTGGTTTCCCAAACTTTTTCATCATATGATGAAATTGTATTATGTTCCATCAAAATACAAAACTAATTCTATTGATCATATATAATCCACCTCTAAATCGATTTTTCCCATTTTCAAAAATACTTTATATGGATAAGTGGAAGACTATACAATTTAAACAAAATGGTGCATTCAATTCAAAATAAATCTTTTAAAAATCATCTTGACCATCTCATTTCTCGTGAATCTCAAGTCAAGAAACTACCTTGAGTCGCACACCTATCACATTGAACATAAATTCCATTCTCCACCCCATCATCACCATGACATAGAGACCCACTGGAATCCTCATCATCTTCATTGTCATCTTCACTGCTATGTCACATTTGTTTTCATTATCATCCTCACTATCAGTGAACTGGGTTTGATCCAGTTCCATTGTCGTTGTCATAGTCTAAACACCACACTAGTCCACCAGAAGATGTTGTAGTTCATGGAGCATTCATGAACACGAAAAAAATTGATCCACAAGTTCAACAACATCATCACTTCATCAGCCAAAACCTCATCACTGAATTCACGTCAAAATATCTTTAATGTATTCATCCTCCATGCCTCATCACTATTGGCCTCTATAAAAACAATGACTGCCTTCACAACCGACGACGCCTGGACCTTCGAAGCCGAAATAAAACACCACTATCAATTATCCTGAATCGTCCACCAAATCTCATGACCCAAACAACCTAGATGACCACCTCTATATTCCACCTCAAAGAGATTGGGGGAGTCCTGAAACTAGGGTAGAGAAACTATCAAATCGAGATATGTAGTTTATTTTTATCATTGGATATGTCTATTTTTTTTTTATTTTAGACCCTCTCTGTCATTTATTTCTACCATATTTTTGAATAAAATTATATATTTCCCTTTTACCTTAAGAAAAGAGTGGTTAGTAAAAAATCATAGTAGAGACCTCACTAAAATAGAGATGTCTAAATATGTTCTCATAACGACACATAAATGTGTGCTATTTTATGAATTTATTATCGTACCTCTCCTTTAATTTTATATAATACTTGGTAAGTATTGAATTTCAAAATATGATGCAAAACTTTATTTCCAAGAGAAAAAAATTAAAAATCACGATGAAGATGTGGAATTACTTTTCTTTAAAGGGAGAAATTCACTATCTGAGTCTTGTCTAAATCCACATCCAGTGGGTATTCTAAATGATATTGTTTTGGAAGAATAGTATACATAATATAGAGACCTAGACACTATTTTTCTTAGTTTTGTACCTCAGTTTACAACATTAGTATAATAAAAAAGGACAACAAATCCCGAAACACCAAATAGTTTGTTATTTTTTGAAGCAAGATTGCATACATGAACATTACATTAAACCATGAAATGAAATTAAACATAGAAACTACATTGAAAAATTCAGTAACTCCAATATTATTCTTACAAGTCATTCATAATATACATTTTCTCAGCCTGGGGAAAAAAACATTAGAATGGGTTTATCTCAGATGCTCAGTAAGGGTATGTAATATATCAGAATCCAATGTAAACAATAAGGCATAGTGAATGACTAAAAATGTATGTCATTAGAACATAATCTTAAGAATAAAAAGGGAAGAATTGAAGATGAATAATAATGACATATAAATAATCACATTAGAATGAATTTTAACCATGGATATTCTATTAGTTGAATAATAACATGGATTATTAGATACTAATATCATAACAACGTAATTCATAATACCATATATTATAAACATTCCATCAAGGCCTCTCCCAAGACATCTAAAAATAAATTGTTAAGGCCTTAGCCAAAATCCATTTTTGTTTTTCCACACGAGACCTAGCGATTCATGAAGGGACTATAATAGTTCCTACCCATCAATTAATAATTATAATTCATTCTAGATATGAATTATGTTAAACATAATAAACATATTCATATGAAATATAAATAATTTTCCATGATTTGTAAACATAGTCACTAACCATTCTGAGTAGTATGGTGAATGGTATCAAGATAAAACATCCACAACCAAATTGATCATAAAATTTTAATAAAATATGGTATATAAAAATATTATGATATAAATTTGAATAAAATTCAAGAGAGGTGTTGAAATGGATGAAAATATTATAAAAAAAGCATCATGGAAATATTGAGAGAAATAACATTTTTTACTTATTATTGAAGAGTTCTTTGGAAAAATAATTTTTGTTTTTCATAATTGTTTTTAGAAAACCAGAATGGAAAAATATATTATTTTAGGAAAAAGTAGTAATTTTAGAAAAATAATGGTGTTTCAAAATAGTTTATGGATGGAACATGAAAATGGAGAAAAATAATGATGTCCCCTTTAATCAGGCTTGCATATTGGGTTGAATTGATAATGGAATCTTGTAAAACATGTATTTCCCAAAATAATAAAGATAGAGTGATATTTATACATTATTTTTAAAAATATTCCTTGAATTTATAAAAAAATATATAAAAATAATGAATAATTACATTGGTGTAAAGAGGGAGAAAGCATAACCTAAATGAAAATGGAGGTTCGAGAAGAAACCCTTAACTTATATATGAAAGTGGGATGCGCTTGTAATTAATTTCATAGATAATAAAATTAAATCCATTAATTAATTAATTAATTAACTTTTATACATGTATTAGATTTATTATAAGTTTATTAAGTTCATTTATGGTGATTTTATTAGTTATACGATTTAATTATGTTATTTTGGATAGTTATTTTCCTTGGTTTTCATGATTTTTTTACTTGTATAAGATTATGGAGGATCATATAAAATGAGAATAATTATCCAAGATAGAAATTATATTTTATTAATTATCATCTAGACGATAAAATGGTTATATAAGTCTCTTGGTCATATGGGATGAGGATGAATCATTTGATAAAATGATAACTACTGGAAACATGTTCTATACCAATGGTTTTAAACAATTAGTAACGGCTGGAAAACCTTTGGTATAAACTATACCAATGGTTGTCCAAACCGTTGGCTACTAAGGTATGGAGATAGACATATTCAAACAGTAATTGAACAACCATGGGTATTTAGCTCTAGAATACACAATACACCAACGATTTCTACTAACTGTTGGTATAAATGTTTACCAACAGTTTATAACTATTATATATTTGGAATAATAGGTGTATTAAAATGGTTTGAAAACCATTTTAATAATTGTTTACCAATGGTTTGGGTAAACTGTTGGTAAAAGATTGAGTTCAGTGGGTCTATGCAATGGTTTTTTAACCATTGCTATAAAATTTTGCCAATGTTTTACATGAAACCTTTGGTATAAAGTCATTTTCAAACATATACAAATATTTTATAATCATTGGAATAACCTTCCAATCTAGAATTCATAACAGAAGTCCAGCCTACCTCCCACTGTCCAATTATCTCTAGAATTGAATACAATGTAGTGCATGTCAAAATTCAGAATTTAGAATTGAATTTAGAATTCAGAATACAGAATAGAAAATTGAATTGAATACAATACATACAAAAATGAATACAAATTTTAATTCACAATTGCATATCCTTCCTTCTGAATACAGAATTCATAATTGAATTCAGATGTCAATTCAGAATTCTGAAGGAAATTACCTTGATTAATACACAACTCAGCATTGAATTCCAAATTGAATACGTACAGAATTGAATTATAAATTATGAATACAATACATACAGAATTGAATACATAACTTTGTATGTGTTATATAGAATTATGAATATATAAAGTATTCTATATTATGTAGAGTGTATTCAATTCAAAATTTAACACACATATAATTGAATTATGTATAACACATACAGAATATGGAATACAGAATTGAATTCAGAATATAGCCAAAAATATGGATAAATGTGTAATATGGAAGACAGAATATTATTTCAAAATTGAATTTATATAGAATATAACTAATATATAGAATATGGAATACAGAATATGGAATACATAATATACATTCCAAATTTAATTCATAGACATGGTTGATTTTATATTAATTCAGTATGATTGAATATTGACTAATACTTTTCATAAGTAATTAGTTATGAAAATGGATAAATGAAATTAATATTTACATTTTGAAAAATAGGGGACCCATAATAGGGATTGAATCTGGAATTTTCATTGAAACATTATTTTAATGGGATTGATTTTTCATAGACCAATTATCCCTTATTTACAATTATGAGAAAATGATGATATTGGATTTTAGTAGATGGGATATAAGTCTCATAAAGGAGATACAAGGTATTATTAGTAACATCATATGGACTAGTTTGGTTTGTGAAAAGAATATGGTCATTATTACTTAGATGTAGTGTATTAAAACAAATTTCATAGGTATAGGAATCGAATATGTCAAGATAATTAATGGTGGACTCATTAGAAAATTCACATGGAGATTGATATCTTATGATATATCCTCCAACTTAAAATTAAATAGGTTTGAATTAATGAGATATATAGTACATGGTTGTGGTGGGTTGACTGGAGAGGATTCATAAGTATTATATGAATTATAATAGATAATTTTTAAGGTTCTACAAACTTACAGGTTGGAAAATTCAAATGATATTTGAATTTTTGGATCATGTGGTATGTCTTGCTAAAGTAAGGGATAATGTTACATGTGGTACAGGCTCTAATAGTTTATTCCTACATAATTAATGGATTATTTAATTGTTATTTTATTGGATAAATGCATAATCTCACTAGACAATAAAAACCGCATGGGAACATTGAGCTAAAACAAGTGGATTAAATTGTGATGTGTTATGTAAGATAAAATTCTACATAAGAATGATGTCACACTAAAATTGTGTGGGATACCAAGTTAATATCATATTAACACAATATTGGGTGGACAATATTCTATATTGACACTCTATAAGGGGAGTTTCACCATGACACTCATCAAAAAATAGAATGACACTCTATGTTGCAAGTATTTCCCCATGAAACATATAGTCACACTGCATTATGCACATAAATTGTTGTTTCAGTTGGGGAACAATAGTGCTTCTATGTTTAAACTCCCCCATTTTTTATTTAGGAGTAGAACAAAGAGAGTTAATTTTTAGGATGGTAATTCCCTCACTTATTTCCTTTATAATCCCCTCTTCCCTCTTGGATCTTGATTTTTGTGGGAGAGTTTTTATTTATAAAATCTATAGCAACCCCTTCCATCCTGATTTCCCTATTAATTTAATTATTCATTGTTTAATTGAGATTTGTTTGAAAAATTATTAGTGAAATTATTTCATTAGATAATATTATAATCTCTTTGATTATATGTGGATTTCATATATATTGTATAGAGAATACTTAGATGGTTTAGAGTATGGTCATTGCATAATGTTCATATTAAGGTATGTCACCTATTTTTTAATTTCTAATTTCAAAAAAATTATATAAATATAGTGTTTCAATTGTAATTTTAAATTAGTGGATTTTATTACATTATAATCTTTAATGTTTTGAGAGTGGACTGCTCACTGTTTTAGGATCATGGATCCACCCAATGTTTTTATAGTTGATTATGTGAATGAAATATTTTTAAAATTTAGTTTTTTTAATAATTTGTTTTTTTATTACTCATATTAGTTCTCATTGGTTCAAAATCTCTAGTGTTGATGGTCATTTTCCCACCTAAATTAGTATGAACATCTAGTGGTACAATTTTATGGATTTTGACACCTTCATATGGAAACAAATCTAGAATATCCACTTCAATGGTAAGGAGTTATACAATAAGTATCGTGGTGGTTCTAATAGGCCACCAATATGGCATAGGAAATTAAAATCTAGTTTTATTCATTCATATTAGTTTCTCCTTCTATAGAGGATTTCTAAATGTAGATTTACTATTTATGATCAATTAAAAAAACTAAATATCAACATGTATCTACCTAAAACATTTTTTTTCAAGCTAAAGAGGATATGAATCACTTATTAGTGGTGTGTGACTTTTTCCATGAATTATGGGACTACATCAACATGTAGTTTGTCCTGGAATATGATAGAGACATGAAATACAATAATGTTTTGGAGAGAATCTATCACGCTAAATATAGTGAGTATATTTTGAACCTTAAATTAGATGTTATTGGGTCTATTATATCAATAATATGGACTTCTAAGAATGCTAAACATTTTTATGGTAAATAGTTCCTTATACATATGGGAATTATGGCCATTCACAAGGGGGTTATGGGGTATCCATGATTCATAAAATCTATTTGAATAAGACTTTTCATGAATTGAACATCCTCATATTTTTAGGTGTTATACATTGACCTACAAAGACCTATAATGATTAAATCCATTTGGTGGATCCCTCTAGTCTATTTATGGATTAAGGATAATGGTAATGGGGAATATTATCGGTGTTGCGTTTTAGGGATGGGTGGTCACTGGTGCAGCGACAACGCATCGTCCCAAGGACAGGTAACATGTTTTTTGGTTTTGATTACTCAGTCTTCGATGGTCTTACTTTCTGGCGGTTCTTTTTGGATGGGTCAGCCCTGGGCAGTGTTTGATGGTCATCTCGTTTTTGGTTTTTGGTTGATGTTTTGTTTATCCTTTTGAGTGGGTCTGGTCTTGGGTCAGGCATCAAGCCTGACCCTCTTATGTGTGTCCTTTTTTTCATGTCAATTCCCACTTTTCTATTAAGTGTTCTTATAAATTAAAAAAAAAGTTGGAATGGAGAATATTTTGGTAAAACTCACATTCTTCCATACTTATAACACATACGTGAATACTATAGGTAGGATGACATATTATACCTCAAAAAATTCCCAAATATATAAGATAAGGTTTCATAAAAAATTCCACACTTCTACCTAAAAATAAAATTTATAGAATCCATACATCAATATCAAGTCATGTTTTTTTATTTACAGATAAATAAATAACGATAACGTGACCAACCTAATCACCCATATATTTAGTCACAGCAAATCCTCAAAAATTTAATGTCAGCAATATCAGTCAAAAATATAATGGATCAATATGTCCCTCATCATCATCACTATCATCATCATCATCATTATCCTCATCCTCGTCCTCATCCCTATCCCCATCATTATCCCAACCCTCATCCTCGGCCGCCCCCATGCACCCATCCTCTACCTCTACCTCCTTCCCACCCTTGTCCTATGCATCTTCAACATCCTCAGCCTCTTCCTCTCCATCATCATCACCAGGAATGATATCATCATGACCACCATTATAAATGCAACTTGGTGCACTATATATTGAACACACCGATGAAAAATATTTCTCACAAGCTATGTTGGCCTCTGGTGGAATTTTTGGAAATAAAACATTCATCAGTTTCATAAATTCAGTGTTTACCCTAGTAGACCATTCTTCCATCTATGTGAACCTTTTATCATCATCTTTTTTCTATTCCTTAAACTTTTCTAACTCCATGGGACTACAACAGGTACATGAAGAGGGCCAATACCTCATCTAGACTATACTCTTCCCAGGACAGCAGCATACTCTTCTAGGGTGCTCATCTTTCAACACCTGATGTAAGTGATCATTTGACCAAAAGTTGTTAGGTTCTTAGGCATCAAGGGCCTCTAAAGTATCCAATTACAAATATATATATAATATTAAGTTATAAAATGTATATTAAAATTTTAAATCAACAAAGTGAAACTTACAATTTTTTGGTGTGTCAGTTCGTTAACCGCACTTCTATATTTTTTCTTTCTTCTCAATAAAAATAGTTTTTCATGAGTCACACGTCCTTCAATATTCAAGTATTTCCTCTACAACGACATTGAATGTAGTAAACAATAATTAAAAATAGGTTACCAATAATCACTTTCATTACTAAAATTATATGAAAACATTATAAATTCAATACATTATGGATGAAATAATTGAAAGTGAAAGTCCTAAAGAAAAATTATAAAAAACTATCGTACCATCTTCCTCTCAGGATATGACATCATATTACATCCCACTGTGTAGACATATTTTTTATCATTAATGTTTTTTTTATTTTTTCTGGATTAATCTTAAATAAAATCAGTAATACAAAAACTATTATTAATGAAAAATAGAAAATTTTAAATTTAAATACCTCAAATGTGATTAATACTTTAAACATGATGCTTATACAATGAGTAATGATTTTATGATATTGTTCTATTAGAAAATAATCCCTGAAAGGTACCAGCTATAACTCTATGACAACTCTAGCACACCATCCAATGTAAAAATCATACTTATAGGATCTTCAAAGCTCACATAACTCCTTTAGATGTCATGGTCTTGCACCCTCTCCATTAGGGAAACTAAACTGAAGCTGACACTAAAATATTAAATCATATAAATTAGAAAATGATATAATACAATAAATACAAAAAAATTTCTTACCAATATATGTGCCCAAGAATTATCCTAGACGTCGCTTGGAAACTGTCTCCATGACAGTGAGCTGACATGAATGATGTCAGAGTATTTGGAAATCGTCACCAAAAAACAATGACATTGCTACCTTATTTTTCAATCACATTATTGTCTTTCTTGTAGTCCACCATCAACTGTGTGTGGGGGTTCCACACCGCACACATGCGTGTACACCCATACCCATTCATCCTATTAGTAGATGTATCTGTTATGAATGAAAAAATATTATATCAATACATGTTATAATGAAAATAAAAAATGGTATAAAAATGTTTTAGGGTTCTACGAATATACCTGTTGTAGTCTAATCAATAAGCATTACTGGATCTACAGAAACTGAAGGAACACCCTGTACAAGTGGAGTGGGTCCTAGTGTATGCTCCTTAGGAACAAACTATGGTGGAGTATTAGTTGTAGAATATGGAATATAGAAGCCTGAAGAGAAAGATGTAGAATTAAAAGAAGGTATTATAGATGGCTATCCAAATGCATGATGTGGATGAGGAGTGGGAATCATCATCAATTATGATATTGAAGGATGATGAGGCTCAGATAAAAAGGGTGGTGAAATCATTGGAGGCCAAAATATCCCGTGTGTCCCTAACAATATACTGGGATCAGAGTGTGGGATAGATGGTACGTCAGTGGGAGGGGTAGGGTCTAATTGGGTATGCCAACTAATCGCTTATATCTTCTACCAGCAGCCTAAGTACTGGGACTACTACTAGGCTGCTTGTCAAATAATTTTTTCCTTAGTGGTGGATCCTGCAAAAATGTTTAAAAAAATTAATCACATGACATTATATGTTATTTAAATATATATTTGAAATAAAATACTCAAAATAGGCACTATTGGAGGAATTCCCGTCTAGGCCATGTGACGATTGTTGTCTGTCATTATTTTTCATCGCATCTCTTCAATAGGTTTCATTTCCATCATTTGAAAACAAATATGGGCGTAATTAGAAAATGATAAATAATGTGTAACCCAAAAAATAATATATATTAGAGGGGATAGGGGGATTCATGTGTTCTGAGGTTAATCATCCATTTTAAATAAATCATTGAAATGTTAAAGGTGGTTCTTGGAGATATACTAATTTTTTTACATGATAAATGAAGTATTGAAATATTCACTGGGTTATAAATACTAGTTTCATAGGTTTCAATACAGTTCAAATCAGATACAAAATATTGGTAATCAATATTAAATCAATTTCAATAGAACCAACCTTAACAACCCAAGTCAAGCTAAACCAAAAAAATTGAGAACATGGATGGATGATTCTATATATTTACCACAACAAATTGGGGTTCACAATCAACTCTGACAATTGATCTATAAGAGTTATCATATGTAATAAATGGATTTGATCAATGAAAGTAGGGATGGTTTCAATTCCATCATCACCATCATCAAAAACATTTCTTCTAATTACATCAATAATGAAACCAAATTTAGGTCAAAGATTATCTTTGACATAGAAAACCTGTTTCTTAATTGATGCCAATACATATGGTTCATCAGTAGTAAGAGTGTGAGTCATGAAAATGACACGAAATCCACGATCATCAAAAATGGTTCCCTTCCTCATAAATGAATCAAACCACTATCATTTCCTCATTATGACTCAACAATGAGAGTAATAATCCAATATTATTATTTTCTCAATGAATCCATAATGAGAAACATTTCCAAAACGAGGTGTAATATCCGATGCACTTGAATAATAGTCAATTTTGGAAGTTAGAAAAACACCATCATGTTGTGATATCAAGTTCTTTGCTCGTTTAGTGATAATGAATTTTTACCCATTGATCACAATTTATTTAAAGTCAAAAACAACCGTATTAGGACTAAAATCCAAAGAAATTATTTCCTCTGAAATAGAGTTTCCAGGAACACTCGATACCTGAAATATAAAAAAAATATTAAATTAAATTAAATATTGATTTTATTTATTTATTACATTAATATTTCTACCTTCAATTCCGAACAAGTAGAAAACTCTTTTCAATGAAAATTATCACTCCTTATTAAAGATAAAGAACAATGATTTCTATTTATCATTTCTTTATGTTCCATGTAGGTAAAAATAGAATGATTTTAATAGTTAAGTAAAGTTACAAGAGAGAAGATAAGATATACGAGTTCAATTTACATGATGAAGTCATAAAAAAAATCACATTTGACCAACACTGTGTGATGTACCATCTCCTGCTCTTCAAGGATTAATGTTATCAATGTATATGATCTAGAAATTCCTCTTATTTGAGGAAGTTAGGAAAAATAGGGTTCAATTAGCTCATATTATTCTTCTTCAATTCTCATTGGTCTGTTCATTCTCGTACTAATATCATACAAATACACTGAGTATAAATATATAAATTCTTGATCCAAGTAACCATTCTTGATTAAACCTTTAGAATGATTACTGTTCCAGACATATTATTTCAATGCGTAAATATTTATTTCAGTTGGATACATCCAATGGAAATAAACAGGTCCTCCAATATTTATTTTAGTTAAAATATGGATAGGCAGATTCAACATGCATGAGAAAAATGATTGAGGAAATATTTACTCTAACTCACTCAAAATTAATAGTGTCTCTGCAAAAAACATTATATGATAGACTTGGACAACATATTAGCTCAAAGATATATATACATTTGGCACAACCAAATAACTAAAACCCTAACATTATTGGCAAAAAGTTGACGGATTTTTTTTGCAATCCACTCATGTATAAGGATGTTAAAATCACAATTCTTCAAATATTTCAGCTTCAGCTCTCTTCTATTGACCAATTCTGACATATTTCTTGAATATCCATCAGGAACATTAATAGTTTCTAGTACTTCTAGAAATTGATTTTTTTCTGTAGGTTTCATCACATAAGAATTGCATGGAACATTCCATTTATATTCATTGATACAAAAAGGATTCAATTCTATTCTAATTCCCCAATCCACCAAGGCATGCCGATAACGTAAATCATCTTTTTTATTTCCCGTGACATTTATAAGAATCAAAATTAAAATTTTACATATATTATTTTCAATGTTCATTATGTCTAAGAAATGACGTAACAAATTGGATTACAAATACAGTAAATCAAAAAAGATACTCCACTTCTTGCAATTGTAACAAGTATCACTAGAAACATTATTTCTCTTTCTAGATTTCATTTGACACTTATCGAATGAAAAAAAGATATCTTTTATTTCATTAATCACATTAGTTCCATAAATACTCTGAGTTGGATTGTCAGTCTCTATGGTATTATCAAATCATTGACGATTGTTTCTATATGGATGGTTTATTGGAATGATTCATTGATGTCCCATAAAATTAAAACTATGAATCTATTTCGGTCTTCTAGATTGATTATTCTTCATACAAATAAGACATGATAGTTTTCCCTTCGTGCTCCATCCAGACATAATTAAATCAGTAGGAAAATCATTGATCATCCACATGAGCCCAACATGCATATGAAATATGTCTTACGAACATGCATAGTATGTGTGCACACCCCCATCCCAAAAAAATTTCAACTCTTTCATTAAAGGTTTCATGTATACATATATATCATTTATAGGATCAGAAGGCCCAGATATAAGTTTACTCATGAAAGTGAATGGTTTTTTCATACACAACCATAGGGGAAGGTTATAAATACGAATGAAAACAGTCAATGTGCTATTAGAAGTAAGAATCAACCTAAAAGGATTAAAACTGCCACATGCAAGACCAAAACTCGCATTACACATGTCATCTTCAATATCAGGATATCGAGCATCCAATCTCTACCATTCAAATACATCAGTATGGTGATCCAACTCTTTATTATTATTCTTTCTCATGCCATCTAATTTTTATTGATATTTTATTAGACATGAAATGATTCTAGAGTATGGGGATCAATGGAAACTACTACATTACTTTCTGTGGCATACAAGATGGTGTCCCATAATATTTTGGCTTCTACAAGGATGTTCCACATTTGATATAATCATTTAATTCATCACCGTAATCCCATAATAAGCTTCAATATTTTAGGCGAGCATTAATTTTGTTTTTTAAAAATCCATGTTCTTCAACTAATTTCCTTACCATATATTGGTTTGATAGAATATCTGCGTCATCTGGAAGTAATTCCTTCAGAAAGGTAAGACTGTAATCAATGGAAGTATTGAAATCCGATACATGGTTTTCCATGAAACAATCAAATTAAAAATCTGAGATTTTTCATTTTACCACATTACCAATATAAATGATTCGTCGCAGCATCAATCAATTTTTTCACTCTATCAACATCATCATTTTCATTGGAAACATCATGTGTGCCTATATCAAAGTCTTATTAGGTCAACATTCATTCCTTCTCATGAATGAGGAATAAATAGAAATCAGACATATATCAAATTCTCTAATCAAGTCCTCTCATTTGGGTCATCTTCATGTTGAGATTAAATTTTCTCGCCATTGTGAAACAACTCATAATAGTTTGTTTGAAACCCATATTTGGTAATATGGTAGCTAACATCTTCATGTATCAACCAAGGTCCTCCAACACAAATATAACATGGGCAGTATATGTGAAAACTATCAAATGAATTGTCAAATGAAAAATCTAAAAAGATCTCCAAATTGTTTTGAAAGTTTATTAATATCAGATCACATTCATACATCCAACTTCTATTTATTATGTAATAAAATTGTAATGAATTAGTTCATGATATTAATTCAAAATGATTGAAGTTTAGTAAAAAATATTTCTTATGTAAATGATAAATGTTCACTTTATATAAAACCATAACTGACACAATATGTAGATACATGGAGAAACATAGAATTGGAAATTATAGTATTTCATCAACATCAATTTGAGACTATGTAAGAGAAAACAATGTGACACATAATGTACTTAAAAAATAGCAAGTTTAGTACCAATATAGAAATAGTCCTCTCCATATGATAGTACCCACTACTAATCAAGAAGTGAAATTTCATAACCCTATTAATCTATAATTACCACTGGAGATGGGTTCATGATTCACCTATTTTAGGACAATCACAAGTCAAACACATTCATATCACCATATAATTATCCACAAATGTTAAGAAAAATTATAAACTCTAATATTGATTTCTAATGAATTGAATTAAAGAAAAACAATAGAACCCAAGAAGGTGCACAACAATACCTCAGGTGCACCTTCAAAGACCTCAAATACTATCAACTAGTAGTGAATAATTACATTCACCTGACCAAGTAATTTTTTTGTGAGATATACATCAAAGAGTAAATAATGTGTAGGCATGAACATCATTGGTGATCTCTATGATGGTTAAACTACATTATTATGTGTGGATTCCTAGGATATAAAATCATATAAATTCCTTAATAATTGTTTATAACTACTTAATAAAAATGTGACATGAATTCAAAACACTCATTTTGAAATTTAAAAAATATAACATTACAAGTGTATGACCAAACTGCTTGATGGAGTATGAATTAATGATCATGTAATAGAGTGAATTTTGGTTCTGTCACCATTCACGTATGAAAATGACCCCAAACCCACTCTAATGGTTCAGGTGGAAGCGACAATTTATTAAATGACTTATAGTGAGGGTATCATCATCTTAAAGTTAGAGTGTGAATTTCGAAGACAAAATTTATGGGTACATTCATAATTCATGAGTACCTTATCATTCCTCTTAGGATAAAAAAATTCTATAACTGTATTTATGTCTAACCCATGAAATCAGGTCAATAAAACATAAAATTTAAAATAAACCAAGGATAAAATAACAAGGGATCATATTAACCTCATTAATATCAAAATTACAACAAAACCACAACCAGTTCCACAACCAGTACCATAACCAAAACCACAACAAAACCACAAAACCACAAAAAACAACAAAACCACAAAAAAATTATAATACACAACAAAACCAGAACAAAACCACAAAGAAATTATTCCATAAAGATAAATCGCAATAAAACAAAAACCTAAAATGATATATGCTTGTTTTAATAAGGGATCATAATACACAATAAATTTTAGCAAAATCAAACAAAAAATTAAATAAATTAAGTTAGACATACTGATTTAAATTGGAAGAAAAAATTACTTAAATCAAAGAGAGATGGCCGGTTGGAAAGTAGCGTTAACAAAATTAATCTAATGCAATTTTTTTAAAATGATTCTCATATGAATATAACAATTTTAGGATATGGTGTAAGTGAAGAAACTAAGAATGCGGTGAAGACCCCTCAATGATTGGAGAATCAAGTGAATCATGAGCCTGTGGGGCATCATGGATCATTTTACGAGAATGTATAGATGGATGATCAGGCTCTTCATGACGATTGAGAGGGACATTTAATAGTTTCTTTTATGGTTTTTATTTCTTATACATTATATTTTTAATTGTTTGACATAGTTGTGTCTCATTCATTCATATAATATTTCATGGGATATACCATTTCATCCCATATGTGATACACATCTATTTATATAATAGTTTCCTCTAATTAATCAATTGTCTTCATATTTTATGTCCAATCCACAAGTAATACAATTGGAATACACAAATTCATTGTGATGACACACCCCACCATACCCTATTTCCCAACTAGATCGGAGTTCCACTACTATCAAGTGAACCCTTGGGAGAAATATAAATATAGGAATCATGATTAGTACCAAGGTTCCAATGACCAATAAAGAAGTGATGATGATGAATATGTAAGTATTTATTAACACCAAGACATAAGAAATGATTCTCCCCCACTTGTAACACCTTCAAAATGAATAAGCCCATATATCATGACCATATATGGTGTAAGGAAACATATTTCCAAACTAGGTCAGAAAAAAAAGCATCATGTAGTCCCAAAAAACCCACACAATGGGTAAACAAATCAATGGAATAATTAACATGTTATTTCACAACCAACCATTTAAAAACAATGTTCCAAATAGGTATTTGATACCAAAACATGGATCTGAATCCCATGTGGTTTTATTTTTATTGTAATAGTGAATCTTATTTAACATTTAATTCAACATTTTTATTGATTAATCAACCAATGACATGTTGTTGGAACATTTCAGTGACAAAAAATCACTTTTATTATTTTATACCCTATAGTCCAATTTTTTATTATGTTTTTAAAACATCGCTGTTTAGTAGGTTTTGATTTTGGAAAATTGTTTTCAAATGATGAATAATCCAAATTTCTAATTTTCAACTACATGATCCATTAAGTAATTGTTGATAGAGTCATAAAAGATCTATGATCATGGATAATGAATCAATATGAGAGGTCATCGTGCATTGTTTTAAAGGGATATAGAATTTTGGGTGACAAGTGTGATTAAATTCTTAAACATTTAATTTCTAAATATGGATGGATGTAAAATTAACACCGGAGGTATTGAAATAATTTAAATGATTATTAGATGAAATTCATGACCACAAATTGTTCTGGGTTTTATGGTCTAGTTCATGGATGATAATATAAATATATTTGTTTTTGTGTTTGTGTCTTTGTGGAGAAGAATGATATATTTATGGAAACATTTTTGAAAGTGGTTAGTTTAAAAAATGGGCTAGCCAAGATTTAATCTAAGGTCACCATCTACCCATGATAGGTAAGCATATATTGGTCTATGAAGAAAAATGAATAATAAAATTCGGGATAGAACCGCCTATACATGCATGGTTTATCAACATGAAGATAGGCCGGTCATGGTGCAGGGTGAATCCACAAAATGTGTTTGAGGGATGTATTCCATGTTGAGGATGATAAAGAAGAAGGTGTAATAATTTATTTTCATTGTGGGTATATGTAATAAAAGAATGTGAAGATAATAATACCATGCCACATAGTAGAATACCATGTGAATGGTCATTAAAAATGGGGAATTTTTTTACACCTTGATGGGATATAAGTTAGTTCACGCTGAGATTTTTCCTATAATAAATAGGAATTCCACATATAGAAATTTCATATGGACACATAATTTTGAAATACATAGGTGATAATGAGAAATCATACATTCCCTTTATCAAACACAAAATGGGAAACCATGTGGAGACCACATTATGGTATTCGGTGTGTTATACTTTAGGGTTACCTGTGTGAAACAAGAAATCGAATAATGGATATTTCATTTCAATGTGAAGGGTTGATGTAGTTTAGTGAAAATCAAAATGTGAAACAAAAAATCACATAAACATTTAGCCAATCCAGGTGAATATAAGGATTGTTATACTTGATTGGAAAATGGATAAGAAGTTTTGGTTATACCTTTCATAAAAGGATTTATTTGGAAGGATTATTTCATACTAGATATTTTCAGTATTAAATTTTGAATAGTAACAATGAAAAATATCTCAGTTTCCCAAATACTTGGAACTCTGTATGAAACATTGAGTTTTTTAGAAAAGGTTTAATAGCCACATATGAGAGTTTCTCAAAGACTTAGAACGAAAAAGGGGATCATAATGAATAGTACATTGTAGTGAAACCAAAACAAAAAATATAAAATAAATGTATTCATACATACTAATTTGTAGTGGAAGAAAAATAATTACTTTAATCAATGTTAGATGACTGGTTGGAAAGTAGAGTGAGCACCTCGAGAGCCGTTTGAGAAGTAGGGTTTAAAGTTGCATGGAGATCTTGTTTAAGGAAAAATGATTGAGATAGGTTCTGGATGTGAATTTTCATGTGTTATTTAGCGATTTTCTATCCCAATGTTCTATAAAAACCAATGGGATAGTTCCATACAATACCAACGGTTGACATAAACCATTTGAAAAAGGCAATATATACCAACGGTTTTATCAAACAATTTGTAAAATCTTTCTTAAAACCATATATACCGATGGTTTTCTATAACCATTGGTAATGGATCCTTATTAAAACATTTTTTTAACCCATTAGGAATAATTTATCAATATAGGTGGTATTTCCACAAGTAAATAGTCATAAACTTTCTGATTGAGTTGGTGGTTTTTCGATCATCACCAACTAGTTTTGTTTGATTAATTTATTTCATGTATATATACTAGTTCTATAACACTAAATGAATTATAATATTTACAATACAATATTATTAAACCATAAATATGATTTAATTACCATACTTTATGATTTTAGTGAAAAATTAAAATTCATCATCCATGGTGGCCTTAAATCGACACACCACGAACGATACATTCATTATTAGAAAAAAATTTTGGAGAAGATAATTGATGATGGGTTATTCCCTTAGCATAATAAAAATATTGTATATAGAAGATAATGAAGATATCATTTAACTTTGGTATATGGAGATGAGGAGAATATATTAAATGAGAAAAAATCATGAAAAGAAATTAAAAGAAAAAGAAAGAGGTTTTTACCTCTGGGTTTTCCCCATTGAGAACATCATTTGGGAAAAGGGTTTTGTCTTTTGGTAAGACCAAGGGATCATGAACATGGATGAGGGGATTTTAAAAAGTATTGGGTGGAAATTGGACAATTCTAAAATATTGTAATGTGTTTGGAGAAGTGGTGGTGAGTGGTGGTATTTATAGTGGAGGAGATGAGTGAGGTTTTAATAGTTTATTCATTAGATTATTATTTTGTATCAAGACTATGAATATTTTAAGTATTATAACTAAAAAAATTTAAATAATAAATTTTAATTCTATATTATCATCTTACATCATCCATACATCATTTATGACTCAATAATTCTAGTATTTAGCATTTATCGTAAATTATCGTATTTTACTATTGAAAAAAAATTGAGCATTTTAAAAAATCCCAAAAAAATAACCCTAACCATTGGATTATTAGAATTAAAAAATGGACTCCATTTTATGAAAATGATATTGTAAATACGAAAATTTTAATTTTTAATTTAAATCATAATTTATTCAAAAAATTCAAATTTTAATATTATAACATATTTTATGACACTTTCAAAAAATAAATAAGGTCTCATGAAATTATCCTATAATAATAATACAAAAAAATATTAATATATGAATCTATTTTATGAAAATAAATTTTATTTTGAATCATTATCTTAATTATAAAATTATAATTAGACATGTATAACTGAAAAAATACCAACAGTTAATTTATCATTTTTAAAATATATATTTACTTATTCCAATATATAGATATATCTTATTTTTATTTATAAGATAACCAATTTTTTTTAATTTCATAGGCAAGGTTACTATTCAATTTGTCGTTTTACTATTCATAAGGGTCACATTACTATTTGAAATTCCATGTTACAATTCCAATGGTATTGGTTCCTTAAATTCTAGAAATACCTCTTATTTCATTCATTCTTCATTTATAAAGTTTTTATTGTGTTATCTAAGTGATTTTATTTGATTTATACCATATTAAATAATTATATGATGGGAAATTTTATTGATACAATTATTGGTCAATACATTCTCCCCTCCTACAAAAAATTAATTCCTCAAAGCTTCCAACATGTTACCTCATAAAAAGATTTTGGTAGTTCTTCATCCTAAGTTTCTCTGGTTACCACATCACCTCTTCAATATTATGATTTTTACAAAGTTCCTTTACTTACTGAGTCTTCTTATTTCTCAACACCTATTCTCTAGTGTTGAGAGTATGGATATTATATACACAATATGTTACATCAGGTTCCAATTTAATTTCTTCAGAAGTGAGAACCTGTGTTGGTTCTGGCACATACTTTCTTAAGAAATATATTTAGAACACATTATAAACTTTTTAAAGTATAGGTGGAATTGAAAAATTATAATCTATTGCTCAAATTATCTCTAGAATTTTTATATATCTAAGGTACCTAGTGCTCAATTTCCCATTATTACCAAAACTTATGACATCATTCCATAGTGGTAATTTCAGAAAAACTTGATATCTCACATGAAACTCCAAATATTTTATATGATTATCAACATAACTCTTTTTCATACATGGTGAGACTTGAAAAAGGGTTGGAATAGTCTTTAGCTTTGATGATTTTTCCTCCACATGTTCAATGCCTACATGGTTCCTTTCTCTAACTTCAACCCAAAAAGTTGGTGTACGAAATTGTTTTCCATAAAATCATTCATATGGTTCCATTTGAATACTTGAATGGGAACTATTATTGTAGGAAAAAATATTACAAAGGTAAATATTGGTCTTATATACCTTGGAAGTCATGTTATCTTGATATCAACATGTAATATAATGTTTGGATCATCCTTTTTGACTACCCATCAGTTTGAGGGTGATACATAGTACTCAACTAAATCTTAATATCCAAATATTTCTAATCAATTTTCTAAAATTTCGATGTAAATCATGGATCACAATAAGACACAATAGAAAGAGGTGTCACATGACGTCTTCAAAATTCATTAATATAGAATAAAACAAGGCTCTTTAGAGTAAAATCCTCCCTTATAGTGAATAAATGTGTAGATTAGGAATGCTGATCAACAATTAACTATATTATATCATAATTTCTTGTATTTTTTGGTAAGAGAGTGACAAAATGCATGGTAATGTCATCACATGTCCATATTAGAATACACATAAGATGAATGAATCCTTGAGGAATTTTTCTATAAGACTTTGCATATTTACAGACTATGCATCTTGATACATATTCATAAATTTCCCACTTTATACTATCCTGCCATTAATTTTCCTTCAAATATGTACACATCTTTGCGCTACTAGAGTGTATAGAGAAATTAGACATATGGGAATAATCCAATAACTCTCTTTCTAGAAAGAGAATAGAGTGAACACATAGACTACTCCCAAATTTTAGAATTCCATATTCATTCATGAAGTCTGCCAACATCCCATCATTCAAAAAAATAATATTCTTTTAAATATTCTAATCACTAGACTAAGAAACTGTAATCCTTTCCAATAAATATTATTGGTAAACCAACTGAAAAATTAATGATGTTTCCCCTCCTTTTATAATTCTCATATCCATATTCACTAGATTCTTGAACACAAGATCATTGTTGATAATCATTTTGTTCAGAACTCTATGATCCTTCTTACTTAATGTATTTTCTACCATATTCATCTTACTAGGGTGGAAGTTTATTAAAAAATCAAAGTCCTTTAGTATATCAAGTCTTCACCTTTTCCTCATGTTGATTTCTTTCTATGAGAAGATATATTTTAAACTTTTATGATCATTATATATCTCGTAAATTTCAATTTATAGATAGTGTCTCCATATCTTTAGAGAAAATATTACGGCTGCTAAATGAAGTTCATGAGTTGGATAGTTATATTCATGAGTTTTTAACTACCTTGATTCATAGTAAGTATCTTTATCATTCTGTATAAGGACACAACCAATACATTTCTTTGATCCATCACTATAAATCACAAATTTACCATTTCTTGATTATAGAGTCAAGATCACATAATTCACCATTCTGCTCTTCAATTATTCAAATCATTCTCAACATTATTTTTTCCATATGAACATAAACCCTTTACAACTAAGCTTCATTAACGGGATAGGTAATTGGGAAAAATTATGAATGAAACGCTGATAGTAACCTACTAAACCAATGAAACTATGCACCTTGGTTATGTTGGTGTAAGAAATCACTATACTACGTTCTTCTTTACAGGATCAACTGAGATTCCATCCTTAGTGATAATATGGCTATGAAAGGAAACTATTTGAATCTAGAATTTACACATTTTAAACATTCCATATATCCCTTTTATATTAAGAGTCTTTATAACCACCAGCAAGTAGTTCTCATTGTCCTAATATATTTTTTAAGATATCAATATATCAATAATAAATACCACAATGATATCATAAATATGCTTCACCAATAATTTGTTTATTAAATCGATAAAAACATAAGTTTTTTATTCAGTGAAAATGGAATTACTATAATCTCGTAATGTCCATACAATATTCTAAATTCTATTATTGTAATATCTTCCTTCCTCACACACAATTAATGATATGCAAATCGAAGTTCAATATTCAAAAAATATCAAGCTTCGTGAATTTGATAATTAAAAGTCATCAATTTGAGGAAAAGGATACCCATTCTTTATTATAATAGCATTTATTTCCATATATTTAATGAGTAATCTCATGGATCCATATTTATTGTTAGAAAAGAGTATAGGGGTTCCCCATAGAAAAATACTAGGGTGAATAAAGTATTTATCACTAAATTTCTATAGTTGTTTCTTCATCTCTTCTAATTCCACAGTGGCCATTCTATAAGGATTCGTTGATATAGGTCTTGCATTAGGAATTAGATCAATAGAGAACTCAACTTCTGACACTAGAGGATGTCTAGGTAAATCCTATGGAAACACATCAATATATTATTGCAAAATAGGTACATATTAAATTTGAATATTTCCTTACACATACATAGATGATGCTTTCTATTCCTCCCAAAAAAATTTATTTAAAATACATGTTGAACGTGGATCTAGATAAGAACAAGTTGATTAGGTTTCTCTTCTAAAGATATGGGATCCTACATCTTCCCCACAAATTGTAACTTCCTTCTTATTGAAATATATTTTTGGATAAAATTTTGAAATACAAACATACCAAGGATTATATCATAATAAACCATAGGTATGATGCTGATGTTTTTAATTAAATCATTTTATTTTTCTAAATTGAGAATGATTGAAACCTCTTTGTGGCAATGATACTTACCTTAAGAATTTTGATAAACAAATACTTTATGAAATTAAAAGGTAAGTGTATAATTTTCATGGAAAATTGGGAAGATATAAAAGAGTGTGATGATCCAGAATCAAATAAATCATTGGCTATGTTTTAGGAAATGATTAAAATATATGCAACCATATCATTATGAACTTCAACCTCTATAACTGTGATTGCCTAATCTTAGCCTTTCTCCCTTGTAATTGTCTGGGGAAAGCTTCCTTGATGCTTAGGATACCCATTTTCATAGTGTCCTATCTCCCTATAATTCTAGAATATAACATTGCTAGATTATTTATTTCTTTTTAAAACAGGGTATTAGTGGCCTTTTCCACCATACTTTTAAGAAAATTATTTTAATTTATAACTGGAACATGGGTGTTTTCTTATATAAGTATCGTATGTTTTAAAATTCCCATTTTTATTCTTCCATTTATCCATTATTTCCTCTGCCACTATATTTTTATCCTTTTCCACTTAAATTCATAGGACATAGGGAATTATTTCTCAATCTTGATAGCACATGAGACTATATGTTTGTATAATGAGAAATATTGGGAGACTAGTGACCTTTAGATGAATGGTTTTAAACCATAAAATAATCGTCAATCTTGATCCTTGGATTACATATAGAGTTTTATTATAATTCCTTTATATACTAGTAAAGTTAGCTTCTTACTTCACAATATTTTCATAAATGTTTTTAAGACTCAATAATTCCCTCTCATTGTTTGTGAGGGAAATATTTTTCTTGAAAAAATTCCTTAAAATATTTTTTGTTCCATATTTTCAACTTATTCCTCCTTGGTGTTTCGTATCAATGACCACCATTGATCAAAATATCATAGGAGATGATAGAATTCCATGATAACCTAATTCCATTCATTAATTCCCAATGTAAGAATATTTTCTAACAAACTTATCCACTACCCCGTTACAAATGGGTTTGTAGACCCATTGAATAATGGGGGATTATATTTCCCAAAACAGTTTAGAATTTCTCCTCCATATTGTGGATTATGATTTTCTATACAAGTAAACATATTCTTCATAACCTAATTCATATATCCTAGTATAGTAATAAGTTTCTCAGCACCAGTCAGAGAATAATTATCTTGCATAGGATAGAAATCCCTACATGGGATATGCACATTGATATAGTTTTCATTCCTTCCACTCGCATCCTTTTCTAAAAAATGGTTGATAGTAAATTAGGTTGTGAATCATAATTTATAATTTTTATGCTAGTAAAACACTTAACATAAATTTGAAATTTTCGCATAGCTAGTCTCATAATCATAAATATTGTTTCTTTGGGGATATATTTACTTTTAAATCCTTCATAATGGGTTGTAATAAATATATGAATTATCCTAAGCATATCCCCTGGAGTGTCAAACCATGTGCTTTATGAGTCCCATTTTCATGTACCAAGTTACCCAAAGTTAGGCCCAATACACCTTATCAGAGTTGTTACCCATAGGTACATCTATGTGAAAACCACATCCACATATAATATCCAAACATGGATATATTTCTATGAAAACCCACATAATCTATACCTTACTAAAATTATAAGATGTTATTATATGATTATACTCAATGTATATTTGGGGTTATGTTCCTCAATATTTGTTTTCTAGATCTAGTTTCCATTGTTTTTACTAAACTTCCTCTGATACCAACCGTAAAGACCCAGAACTTAGTTTCCCAGTGTCGGTGCCTTACTTTATTACATTGTTATAATAAATGATGAAATTACATCTCGAATGACCGAATAGTTTAGATGTTTTTGAAGACAGATTGCATACATGAACTTTACATTACAGCTTGAAATGAAAAATAACATAGGAATTTCATTGGAAACATCCATAAATCCAAGATTATCCATGAAATTCATTCATAATATACATTTTCACATCCTTGGGGAAAATAAATATTAATAAATAGGCGATATCAGAGGACTAGTAAGGGTAATTAATAAAATGTAATCTAATATAAACAATAAGGTATGGTTAATTACCAAAAATTCATGTTATTAGAACATAATCTTGATCATAATATGGAAAGAATAAAATCTGAAAAAATAATGCCATAAAAATAATCTCATAAGAGTGAAGATTAACCATGGATATTGTACTAGTTTAATAATCACATGGATTATCAATTACTGATATCATGATTATTTAATTTATAATTATAGGCATCATAAACATATCATCAATCCCTTGGAAAAAACCTATGAAAATAAATGGATTAGGCCTCAGCCAAAATCCATTTATGAATTTTCTAATGAGACCTAAAAATGAATTTCTGGGATATAGTGTGAACCTACTATCAATTAATCAGTCCAATTAATTCCAAATTTTAATGTGGTTAAACATAAAAAACATATGTATATATATTTTAAATTTAAATTACTTTCCGCAATCTGTTAGCATGATCACTAACTATTATGAGTATAGCACGTCCATAGTCAAACTATTAATTAATAATTTAATAAAATATGGTATATGATAATCATAAGAGAACAATATCAATAATATTCAATGGAGGCATTGAAATATATTAAAATACTCTAATAAAATCATTAAGGAATTATTGAGAGAAATACCCTTTTAAAATTACAAAGAATAGTTCTTTTAGACAAATCATTTGTATTTGTCATAATTGTTTGTATAAAACTAGAAATGAAACAATATTGTTTTTCATTACAGAAGTAGTGATTTTATAAAAATAATGTTCTCTTAAAATATTTTATGGATGATACTTCAAGATGGATAAGAAATCAACAAGTACTATTTACTCAGGCTTGCGTATCAGGATGAAATGAGAAGGGATCATTGTAAAAAATGTAATTCCCCAAATAAAAAAGGTTAAATGATATGGATACATTATTTTAGAACATATAAATATACTTTATAATAATTATATAAAAATAATGTAGAATTAAATTTTTTAAAAGAAGGTTAAAGAATAACCAGAATGAAAATGGAGATTTAAGAAAAAACCCTTACCATATGTCTAAAAGTGTTATACACTTGCACTTAATGTCTTAGATAATAAAATTAAATCCATTAATTAATAAACATTCTTAAATGTATTTTATTTATAATAATTTTATTAATTTTATTTACTGTCTTTTTTTAGTTATAATATTTAATTTTGTAGTTCGAGGGAGTTTTTTTCGTGGTTTTCACGGTTGGTTTACTTATATAATAGTATGGAGGTTTATATAAAATGAGAAAAGTTATACAGAACTGAAATTAGATGATACTAATGATCATACAGAATCTAAAATGGTTATATATGTCTTTTTTTATTTGGGGTTAGGATGAATCATTTGATAAGACAATAGTGATAATTGTTTAAATTATTTTGGCGGTTTTTCGATCATCAAAAACTAGTTTTGTTTCATTAATTAATATCATATATATATATACTGGTTAGAGAACACTAAATGAAATATAATTTGTATAATTAAATAATATTTAACCATAAATATAGTTTTATGACCATCCTTGAAGGTGTTAGCGAAAAATGAAAATGCATCGGCCACAATGGCTGTAAATCGACAAACCACGAATGATATTTCCATATTTAGAACAACATAAAAGAGAAGAAAATTGAGGATGGATTTTTCAATCAAGACAGTAAAATTTAAGTATATATAAGATATTGTAGATATCATGTATCTTTGGGATAGGTATGTGGGGAGAAGATAATAAAAGAAAAGAACTTGAAAATAAATTAAAAGAAAAAAGGCGGTTTTTACCATTTGATTTTATCCTCCTTGAAAACCTCTTTACAGAAATGGGTTTGGTATTTTGATGATACCAAGGGGTAATTGACATGGAGGAGGGTCTTTGGAAGAGTATTGAGCAAAAATTGTACAAGGATAAAATATTGGAATGTCTTAGGAGAAGGGGTGGTATTTATAGTGGAGGAGAGAGGAGTTTTTTTATTATTTTATTCATTAGTTTATTATTTTGGCTCAAGACAATGAATAGGTTTAGAATTATTAATAAATATATTAAAATAAATTAGGGGATTTCAATATTATGTTCTCACATACTCCATAAATCATCTATGACTCAATAATTATTTTATTTAGCATTTAACCTTATTTTTTATATTTTACTATTCAAAAAATAAACTCAAGTATTTCATAAAAATACCAAAAATTCATCCAAAATAGTATTTGGAATATATATTTAAAAATTAGAGTCCATTTTTGGAAAATAATTTTTTAAATATGAGAAAATTAATTTTAATTAAAATCATCATTTATTCAAAAATAGAAATTTTAATATTATAACAGATTTTATGACACATTCAAAAATTAACTAAGGTCTCATAAAATTATACAATAATCATAAAAAAATATTAATATACGAATATATTTAATGAAAATACATTTTCTTTTAAATCAATATATTAATTATATATTTTTAATTATATACTAATAACTTACAAAAATACCAACACTTAATTTATCATTTTTAAAATATTTATTTACTTATTCCAAGATATAGATATATCATATTTTTCTTTATAAGATACCCAAATTTTATTTATAATTTTATAGGTGTGGTTGGAACTCCATTATCTAATTTATTATTCCTTTGGGTCACATTATTATTATGAAGGTCAAGTTAGTATTCTATTTGTATAGATTCCTTAACTTCTAAAAATACCTATTATTTCATTCATACTTCCATAATACTATTTTCTTGTGTTCTCAAAGTTATTTTATGTGATTTTTATATATTAAATAATTATAAGAAAGTAAATTTCTTATATCCAATTTTAGGTCATTACACACAACTTATGGATGAAACGATAATCTTAAAATTGAGTATGTACCTATTGTATAAGAATATATTAATGTATTTCTTAAGGAATTACCTAGACATCCACTATAGTGATAAGATGATTTTTCTTTTTATTTAATCCATGATGCATGATAGATATCAAATAATCACTCTATAATGGACATTGTGGAAATATTGGAGTTGAATAAACAACTAGAGGAGTGTGTGGTAAGGTATTTATACACATTAGTGTTTCAACTTTGGAATACACTATTCATTTTATTGTTAAGGAAGATGGATATTTGAGGTTGTACATTTATTATAGGGAAATAAATAATATTAAAATATAGATTAAGTATATTATGCCTCATATTGATGACTTATTTGATCAACATCATGGAACTAAATATTTTTCAAAGATTGAAATTTGTTCTAGGTATCATCAATTGTGAGTAAATAATGAAGATATTCCATATAAAATATTTCAAATGAGGTATGACAATTACAAGTTTACAATAATTCCATTTGTATTGACTAATTAACCCTATGTTTTTATAGATCTAATAAATAGTGTATTAATGTAATATCATTATAATTTTTTGTAGTATTTATTGATAATATCCTTTTATATAATAAAATCTATTAGAACCATGATATTTTTATATATATCAATCTTGATATACTTAAGAGGAAAGGGTTATATGTGAAATTTAGAAAGTGTGAATTATAGATTCAGAATGTTTTTTTTTCCATATTTTCTCCAAGTATGGAATTTTAGTTGATCATGTGGTGACAATGGCAGTCAAATAATGGCCTACACCAATGAACATAACTAAGGTATGTAGTTTAATTGGGTTGTAATGTTATTATTAGTGATTCATTTAAAATAAATTACCAATAGGCTATCCTTTTAACCAAGCATAATTATAAAGTGGTTTTATTCATATGGACAAAATAATGTGAATAAATTCTTGTGGATCTGAAAATAATATTCATCACTGCTCTGATTTTGACTCTACCATCAAGAAATGATGAATTTTGTGATATGTAGTGATGTATCAGGGAAGGGAATTGGTTTAATCTTTACGAATAATGATAATGTTATTTCATGAGCATCTATACTGTTAAAGAATCACGAAACGAACTATCTGACTCATAATCCCTAGTTAGAATCCATAATCTTTTCTTTGAAGATATGGATAAATTATCTCTCTGGTGAAATATGTGATATATATATATATACACATATCATAAGAGTATGAAATATATATTTGAACAAAAATAACTCAACATGTGGAAAATAAGATAGATCAATATACTAAAGGATTATTATTTCCTAATACACTATCACCCAAGGAAGAAAAATAAAGTAGTTGATGCATTGAAAAGAAAGGATCATAGAGCTATAGTAAACATTAGGATTTATAGGGATATTATGTTCATGGAGCTAGTAAAGATGGATACAGGAATCATTAAGGAAGGGGATAAATCATTCTTTTTTCAAATCATTAATAAACCATATTTATTGTAAAATATTAAAAGTTCTCACCCTAATCATGATAATTTTCAAAAGAAATTTTAAGATCTGATTCATGGAAAATTGGTAGACTTCATATATGAAGATGGAATTATGAAATTTGAAAATAGTATTTGGGTTCTCTTTATACGTGACCTGAAAAAGGAATTATTAGATTATTCTCATAGACCAAATTTCTCAATACACAATAGTATCACTAATATGTATTTATATTTTAAGGGACACTTTTGGTGGAATAATAAGAAGTGTAAAATTGTAGACTATTTGTTATGATGATTGGTGTGTCGACAGGTCAATGACGAGAGACAACATCCTAGAGGATTCATTTAACCTCTACCAATTCATTTGTAGAAATGTGATGATATTAATATGAATTTTTTCACTAGACATCCAAAGAGTCCCTAGAAGAATGATATAATATTGTGTATTTTCTACTGTCTTACCCGAAGTGAAAATTTCATTGACATAACAGAATATTTTATTTTTTAGAACCTTTCATGGATATGTTAATGATGTTGTAAAAAATCATTATGAAGTAATTTTAAATGTGTGTGATCATTATCCCTTTTTTACATCAAAATTCTAAAAACGTCTACATAATGGATCTAGATACTAAACATTAATTGAGCATTGTATATTATCCTCAAAATGGTGGACATTGTAAAAGGACTATCCAAACATTAAATGTCTTGTTGATATTTTTCTCACATGGTTTTCAAGTTATATGGTATTAGTATTTAACTATGGTAAATTTTTCCTATAAAAGTAGTCTCCATTTAGATATTCAAATGGAATCATATGAAGCATTATATGGAAAGATATGTTATAATCTAACTTGTTGGGATGAATTTGGTGAATGAAATATTATAGGCCTGGTAACTACTGAGGAGAAATGAAAATGGTCACAACTATGTAGACTCAAATTAAAGAATCTCAGGTCAAGAAAAAGAGTTATGTGGATAACTAGAGGAAAATTTTAAAATTTCAAGTGGGACATCATGTTTTCGTGATGGTATATTCATGGAAGGGTGTCATAAGGTTAGGTAAGAAGGGAGAACAGATCCCCAAGTACATCAAAACTTTCTAAATTCTATAAATAATTAAGGATATGGAATACAATTTTAAAATTACATTGAGCCTCTATAAAGTACATGATATGTTATATATATCATATTGAAGGAAGTACATGACATAACCAATGCATTTGTTCACCAATTAAAAAACGGAATTAGAAACTAATTTATCTTATAATGAATATTCTATTAAAATTATTAGTGTAAGGACCTGAATTTACCATGTAATTTTATTTTCTTTAATTATTTGGAATTATTTCGAGACCAAAAAATTTGACGGTGCACGATTCTGAGGCTCGGAGTGCTTAGAATGATCCTTCAAAGTTTTGTTAAGCTTTAATTAGCCCACATAAGTAGTTTTCCTAAATAAGTGGAATTACTCTTAAACGGTTTCCTGGATCAGAAATACGAGGTCACAGTTGCATTTGTGATGGCAGGTTTACCCTAGGCATGACTTATGTTTAATTAGCGCAGGACTCCTGTGAGAAAACATGAAAATGGAAAAACCATAAATAAAATAATTGTATATAGTAATTTTATTTTCTTAAATGCTTATAAATTACTAATGGTGACTTGTATTAAAAATATGAGACCACCGTAGAGCTCATGAGGGTGTTCTCTCTTTAGGAAGATACTAACTTTGGACGGCGTGGGCCACCAGTGAATGTTAGTCTTTGGCCTTAAATAAAATAGTTAACTGACAATTATTTTATTGAAAAATTCAAAACATCTAAATAGTAACTCGGATTAAAAATATGAGAATACTATTGCATTTTTGGGGGCATGTTCTCATTAGGTGGAGCCTAACCTCGATTGGCGTGAGTCGAGGGTGACTGTTAATATGTTTCTGAACTTTTTTAAGATATGTTCAGTAAACGCATAAGTGGTATTTTTTATCTTTTCAATCACTTCTCGGATTGAAAATCCAAGGGAATTGTTGAATCTATAGTGCCGGTCTTATCTTAATGGAGACTTTACTTGGACCGCAGTAGGTCTATAGAATAAGATAATTTTTTGACTTTTAAAAAATAAATGAAATTAAATAAATTATAATTTTTTTTCTTTTATATCCTCCAATGGCCAGGCCGGGTGTGGACCAGCGATGTGTCAATCCAATAAATGGCTTGACCTACCAATCCTAAGTAATGAAATCATTAGGGAATTAAGAAGGTTCCTAATTTATGATCCCCCTTTAATTCCCCATGTCATTACATACCCTCCCCCTATCCTATATATATAGAGATTGGGGAAGGGTATCGGCATAGCTTCTCCAAACAACGATGTCCTGAAGGAGTGTCGTGATGTCGAACCCTTAGCAGACAGAGCCGATCCCAGCAGGAGGTGATGGGTGACACCAAACTATGAACCAGAGGACGACGTACGAGCTGCATTATTGGAAGCCTTTTGTGAGAATGAAGAACACCGAACCACCTTCAATCGTACACATTTCTTCGACAATTCGATGTAGTGGTTTTAAATTCTTGATTATTTCAAATGAATTTTTGAACCCCTTTATCCTCCCTTGTGATTACGAGCTAATTCGGATGGCACGAGCTTAACGAACAGGGCTCAGATCCTTCGCTATCTAGCTATCCTTGATCCTCCATGGAAGATGGTCGGTGCGGCAGCACAGACCGACTACGAAGAATACAATGCATCAATGCACGCCACCAGAAGATGTCGTGGCACAAAGCAGCAGCAGTCATCAGAGTGGATGACATCGGCTCACCACAGAGGAGGTTTTCAGTGTTGTCGCACACCTCTGGTGAGAAAATTTTTTCACGGATCATTTGCGTAGTGACCAAAGGAAGGTGGTCGGCACACTGGCAGACAGCGGGTGGAGGAGTGGCGCGCCATCACATGCCACTGGAGAAGACATCCGACACATCAGCCGACCACAACAGATCGGCAAGACCTTCTCCAGTAGATCTCAGAAGCCACCTGGTGGCGCTACATGGCGCCACCGCTGTAGAGAAGCTGAACGACCTCCTAGTTGTTGAGGGAATCGGGGGAGCCGCTCCCCCGTGCCACCAAGCGTGAGCCCATGCGGGCCGCAATTCACTATGTGCCCAGTGGGCTGCCCCTTGCGGGCCAGGACACCCATTGTTGGCCGCCCCCCTTTTTGGGCATCCCCCTTATGGGTCACGCCACCCCCTTGCGGGTCAGGACGGACCTCAGCACAGCGGGACGAGCCCGCTGCGGTCCAGTAGACCGAGACGGAACCGCCATTAAACCAGGTCGAACCCGCAACCTCATGGGAAAATGCTGGTGTCCCTAGCCACACACGACTGGTCGGGCCAACCGTGGCCCGGGCCTACAGACAGCACCAGGCCGACCCCGATAGGCCGGACCTGGTAAATCGGGCTAACCATTAGTGGGCCAGACCTAGACGAGGTCAACTGTACCATAAGACCTATTGCGTCGGGTCGGTCTGATCAATTCGAACCAGGCCCAGACCCAACCGGTCCCCAAATAAAGAAATGTATGTAACTAAAAAACTGAGTGTCTGGTTGACACACAATCAATGGTGTTGTGACCCCTTTTGGGAAGCTGTCCATTTGAAATATTCTTGTTGGACCGACCGAGCTAGGCTGGACCGAGGTGCGACCACCTCCATTTCACAGAAAGAGGTGTAACTAGTAGATCGGGCTTCTGATTGACATTCCATCTATTGAATAAAGACCCCTGTGACAAGGCGGCGCTTTTGAGATACTATACTTGAGTTTTGGAAAGAGTTGTAGTGTGGCCGAGTTATATCGCACACGAGTCCAACCAGGCACTCTATACTAAAATGCTTATAACATACAAATTGAGAATTTGGTTGATGTGTCATCTATTACGTCAGAACACTTGTGATGAGACAGATCATTAGGTTACATCATCGTGGGACTTTGTGCCGGTGGAAATATGACCGATGGATTGAGGAGAGGTTCTCCCAGAGTCAAGTGTGCTATTAGTGGGAATCCAGTTGCTGGCAGTGAGGTAGAGGTTGGAGACAGACCATACGGAGGTTAGTACCAACCGATCCTATGTGTGTTAGCACCAATTTTGTGTGGGTCAGTGCTCTGGGATTCTGTGTGGTTTAGCACATACTGATCAAGTGTGGTTCAGATCCTTTGTGGGTCAGCGCTTAGTGATCCTATGTGGGTCAGCGCATACTGATCCTGTGTGGGTCATATCTTGTGTGGTTCATTATGGGTGTTAGTTACCTATCGATCATGGGCATATTAGATCATGTGTGGGTCATTGGAGGGGTTAGTTACCTTTCGATTTTGGGTGGATCAGATCATATGTGGGTCATTGTGGGGGTTAGTACCTATCTATCCTATGTGGGTCAGACTTCGCATCGTCAACAACAATGCCTCTTGATAGAATAAGATGATCTAGCTTCATGACTAATCATCTGTACTTATATACTTCACTGAAAACCTGTATGAGCCGAGACTCTATTTGATTTGTGTTTATGGACTATTCTGGGTGATTGAGATCATGGTTTGTGGTTTTACTTTAGGGAATTCTGAGATACCTTCGGGGGTCACAAGGTCCCTACTGGGTGTTGTTATAGTCACCCCTACATGGGCTTCACCCACACCTTGTTGTGTCTTGTGCAGATGACAAGTACTTGGGATGTTGTTTGAGGGAGCTATGACCAAGCGGTACGCGGAGTAGATGGGCAGTCGTGGAGTGCTGAGGAGGTGATCTGTACCTACCCTTTACGTAGGATTCTTGGAGGATGACCCAGGAGTTGTTTTCCTTTTTCCCGTTGTATTTTAATTTTCATTTGTACTTGTACTTTTCCATTTGGTCTTGTATTTCATCCCTTTATGTTCAACACTCTTTTAAGACAACACTTACTTAGTGGTTGCTTCATGCACATTCGAGTCTGTGTGTCTGTACGGGTTTAAAGACAATGGCTTCCCGTTATAGTCATATGCCTTTCTGGTGCTAGTCGCTAACCCCTGGCCTTTGGAATCCGAGCTTGGGGTAGTCATGGTATGGGCCTCAGGGGATGGGTCGTCACACTTAGCACCCATGATATTGAGTAATCGGATGAATCATATGGTAAAGGTACTTTGGAGAAATCATAAAATGGAGGAAGAAATGTACGAACCATAGGATGTTTTGAAGGAGAAACACCATCATTTTATTGAAGGTAATACTCATGAAAATTTTGAGGATGAAATATTTTTATGTGAAAAAAATTTAATGTTCTAATAATTTAATATGGCATTAAATTCGATATTATATACAACATGCAACACCGATCCTAAAAAACTAAAGAATGTTATTATTGAAATATGAAAATTATAACATATTCGTTGAATTTATGGGTATGAATAGGAATAAACTAATTTTAAAATATATATAAAGTCCACATTTTACTGACTAATATTTAGGGGATAAACACTTAATTATTTGTAATGTGATTTTATATTTCAAAAAGTTGTTTTCATTAAAATTAATTTTTTTTTATTTTTATGGAAAACTAATATAAATATTTTTTTTCTAATTTTATAAAATTTATTTGATAAAATTAACTTCATTTTTAAAATTAGTATATAAAAATTAGAAAGGGGTTAATTTTTGTGATTTTCAAAAAAAAGTTATATTTTTCAATGAATAATAGAAAATACAGATAATTATTGAAAACTATCATTTTATTTCAAGAATTTAAAATTAAATTTTATTTCAAAATTATTTACATGAAATATTTATTCAATTATTAATGATATAATTATGGTATTTTTAATTAATATTATTCTCTAATTTAGAATATAATCGGTTATATACTTAAAAGGACAATTTTCTAAAAAATCATATTTTCATGTTTTATGAGTTCAAAATTAAATCAAATTATTCCACATATATAATTTGAATTTGATAAAATGGAATTAATATATTTAATCATAATACCCATATTTATTAATGATTTTTCTTTATTTTTCTTCCATACAGAATTGTAAAAATAGTAAAAACTATCGTTGCAGTTATAGTTAAAAACAAGTTTACCGAGAGTTAAACTAAACAGATAAGGGTCAAAATGACCTAAAAACTTGTATGTTTATTATTTTTTAGACATATTTAGACCCTATATAAAATTTTATTTTTATAAAGTCAATTTAGGGTCAATTTTTATTGAGTTAAAATTTAATATATTTTAATCTTTTTGAAAATTTCATGTTTATCCTCTCCCCCACTTATAAAATAACATTCCTTCCCACATTTAACTAAACCAAATTTACACATCTTTATCAACCAAAAAAATCCAAAATAACTACCTAACATACTTATCCATGTTATAGATCTTATTTTCTTCCAAAAATACCATTTCTAAGGCCCTTAAGAAGAGATGAAAAGGAGGTATCTTTAAGAGAATGTAATCATCATAACGAAGCATTTTCATTTTACATTTTCATTTTCCTCCTTCAATTAAATTGTAAAAATTAAAATATTATAACAAAGGCATCTCTCATATACCCATATTTTATTATGTTTATGGTATAATATTTATCTATCTTCTTTCCCTTAAAATAGAAAACAAAACCATCACCTGTGTGTACAGTGGACTACCGCCTCATGATCCAATTTAATTTTTTCCACCAACGACTCACATGTATAGTAATAATGAAGAAACAAGTGAATATATATAATACTTATGACATGATATTTATTCATTAAAATAAATATATCATCCAATTATTTACCCTTTAACTATTATGGTAATGATAACATTTCTCGTTCGTACGTACGACATATTGTCTCCTTGAATCTATGTGATTCATTTTTCATGTCCAAATTTTAAGAATGGTTTTAAAATTGTATATAATTAATAAAAAAATTCATAAAATTAATATCAATCTATATATGATAGAACTATATCCTAAACACAATAATTGTAATTTCAATGTCAAAACTTGTATAAGAAAATGAAACATTATAACACTCTAATTTACTATATTAATGAAATATTATTAACAAATGGGTAATAAGATGTTCTAAAATGATCATATATGATATTGTAAATATAATCATGGTAAAACAATGTTCAACGAAAGTTAATCATGAGTTAATAGATTTTGTCTCAATTTCAACTCCATTGAGGCATGTTTGGTATTATACACCACTTTATTTTTATGCAGTGTATTTAATTACAAATTTAGTTGTTAAAAATTAGTATATATTTATTAATGATAATTAACTTTTCATTCCGTGATTACTTTTTAAAGTGGTTTCTATGTTTTCTTCAAGTTTTTTCCCTTTCAAACATGAATCAGGCAAAGAAATGTTTTAAATAAATCCAATATTATTTATTTTTTATTGGGTATATTTTTCCTCAATGTACATAAATTATTAAAATGTTTTCCAATTTTTTTTTACTATTATAAAAATATCTATTAAATGAAATTTTTTACAATGTTTAAATTTTTAATAAAACTATATAAAAATATTTTTACTATCATTTTTTTAATGAGGTACATTTCTTTAAAAAGTTTGAATAGATGTTTTTTTTACTTATACTACATGATATCCTTTTCCTGCCATCATGAATAATATTTTATTTGAATCGTACTTTACAAGTTTCTTTGTAGAGAATTTTTTTTCATTTATATTTGGATGGATTTTTTAATAAGTGATTTCAAAATGGAATGGTTATTTTCCTCAATAAGTTTGTAATATTTTAATGGTATTTTCATTCATCAATGAAAAACCCCATTATTTTAATTATTCGAAATTGGGGACATGTGGAAATAATTAAATACATTAAAAAATTCAGTTACTTTTGTTCATTAGATGTTACATTTATCTTAAATCTATATTCATTATATCATGGATATGATTATTACCTAAATTTTATACCATTTCTACATAAAATGTTATAATTTTAAAGAATTCTATTAACTAGGAATTTTTGATTAATCCATGTTCGTTACTATATATATATATATTTTTATAAGGAATATTATTCATGAATTAAATTGATCATTTGATATACAAGGAATGAATTGGACATGCAGTAATGGGTGAGGCCCTAAATTATATAGCCACATGATTTATCGATAGGTTTCATGAGAAAAAATGGTT
This sequence comes from Viscum album, assembly GCA_963277665.1. Classification (NCBI taxonomy): domain Eukaryota; kingdom Viridiplantae; phylum Streptophyta; class Magnoliopsida; order Santalales; family Viscaceae; genus Viscum; species Viscum album. Next base: position 691,327,078 of record OY728150.1, read on the forward strand.
GGTCAATTTAAATGGGTTTCTACCCATAGTTTTAAATTTTCTTATTATTGGTTTTGACTATAGAGGTATCATGAATCCAGAGATCATGATATCAAGTCATTATAAATTTCCTTCACTGAGAATTTAGTTATGTTTATTCTTGATATTAATGAAGTTCCCGGGCATAGAAGAAGCTCATGGGTGGATGGGTCCACTTGGATTTTTTTCATTAGAAATGATTAATCCGGGATCAATACGACGATAAACTCCAGACTCCATGGATCGAATCACAGAAATAGACAAAGAAGAAGAATAGTCCCAGAATCACAAAAGAGGATCATCATATTTTGATTATAACTAATTTAATTAATTGCAAATAAGTACCTATAATGGCGTTCATTCTTCGTAGATATTTTAACCACGTTCCGTTGTGACTCATCGTCGCGTTTTAGAAGCCATGTGTAGACTTCCTCTATTCGTGATCCACACATGCACCATGTACCTCTGGATGTCGCCAAAGGAATCTTTGGGTGCTAGTATGGAGAATCCTTTGCTTGCGTTGTCCGCTTCAGGTTTCCTTGATCCGATCGAGGTGGATCTATCTTGGTCTTGAGAGCGTTCTTTGAGGACAGAGTCCTTTTGGTCTTGGGAGAATTCCCCAGAATTGTTTTTCACAATGATTCTTAGTAAATGTGTTGGGGTTGTGAGGAAAGTTTTAATCGGGTTTAAGGTTATAAGGTTATGAAAATAAATAAACATGTTGCATGTTTTATTTATTTGATTAACTCTTATTGAAAACCCCATGTTGAATCATAAATTAATTGACAAGTACCCACATTGATTATAATAAATATAATTTAATAAAATGATATTATTTCTGCAAAATGTTGACTGAAAAAACTACATAGCGTGTAATCATTAATACATGGCATGTACTTTTTTTCATTGAAAACTACACGGTGTGTACATTTAACGTACATGGTGTGTATATCTTTTTTTCATTTTTCATTTCCTTTCCAAAATGAGAACTACACAACAAGTACCTTCACGGTACATGGCGTGTATATCTCATCTTTCATTTTATTCTTCCTCCAACATTAAAACGATTTTGGATTCCTTGAATAATTATTAACCCACATACAAGAATAATATTTATTCTACTTGAGATACTTGGATACACATAGCGTGTGGTCTTCTACGCCTCTTTATCGTTGGAATTAGGTGGGCTTGCCTAATATCCAAGATTATTGTCTGGCACTAGGTCAAGGAACCCAAGAGAAAGAAGTTGACTATGCATTGATGTGTCACCTTTTATGAACGCTTACCATGTAATCTAATCCCTTTGTCTCAATATCCTATCAAGAAGGTTTCATGGCAGTGTCATAAACCTATATGCTTGATCTATCATTCTTGGACATCCAAAAATAAACTTGTCATGACACCATGGCCATGGAAATTGAGTGATAGTTATACTTCAATGAAAGGGCCCGAGATATATACTTCCATAAATATGGAAAGGACAAATCCTTCCTCGACTTATACATTAACAACATGTCATTCTTGATGCACCCAACGTACCCTACTTCCCTCCAACTATCTTCGGGGCGGTTTTCGTCAGAAAATCTAAGTGTGTGAGTCCTGACATGAGTTAATGATAATCTTTCAGTCTAAGAACCATTACAAGTGCTCGTAGATAGCAATGTATGATGACAACAAGACATCTGGAATTGTTACTGGCGGTTGTATTCTCATAATATCCCATCTGGGAGATTACCACGTGCGAACTCCATGAGAGAGAGTTTCATCTTCTTAAGAGTACTCACACATGACGGTCTGTATACCATGTGTCCTATCATATTATGTCATCCAGCCATAGAAATTTATTTAATAATATTGTTATATCATTTCAAGGTTCTCATCGTTCTGGGGATCTTCCATGACCTTATTAATGCAAAAAAATATTTCAGGACATTATTATATTATAGTCATGATGAACAGTGAACAATATGTAATAAGTGTACATTTATGTAATCAATGTATAAACGGTTCGTTTTCAGGACACCAACTATAATAAACTCCCACTTGGACTAGATCCAACTACCTACCACTTTTAGTCCACTAGACCTGACATGATAATCATGTTTCTTCAGAGTTAAGGTTTTAGTCAAGGGGTCTGTCACGTTGTCTTCCATGGAAATACTACTAACTACAACTTCACCTCTCTGAGAAAAATACCTCAAGATATGATACTTTTGAGGTATGTTCCTTGTCCGCTAATGTGACCTTGGCTCTTTTTACAAGTTCCACCGATGAATTATTATCACAATAGAGTGTGATATGACCTTTACTGCTTGGTACTACATCCAACTCTTAGATGAATCTTCTAATCCATAATGCTTCTTTAGCTGCCTAAAATGTTGTGATATACTCAGGCTCTGTTGTAGAATCTATGACCACGCCTTTCTTTGAGCTCTTCCAGCTCACTACACCTCCATTCAAACTGAAGATGTATCCAGACTGTGACTTAATGTCATCTTGATCAGTCTGGAAACTAGATTCTACATGTCCTCTAATGGCTGGTTCTTCATCTCCTCCATAAACCAGGAATATATCCTTAGTACACCTCAGATACTTAAGGATAGTCTAGACTTCAATCCAATAGCGGTCTCCTGCATTAGATTGATATCTGCCTACCGCACTTAATTCATAAGAAACATATATCCTTGTACATAGTATAACATACATGATTCTCCCAATCACAGATGCATAAGAGATCCTTTCCATATTCTTTCATTACTCATGTGTCTGAGGACACATTTTCTTGGAATGATGAATGCCATGTCGCACTGGAAACAATCCCCTCTTGGACTCTTCCATACTGAATCTCTTCAGTATCTTGTAAATGTATGTACTTTGACTTAGGCAGAGCATTCTCTTGGATCTATCATGATGGATCTTGATCCCAAGAATATATACTGCCTCACCCAAGTCATTAATAGAGAAGAATTTATCCAACAATGCCATAACTGACTATAAGACAGGTACTTCGTTTCCAATTATCATATGTCATCAACATATATTATTAGGAAAACGACTGCACCTCCATTAAACATTATGTAGATGTAAGGCTCGCATTCATTCTTAATAAAGCCAAATTCCATTACAGCTTCATCAAAATGAATGTTCCATGACCTTGATGCTTTCTTTAATCCATAATTGTATTTCTGTAACTTTCATACCTTTTTTTCATCCTTTGGAGTCACAAACCCTTCTGGTTGTGTTAGGTAGACATCTTCGTGGAAGTTCCCATTAAGGAATGCTTTTTTGACATCCATTTTCCAAATTTCATAGTCATGGTAAGCGGCAATGGCCAATTTTATTCTGATGGATTTCATCATCGTAACCGGTGAAAAGTTTTCATCATAGTAAATTCCTTGACACTGTCTAAAACCTTTTACAACCATTCGTGCCTTACAGGTGCTGACTTGTCCCTCCATCTCCAGTTTCTTCTTGAATACCCATTCATTAACAATAGACATTACAACAACTGGAGGATCTACCAAAATCTAGTCATAGTTTTGGAACATGGAATCAATTCCATAATTCATGGATTCTTGCCACTTGGAAACATATTTGCCTTCAACTGCTTCCTTGTAGTTAAGAGGATCATCATTGTCAACCAAAAACGAGTCACCATCCTCATTTACAAGAAAACCATATCGTTTTGGTTCTCTCACCTCTCTCATGATCCTATGCAGTTCATGTGTCTCTGGGATAGATTATTATTCCACAGGTTATTGTTGAATCTATTCTTGCACCAACTCTTATGTATATTCATACATGACTTCATCAATGTCTATCTCACTCCCACTATCTCTTTTGGAGATGTGCTCCCTCTCATTGAATATGGCATGTCTTTCCACTATAAACTTTTTTTCTGAGGGGTTTTATAGGTAATATCCCCTGGTTTATTTTGGATATCCTATAAATGTACACTTTGTGCCTCGGGGTTCATGTTTGTTACCTGATGAGGCCTTAAAAAATGATTCAATACACCTAACATGTAAATTTGATAACATGGATTTGCATCCACTCCCTAACTCGTATGGAATACCATTTATCAATTTAGTTGGTACTTGGTTTATTATTTGTGAGACTATTTGTAATTCATATCCCCAAATGGATAATGGAATACTCGCATGACACATCATTGATCTCACCATGATCAACAGGGTGAGGATCTTCCTTTCACTTACACCATTCCACTACGGCGTGTAAGGAGGAGTGAGTTGAGGTAGAATCCCTAACTCCTATTAGAAATCAATGAAGTCCTGATTAAGATATTATCCTCCTCTGTCGAGTAGAGTATCTTAATCTTCCTACCAAGCTAGTTCTCAACTTCATTCTTGTATTCTTTGAACCGATCAAAAGAATTTGACTTATACCTCATTAAGTAAATATATCCATATGGACTAAAAATATCAGTAAAAGTTATGAAGTAGAAGAACCCACCGATTGCTTCAACTAGAAATGGTCAACACACATCTGTTTGATCTAATTCTAGAATCTCTCTAGCCCTTTCACCTTTCCCAGTATCTGGGGCTTTGGTCATTATGCCTTGTAGACTCGCATGACATACACCAAGTGGTTTTTGTTCGAAAGAATCTAAATACCCATCCTGATGTAAATTGACAAGACCTAACCAGGGATTCCAAATTTGGGTTTGGTATCAGTCATGTGAATTAACTTTTTCATTGATTCCCATTACTTGGTTTGTGTAGTCTAACACATAAAGGCAGCTATATAAATGTTCCCTAACAAAACAAGTGCAATCATTATAAAAGTAGAAACATTCATTTCAAAACATGAAGATAAATCCATCAGTATCAAATCTGGATATTGAAATAATGTTTTCGGTTACATAGGGTACATAATAACATCCTTTTAATACAAAGACCATCCTAGTAGGAAATGTAAGGTGGTAGTCTCTAATAGCTACAACAGCGATTCTGGCTCTGTTGGCTGCTCGCAAATCCACCTCACCTTGTCCAATCATTATAAAACATCTTGGTTCCTATATTTTGGAACAGATGTGGTCACCGTAAGAATTATCTAATACGCAATTGATAGAAATAGATAGCTTGCATTCGATAACAATTGTACCTGAGGCTTTCCCTTGCTTCCATGGCTGGGTGCAGTTTTTCTTCTAGTGGACCTTCTTTACACATGCGAAACAAATAGCCCCGTGTTCTCTTTCCTCCCCTTTGATCTTACATTTCTTGGAAGGCCTTGAAGAAGGTTTGGGATTAAAGCTCTTCGCCATCCCTTTCCTTTTATTCACCATAAGGACAGAAGGAATTTCACGCTTCATATCATTGTTTACTTGGCGAATGAGGATAAGAAGATCAGATAGAGAATTATCAATTTTGTTCATTTTGAAATTTACAAAAAAGTTTGAGAAGCTCTCGGGGAGTGATTGAAGAATGAAATCGGTGCCCAGTTCATTGGGGAGTTTAAACTGTATAACCTCAAAGTGCTCAATGTATCCAATGATCATGACTACATGAGGCCCAACTAGGGCACCCTCTCCATAATTTCTCTGAAATCGAGCCTTGGAGGTCTCAAACCTTTCCAATCGTGCTCTCTCCTGGTATAGACCATGGAGGTGCTTGAGCATGCTATAGGCATCCATGTCTTCATGGGACTTTATGAGCACACTAGACATTGATGACAACATCAATCATTGAACATCAAGTGCATCACTCAAATGTTGATCATAGACCATGAAATATTCATCACTCACCACTTGGGCAGGCGAATCAGGAAGTGAGGACTCTAGCACGTAAAACCTTCATTCCTGGCGTAGGATAACCCGAAAGCACCTAAACCATTCCTGAAAGTTACTACCAATGAGGATATTGTCTTTATCCAGAATTGATCACAGAGAAAATGTGGTTGATGAGTTTTTCATATTGATTCTACAAATTAAAAGAATATATTCATCAATACCTTTTGATTACATTTTTTGAAAAATAAAAAATGAATTTATTAATTCTCCCACTATTCTATCAAGTCCCAATGTCCCTCACCATTGAACTCAAAATGTCGAGTCGCGATGAATTTCTAGTGGAAAGGATTTGTATTCCCTTTCGCATAACCCCAACAAGGGTTGGTCAATATATTTAAAGGTATTTAGGTAGGAAGGTCTTTTCTAACTATGAGCTTATAGTTCCTTGATCTGTTGAGTGGAATCCCCAATCCTGAAATCCTAACTTGGAATTCCTCAACACTTTCCTCCATTTTACAACATGTCTAGAAAGGGCTGCTCCTCTTGATGTAAAATGTTTAAGTCAAGCTGAAACTTTCATAAGATATTCCTTTATAAAAGTAAGTGTCCCAACAAGGGTTGGTCAAACACATAGTTTTATTGAGTCTCTCCCTTAATCAATTAACGGAAGGCTTGGTCTGAAATAATTTGGTATTTAATGGATTTTAATATTTTATACATTGTTTCGCATTATCACATTCTTGTTAATATTAAGTGATGCTTTCTCAAGTGATTAACCATGTTCTGATAAAGTTTACGCATAGTCCAGTTTTTATTTTATTCTATTTTTTCATGATTATTTATTTCATTAATTATGTGAATGAAAAAACACTTACATAATAAATAATCCATACAATTAGATATAAATAAAATAAGATGGCATGATCATGAGCTTCTATTGGTTATCTTATCTAGCGGTTTTGATAAGCTAACCCTGACCTAGGGAAAAATACATTGAACCGGATGGTTTGTGTTTTTGCAGCTACCACTTGTCCACCTTTGTATCTTCTTGGGTTTGTCTCGCCTCAGCTTTAGATTTTGAACCATCTCCTATGGCTTGGGAGATCCTCCATTACATGGGGTTTACATTAAAGACACCATAGTCTTACATGCCCTACATTTTATTGGAAGAAGGCTCACAAGCCAATGAGTTGAAATTAAATAAATTTAAATGAAACCATACACACACAAAGGGTCTTTGTTCTATCTCATGATCATTTATATCATGAAACACCATTTACACATATTTAGTATTAAAATTATTTTAATCATTAATTTATTCAAGATAACTCACACTTGAATTAAATTAATTATGATCTTATAATTAATCAATTCTTTATCTTAAATTTCTTTCTGAATTTCCTTGATATTCTTCTCATCCATATTCCTTATACAAGTCATTGTACTTTGGAGGAAACCTGGTGAAATTCCATTTTTGGAAAGTACACTGTGTGTAGGAAATATTATACAATGTGTATTTTTTTCACCCTTTATCCAAAGTACACGTCAGGGGATTTGGCATTTTTTCTGTACTTTGGAAATTTTGGAGTACATGGCTTGTAGATTAATCTAACATGACCTTTATTTCCTTGTTACGTGATTACCATCCTGGAAATCACATGTACGTGGTACATGGATTCTTTTTGTACACAATTTCACCTGGGCCAAATTAGACCACACGGCGTGTTGATTCAACATACATTCTCTATATTCGGGTTTCCATGCGTCGTTTAGTTCTGGTCAACATGGTTTAATAAAAAATTAGTTAAGCTCAATTCACACAGTGTGGGTTTGGTAGACTAGTACTGGTTCGTTGAACCTAAGTACACGGCATGTAGATTTTACTACACGCTGTGAATTCTTGTGTTGTACAAACAGAATAAGCAGCTCCTTCGGATGAGTTCCTAATTTTTATATTAATTAAAATTAAAATTAAATGGTAATTTTTGTGATATGAATCGAAAAATGAAGAAGGAAGAATAGATCTCGATCATTCAGTTTTATAGAACAATTTATCTTGAATTGAATCTAATATAAATGCGTAAATTATCAAAGATAATTAAATAACTATAATAAACATTGTGACCTCTCTGATACCAATTGAAGGTCACTGGCATAGCAGAATCTTGTGGGTAGATGTTCCCACATGGATTTTTGTCATTAGCAATGATCAATCCGGGATCAATATGATGATAAATTCCAGACTACATGGATCGAATCACAGAAATAAAAAAAGAAGAAGAATAGTCCTGGGACCACAAAGGAGGATCATCATAGTTTGATTATAATTAATTTAATTATGCGACAAGAAGTACCTTTTATGAATTTCTTTCTATATTGATATTTATGATCACGTTTTGATGTGACTCGTCATTATGTAGCAGAATCCAAGTGTATACTTCCTCTAGCGGTGATCTATATGTGCACTAAGTATCTCTGGACATCGCCAAAGGAATATCTGGGTGCTAGCATAGAGAATATTTTTCTTGAATTTTCCGCCTTAGATTACTATGATCTGACGGAGGTGGATCTCTCTTGGTCTTGAGAGCGTTCTTGGAGGATGGAGTTCTTTCGGTCTTTAGAGATTTCTCCATAATTTTTTTGCACAACGATTCATAGGAAAAGTGTTGGGGTTGTGAAGATATTTATAATCGGGTTTGTGGTTATAAAGTTATGGTAATAAATAATCTCGTTACGCATTTTATTTATTTCATTAACTCTTATTGAAAACCCCATGTAGAATCATTAATTCCTTGACATGTGCCCGTGTTGATTGTAATAAATATCATTTAATAAAACGATATTATTTCCTCAAAATTCCAATTGGAAAAACTATACGGTGTTTAATCATTAATACATTGTGTTTACTCATTTTTCATTGAAAACTATATAGCATGTAAATTTAATTTACACGGCATGTATATCTTGTTTTAATTTTTCATTTCCTTTCCAAAATAAAAACTACACGACGTGTACATTTAATGTACAGGACGTGTATATCTTGTTTTTTATTTTATTATTCCTCCAACATTAAAACGATTTAGGCTTCCCGGAATAATTATTAAATCACATATGGGAATAATCGTTATTCTACAAGAGATACTAAGATACACTTTGTGTGTGACCCTCTAGGCCTCTTTCTCGTTGGCATTACACGGGCTTGCCTAAAGTCCAAGATTACTGTCTAGAAACGGGTCAAGGAACCCAAGAGAAATAAGTTGACTATGCATTGATGTGTCACCTTTTATGAATGCTTACTGTGTAATCTAGTCCCTTTGTCTCAATATCTCATTGAGCAGGTTTCATGGCAGTGTCATAAACCTATATACTTGATCTGTCATTCTTGGACTTCCAGAAATAAACTTGTCATGACACCATGGCCACGGAAATTAAGTGATATTAATACTTCAATGAAAGGTCCCGATATATCTACTTACATAAATATGGAAAGGAAAATCCTTTATTTGTCTCAATATCTCATCAAGAAGGTTTCATTGCAGTTTCATAAACCTATATACTTGATCTGTCATTCTTTGTCTTCCAGAAATAAACTTTTCCTAACACCATGGCCATGGAATTTGAGGAATAGTTATATTTCAATCAAAGGGCCTGAGATATATACTTCCATAAATATGGAAGGTAAAAATAATTCCTCGACTTATCCATTAACAACATTTCATTCGTAAAACACCCAACATACCTTACTTCCCGCCAACTATCTTCGTGACGGTTTTCCTCAGTAAATCTAAGTGCGCGAGTCATGACATCAGTTAATGATAATATTCCAGTCTAAGGACCATTACACACGCTTGTACATTGTAATGTCCTATTATACCAAGACATGCGTAATTGCTAATGGAAGTTCTGTTCTCAGAATCTCCCATATTGGATATTACCAAGTGCGAACTCCATGAGATAGAGTCTCATCTTTTTATCAGTACTCACACATGACGGTCTATATACCATGTGTCCTGTCATAGTATTTCATACAACCATAGAACATTATTTAAGAATATTGATATAGCATTTCAAGGTTCTCATCATAAAGAGGACATACCATGACCTTATTAATGAAACAAATACTCCAGGACATTATAATATTATATTCATGCAGAATAATGAACAGTATATAATAAGTTTACATTAATATAATAAAAGTATAAACAGTTGGTTATCAGGACACCAACCCTAACAATTAATGCCTTGATATTTTCCATAGATGCATTTCACACTCATTTATTATTTAAATAGCACATATTTTTCATTATTTACCTTTCAAAACTACTTATAACTTATTTACTAATGATAGATTCCACTATATATAATCCTTTTTGAGAATTTTTGATCACCTTTATGTTTTTTCTTTCCACATGATATAATGATGAATTATTATAATGGGTTTCAAGGTGTTTGAGAATTTACCTTTTTTATATTTTTTACCTTATCCTTAATGTAAAATGGGGTTCATTTATATGTGTGGGTCTAAAAGACTACGAAACAGTAAGTAAATTTGGATTATATCCTTTATATCACAACCAATGTATTAAAATATAAGCATACTCCAGTTTATTAGAGTTAGGGTTTTTAAAATCATCTCCATAATCTTGTGACAATCATTAGCTTTATGGTTTATCATTAGATAATTGAAACACTTCCTTATTCCTTGGAGAAAATTACTCAGGTGTTTATTTCCACATTTTTTACATGTAGTCCATTTACATTTCTTTCCGCCTAGTGACATGTCATCATACATTCAATTATACTCTGTTATTTATTTTCTCTATCTAGAATAATGAGATCCTCTAATATTCATTTCCACTTGTAGAGAACATTGAACGATCTCTTCATAACTTACAAAGTCTCTTATTTCTATTGAATTTTGATGACTTGGAATTAATCCACTAAATAAATGAATTATTTTACTATAAAGTTATATGATAAAACTAAAAAATACATTGTGATCCTTTTAATGTTTTCTTTATATATTCAAATGGATTATTCTGCTTAATTTTTAACTCCCTGAAATCTCTCTTCATATTCATGCATATAATTTGGGGAAATAATTAGTGAATAATACTTCCTTGAGTACCACATGTTTTATAGAGTCCATCACTAATTTTTATATTTTATTATTAATGACATTCCACCATTAGTCTTCCTCTATTTCGAGATAAAAAATTTTCCCAGACAACTGTCACATATTTTGAACACTGAAGGATGAAAATTTATTTTTCCAAAACATTTATCCATTTATTATCAAAAAATTTATTATAATATCCAGTGAATGTGGGTTTAAATTTCCACATGATAGTCTAAATCATAATTTTATCTTCCGTACTACATTCAGTAGCTTAACATGGTTTATATTTTTATTTTTATCTTATGATAGTTGAGTGAGTATTTTCAAAAGGTTTTTTACTCCAACACCCATCCCATTAAGTTTCTTAGAGGGAAAATGAAACCCATTATAATCCTAATTTCTCCTTTCTCTATCCATTTCATGAATAAATTAAAACATAAAAATGATCATTTTATAATAATATAAAATTTAGGAATATAATATTTAAAAGGATAAACCAAAAAAGGCATATATAACTTAACATATAAATTTCTAAGATTCAATATATGTTATTCATTGTCTATATCTTATTAGGATATCTAATAATACCATGATAATGTGATTAAATACTTTATTTTGGATGATAAATAACCATTTAATTTTCGATGAATATTCCCTAGAAGTATCAAACTATGTGTACAGTTTGGAAACTTTTTCATGAATTTGGTGACAATTGAGTTAAAACCCAATACACCCCTTTTAGGGATACTACACTTTGGTAAATTTATGTCATATCCTACATCCAGTTATATTATCTATAATAGCCGGATGTGTTTAAATTTTTTTGAATTAATTTAATGTTTTAGATGTTATTCCTTTCATACAACACAGAATGTATCTTCTCTTATAATAATAAACAATGTTATTCATTCTTTGTATAAAGATCATGTCGCGATTTAACTATTAAAACAATTAGATTGTCTTTGGGTAGATGCATCACTATGTTTTACTTGAGTTACACACAAGGCTAGGTTCCATCGATAGCTTGTGTTATACACAAGAGGTAGTTTTACCAAAATAAATGTACTATTAATATTATTTTTAAAATATTATTATATTTGTAATGTAACCATTTTAATGGAGGTTATTAATAAAATCAATTAAATTATTGAAATATTTTTAAAAATATGTATATAAGATTAATTATTTGGTAACCAATTAACTAGAAATGGAAATAAAAACCTTTTGAAAATATTAGAAATCTTTTGCTAGAAAACTATATTTAAGAAATAACATATATTTTACCTCAATAAATTAATTAAACCACTTTTTATAAATGATTTTATTGAAATAATTATTATATTTATTAAACTAATAAAAATTTATCTCATCTGTTTTCTAGACAAGAGATAAGAGTAAAACCAATTTTACTCATAAAGATATATATTTTTCAAAATGGTAATTTTACAACTTTTTAATGGAACACATATTTTAAATATAACAATAAAAAAAGTTATTCATAATGATATATATGTTTTTAACAAAATCATACTTTATCTCCCTCTTTGATCGAAAATATATTTTTTTTCAAAAACAATTTTTTCTCAATAAAAATAATTTTTTTATAAATAATATTTTAATCTCATTTTCAGGGAAAATAATTTTAAAATTTTTGTTGTTATAAATTATTTTCCACATTTTTCAAAGCTTCATTTATTTGTTTTAAAGGCTGTTTTAAAAAAAATGGTTTTCAAAATACTATATTTTTAAAAAAAATTAAATAAAAAGTCTATTTTTCTCAAGAAATAATTTAAAGGATTTATGAAGATTAATTTATATGTTTTCAAAATGGGTTTCAAAGAAAATTATTTTGAATATTTCTTATTTCTAAAAAAAATATTTTCAAATAAAGATTATTTTCCTTTAGAAATTCTCCATGTGATCATTAAAAATAATTCTTTATATAATATGACACCCTTTGATATATTTAATGCCTTACTTGGGATATGGTATAAGGACACCATTCTTATTATTTCTCTTAATAGTTTGTATTTAATATGAAATGTTTTTTATGAAAACCATTTCTTATCCATTGGTTATTCCATGATAAAATACTTATGAAACATACTTCCTTGCACAGGTTATTCTATGATGAAATGGTTGTGAAACCTATTTATTTTACATATATTATTATATGATAAAATTTTATGGTACCAACATCATTTCATGTAATATTATATGATGTTTATAAAACCCATATCTTTTTTTGGGTCATGATATGATGAATGTTTTATTATCATGTGGAACATGTATGTATGATTTCATTATATAATGGGTATACCCTATATCTCCCTTTAATGCATTAAGTAATGATTTATATCAAATGAGATAATGATGGGAAACAAGTCAACAATATTGATCCTCAATGGGAAAAAGGTGTGTCATGATTCATAATGGGAAACCTGTGTGTCCTGATCCAATATGGGATATAAGTGTGTCCCGGTCAACAATTGGAAATAGGTGTGTCCTAATCCACTATGTTTATAGTCTGGGGAGTGGACCTTTACTACTATGATGTTATGAGTGAACCTAATTACATGTTCACAATGTTATTCATGTACCTAGTTTTATTTATATAAGTTTATGTGAGCTCCTAATTTCATGTCCTTAACTTAATGATTTAATATTTTCTACTTATATATATTCACATTTTTATAAGCTTATGTGTGAACCAAAAATCTATTTCTTAGACCAATTATATGCTCACATGGTTCATGTTTGTGATTATATTATCATTAATGTCTTATGAACTGCCAATATTTACATCATGACTCTTGATTATGATCTTTGAAATGCTGGTTATGATCTTCTAATTTTATGATCATGTTATCAGACCCTAATTCTCATGATTATGCTTACATATCTCCTTTTGTTACCACTACTAAGCATCTGAGCTCACCATTTATTGTGTTTCCTTTATCCATGTTATTAATAATATTTTTAAGTATAAGTTCTAAAGGGAAATATCATTATTGGATAATTTGGAGATCAATCACCAAGATAGAAGATATTGTGTTCCAATTTTCCAAACACACTTAACTATTATGGTCCTTGGGAATTTATTTTTTTAATGTTCTTAATATTTATATAAAATAATGCAATATCTATATATGTTAAGCGTGGGATATTATAGTATCCATGTATGGATGTTATTTCTTGGAAAAGAACATATCTATACTTTACAAAAAAAATTATGATGTTATCCAATTATTATACTTAACCCATAGAGTTTACCCTATAATTTTTAACAAAATTACTCTCAAGATAATCACTAAAAATTACTATAATAATCCTCAAAAATAACTAATCACTCATTTGAAACCATCAAAAGTACCCCAGACCCACTCTCTTGGGTCCAGGGATAAAGGAACAAACTTTTAAAAATTTACTTTGACCCAAAGTGAGATAATACAATATAAACAATCACAAATTTCACATTATTATTATATCTCATAATAATCTCACAGAACATGGATAACCTTCAAGTTTAGTTTATTTTAGGAAAAAAACATAAGAAATTTATTTTACCACACATGTGTAAATTTAACCATAATCAAACTCCTCTTGACTTCAATATAGGATTCAAAAATATTATACTTATCTACATAACCTATGTAAAGAAAACAAAATGGGTGAGGTAAAATTCTTGATAATGGATAACTTATCAACACGTCATCAAGGGTTAGATCATAAGCATATGAGAAAACATTGGTAGAATAGAAATTTATTATTAAAAATAACATAGAACAATATGATTTCTCTATAAATCATGATATGAATACATGATATATCAAATGAAAAAACATATATCATATAAAAATATTTCAGAATCAAGATATTATAAACATGATATGTGGAGAAATATAATAGGCATATGACATGGAAATACACCAAAACATGAAAAATATCATAAGAAAGAACATTGGAATAAACATTAGCATATTTAAATGATAACATTATGAATAAAGAGAATTTCTAGGATTCATGTTTTTAACAAAAAAAATATATGCTTCTTGTTGTGAACAATGATAAATATCCACACTTCCAGTTGAAAAAAAATAAAATGTCCACACATCCTATTTTGAAAACATTTTCCACACTTAACACCCTTATATAAGAAGATATAAATCTTTAGATATTGAATTGTAGGTCTATATAGGACCCCCCCCCCTTCAGTAATTCATACATGTGTGTTCTAATTGAAAATAAATGAAGAATCCATGCAAGGAAAAATGGATTTATTTACATTTTGAGAAGGAATAACTGAAATTGACCTCAAGAATTTAAACATTTAACACCTAAAATTCAATAAGCCTAAAATATTCTTTAGTAAGAATCATTAGAAAGTAATTCATGAAAAATATTTCCCAAAAAAATATATCTTTTATACATATATATAGGTAAATATTAGAGAAATTATAAAAGTTTTTCTAGAAATCGTTTTTAATATTATCATAGAATACGATGTTGCAAATAAAATTAAAAGGTAATTTTCAACATGATGAAGTGAACCATTTGGAAAAAAATTAATTTTAGTTAATAAAATTTATTAATATATCCTTGAAAATATTGAGAAGTTATAAAAATTTAATTTGTTTTGGAATGTAAGGCATTTGATTTTGGGAGGATGGAAAACCTTTTAAATATTTTGAAATACCATTATTAAAATACCAATTCATAAAAATAAATACTCAAGCATTATTTATAAAATAGGATAAGGTGAAATTGAAGGTAAAAAGAGGAAACACATAATTATGTTTCTAAATATAAAGGATATCATTGGACAGATGGTAAATAATGTACATAAAAGAAAAATATTCATTTAAATAGAATTTGAATTACTCTTAACAATATAATAATTTTCAGGGGATGAAATTTATAAAGGAGAAATATTTTAATAAAACTTATAATTTTTTATATTGATAAAGAGAAAGTCTGATATAAAATTTTAGGGAAGAAGAAACAAATCAATGAAGAAAAAAGTTTAAGAAGAATCATTATAACTCAACAAAGGGAGTTGATCCCCTACAAATTTGGTATATTGTTAATTGAAATCCATTTAAAGGAAAAAACTTGATATTAAAATTAAAAACCAATAATTTAAATGAATATAGTAAATTAAATCAATGAGGTATTAATCACACCATCTCAAAGATATCATGGTGCCCAATATGAAATATGTCTCAAGAAATTAAATTTGAGAAGAATAACACCCTACCTTGTATTCTTGCTTACTCGAATGAGCTCAACCATCTTGTATAATAAACCAAACTATCTTAATAATATATTTTATAAATATATTCATATCTATAAAATTTTCTAAACATCATTTATAATTATTCTCTACAATTATATTACTTAGATATTTTCTGTTTTCAATAAGAGGTGCAAGTAATTTTAATCATTTTGAACTAATTTAGTAAAATAGGTGTTATTATTCATTATCCTCTCAATGTTCATTATTCCAAAATTATTTAACATATAATAATGATTTCTTTAAAATTATTGTTTAAGACACATTTAATTAGGTTAAATACATGAATATGGTTTTTGAAAAAGGAAATTGTGATGAACTACTTATGGTGTGTTTAAGGATTGAAATGTGACATATTAATAAATATATTAAGTAATAATAAAACCTATATAGAAATATTAAAACATATTAATTTAATTCTTATTAAATTATATTAATATTATTCCATGTTCATTAATAATTCATGTTTTAAACATAATAACACCATTCATGTGGGTGGTAAAAACATACCAAAATGTGATCAATTTATAATGACTTTTCGAGTAATGAGATATGTTTATATAATGTTAATATAAAATATATTTATGCTTATACATGACATAAATATCATATATCTTTATTAAATAAATTATTAGATCTATTCATGAAGGGTTGGTAATGAAAAATGAAATTATTCATTCCTAGAGGTGGTAGTCCAATAAACGCATGATTAAGGATTCCATTTCTTAATGAATAAGATAGAATAATGATGTATGAAAAATTATAATTCCATAACTATAATAGTGAAATATTAAGAATATACTTTCATAAAACCAATCCTTATTTTTAACCATGATATGTGGTTATGAAAAATGAACCACATCATTCTATGGTGGTGGTAGTCTGCACAAACATACGATCAATATTGTTTTATTTTCCATAATGGATAGAAAGAATTGAAAATAGGTTTCAGAAATTAAAATATAAAATTAAAGTATATTAATAATATTGGTTTCCATATATTAGGTTGCCTAGAAGATGTTTGGAGGAGGAATATTTAGAATAAATAGTCTAATAATTAATAAATACTCGCGTTGAGGAAGTGAGACTTCACTTTGAAGTCTCCATTGAAATGGGGTAATAAGACATAAAATTGAGGAAAGATTATTATTATATTTATATTGTATTATTAGATTGAAAAAATGATATATTTTATTTATTAAATTTTAAGGTATAGTTGTATGAGGAATTTGTGGAAGTGATCCGCTTTTACAAGTGAAAGAAACACACTTCTGTGAATACCCATTATATTTCAACAATGGAAACACACTATTCAAGAATAAATTCTTCCAAAAGTTATAAACAATTTATTTCATATGGGTGAGGTTATATTAATTATAAACCATGAATTTATAAACACTTTTTGAGACTATTACCATTATATTTTTACGCTTTACCATTTAGATTTTTACCTTAGTATAATGTTTTTAAATTAATAATATATATTATAAAAAAAATATAAGATAGAACTTCTTAAAAACATTTTTCCTGATGAACCTAAATTTAATAAATATTTAATATAATTAAATTTAAAAATGAGTTAAAATTAGCTTTTAAATTGAAACAATTTATATATTTAAAAGAACTATTTTTTTAGAAAACGGGCGTTTCAACCATGATGTGTTATTAATCTTATTTAGAATTTATTACCAACTAAATTTTTGTTAATATAAATATATATGATTTAAAACATAAATTTAGATCCATTTTTCTAAAGTGATTAATTCATTTAACTAAATAAAAACATCATAAAGTTTTTACAATAATTTTTTGAACATAACAATTTTATCATTATTATAGTATATTCCTTTAATCCTCATAATAATACATCTATGATTAAAAATTCAAATTGAAATTATTACATAACATCAAAATTATATCAATAATATGAAATCCATTTCTTATATACAATTTCTTTAATGGATGAAAAATTATTTTTAACACATGAAAATAAATACGTTTTTGGAGTAAAATATTACTTATGTTTCCAAAACATTGAACATCAGTTATAAATTTAACATGGTGTTTTTAAGTAATTTATTTTAATATAAATTTATAATAAAAATGGTTTCAAATAATTTTAATTCATTATAGTATTGTGGTAATGACATGAGGGATATGGTATTATAAAATTGATATTTTTTCACTATTCACTTAAAAATTAATTATTTTAAAACAAAATCCCACAGATTTATAATAATAAAATATTTTTATTATAAGTAAAAAATGATGTTAATTTTGTTAAATTAAAACAGTAAAATTTATAAATTTATCTTTTAAATTAAAATACAATATATAAAGGTGAACTACTTTTATTGAAAATTCACTTTTAAAGTATTATGTTTTCCTGATATAATTTTTAATGCATTTCTAATTGATTATAATTTTTATTTAGAAGAGGTTTTATGATTATTATTAAATTTTCCTAATAATATCCATAAAATATATTGTGGGTATTTTTTGTTCAGTGTTGGTTGTCAAACAAGCTATTGAATATTATTTTTTTTGATAAAATTTTATATAGTAAAATCTTAGCGTGTTACATTCACCCCATTAAATATTTTTTATCTTAAAAATTTTAGTTATCACATACCAAGGTAAATATATAAGAGAATATAAATGTTATACATGAATCAGGATACACTTTCTGGACATATATCAACCTTACAAACTTGAGAAAAATATTATTTTCTTTAGAATAGTCTTACATCAAATATTGTGTATTTCTCCAACCATTTGTTCAATGATTCTGTATATATTTAGTATCAAAACACAAATTATATAATTTCATTCTAAATCATGTTCATAATCATCCTATAAATGATAGAGTATCATTGTTTGATATGAAATGTGATATCCTTATTCTAAAAGAAATTTCCTCTTAGTAGGGACAACTAATCCATTTGAAAAATCACATTATATTTATATAAAGTAATGATAATATGATTTAAACAATTATCATCACCATTAAAATTAACATGGAATAAAATAATCATAAAACTAGATGTTTCTATTCAATAAAAAATCATTGAGGTGTTGATTTAATGTTCAAAGAAAACATCCTAGATATAATAGGGGTCTTATAATCAAAATCCAACAAGATATCCACAACACTAGAGTAGAGGATAATTTTTCCATATTCATCACAACACACATTAGTGGTAGTTATTTCATATGTTTTTTCCCATTCCCTTGGTTTAGGATGTATCTTGGGTCTATGTACTTCTTTATCTCTTGGGTTAGGGGAATTAATTTTATAATACCAAAACTACTTTCACTTGAATAGTTGAAGTGTGCATGACACATATGTTGGGACAATATTTTCCACTATCATATTGACTAACCTCTTTTTCACCATGCAATAATAATTATCTCTATTTATATTCCTTCCATAGTTAAAAACATTCTGTTTTCCTTATGGACACTTTTCATGGAATTTCTTCCCACATTCTTTATGTGTAGGTAGTTGAACTTTCTTTACCTTAGGTGACTTTTCATAAAATATTCCATTACTATCTACAAAAATTTATCTCTCTTTAAAATAATGAGAGTCTCTAGTATCCATCTCCACTTTATAACACTTCAAACAATATCTTTATAGCTTCAAAATTCTTATAGTTATTTCTGTTGGATCTGAATCTACGGATTACACACAAGAGGGGGGGTGAATTGTGTCTTTTCAAAATTATTACAATCTCTTCAATTTAGACAAATTCTGTCCACTATGCTTTTGCACGATTAAATATGCAGCGGAAAAAGTAAAAGCATGAACACACGGATGTATAGTGGTTCGGGGAACAGAAGGCCCCTAGTCCAC
Source organism: Viscum album (assembly GCA_963277665.1). Lineage (NCBI taxonomy): Eukaryota > Viridiplantae > Streptophyta > Magnoliopsida > Santalales > Viscaceae > Viscum > Viscum album. Next base: position 691,347,113 of record OY728150.1, read on the forward strand.
TCCACCAACGCTCAAATCCACGAGCTTGGCGATTTTCACTATCTGGTCCTCGTTTCCACAGACCCGTTCACAACTGAGTACAGGCAGTTGACACCTTTACAAGATTCAGGCAAACACAGCCTTCCTGGTTCAAACACGAACCCACACAGCTTAGAACGAGAAGCTGATCACTCAAAAATAAAAAGGGTTTCGATAAAGAAAACACTTCTCCAGTTGTTCTTCACAATTGCAACAGAATGCAATTGACAGTAGATAGATCGTTGTCTTCAGAAAATAAAGATCTGTAATCAAAACAGTTCTGAGTCGATCCAGTTGCAATAGATATTACCAGAAACTTCACAACTTCAGCAGCAATAGATTCACAACAGATAGTCGATGTAGAACACGTGAATCTGCTATCAAGATCTTCCTTCGGTAATAAAGGTTTTACACTTCTTCTCGATCACCAGAAAATAACGCCTTTACACAGTCTCTGTTTCTTGCTCGTTAAAAGATCAATCTATCTATTTCACACACTTTCCTGTGTATATATATATCCGAAGTTTCCAAGATAGAACATATATATTCAAATCTGAGAAAATCTTCCGCATAAATAGATCCATGAAAATCTCCTTTAGATTCGCGATATTAAATGAAATAACAGAGCCGTTGTAACTCCCCTGAAGAATCGGCATAAAAAGCTCCGTTTAAATCAATCAGTAATCCGTTGAAAATCGTCTTTGATTCAGTCAAAGTCGTACTTAAGAATCGGCTCAAAATCCGCTTAATAATCCGCTTGTTTGACCAATGCAAAAGGAAATATCGTCTGTCAAAAATATCCCGATGCCAAACGTAGGGTTGATGACGTGGCTCCAAACGTAGGGTTCACAAACGTAAGGTTCACAAACGTAAGGTTCAGAACGTACATACTTTCTCTTCAGCATTCAAACGTAGGGTTGATCATCCATACTTTGTCTCGCTTCAACTCTTCAAAGATCGTACGGTTGATTATAAAAGTAAGATTGATGATCCATACTTTTGAGAAACAAACTCAACACTGAAAACTAACGTACGGTTTCTCTTCCATACTTGTCCAACAACGAAAACGTAAGGTTCCTTCCAAACGTAATGTTCTTCTTCCATACTTTTCAACAACGTAAGATTCATTAACCATACGTTTTAAAATAACGCAAGGTTTCTTAACCATACGTTTCTTTTAACATAAAAAGTAAACTTTTCATCCATACGTTACGTTCATCAACGTTGGGTATGAACAGTGATTCCAGTACGCGCTAAAATTGATCTCGCGCTACAGTGATTCCAGAACGCGCTAAAATTGATCTTGCGCTACAGTGATTCCAGAACACGCTAAAATTGATCTCGGAATAAATGAAGTATGAAATCTCGTTGTATGAAATAAATAAATAAAATAAATTCCTGCAAAATACTCAACGAAATAATTAGTAAATAATTAAGGGTATTTGTGAGCATCAAAATCATCATAAAGAGACAGAGTATTATTTGAAATAATCTCCCCCTTTAAAAAACATTATTTTGAATTGTTTGAAAACAATACATTGCTCAACAATATCCCCCTTTTTGATGATCACAAAACCCATAAAATAATAGAACTAATTTAATTGCAATCTTTATTGAAAAATTAGTTTTATAAAATTTTAGAATTCTGAAAGGATTAAAACAATATTTAACTATAATAAAATTTCTCCCCCATAAAAATAAATTTTCAGCTAAAAAAAAAGATAAAAGATAAGTGTCTTCTCCCATATATCCAAATTTCTTCATAGGAAACAAATGAATTTAAATGTTGTGTTTATCCAAATTCTCCCCCTTTTTGTGATATCAAAAAGAATGAAAAATTACGGATTTGAACACATTCAATATTGCACTGAACTATAAGTAAATGCTATAATTAACTGTGTATGAATAAGTGAATTTGTTATACTGGCTAACTTAATCATAAATCAATAAACAACAAAACAAAAAAGAAGTAAGAAAAGAATTTTCATTCACAAGCTGTTATATATAAACGATTGTGATATACAGAGGAATCAAGGTTCATAGATAAGATAGGGGGAAAAAAGGGTGTCTATCTCCTTTGAATCGCGGTCTTGATCTCTGTAAACTATTCTCTGAGCCTCTTCATCATCCCATCTCCTAACTTGAAGATAAGATCTATGTTCTCTTGAGTCATATGAATATCTTCAATCAAATTAACTCTGAAAAACTCATGCATTCTTTCTTCTTTTTCAACAAAAAGAGCCAGTTTCTCTGATAACTGATTCAAAAGAATCCTAATCGGTTGCTCTCCAGATGTCAACTGATCCACTAAAAATTTCTGATTATCTAGCAAAACTGACAAAGGGGCACTATTACACTGAAGATCGTGTAATCTGTCACTCATATTGCTCATTGCTGCAGTAATTGCTTGAAATCTCCGAATCAAATCAGGTGAAGAGCCTGATCCACTCACAGCATTGTTTGCAACAGACTCAAATTTATTCTCCATGTAAATCTTCATCTCAGACAAATCATCTTTCTTTACCATCTCTGATTTTAACTGATCAACAGCATGCAGCATATCACTCTTAAACAAATCTACTTCCTGTCTTGAAACAGTAGATTCTTTCAGCTTCTGAAACTTCAACTGCTCTAAGTTCAGAGAATTTCTGAGACTAACATTCTCAGATTCTAATTGAGAGATACGCTTGTACAACTCAACAACTTCTTCTTTTCTCGAATCAGGGGCACCCTGTGCTCTATTCTCATGTCCAGAAATAGGTTGATGAGGCAGGGAAAGTGGTAAAGAATCTGCATCTGACTGTTCTTTGTCCTTGTCCTGACAAGGTTGATCCACTGAACTAGCTTTTGAAGCTTGAAACTCTTCCACTGAAAAATCTTCCTGAAGTACCTCTGTATTAGCTTCAGAAGTATGTTCATCACGAACAGTAGTCTCTCTGACTTCTACTGAATGGTCAAGAACAATATTTTCATGTAAATATTGAGGTCGGGCCACTTCTTCACCAGGCACTGCCTCCATAAGTTGTTCTTGTGGAATTACTTTTTCAACAGCCACAGCAGCAGATTGAGGTTCTTTTTGGATTTCCGGTTGAGCTACTGGTTCCTCTATCGGTGCAGTCTGCTCCACAACAGCTTCTCTCACAAATGAATAAGAAATTACCGGTTCAGAGGATTTCAAGGCAGGAGAGATAATTTCATCATTAATTGACCTCTTCCTTCTATATTGAAGTCCTTCTTGACTTCTCTCTTCCTCAACTTCCTCCATCTCAAAGCGAATTCTCCTTGCCACTGTACTAACCCTTGATTCTGCTTGTCCCTCCTTGGACTTAGCCGGTTGAGCCTGAGCACTCTCCGAGTCTTCCTCAGCTCCAACAGGTAAGAGTTTTCCTTTAATTGTGCTCCAGAAGTATCCTACTTTCCTCAAAGTTCCAGCATTAAAAACATTACTGTGGTGACATTTCACCCCAGCATCTACCAATCTGATCATTCCTCTTTTAAACAAAAACAAAGAAATGAACCTTCCATAAGGGAAAAAGGTCATTCTTGCTTCACTCTGACAGCAGTATCTCAGATATCTTATCATAAACCGAGGAAAATTAAACTTAATATCACACATTAGAAGATACATTATATACATGTCAGGGTATAGGATTTTCTCCATCTCAGCCATCCTTGGTGCTAAACCAGTCTGAACAAATTTTACCAAGATTTTCTGATCGGGCTCCAAATCTTTAATAAACATCTTCTTTATCACTTTGGTTCCAAACAGAAAAGACATAATGTCTTCAGACTTATGTACAGAATCTCCAATATTCCGTAAATCGAAATGAAAAACTCCTTCATGAGGGCAGTTAAGAATTTGACTTATCTCTACAGATGATATGGAAAAGTCCTTATCCTCTATTTGAGCCAATAAACTATCCTCCGTATCTCCAAGGCTAAACTGAACAGTTCTAAAGAAATGTCTCATTTCTGCCTCATATAGAAACTCAGAAATTTCACTATTAAAAGCTTGCTCAAGGCTTTGAAACGACAACGCTTGCTTCAACAGTAAATTAGTTTCAAACAGCCATTCTAAATCTATGACTTTACCTTGCAGTATTTTCCGACCAACTACTTTAGGTTTCTTTGCAGCACTGCTCTCAGCTTCATCTGGACGCTTAGTCTTTGCCATTTCAACAACGATTTCTGAAGGTTCGTAAGTTTAGGGTTTGAAGATTCAGAAAAGGGTTTTGGAGCAGATGTGCGGTTTTAGGTTTTCGAAAGGGTTTCCGAAAAAGGTGAAACAGTTTAGAAGGTGAAACGGTTCTGACAGCCTTGATTCTCGTGTAATCACTAACCATTACTTTTATTTAAAACAAAATAAAATTACTTATAGCGGGAAACAGAAATTAAGCAGAATTCGAAAACAGAATAAGATTAAAAAAAACTATTTAAAATTAAATAAACCTAACTCCCCCTTAATAAATTCAAACCTTGCCGTGGGAAGTGGTTTAGTAAAAATATCTGCTAATTGATTTTCTGTATTTATAAATTCTAAAAATATATCCTTTTTAAACACATGATCTCTTAAAAAGTGATGTCTTATATCAATGTGCTTAGTTCTAGAATGACTAATAGGATTTTTTGAAATATTAATTGCACTAGTATTATCACATAAAATAGGTGTATTATTGAAATTTAATCCAAAGTCCATAAGAGTATTTTTCATCCACAACACCTGTGCACAACAACTACCTGCAGACACATATTCTGCCTCGGCTGTTGACAGGGCAACTGAGTGTTGTTTCTTATTAGACCATGATACTAAAGACTTTCCTAAAAAGTGACATGTTCCTGAAGTACTCTTCCTATCTAATCTACAGCTTCCAAAGTCAGCATCTGAATATGAAATTAAATTAAAATCAGAGGTTTTTGGATAAAGCAGAGATTGATAAATAGTACCTTTTAAATATCTAAAAATTCTTTTAACAGCAGTTAAGTGGGATTCTTTGGGATTTGATTGAAATCGAGCACAAAGACATACTGAATACATTATATCTGGTCTACTAGCAGTAAGATATAACAAACTACCAATCATACCTCTATATAACTTGTTGTCCACTGATTTTCCAGTTTCATCCAAATCAAGTTTTATATTAGTACACATAGGAGTTGTAAATGTCTTGCTGTTTTCAAGTCCAAATTTCTTAAGTAAATCAGTAATGTATTTGCATTGATTTAAAACATTTCCAAAATCTTTTTGAAATATTTGAAGACCCAAAAAGAAATTTAATTCTCCCATCATACTCATTTCAAATTCTTTTTGCATTAATTCTGAAAATTCATGACAAAGAATTTTATTGGTTGATCCAAAAATTACATCATCAACATAAATTTGAACCAACAAAACATTATTTTTCACAGTTTTCTTAAAGAGTGTTGGATCTGCTAGTCCAACAGTAAAATCATTTTTCAAAAGAAAAGAACTTAGTCTTTCATACCAAGCTCTAGGTGCTTGTTTAAGGCCATAAAGAGCTTTAGTAAGTTTGAAAACAGAATCTGGTTTTTGAGAATTTTCAAAACCAGGAGGTTGCTCAACATAAACTTCCTCCATTAAATAACCATTTAAAAAGGCAGATTTAACATCCATCTAAAATAATTTAAAATTCATATAAGATGCATAGGCTAAAAGGATTCTAATGGCTTCTAACCTGGCTACAGGTGCAAAGGTCTCATCATAATCTATTCCTTCTTCTTGATTATATCCTTTAGCTACTAATCTTGCTTTATTTCTAGTTATTATCCCTTGATCATCCTGTTTATTCCTAAAGACCCATTTAGTTCCTATTACTGGATAATCATGTGGTCTTTCAACTAATTCCCAAACCTTATTTCTCTTGAACTGGTTCAATTCATCCTGCATTGCTATTACCCAGCTCTCATCATCTAAGGCTTCTTCTATGGTCTTAGGTTCTTGTTGGGATAAGAAAGCAGAGAATTCAACTATGTTTCCAAAGTTTCTTCTAGTTTGAATACCAGTCTCTAAGTCACCTATCACAGATTCTAAAGGGTGATTCTTTAAGGTTCTAGACTGTCTAGGCATTATATTCAAAGGTTCTTCAGTGTCATGTTCTTCTGAACTGGACTGAATTTCTTTTATATCATTTTCAAAATCATTCTTTAAATTCTCAAGTCTCATGTTTTCATTAGAATCAGGTTCATCTATTTGTTCTATCCTTTTCTCAAAAGGATCAGATTCATCAAATTTCACATTAACTGATTCTTCAACAATCCTTGACTTTTTATTATAGACTCTATAAGCTTTGGAGGTTGCAGAATATCCTAAGAAAATACCTTTATCAGATTTTGGATCAAATTTACCCAGATTATCTTTGGTATTCAAGATGTAAACCTTGCATCCAAAAACTTTAAAGTAATTTACTTTAGGTTTTCTGTTATTCCATAGTTCATAGGGTGTCTTTTTCAAAATAGGTCTTATTAAAATTCTATTCATTATATAACAAGCTGTATTAACAGCTTCTGCCCAGAAATATATAGGTAGGCTATATTCATTTAACATAGTTCTAGCCATTTCTTGAATAGTTCTATTTCTTCTTTCTACAATCTCATTCTGTTGAGGTGTTCTTGGAGCAGAGAAGGTGTGTTTAATACCCATGTTTGAGCAAAAGGAATTAAATTCCTGGTTCTCAAATTCTCCACCATGATCACTTCTCAATGAGATTATATTAAAACCTTTTTCATTTTGAATAGATTTACAAAAACCTTCAAATAAACTAAAAGCTTCACTTTTAAATTTCAAAAAGAAAATCCAAGTAAATCTAGAATAATCATCAACTAATACATAAACATATAATTTACCAGCTAAACTTGCTACTCTTGAAGGTCCAAACAAATCCATATGGATAAGTTCTAGAGGTTTAGTTGTAGCAACTTTATTAACAGATTTGAATGATGATTTGTGTTGCTTGTCAAGCTGACATGCATCACAGAATCTGTCATTTTCAAATTTGAGACTAGGCAAATCAGAAACTAGATGTTTCTTAGATAATTTATGTAAAGCATATATATTTCAATGACCAAGTCTTCTATGCCAGATCCAGGATTCACTTATATTAGCAGTTAAGCAGTTTACTTGTTGTTTACACAAGGAATACAAATCCAAAGTATAAACATTATCAGTTCTGGGTGCTCTAAACTTAAACAGTTTATCTTTAGAAACAGTACAACTATTGTTAGTAAAATCAACAGTGTATCCATCATCACAGAGTTGAGAGATACTTATCAGATTGTGTTTTAACCCTTGTACATAAAGTACTTTGTTGATTGAGACTGTCTCTGGATCTCCAACTGTTCCAATACCAATAATCTTTCCTTTGGCATTGTCACCAAAGGTGACAAGTCCTCCTTCCTTTCGAGTAAGAGAAGAGAAATTAGCTGAAGTTCCACTCATGTGTCTTGAGCAGCCACTGTCCATATACCATATTTCTTTCTTTCTTTGGTGACCTGCTACCTGCAAAGACATTCAAACAAATTGCTTTGGTACCCATATTTTGTTGGGTCCAGGAGTGTTAGCAAGCAGTGATCTGGGTATCCAGATTTGCTTTGTTTTCTTAAAATTGATTGAATCATATAGATCGTTGGAAATATAGGATTTCTTAATTCCACATATTTGAGGTTGTCTTAGAAAACAGTTTTTAGCTATATGACCTTTTGTTCCACAAAAGTTACAAATAACCTGTTTAGTGCTAGGAACAAAATAATTTTTGTATAACTTAGGTTTTTCTCCTTTACTTCCAATTCCAAACCTTTCCTTTTTAATTACAGTTTTTTCAAGTATCTCATTTAAGGTGTTTTCTCCTTTTGTAAAAACTAATGCAGCTTTTCTATAAGATTCTACTTCATCCTGTAGAGTTTTTATTTTTGATTCAAAATTAATTTTATTTGAGTCAGCAGAGTTGTATCTGTCAATTAATTCCTTATGTTGTTTTAGCAAAGTATTTCTCTCATCTGAAATAGCTTTGTGCAAGTTCTTTATAGATTTATATTTTTTAAATAATGAGTCATACCTTTCTTCAAGCATATTGCAGTAAGCTGCAAGTTTTTTATTTGAGAAGCTTGTTTCAGAGTTTGATTCATTATTTGAGTCAGAGGAGTAGTATGAGTGTACCTCATCAGTTTCAGCCATGAAACACATATTTGCTTTTTAAATTGGCTTCCTCCTTCTCTGAGTTTGATTCAGAAGAATTACTTGAGTCTTCAGAAACACTCCAAGTAGCTTTCATAGCTTTCTTGTCTTTCTGCTCATAATCATCTCTTTTGAAGAATTTCTTCTTCTTTGCATCTTTCAATTTTGGGCAATCCGGTCTGATATGTCCCATCTTTTTGCATTCATAACATCTCACTTCCTTGCTATCCTTTTTGAAGGATTTCTTGAAGTCTTTCTTCTTACTATAGAACTTTCTGAATTTTCTGGCTAGCTGAGCCAGTTCTTCATCCGAATTTGAAGAATCAGAGCTTTCTGATTTAGCACTTACTTCTCTGTTCTTCATCTTTCTATCCTTTTGTTGAGAAGTCACTTTCAACGCAGTGTTTTCCCTTTTTATGTAGACTTTATGCTCATTTACCTCATCTTGAATTTTAGCTTCGTACATCATCAATGTACCAATCAGTTCTCTCATAGTTAGATCTTTAACAGAAGTTGATTGTCTGATTGCTGCAGAGATTCTATTCCATCGAGTAGGAAGTACTCTCAGTACCTTCAACGCTTGATCAGCCTGCTTGATTGGTTCTCCTAGAGCTGTTATATTATTGATAATTTCTGTCAATCTTCCATTCATCTGAGTGATGCTCTCTCCTTCAATCATTCTGAAAGTATCGAATTTTAACTTAGCATTTGGATATCTCATCTGTCTTACATTATCTGTTCCTTCATAAGCAACAGCTATTGTTTGCCACATTTCATATGCAGTCGGGCATTGAGATACTCTGTTAAATTCATCTGGTCCTAGACCACAGATGATTTCATTCATAGCTTTTGAATTTATGTCATACTCAGCCTCTGTAGCAGCACTCCATGTATCGGGATTTTCAGGAATTTCATAGGGAGTCAGAATCTTTGAATAGACTTTGTAACCAAGATTTTTCAGATAAATAATCATACGTGATTTCCAGCAGCCATAATTATCTCCATTAAAGTAAGGTGCTCTGACCATTGACATTCCCTCTCTCATATCAGTCATGATACACTATGTATAATCTTTAAATACTTCTAGCTTGATAAGACTTTAAAAAATAAGAAGCTCCTCCTCTGATACCAATTGTTGGATCTGAATCTACGGATTACACACAAGAGGGGGGGTGAATTGTGTCTTTTCAAAATTATTACAATCTCTTCAATTTAGACAAATTCTGTCCACTATGCTTTTGCACGATTAAATATGCAGCGGAAAAAGTAAAAGCATGAACACACAGATGTATAGTGGTTCGGGGAACAGAAGGCCCCTAGTCCACTCCACCAACGCTCAAATCCACGAGCTTGGCGATTTTCACTATCTGGTCCTCGTTTCCACAGACTCGTTCACAACTGAGTACAGGCAGTTGACACCTTTACAAGATTCAGGCAAACACAGCCTTCCTGGTTCAAACACGAACCCACACAGCTTAGAACGAGAAGCTGATCACTCAAAAATAAAAAGGGTTTCGATAAAGAAAACACTTCTCCAGTTGTTCTTCACAATTGCAACAGAATGCAATTGACAGTAGATAGATCGTTGTCTTCAGAAAATAAAGATCTGTAATCAAAACAATTCTGAGTCGATCCAGTTGCAATAGATATTACCAGAAACTTCACAACTTCAGCAGCAATAGATTCACAACAGATAGTCGATGTAGAACACGTGAATCTGCTATCAAGATCTTCCTTCGGTAATAAAGGTTTTACACTTCTTCTCGATCACCAGAAAAGAACGCCTTTACACAGTCTCTGTTTCTTGCTCGTTAAAAGATCAATCTATCTATTTCACACACTTTCCTGTGTATATATATATCCGAAGTTTCCAAGATAGAACATATATATTCAAATCTGAGAAAATCTTCCGCATAAATAGATCCATGAAAATCTCCTTTAGATTCGCGATATTAAATGAAATAACAGAGCCGTTGTAACTCCCCTGAAGAATCGGCATAAAAAGCTCCGTTTAAATCAATCAGTAATCCGTTGAAAATCGTCTTTGATTCAGTCAAAGTCGTACTTAAGAATCGGCTCGAAATCCGCTTAATAATCCGCTTGTTTGACCAATGCAAAAGGAAATATCGTCTGTCAAAAATATCCCGACGCCAAATGTAGGGTTTATGATGTGGCTCCAAACGTAGGGTTCACAAACGTAAGGTTCACAAACGTAAGGTTCAGAACGTACATACTTTCTCTTCAGCATTCAAACGTAGGGTTGATCATCCATACTTTGTCTCGCTTCAACTCTTCAAAGATCGTACGGTTGATTATAAAAGTAAGATTGATGATCCATACTTTTGAGAAACAAACTCAACACTGAAAACTAACGTACGGTTTCTCTTCCATACTTGTCCAACAACGAAAACGTAAGGTTCCTTCCAAACGTAATGTTCTTCTTCCATACTTTTCAACAACGTAAGATTCATTAACCATACGTTTTAAAATAACGTAAGGTTTCTTAACCATACGTTTCTTTTAACATAAAAAGTAAACTTTTCATCCATACGTTACGTTCATCAACGTAGGGTATGAACAGTGATTCCAGTACGCGCTAAAATTGATCTCGCGCTATAGTGATTCCAGAACGCGCTAAAATTGATCTTGCGCTACAGTGATTCCAGAACACGCTAAAATTGATCTCGGAATAAATGAAGTATGAAATCTCGTTGTATGAAATAAATAAATAAAATAAATTCCTGCAAAATACTCAACGAAATAATTAGTAAATAATTAAGGGTATTTGTGAGCATCAAAATCATCATAAAGAGACAGAGCATTATTTGAAATAATCTCCCCCTTTAAAAAACATTATTTTGAATTGTTTGAAAACAATACATTGCTCAACAATTTCCTTTCAAAGGCTTGGCTTTAAGACACTAAATAAACAATTATTTTTAAGCTCATTGTTAGAGATAGAAATATAGGAACAACTTATGATCCTCATGAAGGATTCCTTATATGTTTGAATTGATTTATCCTCCATTTTTCATCTCCTTGAATTCTCTCTCCATATTCATGAAATGTTTTTAAGAAGACTACTTAGTGTAGAATACATCTTTTAATTCCTCCCATTCCATAGAGGATACCATATAATTTTCCATTATATTCTTAATGAGAGTCCTCCATTAGTTTGACTCTTCTTACATATGATAAATATCTAGGACAACATTCTATTTTTCTAAATACTAGAGGATGGAAAATGAATTTTCCATCACATTGATCCATTTTTTAGTAATAGGTGGATTAGAAGATAACCTAAAGTATGGTGAACATTTTTAATGAAAGGATCATTCAAATTTTTATCCTTAATTTGTGAATTCAGGATATCAACATACTTTTGATAATTGAGTGAGCATTCACACAATGTTTTGTGCTCCATATCCCCTGTCATTTTCATTCCTATTGGGATAATCATGGCACTACCCATCAAACCCATTTTTTATAAAATTTCTCATTAATCAATAAATTTTATGAATAAAGGTTAAGGTAAAGGTAAATATTTTTTAATCTTATAAAATAGTAGTATATTTACTTAAAAGGGATAAATAATAAATGACAAATTCATATTAACATATTATTTTATAGGAACCAATATAGGTTATTAATTATCTATCTTCTATTGGGATCTATAGTCCTATCATGAAAATGTGTTGAATTCTTCTATGTCAGTTCATAAAGAGTGAGTTATTTTCCAAATCATATCCCTCCCAGAGTGTCAAAATAGGTGTGCAATTATGATTATTTTTAATGCACCAAGTTATGATTGAGTTGAAACCCAATACACACCTTTAAGGATTCAAACTCATATGTACATTCATTTTTTAGCCTAAATCGAATTATAGTATCCACAAAATAATTTTATTTCTATGAAAATCACACAATATCTTCATTACTAAAATTTTCGGATTTTCTCCTTTATTTAGTCTTATCCCCTTGAATTTAAATATAGTTTTCACTAAATTTACTTCATCCTAATCCATAAAAAACTAATATAATTATCAAAATATTACTAAACTCCCCTTTGATACCAACTACAACACCCAAGACCCACACTCTCCCATATAGTGAAAAAAACATTTAATTATTTAAATTAACATCAACACTAAGTGAGATTATGAAAGTTAAACTTTATCAAATTCAAAAATAATATTATATATCATAATAAAACCACACAACATAAAGAACCTATTAGTTTAGTTTCTTTGAGGGATAATAATATAAGAAAATTATTTTACAACACATGTGAGAATTTACCCATAATTAAAATTTTCTAGACTCCCTTTTAGACTTCCCAAAAATTATATCAATCTTCATAACCCAAGGAAAAAACCATAATAAATGAGAGATCTCAGATGCCCATTAATGGAAATATTATAAATATGTCATGAAGGGTTATATCATAATAATATAATAAAACGTGGTTAAAAGAAGTATTTTTTATTAAAAAGATAATAATTTAATAATAGTTTTAATAAATCATTATAGAAGGACATGTCATCTAAAATGAACAAACATATATCATGGAAAAAGTTTTTGTCATCATGATATGGTAAACATGATCCTCAGAGAATATTCATAGGTATATAGAAATTAAATACACAAAAACCATGAAACATTGTATAAAAATAAAATTTGGCATAAAGATTACCAATTGGAAATTATAACATTGTGAACAAAAAAAATTCCAAAGATTCATGTTGAGAACAAATGAAATTTTTACACTTTTTACTTAGAAAAAACAATATTAGAATGCATCATATTATGAGAAAACAAAATGTTCATTCTTCCAATTGTAAAGAATCAAAATTTTCACAATTCATATTGTGAATAAAAAATTATCAATTCTTAGGATCCTTATAAAATGTGTTATAAATCCTTAAAAATAATTTGAGGGATATATATTACCCCAACAATCAACCATCTCTATATATGTGTGCTAATTGAAAAAAAACATCCATCACATCATAAATAATCCTTTCAAAGAAAAACTAGCTTCATTACGTTTCAATATGAGATCACCAAAATTGGTATCAATAGTGTAAATAGTATATACACAAAATTCAATCACCCTAAAATGGTATTTCAGAAGAAAATTTATAAGGTAATTCCTGAAGAATAATTTCTGAGGAAATATGTCCTTTAGAGATAAAGAGGAAAGCAGTTATTAAACTATAAAAGTATTTGTATAAATTTTTTTTAATAATGTTTTAATATAAGAAGTTACGGATCACAATCAAAAGTAATTTTAAAAAAGGTTATGTGAAATCATTGGAAAATGTTTTCTTTTAAAAAACAAATTAAAATATTAAGTCCATTAAATGATATTATGATTATAAAAAATGAATTCAGAGTGGAAGATAAAAAATTTAAATTTAAATGGATGGAAACCATTTTAATAATTTGAAAAACCATTACTAAAATTCCATATAATAAAATAAAATGATTAAATAACCATTTGAAAAGAGGATATAATATATTTGATTTTTCAAATAGATAACACATATTGATGTTTCTTAATATAATGAAGAACATTGGTGAGAAGTGAGAATATGTACATTCATGAAAAAAAATTTGTTTAAAGATAATGAGAACTATTTTTAACAATGTCATATGTTTTTGAGGAATAAATTCATCGAGCTGGAATATTTCAATAAAAAATTTAAATTTTACCCATATATAAAGAGAAATTATAATATAAAATCATAGGCTAGGAGAAACAAGTCTTATATAAAAGAAGTTCATGAAGAACAATTATAACTCAAAAAATGGAGATGAGCCCTTACCCAATTGCTATCGTTTGAATAAAAATAATTTTAAATAAAGAACATGATATTGCTCTGAAAACACCATGAATTACAGGTAGTAATCACACCATCTCAAAGATATAATGGTGCACAGTATGAAATATGTCTTAAGAAATTAAATTTGGTACAAAGAACCCATTAACGTGTATTTCTACTTACTCAAACGCACTCTAACCTCTGATATAATAAACAAAAAAAATTAATATCCTATTTTATAACCTTATTCATATCTAAAATAATTATAAACTTCATTCATTATAATTTTCTACAAGTACAATACTTAGTTATAATTTATTCTCAATATTAGTTGTGTGTAATCTTGATTGTTTTGAACGAATTTCATACTAATGTTGTTATAATTTACTCTTATAAAAAATTTAATTTTTCATAGATTATTCAAGATATAATAATCATTCTATAAATGATTCATTAATCCCCATTTCATTATATGAAATACATGGATATTGTTTGTGAATAAAAAAGAAATTGTGATGAACTAGTTTTGGTGTGTTTAATGATTCAAAGGTAATAAATAAATAAATATATGAAATAATAATAATAGCATTCAAAAATCAATAAATAATTATAAAATATATTATTATTAAAATATATTACCATTATATAAAATTATTTAATCATTATTATTTTAGACATTATAAAATCATTCTCATGGATGGTAAAAACATACCCTAATGAGAGTTTGTTATAATGATTTTACAAATAAAGATATGTTTTTATATAATCTCAATAAAACATTTAATGAATCATAAAAATGTTATATGTATCATGTATATTTATTAAATTCATTCTTAGAACCATCCATGAATGGTGATGATGACAATAATATTTTTTCATTCATATAGGCGGTGTCTGTCGTATACATGATTAATGATTCCATTTTGCAAAGAATGAGATAAAATGAATTTATTATAGGTTCTGATCATACAAGAATTGTGCAATGGGTCATGTCCAAATCTGTTTTTTTACCATGATTGATGATAAATCTAAGATTTAAATAATAAAAAACATCATGATCTGTGGAATTAAATCAATGAATATAGATAATGGATAAAACACTAGAACTATAGAAAGGTTCAACACCTATTATTTATAATCAATTTAATTAATTAAAGAATTTCCTTCTTGAGGTTATTTCTTCATTCATGGATCTGACAATAGATATATATTGTTATGTTATTTCATTGTAGGAATCAAGGGTTGATTCCCTCTAATGGTGTTCCACATTCCTTCCATATATATCTAAACGTGGCGTAGGAATATCTGGGAACTTGCATAGACAATCCTATCAGATCCATAATCCTCTACTGATCACCGTAAGAACTTCTTCAAAATCCTTCTCCAAGTTTTCTATTGACTTGAGAGTGGGTAGAGGAGGAAGAACACTCTTCATTCTTAGGATCGTTCTGAGATATGGGACCCCTCTTGGGATTGACAGTATTCTCCAAATCTATTATTCAAAAAACAAACAAATAAATTGGATCATTGAGAAAATAATATAATTAGGATAGTATATCACTAGGGTTAAAATAAAATAATTGCACAATTTTCCTTTATTATTTATTAAATCCCTACAGAACCTTATTTAAAATAAAAATAATGTTGTTATTATTTCTTGATATGCGCTTAAATTGTGAGTTAAATTAAATATAATTTAATCAAATAATATTCAATAATTATTATTTCTCACTATAACATTAAACTCAGTCTATGATTCCTCCATAATATTTATCGGGCCGTGAATAATGAATATTTTTTAAAAATAAATATCATGCCATTATTATCCAATTAATAAATAAATATTATATAAAATAAATAGAAAATAAATATTTATATCTGATTAAGAATATATCAATAATTATTAAACCACATGAGAGAATAATAATTATTCCACCTTTTAAAAAATAAGTTATTATTTATTATTTAATTGAGATTTTGGATACCCTTAGTGTGTGGCCCTCTAGGCCTCATTCTCAGTGGAATTAGGCAAATTAGCCTAAATTACATGGTTCGTGTCTAGAAACATGCAAAAGAACCCATAGAGAAAGAATTTAATGTCCTAACAACATGATACCTCATTTGTATGTTACTATGTAATATAATCTCATTATCATGATATCTCAAATCAATCAGGTTTCATACTAGTTCTATCAACCTATGTGCGCAATGTCTCTTTCTTTGACATCCTAGAAATTGATCTTTCCTATTATACACCATGGGCATGAATTTATTTAAGCTATATATTTTCTATCAAAGTTCCTGAGATATCAAATTCTATTAAATAATATAAGGGAAAAATCCTTTCTCACATTATTCATTAATACAATGTTACTTTTGATGCACCCAACTTATCCAACCTCACCACAAACATTTTTCATCATGGTTTTCCTCAATAAATCAAAGTACATGACTCATAATACAAATTTGTTATGATATTAATGTCAAAGGTCCAATACACATGCTTGTATATAGGAATATCCAATGAAACATATAAATGTGGATTTCTTACTAGGAGGTTTTGTTCTCATAATATCCCACTGGATATTACTAAGGGTGTACACCATGAGAAAGTGCCTCAAAGTCCAATGATTATCCACCCCTAATACCATGTTTCATTTGTGTCCATAAAATTATATCATCATGATTTAGAATATATATCTAAGAATAGTGTTCTAGAACTTCTAAGTTCTCATCATAGTGGGGAAATTATATGAAATTTCAGTTTTATATATACTCTTGGGATATTATCACATACTATGGTATATATAAGAACAATAATTATTTGATATTAATTTTGTTAATATTGAAAACTATGAATACATGTCATCATCATGTACATATAATTTGGTTCTAGTGAACCAACTCCAACAGACTCCCACTTGAACTAGATCCAACTACTAACTACTTTCAGTGAGCTAGGTTTAACATGATACTCATGATTCTTCTAAGATAGGCCTTCAATAGAGGGGTCTTCCACGTTCTCTTCTGTGTTCACTCTACATATTATACCTTCCCCCCTCTAATGAAAATACCTTATGAGGTGATACTTACAGAGTATGTACTTTGTAAGTTGGTGTTACCTTGGACCTTTTTTAAGAGACAATACTACAATATTATCTCAATAAAATGTGATAGGTTATTTAAAACTAGGTAAAAAATCAATATCCTAAAGAAAATTTAAAATCCAATCGACTTACATGGCTGTATAAACTATCGTTATATACTTGGACTCCATTATATAATCAGCATCAACTAAATACTTTGAACTCTTCCAACTCACAACTCCTCCATTAAGATAGAAAATATATCATTGTAGTGACTTCAATAAATTTTTATCTGTGTAAAAAATGGTGTAAGTATAACCCATTATGACTAACTCTTCATCTCCCCCATATACCTGGAACATATCCTTAGTTCTTCTCACATACTCAAGGATAGCCCTAAAAGCAGTCCAATTTTTTTCTCCTATATTTTCTTGATATCTACCTAAAAATACAAATGAATAGAAAACATCAAGTCTATTACATAACATGGAATACAGGATTAATCATATCACTGAATCAAATGGGATCTTTCTCATTCTCTCTTTATCTTGTTGTGACTGAGGATACAATTTCTTAAAAATATGTAAACTGTGTGATAATAGAACATATCCAAAAATGGATTGTCCTAGACAAAATCCCATTAGTATCTGGTCAATATATGTACTTTGACATAGTCTAGAAAGCCTCTTGGATCTATCAAAAATTATCTTGATCCCTGGAATATAGGATTCTTCACCAAATTCCATCATCGAGAAACACTTGTTTAACCGGTCCATAAAATACTATAAGTTTTGTATGTCATTTCCAATATTTAATATGACATGAACATATACTATTAGGATACTGATTTCATTTCCACTAAACCTATTTTAGACACACAAATCATAACCATTCATAATGAAACTAGATTATTTTACGGATTCATCAAATCAAATGTTCCATCACCTGGATGCTTTCTTCATTCCCCAAATGGATCTATACAACTTTCAAATCTTCTTGGAATCACCTAGATTCACAAACCTTCTGGTTGTGTCATATAGACATCTTCCTAAAGGTTTCCATTAAGGAATGTATTGGTTTCCATTAAGGAATGTATTTTTTACATCCATCTGGAAAATATCATAATCATGGTAATACATTATAGAAATTATAATTATAATGGATTTAAACTTTGGAAACTAGTGAAAATTTCCTTCATAGTCAATTACATGATGTTTTAGAAACTCTTTATCCACTAACCATTCATTATAGGAATTTATTTTTCATTCCATGTCTAGTTTCCTCTTTAATACATATTTTTATCTAATGGGCTTTACATCAACTAGAGAATCGACTAGTACCCAAATTTTTTTCTGATACATGGAATCTATTTCATAAATCAGGTCTTCTTGCAATCTTATATATTATGAGCTCTCTACTTTCTCCTTGTAAGAGAGAGGTTCATCATTGTGATTCAATAATGACTCGCCATATTTAGTGACTATAAAACCATATATTTTTAGTCCTCTTACCTATCTTGTGATCATAATAATTACTTGTGTTTCAAGAACTACTTCGTCTATGGGGACCTATGAATCCTGTTCCTAGTCCAACACTTATGTATCTTGAGCATAATCTTTCTCAAAGTAAATCATGTTCCCACTATCCTTTTATAGGATGTTCTCCCTCTCAAGAAAGAGGTATTTTTTTGTGATTGTCATTTTTTTGTCTATGGGGTTGTATATGAAGTATCCCTTTGTTTATTTGGAATACCGTATAAAGACATAATTTATTCCCCATGGTGTTTTTTTTCCTAATAAGGCCTTAAAATCACCTCACAAACCCATACATACTTATGCAACAAAATAGGTTTCTTTTCACTCCATAACTCAAAGGTAATTATGCTTTCTGTGTTATTTAGAACTTTATTTAATGTCTATACCACAGTTTTTAATGCATTTCCCCAAAATAATAAGGTAATATCTTCATGACTCATCATAGACATAACCATGTATAATATGGTATGGTTCCTCCTTTCACTAACACCATTACATATTGGTGTATAAAGATGAGTGAGATGAAATAGAATCCCAAACTCCAATTAAAGGTCGATTCACTCTTGGTTAAGATATTCACCACCTCTATTAGATTAAAGCTTCTTTATCTTCTTACCAAGTGTATTCTATACTTAATTCTTTAATTCCTTGGTTTTTTCAAAGGACTCAGACTTATACCTCATTAAGCAGACATATAAATATTTACAAAAGTCATCAGTAAAAGTTATGAAGTAAGAATGTACACCTCTATGTTGTACAGGAAATGTTCTATGCACATTAGTGTGTACCAATCCAAGAATATTTATGGCCCTTTCACGCTGTCCACCAAATGGTGGTTTGTTAATTTTTCCTTATAAACCAGAATGACATATATCATGTGGTTTTATCTCAAATGACTCTAAATAATGATCTTTATAGATCCTTGTCAAATGATTCTCATTTACATGACCATGATGTTGATTCCAAAGATGGGTGTTATATAAATTATGTGAACCTAATTCATTATCAATTTCTAATATGTGGTTTTCATAATTTAATTCAAAAATATTTTTATTTAAATAGTCCATACCATAACATATGTTTTCCTTATATAAGAAACAATTTTTATTTTCAAACATGAAAAAACACATTCGACATCAATTGATGATACAAAAATTATGTTCTTAGTAACTGTAAGTACAAAATAAAAATATTTTAAAACCAAATTCATGTAAAAAATGAAAGGTGGTAGTCACCAATTCCTAGGCAATCTAGTTGTTCTCCACTAGCAGCTCTCAGATCCACCTATCCTCTAGCAATATTTGAAAATCAACTTGGTTCTTAAATTTGTATATATATGTGATCCTCACAAGCTATACCTAGTACAAAATGTTTAGATATTAAATGATTATACTCGATAACGAATGTACATTTGATTCCCCTTATTTTTGGTTGAAGTTCCTCTTCCAGGGGCCTAAATTTCCACATGAAAAACAAACTGCTTCCTTTTCTTTTCCATGCCTTTAGATATTATTCTTCATAGTAGGATGGTACTTGGGAGCCTTAGACTATTTATGAGTCTTAGGAACCTTTTCAATATTCTTTATTTTCTTATTCACCATGAAGAACAGAAGTTTATCTTTCCTAGTGTTATTATGAAATTACAGTCTTAAAGTAATAAGTTTTTAAAGACTCTTCTCCTTATTACTCATATTAAAACTAACCATAAAATAAGAGAAGGTCTTGGAAAATGGTGAGAGTATGAGATATTTATGAAACTCATCTGGAGATTTCATCCCTCAAATTTCTAACCATTCAGTGTAGCTAACGATCTTGACTACATGAGGCCCATATTGTGTATATTTCCAAGATTAGTTGTAAACAAAGCATTGGAGATCTCGTACCACTCTGGTCTTTCCTTCTCATTATTGAGATCTGAATGGTGAGACATCATACTATATGAATCCATGTCCTCATGTTTCTTTAAAAGGTCATTGGAAATGGATGGTAGCATGAAACATTGAACATATATAGAATCATCCAAATGTTTCTCATATATTATTAACTCTTCATCACAAGCCTCGTTTCCAGAAACATTTTGAAAAAGGTTCGTCTTGGGAATATAATTTCCTTTAATTGAGAAGGATCACATGTAGACACATTTTCAATTCACGGAAATTTGTGTTGGTGATAAGATTATATTTCTCAAGTATCACAATGATATATTTTATTCCATTTAAATTATGTTTCCATAATTAATATTAGTATAATATTAGTACCTTATCTAATAAAATTAAAACAAGTAAATGATTAAATATTATATTTATTAATCTTCCACTATTTTATCAAAACACAATACCCCTCACCATTGGCATTATAATATTCTATTTCTTGGACATTAGAGTGTCAAGGATCTATATTACCATTCCCATTACCAAAAAGATTGTTGATCAAGAAACTGTAATGGGTTTATGTCAGCATTACAAATTCCAACTCCATTAACTCGCAGTTACTCGATCGTTTGATTGGACTACCCAATCCTGAAATCCTTAAATTGGATTTCCTCAACCCTTGCTTGTAGTTACACCAAGTCCTACTTTAGAATTCCATTCTTGATGTGAACTAAGTTTATTCAACCCAAAACATCCAGTTAGAATTCTCTTATATTTTAAATCACCCCAACTTTTTCTGGTCAAGAACATTGAACTATGATTCAATTTTAACTCAATTAGTGGAAGGTTATCCTAACCTAATATTTATTATTGAAGGATTTTATCATTTTGTTCATAAATTTCTAATTATTATCTTTATTACATACTTGTAAATACTAAGAATATTTACATAAGTGATTAACCATGTCTTAGATAATATTTATGAATAATCCAATTTATTTTAGTTCTATCTTGAATGATCATTAATTTCATTATTTCACGTGATCTTGAAAAAACATCTATAATGAAATAACCATGAAACCTGAAGGAAATGAAATAATATATAGTTATGATCATGATCTTTTACTAATGGTTTGTTTATCTAGCGATGGATAGACTAACTGTTTACCTAGGGGAAAACACCTTGAACCAATTAAGGTTTGTGTTATTTCATTCCACATTTCCATCTATGAAACTCTCTTGGATTGGATTATCCTTTACTCCAAACCTAAACCATCTACACTATCTTGGGAACTCCATCAATTACATATGCTTTTAATTTCCTTCATATGAGTGAAACAAGGGGTTTACATAAAATAAAGCATGGTTAAACTTTTTTCTATATAATAATAAGAGAGAAGGAACACAAGACAATAATTTAATTTAGTAATAAATTAAATAAGACCCATCTCATACAATGGTCTGGTCTATGTTCATGATCATCCACCTGCATTAAATAAATTACGCATTTAATAGAACTAGCATTAAATTCCAAATCATTATTATTTAAGATAAATTATTCTTAAATCAATTAATTATTTTCTTTAATTAATCGTTTTAGTTATCCTAATTCTCATCTAAATTACCTTGACATTCTCCTCAATCATAATTTCAATCAAATTTAATAAATTTATTTAAAATTAACTATTTTCATTCAATATGCTTCCATGGAAACATTGAGAATATCAATATGAATCCACCCAACATGTATTATAAACATATATGGTTTTACTTTTTTGATATATAGAATACACGAATTGTCATGTACTTTCATGATGTGTAATATCAGCTTAATGATTAAATGAATTGCATGCTTTTTCAGTCATGTGTTATACTTCAATGTACATAGAGTAACAACTACAATAAAACTCATACATGATATGTGGATCAAAATACTAATCAGATATTAATTAAACATATATATTTATATATTAAAAACTCATCACACAACATTTACTTTTAACTTAATGAACACATGCAAGAACATGTCTCAAGGGTTACACTGTAAAACAAATAAATTTTAAATATGTGTAATTTTGTATAAGTACATGTCGTGTCTAGGTGAGATAAACAACATGTACATATATCACCTTAAATCTTAGGTACACACCTAGGGACTCAGTGTGTAATTCATACCTTGAAAAAAAATGGAGTACACAACAGGTAAAAGGGACTACATGGCATGCAAACTCCAAGTTATATTTTCACCGGTTAGGTAGGGTGTGTATAAAACACATGGACCATTTGTGACTCAAAGATAATAAATTCTGTGTACATGGTCTATACAGAATGTACCCCAGCTAAATGTTCACCACCCTATCCTGGTCAAAATGTGGTGTAAAAAATTAATACATTGTGTGTAATTAATTTACACAGTTTGAATTTATTTCCAAATTAATTACTAGTGTATGAAACACAAGTGCACGTTGTAGAACTCTGGTTATATGGCGTGTCATACGGTGTTATTTTTCCTGAATCCTTGGAACCTTTTTATGTGTTCGACAATTTTATTTCATTGATAAAATTAATCATATTGATTAGATCTATGAGAAATAAAGGAGGAAGAAGTAGATCATACAATTCAGATTGAAATAAATATTACAATTGAATTGAAAACTTAATAAAAAATGGATAAATAAATCAATGATCTTTAAATAATTATAAATAATTATGTAACCACTCTCATACCACTTATAGGTTCCGATTAAAGTAGAAGTGTGTGATGATCATTCCAAAATTTTCTTTTTTCCACGATTGATGATCAATTCAATATTTACACCTTGAAAAATGTTTTGATATATATAATTGAATCAATTAATTTGGATAAGGGATAGAATGATGATACTAGAGAGTAGATCATAACATATTATTTATAATTAATGTAATTAATTAAATAATTACCTTGTTGGAAATATTTCTTTGTCAAGGGATCGGACAACATATCTTCATTGTTTTTTCATTTCATTGTAGGAATCAATGGATGAAGCCCACAAGCGGTGATCCACACGTGTTCCAAGATATCATTTAATGTCGTCATAGGAGTCTCTACTTTCTAGAACAAAAAATCCTATCACATTATTCAACTCCCTTTGATCGCCTTAAGAACCACTTCCAAAGCATTCTCCTGGATCTCTCTTGACATGAGAGTGGGTGGTGGAGGGAGACCACTCTCTATTGTTGGGATTGTTCTTGGAGATGGGATCTCCATAGGGATTGATAAGATTCTCCAAATCCTTTGCGTGCAACCAAATAAATGAATTGGTTTATTGATAAAATAATATGATTGGGTTTATATATTATTTCATGTTAAAATAAAATAATTACAAAAGTTCCCTTTATTATTTATTTAATCCCTATAGAACCCCATAACAAATAATGATATTATTATTATTCTTTCTTGACATGTGCTAAAATTGTAAGTGAAATTAAATATTATTTAACCAAATAATCTTCAGTATTTATTATTTCTCACTGGACCATAAAACTCAGTATGCCATTCCTCCATAATATTTATTAGGCCTTGAATAATGATTATTTATTTATTAAATAAATATCATTGTATTGTTATCTAATAAATATATAAATATTATATTCACTAAATTGTAAACAAATATTTCTATGTGATCAAGATTACATGAGTAATTTTTAGACCATAACCAGGAATAATATTTATTCAAATTGTTCAATAATAAATAATAATATATTATTTAACTGAGATTTTTTATATACATAGTGTGTGACCCTCTTGGAATCTTTCTCAATGGCATTAGGTATAGCAGCCTAAATTTTAGGGTTATCATCTAGCAACACTCTAAGTCACTCATAGAGAAAGATATTAATGTCGTAATGTAATTATACCTCATACAGATGCTTATTGTATAATATAATTCCTTTGTCACAATATATCAAACTAACCAGGTTGCATTCTGGTGCCATCAAACTATGTTATTGATGTTTCTTTCTTTCAATTCCTAGAAATTGAACCTGCCTATTGTATTCCATGTCCACAGATTTATTTAGGGTATATCATTTCCATTAAATGGCCTAATAAATCGACGTCCATTAATGAACAGAAGGGAAAAACCCTTTCTCACATTATTAATTAATGCAATTTTACTTGTGACACACCGAACATATCCAACCTCACTAGAAATATCTATCATCAGGGATTTCATAAATACATAAAAGTGCATGACTCGTAATATTCATTAATAATAATAAAAAACTCTGAGGGCTAATACTCATGTCCAAAGATAGAAAAATACAATGACATAAATAAATGATGATTTCTTATTGGTGGGTCTCATTATCATAAAATCGTACAAGATATTACCAATGGTTGACATAATGATAGTGTTCATCAATGTCCTATGAGTATTAACTCCTGATAGCCTGCATCATCTGTGCTCACCAAGAAATATCATCATGATATATATCAAACATTTAAAAATAGTGTCATAACACTTCTGGGTTCTTATCATGGCAAAGAACTGTTATTTCTTTTCAGTACGACAACTACCCTTGGGAAATTATCACATAGTATTTTATGTATAAGAACAATAATTATGTGATAATAATTTAGATAATATTCAATAATATGAATAGAAATTTTCATAAAGGGCACAAACGTTGGTTCTAGGTCACAAGATCCAATAGGTATGTGATAGATAACAAATTAATAGTTATAATTGTGACATATGTATCATATTAATTCATCAAAATTTATACTTTTGATAAAACACTATTTTATTGAATATTTTATTGATAGTAAATGAAATAATTTCCTCACATTGTGTTAAATATGTTTATTTATAAAATATTTGGGATTTGATCATTCATTTGAAAATTTGGTGAAAATTCCAGTTTTACTCTTAATAGTGCATTGTAGTATTTCGAGAATAAATATTTTTATATTTATTATTTGAAAAGGAAATTTTGTAACAGTGTTTCTAACTTAATTATCTACAACTTTTATTCAGGACACTAGAGCTAAAGAGTTCAGTTGGCTGTTGAAATTGGGCCATGAAGTCAAAGTTGGGCTGGGCTCGCCAGAATGGAGAAGCTTCTGTATTTCGGCCATAACTCCTTCATATGGGCCTCTATTGAGCCCAAATTTGGAGAGGAGATAGAAGACATATATCCGCACATTTGATCCTTCTGGAAGGCCGGACAATTCACGCGTTTTGTGGTCAAATGGGCGGTGCAAGTTGGCATAAAATATTTGGCCGAATTTCCACATTCACACTTGAAACCACTTGTAACCTCTCCTCCCCTCCCCTCTATAAATTGGAGTTTTTCTCATTTGGAGGGGTTGGGACGTGCATTGGGAGATTGGAGGCAGAGGAGAATTTTTTTCACCCAAATTCTCCAACCATTGTAAGAGGGGTAGCTCTTGAAGCAAGGATCCCCTCATCGAAGCCTCCTTCTCTTCTTCATTTTGTAATGTTTTCATTTGTGTAATAAACTTCATTGATCTTCTTATATTTATTCTCTTTTCTTCTGTTTTGTTTAAATTTCTTCTTCTATTAATCTTCCTAATTGGGCTTGAATTCTTGAGTAGAAGCGTTATTGGGTTATACCCATTTTAAAACTTTGCACATGCAAAACGCTTCTACGATGATTACGCCACCCATGGAAGAGTAGTCTTTTAGTAATCGATCTATCTTCTACCCTCTTCATTTAATTATTTTGAATCAATGAGCTACTGTAATTCACTTAATATGATCCATGAATTATGTTTTTAAATTGTAAGAAACTAAGCAAGCAATTTAACAATTAACACAAAAACACGCGAGGTCGGGATTTTGTGTAAATTGTGAGAGCGCGATCTTAATCGGTAATACAAGACCACACGGGATAAATTTGTAGAGTTCAAATATAATCCCTAAACACAATTCATCCTCATTTACAGAATGGATATGTGCCTTAATTTACCACTGATCATAAGCTAATCTTAGAACATCAATCAAAGCAGGGTGCTGCGATTGCACGTTCCAAAGTTAGCCTAGGTTTAAATTCACATCATCTTTGTGGTAAAGTTAATTCTCGTAGGGTTCGGGATTTAACAAATTAAGGGATCATAATTAAGTGAATGTTAATTTAAATGATAATTATTAATAATAAAGTGAATAGGTAGAGTTATATTGATTACGCTTTTTAAATAGATTTCTAAAAAAACATCTTCTTGTTGTGTCATTTAAATTGAAATTCATTTCAAAACTAAAAACAAAAAAAATTATACAATCTTCTTCCAGAAAACTTCTTCTAGATTCATAAACTACAACAAACCCCAATCCTTTAAAGTAGTGTTTTTATTCTATTCTATTTTATTTTATTTTTTAGAATACCTCTAATAAGTTGTTAAATTCACTTCCTCCTTTGAGAGACGACCTTGGTCAGCCACTCTGCTGCACTTAAGTACCCCAAATCACACTAATCATTTGAGGGCGCCCACGACAGCGCTCTTTCAAATTGGCGCCGTTGCCGGGGAGGTAAGTAATTATTTCAACCAATTAGAGGTATTTATTTTATCTTACATTTTATTCTCTTCCTCTATTCTTTCTTCCTTCTTTACCCAATCTGATTTTTCTTCTTCTTCTTTTAATTTCTTCTACTTCTCTTTGGACCATCAACTCATACTTCTCATTTTTATTTTACTATGGTCCACCTTCTTTCTTTTCATTTTTATTTGATCTATGACTCGAACTAATCCCGAAGATCTCTTAGATCTTGACCCTGAGATTGAACGTAGCCTTAGGGCACGAATCAGACATTCTCAGTCTACGGGAAGTTTCAACATTCAACCAGTTGGAGAATTACTCCAATATCAGAACATTGAAATTGGAAGCAATTCAAATTCAACCATAAAATAATAACCAATGGCTGGAAACAATGGAAATGAACTTAATAGAACCATTCGAGAATTGGCTGCACCTGATATTAACTATCAACCAAATTGTGTTGCATACCCAAATCTCGAATCGGACTTTGAATTGAAATCTGGATTAATTCATATTCTTCCAAAGTTTCATGGATTATCTGGTGAGGATCCCAACAAACACCTTAAGGAATTTAATGTGGTTTGCTCAACTTTAAAACCAAGAAATGTTTCTGAAGATCAAATTAAATTAAGATCATTCCCATTCTCACTTGATGGAGCTGCAAAAGATTGGATGTATTATTTGCAACCTGAAGATGTAACATGCTGGAATGATTTTAAACGTCTTTTCTTGCAAAGATTTTTTCCAGCATCAAGGACCACATCCATTCGAAAGGAGATATCGGGGATCAAGCAAGCACAAGGGGAGTCAATGTATGAGTACTGGGAGTGATTCAAGAAGTTGTGTGTGTTGTGTCGGAGAAAAACGGGAAGGATGGCAAGAGGGGGGGTGAATTGCCTTTTAAAAAAAGATTAACAATTTAAAATCAAAGTGAAATCAAAGTATGTGCAGCGGAAAATAAAAGAGGCAATCACATAAGAAATTGTTAACGGAGTTCGGCCAAAACCCGGCCTACGTCTCCGCTCCCAACTCAACCG
Source organism: Viscum album (assembly GCA_963277665.1). Classification (NCBI taxonomy): domain Eukaryota; kingdom Viridiplantae; phylum Streptophyta; class Magnoliopsida; order Santalales; family Viscaceae; genus Viscum; species Viscum album. The sequence continues at coordinate 691,375,212 of OY728150.1, forward strand.
TTGAGAGATTCCTACCGCTTGCTTTTCAATGGTTTTAGCAAGAAACCCACTAGGCTTTGAGGTAGCACTAGAACCTATTACAGCTTGCTTTTATTGGTTGAGCAAGAACCCACTTACTTTTAGTGGTTGAGTAAGAACCCACTAGCCCTTTTAACAGGTGAAGGCTAGCTCACCTATGACACAAGCCTTTTAAAAGGAAAGGCTTGAAGAAACCTCTTCACACCTTAATGGTGATGTGAAACCCAAAAGAAAGAGGGATGAAGAAAGAGTTTGGGGTTTGTAGGCACAAACCCAAATTTAAGCTCAAAATAAATAAAACAATAAAACCCGTAATTGGAGAAGCCTTGGGCGCCTTTGATTGATAGGAGAGTTTGAAGGCCGCTTCCAAGCTTCTTTGAAGGAGCTCCTTGGATGTGGAAGTTGTTGGAGAAAGGTGGGTTCCTTTGAAGAAGTCCGCCGGAGGTACGCCAAAGATGGAAAATGTGTACGGTGGCTTTGTAAATGATCCGGTTGGTGTCCAGGGCTTCCTTGGCCTTTATTTATAGGCATGGAACCCTTGGGGAGTCTTCGGAGCCGTTGGAAAAGGCCTCGGAGCCGTTGGAGGCCAAAAGAGGGTTGACTGGTCAAAGCCAACGGCTAGTTTGACTGGGCTACCGGCTGGCCGGTACAGATCCACCGGCTGGCCGGTGCCTTGGAATGTGGAGAGTGCTTCTGCCCAGGAGCCACCGGCTGGCCGGTGAGAAGGCCACCGGCTGGCCGGTGGTGAGACAGTAGGTCTCACAATTCATCTGGGTGCCACCGGCTGGCCGGTGACAGAGCCACCGGCTGACCGGTGGAACCTGGCAGTGGGCAATGCCTCTGCCAGGTCCACCGGCTGGCCGGTGCCATCACACCGGTTGGCCGGTGGACTGAATTTCAGTCCACTTGATGTCCATTCTTGGGCCAATCCTTTGGCAATCTTTTGCCTATCATCCACAACACTTAAAAACAAGGTTAGACAAAAAAATAAGGTGATTGTGATCATGAAAATCAAACAACGAGGGGAACGAGAGGTACAACAATCTCCCCCTATTTTGATGATCACAATCACCAAAACAATTAAAGTAAAAACATGAATTAAATGCATGCTTTAATGAATAAAATGAAATGTAAAGCAAAGCATGATCAAAAGGTTTCTCCCCCAATCAATCAAGAAATTTCTCCCCCTTTGTGATTATCAAAATAGCACGGGGCATAAAACTTGATTGAGGGAAAGGAGATTTGAAAAACAAGTTGAGATTTGAAAATCAATTGAAATTTTGGAAATTGAAAGATTGAATAACAGTTTGAATTGAAAGTTTTGAACCAAAATTGAAATGAAAATTTTGACCCAAAAATTGAATTGAAAGTTTTGAATCAAAAACCAATTGAAATTTTGAATCAGAAACCAATTGAAATTTTAAATTTGAAACCAAATGAAATTTTTGAAATTGAGAGTTTTGAATCAAAAATGAATTGAAAATTTAAATTGAAAAAAGAATCAAAAGAGATTTTTAAATTTAAGAAAATTTCTCCCCCTAAATAAAAACAATGAATCACCGGGGAAAGGAAACTATTTTTGGCCCGGAGAGACTCGCCAAAAGGGATTTTTCAATCCAAATTTGTCTCATGGAGGGTCTTCTCCTATAAAATTCGTCGGAATAGAAAATAGACTTGGGTTGGCCATACCGGGAATTTTTGCAATCACACTCGTAAATGAGGTGCCCGGGTTTTTTACAATAATTGCAAAATTTATAACTAGAGCTCCCCCTTACAAAAACAGTGGGTGCATGGGAGGAGGAAGCTTGGTTGGTGTAGCCAAGTCCATTGGTGGTTCTAGATACTCGTTGAGAACCTAAGAGTTTGGACAAATTTTGTTCACCTTGGGTGAACTTGGCTAAAGATTCCCTTAGGTCTTTAATGGTTGATTCCAAAGAATCAACATCGGGAAAATTCTGGATTTTGAGGGACATCTCCTCCTTCTCTTTGAGAAGTTGTTCTTTTTCGGAGGAGAGTTTTTTGAAAGACTTTTTTAAAGCAACAAATTTTGAAGAGAGTTCATGAAAACCATTTTCAAGTTGGTCTCGCACATGTTGGAGTTCTTCGTATGACAAATGATTAAAAGAATTAGAAGAACTAGAGGATGAAGAGGAGGAAGAGGAGGAAGATGATACCTCATGATTTGCCATTAGGCATTTTTTACCTTGGTCGCTCGAGGAGAAGGAGGAGAAGGAGGAGCTATCACTCCAAGATGCCTTTGAAGCCTTCTTCTTTTTCTTGGCCCTTTTCTTGTGAAGTGGGCAAGCGGGTTTGAATTTTTCGTCGAGTTCTTGCTCTTGAGCGGGTTCTTGCTTTGGAGCCTTGCTAGTACCTTCATGGGTTAGCTCTAAATATTTCCAAATATCATAAGAGGTAGTGCAAGAAGAAATGCAATTAAAAACATTACGGTCAAGACCACAATGAAGAGCGTTCATGAATTTTCCATCAAGCTCAAAATAAGCAATGTCATTGGGGGTCCATTTAGACTCATCGGAAGAGGAGAGCGTAAAACCATGCATAACAATTCTATAAATTGGATAGCCAATACTTTTAAGAAAAGTTGACATGCGGGTTTTCCAAAAAGTATAGTCGGTTCCATCAAACAATGGAGCACGACCCAATGAATGACCTTCGAGGGTTTGAGAAGAAGAAGCGGTAGAAGCCATCAAAAAGGATCTTTAATTTGAAACCGGTTTAGGGAATTATTCAAATACGTCCCTTTGATACCAATTGTTGTGTCGGAGAAAAACGGGAAGGATGGCAAGAGGGGGGGTGAATTGCCTTTTAAAAAAAGATTAACAATTTAAAATCAAAGTGAAATCAAAGTATGTGCAGCGGAAAATAAAAGAGGCAATCACACAAGAAATTGTTAACGGAGTTCGGCCAAAACCCGGCCTACGTCTCCGCTCCCAACTCAACCGTTGATAGATTCATACCTCTTGCTTTTCAATGGTTTTAGCAAGAAACCCACTAGGCTTTGAGGTAGCACTAGAACCTATTACAGCTTGCTTTTATTGGTTGAGCAAGAACCCACTTACTTTTAGTGGTTGAGTAAGAACCCACTAGCCCTTTTAACGGGTGAAGACTAGCTCACCTATGACACAAGCCTTTTAAAAGGAAAGGCTTGAAGAAACCTCTTCACACCTTAATGGTGATGTGAAACCCAAAAGAAAGAGGGATGAAGAAAGAGTTTGGGGTTTGTAGGCACAAACCCAAATTTAAGCTCAAAATAAATAAAACAATAAAACCCGTAATTGGAGAAGCCTTGGGCGCCTTTGATTGATAGGAGAGTTTGAAGGCCGCTTCCAAGCTTCTTTGAAGGAGCTCCTTGGATGTGGAAGTTGTTGGAGCAAGGTGGGTTCCTTTGAAGAAGTCCGCCGGAGGTACGCCAAAGATGGAAAATGTGTACGGTGGCTTTGTAAATGATCCGGTTGGTTTCCGGGGATTCCTTGGCCTTTATTTATAGGCATGGAACCCTTGGGGAGTCTTCGGAGCCGTTGGAAAAGGCCTCGGAGCCTTTGGAGGCCAAAAGAGGGTTGACTGGTCAAAGCCAACGGCTAGTTTGACTGGGCTACCGGCTGGCCGGTACAGATCCACCGGTTGGCCGGTGCCTTGGAATTTGGAGAGTGCTTCTGCCCAGGAGCAACCGGCTGGCCGGTGAGAAGGCCACCGGCTGGCCGGTGGTGAGACAGTAGGTCTCACTATTCATCTGGGTGCCACCGGCTGGCCGGTGACAGAGCCACCGGCTGACCGGTGGAACCTGGCAGTGGGCAATGCCTCTGCCAGGTCCACCGGCTGGCCGGTTCCATCACACCGGTTGGCCGGTGGACTGAATTTCAGTCCACTTGATGTCCATTCTTGGGCCAATCCTTTGGCAATCTTTTGCCTATCATCCACAACACTTAAAAACAAGGTTAGACAAAAAAATAAGGTGATTGTGATCATGAAAATCAAACAACGAGGGGAACGAGAGGTACAACAGTGTGCAAGCTGCCCACATCACCAAATCAGTGAGCAACTCCTCATCCAATACTTCTACGAAGGACTCACACCCATGGAGAGGAGCATGGTGGATGCTGCAGCTGGAGGAGCATTGGTGGACAAGACACCAGTAGCTGCACGAGCATTGATCGACAAAATGGCCCAAAACTCCCAACAATTCAGTGATAGAGGTACACCACATGTTCGAGGAGTACATCAAGTCAGTCCTTCTTCTCTTGAAAGTCATTTGATTGATACTAAGTTAGAAGAATTGACAACTATGGTGAGGTAGATTTCATTGGCTCAAAAGACATCCCAACCCCCTCCTTCAAGGCCTTGTGGTATTTGCACTGAGACAAGCCACCCAACTGACTGTTGCCCACAACTCCAAGAAACAGAAGATTGTACAGCAGTGTTCCCTGGGAGACCATTTCAGCAGCAACAACAACAACCATATCCCCAAAAGAAGTTTGATCCAACATAAAACCAAGGGTGGAAAGATCTAGCGGACATGAGGTATGGCTCTGGACAACAACAAAGGCCCCCTTTTCAACCAAACTTCCAGCAGCCTCCACCTTACCAACAGGGTTTCCAACAACCCCAAAGGAGATTCGAAGCTCAAACATCAACGAGTCAGCAACAAGGGAATATCCAACACAAGGTAGACTCTAACACTGATGATCTTTTGAAACAAATTGTTCTTAATCAACAGAATGAACTGAAGAGTCAAGGTTCGGAGCTGAGAGAGTTGAAGACTCAAATGAGTCAGATTGCCACCGCCCTCCATGAACTTGTGAGTAAGAATTCTGGAAATCTACCTTCCCAACCAACTCCAAATCCAAAGGGGAATGTTAGTGCCATCACATTGAGAAGTGGGAAGCAAATGAACGATACATCTGCACCTACCATTCCACCGGGATTCACCTCAACTTCAGAGAAGCCGCATTCCATACCAACTGATGAACAATCCAAGGAGAAAGATAAAGGTAAGAAAAATATTGATGATGTTCCTCCTAAACCCCTTCCTTTTCCAAACAGGGTTGTTCAAACCAAGAAGATGGCTGAAGAAGAAATGCAAAAGGAGATTTTGGACACATTCAAGCATGTGGAGATCAACATTCCTCTACTTGAAGCCATTAAGCAAATCCCAAGGTATGCCAAATTCTTAAAAGAACTCTGCACCAATCGAAGAGGGCTCAAGGGAAATGAGAGGATAAACCTTGGAAGGAATGTCTCAGCACTCATTTCACCAACTCTAGCAATGCCAACAAAGTGCAAGGATCCTGGGACATTCACCATCCCATGTACCATAGGGGAGTTGCACTTCTCTGATGCTCTTTGTGATTTAGGAGCTTCAATAAATGTGATGCCTCACTCTGTATTCTCTTCCTTGCAGGTTGGTGAGTTGAAGCCAACAAGATTAGTGGTGCAACTGGCGAATAGAGCTACGGCATATCCAGCGGGAGTTCTTGAGGATGTACTTGTTCGGGTAAGAGACATGATCTTTCTAGCAGACTTCTATGTACTTAACATGGAGGATGATCAAGTAATTTCTCAAGCCCCCATTATCTTAGGTAGGCCCTTCCTCAAAACTGCAAAAACTATCATAAATGTCAATGAGGGTACACTTTCCATGGAGTTTGGAGATGAAGTTGTGATATTTAATGTTATGGATTCCATGAAGTACCCCTCAGAGGACCATTCTGCTTTTGTTATCTCCCATTTTGAACCACCAAGTAAAAACATCATGGAATTGGATTGTCCTATGCTTAGGGAGATTATGAGTATTGGTTCTAGTTTGATGTCTAAGAATACTTCTACACCCATTTTTAAGGAACATGACTCTCTAAGATTTGATTTTGAAATGGAATCATATTCTGATTTTGATCATGTGAACTCTGATTATGACATGGCTATTGAGTATGCTGATGGATTTGGTGCTTTATTCTCTGATTGTGATTATTTTTATTCTGATACTGATGTTCATTGTGCAGATATGTCTGTTGCATCAATCTCTCCATCCATACATCACCCACCTACATTGGAACTCAATCCATTGCCCCCAAATCTCAAATATGCATACTTGCTCAGTGGTGATAGATTACATGTCATAATTGCTAACAATATATCTTTTGGACATGAAGAAAAACTTTTGAATCTTTTGAGAGATAACATTAGGGCAATTGGTTGGACATTGGCAGACATATCAGGTATTAGCCCCTCTATTTGTATGCATAGGATTCTCTTGGAGGATGGGGCTAAACCGGTGAGACAGCCACAAAGGAGACTTAATCCCACCCTCCTAGAAGTTGTTAATAAAGAAGTTGAAAAATTACTTGAGGCGGGTATCATTTACCCTATTTCTGACTCACAATGGGTTAGCCCTGTTCAGGTTGTACCAAAGAAAACTGGTTTCACTGTTATAAAAAATGAAAATGATGAGTTAGTTCCTGTGAGAGTACAAAACAGTTGGCGAGTGTGTATCGATTATAGGAAACTAAATCAATCCACTCGTAAGGACCATTTCCCACTTCCATTCATTGACCAGATGCTTGAGAGACTAGCTGGGAAGACACACTATTGTTTCTTGGATGGATTTTCTGGCTATTTTCAGGTTCCCATTGCAGCAGAGGACCAGGAGAAGACAACATTCACCTGCCCATTCGGTACCTTTGCTTACCGAAGGATGCCATTTGGACTTTGCAATGCCCCAGGTACCTTCCAGAGATGCATGGTGAGTATTTTCTCAGATTTCATTGAGACCTGAATGGAGGTATTTATGGATGATTTTACAGTTTATGGGTCCTCATTTGATGAATGTATCTCTAGTTTGGGTGATGTGTTGCATCGTTGTATTGAGAAGAATCTGGTCTTAAATTTTGAAAAATGTCATTTCATGGTCGAAAAGGGAATTGTCTTAGGTCATATAGTCTCACAACATGGAATTGAAGTTGATAAATCTAAGGTAGACATTATTTCATCCCTCCCATATCCTACATGTGTGCGTGATGTTCGATCATTCCTTGGGCATGCTGGATTTTATCGACGCTTCATCAGAGATTTTAGTAAGATCGCTCTACCCTTATCTCGATTGCTTCAAAAAGATATTGACTTCAATTTTGATGATTCATGCAGGGTATCATTTGATGAGATGAAGAAGTGTCTGACCACTCCACCAATCATACAGCCCCCACGGCGGGACCTTCCATTTGAGCTTATGTGTGACGCCTCCAACTTCGCGGTTGGAGCTGTCTTATCTCAGAGGGTGGAAGGACATTCACATGTGATCGCCTATGCATCAAGGACACTGGATTCAGCCCAATCAAATTACACAACCACAGAAAAAGAGTTTCTTGCTGTCATATTTGCTTTAGATAAATTCTGTTCATATTTATTGGGCTCTAAAGTAGTTGTTTTTTCTGACCATGCAGCTTTGAGGTACCTCTTAAAGAAGCCAGATGCAAAGCCACGACTTATCCGTTGGATGCTCCTTCTTCAAGAGTTTGACCTTGAGATAAAGGACAAGAAGGGGTCAGAGAATTTGGTGGCAGACCACATGAGTAGGCTTACTCACACACTAGAGGGTGACACCTTGGACCAGGTACCACTTCGGGACACTTTCCCCGATGAGCATCTCTATACCATCTCAGGTAAGCATCCTTGGTATGCTGATTTAGTTAATTAAATTGTTGGCTCTGAAATCCCAGTAAATTTGAAGAAGCATCAAGTCCAAAAATTAAAAAATGAGTCTAGGTATTATGTGTGGGATGATCCGTACCTCTGGCGCATGTGTAGTGACCAATTCATTAGGAGGTGTATTCCTGTTCATGAGTTTGAGTCTGTTTTGCAATTCTGTTATACACTTGCATGTGGTGGACACTTTGGACCCCAACAGACAGCTAGGAAGGTTTTAGACTCTGGATTATATTGGCCTAGCTTGTTCCATGATGCCCATTTGTTTTGTAAGTCATGCTCTCGTTGCCAACACACTGGGAACATTTCTAGGAGACATGAGATGCCCCAACAACCCATACTATTTTGTGAGATTTTTGATGTATGGGGAATCGACTTTATGGGTCCTTTTCCTAGTTCATTTGGATTTTTGTACATTTTGGTTGCTGTTGATTATGTGAGTAAATGGGTGGAGGCCAAATCCACCAGGACTGACGATTCTCATGTTGTAGTGGACTTTGTCAAAGCACAAATTTTTTGCAGGTTTGGAGTACCAAAGGCCATCATCAGTGACCAAGGGACACACTTTTGCAATAGGAATTTTTCTTCCCTCCTTCGAAAGTATGGGGTGACACACAAAACATCAACACCATACCACCCCCAAACAAATGGCCAGGCTGAGGTTTCAAATCGTGAGTTGAAACAAATCTTGGAGAAAACCGTGCAGCCAAATAGGAAGGATTGGAGAAAGCACTTGGATGATGCATTGTGGGCTTATAGGATAGCATAAAAGACCCCCATTGGTATGTCCCCATTTCGGATTGTTTTTGGGAAAGCGTGTCATCTCCCCGTGGAAGTCGAGCATCGGGCATATTGGGCTATAAAGAAATGTAACATGGATTTGGCCCAAGCTGGAATTCAAAGGAAGTTGCAAATTCAAGAGCTTGAGGAGATTCGATTGTCATCATATGAGAACTCAAGGCTCTACAAGGAAAGATCAAAAGAATCTCATGACAAAATGATCCAACAAAGGTAGTTTCATGTTGGAGAGAAAGTCCTTCTCTATAGTTCAAGACTGAAGTTGATGCCTGGTAAGTTGCGTTCCAGATGGTTAGGTCCTTATATTGTGTCTAATGTTTTTCCTTATGGTGCAGTGGAGATCACACAAGAGGACACTGGAAGGAGATTTACAGTCAATGGGCAACGTTTGAAGAGATACATTGAGGGACATCCTACTGATGCAGTGGATTTTATCACACTGCATGACCCCATCATCACTTGATCACATCAGGCTGTTCCTAACCCTTTCACTTTTATATTATTTGTCCTATTTAAAAATTCTGAATTTCATGTGCATATATCATCTCATGGGTTCACATTGAGGACAATGCAATATTTTAAGTGTGGGAGAGGGAACCTTTTAGTTTAGTAGTTTCAATTGTTTTCCTGTAAAAAAAACCAAAAAAAAAATTGTGTGTTTTTCAAATTTTGTGTGTTTATTTTACAATTTTCTGTGTGTTTTTGGAACTTTTGAGCTGAAATGATTCTCATCACCATTTTTAAATCCTTATCAATAAGTGAAACAATTTACCCCTTGAAACTAAGCTTAAATGAATGCTGAAATGACTTTGTTTCAAGTTCAAATATTTAGTAATTTCATGCAAAGTACGCTGAATTTTGAATCCCATGCCAATATCACTGTCTTTATATTTGAAATCACTTTCCTGTGAGGCTTCTAAACCATTATTTTCATATTCTTTACATTCACCTCACTTCTTGAGAGAACCAAACCATACTTGATTTAACCAGAATTTGATCTATTCCTGTCAAAACATGAGGGTTTGAGGTACTTGTGTTTAAATGATTGAGGCATTTGTATAGTATTAAAGCCCCTATTTCAAAGAATCCTTTTTTATAATGGCCTACCTTGAATATTTAATCCTTTTATCCCTTAGAAGCCATGCACAGCCTGTTAGGTTAAGCCACATTACAAGCCAATTTTCCCTATCCAACCAACTCTTGAAGTGAAATTGCATAATCTAGTTGAGATTAAGTGTGGGGGAATTTGTCTTGTGTTGTGCCACCACATTATGTGATACTTTGGGTGGAAAATTAAATTCTGAAGAGATGTGTTTGCTGCTAAAGAAAGTCATTATATTGAAATCTGTGCCTTTTCTGGAGCTTTCATGACAAGTGAAGCTGTGCCTTTTCTAGAGCTTCTAATTGAGGTGGAAAGCTGTGCCCATCTGGAGCTTTCAAGAAAATCATGTTTGAGAAGATTGACATTTTTTATGCTGAAATGGTGAATGGTGTAAACCTTTCATGACTTTTCATGATGATGGAGCTGAATTGATACTATGGGGATTGAAGAGAAGACCATATTTAAGTGAAAATTAGATTAATGCAATTTTGCTTCAAAAGAGTCAAGCCCTCCTCATTCAGCCTCAGAGTTTTTCACATCTTAATCCTACCAACCGAAAGCCACAGAACAACCCTGAAAAGTCCTCATGATAAACATATGTCCTTGACTCACATCGGGTAGCGATGTAGGAATCTATCAAGCCTATGGTGACCCTTGTATGAGTTTGGATGAGAAAGACATTGCAAAAAAAAATTGATATTTGAGTGATGAGAGAAAATTCAAGCGAGGTAAGTGTTTTGTGCATGGCTGGATAAATGAAGTGGAAATATATTGAATGATATAAATGGAGAACTTTAAATAAGGTTTTTTATGAGGCATGATATCTTTTTTATTCTTGGTGTGAAATTGATTGATCTTAAAGATATGTGTTTTAAAATTGGTTTTGATTTGATATTGATGTTTACTTGATATGAGGTTTTGCCTAGGTGTGCAAAAGGGTAAGTGTGGGAGAGTTGATAAAACACTATTTTATTGAATATTTTATTGATAGTAAATGAAATAATTTCCTCACATTGTGTTAAATATGTTTATTTATAAAATATTTGGGATTTGATCATTCATTTGAAAATTTGGTAAAAATTCCAGTTTTACCCTTAATAGTGCATTGTAGTATTTCGAGAATAAATATTTTTATATTTATTATTTGAAAATGAAATTTTGTAACAGTGTTTCTAACTTAATTATATACAACTTTTATTCAGGACACTAGAGCTAAAGAGTTCAGTTGGCTGTTGAAATTGGGCCATGAAGTCAAAGTTGGGCTGGGCTCGCCAGAATGGAGAAGCTTCTGTATTTCGGCCATAACTCCTTCATATGGGACTCTATTGAGCCCAAATTTGGAGAGGAGATATAAGACACATATCCACACATTTGATCCTTCTGGAAGGCCGGCCAATTCACGCGTTTTGGTGGTAAAATGGGCGGTGCAAGTGGGCATAAAATATTTGGCCGAATTTCCACATTCACACTTGAAACCACTTGTAACCTCTCCTCCCCTCCCCTCTATAAATTGGAGTTTTTCTCATTTGGAGGGGTTGGGACGTGAATTGGGAGATTGGTGGCAGAGGAGAATTTGTTTCACCCAAATTCTCCAACCATTGTAAGAGGGGTAGCTCTTGAAGCAAGGATCCCCTCATCGAAGCCTCCTTCTCTTCTTCATTTTGTAATGTTTTCATTTGTGTAATAAACTTCATTGATCTTCTTATATTTATTCTCTTTTCTTCTGTTTTGTTTAAATTTCTTCTTCTATTAATCTTCCTAATTGGGCTTGAATTCTTGAGTAGAAGCGTTATTGGGTTATACCCATTTTAAAACTTTGCACATGCAAAACGCTTCTACGATGATTACGCCACCCATGGAAGAGTAGTCTTTTAGTAATCGATCTATCTTCTACCCTCTTCATTTAATTATTTTGAATCAATGAGCTACTGTAATTAACTTAATATGATCCATGAATTGTGTTTTTAAATTGTAAGAAACTAAGCAAGCAATTGAACAATTAACACAAAAACACGCGAGGTCGGGATTTTGTGTAAATTGTGAGAGCGCGATCTTAATCGGTAATACAAGACCACACGGGATAAATTTGTAGAGTTAAAATATAATCCCTAAACAAAATTAATCCTCATTTCCAGAATGGATATGTGCCTTAATTTACCACTGATCATAATCTAATCTTATAACATCAATCAAAGCAGGGTGCTGCGATTGCACGTTCCAAAGTTAGCCTAGGTTTAAATTCACATCATCTTTGTGGTAAAGTTAATTCTCGTAGGGTTCGGGATTTAACAAATTAAGGGATAATAATTAAGTGAATGTTAATTTAAATGATAATGATTAATAATAAAGTGAATAGGTATAGTTAGATCGATTACGCTTTTTAAATAGATTTCTAAAAAAAACATCTTCTTGTTGTGTCATTTAAATTGAAATTCATTTCAAAACTAAAAACAAAAAAAATTATACAATCTTCTTCCAGAAAACTTCTTCTAGATTCATAAACTACAACAAACCCCAATCCTTTAAAGTAGTGTTTTTATTCTATTCTATTTTATTTTATTTTTTAGAATACCTCTAATAAGTTGTTAAATTCACTTCCTCCTTTGAGAGACGACCTTGGTCAGCCACTCTGCTGCACTTAAGTACCCCAAATCACACTAATCATTTGAGGGCGCCCATGACAGCGCTCTTTCAAATTGGCGCCGTTGCCGGGGAGGTAAGTAATTATTTCAACCAATTAGAGGTATTTATTTTATCTTACATTTTATTCTCTTCCTCTATTCTTTCTTCCTTCTTTACCCAATCTGATTTTTCTTCTTCTTCTTTTAATTTCTTCTACTTCTCTTTGGACCATCAACTCATACTTCTCATTTTTATTTTACTATGGTCCACCTTCTTTATTTTCATTTTTATTTGATCTATGACTCGAACTAATCCCGAAGATCTCTTAGATCTTGACCCTGAGATTGAACGTAGCCTTAGGGCACGAATCAGACATTCTCAGTCTACAGGAAGTTTCAACATTCAACCAGTTGGAGAATTACTCCAATATCAGAACATTGAAATTGGAAGCAATTCAAATTCAACCATAAAACAAGAACCAATGGCTGGAAACAATGGAAATGAACTTAATAGAACCATTCGAGAATTGGTTGCACCTGATATTAACTATCAACCAAATTGTGTTGCATACCCAAATCTCGAATCGGACTTTGAATTGAAATCTGGATTAATTCATCTTCTTCCAAAGTTTCATGGCTTATCTGGTGAGGATCCCAACAAACACCATAAGGAATTTAATGTGGTTTGCTCAACTTTAAAACCAAGAAATGTTTCTGAAGATCAAATTAAATTAAGAGCATTCCCATTCTCACTTGATGGAGCTGCAAAAAATTGGATGTATTATTTGCAACCTGAAGATGTAACATGTTGGAATGATTTAAAACTTCTTTTCTTGCAAAGATTTTTTCCAGCATCAAGGACCACATCCATTCGAAAGGAGATATCGGGGATCAAGCAAGCACAAGGGGAGTCAATGTATGAGTACTGGGAGTGATTCAAGAAGTTGTGTGCAAGCTGCCCACATCACCAAATCAGTGAGAAACTCCTCATCCAATACTTCTACGAAGGACTCACACCCATGGAGAGGAGCATGGTGGATGCTGCAGCTGGAGGAGCATTGGTGGACAAGACACCAGTAGCTGCACGAGCATTGATCGACAAAATGGCCCAAAACTCCCAAAAATTCGGTGATAGAGGTACACCACATGTTCGAGGAGTACATCAAGTAAGTCCTTCTTCTCTTGAAAGTCATTTGATTGATACTAAGTTAGAAGAATTGACAACTATGGTGAGGCAGATTGCATTGGCTCAAAAGACATCCCAACCCCCTCCTTCAAGGCCTTGTGGTATTTGCACTGAGACAAGCCACCCAACTGACTGTTGCCCACAACTCCAAGAAACAGAAGATTGTGCAGCAGTGTTCCCTGGGAGACCATTTCAGCAGCAACAACAACAACCATATCCCCAAAAGAAGTTTGATCCAACATACAACCAAGGTTGGAAAGATCTAGCGGACATGAGGTATGGCTCTGGACAACAACAAAGGCCCCCTTTTCATCCAAACTTCCAGCAGCCTCCACCTTACCAACAGGGTTTCCAACAACCCCAAAGGAGATTCGAAGCTCAAACATCAACGAGTCAGAAACAAGGGAATATCCAACACAAGGTAGACTCTAACACTGATGATCTTTTGAAACAAATTGTTCTTAATCAACAGAATGAGCTGAAGAGTCAAGGTTCGGAGTTGAGAGAGTTGAAGACTCAAATGAGTCAGATTGCCACCGCCCTCCATGAACTTGTGAGTAAGAATTCTGGAAATCTACCTTCCCAACCCACTCCAAATCCAAAGGGGAATGTTAGTGCCATCACATTGAGAAGTGGGAAGCAAATGAACGATACATCTGCACCTACCATTCCACCGGGATTCACCTCAACTTCAGAGAAGCCGCATTCCATACCAACTGATGAACAATCCAAGGAGAAAGATAATGGTAAGAAAAAGATTGATGATGTTCCTCCTAAACCCCTTCCTTTTCCAAACAGGGTTGTTCAAACCAAGAAGATGGCTGAAGAAGCAATGCAAAAGGAGATTTTGGACACATTCAAGCGTGTGGAGATCAACATTCCTCTACTTGAAGCCATTAAGCAAATCCCAAGGTATGCCAAATTCTTAAAATAACTCTGCACCAATCGAAGAGGGCTCAAGGGAAATGAGAGGATAAACCTTGGAAGGAATGTCTCAGCACTCATTTCACCAACTCTAGCAATGCCAACAAAGTGCAGGGATCCTGGGACATTCACCATCCCATGTACCATAGGGGAGTTGCACTTCTCTGATGCTCTTTGTGATTTAGGAGCTTCAATAAATGTGATGCCTCACTCTGTATTCTCTTCCTTGCAGGTTGGTGAGTTGAAGCCAACAAGAGTAGTGGTGCAACTGGCGAATAGAGCTACGGCATATCCAGCGGGAGTTCTTGAGGATGTACTTGTTCAGGTGAGAGACATGATCTTTCCAGCAGACTTCTATGTGCTTAACATGGAGGATGATCAAGTAAGTTCTCATGCCCCCATTATCTTAGGTAGGCCCTTCCTCAAAACTGAAAAAACTATCATAAATGTCAATGAGGGTACACTTTCCATGGAGTTTGGAGATGAAGTTGTGATATTTAATGTTATGGATTCCATGAAGTACCCCTCAGAGGACCATTCTGCTTTTGTTATCTCCCATTTTGAACCACCAAGTAAAAACATCATGGAATTGGATTGTCCTATGCTTAGGGAGATTATGAGTATTGGTTCTAGTTTGATGTCTAAGAATACTTCTACACCCATTTTTAAGGAACATGACTCTCTAAGATTTGATTTTGAAATGGAATCATATTCTGATTTTGATCATGTGAACTCTGATTATGACATGGCTATTGAGTATGCTGATGGATTTGGTGCTTTATTCTCTGATTGTGATGATTTTTATTCTGATACTGATGTTCATTGTGCAGATATGTCTGTTGCATCAATCTCTCCATCCATACATCACCCACCTACATTGGAACTCAAGCCATTGCCCCCAAATCTCAAATATGCATACTTGCTCAGTGGTGATAGATTACCTGTCATAATTGCTAACAATATCTCTTTTGGACATGAAGAAAAACTTTTGAATCTTTTGAGAGATAACATTAGGGCAATTGGTTGGACATTGGCAGACATATCAGGTATTAGCCCCTCCATTTGTATGCATAGGATTCTCTTGGAGGATGGGGCTAAAACGGTGAGACAGCCACAAAGGAGACTTAATCCCACCCTCCTAGAAGTTGTTAATAAAGAAGTTGAAAAATTACTTGAGGCGGGTATCATTTACCCTATTTCTGACTCACAATGGGTTAGCCCTGTTCAGGTTGTACCAAAGAAAACTGGTTTCACTGTTATAAAAAATGAAAATGATGAGTTAGTTCTTGTGAGAGTACAAAACAGTTGGCGAGTGTGTATCGATTATAGGAAACTAAATCAATCCACTCGTAAGGACCATTTCCCACTTCCATTAATTGACCAGATGCTTGAGAGACTAGCTGGGAAGACACACTATTGTTTCTTGGATGGATTTTCTGGCTATTTTCAGGTTCCCATTGCAACAGAGGACCAGGAGAAGACAACATTCACCTTCCCATTCGGTACCTTTGCTTACCAAAGGATGCCATTTGGACTTTGCAATGCCCCAGGTACCTTCCAGAGATGCATGGTGAGTATTTTCTCAGATTTCATTGAGACCTTCATGGAGGTATTTATGGATGATTTTACAGTTTATGGGTCCTCATTTGATGAATGTATCTCTAGTTTGGGTGATGTGTTGCATCGTTGTATTGAGAAGAATCTGGTCTTAAATTTTGAAAAATGTCATTTCATGGTCGAAAAGGGAATTGTCTTAGGTCATATAGTCTCACAACATGGAATTGAAGTTGATAAATCTAAGGTAGACATTATTTCATCCCTCCCATATCCTACATGTGTGCGTGATGTTCGATCATTCCTTGGGCATGCTGGATTTTATCGACGCTTCATCAGAGATTTTAGTAAGATCGCTCTACCCTTATCTCGATTGCTTAAAAAAGATATTGACTTCAATTTTGATGATTCATGCAGGGTATCATTTGATGAGCTGAAGAAGTGTCTGACCACTCCACCAATCATACAGCCCCCACGGCGGGACCTTCCATTTGAGCTTATGTGTGACGCCTCCAACTTCGCGGTTGGAGTTGTCTTATCTCAGAGGGTGTAAGGACGTTCACATGTGATCGCCTATGCATCAAGGACACTGGATTCAGCCCAATCAAATTACACAACCACAGAAAAAGAGTTTCTTACTGTCATATTTGCTTTAGATAAATTCCGTTCATATTTATTGGGCTCTAAAGTAGTTGTTTTTTCTGACCATGCAGCTTTGAGGTACCTCCTAAAGAAGCCAGATGCAAAGCCACGACTTATCCGTTGGATGCTCCTTCTTCAAGAGTTTGACCTTGAGATAAAGGACAAGAAGGGGTCAGAGAATTTGGTGGCAGACCACATTAGTAGGCTTACTCACACACTAGAGGGTGACACCTTGGACCAGGTACCACTTCGGGACACTTTCCCCGATGAGCATCTCTATACCATCTCAGGTAAGCATCCTTGGTATGCTGATTTAGTTAATTACATTGTTGGCTCTGAAATCCCAGTAAATTTGAAGAAGCATCAAGTCCAAAAATTAAAAAGTGAGTCTAGGTATTATGTGTGGGATGATCCGTACCTCTGGCGCATGTGTAGTGACCAAGTCATTAGGAGGTGTATTCCTGATCATGAGTTTGAGTCTGTTTTGCAATTCTGTCATACACTTGCATGTGGTGGACACTTTGGACCCCAACGGACAGCTAGGAAGGTTTTAGACTCTGGATTATATTGGCCTAGCTTGTTCCATGATGCCCATTTGTTTTGTAAGTCATGCTCTCGTTGCCAACACACTGGGAACATTTCTAGGAGACATGAGATGCCCCAACAACCCATACTATTTTGTGAGATTTTTGATGTATGGGGCATCGACTTTATGGGTCCTTTTCCTAGTTCATTTGGATTTTTGTACATTTTGGTTGCTGTTGATTATGTGAGTAAATGGGTGGAGGCCAAATCCACCAGGACTGACGATTCTCATGTTGTTGTGGACTTTGTCAAAGTACAAATTTTTTGCAGGTTTGGAGTACCAAAGGCCATCATCAGTGACCAAGGGACACACTTTTGCAATAAGAATTTTTCTTCCCTCCTTCGAAAGTATGGGGTGACACACAAAACATCAACACCATACCACCCCCAAACAAATGGCCAGGCTGAGGTTTCAAATCGTGAGTTGAAACAAATCGTGGAGAAATCCGTGCAGCCAAATAGGAAGGATTGGAGCAAGCGCTTGGATGATGCATTGTGGGCTTATAGGACAGTATACAAGACCCCCATTGGTATGTCCCCATTTCGGATTGTTTTTTGGAAAGCGTGTCATCTCCCCGTGGAAGTCGAGCATCGGGCATATTGGGCTATAAAGAAATGTAACATGGATTTGGCCCAAGCTGGAATTCAAAGGAAGTTGCAAATTCAAGAGCATGAGGAGATTCGATTGTCATCATATGAGAACTCAAGGCTCTACAAGGAAAGATCAAAAGCATCTCATGAAAAAATGATCCAACAAAGGTAGTTTCATGTTGGAGAGAAAGTCCTTCTCTATAGTTCAAGACTGAAGTTGATGCCTGGTAAGTTGCGTTCCAGATGGTTAGGTCCTTATATTGTGTTTAATGTTTTTCCTTATGGTGCAGTGGAGATCACACAAGAGGACACTGGAAGGAGCTTTACAGTCAATGGGCAATGTTTGAAGAGATACATTGAGGGACATCCTACTGATGCAGTGGATTTTATCACACTGCATGACCCCATCATCACTTGATCACATCAGGCTGTTCCTAACCCTTTCACTTTTATATTATTTGTCCTATTTAAAAATTCTGAATTTCATGTGCATATATCATCTCATGGGTTCACATTGAGGACAATGCAATATTTTAAGTGTGGGGGAGGGAACCTTTTAGTTTAGTAGTTTCAATTGTTTTCCTGTAAAAAAAAACCAAAAAAAATTGTGTGTTTTTCAAATTTTGTGTGTTTATTTTACAATTTTCTGTGTGTTTTTGGAACTTTTGAGCTGAAATGATTCTCATCACCATTTTTAAATCCATATCAATAAGTGAAACAATTTACCCCTTGAAACTAAGCTTAAATGAATGCTGAAATGACTTTGTTTCAAGTTCAAATATTTAGTAATTTCATGCAAAGTACGCTGAATTTTGAATCCCATGCCAATATCACTGTCTTTATATTTGAAATCACTTTCCTATGAGGCTTCTAAACCATTATTTTCATATTCTTTACATTCACCTCACTTCTTGAGAGAACCAAACCATACTTGATTTAACCAGAATTTGATCTATTCCTGTCAAAACACGAGGGTTTGAGGTACTTGTGTTTAAATGATTGAGGCATTTGTATAGTATTAAAGCCCCTATTTCAAAGAATACTTTTTTATAATGGCCTACCTTGAATATTTAATCCTTTTAGCCCTTAGAAGCCATGCACAGCCTGTTAGGTTAAGCCACATTACAAGCCAATTTTCCCTATCCAACCAACTCTTGAAGTGAAATTGCATAATCTAGTTGAGCTTAAGTGTGGGGGAAGTTGTCTTGTGTTGTGCCACCACATTATGTGATACTTTGGGTGGAAAATTAAATTATGAAGAGATGTGTTTTCTGCTAAAGAAAGTCATTATATTGAAAGTTGTGCCTTTTCTGGAGCTTTCATGACAAGTGAAGCTGTGCCTTTTCTGGAGCTTCTAATTGAGGTGGAAAGCTGTGCCCATCTGGAGCTTTCAAGAAAATCATGTTTGAGAAGATTGACATTTTTTATGCTGAAATGGTGAATGGTGTAAACCTTTCATGACTTTTCATGATGATGGAGCTGAATTGATACTATGGGGATTGAAGAGAAGAACATATTTAAGTGAAAATTAGATTAATGCAATTTTGCTTCAAAAGAGTCAAGCCCTCCTCATTCAGCCTCAGAGTTTTTCACATCTTAATCCTACCAACCGAAAGCCACAGAACAACCCTAAAAAGTCCTCATGATAAACATATGTCCTTGACTCACATCGGGTAGCGATGTAGGAATCTATCAAGCCTATGGTGACCCTTGTATGAGTTTGTATGAGAAAGACATTGCAAAAAAAAATTGATATTTGAGTGATGAGAGAAAATTCAAGCGAGGTAAGTGTTTTGTGCATGGGTGGATAAATGAAGTGGAAATATATTGAATGATATAAATGGAGAACTTTAAATAAGGTTTTTTATGAGGCATTATATCTTTTTTATTCTTGGTGTGAAATTGATTGATCTTAAAGATATGTGTTTTAAAATTGGTTTTGATTTGATATTGATGTTTACTTGATATGAGGTTTTGCCCAGGTGTGCAAAAGGGTAAGTGTGGGAGAGTTGATAAAACACTATTTTATTGAATATTTTATTGATAGTAAATGAAATAATTTCCTCACATTGTGTTAAATATGTTTATTTATAAAATATTTGGGATTTGATCATTCATTTGAAAATTTGGTGAAAATTCCAGTTTTACCCTTAATAGTGCATTGTAGTATTTCGAGAATAAATATTTTTATATTTATTATTTGAAAATGAAATTTTGTAACAGTGTTTCTAACTTAATTATATACAACTTTTATTCAGGACACTAGAGCTAAAGAGTTCAGTTGGCTGTTGAAATTGGGCCATGAAGTCAAAGTTGGGCTGGGCTCGCCAGAATGGAGAAGCTTCTGTATTTCGGACATAACTCCTTCATATGGGACTCTATTGAGCCCAAATTTGGAGAGGAGATATAAGACACATATCCACACATGTGATCCTTCTGGAAGGCCGGCCAATTCATGCGTTTTGGTGGTAAAATGGGCGGTGCAAGTTGGCATAAAATATTTGGCCGAATTTCCACATTCACACTTGAAACCACTTGTAACCTCTCCTCCCCTCCCCTCTATAAATTGGAGTTTTTCTCATTTGGAGGGGTTGGGACGTGCATTGGGAGATTGGTGGCAGAGGAGAATTTGTTTCACCCAAATTCTCCAACCATTGTAAGAGGGGTATCTCTTGAAGCAAGGATCTCCTCATCGAAGCCTCCTTCTCTTCTTCATTTTGTAATGTTTTCATTTGTGTAATAAACTTCATTGATCTTCTTATATTTCTTCTCTTTTCTTCTGTTTTGTTTAAATTTCTTCTTCTATTAATCTTCCTAATTGGGCTGGAATTATTGAGTAGAAGCGTTATTGGGTTATACCGATTTTAAACCTTTGCACATGCAAAACGCTTCTACGATGATTACGCCACCCATGGAAGAGTAGTCTTTTAGTAATCGATCTATCTTCTACCCTATTCATTTAATTATTTTGAATCAATGAGATACTGTAATTCACTTAATATGATCCATGAATTGTGTTTTTAAATTGTAAGAAACTAAGCAAGCAATTGAACAATTAACACAAAAACACGCGAGGTCGGGATTTTGTGTAAATTGTGAGAGCGCGATCTTAATCGGTAATACAAGACCACACGGGATAAATTTGTAGAGTTCAAATATAATCCCTAAACACAATTCATCCTCATTTCCAGAATGGATATGTGCCTTAATTTACCACTGATCATAAGCTAATCTTAGAACATCAATCAAAGCAGGGTGCTGCGATTGCACGTTCCAAAGTTAGCCTAGGTTTAAATTCACATCATCTTTGTGGTAAAGTTAATTCTCGTAGGGTTCGGGATTTAACAAATTAAGGGATCATAATTAAGTGAATGTTAATTTAAATGATAATGATTAATAATAAAGTGAATAGGTAGAGTTAGATCGATTACGCTTTTTAAATAGATTTCTAAAAAAAACATCTTCTTGTTGTGTCATTTAAATTGAAATTCATTTCAAAACTAAAAACAAAAAAAATTATACAATCTTCTTCCAGCAAACTTCTTCTAGATTCATAAACTACAACAAACCCCAATCCTTTAAAGTAGTGTTTTTATTCTATTCTATTTTATTTTATTTTTTAGAATACCTCTAATAATTTGTTAAATTCACTTCCTCCTTTGAGAGACGACCTTGGTCAGCCACTCTGCTGCACTTAAGTACCCCAAATCACACTAATCATTTGAGGGCGCCCACGACAGCGCTCTTTCAACTTTATACCAACCATTAAATGTTATAATGAAAAATGAACCATGTCATTTTGAGGTACTGGTAGTCCACATATATACAAGATTGATGTTGTTTTATTTCCCTTAGTATATAGAAAGAATTTAAAAATGGATAATATATTAATATAATAACTTTATAGTATATTGATAATAATATATTCATTATATTAGGGTGTCTATAGTAATTTTTGGAATAGGAATATGAAGAATAAAAATACTGAGTAAGAAATGCTCGCATCAAGAACTTGAGATCTCTCTTAAAAATCTCCTCAAAAGAGGGGCCTTAGGCCATCTAATTGAGACCAAAAGATTATTGACTTGAGAGATAATTATAGGAGGATAAAATTTTCATAGTATCAAGAAGATATTAGAATTTATATGTATATAATTAATCAATCAATATAATTTTCTTTTTATAATTGAAGAAAAAGACACTTTTGTTAATACACATTATTTTTCAATAATGGAATGACACTATTCAATGGTCAATGAATCAAAAATTGGGCTATAATCAAGTGGATATGGGTGTGGGTCAAAAAAATAAATCCACCATCCATATAGAAATATGGTTTAAATATGATTTGAGTCTATTACAATTATATTTTTATAATTTACCATTTTGTTTTTTACCTTGGTAACTACTCTTTATCTAAATATATTTTGTGTTACTAAAAAATATAAGAAAACCAATATTACAAAATTTTGGTTTTATAGAAAAAAATTTAGTCTAAAATTTTACTAATTCAATTTATAAATAATATAAAATTATCTTTTAAATTATAACATTTTATATAAAAAACTTATTTTGTAGAAAATTGGTATTTTAACCTTAATGTATTTTTAATATTATATTCCCTCGATACCAATTAAATATGAATTAATATAATTTTATATGTTTTTTTATATAATATTATATTTACTTTTGAAAATTTATTAATTTATTTACTTAGATAAAAACTACACAATGTTAGAAAAATAAGTTTTTTGGAATAACAGTTTTACCATTATCATAGTAATTATTTTTATTCACAATAATCATAATTCTATTATTAAAATGGAACTTGACCATATTAATTAATATTAAAATTTTGTTATATAATATTATATGTATTTTTTAATTAATTTCTATATGTGATGAAACAAAATTTTAATATATGTGAATAAAAATATTTTTAGGGTAGAATGTTATTAATGTTTTCAAAACATTAAGCATGGGTTTTAATTTCAATAGTGTTTTTAAAGGATTTTTTTTAATATAATTTTTTTTTATAATTTTTTTCAAATAATTTTAATTCATTATTGTTTTATGGTAACTTAATTGACATGATGGAATTGGAAAAATTGGTAATTTTTTACTATTAACATAAAAAATAATTATTTTAGAAAAGTCACAAAAAAATATCCTATTTTAATATTGTTTTTCTAGTTAAAAAATGAAGTTAATTTATTAAAATTAAATATCTAAAATTTATAAATTCATATTTTAAATGAAAATATAATAAATAAATGAGAATAAATTTTATTTAAAAAATACATTTTAAAACATTATGTGTTTTTAATCTTATTCTGTATACATTGGTAATTGGTTAAAATATTTTTATTTTCAAGAGGTTTTATTATTATTAATGATTCTTGATAATATTCATTGATATATTTTAGCTTAATTTAGTTTGGGATTTTGTGAAAAAAAGATATCGAAAATAATGTTTATTTAAATAAAAATATTGTAAAATCTTGGTTTGTTGCATAAGTGAGGAATTTTAAGTATCAAAACATAAATAAATAAAGTAAAAATGAGCCTCTCAATTGTTCCATTATCTGTTGATCAATGATTTGGCTACCTATTTCATGGTCTATCCCTAAAACCTTATTTATGGATTATGTGGCCATCAATTCCCATGATACCTTGGGAAGTGGTACGATGCATCGGTAATGGAACTATGAGTGGTCTTTTAGTACCTAGATTTTGTTGTGAGACTTGTAAAACATTTTTGGTGTTCTTGGGTTATTAAACTGATGTGTTGGTTATGCTATGTGATGATATATCATTTGTGATAATAGATTGGTCCAACAAGTTTCCTTATGTAATAACCCCTTCCATATGAGTAGTTATATGATATTATAAACTGATATATGTATGTATTGTATCAACTTACATGTTCAATCTATTTTACAACATATTAATGAGTGACCTAGTGAGGTTTTTGGATAATTGGACTGATGAATAGGTTTATTACTCATTGACCATGGTTATGAGATGTGTGATATTATTATGGTTATAGTGAATAGTTTTTCACATAAATTGTATGAAAGTGGTGATGAACCATTCACCCGATTATGGTCATAGGAGTAGATCATAGACCACTAGACATGTGAATTGGTGGAAAAATTTTACACTAGATATTTTTTGGTTATATTTCATTCACCTTGAAGATTATATATTGGTTAAACATCATTCAACCAATGATTAATCATTAGAATTTTCATTTAGTAGTGATTCCTCATTCATTGATAATATATAATTCACCATATAGTGTTGTGGTGGTAAATATTTCACCAAAGGATGTGTTTAGTGAGGGATCATTCACCTTAGTTCTTGTTGTTGTTGTATATTGTCCCCAAATATTTCTTTATGGTGATATATCATTCACTGAGAAATAAACCATTCAACCCACTATTTTTACTTCATTCATCATTTACTCTATGATACTTCATTCACCATTTTTATTTTGAGGGTGCATCATCCACCCTTTGTTTCTTAGTGGTAGACTATCCACCATACAAGATGTTTTTGTTTTACATCATCCACCCTACATTGGATTTGTGGTACCTTATCCACACATATCTAGATAGTAGTGGTACATCATAAATCCTTGATGTGTTACTTATATATAATTCACATGATAATGAGTAGTGGTGGTATATCATCCACCTAGAGGGGTGATACATCAATAAACAGGTGACGCCTCATTTTCCATTGAAGTTGAATTGGTGATAAACCATTCACCAAGATAAGTTGTGATAGTGATTAATCATTTCACCTAGTGATACTATATGGTGATAAAACAATTATTATTCCATGATGAGTAATACATCGATCATACTTGATATGTCTTCATACCATGGGTATATTGCCTGATTCTAAAACTGGCTAAAGGAAGTACATATCAACCATTATGTTGGTTTTATGAGTACCCAAAAATGTGATGTGATAATCATTAATTAATTTATTTAATATATTAATTCACATGTATAAATTTTTTGATTAGGGAACCCATTTGTTGTATATTAGTGAGTATTTTTCACATACCCTATATAGGAACTCTACTGTATGTATAGATCATATAACTAGTTTGTTGTTCTACGTTATGGTATGATTATAAATAGATGAGATTCTTATGCTAAGATTGATTATGAAGAAAAGTCTGAGGTGATTCTATGAAAAGTGATTGAGTCACTATTTATTATTTATCATTCCTTCCCATACGTCATTTGATCATTTAAGTGGAAGCCTTATCATGGTGTTGATTGGTTTCTCACATGTGTAAATTGTTTTATAACATGGTTATGTTATCGATATGGTTTGGATTCTATCGTGATTCCATATGTATCAATTTAATTTCATATTTTTATTAATTCTTCTATTATTGGTTGTCATTTTTATGGTAATACTAAAAGGTATATTCAACAGACATGATTATGAGACCCTCACTACTAGTTTGTAGCCTTTGGCCTATATGTAGGTGTGCCTAAGGTCTTAGGAAACCATCAGCCTGATACTGGTAATGTTTTCTATTATAGGATATTATTATATTGTTGAAAAAAATATGAATTATCTTTTCTATGAAATTGCGAAAAGATAGGCTTATAGAAAAACATCAATTATATTCAAGCTATAAAGGTATTTGACATGATATCTATCAAATACAAGTATCACTATACCAATATCCATCATTTGTATCATATATATGTATAAATTGTTATATAGCCCAATTTTTTTAATATATCTAGTAACTATAAGACACAAAATATTTCAGTCCCACATGTCCTACTCATACATCAATTCACCTAGTATAGGATGAACAAATGGATAAACGCATCACATGTGATTTATCCATATGGATGAGAACATCACATTCCCTAACCCAAATAGGTAATAACATCACATTTCACTAATATAAGAATGGATATAAACTTCCTAACTCTATCACATGCAAGGGAACAAATACAACAATTGTCATACAAGAGGAAAATCCCATTTTTATTAATCCTTAAATAATGAAATGGTCTAACATATACCAAATAAACTCCTACTTTCCCCAAACATCAGGATTGTTCAAGAAAGGTATCAAATTTTATAATTTATGAAGTTAGGTATCTTTCCAACATCATGTATATGGATTCAATATAAAACATATATATCCACGGAATCTAAAATACATATATTATGACACTCCATGTTTTATATACAGTGGGTAATCTTTGACATAAACTCTTTTTGTTCCTCATAAGTGAATTCTATATCTCTATATTAAACCTAGACCATTTCAATCTTCACGTGTAATCATAACGAATAATTATTTATGATGATCATTTGTTAGTGATAACTCAAAGTCATATATTGAGTTTTCAGTTGTCATTTCAATTTGAAAATTTATATAACCAAGTTAAAAGACTAATAAAGTGGGTATTTCAATTTTTTTATGATGATACATTTTATATCCTTAAAATTAATTAAGAAAACAAATATAACCATACATAAATATCTATATAATCATATCCCATGTTATAGACATCAGGATATTCTTTCTATTTACTAAAGTTCTAATTTTTTTAAATATAATTAAATCATTATATAATTCTGTCCACATATATGTGTGTGATCATTTGATAAATCCCCCCACTAAACTCTATTAATGGGTGACATCTACGAAGAATTACTATTTCAAAAATAGTGAGAATATGATTAATAATTCTTATGTTTAACTCTTAGAATATTATATTCTAGTTTCATTACTTCATAAAATATGTTGTTTCAATGGTAGGGAATTATATTATTTAAAACACTTAGATATCTTTCTAACATTGTCATAATCATCTTATAATTTTTCCATATTTTCAATATTTTCATTGAGAACATATTCTAATAAATAAAAATATAACCTTTTACATTAATATCATTCTTTAATATAATAGTATTTCTCTTCTTTACCATCATCATCAGTAGGGGGTTTCTTATGTTGTTTTCCTATAAAACATATAATTTTTCATTTCATAAGAACAATTTGTATATTACAATGCCAATCTATAATATTTCATACATTAAGAATTATTTTCCAAAAATTGATCACTAATTTATTTTTGATGGTGATGATTCCATTTATCTACAACAATAAATTTTCTAAATTTAGTACCACATTTTACATTCATCTAATAAATAATATTATTAAATATATTACAACTAAAATGGTTACCCCTTTTGTTACATTGTATCTATTTGTCTCCAAAGATCTATATTTAACAGATTCTTTGACTCCACTTTTATGTTCCTCTCATCATTTTTGGATTCAGCATGGATATCTTGTTAGTCATATCATATATAACTCTTTTGTGGAAGAGTTGAAAACTCTTTTCCCAAATTCATCATATGGAATAACCTAAATCCCTTCCTTTTATATCCAAACCTTTATGATGTCATGTCTAATTTTAATACAATGATTATGAAAAATATAATAACCAAATTATGTGAGGATCACTAATATAATTATTTGCATATAAAATATAATCATGGGAACCCTAATTTGGTAGAGCTAACCCGATTTGATGATCAAGGTCATGAAAAGTGTTTGATTCAAAACAAATCTAAAAATTAGTATTTTTATTGGGATTGAAAGTATCAATATTTTATATCATGTATTCCCATTATATATATGTTCTTATAATGATTTATTTTTGTACACTATACCTTCAACCAACATACCATGTTCAAAATATATTATTTTATAACTCTTCATATGACACATAATCCGTATTACTTACCAAAAAAAATCTAACTATATTCGCACGTATCCATATACATCCAATGAACAAGTTACATGAAACCATTTCATGTTAATGTTTAAAACAATATGAAAATAAATCCCTATAAGAGTAAGTATGACCTTCTAGGTAGCAGACTGTTGGCTTTCTAGATTAAACCTATACCCATATACTAGTAAGAAGTCTGATCCAAAGTTCCACAATCCTTTGATCACTGCTTATGAGAGACTTCAATTCAAATATAATAATAACAACTGATATATATATATATATATATATATATTATAATTATCGATTACATTAATGTTAATAACCAACCATAATCAGGGTTAAATATAACAAAATATTTTTTGACATTAAGCATGAAACTCTTTATATACATGGTATAAAATTTATAAGAATAATTTTTAAACATTATACTAAATCCTGAATTCCTTTATAATATAACACATTATATTTATGAATAATAAATAATATAATAATGAATATAATAAAGTAAATAAATTAATATTTCTTAAATTTAGACATGAGATAAAAATTTATTTGGTTTTTTATAAAGGGTATTATAAGAAACTAAACTATTCAAAAACCTAGGAAAACCAATAGTTAAAGCCTCATCTTTCCCCAAAAAGAGTGAAAAGAACTCACAAGACCTATTTTATTATAATATATTACCTGAAAACCCAAAGGCATGGATGCCTTAATAAATGGTAAGCTCGAAGACCCAATGTCTAAAAGTCCAAATAAATGGTTTCTCCGAAATGAGAAGACTACACCATGTTGTGTCACCATTATTACACCCCTATTAGTAGTAATAATATCATGTTACCTGATTGAAAGTTTCATTTCCCCTCATAACTATGAATTATTAAATCGTATTAAACTATAACATATTGTGGTTGGAAACCCCTCCATCCCATATTGGTTATCTATGTGTGAAGATGTATGGCTGATATGTTCCCGCACACTAATATCTATTTTGAAATTCCCAAATAAATATGCTTATTTGGCACCCAACATTATTGCCTACCTGTTGCGCTGCACTGTCAGGCTAGTCCAACTTCATTAATAATCTCATGTCAGGGCACCCATCTGCCATATCATTTTTTTGAATGATTAATTAAATTAAATATAACACGTTTTCACATGTTAAAAATAATTTATGAAAATAAGTCCTTATAATATAAAAATTTCATATTATGTTTTATGAAATTTTCCTAACTTATTATAAATATTATATATTATACATTATTTTAAATTATAAACATTTTATAAGTGAATTAACAATATAAATCCTCTTTATTCATAGGCTATCAAACCAAAAAAATTATGTTACAGTTTAAATCACCCCTTTAATTCAACATGGGACCTTAGGGTAAACACTGATGGATGTTTTTGTGAATTTTAACAAAAAAATTTTTAAAACAAATAAACGATGATCATTTTTCTTTGAAACAAGGATGTGTTTTATCCCTACCAATAATATTATCCAAGGAAAAATAGTTTCTATTTTCTCTAGGTCAATCTATATAGTGCACAACATTCAGTAGTCATACTTTTGGAATAATGATGCCATTTTATTTAGATACATCATGGTTCTCTTAAAAAAATCATAATTCAATACTCACTATAAGTGTTTTACTAATAAAATATTTTATAATAATATTTTTGATGATATTCACATCCATTTTTCTTGAAACATGATATTTTTTTATAAATTTTATAAAACCAAACTCATTTTCCATTAAAAAAATTTCGTGGTTATGAAAAATATAGAAACTAAGACCTTTTTCCAAAAAAACACGTCATGGTTCTAATAAAACGTTTCTTTATAGTTTATTTATTTAAAACATCAATTTAAATGATATGTAAGATTCTTTAATTATAACACCCATATATGTTATTTAGTTTTAATTTAAATAAATATATTGTTAAATATCTTTTGATATACAGAACACCAAACTAAATTGAATAATAGTTCATTAAAATTAAAGGCAGGTATTAATACATTATTAATATACACTGTAAAAAAAATTAACAATCATTTGTAATTCATATAAAATATTTTTAAACCGACCTAAATTCTATGAGTCATTTTCCAATACAATATTTTTTTTTTATATTTTATATTTTTTATATATATAAATCTATGAATTTTATAATTTTAATTTTATTAAATGAAATTAATTTTTATATTTATCATATAAAAATTTCGTTAGGGTAAATTTTTGTTATTTTTTTAAAAGGTTAATTAGGTAAATAATTAAAAACATCGCATTCTAAATTAACCTAACATTTCCTTTGATTTAGTATTTACGAGGAAAATTTCAGTTTAAATTAGATTTAAAAGTAAAAAACATCTCTTTTATTATAATATCAATAAATATCTTGGGGATCAATTCTATATATCATTTTTATGCATAAATGTTAATTTTTCTAAACTCTATTTTTCGTTGCATTATGCAGATTTATATTAAAAGTGATTTTTACCACTTATGAAAATTGAATATTTTAATATGGATTTCTAATTTTTATTTTTATGGTTCATATTATATAATAAGGTCGTTTTTTTTCATACAAATATGTTACAATAATAAAATTCAATCTCCACGATAAGTGACTTAGATGTTTGTAGGTTGGCCTTTTAGCGGAAGAACCCTCATCTCTCGCGGCAACTAGGGTTTCAACCCATTCTCCTCCTTCTTCCCTCCCCCGACTCGCTCCGACTCGGTGGATTTTTCCTTAGGATCTCGGAGCAGTGCTTCTTCAGATCTAGGTCCAGGTGGCTTCCAGGTTTCGGTGGTTCTGCGGCGGCTCTGTGGTTTCCAAGGTTCCGTTGTCTGATCTGGAGTAGCTCAGGGGGAGGGGGGGTTTTTGCTTCTGGCTTTTTGGTGGTGGTGTGCAGCTGCAGCGATCTATCTCTCGCTGAAATTGCGATTCCAATGGATTATGAGGTCTCTTTGAGGATTGAAGTTTGTGATTCGGCGCTGCCTCCACTGGTGGTCTCGGCCCCTCCTTGATGGTCTCTTCTGCTTCTTGTGGATGGCGTGATTTGGACTTCGGCGAGGGATTTTGTGGTTTAGATCTTTCCAGATCCAGCTCAGGGAGGTGTTTCTGGGGCAGATCAGCTCGGATCCCTTCGGCGGTGATGCTTCCTCAGGTGCGGTGTTGGGCCCCCAGTCTCAGGTGACGGCGGTTCGGATCCGTGTTCCTGGGTTTTCTTTCCTCTTATTTCTCTCTGCGGTTGATGGAGGATGGTTGTGCGGAGGCGGGGTCCCTCTGGTCGGCTACGATGTCCGGACCTACTGGCTTCAGATTTTATTGCGTTGTTTGACGTTATTTTTTGGCTTATGGTGATGTTTATGTCATTATGTGGGGTTATTTTTTTTTTTACATTTTTTCAAAAAAAAATTCTTAAAAATACCACCAGGTTTAAAATAATTTTTTTTTTACATCCTAAAGGCGGCACCTGGTGTGCCGCCTTTGGGGAATTTTCCGGCCAGGGCAAGGCGGCACCGGGTGTGCCACCTTTGCCTAAATAATTTTTTTTAAAATTTTTATTTTTATTTTTTGTTTTGTTTTGTTTTGTTTTATATATATATATATATATATATAAAACAAAACTTTTCAGCAGAATTTTTCTGCTATTTAATATCCAGCGGTTCTGCCATTACAGCAGTCTGGATTCTGACTGATACCCTCACCCAGGACTCCCTTTTATAAGGGGGTTTGCCCTGAAAACAATACTGCATTTTCGATGTGGGATTCTGGTTCTCCTTTTCCTGCACAGTACATTCTGCGTTTCCGATGTGTAATTCTGTTTCAAGTACGCGACTTTGAAAGACTATAAAAGTTAAACTATAAGACCAATACAAATGAAACTTTAAACACTGATTAAACATATAAGAAATAGTTGAAAACAAAAATAATTTCATAAAAAATGTTGATACAGATTAATTTATAAGCTTTCAAAACCACCTACTTGAAACTTAAACATATTTGAAGTACGTGACTTTGAAAGCTTATAAAAGATAAATTATAAGACCAATACAAATGAAACTTTAAACATTGATTAAACATATAATAAATAGTTGAAAACAAAAATAATTTCATAAAAAATGTTCACCAAAAACAATTTATAAGCTTTCAAAACCATCAACATGAAACTTAAAAATGTTTCAAGTTCCCGACTTTGAAAGACTATAAAACATAAAATATAAGACCAATATAAATGAAACCTTAAACATTGATTAAAAATATAAGAAATAGTTGAAAACAACAAAAACTTTCTAAAAAATTTCCATAAAAATTAATTTATAATATTTCAGAACAATTTACTTGAATAGGGAATCTGATCCATCAGTTTGAGGGATACTAGGGCTAGGTAGATAGATAATCGGATCATTGTATCTATGGATTTTTTGGATAGGAAGATAGATTCATTTCATTCATTATATCGAGGTATTTCTTTTTTAAGAGAATATAGACTTTCTTATAATTATAAAATAAGGGACACCTTTATTTTTTGGTTATAGAATACGATTCTCTTAAGGTTAAAAGACATTATTCTTTTAATGGCTTTGAAAGTCATTATTTGTTTTGTATAAAATTGTATTTCTTTTTTGTAAAATGTTTTTATATTTCCACCACACATATAATTGAATTCAAAACATCATATTAGTATTTTTATTATGATTTTATCCATATTAATATGATTTTGATAATAACAAAACTTTTGAATTAATAAAATCTATCATGATTATGATTCTTGTACTCTGATTACTCGGATTCATATAGACTCTGATCTTTTACATTCTGATTTAATCAAATTGTTTCTATTTATGATTATTTGATTGGACTGAGAACCATGTCCAATAAAAAATGTAAGAGTTTTTTATTTTTTAGTTTATTTCTTTTAAACTACATTTTTTAATACTAAAATATTCCCACTTTTAACTTATCTATTAGAATAATATTCTTATGATCCTAATAAAAATTATAGGCATAATGATACAACATTGTGTGGTTTTCTCAAGAGAATATTCCAACTCATCTTTTAATATCCATTTATTGTATTTTCTAGCTTTACCATTATCATTACTATATGAATAAATTGAAAATTTCTCAACTTGATTAATGAAACTAAATTCATATTTTTAAGAACTACTAGTTGATGAATTATCTTTTAAATAATTTCTTATCAAATTATTATGTCTATTACTAGAATGATACGTCTTCTTCATATCGTTTTTCTATTTTAGAGGATTCTCACTTTTTTTATCAAATTATAAATTATCCATTTTCATTATAAAATTCATGGAAAAGATTCCAATGAAATTATAGATTCATCACCATAGTGGTTTATTTAGTTTTAAATTCATTTACCCTATATAATCCATCTTTAAATAGGTGAATAAATTTCATTAATGTATTCATCAAATTCATCATCATCAGAATCAATTGATTCCCCAATTTCCAATTATTTGAACTTATTTTTTCTTATAGCCTCAAAGGATATATAATCTATATCTTCTTTTTGAAACTCATTTCCTTTATCATTTCATAATCTATGAGAATAAAATATAACTCCTCTAATGAAATATATTCCCTATCTTC
This sequence comes from Viscum album, assembly GCA_963277665.1. Lineage (NCBI taxonomy): Eukaryota > Viridiplantae > Streptophyta > Magnoliopsida > Santalales > Viscaceae > Viscum > Viscum album. The sequence goes on from OY728150.1 coordinate 691,408,368, forward strand.
CATGTCTAAAACCATGGCATCAAATCATATAGGGAAATTTATCAAAAGTGTTTTCAAAATTTTTGAATCTTATATCTTCTAACCAAATCCATAGATATTACATACCATCTCATTGAACCTAATGAAATAGTCATCAATGATTTCATCATCGACCATTTTAATATTCTCAAACTTTATTCTTAGTATTTTCATATTATCTCTCTTAACATTAATATTTCCTTCATAAGTACTTCCTAGTTTGTCTAAAATATCGTTGGTAGTTTCAACACCCATCGCTTTAGTGTATAACATTTTTGATAAATCCATTAGGGTATAATTATGATATTTTCCATCAACTTCAAGATTTATCATTTTAGATTTAGTACAATAATAATACTTAATAATAGGTGGTAATCTAATGGTTGATACGTCTTTCATTTATAAGAAAAGCGATTGAAGGAAAAGAGTATAATATTCCTCTATGTATGGTAGTTATTTCCCTAAAATTAGGCATTCCATGGTTTCTCACTAAATTATGATCCTTCATTTCTCATAATGTTTTCTTATCATGAGAGGGGATCTTTTTATGATACCATTTGATTTAACCAAGGATCAGTTGGGTTCTAATGAGGGGGGGGGGTGAATCCATAGTACATTGTTTTAAAAATTCACTATTCTGTAATCTAAAATCTATGACTGATTAAACTATCTATCCCTTATCTTAAATTCTGAAAATCCGCCTGAATGAAAAAATAAAATCAATGAAAAACACAGGAATTCTATTAGGTTCATTACAAAGGCCTACTCCTTACTATAACCATTTATTACACCTTGATAAAGGTTATTCACTTTTTTTAGTCGGTTACAACATGGGAAAGTTGTATTCCCATAAAAAATAAGTCCAATAGTGCTTCATATCTAGAGTCCCACTATAAATTACAAGCTCACACCTTCACTAACAACTCTTAACTCCCATAGGTGGATCTTTATACTATATCCATGGTGATTCTAAAATCTCATAAGCCTACTCGAGAGTCCCACTGGTGACCTCTTCTACATCTGAGTCCCAAAAAAGACTTCAAAATTCCTAAATCACACAATATATGAACTTTTTCCTAAATATATCTATCAAATTTTTATATTTCTGGAAAACCTTCGTATATAGTCTTTCTCAAAAAACAAACCAAAGCACATGATCTACCCATGTACAATATTAATAAAATTAGGCAACTGTTTTTCAATGACCTTATCTTTATCACTATCCATTGAACATAAAATTTCCTGGACTAATCTCAAAAAACTCATAACATGGTTATATATCTTATGAAACACTACCTAGATCGGTCTCAATATTTATGTATATAAAATTAATGGAATATCAATTCAATTTTATTTAAAAAAGACAAATATAAAATATTCCATGATAATTTTATGTAAGTGTTATTTAATTTTCATGAAAATATTTTATAATTCATGCACACCTACAATGCCTCTTTCCTTCTCACTTTAGTGCTTCCACTGAAGGCCTTTCCTAACCGAGGCACTGGTTTTATGGCACCCAGGATATGATGTTACACTAACTCCTCCTAATCAACTCTAATTTGAACCTTTGGTTTTTTTAGGCTCTCAGTAGATTATTTTGACCACTCTAACCCGTAATATTCTTAGACCAAAGTAACAATGGATGTTATTATTCTTCCTTCGATGTGGATATCTCTTATTGTTGTGGAATCCACCATTATTCTCTACTCTCTATCTTTGAGAGTGAAAAATTCATATGCTGCTGATGGATTGGATCCTTGTTTCGATGGATTGAAATTATAGGGATTTCTCTTTGATCTACCTCAACTTTGACTCTCATTGGCATTTATCAACACATGTGATTGATTAATCGTGTGAATAATGGTTTGTGGATACACTATTTTCTTTTTTGGGAAATTCAATTTAGAGTAGATATGGGTGTGGATTTTTAGTTTTTTGGATACCCTATGTGGGGGAATATTGACATGTAAGTAACATCACCATATCCCATTTATTATATGTAGAAAGTAGTTATATGTGTTACATGGAAAGATTCCATGTTGGAATATGGAAAGATTCCATGTTGGAACATTGAAAGATTCCATGTTGGAACATGGAAGGATTCCATGTTGGAACATGGAAAGATTAAATTTTGGTACATGGTAGGGTACCCCATTTGATATGCACGCTATGTATAAGGGAGACATTCCATATAATTTGGATGTACATGTTAGGTTGGGAAGAGTTTTATGAGAAGGTAAGGATTGAGGAGGAACATTCTATATACATGATGAACACACCATTTACTTCTTATGAATTTTAGGTGTGAGGATGAAGTGGTGATATGAGGAAATTATTGATATATTATATATTTATATTTGGTTTTTACAATGGTTTTTGGAGGACCCCTTCATGGTTTTTATTTTAGAATCCTATTAAAGGAAGTGTGGTGTGAGGTCCAAGTGGGGGCTGTAGGATTTCTTCTTGGGTGCCCTATTATTTTCACCCCTATAGGGATAGTACTGGTTTCAATTAAAATGGTGATGGGTTTTAGTTTTCTCAAATCATGTCTTTGTGGCCTCTGAATTGGATTTTATTGGTCATTTCTATTCACGTTCTAGA